>JAZKLR010000022.1:2801748-5603497 GCA_037103525.1 Ganaspis brasiliensis | reverse complement strand
GTTACGTCAAGGCATACTAGTCCTGTATGTCGGGCGAGGTAAACGCGTAGAAAACCTACCCTGGAAATGACCACTACTTTCATTTTACAATTATTGATTCAGAAATTGACCCCCATAAACCTCCGACCAAATTGTCAAACACAATATCGTGTTATAAAATAAAAAATAATGAAAGCGGAATAAAAAAGAGGGGAAGATAAAAAAAGGAACTGGGAAAATAAAGTGAGGATTGCGAAAATTTATTTGGATTTTTTTAAAGAGTTATGTATGGTAAGATATGTAAAAGGTACAAAATGATGACAAATTTGTAATTTAATTGAAGTTAAGAACGTTGCTCCAGCAACGAGTAAGAAAGTTTTTTTTGTATTTCAGAAAAAATAAATGATCTGAGAATACGAAAAAAGTTAAAGTGACAAATGACCCCGCAACATCCCCAACTTACCCTTAAATTTTCAAAAATTTCAATTTTTAAAACAATAAAATGCCTAAATTCAAATTAGAGCCTAGACGAAATTTCTTATCGCTCCGACTAAAGGCAATAGATACCTACAAAATGTCAAAAAAAATTTGGAACCGATGTCACCCCAGAAACATCCCTAAATCACCCCCTTAATTTTCGAAAATTCCAATTTTCAAAACATACTAACGACTATATTCAAACTAATGCAGGGACCAAATTTTTTACCGCTCTGACATAAAGCAATAAATGCCCAAAGAATTTAAAAAATCTTTGGTGCCGATGTCCCCCCAAGAACTTCCCCAAATTACCCCTAAATGTTCGAAAATCTCAATTTCCAGTACGAAAAAATGACAAAACTCAAACTAAATCGAGATCAAATTCTTTATTGCTCTGACTTAAAGCGATAGATACCCAAAGGATTTTAAAAAACTATGCAGCCGATATCCCTCCCCGGAACGTCCATAATTCACCCCCTTAATTTTCAAAAATTCCAATTTTCAAAACAAACTAACGACTAAATTCAAAATAATACAGGGACCAATTCTTTTACCGCTTTGACTTAAAGCAATAAATGCCCAAAGAATTTAAAAAATCCTTGGTGCCGATATCCCCCCAAGAACTTCCCCAAATTACCCCTAAATGTTCGAAAATCCCAATTTCCAGTACGAAAAAAATCCCAAAACTCAAACTAAAGCAAAAACCAAATTTTTTATCGCTCTGACTTAAAGCAATATAGATAACCAAAGAATGTCAAAAAACTTTGAAACCGATATCGCTTCCGGAACATCCCCAAATCACCTCCTTAATTTTTAAAAATGCCAAATTCCAGTACGATAAAATGCCAAAACTTGAACTAAAGCCTTAACCAGATTTTTTATTATTCTGACTTAAAGCAATAGCTTTCCAAAGAATTTAAAAGAACTTTGGAGCCGATATCCCCCCCTCCCCGGAACATTCCTAAATCACCCCCTAAATTTGAAAAAATCCAAGTTTGAAAACAAATAAAAGCCTAAATTCAAACTGAAACCAAAAGGAAATTTTTTATCGATCTTACTTGAAGCAATAGATGCAAAAAGAATTTCAAGAAACTTTGGTGCCGATATCCCCTCTGGAACTTCCCTATATTACCCCCTAAATTTTAAAAAATCCCAATTTCCAGTACGAAAAAAATACTAAAATTTAAACTAAAGCCAATACGAATTTTTTTATCACTCTGTCTTAAAGCAATGGATGCCCAAAGAAGGTCAAAATACTTTGGAACCGATATCGCTTCCGAAACATCCCCAAATTACCCCCTTAATTTTTAAAAATTCCAATTTCTATTACGAAAAAATGCCAAAACTCAAACTAAAGCCGAGGCCAAATTATTTATCTATCTGAAAAAAAATAATAGATACCCAAAAAATTTTAAAAAACTTTGGTGCCGATATCCCTCCGGAAGTTACCCAAATTACCCCCATAATTTTCTAAAATCTTAATTTCTAGTACGAAAAAACCCCAAAATTCAAACTAAAGCCGAGATTAAATTTTTTACCATTCTGACTTGAAGCAAAAGATGCCTAAAAAATTTTCAAAATTTTTAGAGCCTACATCCCCCCCCCCCCCAAAGTTACCCAAATGAGCCCCTAAATTTTCTTAAATCTCGACTTAAAGTCGAGATCAAAGTCTTTATAGCTCTGACTTAAAGCAATAAATGCCCAAAGTATGTCAAAAATCTTTAAACAAATATCGCTTCTGGAACATCCTCAAATTACCCCCTAAATTTTTAAAAATTCCAAAACTTAAATTAAAGCCGAGACCAATTTTGTTACCATTCTGACTTAAAGCAATAGATGCCCAAAAAATTTTAAATACTTTAGAGTTGATATTCCCCCCCGAAAGTTTCCCAAATTACCCCCTAAATTTTCTTAAATCTCAATTTCCAGTACGAAAAAAATCACAAAATTCAGACTAAAGCAATGATCAAATTCTTTATCTCTCTGACTTAAAGCAATAAATGCCCAAAAAATGTCAAAAAACTTTGGAACCGATATCGCTTCCGGAACATCCCCAAATTACCCCCTAAATTTTTAAAAATTCCAATTTCTAGTATGAAAAAAATCTCAAAATTTAAACTAAAGCCGAGGCCAAATTTTTTCCATTCTGACTTAAAGCAATAGATGCCTAAAGAATTTTAAAAAACCTTGGAGCCGATATCCCCCCCGAAAATTTCCCAAATTACCCCCTAAATTTTCTTAAACCCCAATTTTCAGTACGAAAAAAATCCCAAAATTCAGACTAAAGCCAAGATCAAATTCTTTATTGCTCTGACTTAAAGCAATAAATGTCCAAAGTATGTCAAAAAAATTTGGAACCGATATCGCTACCCGAAAGTTTCGCAAATTACCCCCTAAATTTTTAAAAATCTCAATTTCCAGTACGAAAAGTTGCCAAAACTTAAACTAAAGCTGAGGCCAAATTTTTCATGGCTCTGACTTAAAGCTGTAGATGTCTTAAGAATGTCAAAAAAATTTGGAACCGATGTCGCCCCCAGAACATCTCGAAATCACTCACTTAATTGAAAAAATTCCAATTTTCAAAACAAAGAATGCCTAAATTCAAACTAAAGCCGAGACGAAATATTTTATCGCTTAGACTTAAAGTAATATATACCCAAAGAATGTAAAAAATCTTTTTAACCGATATCTTCCCCCCCTCCGGAACATTCCTAAATCACCCCCTAAATTAGCAAAAATTCTAATTTTTAATACAAAGAATTGAATAATTTCTTTAAGTTCATATTTCTTTAATTTTTAATATTTAGTCATTTTAAACTACTGAATTTTCAATATCTGCAAAATAAGATCCTACCCCTTAATAAATTCATCTATTAAATACTAAATTTTCAATTATTAAAAATTAATGTTGCGAATATATTGAATAAAAGTTTAATCTGTAATTTTAATAATTCTACATAAAAATCATTATATAATTTTTCAACTTATTTAAATGGTAATACATTCTGACTTTAATTACTTTTTTAAACAATTCAAATTTTAGTCTAGTCTCATTGTAACTTAAAAAATCAAATTGTAATTGTCCAGTCTTGTTACAATTACAATTTTTTAAGATTTAAATTTCTATACCCACTAAATTAAACGAAATGCAAAATTTCAAGTTTTCATAATTTCTTATTTGTTTTACAAATATGAATTTCTTAAGATTAGGAGATCTTCAAGGGTGACATTGGTCTTTAAGTTTTTATGACATTCTTTGGACATCAATTGCTTTAAGTTAAAGCAATAAAAAGCGATATCGGTACCAAAGTTCTTTGACATTCTTTGGGCATCTATTGCTTTAAGTCAGAGCGATAAAAAATTTGGTCTCTGCTTCAGTTTGAATTTTGGCATTTTTTTGTATTGAAAATTGGAACTTTTGCAAATTTAGGGGGTGATTTGAGTGATGATCCGGAGGCAAGTTCATCTTTAATGTTTGTTTCTATTTTTAGGGCATCTATTAGTTCTGAAATACAAAAAAAAAAAATGTTATTGTTCATTGCTGGAGCAACATTGTTAAATTCAGTCAAGTAATTTCAAAAAGTTGTAGCGGAAGGAAATTTATTGAAAGGTGAAATGTAACAGCACGTGGTCATTTCTCGCAAGAAGTTTCGATTCAATCAATAACAAACCGGACCGGAGGTTCTTATGGCAGAGACATCATCAGGATGAAGAACGACCCAGTGATGTCCACCTAAGGTTACTAATGATCCGGTCGGCTCCCTAGAATACATAGTCTGAATTAAAATCGCTCCTCGTTGTATACCCTACGCTACCTACCCTTCTCTTTTCTCATGATTAATGGAAAGTTCACACTTAGAATGCACACATAGGATAATTAGGGGAATATGTTCTAGCCACTGAGTGTCCTGCTAACGGGTGATTTTTAGACATGTCGATAAATTCTCAGTTAGCCTCAAGCATTCCTTGAGACTCGGTTAAAAAAAAGAAATTTTTGTCTTAAGAAAACAGAATTTTGCTCAAATAGTTGATTCTGGCAGTTTTTTAATATGACTACTGTTTAATAAACAACAATTAAAAATTCTGTTATCAATGTGCGTACAATTAATCCTTTCCTAGTGATCATGTTAATAAAACCAACAGAAATTCAGAAATCAAATATATACGAACTTAATATATACGAAATACATATGTTTGGAAATGTACAATTTTTGCAAATTTTTCCCCCCCTTTTCTATATTAGATTTCGTGCTGATGCCACCCGTTAGAAACTGGTAACAACACATCTGACACGAATGCGGCGAACTTAAAGATACGTCACATTGGAAGAGGCTGCTCCAATCATTAATTCTGGGATTAGGTGCAAACAAACGATGATTTGATAACGTCTAAAACCAAAACCCATCTCGTGAGGGCCATCCTTGAATGACGGTTTACAGAATCCCATGATCCACTGAACATGAATAGAGAAAGACGTGAATAATCCTTAAAATTAAAGAGTTCATATACGAATTGATGTCTTTCTGGAAAAGTATTATTCAATTTTTAAATTGCTTTCTAGTCATTTGTATCATTTTTTCAAACTGTTGACAGTTCCCCAACCTCCTACATTTTTTTTTATTTATAATCGTTTATATTTCCTTTCAATGATTTACTTTAGTGGCGCACCCAGACTGGAATCAAAGCTTCGAAAATGCGTCCAAAGAATAAACTTTTGGTTGTATTTACCGAATTGGAACTTTCTGAGATTTATTATTAAAAGTAATTAAAAAAGGTTTTAAAGAGAATAAAAAACAACTTACGTGAAGATATTTATTAATTACCTCTGAGATGGATGCCGTTTTTCGGAAATATAAATTTTTAAGTTAGCTTGGGGGTTTATTTGAGAGTAACTGCAGAGATATCAGTAGGTAAGCAAAAACTCTGTTTACCGACAGTCGATAATTTCGGCGGGAATAATTCGTTTTTTTTAAAATTAGTTTCTTTTTGAATAAAAATAAGAACTAAGAAATAATTTTTCAAAAATTTTATGATTTAGTTTTTACTTTATTAATTGAATTGGACACTTCGAGTTCGAGAGACTAATTTTATTAAAAAAGTAGGTGTTTTTACACAAACGCTTGTTTCCACTTAAAATTCATTAAAAATTTTGACAATTAAGATTAAGGTTTAAATAAATTCAAAAAATTAAGTTTTCTTTTGACAGACTTTTTCAAATTTCGTAAATCGACAATATTTCTCAAAATTGCTTTTTAAACCCACCTCTAATTATAAATTTAATCAACAACTAAATTATAAAACTTCAGTCAAATGTCTATAAACGACAAAAATTTCTATGTTTTTTAGACACGCTAATTAAATTTTTTAAATTTAGTTTAGGCTGATCGAATTTATAATTAGAGGTGAGTATAAAACGCAATGTGAAAAAAGTTTCTGGCTTTATAAAATTTGAATATATTTCTTTCAAAATTTGAATTCTTAGAAATTATTGTAATTTTATCTGTGTTGTTAGAAATTTTAGATAACTTTAAAGATAAGAGAAAATTTTCTACTCTGACTTTTTAAGACATATTAATTGAATTTTTAAGATTTAGTTTAAGTTAATGAAATTTATAATTAGAAGTGAATTTAAAAAACAATCTATAGAAATTTTGTGGGTTTTCTGAAATTTGAGGTTATCTGAATTTGTTCAAATTTAATTATTTAAAATCTTCTGTAATCTATTTTAATTATTTCATATTTATATTAATTCTTAATTGAGTTAAAAATAATTTTCTTATTTTTATTCAAAAAGAAAGCACTTAATTTTTAAAAAACAGTATTATTGCCGCCAAAAATATCGACTGTCGGTAAATGGAGTTTCTACTTATCTACTGAGTCCATGTAGTCAGTCTGAAGTGAATAGACAGGTTAACCTAAAACTTTGTATTTCTAAAGGGCAAAGCGTCGGTTTCAAATATAATAATTCATAAATATCGTCCAGTAAATTATGTTTCAAGCATCTTTTTAAATATTTCTAAAGAAAATAAATCTCAGAAAGTTCCAATTTTCTAAATGCAACACACAGCAATATTTGATTTTCAATTTTGAAATTTCAAGCCTATTATTTTAAAAAAATTAAATCACATAAAATACCAATTTTCTAAATGCAACACACAGCAATATTTGATTTTCAATTTTGAAATTTCAAGCCTATTATTTTAAAAAAATTAAATCACATAAAATTCCAATTTTCTAAATGCAACAGAAAGAAATTTTTCCATTATAATTCGAATTTATTTGTTTAAAACTCTGAATTTCTTGAATTTATTTCAATTTTATCTTCATTGTTAGAGATTTTAGACGACTTTGAAAATGAAACAAACATTTCTAATCCGTCTTTTTGAATCATATTAGATTCATTTTTAAGATTTAGCTTAAGTTAATAGGATTTATCATCCGAAGTGAATTAAAAAGCAATTTATAGGAATTTTGTGGATTTTCAAAATTTGAGGTTATCTGAATTTGTTTAAATTTAATTATTTGATATTTTTTTATATTTATATTAATTTTTAATTGAGTTAATAATGATTTTCTTATTTTTATTCAAAAATAAAGAAACTTATATTTAAGAAACCAAATTACTGCCGCCGAAATTATCGACTGTCGGTAAACGGACTTTCTACTTACCCACTGGTGTCTCTGTAGTCATTTTGAAGTGAAACGCCAAGTTAACCTAAAAATTTGTATTTTTCACGAACAAACCGTTTATCTCAGAGACAATAATTTATTAATATTCTCCCGGAAGTTATATTTTAAGCCACTTTTCAATTATTTTTAAAGAAAATGAATCTTAGAAAGTTCCAATTTCCTAAGTGTAACAAGCATCAATGTTTTTTTTTCAATTTTGAAATTTCATGCCTATTATTTTTAAAGGAAATAAATCTCAGAAAGTTTCAATTTCCTAAATGCAACAGAAATTTCATTATAATTCGAATTTATTTGTTTAATTGTCGATATTCCTAAAATTTATTTGAATTTTATTTTCGTTGCTAGCAATTTTAGATGATTTTGAATATGAAACAAACATTTTTAATTTGTCTTTTTGAGTCATGTTAGATGCATATTTAAGATTTAGCTTAAGTTGATGAAATTAATCATCCGAAGTGAATTAAAAAGCAATTTATAGGAATTATGTGGGTTTCCAAAATTTGAGGTTATCCGAATTTATTATTTATAAGAAACGGTTTACAGTTCCCCATTCTCCTCTTTTTTCAAAGCTGTAAAAGTGCGTCCGAAATTATCCCCACTCCTATGGCTACTAATACTTGATTTTTATCTGTTAGATTATTACATCTTTTAAGGGGGGGATAATTCGGCGTTATTAACAGATAATTGACATAGGAGTGGGGATAGATTTCCGATGCAATTTAACAATTCTTGGAGGGGGGATAGATGAACGAAAACATAAAATGTATAATATCTTTTATTGAAAATAAAAAAGCGTTACATCGTGATAATTGAAAATAATAAAATATACCCATTTTTTGGAGGTTAATCATAATAATAATAGTAATATATACCGACAGACGTTACTTGTGTTCAACTGGGACACACCAAGCTTCAGATACAGCGATGACGTTGTATAGAGTGCACCGCCATTCTTTTATAAGAAGCTCACATAAATTGCAACACCCAAGAGTTAAAAGCAGTCTTAAATTACTTGCCGTCGTCGACTTCTTGATGAATTGAGTGCTGCCACCTACAACCCTGGCCGTTCTCCGCCCTCAGCGACCACCGTCTACGTTCTGCACTAGCCGACGACATTATACATTATTTTTACGTTCTTCGTTACATCTTGAGTAACGGAGACGACCATCTAAAACAACTTCGCTTCCTGCTAAATTAGTTTTTAAACACATAAAATCCATCCTCAAAGTACATCCTTTGAAAATTTTCCTAGAAAAAATTATTACAGGTTAAACATATTATTTACAGACTTGTCACATGTTTCACATAAATCAATTTCATACCCAAATTGTAAAACCTACTATTAGCAATTTACATTTGCTCTATTTTTTCTCTTCTTTAAATCCTAAAATTAATTTTTCTGAATTTAAACAAAAATTACAAATAACCCTGTTGACCGATCCAAACGAATTGAGTTTCTGATTACCTAAAAGAACAAAAATCATCTGTTTTTGCGGGCACGTCGCGTATAACTGAGCATATGCAAAATTTATGCGGGGCGATTTGATTACTGCGATACAAACTTGATGTAGACACATAGGGACTCGGAGACAAGACCGGGGACATACATCATGGTACTCGTTCGGTGGTGAATCTTGGTCCACGGTTCATCTCTTTTTCGCTCCACCTCCAACTTCTCTTTTCTCAGCCTCATCTCCTCTCGCTCAGTTGCACCAACTGCAGCGGTAAAAGAGATAACGAGATCAAATTTATGGCACCCAGATCCACAAACGAAAATATGATAATCGCAGCTAATGCCGAACTGGCAAGAAAGACTTGGTATATATGATGGCAGCTTCCTTCTCGCGATCGTTTCGCAGTCTTCTTCAGATTTTGTGCGATGTCTTCTTTTTCATGGCGAAAGCAATGATCCTCGTTAGGGGTCGTAATTAATTTTAAAAAGATAAGGCTATGAGTTTATTGATGCTTCGAACGTATGGATAATGTAAGTCGCTACTTATTCGATATAACGAATCGAGTTTTAACACAGATCAGCTTTCTTTGTTGAAATTTGATTTTTGAGTTTGAAGGTTTAATTGGGTAATTTTGTTGGTAGGGTCTTACTTTAAACTTTTCGGATTAAACAAAGTATGACTCTGTTGTACTGATAATACAAAATTAAACTTGATAAAATTTTTGATTCCTTAGGAACCGGTTTCACAAAACCTACTTGATTTGAAGTATCAAAAAAACAAAAAAACTGAGCAGTAACAGACTAAAAGTACTACCTTCGATTAAATATAAAAAGCAAATCTTGAAATCCCGGAATCCAATCCTTCATAGATCGACTCTACAAATTCGGATTAATTATGAAAATAAATTCTTCAAAATCTAATTCCTTAAAAGCCGACCCTAAAAATTGCATTTAAACCTAAAAATCAATTCCTGAAATCCGATCCCTTACAGACCCAAACTAAAAACTTATACGCGCAGGAATATTACCTTCAACACATTTAGCCTAAATCCCTTTCAGCCTGAAATCATATTGCCTAAAATGCATTAAGCCTAAATCACATTTAACCTAAGATGCATTTAGCCTAAAACACATTTAACCCAAAATGCGTTCAGTCTAAATCTCATTTAACCTGAAATGCAATAAGCCTAAAATACATTTAACCTAAATCCCACTTAACCTAAACCCCTTTTAACCTAAAATGCATTCCGCCAAAAACCCAATTAACCTAATAAGCAGTCGACTTAAAAACCATTTAACCTAAATCCAAGTTAGGCGAAATCCCATTTAACCTAAAATGCATTCATCCTAACACCCATTTAACCTAAAGTGCATTCATCCTATATCCCACTTAACCTAAAATGCATTTAGTCTAAGTCACATTTAACCTAAAATGCATTCAACCTAAATACTATTTAACCTAAAATGCATTCAACCTGAATACAATTTAACAAAAAATGCATTTAGCCTAACATATATTGAACCTTAATTTTATTAAACCTAAATCAAATTTAACCTAAAATTATTTAACCTAAAAACATTTAATTCGATTTATCCTAAAATGCATTCTTCCTGAAACTGATTTAACCTAAAATGCATTCAGCCAAATTCTCATTGAACCTAAATCTTATTAAGCCTAAATCCCACTAAACCTAAAATGCATACAGCCTTAATCCCATTTAACCTAAGATGCATTCAGCCTAAATGCCATTTAACTTAAAATGCGTTCAGCCTAAATTCCGTTTACGTAAAATGCAATAAGCCACAAACCCACTTACCCTGAAATGGATTCAGTCTAAATCACATTTAACATAAAAAGTATTCAGCCTAAAACCTAATTAATTTAAAATGCATTCAGCCTAAATTCAATATAACCTAACATGCACTCAGTCAAAAACCAATTTTACCTAAAATGCATTCGGCCTATAACATATTTAACCTAAAACTCATTTAACCTAAATCCCATTTAACTAAAATTGCATTCAGACTAATTCCGCAATTACCTAAAGCCTATTAAACCTACAATGCATTAAGCCTAAATTCCATTTAACCAAAAATGCATATAGTCTTTAACCATTTTGCATAAATCATGTTGAACCTAATTTATAATGTAAAATAAAGAATAAATAAGAATAAATAATTCCACAATTACCTAAAGCCTATTAAACCTATTTAGCCTAAATTCCATTTAACCAAAAATGCATATAGTCTTTAACCATTTTGCATAAATCATGTTGAACCTAAATTATAATGTAAAATAAAGAATAAATAAGATTTATCGCAAATGGTTTTATGGTGAAAGCATTTTAGGTTAAATGAGATTAAGACTAAGTGCATTTTAGGTTCAATGGGATTTAGAATAAAGGTATTTCAGGTAAAATAAAATTTGAGATAAATACATTTAGGGTAAATAGGATATAGGTTAAATTGGGCTTTAGGCTGATTTCATTTTAGGTGAAGTGGAATTTAGCATTCATGCATTGTAGGTTCAATGAGATTTAGGTTAAGTAAAATTTCGGTTTAATGGGATTTATGTCAAATTGGGTTTAAGCGTTTTAGGCTGGTTTCATTTTAGGTTAAGTGGGATTTAGCATTTATGCATGGTGCATTTAATGGGAATTTGGTTAAGAAAATTTCGGTTAATTGGGATTTAGGCTGAATTCATTTTAGGTTAAGTGGGATTTAGAATAAATGCATTTTAGGTTATATGGGATTAAGGTTTGATGATTTTCAGGCTAATAGCCTTTTAGTTAAAATGAAATTAAGGATCATATATATTTTTTTAAGTGGGATTTAGACTGAATAAATTTTAAGTTAAAAGTTATTTAGGAATTTAGGATATGTGCATGTCAGGTTAAAAAGGATTCAGAATGAATGCATTTAAGGGTAAATATAATTTAGATTAAATGCATTTTATGTTCAATATGATTTAGGATGAAGGTATTTCAGGTAAAATAGGATTTAGTGTGAATGCATGTAGGGTAAAGAGAATATAGGTTAAATGGGATTTATGTTAAATTGTGCTTTAGGCTGATTGAATTTTAGGTCAAGTGAGGTTTAACATTTATGCATTGTAGGTTCAACGGAATTCAGGGTAAGTAAAATTTCGGTTAATGTGATTTAGGCTAAATGCATTTTAGGTTTAGTGAGATTTAGAATTAAAGCATTTTTGGTCAAATAGGATTTAGGTTAATTGATTTTTAGACTGAATGTATTTTAGTTTAAATTGAATTTAGGATGAATATATTTTTTGTTAAGTGGAATTAAGACTGAATGGATTTGAGGTTTAAAGTTATTTAGGATATGTGCATTTCAGGTTAAAAAAGATTTAGAGTGAATGCATTAAGGGGTAAATAGGATTTAGATTGAATGCATTTTAGATTCAATAGGATTTAGAATGAAGGTATTTAAGCTAAAATAGCATTTTTGATTAATGCAGTTAGGGTACATAGGATATAGGGTAAATGGGATTTAGGTTAAATTGGGTTTTAGGCTGATTGCATTTTAGGTGAAGTGGGATTTAGTATTATTTCATTGTAGGTTTAATGGGATTAAGGTTCAGTAAAATTTAGGTTTATTTAATTTTAGGTTAAATGGGATTTATGCTAAATGCATGTTAGTTTAAGTGGGAATTTGGGATTGATGCATTTTAGGATAAATAGGATTGAGATTAAATCGGATTTAGGTTTAAAGATTTTCAGGCTGAACGCATTTTAGTGTAAATGGAATTAAGGATAAATATATTTTTTGGTTAAATAAGATTAAGGATGAATGCATTTTAGATCAAAGATCATTCAGGATGAATTCATTTAGGGTAAATAGGTTATAGGTTAAATGGGATTTAGGGTGAATTTGGTTTTAGGGTGATTGCATTTTAGGTATAGTGGGAATAAGGATTATTGCATTTTAGATTTAATGGGACTTAGGTCAAATCGGATTTACGTTAAATGGGTTTTAGGTTGGATGATTTTTAGGCTGAATGTATTTTCGTTTTAACGGACTTTAGGATGAATTTTTTTTTCGTTAAATGGGATATAGACTCATTGAATTTTAGGTTTAATGTGATTCACGATATAAGCATATTAGGTTGAATAGAATTTACGATGAATGCATTTTAGGGTAAATAGGATTTAGATTGAATGCAATTGAGTATAAATTGGGTTTTAGGATTTTTGCATTTTAGGTTTAATGCTTTTTATCGGCAATGCAGATGCTAATTTTCTTTACTCAGAAAAGGTTGAAGTGATAGCCAATTTTGTTTAAAAATAGAATACTCAATTTTTTTGTCCCATTTTTAGTCTCGTGCCCGACATTTCGCCAGGTATAACTTTATTTTCGGTTTTATTCTTCAGTTGGCATTCAACCCTTTACGCACCATTTCTTCCACCTGAGACGGTACCTTTATATTAGAAAAGTAAGCGATGGGATATCGTCGAGGAGATTTTATTACACGGGTTTTGTGCGGTGAAATCTTTATTTGGAATCATTCCAAGAACAATAACGCACCTCTCGACAATTTTTCTTTTTTCTCGAACTTGGCCTTTTTTTTTTGCTCTCTCGGGCTCTTTTTCCCCAAAAGCGCACAAAATAAAAGAAAAGGTAATCCAGTTATTTTCTGTTTGCGTCTCCCGATGATTCCTCAGATATGATGGCACGCATGCTCGTTGGTAGTGGTGGCACGCGTGTACCATCATCGTGCATATAAATCAGTCGCGGAAGATCAGATAGGATTTCAAAAAATATAAAATACGCGGCGATATGAAAAAGCGAAGTGAAATGACGACGAGGAGAGTGTGGGGGAGGAAAGCGGATATTATATGAACGAAGAACGATTGCGCGGATGGGACATGAATAGTATCTTCGAACAGCAACCTTGAAATTATTCCGCGAGTATTTTTATTTTTTGTGTACATTTTAAACTATAAAACCTGAGGTTATAAATAATGTTATATGTTATGGTGATTATAAATCTAATCTGGTGATCTCGTGCTTTTATAAAAGTAGTGTCATAAGTGATGAAAATTATAGAAGATCATTATATACCTGAAACGACTGGTTCAATGTTCGAGAGCAGAGAAGACGCCTTTCGTTGAGTTTTGTTTGACTCACTTGGTCACACCCAGTCGGCGCCCAAGAATAATAGCCGTCTTGGTCCTGGACCGGAAGTCCCCCTTTTCACCCTTTGGTCCCCCACGCACGTAAAGCGTTCGGAGATTCGATGGTTTCGGTCACGATGTCTACATAATGCAACTGTATGCGCCCACAGCATCACCGCCATCAGAGTACAATCACCACGTTTGATTTCGTCGTAATACTAATGACACTGACGCGCACTTCGTGGGCGACTTGGTCTTCCAATAAATTTACGGGTCTTTCTTTTGTAGTTATGGACTAAAGGACGTTAGCCCCGAATTTCGATACTTGTGATCTGTAATTATATTTCGATTCGTATGATGGTAAATATGGTGGAAATATACACTTAGGGAGTCCAAAATACAAGTAAAAGTAAATAATTGTAAAAATATTTTATATGGAAACATCCGAACGGATAAGAAGAAATGTAAAAATAACGTTTAAAAATCGGATAATGTAGCTAGTAAGAAAATAAATGTACATTTACATCTAGCAAGTTGTGTCATGATTAGTAGATTGGAATATATAGAAAATTATGTATTATGTACAAAATAAGTAGGTAAGTAAATGTGAATATATACTTAGGAAGACTAAAATATACCCAAAAGGTAAATAAATATAATTATACCACTAAGTAAACCTGAAAAAAGTAAATATATTTCCTAAATATTATTATACTTATATATAATTATACCTCTCAAGTAAACCTGAAAGAAATTAAACATATCTACTACTAGAATGCCCCACAATATACCCAAAAATACACTTAGAAAGAACTAAAATATACCCAAAAGGTAAATAAATATAATTATACCACTAAGTAAACCTGAAAAAAGTAAATATATTTCTTAAATATTATTATACTTATATATAATTATACCTCTCAAATAAACCTGAAAGAAATTAAACATATCTACTACTAGAATGCCCCACAATATACCTAAAATTCACTTATAAAGACCTAAACTATACCCAAAAGGTAAATAAATATAATTATACCTCTAATTAAACCTGAAATAAATATATCTACTAAATATTGTTATACCTATATATAATTATACCTCTAAAGTAAACCTAAAAGAAAGTAAATATATATTGACTACGAGAATGACCTACAATATACCTAAAAATACACTTAGAAAGATCTAAAATATACCCAAAAGGTAATTAAATATAATTATACCTCTAAGTAAACCTGAAAGAAAGTAGATATATCTGCATACTAAATATTATTATACTATATAATGATATCTCTTAAGTAAACCTAAAAATAGTACATATATCCACTACTAAGATGACCTACAATATACCTTTAAATACACTGAGAAAGACCTAAAATATACCCAAAAGGTAAATAAATATAATTATACCTCTAATTAAACCTGAAAGAAAGTAAATATATTTATTTAATATTATTATACCTATATATAATTACACCTCTCAAGTAAACCAGAAAAAAAGTAAATATATCTACTACTAGAATGCGCCACAATATACCCAAAAATGTTAATAAATGTTAATGTACACCTAGCAAGTCGTATTATGTCAAACATGTTGAGAATATTTGTACAGCTAAAAAGGATCAATATATATACCCAGAAAAGAAAATAAATATATCCCTAAAAAGTCCCCAAATATACCAAAATAGAGAATTAATGCAAAGAAGTATGCGCCAAAATTTTCAATAAAAAATAGATAAATCTAAATATTGAATCTTATAATTTTAAGTGATTGTATAAAAAGAAATGTTATTAACTAAAAAATTTTTCTGGATCATAAAAAGAAACGAAAAATTTCATAAATTTCATCTTTTCTTGGAAAATGTGTACTTAAGTTAAATCTAAATCTACCAAATACGGAGGAAATATTCCAGTGGTAAATCCTAATTACTAATTGTTATTAGTTAAGACTAATTAATAAACGATAATAAATGTAAATATACCCCAAATAAATCCCGACATGTACACAAAAAGAAAATAAATATAAATCTATCCCCAATAAGTCATATAATATACCCGGAGAGAAAAAATTGTAAATATATCACTAAAAAATTTGAAAAATATACTTCAAAATATATGTAATTAATAATTATACTACTAAAGAGTTCAAAATATACTCCAAAATGTAAATAAATGTGAATATACCCTTAGTAACACCTAAAATATACCCACAAAAAAGTATAACTATACCCATAAAAAGGTCTAAGATGTGTAACCCAAAAGTATGTTTAGTAAATATACTACTGAAAAGGCTGTTAATATATACCCAAAAATGTAAAAAATGTAAATATGTAATATACCCCTAAAATGTTGAATAATGATGAATATATTAGAAATACTAAAAAAGATCAAAATATATCCATAAATTAATAATATAAATGTTTATATATCTCTAACAAGTCCGAAAATATACCAGAAATATATCACTAGTGTAAATGACTAGTGTAAATATATCACTAGGTGCAAAAATGTACGCAAAAGGTAAAAACTGTTAACATATGTAATAGTAGAATTTCCTAAAATATACCCAAAAATGTAAATAATTGTAAATATACCACACGAAATTGAATGCTGATTCATATGTTGCGAATATACTTCTAAGAAAGATTAAAATTATCCGTAATTTACACGTAAATATATTCATCAAAATCCCTAAAAATATACCCAAAAAGAAAAAATATATATATATTTCCCTAAATTGTGCCAAAATATTCTCTTGAAAGTAAATAAATGTAACAATGCCTTTGGAAAGTACAACATTTTAGTTAAAATAAATAAATTTCAATATGTCCTTTACTCAAAAATGTGTTAAGAAGGTTCCATTAGAAAGTTCTAAAATATACCCAAAAAGTAAATAAATGTAAACATACCCCTAATAAGTACTCAAAATGTAAATAAATGTAAATATACCCTTGATAAATCTCAAATTAAACCGAATATCAAATAAATGATATTATACCCCTATAAAATCCAAAAATATACCCAGACAAGATGAAAATTTTGTTTTAGATAGGCCCAAATAAATTTAAATAAATAAACGAAAATAAATGTATAACTTTTTTAAAATAAAAATGAAAAGTAAATTAATCTTAATTATTCTTAAATTGCTGCTATACGTAACATAACAAGTAAATAAATGTAAACATAAATCTTAGAAAGTCGTGTGATGAGCAGTATATTGATTATATTTATCTGGATAGTGCTAAAATATACCCATTAAAGTTAATAAATGTTAATATATCGTTAGTAAGTACGAAAATATACACAAAAAATAATTAAATGACAATGCATTCCTATATCAAACTCCAATATATTCCTAAAAGATAAATAATTGTAAATACACCATTGGTAAGTCCAAAAATGTATACCCAAAAAGTCAATAAATGTAACCCTATACAAGTCAAAAAATATACCCAAATAGTTATCAAATGAAAACACATCCCTAGAAAATTCAAAAATATATCCCAAACATACCCTAAATATACCCTAAAATATACCTCAAAATATATAAACTGAAAATCATGTTAATTTTATGAACACTTTGCTTCCATGTTATTAAAATATTTTCTTTTTTAGAAATAAAACAAGATTATCACGCTGAGTAAGTTAAAAAGTCTTCTATAAGTTAATCGACCAGATCATAGTTTTTGTCAAAGTTATAAAAATTTTCAATTGATCGGAAATTTACCACCGGAGAGAATGAGTTCACAATGCAAAGTTTATTTATCTAAAAAATACCCTAAAAAGTTTTTTTATAATTGTTTTGGCTGTATGTACGAATTTTTCGTGAATTGTAAACTTTTGTTTGGAAAATCAATAAATTTAACGATCGACATTAATCGACAAAAAAATATTCTCCCTTTATTCTGAACTAATATTGTGTGTGATATATTTTAAAATAATAAAAAATGAGTTCTAGGTAAACAAAAAAGAATTTTCGCTATCAATCTATTTTTTCAAAAAACTGCATACAATTCTTTAGTAATTTTTGTTTAATCAAATGATATAATACTGTTTGCACTTGTTCAGATCTGAAGGTACCGAGAGCTATAAATCATAATTAGGTTCCGGGCAGTAGCCGATGGCAGAAGCTAGCAACAATACACCCTGGGAGCTCAAGACGTTGTTACCAGAAGAGAAACGACCTTGGCTTTACATTCTCTAAAACGGGACCATTCAGATCGTCTAATTCACAATCGATGCTTCGGAAAATAAACTTTTTATCAACATCTATTTATTTTCTTAAATACTATTTTCAACTTTTATTTTCTATCTGACTTTTAACTTTGTTATCTGTCTTTATTTGTTTACTTATTTATTTTTCAAAACAGTACAACGACCAGCAAGGACAACAAACATTGCCAAGAAAGAAGATTCAATTTTTTCAGACATTCTCTTCAGTAATTTTATTTTCTTACTCGATTTTTATTTACTACCTTATACTTATTACCTTATTTAGTGTCATTTTCAGTGATTTTTATTTTAAAATTATGACAAGCTGGTTTGAATTGAAGAAAATGGACAAACTGTCGAGTTGCAATTTTTCAAGAAGAGATTCAGTGTTTAATTTAAAATGCAAAGAAAGACTTTACTGTTCGTGCCAGTCAACAGAGAGACATAAAAAGAACAAGTTGTGCTGATGAATTCGACACTAAAGAATCGTAGGTAGCGAACCTCTTGAAATCAATGATCACTGGAATAGGTCGACGTTTTTGAAGATCATGACAAGTCATCAGCGCCCACGTGAGGTGTTCATCAGGCGACAGGCTTTGGTGAATAAACAAAATAGTGACTAAGCGTATATCGAGCTTCAATGAATGGGCATGATGAGGGATATAAGAGGAAGCGAAGGGAGCAAGCTCGAAACTGTTGAAACGGACGGTAGCTTCTAACCATTATGGATGATTATGGTCCGTTTTAAGAATGTAATTAGATGCTTTTCCAATTCGCAGCCGTCTGCCTGTCTCCTTTCATCAATTCTACTTAATC
Organism: Ganaspis brasiliensis; assembly: GCA_037103525.1. Classification (NCBI taxonomy): domain Eukaryota; kingdom Metazoa; phylum Arthropoda; class Insecta; order Hymenoptera; family Figitidae; genus Ganaspis; species Ganaspis brasiliensis. The sequence continues at coordinate 5,584,738 of JAZKLR010000022.1, read as the reverse complement.
TGTTTAAGTATTTTAAAACATTCCTCACAACAGAATATACCAATTTTCTAAATATCCGATTGTAATAAACAATAATGATTTTATTTATTTAGAGTGTTTTGTAACTTTCGTAAGTTATCAAATTATTATTATTATTCATCCGAATAAATCTGCAGAAGATTGAAGCACACTAAAAGCAAACACTACTTCTCTTATAACTAACCTGAATTATTATACTTACTATCAAACTACCATACAAATAACAACAAAAAACTATCGATAAATATCGAATATAATGTTGACCAATAAGAGATCGAAAAGGGTCTGAAGTTAATCACAACATCTGTTCTTTTTAGAGTACGATTAAATTTTATCGCTATTAAATTTCAATATTATTAAATATCAAATCTCAATTAAATTTTGTGTGTCATCTTTATTATCTTATGAAAGTCACACATTAGGATAAATTTAGTACGGAAGGAATGACTATCCGAATTTTCAACGCCTTTTATCAGAAATCGATCAATCATCCGGAGAAATTTTGAAAAGGTTTTAATGGACTTGATAATAGAATATAATTGCTAAAGCAAACGATTATATTGGGCAGAAAATTTTCAATTTAAACGATCCAATAGGCGAGTAATCGACAATTTAACGGAGAATTCCCCAGTGGCTTTTCTCAGACAACCTCAGAATTGTTCCGGATGTCGATGATATTGCAATATTCGATTCAATGGGGTACATCAATGTACCGCATTAACAGCAATTGGAAACTAAGTTTATATCATACTTTGTAAATATACAGGAAGTGATTTTGACATGGAAGAAAGTGTTTGATAATAATAAATTATTTTTTAAAAAGTGACGCAATGCCGATTGGAAAATTACTGTATCTTTATAATTGCATAATTTGCGTCCAATATTTATCGAAGAGTATAAAAAAAAAATATTCAATAATCAATATCCATCAATTCAGAAAAATAATGAGGATGAAAAAATCACAAAAGACAAAGGAGTGGTTCTGAATAGGAGGAATTGTGCAGCTACGTGATCAAAGTTCGATGAATCATTAGTCGTTCTTCTGTTCATCGAAATCGAACCCTCAACCGGTTGGGACTGATTGCTGTCGAATGAAGCCAGCCGATTTCCACTTATGAGTGGAAGTAATTTCGAGTGGAAAGAATTTCGGACCACCTAAGGTGGCTACCATCGCTCTGAAGGGAACCACTTCACTCGAGACTTCACTGTGAATTCAAGATTCATCTTCCCTCTACTCGACTCAAGTATCGACGGATCTCAATGCTTGATCGTCGTCAAAATGTCAGAATGTCCACTTCACTCCTCATGATTTTGTCTCGGAGGATAATAAAACGCTTCAGTCTGCACTGAAGTCAACGATTCTCAATCAACAAATAAATTATCTCTTACAATTCCTACAACAACAATTATCCTTTTCAAGAAAAATGTTCCAATCATTTTTCTTCCTCTTCAGAATAACGCACATGTTGCAAATAAAATTATGAAATGCTTACCTTTTTTTGTAGATTAATGAACAGATGAGATAGATTTTAAAAACCGATACTTTTTCTTAATGTTTAACATTACCTGATATCCACCAAGTTTATTTTTTTACCAGGGTACCGAGGGCCTTATTTGTCTGAGGGACTAATTAGTGGAATACGAAACCTCGTGTACTCACTTATTTTTGACTTAAAATAAATTAGATTAATTGTTATTTCTATGTTAAATTTCTGTGTCTAATTTATTTTTCGATATCCCTCTCACGCTTTCCACCATAGTACCAAGAAAATATGTCTCTTCAAGTTTAAAAAACGACCCTTAACTTTAACATGCAAAAAGTATTAAGAAATGCTTACCTATTTTTTGTTGATTAATTTTTAAACGGGAATGTGTCTTTTCAGGTTTAAAATACAAACCCAATACTTACCATTTATCAACATAATATACCTTTTCAGGTATAAAAAACATCCCTTAACTTCAACATGCAAAAATTATTAAGGAATGCCTTTCTACTTTATGTTGATATATAAACAAACAAGCATGCGTCTTTTTAGAATTAAAAACAAACCATCAATGCTTACCGTAAATCAAAATAATGTCTTTTCAGGTTTAAATAACAAATCGTCCATACTTACCGGATATTAATAATGTCTTTTCAGGTTTAAAAAACAAATCGTCAATACTTACCATTTACCAACATAATATATTTTTTCTGGTTTAAGGACCATCCCTTAACTTCAACATGCAAAAATTATTAAGGAATGCCTCCTACTTTATGTTGATTAATAAACAAACCATCATGCGTCTTTTTAGAATTAAAAACAAACCATCAATGCTTACCGTAAATCAAAATAATGTCTTTTCAGGTTTAAAGAACAATTCGTCAATACTTACCGGATATTAATGTCTTTTCAGGTTTAAAAAACAATTCGTCAATACTTAACATATATAAACATAATGTCTTTTGAGGTCTAAAATAAAACTGTTAATTTTTCCGCAAATTGTGTTCTTTATCGGAAATCATATGATTGACTAAACAATTGATCAGATTGAATGCTATTTTTGTTAAAGGTGCGAGATCATGAAGCTTTGGGAGTCGAAGATAGTGAGCTCAAGTCACGTACATAACAAATCACTGGTTAAGAGGAAGCAGAGGCGTGCGCGTGCAGAGTCAACTGTTGGTGGTCCGAGCTTTGAGCATCACATCGTTTGTCAAGTCGTCGATATGCCGATCCCGCAGCTCGATTACCATATTTTAACGCCAGCGTTATTGGTCCCAAGACTTGCTACTGGAATCTTTAACATTCGCATTTGCCAAGTCGACTTGTTAGAGTATATCATCCGTAATCGAAGTCCACATCATTTCTCTTGATCCCGACACATTAACAATCCCAGTGACAATTCGGAATGTTCTTTTGTTCCTGTTAAAATTTTTCTTGAATTGTAACTTGCATTGAGAACGAGTCAAATTTTTAATATTAAGATTACATTTTTATTTCTACATTATGACGGAACATTATTAATTTTATTATTAGCAGAATTAGATTATAAAAATTACTTGAGAGATTGTAAATGGTATCTGAAAGGAAACACTTGTCAGTCTGACTTCCGGAGATGTTTGAAGAAGGACGTGGGAGCGGATTTCGATATAGGGGATGAGTGGTCAATTTCCTTTCAGCGACACCAGTGACATCCTCGAAACCATTTATAACAGCTAATAGATCCTCTGTAAGCTGGCATGGGACCATTTTACAGGTTTTCCATCAACATTCAAATACATCAGAGACCTGTTTTGATGCCACGACTAATGGTTCGCGCTGTTGACAGTGAAAAACCCTCTGTCGACCAACCCCTCCGATTAATACCCCGATTTGGGAATCGTCACGTTTGATAAATAGGCTACAACTGAAAAATTTGTCGAACTTGACGCATTTTCCGTTTTGGTTATTGAGTCTTCATTCCCATCAGCACATCTGCTTATTGAAACGTTTTTCATCAATTTCTTGAAACTATTTTTCTATTTGATTATATAATATATATAACCCATTTAGACACATATATATAGTAATAATCATCACATATCTTGCTGAATAAATTATACGAGATTGATTAAACACATAATAGATTCCATTTTTTTTTCTTTGTAAAGAAGAAGATGGAGTTAAATTTTTGGCATACCGCAGGGATTAGAGGGCATGGTTGAGCGCATTACGAGATCGAAGTTGGATGAGAAGAAACGATCGGTCGATGAAAAAAGAAGCAGTGTGTCATAATCGAGCTGTCGAGATTCGTTTAAGTAGTGTTATTTATATTTTAAAGGAATCCTTAGAAATCCCAACCGCAGTTGAGCTGCTGGCAGTCACCCAAATCAATCCTATTACGGAAAGTGTCTACTTTAAGGCGGATTCTCCGATCGGCTGATCGAACTGACCAATGCGACCGCTACCCACGTCACTTTATATCACGATCCAATGGACGTCGGATTCTGGTAGTCACTCGGGATCTTGTAACGCTACCGTTACTGACGTGGGGTGAGGACTCAACTTCAAATCGATTTAATGTAATTTCTCTTTCGCTTGATTAAACTCAAAGCGGGATAACATCTCCGCCTATTCTTAATTATCAATTACCAATAACATTGTTTAAAAAAAAACAAGTTCTGGTATTTTGTGTCTTTTGAGGTCTAAAATACAAACCTAACTTCAACATGCATAATTATAAAATACTCACATTTACTTTTTGTTCTTGGAAAAAATTCCTGGTTCTTTCTTCTTTAGAGACGAAAATGACACGAGGTCATCATCTCTTGTTTGAGTGCATGAAAAAGTAAAACTAAAGATTGTACGAGGGAAGCGAGGCACGAAACAGAATTGAAGAGCAAAAATGGGTGGGTAAAAGGGGGAAGGACGTCCTCGTAATGATGGAACATAAATAACTTGGACATTTACGTTCGCATTGATTTAAGCAAACTAATGATTTCACTTTGACCGGTCGGTTGAAACAACCGCCGACTGCCTGTCATATTGACATTTATATCCGTTCTTGTAATTTACATGTCTACGTATGACAATTATAAACTGTTGTATGGATGCCTTGGTGGTTCGCGCATTCGGCCGAAAGTTTTGCACAAGACGTTTGATACCTCTTAGTGTAACAATAAATCAGAATGAACTCTTAGAGCAAGTAACATTATCCTCGTGTCGTAAACCGCCTAGATTGTCTTATTCAATTAGACGAAGTGACAAACATTAATGTACATACTTGCAACGACCCAGACAGTTTATTTTAAAACAATGAAAGCCATTGTGACTGTCCAAATTTGAAAATTTCTTCTTGTTTTTTTTTTAAATTGATCAAAGTCTCGAAAAATGTATAACAATACGGAAAAACTCGATGTTTTTCGGAAATGCGTGTTTGCAGGGAATGGACAAAAACTTTGGAATCTCAGCTTATTCGTAATTTTGCCATTTCCTAATGGGACACCTGCGATGTCGCGGCATCTGATGCGGAAATCCGCGCGGATGTTGAAACGAACGATTCTATATGGCGCACACACACAGTCCGTTAGCTGCAGCGTCCGATAAGTCTGAAGGGGATGAGCTTGAGGAGATGACATTGACGGGCTAATGCGCGAGACTTAAATCCAAGCTTAACTCATCCGTCAGTATGTGATGAATACTTAGTATTTGCCTATGTTGGATTCTCCAGGACGAGACGAATCGCGAAAAGATCACTTTCAATTATATCCAATGTCCAATTATACAATTTCAGTTAAAAATGCCTCAAAGACGCGCTGCTCTTTTATTAATGCATTTTTTTGGCAATTGGATTTTCGACTTGTTTTTTTTATAATTACAAAAATAATTGTGTAATTATTGTAACGATTAGTGGAGAAAAATTACATTTTGTCGTGAAAAACACTGGATAAGGTTTCATGGGTTTAAACAAAATTAATCGCACCAAGGCCAATATGAAAGTTTAGAAAAAAAGTTACTGGAGATATTTTTTAATCTTAGGTTATATTTAATTGTTTATAGGTAATACATAACTTGAGAACACTTTGGAGCAACTGCTTTTTGACACGAAGGGCAATATTTGAGGTTATGTGAAATGACCATGTGAGCGCATGCGCCAGAAACAGATGATTTCATAAAAGGCGCGTTTTTTAAAATTTCGAAAATGTGAACTTATTTTGAATAATGATTTATTAATAAAATAAAAGTTGAGTTTTATTTCTAAAGTGATTTTATTAATGAATATTTCGACGCCTACCGTTGATAAAATGCTTATTCAATTGTTAAAAATATAAAAATCTAACTTGGAGAACAGTTCAATATGAAGCTAGTTCGTTATCCGTACAATATGATTCCTAATCAATGTTCAGAATAATATAATACTAACTAATTAAAAAGTTTTAACGTCCGAGGTTTGGTTAAATTTTAAAAAATTCAAATGACACTTTCGGACAAGTTAGTTATTCAATTATGCAGTTTTATTAAAAAAATATAAAAATTACATTAGCCCGACGTTTTGAGAATCAACCATTCTCATTTTCAAGGACTGTAAAAAATAACAACAATGAAATTTTTACGATATTAAATCTAGTTTTTCTATAATATATATCGCACTTTTTATAAAAACATTCACCAATATTTTTACAAGATAAATTGGATCATTAATCAAAAACGAGTCAAAAGTATGTCATTTTACAATGAGCGATTTTTTAAAAAGAACGTTTTTCTTTTATGTCAAGAAAAATTAATATTTGAGATTTTGTTTCTTTTAATACAGTTCTTGTTAGTAAGTTCAGACTGACTACTGAAAACTTATATTTATAAACAGAGATTTATACAACGAAGTGAAATCAATAATAAATAAAGACAATTTAACAGACGGAGAAAGATATTGAGAAAATTGATTATTTTGGAATATCTAAGATTGCATTGTAAAAAAAATTAATTTTTAAAATTAGAAACAAAATTCAAAAATTATTAGATTAATACACAACCAAAAATAAATAATTGAAAACTGAAGAATGGTATTGAAATTTGATGAAAATAAATCCAAAAATGAAGAAATTAATTGACAATTAAAGAATTAAATAATTGATTAAATGAATCAAATTAAATGAAAAAATAATTGATAATTAAAAAAAGATGAGAATTATTTAATATTGAATAAAATAATTTAAAATGGAAGACTGCATTTTCTAATTGAAAATAATAATTGTGAAGTGAAGAAAATAATTAAAAATTGAAGAATTAAATTAAAGATTAAGGACTTGAATTTAAATTTTGCGAAAATAATTGACAATTTAAAAAACTTACAAAACTGTCGAGAATAATCGACAACAGAACAAAATAATTTTAAAAATTAAAGAATAAATATAAAATTTAAGAAAAATAATTATAAATTGAAAAATTTGTAGAAAATACATGAAAATTGAGGAAAACAATTAATAGTTAAAAGAAATAATTGAAAAATTACGAGAATAAATGAAAAATTGTTAAAATATCTGAAAAATGACAAAAATAATAGACAATTAAAATCAAAATTCGAAAAATGACAAGATTAATAGACAACAAAAAATTACAACAATTAAAAAATAATTATAAAATTTTAAGAGAATAATTGAAAAAAATGTAAGAAATAATTTTAAATTGTGGAAAATAATTAATAATTGGAAGAAATAATTGAAAAATGCCAAAAATGATAATTGGATAAAATATTACAAATTGAAGAAATAAATTGAAGATTAAAGAATTAAATGAAATTGTTAGAAAATAATTGATGATTAAAAAATAAATTACTAAATGACTAAAATAATTAAACATTAAGAAAAATATTTGGCAATTGAAAAAAAAGTAAACAAATTTCGAAAAAGGGCGAGACTAATCGATAGTAGAACAAAATTATTGAAAAAATTAAAGAATAATTATAAAATAGAAGGAGAATATTAAGTTGTTAATTCAAAATTGAAAAAAATTATAGAAAAAATTTTAGAAAACAAATGAAAACTGTAGAAGTGAATTGAAAATTGAAGAAGATAATTAAAGAATTGTATTCAAATTTCAAAAAAATAATTGATAATTGAAAAAATACAAGAATTGTTGAACATTGAATAAAATAATTGAAAATTGAAGCAAAGAATTTAGAATTGAAGAAACTAATTAAAAATAGAGAAAAACATTTGAAAATTAAAGAATTAAATTGAAATGTCAGAAAAATAATTGATACTTAAAAAAAAATTACAAAACGACGAAAATATTTAAATATTAAAGAAAATAATTGAGAAATGAGGAAAATAATTGACAATTGACAAAAAAATTCGAAAGCTGTCGAGAATAATCGACAACAGAACAAAATAATTAAAGAAATTAAAGAATAATTCTAAAATTTAAGAAGAATAATTATAAATTGAAAATTTTGTAAAAAATAATTGAAAATTGCGGAAAACAATTAATAGTTAAAAGAAATAATTGAAAAATGACAAGATTAATAGACAATAAAAAAATTGTTAAAATTAAAGAATAATTATAAAATGTTAAGACAATAATTGAAAAAATGTAGGAAATAATTGTAAATTGTGGGAAATAATTAATAATTAAAAGAAATAATTGAAAAAAGCCAAACAAAAAATAAATATTTTAATGTATAGAATTTCTAGTTTATAAACAAATAATATGAAATTTAGATATTAAACTTTTTAAATTTAAAACTTAAAACCAAATTAGCTAATTTTTAAATCTTTTAATTAAAAATATAAACAATTTAGATAATTCTTAGTTTGTTAGTATTATTATTCTAGGTTATAAGTATTTTAAATGTTTGATATTAAAAATATAATTTTTATAATTAATAAAATTTATTATTAAACTTCTATTTGTTATCATTTTTAAAGAATTACTAAAAATTATATTTTCAATATCAAGCATTTAAAATACTTATAATAATTTTGGATTAATTATACTAAGAGCCGTCTAAAATGTTGATATTTTTTATCAAAAGATTAAAAAACAGCTAGTTTGTTTTTTTAAGAATCCTAAGTCTAAATGTTAAAGATCTTAATTTTATGTTATTTACTTATAAACTAGAAATATCATTAATTGAATTATTAATAATAAGTCGAAACTTTTTTTACTTTTACACCTAAAAATGAAAAAGCATAAAATAATATTATAGTTTAATTGGTATTTTAATATTGATTGTACGTAAACTTGAATTGTAATTATTTTAAACTTAATTTTGAGATAGTATTTTATTATTCTGAACATTGACTAGGAATTATATTGTACTGGCATCGAACTAGCTTCATATTGAACTGTGCTCCGAATTAGAATAATATATTTTTGACAATTAAATAAGCATTTTATCAACGGGAGGCGTCGATTTAAAATATTGAAATATTACAGTTTTAATTATATTGTGGAAAATTAAGCAATAGATTTTTGAATATAACAAAAAATATAAATATATATATATATAAAGAGATGAAAAGAGATAAAATTGTTAATATTTATCAAACTATTAACACATTTTAATTAATCGTTTTTTAAATTAGTCTCTTAATTTAAACTTCAATTAAAAGTCTATTTTTAGTTTAATATTAAAGGGTTAGAACTACCTTTCTAAAAGAGACAATTTTTAAAAAATGTATCTTTTTAATTTAGTTCGACTTAATTAAATTCAATTTTTAACTTTTAATGAGATGTTCGCAAAGAGTTTACATTTAAACAGTGGCTGAAGTGTAATCACCAGTGTTAGGTTGGCAACAGTGTAAGAAAAATAGCAGAACGACACGCGAATAGGTTAGTTGACATACCTGCGAGAAAAATAATCGTAATTGAATATACTCTTCGAACTTTTAAATGATATTTTAAATATTTAGAATTAAGGTATTAGTCGCGTAAATGCTCCCGCAAAACTCCCCCAAAATAAAAAGAACAAAAAATAAACTTTTATATCAACTCACTTGCTTCCTTTGTGACCTCTTCTAATATAATATATGTAATTTTCACGATTTTGAGTCAGGTACTATAAGTTATCGTGATGTATTGCTTACACGTTTTCGACATTTTTCAATGAAACCACGTGAAAATGAAAAATTATGAATTTTTAAATTATTGTATTTTTTATACGGCGTGGTCAATAAAATTAATTTTTTTTTAAAGGATTTATTTTATCTCAATCTGTAACTTAGTAGTTTTATTTGAAAAACTGACGACTTGTTTTTTTATAATTGAATATAAGAGACATTTTTTACATGCATTTTGTGCTATTGCATGTAAAAGGTATAAACTTTGAACTAATATTTTGAAGCTCAGAAGTGGTCAAAATTAATAGGATAGATCTCATTTAATAGATAAATACCTCATGAATACAAATACAAAGTTTTAAAAAAATCTGACGAAAATCATTTTACGCGACTAATACCTTAAACTTAAGAAAGTGATTATAAACCCCGTAAATTGTATTGTTATAACAAATAAGCTTAATTTAAATTTAATGTTAAATTGTAACAGTTTTAAACTTTTAATTAAATTACAGGTAAACGGATAATTAAATAGCCTTGTAAATTATAAATTTTTTTTACTAATATTAAAAAATATTGTACCTAAAGACCTTCATTACATACGCAACCGTTAAGTCTGCGCTTGTCAGAGATGCTTTTTAGCTAAAATGATTTTAAGGTTATGTTTATAATAATAACAATTATTATTAAGTAAAAAGAAATTTTGATCTGTTGGAGCCAAGACGTTTAGGTTTATAATTTGTTTTTTATTAGGTGGAAAATAAAAAAACACTAAAGACATGAATTAAAGGACAATCTGCCTCTATTCTATAACGAGCAACGTTTCGTCAACATTTCGTTGACCTCCTCAGGCTGTAAATACAATATATTACACTTCAGTAAATTTTTAACACAAACAAACCACACTGTATAAATACACTTAAATAGTTTTTACCTCTAAAACAGAATATGTCAAAGCATTTTTTAAAAATTAATTATCACGAAATGGTAAAACGTCAGACGGTGTGTTTACATTGAGAGCAAGAGACAAACTGTCAGAAATGAAAATATAAACTCAAGAAGGAATGAAAGTAATACAAAAATATATATAGATATAGACAAGTACAAATATCAAAATAGAAATTAAATTAATAGGAAAACACGATGGATAACAGATTATTCAACGGAGAATTTTGATTGTAAAAGATGCTTGTAGTCTTTGTTTGAATTATCAAAGTTTTCTATAATGTTAATACTATTCGGGTCGTGATTAATAAAAATGGAGAGCAATCCAACTTTCACTTATGAAAACAATTATTATTGTTATTATCTTTTTTATTGTCATTATTAGATGTCCATATAACTAATAAAAGTGGTATGGGTATAACAAGAGAAATCTTATCGTGCTACCGGGTGATGAATATTCTATGCCCCTTAAGTATAGGCTATGTGTTTGACATTACACCCTTCCCACGCGTGAACGTGGTAAGAGTCGAATGTAGATCATCCGCATGCCAGTCGTGTATGCACCTTGCGAATATGATTAATTATTGCCTATAGGCTGAAACCAGAGCTCGCGTATATAAACTAGGGACATACTAGTGTTACTTCGGAACGCTAATAGCTCCGTAATAATTCTGATTTATGCATCAGTAAGTACTTCACACCAGTTTCACTTTCATCCGACTTCTTAAATTTCTCTCTCATAAGTACCTTTTTTTCTCTTATTGGTTTTCTTTTTCAATAAGAAAAATTGTTTTCCATTAAAAATTCTTTCTTCGATTAAAAATTCTTTTTTCGATTAAAAATTCTTTTTTGCATTTGAAACTCTTTTGCAATTGATAAATTAATACGGTAATAAATTGGAACTAATTAATATAGCAGATTGAATGTAAAAATTCTTGGATTGCGCGAATGGCGTGTAATTTGCTTTAAATTAACTGATTTGTCTAAAATACAGTTAATTTTAGTTTCGGTAGGCATGAGGCATTTGCTCGAGTAGTATACTATAATTAATTAATCCAAGGTAATTATATGTAATCGCTTTAGTGTGGTTGGACATTCAGGGCGGATCACGCATAGTAAATCGGCTTTGCCGCAACAAAGTCACGTGAGAAGTGATAAATTGTCGACCTACGACTAATTACCGGAAGCAGACGTCTTTGCGAAGAAAGCACAAGCTCTCGATTCGTTTTACCTACTGATAATTTTTCAATTTTAATAAAACTGACATCAACACTTGACGTTATCAATTTTCCCACAATCTTAATTTTATCTCCAATTAATTTGGGGTCAACTGATGAATGGGGGAATTTTGCCATCAGTGGACCGGTTATTAGAATCGGGTAAAATTTGTTTCTTTTGGTATGGTAATAAAATTTAAGAGCAGGTGGTTTCTATATGGAGAATGTGGTGTAATATATACTTTAAAAATGACAGAGTATGGAATTCTTTCACTTGGAAAAAATTACATTTTTGGTCATTTTAAAATAAAATTTTAAGAAACAATTACAAGACACACAGAACGCCAACAGACTCGACATCATAATCGAAACTAAACAGAATTTACAAATTTAAATATTACAATAATAGAAAAGTCAATGAACTTTAAAATTGACAACAAAAACAAACAAATCAGAAGTCATTAACCTACATTGAAAGTTTCAGAAATTATCTCAATCATGAATTTATAATATTAATTATTGGAAAGAAAATTTTATTTAGTGAAAAAATATCCTCTTTTTTATTAATTGTAGGATGGTTCATTTTTATATGAATCATTTCAGAGGTAATTCTCTTTTTTCATTAGATTCACAGTCTAGAATTTGTACATTGTTCCAATTAAAAAAAAATTTTTTTTTAAGAGCATGTTGAGTCTCACCTATATATATATCGCTGTGCAGTCTTTACATTTTAATTTATAGACTGAATTGATTCTGTCCATTTTTTGCGTCATATCTTTACCTAATTTTATTACTGAACTAAAATTTTTTTTAACTATAGGAATTGATAAAATATGAAAATGTTTAAGGATATTTGAAATTTTGTAAAAAAAAACATTATTAAAAGGCAAAGAAACTTTAGAAACTTGTCTAAACAAAACAGTACGATTTGAATTGAAATTACTGTTTGATTTAGAATATTTACTTTTATTTAGACGAACCTTAATTTGTTTATCAATGAAGTCCAATGAATAATCATTAGAAATTAAAATTTTGTTAACAATCATTAAATTTTCAAAATGGAAAGAATCATCTGAAAGAGATTTAGCTCTATCTACCAAATTAAACACAATATTTTTCTTTTGTTGATCAGGATGACCGGAAAAGTAATAATTCAATCTATTTGAAGAAGTAGTCCTTCTAAACCAATTAGTAATAATGTTCTCTCCCTTCTTTAATAGAGTAATGTCTAAAAAATTTATTTTATTGTCATTTTCTAATTCATAAGTGAATTTTAAATGTTTGTTGTAAGAGTTAAAAACTGTTAAAATTAAGTGAAGTTGATCTTTTTATGCAAAAAAGAGTGTCATCGACATATCTGAAATAAAAAAGAGGGATATTGTTATTGATACTTTAATATCTGCGATCTTAACTTTCTAACACTAACTGACATGGAATATATTATTCAAACCTGTTTTTTATGTTAGATTTAGGAGTTAAAATACTATTCTTTAGTTGGTTATATACAATTTTAGACAAAACATGAGTTGGACTGCTGACAAGAGAAATAATAGGACGTAAAGGTATATCTTGTTTATGAATTTTAGGAAGGCCGTAAGCTTTAGCTAATACAGTACTAGACAGAGAAACTTCACGTTTGTGATATTTCCTCCCTAAAAGTTCATTATCATTTAGGTTTTTTAAAATATTAGAACTCTTTTTTCGTAGTGTACTTAAAGGGTTTCTTTTAATTGGTTTATAAGCAGAAGTATCAGAAAGTAAATTTTGCCTTTTTGAGTTATAATCTTCAATTTTCATACAAACAGTTTTATTTCCCTTATCAGCAGTGGTAAACATAATATTGGGATTATTAATTATTTTTTAAATAAGATTTTGTAAAATTAAATTTTTTTGTTAATTCTTTGTCATGACTAGAAATATGACATGGTTTATTAAAATTATGTTCAATAACCTTTGAAACTTTCTCTCTTAGTTTATCCTTTATTTTACTCTCACATTGTAAAACAGAAACAGTTGATTCCAAGTTTTTAATTGTTGTAATAGTGTCTTGTTTTGAAACTGAACAATCCAAACTAAATTTAGGCCCTAAGGAAACAATATCAATGACGTCTTCAGGAATCTGAACGTCACTTAAATTTTAAAACCAATCTTTTTTACAAACAGAAGAAACGGTGTGTTTAGTTTCTAACAATGAAGATAATTTAAATTTATGATTATTATTACATTTAGTTAAAATACGTTTAAATCTTTTTTGTGAAAACATGAAAACATCTTTTATATCTTCACATTCAACATCAAATTCTAAAATCAGTTTTTTAGTTTTTCCTAATGACTTTTTTAGACAATCAACATGAAGATGAATATCTCTAATTTCCAACTTTAATAGTTTTAAAAAATAACATTTATTTAAATTAAGGAAACTTTTCTTAGATGCATTGCAATAGAAGGAAATATTTTTATTGCATTTGTTTGCATTCATATGATGTGTTGGCAAAACATCTTGCCTTCTACAACTTAATAAAAAAACTTTTTTAGAACTTGCCGCGGCGAGTCGTTGGTTGTTAGTAGATCATTTTTTAAGAAGAGTCTTAAAGTGTTAACCATATATATTTCCCATATGTGAGAAAAAAGATAAGTTAGATTCTAAATTCTTTGGAGAGTCAATTTGAGATCCATGACTCGTAATATTGTCAATTTAAGCAAGAGAAGTAAACAATCTCAGTAAGGAAAATAAAACTTCAAATAATCATCTCAATTGACAATTCATCAATTCCTCAATCATAGAAGGAAGTTTGCTGACATTTATCAATGAGTATAAAAATTTCTCGAATAATATTAGAAAGAAATTAAATAACATGAAAAATAATCATTTACATGACTAAGTACCCTTTACGATTACATTGTAGATATTTTCCACTGTGCCAATAAATAGTACCCTAAAACAACAAAGTGTACATCTTGCTCAGCTCGGAATGTGCGCGACGAGCGATAATGATAGTTGGCGGAAGATTAAAGCGGTCCTAAGATGAAAATGTAAGGCGAAAGTAAGGAATGGAAGGAGAAGAGAAAATAGAGCGAATCCGTTTTGGCGATGTGTCTTTGCTGTAAGTGCGTAGCGTCATGTGTGCATTGAGGGCAGAACGTGTGCTTAAATGCATGTGTGCATTGATGCACGAGGGCGACAGAGATGAAAAAGAAAGAGTCAGATGAGTAGGAGGAAAAGAGTAACAAAATAGCCGAACAGCGGGGTGGGGGGAGTGAAATACGCCTGCACCTGCTTCACAGTCCATCATGCCATGTGTCACCCACGCTACTTTACTGCACTACGAAGTGTGTTATGCATCCGCGAGACAAGACTCCCGCGGGATCTATGGAGGGATTTTAACAGAAATCGAGAGACATGGCGCCGTCTACACGGTATTTGCGCCAAGCGAGCCAACAAGCGTAACCAGTCAGTCCGATTTTTATACTCAGATATTTCAGCGATACTTAGCAAATGAAAATTGCATTTTTTAGAGCTCGTCCAAAACTGAAGGTTTCTTCATTGATTCAGTTGGTCTGACTTGTAACAATTATGTTTTTTGAATAAGATTTTAAAACCTAAAAATATAAATGCAATAATATAGAAAAGAATAATAAAATAATAAATATATATTCATAAATAAAAATCACAGATTACACAAAAATACAATGATTAATAACGAAATAACCTTGGCATTCATTCAACCATACTCGGATATCGCAAATTAAACCATAAAAGAATACTCAATAAAATTTAAGCAGGAGAAGTAAACAATCTCAGGAAGGAAAATAAAACTTCAAATTTTATTTTTGTCCAAAACAGCAAGGTTTTGTCGGTCAAGATTTGCCGACCTCATCAGGCTGAATTTATTTTAAGAAAAGAAAAATTAGGTCCAAAAACTTTAACACAATTTTTTGCATAAATATATATGAAAAAGGATAATTACCAAAAATTTGGTTAACACAAAAAACGTAGTTAACAAGTCAAAGGAATAAAATTACAAATTTGGTCGTTTTTAAAATAAAAATTTAAAAAACAATTACAAGACACACAGAACACCAACAGGCTCGACATCGTAATCGAAACTAAATAGAATTTACAGATTTAAATATTACAATAATAGAAAAGTCAATGAACTTTGAAATTGAAAACAAAAACAAACAAGCCAGAAGTCATTAACACAATGAAAGTTTCAGAAATTATCTCAATCATGAATTTATAATATTAATTATTGGAAAGAAAATTTTATTTAGTGAAAAAATATCCTCTTTTTTATTAATTGCAGGATGATTCATTTTTATATAAACCATTTCAGAGGTAATTCTTTTTTTTTTCATTAGATTCACAGTCTAGAATTTTTACATTGTTCCAATCAATCCTCGCTTCTCAATACTCAATAAATATTAAACATTTAAGAGATAGGAGACTGATATAAACAAATGCGACAAATAAAATTAAATCATTAAATAGGAGCGAGGAAATATAAATAATAGCGAATTAAAGGTATTCAAGTAGATGTATAAATAAAATATAGAAATAAAACTTATCCATCAGATGAGTTTAAATCAAGCCAATGAAGAAGGACGATGACGATCCTTTTTGATTTATTCTGATAAGAGATTAAAAGTGCTGGCAGAATCTTGTCCAAAAATATTAAATAAGCAGCAAAACTCAGCAAAATATTTCAGTTCCCATTACACTCTTTCGTCAAGGGCCCAATGTATCAGACTAAAAATGGATGAAAATAATCTCAACATGTAAATAGATTCTTATCAAAAACTTTGCTCGCACGTCGTCCTCACTTTATGGTATTCACAACTGAATAAAATCACCACTCTAATTTAACAATAAATTTAAAAATATAATTCACGATCACATATTAACTTTCATAAATAAAGAAAATATACAAATATAAATATCAAAATACCTTTGGGCTGTCGGCGACACGCAAAGATGTGACGATACTTTTAAATTAACTCATCGGATCGAATAAAATGAGGACGAAATATGCTCGTTAATTTCTTTTATTTTCTCTCAATTCATACCCCCCTTCCAGCACATCCAAAAACTCCTGGCGCTCTTTCCTCGAACTCATACAACTTCTGACAAAAATATTAAGCATAGTACAAAATTGAAATAGACGGAAAATATTGAATAATATAAACCTTTCGATCCCTTCAGACTGAATGATAAAGAGTCTCTTGAAGAAGAAAAAAAACGAGAAGTAGATTAAAGATCTACTGGTTTAATTAACTTGTGATGAATTAGGAATTTTAGAGCTGGAATTTAGAATTTTAACTGCACGGTATTAGTTATGAAGAGCTTAATTATAATTAAATATCATATTTTCGAGGATTAAGATATAATGATGTCTTTAGTCTTCCTTCATCCCCTTTCAGACATGCACGGATATATGTGCTCTATAAATTAGCCTAACTTCCAACTTGTTATGGTGACAACATTCATGTTGTGGCAGAAATACAGGAAGAGAAAATTGAAGAAAATTATGTTCTAGTTTAATTATTATTTTGAAGCGATATACTTCATATTCATTGTAAATAATTCCTTGAGTGACGCTATTCATTTAATTTTATTATAAAGTGTATATATTTTAAATTGACTATTCCTCGGTAAAGGGCAGAGAGTGGGGCAAAATTAGAAATAAGCCGAGTTCGATCGTGTCATCGAGGAAATTCGAACGAGTGATTAATCATTCGATTTTCGCTCTTTGAGGACGATCGACTCAGCGGCTATGCTCTCAAGTGCCGGCCGAGGACACGGAAAGGTACAATTCTTTTATTTTTTCTTTTTCTTGTTAAATTTTGGTATAATTTAAATATCTAATAATATTTACATATTTAATTAAAGTGTGTCCGTTAAATTGATTTAATGGAAATAAAATACTCTTCTCTTGATGGGAGACATCAGACGAGCTCAGATAATGAGTAGCAGCACTCAGGGATTCCCAAATCGAGAGGCTTATTCTAAATTATCATTGCTGAATGAATTTCACAGAGTTCTAGCCATTTGATCACCATAGTATCAGTGCTTGAGTATTTACCATTTTTTTTAAATATTATCTGTATTAATTTCGTTAACCAATTTGATAGCGAGTTCAACGTAAGATCGTCGCGTCGAGTGATTCGACTTGACATATTTAATTATATTTAATTATTGTTTTTATATTCGTTAATAATTGTGACATTTATAATGGTTTCTTAAATGCAAATTGTATTTTATGTGCGTAATGTAATTTAATGTTCAATAATTTTTGTCGTTTCCTGCGCAGGAGTCAATTAACTGAATTCTATTAAATATTAAATTTCTAATTATTGTTAAATGGACGGAGAAATTTTTAAAAATTGGCATTTGTTTAAATTATGATCATATTCATTCACTAACATTTTATTTGAAGTTCATTAATTGTATAGAAATTAAATCATAATAATCTATCGTTATATTTGTTATTCGACTTATTTTATATGTGTTCCGATTTTAATTTTATAACTAATGAAAATCGTTACAATATTATGCGGGACAAAAACTTCGTTGTGTTTTATTTTTCCGTGTGATTTTAATCAAGGTTCTTTTTTTCAGTTTTGAAAGATTGGGTTTTTGTTGCGAATCTAGACAGAAAGAATTTAGAAATTTAAATAAAGATAAGTGTGAAAGCAAAGAAGATGAAAGGTAGAAGAAACAAGGAAAAAGAAAGAAGAAGGTAAAGAAATATCTTGAGGATGAAAAATAAACTCAAAATTTTGAGACAACTTCATAAATGGCATTTTCTTGACATCGTTTTCGTCTACGAGGTTACGATTCCTAGGGCTCGATGAGCCGTGGACACGAAAATGTGACTAGGGTGGTCCATTGAAGATTAACTTCAGCTCGTTTTCGTTGACAGAACATGCAACGAAAGTGCCAAGTCTCAGTTCCTCAGAAATTTTAGCTAAAATAAATTCTGAGCCAATAATGTAGTTCAAAACAATTGTTTCTTTAAGATCGCAAAGATCCTGCAAATTATGTAATTTCAAAGGCCGAATTCAACGCGAAATTATGAAAAATTAGGTTTACAATGTTTATCTAAACAAAACCATTTTAATGTCAAAAAATAATTCCAAAATGTCAAATATTCTTGTAGTAAGATCAAATAGGTTATAACTCAGAAAATCGTTAAACCTCGACAACGCGCACTATTTTTATTTCCAAGTTCTTTTTTAAGCAATTTCTAGTTTTTTCGGTAAATTTTTTCTAGTAATTTTCCCAATTTAATTTTTTTTTTATTTTATAGCTGCTTTTTGACTTTCAAAAGGTTTTCAAGATCGAAAATAAATAATACAAAGATTCACTTTTAAATATAACTAAATCAAAAGCTGAATGTATATTTTAGAGTCGGAGAAAATAATTAGAAACTTGAAAGAAAATAGTTGAATTTGAAGAAGAAAAAATGGCAAAAATGTGTGACATAAATGAAAATTGAAGAAAGAAGTAAAAATAAAAAGAAATTTTTTTTAAAATTTCAGGAAAATGAATGAAAAATTAAGAAAATAATAAATTAGTGGCAAAAATAATTGAAATTTTGAGAATTTAAAATCATTGACAGTTGAAATCAGTTTAAGTTAAAGAAAATAATTAGAATCTTTAAAGAAAATTTAAAGAAAAAAATTTAAGAATTAAATGACGTAAATGAAATTGAAGAAAGAAGTAAAAATAAAGCAGAGAATACAATATTACAATTTGAAGAAAATCAATTAAAATCTAAGAAAATATGCAAATTAGTGACAAAAAAGTTGAAAATATAAAAAGAAAAATTAGAAAATGAAATTAACATTTCAAGAAAATAAATGAATGTTTATTGAAATAATTGGAACGAAAAAGCAATATAATTTTGAAATTAACGAAAAGAAAATTGAATTTAGTGGACAATAACTAAAAATATTAAAATTGATAATTAAACTTTGCATTAATAATTTGCATTAATAATTAAGTTGTATTTTTATCAGGAAAAAAATTATTGTCAAAAAACGATATTTTTCGATGAAAAAAGGTATTTACAAAAATTTGATTGGTAATTTTAAAAAATTTCTGTGTCTAAATTTCAATATTTATAAGCATAATAACACACATGCACCTGGTCATTTGTTTAAAAATGAAACTTTAAGCTTTTTAGATAAAAAGAATAAAAAAACCTATTTTTGGAAATTTTTTTTTTTCGATCACAAAGATTCGTCAATGAGGAAGCAAACTTTGATAAAATAAGTGAATCAAAGAAAGTACAATTTGAAAAATTGAAAAATGGTATTTAGAAGATTATTGAAAGTACTATTGATAATTTGAAATATGCAATAATAATTTGAAGTTGAAGAAGTTAATTCTTTAGAAAATTGAAAATTGACAAAGTTAATTAAAAAGTTTGCAGATATTTTTTTTAAATCTAAGGTTAAAATATATATTTAATCTGCCTCAAAAATCGAAATAAAAATAGATGAGATAAAATATATCAAAAAATGAAACATTTTAAATTTCTGATTTTATGAAAAAAAAGCATATCTCCCGTTCATATTAATATTTTTTGATCTAATAAGGCAAAGATTTTAAGTTAGGCAAATACTCAAAAATTTGCAAAGTTTGACTTTAATCGGTCAAGCCATTTCTGATTGATAGTGGAACAAAATATTGATAGCATACAGACAGACAGACAGACAGACAGACATACATACACACATAGATAAAATTCTTTTTTATTGGCATTTTTGGAATCCTTGTTGTTCAAAATGGCAATATATGAAAAAAAATTTGAATTATATAAAGAATTAAAAATTGAAGAAAATAAATTTTGGAAAATATTTGATAAATGTTTTTAAATTTTAAAACTTGACAAAAATAATTAAAATATGATACAAGCAATGATAAGTTGTAAAAAATAAATTACATTTTAATGTGATAATTGGAAAAACTAGAGAATTTTTTTAAATAAAGAAAAAATAATTGAAATTTGACAAAAATACATGAAGATCTTAGAAATCAAATAAAAAAAAGAAATTAACTAAAAATTGAAGAAAAAAATTGAAGAAATAAGCTTAAAGGAATTGAAATTTACGATAATTAATAAACAAAATTTGGAATTATGAAAACAAATGAAAATAATTAAAAATTGAAGAAAACAATTGAAATTTTAGAAAAATTCTTAAAAATGTTAGAAAATAATTTTAGAAAATGAGAATAACTAAAAATTGGAGAAAAGACTGGAAGAATGCTAAAAATAATTGAAATTTACGGTAATTAATAACATTTTTTGGAAATTATGATAACAAAGAAAAGTAATTAAAAACTGAAGAAAATAATAGAAATTTGAGAAAAATACTTAAAAAAATTTAGAAATTTATTTTATAAAATGAGAAAAACTACAAATTGAAGAAAAGTCTGGCTAAAAATAATTGAAATTAACGATAATTAATAAAAAAAAAAAATTGAAATTCTCATAACAAATGAAAATAATTAGAAATTGAAGAAAATATTTGAATTTTCAGGAAAATACTTAAAAATCTTAGAAAATAATTTTAGAAAATGAAAATAATATTTAACAATCGAGAAAAATAATTGAAAAATGATAAAATTAATTGAAAATTGAAAAAAATAATTGAAATATGCTGAAAATAATTTAAGATTGAGAAAAAATTGAATTATGATGAAAATAATTTAAATATGAAAAATTGAAAATATTCAATAAAACTTGAAAGAAATAACTGAAAAAATCATAGAGTATATGTTTAAAAAAACATTAATAATTACAATATTACTTAAAAAATCGCAGAAATAACTAAAATTGATTAAAATAATTGCAATATCGGATAAATAATTGGAATTTCTAAAAGTAATGCCAAAATAGTGAATATAATTATAAATTCAAATTTTCCCAGGATTTTTGGTGTTGAACTTTATTAAATGTCCGATATTTTTTCACAGAATTTTCTAATTTCAAATAATTATAAATTGATGAAAATCAAGAAAAATTGCAGAATTTACTTTTAAGCAAAAGAAAATAATTAAAAAATCGTTATATGTGACGCTCCGCGAGAGAAGGGACCTATCGCTGAGAAAGCAAACTTTAAAGGACGGACGGACAAAGAGGAGAAAGAAAAATTGAGACGCTTAACATGTTCATGTTTAAAGCTTCATAACAAGAAAACTAATTGCAGGAATCAAATTTTTATTTATTTTTATTTTTTAGCAACTAAAAAACTATCAATTACCATAAAAAAATCAAAATAATTAATTGTTAATTTCACAGGACGGTCGTTCAAAGAAAAACCCAAAAAGGCGATACACTTTGTACGCCTAGGTTTAAAGCATTATAACCAAAAGTGTAATAATTTTTTTTTTTTTTTTGAAACATGAAAATGAAAGAACAATTCAAAAGCTATCTTTTATCGTAAAAAAATGAAAATTGATTTTTTCCTCGATAGGTCCCTTCTCTCGCGGAGCGTCACATATAATGGAAAATTGATGACAATAATCTAAATTTGAGATAATAACGGAAAATTTAGGAAATTAATTGCATGTGTATAAATTTTAAACTTCTTAAAAAACCATAATACATTTTTAAAGCATTTTTCGAAACTTTTTTTTTACACAAATGACAAGTAAAAACCAGCACAACAAAATAAAATAACAGGGACTAACTTCACTTCAGTTTTTAAGGGCCCGTATCATTTTGACACAAATTTTTTAGGGCAACTTGTTATATTGTACTCCTGAAGATGAATGTTATATTTTACTCCTACTAAAATCAAAGATTTTTAAGTTTTAATTATTCAATAATTGAACTTATTGGATTTATTAAGTCTTTTAATATTAATTTAATGTATTAAAATCAATTATTTAATAAATAAGACTTAAAAATCTTTTATTTCAGAAGGAGTAAAATATAACATTCATCATCAGGAGTACAATATAACAAGTTGCCCGAAAAAATTTGTGTCAAAATGATACGGACCCGTTTTTAAAACGTGGACAGAAAAAGATGAATAAATATTAATACTAACTAATTTCACTTCAGACTTTAAAATGTGGACAGAAAAAGATGAATAAATATAAATACTAACTAACTTTAGGAGTTTACGGAGATTATTATTATTTAATTAATTTCAGACCTTGATTATTTTCATCATCCAAATATAATTAAAACTAATTTTTAGCTTTTAAAAATAGAGCCTATTTAGACAGCCTCATTGTAATTTTTTTTTAAGAAACTTTTATTTTCCGTGTACTATCTTGTTAAAAGTTTGAAATTCGTTTTTCGAACCTAAAAAGACACTTTCCAAATCCAAAATCCAGTGCCGTAACTAGAGTGGTGCCGTCGGTGCCGTGGCACCGGGCGCAGTCCTCAGGGGGTGCCAAACTTGGAGGGACGCAACATTTTAATATATATATATTTTTTTTTAATAAAAAAAATCATAAAACCAAAAAAATTAGTCTTTAGGCAGTTCGAAGTTGATTATTATAAATGTTACTAATTGTAAGTACTTTATTAGAGAAAAAGTGTTTATTCACGGTATTTAAAACATCATTTTAATGAAACTTTTAAAATCAATAAATATAAAAAATACTAATAGGAAGGAAATAATTCGTTGATTTAGTAAAATTTAGTTTTTAAGAAAAATCCCATCAATCAATTTATTTGAAAAAATTAAAGAAAATATTTGAAACTTGCAGAAATTGAATTTAAAATTTTGGGGAAAAAATTAAAAGATAATGAAAATAATTAGAATTAAAAGAAAAATTTTAAATAATGATAAAAATAGATGAAAATTGTTGCAAATAATTAAAAGCATAATAGAAAAGAATTGTTAAACATTGAAGAACTTTTTAAATAATTTAAAATTTATTATTCTCAAAGCAAGGATTAATTAAATTTTTAATCAATGAAATTTCAAATTAATTGAAGTTAGAATTAATTAAATTTGTAAATTATTATATATACGTGGGACCCCATTTTCCTTTTAATTAATTGAAGTATATTCTGTAATTCTTTCAATTATTTTTTACAAATTTTTATTATTTTCTTCAATTACCAATTATTTTTATGAATTATTTTTTTATTAAATTTATTTTTCAATTAATTTTTGTCTTTTTAAATTATTTTTTGATTAATTTTCGAATTTTTTTTATTATTTATCTCAAATTGTAAGTATTTTTTCATTTTGCAATCAATTTCTTCAAATTCAGTTATTCTTAAATTTAATTCCTCAATTAAATTCCTAAATTTTAAATTATTTATCTCATTTTTCAATTTTTTTTTTCAATTTTTATTCTCTTTTATATTTTTGCAAATATTTTCTCCACCTTTTAATTAGATATATTAATTATTTTCAAGGATGGCATCGAGCAGGTCGTGTTGTATCGTATCGTGGCGAACCACAACACGATAGACTTAGTCGAGTAGTATCGTAGCTCGCCACGATATGATGCGTCTGAAGCCATCGTGTTGAGGCTCGATACGATACGATGGAACTTGTTCCATCGTATCGTGGCTTGACACGATACGATGGACTGAGTTCCATCGTATCGTGTCAAGCCAGGATACGATGGACTGGGATCGATCGTATCGTGTCAAGCCACGATACGATGGAATGAGTTCAATCGTATCGTATCTAATCACGATGCGATAGACTGAGCTCAAACGTATCGTGTCCAACCACGATACGATGGACTAAGCTCAATCGTATCGGATCAAACCAAGATTCGATAGATTGAATTCCATTGTTTCGAGGCGAGCCTACTACTTTCGTCGTAAATCGCGGAGCTTCGTTCAAATTCAAGCCCTCCTTATTATTTCATTTGGCCCTTTTATAGCATAATAAATGAATAAATAAATTAAAACAATAAATAATAAAATTTTTATCAGAAAAAAAGATTCTGTAAAGTGGAGAATATTTTAAATAATTAAATTTTACATTATAAATTGTTTAAACAAATTGTTATAAACAAATAGACAAATAAATTTAAAAAAAAAGATTCTGAAAAGTAGACAATGTTTTAAATAATTAAATTTTACATTATAAATTGTTGAAACAAATTGTTATAAGCAAATGGACAAATATTAAATTTTTCATCAGAAAAAAAATTCTGAACAGTAGAAAATGTTTTAAATAATTAAATTTTACCTTATACATTGTTTAAAAAATTAATTGTTTAAACAAATTGTTATAAACAAATAAACTCATACATTTATAAAAGAAACAAAAATTCTTAAAAGTAAAAAAGCTTTTAAATAATTAAATTTTACATTATAAATTGTTTAAACAAATTGTTATAAACAAATGGACAAATATTAAAACTTTTATCAGAAAAAAGATTCTGAAAAGTAGAGAATGTTTTAAATAATTTAATTTTACATTATTAATTGTTTAAAAAATTAATCGTTTTAACAAATTGTTATAAACAAATAGACAAATAAATTTTTATAAGAAGAAAAAATTCTGAAAAGTAAAGAATGTTTTCAATAATTAAGTTTTACTTTATAAATTGTTTAAACAAATTGTTATAAACAAATGGACAAATAAATTTTCATAAGAAAAATACATTTTAAAAAGTAGAGAATGTTTTAAATAATTAAATATTACATTAAAAATTGTTTTGAAAATTAATTGTTTAAACAAATTGTTATAAACAAATGGACAAATAAATTTTTATAATAAAAGAAAATTCTTAAAATTAGACAATGTTTTAAATATTTAAATTTTACATTATAAATTGTTCAAACAAATTGTTATAAACAAATGGACAAATATTAAAACTTTTATCAAAAAAATAGATTTTGAGAAGTAGAGAATGTTTTAAATAATTAAATTTTACATTATAAATTGTTTAAAAAATTAGTCGTTTTAACAAATTGTTATGAACAAATGGACAAATAAATTTTTAAAAGAAGATCTTATAAACAAATTGTGACAGCAGCTTAACGTCACGTAATGTTTCACTACAGAAAACGCTGAAATAACGTTAATATATGTTACTATATGATAAGCGGTAAAATATGAACGATTAAATAGATAGATATGAATTATATTTTAATAACGATCAACAATAGATTTTCTTTATGTTCTTTAAATCTTTTCTCGAATATTCATTAAACCTTTATAATCTTGAAGATCTGAAAATGTCAAGTTTTTGACAAAAAAAAGGGGTTTCAATTTTACGACTTGAAAATATTCGGAAACAAACATCTGGTATCATAATTCCGGACCGCGGGTCTCTGCGCCTTTCTGGCAATAAAACATGAAATTTACCGATAGG
This sequence comes from Ganaspis brasiliensis, assembly GCA_037103525.1. NCBI lineage: Eukaryota > Metazoa > Arthropoda > Insecta > Hymenoptera > Figitidae > Ganaspis > Ganaspis brasiliensis. Next base: position 5,558,727 of record JAZKLR010000022.1, on the reverse strand, counting down.
AAAAACCTATAAAGAATGCAAAATTGTCGAAAAAATTAATTGTTTAGAGAAATTGTTATAAACAAATTGACAAATATTAAATCTTTCATCAGAAAAAGAGATTGAGGTAAGTGGGGAATGTTTGAAATAATACAATTAAATTTTATACAATTAAATTTTTAAAAAATGTATAATGTTGAAAATAACTATTTAAAACATCCACTTTTCTAAATCATTTTTTCTGATAAAAGTTTAAATATCTGTACAATTGTTTATGAGAATTTGTTTAAACAATTAAAAATGTAAAATTTAATTATTTAAAACATTCTCTACTTTTCAGAATCCTTTTTTTTCGGTTTTAATATTTTTACATTTTTCTATAACAATTTTTTTTTTTTTCCTATCGGTAAATTTCATGTTTTATTGCCAGAAAGGCGCAGAGACCCGCGGTCCGGAATTATGATACCATATGTTTGTTTCCGAATATTTTCAAGTCGTAAAATTGAAACCCCTTTTTTTTGGTCGAAAACGTGACATTTTCGGATCTTCAAGATTATAAAGGTTTAATGAATATTCGAGAAAAGATTTAAAGAACATAAAGAAAATCTATTGTTGATCGTTATTAAAATATAATTCATATCTATCTATTTAATCGTTCATATTTTACCGCTTATCATATAGTAACATATATCAACGTTATTTCAGCGTTTTCTGTAGTGAAACATTACGTGACGTTAAGCTGCTGTCACAATTTGTTTATAAGATCTTCTTTTAAAAATTTATTTGTCCATTTGTTCATAACAATTTGTTAAAACGACTAATTTTTTAAACAATTTATAATGTAAAATTTAATTATTTAAAACATTCTCTACTTCTCAAAATCTATTTTTTTGATAAAAGTTTTAATATTTGTCCATTTGTTTATAACAATTTGTTTGAACAATTTATAATGTAAAATTTAAATATTTAAAACATTGTCTAATTTTAAGAATTTTCTTTTATTATAAAAATTTATTTGTCCATTTGTTTATAACAATTTGTTTAAACAATTAATTTTCAAAACAATTTTTAATGTAATATTTAATTATTTAAAACATTCTCTACTTTTTAAAATGTATTTTTCTTATGAAAATTTATTTGTCCATTTGTTTATAACAATTTGTTTAAACAATTTATAAAGTAAAACTTAATTATTGAAAACATTCTTTACTTTTCAGAATTTTTTCTTCTTATAAAAATTTATTTGTCTATTTGTTTATAACAATTTGTTAAAACGATTAATTTTTTAAACAATTAATAATGTAAAATTAAATTATTTAAAACATTCTCTACTTTTCAGAATCTTTTTTCTGATAAAAGTTTTAATATTTGTCCATTTGTTTATAACAATTTGTTTAAACAATTTATAATGTAAAATTTAATTATTTAAAAGCTTTTTTACTTTTAAGAATTTTTGTTTCTTTTATAAATGTATGAGTTTATTTGTTTATAACAATTTGTTTAAACAATTAATTTTTTAAACAATGTATAAGGTAAAATTTAATTATTTAAAACATTTTCTACTGTTCAGAATTTTTTTTCTGATGAAAAATTTAATATTTGTCCATTTGCTTATAACAATTTGTTTCAACAATTTATAATGTAAAATTTAATTATTTAAAACATTGTCTACTTTTCAGAATCTTTTTTTTTAAATTTATTTGTCTATTTGTTTATAACAATTTGTTTAAACAATTTATAATGTAAAATTTAATTATTTAAAATATTCTCCACTTTACAGAATCTTTTTTTCTGATAAAAATTTTATTATTTATTGTTTTAATTTATTTATTCATTTATTATGCTATAAAAGGGCCAAATGAAATAATAAGGAGGGCTTGAATTTGAACGAAGCTCCGCGATTTACGACGAAAGTAGTAGGCTCGCCTCGAAACAATGGAATTCAATCTATCGAATCTTGGTTTGATCCGATACGATTGAGCTTAGTCCATCGTATCGTGGTTGGACACGATACGTTTGAGCTCAGTCTATCGCATCGTGATTAGATACGATACGATTGAACTCATTCCATCGTATCGTGGCTTGACACGATACGATCGATCCCAGTCCATCGTATCCTGGCTTGACACGATACGATGGAACTCAGTCCATCGTATCGTGTCAAGCCACGATACGATGGAACAAGTTCCATCGTATCGTATCGAGCCTCAACACGATGGCTTCAGACGCATCATATCGTGGCGAGCTACGATACTACTCGACTAAGTCTATCGTGTTGTGGTTCGCCACGATACGATAGGATACAGTCACATCGTTGTAGATCGTGGGCGCGCCCATCCTTGATTATTTTTCAATAAATTCCCTAAATTTTCACTTAGTATCTCAAATTCAAGTTATTGCATCCACTTTTTAATGTTTTAATCATTTTTCAATTTTTTTTCTCAAATTTTAAATACTTCGTAAATTTTTAATTATTTTTTTTCATATGCATTATTTTTACAATATTTATATTATTTTGAATCTTTGTTGATTAATTCCGAAAATTTTAATAATACATCTGAAATTTTCATTTTCTTCAATAAATTTTTGATTATTTTTATACTGTTGTAATTATTTTCCTGCATTTAAAATTCTTGAAATCATTTTGTAATATTTTTACTTTTTATTCTTTATTTTTTAAAATTATTTATTTATGATTGCAATTAATATCTACAAATTTTAACTTTTTTTTATCATTTTTCAAAAATTTTCTTCAATGATTCTCATTATTTTTCAATTTTTCCCCTAATTTTTAAATTCCAAATTTCTGCAAGTATCATTTTTTTTTTTAACTTTTTTAAATAAAACTTTTTCAGTTTAAATTATTTCCTTTAATATCAAATTAGTTTCACTATTTATTAATTAACTTTCAATTTTTTTTGTCATTTTGCTTCCTCATAGAGGAAGCTTTGTGATCGTTAAAATTTTCGATTTTCCAAAAATAGTCCAAATCGACTCATTTTCATCTAAAAAGCGAAAATTTTCATTCCTAAGCAAATGTCCAGATGTATGTGTGTGTGTGTGTGTGTGTATGTGTGTGTATGTGTGTGTGTGTGTGTGTGTATAACGTTTTTTGTGTACAAGATATCTTGAGAATGCTTAAACGGATTCCAATAAAATTTGGATGACTTATTAAGCTCATGAATATCTAAATTTGGACACAAGGATTTTTGAAAATACCAAACCAAATTTTTTTGAGCACCTTTTTTCATCGAAAAAAATCGTTTTTTGACAAAAATTTTTTTTATTGCTAAAAATATAACTTAATGAATACAAGAATCATATTCCTTATCTCAAAACGAATCGATTGACCTATATAACTTTTATAATTGATCAAGAATTCGTAAAATAATTCATATTTTGACACTTTTTTGCATTAATATTTTTTTTTTTAACAACTTCCCCAATTAACTTGTATATTATTAATTTCTTGCTTCCTCTATGAGGAAGCAAATTATTTTGCTTACTTAGAAGCGAAATGTTCATGAAATGGACATAATTCTCACCTAGTTTCAATTATTTTTACAAAATATGAGTTTTGGTTTTTGTATTTTTAAAGTATTTTAATGATGTTCTTGGATTTTCAATCGCTTTCTTTTATATCAAATAAATTTTGTAGTTTTCTCAATTTGTGTCCTTAAATTTCTATAATTAACTTTAGTTTCCAATTATTTTTATCCTTTTCCAAGTAGTCTTGTTTATCTCAAATATATTCTGTAATTTTTACAATTACTTTTTCAAAAATGTTTATTAAATTCTTCAATTTTTAAATATTTTTATCATTTTTGAATTAGTTTTTATCATTTTCAATTATTTTTTAATAAATTCTTCAACTTTTTTATATTATTTATCTCTAATCTTAGTTATTTTTTTATTCACATTTATTTTTATTATTCTGCAATAATGTTCTTTTATTATAACTATATGTTGTAATTTTTTCAATTATTTTTAACAAACTAAAATTATTGTCTTCAATTTTTCATTATTTTTATTACTTTGCAAATATTTTCGTGGAGTTTTTATTACTTTCATTATTCTTCAATTAATTTCCTCGATATTAAAATATTTTTCTCAAATTTTAAAAATTTTCTTCAATTTTCAATTATTATTGTTATCATTTGCAATCAATTTCTTCAAATTTTAGTTATTCTCAAATTTCATTCTTCAATTGAATTCCTAAATTTTAAATTATTTATCTGATTTTTCAATTTTAATTTTCTTTTCTCTTTTTGCATTTATTTTGGACACCTTTTAGATTTTAATTAGATGTATTAATCTTTTTTCAATTAATATCCTAAATTTTCATTTATTATGTCAAATCTAAGTTATTGTATACACTTTTCAATGTTTTAATCATTTTTCAATTATTTTTCTCAAATTTCAATCAAGCTCGTCAATTTTTTATTTTCTTTTTTTTAATTTGTAATGATTATCCCAAATTTTATATTATTTTGATTAAACATATTTTTTAACTTCTATTTTTCTAAGGAATATAGGGTAAGGGGAGGGGGGGGGGCGCCAAAAGATTTATCTCGCACTGGTCGCGAAAAACCTAAATTACGGCTCTGCCAAAATCCCAAGGATTCGATAACCCCTAATTAATTAAAATTAAAATCTATCCATCTGATTTCTAAAATAAGCCAAGAATAATTTTCCCATAAACATACTCCTGATTCGCTAGGAAATCTCGCTGACAACAATAGAGTCTCGTGGCAACCTTCAAAGCTGACCCTTAAGGCAAAAGGGTTACGGAAGGCCGGAGAACTGGAGTTTAAAGGAATAATGGCACGCGGGGTATGACCAATCAATTATTAGTAGTGCAGCGGCCCCACACATAGCGCCAATATTACGGGGACCATTACCTTTCGCTGCTACACCTTCCCGACCTATAGTCACAGGATGCTCGCTTACAAATTCGTTCTCCTTCAAACCAACATTGCATCTTTATATCTTTCACTAAAACCACGGCAATTGATTCTAAATCAATTTTACAATTTTCCTATCCAGCTATATAATCAAAATAGGTAAAATTTTCTGGAGCATAGTGGAAAAATGATAGAAATGAATATTTTCTGTCTTCTGGTGGAGGCAATAGTTTGTAAATGCGAAACAGGAGATCACCAACGTCGTTTCGCCTGAAGCACGTCCGATGCGTCCCAAGCACAAGTTGAACTGAAGCTATCGAACGGAACAGGGCGAGTCAGAAGAGCGAACAGATATTTTAATTATCGTCCGCACGATCTTGGCTGCTTTATGGTTCAATTTCGACATCCACCCACAAAGCACTCGGGTTCTTCAACCTTCAATCAAGAGCAAGGCAGTTATGAAAATCAAGCTACAATTTCAATTCGGAGCAATTTGGTAATTACTTAATTTTTGTGATCGTGATTTCCGACACCTGACGGCTTTTAAATCTGTAAATTGAGCTTACCAATTCAATAGTCGGTCGCCTTGATAGCAGTCGTGGACAGGAAAAAAAAAATTGGAATTTTTAAACACACTACTCTATAGAGCATAAAAAGACCTGAACGTTTCTCTGAAAAGTAGTAAGTGGGGAAGTTTTTTTTGGCTGCAGTTAGAAACAACTTGTAGTGGGAGAGTTGTTTATTAATATTCAAAAAAGTTTTCTGGAAATATTCAAATCAATTTATTGAAAATTAACTGAAATATTGACTATTTAGTTAAATGCTCGGCCGTGCTCCTACCAGCTCGAGTGTCGGGCGAGTTATTGCATTGGGAGACTCAATTGCGGTGAAAAAACATTCGAATGAGTTTGAAAAAAATGGATTATCTTCTGGGACATTTCTGGATTTATTCTTTTGGTTTTTTTTTAATAAATCAAGAGTGATGTGCGCTTTGTACACGTTCTTATAAATCATCGGCACCTAACGCTTTCGAGGGATCAAAGGCACTTGAGAGATCGTCTTGGTTGCCGCCTTTCTGCACTTTGTCTCGCGGTGCTTTTTTCCATCGTGAATGCAATGCCTGCAATTACCCCTTCACTTGGTCTATTTAGCTTCCGCGAAGTGGCACGGACCATCGAAAGAGTTCTCCAGAACTCGACGATTTTCGCTTTTCTTTTCAGTGCTCAGCGCCAGTCTCTATATATTTCATTTGTATTCATTTTGTACAAGTCTGTTATTTCTTTTGCGTTGAGGATTTTTAAAATTACTAATTTAGAGGGTAAGTGATAAAAAAAAAACCAAATAAATTTATAAATTTTAGGAATTTATTTAATAAGGAAATAATTCAGTGTTATTTTAGTAATGTTAGTCAATTAGTAATATTAGTCAATTAGCAATATTTTCCGCTCTCTTCTACCGCAAACTGTAGATTGAAAATAGTAAAAAAAGAGGCTCTAAAAAACCGGGTCTATCAGACCCAGTCTAGCAGTTGAGGGTAAATACCAGATAAAAAATTGTAAAAATTACTTGTGGCAATCGGTCCGTGGTACTAATACTTACTGTGAAGCTTCACTTATTTTAACCTGGTCTACGCAAATCCATGACAAAAGTCGCACTTATTTTAAGTTTCATGTACTTCTAAAAAACTTATCTGATGGGTTGATCCAATTCTCAGCAACCAATACAAATGTTAGTTTTGATTGATCGACAAGTTAAAATAAGTGAGACTTTGAACTGTTAAAATAAATGCAACTTTAAATAAGCGAGGCTTTAAATAAGTGAAACTGTAGTGTAAATCAGAACGTTTCAATGAAGGTTTTGTTAACATAGCTCATTAGGACTATAGAGAGAAAAAAAATAATAATGTTTATATTATTTTGGAACTAATTTAGTTAGTGATGATTGTAAATATATTAAATTTTGTCCTCATGTTTACGCAATGTTTAGAATGTCAAATTTGGAAAAGAAAATATTTTTAAGTGAAGGAAACAAAAAATTGTTATTAATATTTGTCGGATTATTTTTGTAACACATCGTTGTTGCAAATGTCTTTTATTGTAATTTTTATGTTCATTTTTGACTATTTTATAATTTTGAAAAATATTTTTATGTAATGTTTCGGACCCAAGGCTACAAGTGATTTTCACAATTTTTTATCTAATATCAATTAATAATGAAAGATTAGTTAAAGTATTACAAAATCGTCACTTAGTTAATAAATAGAAAATATTAACTGTTTTAAAAGTTTTAAATTAATTAAATTTAAATATCTTAAATATCTTAATTTAACATGTTTTAAGTGTCTTTGTATTTGTAATCACTTTTAAAATCCTTTTTTTTTTGCAGTGTAATTACATAAAATGCTGGCCTTTATTAATGGATTAGTAAATAAATTTTACAGTCGTGAAAAAAAACATTGCTTAATGTAATAATAAATGCAGAAAGGGAGATTCTAAACCTGACAGTAGAAAAAGACAGAGATGCAAAAAACGCTTGCGTCTTACTAAAACTGTCTTTTTCTACTACCTGGTTTAAAATAGGCCCTTACTATGCACTAAAAAAATCTATTCTTCTTTCTTGGATCCTATTAAAGTAGAAAATATTTTTAAATTTTTTTTGCAGAGCTAGTGAAAATCATGATTTTATTTATTCAAAGCAGATTTTTTTTATTTAAATCAGATTTTTCTTTGTATAAAATTTTGTCAAATGCTTATTTCTTATGTAGTTTGTTTCTTAAACTGATGACATATAACAAGCAATAATGAAAAATGAATAAAACATTTTATAATAATCAAATAAATTATGAATAAAGGAGAAAATTACAAAAGAACATTTTAATTCTTGTGATCGCAAAATTAAGATAATTAGGGAAAAGTAAGGAAAAAATAATAGATTATAAAAACAAAATATAGAAATGTAAAAAGATAACAAAAAGGTCTACAAAAAAAAGGAGAGAAGATATTATTAAGAAAATAAAAATAAGTTAGGAAAGGTTAAAATATTACTAAAGAGACAAACATTTTAAAAATTAGAATAAGTGTGAAATTAATTTAAAAATGTAAAAAAAGAACATTAAAAATTTTTTGAAACTTAAAACAAAATCAAATTTAAAATGAAAAAGTTCTAAGAAATAGAAGAACCATGTTTAAATGAGAATATTTAATGTAAGATTAAATTTACGTTAATTAAAATAAAAAAATAAAAGTTTTTAAAAAAGTAGAAAATTAAGAGATTATAAAAAATGCAGTTAAAAATTTGGAATGAATGTTTTCAAAAATTTGTAATAGGAGGATGAAAATTAAAGAATTTTAAAGATGGGAAGATGCTTGTAAGATATAGAAAAATTATGATAAAATTAAAGAAATAATTAGAACACACAAGGAATAATAAAAAAATGTAAAAGAACAAGAAAATGAAACAATTGAAGAAAAAAATACCTACTACTAAATAAAATGAAATAAATAAGTAGAAAATGGAAATTTTGTTTTATCTAATAAACCACGGAAAAATTGAAAAATAAGAAAAAATATAAAATTTTGCAAGAATCTACTAAAACATAAGAAGTAGAAAAAATTAAATAAAAAAATTAACATATTAGGTATTTCGTTTTTGTTTACTTTTTTTTACAGGTCTCTTTATTTTAATTTAATTACTTCAAAAACGTCTACGAGAATCTTTCTTATTTTCTATTTGGTTTACAATAAATTCCTTAATTTTAATCAATTTATAGTTATTTTCAACAGTTCCTAGTTGTTTTATATTTTTCTAGCGATTTTTGCACTTAGTAAGTTTTCTTTATTTTTGAGATATTAATTTATAATTAGTTTGCTTAACTAATTAATTTCAATAAATTTAAAATTGAAAATGAATTGTTTCAATTTAATCACTTGTTCTCCTTTTATTTTACAGTAAATTTTCTTGCTTTTTTTAGTTTTTTTTAAACAACTTCTTGTTATTATTCTAATTTTTAGTAACTTTTCCACACTTTCTAATAATTTATCAAAACATTTTAAAAATTTTCATCAGCATACTTTTTTCTGTTAACATAGGAACGATCAATTCAGCTTTATTTTTTAATTATTTTTATTCAATTGATTATTTTGTTTACTTTCTCAAAATTCCATTTCCTTTTTTGGTTCTTTTCATTAACTTCTAGCTACTTTTTAACTTTTTTTAATTGTTCTGTATTTTTTAGTTATATTTTAAAATATTTTTCAAAATTATTGTTTGCCTCTATTAATTTTTTATTTCGAGGATTATTTTTTCTAATTTAGATTTTTTTGTACATTTTCTAGCGTTTTTGTTCCCTCATAAAAAAAAACTTTGTATTCGTTTATATTAAAATTTTTTTTAAAATGCTTCAAATTAACTTTCTTTTATCTAAAAATGTGTTTTATGAGTTCCTGATCAAATGTCCAGATGTATGTGTATGTGTATAGGTGTGTGTGTGTGTGTGTGTGTGTGTGTGTGTGTGTGTGTGTGTGTGTAAGCGGGGGCAGTTTTTTTGTGAACACGATAACTCGAGAACGCTTTAACGGATTAAAATAAAATTTGGTATGCTTATTTTTACTACCAAAATCTAAAATCTGACACAAGGGTTTTCAAATATGACAATTAAAATTTTTTTTCTTAACCTGTCTTTTTTTGAAAATTTGTTATTTTCAAAAAAGTATTTTTGAAACTATTAATTTAACTTAACATATAATAAAATCGTGTTTCTTGTTTAAAAATGAATCGATTAACTTATATAAAGTTCATTTTTTTCAAAAATTTTAGAGAATAAATAGCATTTTTCAAATTTGTAAAAGATTAACATTTTTATGCATTAAAGAATTATCTTATTGCTTACTTCATAAGAAAGCAAATATTTTTGCTGACGTGGAAGCAAAATGTTCATCAAATGAATAAGATCTTCGACTTGTTTTTACTGCCTAGTAGTTTTTTTAAAAAAATTTAGTCATTTTTATCAATTTACAGACAATTTATTCACAATCTAGTTTATTTTGTCAATTTTTAGTAGATTTCACTTTTAAGTAATTCTTCTCTATTTTCCAGTTTTTTTTTTCTTTATTTTACGTATATCTTTCTTAAGAGCAATTTATTTACATATCTATTTGTTATATTTCTTTTTATACATATATGAATCTAGTTACTTTTAGGTAATAATAATTTTTCTTCAACTTCTATTTATTTTTAAAACGCCAATAATTTATTTTCATCTTCTAATTATTTTTCTTACGATTTGTTCATCTTTTTGTAATGATCCGTTATTCTTTTTTTTTTTTCATCTGCAGTAATGTTTAATCAAATTCTAGTTATTTTTCAGTACTTTCTAGTATTTTTTTTAAAAATTTCTGTTGTTTTTCTACAATTTAATTATTTTTACATTATCCAGGGATAATTCTTTATTTTCTAGTTATTTCTCAGTAAATTCTAGTAATTTCATGAATTTATAGTTATTTTAGTCAATTTCTAATTATTTTGTACTTTTTTTTAGAAATTCTTTCAGTAATTCGTTTCATCTTTTGTGTCTTTCTTTTATTTCTCATTTTTCTGTTACTTTAAACTAATTTTCCCTTATTACTTTTTCATAGAGGAAGTATTTTTATATAATTCAATTTCCATTTATTTATTAAAATGATCTTCTTTCTCGATATTTCATTTTTCAAAACATACATACCTTTCACTTTTAATTCTCCGGACAACCGTCACCTCTAAATTTATTTACTAATCCACAATTAAACGTAATCTTTCTATAATTATGTTTTCCGTGTACAATTAACAACATAAAGTATCAATAAAAGATTAATACGATTTTGATACAATTTCGATGCGATTTCCATTTCTATCCATTCTACTCGCTTTGATTATAGTTCAACCCCAACACAAACCATTTTTCAAAAATCCTCAACATAAATCCAAAACAAATCCCAACCATTCGCAAATTTCCGTCATCACTCCCAATCTCTCAATAATATCTATAATTTAAAAATGCACACAGCATTTTTCTTTTCAGGCACTTGACAGGCTGTTGAGCAGGAAGCGGTATCCGGAAGTATATGAAGAGCGAGTTTGTATTTCTCGATGCACGTGACTCAGAATTGGTGATCCGCAACGAAAGGTCCAGACGATTCAATATAAAATAATTACGTATTGGTCGGCAAACCCCAAATTTATTACGAGTCTTGTGTGCGTGTTATTCCTCGGACTAATGACATGTGTGTATTTCCCATGGTCGGGTCCCAGGACCCAATATCATGATTACATGGTATCGGCATCTTGCAGTGCGAAAATATTCAGTGGTACCACTACCTTGCGGTCCTGGGTCGTGTTCACGAGCATTTGCCACCCGCGAAGGATGTGTCTCGGCATATAAGAGCGAATTGCTCGGCTATCTTATTGAGCTATCAATGGGTCCGACTTAACCCTTTGCCAGGGCAAAACACAATGTTGTCTCCCTTGGTGGGGAACCTTTGATCTTCACCGACTCAGAGGCCGGGAACTGTATGTTGCATTACGACCTCTGCGATTATTATTGCCCGAAGATACTACTGTTGAACTTGCGAAGATGTTTGAATTTATGTGCCCATCGTGCAACGTATCGAAGAAATGACGTTTCAACTCGAGATTCTTGAAAAGAAAAAGAAAAAAAGTTTTTTAAGATAATTTTCTTCGTGGAAATGGTTTCGGATCTCTGGAACAAAAAAGAGAGTGATGATTCGTGGTTAATTGAACTGTCCGTAGCCTTAATAAGTTTTGTCAATATTTATGTGAAATAGAATCAAATTTGGATTGTTTTGTTCTGAAATTGTCATCGTTAGGCAAGTAGAGTCGGAAATAATATTTATACCAGTAATCTATACGTGAACGAAGATTGAACCAGCTTTAATCCTCTGGCAATTTTGATTTAAATAATATTTTGTAATCGGTATGAAATTTTCAACGATGAGACCAGTGGTCTTGTGATAAACGGCGGAGATCCTAACTAAATTGAATTATTTGTATTTAACAGATAATGGGAAGCTCCTAACGATTTGAATAAGAAGTCTATTGAATACCGGGAAACAATGTTTATTGTTACGTTTTAATGTACAAAAACCCTTACACTATACCCTAGTTCCTCCTTTTAAATCAATTTCAATTAAGAATTTGATTTGGGATGAGGATTAAGTCAATGAGAGCACTGAAATATGTTGAATAATATTTAGTTATTAGACATAATTATTAGTTGAGAAGTTACAAATGTGATTTTAGAAATTGAGTTTTACTTTTGAAAGATGGAAAAGATTGCCGTTAGACTGGAAGATTTGTTTGTTGAAGACAAGCGATAATGCTGGAGTAGTTTGTTGTTGATTAGGCGTTGAGTAAACAGTCGGTGATCCTAATCGCTGGACCCCGATGCAGGTGAATACTTGTAAAGAATAGGATCTTTTTTCAAGAGACTTAAAAACTTGTTTTCTTGTGATAACGATGAGAATTTTCGAAAACACGTGGAGTGACAGATTGGACCGAATTAATAGAGTTTGATTAATATTTAGATTTGCACTTATTAGAGTGTTGCAATACAGTAAGACTGTACACGAGATGATAACCGTATAATAGATTTGAAGTATTAAATAACGTAAAACTCTCGTATAAACTTAACAACTTAACAACTACTGGTCTTGTCGTTCTGTTGAACCAATTTGTATTAAAAAATTGGAAGTGATAATGGCTGCTTTTGTTTGTCCATGCAGTCCTCTTCCTCTTGCATAGATACCCATAACTATTTTCCTTCCGTTCCCCCTGCATAGGTTCAAGTTTGTAATTCTCTACGCCAAAGAGAAAGTATATTAAAAAAATGGCTGTCTTTGCTTGTCCCTTTTCCCCGTTCTTTTATAGGTGTCTAGACTTGTAGTACCCTCCACCAAGAGGTAGCTGTCCTAGACTTGCATTTGTCTTATGTTGACATAATCTTTTCCTTCCTCAAACGTGCTCAATTACAAAATCAAATCTACTCTTGTCTAATATTCGTATACAATATTAACTAAAATGGTATACAATGATAAGAATCTTAATTAACAATGTATATAACAATATATATAGTATATATATATAGATTACGAACGTAACAATATAAATATATTTAGTTACTTAAACAAATATCACAGTTAATATTTAATACAATAGTGTAACTTCAGTTACACACGTCCTCACTCAACCAGTCGGAAAAGGTATCTGAAAAGCCTTGGCGCGCTTTTCCTCTCATCCCCCTCGAGCGGGAAAAATTCTTAAGCCTTGTTCACATTCCATTACCGATTTACAAACACAGTTTTTGTGTTGTTCCAATCCGACAGAGTTCATTGATTATGTAAAAATGAGGTGCATGGGAAAATCCGGACAGAAAGTGAGGTATAATTGAGAAGATGGTATAGAAAAGGAAAGAGGTAGAAGAAAAGAGATAGAGGAAAAGAAAGAGAAGGAAAGAAAGATAGTAAGTGAGAGAGAAGTAAAACTGAAGAAAAGAAGAGGAAAAAGAAGTACCTCGAGAAGAGTTGGCGTCAAGGAAGACCGCGTCGTAAACAAAGCCAATAAAATATTACGTACGGGCCTCTCTGCGTACACAGGGCCGAAAAGAAAGAGTTGCAGTAATAACAGCCACGGCACATAATTGCCAGAACGATTGAATTTCTATATTACCGCGAAGCCCTCGGTACGGGAGAAGACGTATGGCTCCGGCGCCGCATCCTCTTTACTTGCCTTAACGCTCCTGGCCGCAAAATTAATTCGTCCAGCTTGGCTCCTCGGCTCTCTGTCACCCTAGCTGGTCTTGCTTTCTGCATAGTTTTTGAAATGGTTTCGATCGTCGCCCGATTCGCACCATAGCCCGACTGTGGATAAGAGCCAAACGCTTCGGCAATGAGTTACCGGGCGGGGACTATAACTCGCCCAGTGATATACGACTGTATCTCGGTACCATTTGGCAGACGTAGATATATTATTCGCATACCGCCTCGACGTAAATTTATTTATTCTATAATTATCGCGTACAATTGGTAATGCGCCCCGTGTGCGGTACCAGTACAAGAGTCGCCGCTCGGCGTGAGATTGCTACTTCCTCGTCATTTCCGCTGATCAAAAATCTCAACACAAATCTTCTTTAGAGTAACATCTGGAGAATAGGATTAGTGTTGAGGGATAGGAGCATCTCTGTTTAAAGTGTCATTTCATTAAAGCAAAATTAACAATGTAATTATAATAAAATAGTTTTGTTGAGAAAGTAATAAAAAATGTTGTTTCGTTTTATTGGCAGTAAAAGAATTTAACACAAACATTAAATTTACCCATTGAATATTTTATTTATCATCAATTTAGCAAAAAAATTTAATTAATGAGTGAACAAATAAAGACCTCAATATTTTATACTTCATTCAGACTCTAAATCCTTAAACTTTCATACATACGTACCAAGGCCAAACTATATGATTAAAATTTTGATTAAAATATTAATAAGAATATCTTGGGGATAATACCAAAATTTAATATACAATTCGGATCGAAGTACCTACATATATGGGTATCGTTGTTGATGAATCAGGTCCTCCAATGTTGACTCTTCAAATTCCAATATTCCTAGGAACGTTACCAAACTCAATAGTAAAAATACTCGATTTCTTAGGTGGATGCGACAGCAACAAATCCTTACTGGGTAATATATTAAATGATTTCTGGACAGTGGACAGAGATTTCAGATTTCACAAACAGTTTTTCAAGCAAATGCTTTTTGTCGTATTTTAACAGTGATCACTGCACTTGGTATTTATTTATTTAAAACATAAAATCAAATAACTTATTATTGATTTTCGTTTCCGAATAAAATTAGAAACATGAACTAAAATCACAAGACCAATTTATTAACGTGGCCTTGTTTTCCTGACGGCCGTACAGGACTGTCCTCTTATCATTTCTCCTTGTTTCCTCTCGTCTCCCTTCCAGCTACATTTTCAAAATGGGGATATGTCTTTATCCACTACAAGACTATCGACAATGACATAAAAATGATGATGTGTTTTTCTGATTTTGAGAAAACTTTTGAGTTCAATAATAAACTTAATAAAATATGTTAAATAAGGATATTTTTAAGTTCAATAATCATCTTTGGAATCTCCTCTTTTCATTATTTACGTTAACGATATCGTGAGGTCCATTGAGTCCTTCGTGTTGATTTTTGCTGATGATATAAAAATATATCAAATTATTCAAACTATGATAGATGCCCAAATTTTGCAAAATGATTTAAATATTATCTATCAATGGTCGTTGAGGAATAAGCTTGCGTTAAACATAGCCAAATGTAAGTTCATGACTTTTGTGAGGACCAATAACAGGATTTATAACCAATATACAATAAATAATATAAATCTAATAAGAGTAACTTCCCTGACTGATCTTGGAGTTGTGTTTAACGAGGGATTGTTCTTCGGCGATCACATGACGAGAGTGGTTGCGTCTGCTTCTAAAACTTTAGGTTTTCTGTTGAGGAATTCTAAATATTTTTCAAATGTAAATACTTTGTGCTTGCTATATAATGCGTGGTTAGATCACAGTTAGAATTTGCTGCCGTTGTGTGGAACCCGTGTTATTTAAAATTTGAGACGCAAATTGAAAAAGTGCAAAAAAAATTCCTTAAGAGTCTTGCATTTAAGGTCGACGGTGTGTACCCACCCCAAGGTGCTGATTATGTGTTTTTATGTCAGAGATTTGGTGTTCATACACTCAAGGAGCAAATTTTTTTTTCTTCGGTTTTATTTATAATGTAAAATTATTACATCGCAAATTGTTGCACCTCATTTTCTTTTTCAAATTTTGTTCAATCTACCGAGGATTTAAAGCAGGGACTATAAACCTTTTGTTTTACCAATTTGCAGTTCCTTAAGTGAATCAACAACTCCAATTTATTGTGCAACTTATCACATTAATCAATTGTTTTCTGCTTTGAAGGTTAAAACCGATTTATTTTTTTATAAGAACTTTAATGTTATTGCGAAATTTAATTAATTATCTCGACCACATGCGAAACTGATCTCAGATTGATTTTATAATTATTTTATTTTGATCTTCAGATGTATTTAATAATATTTGTCACTCGACGACATATAACGACATATTATAATTCTAAATATTTTTAACAATTAATGTATTATAATTATATGTAATAACATATATTTGTACCCCATTTATGGTTCAGCTTTGAAAAAAATCCCGAGAATGACAACATGTCATAAATAATTAGGAAACGCCTGCTTTTTTTAAAAAACAAAATTCTCACATAACTAATTAAAGTGATCCTAATGAACCAACTATAAATGAAATCCATATCAAAACGACATCAAAACCACGTCAATCTTTTTAATACTTCACGTTGCTACTTGTACGCGCAATAATTAATATCTGTTAGGATACTTGAGAATTACTTTCCTTCTTGCTCAGGTGTTTTGTGTTATCTCACACCTTGCAATTCCTATCTGTTGATTAATGATGCTAAAGACAGCCTCGTCTCGATTCATTCCATGAAGCCAATATCGAATGGTGCCTGCATAACGGATAGTATTCGCGATGCTATCTCAAATCGGACCATGGGAGCTTTTATTGCGAAAAATGAGCGACCTTTGGACCTGGCAATCATAAGCAAAGGCACACTTGTATCGTGCGTGGGGTACGTCCGTCTCAAGACCAACCTTCACAAAAGCTTCTGTTTAGAATATTTACGCTCCCGGGGGCTGCTAGGTAACCCAAGTCAACCATCTCGCATCGAATAAATCATCGCCAGGCGTCACAAGATATCATTGAACCGGTTGACGCTTCGTACAATCGTTCTTACACCGGGTGCTCTCACAAGTTTTGATCTCAAATGAAACTTAAATCTTTAATCTTATACCTGAATTATTTCCTACCTTTTTTTATTCTCTCAAATAAAGTCCATTACTATCTTTACACTCATCCGCGGCAAATTAGTTCAATTGTCATAACTATCACTATCAATCTTACAATAGTAATTTTACTCTTGGAGAAAGATTTATTTTATTGCTCGAGAGCATAAACTTTATTGACTCGAATATACGACCACTCGGTAGATTTCTTGGCGTGGTTTTATGATAGGTGGATAGTATCGCCTATCAATCAGATGTCCAGAGGTACATTGTCTTTCACGCTGGCCAGATAAAGGGCTATTCTAGACTCTGCTCCTTTTTCGAAGCGGATTCTGGACCACCCGGGTCGATTCTATATACACATCCGGCAGGGATTTTATTGACTTGAACGAATAATGAGAGGCTTAAGAGGATAATTGACATCGGGATATTGTTTCTGTACAAGTAAAAAAAGTAAATTGTTAACGAAAAATGGCATACGTGTCAATAATGTCACCAATTATCTAAACGACTTTTGTGAAATTACTTTACATTCGAGAAAACTTGAAAGAAGATAATGAGCATTTGAGGAATTCGTGCTCATCATGTGGGTTGTGATCTAGGAGGAAATTCTTGAGCGAACGATAGGTAGGAAATGAGCGGCGAGTATCTGGTCAAAAGTTCCTCGTCGAGAGAAGTCAGAGTGGGATATGGATGATGGCGAAGGAGAAGGAGCTATGAGGGCTGAGTACACAGTAGCAGTCTTCTCATATAATGCGATATAATCACCTGGCATGACTGCACACTATCTGATCCGCACACACACACAAATCACTGACAGGGTCCACATTTGAATCCTCAACGACCATTACTCACTGCTCCTGATATTACTTCAATTCAATCAGTGTCTTGCCCTCCCCATGCAGTGTATTCACCACGAGCTTTTACATCCACAAGTACCAAACCTATCTACAGCTTTAAATGATGAATAGTTCGAGCACTTCTGGAATGTTGTTCAGACATCATCGACGATTGGTTTCTACTCTGACAAGTTTTGACCCCCCCGTTAAGCGCCAAGTTATAAGTTCCAAGATGCGGGATAACAATGTTGTTTCAACCGCTCTTTAAACGCGACATGAACACAAACATTTTCCGGATGAAATTTTTTTTAGTAAAATTCATTGTCCTATAGTTCCATTCTCGTGGCTCTTTTTCGTCAGAACGATCGTCTCTCTTGAGCGGCTGATAATCCGCGCGCGTCCTTCGCATCATCCACTGGCAGGGAGTAATTCCAAATTGGTAATCACGCGATGGCGCCAACCTCTCGCGGCCCGTCAGCAATCTCGTGTCTTGTTGTTCGGTTCTTTAGAGTCTCCTCTTTATCCTTTTCTTTTTTCAGTATATCCGCCTCCTTCTAAATCATTGCTAACATTTTCTGTCCCGTTCCTGCAATCGTGTTTGTGTACAACCTTTCAAAGCCATGTAGAATGATTGTGTGTGGAACGGAACGTTCCGGTACCGCATCAGAGGTTTGTCTTTGTGATGGCCGACCATGCAGCTACCGAGATACGCGTTGAATTATCTACTACGATAGTCCCTTCAAGGTGGGTCGGATGCATACAATCATCATTTTCTGCTACTTTTTTCTCCTCTCTTCATCCACCGAACCTCTACTTTTCCGAGGTTTTTTCTCTCTTTCTCCTTGTGTCCTTATCCTGTTGATTGACAGAAAGTCAATTTCTTTAATATCTTCATCTAGAACAATATTTATTATTTGTTTAATAATTAGAAATAACCTGGGGCTGGTAGCTATTTAAAAAAAAATAAGTTTGATATAGTTTGTAAAACTATTATACATAAGGAAAAAAATTAAAAGAAAGAGTTATTCAAAAAATAATTAAGAAGTTGAGAAAAATTACTAAATTAAAGAAATACTGCTGAAAAAGAGTATCTTAGAATTAGAAAAAAAACAGAAAAGAACAAAAATATAACCAGAAGATGACGAAAATAACTATGAGGTGAGAAAAAAATTACTGTAAAGAAAAAAAATTAGATGTGCAATGATAACTAGAAAATAAAATAGGACTTACTATAAAGTGAACAAAATTTGAGGCTTAACAACTATGAAACTTTAAACTTATTGAGATTCAAAGATCATTTAAATAACTAACAAATATCCTTAATTTATTTGTTTTGTTTTTTAATTCTATATTAAAACAATTTTTTTAAAATTGCAAGGCTTTTTTTAAATAAGCACTTAGAACAAACTAACCAATAAAATCCTATCAACTAAAGTCATAAATAGCTTGAAATACATATGGAAAACAGTAGCAGTTACTTTCTAGGTCACTTTATATAATAAGTGCAAGTAATAAATTACATCTGGAGAATGAGACATGCAATGCAGTCTAGACATGAACGTGTTTATTTTGCTATTTGAACATTTTATTAATTAATTTACATTTCTGTTTGTATCTTTAAATTAAATTTTGTTTGCCAATTTTATATACTTTCTATTTATCTTTTAACAATTTTAAATTATATTGAACTCCTTGAATTAAATTAAAATCAATTTTTTATTATTACGGAAGAAAATATCAAGTTTCTACATTTAGATTTTTGTTTTGTGTTTCGCACTTAAAATATGAGTCATTCCAAGTCAACAGAATCATTCCTTTGTCCCGAAATCCAAAGAGACAATTTTTAATCAAAACCTCTCGATTTTTCAAAACGATCTAACATTTCGATTTTCAATTATTGTCACGGTCGTATTTTTTATTATAAATTTTCCAGTCGTGGAAATTTTTTTAATTAAATTCTGCTCTAAGGGATGGTGTAGTTTATATGGAATGACTCATATTTCTAATTAATAATCCAATTAATTTAAGTAACTCAATTAAATTATTTTAGAATACCTAAATTTAAATTACTTTAATTAAATTACCTAAAATGTACATTGAATACCATATTACCTTATATAAATCGTAATTTTTCTTAAAACTTGTTGCAGGAAATTTGGAAATGTTTTGAAATCACTATTTGCAAAAGTTGTTTTAACACACTCGGGAATCAAAATAAATCAGATTCGCTGATTTATCAGTGTCAAACTCCTCCTAATCGGTAGAAGCGAAATGAACCGTGTGAATTCCACTTCGGTCTAGGTACATTGTGCCTTTTCACCCTATCTTTTGTCTCCATTTCTCCTGTCTAGCCATCTAATTGAGCTAAATTTAAACACCTCTATTTTATCCACTCACTAATTTATAACAATTTAAGCATCTTGGGTCTTGCTATTAAAAATAGCTTCGGAAAAATATCAGCTTTAAAACTACCAAAAGATTTTCTTTAAATCACAGGCGACGTCTAGAAATTCATCAAGAAGAAAGTAAGCTCTTTAAAAATAATAATGTTTACATTTTTAAATTTATTATTACTTAATAATAAAAAAATCAACTTTTGTTGATTAAGGCTGATAACATAACCTCCAAATACGTAAGAATGGTTTAAACTTTCTGAGCAGGTTCGAGTTTTTCGATTATCTATCTCGATTTATTTCTCGAACCGGAAAATTTTAATATATTTCGAGGTTATGTTTATTTCGATCTAAAAGTCAAGACTCAAGCTAATTAAAATGTTTTGTTGGTCTTAAATAGTTTTCGTACATTGAGAAAAATGGATGTTTATATTAAGTTAATTGTAAAAAGACATTACATTTGAAAACTTACCAAAATTTACAATTTTCCAACAGAAAATTTATTCTGAAAAACTGTACTCGAAAGCTTGTTGGCATGAAAGATAATGTTTTGTGTAAAATACGACAAGAAACTTAGAACCTAACCCCCAATTTCGAAAGGCGAACTTTTATGTTCTTTCACAACACTTTTAACGAACAAACAATATAATATTAAACTGTTTTACGGAATTTGTAAATCTGAGGAAACTTATTAATACTTAATAATAATGTTCAAAAATCTGGAAGCAACAAAAACACAAATAAAAATACCATTTAAGGAAAAACGACGATGACAGACGACGCGAAAAAATGAGCGATTCACGCGCATGCGCTTCAAAACCAGGGATGGGCGATTCTACTCGAATCTGTTTGAAATCGATTCGATTTTGTCGATTATTTTTTTGGTATCGATTCTTAAAAGTTCAATTCTTTTTTCATGAGAATCTAATCGGATGTAGCTATCTTTGTCTTTCTCACAATTTTTCAGTTTCTTTTCCTTTTTATTTAAATTCAACGGCTGAAACTTTTTAAAATTTCGAAAGATAATAATTATGAAATAATTGATAAATATAAACATTTCCCTTTCATGGATTATATTATTTTGCATATTATATTTCTGAATTATTAACAATGAAACTATAGTTTAATCTAAAAATTTTCAAAATGCAATTTTTATTTAATTACATAATTTTAAGTACTTTATCTAATTTATCGGTGCTATTAAGTAAAAAATTCAAAATTTAGCGCCCTTTATCGATTCTACTCGATTCTTTTTTTTTTTAAATAATCGATTCGTAAGAATTTCAGTGCACCAGCGGTTTTTCTCTTTTATTCGTACGTGAAAATATTTTCGGTTTGATTTACGAGTCAATCGAATTCAATTGTTGATGTCTCTGTTTTTAGGATGACTATCAATCACTTAAGTAGGATTTTTCCATTCATTGCGTATACCTCGTACTTTCCACATTCATTTCTTATACTCGTCGACTTGCTGTGACCAAGCCATAAATCTTGTGGTAAGGTCTGCGCGGTCAGTGAATTGTAAGCGGTCAAATGATCAAAATTACAAGGTTCGCTGATGACATTCCCCCGACAGTCTCCAGAAATAATCGCAAATGTACAGGAGGAGTGGTAACTTCTGATTTTCATTCTCCGTGATTGGTTAGGTAAACATGCAAAAACTCGATGTGAACTTTCTTTTCCGATTTGCGGAATCGTTCAGTTTATGTTGATGAAGATTGATTATTAATTTATTATCGTCAATTATACAGGATTATAGAATCTACAAGAGTGTCATCCAGAGAGTAGAGTCTCATCTAAAAAAAAATTATGTTTATTTCCACGGATGATTTTTAATAGATATTTAAATAGCGCGCCCTAAATGGTGCTGCCACCTAGATTGTAATGTTGGGGTTTTCACGGGTCCTGAAGTACAAAAAAATTTTAGGACTCCCCTAAAAACAACAATTTTTGCTTTTTATCTTATTAAGGTGTCTCGCGATTAATTATTTAAGCAATGGAGAAAATCTTTAAAGAATCTTAATAAAATGTAAAAAAATGAAATTTTAGAAAAATTACAAAAATTACAAAGTTTTATTAAAAATAGTATTATGAATGAACAGATACGAAGGTTGAGGATAATTTACATTGAAATGGGAAAATTTAAGCAAACATGTAAAAAATGTAATAATTAAAAAACCTGCAAAAAATAAATAAATTCTTGAAAGATAAAAAGGTAAAAAAATCATTGAAGGTAAAAGGGGAAAATTAAAGAAACATAGTAATAATTTTACACAATAGTAAACAGTTTAAGAAAGATTGATTAAATTGCTTTTTTAAAAGCAGAATACTATGCGATAAATAGTACAATTTTTGAAAACAAAAAATTGAAACTACAAAATAGAGGAAATAGGGATTTTCAAAAAGTTTAAATATTTGCGGATATGGTTTTTTTAAATTAAGAAAATAAATAAGATATTCTGTAAAAAAAGAAGAAATGTTACTAAAGAAAAAAAAATACTTTAAAATCTTGTTTTGAAAATTAAACAAACAACAATAATTTTTTTTAAATGAAGAATTAAATAAAAACAATTAAACAATTTTTAGAAAAAACAAATATTTCTAAGAAATGGAGAAATTATGATCAAATGAGAAAATTTATTATAAGATCAAATTTACATAAAATTAAATGAAAGAAGAAAAGTCTAATAAATTATAGAAATTAATAAGTTATGACAAATGACGAAAAGTCGAATAAATATTCAAAAAATAATAAAATTGCCAAAAGTCATATTTCACAGCTTCCAAATTATCCAAATCAAAATAAATTAAAAAATTAAATATTTCAAAAAGGTGAAACAAATTAGTATATAAATCTACAATTTGTTCTATAATTTTCAATAACTTTTCAATTTACAATCATTTTCCATTTATTTTAAAATTATTCTATAATTTTTTAAATTATTTTGTCTGTTGGCGATTATTATCGCCAGTTTTAGAATTTCTTTTTCAATTGTTAATTATTTTGAGCATTTCTCAATTATTTTCATTAATATATATTTAATTATTCTCGTCGTTTTGTAATATTTCTTTCAAATTATTAATTATTTTCTAAAGTCAATTCTATTCTACAATTTTTAATTATTTAATTGAATATTCCAAAAACTTTGCCTTTTTTAATTATCAACTATTTTTTCAAATAACAATTCTATTTTTTTAGTTTTCAATTATTTTCTTTAATATAAAAAATTCTCGACTTTTTCAGTTATTCTTTCGAATATTCTTTAATTTTAAATATAATTGTTTTATTATTCTTATCAATTCTCAATTACTTTTTTAAAAATCCAATTCCATTTTCCAGTTTTCAATTATTTTCTTCCATATTCAATAATTCTCGGCTTTTTTCAATTTTTAGTTATATTTTTTAAATTTTAATTCCATTCTTTAATTTTTAATTTATTCTTCAATTTTAATTTTTTTCCGATTTTCAATCCAGTTGTTTAATTAGCAATTATTTCCAACAATTATTTCTATGAGTTTCTTAATTTTTCAATTTACAAGTATTTAGTTAAAGTTAAATATTTATTTTTTTAATTATTTTTTTATTATTATTTTTATTTTTAATTATTTTCTCCAGTTGTGTTAATTCAACTAGTTAATCTAGCCATTTTTCGAATTTTGTTTCCAATTGTCAAGTTTTTTTTATATTTTTCAAATATTTTTTTGCATTTTGCTATATTCTCATTATTTTTCAATTGTTTTTTTCCAAATATTAATTATTCTTTTTAATTATTAATTAATTTCATCAATTTTTAGTAACTTCCTACAATCTTTGAAATTTTTATTTATTTCCATAAAATTTTATAATTATTCTTAACCATTTTCAATTATTTTTTTCAAATGTATATTAATCTAGTCCTTTTACAAATTTTTTTTTTAATTGTCAATTATTTTCCTCATTTCTCAATTATTTTCTTCATTGTTGAATTATTTTTGTCATTTTGTACTTTTTCTTTTAATTATCAATTATTTTCCTATAATTTCCATTTAATTCCTAAATTTTCAATTTATTTTTTCGATTTTCAATTATTTTCTTCAATTTTCAATTATTTTCTTTAATTTTCCATTATTTTTTTCGATTTTCAATTAATTTTTCAATATCCAGTAATTCTAGGCTATTTCAACTGTTTTTTTTTTATAAATTTTTTTTTATAAAGTTCAAATCAAGTGTTTGGATTCTACAACTATTTTCTTCAATTCTCAAATAATTTTTTAAAATTTTAATTCTATTTTTCAGTTTTCAATTATTTTCTTAATATTTAAAAATTCTCGCCTTTTGACAATTATTGTTCTCGATTATCAATAAAATTGGTTAATTTTAATTTATTTTCTTCAATTCTCAACTTTTTTTTCAATTTTCAATTACGTTTTTCAGATTTCAATATTGTTTCAACATTAATTTTAAACTTCAAATTTTAGATATTTTCTTTAATTTTAAAATTTTTTTAAATTTTCAAGCTAACCCTTTAATGCGCAATTATTCCCAACAATTATTCCTATAAATTTCTTAATTTTTCAATTTGGAATTATTTTTTTTAAATTTAATATTTCTTGTTTAATTTTTTCTATTATTTTTTTCAGTTGTCCATTAATCTAGTAATTTTTCACATATTAACTTTAATCTTTCAATTATTCTCGTCATTTTTCAACTATTTATTTCAATTATTAAATATTTTCCTCAATTTTCAATTATTTCCTACATTTTTTTCAATTTTCAATTAGTCTTTTACAATTTTATAATTATTCTTTGAGTTTTTCATTTATTTTTTTTTTGCTTGTGTTAATCTCGCCATTTTTTTAATTTTGTTTTCAATTGTCAATTATTTCCGCGTTCTTGTAAGTTTTATTTCAACTATCCATTTTTTTCAAATTTCAGTTGAATTTATTTTATCAATTTCTTATTATTTTCTTCAAATTTTCATTATTTTTCTTCAATTTTCAATTTATTTCTTCAAATTTTTATTATATTTTCTAAATTTCCAATTATTTTTTTCAATTTCAATTGTTTTTTTTAATTTTCAACACAGTTTTTCAATTCGTAATTGTTCTCAGCAATTATTCGTATAATTTCTTTAATTTTTAATTTTTTTTACAATTGTGTATTTATTTCTAGCCTTTATTAAAATTTTGTTTCCAATTGTTAATTTTTTTGCGTTTTTTAATTTTTATTCCAATTATCATTTTTTTTTCAAACTTCATTTTAATTCTTGAATTTTAAATATATTCCTTCAATTTTTTATTCTTTTCTTTTAATTGTTTTCAATTTCAAATTTATTTCTTCAATTTTTTATTATTTTCTAAAAACTTCCATTATTTTCTGCAATTTTAATTTTTTTTATTTTGAATCCAGTGCTTCAATTTGCAATTATTTTCAGCAATTATTCCTATAATTTTCCTAATTTTTCATTTTTTCATATTTTAATTGAATTTTTATTGTTTAATTTTTTAGATTTTTTTTACAATTGTGTATTTTTCTACCTATTTTATGAATTTTGTTTTCAATTGTCAATTATTTTCGTCATTTCTCATATATTCTTTTCCATTTTGTAATTATCCTCGTAATTTTCATTATTTGCATTTCAAAAAATTTATAGTTTTAAATGACCAACAACAATGTAAAGTTTCTCATTATAGATACTAGTAATTAATATTTTACAAAATGTAATAATTGAAATTTTGATTAATTAAAACTTATATAAATTTGAAAAAATTAAAGTTTCAGTTAATTTAGGTTTGGGATTTATATAAATAATAATAGCTCGGAGTTATTAAAGTTTAACATAGTTTTCGACTTTCTTACTATCAAAAATTTGTAGATTGAATTTCGATCACTTCAAATTCAATTTTTCATATTTTTATTACAGAATACAAGATTAAAATTGAAGTCTTTAAAATTTATCTACCTTCCCAGATTTTCTTAAAAATTTGCTGATCATTTTAAAAATTCCCGGCAAAATTGCCCCTGGTTAAATAGAGTTATATTATTTATCTGAAATCTTATTAATTATTATAATATCAAAGATTAATTATAGTTACAAAAACTTGAAATAAATGTCGATTATTACGGGAAAATGACAGGAACAATCAGCTGTTGTTATTTGCCGTGGGACTCGATCCGCGAAGCAGAAGCGGTTAAAGAAAGAAAAAACGAGAAGGAAAGAAACATGAAATCAAATAGCACCTGAGGCATCTGCGACCCACGCAGCTTCGACGTTCAAAGAAATTTTATCTTTCGCACCGATGACATTTCAGAAATAAATGACTACAAGATTTATTTTTCTTACCTCCCAACTAAAAGGGGCTTTCAATTCATCTTTATTTGTCGACATAATTTGCGTCTCAGGACATAATTGCCGACTTGAGTGAGTAAAACTAATTGAAGAAAAACAAAAAAAAAACAAAAAAAAGGTGACTATTAAAATCGATTTAATCATCAAATTGTTATTACGAAGGATACAGTATATAACGAGTCGCGAATCTTGGCTTGGAGACGGATCAATAATTCGAGAATTCTCTTTAACGATTAAATAAAGAATGAAGTATCACTTCACTTTGACTTGTTCATGAATCGTGAGTCTAACCCCCTTCAGGACCCCGTCCCTTGTGATCGCAATGGTTGTATTTACTTTTCGTTATATTCAATTGAAAGTCTGGGAAAAAGCGAGAGGAGAACAATGGGAATCACGATATTTGTTTGTTCGCTAGTTGAAACGAGCGTCACATCCCCAGTGCTTTAAACATACGAAAGACTTCAGACAAGTCAACAAATACACTAAGAACCTTATATTGATACCTGTTTTTTTTCAAACTTCTGAAAAAAATATAGAAAAAGAATGTTATAGTCAAAAACATTTCTTTGGGCATACGATCTTTAGTCATTTCACCGAAGAAATGTTTTTTAAATTTTTCACGATCGAAAAAAGAATTTTAAAAATTTCCTAAATTCTATTCTTCCTTGTGAATTGTGTACTTGAGTTAACAAAGAACAAATGATAAAAAAATAATATACAGTACTAATTACTTGGAAATGTAAAAAGGCGAGTAAAAACAGAATAGTAAAAAATTACACAAATCGTCTCATCGATCAAAAATGTTTAATGTCCCGTTTTGTCAATGTTGGTTGTTAATTAATTTTCATAATGTTTTTAAGATACCAGAAGGAATTAGAGAGAGATAAAAAGAGATAGAGAGATTAAAAGAGAGAGAGAGAGAGAGAGAGAGAGAGAGAAAGAAAGATAAAAAGAGATAGAGAAAGATGCCAAAGAGATTGATTTTAATGCACATCTAATAAATGAAAACATTTATTAATACGAAAAATATCCTGCGCAGTCTCTAATGTAATAAATTAGCCGTGTAATTAATATTCAGAGGAGGACGATAATATATTCAACGTATTGACGTTTATTGAAAATAAGGAGGGGAAAAAAGTCTTTAGCACTCACAGGGGGTCCATCCTCGCACTTAAACAGCCTATAAATATAACTTTGACTTGAGCTTAAATTGAACCTACATATCTTCTATAAAACATTCGCCTCCTTTATTTTACATTAAATATTTAGTTTATTGCCAACCGGGGGTTCTCAGTATTGATTCCTCGCAAATAAATTCATCAATTTTATAGACTTTTTACATATTTTTTTATGTGGAAAACTTTGTAATTATGACGATTTTCGAAGAATGTTTTTATCTTGGTCCAAAATTGATCATCCTAAAAAACATGTCCTAGTTACTTTAACCCAATTTGTTTAAGTAAATACAAAATTAATAATGTTATATGATAATAAAATAATGTTGTTAGGCAATTAATAAAAAGTTTTGTTTGAGTTTAGTAAAATGTTTTGTTGGCAGAACCAAATATGTATGGCGCATGCGCGCTCAGTACGATTCTGATCAACACTATTTTATCGATAATGTCATAAATATGATGCGTTTTTTTATGTTTTTAAGAAATCTTTTATGTACAATAACTATTATATAATAAAATTAATAAAATATGTTAAATAAAGATATTTTTAAATTGGAATGTTCAGTAATAAATCGTATTGAATAAGAGTTTTTGAGAAAGTGCCAAAAAAAGTAAGTCTTATAAGAAGTTGATTTATTCTAATTTAATTAATAGTTTAAGCATATAATAAACATTCGTTACTTAAAAATACTTTAGTTTTGTGAGCAAAAATTGTATTTATAAAACAGTTATTAAACTTATTCATAAAAAAGTAAAATCAAACAAAAGTTTATATATAACCTAACCTTAAAACCGATGTGACACTGTTGATTATCAGAACCAAATTTTATTATAACTAAGAGTTTTCAATGTAAAAATATCCGGACTTAACCAAAACGATTTATAAATTTAATTTTGTTAACTAGAAAAAATTACGAAATAACCTTTAAATCTTCTAATTATGAAGACTTTAAATTAAGAACAAAACGTCTTAAATCCAAAAAACCTTCTTTTATAAATAACTTAATACAATTTTTCTATCTTCCAATTAACTTTAGTGGTTATGTAAGAAATCGCATTTATTTCTCGAAATAAAAAAATGTGGATTTAAGTATTTTCTTCTGAAAATTTACTCCTCAATACTCGTATCTGACCTAAAAATAATTATGTATATTATTATTACTTTTAAAGTATTTTTTTTGCAAACAGTCCTCAAATACTAAATGCTAGATCCACAATTTTTACTATTTTCTATCCCCAATTTTTTTAATGGCTTTTTCTGCAATCCTGAACAAAATTACGCATGAATACTAAAAATTTCCTATTTTTCAAAGCAATTTTTTTTATTTCAAAAAACTCTATTTTTCAATTTTTAAAATATACTCTAATTCTAGATCCAAAATTATGCCAGAGAAAAAAAAAATTTTTGAAAATTTGTTATTGTTAATTTTTGCGGGAATTTTTTTACAATTTTGAACAAAATTACCTATGGATTTAAAAAAACTTTGGATTTAAACAAAAATTTAAAATTTCTTAAACACGCCCAAAATTTATTTTTTTAATTTTATCACCTTAGGGTAATTTTAAATCACAAATGTTGTTAGAAAAAAATTGCTACCTCTAAATAACGCGATTTGTGAGATTTTGAAATTTCACCGGTGCCTCCCCTTAAGCACAAAAAAGTTTTGTTGGGGCTACTAAATTTTTTTGGTAAAGTTACAAAAAAAACCAACAAAAGAATTTTGTTGCTCGTATAATATAATTATTCTAATTATTTTTCTCTTGACATTATGTCAATTTTATTCCTAAATTTTATACTATTCGTCGCAAATTTAAATTAACTTTGTTAATTTACCATTATTTTTGTCATTTTGCAATTATTCTTTTTAATTTATAATCATTTTCATAGTTTCTGAATTAACTTCCTGAATTTTCAAAAATATATCTCCGCTTTCAATTATTTTATCCAATTCTCATTCCTTTATATTATTTTGCAATTATTTTCTCCATCTTTTAATACTTTCATTATTTTTCAATTTATTTTCTAAATTTTCAGTTATTATCTCAAATTTAGATTAATGTCATCAATTTCCTACGTTTTAAACAATTTTTAAATTATTTTCTATTGCTTAAAAATAAATTCTGTAATTTTTCTATTACTTTATTCAATTTCTAATTATTTTCATTATTTTGGCATAATTTTCAAAGATTCCAATTATTTTAATCAATTTTGCATTATTTCTGCGATTTTTTAATTATATTCTCTTAAGTAAAAAATTTTTAAATAATTTTGTAATTATTTTCTTTTTTTAAACATGTATTCTATGATTTTTTCAATTATTTTTCTCAATCTTAAATTATTATTGCCAGCATATATCAATTGTTTTTTTCAACTTTGAAATAACTTTATCTTTTTTCAATTATTTTCCTCGATTGTTAATTATTATTCTCATTTTCTAAAATTATTTTCTAAAATTTTTAAGATTTTTTCTAAAATTTCAATTATTTTTTTCCTTAATTATCGTAAATTTAATTTATTTTTAGCATTTTTTCATTCTTTTGTCCAATTTTCAGTAATTATAATTTTTTTAAATTGATTTATAAGATCTTCATGTATTTTTCTCAAATTTCAATTATTTTGTTTTATTAAAAAAAAAAAAAATTTCGTATTTTTTCAATTATTTTACTCTAATGTAATTTATTTCTTACAACTTATCATTGTTTGCATCCTATTTCAATTATTTTGTTCAAGTTTTAAATATCCTTCAATTTCCAATTTTTTTCATTTCCTTTATAAGTTACAAAACTTTGAACTATTTATCTCAGATTTCAATTATTTCATTCATTTTGGAATTATTTATATGATATTTTTTAATTATTTCTGTTTAATTAAAACTTATTCTCTTTGATTTTAAGTTATGTTTATCTTGTTTCATTTATTTTTTTTAATTTCTAATTAGTTTTTTTTTCAATGAACTTCTGAAAGTTTTAAGTTTATTTTTCTGAAATTTTTTGTAACTTCTCTTTATTTAAAATATGTTATGTAATTTTTTCAACTATATACAAATTTTAATAATTTATTTAATTTTATATTATTAATCCTAATTTTTAATCTTTTTTTTAATCATTCTTCAATTATTTTCCTGAATTATTAATTGTTATTCCCATTTTCTGAAATTATTTTGTGAGATTTTTAAGTATTTTTCTAAAATTTCAAATATTTGCTTCAATTTTGAATTCTTTTCCTTTGTTTTCACAGTTTGCATATTTTTTGATTAATTATTGCACACTTCAATTTTTTTATTTTTTGTTCAATTCTTTTTTCTAATTTTTAGTTATTCTCATTTTTTCAATTAATTTTTAAGATCTTTATGTAATTTTCTCAAATTCAAATTAATTTTTTTTAGTTACAAAAAATTTCGTAATTTTTAAAATTATTTTTTCCAATTTTAATTACTTTTTCAATTTTAAATCATTTATCTAAATTTTTTATCTTTTTTTTTTCAATTTTTAATTATTTTCTGTAATTCTTCATTATTCAATTTTCTTCAACTTATTTGTAAGATTTTCAAGTATTTTTCTCAAATTTCAATGATTTTCTTTATTCAATTATTTTTAAAACATGATTTTTTAAATTACGTTCCCCAATTTTTAATTGATTTCATTATTTTTTTTATTAGTTTGCAAAATTTGCAATTATTTTGTTTAATTTCAATTACTTTTGCATTTTTTTTTAATTCTAAAATTTTATAAATTTTGTCCTAAATAAATAATTTATTTTATTTATTTACTTATATAAATTTATTTTTAAATAATATATTTAAAATATTTATAATTGTTTATAACACAAGGTGAAGAAACTAATTGCGCGCAAGCGCACATTGCTTAATTTAGTCAAATTTCAAATTACTGCAATTAGCAAGGTTTTTGGAATTTTTTTTTTAAAGGTCTATTAGTATTGACCGAGGGCCCCCTGAGCTTAAGGGCCCCGGGGCACTGCCCCACTTTGACCCTTAACAGTTACGCCCCTGGAGACAACAAAACGTTTGTTTTGCATTCTAAATCTTTTTTTCAGTATTAAAGCGCTCTTTTTGTGTTGTGTCTGTATGTCTGTCTGTCCTTCTCTCTCTCTCTCTCTCTCTCTCTCTCTCTCTCTTTCATTTCTTATATTTTTCTCTTTCCACCATATGTTACAAAAAAAATACCAACAAAAGAATTTTGTTGCTCGTATATCAAGCAACAACAAAATTTGGTTGAGCCAACATAACCTTTGTTCTGCATAACAAACCTTTTTTCAATGTGGTATTAGAGCGCTCTTTTTGTGTCTGTCTGTCCGTTTGTCCTTTTCTCTTTCTCCCTCTCTCTCTCTCTCTCTCTCTCTCTCTCTTTCTTAATATGTTTCTCTTTTCTTCATAAAACAATCCCATTATCTGTACATTTGAAGTCAGAAGGAATCTACAGATAAAGAAGTATCAAATAGTGAAATAAAAATGTATTTTCTTTCTCTTCAATTATGATCGAATTATTTGTATCATTTCGATACTTTTTCGTCTGCAAATTCCTTCTGACTTCAAATGTACATATGAGATTGTTTAATGGGGGAAAGAGGGAAATGTTAAGAAAGAAAGAAAGAAAGA
Organism: Ganaspis brasiliensis; assembly: GCA_037103525.1. Lineage (NCBI taxonomy): Eukaryota > Metazoa > Arthropoda > Insecta > Hymenoptera > Figitidae > Ganaspis > Ganaspis brasiliensis. The sequence goes on along the minus strand of JAZKLR010000022.1, from coordinate 5,526,544 downwards.
AGGAGAGAGAGAGAGAGAGAGAGAGAAAAGGACGGACAGACAGACAGACACAAAAAGAGAGAAACAGACAGGTAGAGATAGAAAAAGACAGAGAGAGAGAGTGAAACAGACAGACAGACAGACAAAAGGAGAAACAGACAGACAGAAAGAGCGGAACAGACAGACAGACAGACAGAGAGGAAAAATACCATAGAAAGGAAATATGGAAGAGGACAGAATATGAAGGAGGATAAAGTTCGGTGGTTCGCATATCGGAGTCTCGCGGATTTTAATCAACCGCCGATCTGACGGCGGGATCCGATGGAATAGCTCAGTGCGGATGGTGGCAAGGCGCCACAGGGGTTCGACACGTACACCGCCATCGGGATCCGATGGTCAGGCACCATATTACACTATACAAGCCTGTATCTACCAGCCATGTCAAGCTTATAGTGCCTCCTCGAAATCACCGATTTTATGGGCCACCTTTGATGTTTAATGAAGGAATTTTACGACTCGAGATTGTTTTAAAGTATCACCACCACACAACAGTATCCTCCGATAATTTCTTTTCTAAAACGCGGCACTTTTTATTAGTCCTCGATACAATCAAACTCGACGGTTTTCGAATTTTTTTCAATCTGACAAACGTCGAGCACATTTTACAATTTAACATTCGATTTTATGGCCGTGGTTGTTTTTTTTTTTTAATCCAAAACCGGTTTTTTCAAATTCTTAATTTCTTTCCCAGGATCTTACCAACTCGACGGCTATTAAACAAGAATTGTTTACCTCTATAACATCGATTGATAATTTAATTTCTGGATTGTGTGAATTTAGTTTTGTCAATTTAAATATACACTTTGCAGAACGAGATTTGAAAAAACATCAGCTTAGAGGTGTCTTGGCTAATTTTCGAATGTAGCGGAAAGTAGTCTTGGTGGAAATTTAATGGGTTTTCGATGAATATACTTCCGCGAGGGAATTCAATTAACTTTCAATTAATCAAGGCGAGTTTATAACAGCAAGCGCATTTGCGCATGGGTCCGCTGCTGGGAGATATACCATATACTATCCGGACGAATCGCGATATGTAAGTTGGGGAATTAAATTTTAATCTGTTCCGGTATTAGTTATGGATTTATGTTTGTTATACCACCGACACGAAACATTGCACCTACCTGGCTCGTGGGAGCAAAGTGGAAATGGAAGAGTGAGAGAAAGTTAGAGGGAACTCGATCTCGACCTCTACGAGAAGTCGGGGACCAAATTGGACGAGGTTATAGGATCCCACCTGCTGATGCCACCTTGTACTCAACAAACAAATTGTCTTGTTTTAAACGAAACGAATACCAAAATATGGACTTGTAGCAGATTCCTTACATTCTCCAAAGGTGGTTATAAGTTTTGGATCATGTGATATTATTATGATCCAAAAGAAGGTTCATAATGATGGATCTTAAAAATTGGTACGGATGAATATGGTTTTTAGATTGAATCTTATTGTCGGATTGTTTATGTTAGAAATATGAAAATAGTAACGATACTCACACTCACACAGATTGTAAGTATACAGAAAAAAATATGTTTACAAATTTGACCTAGACCTCCGAGAACCGAAAGGATCAGTTCCAAAATGACTACCGTTAAGTGCGGTTGCAATTTACTCTTTCAAAATTTGAAGTTTCATCACAGTTAAATCAAAAGAACAATATTCAAAGATATTAATTTATTATCTATTCGTTATCTGCGGAAGAACTACTATATGGCCCTGGAATTGATAACTCGATCTGATTAAAAAAAAAAAATTATTTTCATGTAAAAGTAAGTTGGAACTTAAAACACGTTTTTGTCAAAACTACATTTTTGAAGTCGGTGACTACTCTTACTCGAAAACTACTAAACCGATTGTCTTGAAATTCAACATGCTTTTTCAATACATAATAATCTAGTCTTTTATCAATAAATGTAAATCCGTTTCAATTTTTGATTTCAGACGAACTAGATTTCCATAGAGTAGGTCACCACTAGCAATGTGCCGTTTCCGAAATTTATAATTTTTGAAAGTTTCAATGAAAAATTTCAAATTAATTGAAACTTATGAAACTTTAGCCATAACGTCTAAAATTTTAAAGTTAATAGTTTAAAAATGATTTAGTTACGTTTCGAATTAGTCTTTTTAACTGTAAAAATCAAATTTCAATGCAAATAATTTTTTAAAATGATTTTATTTCACGAAATATAGGTTGGGACCTTCTGCGCAAACTCAGTACTCTTACTATGGCGCTAAAATTTAAATTTGCATAATATTGGTTAATATTTATTCAAGTTAATTCTAATATTTCTAAGTAAGTGCATGATTAAACTATTCTAAATGTTTTAATTTTAATGTTTTATTTCTAAAAAAATTTATTTCCTTAATTTTAATTGTTATAACATTATTTTTCCTTTATTTTTAATTAATAAACTAAGATCTTCTTTAAATTAAATATAATATAATATAATAAATATAAATATAAAATATAACTTGATATTAATATTTGGCGAAGGCAAATTGCTTTATTTTGAAAAATTATATTTTTAATTTTTGTTTTAAAAAAGGTTAATTTTGGGAATAAAATAGTAAACAAAGCAATTTCACATTGTTCATTCAAATTAAACATTATAAATTTAAAAATATTACCAAAATTTTCAGAAGTAGAAATATTTCGAATTATATTATTTTCTTAAAATAAAGTATTTTAGTAAAATTTGAATCATTTAAATTAAGGATCAGTTAATTAATCAGCTAAATAAAGAAAACCATAAATTGTTTATTTTTCAAAAAAATAATTGCATTCAAACAATAAATAATAATAATAATTTGCAGGTTCATTCCCGGATTTTTAAAATTATTTTTTCACTCATAAAAGTTGTTTTAAAATTTAAATTCAATTTCTCAATTGTAAGACTATTTCTTTTAATTCTCCACTATTTCCTTCAAATTTCAATTCCATTTTTTAATTATTTTCTTTATTATTAAAAATTTATTGCCTTTTTTCAATTATTTTTCCGAGTACCAATAAATTTTTTTGATTTTATTTTCTTCTACATTCAATAATTATTGTGCTTTTTCAATTTTTAGTTTTATTCTTAAAATTTCAATTCCTTTTTGCAATTTTTTATTATTTTCTTAATTTTTCAATTTTTTTTCCTCTTTTTTAAATTATTTTTTTCAATTTTCAATCTAGTTGTTCAATGTTCAATTACTTCCAATTATAGGAATAATTATTCCTATAATTTTCATATTTTTCAAATTATTTTGTTTAAATTTAATATTAATTGTTTATTTTTTAAAATTATATTTTTTTTAATTGTGAATTAATTCACTTTCCAACTAATTCTTACAATTATTATTTATTATGTATTTTTTGCTCAGTTTTGTATTAATCTAGCCATTGTTGGAATTTTATTCTGAATTTGAATTTTTTTTTCTTTCGTTTATAATTTTTTTTCAATTATTATAATTATTTTTTCAAGTTTCAATTCAATTCTTAAATTTTCAATTTATTTCTTGAAGTTTTTATTATTTTTTTCGTTTTTCAATTATTTTCTTTAATTTCAATTATTTAGGATTTTTAAAACAGTTTTTCAATTTGCAATTATTTCCAACAGTTATTTCTATAATTTTCTTTTTTTTTTTTTAATTTTTTTTTGTTTAACTTTAATAGTTTTTGTTTAATTTTTTAAATTATTCTTTTTAAATTGTGTAATTATCTCGACATTTTTCGAGTTTTGTTTTCAATTTTAAATTAGTTTCGTTTTTTTCAGTTTTTATCTTAAATTTTGTAATTGTTGTTCTAATTTTCATTATTTGATTTGCAAAAATTTTTAGTTAAATTTAATCTTAAAAAATAGTGAAGAATAAGTTTTTCTAGAAGAATTGTATTCATTAAATTCTTATAATAAATATTTTTGTGCAAATTAAAATGGAAATATCTCGCACAAAAGAGTAATTTTTTTAATTTTTACAATTTTTATGTTTTCACTTTTAAGATAAAATCTTCTGGAAAAATTGTCTACTTTAATTTTAATAATTTACAAATTTGATAAATTTCATGAAAAGTTTCATCGATCATAAGTTTCATGATTTGAAACTTTCAAAACGAAATTTTCAAAATGAAACTTTCAACGGCACATTGCTAGTCACCACAAACCATGTTTTTCGGAAGGTCGTCACTTCGACGGATCATAACTTTGGAACTGCACAATATTTTTAACTTTTTTTTTAAAATTCAAGTTTAAATGATGTACTTCCAGATAATAAATCGATATTTTAAAAAAATTTAATGGTTTACGAGAAAAAAATTCGTGAAAAATGTTTATTTTTTGGCGCTGTAAAGGTAATGGGAAGGGGTTTAAAAATCAAATATAGTTGTTAATGGACTTATTAATTGTTTGCATAGGCAACATTTCGGAATGAGTAACTTCCTTCTATTTAGTAGCAGTTCACTTGGAATTGACTTTTACTAAAACTAAAATTCTCCTCTGTACGATGGTATTTAAGAAGGTTTGATAAGCCTAATCCATCCATCACCGCCCCACATGTTAGCAGAAGGTGAAGGCAAGATGGTAAACACTGTATCTTTGATTCTCGTCATGAGATCTATATTCAATTAAATTATCCTTTAAACAATAATCCTTAAGTAATACTTTAAAATTAATAATTCGATAATCCGTTACATTCCGTACATTCAAATATTAATGTTAACCTAACCCTAACATTAACCTCCCTAGTTAGAAACTACATGTCAAAATTTTTTTAAAACCTCAAAAGTTTTATTCAAAAGTTATAAAAATAACTTCCCATAACTCGATCGACTACAAAGTGGTTGAAAATTATGGGGGAAAAGTTGCAAATGGCAAACATCCTAATAACTTGAAGCCACGCAACTTTTAAAATCAACGAGGTGTTTCCTTAGTTTCCCCAACGTAATACCATTAGGCTAAAGTTTTTTTTTTAATGTTAACTAGTCCATTTCCGATATGCTAATATGTTTAATAATAATTTTATAAATACGAAAATGATTACTAATCTTCATTATCGGGTTTAATTGTTATTTTCTCAGAAGATTGAACAGTGTAATTTATCAATAGTATATCTAAAATGAAAAATCATTTGGTCAGCCATATCGTTAACGAGGTTGTATTGATTTTTTTCGTCTCGGTCTCGAGAAAGCTTGAAGGCGGTGCAATGTTCGAGCTTGCAATTAGAAGCAACACGAGAACTGAAAGTCCACACGATAAGGGCACTTTAAGGGGGTTGACCTATAAAAAAATTGACGTCCTCGACCAAGCATTCTCCTACTCTTTATTCTCCTTTATTGTTTCTCGTTTCTTTCCGTTGAGTCTATTCTTTTTAATTATAAATAAACTTTATTAAAATGGTATTAAAAGTTTACTTTGGTGTTCGTGCAAAAAAAAAAGGAATAAAAATGTATTTTGAGTAAAGGAAATTGGAAATTAATTGTGTGTTTGAATTAAAGATAAAGATTGGGAATTGAAGGTGTATACCTTAAAATTAAAGATATTTTGTATTTTTAAAAGAAGATATGTGGTATAAGGTATATGCTATAAGATATAAAGTGTATATTGTAAAAGGTACATAACAAAAAGTGCGTGATATAAAAAAGATACTTGGAAAAATTTAAGAGAGAACAGTTTGAAATAAAAATTTAAGAGAATATTTGAAAAAATTGAAGAACTTAATTGGACGAACTGAAGAATATTTTCCAAATTCAAGAATATAATTGATATTTGAAGAAAACAAGTATCAAAATCAAAGATTTTATTCAAAAACGAAAAAAATAATTGAGATATATAAAGACAAAATTGAAAATATACTTGAAATTAAAGAAAAAACAATAATTACAGTTTATTTAAAAAAAAGAAGATAATTGAAAGTTGAAACACAAAGAAACAGTGGAAAAGTGAATGCAAAACGTTGAAAAAATGAAAATGTACACGGAAAGAAAATTAATTATAAATTTTATAAAAGTGTTTTACAATTTAGGAAAAAAAGACCAAAAACAGAATATTTCAGATTGATAATTTAAAACTTTAAAAAAATTATAATAAATTTGCTATTGACTATATTAAAGTTTAAATCTTCATCATTAGCAATGATTCGAATGATTTTTCTAGAGCTTAAAATTTATTGTATGAAAATTTCGCTTTTTGGCACTTTTTTCCTAAATTATAAAGCATCTTAATAAAATTTATAATTAATTTTCTTTGCGTGTATTGGAAATAAAAAAAATGAAGAGAGTAATTGAAAAAATGAAGAAGTATTTTTGAAATAGAACGAAGATTATTGGAAAATAAAGAAAATCGTTTTTAATATTTAAAAAATTGAAAAATACATGTTAAAATAGAAAAAATAATTAATACCTAACTTAATGATTATTTTATGAATAGCAGGAACTAATTCAAAAAAGAAAAAAAATTTCATTGATTTATGCAAATTGGAATAAAAGAATAGTATGATTGAAAATTGAGTAATGTAATTTCAATTCCAGAAAGAAATAAATAAAATTGAAGAAAATAATTCGAAACTTAAAGTATACTATTCAAACTGAAGAAAAAAAAATGCTGGAAAAGAGAATAATTAAAAATTTAAAGAAATTGCTTCAATTTGAAGAAAATTATTGAAAACTTAAAAGTCTGAAACATAATTAGAAATTGAAGAAAATAATTTAAAATTTAAACAAGTAATTAATAAATGAAAAAAAATTAACAACTTTTTAAAATTGTAGAAAAGAAATGGTAGAAAAAGATAATAATTGGAAATTTTTAAAAATAACCTAAATTTGAAGAAAATAGTTGAAAATTTGAGAAAATAACCTAAAAGTGAAGAACATAATTGAAAAATGAAGAGAATAATTGAGAAGTGTAGAAAAATAATAATTTAAAATAAAGTATGAAAAGGTAATTAATCATTGAAAAAAATTAATATAAGAAAAAATTAATAATTCAAAAAAAGATAATTAAAAGAATAACAAGAATGAATAAAATAAAAGCATATTTATGAAAATAACTAAAAATTGAAAAAATTAATAAAAAATAAAGAAGACAAATAAACAACATACATAATGAATAAAGATAAATGAAACTTACAAAAAAAAACATTTTTTATTAAGAAAATAACTGAAAATTTAAGAAAAAATCTAAAACTGAAGAAAATATTTGAAAAATTTTAACGATAATTAATCATTTATAAAAATACTTCATTGAATGAAAAAAAAAATCATTAAAATTTGAAGAAGATAATATAAAATTAAAGAAAAGAATTTCAATATGACGAAAATAAATAAAAATTGTCGAAAATAAATTAATTTTCGAAATTGAAAAAAAAATTTAAAAACAGCTGAAAAACAAATAAAGTGTTCTAAATTTTAAAAAAATAACTACTTAATTATAATTCTAAATAACTACTAATAACTAGAGAAATAATAGAAAAGTGATGAAAATAAAAAAAATATTAACTACAGAAAATAAAAAATAAAAATATATTCCAAATTTAAAAAATGTTATTAAAAATTAAAGAAAGTTATCCAAAATTTAATAAAAAAATTAAAAATTTCAGAAAATATCCTAAAATTGAAGAAAATAATTGAAAAATGAGATATATTCAAATTCAAGTAAAATAATTGAAAAATTAAGAAATAAAAATTGCAAAAAAAATTACAAAAAAGATAATAAATGTTAATTTGAAAAAATAACCATAATTTACAGAAAATTATTGAAAATTTAAGAAACTAGCCGAAATTGGAAAAAAATAATTGAAAATAAAGCTAATAATTTTAAATAGTATAAAATAATTAAAAACAGATAAAAATAATTGCAAATTTTTAAATATTATACAAAATTGAAGAAATTAATTGAAAAATCAGTAAAATAATTGAAAATCTAATTAAGAAACTAACTTGGAATTGAAAAAGAATGTAAAAATGAAGAAGATAATTGAAAAATTCACAAAAAGGTAAATGAAATTTAACAAAAGAATTGAAAAATGAAAAATCCAACTGAAAAATTTAAGGCAAAAACATAGGATTTTAAAAATTTTGAAAAATTAAAGCGAAAAATAAAAATTTAAGACAATACTTGAGCAAATTAAAAGAAATTTACATCGTTGTAATTTTATTTATTTATTTGCTAATTTTTAGACGTTTTTCAATAATACCTTTTTACAAGTCTATCTTTCCTTAAATTTTTTTTTAAAAATGGTGCAATTTAAGAAAATAATAGCTTATTTTCTTGAGAAAAACAAACTCTACAACTTCACCTTGTTAGCTTTTTGAAAAAGTGGACTATTTTTTAAATATAGGAATTGATTTAAAAACGTATTTCTAAATATTTATAAACAGACTGCTTTATTAAAAAAAATATCCACTTTTTAAAAAATCTTACGATGTGAAGTTGTAGAGTTTGTTTTTCTCAAAAAAATAAGCTACTATTTATTTAAATTCTACCATTTTTAAAAAAATTTAAAGAAAAATTTGTTAAATAGTTATCTTTGAAAAACATTAAAAATTTAGCAACTTTTGATCATTTTTAAATCATTTTCATTAAATAAATATTGGCCGATGTCTGATTAACTATTAATAGTAAATAATAAGTTAAGAAATAATTTATATTAATTAATAATCGCTGTTTACTGAAATACTAACTTTTGTCAGGGACTGTCCATCGGAGAAATACCTTAATTATTTTAATTTTGTAAAAATTTTGTTGCGCCCGTTAATGGAATTTTCTCGGGCTTGTTACAATCGCAAATAATTAAAAAAAAAAAGAAATAATTGGAATTGTAAGAAAAAAACATAAAATTGAAGAAAGTAATTTAACTTCTTCGCAGTCTAGTAGAAATAAAGTTTCTTGACAAAAATGTGTGGAAATTTTTTTTTTAACATCGATATTATGGTTTTGTATGTTTTTGGCATCGCTAAATCCTAATTTGAAGTCAAAATTTAAAAAATTCGAAATAACGGCTTCAACATGGCGACAAAAAAAATTTTTAATTTGACTAATCTGTCTGAAAATGGTTACTCGGAAGTTTTTGGGGTTGCTGAATCCGAATCTGTATTCAAAATTAAAAATCCAATATGGCGGCTTCAAAATGTCGATAAAACATTTTTGAATCGACTAATTTGGCTAAAAATGCTTATTTGGGGATTTTGGGGTATGTAATTGGCGTTATCAAAAACCTTCAAATAACCCTTCTTTGCAATAATTCTATTTTACAAGCTTTTTATAAAATAAGATTATAAATTCTGAAATGTGTATATAGGCGATTTCTACCCAAAAAGCAGAACTTGGAAAAAACAAAGTGTCATATAATTTTCTAAGATTGATACGTGTATAATAATCAACGACCTCAAAAAACAATGACTTAGCGTTCTTCGTCAGATTCTTTAACTATTTAATTTTTGTGGTAGAAATTTTAAAGTTGTCATTTTGAATTTTTAAATTTAAACCCCAGATTTGGATTTAGCGACCCCAAAATCTCCAAGTAAACATTTTTAGACAGATTAGTCAAATTAAAGATTTTTTGCTCGACATTTTGAATTTTTAAATTTTGACTACAGATTCGAATCAGCGACCCCAAAATCCTTTGAGTAACCATTTTTAATTATATAGATTATAATATAATTCTATATAATTAATTATACAGAAGTCAGTCATAGTGATAGGGTTAACTATGACGAAAATAGTTGAAAACATTGAAAATTATTTCAAATTGACGAAAATGAGACAAAACTGTAGAGAGTAACTGGAAAATAAAGAAAATAATTTTTGGTAATACAACAATTGAGAAAATTGCAAAAAATAGTTGAAATTTGTAAAAATTTTATAGGCGTAACATGTATCTTGAAGGTTATTAACTAAACAGTAAATAAACTATCAACCAAGATTTTGACATGAAAGATGTAAAATCAATGCGAGTGTCTACACTAGAAGACAGAAAGATGTTGAGACAGGAGATGAATTGCTAGATAGGAAGCATAAGCTTTGCACGAAGGAAATTAAAATTGAATACTTGATGAATTTTAGGAGTGGAAGCTCGATGATTTATGCAGGTTCCTAGACCCATAGAAGATACAAACCTGACCACAGTTGCAGGGTCACTTTCCCTAAAACATACGCAATTAGTGAATCCTCATTCCTGATTTCTCTGGAATCGAATGCATTTTATATACCTTCGTCCCTTCAAATTATCATTCATCCCGAAGAATAAAATAATCAGTATTACACAATATCAAAGCAACTCTAAACATATTCTAAATATACTCTAAAAATTCTCTAATCAAACAATTGTTTAGTCCAAAAACCCAGCGTCTAAAAATATTAATCATCACAAGATTAGGATATCTAAAATAATTTTCAGCTCTTGTCAAATAAAGACTCAAATTGCAGAGAATAAAAAATAGAAGACAGAGTAAGAAGTGAGAACTGCATACACGAAAGGGTTGGAGGGCAAGAGGTAAGAGAGAATATCTGAGGCATTATCCTTTAATCAAATACATTACAGAAAATTTATCGTGCTCTGGTGAATTAATTAAATGCCGAAGGATAAATTCTCACCACTTTCCCGAAGCTCAACGGCACTGCCAACATGAAATTTAACATTCAATAAAATAAATCGTCTCGACCCTCGAAAATCGTTCGCTCCTCATCCCTTAAGGCTCAAGCCCTTCTCACTTTACTCTTCTTCTCTTCCAGCTGCTGTTGACATTATGGACTTCGTCATTGAATTCGAGTGCTTTCCTTCTTATTCTGAAAGGAAACGATCTTTTGATTTGAATCGTATTAGGTTTCATTTAAACGCTAAAGAGCGGCTATATTTTAAGTTTATTGAAACTTGAGGAACGCTTAAAAGTAACGTTTTGGGGAAAAAAAAAACATTATCGATGTAATTGAAAATCACTTAATGCATAATGAGTCTGGGGAAGTCTGATTGTCGAAAGCCGCAAGGAATTAGAAAACCTGGTTTCGACATTTCGAGGATTACGGTTGGACCCTCTCAAAGGACACGACAGATGTATAATTAACATCACTCATTTACTTCTTTCCTTTTAATGGATTTCTCAATCCCGGTGAAAAATGTGTCTTACGTGACATTAATAAACGAAACGGGGAGAAAATTTAAGAAATACTGAATTTCGATTTACCGGTTAGTGTAAATGGCGCCCAATCAAGTTTTTTTTTTAAATGACGTGTTTTGATTTGTAGAGTAATCGAAAACAGCTAGGTTGAACGAACAAAAGGGAATAAACACTTTTATCCCGGATATTACGAAATTGATGTTCCTTTAGCTGAATTATGAATTGTAGGGAAAAGAAATAGATCGAAACGAATCTCTTAACGTCTTCCTTTCTGACGTCTCCCTCGGAAAGGTAGAAATTCCAATTTCCGAATAGCGAGTTAACGCGGCCGGCATTAACCTCGCGGCGTAATCGCAGCTTTATCAATAGGGGATCGTAATGAGTTCGAAGATAATAGCAGCCTATCAGTCTTCGGGTCTGGAAACAATGATGGATGTAGTCGGGGATTTCGTGCTCCTGAACAACAACGGCAATCTTGTTACCTTTCCTTTCAAAACACCACTGAAGATTGTCCTGGAACTCACTGAATTAGCTTGTTAGGTTTTTGAATAAGGTTTTGTTATTGAGGTTATGATTTCTTTTTTTCTAGATCGATCAGGTCAGTTTTCATGGATACATTCTGGATTCGAATTTTTGAATTCTACTTACTGGAGGCCTTATTTTTCGTATCGGATTTAATAGACAGAATTCCGAATTCGGGATTATTTTTACCGAATTCCACATTTCGGATTCTACGACCTGGATTTAATTTCGATTCCGGAACGTGATCACCGAAATAGCAAATCCAGAAAGTGAAATTCCGAATTTATATTTCGGAACGTGAGATCCGGAATATGAATCCCGGAAATTGAAATGTGAAATATAAATTGCGGATTATCAATTTCGTAATGGGAAATTTGGAATTTGAATTCCGGAATGTGAAATTTAAAATACGTGTTGTTATAGAACGAGAAATCAGTATTTTAATTATGGAAAGCGAAATCCGAATATGAATTGCGATAATGAATTCCGGAATCAGAGTTTAGAAACTAAAAACCCGTATTTGAATTCTAAAAGGCAGAGCCCGGAATATGAATTACGGAACATTATTTCAGAAATTGGAATACGAAATATAAATTCGAGAATAGAATAACCGAAATGTAGATTTCGGAACGTAAAATGGATTCCGGAAATTGAATTGAGAAATATAAATTGCAAATTATTAATTTCGTAATGGGAAATTAGGCATTTGAGTTCCGGAACTAAATTTAAAATATCAATTCCCGAGTGAATTTTAATAAAACCAGGAATCCGGTATGTGAATTTTAAAAATTGGAATCCGGAATATGAATTGCGAAATTGAATTCCGGAATAAGAATTTAGAGAGTAAAATCTGTTATTTGATTTCTAAAACGCGAAATCGGGAATATGAATTTTGCGATTATGAATTCGGAAACATGAATTCCAGAAATTGGAATACGAAATATAAATCCGAAATTTAGATTTCGGAACGTGAAATGGAATTCGGATTCCGGAAAAGCGAATGCGAAATACAAATTGCAGATTGATTTCGTAATGTGAAATTTGGCAAATTAATTCCGGAATTAATTTTGAAATATGAATTCTAGAGTGAATTCTAATAAAACCAGAAATCAGTTATTTGAATTCTGAAAATTGAAATTCGGAATATGAATTGCGAAAATTAATTCCAGAATAAGAGTTTAGAAAATAAAATCTGGTATTGGAATTCTAAAAGTCGGAGTCCGGAATATGAATTGCGAATATGAATTCCGGAACATGAGTTCTAGAAATTGGAATAGGAATTATAAATTCGGAAATACGAAAAACAAAATGAGGATTACGAAACTTAAATTCTGGAATATGGATTCCGGAAATTAGAATGCGAAATATAAATTGCAGATTACTAATTTCGTAATAGGAAATTTGACATATGAATTCTGGAATTAAATTTAAAACTTGAATTCTCGAGTGAATTCTATAATTGAACGAGAAATCCGGTATTTTAATTACGGAAAGAGGAATCCAAACATGAATTCCGCAAACGAATTCTGGATATAGAACTGGGAAAGTAGAATCAGGGGAATAAATTTAAAAATTGGTATCCTGAATACGAATTGCGAAACGTGAAAGCTGAAATTAAATTCGAAAAAGTTGAATCCGGAATACGAATTATGAATACAAATTCCGGAATATGAAATTAGAAAATAAAATCCGGATTATGAATTGCGGAAATTGTTATCCAGAATATGAATTTTGGATCGTAGAATTCGGAATATACATTTTGAAAATTAGAATTCGAAATATACATTATGGAAATTAGAATCCGCAATATAAAGTGCAAAATATGAAATACGAATTATGAATTCCAGAAAGTGGAATCCGGGAAATCCTTTTCAAAAATTAGAATCCAGAATATAGATTGCGGTTAGTGTAATCCAGAATATGGATTTCGGATGATAGTATCTGAAATATGAATTCCGGAATTGTTATTTGAATTTGAATTTATAATTCCAAAACGTGAAATTCGTAATTTGAATTTCGAAAAGTGTCATCCAAATCAAAATTCTGAATAGGAATTCTAGGATTTCAAATCCGGATCGTTAAATTCGGTATTTTAATTTTTGAAAGCAATCTGAAATATGAATTACCGAAATTGAAATTCGAAATATAACTTTCGAATTATCAAATTCGTAATTTGAAGTTTAGAAAATAAATTCCGGCGTGTGCAATTGGAATGTAAATTCTAATACAACGTGAAATCCGTCATTTGAATTCTGGAAAGAGGAATCCGGAACATGAATTGCGAATATGAATTCCGGAATAGGAATTCAGAATATTAATTTAGAAAGAGGAATCCAGAATTTGAAAAACGTGGAATCCGGAATACGAATTGTGAATATTAATTCCGGAATATGAATTTAGAAAGTGGAATATAATTGCAAGTATGTAATATCCGGAATTTTAAATTCAAAATATGAATTCCAAAAAGTAGAATACGAACTATAAATTCCGGAATGGGAAATCTGGAATATAATTACGAATATCAATTCCGGACTATGAATTTAAAAGGTGGAATTAGGAATATAATTAAAAAGATATAATTTCCGTAATTTTAAATCCGAAATATGAAATACAAAAAGTGAAATACGAAATATATTGTCCGAAATGGGAAATCCGAAATGTGAATTTTAAAACCTGAAATCTAGAATATGAATTCCGGAAATTGGAATGCGAAATATGAATTTAGAAAGAGGAATACGAAATACGAATTGCATATATGAATTCCGGAATATGAATTATGGTACGTTAAACAATTAGAATTTCGAAATTGAAAATTGGAATATGAATTACAAAACGGGATATCCGAAATATGAATTTTAGATTCCGAAATCTGGAATATGAATTCCAAAACTTGATATCGGAAATATGAATTTTAAATTGTGAAATTCGGAATATGAATTGCGAATATCAATTTCGGAATAAGAATTTAGAAAGAAGAATTTGAAATATTAATTTAGAAACTGGGATCCAGAATATAAATTCCAGATCGTGAAATCGGCAACTGAAATTCCGAAACGTGAAACCTTGATTAGAATTGACAAAGTGAAATCCGGAATACGAATTTTCGAACGTGATATCCGTAATATTTATTCCGGAATGTGATATCCGAAATTTTAATTTTTGAATGTGGAATATGACTCTAGAAAGAGGAATCCGAAATTTGATTTTAGAAAGTTGAATCCGGAATATGAATTGCGGGACGTGAAACCCACAACATGAATTCCGAAAAGTGGAATTCGGAAAATGAATTATGGAACGTGAAATCCGGAATAAAAATTCCTGAACATGAAATCCGGAATCCAAATTCCAGAATAATTCCCGATCTTGATATCCGAATTATGAATTGCAGAATATAAATTCCCGAACGTGGAATCTGGAACTTGGATTCCACTAAAACTTATTTTATTTAACTCCACCCTACCTTCAATCTTCCACTAATTACATTCCTACTTTTTTCGTGTTAGCGATCGCTCCAAAAATTTCCCCAGAAACTTGAGAAGGTTTAGAAATATTTATCGGGAAGGCAAGCAATTGCAAAATAACTTAACTCGAATGTAACTCGTGGTTTTCGTAATTCTGCACTCAGTGATAAAATCTCAATTTATAAGTGTCCTGCCAGTGGCAATATCGAAGACCAAATGAGCCTTTCTTACCCAGAGGCATATGGTATCAGGCCGATGATATTACTCGAGAGCACGCGACTACTTAACATGCAAATGCATGAAAGCAATAAAGTACTCAATACGTTGCAGAGAATTCACCCTATTGATTTTGTTTCTACTCCATGCTTATAAGTTTTGAATTTGAAGTCTAAATTTAACTGGCATCGTTTCCATTCCATACAAAATAATTACTCTCTTGTCTACTTCCGAGTCTCTTATCATTGGGCGCCATTTATAAACGTCAAAATATAATTCAGCCGTTAATATAGTTGGGCGCCATTTATAGACACGTTTTCCTCATTTTTTTCACTGATCTCAAGCTTAACGGAAATCGAACATCAAGATCTTAACTATCTAAATCTTCTCCACTCAATTTTTGATCTTATCGTGTGATATTGAAGGCCGTTCATCGAAGACTTTAGGCGAAAAACTGCCAGTCATGTTACCGGCGCTAAATAATAGCCGACCACCGGTTGCTTGTCATTAAATCGTTAGATCTGCATTAGGCTAGGTCAGATCACGAACTCTTCATCGATTGCTTCTCTAATGCATTTGCCCATTTAATAACAGACGAAAATGTACTTTTTGTCCAATTACTTTAATTGACTACTCAAGCCTAGTGTTCTAATTTCAGGTTTTTTTCTTTTTAATCCGAATTTATCTGGAATTCCAGTCTAAGCTTGCATCTTATTTGTTGTCGAATCTGAAATTTTTTACCAAAAAATGTGTCCTTAAATGCAGAGGGGGGAAGCCAAATGAGAAATAGAGAAAAACAACTACTAAAGTCGTTGACAATCCGTAATGAATAAAAGAAGGTCAACAACTTGTGTAGTATTGCCAGGCAAATCCAGGTAAAGTAGCGGGAAATTCAAAATTTGGTCATTTTTGTTTTTTTAAAAAAAGTGATAATGTGGGTATATTTTTACAGAAAAGTAAAAATAATTAAATATATAAAGATAGTACTTTCTTGTACATTTATGTATTCAAATTAATTATTTTGTTTTTTTGGAAAAATTAATTTAGTATAGAACTTTTTACTACTGCAAATTAGAATTATGATAGTTTAATAATAAGGCGTTATTTAAAATAAAGAATATTATTGCTTTGTTTAATTCATAATATGAATATATTAAAAGTTACATCGGAAATAATAATACTTTAGTTGAGACACTTAAAACCAATGAATTCTTTTGTCTTACAATACCTAATTAGTATTTTTCGAAATATTTCTAAATTTCTAAATATAATAAAATTCTGCATTTTTTAATCAATAGAATAATCACACTCGAAAAAAAGAGAAGCTTAATTTTAAGTACGATAATAAGACGCTTAATTTAATTCTAATCACACTAAAATATAATTATGAATGTCAAATCTAAATTACTTAACTTTTTTAATACAAAGTGCAAAGAAGGGGACAAATTCAGACAAAATCTCGAGTTAGTCAGAATCATATAAAAATCATGAAATTACAGGAAAATTAATTGAAATTTGCAAGAATCAGACTGCAATCTCTACATTAATAAAAATTAGGAATTATTTAATTTGAGTTAGAAAATTAAAAGAATTACAAGTTTATGTCATTTCAAGTTTTAATGAATTAAAAACAAAAGCAATTAAAATGGAGTTAAATTACAATTTAAGGCTAATAAAATTTATAATGAATTTTAAAACAAATATGATTTAAGTTTTGAAAAATTAATATAGGAAAATAGTAAAACGATTTACAATTTCACTAATAAAAATTAGAATTTACTCAAATTTGGATTAATTTGTTTCGAACCTCAAATTTTTAACAGAAATTTCGTTTTCAGCATCAAGGAATCGAAAAATGACAATAAAAAAGTTCATGTCTGTCGGTCTGTCTGTCTGTCACAAAATTTTGTACGTCAATCACATTTAAACCACTTAACTGATTTAAACGAAATTTTGTGGTATATTAGATATTGACCCAAGTTAGGTTTAGGTTAAAATTAGAAAGTTCAAAAATGTTAATTAGAACGGAAAATTTGACAATTTTCCAAAAAAATTTATAAACCCAAATTTTTTTAGATTGTTGATTTTTTGTTAGATTACTTTTAATTTTTTTGTATTATTTATGTTTATGTTTCTTACAACTTATTTGGCTATAGATTTTAACAAATAAATGTTAAAATCAATTTTAAATGAAACAACAGAAATTACCAATTTTTGAATTTAAATTTTGTTGGGGTAAAAAAAATGAAAAATCAGTAAATCTAAAAATTTTTTTTAAACTTTGTATAGGGGTGTATTATAGGTTGGTAATAAATAAAACTAAAAAAATTAAAACTAACAATGATTAAAGAATAAATCAGATTTTCTTCCCCGAGGTGAAAAATAATTTTGTAGTATGTGACAAGAAGTTAGAATATTTTTTTTAAATATAGTTTTTCGAAAAAATATATTCAAACTTTTGTACAAACTTAATTTATTTCAAACCTCTATTGCTAAGAATTCCTTATCTTTTAAATTTCTTCAAAAAATACGAAAACTAATTAATAACCAACCATTCTTCAAATTATCTATCAATAGAAATTTTTACTTTTGTTTAAATTATTATAAACTTTTAATATTTTTAAATTTTGACAAAGCATATATCAGGTATTTTGAACTTGACACAATATATAAAAATTTATAGAAATATGGAAATTTCAAATTGATTCAAACTTAAATTTAATTTAAACTTTAATTATTTAATACTTGAATTTATCGATTCTAAATTCTTTTGTTGATGTAAACTTCTGTTAATAAAGAATTATTTGAGCATTTTAAGAACTTAATTTTTAAAAACACAAATAAAAGTTAATTTAAACTTCTGTGTAAAACTGTATATTAAACTGTATTAAACTTCTGTACTTTGTTTTCTAACCTCAAAAAACCACAAATTTAAGTTTAACCTGTTGTAGCATGCATAAAAGCTTTTAAAAAATATGAATCTCAAACTATTGTAATCTGTGAAGTAGCACCTTTAATTTAAGCCCAGAAAACTTAAAAAATATTCAGTAGTTCCCGAGATATAATTTAAAACGTTCAAGCATTTTTTCCTTAAAAGTCAAACAAATCGTGACTTAACCTGAAAATTATGGTTTTTCATAAAAATATGCTTTAACGTTTTGACTCGTATCTCGAGAACTACTAAATATTTTTTTAGTTTTCTGGGCTTAAATTAAAGGTGCTACTTCACAGTTTACAATAGTTTAAGATTCATATTTTTTCAACAGTTTTTATGATTACTACAATAGGTTAAACTTAAATTTGTGGTTTTTTGAGGTTAGAAAACAAATGAGAGCTAGCTTTTGAAAACCGACCCCGGTTTAGAATAAAAAGAAATATCAAAACCTTAGTGACATAAATAATTATGATACTTTTAGAAAAAAAAACCATTTAATAATAGAACTAAAAAACAGAGAAATAAGTTACAAATAAAATAAAAAGAAATAAAAAATTATTATTAATATCATTACTCACCTGTCAGAAACGAATGCCAATGTAAACAAAAAAATTATTTCACTGAAAACACTATAACCTTAACAATTTCACTAAAATCTCTGTCACTTCTTAAACTATCACTCCTTAATTTTAGAATTTAATTTATTTTTAATTTATTATTATTCAATAAAATGCAATTATTTATTAAACGAAGATTTTAAATAAATTGAAAAATACTCCAAATAAACGTCTTAACTGTGGTGTTATTGTTGACAAAAAATATCGAAAATCTGCTAGCCAATCAGAAGCCCGATAAAACGTGTTACACCTCTGAAGTTGGTCGAAAGGTTTCTCGTATAGGGAAGCCAAGGTCAAAACTAATTTCTATGTATTAACTATTTTAATAAAATTTTTTGTTATTTTAGATTGCTAACATTATAAGAAATTTTATAATATAAACTTGAAGTCACAATATTTAATTAAAAGATTTTAATTCGCCTGCAAAACAAAAAATCGAAACTGAAAACTATCGATAGCGAGGTTTGATATGTACTGACCGATGGGAGACTCGGAAATGGAGTTACACGTCTGAAGTTAACCACAACGTCTGTTCTTTTTAGAATAGGATTTCTATCATTGTTTTAATTGGTTGATAATACTCCCACTTTTGCCGGGAACCCTTTTTCTCCTCTTCCACTGTTGCCTTCATCCCTGTGCCTTAAATCCTAAAATTTTCTTAATTTTAAAATAATGAAAAATCTTGCTTAAAAAACGACGGCAATCGACAGGAAGCGTACGAGACCTCCCGCTCGCGATGTTAATAACGCGGGATCGCAAATAATGAAAAGGGGAACGGCGCGGCGCTGAGTCCCAAAATTACGCCGACAAAAACGCAGTGCGATTTCGATTGGATGGCATCGAGCGTGACCCTCTGATAGGATTTTTTCGACACCCAGTCTTAATGAGTGCGTTATGACGATTGCGATGTCAATCTTCATTTACAGTGTCTGAGACAGCCTAGGGCTCGAAAAGTCTTGGCTTTATTAATTAACGTGTCTGCCCCGGCTCTCTTGACGGATTGTCCACATGCGGTTTTCGAATTTTTCACTCTACGTTTGGATAATTAGCCGCAAAATCAATTAGCCGTTCTTAAAACAGATTTAGTTGATATTATTAGAATTATTTCCTTTCATTGTTGATTTCAAAGTGTATAAAAATGATCACAAGAAGGTCACAGGAAGTGTAAAAAATAAAAAAATTCACAATTGAGCTACGTTTCGTCAGCTTAGATTTAAAAAAAAAATTAATATATTAACGGATTTTATTTAAACGCAGCTTTATGTTTTTTTCAACAAAATCACAAGTCATTATCTAATAAAATTTGTTTAATAATAGAAATATTAGGAAAATGAAAAAATTTGTCCGACTATAAAATTGCTCTGTTTATAAAAAATTAAAAACTATATTTTTCTTTTGGATGATTTGAAAAAAAATTAATGAGTCTATTAGATGAATTTTCTTTTTTAAACTAATTAGTAGTAATGCGATCATGATTTCTAATTAGAGTCATATCTAAAAAGTTAATTCTATTGTCTTTTTTAGTAATAGTAAAATAAATAAATAATAAAGTAATAGTAAGTTCAAAGGTAAATGCCAATTAACTATGGTAGGCATTGAAAATATTGAAAATAAGAACTGCACTTTCTTTTTTATACACATAAAAATCTAAAGTAAAAAAGTGGTATACAATTCTGTTTATCTCTTAAAATTTTTAAACAATGATTTTCCAAATCATCCATAACAATATCAGCAAACAGAGGGGAAATTGGAAATCCTATTGATTTTCTATAATTTGTTGACACAAATTTTTATTGAAAGTAAAATATGTATTGTCAAATAAAAATTAAACACAGTCGGTAATTTCGTCAAAAGGTATTTTAAAATGATTCTTAATAAGGTTCTAACGACGTTCAAGACTTTCTTAGACATTGCACGTAATATTTGTAAACAAAGAAGTAACATTGAGGGAGAAATAAGAATCTATACATTGTCAATAATCTTTTGATTTTTTTTAATTGGAAACTATTGTCAATATGCGATTTTGGAATTCTAATATTATTTTTTAAAACAAATAAATTTTGCCAAAACATAAGTCGGACTATTAATAAGCGATATTATTAGACGAAGAGGGGTAACTTTTTTTTATCTATTTCAGGTAATCCATAAAATTTTGCTAAAGAAGTATGTCTGTTAAAATCAGGTCATCGTTGTAATATATTTCCTGTCTAAAAATCCATAATTATTCAGATATTTTAAAATTTTAGATGTATCATCTTGCAATTCTTTAAGTGGATTTTGATCAATAATTTTATAACTAGTAGGATCAGCTAAGAGTTCAGTAGATTTTAACTAATAATTTTTTAAACAAACATTAAGCTTGCCCTTATCTGAATTAGTAAAAAATATTTCCGGATTTTTTCGTAAAACACAAAATTCGGATTATGATTTCGAATGTTGTAAATTGGCGCCCAATATGGACAATAACGCTTGGAATTACTTTAATCAACCTCTCAGAAGGGTTTAATTAAACAGCCCATAACACGTGATTAAAAAAAAAATGAAATTATAATCAAGTGTTGTTAGGCAAAGAAATATATGATCTGAAAGAACGAATCGGTTCTGGTGAAAAAAGGGTCGTGTCCACACACCCCCGATAAAATAAATCAGGTCTCAACCCCTTAGCTATTAGCGGAGTGAATCAGTTAGTTTGAAATTGTGCTGAGACGATAAATTTTACGTCTGTGGGTCCCAAGTAAGGTGTACAGTTTAACTGCGTGCATGGCGGCAGGTACAAGCGACTGGCATTAAATAGAATTGCGCCGGCGTATAAACAATTGGATCAATAATTTAAGATCATTATCAACCCCTTTATATTAGTGCCAACCCTATAGCTGTAAATTCGTTTGCGACCCAGAGGTTCTCAGTTCGTCAATATCTTAACTCTTTGACAGCCTTTGAAAAGAGTTTTAATATATAATTGAAATAAAAAATCTCAAGTTGTAATTGTCTACAGTGTAGATGAAGAAATTGTCCGTATTTCAGGTCATTTGTGACTTATTTCAAGAAATCAGTATTGATTGATGGTATATAGAACATTTCTGTAACCGAGTTGCAGCATTTTGACGAGTGCGTGCACGCGATCTGATGTCATAATACACACAAGTTTTATGCAAATCATGAGAAGCAACGTGGTACTTGATTTAAATCGTTTTATTTGATTAGTAGCTCGAGTAATAACTATTTTTTACACTAGTGAAGGAAATGGTCATTTCTCTAACTAGTGGCTAAACTGATGATTTTTCTTAATAGTTACTGAAATGACCATTTTATCCACTACCGATAGAAATGGGCATTTTTCTTACTCTATCCGTTGGTCAGTCCTTCCGTTCGCCTGTCTGTCCATATATCCGTCCCTCTATTCGTCCATCTGTCTATCCGGCTATCTGTCCGTCAGTTTGTTTGTCCGTCCGTCTCTGAGTCTATCTATCCATTCGTAAAACCGTCGCTCTATCCGTCCATCTGTCTGTCTGTTTGTCCTTTCATCTCTCCGTCTGTCTATCCGTCTCTCTGTTTGTCTATCCGTTTGTCTGTCCGTCCGTCTGTCTATCCGTACATCTGTCTATCTATCCGTCCGTCAATCCATCCCTCTATCCGTCTTTCTGCCTGTCTATCCGTCTGTCTGTCTGTCCGTCTGTCCGTCCCTTTATGCGCCTGTCTATCCGTCCATCTGTTCGTCCGTTTTTCTATCCGTTTTTTTATCCGTTTGTCTGTCTGTTTATCCGTCTGTCCATCCGTCCATCCGTCTGTCGGTCTCTAAACATACTCTAAAACATTTTTAAACAATTTTTCATTAGGTGTAAACAAGAACTAAATAATTTTAATAAACAAAATTTTTACAAATTTCTAAAAAATAATAATAATCTATAAATTTTTATAAATTTGTATAAACAGTTATAAAAAATTTTAAACAGTTTTCAAGTAGATTTAAACAGTTTTGTGCAAGTTGAAAACAATTTTATGTGATTCCTAAGAGTTATAAATATTTTAAAAACAATTTTACCACTGTATGCAAATTTCAAACAGTTTAAAAAAAGATCTAATAATTTTGAAGCAAGATTTAAAAAAATTGCAGTAATTTTACATAGTATCAAACGGTATTGAATTCATTATATACCAGTTCAAAGTAGTATTAACCAGTTTTAAAAATTTTAAAAGAAATTCGAAAAGTTTTAAGAAGTTCTAAATAATTAAAACAGATTTTAATCACATCTGAAGAGGTTTGAAAAAATTTTGTACAATTTTAAACAATTTTGAGATTGTTTTAAATAGTTTTTACCAGTATTAAACATTTTTAAACACTTTACGAATATTTCTAGGTTGTTATAAACAGTTCAAAATAGTTTTGAGCTGGTTATTAACAAAATAAAACCATTTCTTAACAATTTTTAAAATCTTTATACCAATTTAATCATTTTTTACAATTTTAAAAAAGTTCTATTCAATTTAAACTGATTCTAGATAGTACTTAACAGTTTAGAACCAGTTAAAACAAGTTTAAACCAGTTTCAAATAGTTTTAAAAAATTATAAACAATTACAACCAAAAATTTTGAAAAAATGTTAACATTTCTTAACAGTTTTTACTAGTTCTAATTAATACTAAACAGTTTGAAAGTAGTTAGAAATAGTTTCAAACTTGTTCTAAGTAGTTTTAAACAATTTTAAACTAGTTTTAAAGTGTTTTCAGTCTTAAAAAATAGTTAAAAACAGATTGAAAGCAGTTCTAAAGTGTTTTTAAAGACTGTTAACAAGTTTGACTGGTTTAAACATGTTATCAACAGGTTTTAAACTGTTAAAATTTGTTCTAAGCAGTACTATATTTTTTTTAAATCTGTTCTAAATAGTTTTGAACCGTTTTAAACTTGCTTTCAGTAATTTTCAACTTGCTAAAACCAGTTCTAAGTAGTTCTAAATTGTTAAAAACCTGTTCTAAGCAGTTTTAAACTTATTGAAACCTGTTTTAGGTTGTTATAAATTTTTTGTAACCTGTTCTAAAACATTTTAACTATTTAAAGCCTGTTTCAAGCAAATTTAAACTCGTCCAAGCCAGTTCTAAGCAATTCTAAACTGATCGAAATTTGTTTTTAGCCGTTTAAAACGGTTTTAAACATGTTCTAAGCAGTTTTAAACTGTCTAAAATCTGTTCTAAATTGTGTATAGTTAAAAAAATTTAATCGCAAGTTCTAAGTAGTTTTAAACTATTTCAAACATGTTCTAAGTAATAGTAAATTTGACGAAACCTGTTCTGGGTAGTTAAAAACCTTTCTAAATATGTTCTAAGCACTTTTAAACTTTTCGAAACTTGTTCTAAGTGGTTAAAGAATATTTAAAACCTGTAAGTAGTTGTAAACTGTTTAAAATCTGTTGAAAATGGTTTTAAACTGCTTGAATCCTGTTCTAAATAATTTTAAACTGTTTATAACCTGTTTTAAGTAGTTTTAGAATTTTTGAAACTTGTTCTAATCAGTTTTAAACTGTTTGAAACCTGTTTTATGTAGTTTTAAACTGATTGTTACCTATTCTTAATAGCCTTAAACTATTTCAAGCCGGTTTTAGAAAATTTTAAACTTGTCAAAACCTGTTCTGAGTTGTTAGAAACCTTTCTAAATATTTTCTTAACAGTTTTAAACTTTTCGAAACTTGTTCTAAGATGTTATAAATTATTTGAAACCTGTAAATAGTTTTATGAAATTAGTTTTAAATTGTTTTATAATGTTTAGAATCTGTTCTAAACTGTTTTAAACTGTTTAAAACCTGTCTTTAGAAGTTTTAAATCGTTTAAAACCTGTTCTAAGCAGTTTTAAACTGTTTGAAACCCGTTTTATTTAGTTTTAAACTGTTTGTAATCTATTAGAAATAGTCTTAAACTATTTCAAGCCGGTTTTAAGCAATTTTAAACTTATCGAAACTTGTTCTAAAATTTTTTTAACAGATGGAAAATTTTATTTTAGCTGTTTTAAACTGTTTGAAGTAGTTTCAAGCTGTTTAAAACCTGTTCTAGGTAGTTAAAAAATGATTTAATACCTGTTAGTAGTTTTAAACTGTTTGAAATTAGTGCTAAATAATTTTAAACTGCTTGAATCCTGTTCTAAATAATTTGAAACTGTTTGTAACCTGCTCTAAGCAGTTTTAAACTGTTTGAAACCCGTTTTGTTTAGTTTTAAACTGTTTGTAACCTATTCTAAATAGTCTTTAACTATTCCAAGCCAGTTTTAAGCAATTTAAACTTGTCGAAACTAGTTCTAAAGAATTTTAAACAGATCGAAATTTTAATTTAGCAGTTTTAAACTGTTTTAAGTAGTTTCAAGCTGTTTGAAACCTGTTCTAAGTAGTTTCAAGCTGTTTGAAACCTGTTTTAATTAGTTTCAAGCTGTTTGAAACCTGTTCTAAGTAGTTTAAAGCTGTTTGAAACCTGTTCTTATTAGTTTTAAGCTGTTTAAAACCTGTTCCAAGTAGTTTTAAACTTTCCGAAACCTATTATAAATAGTATGTAGTTGAAAAATTTTAATCGTAACTTCTAAGTAGTTTCAAACTGTTTAAAACCTGTTCTAAGTAATTTTGACCAAGATTAAAAAGTTCGGAACCAGTTTCTAACAGCTTTAAACTATTTTTAAACATTGTTACAATAGTTTCTAAACACAATTTCCAAAAATGTTCATTTTTCTCCCTAGTGAGGGAAATACTCATTTTTTTTCACCAGTGTTTAAATCGGTCATTTTTACCACTAGTAACAAAAGACAACCAATTACAACCCAAAAAAAGATTACAATTTCTAATTAGAAACTGCTTGCATTGAAAGTGCAAGATAAAACTGAATGGAAGAAAGCACTATATAGGGAAGGATGTGGGTGGAAGAAAGCATAAGTATTTGAGGAAGGAAGGAAGGAAAGAAGTATGACGTGTTGGTAAAAGGGTGAAATGGGGCCTGTGGGGTGGAATATTGCGAGCTAGAAGCTGAGGCACTTCGAATGCGATTCACGTACCGACTGCTTTCAAATATTAATGTCACGTGACTTATTATATCCAAGGCTTGTGCAGTGGAGTGAGCCGAGTTCCGACATCTATGATACCAACACCGCCAGGAAAGCGCCTTTCTCAACGTGAAAAAGCAACGCTTCGTTGCCACCTACACAGTCCAGCTTGTCTGGGGGTTGATTGTAAAATTTTCCGCGAAGCATAGTGGCCCCATTTTATCGCCTTGCCAGGAAAGTGGCGGGGTGCCTTCAAGCAAGGGTTAAAAGGAACGAATTGTGCAAAATACACTCAAGTACGCGAATTTCACCATGCGCTCATTCCATTTTAATTTTTATGCGATCGCTCATGCGTAGCCGAAAAAAACTTGTGACGCCAACGTCGCACCCGCCACTTCAACCCCATCGGGTTAATTCCTTTCGTCGCGCTCCTGACGCTCATAACCGAGCAAGAGCTGCAACTTCACTCTGAAAATTCACTAGACACTTGATTTGGACGCGTGACCAAATTTTCTTCTTCCTATTAAACTTGAATGCACATAAAAAAAAATTTTTCTTCTTTTCCTGTAAACTCTGTATTTTTTATCGGAATAATCTCAAATTTGGTGCTAAAGCTTCATTATTAATAAAGGAAAAAGTTTGTCGCTGACATTTTTCACAGGGTGGAAATTTCCTCGACACTTTTTCGATCTGAAGGTAGCAATTTGTGAAAATGGTATTTTTCTTGTAATTTTAGTTTTATTGGTCATGGAAATTTATTTTGAAATTTCCAAACATCCAAACATATTTCGTTTTTTTCACTATTAAACTTGAATGCACTTAAAAAATACCAGTTAAGTAGTTTTTCTGTAGTTTCTGTATTTTTCATCCGAACAATTTCAAATTTGGTGGAAAAACTTCCTTATTAATAAAGGAATAACTTTGTCACTGACATTTTTCACAGGGTAAAAATTGCATCGACACTTTTTCGATTTTAAAGTAGCAATTTGTGAAAATTGCAACTTCCTTGCAATTTTAGTTTTACTGGTCACGGATATTTATTTTCGAATCTCCAAACATGCAAACATATTCCATTTACCTTCCTACTAAACTTGAATGCACACAAAAAATAACATTTTACTATCTTTCCTGTGAATTCTGTGTTTTTCATCAGAACAATTTCAAATTTGGTAAAAAACTTCCTTATTAATAAAGGATGAACTTTGCCACTGACATTTTTCAATGGGTGAAAACAACCTCGACACTTTTTCCATCTGAAAATAACATTTTGTGAAAATTGCAACTTTCTTATAATTTTAGTTTTGTTGGCCACGGAAATTTATTTTTAAATTTCTATACATGCAAACATATTCCATTTTGCTTTCTACTAAACTTAAATGTACATAAAAAATACCATTTTCCCCCATTAATTCCGTATTTTTCATCCGAACAATTTCAAATTTGGTAAAAAACTTCCTTATTAATAAAGGAATAACTTTGTCACTGACATTTTTCACAGGGTAAAAATTGCATCGACACTTTTTCGATTTTAAAGTAGCAATTTGTGAAAATTGCAACTTCCTTGCAATTTTAGTTTTACTGGTCACGGATATTTATTTTCGAATCTCCAAACATGCAAACATATTTCATTTACCTTCCTACTAAACTTGAATGCACACAAAAAATAAAATTTTACTATATTTCCTGTGAATTCTGTGTTTTTCATCAGAACAATTTCAAATTTGGTAAAAAACTTCCTTATTAATAAAGGAAGAACTTTTTCACTGACATTTTTCACAGGGTAAAAATTGCATCGACACTTTTTCGATTTTAAAGTAGCAATTTGTGAAAATTGCAACTTCCTTGCAATTTTAGTTTTACTGGTCACGGATATTTATTTTCGAATCTCCTAACATGCAAACATATTCTATTTACCTTCCTACTAAACTTGAATGCACACAAAAAATAATATTTTACTATCTTTCCTGTGAAATCTGTGTTTTTCATCAGAACAATTTCAAATTTGGTAAAAAACTTCCTTATTAATAAAGGATGAACTTTGCCACTGACATTTTTCAATGGGTGAAAACAACCTCGACACTTTTTCCATCTGAAAATAACATTTTGTGAAAATTGCAACTTTCTTATAATTTTAGTTTTGTTGGCCACGGAAATTTATTTTTAAATTTCTATACATGCAAACATATTCCATTTTGCTTTCTACTAAACTTAAATGTACATAAAAAATATCATTTTCCCCCATTAATTCCGTATTTTTCATCAGAACAATTTCAAATTTGGTAAAAAACTTCCTTATTAATAAAGGATGAACTTTGCCACTGACATTTTTCAATGGGTGAAAACAACCTCGACACTTTTTCCATCTGAAATTAACATTTTGTGAAAATTGATCCTTTCTTATAATTCTGGTTTTTTTGGTCACGGAAATTTATTTTGAAATTTCCAAACATGCAAACATATTCCATTTTGCTTCCTACTAACCTTGAATCCACATAAAAAATACCATTTTCCCCTATAAATTTCGTATTTTTCATCCGAACAATTTCAAATTTGGTAAAAAACTTCCTTATTAATAAAGGATGAACTTTGCCACTGACATTTATCACAGGGTGAAAACTACCTCGACACTTTTTCCATCTGAAAGTAACATTTTGTGAAAATTGATCCTTTCTTATAATTCTAGTTTTTTTGGTCACGGAAATTTATTTTGAAATTTCCAAACATGCAAACATATTCCATTTTGCTTCCTACTAACCTTGAATCCACATAAAAAATACCATTTTCCCCTATAAATTTCGTATTTTTCATCCGAACAATTTCAAATTTGGTGAAAATCTTCCTTATTATTAAAGGAAGAACTTTGCCACTGACATTTTTCACAGAGTGGAAATTACCTCGACACTTTTTCGATCTAAAGGTACTATTTCTCGAAAATTGCAACTTCCTTATAATTTTAGTTTTACCAATCACGGAAATTCATTCTGAAATTTCCAAACATGCAAACATATTCCATTTTCGCGTATAATTTGTAAACATGAGTGGTAGAAATCGGATTGTGTCTTGTGTTGCACCAAAAAAGAAAAAAAAAAGTAGTAAGCAAAAATTGTGAGAGCACATCTCCTAGTGCTCGGTTTTACAATATTTCATGTGGACGATAGGTGTATACATATAACTTGCTGCGGGTCGGCCTTAGGAATGGAATACCCCACTTTATGTTTTATGCGATAGATCAGCTAGCGGGGCTGCTGTCATACGCTGCTGCGCGTCCCAGGGATAAAGTAAGATAGACGGATACCATCTCCTGTGTGCGGATACCTCGCGGATAAATTCAACGTTACGTCCCGTGCGGCTTTGCCGTTTTACCTATACTTCCCCAAACCCCTTCTTTATTCGACAAAAGGGGTGCTCAAGTTATTCTCTCTCTCTGCATTCTTTAAATTCAAAACACAAATATAACATTCTGAATTCTTTTTTTCTGTTTTGTTTCTTGAACCTGTCAAAATAAACTCAAACTATGATAATACAAACATATAAAGAACAAACGAATAAAAAAGTACAAAAAATACAAAAGCGAAAAAAAATCATTTGAATTGATTTCTTTTCACAAAATGTGAAAATTGAAAAAGAATTCGAAAAGAGAGAGGAATTTTTTTTTCGAGATGATTAGAAGGAATTTTTTATTCTTTTAGTTTTTTTTTCTGCGAGACTTTGACGGTTCTTGGGATCCTTTTGAGTGTGTCCACTTTGAAGGGTGGGAACGCGCGTACGTGGAAAAGTTGGAGGTGGGCAACTTGAAGGGATGCATAAAACATAGGGATAGATAGTGGCTCGGATGCGAACTCTTCTCGTTTCCCAGGATCCGCGAGGTAAAAACTCACCCCGAATGTGACGTATGCAACGGCACGGCCAATCCTCGTCTGACTTTCCAGACCCTACCTCCACCTTTGTCTCTTTTATTGGTGCTCTCCGGAGAATTGATAACCGCCGGTTTATATCTACGACTGCGAGACCCGCGCTACGCTAATACGCTAGTACCACAGGGTATAATCGCACTCGAGACTCCATTGTTTTATCCATGCATGACTTTGGCGATAATGCCAGATCAAAAACGTTTCCAATCTTTTCTTTCTCATTATGAATTGAAAATATACACTGGCTCAAGAAATTTGAAAATTTACTTTCTTCTTCCTTCTTCTTTCTTCTGTTTTTTCTGTCACTAGTGGGGAAAATTAACTGTTCCCTCATCTGGTAGAGAAAATTACGATTTAGATTAGTAGATAGTTTAGAGCTATTTGTAACCTGTATTGAACTTTTTACAACCGTCTATAACTGTTTAAAACTAATTAAGACTGCTTAGAATTCGTTAGTACTTGTTTAAAACTATGTAGAACTGGTTCAAAACTGTTTAAAACTGGTCAAGGTCTTTTTAGACGCAGACGGACGGACAAACAGACAAATATACAGACTAGTAGACAGGAGGACTGACACACAAGAGAAACAGACAGACAAACAGACAGACCGACATACAGACGGACAGACAGGTGCTAAATTAAGAACTTGATTAAAACTTTTTAGAACTACTAGGAACTTGTTTAGAACTCAACATAACGGGTTCAAATATGTTCAAAACAACTTATGACTCTTTTAAAATGGCTTATAATTTATTAAAACTGTCAAATAACTCTTTACAATAGTTTAAAACTACTTGAGACTGCTTAGAACTGGTTAGTACTTGCTTAAAACTCTTTAGAACTAGTTTAAAAATAGTTAAAGTCTGTTTAAACACGGACGGTCAGACAGACAGATATCCAGGTTTCTAGTTGTTCATAACTAGTTGAAAACTATTTTGAGCCATTAAGAACTTGTTTAAGAATCTTCATAACTGGTTCTAATATGTTCAAAACTACTTGTAACTCTTTTACAAATCTTTTCTTTCTCATTATGAATTAAAGATATACGCTGGCTGAAGAAATTTGAAAATTTACTTTCTTCTTTTTCTTCTTTATTCTCTTTTTTTCTGTCACCAGTGGAAAAAATTAACTTTTCCCTCATCTGGTAGAGAGAATGACGATTTCCATCAGTAGATGATTTAGAACTGTTTATAACCAGTATAGATCTTTTTAAAACCGTCTATAAATGTTTAAAACTACTTAAGGCTAGTTAAGAATTCGATAGTACTTGTTTAAAACTATGTAGAACTGAATCAAAACTGTTTAAAACTGGTCAAGGTCTTTTTAGACGCAGACGCACGGACAAACAGACAGACCGACATACAGAGGGACAGACAGATGGATGGACCAACAGACAGGTGCTAAGTACAGAACTAGATTAAAACTATTTAGAACTATTAGGAACTTGTTTAGGACTCATCATAAACGGTTCAAATATGTTCAAAACTACCTATAACTCCTTTAAAACTGCTTAAAACTTATTAAAACCGGTACAAAACAATTTGGAACTGTTTAAAGTTTTTTAAAACTGTTTCAAACAGGTTTAAAGTTGTTTCAGTTTTTTAAAACTGGTTCCAAACTGTTCAGAATTACTCGAAACGTGTTTAAAATTGTTTGGAGTCATATAGAAATTGCACAAAAATTTGTTTGTCATTTTTTAGCTATTTAAAACCACTTTGAAGTGTTAAAAACTGATTATGAACCGTTTATAACCAGTACAAAATAGTTTCGAATAGTTTGTAAATAACAAAAAAATGTTTAGAATAGGTTAACAATTCTCAAAACTGTTTAAAAGTGATTTGAACTTGTTTAAGACCTGTTACAACTTTCTCAAAATTATTTAAAACTACTTAAAATTTGTAAATAACTGTTTAGAGTCGTTGGTAATGAGTTATAATAAATTTATAAAAAATTATATCTATTAAAAACAACTTTAAAATATTTTGAACCATTTAAAAATTGTTTAGTATGATTTTAAAATAGTGAAAATATGTTGAGAACTATTTATAAGACTGCTTAGAATTTGTTAGTACCTGTTTAAAACTGGTTAACGTCTGTTTAGACACGGACGGACGGACAGACGGATAGGCAAACAGACTGGTAGACAGGAGGACAAACAGACAGGCAGACAAACAGACAAATCGACGTACAGAGGGACAGACAGTTGGACGGACGAACAGACAGGTTCTAAGTTGTTCAGAACTAGATTAAAACGAAAGATTATTAATAAATAATTATCAAGAACTCGTTTAAAAATCTTCATAACCAGTTCAAATATGTTAAAAACTACTTAGAACTCGTTTAAAACTGATTAAAACTTATTAAAACTGGTCAAAACTTGTTGAAAACTTTTAAAACTAGTTCAAAACTGTTCTTTCATCCGCAGTAGAGAAAAAAAATACTTCTATCACTAGGGGGAAAAATTGAGAAAAATTAAAACCTGTTCTAAGCAGTTTCAAACCGTTTAATACCTGTTTTAGGTCGTTATCACCTGTTTGCAACCTATTCTAAAAATTTTTAAAATATTTATTGCCTGTTTTAAGCAATTTTAAACTTGTCGAAACCTACTCTAAGCAACTTTAAACAGATCAAAATTTACTTTTAGCTGTTTAAAACGGTTTTAAACTTGTTCTAAGTAGTTTTAAACTATTTAAAACGTGTTCTAAGTAATTTTAAATTTGTCAAAACCTGTTCTGAGTAGTTTTAAACTTTTGTAAATATGTTCTAAGCATTTTTAACTTTCTGAAACTTGTTCTAATCAGTTTTAAACAGTTTATAACCTGTTTTATGTAGTTTTAAACTGTTTGAAATCTCTTCAAAATGATTTTAAACTGCTTGAATCCTGGTCTAAACAATTTGAATCTGTTTAAAACCTGTTTTAAGTAGTTTTAAACTTTTTTAACCTGTTCTAAGTAGTTTTAAATTGTCCAAAACCTGTTCTAAACAGTTTTAAACTGTTTGAAACCTGCTTTATTTAATTTTAAACTGTTTGTAACTTATTCTCAAAAGTTTTAAATTATTTCAAGACGGTTTTAGAAAATTTTTAACTTGTCGAAACCTGTTCTTAGTAACTTTGAACAGATCAAAATTTGCTTCTAGCAGTTTGAAACGGTTTTAAACCTATTCTAAGTATTTATAAACTACTTGTTTCTAAGTAGTTTTAAATTTGTCAAAACCTTTTCTGAATAGTTTAAAACATTTGTAAATATATTCTAAGTAGTTTTAACTTTTCTAAACTTGTTCTAAGCAGTTTTAAACTGTTTGAAACCTGTTTTATGTAGTTTTAAACTGTTTGAAACCTAATGTAAACAGTCTTAAACTATTTGTAACCTGTTTTAGACAATTTTTATCTTATCGAAACCTGTTCGGAGTAGTTCAAAACTTTTCCAAATATGTTTTAAACAGTTTTCAAAAACTTTGAACAGTTCTAAATTATTTTGAACTGGTTATAAACGATTTTAGACCAGTTCTTAACAGTTTAAAATAAATGTAAGTAGTTTGAAATAGTTATAAACAGTTTTAAACCAGTTCTAAAAAATTAAAAAAAACAATGTTCAACAAGTTCAAGTTATTTTAACAAGTTCTAAATAGTTTAAACCAGTTCTAAAAAATTTTCAACAAGTTCTAAAAAATTTTATACAATTTTAAGTATTTTTGGACGGTTCTAAAGAGTTATTTACTAGTTTAAAATAGTTCTTAACAGTTTTAACCACTTGAAACAAAGAAGCAGCTTTCAAAGTAGTTCAAAGTATTTATAAGCAGTTTTAAACTAGTTCTAAAAAGTTTCTGACAAGTTGTAACCAGTTTTACTTAGTTTTGAACAGTTTTAAACGAGTTTTAGGTAATTTAGAACAGGTTTGAACCGATTATGAAGATTCTTAAACAAGTTTTTAATAACTCAAAACAGTTTTGAACTAGTTATGAGCAACTTAGAACCTGGATATCCGTTTGTTTGTCAGTCCATCCGTCTGTGTCTAAACACTCTAAACAGACTTTAAAAAGTTTGAAACAGTTTTAAACCTATTCTAAGTAGTTTTAAACTATTTGAAACGTGTTCTAAGTAATTTTAAATTTGTCAAAACCTGTTCTGAGTAGTTTAACAACTTGGTTATATGTTTTAAGCAGTTTTAACTTTTCGAAACTTGTTCTAATCAGTTTTAAACTATTTGCAACCTGTTTTATGTAGTTATAAACTGATTGTAACCTATTCTAAACAGTCTTTAACTACTTCAAGCCTGTTTAAGGCAATTTTCAACTTGTTAAAACCTGTTCTAAGTAGTTAAAAACCTTTACAAATATGTTCTAAACAGTTTCAAACTGTTCGAAACTTGTTTAAAGTAGTTATAAATTATTTAAAATCTGTAAATTCTTTTAAACTGTATGAAATCGGTTCTAAACTGTTTTATAATGTTTAGAATCTGTTTTATAGTGTTTAAAACCTGTTCGAAGAATTTGTAGTTTGTTCAAAACCTGTTCTAAGCAGTTTTAAACTGATTGAAACCTGTTCTAAGTAGTTTTAAACTTTCCGGCACCTGTTATAAGAAGTATGTAGTTAAAAAAAATAAACATTTTTATCCCTGGTGGAAAAAATAAATACTTCCATCCCTAGTGGAAAAATGGAGACTTTCATAAGTAATGGAAATAATGGAGACTTTCATCACTAGTAGGGGAAAATAGTCACTTCCTCCACTAGTTGTAAAAATAAAGATTTCCATCACTATTAAAAATGAGAAAAAATTTTTATCAACTTTTATTTTCGTCCAACCTATTTATCTAATTAAACCGACCAATTATCATTTTTTATTATTACCCTATTAAGGTTAATAGACAATTAGTTTACCCTCAATTAATAAATGACTCAGTATTAGGCTACATGATTTTCTAAACATCTGCAGGGAAATCTCTTATGTATCTTCATGGCGTTTTGGACTCGAGAGACACTGTATCTCCTCGAAAGGTGTTATAATTAATACACAACTTGACCAGTGATCTCCATATGATTAATCCCCTGACAATAGGTCCCTTTTCATGCAGACCGACAATTTAGAATTTCTTGAATTAGAATTGCCCATTTCGAGACGAATCCAGGAATTTGTTAAAAGTCAGTTTTAACCGTGTGATTTTCTGTATACAGAACCGAATTCATTGATTAAAATTCACTTGGTAAAAAAAAAGAAGACTTTTGGCACTTAATTTAAAAAAGGAATATAAGCTCATCACAGGAGTGCTTGCGTTGATTCGAAACGACAGGGTTGAAGAATTGGAGTTTATGGGCCGAATTTGAACGATTTTAACCCTATGGTGGTGGTCTTGGTATCGTTATTGTTTTATCGTTTAAGATAATTACGAAAAATCGAGAAAGTTGATGCTTTATGAATGGTTTTTCAACCGAATCGTTAATATCGCGTAACTCTGCAACTTCGGATCAAGCGTAATGATTTTTAACATGAAAAACCATGATCGTTTTTGTTCGTTAGGCCTGTACGTTCCGATCAAGCTAAATTATAGGCTCTTGATTACTCCAAGTACCCGGGGGAAGATTGAAAATTACGAGAAATCCCCGGTCCACATTCTGGGATTTTGTAACATTCTCATAGTAAATCAAGGCAAAAAATACACTTTTATTAAACTCAATTTGAAAACTGATCAATTAATAAAAAGCAATTTAAAATTGTCAATTTTAATTAATTTAACATAGCTATCAATTTTTGAATTTTATTTTTAATTTTAATTGAGAGTAAACAAATTTAAAAATAAAACAGAATAAATAAAATTCTTTTGAAAAATTATTACAATACTACTTAAAACTAGTTTGAAACTGTTAAGAACTGGTTTAAAATCGTTTATAGTCAGTACAAAACAATTTGGAACTGTTTAGAGATTTTTTAAAAATGTTTAAAACAGGTTTGGACTTGTTTAAGATTTTTTAAAACTGGCTACAAACTGTTCAGAATTACTCAAAACGTGTTTAAAATTGTTTAATTTTGAAATAGTATAAAAAATTTTGTGGCAGTTTCGAGCCGTTTTAAACCACTTTGAAGTGTTTAAAACCAAATTTAAACCGTTTATAACCAGTACAAAACAGTTTTGAATTGTTTATAAAAAACAAAAAAATGTTTAGAATAGGTTAAATATTTCAAAAACTGTTTAAAAGTGGTTTGAACTTGTTTAAGACCTTTTACAACTGTCTCAAAATTATTTCAAACTACTCAAAATTTGTTAAAAACAGTTTAGAACGGTTTGTAATTACTTATAATAAATTGATAACAATCCATATCTGTTAAAAACAACATCGAAATGTTATAAACCGTTTTAAAACTGTTTAGTAGGATTCCAAAATTGTAAAAAAAATGTTTAGAACTGTTTATAACTAGTAAAGAATACTTTAAAACTGTTTATAACTGTTTAAAACTACTTATGAGTGCTCCGAACTTGTTAGTACTAGTTTAAAACTATGTAGAACTGGTTCAAAACTGTTTAAAACTGGATAAAGTCTGTTTAAACACAGACGAAAGGACAGACAGATGGACGGCCAGACAAACAGAGAGACCAAGATACAGAGGAACAGACAGACAGACGGACGGACGAACAGACAGAATCTAAGTTTTTCAGAACTAGTTAAAAACTGTTTAGAACTATTAAGAACTTGTTTAAGACTCTTCATAACCGGTTCAAATACGTGGAATACTATTTAGAACTCTTTTAAAACTGCTTAAAACTTATTAAAACTGGTTAAAACCTATTAAAACTGGTTAAAACCTATTAAAAACTTTTTAAAACTAGTTCAAAACTGCTTATAACTACATCAAACTATTTTGAAGGTTGTTTGAAATTTTTTTCAACTAGTGAGAACTTTTAAGAATTATTTAAAACTCAAAAATAACTCTTTAAAATCGTTTAAAACTACTTCAGACTATTTAGAATTGGCTAGTACTTGCTTAAACCTCTTTTGAACTGGTACAAAACAGTTTAAAACTGGTTAAAGTCTGTTTAGACATAGACCTCCGAACAGACGGAAGGACAGACAGATGGACAAATATCCAGGTTCTGAGTTGCGCAGAACTAGTTCCAAACTATTTAGAACTACTTATAGCTTGTTTAAGACTCTTCATAATCGGTTCAAATCTGTTGTTAACTACTTAGAACTCGTTTCAAACTGTACAAAACTAAGTAAAACTGGTTACAACTTGTTTAAAAGTTTTTACAACTTGTTGAAAATTGTTTAGAACTGTTTTAAACTATTTAGAACTTGTTAAAAAAACTTTAACTTGTTGAAGATCGTTTTTTTTTAAATTTTTTTTAGAACTGGTTTAAAACTGTTTACAACTATTTCAAACTACTTACATCTGTTTTAAACTGTTAAGAACTGGTCTAAAATCGTTTATAACCAGTACAAAATTATTTGGAACTGTTTAGAGTTTCTGGAAACTGTTTAAAACAGGTTTGAAGTTGTTTAAGATTTTTTAAAACTGGTTACAAACTGTTCAGAATTACTCGAAACGTGTTTAAAATTGTTTAGAGCCATTTAGAAATAATACAAAAATTTGTTTGTCAATTTTTACCTGTTTAAAACCACTTTGAATTATTTAAAATCGATTATCAACCGTTTATAACCAGTACAAAACAGTTTCAAATTGTTTATAAAAAACAAAAAAATGTTTAGAATAGTTTAAAAATTTTCAAAACAGTTTAAAAGTGGTTTGAACTTGTTTAAGACCTTTTACAACTGTCTCAAAATTATTTACAACAATTAAAAATTTGTTAAAAACAGTTTAGAACAGTTTGTAATTAGGTATAGGAAATTTAAAACAAATTATATCTATTAAAAACAACTATAAAATATTTTAATCCGTTTAAAAATTGTTTAGTACAGTTTTAAAATAGTAAAAATATGTTTAGAACTATTTATAACTAGTATAGAACTTTTTAAAACCGTCTAAAACTGTTTAAAACTACTTAAGACTGCTTAGAATTCGTTAGTACTTGTTTAAAATTCTGTAGAAGTGGTTCATAACTGTTTAAAACTGGTTAACGTCTGTTTATACACAGACGGACGGACAGACGGATGGACAAACAGACTGTCAGACAGGGGGACTGACAAACAGGAGGACTGACCAACAGGAGGACAAACAGACAGGCAGACAAACAGACAAATCGACAAACAGAGGGACAGACAGATGTACGGACGAACAGACAGGTCCTAAGTTGTACAGAAATAGATTAAAACTGTTTAGAACTATTAAGAACACGTTTAAGATTCTTCATAACCAGTTCAAATATGTTAAAAACTACTTAGAACTCGTTTAAAACTTATAAGATTATAACTGGTTAAAACTTGTTAAAAACTTCTTAAAACTAGTTCAAAACTGCTTATAACTACTTTGAACTATTTTGAAAGTTGTTTGAAATTTGTTTCAACTAGTTAAAACTTTTAAGAACTATTAAAAACTGTCAAATAACTATTTAAAATAGTTTAAAACTACTTAAGACTGCTTAGAACTGGTTAGTACTTGCTTAAAACTCTTTAGAACTGGTACAAAACTGTTTAAAAC
Organism: Ganaspis brasiliensis; assembly: GCA_037103525.1. Taxonomy (NCBI): domain Eukaryota; kingdom Metazoa; phylum Arthropoda; class Insecta; order Hymenoptera; family Figitidae; genus Ganaspis; species Ganaspis brasiliensis. The sequence continues at coordinate 5,488,159 of JAZKLR010000022.1, read as the reverse complement.
TGCTTAAAGTCTATTTCGTCACAGACGGCCGGACAGGCAGATAGACATCCAGGTTCCAAATTGCTGAGAACTAGTTCCAAACTGTTCAGAACTACCTAAAGCTTGCTTAATATTCTTCATAATCGGTTTAAAGCTGTTCTAAACTTCTTAGAACTTGTTTAAAATTGTTCAAAACTAAGCAAAATTGGTCACAACTTGTTAGAAACTTTTCAGAACTAGTTCTAAACTGCTTATAATTACTTATAACTACTTTCAAAGTTATTTAAAAATTTGTTTCAACTGGTTAGAACTGTTAAGAAGTATTTTAAACTTTCAAATACCTTTTTAGAACCGTCTAAAAATAGTAAAAATACTTAAAGCTGTTTAGAACTTTTTAGAACTTGTTGAAAATTTTTTAGAACTAGTTCAAAACTGTTTCGAGCTATTTTTAACTTTTTAAAACTTGTTAAAACAACTTAAAATTGTTTATTATTGTTTTTTTTTTAATTTTTTAGAACCGATTTTAAAACTGTTTATAGCTATTTCAAACTACTTACATCTGTTAAAAACTTCAAACTCTTTAGAAAGAGTTCAAAACTGTCTAGAATTATGTAAATATGTTAGAAGGTTGTTTTTATTCTTTAAAACTAGTTGATAACTATTCAGCAGTATTTTTTCCTACTTAAAAATGTTTTAAACCTGTTTGAAAACTATTATAAACCTTTCCCAAACTGTTCCAAACTGGTTAAAAAATTTTTAATACTATTTTAAACTACTTACATCTTTCTATAACTTAAAACTATTAGAACTAGTTTAAAACAGTCTAGAATTATATAAAACTGTTTATAGCTTGTTTAGAATTCTTTAAAACTAGCTGAAAACAGTTTAGCAGTATTTTTAACAACTTGAAAATGTCTTAAACCTTTTTTTAAACCTGTCCCAAATTGTTCAAAACTTGTTAAAAACTGTTCAGTACTATTTTAAACTACTTCAAACTATTGTGAAGTTCATACTGTTTGGACCAATTTAAATCTGTTTAGAACTTGTTCAAAACTATTCAGATTTGGTTTATAACTGTTTATAACCAGCCCAAAACTAAAATTGTTTGTAACCACTTAAAACTGTTCAGAACAATTCAAAACTTGTTTGAAACAGTTCGAAACTAGTTTAAAATTATTCAAATCTCGTTTAAAACTGTTTATAACCAGTACAAAACTGTTCATAACATGTGAAAAACTGTTTATAACCAGTTCAAAACTGTTCATAACCTGTAAAAAACTGTTTATAACCAGTTCAAAACTGTCCATAACCTGTGAAAAACTGTTTATAACCAGTTCAAAACTGTCCATAACCTGTGAAAAATTGTTTATAACCAGTTCAAAACTGTCAAAAATTGTCTAAAACTACACAAAGTCGTTTAGAACACTTTTAACACTTGTTTATAACTATTATATCAAAATTTAATCTAAATTGTTAAAATTGTAATTAAATTATTTTTTTTAATACACAATTTTCTTTTTTTTTTCACTTTTTGTTCACAAGAGCAAATGAGATCGGATTAGATCTCGTTAATTTAAAAAGTGTTGGCGGCGTTTCGCTAAGCAATTATTGTCTCTGTTAGAAATGGATTGGGACACCTGATCCATAGATTCAGGTTATTAGACGCGTGCTGCACGGCATTCAGGTCGAACACCTGCCTCACCTGTTGCCACAAAACATTATCTCTCAAAGCCTGGACAACGTTCCGCGTACCTGCAGCAGTCATCTCTCACCGATAAATGACGGAAAGCATTCGTATCCCGTCTCCTTTTCCTCAGGAATTCGTCCCTGTTTTTATAATCGCCCGAGAGAGAGAGAGAGAAAGAGAGAATTCCGCTTTTCCAAAGCGAACGATACAATTTGTCATGTTTCATAAAAACAAGAAACTGTCTCCCGTGAAAGCTCAAACTCAAGAGAAAAAAAAACCAACAAAATGAAATATTTATTTTATTCTCGCAAATATCTTGAAAAATGTGAAATATTCTCTTTGAATATTCCATATATTGAAATTGTAGGTTCTGTAGATGATAACAATTTTTTCAAATAATAACTTTCTTTTGAAATTCTTGGTATGATTAGTTTTTTTTTTTTTTCTATTTTCCTAATCCAATTGTTAATCGACAAAACGGTGCTAATTTTGAAATAAAAGAAAATAATGCATTTCTCGGGTTCTTATCATCATCTTATTTTCTTTATCTGAGACCTGAATGTCTAGAGTAATCTCTATAGTCAATTTGATCGAGTACACTAATTGCAGAGATAAACTCTTCAAATAACAAGCAATATATGTGGGATGTAGATAAAGCAATAATTTGCATAATGTTAATGATTACTTGCAAAGCACGATATATACGTTGAAGCGATAAGAAGAGTCTTAACGAATCGAGTCAGTGTAAAACGAACTGCAATCGTAGTTCAAAAGACTGCCTGGCATGGCACCACTTGTCGGCACACAGCACTTTAAAACTCTCCACGAATCTTCAACTCACGTTACAAAATAATTTTAATTCCAGTCTCTGAATCATTTCCCAAACAATGCCTCACGAATAATTAAGATAATTGGAGTAATTACAATAAGCGTTTAATTAAATTAAATTCAATTTCAAATCTAAATTCAAATGAAAAATTGAGTAAATGACGAAAATAGAAATTAATACCAATTTATGAGAATTACTTTTTTTTTGGATTAAATAAAGTTTTGTAAAGAAGCAGAGAAAAGTGGTTTTTTTTTTTAATTGAAAGAGAAATTATAACGAATTGAAATATTTTTTTTTCTGATGGACATATAAATAGTTGTTTTATAGAAAGCAATTTGCGGAGCATGAAAAAGGTATTCATGACCGATTTGCATTGTGATGACTGGGTTACGCAATTCGCTGTCTTTTCAAGACAGTTTCTCGCATTCCCTCCGTCTCTCTTTTTACTACATTAGGTCCTACTCGAGAACAGAATAACAGTCAACGAACTCGGGAAGTCGAGCGTCGCTTGCCTCTTTCTTCACTACATAATCCTATCTACATGTATGTCTTTAGACACGCAACTTTTCGAGGACTTAGTTACTAAAGTTCATTTCAATGAAGGTTACCATTTTTTTCTCATGTTCTGATAGTTGCGCCAAATTACCGCTTTTTAGGTATAATTTACATTTCTCAATTTCAATTGAAATTGACGAGAATTTGTCATATCTGACAAATAGAACTATCTTATAAATATTATTAATTTAATAAGTAAAATGGGATATTTTTAAGGTATTTCTTCGATCGGCAGTCCCTGCCAAAAGTTAGTATTTTAGTTAATAGCGATTATTAATTAAAATAATTTATTTCTTAACTTATTATTGACCATGAATAGTTGATCAGATATCGGCCAATAGTTCTTTAATAAGAATGTTTAAAAAATTAACAAAAGTTGCTAAATTTGTACCGTTTTTTAAAGATACCGTTTTCACAAGTCTATATCTTTTCTTACCATTTTTTTTTTAAAAATGGTACAATTTAAGTAAATAATAGCTTATTTTCTTGAGAAAAACAAACTCTACAACTTCACTACGTCAGATTATTGAAAAAAAGGATCATTTTTTAAATAAAGCAATTTGTTTATAAATATTGAGAAAAATTTAAAAATATATTTATAAACAAATTGCTGTATTTAAAAAAGTATTCACTTTTTCAAAAATCTGACGAGGTGAAGTTGTAGAGTTTGTTTTCCTCAAGAAAATAAGCTAATATTTACCTAAATTGTACCATTTTTTAAAAAATGGTAAGAAAAGATATAGACTTGTGAAAAAGATATCTTTAAAAAACGTTGAAAATTTAGCAACCTTTGTTAATTTTTTAAACATTCTTATTAAAAAAATATTGGCCGATATCTGATCAACTATTTATGGTCAATAATAAGTTAAGAAATAAATTATTTTAATTAATAATCGCTATTAACTGAAATACTAACTTTTGGCAGTGACTGCCCATCGGAGAAATACCTTAAACTTTGATCAACAGTGGGTAAAATTGGTAAAATGGTAAAATTATTCAACTTACTCTCTAAATTTAAATTAATTAAAAATAACTAATTTAAAAGCAAAAAATCAGTCACTTATTCAAAGAGTTAGATTACTATTAACCATTTAGTAAAAAATAACTAATTATTAGTCAAATTCATTTTCAGGTTATGTCAAAATATTAATATTTTAGTAAAATCCTATTTACTGATTCAATTAGTCAAATTTTTAGCTACTTTTTAGTAATTTTTTTACCGATAATTATAGTCATATTTTACTAATAATTAGTCGTTTTTCACTAATTAATGATACAAAAACTCAGCCTTAAATTTACTAATAATTAGTTATTTTGAACTAATTCAGATTTAGAGAATAAATTACAGTGTTACAAAAAATGATAACAAAAAATTACTTTTAATCAAACCTAGCCTAAATTATTCGTCATGAAAAACTAAAAAAATGTTTTATATTAAATCCTCCCCCCCCCCCCCCCCCCTAAAATTTCATTTTAGAGATAAAAAAAATAGTTTTTCTGCAGTTTTTGTATAAAATTTACTGTTACTTCGTCATTTTTGGTTCGATTTTAAACATTTTTCTTTTAATTTCAAGCTATAAAACAAGGATTTCTATATCTAATAGATATTTTATGTTCCAAGTAAAATTTATTGTAGAAAAAGAGTAAAAAATTTTGAGAAATTTCTGCGTCGAATGACCATTTTCTAAATTAAATTTGTAAAAGACTGGCTGAGTTATTTCATTTTTTGTTTTTATAATCACATTATTTTATTTAAATAAAAAACAGTACTTTCTTTTTCTTTGCTTCTTTTAATTGTTGCAAGTGGTACTTATCATCTTCTAACTACCTTTTTATATTTACTTTAGTAAATTTCGGTAAAATGTTGAAAATTAAAAATGGCACGAAAATTTTTGAAAATTAATTTTCCCGAAAAATACTGTGATTATAGAAACAAAAAATGTAATAACTCAGCCAGTTTTTCACCAATTTAATTCAACAAAAAAGCTCATTCAACACATAATTAAATACACTTTAAAGAATTTAGCACAGAAAAAACATTCTAAAATAGTTTTTTAATTATTTCCATCAACTTTTAATTAATGATTTTGAATTCATTTTTCCCAAATTTTAAATATTTTCTTTAATTTTTATTTTTTAATTACTTCTATCATTTTTCAATTATATTGTTTTCAATTTACCATTTTCTAGAAAAGTTATTTACTTATTTCCATCAATTTTTAATTATAGTTTAATGTTTTTTCAATTAATTTATTAAATTTTCAATTCTTTTTTTTTCATTTTAATTATCTTCTTTAATTTACAATTAATTTCATTTATTCCAAATATATTTTCTAATTTTTAAAATTACTTTTCTCAAACATCACTTGTTTTCTTCAATTTTCAATTATTTTTATAATTTTTCAATTACTTTTTTTTAAATTTATCATTTTTTAAAATAATTTTTCTAGTATATTCCCTAATATTGAATCATTTTTATTTAAAAATTATAATTTTTTCTCCAATATTTAATTATTTTCATCGTTTTTTAACTTAAGAAAAATACATTCTGTGTAATTTTGTCAATTATTTCATTCAAATTTTTATTATTTTCTCCATTTTTTAATTATTTTTGTTATTTTTCATCATTTTCAGTATTTTAAATTATGTATTTAAAAATTCAATTATTTTCTTCAATTTAAAATTATTTAAATTATTGCTTTCTCATAAAAGAAGTGTTTTTAAATTATTTTTATTTTTGATAATTTCCAAAATTTTTTCTTATTTATCTGAAATTTCAGCTATTTTATTCAATTTTCAATTATTTCTATGCTTTTTCATATTTAATACACATTCCGTAATTTTTGAAATTATTTTTCTCAAATTGAAATTATTTTATTAAATTTTAAATTATTTATATTATTTTTCAATTATATTTTATATTCTTAATTAATTTATTTTCTCATAATATAAAAAATTTTTCATTGTATATCTCAAATTTAAGTTATTTATTCAATTCATTTTTTTTTTTTCAATTATTTCTATCGATTTTCAATTATTTTATCAATATTCAAGAATTATCGCATTTTCTCAATTAACAATTATTTTCTTAAGAGTTCAATACAATTTTTTTAATTCCAATTGATTTCTTCAATTTTTATTCAGTTTCTATAATTCTTTCCATAAATTTCATCAGTTTTCAATTAACAATTTATCACTCTTCTCCAATTTTTTAAATATATATTAATTTAAAAAAAAATATTGTTCGAATACCGATTATTCTCACCATTTTTCGAGTTTTTTTACAATATTTTTTACAATTGTCAATTATTTTTTTTAAATAGTTAATTATTTTCGTTATATTGTAATTTTTCTTTTAATTAACAATTAGATTCTTGAAATTTCCGTTTAATTCTTTATTTTCTAATATATTTATTAGATTTTTAATTCTTTTTTTCAAATCTCGAATATATTCTATATTTTTAAATTATTTTTTTCACTCATAAAAATTGTGTAAAATTTTCAATTCAATTATTGAATTCTTATTTAAATATTATTTCAATTATTTCAACTATTCTCTTCAATTCTCTAATATTTTGTTCTAATTTAATTTCTACTTTTCAATTTTTAATTATTTTCATTAATATTAAAAAATTATCGACTTTTTTCTATTATCATAATTTTTTTTTAATATCATTAAGTTTATTTAATTTTAAATACAATTGTTTAATTATTTTCTTTAATTTTTATTCCATTCTTCAATTTTTATTTCCATTATTCAGTTTTCAATTGTTTTCTTGTATATTCATTAAGTCTCGGCTTTTTTCAAAAACTTTTTTTTCATTTTTGAGTATATTCTTTAAATTTCAATTCTGTTCTTTAATTTTCAATTATTTTTTTTAATGTTTTTTTTATATTGAATCCGGTTGTTAAATGTGCAATTATTCCCAACAATTATTCCTATAATTTTATAATTTTACAATTTGAAATTATTTTCTTCAAATTTTATATTTCCTGTTTCATCTTTTCAATTATTTTTTAAGTTTTCTATTAATCTAGTCATTTTTCACACATTTTCTTCAATTTTCAATTATTCTCATCATTCTTTAACTATATTTCTTTCAATTTATTTTCTTAACTTTTTACTATTTTCTTTAATTTCAATTATTTTTTTCGATTTTCAATCTAGTTGTTAAATGTGCCACTATTTCCAACAATTATTCCTATAATTTTTTAATTTTTTTATTTGAAATTATTTTCTTTAAATTTTATATTTCTTCTTTCATTTTTTCAATTATTTTTTCAGTTCTCTATTAATTTAGTCATTTTTCGAATTTTGGTTGTAATTGAGAATTATTTTCGTCATTTTTCACATATTTTCTTCAATTTTTTAATAATTCTCACCATTCTTCAACTATTTCTTTCAATTATTAATTCTTTTCCGTAATGTTAAATTATTTCCCACAATTTTTTCAATTTTCAATTATTTTCTTTAAATTTTATGTTTCTCGTTCATTTTTTTCAGATTTCTATTAATCTAGTCATTTGTCGAATTTTGGTTTCAATTGACAATTATTTTCGTCATTTTTCACATATTTTCTTCAATTTTTTCAATTTACAATATTTTATTTTATTCATAAACAAATATTTATAATTGTTGATAACCCAAATTTAAAAAACTAATCGAATTCCAGCGCGCGTTGTACAATCTACTTAACAAATAATTTCACTGTTTAAAACAAGAAGACAAATTTTTTTCTGAATTTTGCATTAATTTATCGACGCTTTTTGATGATCTTAGCAGCTGTTGGAACGTTACCTTGGGCGCCGGCATCATTGACGCGGAACGGATGGGAAATAAATATCGGTGTCATACAAAACAAAAATCGAATGTGGAACGTCAGCATAATGACAGCTAGGATGAATCGATTTTAAGTAGATCCTTCTGAGGCAAAGGCAGCGGCAAACTGCCTCTAAAATTTCTCAGAAAACCATCTATCTGATTGATGATTATCTCACCGATAATTAAAAAAGTTTCGCGACCTTGCCACGATTTAATAAACCTTTTCACCAAATTTTACGCTCATAAAAATCGCCTCATTTTAATTGCCATCGTTGTGAAATACCGCTCAAAACACTCGTTATTAATCGCTTCAAATTTAGGTTAAAAAAGTTCTACACAATACATTTTTTAACAAACAATTTTTTACCATTTTATAATATTTTTCATAAACAACAATTTTCAGTAGGGTTTTTTTTTGTTTTTTGTCAGCTGATCGATCATTTTTGAAATTACGAAACAAAATCTAATCAGAGGATATTTTTTTATTTGTAAGAGATAATTTTCGGGTAATTGATACCTTTTCAGAATTTTCGGATCTATACTGTGAAAGCAATCTTGAAATCATTAATGGATAGATAATAAGGGAAAGAGGAGAGGGAAACCCTTTTAATGGAGAGGAACTATAGAAGCCGATGGCCAGGTTAAGGTTGCCGAACCACACACAATTATTAGAAATTCAAAGTCGGGATCTTGGGCCTTTGAATCACTAATGGAAAAATAATTGTCGAGTCTGAATAGGGACTTGAAAAAAGTTGTTGACGATCGAACTTTAACTACCTTGCAAAAAAATGATAGGAAGTCGGAAATGAGCAACGACTCTGCATTTATCAAGAAAAAAGTCCGATTTATTATGAGAAAATTTTGAAATTGTACACGAATTTTATTATCTTGTTCTGATTAATTAATTAATTGTAATCCACGAATGACATAAATTCTGAATGATGCAATTTTAATCTGACCAAACATTAAGTTGTAAGAAATTTTAATTTATAACTGAGATTTACGGTTGAGAATATTATTTTTGTATTTAAATATTCCCGCGCTTCATTGCGGAGAAATTTAAAAGTAATGGCGCTGCGCGAAAAGAGAGAGAGAGACGATACGTCGTAATGTTATTTAATCTGGAGCAATTTTAATATATTCGTTTCAAGAAAAATTGGTATTTTATGAAATAAAAATTAGAGAGAAATTGAATCAAATTTGACAGTTTTTAGGCCCAGTTCATCGACCAGGCGTCTTTTTTTATCTTGTGAAGCGATCGGACGAAATTGGCCGATTCGTCATAGCTGAGCGAATTCGATTATCAGCATCGAGAAACGACATATTGCGCGGTGGCCTGCTCGAGTGCACGCGAGTGAGTCACGCTTTAAAACATATTACTGTACCGAGTTTCGGGGCTCCTGTAATTATCGATTACACAATTAATCCGTCGGTTCATCGGGTCATGTTAGTTTTAACGAGACTCGAGGGAAAAATTTACATTAAAATATACGGGATATCATTCGCGGAACAATTTTTCTTCACCTAACCGTTTGCTGTTAAAGTGTTAACTAGGAAAATTTCTGTACAGAAAAATAGAAATAACATTCTGAAATAGTAGAATTTTTACCTGTAAATGAATTAGTAGTTTATTCCATTTTAACTTATGGAAGTAGACCCTTATATTTATAAATAAAGAATGTTACTTTTACAGTAATATATAAATGTAGGGGAGATCACCCAACAGTAGATAGTAAAAATTTCCAACATGGGTAATTATTTCAGGCTGAAGTAATTAATAAAATGTTTAACAGTAAAATGAAGATTATATATTCAATTAATTGTAACAATTGGCAAAATAAGTCTGAAATTAACAAGTTATTTATAATAAATATTTTTATAATATGATAAAATTTGGCTAAAAAATTGTTTTTTTCGAACAGTAGATAATCCTTTTTTATTTAGAAAATATATATTGTGGAACAGCTTTTTATGTGTAATACAGTTCCTTGATAAGTATTCTTCAAAATAAAACCAATTTGGGAAAATAAAAGTTGTTCACTGTTTAATAATTAAATAAAATAATAAGAGAAATATTGTCAGCCTAACCAAACCTAGCAATTAAGGCAGCGGGAATTAGTTATAGTTTATTTAGAATATTCAAACTGAATTAAAATGTTTTTGAAAACAAGAAAAATATAAATAAATAAATTTAATTTTTCTTTAACATTAAAAAACGGTTTTTTTCATTTCTGCACGGTAATCATTTATATTCTTTCAAAAAAACATTATGAGGTTACCTTATTTTATTCCTAAAATCTTATTATAATAAGCTAAATTAAAATTTTAGAACCATTTTTTAGATTATTAAAAATCATTCTGTCAACACTTAATCGAGTCTAATACATTTTTTTTAAGTTTAAAAAAGTTTTTCACCTATTAAATTTATATTAATTTCCATTTCTTCAAATTTTAATTCTTTTTAACTTGCCTTGATTTAAAATTGAATTAATCCACGCTTCAAGCATACTGATTTAAAAATTTCTTCAATTTTTGAACATTCTTTTTCAGTCTAATTTAAATTATTTAAAACAATTTTCAACTATTATAATAATTTTTTAGTTATTTTCTTCAATTTTCAATTATTTTAAATATTTATAATTTTCTTCACTAAATTTTTAATTTACTTTCCGCGACTTTTAATTATTTTCTTTAATTTCTCCAATTTTTTAGTTTTAATTTTCTTCAAAATTGAATCAATTTCATTTTTTATTAATTATTGTATTTCTTTTCAAACTTTATTCATCATTTATCAATTAATTTTACATAATATAATTATTTTTAAGAATTATAATTATTTTCTTTAAATTACAATAAATTTCTTTAATATCAAATTACTAAATTAAATTTAATTATCCGTTTTAATGTTTTCATCTTTTTCTACAATCGTTTTCAAATTATTTTGCAATATTTAAAAGCCTGTTTCATTGCTTCAATTTTTATTGAAATTTATTCTCCATTCTAGTTCACTAGTTAAGGAAATCTTTTTTCTCCACTAGTGATGGAAGTGTTTCTTTTCCTTACTAGTGATGGAAGTTACTATTTTTCCAAATAGTAAAAAAATGGTTACTTTTCCAACTAGTAAAAAAATGGTTACTTTTCCAACTAGTAATAAAATAGTCATTTTTTCAGAAATAAAGAAAATTGACATTTTTGATTCCTCTATCTAGAAATGTGTTTTATTCGCCCCTGATGTCCAGATGTCTGTATGTTGTGTGTGTGTGTGTGTGTATTTGTGCGTGAGTGTTTGTAAGAACGTAATTTTTCTTGTTTTAATTAATTTTTTAAAATTTTAATTATTTATCACAAATTTCGATTATTTTTTTTTTGAATTTGCCTTTACTTTTTATCATCAGTTATTTTTATCATTTTGCAAATATTTTCCCAATTTATTTTTATTTTCATTATTCTTTAACTACTTTCCTTAATTTTTATTTATTTTAGTTGTTTTTAAATTGTAATTTCCAAAATTTACTATTTTTTCTCAAATTAAAATTATTTTCTTCCATTTTGAATTATTTTTATCATTTTGTAATTTATTTATATATTTATTTATTTCACAGCCCATAGCCAAAAAAGTATTTATTAGGCACTACAATCAATGATTTTTTCTAAATATTATTTTGATTCCTTGTTCAATTAATTTCCAAAAATTTCAATTAATTCTTTCAATTATTTCTATAATGTTTAATTATTTTCTTAAATTTAAAGTTGCAGAAGTTTTTTGCAATTTTTTTTTTATTTCACGTATTTTCTGTAATTCTTCAATTATTTTTCTGAAATTCCAACTATTTTCTTTACTTCTCGATTATTTTTATAATTTTTTAATTATTCTCATTTTTTTAAAAATAAATTTCTAAAAATTTCAAGCATTTTTCTGAAATTGCAATTATTTTTTTTAATTATGAATTATTTTTTTCATTGGCAATAATTTTCTCCAATTATATATTACTATCATTGCCTTTTAAATTAATTTCCAAAAATTTCAAATATTTCATTCAAATTCAATTATTTCTGTAATGTTTGAATTATTTTTTTCAATTTAAATTTGTTGAAACTTTGTTTATTTTACGTATTTTCTGCAATTTTTCAAATTATTTTTCTAAAAAATTAATTACTCTCTTTATTTTTGATTATCTTTATCATTTTTAAATTATTTTCCCTAATCTTTAATTATTCTTACTTTTTTAAAAATAAATTGCTAACATTTTTAAGTATTTTTTAAAAATTACATTTATTTTCTTCAATTTTGAATTGTTTTAATCATATTGCAATGGTTTTCTCAAATTTTATATTGCTTTGTTTACTTTTAAAATTAATTTCCAAAAATTTCAATTATTTCCTTCAAATTTTAACTAATTCTATAATGTTTTAATTATTTTCTTAAATTTCCATTTTATTAAACCTTTTTTTATTTTAATTATTTTTCTACAATTTTAATTGATCTCTTTATTTTTGATTATCCTTATCATTTTTCAATTACTTTCCTCAACTTTTAAATATTACCATTTTTTAAAAAATAAATTGCTAACATTTTTAAGTATTTTTCTCAAATTACATTTATTTTCTTCAATTTTGAATTATTTTGATCATATTGCAACGTTTTTCTTAAACTTTATATTGCTTTGTTTACTTTTTAAATTAATTTCCAAAAATTTCAATTATTTCCTTGAAATTTCAATTATTTCTAGATTGTTTTAAATATTTTATTAATTTTAAATATATTGAAATTTTTTGCAATACTTTTTTTGTTTATCACGTATTTTCTACAATTTTAAAATTATTTTTCTTTAATTTTAGTTAGGTATATTTTCTACTTTTTCATTTTTTTTATCACTTTTTAATTATTTCTCCCAATGTTAAATTAATCCCATTTTTTTAAATATAAAGTTCTAAAAGTTTCAAATGTTTTTCTCAAATTACAGTTATTCTCTTTAATTTTTAGCTATTTTCACGATTTTTTAATTATTTCCCCCAAATTTTAATTGTTTCAATTATTTTTCAAATAATTTTCAAAATGTGCAATTACTTTCTTTAAATAAAAAAAATGTTTATTTTTGTCAGACATAAGTAAATCTTGTTTAAATTATCTTAATGTATTATATTTAAAATATTTATAATTGTCTACACCACAAGTTTGAGAAACTAGCCGCTCGCCAGCGCGAGTTGTATAATTTATTTTCAGTATAATTTCGTTCTATTACAATTTTATTTAACGACATTTTTTAAAGCCAATGAAAGGTTATTTTAAAAAATTGCAAAAGACAGCGAAAGACTGGAAGTTGATTCCTAATGGGATACCCAATTACCAACGATGGTACCAGTAATCGACATTATCGTCTAGACCCGGAATTGATGAAATTATAATACCTCCTCCGGAGACCAAGGTCGAGAAATCAGTCAGCTTAGCAAATGGTGAACATTAGGAAATTAGACGTGTAGACTGATGTTGATATAATGGGCGGGATTCTTTGAATCCTGTCGATTAAGCCGCTAAAAACTAAACGAAACTACTGATTTTGTTTTTTATCCAGATTCAAGACAGATCTCTTTTCGTTAGAGGAAATAAGTTCGGGGTTTTTTAAGTAAAAGTAAAATTTATTAAAAACATGTAAATGCAATAAAAATACATATTTCACTATAATTAAAATTACACGGAAAGAAAATTGATTAGAAATTTTATAAAAGTATTTTAGAATTTCGGGAAAAAGGATCAAAAAGAGAAAATTTCAGATTGATAATATCAAACTTTCAAGAAATCATATCAAATTTGATACTGACTAAATTAAAATTTAAAATAACTTAGCAATGATTCGAATTGTTTTTCTAAAGCTTAAAATTCCTTGTATGAAAATTTCGCTTTCTGACATTTTTTCCCGAAATTGTAAAGCATTTTAGTAAAATTTATAATTAAACTCTATAATAATAATTCACAAGATTCATTTATTATTTCATTCTGTCTACACCTAAAGTTTGGTACTTATTTATTTAAAATCAGAAAATTTTTAAAAAATGCATTTAAATTGATTAAAATTTAAATCCTTCTAAATATCAGTTCAAATAATTTTAATTTCATTAATGAATAATTATATAATTTATTTCTAAATTTTTCAAAAGTTTTCAAAATACAATTATTCTTTTTAAGTTTTATAATTATTTATAATTTATAATATTATTATTTATAATTTCATAATAATTTTTTACAATTATTTTGTTCTGTTGTCGATTATTCTGGACAGTGTTCGAATTTTTCTTTAAATCTTTAATTTTTAATTATTTTTTTCAATTCTCATTTATTTTCTTTAATTTTCAATTACATTCTTTGTTTTTCAATAATTTTATTCAAAATTCAATAATTCTCACAATTTCTCAATTATCAATTATTTTCTTCAAATTTCAATACAATTCTTAAATTTCAATTTATTTCTTCAATTTTCATTTATTTTCTACAATTCATTTCATAATTTTTTATCAGTTTTCAATTCACAATTTATTATTCTTCTTTAATTTTTTCATTATTTATTAATTTAAAAAAAAATTTTGTTCAAATACCGATTACTCTTACCATTGTATTTTTCGAGTTTTTTTACAATTTTTTTTTACAATTGTCAATTATTTTTTTTAATAGTTAATTATTTTCGTTACATTGTAATTTTTTTTTTAATTAACTATTAAATTCTTGAAATTTCCATTTAATCCTTTGATTTCCAATTTATTCCTTCAATTTTTAATTATCTTCTTCAATTCTCAAATATTTTCTTTATTTTTCAATTATTTTTATCGATTTCCAAATAATTGCTCAATATTCAGTAATTCAGAGATTTTTTCAATTATTTTATTTAATATTCAATAATTATCGCATTTTCTCAATTATCAATTATTTTCTTGGAATTTCAATACAATTCAATTTCTAATTGATTTTTTCAATTTTCATTCATTTTCCAAACATTTTTTCATAATTTTCATCAGTTTCCAATTGATAAATTATTATTTTTCTTTAATTTTATGATTATTCATTAAACTAATAAATTTTTTATTTAAACACCGATTCGGTTGTGCATGAATCTAGCCATTTTTTAATTTTGTTTTTAATTGTCCATTATTTTCGTCATTTTGTAATTTTTTTTCAATTATCAATTTTTTTTCAAATTTTAATTTAATTCTTTAGTTTCTAATTTATTTCTTCAATTTTTAATTATTTTCTTTAGGTTTTAACTCTTTTCTTGTATATTTATTAAGTCTCGTCTTTTTCCAATTACTTTTTTGCATTTTTGAGTATTTTCTTTAAATTTCAAATCTGTTCTTTAATTTTTAGTCATTTTTTCAATTTAACTTCTTTTATATTTAATCTAGTTGGTAAATGTGCAATTATTTTCTTTAAATTTTATATTTCTTGATTAATTTTTTCAAATTTTTATTAATCTAGTCATTTTTTGAATTTTGGTTGCAATTGTCAATTATTTTCTTTAATAGTTAGTTATTTTCGTCATGTTTTAATTTTTTTTTAATTAATAATTCAATTCTTGAAATTTCTATTTAATTCGTTAATTTCTAATTTATTTCTTCAATTTTTAATTATTTTCTTAAATTCTCAAATATTTTCCTTATTTTTCAGATATTTTTATCGATTTTCAATTAATTCTTCAATATTCAATAATTCTCGGATTTTGCAATTATTTTTTCACTAAGAAAAATTGTTTAAAATTTCCATTTCAATTATTCAATTCTAGAACTATTCTCTTCAATTCTTAGTTATTTCGTTCAAATTTAATTTCCACTTTTCAATTATTATCTTTAATATTAAAAAATTATCGACTTTTTGCTATTATTATTATTATTTTTTATTATCATTAAATTTGTTCTGGTTTTAAATACAATTGTTCAATTATTTTCTTTAATTTTAAATTCATTTCTTCAATTTTTATTTCCATTCTTCTTTTCTTCCGTTCTTAAATTTTGAATTTTTTTTTATATTCAATCCAGTTGTTAAATGTGCAATTATTTCCAACAATTATTCATATAATTTTATAATTTTTAAATAAATAAATAAATAAATTTTTTAATTTAAAATTATTTTCTATTCATTTTATATTTCTTGTTTCATTTTTTCAATTATTTTTTCAGTTTTCTAATAATTTAGTCATTTTTTGAATTTTGGTTTCAATTGAGAATTATTTTCGTCATTTTTCGTATATTTTCTTCAATTTTTCAATTATTGTCATCAATCTTTAACTATTTCCTTCAATTATTAAATCTTTTCCGTAATGTTCAATTATTTCCCACAATTGTTTCAATTTTCAATTATTATCTTAAAATTGTATAATTGTTCTTTAATTTTTTAAATCATTTTCTTCGGTTGTGTATTAGTCTAGACATTTAAAATTCTTTTTTACAATTATCAGTTATGTTTGTCATTTTGTAATTTTCTTGCAATTAGCAAATATTTTAAAATATTAATTTAATGCCTAAATTTATATTTCTTGTTTCATTTTTTCAATTATTTTTTCAGTTCTCTAATTATTTAGTCATTTTTCGAATTTTGGTTTCAATTGAGAATTATTTTCGTCATTTTTCACATATTTTCTTCAATTTTTCAATTATTCTCATCATTCGTCAACTAATTCCTTTAATTATTAATTATTTTCTGCAATGTTAAATTATTTCTCACAATTGTTTCAATTTTCAATTTTTACCTGAAATTTTTATAATTATTCTTTGATTTTTAAATTATTTTGTTCAGTTGTGTATTAATCTAGACATAAAAATTTTTTTCCAATTATTTCAATTGTGTGAATAAATTTTCGTTAATATCAATTATTTTTTTCGATATTCAATCTCGTTGTTCAATTTGCAATTATTTCCAACAGTTATTCCTATAATTTTTCAAGTATTTTGATTTAATATTTATTGTTTTTAATTTTTTGAACTATTCTTTTCAATTGTGTAACTATGTAGTCATTTTTTAAATGTTATTTTCGACTGTCAGTTATTTTCCTCATTTTTCAGATACACTCTTCAATTTCGTAATTTTCATTATTAATTATGCTAATTAATTAATATTAATATTGCTAGTTACTATATTAATTCAGTTACTTTTGTTCTAACTGGGCCATACACTCCGGTAATTACAATCCAGAAAAAAATTCGCAATTTAAAGGTAGTTTTTATCTTTTTTAGTTTCCTGGGTAAATAACTTTGAGGGGAAGAAGTTGAGTGAGGAGAAACTGAATAAAGAACCTGTTCGGGCATTTGGATTATGTTGATTGCAAAATAATTGAACGTTCCGGCCGATCGACTTGAATAAAGTACATATCGGTTTTATTGGACCTTGCGTGGGTATGGAGAGATAATGTCCGAGTCGCCTTTGTCTCGGATAATGCGTTTTTAAAGACCATCCTTCAAGGTGAAGGAGGTTTAAAGTTGAAGGGGCGGGAAATGGAACCGGATAAAAGAACTTCTCTTGATGGATCACCGTTACTGATCGGACTCCGCCGAACTAATCAATAATCATATTCCACTTCCAGGAACTCGTATAACAAAAAAAAACAAGAAGTCTACCACAAAAAAGTATATTTATTTATACCGGTGTTCAAAAACAGATTTGTTTCTCGCTATGGAAAAGAGTATTTAATTATTTGTAGAGATAATCCAGTGAGTGAGAAACACAGAGTTTAGAATCTAGAGACTAGAGGGTAAGTTGAACCAGTTTAATATAAAATCTGTGATCGAGTATAATTCTCGAAATTTTCGTATTTAATTGAAGTTTTAAAGTTTGAGCATTAAATTACGTGACATTATTATAGACTGGGAGAATTGACAAGTTATCATTATAATCATATTAAGTCATAGTAGTTATTCGATCCTGTTGATTCCAAAATAACAAATCGACTATCTTGCAATTCGTGCGTTATAATATAATCCTTCTGCTTCTAGGACTTAACCCCATAATGACGATCAGGATTTGTGTCGTAATGACTGTGCTTTATGGGCATCATATAATAAGATACGGTATTATTATTTGTAGATTATACACATCTTTGAGGATCGATCAACGATATCTAATTCTTCTCAGTGTGCACACAGAGTTTATATTTTTTATAATAATTAATTTGTAGACTTAGCTTCTTTCTAAAATTGGTAAAAAATCGGTGAGTAATTTTTTATTCATTACTAAGTTGTTTATTTTAACTTTAATTTTAGTCTCCAAAATTTGACACTTTTTAATTTTTTGTCAGGATTTATTCTGTTTTAAAAGAGGCTACTAATAATAATAATACGTCAATGAAGCTTGTGTGAATCGAATATCTAAGCGAACTCGATTTTGCCATTCATTAGAGCCGTCAGAGGGTAAACAAATAGTGGTTAGTCATGTGTGTGTGAATCTGTGATTAACGTTGGAACTCCGTGTAACAAGCTCCATATCATGGAGCTGAACATAACCCTATCATCGTTGTACATAGTGTTCCAATCTCGATTGATTGTAACCACTAGAATCAAGCGAGCGATGAACTAAAACCTATTTAAATAGAGTTCAAATTTTCCGTGTAAGAATTCG
Organism: Ganaspis brasiliensis; assembly: GCA_037103525.1. Lineage (NCBI taxonomy): Eukaryota > Metazoa > Arthropoda > Insecta > Hymenoptera > Figitidae > Ganaspis > Ganaspis brasiliensis. The sequence goes on along the minus strand of JAZKLR010000022.1, from coordinate 5,469,693 downwards.
CAAAAATTAATTATTACAAGTCACATTTTTTAGGTTATGACTTGGAATGAAAATCTTAATACAAAAAATTGATGTTTTAGTCTTTATTCTCTCTAAATCTGAATTAGTAGTTTTGTACTATAAATTAGTCAAATTCATGGATCACTTTTCTTTAATTCATATTATAGTAGAAAACTACTAATTTTTAAGAGAAAACTACGAATTGAAATAGTGAAACTTTACTTTTAAAATAAGTAGATTTTTTTACTAATTTAATTAGTAGTTTTCTACTAGAAAATTAGTAATTTTCTACTAGAAAATTAGTAATTTTCTACTAGAAAATTAGTAGTTTTCTACTAAAAATTAGTAGTTTTCTACTAAAAAATAGTAAAATTCTTACTATTTTAATAGTATCTCACTTTTCGCTAATTCATTAGTAGAAAACCACTAATTCCGATTTAGAGAGTTCAATTCAAAATATTCAGTAAAAACTGATTTTAATGTTACCTAATTAAAAAGGCACTTTTAATCAAGATAAAACTTATCATTGCGAACATAACCTATAATTTTTTTCTGCTTAGGTACCTTTTTTCATATTGCGTCACATATTTAATTCAAGTTTCATTCATTCATTCATTTTGTCCACATTTGAAGTTTGAACCTAGATACTTTTTTTTTTGTTTCAAATTTTAAAACATTTTTTACTTATTTAAAATTTTGTCAAGTTTTAAATTTCTAACGATTTCAATTTCTTTCGATTTTAATTATTAATTTGAACTTTAATTGTTTAAGAGTTCAATTAATTCACACTACAAGTATACTAAGTTGAAAATGATTAAAAAATATTTGAAATTTGTAACAGTTATTTTCTATTATGATGTGATTTATTTACTAAAATTTTCGAGTCAGTATCATTTTGACACAAAACTTACTTTGGAAATTGTTATTTTGATTTTTGTACAAATATAGGTAAATATTATTTTGTACAATACCTGAAAATAAAGGTTTTAAAACATTAATCAATCAAATAAGTTTATTAAACAAATTATAAACACTTCAATTATTTCATAAAATTAAAATATTTAATAATAAGAATCTAAAAAAATCTTTTAATTTTAAAAGTTGTACAAAATAAAATTTACCTATGATTGTACAAAATAACAATTTCCAAAGTAAGTTTTGTGTCAAAATAATACTGACTCCAATTTTCAACTATTTTTATCATTTTTGAATTATTTTCTTCAATTTTTAGTTATTTTAATTACTTTTCAATTTTCTCTAATTTTTAAATTTAGTTTCCTAAAATTTCAAGAATTTTTTCTTTAATTTTTTCAAGTGTTTTTCATTTCTAATTATTTTTTTCAACAGTAAATAAATTTCAGTATTTGATAATTATTAAATATTTATTTCCAATTTCTTTCATCACTTTTCAATTATTTTTACAAATTATAATTATTTTCTTACAATAACAACTAATTTCTTCAGTATCGAATTATTAAAGACAATTTAATGATTATAAATTTCAATATTTTCTATTATTGTCTTCGAAAATCATTTCTCAACTATTTTTCAAAAATAAAAAATTTGCTCTGTTCTGCTTTTTATTAAATTTTTATTTATTTTGTTAAAATGTTTATTGTGTTTCTTTTAATTATTTGAATTATTTTCTTCGATTTTCAATCATTTTCTTTTACATTAAAGATATTCTGTAATTCTCACAATTATTTTTCTCACATTTAAATTTATTTCATAAATTTTCATTTACTTTTATGGTTTTTCAAGTAATGTTGTTAATTTCAAAAATATTCTGTAATTTTTTGCAATAATTTTTCACGAATTTTAATTGTTTTCTTCAATTTAAATTTATTTTTAACATTTTTTAATTAATTTCCCCGATTTTAAGTTATTTAAATTATTTTTCAAGTAATTTCCTAAATTTTCAATTATATATTTCAAATTTCAATTATTTTTTTAGTTTATATTATTTTTACCATTTTGCAATTATTTTCTCTTACTTTAAATATATTTTATAATTTTTTCAATTATTCTTCACAAACTAACAATATTTCTTCATCAGTTATCAACTATTTTGATGATTTTGCAATTATCCTCTCTAATTTTTAATTATTGTAATTATTTTTCAATTGATTTCCTAAATTTTTAATTACGGTTCCTCAATTTCCCTTATTTTCTTCAATATTTAACTAATTTTCCTAATTTTTCATTATTTTCTTCATTATTGAATTATTCTGATTACTTTGCAATTTTTTTCAATTTGTAATTATTTTCATCATTTTTCAATTAATTTCTAAAATTTGTGAAATTTTTTTCTCAATTCTACCTATTTATTTATTTATAAATAAACGGACAAATACAGAAAAAAGAGTCCTTTTGTATATTGATTGTACTGATAATAAGAAATACATTCATTTTTATTTATTTTTATCGTTTGCTCAATTATTTTGCTCACTTGTTAATTATTTTCATTATTTTCCGATTAATTTCCATATTTTTAATTATTATCTTAAATTTAAGTTATTGTCTTCATCTTTTAATTTTTAAAATCTTTTACCAATTATTTTCCTACATTTTAAATAGGTATAGTTTGTAATTTTTTAAAATAATTTTTCTCATATTTTAATTATTTCCTTTTTTTAAAATGATTTTTATTTATTTTTGATTATAAGCGCCACTGTTTAATTATTTTAACATTTTTTAAATTATATTATTTAATTTTTAATTATTTTTCTCAAATTTTAATTATTTTTTCAATTTATCGTTCTTTTTATCAGTTTGCAATTACTTTTCTAAAATATCCATTATTTTCTTCAATTTTGGATTATTTTTATCATTTTTCAATTTTTTTCTCCTATGTTTAAATGATTCCACTTTTTTATAATTTCTAAGATTTTAAATAATTTTTTAAATTTTTTAATTTAATTTCAAATATTCTCCGCAATTTTGTTTAATTCCACAATTGAAAATATTTATGACTGTTGATAACATAAGCTTAACAAAATAATTATATAATCTCGTTTATTATAAATAAATGAGTAAAAATCCTAGTTACTAAAAATTCCCGTTAATGAAAAATCTCAAAATATTTGTCAGTAAAATTTCAATTAATCAAAATACTAATTAATAAAAATCCCTTATTAAAATACCTTAACCGAAATTCTCTTTTTTGTCGATTTCAAAACCAAACAAAAGATAAATAACAAGCTTTCAGCTCATTAGATTCCCAACAGGAAAATTGAGTGTTATACAAAACAACAAAAGTCAACGAAGGTAAATCCCACAAGTAGAGGAAAAAAGCTTGGAGAAAAAAAGAGTGCGAGTCGAATAGAAAATAAATCCGGGGAGAGTGCTTGTTCATGGTTCGGAACAAGGGATGGGGGATTCGAAGCCATCGTTTCCCGAGGGAAGCTATCGGCTCGAGTATCGAGAGGAGGGCGAAACCATTCGGGTGTCCTGGTGGTGAGGAGGTGGGTTGGGGTGCGGGGTGGCATGCAACAAGTAGTTCGGTTTTCAAAGCCCATTGAAATTGATGGCTTTCCCATACCATGACAAACTCCCGGTTACGGATTCCGGTGCTCCGTTCGCGGACGAGCTTACAATACACCCAAGCTTTTATCGATATCGGTACACCTACCCACTGCATTTTCACCTTGTCATGGCTTTTCGCTCTTTACGCACTATCGAGTGAAAAGCCGCTTCAGGCCACTTTTCTCTATCTATCCACATGCTCTGTCAACATCAGGTGGTCGTGTTTTATCGGCAAATTGGATAGTTACACGTTTACTTTGCTTCTTTTCTGATTTGTTTACACGTGCGGGAATTCAGTTTCTGGATTTAGAATAAATTATATTATTGATTTTTTATTAGAAAATTGTACCTCGTACCTCTATCTGTGTAGAAGACTTGTATCTATTTGTATGCGCGGAGAACTTACCCCCCTCTACGGTATTGAAGATTAGACGCTGTCTATATGAACCGAGAAATCTACCCCCTCTACATGTGTGGAAGACACGCCCCAATTATCTGTGTGAATGACTCTTCCCTCTCTATATGCGACGACAACTTATCTCCGTCTGTCTCTGTAGAAGACTTGTACCTCTCTGTATACGCCGAGAACTCACCCCTCTCTACTTATGTGGAAGACTTACCTCTGAATATATTTGTGGAAGACTTGTACCTCTCTATATGCAACGAGAACTCACCCCCCTCTACTTCTATCGAAGACTCGACTCTCTTTATATGAGCCGAGAACTTACCTCCCACTTCCTATGTGGAGGATTCGTCCCTCTCTATATGAGCAGAGAACTTATCCCCCACCCTACCTGTGTAAAAGAGTCGTCCGTGTGTGTGTGTGGCGAGAAGTTACCTCAGTTTATCTGTGTAGAAGGCTTGACCCTATCTATAAGCGCCGAGAACTCACCCCCCTCTACCTGTGTGGAAGAATTGTCGCTCTCTATATGAGCAGAGAACTTACCCCTCACCATATCTGTGTGGAAGACTTTTCTCTCTCTATATGAGCCGAGAACTTATCCCCCTCTACCTGTGTGGAAGATTTGTCGCTCTTTATACGAGCAGAGAACTCACCCCCCACCAAATCTGTGTGGAAGACTCGTCGCTCTCTTTATGAGACGAGAACTCACCCCCCTCTACCTGTTGTGGAAGACTCGTCGCTCTCTATATGAGCCGAGAATTCACCCTCCCTCTACCTGCGTCGAAGGCTTGTCGTTCTCTATATGAGAAGAGAACTTATCCCCCACCCTACCTATGTGAAATACTCTTCCCTCTCTGTATGTTGCGATAACTTACCTCTGTTTATCTGTGTAGAAGACTTGTCTCTCTCTACATGAGCCGACAACTCACCTTCCTCTGCCTCCTCTACCTGCGTAGAAGACTCGTCGCTCTCTATATGAGCAGAGAACGTAGCCCCCACCACATACGTGTGGAAGACTCGTCTCTCTCTCTCTCTATATGAGCCGAGAACTTATCCCCCACCATATCTGTATAGGATACTTGTCCCTCTCTATAAGCGCCGGGAACTTACCCCCTCTACTGTGTAGAAGACTCGTCGTTCTTTATATGAGCAAAGAACTCACCCCCCCACCATATCTGTGTGGAAGACTCGTCGCTCTCCTTAAGAGCCGAGAACTCACCCCCCTCTACCTGTTTTGAAGACTCGTCGCTCTCTATATGAGCCAAAAACTAACCCCCCTCTACCTGTGTGGAAGACTTGTCGCTCTCTATATGAGCGGAGAACTTACCCCCCTCCATATCTTTGTGGAAGAATCGTCCTTCTCTAGATGAGCTAAGAAACCACCCCCCTCTACCTGGGTGGAAGTCTATCCCCTCTAGGATAAACTGGGTCGAGTTTTCAACTTAAATAGACGGGTCCCAGTCCCGAACAAGGTTTTTTCCAAAAAGGTATGTAAGAGAAATCAGAAGCACGTTTCCCAAAGTTTACTTCCTTAACCGAGTTCTACACGACTCGACCCTCTTCCACTCGATATCCGGACTTTTATATTTACAAGGCATTGAGTAACGACAAGGGGGAGGATATTCCGGAAAAGAGAGGGTCGCCCTTCTTCTTTTCGGATATTCTTTCAATATCGAGGGGAATCTTTAAGTGGCTATGCAAGGCAGCAACAGGTTGTAAATCCGTTTTTTAAGGGATCCGCAGCCTGTTCGGTTTGAGGTCGTGAGGGTAAAGGGAGCTCCTTCGGGAGAGCCTCCCTCTTTTCATTGCCTTGTCACTCTCGCCTTTTACTTTCTCGCTCAATCTCTTCCCTGGCAAACTCCCGTCTAGACACTAACCAGCCAATTTTTGCACGTTTTCCAATCAGGACACTTGTCCCTTTGTACTTTTACGATTATGGAGAAAACTCTCGTAGAAAACGCAAAAAAAGCGGTTGTCGTGTTTAATTTTCCTCTATTTTGAAAAAAGGCACTTTTTTAAAAAGGGTGATTTTTTGAAAAACTGATGTTTCCCACAGTTCACTCACATGTCTCATAAAATAAAAATCATTGCTAAAAAACCATAAATGACTCTCGGTGATCATTCTATGCTTTGTCCTCGCCATCAACCAATTCGCGTGGACAATGAGCATGAAATCACGTCAAACTAACCGTGATGGTTTGACCGACAAATTGCGCGGAATGATCACGAATAAAAAGGAAAGAGGGAAAAAAAATAAAGGACAAGAAGAAGGAATCGGACGAGTGCTACGCTCTGTGAGACCGGATGCCAGACAATCATTTATTTTATATTAATCATGCCCGGGGGCAGGAAGAGGCCTCTGAGTATTAAGAAGGGCGGGAGGGGGTTACTTTGTAGCAGGAGAGCTCAAAGGTAAATAAAAGTATTCTCGGACTTGGGTATTGTTCTGTATGTTGACTCTTGGACAAATATATATATATACGAGGAAAGAGAAAAGGGTAAAATGAGACGGTGTGTGTCATTAGCCATGATGGGAACCCCGGATGCCCTCTAGAAGGAAGCTACCTTCATAAAAGTCGTACACTTGGATTGACAGATCCTGTACACGCGTATCGTGTTTACTGCTATTGTTGCCGCGGTCATGCCCGTTGCCCCCTGCGAATCGTCTAGTTTCCTTTTCTTCGCTTTATGCTATCTTAAGTTACTTGACATCGAATTCTAGAATCTTTGTTCAAAGGTTTTCTTTCATCGTGTTTTAAACAATAGTTTCATATCCGACTGGATTCAATTTTCTAGACTTGTTTAAACTGATGACAATTTTGAACATGATTAGGTTTAGCGCCACCAGGTGGAGCTAACGCTACAAGGTTAGATTAGGTTTGTATCTAATCCTATCACTGAAAAACTTATTAATGGTTACTTACTTGACATTTTACTTCATGCAAACTGACATCCAATTTTAGAATCTTTGTTTTTTGTTTCCTCGTTGCTTTAGTGTGGAGTTTTATATTTTACTGGATTTAATTTTCTAGACTTATTTATCTAATACAAATTTTGAATATGATTGGCTTTACCGCCACCAGGTGGAGCTAACGCTACAAGGTTAAGTTGGGTTTCTTTGTATCTAATCCTATCACTGCAAAACTTATTATTGGTTACTTACTTAACATGTTACTTGATGAAAATTGACATCGTATTTTAGAATCATTGTTTTTTATTGTCTGCAGCTTCAGACTAGAGTTTCATATCCGACTGGATTTAATTTTCTGGATTTCTTTACCTGATCAAAATTTCAAATATGATTGGCTATACCGCCACCAGATGGAGCTAACTCTACAAGTTTAGGTTGGGTTTGTCTGTATCTATTCCTATCACTGAAAAACTTATTATCGGTTACTTACTCGACACGTTAATTGATGAAAATTGACATCGAATTTTAAAATCATAGTTTTTTATTTCTTCGTTATATATCCGACTGGATTTAATTTTCTAGATTTCTTTACCTGATCAAAACTTTGAATATGATTCGCTCTAGCGCTACCAGGTAGAGCTAACGCAACAAGGTTAGGTTGAGTTTGCAGTATCTAATCCTTTCACTGAAAAACTTATTATCGGTTACTTACTCGACATGTTATTTGATGAAAATTGACATCGAATTTTCGAATCTTTGTTTTTTCATTCCTCGGGGCTTCAGACTAGAGTTTTATATCCGACTGAATTCAATTTTCTAGACTTATTTAATTGACCCAAATTTTGAATATGATTGGCTTTACCGCCACCAGATGGAGCTAACTCTACAAGTTTAGGTTGGGTTTGTCTGTATCTATTCCTATCACTGAAAAACTTATTATCGGTTAGTTACTCGACATGTTATTTGATGAAAATTGACATCGAATTTTAAAATCTTAGTTTCTTCTCTCCTTGATGCTTCAGACTAGAGTTATATATCCGACTGGATTTAATTTTCTGGAATTATTTATCTAATCCAAATTTTAAATATGTTTCGCTTTACCGCCACCAGGTGGAGCTAACGCAACAAGGTTAGGTTGGTTTTGCTGTATCTAATCCTATCCCTTAAAAAGTTATTAACGGTTACTTACTCGACATGTGACTTGAAGAAAATTGACATCGAATTTTAGAATCTTTGTTCAAAGCTTGCTCGTGTTTCAGACTAGAGTTTTACATCCGTCTGGATTCAATTTTCTAAACTAATTTATCTAATCCAAATTTTGAATATCATTGGCTTTACCGCCACCAGATGGAGCTAACTCTTCAAGTTTAAGTTAGATTTGTCTGTATCTAATCCTATCACTAAAAAACTTATTATCATCCTCAAAGAACCGAAACTTCAGGTAATTCTTTAGAGAAAGTAACGAAATACCAAAAGTCCGTTATTAAAGTTGCAGATTTGTCACTTTGCGTGTCTTGTTTTGAAAATTACTTCTTGTTGCCAAAGTACAAACGGTCAGGCTTGACAAGCAGGTCCAAGATGGACCGGATATGACCTTCCTATAGTGTCCCTTCTCTGGCTAATATGCCGAAATGAGACCACTTTGACTGTTCAACCACTATCGCAGGTCGACTTCCACCCGCCGACGCTCATCTCGGAAATTACTTCCGGTCTTGTTGTTGTCTTTGTCACACTTCCAGTCGTCGACCTAATCCTTTTTCACCTCTCTTGATAAGCACCATAAATGTTATTATTAGCAGACTACTTTCTAAATTACCAAACTAACTACTTAATTATTCATTACTGATTATTCGTGCCTGTTTAAAAATTCAAAGATATCATTTCCCGGTGTATATATTTGGAAAGTTGAAGGTTGAAATGAAGTTGTTTCTACTTTAGAGATAAGATTGAAAGTAATGTTGTCAGTTTGTTTAAGCGGATTTGCCAAGGATTTCTGATTCTCATACTCATCAAAGTGAGAAACAAACGCTAACGAGTGCCAATCAATAACCACTTTTATAACAACAGGTTTCAGAATCGAAACGCGTGCTTGCAACTCCGCCTTGAGCTCGTTTTGAGACTAGCCAGCCCTTGCATTCAGAAAAGGTTAGCTAACGAGCTCCAACTAAATTCATACCTTCAGAGAATACATTAGGGAAAGAACTGCAATATGTAACTTATCCTTATTTCTTTACAATTATGATATATTTCGTGGCTATTAAATGAAAGCTGCAATTTTCTACAAAATTATCGTCATTTAATGCCGATTAATGGAATTATTTATTAAGCTATGTATTCGGACTATTTTGCTTCTTCGAGGAATTTGCTCACGAGCAGCCAGAGCGACCAGATTTATTTTATAATTCACGGACTTTTTGCTAATGTTGTTTTGCGATCAAGTAGTGAAATTAGTGTACAATTAGGTCTGATTAATATTACAATGAAATATGTCTTTTAAAGAGTGTATTTTATAAGGGTGTGGGTAGAAAATTCTATTTTCAAATTTCGGACAAAGTCGTGGATTTTCAGGGATGCGGACTGTGGTTTTTTTATGATTAATAACTTGGAAGTACAAACTTTGAAAATATGAGGGAATTTAAAAGAAACGTTAAGAAGAGCGAATTTGCAAAATTAATATTCCAAATTGGAGATTAAATTTAAAATATTATTCAGAAGTTAAATATTGGTTAAAAACTCAATCAGTCTTGAAGAATTAGAAAAATTAAGAAAGTTTATTAAAAAATATTTTAAAAATTCGATAAATGAAGATTTAAAAATCTAACTTTATGAAAATTATTAAATGATGACAAAATTTAAAAAATATTATTAAAAGCTTTATAAATGAATGTAAAAATAAAAAAAAAGGAATAAAACTGCTACAAACTGGAAAAATGTAAGATATTTAAAAAGTATTTAAAAAGTGAAAACCCTACAAAGAAATAGAGAAATTATTTAAAAATAAAAAAAGTAGAATATGATTTTAAAAACTACTCTCTAAATCTGAATTAGTAGTTTTCTACTAATGAATTGAGGAAAAGTAAGTCACTATTAAATAGTAAGATTTTGACTAATTGTTTAGTAGAAATTTTCTAATTTTTAGTAGAATAATACTAATTTTTAGCAAAAAACTACTAATTCAAATAGTGAAACTTGAATATTTCAATTAGTAACTTTCTAATATTTCAATTAGTAGTTTTTTACTAAAAACAAGTAGTTTTCTACTAAACAATTAGTAGTTTTCTACTAAACAATTAGTAAATATCTTACTTTTTAATAGTGGCTCACTTTTTGCAAATTCATTAATAGAAAACTACTAATTCAGATTTAGAGAGCAGAAAATTCTAAAAAAAAGTATGAAAAAAATTTTCATTGAACGGATAAATAAGATACTTCTACAAAATTAAAGGACAAAAATTCTTTATGTTTAAATTTCAAAAGGATGTTCAAGAAATTTATCAGTAGTGTAAAACATGACAAAAAATTTAATGACTAAGAAAAAGGGAAAATGTGAAAATTGAAAAGAAATGTATAAAATGATATTTAAGAGACCGATTTTTTTTTAAATATTATAAGTTTTATCAAAAAAACAAAAATTGAAACTTGAAAATGAAACTTCAGGAAAGATGCGACAATGCAGGAAAAATATAAAAATAAAAAATAAGTATATTAGAAAAAAAGTAAAACCATGCAAACAAATGCAAAAAATAAACAAAAATTCGAAGATTAGGAAAACTTTAAAAAAATTTTCAGAAAACTTGAAGGAAGATTAACTGAGAAATTATGAAGAAATAGGAAATTTTGATAAAATGGTTAAAATGCTATGAATCACAGCAAGGATAATATAACCAAGAAACTTCTTTTAAAAACTATGGAAAAGTAAAAAGATAAATAAAACGATTAAAAAAAAAAACATACAAATAAACAAAGAATTTTTAAAAAACAAGAAAAGTAAAGGAATTATTTAAAAAATTCTAAAATTAAAAAAAGGATATTAAAAAAGTTTTAAGAAAACGACAAAAGTTTGTGATATTAGAAAATTTAAGAAAAAATGTTAAATCTTGAGAAAAATTCAAGATATAATGCATTAAATAAACAAAAAAATAAAAAACTTTAAAGTGTTAAAATTATACAATGATAAAATAAGAATAAAAGGAAAATATAGAATAAAATGTATAGACAACAAGAACACCATTAAAAAAATTACAGAAACAATTTTAAACTATGAAAAAAAATTAAACTAAAGGGAAATTTTTCAAAGAAATATGGGAAAGTGGTTTTAATATTAGAAAATTTTTGAAAAGTTAAAAAATTAATAAAAATTTATTAAAAGATTCTTTATTTAAATTTTCCCAGAATTATGACGTCAAACATTTTACGTCAAATAAAAGATTCTTTAGTTTTCATTTCTTATACATATAAAATTAATGTAATGTTTATTTTAGTGATTTGTTGGAGTTTTTAATACAAAACTGTTTTTAATTAATTAATTTTTTTTTGGTTAACGTTTTAATCATAAGTTTAGTATAACAAAGATTTTTAATAGTTTTTTTGGAAAGTTCTTTTGAGATATTTTTTTTTATAATGTTTGTTATAAATTAATTTTTAGGTGGTTTTTACATTTCTTTCCTATTTTTTCCTAGCTAATTAGAAATTTACTTATCCTAATATTTTTAAAATTTATGAATCTTAGTTTAAAAGTAAATTCTAAATTATTTAAAATTTGTGCGGCAAATTTCCCAGATTACTAAAAATATTTTGGAACGTGGAATCATGAATTTAAAGTCTGAAAGGTAGAATATGGAATATGGTATATGTGGAATTTAAAATATGGAATTTGGAATATGAAATCATAGATAGGAAATATAGGATTTGATATCAGAAATCTGAGATATGGAATTTGGAATCAGGAACGTAAAATCAGAAATCCGGAACGTGAAATATGGAACTTGAGACGTGGAAACAGGAATTAGAAATTTGAATTCTGGAATGTGGAATCTCTGAAATTTAGGATTGGGAATGGAGAAATTCGGAACGTGGAATATGAAACTGATATGTGAAATCAGGAATCAGGAATCAGGAAAGTGAAATCTGGAATGTGGAATTTAGGATTTAGGATGTAAAATAAAAAATTTGGAACATGGAATATGGAACCTTTGACGTGGACTCAGAAATTTGGAAATTGAATTCTGGAATGTGGAAACAGTGGTTTGAAACGTGGAATATGAATTCTGGAACGTGGAATACGGAACCTGAGACGTGGAAAATTGGAATTTGGAATCTGGAACGTAAATTCTAGAATGTGGAATCTTGAATCTAGTATAAGGGATTTAAAATGCGGAATCAGGAATTTGGAATGTGAAAACTGAAATTTGGAACGTGAAATATGGAACCTGACAAGTGAAACGGAAAGTTGGAGTTTAGGTTTTGAAATGTGGAATCTTTAGAATTTATTATATAAATTTCTGAATGTGAAATAAAAAATCCGGAATGTGGAATATGAAACTGATTTGTGGATTCAGGAATCTGGAAAGTAAAATCTAGAATCTAAAATCTGGAATCTTGGATGAGAGATTCTAAATACGGATTCAGGAATGTGGAATTGGAGATGTGAAATTAGAAATCCAGAACGTGGAAATATGGAACCTGAGACGGTGAATAAGAGATTTTGTATTTGAATTCTGAAACGTGGAATTTCTGGAATCTAGGATATGAAATTGTGAATGTTGAAACAAAGATCCGGAATGTTGAAAAGGGAACTTATAAAGGGAATCAGGAATCTGGAAAGTAAATTCTAGAAGGCAGAATCGGGAATATAGGATGAGAAATTAGAAATCCGGAACGTGAAATATGAAACTGATATATGTGCAATCAGGAATCTAGAATGTGGAATCTGGAATCTTGAATAAAAGATTTAAAATGCAGAATCAGGAATCTGGAATGTGACAACTGAAATTCGGAAATCTAGGATGTAAAATTGGGAATGTGGAAACAGAAATCTGGAGCGTGGAATATGAAACTTATATGTGGAATCAGGAATCTGGAAAGTAAAATCTAAAATGTGGAATCTGGAATATAGGATTAGAATTTTGAAATGCGGAATCAGGAATCTGAAATGTGGAATTTGTAATCAGAGAAATAGAATCAGAAATCTCTGATGTGGAATCACGAATCTGGAAAGTAAAATCTAGAATCTAGAATCTAAAATGTGGAATTTGGAATCTGCGATGTGAAATCAAGAATCCGGAACGTGGAATGAGGAACCTTAAACGTGGGATCAGAAATTTGAACTTGAAACATGAATTCTGGAATATGGAATCTCTAGATTCTAGTTTGGGAAATGGGGAACGTGGAAACTGAAATCCGGAACGTGGAATATTAAATTGATATATTGAATCAGGAATCTGGAAAATATAATCTAGAATATAGAATCTGGAATTTAGGATCAGAGTTTTGAAATGCGGAATCAGGAATCTGGGATGTGTAATTTGAATTCTAAGCAATGGAATTTGAAATCTCAGATGTGGAATCTGGAATCTAAAATCTAGAATCTGGAATCTAAAATATGAAATCTGGAATCTAGAACGTGGAATCAAAACCTGTGAATCGGAATCTAGAATTCGGACTTTTGAATCTCGGATATATAATCCAGAATAAGTTACATAATCGCCAAGTAAATAATATACCAAAAATCTTTCTCGTCTCCCAAAAAAATCAACTAAAAGATATTTATAAATAATTTACTCCTGAATCTAATTTGCAAGACCACTATCAAAAAACGGAAGTGCGAATTTCTTGCAAATTTGAATCTCCGAAGAGACGAATGGGTTTATCAGACTCGTCGAATCTCTCCCAAGAGCAGTGGTTTTATTCACACTCAGCTTGAAGTACGACAATCCTGAAACTCTAATGCTCGCTGTGAAGACTTCGCATTTTACTTTGTTGAATATCTGCTTCTTGTGTTTTTTCTTCTCCTTCCTTTTTTTTCCTCCACAACGAGATACGCATCGTGGTTCAGCCAGAACTCCGTGAACGATTAACGAGGGCACATACTTGCCCCTCTGAGAGCTTGATAGACGGAGAGGGAAAAAAGTTGGCGAAAACAGAGGAAAAGACCAAGCAGTTGATTCTACTCAGATTAAACCAACGATTATCACTTTAAAAAAAAAATTATACCGCTTATTAAAACCAATTTTAATTAAAATCATCAAACGAAAGCAGAGAAGAACATCCGTTACATCACTAAAATTAACGAATTTTTGAAACAGATTTTTTTTTAACTCATCTGCATTAACACATAATATTTCTACATTTCTATACTTTACCGTGAAATAATTTTGATACGCCCTTCTGATTTAATGATCTCGCTGTGTTAATTGCAAGAATTAATGAGCGTTTTACGGTAATTATTCGAATTAATGAACAAACTCGAGCCTTTTTCGTCAAATAAGGAAAACGATTGAAACACTTTTTGTCCTGAGATTAATTACGAAATGGGAATTATTCACACGCAAGATTATATCATATGCTTTATAAAATACTGTATATTCTCTATAATAAACGAATCGTTAAATGTATAATTTTGACATTACAAGAGAAGAATTAATTAATGCTAATTGCAAAAATTGAAGAAATGCTTTGAATTTTTTTGCAACTTTAAAGGCTTGTCCTTAATTCACTAGAATGAACATAAGTGTATCAGCCAGACAATAGGAATATTAAATTATTGCAAACACAGGAATATAAGGCCCATAAAAGTGTGCCTTCAGCAAAATCAAGAATTATTTTGCCGCATGCGAAAATTGTGAAAAAGGAAATAAATAGGAAAAAAGATTGATACAAGTTCTTGTTAATAAACGAGAAATCCAGCATGTCTTTCCGATCCACAGTCGCACTAATTAGTTTCTTAAGGCTGAATTCATTCTATCAAAGCTTACTACCGTTGATTCTTTCTATTGCAATTTGTCATGAATCTTGTAAAAAGATTCTTCTGCCAAAGGGAAATTTTCACCTTTTTTCAGTCAGAATTATTTTAATTTTTCCCATTTCAAGTTTTTTAATTAAAAAGATTTCATCAGTTGCTTTTGAATCGCAAGTTTGTTACCTGCTTTATGAAAGTGTGTGTAATAAACTAGAGTATGTAATGTTAATATCAGTATTAAAATTTTCAAATGAGAATTTCAAAAATAATGTTAAAAATATTTTATAGACATTTTATTACGGATAATAATCTGCTAAAAAGCATCTGGGGTCTTGGTAGACCCCAAAACTAAAATCGACAAATTTTGTTGTCGTTAAATCCAAAAGAAATTTCCATATAGTGAATTTTATTCGTTTTTTAATAAGGAATAAAACGATACTATTTATTTTTACCTAAAACTTCCAAAAAGATCAAAATTTCTTTACAATGTCGAGAAAAGTAAAATTATATATAATTTATAAGTTTCTTTCATTCATTCATTTCTTCATTCTGTCCACACTTGAAGTTTGTCTTTGGATGTTTTTTTGTTTTAAATTTTCACATCAAATTTTACCTTTTTAAAATCTTCTCAAATTTTAAATTTATAGTAATTTTAATTTCATGAAATTTCTGTTAATTTGAACTAGTTTTAATTAAAAGTTCAATTAATCTACGGTTCAAATATACTACATTTAAAGTAATTTAAAAATTTCTGAAATTTTTAATAATTCTTTTCTCTTATGATTTCAATTACGTAAACTACAATATTCATTTCATTTTATCTTTTTGCAATTAATTTCTCCATCTTTCAATTATTGTAATTATTTTTCAATTAATTTGACAAATTATCGGTTATTATTTCAAATTTAGATTATTATCTTGCATTTCCAATTTTTTAAACGATTTTTCAATTATATTCTTTTACTTGAAAATAAATTCTGTAATTTTTCAATTATTTTCTCCAATTTCTAATTATTTTTATTCTTTTGGCATGATTTTAAAAAATTGCAATTATTTATCTGACATTTTAATTACTTTTCATATTTTAATTATTTTCTTAAAATTTTTAATTATGTTCATCATATTTCTATTATAATAAATAGAATAAATTTCAAATTATCTTTATCATTTTTCAATTATTTACCTCAGTTTTCAATTATTATTTTATTTTATTTTAAATAATTTAACGGGCTTACAAGTAAAAAATGAAATGCCCATTATTCTCATTTTATAAAATTATTTTTTAAGATTTTCAAGTGTTTTTTCTCAAATTTCACTTATTTTTTTCAATTTTTAAATATTTTCATTTGTTTTCATAATTTCCAAAAATTTTCATTAATTAGGTTAAATTTCAATTATTTTGGCTTTTCAAGTATTTTTCTCAAATTTCAATTATTTTTTTTTTATTTAAAACAAATTCTGCAATTTTTTCTATTATTTATTTCAAATTTCTTTTTTTTTTTTTGACTGATCATTGTTTTCATCATATTTCAATTATACTCTTCAAGTTTCAAATTTAAAAATCAATTTCCATTTATTATCACTAATTTTTAATTTTTCTTATTTTTTAAAATTATTTTCCAAGATTATCAAATATTTTCTTCAAATTTTCCATTATTTTCTTTTATTTTCTTCTATTTTCAATTTTCTCATAAATTTCCAAAATTTTAAACTATTTATCTATATATTTCAATTATTTAATTCAATTCTTAATTATTTATATTATTTTCTTCAATTTTCAATTACTTACGTTCTATCTCTTTATTTTAAAAAAATTGTATTAATGGTCTAAAACTTTAATTATTTTTAGCTTTCTTCAACTCCTCTTTTTCAGATTTATAAGTATTTTTTCAAATTTAAATTATTATTTTTAATTTAAAAAAAATTTTGCAATTTTTATTTTTTTTTACTTTGTAAAATTATTTTATAATATATTTAAATATTTTTCTCAAATTTCCCATTACTTTCTTTAATTTTTAAATATTAACAATTTCTTTAAATTTTCAAATTTTTAAACTATTTTTCTGATATTTTAATTATATAATTCAATTTTAAATTATTTATATTATTTTTTTCAATTTTCAATTACTTACGTTCTTTTTCACAATTTCCAAGTTTTTTTTATTAATTGTCTTCAATTTAAACAATTTTTAGCTTTCTTTAATTATTTTTTTCACTCTTTTATTATTCTCATTATTTTCAATTAATTTATCAGACTTTTAACTATTTTTCTTAAATTTCAATAATTTTTCTATATTTAAAAAGAATTCTGCAATCTTTTCAATTATTTTTTTCAGATTATATTTCTTTTTTTTAACAAATCATTGTTTTTATCATATTTCAATCATTTTATCCACTTTTTAATCATTCTTATTTTTTAAAATTATTTTCAAATTGTTTCACAATTTTCAAAAATATAAACGATTTATCTGAAATTTCAATTATTTAATTCAATTTGTAATTATTTATGTTGTTTTTCAATTATTTTCGTCAATTTTCAATTACTTACGTTCTTTTTCATAATTTCAAAAATTTTATATTAATTGTCTAAAACTTGCAATTATTTTTAGCTTCTTTCAATTCTTTTATTCAATCTCTTATTATCCCATTATTTCTGATTGTAATTGTTTTTTCAACATATCATTGTTTTCATCAAATTTCAATTATTTTTTACAATTTTTAATTATTCTTATTTCTTAAAATTATTTTCAATTTTTTTTACAATTTTCAAAATTGTAAACTATTTATCTGATATTTCAATTATTTAATTCAGTTTTAAATTATTTATATTATTTTTTTATTATTTTCTTAGATTTTTAATTACTTGCGTTCTTTATCATAATTTCCAAAATTCTTTATTAATTGTCTTGAATTTCAATAATTTTTAGCTTCCTTCAATTGTTTGTTCAATCTTTTATTATTCTCATTATTTTTAATTTTAAGATTTTCAAGTATTTTTCTTACATTTCAATAATTTCTTTATGTTTAAAACGAATTCTGCAATCTTCTAAATTATTCATTTCATATTATATTCGTTTTTTTAACATTTAATTGTTCTTATCGTACATTTCAATTATTTTACCCAATTTTTAATTATTCTTATTTTTAAAATTATTTTCAATTATTTTTACATTTCTCAAAATTGTAAACTATTTATCTGATATTTCAATTATTTAATTCAATTTTAAATTATTTAAATTAGTTTTTTATTGTTTTCTTCAATTTTCAATTACTTACGTTCGTTTTCATACTTTCAAAAAGTTTTTAAATTTTTATCTGAAATTACCATGATTTTATTCAATTTTTAATTAAATCTATGATTTTCTTCTATTTTATGTATATTCTACATTTTGTGCAATTATTTTAAGTTTAAAGTTTTTAAATAATTATTTTAATTTTTCTTATAAGTTAAAAATTCTTCTCCTCAATTTTAAGTAATGTTTATCATTCTTTATTTACTTTCTCTAAAGTTTAATTTTATTTTCTTCTTTTTTTCAATTAATAATTATTTATATTATTTGCTCATTATTTTCTTCAATTTTTAATCATTTCCATTATTTCTAAATTAATTTCTTAAAATTTTAATTGTTTCCCTCAATTTTAATCATTTTTTTTTAATTTTCAATTATTGTCTTCAAATTTTCATTATTCTAACTTTTTTCAATTTTGTTCCAAGATTTTCAAGTATTTTTCTCAAATTTCAAGAATTTTTTGTAAATTTTCAACATTTCTATGATTTTTTTAAATTGCTTTTGTCAATTTTGCTTCCTCATGAAGGAAGCTTCGTATTCGTTAAAATTTTTAAATAACTTCAAATTAACTTTCCTCTTTCTAGAAAGAAACGGATTTAACAGATTTAATTAAAATTTGATATGGTTATTTGTGCTATTAAAATCTGAAATCAGACACAAGGGTTTTTAAAAATAACCTATAAAAAAATTTGTATTAAATTTTAATTTTTTGAAAAATCTGTTAAAAAAAAATTGTTTAAGCCTATAAATTCCTCTTAATGTATAAAAACCATATCCCTTGCTTCAGAAAAAATCAATTGATCTATGTAAAGTTTATATTTTCTCCAAGTCTTAAAGAACAAATCGCAATTTTCAAATTTTTAAAATTTGGATATTTTTAATTTTTTAAATATTAACTTATTGATTCCTTCATGAAGAAGCAAATCTTTTTGCGTGTAAGCAAAATGTGCATGAAATGAACATAAACCTTTTTAATTTTTTAATTGTTTTAATTATTTATTTTTTTCAATTAATTTGCAATTATATTTTTAAATTTGAATTAATAAATTACTTTTTAATATTAAAATTTTATAAATTTTGCCATATGTACATAAAACCTGTTTTATTTATTTCGAAATATTATATTAAAAATTTTTATAATTGTTGATAACATAAGGTGTAGAAAAAAATCTCGTTTAATCTAGTTCCAATCATAATCTCTCATTATCCGTCTCGTGACGAAATTCACTTCTGTTTTTCAATTTTAAAAATGTGCCTCCCGTTGTTTCCGTTGAGAGAATGACTGGCAATTTTTTTTTATTACAAAGCTAGGTGAGACAGTGTTTTGTGAATGAGGACCAATGGTGATTTTGAAGATTACAGGACTGAACGAATGCAAAGGATGACGCAGAACTTGTCAGCGTGCCATTGAAAAAAGAACTTTTCCATTCAGAATTATCGCACTCGCTAACGGTTTGAAATCAAAAGCATTGAACCAGTCAAGATATGCGTGATCGCGATCTAACGGCTCGGATTTAAAAAGCTCGTGTGTAAGCAGTCTTCAAATCATTAACCACTGTTCGCCCCGATAGTTTAATTCGTGCGTGAGGAAAATAAATTTTCCAACAATTACAAGAACCATATCGCATTATTGTGAAATATTTTCTTCCTTCATTTCCGCTCTAAAACCTAACGGGTTATGATCGCGTCTTCCTCGGATTTGCGAATCTTGGCAGCTTTCGCTGATAATTCATGTATAATGTTTATTCATATCGAATTTATATATTTCTATAATTATTATTTATTTTTCTTTTATTTATTTTTCTTCTATTTTTAGTAGATACTCGAACCTTATAAGAAGAATAAAATGTAAATTTCAGATGTAAATTAAAGCTGAAAACGGAAATGATTGAAAATTGCTATTGTGTAAATTATGTATTATTATTATGGAAAATTATTTCTCCCTAGGTTTCTTTAATCTAAATTCTAACAGGTCAAGATCACATCTTGATAAGAACCAGGAAGTTGAAAATTAATGTCCATTCAAGACATTCAATGACAATTTATTTAGAACGGAAGTTATATATGGTTATATTCCATGCTACAGTGCCAATCAGAGAATAAATCTCGCAAATTTCATTTTAATTGCAAATATTCCAAGGATGGCAAAGAAAATTGCTGGTCGGACTATTAAAACAAAATGAGTATATTTTCTGGAAAAAAAAGAAGATTGTCATATTTAATAATTACTTTTTGATAATTTGAACAAATTTTTACTTTATTGCGTTTTTTAAAAATCCTATTTTTCACAGTTTATTTGCCTTGTGAAAATTTATTTTTTCCAGTTAGTTTAACTTTCAGTAAATTTTTATGTATTGCATTTCTTATAATAGAGTTACTAGCAAATATATTACCATAAGTATACATCGGTAATGATACATTTAGTAATATATGCCTCTGCTGATTCATATGCATATAAGCTATCAAAGAACGAAATAAAGTATGGTAGAGGTTTAATTTAAATGCTATCTAAATATTTATACTTGGAATGTAAAAGCAATAGTAATTCCTCCATTAATAATCGTGTTTTTTTTTATAATAAAAGTAAATTCAGCTGTTTTCCAAAAGTTATATATCAAGATATTAATAAAACGAGATAATCGTATGTGCATTAAAGAATATTTCTTCAGCGGGGCATTCAGAGCAATTATTCTTTTTACAGGTTGTTACCGATGTTAATAGCACCAATATCTCGCTAAGTATCGAGCACTTAGAACGTTTTACTGATATTATACAATATTATTTGCAAATTAATTCGATTTACAATTTTAATTAATTTCCATTATTCTCAACTTGCACAAGTTTATCCAAATTTTGAAGCAACAACTTTATGCAATTTTATTCAAATTACCAACTTTTTAAGTTTTAATTCATTACAAACAATAGCACAAAGTAATAATTATCAAAAAAGAAGAAATAATTTACTGTTGTAATTAATACCCGTGAGAAAAAAAATAGAACACGTGAAATAAATCAAAAGTACAAAGTAAATATCATAAGGATGTGATGATAATGTATCGTTACAAGGTATTGAAAATCTGCAGAAGAAAAAAATGAGTACCAGCAATCTTGATTTGCATAGCGTGTCACGCTTTCCACGACGCCATTACGTTTTTCATGAAATATCGCGGCATCTACACGCTCGACCTTTTCGAGGGTAGTTTTACATTTGATTTCTCATGCCTTCTACGTCACTGGCATGTACGTAGGTTTTCGTATATACGAGAGAGAGTGTATATATTACCACCAAGATACTTCTACGGACACCAGAGACGCGTTATTATTGGATTACATTTTTAATCCGCCTCTCGACCACCCTACCACCCCCTTTCTGTTCATCCTACCCCTTCAACGTAGGTATACCGACCGACCGACCGACCGACTGCCATCCCCGCGGCATATCCTCTACTTTCGTATTCCGGATGGAATTACTATGCAGGAGATTTCATTTGTTATATATGCGCGCCCGCGCGCTGCTACAAACGAGCACATTTTCGCTTAGGTTAATCGAATTACCAGGCGAGCTATGCATTTTGAATAGACGCCACCTTTCCATCCGGCTTATCGATATCTGCAGTCTTTCTTAATTTTCCTCCAAGCAGATGCACTTATTTCCCATTGCTATTGTGGAAATAACTGGGTTCTAGAGGCGATGAACTTTATGCACCGGAAGGGATTAGAAGTGGTGGGGGTACACCCCCACCTTTAGCCTGTTTCCCCTTAAAAGGGGTTTACCCCTAACTTAGGGTGGTTTCCCCTTACTAGAGATCTGCCCCTTAGGAAAGTTTCCCCTTTAAGGGGTATACTCCACCTTAGGGTAATTTTTCCGAGTGAGGAGTGCATCTTAGGGTTGTTTTCCCTTAATGGTGGGTACGCTTTAGGGGAGTTTCAATCTATTTGGGGAATTCCCCTACTCTAGGGTTAATTCCCCCTACTACATAACACTTAGGGATGTATATTCTAAGATAAATCCCCTCATAGGGTGATACCTATACCTCGGGGTTGTTTCCCCTATGTTAGGATGTCTCCCTTACGTATGTTTTTCACTTTTAGGGGTACACCCTATCTTAGGGTTATTTTTCCCTATAAATAGACTTCTTAGGGTGGTTTTCTCTAGTAGGAATCTGCCTCATAGAGACGTTTCCCCCTTTAAGGGGAATACTTTATCTTAGGGGAGTTTGTCCCGAATGGGGTTTGCACCTTAGGATTGTTTTCCCCTAATTTAGGGTACCTATTAGGGGATTTTCCCTCTATTTAGAGAATTCTCTTACTCTAGGGTTGCTTCCCTCTCGTTGATACCCCTTAGGGATGTATATCTTAATATAAATCCCCTGATAAGGGAATACATATATCTCGGGGTTTTTTCCCCAATGTTAGGATGTCCTCCTTATGTCTGTGTTCCACTAATAGGGGTATAGCCTAGCTTAGGGTTATTTTTTTCAATAAAGACACTCATTGGGGTTGTTTTTTCCTAATTAGGGGTACCCTTTAGGAGATTTTCTCTTCATTTTTGGATTTTCCTTACTCTAAAGTTGCTTCCCCCTAGTACATACCCCTTAGGGATGTATATCCGATGGTAAATTCCTTAATAGGGGAATCACTATATACCTCGGGGTTGTTTCCCCTATGTTAGGATGTCTCCCTTACGTCTGTTTTTCACTATTAGGGGTACACCCTAACTTAGGGTTATTTTTTCCAATGAATAGACTCCTTAGGGTGGTTTTCCCTTAGTAAGAATCTGACTCTTAGGGACATTTCCCCCTTTTAGGGGAATACTCTACCTTAGGGGAATTTGTCCCCAATGGGGTTTGCACCTGAGGATTGTTTTTCCCTAATTAGGGGTACCTTTTAGGGAATTTTCCCTCTATTTAGAGAATTCCCCTACTCTAGGATTGCTTCCCCCTCGTATATACCCCTTAGGGATGTATATCTTAATGTAAATCCCCTAATAGGGGGATACATATATCTCGGGGTTATTTCGCCAATGTTAGGATGTCCCCCTTACGTCTGTGTTCCACTAATAGGGGTATACTCTAGCTTAGGGTTATTTTTCTTTAATAACGAGACTCATTGGGTTTGTTTTTCCCTAATTAGGGGTACTCTTTAGGGGATTTTATCTCCATTTTTGGATTTTCCTTACTCTAAGGTTGCTTCCCCTTAGTACATACCCATTATGGATGTATATCCGATGGTTTATTTCATTAATAGGGGAATAACTATACCTCAAGGTAGTTTGCCCTGTGTTAGGATGTCCCTCTTACGACTATTAAGGGTATAACCTACCTTAGGGTTATTTTTCCCCACTAAAGTGACTCCTTAGGATTGTTTTTCCCTAATAAAAAGTTCTTTTAAGGGAGTTTTCCTCTATTAGGGGTATACACCTACCCTAGGTTCGTTTTCCCCTGGTACATACCCCTTAGGGATTTATATCCGAAAGTAAATCCCCTAATAGGGGCATATCTATACCTCAGGGTTCTTTCCCCTATATTGGAATGTATCCCTTACGTCTGTTTTCCACTATTAGAGGAACATTCTTCACTTTGGACTGTTTTTTATATATTTATCCCCCTACTACATACACTTTAGGGTTGTTTCCACCTAAATAGGTTCATACCCTTAACATAGGGATGATTCCCGTAAGTGAATTAGTAGTTTGTAAATTTCCATTTTTCCTATTTTGGATTGTTTCACCCTTAATCTAGGGCTGTTGACTCTTCGGGAATATATTCCATTTAACTTAGGGCTTTTTCATATATAAATGTACCCCCTAGTATTTCCTCTCCTAATTCTAGAGGTGAATCTTAATTTTTCTTGAGTAAGAACATAATGACCCCATCCTTTAGTAGGGGTGAATCTCTTTTTCTCTTATTAGGGGTAAATTCCCCTTTTTTATTAGTAGATAGGGGCATATCCTCTTTAGATAGGGGAATAGGGAATTAGATAAGGGAATATTCCCCTTTAATCCTGAGTGAAAACATATCCTCTACCTTTGTCCCTATTAGGGGTTAACATCTGTTGGGTACGTCTATTGCACCTTAGGATTGTTTTCCTCTAATTAGGGGTACCTATTAGGGAATTTTCCCTCTATTTAGAAAATTACTCTAGTTTAGGGTTGCTTCCCCCATCCTTTAGTAGGGGTGAATCTCCTTTTCTCTTATTAGGGATAAATCCCCCTTTGATCTGATTGGAAAATACCTCTCTTTTTTATTAGTAGATAGGGGCATATCCTCTTTAGAAAGGGGAATAGGGAATTAGATAGGGGAATATTGCCCTTTAATCTGGAGTGAAAACATATCCCCTACCTTTGCCCCTATTAGGGGGTAAATATCTATTGGGTTATACCCCCTAATTCAAAACAGTCCCCTCCAACTACTAATATACCACCACCTCGTATCTGATTTCGTAATTTCCGTCTCGAATTACAAATAACTATTCCTCATTTAGAAATCAAGATTATCATCCTAAAAACTAATTAAATTCCTTTTGACAGATATATATTCCTATAAATAAATGAAATTCATAAAGATTTTGCTATCTCTTTTGCAGCTGACCATCAAAAGATGAAACGACTAGGGCAGATTCATCCGTCAAAGATTGCCAACGAGGAGGATGACCAACCACCCCAGCGTCCACCTTTCTCCAATCTGGCTATAATCCTCTTTTCCTCTCTTTCTACTCACACTCCCGGGAAGAAGTCTCTCCAGGAAAGTCTCGCCATACGTATATATAAATATATGTGTGTATAATGAAAACTGAGCTTACTCTCTCTTTGAAAGATGGAGCTTTCAGTATGCTTTCTTCTCTTTCGCACACTCGATCTCTTTTCCTTTTCTCTTAACTCTCCAACCACCCTTTACAAATCAAAGCCGCGGCAGTAATAAGCACCCGCGGTGGAGTGAAAAGGGATGGCGAAAAGGAAACGGCAACTTGCCGAGAGAGGAGTGGTCATACGTGAAAACTTGGAGGGTTCAGGAGGATGGTGGATGATGCATTATTGAGTGGACTCTCGAGGGTGTGTAATCACACACATCCTGAAACGTTGCGCTAATGGACTTCGACCACCTCTCCTCCGCCTTCACCCTTTCACGATTATAAAACCAAAAATAATTCCGTCTTCTTGCTGATTATCTTTAATGATGAGAATTCTCGAAAAATGAATTATGAATATTTTAAAGGATTAATATTTCGATATTTGAAAAATTCGGGAGTGAAATATTTCAGAAAATTCTGATTAATTTTCCACAATTTGCGTTTAACATTCAAACCAGTGGAGAGGGAAAACTGTAGAGTAACCTCTCCTGAGTACAACCGGTTTATCGACAGTCGAGTTCTAGTGATCTGCACAGGTCGATTACCGACAGCGCATATTCGACCACCTCTCCTGTCTCCTGACTTAACTAGGATTAAATTTGTGTCGATTGACTTTCACTTAATCGTCGAAATATGCGTCCGAAGTTTATCCCCACTCCTAGGTCATCTATGTCTGGGTCAATTACTTTTATTTTTTACATACATATCAAAATCAACGTCTGAAGTTTATCCCCACTCCTTTAGCAGGTAAGCTTTAGTCAATTTTAAATAATCTTTGTTCAAATCAACGTTCTAAATTTATCCCCACTCCTGCGGCAAATAAAATAAACTAATTATTTGTTAAACATTTTCGAAATCAGTTTTAGAAACTCATCTTTATTTCCATGGCAATTAACTTTAAGTAAATTTCGTTTAATTTTCGTCAAAACCACGTTAGAAGTTCATCCCCACTCCTGTTGCAACTAATTTTAGGTCAATTTTGTTTAATCTTTGTCCAAAACGGCGTTTAAGTTTATCCCCACTCTTACGGCGAATATGCTTAAGTCAACTTCTCATAGTCTTTACGTATTCTTTGAAATATGTGTCTAAAATTCATCCCCACTCCTTCGGCAAGTGAGCTTAGGTCATCTTCGCTTCATCTTTGCTAAAAAACGCGTTCAATTTTACCCCCACTCTTACGGCAAATATGCCTAAGTCAACTTTCCTTAATCTTCACGTGACCTTTCGAAATACGCTTCTAAAATTCATCCCCACTCCTCCGGTAACTGAGCTTAGGTCAACTTTACTTAATCTTTGCTCAAAAACGCGTCTGAAATTCATCCCCACTTCTGTGGCAACTGGTCTCAAGTTAAATTTACCTTATTTTCGTCCAAATCCACGTTCGAAATTTACCCCACTCCTGTGGCAATAAATTAAAGTGAGTTTTGTTTAATCTTCGTCGAAATACGCGTCAAAAATGTATCCCCTCTCCTGTGGCAAGTATGTTTATATCCGATTTTATAAATTTTCATTCAAATACGCGTTCGAAATTTATCCCCACTCCTACGGCAAATAAGCTACAATAATTTTTGCTTAATCTTCGTCAAAATCCAAGTCAGAAATTCAACCCCTCTCCTATGGTAAGTATATTTATATCCGATTTTATTAATTTTCATTCAAACACGCGTTTAAAATTCATCCCCACTCCTACGGCAAATATACTTAAATAAATTTTGCCTAAACTCCACATACTCTTCGAAATACGCGTCTGAAAATTATCCTCCCTCCTGTGGCAACTTATCTTAAGTCAAATTTATTTAAATCTCGTCTAAAACCGCGTTCGAAATTTATCCCCACTCCTGTAGCAAATAAGCTAGAATAACTTTCGTTTAATCTTCGTCAAAATCCACATCAGAAATTCATCCCCTCTCCTGTGGTAGGAATGTTTATATCAGATTCTCTTAATTTTCGTTTTAATCCGCTTTTGAAAATTATCCCCACTCCTTAGTCACTTACGCTGAAGTCAACTTAGCTTAATTTTTGTGTCGAAATTTTTTTTTGTGACGAAATCGGCGATCGAAATTCATCCCCACTCCAAGGTCAGGTATGCTTAAATCGATGTTGCCTATTCCTTATAAACCATTGTAGACATATTGTATAAAACACATTACTGAATCGGCAGAGAGGGAATACAAGGAGAAAATATCCCCAGGAGTGGGGATCCACTCCGGACGCATTCTGACGACACTAATGCAAAATTTCTCCACAAAAGTGCTAAGAGATTATTTCTTTGAAAGCGTTTTCAAATTAAAAATCGAAATAGACGCTACAGTTGATTAATATAATGCAACATCTTTCAACTTGTCGCTCGTGTGCTAATCTTCTTTCCTCATCCATTTTCACAGATTGATTCCATTAGTCACAATATTTTATAATCTGCGAAACATTTTAGCGAAATCAGCTTATAATTCTGCCAACGATTCTCTCATATTGCTTTACAATTTAATTCTGAAAGATGAGTCATGAAGCGTTCCTCCAGCGAAATACAATTCAATGTAATACAAATTGCAACGAGAATCAGATATTAAATTATTCATTCCAGAAATGGCGAGCATTTGATAAAATGTTGAATTCATAAAACCTGTTAAAGTTAGATTTCTGTATTAATAAATTAATTTCAATTCGTAATAAATAGTGAAAATTGTCCTCTCTCTTCGAGTTCACTGACTACAAACGATTAATAAAATTAAAATTAACTCCCATAGTCTTGTCGCACATTATATTAAAATCACATTCAACACGATCAATACCTGCCTTATTCTTGCATGAATAATTTAAAATCCATTTATTCCAAATGTCAAAATTGTTTTTACTTGACTATATAAATGTGTGATTAATCTCGGATTAAAATCCTTTCTAGGAGAATAGACTTTACTAACCCTTCAGTTTTTGGAATATTATTTGGCATATTAAACAGTGCGAGCTTTTCAAGTGCTTGGAATGATACTGAAATAATACTTGATATAGGAAACAGGAGGAAGATCGGACGGATCCTCCACCCTGTCGGCCCAGTGCGGATTAGCGGATAATCCGTAAGGGAACGAGAATTTGTTGAGAGAAAAGCGGAAATGCTAATCTCTCGATGGGAGATTCACGGATACAGTAGTAGCTTCCAGGCGCGGAAGTCTTCCTGCAGTATTTTCTCTCTCTCTCTCTTTACCCCTTTACACGTCTATCTTTGCACCTCTTTCTGCGTGTCTGTATGTGAACTTTAATCGCCTCCGAGAATGCGCAAAAGAGAATGCAGCTGTACGTACATATCCCCATCACATCAGGTGGACATCTCAAAGTAAATAATTATAAAATCTCTTAACATTTCACATTTCACTGTTTCACTTGAAAGCTTCACAGACCAAAGATAATTTTGACATTTTATTGCACTGTTTCGTATTTCTCAACTAAAAACGACATGTTCAGGCTTCACAGGCCTATTTTCCCTAAATGTCCCCTATTTTGCGATTAGTCCCTAAAAGTCCTTTATTTAGAAAATGTTACCCTAAAATCCCCTATTTTTCACGAAAGTATATTTAAAGTCAAGATATCTAGAGATTTTCAATTATTTTCAATCTTCTTTACAATTTTTATTATTTTTTCAATCTTCAATTATTTCTATCAATTTTCAGTTATTTTCTCCAATTTTTAATTTATTAAATTATATTTTAATTGATTTCCTAAATTTTCAATCCTTCATTCCTTAATTTTTTCAGGGTGTCTATTAATTTCGTCCCACAAAATTCCTGGGTTTTTTCTCTTGTTAACCTAAAATTTATTTTAAATATAAATAGACTTACAAATGGCTACAAAAATTGAAGATAACAGTTGATAATTGAAGAAAATAATTGAAATTCAAAGAAAATAATTGAGAATAGAAGAATTAAATATTAAACTTAACAAAAAATAATAATTAAGAATTAAAAGAAATAATTAATAATAGAAAAAAATAATTAAACAAGGACAAAGATATATTTGACAATTAGAAACAAAATTAAAAAAAAAGTCAATATTAATCTACAATTGAACAATAATTGAAAAAATTGAACAATAATTATTAAATTCAAAGAATATAATTAAAAATTGATAGAAAATCAAAAAAAAAAAAAATTTAAGTTAATAATTAAAATTGAAGAAATAAATTGAAAATTAAATAATGAAATTGAAATCAGAAAAACACAGAATTATTGAATATTAAAAAAAACAATTGAAAATTGAGAAATAAAACTGAAATTCGAATACAATAATTGAGAATTAAATAAAATAACTGAATAATTGGATTGAAAAAAGAAGAAAATAATTTATAATTAAAAGAAAATGGAAAATGTCATGAATTATTTAATATTGAAGAAAACATTAAAAATTGAAGAATAGAATTGTTATTTAAAGAAATTAATTGAGTACTAAAAAAAATAATTAAACAATTGAACAATTAAATTGAGAATAGAAGAAAATTATTGAAAATTGAAGCAGGTTTTAAAATAGGAAATAAATAACTGATAATTGAAAAAAAATAATTGAAAAAAGTCGAGATTACTAATTATTGAAACAAATAATTGAAAATTGAACAAAATAAAAAATTAAAGAAAATAATTGAAAATTGAAGAAAGTACTTAAAAATTAAAGACAATATTTGAAAACAGCAGAAAAATTTAGAAATCGACGGAAATAATTGCGAATTGATGAAAATAATTGAAAAATTATCAATTTAAATAAAACTGGAAAGAAAAACATAATTTAAAAAAGATGAGAATTGTTAAATATTGAAGAAAATTGAGAAGAAATTGAAAATTGATAGTAATATGAGAAAATAATTGGAAATTGAAGAAAATAATTGAAAATTAAAAAAAATCATTGTAAAAAGCCTAGAGTTATTGAATATTGAAAAAAAACAATTGAAAATTAAAGAATGGAATTGAATGTCGAAAATTATAATTGAGAATTAAAGAAAATAATTCAAGAATTGAACAATGAGATTGAAAGTAGAAGAAAATAAGAGATAATTGAAGAAAAAAGAAATTGAACAACCCAGGAATTATAGGATTTGAAGAAAACAATAAAAAATGAAGAATGTAATTGTAATTTGAAGATATTAATTAAAATTGTAGAAAGTAATTTGAAATTTAAGAAAATGTAATTTTATGAAAATTTTTGAATAATAATTGATGAATTGAATTGAAGTTTCAAAAACATAATTGATAATTGAAAAAAAATATTGAAAAAAGCCGAGAATTATTGATTATAGAAGAAAATAATTGAAAATTGGAGGAGTTATTGAAATGTCAAATAAATAAATGATAATTGAAAAAATAGTTGAAAAAAGTCGAGAATTATTTAATATTAAATTAAATAATTAAAAATTGAAGAAAATAATTGAAAATTAAATCAAATAATTGGCAATTGAAAAAAATAATTTATAGTTGAAGAAAATAATTAAAAATTAATTTAACAAATTGAAAATCGTAGAAAATATTTCAGAATTAAAGAAATTAATTAGAAATTGATGAAAATAATTGAAAATTGATGAAAATAATTGGCAATTGAAGAAAATAGTAGAAAATCGAAGAAAATAATTGAGAAATGATGGAAATAATTGATAATTGAAAGCACACAATAGAATTGCCCATAACTATATAAACTATTATAATTTGAGGAATTAGCAAGGGGGAAATAATTCAAAATTGTTAGAATTAAGAATTAGAAATGTAATATAATTTATTTAGGGTAGAACTGTTAAACTGTAAAATTGTACATGGAATTAATGATAAATAAAAAAAAATATATAAACTATTATGCAATGTACGGTCTAATGAAAAAATTGAAGTTCTATCTACATTTTTTCATAATAATCTGACTTTTTCATGTTTAATGTCTTTCATTGTTTCTGCGGTATTTTTAGCGTTAAGAAAAGAAGATAGTAGACAAACGTCTATATTTTATGAGAATATATTATATTATATTTTAATTTTTAATATATTTTTTATTTTTCAATTGTATCATTGTCGCATAATTACACAAAATTTAAACGCATAATCAGATTGGTTCAAAATGCATAAAATTATTATCTTTATTTATAAAACAAATTGATATATTAGTCAAATTTATTATCCCAGAAAAAAAATTCCCGGTTTGACGGAAAATTCCCGGTTAATTCCCGGTTTTTCCCGGTCAATTTAAATTCCCGGTTATTTCCCAGTTTTCCCGGTTAGTAGACACCCTGTTTTATCCTACCATTTATACTTATTTGTATTATTATTTGACTAATTTCTTAAACTGTAAATTACTTTTATCAAATTTAAATTATTTTATTTAATTTAAGTTATTTTTTCTACTTATTAAATATTTTCTTTAATTTTTAGTTTTTCTTATTTTTTAAAATAATTTGAAAATTTTTTAATTATATTTTTTTTATTCTACAACTTTGTAATTTTGTCCCACCCAAATAAAATGGAGGTTCTACTGTATATAATTTATTTATCTTTATTTATAAAGTTTTTAAAGTACCCTAAAAGTTCCCTATTTTTGTATATTTAGTCCTCTATTTTCCCTAAAATATTCTTCACGAGATAATAAAGTATTATTAATAAAGTATTATTTTCAATACAATAATAAATAATTCAATATATTAATTAAAAGTAATTGAATTGTTATTAGTTTTAATTTAATAAATAAAAAATGCACCTAAATAATAAACAACACAATTATTACAAATGTAAATAAATTAGAAATTTAGAAACAAAAAAAATTTTAAAAAGTTATTATTATTCACTATAGTTACAATTATTTTATGATTAATAACTATACTCATTTTATAAATTTAAAATAATTATTTAATAAACTAATGTTTTGAATAAACTTAATAACTTACCTGTCACTAACCATTGCTACGTAACTGGGGAATGATAACAAAAAACATAACCTTAAACATGGAAGTATAATGTTTTTATTTTACAGAAACTTGAAAAGTTAATGAATTATAAACATGCAATAAAACAAAATATAGAACTAAAAATTAGTATAACTTACCAGTTTCACAATTTCCACGTGACCGAAAAGAAATCCGATGACAATCACCACGTGCATCAGAATAAAAAGAAATATCAAAACCTTAAATGACATAAATAATTATAATACTTTTAGAAACAAATAACATTTAAATAATAGAACTAAAAACAGATAAATAAGTTAGAAATAAGATAAAAATAACTAAAAGATTATTAATATTATTATTAACCACCTGTCAGAAACGGATGACAATGTAAACAAAACATTATTTCACTTAAAACACTATAACCTGAACAATTTCACAAAAATCACTGTCACTTCTTTAACTATCACTCCTTAATTATTACAATTTAATTTATTTTCAATTTATTATTATTTTATAAAATGCAATTATTCAATAAACGAAGATTTTAAATAAATTAAAAAATAGTACAAATAAACGTCTAAACTGTGATGTTATTGTTGACAAAAAATATCGAAAATCTGCTAGCCAATCAGAAGCCCGATAAAACGTGTTACACCTCTGAAGTTGGTCGAAAGGGAGTCGAAAGTTGGTCTCGTATAGGGAAGTCAAAATCAAAGCTAATTTCTATATATTGACTATTTTAATACAATTTTTTGTTATTTTAGATTGCTAACATTATAAGAAATTTTATATAATAAACTTGAAGTTACAATATTTAATTGAAAGATTTTAATTCTTCTGCAAAACAAAAAACCGAAACTCAAAACTATCGATAGTGAGGTTTGATATGTACTGACCAATGGGAAACTCGGAAATGAAGTTACATGTCTGAAGTTAACCACAACGTCTGTTCTTTTTAGAATAGGAGAATAGAATTGTCACTGTAAAGCCTGCATGTTTTGTCATTTTCTATTTCCTTTAGAAAATAGTATTCTATTATCTATTTCTATTTTCATAAAATGTTTTTTTTTGTGGATAAGATATTCTTTTTATGACATATTCACTTTGTCACCAGCTCCTTTTTGTCTTTCATATCTCCCTTCACTCTATATCCAATCAATTCTTGCGAGTCCCGTGTGGCTTGGATACAAGGCAACAACACAGGCAACACCTCGTGACTTATAATCGCATTTCTCACCCCTTCGAGAAAATACTCTCACCCAGAGAATCATCCTTTGCTAATGGCCATTGGCCAAAGCTTTTAGCTAAACGTGGCTCTTTCTCTGATCTATTCTTCGGTTAATCCCTTGATTATACTCGTCCATCCGGTCATCTTTTATTGGTAACGACTTTTGTCCCTTTGCCTCTTTCGATATTCTCCCCTGACACTGAAAAAAAAACACTTGCCCGAGAGAAAAATCTTCGACGCCTGACACTTAAAGTGAACAATACCTTTCTCGGAGGCAACGTTCTGGAAAATCGAATCGAATTGCTAAACTTATTTGATTGCCTAAATTCATTACTTTGAATCAATGAATCATTGGAAAGGGAGTGTTTGTTTGAAAATCAATCCATGCTGATAAGTGTATTGATAGATAGATAAATGGATATAATAGTGTGGCAAAAATTTCCACGCACTTAAAGATTGAAAATTGATTGAACAGATTGAATTAACACTAGGGTAAATTAAATAAACCACCAAACAGTGAAGCAGTAGAGTGTTTACAGTCTACGAATAAAGTAGGTTAAGAAAATTTTTCATTCGTAAAATTGACACTTAATATATTGTAAAATCAATGAAAATAAATATAAACACCTCCGACCAGGTCAACAAATCAGTTTCTAGAAGTATTGAGTTCGAGAAGGAATTTATTCTAGCTCTGTTTACAAACTGTCAGATTGGGAGGCGGCCATTTTTGACCGGCTGCTTTAAGGCGCATCCTCACCGCTAAACCAGGGTTCGGTAGCAAGAACGGCTGTGACTTAAGTCAAGTAGCGATCGATACGTTGAGTAGCGGTCAATAAGCGGTATACATATATTTTCAGGGGCATATGTTTTTTAATGCAAAAGTTGACAATCTTATTTGATTTCGAGTAATAAATTCATTTGTAATGATTTATAACAAGATTATACATTATCAAAAATTAAAAATATTTTAAATACAATATTTAGTGGTAAATAAAACAATATTTATATGTATAAGATATCATTTATAAAAATTTGAAATTAGAAAAAGAGTTTTAAAATAATAATTGAAATTTGTGAAATTAATATTAATTTAATATATTGAAATAAATTATTTAATAAACAAGACTTAAAAATCTTTGACTTTAGTAGAAGTACAATATAACATTTTCATGGGTTAAAAAATATAACATGTAGGTACTATAAAATCTTTTGTGTCAAAATGATACGAGCCCAAAATAATGATTGAAAGTTTTAATAATTGATTGGATAAAGATGCGAATAATTAAAATTGGGTGAAAATACTTGAAAAATGATTAAAATAATAGAAATTTGATGATAATTATTGCAATTTTAGAAAGGTAATTGAAAAAATTACAGAATATATGTGAAGTAAAAGAAAACACCCAACTAGAAAATGATTTCAAGAATTTTAAATTTAGGCAAATAATTAAAACATTATAGATATAATCGAAAATTGAAGAAAATAATGGAAATTTAAGAGAAATAATTTAATAATTTTTGGGATTAATCGACAAATAATCAAATTAATATAACATTTGTGAAAATCATTGCAAATTAAAAACAAAAAATCCAAAATTGACGAACGGAATTAAAATTTGAGAAAAATAATTGAACAATGATTAAAACATTGAAAAGTGAATACAATAACTTAGATTTGAGATAATAAATGAAAATTCAGGGAATTAATTAAAATATAATTAATATATCTAATTAAAAGGCGGAGAAACTAATTGCAAAAAGATAAAAGAAAATGAAAATTGAAGAAAATAATTGAAAAATGAGATAATCTAAAAATTTAAGAATTTAATTGAGGAATAGCAAATGTAATTAAAAATTGAAAAAATTGATTGCAAAATTATAACAATAATAATTAAACATTGAGGACAATTATTAAAATATGAGAAAAATATTTTAAAATCTAGGAAATAAATTGAACAATAAAGTAAATAATACAAAATTCGAGAAAATATTTGCAAAGTAATAAAAATAATTAAAATTTGAAAATAAATTTTAATTTGAGAACAATATTTGGAAAGTAATAAAAATAATTAAAATATGAAAATAAATTTTAATTTGTGAAAAATAATTGGAAAAACTACATCATATATTTGTAATAAAAGAAAATAAGGGGTCATCCATAAAGAACGTGTCACTAATTTTCGGGGTTGGTGACCCCCCCCCTCAATTTGCACCTGATTGCAAATTAAAATTTATTTATACCTCCCCCCAATCAATTTTTTTCTTATACATTAATTAAATCTAATTATATATCTAATTTTCGGAATTTTTGCACCTAGCTGCAAATGCCCCCCCCCCCCCTAAGTAAAACGTTTAAAAATTCTTTATACCCCCTCCCCCCAATCAAAGATGAGAAAAAATATTAGAATAAGAACATAAAAATAAGATCGTTCTAAATTTAAAGTATCCTCCTCCCTCTTGTTACAAATTGTTGCATTTTTCGACCCCCCCCCCCCCCGTAACAGTGGAACGTTGTTTATGGATAACCTCTAATTGCAGAATAATAAAAATAATTATAAATTTAAAAATTAACTGGAATATGAGATAAATAATAAAAAAATTTAAAAATTAATTTAAAAATAATTGGAAATGACATAAAATAATTGAAAAATTATAGAAGTAATTGAAAAGTGAAGAAAATTAAATATAATTTATAAAAATTTAAGAAAAATAATTAAGAAAATTATAGAATTTATTTGATAGAATAGAAAATGATTGAAAGTCGAAGAACATTATTTAAATTCTTAAAAAATATAACTAAAACTTTAAAAAAATAAATAAAAACTTAAAAATTTAAATTTTTTAATAAAAATTGATGAAGCATAAAACAGGTTTTTTAATATTCAAAAATATTTGGAAAATGATTATGGAAAACGATGAAAATAGTGAAACTGATAATTAAATTAATAAATTTGATGAGTTATATCCTTCCATTATTTAATTGATTACAAATTGATATTAATAATTCGATATTAAAGAAATTAATTGTGATTTGAAGAAAAAAATTACAATTTGAAAAACAAAAATCATATTTTGTAAAAATAATTGAAAAATAACGACAGAAATTGAAAATTAATTTGTAAATAATAAAAGTAATTTGATATTGGAAGAACTAATTAAAACTAAAAAACTTTTTTTTTATAATTTAAGAAGATAATTGAAACTTGCTGAAATTGAATATAAAATTTAAGGTAAATTTTGAAAAAAGTGAAAATAATTAGAAATTGAAGGAAATCTATGAAAAATGAATAAGATTGTTAAAAATTGTAGCAAATAGTTGAAATCATAATAGAAAAAAATTGTTAAAAATTGAAGAAGGTTTTTAATAATTTTAAATTTACTATTCTCAAAGCGTGGATTAATTAAATTTTGAACCAATGAAGTTTTTAAATTAATTGAAGCTTGTAGAAATTAAAATTGTGATAAGTTATAAATTTGACAGAATTTTACGTAAGTGGTAAAAATTTGAAATTTAAAACAAAAAAACATCTAATAACAAACTTCAGGTGTGGACAAAATGAATGAATGAATGAGAGAAACTTGTAAATTATAATATTATGTGTACGTCCGTATAAAAAAGGACCATTTTTTAATTTTATTTTCCGAGATATCCGCATTTTTCTAAAAAGCTTCAGATTTTCAATTTTTTTATTGCTCTTAAAACAAATTACGTAATGTCCTACGTCAAATTATTAATTTATTATTAATTATAATTTAGAAAATTTGTAGATTTTAAAACACCAAAATAAAAAATCTTTTGACCACCAATAATTATTTGTCAAGATTTTAAGGTATAGTTTTCATTGACAGTTCAAAAACAATTGATATTCATTTTAATTTTTAATCTGAGCCAGAGAAATGATAATTTCAACATTTTTGACATTTTATTTCAAATAAGGCAATTTTTCTTGAACTTAAAATAATTTCGCATGTTTATATAAGTTAACTTTATTGTAAAAAAATTGCAAAAAAATTTCATCTATTGTTATTCTATTTTCAATTTGAGCCAGAGGAATGACTCTTCAGGTTGTGAATCGATGAAAAAGCCTCAATTTATATTTTTTAATGATTTTAAATTTCTTCCTTTGACTTGGAGTAATCGTTATCATCTTATTTAATAATTTAAATAATTATATTTTTACGAAACCCATTTAACGAATTACTATTAGAGACGTCAATGTATTTAATAAGTATGAAAAGAAGTAAATATCTTAATCTATATATAAAAAATGTTGAATAATATTCGACAAGCCAGAAAAATGACGCGAAACCAAAGAGAATAAAATACATTTGCTATCTATGGAAAATCTATAAGATGTATGTTATTTATACTTTTTACAAATATTCTACAATCTTCTAGCTTCTAGAAAATATCTGTAAAATATTGTTATAAAAATATTAAATAATAGTTTTACGTTTTGAAAAAATGAAAAATTGACATAGGACAGGTTAAAAAGCTATCTTTTAGTAGTTGAAATTACAAAAAAAGTACCTTAAATTAGTAGAATAAAATAAATTCTTTTGCAGGATTTTTCGAAAAAGTGGTAAACTATTGACGTATAGAGAGGAATTGTTATAAATTGTTATAATTATGGAGAAAATCTTGAGGACATACAAAAGTAATATTCGGTTTAGTCTGAATATTTCCTCAACTCTAAATTATTAATTCAATAATAAGGTTTAGTTATTTCCCTCAATTCCAGTTATGCCGATGGACACATAACCTAATACCACACTTCTTCACTTTCAAAAATCTTAAATCTTACCCAGGCGACAAAGTGAGTTATCAGGCGATATGTCCATCTGCCTGTTTTCCTTTTTCTGTATCCAACGCACAAGAAAAATAGGCCGATGGACACATCGCTTAATACCACTTCTAGCCAAACAGATAAAACTAATCTTCCGACAAGTTACGGATATTTCAAGTACTTCTCGTACCTAGATGGATGAACAAAGTAAATAAAGGACTCAAAAGAATGACTCTTCTGTAACCGGAAATTATTACCAAACCATAAAAAGAATAAGATCTTCAATAGAATTTTGTAAAAACGTGTAAAAAATCAGTTCTCTTAGAGTTTATAAAAGGCAAGATAATATCGGATTTAACCTACTATCACTTTGGTTTATTGCGAATTATATTTCAGCACGTGGGAAAAAGACGCCTGGGGTTTTGAATGGGTCCCCATGTATGAAAAAGGTTGCTCAATGATCTGCCGGATAACGAGTTCAGATCGACGGAAACCCACTTTTCCATAAAACTCCTCGACTCGCAATTACGTGAAAGGGAAATTCATAGATATTCGTAATTTTCAATACAAAACCATATTTTCAACTTTTTCGACTCCATTCACAAGATTTCGTAACTCAATTTACCAGATTTTTTCAGTTTGTCGAAAAAGCAAAGAATCTGTTATTAATTTATATAGATATAAAATTGTCAATAATAATAATAAGCGTGGAGAAAAGTTAGAACCGTTAAAGTATCGTACACAATGAATCGCATATTCATGAGGTATAAGAAACCGAGTAACTAACGAGTCGTTAGTTCTTCTCAGTGATAATTCATTTATCTTTCTAGAACAGTCTTATTGCGGCCGAGTGATTCCTGAGTTGTTATGGCTTGCCCATTGTTGATTCCCGACTGACTAATTATGGAAAAATACTCCATTTTACACCAGCGACCCTTATGTATTGGCGGCTCTAACGTTTAGTCGTCATCGTTCGAGGAATCGAATGCTTGGACGGAAACGAGCGTGGAAAAGCCAGCATACCCACGAGAACGGCAAAATTAAATAAATTGTACGACTTTTTCTCGCATTCTTTTTCTACTTTAATGACTCAAGTATTTCATTCCATTCTGAACATGTAAAAAAATTACGGTGATTACATTCTATTAGAAAAAGTTTACAATCGACTGTAATCCAGGTTTTATCATTGTCTCACACAAACGTTGCTTAATTTGTTTTAAAAAGATTCTGAATTTTGTTTCGAGTGTAAAGTTATCAAGATTATGTATTTGTAATAATTAACAAGTTTCTTTCATTATTTTATTCTTTTATTTATGTCCACACGTGAAATTTGTCACTCGATGTTTTTCTTTGTTTTCAATTTTTTAAATCATATTTCACCTTTCCAAAATGTCAAAATTTAAAATTATGGCAATTTTAATTTCTTCAAATTTCTTGTAATTTGAACATACATTGAATAAAAATTCAATTAATCCACCAGCAATTTTTGGACAAATTATTTATTTATTTACTTATTTATTTAATACAATATACGTGTTATATACCCCATTAGATAATTATCTATAGAAACAATAAATTAACAAATCAGGTCGCATCATTATTATTACAAATTATAACAACTGCTATTTTCATTATTATTACTAGACACGTATATAAAATAATTAGTTAATAATAATTTACAAGTTTAATTCATTTATTTTTTCTTCCTTTTATTCTGAATAGACCAAAAATTGTCACTAAATGATTTTTTCTTAATTTTTACATCATACTTCACCTTTTCAAAATGTTGTCAAATTTTAAATTTCCAGCAATTTTAATTTCTTTAAATTTCTGTTGATTGTAACTTGCATTAATTAAAAGCTCAATTAATCCACAGTTCAAATATACTAAAATTAAAGTGATTCAAAAATTTCTGAAATTGTTTATAATTTTTTTCTCTTATAGTTTAAATTACTTAAATTACAATTATCGACTATTTTTACCACTTATCAATTATTTTCTGCAATTTTTAATTATTTTTATTATTTCTCACTTTTTTCCCTGAATCTTAAATCTACTTTCCACGAATTTCAATCATTTCATTTTCTTTTTTCAAGCACTTATTTTCTACTTCGACAATAAAACAATTTCATTATTTATTATTATTAGTCGCAAATTTAAATTAATTTTTTTAATTTACCATTATTATATTCATTTTGCAATTACTATCTTCTATTTTTAACAATTTTCATTATTTCACAATTAATGAAATTTCAAATAAATACCTCAATTTTCAATTATTTTGTTCAATATTCATTTCTTTTATCATTTTGGAATTATTTTCTACATCTTTTAATTGTGTAATTTATTGTTCAATTAATTTTCTAAACTTTTATTTATTACCTCAAATTTAGCTTATTTTAATCAATTTTCCATTTTTTAAACGTTATTTGAATTATTTTCTTTCACTTAAAAAAAAATCCTGTAATTTTACTATTTTCTCCAATTTTCAATTGTTATCATTCTTATGGCATAAATTTCATAAATTTCAATTCGGTACCTAAAATTTTAATCATTTTCATCATTTCTCAATTATTTTTTTTAACTTTAAATTATTTTCATCATGTTTTAATTATTTTTTACAATTCTAAACGGTTTTTATCAATTTTTATCAACCATATAGCTCAATTTTTAAT
The DNA here is from genome assembly GCA_037103525.1 of Ganaspis brasiliensis. Classification (NCBI taxonomy): domain Eukaryota; kingdom Metazoa; phylum Arthropoda; class Insecta; order Hymenoptera; family Figitidae; genus Ganaspis; species Ganaspis brasiliensis. Next base: position 5,429,167 of record JAZKLR010000022.1, on the reverse strand, counting down.
TATTATTCTCATTTTGTAGAATTATGTTTTAAGATTTTTGAATATTTTTCTCGAAATTTCAATCATTTTCTTCAATTTTTATGTATTTTCACACTTTTTGGCATAATTTTCAAAACTTTCAATCATTTTCATCCTATTTCAAATATTTTTCTTAATTTTAAATTATTTTCATCATATTTCAATTATTTTTCACAATACTAAATTGTTTCTATCAATTTTTATGAATTATGTCGGCAATTTTTAATTATTATTCTCATTTTTAGAACTATGTTTTAAGATTATTAAATATTTTTTCAAATTTAAATTATTTTCTTTAAGTTTTAATTATTTGTATTCTTTTGGCATAATATTTAAAAATTTTAATTATGTATTTAAAATTTTAATCATTTTCATCATATTTTAATTATGTTTTTCAATTTAAAATTATTTTTATCATTTTTCAATTATTTTCCTCAGTTTTCAATTATTATTCTCATTTTGTAGAATTATGTTGTAAGATTATTAAATATTTTTCTCAAATTTCAATTATTTTCTTCAAATTTTAATTATTTTTATTCTTGTATCATAATTTTAAAATTTTCAATTATGAAAAAAAAAGTATCTGAAATTTCAATTATTTTTAGCTTATTTTAATTCTTTTATTTCATTTTTATATATTCCCATGTTTGTCAATTAATTTCTCGAATTTCGAATTATTTTTCTCAAATTTTAATTATTTCTTCTTATTTAAAGATATTCTGCATTTTTTTCAATTATGTTTTTCAAATTTTGTTTATTTTTTCAACTTATCATTATTTTATTCAAATTTTAATTATTTTTATAATTTTTAGTTATTTCCCCTAATTTATAATTACTTCCAGTTTCTTAAAAATGAATTTCTAAAATTTTAAAGTAGATATTGTTCTCTAAATCTACAATAATTTTTTTTAATTTTGAATTATTTTTATCATTTTCCAACGATTTACTTTAACTCTATATTATTTTGGTTATGTTTTCAATAAATTTCAAAAAATTTTAATTATTTCTACAATGTTTCAAATTCTTTCTTAAATTTCAAATTGTAGAAATTTTGTTGCAAATTATTATTTTTTTATTTCACGTAATTTCTGTAAATTTTTCAATTTTTTCTTTAAACTTGCAATCGTTTTCTTCGCTTTTTGAGTATTTTTCTCATTTTTCAATTGTTTTCCTCAAATTTTTATTTATTCACATTCTTTTAAAAAACAATTTTTAAAAATTTCAAGTATTATTCTCAAATTACAAATTTTTATTTTCTTTAATTTTGAAATATTTTCATCATTTTGCAATGATTTTCTCTAATTTTATATCATTTTGGTCACGTTTTTAATGAATTTCCAAAAATTTCAATTACTTCCTTTAATTTTTAAATATTTCTTTAATATTTTAATTGTATTCTGAAATTTATATTTGGTGAACTTCATTTGCAAATTATTTTTTTATTTCACGTATTTTCAGCAATTCGTCAATTATTTTTCGCAATTTTTAATTGTTCTCATTTTTTAAAATTATTTTCTTTAATTTTTAATTAGGTACTAACGTTCTTTTGCATAATTTTCAAAGAGTTTTTAATTATTTATTTGTAATTTCCATTATTTTTTACTCGATTTTTAATTATAACAAAGATTTTCTTGAACTTTATGTATTTATTATTTTTTGCCATTATTTCTCTTACATTAAATATTTTTCTCTTTAATTTTAAATGATGTTTATCTTTTTTATTTATTTTCTCTAATTTTTAATTATTTTCTTCTTTTTTTCATGAATTTCTCAAAATTTCGAGTATTTTTCTGATATGTCCTTTAACTTGCCTTTATTTAAAATACATTATGTAATTCTTCCAATTATTTTCTCAAATTTTAATTATTGTCTTGAGTTTTAAATTTTTTATATTATTTTTTCATTATTTTCTGCAATTTTTAATAATTTTCATTATTTCTGAATTAATTTCGTATTGTAATTTTGTTTTTTATTACAATCAATTGTTAATTTCAAATTTCATTTTATTTTTTTCAATTTATGAATGTTCTAATCATGTTTTAATTATTTTCTTCAAGATTCAAATTATTTATCAATCATCTTCCCTAAGTTTTAATTATTTTTAATTTTTAAGATTATTTTCTCCAATTTCAAATTATTTTGTTTTTTTTTGACATAATTTCTAATAATCTTAATTATTTATCGGAAATTTTAATTGTTTTTATCATTTTTAAATTATTTTAACCAATTTTCAATTATTTCTATTTTTTAAAATTATTGTCTAAGATTTTAAAATATTTTTTTCAAATTTCCCGATTATTTTCTTCAAGTTTTCATTACTTTCAATTTATTATTTTCATAGTTTCAAAAATTTTTATCTATTTATCTGATATTTTAATTATTCAATTTAATTTTAAATTATATATATTGTTTTAGCAATATTTCCTTTAATTTTCAATTATTTACGTTTATTTTCATAATTTCCAAAAAAAAACTGTTAATTCTTGATCTGTAATATTCATTATTTTACTCGATTTATAATTATAACAACGATTTTCTTGTATTTTATGTATTTATTAAATTTGTCATTATTTCTCTGACATCAAAAATTGTTCTCTTCAATTTTAAATTATGTTTATCTTTTTTTATTTATTTTCTCTAATTTTTAATTATTTTCTTCTTTTTTTCATGAATTTCTAAAAATTTCGAGTATTTTTCTGATATTTCCTTTAACTTGCCTTTATTTAAAATACATTATGTATTTTTTTTCAAGTATTTTCTCAAATTTGAATTCTTTTCCAGAGTTTTAAATTATTTATATTATTTCTTTATTATTTTCTTCTATTTTTAATCATTTTCATTATTTCTGAATTAATTTCGTATATTTTTAATTAATTATCTCAGTTCCAATCGTTTTGTTAAATTTTCGATTATTTTCTTCAATTTTTCATTACTCTAATTTTGCTTCAACTATTTCTAAGATTTTCAAATATTTCTCTTAAATTTTAATTATTTTCTTTAATTTTAAAACATTTCTGTGATTTATTAAACTTTTCTCCCCAATTTTTAATTGTTATAATTTTTTTTTCAATCAATTTGCAAAGTTTGAACTTATTTGTTTAAATTTCAATTTTTATTAATTCTAAAATTATATTAATTTTGTCGTGACCATTCTCTGACCTGTAAACTAAAATACTGCGTTTTGATCTAAAAAAAAAACTTATCCCGCAGTTTGAAAATGGAAAAAACAGATTTTCACCGTTTCTGGTAAAGTCGCGCACGCCGCCAAAGTTTTTTTTTTCAAAATTGACTACAAGAACATCATTTAAACATTATTTTTATAAACCATAGTTACCATTTTACGTACTTAAAACAAAATACAAAATAAACAAGGTAAAAGACTTTATCGATTTCTCCGAGTCAGGATGTCAGGTATTATTATTTAAATAAAATAATACGTTTTTAACGTTTCGGTTGTCAATGCAACCCTCATCAGAACTGTGAATTTTATTTTATAATTTAAAATTTATATAACAAAAATATGGCGGAACGTAGAACAGTTAATATAATGGTACTTACTTAATATAATCACAAGATTTTCTTTAACAATTTTTACTCAAGGAATAACGTAAATTGATTGTTATTTTGTGTAAAATAGAGAATTTTGTTCTTTTCAGAAAGAAAGAAAAGTTTGTCAGTAATTTAAAATTTATTCTAATACGTTTCACTTGAAAGTCAATAATATACTGAAAATTTAATTCCATTTTGTTTACTATTTATATATTTACTAGTGGTACAAAGAGAAGGAGAAATTAAGGTTTTGATTATATATATATTTTGATTGAAAATTAATTGTTGATTTTTGATTTTATTTCTCTTAATAATGGATCATATTGCTTGTTAAAATTTGCGATGTCTTCTTTTCGATTAATTGAATATTTTTGTAATTTTATATGTATCATTTCTGAGACAAGGCGTTTATTTTCTGAAGGTTCTTTATCTAGGATTTTAACATTTTGCCAATCAAATTCGTGTTTTAAGTTGTCGTTTCTATTTTTTATGTTTTTGTGTATTGCCATTATGGAATGTCTTTTGCCTTTATGTTCATTAATTCTTTTTCTTATTGGTCTTTTTGTTCGTCCCACATATGAGGCTGGGCAGTCTTGACAATTTATTTTATAAACAGTGTGTGTTATATCATTTTTGTTAGTTTTATCTTTAATTTTCTTAATTATACCATTTAAATTGTTATTTATGGATAAACGATTTTCCCCGTTTCTGGTAAAGTCGCGCACGCCGCCAATGTTTTTTTTTCAAAATTGACTACAAGAACATCATTTAAACATTATTTTTATAAACCCTAGTTACCATTTTACGTACTTAAAACAAAATACAAAATAATAAAACTAAACAAAAATTTTTACAGAATTTTTCGACTGTTAAAAACTTGCCCCGAGTTTAAAAAAAGAATAAAACGATTTTCACCGTTTCTGGTAAAGTCGCGCGCGCCGCCACAAGGTTCATTTGTCAAAATTGCCATTCGAACATCAATTTTCTAAATCCTACGTATACCATCGAGGTTTGAAACTCGTCTAGAACAGCATTTTAATAATCTAATTTTGCGACTGAAACGAAGCCAATTATAAGCACAATCTTCAGAGAGAATCCGATACTTTGGTGAATTGTCGCCAATTAACGGGGATGCGGATTTCCGAAACCAATTTTCATTGCAATTCTTGAGGACTAAGTACCATCATCGACAAGAACGAATTGTATGGCTGGACTGGTACATTACTAATATTCTTTTATTTCGTTGTTCGTTCCTGGCAGGTAAATATTCCCGACGTCCCAGAGCGCAGTAAAACTCTTCAAGTCTAATGAAATTCTATTGTTTCGACGAGCGCGCTTTTTCTACGTGAAAGCGGCCCTCGCTGGTCGGCTTTCCATCTCGCTTGCTCGCCGCATTTCTACGGGATCACGTTAATTAATTTTGGCTCTTGCGTCACCGTTTTACGATAATCTTATAGAAATCGTCCGAATGGCGAGAACGCTGATTAGTTGTGAATTAACATACAATGGAAATCAGTCGGATCAGGCTATTCAGGCAAGTGGTGTGTGCACCCATCACTCCTACCAACTGCTTATCAATTGCTACAATCAAACTCCCTCGCGTCTCCTCACTAGCCTCTAGACATTTGGCTTAATCAGTAATCGCTAATTGCTCCTCTGACGCATTCAAATCAACGCACAAGGAAACGTATGCAAATTATCTAGCTCGGGACAATTAGACGAGGATTCTTGCTCACGCGTATAATGCCACTTCCGGTTTTGTTGCTTTCTTGAAGAATTACCAACAGGTCTAATCTGCAACTTGCAATCGACTGTGTCTTCATCAGAACTATTCAATTTTATAAATAGAAAATCATTGGATTTACAAATTTAATTGTAGGTACTGCTCAGCGTGTTGTATAGGTGAAATAAAACGCGCTTTAAAAAAATGAATAAACGAAAACACAAATAACACCAATATTAGTGTTATTTGGTCATTAGCACATCGGTTATGAATTTGATTGGGACAACGTGGAGATTTAAGGTTATGAATTAAAATGGAAAAAAAGAATTTCAGAAATGATTTATATAAATTCTAATCACTTGAGAGCATTTATAAAAGTGTTTTAATGTGACGTCACAAATCAAGAAGGTTAGGTCATTTTGTCAGGAAGGTTAGGAGCAGATCCAAATTTACATTGAGCTATAAAGGGATTTCTAATATAAATTAGACTAATTTATTTAAAAATTGCATAAATTGTTGCCATTAGAAGATAGAATATGTTCTTTTACATTTTTATAATGCATTCATATTCCTTGTCAATTATTTAGGTTTGTGTTTAAAAGCCAAATAAACAATCACACTGACAGAACTTTCTAACCTATTTTGATTTTTTCACTATTTTTTTGACATTTAAAAATAAGGCAGATAACCGATAAGAAGTATGATTGCAGTAAAAAACGTAAAAAAAAACATGTTTTATCTTTTGCCTTTAAGGGTGTTGCAAGGGGGGAATTCACATAACCTTAAAAATACTTTTCCAAGCACCGTACAATCTATTTTTTTCGAAAACAAAACATGTAATTAAAAATATGTCCATGTACCCATAATTTAAATTTTATGCAGATTCTAAAACTAATTTGACATTTTAGAAATATGTATTATTTTGGCTTCAGTTTGTGAACAAAATATTGAAAATTGTGTATTTGTATAATTTTCAATATTTTGTTTACAAACTGAAGTCAAAATAATACATATTTCTAAAATGTCAAATTAGTTTTAGAATCTGCATAATATTTAAATTATGGGTACATGGACATATTTTTAATTACATGTTTTGTTTTCGAAAAAAATAGATTGTACGGTGCTTGGAAAAGTATTTTTAAGGTTATGTGAATTCCCCCCCCCCCTCCCTTGCAACACTCTTAATAATCCTAAAAGTTTTTTATTGAATTGTCATAAAAATCACTTTTTATTAAATATCCCATTATAACGTAATGTAAATTTGGGTCCGAGCCTAACCTTCTGGACAAAATGACCTAACCTTCTTGACAAAGTGACCTAATTTTGCAAATTAAATGAAAGAAAAATTAAAACAATTAAAAATTGGGGAGAGCAATTTAAAAATTGATAGAAATTTTTTAAAATTAAAGAACATGATTAAAATTTAAGAAAAATACTTAAAAATCTTAGAAATAGTTGAAACAAAATGAGAATAATAAAAAATTAAAGTAAATAATCGAAAATTGAACAAAACGATTGCAATAGAGATAAACAATTAAAAATTTACGAAATTAATTCAGAAATAACGAAAATTATTAAAAATTAAAGAAAATAATAAAAGAACAATATAAATAATTTAAAATTCAAGAAAATAATTAAAATTTGAGAAAATAATGGAAAACATTACGTAATGTATTTTAAATAAAGGCGATTTAAAGAAAATTATAGAAAAATACTTAAACTTTTAAAAGTTCATTAAAAAAAAGAAAGTGATTAAAAATTAGAGCAAATAAATAAAAAAAGATAAACAAAATTTAAAATTTAAGAGAACAATTATTAATTTAAAAGAAATAATGTCAAAAAATACATAAAATAAATACATAAAATACAAGAAATTTGTTGATATAATAAAAAATCAAATAAATTAATGGAAATTACAGATAAATATGTAATTAAAAACTTTTTTGGAAGTTATGAAAAAGAACGTAAGTACCTAATTGAAAATTAAAGAAAATAATTTTCAAAAATAAGAATAATTAAAAATTGGGGAAAATAATTGGAAAATGGCTGAAAATATGTGAAATAATAAAATAATTTGCAAAAGAAGTTTACCAAATTTAAATATAAAAAAATAATTAAAATATTATAGATATAATAGAAATTTGAAGGAAGTAATTAAAAATTTTGGAAATTAATTTAAAAACAATCAAAATAATACAAAATTAGAGAAAATAATTACAAAATGAAAATTAGAGAAAATAAACAATTTTAATTTTATAAAAATACGGAAAATTATTAGTAATTTATTTTTAAAAGAATTAGAAGAATTAAAAATTAGAGTAAGCAATTGAAAAATTATCAAAATACTTGAAAAGTGAAGTAAACAATTGCCAGTTTAAAAAAATAATTGAAAAATTTACTGTAATTACCTAAAATAAAAAAATAATAATTTGCAACAAAATTTCTACAAATTTAAATTTAAGAAAATATTTGAAACATTGTAGAAAAAATTGGAATTTTGGGAAATTCATTGATAACATATCCAAAATATTATAAAATTAGAGAAAACCATTGCAAATTGCAAAATGATAAAATTAATTTGAAATTGAAAAAAATAATTGTAATTGGAGAATAATATCTAGTTGAATATTTTAGAAATTTATTTTTAAGAAAATGCGAGAAATTAAAAATTAGGGAAAATAATTGAAAAATGGCTGAAAATACGTGAAATATAAAATAATTTGCTGAAGAAGTTGATCAAATTTAATTTTTCAAAAATAATTAAAATATTAAAGAAATAATTGAAAATTGAAGGAAGTAATTGAACTTTTTGGAAATGAATTTAAAAACAAACAAAATAATTAAAATAATTCAAAATTAAAGAAAATAAAAATTTGAAATTTGAGAAAAATACTTAAAATTTTTAGAAATTTATATTTGAAAGAATGGGAATAATTAAAAATTGGAAAAAAATAATTGAAAAATGATAAAAATGCTCGAAAAGTGAAGAAAACAATTGCATACTTTAAAATAATAATTGAAAAATGTACAGCAGTTGCAAGAATAATTTAAATTTTATTTATTTATTTCATAACATATCAATAAGAATTGGAGAAAGTAATTGAAAAATAATTTTAAAATTTGAAACTTAAAGAAAGTAATTTAAATATGATAAACTAGGTGAAAATTATGTCCATTTCATGGACATTTCGTTTCCATGTAAGCAAAATAATTTGCTTTTTCATACAGGAAGCAATAATTTAATAATATAAAAGTTAATAGGAGAAGTTAAAAAAAAATTTTAATGAAAAAAAATGAAAAAATGGGTTTAAAAGACCCAAAGTTTAAAATTATTTTGGGAAATACAAAATTGAACAAATACTTTCTAAAATTATATGAAAAAAATGCAAAAATAAGAAAGTTAGGGAAAATTTAATAAAATCTACGAAAATGAAGAAATAAAAAAATTATACTAAATAAATGAATAACAGAATGTAAAAAAATTAAAAACCATAAAAATCTTGCAAAAAATGAAAAAATTATTTAGCAACAAGAAAAGTAAGGATTTAATTTTAAAAATGAGAAAATTAAAAAATATTGATTGAAACGACTTTTACAAAAAGAAAAAATAAAACATATTTACAAAATTTGAGTAAAAGTCTCAAAATTTTAAATTGAATAAAGAAAAAAAAGAAACTATAATCCGAGAAAAAAACGATAAAATAAAAAAAAGAATTAAAATCATACAAAACTTCCATAAAAAAAATTAATAATTAAAAAATAGGAACAAAAATTTAGAAAACTTTAAATCTCTTAAAATTTGAGAGAATGAAAAATTAAAAAAAATATTTAGAAACTTAGGAATTAAAGCATATTAAGAACATTGAATCAATTTTACTAAAAACTGGAAAGTTGTGAAAGTAGAATAAAAAAAATGTAGAAAGATTAGTGAAAAGTCTATAAAAACATTTAAAAACTATTCAAATATTTTCTCTATGAGGAATAAAAGAAAGATTTGTTTCAAAAATGGAAATATTGAGAAAAGATATATTTAGAAAGGGTTTTAGAAGAAAGAAAAAATCTTCACATTTTATAGATTTAAAGGAGTAATTAAAGACAATCCTGGAATCTGCAAATAAATCTAGAAACGAAACGAAAATCTACTAGAATTTGGTTAATAGTTAAAAAAAATTAGACAAAAATATCATGCGAAAAATGACAAAAAACTGAAGATTGAAGATGCAAAAATAATTTAAAAATCTTTAAAGGAATTATGAAAAAATAAGAAAATGAAAATAAATTTTTCAATATAATGAATGACTCCAAAAATAAGAGATCTATAGAAAATTTACTGAAAAGTGAGAAAATTTGAAAAAAGAGGTAAAAGGATTACAATGAAATAAAAAAATATTTAAATATAAAAAAGATAAAGGAACCGTTTAAAAACAAGTTTTAATTTAATAAACGATACTTTTGTAAAAAAAAACCTGAAGTCACACTACCACACTGAACTTTCAATGAATCAAATTTTCCTTCAAAATTAATTTTACAGTAAAACATAACCTAAAAACTGGTCACCTGACATCTAGTGTCGAAAACCGAAACTGTAATTGAATAACGGAACGGAACCCGGAACGCGCGAAAAATTGAAATTATGATAAACAGTGCCACTAATAGTCATTAAAATAATAAATGAACCCCAAAAAAAATGACTTAATCAGTTTTGAAATAAAAAATGTCTGAACCTGTGCCAACAAAATTAACATACCCAACTAGACAAATCGAAAATTTCACACTTTCTGCTTGTTGAATCTAGAGAAAAAACTGATTATTAAAAGTTTCTTTGAAGAAAAATTGCCATCGTATCATCGCAGAGTCAGTAATCAGCATGTTTAACAAGCATAATATTTTAATTAATAATAAATAACGTGGATATATAAGCCAGATATTTTTATACTTAAAGGTCCTTTTATTCAAGTTTCAGGCTCATTATAAATAATGCTCGATATTAATTTCACCAACTACGATAATCGTCAGCGTTAACATTCATTATCACCGGTGTACAGTGTACATAGAGTCTTAACTTTCTAGCTCAAACGGAAGTGCTCCATCCTCCGGGCGTGTGTGATTAATGACGTAGGGATTATCTGCCAGTTAATTAGCCACGCAAAAAATTGATTTTGGCCCCTAGATGCACGAGACGGCAAATGACCGTCACTTTATCGTAACCCTTTCTATATTATACGCAACAAAGTACATTATATTTTATATCTCGAAGGGACCTCAGACTTATTCACCATGTTATGTAAAGGTCTACACCGTTCGATGAAAACTCTTCCGTTCGTTATCTCGGTTATAAAAAATGCTGCTCGGGAATATTACGCTCTGATATTAGGCCCTTGAAATAATCGTTATTATTGCCCCTTATTAGCATGCTTTATCGCCCTATCGGTGGTTTTAACGCGCCACTGCTAAAAGGAATCGAGGGTACTGGCCATTATAAATTATATCAGCTGCTGTTTTACAAACAGTGGTTCTCTCATTTCTCGAGAAAGTTTTTTGAAACAATTTACATAGGCTACAGAAAATACAAGTGGAACGAAAACTGGCCGATGGACACATTTCTTGATACCACAATTTGCCACAAGGATAAAAACGAATTTACTCTTCAGTCCAAGTTTCGAGTTTATTTAATACAGAATAAAACTTACTTCAAGAAATCAAGAAAAATTGGTGAACAATATATCAAAATAAATCAGGGCACGGATTTTCTAAGCTATTATTAATTATTAAAAAACTTAATTAATTTGAGGGTGGTGCCCAAAACGCTAGTTTTTTCACTGTATCATATCTAATCACATTTTTAAAAATGCGTATTTGTAGAACGTTAAATTATTTTTCAGATTGTGGCGACAAATGATGTGCAAAAACAGATATAGTCTTATCACAATTAATTTGTAAAAGAACTAATCTACAGGATGGGGCTCGAAAAAGTTATTAGGAGTTCCCCCTCCCCTTTGGGTCAGTCAGCGAGGGAAGATGATTGCTTCCAGTGCCGTTTTGGCTTTTATAGAGTACACATCGAGCGGGTTTTTCCGTGAATTTTTCAACGGATTGTTGACGGGTTCTTCATTTTGTGTTCATAACGGGTGTACAAATGTGACGTATTCAATAATTGTAATAAGAATAACCTATATTATTTGAAAATAAAAGTGCTGAGAGTTTTTTGTGAAAATACCAACGAACATTCCTGACAATAACAAATTATTTTATGAAAATATTTTTACAATTCGCATTATTTAATTTGAAATCAATTTTAACGAGACCTTGTAGCGAATCATTAAAACCTTAAATAGATTTATAATTAATGGACAACATGTTTCGACAAATTTATTGTCCTCGTCAAATCAAAAGTACATGGATAAGGAAATGCTGAGGAGGTTTCTAAGAGGAGATTTTTTAAGGTTCTAAAATTAATTCCCGTTAAAATTGATTTCAAAATAACAAATTATGTTATGTTGTCCAATTATTTTTCTTTCTTCATAATTTTCTAGTCAGTCTTCAAAATTTCATGTTAACTTTTATAAATTACTTGTGATAGAACTATCAGTTTTTCCATATTGATTGTCGCCTCAATCTGAAATATAATTACATAGACTACAAATACGTATTTTTTAAAATGTAATTAGATGTAACACGGTAAAAAAAACTTGTGTTTTCGGCTCTAACCTTTAATTAAGTAATATTTTTTTTTAGTAAATTCCCAATTCTTTTAAAACGACTAGTTTGAAAAAAATTACAAAAATAATTGTTCTTTTCCAGGTGGGAGTTTTATTTTCAAGGGATTGATGATCTGGTGTAAAGGAGCGTATAAAGACTCGTTTTTTTCTTTGGTGGAAGTACCTCGCGTTAATGAGGGGTGCGACTTGGTTCTTTTTTTTTTTTTTTTTCTGGTGTCAGTTGATTGTCACTGACGTCCGATAGCGAGCGCGCGACACTGGCACGAGCATGAATATTCATCCCCTTCCTAAGGAAGCCTCGGCTTTGGAAGGGAAAAGGAAGAGAGTGTGGGAAAGGGTGGAGAATGGCAATAGCAAGAGATTGATAAAGGATAGGCAGCTCGATGGTCTTTGGCTTTTTCACGTTGTTTGCCTTGTGCCGGTTCCACCGATAAGCCCAGCGGGTGCATCCCCCTTAAAAGGGTTGATCTAATGTCGCTTTTCCATCGACTGCGTCAAAATTCTCGTCTGGATTTTCATCCCCTTTATTTTCTGAATTTTAAATTCCCTTCCCTTCGTATCAGATTACGTTAAATATTAGTAAACACCATTAACAACTTTCTTCTAATCTGGATCTTATTCTTTTATAATTATAAGTAGATTAAACAACGCGAGCTAGAGCGCGATTAGTTTCTACGCTTTCTGTTTTAAAGGATTATAAATATTTAAAGTACAATTTTTTTCAAATAAATAAAACTAATTTTATTTAGGTACGACAAAAAATTGCTGAAAATAATTATATAAAAATAGTTAAAAATTGTAGTTTGAATAATGGAAATCATGAGAGGAAAGAATTTTTAAAATTTTGTTAATTTTTACTTTACTTCACATTTAGTATATTTGAACAGTGGGTTTATTAAACTTTTAATGAACGTCAGTTTAAATTAACAGAAATTTCAAGAAATTAAAATTGCTATAAATTAAAAATTTGACAGCATTTTGAACAGGTAAAATATGATGTAAAAATTAAAAACAAAATAACATCCAGTGATTATACATCACTTTGTGTTTTTAGTAGATGAAATAAAATTATTTTTATTCAAGTCTAATAGTGCGGTATCTATCCATGCGTCCATCTGCCTGTTTCTGTATAATATCATCAGGAAGTACGAGTCAAAACATCCTCGACCTGACAGCGTCAAAATAAAACCAAATCAAATTGTAACCAAAGTATCCAAGTTTGGTATCAAGCGATGTGTCCATCGGCCAGTTTCCTTTCCTCTTTATTTATTTTTTAAAATAATGAACGGCACCATTTTATGTCTCTTATACAGATTAGCGTTCTAAGTGGTGATGAGCGGTATCAGGCGATGTGTTCATCTCCCAATTACCGTGACCACACTGTAAAACAGCACTTCCTGTCGGGTTCTATAATCCAAATAGGGTACATTCTTATGTGAGAGGTTGGTAATTAGCAGAATTGTTTTTAGAAAAAAGGAGAAAAATGATATGATCCCTGGTGGAGTGTCTTGCACGATGGGTTACAACATAAATAAAGTTGCATCAAAGATAGAGTGTAAGAATCGTAGACTTAATACCATTAAGTATGCTAATGATAATTGCCCTCTATAATCAGCGATATCAATCGGTGTGTGCGTACAGGTAGGTATAACCCCATTGAATAATTATATACGTCGCAACCTGCTCTTGGAAGATGCGTCAAGCCGATACATGAATAAAACTGCCACCGTTACGTTTACGTTTGCACGGTTGGCAAGAGTGAAAAATGCACTGGCGTAACTGAAGCCTCTGTCAGGAAAATAAAATAGAATCTTAATCTCAATCCTTTTCGATTAGTCACTGGGTTCAACGTTTTTTTTCCCCCACTTCATTCTAATAATAACCAAATAAAGAGACGATCTCTGATTTAGATCAATTCGTAACGCTATCCTCAAGATTTCAACTGAGGGGAACCGAGTGTCTGTCAAGACGATTTTTATTTAGTAATTTGTAAGACGAAATGATTACGGGTTCATTTCCTTTTTCGTATAGGTAGCTCTGATTCCACTGTTTCAGGTAAAGAGATCGTAAGTCGAATTAAAATACAATAGACTGACACAGTGTGAGCTCAGTTGGCTCATAAATAACTTTAATCGGGATCGCTAATTACAGATTACGTAGCTCTACGTGTGTAAGCTTCTACAACGTTGTTCCCATTCTTATGGTTGGACGAACGTGTGTGTAAAGCTTTAGCTTGATGAAAGTACATTCGAATTGAAAGACGTTTATACCAGAGTGTTTACACACATATGTATTGTCGGACCTTAACGCTGTACTGGCTATGCTCATCCGGCGATCTGCGCTTTAGATATGGAAATTAATTACAATAAATTTAACGGTAACGAGAGCGCAAACTTTTAGGTAAGAGACTTTATCGATCCCGTTCATTTATGTACCCAGAGAGTATCGCGTCTAATAAATCCGATCGTCTTAATCTTTTTTCTTAGAAATTAATTTATTAATTGTAGTGATACTTGGACGAAAATACTCTAATAAATGCAATTACATATAATTATTTATATTTACCTCAGTTCTGAGGACAGAAATGATTTGGTACAGTTGATGACGCAGTGATTTTTTTTTTCTTTAGAGAAAAACGGTTGATACTTCTCACTGTGTTAGTTCATAGTTCCTAGTTGGAAAAAATTAGATCATAGTTCCTGAGATCATATTTTAAGTTTGATCCTTAGATCATCCTAGGAATCGAAAAGATTCCAAGAGTTTGGTTATCATAGGTATCATATTATTGTGCGACTGCAAATTTCTTATAAGCACAAGAAGCTAGATATCAGTGCTGGCGTCTTTTAACATTCTTTACTCTATTCGTAGATCAAACATTATTTTATTTTATTTTTAACGAGATCGACCCGCGCGCCGCGGCGCGCTTGTTTTTTTTCTTAATAAATGTTTATAATAAATGTGAACTGTTTAAGAAAATTCATAAAGTGTAATTATTTATATAAATTGTTAATAACAATTTTTTAAGCGCAAAACCTTATTTTTTATTGACACACCCCCAAACATCAAATGCATACATCATAAAGTATGCAAAAAAATTTATGTGCAAAGGAAATAAAAAATTGTAAAAAATCATTTCTTTTATACTTTTTTGCATTAACATTAAAAATTTATAAAACAATAATTAAAAAATCGACTCTCACAGATATCTTTAGAATTTAGTTCTGCGTTAGAGTAAAAAAGAATTTTTTAATTCGGTTTAAAATTGCGGTCTAAACGTCAATCACCACGTGCATTCCAATAAAAAGAAATATCAAAACCTTAAATGACATAAATAATTATGATACTTTTAGAAAAAAACTAACATTTAAATAATAGAACTAAAAAACAGATAAATAAGTTAGAAATAAAATAAAAATAAATAAAAGATTATTAATATTATTATCATTACTTACTTGTCAGAAACGAATGACAATGTAAACAAAACATTATTTCACTTAAAACACTATAACCTGAACAACTTTACGAAAATCACTGTCACTTCTTAAACTATCACTCCTTAATTATTACAATTTAATTTATTTTCAATTTATTATTATTTCATAAAATGCAATTATTCAATAAACGAAGATTTTAAATAAATTGAAAAATAGTACAAATAAACGTCTAAACTGTGATGTTATTGTTGAAAAAAAAAATATCGAAAATCTGCTAGTCAATCAGAAGCCCGATAAAACGCGTTACACCTCTGAAGTTGGTCGAAAGGGTTCTCGTATAGGGAAGTCAAGGTCAAAGCTAATTTCTATGTATTAATTATTTTAATAAAATTTTTTGTTATTTTAGATTGCTAACATTATAAGAAATTTTATGAAATAAACTTGAAGTTACAATATTTAATTAAAAGATTTTAATTCGTCTGCAAAACAAAAAATCGAAACTGAAAACTATCGATAGTGAGGTTTGATATCTACTGACCAATGGGAGACTCGGAAATGGAGTTACACGTCTAAAGTTAACCACAACGTCCGTTCTTTTTAGAATAGGAAATATTGGTTATCTCTAATATCGAGTTTCATAGATGGACTTGACGAGAACAGAAGATCTTCAATTTCTCTTATGATTTTATAAACTCCGTCATTCCATGAGACTCAAATATAAAATGATTTCGTATGGATTGAATCATTTGCTAACTTTAATATTTTATTATTTTATAATTAAGGTTTAAACAACGCACATTTCCGCTAAGTTAAGAAAAGATTTTTGTTACCAGGATGAAACATAATCAAAGATTTTATATTCATTTAATTTATTATTTTAATTATCACTTTAGATTATTTTCCGAAGTAAAGCCTTTCATGTGAAATTTGTTATAGAATGATTTCACGTCGTTTTAATAATTATTTTTTAAATTTGAAATTATTGAAATAATTAGAACGTCATATGTTCAATTTTATCTTAGAATTGGGTCATAGAAAATATTGAAATTATTACATGATTAAATTATTATTCTAATTGAAACCAGAGAGACAATTATTTTCATTCTTCAGTTGGTGAAATCAAGATCTCGAAAGGATGACAGGAGGAGATCCTTCGTCAACAAAATATGTTCTCTAGAAAATTATACATATATTCACAACACTCGTGGAGACAAATCAAAGTAGACATCCACCGAATGCTCTTGAGTGCAGAATGCAGATAGAACAGAATAGACGGAGCGAAGCATTCGTTCGCCGGTTAATGAGAACGGTTTCAAGCCCCGTTATATAGCGGCTGTGATATAGAAGCCTATAGTATTTGTATAACTCAGAATCTCAATGCAATGTGCAATGTAGATCCCCATGACCTGGGAACATCAAGAAATACTAGAAATAACAACCCTTTCTCAATTGTTATCTTCTCATTGTTCCATTTTATCGTGCATTTTTGCCAGTTGTATTTTTGAACGTCGAAAATCCAATAAATTCTGACGTTATTCTCGTTACCAAAATGAAAATGTCTTTTTTAACGAAAAAGGTCTTATGTGATTTATATTAATATTTCCTAGTTTGTGATTTATGTTTGAATAGAAGATTTCTGTTGCACTTGTGTAGGAGCTATTCAGGTTGCTAATATCAGTTGAAACGTTTCGCCCATCTGATCTATCAGAATTTGATAAAATGACCAGCTTTTGTAAAGGGTCCTTAGATGGAACGTGATAATTAGTGTTTCAAAGGGATGTTGAATCAAGTGTCAGTGATTAAAGGCATGTGGCTGGAGAAGCGATGTCAATGGGTCGAAAGGCCACGGAAATTTCGAATCAATCCGTCTATTGGGCAAGCACGTTAATTCCCTAGAAGGAGAGGCTGTGAATGCTGTGGCTAGCCAAGCGTTTGATAGAGAACACCCCTCAAAGCAGTTCTATGATCGAGTGAAATTTCACCGTGGAAATACTCTTATCTCTAATTGCGCTTAAGAACTTCCAGAAATAAACTAATTTAAAATTATTACTCACTAGGGTGATACACAAAAATGAGAATACTAAAAATCTGTTAAAAAGAAAATTTTTAGAAAAATTTTATTGACGCTTGTAAGAATAGATAGGAAACTTTCCGGGTTTGGAAACATGCATCTTGTTCTTGGAGTTTAAAATAGGTAAAACAAAAATACAGACAAAATGGCTTCTGTACCTCGTTTTGTCGTAAGAAATAGATTGAAAATCCGTTTTAAAAGGAATCATATCGGTTTCCGTTATCAAGAAATCTGTAATTTTGAATTACCTAAAAGTTTAAGTCTATTCCAAAATACGAAATTACGTATTTTCCGAGAATGGGAACAGATAGGATTTCATTTAAAACCAATTTTCGAGGCTTAATTAATTTTAAAACGTGCTACAGAAGCCGATTTTGTCCACATTTTTGTTAAATTATCTTACCTTCAAAAGAAATGCGGGGTAACAAAATAATACTTTTTAGCAACGTAATTTTAAAGTTGAGACAGGTTTTACAAAATTGCAGACAAAAACGACTTTCGTAGCGCATTTTGTAATTATTTATAGATTAAAAATCCATTTTAAAAGAATTCCTGACGGGTTCTGTATTTGAGGAATCTGCAATTTTGATTTACTGAAAAGTCTAAGCCTATTGCTAAATTCGAAAATACAGATTTCTCGAAAATGGCAACAGATAGGATTTCATTTAAAACGAATTTTTAAGCTATAAGTAATTACAAAATATGCTACAGAAGCAGTTTTTGTTAAAAATTCTGTTAAATTTTTCTTATCGTCAAGAGAATCACGGAGTGGCGTCAAACATTTTGTTCGGCAAATTATTTTTAAAGTTGAAACAGGTTTTATAAAATCGCAGACAAAAACGACTTTTGTAGCGCATTTTGTAATTATTTATAGATTAAAAATTCGTTTTATAGGAAATCCTGCCGGTTTTCGATTCCGAGAAATTCGTGTTTTCGAATTGGGTAAAAAACAATCTATAACGTAAATTAAAAATACAAATTTCTCTTAAACAGGATAACACAGGTTACTATTAAAAACAGATTTGAACCCTGCAATAAATTTCGAATAATTTCAGAGGTGATAGATATTAGTACCTTAATCTTTTCTGCACCTTTTGGTCTACTTTCAGGTGAGCACCACAATATGACTTATTTTTTAAAATATGAGTTGTATGTTACTTTTTTGATTTTTTTTCACCAACCGAATTGTTCAATTTAAAGTTTCTACAGCAATTTGACTTATTTTTCAAAATACGAATTGTTGGTTTAAGTTTTTACATCAATTTGACTTATTTTCCAAAATACGAATTGTTGGTTTAAGTTTTTACAGCAATATGACTTATTTTTCAAAATACGAATTGTTAATTATTTTATTAATTTAGTTTCTTATTTCCATCTTGTTAACACACTGCCGGATCTTGACTTATTTTCCAAAATATCAATTGTTAGTAAAAATAATTTGACAAATCGTTTCATATCAGAATTTAGCCAACCTTTGCATAATCAATCTAAAATACCTCTTTTCTCATTTTCAATTAATGGGGAAAAAAGCGAATCGAAACAAACCGGGATAACGACGCAGTTGAAGCTCTCTACTCGTAACGATCTTGCCAAGGCTGTCATCCGTCAAATTTTTCCGTGGAGAACATTCGTTTTACCCTTGAAAAAAAGGTTTTGGCTTGACTCAAATGCTTTCCAGTTACGTTGATGTAACGCACACACATGCGTTCTTCATCCAGAGTGTATTCTCGAGCAATAGAGGGTTTATGTATGGCCTAGATCGGGACGAACTTGAATACTCGAATGTCAGAAATGGCGAATCCTCATTTGCCGTTTCCGCGAGCACATATGTACATAGTCGGTATAAGGTAGAGTGAGATAGAAAGACAGAAAGAGGCTAAGCGGGAGGAATACGAGATGGGAGCAAGGCAAGAGTAAGAGAGGGAGTCAGTGTATCTGTCTGCCGTGCTCATTCCGCGATCTTCAATTAATGAAACTCGGGTGCAGTCGCGTCGCATGTCAAATAAATATGTCTCCTACCCCTTCTGGTTTACCTCGCCTCGTTCTCTTCATCCCAGTACCCACAACCCTTCCCTGCAAAATTTCCAAGTTATGTTGCGTCTTCCTTCTCCCATATCTTTCGTCGACAGCATCATGGATGACTTGTCCGACGATGAAGGGTTTGATCTCGATTTGAAAATTCCTCCTCTGAAAACAACTTTAACGCTTCCGTCATTCTCAAGGGTTAAGAGCAGCCGGCGCAAAGGGATCGTTTCCAATTTAACATTTTTAGTGGAATTTAACTTAATAAGGGAAACTGACGCAATCCAATAAGATAATTATCACTAATTATAATTTAGCAAAACTTCAATCATAGTAAATCCGCTCCCTTTTAATTCGGTTCTTTTCACTGAAAATCGGATAATTCGGGAAAATGAGAAAGATAATGAGGGACTGTGACGTAAAGTAAAATGTAAACACGGATAAGAGAGACAGGGCGACGGAGAGTAGGAGGAGAAAAGGAGAGAAAAATACTAGGAGAGGGAAGAACGCATCGACCAATAGTGCCTTGAGGCAGCCAGCCCAAGAGCCGACCACTTATCTGTAGGAGCAACATCAGAGGAGCTCTTGGCTGGTTCGTTGGCAGCAGGCAAAGAAGTGCCTGGCGTGAGAAGGACGCAAGTGGAGTACGAAAGGGACGGTTGATACTGGCAGTGGTGGGCCGAGGAAGGCAAATGATACCTCCTTAGGCAATTTTAATTTTGCAGAAATCACTGTTGGGCTAATAAGAATAAAGAGATCTCTCTTCGCGGCGAGCTCGGCCAGCCGAGTCGAGATATACAACGTCAGCCACCAGCGACATTACCGACTCTTCTAGCAGAAGCATCAGACGACCGCGTTTTTCTGTAAGGCAGGTCGCCACCCCCTCTAAACCCCTTTATCTATATCCACTGGAACCAGAGAACAGCCCTTCTTTCACCTTTTTGTGCCGACTCCGTTTCCTTTTAATTCCTTTCTGAAGACCGAAAATACGGAAAAATATTAATCAGACTTCTCTCGCCCTTGGTGTCTACTGATTCGTTTCTGTTTCAAGAAAAATTCGGTATTAAAAGAAAATGATAAAAGCGTGGATGGGATTGAGAAACTAATTATTAGGAGATTGTTATATGATGAAAAGGTATGTCTATTGTGTTGGGAATATTAATAGGACTAATGAAGGCAAGGTTTAAAGATGTCTTGAGTAAAATCGGTCAGGTTAAAGATGGATAACAATGAAGACGAGATCAGAAAGTAGGCTAAGCAACAATAGATATCTTAGAAGATGGCCCAATCAATCAAAGTAATAAAGGTGAAGCCCAAAAATTCCAGATCGATAAGGAAACAGCCAGAATTTACTCTAATCAATTAAGACAAGAATAAGAGGTACGCCATCAAACAATGGGTAGTTTAAAGGATGTCCCAAACAATAAGGACCAGAACCGTTGTAACCTAACCCTTATAGGACAAACATAATTTGACCTTACCAATGCAAACAAGAACACAAGGTAACCCAAACAACAATAAGTCAATTGGAATATCTCCTAAACAATGTAGGTGGAGTCAAAACATGTCCCGATCGATAAAGAAACAACCAGAAGGTAACCTAATCAATAAAGACAAGAACAAGAGATGTCCAAACAAACAATGGGTAGTTTGAAAGGTGTCCCAATCAAAAAGAACAAAATCAAGGGCAACCTAACTGTTGTAAGACAAACATAATTTGACGCTATTAAAACAAACAAGGTCATAAAGTCACCCAAACAACAATAAGTCAATTGGAATATCTCCTAAACAATATAGGAGAAATCAAAACATGTCACCATCGATAGAGAAACAACCAGAAGGTAACCTAATCAATAAAGACAAGAACAAGAGATGTCCAAACAAACAATGGGTAGTTTGAAAGGTGTCCCAATCAAAAAGAACAAAATCAAGGGCAACCTAACTGTTGTAAGACAAACATAATTTGACGCTATTAAAACAAACAAGGTCATAAAGTCACCCAAACAACAATAAGTCAATTGGAATATCTCGTAAACAATATAGGAGAAATCAAAACATGTCACCATCGATAGAGAAACAACCAGAAGGTAACCTAATCAATAAAGACAAGAACAAGAGATATCCAAATATACAATGAGGAGGTTGAGAGGTGTCCCAATCAAAAAGAACGAAACCAAGGGCAACCTAACTGTTGTAAGACAAACATAAGTTGATGCTACCAACACAAACAAGGTCATAAAGTCTCCCAAACAACAATATGTCAATTGTAATATCTCCTAAACAATATAGGAGAAGTCAAAACATGTCACCGTCGATAGAAAAAACAACCAGAAGGTAACCTAATCAATAAAGACCAGAATAAGAGATATCCAAACAAACAGTGAGTAGGTTGAGAGGTGTCCCAATCAAAAGGAACCAAATTAAGTGTAGCCTAACTGTTGTAGGACAAAGGTAAATTGACGCTACCAATACAAACAAGGTCATAAGGTAAGCCAAACAACAACGAGTTAATTGGACTATCTCCTAAACAAAGTAGAAGAAGTCAAAACATGTCCCCATCGATAAAGATACAACCAGAAGGTAACCTAATCAATAAAAACAAGAACAAGAGATATTTGATCAAACAATGGGTAGTTCGAAAGGTGTCTTAAACAAAAAGAACCAACCCAGGGTAGCCTAACCGTTGTAGGACAAACCTATGTTGACGCTACCAATACAAACAAGGTCAGAAGGTAACCCAAACAATAAAGGGTTAATTAGAAGATCGCCCATGCAATATGAGCAAAGTCTAAAAAATATCCTGATCGATAAAGTAGCGGACAGAAGTTAGCCTAATCAATAAAGGCAAGAACAAGAGGTTCCAAACAAACAATGGGTACATTAAATGATGTCCCAAAACACAAAGATTACACCAAAGGTAGCCTAACCGTTGTGAGACAAACCTAAGTTGACGCTACCAATACAAAGACATAAGGTAACCCAAACAACAATGGGACAATTGAAAGATCTCCCAAGCAATATAGACAAAGTCAGAAGATGTCTCAAACAGTAAAACACGACTAGAAGGTAATCTAATTAATAAAGGCAAGAACCTGCTAAACAAAGGCAAGGTTAGAAGATGACCCAAACATTAAGGTTCATGCCGAAGGGGATTTAATCAGTAAAACAATAATTAAAAGGTAATCTAAACAATACAGAAAAGGTCAAAAGGTGTCCCAACTAATAAGGATACGGCCAAAAGTGGCCTAACCAATGAAGGTCTAACATAAGTTATCCCTATCAATACAGACAAGGTTAGAAGGTAACCCAAATAATATAAAGCCAATTAGAAGATCTTTTAAGCAATATAGACGAAGACAAAAGACGTCCCCTTCGATAAAGAAAGAGGCAGAAAGAAACCTAATCAAGAAAGACAGGAATGGAATGTACCCTAACATAAAAATGCTAGTTTAAAAGATGTCCTAAACAATAAGGACCAGACCAAGAGTGGCCTAACCATTGTAGAACAATCTAAGGTTGGACCAAAAGATACAAATAAGGTAAGAAGGTAACCTTAACAATAAAAGGAAACTTAAAAGAACTTTAAAACAATATAGACAAAGTTTAAATATGTCCCTATCGATAAAGAAGCAACCAGAATGTAACCTAATCAATAAAGACAAGAAGAGGAGGTACCCCAACAAAAACATATTAGTTTGAAAAATGTCCCAAACAATAAGGATCGGCCAAAGGTGGCTTAACCATTGCAGGACAATTCTAAGTGGACACTACCGATACAAACAAGGTGAACAGGTAACCTAAAGAATAAAAGGATAGTTAGAAGAGCTCTTAAACAATATAGATAAAGTTAGAAGATGTCCCAACCAATGAAACACGTCCAGAAGGTAACCTAATCAATAAAAACAAGAAGAGGAGGTACCCCAACAAATGTATGTGAGTTTAAAAAATGTCCCAACTAATAAGTGTTAGTTAGAAGATCTTCCAAACAATATAGACAAAGTTAGGTGATGTCCCAAACAATGAAACACTTCCAGAAGGTAACCTAATCAATAAAGACAAGAAGAGGAGGTACCCCAACAGATGTATGTGAGTTTATAAAATGTCCCAATCAATAAGGTCTATGCCAAAAGTCGCCTAATCTATAAAGACATGATCAACATCTAACCCAATCAATATAGGTTTGATCAGAAGATGTCCAAACTCTTTAGGATTCGAACAGAGGGTAATTCAAGAAATGAAGACTACTATCTGTAACCTATCTGTAACCCTACTATCTGTGTAACTAAACAAATGTAAAACTTTTTATGCCTGTGTAATTCCATAACCATTAGCAGTGCACCAATTTTACTTCTAACACAATCAACCAGTCTAATCCGATTTTAAAATCCAGTAACGAATACAAACTACATTTTCCAATAAAAAAAATTGTTAGATTGGATATTTTTCTTTCCAATATCCTCCGTCTTTAAAATATTCTTATCCCTGCCAAGATCAAATACCACAGTAACAGAATAACAGTCCAGAGAATCCAAGAGGAAGAACTTCGAATTCGTCTAATATTTCCGTCGGACGAGCAATGGTCTCTGATTAAAGCTGGATCTCTGGGCACTTGATGGGGTTTAAGGGGAACGGAGGGTGTTAGGTGAGAGAGGAGGGGTGGCGCGCGCGATATCGGAGATGGCGGAAATTTCATTTACCCCTCGTAGAGTTATCTAAGAGCAATACCGGGTGGCCTTAATGAAACATTCAGTCGCGAGAATAGCTCAGCAATCTCGAAGGGTCGGCGGGTGGTTGGCGGGTGAACGGGGAACGACTCGAGAGGAATAGGTCTGATTCCTGGCGATGCAATTGCACGTTTAAAGTGGCGTTTCCCGGTTATTTCGTCGTTCGCAACCTGACCCCGACAGTTTTCATTATAACGTGGAACGTCTCTCGCCTGTCGATCAGTACGCCGAGTTCCCCTAATTTAAAAACCATTGCGACAACCAAGTTTTGATTTTTCCGGTTTGAATTACAATTATTGTATTGAAAAAAAAGGATTATTTATAAGTATTATATATAACTTTTAGTATCCATGGCACGCATATTGGAGCTTCTTACATACAGCAGTATTTTATATTTGATAGGACCCATGGCACGCATAGTGGGGATACGCAGACTGGAGTAATTTTTATTTCATTGTACCCAAGGCATGCATGGTGCTAGTGCCCAATTTAGAAGTAGTAGTTCTATTCACAAACGAGAGTAATTTATATTTTTTGGTATCCATGGCACGCAAAGGGGGCTACTCACATTTAAAATCAGCAGAACCACTCATAAACAGGAACAACTTTTAGTTAGTAGTATCCATGGCACGCATAGTGGGGCTATTCACATGCAGGAGTAATTTATATTTTATAGGACCCATGGCCCGCCTAAAGGGATACGCAGACTGGAGTAATTTTTGTTTCATCGTACCCAAGGCATGCATGATGCTAGTGCCCAATTTAGAAATAGTAGTGCTATTCACAAAAGAGAGTAATTTAAATTTTTTGGTATCCATGGCACGCAAACGGGGCTACTCACATTAAAATCAGCAGAACCACTCATAAACAGGAACAATTTTTATTTAGTAGTATCCATGGCACGCATAGTGGGGATGAATATCTATTCACATGAAGGAGTAATTTACATAGTACCTATGGCACGCATAGTGGGGCTCCTAATTCTAATGCCATTTAAATTCTCTAAAAGTGCTAAATAAAAATTTTACAACGCTAGGTTCAAAGAATCTAGCAGCAAGGATTTTTCCAATTCAACAGTAACGAAATGCGACGAAAGTATGATTGGATCCAGCGGGTAAGAACTCGAAGGAAAGAGACAATTGTTCTCTAATGCACTTCGCATTGTTAAACTGTGAAGAAAATTAGAGGAGACACACGATCATAGTAAATGGGAGACAGTAAGAGAAAGGATAGTATTTTATGGAGCGGGCTGAGTAGAAATGAGGAAGAGATACTATGAGAGAATGAGCAGAGGAACAACTTTCTCGTTTTATCTCTCAATTCGCATTCTCGGAGACGACAAACGCTTAAACTACTCACTCGGGATACCCCGAGCCTACCTCTGTATCTTTTGTGATTAAAACGTACCTTCGCAATTCTTCTGACACTTTTCAATTGTGATCCTAGCTTTATTCATTGACTTAAATTTATTTTTTTACCGGAATTTTTTTTAGCCCAGATCATTTCAAATTGACGAGAGGTTAAAATGCAAACGAAACTTAAGATTCATAGTCTTTTTTTCTCCTCTCCATTTAACGTCTACTTTTTTATCATAACCTATTAAACCATAACGACTTTGACATGATATTATGGCTGCCGCTATCGTAATCAGCTAGCTTGTGTTTACCAAATGCTATCAAAACTACGACGCAGAAGAGGCACAAAAGAGGAAAAGGAAAACTAGGATATTATGTAAACAGGGCTTATTAAGAATTCCTGCACTGTAGCATATCGACGTGGTTAACACGCCTCAGAGAAAAATGCATATATTCCGAAACCATTAGACCTTTATCGTTTAATTTAATATTGTCGATAAAATTATTCTTAACGTTGATAATACGATAATCTTGATAACGAACCTCGTCACTTTAAAACAACAGACGCCTTTGTTTTTTCCTGTCCCTTTCACAAGTAAGCTCCTCCTGGTTTTTCAAATTTCACTCCCTTAATTTCAAACTATTCAGTTCCCCTTTTGCCATTCACCCTTCCCTCTGTGATGTATGAGTATCACGTATAAGTGCTAAGACAATTGTCATGTGCCAGAATTGAAACTTATCTTATTTTTGTTGTAAAATTTCAGGAGAGAGGACTGATTTCGAGATCAAAAGTGAAAATAAAAGCGAGAAATGTTTTGAGTCAGAACAACTCCTGTAGTTATACAATAGAATTTTCACGACACTCGAACAAAGATGGAGAGTAATTTATTATTCTTTTAGTAGCAGTAATAAACGCGCGCAAAAATCTTTTGTCAAAAATTATTTTCGAGTATAAATCAGTCTGGTGTTTATATTCCTTAAAAGCAGTCAGTGTCTCAGAGCGTACAAAGTGTTCAAAACTGTCTAGTAATGCTTATCGTTTAAAACTGTGTAGAACTATTTAGAAATACTTGAAGCTTGTCATAAAATTTTTTAGAACTTTTTTAAACATTTTTACAGATGTAAAACTCTTTCTAACTAATTCCAACCAGTTAATAACCGATTAAAATTGTTTTAAAACTGTTTGGGACTTCTAAAACCGACCGAAAATTATTTAAAATAAATTAAAATTAGTAAAAACTATTTAAAAATTGTTTCAAACTTTCTAAAAGTAGTGAAAAATTATTTAGGGTCATTAAAATCTACTTAAACTGTTTAACTATTGAAGGACTATGAAACACGGACGGACAAACGGAGGGACGGAAAAATGAACGGATGGACGGACAGAAGGACAGAAGGACAGATAGAAGGACGAACAATAGCATAGTCAGACGGACGGATAGACAGTCAGGCAGAAGGATAGACGGGGTTTACGGACAAACGGACTGACAGACAAACGGATAACTGTCTGAAAATTAATTAAAACAATTTAAAATTAGTTAAAATTATTTAAACTCTCTAGAATCCACAGATGGACAAACAGACAAGAGTACGAATAGAAGGATAGACAAAAGGATGGACAGACGGATGGACGGGTTTACGGACAAACAGACAGACGGAAAACTGGCTAAAAATTATTGAAAACAATTTAAAATTAGTTAAAACTATTGAAAACTTGATTTAAACTCACTAAAAGTAGTGAAAAATTAGTTAAGATCAATAAGAACTACTTAAACTATTTAACTATTCCAGTACTAATCACGGATGGACGGACAGACGGACGCACGGATAAACGAAAACATGACAGACGGACAGAAAGACAGACATAAGGATGGACAGACAGTCAGTCTGAAGGATGTAGGGAGTTTACGAACAGACGGACGGACAGACAGACGAAGAACTGCCTAAAAATTAATTTAATCAATTTAAAATTAGTTAAAATTATTTAAAACTTGTTTTAAACTTTCTAGAAGTAGATTAAAAATTACTTAAGATTATTAAAAACTACCTAAACTGTTTAACTATTGAAATACTATGAAATACGGACTGACAGACAGACAAAAGGACGAACAGAAGGACAGACGGACAGACAACTGTCTAAAAGTTATTTAATATAATTGAAAATTAACAATTGTTAGAAATTACTAATTTCAAAGCTTTAAACTATGAAAATAATAAGTATAAAAGAAGACATTTAGAAATGATTCATATCCAAAAAAAAAACATTAATTAGACAGAAATTTTTTTATACTGATGTAAACTGGTTACACTGTGTTACAAAAAATAAAAACAAAAAATTACTCTTAATTGGGCCTAGCCTAAGTTGTTCGACATGAAAAACTGGAAAAAATGTGTATTAAATCCCCCCCCCCCCCCTAAAATTTCATTTTAGAGCTAAAAACAGTTTTTTTTGCATGTTTTGTATAAATTTACTGTTACTTCGTCATTTTTGGTCAGAATTCAAAATTTTTCTTCTATTTTAAAGCTGAGAAACGAAGCTTTCTATACCTAATAGAGGTTTTATATTTTAAATAAAATTTTTGGTTAAAAAAGAGTAAAAAATTTTGAAATTGGCATTTTTTTTTTAATTTTCAACTTTGGCAATGAATTACGGTCTAATTTTATTTAAAATGTTTTTTTGTGCTGAATTATTTAAAGTGTATTAATTTCTGCGTCAAATGAGCTATTTTTAAATTAATTTGGTAAAAACTGTCTGAGTTTTTTCTTTTTTTGTCTTAAAAATCATAGTATTTTTTATTTCAATAAAAAACAGTGCTTTCTTTTTTTTTGCTTTCTGTTGTTGCAAGTGGTACTTATCATCTTCTAACAACTTTTTTATATTTATTAAAATAATTTAGTAAATAATAATAATAATGATAATAGTAATAATAATTTAGTAAATTTCGTTAAAATTTTGAGAATTAAGAATAGCACAAAAATTTTTGAACAATGATTTTCCCGAAAAATATTGTGTTTATAAAGACCAACCATAGACAGTTTTTTACCAATTTTATTTAAAGAAGCTCATTCGACGCAGAATTAAATACACTTTAAATAATTTACCACAGAAAAAAAATTCTAAATAAAATTGAGAAGTAAATCATTGCCAAAATTAAAAATTCCAAAAAAATTGCCAATTTCGAACTTTTTGAAAATTGTTTACCATAAATTTTATTTTAAATATAAAACCTCTATTAAATATAAAAAAAAACTTTGTTTTTCACCTTTGAAATAAGAGAAAAATGACGAAGTCGGACCAAAAATGACGAAGTAACAGTATGTTTTATACAAAAACTGCAGAAAAACTGTTTTTATCTCTAAAATGAAATTTTTTGGGTTTGGGGGGGGGGCGGATTTGATACAAAATTTTTTTTAGTTTTTCATGTCGAACAGCTTAGGCTAGGTCCGATTCAAAGTAATTTTTTACTGTCACACAGTATTGTTAAGTCAGGCTTATTCGCATTTAATTCAGACTACTAAATTTTGAATTATTGTCGATATATCTTTTTCTATTCATTTTGATTCGATTTTGATTTAAATTGTTTGATTCTAATCGGTTCAGACTAACCTCAAAATTGTCATAAACAGATGGACGGACAGGCAGATGGACAGGCGGACGGACACTAAACTTCCGTTATTGTCACTCTGAGGGTAGTGACGAATTAGTTAAGATCATTAAGAACTACTTAAACTGTTTAACTATTGTAGGACTATAAACTACGGATTGTCAAATGGATGGACAGACAGACGGACGGACAGGCCTGTGGACAGGCGGATGGAAGTATTAAAACACTAAAAGATAGTAACAAATTAGTTAAGATCAATAAGAACTACTTAAACTGTTTAACTATTGAAGAACTATGAACCACGGATGGACAAACGTATGGACAGACAGGCGGACGGACAGCTATATAAAAATGCGGATGGACGTATTAAAACACTAAAAGGTAGTAACAAATTAGGCAAGATCGTTAAGAACTATTTAAACTGTTTAACTATTGAAGGACTATGAACTAAAGACGGACAAACGGATGGACAGACAGACGAACGGACAGGCGGATGGACGTATTAAAACACTAAAAGGTAGTAACAAATTAGGCAAGATCGTTAAGAACTATTTAAACTGTTTAATTATTAAAGGACTATGAACCACAGACGGACAAACGGATGGACAGACAGACGGACTGACAGGCGGATGGACGTATTAAAACACTAAAAGGTAGTAACGAATTAGTTAAGATCATTAAGAACTACTTAAACTGTTTAACTATTGAAGAACTATAAACCACAGACGGCCAAACGGATGGACAAACAGACAGACGGACAGGCCTATATACAGGTGGATGGACGTATTAAAACACTAAAAGGTAGTAACAAATCAGTTAAGATCATTAAGAACTATTTAAACTGTTTAACTATTGAAGGATTATGAACCACGGATAGACGGACAGACAGACACTTAACTCCTGTTATATTGTCACTCTAAAAGTAGTGCCAAATTAGTTAAGATCAATAAAAATTACTTAAACTGTTTAAGTAAGGAAGGACTAAGAACCACGTACTGAGAAAAGAATGGACGGACAGAGTGACGGACAGAAGGACGTATAGAAGGAATAGACAGGTGGACGGACAGAGAGACAGACACTAAAATCCCGTTATTTACTTAATCCAGATTTTAATACAACGCAGTGATGTTGATTGTTGTTTTCAAGGCTTTTAATATAATTTCCCCTAAAATAAGATAGAACACAATTTCTAAGAGAATTGAGAAAGGAGAATTCGAGCATCTACGTCACTTCAATTCGAGATCTCTTATTCTTGCGAGACGAAGCCATTGGGGTGGAATTCGTCCGGCACTACTGGGCGGAAGTTGGTGGATGCTTGTGTGGGAGGAGGGGGGTGGGGGGCAGATTCTAGGCAGGAGAAGAAGCCGCTGCAGCGTGTAGGAATAGCCTGCTTGGCAGTGGTAGCACCTCTTAGTCTAATTGAAAAGTCGGCAGAAATTGAAAATTGCGATCGCAAATTGCAAGCTGCTTTAGGTTGGTAGGAGGGACCCGTAGACTGTGGATCAAGACGAGAAGGACGCAAAATCTCGGAATGGAAAAAAGGGCGTGTGTCGGTACAAGCCAGAATGAGGATTCAGTTGTTTTGTCTTTTGGAGTTGGGGGTGTCGCGTAGGGTGAGAATCTACCTCGTATGGGCTATTCTTCTAAAAAAGAAAAAAAAAAGAAGAAAAAAAAAAAAGAAAAATGTCGTCAATTGTCAACCGTTCTATAACGCGCTGAGGGTTGATTTTTTTACAGCGCGACTACGAGTCTCGCTTCCATTACATTTTCTTCAGCATCTTCTTCCGGTTGATGCGCGCACGAGGGAAGTTGAACAAAAAACAAAAACAACTAAATTCAACGACACTATGGTGCGCATACTTTTCGAACATATATACCTACTTTCAATCTGAACTGGAGATGCGGGGTGATAATGCGAGGCGCGGCTATTCGGAGCATAAACGTACAATATGCAGAGGGAAAGTGATGTACTATGAAATGTTTCTGGGCGTTATTTTCCTTTTTTCTTTATTAGAGGAACATAAACAATTCTTTTCCACGTACTCGGAATACAATGAGAATGGCGTAAATCATCACTTTTATTAAAGAAGAAGTCGTCCTGTCGGATTGTTTGAGTTTAAAGTGTCTTTTGGGATTTTTTTTTGTATGCGCATTGAACCGTTTTTTGAAAAAGGATAATTAGCGATTTTCTTTTTTTTTTACAATTTCAGAAGAAATTTGAATATTGGCGGTCGGTTTTTGGTGTATGCTGCAAAGTTTACTGGCGAGTAGTAAAATCAGTTTTGAGTCAGACATGTCGTGTGAAACTAGAGGCTGATCGGCGAGTTTTGAAAAAAAATAAATCAAGGCCTTTTATTAGGGGGAAATAATTAGAAATTTTTAGGAAAATAATTAAATTGGATTAATTGGAATGAATTTGTTAAATTAATTATTAATTGAATTAAATAACTCAGTGGGTGAAATGGAAAAAATCTAGGATGTAAGTGGAAATTAAAGAAAGAAGAAAGAATAGAGAAAATTGAAATAATATCTGAAATTAAAGAAAATATTTTAACAATGACGCAAATAATTTAAAATTAAAAAAAAAGAGTAAAATGTAGAAGATAAAACACAATTTTTTCAAATTCAAAGAAAATAATTGGGAATTGGAAAAAAATGGAAAATTACCAAAAATAGAAAATTGAACAGAATAAATAAAACTTGGGAGTAACTAGAATTAAAGAAAACAATTAAAAATGTCTAAACTAGAGATATTTGCTGAAAAATTAAGAAATTAGAATTAAAATCAAAGAATTAGAATTAAATTAATAATTAGAATTAAAGAAAAAAATTAAAAATGTCTAAACTAGAGATATTTGCTGAAGAATTAGGAAATTGAGAAATATCATTTCAAGAAATGAAATAAAAATTTAATTAAATAATGGAAATCCAAAAAGCATACATAATTGAAATTTTCATAAATTCATTAAGAATTGAAGAAATTAACATTAAAAATGAAATAAGGAATTGAACATGAAAAACAACAATTGATCAATGAAAAAATAAATTGAGGATATTAATGAAAATAATTTGAAAACTAAATAATACAATCGTCATTATAAAAATCAGTTTAAAATAAAAAAAGATACAATTGAACAGTGAGAAATATAATGGTAAACTTCAAAAACATAATTTAAAATTGAAAGAAATAATTTAAAATATGGAAGAGTTTTTTTAAACCAAAACAAATAATGTTAAGAAAATCATTAAAAAGCGAATAAATAAATATCAACATTATTAAAACAAAACAACTGTGCAATTTTAAACTTAAATAATGAAAAAGAAAATTTAATATGAAGGACAATAACTAAAAATATGTACAGTAATTATTGAAATATAAATTAATAATTAGAAATTAATAAGATCATTTAAAAAGAAGAAAACAATTGGAAAATAACGACACAATTTGAAAATACAAAAAACATTGGTGTATTTATAAAACTCTTAAAAAAATTGAAGAATTTAAAAATTGTTGAAAATGTAGAAGTTAAAACACAAGTTTTTCAAATTTAAAGAAAATATTTGGGAATTGGAAAAAAATAGAAATTTACAAAAAATATATAATTGAACAGAATAAATAGAAAATTGAAAAACTTGTAAGTGACTAGAATTAAAGAAAGCAATTAAAAAAGGAGAAAGAAGATATATTTGCTAAAGAATTACAAAAATTGACGAAAATCATAGCAGAAATTGAAAAATACTATCGGCATTTCCAGAAAGGAAAAAAAATTTTATTACGTATCGAAAGTCCAAAAAATAAAAAATATACATAATTGAAATTTTTATAAATTCATAAAAAATTAACGAAATTAATTAATAAAAATAGAAGAAAATATTTTGAAATTAATGACTAATTTGAAAATTAAAAAATATAATCGGGATTAGAAAAAGCAGTTTAAAATTAAAAAATATAATTAAACAGTGAAAAAATAATGGAAAACTTCAAAAACATAATTTAAAATTGAAGGAAATGATTTGAAATATTGAAGAGTATATTCGAAACAAAAATAAATAATGGTAAATTTAAGAAAATCATTAAAAAACGATTAAATAAATAACAGAATTATTAAACAAAGCAACCGTGCAATTTTATAATTAAAAATTAAAGAATTAAAAAGAAAATTTAATATGAAGAACAATAACTTAAAATATGTACAGTAATTATTAAAATATAAATAAATAATTAGAAATTAAAAAGATTATTTGAATAGAAGAAAACAATGGGAAAATAACGACACAATTTGAAAATTCAAACAACATTAGAGTATTGATAAATCTCTTTTGAAAAAACTGAAGAATATGATTGTAATTATGAAAAAAAAAATTTTAATTTTTAAGGGATATTTGAAAATTGAAGAACACAATTTAATAAATTAAAACTGTAACTGAAATTTAAGGAATAAAATTAAAGTTGAATATTACAATTAAGGATTGACTTAAGTAATCGAATATTAATAAAGAAGTAATTGGAAAATCAAATGAATACAATTGACAATTAAAACAAGTAAATTAAATTTTAAGAAAATATTTTAAAAAACTATAGAATATAATTATTGGAAATAGGAGAAAGTAATTGAAATTAAAAAATGATTGACAAAATTGAAAAAGACAATTGACTCAAGAAAATAAATCAATATTTAATATAATAACTGGAACAAAACGGAACAATTTTAAAATGAGAAAATAAAGAAATAAAAAAGATTATTATATAGATGACAATAATTGAAAATATTTGAAGAATATAATTGAGATTGTCAAAAAATAATTTGAAATTTATTAAATGAATTTGAAAATAAAGAAAGAAATTGATAATGACACATATTATATGATAAATTATAAAGTATGTATATTTACAATTTTATACAGAAATTGAAAATTAAAAGAAATAATGAAGGCTGAAAATATAATGGGAAAAATTAAAGATTACAATTGAGATTTATTGCAGGTAATCTGGAATGGGGGAAATTAATTAATCTATGAAATTATTAAATAATAATAATAATTGAAAAATCATTATAATTATGATCACAATAGAAACGTAAATAGGCATTCAAAATTGATAAGAATAATTGAAAACATAAAAAAAAATATTAATTCTAAAAAAAAGCCAAGGATTATATATATTTCATGAACATTTTGCTTTCATGTCAGCAAAATCATTTGATTTCTCATAGAGGAAGCAATAATTTAATTTTTAAAAAATTAAAAATTCGAAAATTACGATTTGTTCTTTGAAATTTTGACAAAATATAAACTTTATATTATATAATATGTCAATAGATTTGTTTTAAAGCAAGGAATATGATTTCTTATATTAACTGAAATTTAAAGATTAAAAAAATTTTTTTGAAAAAAATGTCAAATTTATTATGAGGTTGAAGTTTTTAAAAATAAAAAAAATTTTAGAAGAATTTAAGTTTTTTAAGATCAGTCGATAACCCTAAATTATAATATTGTCTCCTGCATATATTTTTTGTTATTAAATTAATTTGAAACCTCATAAAAAGGTTTATTAAGCATACATTAAAAAATTACATTATATATTTAAATTACAATCATTTAAAAAATTTATAATATAATTACACGCCACAATATTTGGTTCAGCTATGAATATTTCAATTTTTAGAGGAAAGTAAAACTTTTCATTTTTTGCAATTTTGCTAACAGTTTAGATCTTTGACATGCATAAATATCAAAGCATATTTTAATTGCACTGTCTTTATTTTAAACAAATTTATATGTTTGAAGTTTTTTTTTTCCTAAAAAAAAGACATAAACCTACACTTACTTGCTCCAGCGGATCGACATTTTCCTAATTTACATATTTTAATTAATTATTTTTTTCAAATCTCTAATTACGAAACCGTTAATGAAACAAAAATTTTAAATTTCCCGATCTTAAAATTCTTCAAAAGTTGATATTTTTCCACGATAACCTGAAACATGTCCCGTTTGCTTCCAATCATTCTCATTCTTGAACTTTATTTCGATACAGCTTTTATCTTCCCACCGCATCTCCTGCCAAGTAAGCCACCATAAAACAGGAAGAATGCTTCCCTCTAAATAAATGGAGACTCGTCGAACAGTAAAACTTTCGACAATCGGAGAGAGGACAAACTTGGAAAAAGAATCTCCTTCAAAATCCTTCCAAAAGAACAATTGTTGAGGAAAATTGGGGAGAGGGGAAACAAAGAAGGGGGTGAGAAGACATTGCAACGTCGAGTTTGGGTACTACGGACAGGGAAGTAATAGATAGGTTTGTAATCCATCGCGAGCTTGAGGCGTTTGGGAATGAGATATTTTGGAAAGGGGTTGGCGATATCGGCAGTCTGCGAATGAAATGGCGCGTCTCTCGATTCTCGACGTGCCCGGGGGTTCCTGCCAAATCACCCCCTACCCCCACAGTCACCATCACTCGAAGCAAACTTGTCTCAGGAATCTCTTGAATCCTGTTCCTGTTTCCCATATCTTAAATCTTTTTTCTCATTGTCGATGTTTTGAAATTTTTAGATAAACTAGGGAAATTTTCTTTTCTTTCATTTCTAGAACTGGGAAAAAATTTTTTTTTATCAATAAGAGACCAATTAATCATACTTTGTCACTGTGATGTTAATGATTAAGAAACAAACTAGGAAAAAATAAAAAGATACAGAGGTAAAGAGGTATCTAAAAAGTTTTATACCTAAAAAATTGATTCACATTTCTAGAATTTGATTCTGAGTGTCACTTGTAATTTGCGGTCTTGACAAGTTCAGAATACGTTATAGTTGTCAAGCGATGATCGTTAAATACTTGTCATTAGAATGCAGATGTATATACATGTCATCGGTCTCTAATGTCAGTGACAACAATGACGATCAGACAGCCGTTCAGTTTCGCATTTCCTCGTTCATTCGCCTTAGGCCAGGAAGCTGGCGAATGGATTCACCCGCCATTCATCGTTTCTTGATATCTCCTGTAATCTCGATAACTATTCACGTTTACCGCAAACCAGAGAAATTTCTCTTTAGCTAGTTTCCAAAATTGATCCAAAATCTCGATTTAAACTTAAACCGAAATTGTTGATGTTTAATTGTGACGCTCTTTTTGATTTATAATTTTATAATTAATTTAGAATCAATTTCCTAATTGGTAAGTGTTGGAAAATTTCACCCTCCATGATAGGGACATTATTAGTAATGAAGGATTGACCCTCTCTTAATTTTGTGATGCTCTTTTTGATTAACAATTTCTTTAAATTGTGCTAAATATCTCCTGCTAGGTATCTCCTGCAATCTCGATAACTCTTGTTTACCGCAAACCAGAGAAATTTCTCTTTATCTAGTTTCCTAAATTGATGGAATTTTCTCTCAGTTTAAGCTTGGAACCGAAATCGTTGATATTTAATTGGATTTGTGACGCTCTTTTTGATTTATAACTTTTTAATTAATTTTGGATAAATTTCCCAACTAATGACTGTTGTCAAATGTCACCGTCTAGAATAAATTGTTGGTAATGATGGCATTAATCCTTTCTTAATTTTGTGACGCTCTTGTTGATTTATACCTTTTTAATTAATTTAGGATAAATTTCCTAACTGATGATTGTTGTCAAATGTCACCATCTATAATAGAGATATTGATTGTTGGTAATGATGACATTGACCCTATCTTAATTCCGTAACGCTCTTTTTAATTAACAATTTCTTTAAATTGTGCTAAATATCTCCTGCTAGGTATGTCTTGCAATCTCGATAACTATTCACGTTTACCACAAACCAGAGAAATTTATCTTTATCTAATTTCCAAAATTGATGTAAATTAACCCGGTTTAAGCTTGGAACCGAAATCGTTGATGTTTAATTGAGTTTGTAACGCTCTTTTTGATTTATAACTTTTAAATTAAATTAGGATCAATTTCCTAATTGATGATTGTTGACAAATGACACTGTCCATAATAGTGACAATTTTGGTTGTAAGGAGACTATCCTTTTTTTAATTTTGCGACGCTCTTTTTGATATATATTTTTAATTAATTTAAGATAAATTTCCTAATTGATGATTGTTGGCAAATGTCAACATTCATAATAGTGACAACTTTGCTTATAAGGAAACAATCCCTTTCTTAATTTTGTGACGCTCTTTTTAATTTATATTTTTTTAATTAATTTAGGATTAATTTCCTAATTGTTGTTGTGTCTAACTCAAACGTTAAACGAAGAATGACTCCGAACCCGTAATCAAAAATATACTCACTTCAAGCAGCGCCGTGGTAGTCCGTGACACTAAACTAATTCCCAACCGTCGATCATCCGACACCAACTTTCTTCTTCCAGAATTGCTTCCCTCAAGACCCAAACTAAAATCCAAACAATCAAATTAATCAATAATCATGTCATACCCTTTAACAAAATTTGTTCAACACTTACCAAACAACTAAACAAAAATATTTAATTCAACATTCCGAACTAAATGAATTTCCCTTACCTTGGTTTATCATCCAGAAAGTTTCAATTTCCCGAATTTAAAAGCCTTTCGTAATTCTCGTGAGAAATGTCCCAATATAACTTGAGGCAAGTTTCCGAGAAACAATGTCGAAGATTACTGGAGGAGAAACGCGATTGGTCGAGGAGACTGACTGGAACTGGCATTGAGGACGATCATTGTTCGACACAATAATATTTGTCGCTGAAAATAATACTCAAAAATTCTGGAAAGAAATAGAGAGGTGGGCCGGGTATATCCATTGAAACGCAGACAATGCGAGAGAGATTCATCTGGCTGCTCGTTCCACTCTCCCTCTCACCCCCGAGAAACGACGGCCCGCTCTGGAGTTTTCCAAACCCCCACAATCCAGCGTCGTGCCTCCGACCCCTGTCACGTGACACGCGCCAAATTAAAAACTCGGTTTCTGTTCCGCTGCTCCTTTTACAAGCGACAACCGCCGTCCGATATCGGTACGTTCCTTGTCTCTCGCTTTCTCTCCTTTAACCGAATCAGAGATCAAGACAATCGTGGAATGCTTTTTTGTTGTTAGGTAAAAATAATCCTGAAAATTGTTTTTTTTTTTAATTTCCATTTGGACCTTCGGCGACAGTCGAAAGTTGATATAAAGCTGCTCAGAATAATGTGAAAATTGATGAGCCGAAATGTGGGAAAGTAGAATACGTCTCGTTGTCGCATTTCAATTGTACTTAGTGAGATGATCAGCATATACAGGAGGCAATATCGGAATTATTGTGATTCGCGGAACGCGGTGGGTGGACGCCCTAAGGCGAGCAATCTATAGGAAGCCAGACATTGCTCCATCGTGGTATGGATTTGAATATTGCGCCAGTAATATCGCTCCAGGCTCTAATAGTTACTAAGAACGGAACCATACACATCTAGGTACAAACACGTGCTTTCGTGCGTGATATATTGATTCCAATAAAGGATGAGATCGCGAAATGTCAGGAAGTCAAATCTAAGACAATATGATGAGTTCTGGATTTATGGATTGCTAGCATGTCTATCAATGCATCACAATCAGAAATACGAATTCTGCTAATTTATCGAATAATTGACCCAGATACTATGAAGGTAAATGTACGAAAATAGGTGGAATAAGTAAAAAAAAATCTGTGGGAATTTTAAGAGGGAACTTTTTTTAATTTAGGAAATACTTTTTGGAGGAAGAAGATATTATGAATATACAAATTTAACTGTAATGATTGTCCTGCTACTTATATTAAGGAAATCAAACGTTTCTTAAAAACAAGAATTGGTGATCATATTAAAAAAAAAAAAAAAAAAAAAAAAAAAAAAAAAAAAGATTCTAAAAACTGTTAACGAACATGGAATTAAAAATAATCATTCTATCGACTTTATAAATAAAATAGTAGTAGATTTTAAAAATAATTACAAAAAGAGATGGATTTCAAAAATGATTAATATAAAATGTAATGATTTTACTATCAAAAAAGAGGATATACAATTTCTTAGTAATAGTTAATTGCCGTTAATAAGAAAATTGAAACAGTGATTATTATTTTATTAATCATAATATTTGGATCAATTTCGTTGACCCTGACTTCTGTATTATAATTTAAAATATAATATAATTTAAAATGAGAAATTTTATTTTATTTTGTTGTTTTATAATGTTATTTTATTTACTTTGACTGATGCTAACAAATCATGCAACTGAAACGTCGTCAACATTTAAAAAAAAATATTTCTTTTCTGCCCTTCTTCGAAAAATCGGAAAAAATTTCATTTCTGATATAAATAATGTAAGAAAAAAATACTACTAATGAATTCAGTCCTGGATTAATGATGGAAGGAAAAAATACTACTAAAGACATTATGAAGGTGCTCTCACTCGTCAGAAAAAGTCAGAGAAATTTCAATTTCATTTTCGTATTCTTTAACAATCTGTATAAATAAATTAGGCATTTTGTTTAAACATTGTTAAGAGCCTCAAAAGTTTTACATATATTTTTGTTTTTAGCACTAAAGAACTCAAATGTAGAAAAATTCATCTTTGTCTATCTGTCCGTGTTGGAAATTTAGCGTACACTCCAATCCCTTTTTCTTATACCGCTTGATACGGTCCTGTCATGCATATGTATGAGTGTGTGGCGTTGTCGACGTGCGCGACTAAGCGACGCGTCGAGTCAGTCTTGTGTAGTCTCTAGAAGAGTCAACATATCCCTATTACTGAGTATAGATGTGTTTTACCCGAATCTGTGTTCTATATTTATTTCACCCTATCCAATAGGTTATGTGCCCACCCACACTTCCACTGTGCACAAGTGTTAAAAGTGTTTTGAAAAAAAAAAAAAAAAAAGTGATTGAAATAAAAATGATGTGTGTGTAAAGCAGATCTGCAGAAGGTGAGAAGAACAGGAAAAGTGATTAGATGTGTCTAGAAAATCGTGAGTACTAATTTTCTGTGTGAGAGTTCGTGCCGCAATAAAATTAAAGTTATTTAAAATCTGATGAGTAAATAATGTCATGACATAAAATAAAATTAAAGACGAGCAAAATGGATGAGTTTGACGAGAAAAAGATAATTTGCCGTACTAAGAAAATGCAAATGGCGGTACGTAAAGAAGCCATTTGGCGTGTATATTTTATAAAAAGTGAAGACGAGTTGGTGAGATAATTTAACAAATACATAAAATAATTACGATGTGTAATTTAAGCTTTCTTTAATAAGCAAATTTATAGTTATTTCATGAAGGAGACGAGTTTGAAAATTGGCCAGTGAAAAACATGTGCGAAAGGGGAGTCGTAGCGGCGAGTGGAATAACCACAAAATGTCCTCCGCTAGCAGGAAGGAGAGTGGAGAGACAGAGACAGAGTTAGACGTGCACTGAAATTTCGTCTCTCTTTCTAACCTAAAGCGCGCGAAAAGAAAATATCTGAAAATTGAAATGCATTATGTTGAGACGTGAATTAATTGTTAAATTATAATTGAATATTCAAAGACAGTAAAAGATGAGTAAATAATTGTAATTATTAAACAAAGGAGGGAAACATGAATTGTATTATAATTTAATTATAACTAAAATAAATTTATGAACAGCGCTTAAAATAAATAAATAAGTGTATTAAATATTAAAATAAAGTAGACAAAGATGTGTGTATGTATATGGAAGTGAGTATATAAACCTTAATATGTGTATCTATATAAGTGTATGAAAGTGCATATTTATAAATGTCATAACATTTTTGAGATATTAAGAATTATCATTCTGGGGATAATGTATAAATTTTATACAATTCCGAGAGGTTGACTTGGGAACTGATGCTTGTTGT
This sequence comes from Ganaspis brasiliensis, assembly GCA_037103525.1. NCBI lineage: Eukaryota > Metazoa > Arthropoda > Insecta > Hymenoptera > Figitidae > Ganaspis > Ganaspis brasiliensis. The sequence goes on along the minus strand of JAZKLR010000022.1, from coordinate 5,388,125 downwards.
TCGGTGATGTGACCTTGTCAACTGGGGTGTGTTTGTAAGTGATCTTGTTGTTCGGACTCTTGCATTCACACTCGTCTTGAAATTAGTGATGCTTGTTGTTCGGTAAACTGGTTTTGAGACAAAAGTTTTTGGCATATCGTTTTATAAACATGAAAGTTAATGTTTAAAAAGAAACGAATGATATCGGAAGTTCAAAGGGAGGCTCCTCAAAATAATATGAGGAGTATTTATAATATTTTCCGATCAGTCAGCTTGTAAGCCACCATTGACTTCCTCGGTTCCCATGGAAAGTAAAATTGTGGAAATAGATGAGAATTTAGAAGAGTTGAGTAGAGGAGAAATTGTGAATGTGAATAGAGGAGAAACAGATGAGATAAAGAAGAGAGGTGAGATAAAGAATAGAGATGAGATGAAGGAGAGATGAAACAGATGTGAAAAAGACGAGTGAGCTCAAAGATGTGATAGTTATAACATAGCTTACATAGCAGCAGGTAAATTTAAGTTTTTAAAAAAAAATTTAAATACCTCAAATAAACTCCCATTTGAAAAATGCTGTTATTGATAAAGTAAGCAAACAAATAAAATAAAGGCCAAAATTGATCAATTAAATTTTGTATTGAATAAATGAGTTCTTAAAAAATCAGAAGAGTAATTATACATTTTCATTGGAGCGATAAATAAATTTTACCTGACATAAAGGTATGTTTTCATAAATCTAAGCTCTCTGATAAAAGATGTTAAGAAAGATGTGAAACAGGTAATAGATGAGAGAAGTGTGTGATAACTAATTAAAATAGTTAGTGAAGATAAATCTTAATCATAATATTGTAATAATATTATAATATTAATATCAAATAGTCCTGATAATCAGGAATGTAAAAGACAAATGGGAAATTCACAACGAAATTCTTATTAGTAATTAATTTAAAAAATAAATAAATAAAAAGAGGCGAGATATGAGTTTCAGAAAAGTAAAGATGGAATACAAAAACGATAAGATGAGAAAACTAAGAAAAACAACAAATTAGACGAGAAAAGTAAATAATAATAGTAATAATTTAAGAGACGTGATTACTATTGTTGTACGAGAAAAACTTGAAAGTGGTGAAATTAAAGTTTACCCTTTAAATAAAGTTTTAATGGAACTTTGAAATTAGAGAATAATTAATATTGTTGCATATTGTAGATAAGCATTTTGAGACGAGTATACTAGATGAGAAAATGCTTTCAAAATAATGCTTTAAAGATAGAAACATATTTGATGAATCATCTGCATGAGAATTAGTATTCTGAAATTGTGCATTAAAAAAAAAAATATATATATATATATATATTGAGATATTGAGAAAATTTAGAGATATTAAAAAGATGTGAAGTGAACGTAAATTCATATGGTGAGAAAACAAATTTACAACAAGCAAGTTGCAAATAATATTACCTTATTGGTAAATCAACTTTAGGTGAATTTTGTGTTAACTTAAATTTTGAGAAACCTCTAGATGCGATTTTATTTTCAAAATACAGAAAATAAATGATCTCTTTAATGCCATAACGATCTCAATACAAACTATAAGTCTATAAGCAACATCAAACTTGTTTCTATAAATACTGAAAGCAAACTATTAATTAATATTATATATCGAAATTACTAGAATTAGAGGATGAGTTTAACAGAAAATCAAAAAGTGATAAGATGAGAAAGACGAGGATTACATTTTGATGTAAAAAGAGTAAATATCAGATGTTATTAATGTCAAGCATTTGGACGTGCACGAGTTAATTTATTGTTTTAATAGAGAGAAAAGGTTCCTTTATTGTAAATTTAATAGCTTTGGAATCATATAGTTGTTGACAAAAATTATCAATTTCAGCTTAAAGAATACTTTAAAAGGATGAGTTTTTAATAAGACAACCTTAAATGTGGTAAGTCGAATGTTCAATTCAAATCAAGTTACTCAAGTAATGTATGATAAGGAAACTTCAAAAGAAAAATAAATAAAAATATATAAATTAATATTTGAAATGTCAATTAATATATTATGTTAAAAAAGGAAGACGAGATAATTGTAATGGTAGAGATAGATTGAGAATTGACGAGTTGACTACCAGCGAGAGTTGTACTCTATTGTTTGTAATTTGAATGATATTAAAATTATATTGGTAAATTCGAGAGTAAACAAGCATTTGACAAATTCCAAAATAATATTGAACATTTAGACGAGTTTGGTTAAAAAAAAATGTAATAAAAAAAAATAGCTGAGATAAAATGTAGATGAGCTAAGAACGGAGGGAGTAAGTAATGTTTAAATCAAACTAAAAGATGAAAGAATGTTTAAGTTTAATGAAAGATCTTTACAGAGACTGTAAAGGAAAATCACTTAACCCTATGTCTTGTAAAATCGGGTGTAAGTAATTATGCAGATAATATTTAAACAAATAGAAAAAGAAAATCTAAACTGTAAATGAGGATCTAGTAAATTTGATGGGAAATTAAAAATTAAAAAGAAAACTTAATATGAACCAGTGATGCAGTCGATCGAGATTTTTCATGTCTAATACAATACCGAGTAATTACTTCTACTTTTGCTTGATTTTGTCTCAATCGATTTTTGCTTGGTTTGACTGAAATCTTAATGAAGAGATTCTTGATTTTCAATTTCAATATTTTGATGAAAAGTGCTTTTCGTACGAAAATAACAGCAGAATTTAGAAATGAGTTTAGATGTGAATAAAAGAGTAAATTCTTGATAGATGAGCTATTCGCTTTTATTAGCACTTGAGCTATCATGGAAGATTTTCTTGCTTCTATTGTAGTGTAGGAATCTTGAAATCTCAAGCCAAGATCAAGAAATTCTTGATTTGATCGGCATTACGAAAATGAACAATTAGAATTAGATGTGAATATTCGTGATTGCAAATATGATGTGGATGAACTGGAAAATTTAGAGGTGAGTGAAGGGAAGTACTTTAGTTAGCTTAATAGTCTGAGATTCCACAAAGTTGCAAGTTCTGTACTGTGACGTATCAGACGTGGTCATGCTTTAGTTCAGTGTTTGAGAGCATGACATTGAGATGAGACAATTACATTAAGAAAATAGACATTAAAAATTGATGAGATAAAGTTGATGAGATGATTGACAGTTGGTGAATTGAAATTAGCTGGAATTTTAGATTTAGTAAATTTCCTTTTTCTGGTGATCATAGATGTGTAGCTGCTCTTGTGCAGATCACCCATTCTAGTATCACGTGTCTAATTTCACTAATGTTTTATTTTAACTCAAAGGATGCGAGTTTATATCTATTTTTATTAATGATATATTCAGGTTAGGAATGATCTACCTAATAAAAATAAAGAGTGAAACTGATCATTATTTACTAATGTTCATAAGAATTATACTAAATTTTTAGATATATATGATGCGATAATATGATATTTGTTCAAAGACGAGAGCACAAAATACATTGGTGTTTAGTTCACAATTGAATTGGTACACTTACTAGACGCGAAGTTGCAATTAACTTAAGATGAGTTCACAATTGAATTGATATACACATTAGATGTGAAGCTGTAATTAACTTAAAATAAAAATAAACTAAACAGTTTCAATGGAACTATGTAGAAGAAAATCAAATATTACATATATGCTGATAAGTTGTTAGAGGATTTATGGGATCTGGTTGTGACTGTTATTATGAATGTATTTAATCGAACTCCTTGCAATCCTAATGACGTGAACCTAAGTCGACTGATAAAATTTGGTCTTAATTATTGCTTTGATATACGTCAACTTAAAGATGTGGCTCTACAGCATGTATTAAAATACACAAAATTACTGATACTGAATTTAGAGCTAAAGGAAGAAGAGTTATGTTGTGATGTGTCATAGTCTCATATGTTACGAAGTTTAAGACGAGTAGAACGAAAGTTCTATGAATGCAAAGAGGTGAGGTTCAAAGAGAAAATTGTTTATAGTGACGAAATCTCAAGTAAAATGCTGTTAAATATTTTGCCTATTTAATGATGAGATAATTAAAGTAAAATACCTTTAGAATTTAAAATCTGATGAGGATGAATAGAATGTATTTTTAAAACCGGAGGGAGAATCTAAAAAGAAATGATAAAGATTAAGGAAAGATGAGAAAAAAAAAAGTATAAGAGTTAAGTGGACAACAAAAGGAGTGCCGAAATCAAATTATTATAAATAGATGCGATCTTAAAGTTTACCAATTAAATATAAAAACTACGTTTTCTTTTAATTGTATGTTTGGTGAGCAAATCTGTATAGAAATTCTCAAAAGAATATATCACTCTAAACGTAAGAAAAATGAGATGTGTAAATTAAGACAAACTTTCTTTAGTGCGAATGTAAGTCCATAAAAGATAAATGGAAAATTTACAGAAATGTCTATAAGTATGTTTAAGTACTTATTTATAACTATATTTATTTATTTGGTGAGAGTGGAATGAATAATAAAATTAAATAGTGATAATGGTAATAATAATAATGATGTGATTAAACTAAATAATGTTAAAGGAAATGTAAGTAAAACATTAGAATTTGTTTAAGTGACGATCCTAAAGAGTTCTTAAAAATTACTATTAAACAAGACGAGGAAAAGAGAAAAAAAAAAAAAAAAAAAAAAAAAATAGTATTACATCAGAACATTTATAGAGAAAATTTAAACAAAATTCAGATTTGAAAAATATTCAAACAAATACTAATCAAGTAACTAATAATAATAAATTAAAATAAAAAAATGAAATTTAAGGTCAAGAGAACTTAATGATAAGATTTTGGATGCGACTAAGCTAAAAGAAAATATTTTTAACTGAAAGTCTGTAGCAAGTTTATGCTTTGTTTGGCTGGTAAAATCAGATCGAACATTTTAATGTAGTAAATATACTAACAATAAGCATATATCAAGTTAATTCACCAGATAAAAACTGGAATATGATGAGGCGAGTATGTAGAGATCTAAAAGGTACAATATCATTAAATTTGAAATACATAGGTGAGATTCATGGTATTCAAAATTTTTATGATACAAGTTTTGAAGATTGTAAAAACTAGTTAATTGTGGATTCTTAATTAAGTGATGAGAGTTTTTAATTAGAGATATGAAGAGATAATTTAATTTAGAAAATTATGTTTACAATCAATTGACTTGTTGATGTGTCATTCAAAATATGTATAGTGATGAGTGAATTAAGCCAAGATGTGTTCTCGATGTACAATTCACTAAAACTAATTTTCAAAAGGAAAAAGAACCTCTAACCCCCGTTGATATGATGGTGTGGTGATAAAATTTTAGGTGTGATTGCAAAAACTAATGGAGGCAAGAAATTAAAATAAAATAGTAGTTCATCACTTTAAGGATAGTGTGAAAAGAAAAGCAATTGTGTTAAAATGAGCAAATGCCAAATGCTTTGCCTAATAAGCCCCTGTCCTTTTAATTATATAATTATTTGTTCAATGAGCTTATGCATTCATGATTAATAAAGTTCTTTATCTGTTCGCAGGCTTGATTCTCGTGGTTCTCAATAAGGTTTAAAATGTAACAGAATAGTAAATTTTTAATTTACAGATTGTATAAGTTAATACATTTCAAGATGCGTTAAATTAATAAAAATTAAAGTATTTTCTACGAATACAGTATTCGAGATTTCGTATGTATTAGTTGTTAATTGGAAAAAGTTATTTGTATTGTACGGGAGGGAGTGTTGGAAATTTAGCGTACACTCCAATCCCTTTTTCTTATACCGCTTGATACGGTCCTGTCATGCATATGTATGAGTGTGTGGCGTTGTCGACGTGCGCGACTAAGCGACGCGTCGAGTCAGTCTTGTGTAGTCTCTAGAAGAGTCAACATATCCCTATTACTGAGTATAGATGTGTTTTACCCGAATCTGTGTTCTATATTTATTTCACCCTATCCAATAGTCCGCCTGTCTGTCCGTCTGTCTGACCGTCTGTCCGTCTATCTGTCTGTCTGTCTGTCTGTATATTATATGACTTTGTACGAATATTATATTTAAACAAAATTTGGTAGTATATTAGACACTTACCCAAGTTAGATTTATGAACTTAGAAAGTTAAATAATTATTATTAGAACTGACAGATACGCCACTTTTGAAAAAAGATTAAAAAAGTAAAAATTTTTTAATCAATAATTTTTTTCAGGTTACTGTTAAACTTTTTTATAAAGACCAGGAAAAACGTAAATAACCACAGTTTCCTATGTAGAATTTTATACGTTTTCAGATTTTGTAATCAAAATTGGTGTCTAATGTTTTTTTACGAAGGTGTAGCTACTTTTAAAAAATGATATAACAAGAGTTTTTTTTTATTATAAACATATTTTTCTCATTACAGCAATTTTTTGAATATTATTACGTTTGAGAAATACTGTTCATAGACATTAAATTTTTAAAAAAGACAACCTTAATTTAAAAATTCCACATAGCGACTTCCAAAATTGCATTTGAATATCAAAATTTGTTCAAATTTTGAAATTTTACATTTATTGAAATGATACTAAATTTAAGGGTATTTTTAGGTCGCAGATAAAAAATTTAGTGTCAAAAAATAACTTTTTAAACTTTTTAATTCAAATTGTGGGTTTAAAATTCATAAATTTTTGAATTTTTGATCAATTGAAGTGATATAAATTGATTTTTGGGGTCCCTTATTACGAATTTAGTATAAAAAAATAAATTTGTACAATTTTCGAATCAAAGAGAAAAAATCAAAATTTTTGTGTTTTTAAATTTTTGATTCATTGACCTAAAAATCAGTTTAAAATGGTTTTTGAAGTTATTTATTACAAATTTGGTAACAAAAAAATTCTTAAAATTTAACAAGCAACTTCAAAAAACCTTTTAAATCAATTTTTTCTTCAATTAATAAAAAATTAAAAAAAAAAATAATTCTGAGTCCGATATTTTGGTTCGGAAATTAGACAAATTTATTTTTGAATATAAAATTTGTAAAAAGCGAGACCAAAAATTCATTTAAATTACATTTCACTTTGATTGATCAAAAATTCAAAAATCCTAAAATTTTGAGTCTGACTTTTGTTCAAAAAGTTGAATTTTTTTTTTTTAATACTAAATTCGTAAAACGTCACTTAAGAAACTACATTAAATTTAATTTCACTTTGATTGATAAAAAATTCATGATTTCAAAAATGTCAAGTCCGTCATTTTAAATCCAAAATTTTGAAAATTTACTTTCTGACACCAACTTTATAATAATTAAAATTAACAACCCCTTAAATTGAGTTTTGTTTATAGAACACTAAAAAAAAGTTTTTACGTTCATTTGTTGTTTTCCTTTTTTATTATTTTCTTTTTATAATTTAAAAAAATATTTGCTTAAAAATAGGTTTTCAATTTTTCAATTTTTTATAATTTTTCAGACTGTTTTAAAATTATTTTAAACTTGTTTAACGATTTTTTAATCTCAAAATTTTTCTTAGTTTTCTTGCATTTTGTTTTCGCGCAATATTTTTTTTTTAATTTAACCATTGGCTTCTAGATTCTAATTTTTTATATAGTCAAATTGTAGATTTTTTGATTTTTTCCTAAATTTTATCATTTTTGAAGATTTCTTCGTTCATTTATATCTGATTTCTGTATATTTTTAAAATTTCTTCCTGTTTTGCATAAATCTTTTTTGAATGACTTTCTTGATGTCTTTTGTATTTTTTTTACTTTTCTTTTTTTCTTTTCTCTATCTATAATAGAATTCAATCGAATTTCTTCTTTTTGTGTTTATTTACAAGATTTAGATAGTGTTTGTAATTTTTAAAACCATTTTCTCTTTTTTTTTAATTTTTGCGTGTTTTTACTTTTTTTTTAAGGTTACTAGTTTATTTTGTGGATTATCGCATTGTTTCTTGATTTCTTATTTTCTTTTTAAATGCTTAGAATTTTTCCTTTCTTCTGCTTTTTTCTTATTTTCTTATTTTATTTTTTACAATCTGTTATAGTTTCTAGTAGATTTCCCTAGATTTTCTCATTTTTTCATTTATTCACAAAATTTGTATTACTTTTTTTAAATTTCCATATTTTTTATAGCGTGTTAGATATTTTTAAAATTTCTTCCTCTTTTGAATAACTCTTTTCTTATTAACCTATGTCTTTTGTATAATTTTTACTTATCTTTCTATATTTTCTCTATCTTTTGTAAATTTGAAACTATTTTCTTTTTTTGTGTTCATTTACAAGATTTCAGATAATTTTTGCAATTTTTAAAACCATTTTCTCTTTTTTCTAATTTTTGCGTGGTTTTAATTTTTGTTAAAGTTTACTAGTTTATTTTTTGGATTATTGCGTCATTTTTTTTTCTATTTTTCGTTCATAATAATTGTTTTTTTTTTTTTACTAATTTCTCTATTTTTTTAATAATATCTTTTACTTTTTTTTATTTTAAACAATTTCTCGATTTCGTTTCATAGACTTTTCTCCTTTCTTCTTATTTTATTTTTTACAATCTGTTGTAGTTTCTGGTAGATTTCCCTAGATTTTCTCATTTTTTCATTTATTTACAAAATTTGTATTATTTTTTTTAAATTTCCATATTTTTCATAGTATGTTAGATATTTTTAAAATTTCTTCCTCTTTTGCATAAGTCTCCGTTTTTTTTATTAACTTATGACTTGTAGATATAATTTTTATTTATCTTTACATTTTCTCTATCTTTAGTAGATTACAACCGATTTTCTTCTTTTTGTGTTCATTTACAAGATTCCAGATAATTTTTGTAATTTTTAAAACCATTTTTTCTGTTATTCTAATTTTTGAGTGGATTTTTTTTAAACTTTCTAGTTTATTTCTTGGATTATTGCATCGTTTCTTGATTTCCTATTTTCTATTCTATTCCTATTTCTATTTTAAATACTTAGAGATTTTTCCTTATAATTTTTTTTTATTTTTTTGATCTTTAAAACTGTATTTATTTTTTACTAATTTCTCTCTTTCTTGAATAATATCTTTAACTTTTTTTATTTTAAACAATTTCTCTGTTTCCTTTAATTAACAATTTTCCCTTTCTTTTTTTTTGCATTCTCTTTTATTTTTTAGTTAATTTCCCCACGACTATTTCATTTTTGCATCTATTCACAAAATATGTACTATTTTGTAAAATTTTCATATCTTTTCAGTTTATTAAATATTTTTAAAACTCTTTTTCCGTTTTTTTTATCAATAAAATATTTATATCATTTATTGAACTTTTCATTCTTATTTCACCACCAAAACACAAAACAACACAAGTACAAAAATCACGGAAAAAAGTTCTTTTAGCCAGTAGAGTCAGGGAATTTTAAACCAAAGATGTGGGGCACTTTTTACGTCTATTCTCTGGTGGTAAGTTTACACACGAAAGTCAGTCTGATTGAGATGGAATCGGCGAATAAAAGAGTTGTAAATAAGAAATAAAAGAAGCCGACGTGAGAGTGGCTGTGCTTTTATTGGTACATAAGGGGGGTTCTCCAATAATCCCCATTTATAGCTTATAAATGATTTTATCCTCTCACCTCCCCATACCATAAAAATGCATTAGTTCGTGCCCCAGTGTGTGATGTTTCGGATCAACTTTCCAGAAAAATAGCCATTACCAAGAGTCTTTCATGAATCCTTATTCGTCAAATGTTCCCGACGAATGTTTCTGTGATTCCCACCAAAGTCGTATCGAGCAATATATGACCAAGTCTCTCAGCTCTTAAGGATCTATAAAAACATCGACTTGGAAAGGACCTTTCTGTGTCGAATCACTTCTTCATTGCACAAGAGCACAAATAAAATAGTTTCAATCAGGGTATCTAATAATTTCGTCTTACAAAATTTCCGGTCATTTCCCGGTTTTTGTTCCTATTTTTCCCAGTTTTTTCGTTTGTTAACTTAAAATATGTTTTAAGTATAAATAAACCTACTTTATGGCTACAAAAATTGAAGATAACAGTTGATAATTAAAGAAAATAATTGAAATTCAAAGAAAATAATTGAGAATTGAAGAATTAAATAATAAACTTTACAAAAAATAATAATTAAGAATTAAAAGAAACAATTAATAGTGAAAAGAAATAATTAATAATGGAAAGAAATAATTGAACAAAGACAAAGATATTTGACAATTAGAAACAAAATTAAAAAAGAAAGAAAATATTAATCGACAATTGAACAATAATTGAAAAAAATTGAACAATGACAAAGATATTTGACAATTAGAAACAAAATTAAAAAAGAAAGGAAATATTAATCGGCAATTGAACAATAATTGAAAAAAATTGAACACTGGTTATTAAATTCAAAGAATATAATTGAAAATTGGTCAACTAGATAGAAAATCAAAATAAATAATTCAAAATTAAAGAAATAAATTGAAAATTAAATAATGAAATTGAAATCGGAAAAACAGAGAATTATTGAAAATTAAAAAAAAAGAATTGAAAATTGAGAAATAAAACTGAAATTCGAATATAATAATTGAAAATTAAAGTAATTTACTGAACAATTGGATTGAAAAAAGAAAAAAATAATTTATAATAAAAAAAATGGAAAATGACAGAAATTATTTAATATTTGATCAAGAAAACATTGAAAATTGAAGAATAGAATTGTTATTTAAAGAAATTAATTGAGAATTGAAAAAAATAATTGAACAATTAAATTGAAAATAAAAGAAAATTATTGAAAATTGAAGGAGGTTTTGAAACATGAAATAAATGACTGATAATTTATTTATTTATTTATTTATAAATAAAAATAAATATAATAAAATAAATAAAAAAATAAAATAAAAAATATTGAAAATTGAAGGAGGTTTTGAAACATGAAATAAATTACTGATAATTGATAAAAATAATTGCAAAAAGTCGAGATTTCTGAATATTGAAACAAACAATTAAAAATTGAACAAAATAATTGAAAATTAAAGAAAATAATTGAAAATTGAAGAAAATAATGTAAAATTGAAGAAAGTACTTAAAAATTGAAGACAATATTTGAAAACAGCAGAAAAATTTAGAAATCGACGGAAATAATTGCGAATTGATGAAAATAATTAAAAAATTATCAATTTTCATTAAAATTGAAAGAAAAACATAATTTAAAAAAGCTGAGAATTGTTGAATATTCAAGAAAATTGAGAAGAAATTGAAAATAATTGAGAAATTGACAGAAATATAAAAAAATAATTGGAAATTAAAGAAAATAATTGAAATTTAAGACAAAAAATTAGAAATTGAAGAAAATAATTGAGAATTTAAATAAAATCATTGTTAAAAGCCTAGTGTTATTGAATATTGAAAAAAACAATTGAAAATTAAAGAATGGAATTGAATGTCGAAAATTATATTTAAGAATTAAAGAAAATAATTTAAGAATTGAACAATTAGATTGAAAGTAGAAGAAAATAAGTGATAATTGAAGAAAAAAGAAATTGAACAATCCAGGAATTATAGAATTTGAAGAAAACAATAAAAAATGAAGAATGCAATTGTAATTTAAAAAAATTAATTAAAAATTGTAGAAAATAATTTGAAATTGAAGAAAATGTAATTTTATAAAAATTTTTGAATAATAATTAATGAATTGAATTGAAGTTTCACAAACATAATTGATAATTGAACAAAAATTTTGAAAAAAGCTGAGAATTATTGATTATACATAGAAGAAAATAATTGAAAATTGGAAGAGTTATTGAGATGTGAAATAAATAAATGATAATTAAAAAAAGTCGAGAGTTATTGAATATTGAAATAAATAATTAAAAATTGAAGGAAATAATTGAGATCTGAAGAAAATAATTAAAAATTGATGAAAATAATTGAAAATTGAAGAAAATAATTGAAAATTGAATCAAATAATTGGCAATTGAAAAAAATAATTTAGAGTTGAAGAAAAGAATTAAAAATTGATTAAAGTAATTGTAAAAATCTTAGAAAATATTTTAAAAGTAAAGAAATTAATTAGAAGTTGATGAAAATAATTGAAAATTGAAGAAAATAATTGGCAATTTAAGAAAATAGTAGAACATCGAAGAAAATAATTGAGAAATGAAGAAATAATTTGAAATTAATGAAAATAATTCAAAATGGAAGAAAATAATTGAGAATTGTAGAAAATAATTGGAAATTGAAGAAAATAATAATCAATTGCATAATTGTCGAATAATTACACAAAATTAAAACGCATAATCAGATTGGTTCAAAATGCATAAAGTTACCATCTTTATTTACAAAACAAATTGATATATTAGTCAAATTCATTAGTCCAGAAAAAAAATTTCCGGTTAATACCCGGTTTTTCCCGGTCAATTTAAATTCCTGGTATTCCCGATTAGTAGACACCCTGTTTTTTGTTTTTCCTACCATTCATACTTATTTGTCTTATTATTTGACTAATTTCTTAAACTGTCAATTATTTTCATCAAATTTTAATTATTTCGTTGAATTTAAGTTATTTTTTCTACTTATTAAATATTTTTATTATTTTTCAATTAATTTCCAAAATTGCACTGAGAAAAATAGATATTTAAATTTAACATCCAGATATTAAAACTTAGCATTTAGATTTTCAAAATTAGTATCCAGATATTAAAATTAATATTTTTTAATATCCAAGTTAGTAAGTTTGAATATACATTTCTTTCAGTGTGCAATTAATTTTTTACATTCTAATTTTATTCAGTTATTTTATTAAATTTTAATTTTTTCCATGACTAAAAATATTTTCTTCAATTTCTAGTTTTGAAAAGTATTTTATTTTTCTCATACACTTTCTAAATTTTTAATTTATTTATCTCAAATTTCAGTCATTTGTATTATTTTTCAAATATTTCCATCATTTTTAAATTGATTTCTTTAATTTTTCAATTTTTTTCTCCAAATTATAATTTATAAAATTATCCTTTAACTGATTTACTAAACCCTTAATTATTTATTTCAAATTTTAATTAATTAAAAAAATTGTTAAAAATTTTTAGAATTTTTCAATTATTTTTTTCAAATTTACAATTACTTTCGGTGTTTTGTAATTAATGTCCTAAATTTTCAATTATTTATCTCAAATTTCCATTCTTTTAAAAAATGTATCATTATTTTTGTCATTTTTCAATTATTCTTCTCAATTCTCGATTGTTTTCTTCAATTCTCAAATATTTTCTAAATTTTAAATTACTGTCTTTAATTTTCAATTATTTCTATAATTTTGCAATTTTTTTCTCCAAATTATAATTTTTAAAATTATTTTTTAACTGATTTACTAAACCTTTAATCATTTATTTCAAATTTCAATTGATTAAAAACATTTTTAATGAATTTTAGAATTTTTCAATTATTTTTTTTCAAATTTACAATTACTTTCCGTATTTTGTAATTAATTTCCTAAAATTTTAACTATTTATCTCAAATTTCCATTCTTTTGCAACATTTATCATTATTTTTGCCATTTTTCAATTATTGAAAATTGAAAAAAATAATTGGCAATTGAAGAAAATAGTAGAAAATTGAACAAAATAATTGAGAAATGAAGAAATAATTTGAAATTAATGAAAATAATTCAAAATGGAATAAAATAATAGAGCCAAGAAAGAAAATTACCGGTTTTTCCCGGTCAATTTAAATTTTCGGTTATTTCCCGGTTAGTAGACACCCTGTTTCAATACTTTCAATAGATTTTTTGCGTCTTAATAAAATATGTAAAAATCTCCTTGAGTAATTTTAATTTTTTTCATTTAAAACAAAGAACAACAGAGAGTAAAGTTATTATTTATTTTTTTTTTTTGGTAATAAATTCAAGATGATGGTTCGTTGATTAGAGAGAAATGTATTGCTTTATAGCGCTGGGAAAGGAGATAAGACAAAAGTAGACATAATTTTTGTGGAGGCGGAAGAAAAAATGGCCGCATTAGTCGAAAAAAGGCATAACATTAAGGAGGAAGGCAAATCACGTGTGTGTATATAAAGTTTATATTGGAGAGACGTTTCTGAGGAGTGAAGGGGGCGCTTTGATCGTAAAAATGTTATATACGCATTCTATGCGTGAGAATGCTAAGAACAGGAAGTGACTGCCCACGATAGATGTAAAGCGAGGCTGTAATTTCAAAAGGGAGTAAAATGCCAAACGCTTATTATTCCATTAGGAATAAAAAAGACTCCGCCGCTTGCTCGACGTCAATTATACACTCGCGGAAAAAAGCGATGCAAGTCGACGCCCAGGCCAAGTTGACGAACTCGCTCGTTTCATGAAAAGAGATGCTGAAGAGATTCAGAAGATTGTTTTTATTTTGCATTTCATATCCCATTTGTCCATTCTACCGAAATTACCTCCTTTAATTAAATATGGAAATATTTCTTATGCATTTTGCAAACGGCAAATTGTACTTTTTTCAATACTGCTGCCTTGCGTAGAAAAAGTTTAGTAAGCGTGACTTTTTTATAAGAATAGATTTATTTTTGTCAGAAGTGGATTAATTTGCATTTTTAAGATAGTTTGTAGATGTATGTGGTTCTGTGAGTGTTCATATAGGCTTGTGTGTATATATGTGAGTATTTTTGTGTATTTGTGAACATGTGTGTATGTATACTTGTGTGAGTGTCGCGCTATCTTCCCTTCGAAATATCTCTAGAACGGTTAGATGGATTTTTATAAAATTTGCTAGGCGGATTGTACACAGGCCAATCTCAAATTAGTCACAGGAATTTTGAAAAATAGTTAATCAATTTTTTCAAACGTTCTTTTGACAAATGTACGATTTTTGGAAAACGGATTTTTTATCTTGAGAACATAACTTAACACTTAAACAGACAAATTTTACTTTTTTCAATATTGTTGCCTTGAGTAAAAAAAGTTTAGTAAGCGTGAAGACTTTTTATAAGAATCGATTTATTTTTGTCAGAAGTGAATCGATTTGTATTTTTAAGGAAGTTTGTAGAAGTGTGTGGTTCTGTGAGTGTTTATATAGGTTTGTGTGTATATATGTGAGTATTTTTGTATATTTGTGAACATGTGTGTATGTATACTTGTGTGAGTGTCGCGGTATTTTCTAGTCGGGATATCTCGAGAACAGTTTAGAGGAATTTTATAAAAATTGTCAGGTGAATTATACGCATGAGTATCTAAAATTAGGCACAGGGATGATGAAAAATAGATAATCTATTTTTTTTAACTTTATTTTGTGGCATATCAATTTTTTGGAAAACGGATTTTTTGTCTTAAAAATACAACTTAGAACACGAAATATTTATAATATTGATTACTTCTCCTATTAAGAAAAACTAAAAGTACCGGACACTAAGTAATAAATTTTAGATAAAAAATAAAACATAAAAAAAATACTCCAATAATTTAACTTCAGTTAGGAAGATAATTTTATTTCAGAGTTGATGGCTGAGTTGAGGAGAATCAAAATATTTGACTAGCGATAATAAGAAGGTGAGATATAATATTTTCGAAAACATGAGAAATTAAATTGAACAATGGTTGCATTAAGAAAAAATGAATGTTTTCGTTTTGAAAAAATTATGGCATTTACTGGAAAGGAAATTCCTCATAAAATCTTATCGCGTGAACCACCAATGAGAGGGTCAATTTCCTGTTCTGAAGCTCAGTGACACTACAAACATAGCTCTGCTAAATAAACGTTTATACCAAGTTTGACTGTATGTAAAACAAATATTAACATGTTATTTCAGCTATCCTTGGATTAGAATCGAACAAATCTACGCCTATGCTCAAAACACTTTGTTTTAATAGTACATTTTCGATAACAATTAACTTTTTGTTATTATGAAAAATATGGGTATTTATTTATTTTTATAATATTAACTGTTTTATTTGGGTGATTCGACGTTAAATCAGACACAACATTGGAAATTTTGTCAAAAAATATTTTTTTCATTATAGAAAAATGGACATTTTTGAATTTCGTTTCCGGAAAAAAAATTGACTACAAATCGAAAAAAAGTAAATAACTATTTTTTTTTGATCCGACAATATTAAAGGGTGCCGCCCAGTCCCCTATTTTCCAATTAAATGGGAAAAATTGATTTTTTTTTAAATTGTAAAAAATAATGGAAATATTATTCAAAAAGGCTCAGAAGTTTATGAGCCCTTGAAAAATGTTTAAACTTGAAGATACCGTCGATTATTATTATATTTTTACAAATACACCCCTTTTAGAGGCCCCTAAATAAACCATCCTCAAACGTAAATTTTGCATTTAAGCTTCAATAAAGTTTAAATATTACTTTTTAACGTCGTTTTTTTACAGGCTTTATTACATTATTAAATTACAGCTCTTAATTGATTGTTAATTAATTTTTATTTGTTTAAACAATTTTAAATTGTTAAAACAAATTAATTTGTTTAAAATCTTCATTTATTTTGTTTTAATAAAATATATTAATATCTAACTGTCTGTTTAATAACTAAAGAAATCGAAAAAAAATTATTGATTTACTCCTCATTTGTTTAAATAATTAAATTTGTTTTAAATCAATTTTTCATTAAATTTACCTAGAAACTTGTAGCTTTTTGCATAATTTAATAAAGAATTATAACTGGTTTATTCATCTCCAATTGTAAACAAATTTTCAATTGTTTAAATATTTTTAATTTGTTTAAATAATTTTGAATTGTTTAAACAAATAATTTTTTACAGTTTTTTCGTTTTCCATAAAATATTTTATTACCTTTAGATGATTTTAATAACTAAAGAGATACAAAAAAATATTGACTTACTGTTTATTTGTTTAAACAATTAAAATTGTTTAAAATCAGTTTCTCATGAAATCTACCTATAGCCGTGTATTTTTTTTAAAATAAATAATTGAAAAAATATAACTCGTTTATTGATCATCAATTTGCATGTTATTTTTAATTACTTAAATAATTCTTATTTGTCTAAACAATATTTCTTTAACGTTTTCAAAAGTAAGGAAGTTTTATTTATTAGTATAATAATAATAATAATATAATAATTAATAGTTTAAGTATTTATCCGAAACCTAATTTCTGTAATATTTTTCTCAATTTGGATACGAATCTGGTATCCGAATTCAAGTTCTGATATTCAAAATTCAAAATATATAATTGTATTTTCCAAAATTAATGTTAATCTGACATTTTATTATAATTTGATATATTTTTTTATATTTATACCTAAAATAACATAATTCGCAAAAATGTTATTAATTTTTCAAAACACGAATAAATTGATTGAATAAATTAACTTGAATTAATAGACTTAAATAAAAATAAATAACAATACATTTAAATAATTATCATAAAATTAATTAAATTTAAATTGCAAGCTTCTTTCTTTCCTTTTTTTTCTTACTTTGTTTTTGTATTTGATCATCTTCACTATTCCCATTCAATGTCATAAAAATATTCAGCACTTGCACTGGAATAAAAAAAAGAACCGTTAAGAAGATTAAAAATTAAAACATTTATTTTTGAAATTTATTTATTTATTTATTATTATTTATTTATTCTGATTTATTTGCTTGATAAATGTATGTATGTGCAAAAAAGTAATTACAATTTTAATAATTTTTTTTTATTTGAAAGTGATATAGTTTAAAACCCTTAAAATAAGTGTCTATACTAACATATTCAACGAACACATTGCTCTTCTAAAAAAAATTATTAATTTATTTTTCTAGATTGATTAGGTACCATATTCACTCTTGTTTAATAAAACTTTTAATTTCTACTATAAGCTGCTTTATTTTTGTTTTCGAGTTTATTCGCTCCGCAATAAACCAACAATCTTTGTCTCTTTCTATACCGTAACGGACAAACAGCCTCAAACTGCGTAACAGCTTAAAGCGTAACAGGCCTATCGCTGGCTGATTTCTTATATATAACAAAATTTTTTGGTGCCTTAATTTCAACCAATGAGAAAGCGTCTTACAAAACTATTAACCAATAAAATAATTTTAAATAATTATTAGACGGTTTCTAAATGTCTTATGTCTTATAATAAGACACCCGTAAGACACCTGTTTTTACAGTGTTTGAGGAGATGAAATTTTTTTTTATGCTTTCTAAAAACAGAAATAGTTGCTTTGACAGCTGACTCGTCTGTTAATATAACAAGCAGAGGACGTCTAATTTTGGTCCAAGGATCATCAATTTTGGTCAGATAGAATCCAGATAGAATCCAGGTAGACTCCAGATAGAATCCAGATCCTACTTTCTAACCCATCGGTGTAAACACACTCAGAAATCACAGAGCAGACAATTTTCCACTTATTTAACAGAATTTAAATCTCCTTTTATAAAAAAAAAAACAAAAAAAGTATGTATTCTTTTTCACGGAACTTTAAATTTCTCCTCGCCAAAGGAGAAGTTTAAACACGCAAGTAACGAAAAAATTCTGAAGAACCGAAAGACTGAGGCGAAATTTCAGTTGGATAAAAGGAAAAATACATAGTGGAGAGTACACAGGTTTCTATCCTTTTAAATGACACCCGAAGGCACATTCTCTGAAAGAGAAAGAAACTCGGAATAAAAGACACTAACAATTTCAATTACGCTCGTTCCTCCCTCTTTGAATCCTCTCGCATTAGATAGCTTCCGGTGCCTCGAGTCCGGTCAGTGCAGGACTCGGTATTTTTGGGCAAGTGGTGGAGGGGGGGGGAAGAGGAGGGGTCAAAGGTCGTAACCAGCGTCGTCGACGCGAACAGAGCATACGTAGGATGATAACCAAAAGCAGCGGTTGGCAGGACAGGGGAACGTGTCACGCGATCCGTGAGTAATTTGTTCGCGAGCCGAGGCCTGCCTGCCTGTTTAACAGAGTGTTATAATCTATTTACGTTAACATTACCAACGTTTAACGTGGTTGCTCGACTCTCTCCTCTCTGTCTCTCTTTCTCTCTACCCCGCTCTCGAAATAGGGTCAGAAAGGGGAAAGGGTTAGGTTTATGGAAGCGAAACTGGGCTTGCAAGGGGTGGACGAACGTGGAGACAGGAGAGGGCACAATTCTGCAGTAGACAGCACTCAAGAATTGTCGCAGGCACGTTAGGGCTTTTGGAAACAAGCGTTAATTCGTGCGGTCGCTCTCTCGCGTTGTCTGCATTAGCTATGCTTATGAGCCTCAGTCTCAATATGGCCGCGGTAAATGTCAACTGAAATTGCAACAGAGGATGAAATTTATTTGTGTCCCCTAATCTGCAGAAGTAGGACGTACATGGATTCGTTTAAGCCGAACGTGAAAAAAATTGTATGCAAAACTTAAAATCTCAAATTGAGCCAAACGTTTATTTTAATTTCTACTTAACCTATTTTGATTATTGAAACGAATTAATCTTGACTTTTGTGGAGAAAGATCGAGACCCGAGTCAAAATATAAAAGATAAGATAGAAGGAATATAGTACTCAATCATCAGAGCTGGACTAGGTTACCGATGTAGTACTCCGAAAAATGTACTAGCTGATTAATAAAAGCACTATTTTTCGATAGTTGGAAGATCAGGATAAAAAAATAGAAACACTATTTTTTAAGAAGGTATGACGACGTTTCGGTGGCTTGGTTTGCCACCATCATCAGGTCACCATGGTGTTCTTGGATGAATTTAAAAAATTCTTTAGAAGCAGAAAATATTACTAATGAAATCAGTCCTGGATTAAAGATGGACTCTATGGGGTCAGACACTTCTGCTCCTAAAGAATTTTTTAAATTCATCCAAGAACACCATGGTGACCTGATGATGGTGGCACCGAAACGTCGTCATACCTTTTTAAAAAATAGTGTTTCTATTTTTTTATCCTGATCTTCCAACTATCGAAAAATAGTGCTTTTATTGAAAACATAATGGAAGAAGAAAATATTACTAAGTACTAGCTGATTCTTCCGCTGATTCAAGAGCGAAAATTTTTATGTGAAAGCTTCATTCGAAAAACTATGTCTAACAAAAATTCCCTAACTAGAAATACCTTAGGTAAATAGCATTCCTACTTTTATAAACAAAACAGAAAAGGAAGGAATATACTTAGTAACGAATGTTTACAAACAATGTTAGGAAATAACTATGAATGTTAAGATTCATGTAACATATATCAGTTTGATTATAGGACTTTAACAACCAAAATAGACAAATACAACACTAGGAGAAAGTTTAAAAAATATCCAAAATATATCAGCATACATTTGTCCATTTGTCAGCATTAAAAAATCTGTTAACACTGCTGACTTGTTCCTGCCTTGGGATGTACCTGTAGCCTTCTTATAGTCCAGTTCCACTTTGGCCTTTATGCAGTTTACATCAGGGCTTTTACAGAGCAGTTCCCGACGGTTTCTAGAACGGATTCTCTAATTTGTGTTTATACCGGATGTACAAATGTGACATATTTGCATGGAGGATTTGGAAGCGGCTTGTCTAAATGTTCTGAAAGAAAAATATTACTGCAAGATTCTTTTTTATTTCCGTTATGTTGACGATACGATTCTATGTGTTCATAAAGATTTTATCGAGAGGGTGGTCAGTGTTTTTAACAGTTATCACAAAAAACTACAGTTTACCCATGAATTAGAAAACGATAAGAAAATTAATTTTCTTGACTTAACCCTAATCAGGAGAGATAACCGTCTTATAACTGACTGGTATCAAAAGCCAACCTCATCGGGCAGATTGTTGAATTTCCTTTCTAACCACCCTCTAAACCAAAAACGTAACATAGTTTTTAATCTAATTGACAGGGCAATCTCTTTATCATACCATAATTTTCAAAAAAAGAATATTAATTTGGTGAAAGAATTATTATCTAAAAATAACTACCCTCTTAATTTTGTCAACACTTGTATTTCCAGAAGAATTAACCTTATTAAAAATAAAAGGAAAAATAATAATAAGGACAAGGAATTAACAGTTTTGAAAAAATTGTTATATGCAAAAACTCAGAAAATTTCTATTCCTTTTAAAAACAAACAATTTTACTCGAAATGTAAATATAGTTTAAAAGATTATAATTTATGTACAATTCCTAAAGTTCAAAAATCCCTAAAGGTCGTAGTTAGATTAGGCAAGGGTTATACAGATAAGTGGGAAAAAAGAGGTATTGTCTATAAAATTTCCTGTAAACACTGTGAAGCTGTGTATTATGGCGAAACAAAAAGAACCTTAAGAGTACGTGTCAATGAACATAAAAAAACCAATCGACTCATTTTAGAACATTGTAAAAAATATAAGCATGTATTTGACTTTGAAAACAAAGAAATTGTCGACTTTGAGGACGATTGGAAAAGACGAACTTTATCTGAAATGATGTTTATAAAACACGACCATAATAGCATTAACATAAAAGAAAATATTACAGGGGTAAATAATATTTACAAAAAACTTTTACAAAAAATTATTGATTAATTCATAATTTAATTTCAACGAAAATTTTAACTTGTAATTTAACATCTAATTTCTTCTTGATACTTATCTGTCTATTTATATTTCTGTTATGACTTGGTATTTAACTGAAATATTTTCCTTGTGTTTGTCAATTTCATTCGCAAAATGGTCAGTTTGTACCGTTCCTCGTTAACGAAAAAACGTTTTTGACAAATGTCACTATTTAGTGATAATTAATTTTATTCAAAAAATATGTATTAACAAATTTCTCGTTAAAGGTATTATTATAACATCTAAAAAATAATTTAATATTCTTTGTGTTTGTTGTTAAAAATCATTATAATAATCGATGTGTTATATTAATTGTGTTTCAGCCTGAAGAGATCAGTGAATTACTGACGAAACGTTGCTAATAAAGACTGTTTTTGTCTTTTAAAAAAATATAATGTGCAAGTGTTTCTGTTTAATTTATTTAAACATTACCTTCACAACTTTGCTCCAACGGATCGATTCTATTTTGATATATATTTAAAATGGAGTTTAAGAAAATATCGTTTAAGAATAAACTTTATTTATGTAAACTACAAAAGTGTTGTAAGTTTCAGGGAAAAACCATCCATACATTTCTAACAAACACTAATGCATCAATTTATACTGCCGAAATTATAGCGATTCTCAATGCACTTAATATTATAAAGGACAACCCCTTGCAAAATTTTTATATACTTTCCGATTCTTTAAGTATTTTAGAAAGTTTAAGCTTAATAAAGATCACCGCAAAAGTAATCCTTACATCCTTAAAATTAAAAAAATGTACAATCAAAATTATTGAAAATAATAATTCCACATTTCTCTTCAAATTTACAATATTTTATAAAAACGACGTTTCGTCATACAGTTGAGACATGATGATGAATAAAATCATCATCATGTATAAAAATCTTTTAATTGATTTATTTTATGATTTTTAATATTAAAAAAAAATGAAAGATAAGAATCTTTTTAACATAACAGCTTTAGTAACTTTCAAAATCATTATATGAAAGGAAAAAAAAAATAATAAACTTGATAAGGGTAGTGGTAGCTGCCGAAACGTCGTTTTTTTTAAATATTGTAAATTTTAAAAGAAATGTGGAATTAATGGCCTCAAACTTGTTTTTTATTTAACATACACAAATCTACAAAAAACTGACACTTAATAATATATTTTGATAATTATTACAAAAACATTGCTCCTTAGGAACAATTTTGTTTTTGAGTACCAATTGGTACTCAAGAAAATCCTGTGGAATTCCATATGGCAAAATTACAGACAAAAAATAAATTTCTTAATAAGAATACGGATAAATGAATTTACAATTCGAAGAAAAAGATTCAAATTTAAAAAAGACAAATCATATTTTGCAAAAATAATTTAAAAATGACGAAAGAAATTGAAAATTAATTAATAAATAATAAAACTAATTTGGTATTGAAGAAAATAATTAAAAATGAAAAAGTTTTATTTGAAAAAATTAAAGAAAATAATTGAAACTTGCATTAATTTTGAATTTAAACTTTAGGGGTAACATTTAAAAATTATGAGAATCATTAGAAATTAAAGAAAATATTTGAAAAATGATAAAAATAGATGAAAATAATTGTAGCAAATAATTGAAATCATAATAGAACAAAATTGTTAAAAATTTAGAAATTTTAAAATATTTTTTAAATTATTATTTTCAATGTAGATTAATTAAGTTTTAAATCAATGAAATTTTAAATTAATTGAAGTTCGAAGAATTATAATATACAATTGTAATTGTGGTCTTGTTTATCTCAAATATATTCTGAAATTATTTCAATTGTTTTTTACAAATTTTGATTATTTTCTTCAAATTAGCGAATTATTTTTTCATTAAATTTATTTTGCAATTAATCTTTAATTACTTTTCGTCATTTCCAATTACTTTTTGATAAATTTTTCAATTTTTTTTAATATTTATCTCAAATTCCAGTTATTTTTTAATTTACAATTATTTTTACCATACTAAAATTATTTTTTTCAATTTTTAATTATTTTTATTACTTTTCAAATGTTTTCTGGATTTTTCATTCCTTTCATTATTCTTCAATTAATTTCCTAAATATTAAAATATTTTTCTCAAAGTTAATAATTTTCTTCAATTTTCAATTATTATTGTTATCATGAAATCAATTTTTTTAATTTTAAATTATTCTCAAACTTCATTCCTCAACTAAATTCCTAAATTTTCAATTATTTATCTCATCTTTTAATTATTTTATTCAATTTTCATTTTCTTTTATCTTTTTGAAATTATTTTTTCCACCTTTTAATTGGATATATTAGTTATTTTTTAAATAATTTCCTAAATTTGTATTTATTATCTCAAATCTAAGTTACTGTACCCACTTTTCAAAGTTTTAATCGTTCTTCAATTGTTTTTCTCAAATTTCAAATACTTCGTAAATTTTTAATTATTTTTTTTAATCTGCAATGATTTTCACAAATTTTATATTATTTTGAATATTGATTAATTCGAAAAAGTTAAATTGTTTATCTCAAATTTCAATTACTTTCTTCAATTTTTGAATTATTTCTATCATTTTTCAATTATTTTTAATTCAATTTCTAATTTTTTTTATTATTTATCTCTAATTCCAGTTATTTTTTAGATTTACAATTGTTTTCATCATTCTGCAATTATTTTCTTTTATTACAAATCTGTGTTGTAATTTTCTCAATAATTTTTCACAAATTAAAATTATTTTTTTCAATTTCAGTTATTTTATTACTTTGCAAATATTTTCTCAACTTTTAATAATTTTCTTCAATTTTCAATTATTATTGTTATCATTTGCAATCATCTTCTTCGATTTTTAATTATTTTTACTATTCCTAAATTAAATCCCTAAAATTTTCAATTATTTATCTTATATAACAAATAATTTTTTTCAATTTTCATTTTATTTTATCTTTTTGCATTCATTTTCTCCACCTTTTAATTATAGATAATATATTAATTATTTTTCAATTATTCTCCTAAATTTTTATTTATTATCTCAAATCTAAGTAACTGCATCCACTTTTTAATGTTTTTTATCATTCTTGAATTATTTTTCTCAAATTTTAATTACTTCGTCAACTTTTAATTTTTTTTTATTTGCAATCATTTTCACCATTTTTATACTATTTTGAATATTTGTTGGTTAATTCCAAAAATTTCAATTATTTATCTCAAATGTCCATTATTTTTTTCAATGAATTTTTGATTAATTCTCTAATGTTGTAATTATTTTCCTGAATTTAAAATTCTTGAAATCATTTTGTAATAAGGTACTTTGTTTTACTTCACAAATATCCTGTATTTTTTAAAACTATTTTTCTAAAATTGTAATTAATATCTACAAATTTCAAGTATTTTGATCATTTTTCAAAAATTTTCTACAATTATTTTCATTATTTTTCAATTATTCCCCTAAATTTTAAATTAAATTCTTCAATTTTTATTATTTTTATTCCTTTGCAAATATTTTCTCAGATTTTTAACTATTTTCAATATTCTTTTTATTCATTTCCTAGATTTTAAATATTTTCCTCAAGTGTTAGTAAGCTTCTTCAATTTTCAATTATTATTTATTTATTTTTATTTATTTCACATGTAAACGGGCGTAAGTACAAAAAACGAAAAAGCCCTTTCGTACAATAAGTACTGATATTAAAAATTAACAGTTAGGATAATTGATTTAGAAGTTATAATATAATAACACAATCAAATAAATGCCGATGTGACCACAAACAGAAACATAAATTAAATAAAAATTTTCCACAAAATTTAAAACAAATTGTTAACATTCTCTTTCACCAATTGATTTCAAACCGAGACAAAAAAATACGTAAATTAATTTTACACTTAATAAATTTTTGATAAAGAATCCCAATTCGAATGAAATTACAGTTTAGTCCTGTTTCGATCATAATCATGAGAAAATAAAAGAAAAACTTGATGTAAGGCTGATAAATTAGTTAACAGTTCTCTGATATTCTGGCAATAGATAAACAGGACTGAGAAAAGAAACAGAATTTTATTGTTATCATTTGCAATCAAGTTCTTCAATTTTTAATTATTTTTACTGTTTCTCAATTAAATTAATAAATTTTCAATTATTTATCTCATTTTTCAATTATTCCCCCCCTCTCCCCCCGGTCAATATTAAGTGTGCAGATGGCAAAAATTTACAAGTCGCCGCCCCTGTAGTGAAATCTAGCAAGATATTAGAAAAAAAAAGAATTGAGAAAAAGATTATTAAGAATATCTATAGAAATAAAAGGAAAAAAGAAGAAAAAAGTAATCACTGTTTCAAGATCTAAAATACCACAAATTGAGAAAAGGAAAATAAAGGCGAATCGTGTATTGAATTTTTGTAGAATTAGCAGACGTATTCGAGGCTGTTGCACATCCCATTTGTAGAGCGAGGGAGGATTTCAAGTTGAACCTGTTCATAGTGTCATAGTGGCCATATAAGCGTCCATTAGCCCGCGTCCACAAAATTATTTGTGACAGAGGGACAATAGACTGAGCGTATGCGCGCACGCGAGAGCAACCAGCAAACAAGTTAGCAAGCCTTCTCTTGCAGTTTCACTCATTCATTCAGCGGGCTGTCTCTCTCGCTCTCATGACTCTGCGGAGTGGCAGCCTCATAATTGTTACGACATAACCTCCAGATAATCGCGTATTCCAAAGTTTTGGGGACGTTTCGTAACTGTTAGTCGGCGGTTTGGGAGCCGGGCATTTAGCCCGTATTGTCGTGCATATACAACTTGGATACCTGCTCTTCGACCCTTTGACCCCCCCCGGCTATTCATTCACCACGTAAAATTACAATTTTTCACCATCCCTTTTTTTCAGGCTTGGGTCCGTAAATAGTCTACTTCACTATAGAATTTACTTTTATAGTGAATCAGACTATTTACGGACACAAGCCTGCTTTTTTTAAAACTATAACAACATTGAATGGGATAAAATCCATTTGTAGATTTTAAACTCAATATTTGTAATTTAATTGACGAGAAATCTGATAGATCATTGAAATTTATATATTGGCTGTGTGCAATAGCTTGCATGATTTACATATTTTTTACTTAGATTTATAAATGATTATTTTATATCGAATTGCATGTAAATTGAAGTGAAGAGTATTGTGAGTGACGAGTCATATCGTGCGAATTTGAAATTGTATGATTTCGACAAACTACTACGTAGGGGCTTGTGAGAGGTGGAAGTTGCCTGGGAAAGGGATAATTGGGGTCTATTCAATAAAAGTTCTGATCGATGATTCTCTTCCTCATTTGCTCGTTAAACTTATTAAAATATATAAGAAGATCCGCGCCATACTTTTACGCCCGACGCCGATGGCCTAAAAGGTAAAAATCCAATTGTTAAAGTTTATTTAAAATTTTGTGGAATATGTTGTGGGGATTTATTTATTGAAATTTATAAGAAAAATTAATTAAATAGTGTTTAAAGATTATAATTTAAAATAAATAGTAAAAGAAAAGAAAAGGGGTTTATTTGATTTTTACTAATTTAAATTCTAAAAATTCAAGTTTTGAAAGTGATAAAGTTTAGTGTATTAAAGAATAGTAGAAAAAATATATATATCTAATTTAAAATGATTAAAAATTTAGTTTGGCGGTTTTGGCAAGCTATGGCCGGAAATTTAAAAGAGGAGAATTGAGCGACCACGAGGCTGGGAATTATCGATCATCGACAGGGACAATTTTAAGATCTTTTAGGCGATTCAAAACCTGGATAGTTCACCAATAAAAAAAGAAGCAAAAATGAATACTGACCAGGAATCGCATTCTTAAGGAAAGGGATTAATTGCTGCCATTTTCCCAATTATATTCTTACCCTGGATCTAGCAACTTCCACGCTTTATCAAGCTTTCTCGAGAAAGAACAACAGAAATCAACCAATAAGTTTTATATTTTATCCTATTATAAATCATTTTGGTTCAATTTTTACAATATTATTTATATCTGAGTTTGCGAGCTTATGCGAATAATATTTTATATTATTGACTTAGTAATGTGAATCTCGTCAGTATTATTAAAGAAAAATTATTTAAATATAATTATGTTCAATTTATTTCTCAATATTTGTATTTTATAACGATTTAAGTTTTCAATGCGTATCGTGGGCTCGAGCTGCCGCGTTAAGATTATGACGTGTCAATTTTCAATTCTTAATTTATGATTATTGAATAAATATTTTCTTATATTGTAATTTGAGGTGTATTTTCGTCGATATTTTATTTCATTTGACTTGCTTTTCGTTTGATAATTATTTAATATATTATTGAAAACGAAACATGTTATAACACATAGAATTTTTTTCTTCCTGCGGCTAATATTAATCTTTGTATTTTGAAAAACTGTGTATCCGGTGAAAAAACCTCAACTCACATTTAATGATTGTAAGTGGGGTTTCAAATTGAGTTATTACAAGTACTTAAAGTTACTCAAAATGATAAAAAAAAAAGTGTCAGGATAGGTTATACTGCAATTTAAGATTTTTTATTTTTAAGTTAGTAACATGTGCAGCTTGTCCTTATTGCGACATCTTACGGAAGAATCTTAATTTATACTTGTGAACATAACCCTGTTTTAGCAGTTGTCTGTATACCTACACGGTCAAGAAAATATAAAAATAAAAAAAAATATAAATAGTTTAAAGTATTTATTGATTTATTTATTAGTGAAGAATGCATAAAAGTAAACATATAAAAAATATGTAAGTTATGTTATACATAATAATAATATAATATACAATATTGATATTTCTGGAAATGAAAAAAAACAATTTTTAATTTAAAAGAAATAATTGCAAAAAATTGCAGAATATACCTTTATAAAATACAAGAAAATTATAGATATATTTGAAAATTGAATAAAATAATGAAAATTTCAGATAAATATTTAAAAAACTTTTTGGAAATTATAAAAGAAAACGTAATTAATTGAAAATTGACGAAAATAATATAATAAAATATAATATTATAATAATATAATAATAATATATTTCAAATTACAAACATTTTTTTCAATATTTAAAAAATACTAAAACACTTTTGGCACCTACATAAGTATTAAGTAATTTTTAGTCAAAAACATTAATTATTATTTATATTTAAGGAGATATTTTTCATTAACATAAGCTCAAACTAAAAATTGACTGTTCCCATCAAATAAAACTGTTATTAAAATTAATATTACCAAATATTGAAAGATCTAGTTATATATTCCAAAGAATTACTAGATAACACTGAAAAATTATTAAAAAAATGGCCAAAATTTTTTGGAAAAATAACTAGAAAAGCTAGATAATTTATTCTTAAGTAAAAGAAGAACAAAATTGTCTTCTTAAAAACCTTAAAACATCAAGAATTTCTAAAAAGTGAAAAAAAATTACTACAAAGTTACCAAATAATACTAGAAAGTGCCAAAAATCACTATATTTTTTGTATAGAGATTGATGTTATTTCAGTTTCGACTTATGGCTGTTTGTGGCTTATTAAACTTTTATTAAAAAATAACTCTAAAACAAAAGAAAATAACTGGAAAATAATTACATTAAAAAAACAACGAGAACTTAGAAAAAAATAAATAGAAACGTGAAAATATTTAGACACTGAAAAGATGTAACTAGGACATAGAGATACATTTCTAGAAATTAAAAGAGGGATTATTATAGATTTAAGAAAAAATATTAAAAACTAAACAAGTATTAGTAAAACTTGAAAGAAATTACTAAAAAGTTAAAAAATGATCAAAAGTGATTAAAGTAACTTTAAATTAAATGAAATTACTAGAATTTAGTGAAAATAATTAGAAAATAATGAAAAATGCATACAAAATAATTAAATTAAAGAAAAAATAACTAGAAAAGCGACGATAAGAAATGGAAACGTAAAAACGTTTAGGCATTAACCAGATAACTAAGAAATAAAGAAAAATTACCAGATAGTTAACTAATAACTAGATGTTGATTAAAAGTAACTAGAAAAGGAAAAAAATGATAGTTTAGTAAATAAAAATTAGTTAAAAAAAATTAGATAATAAGGTTAAATTAATCGAGTGTTAAAAAAAACTATTTAATTATATGTGAATTATTAGAAAATATTAAAATTTACTAGAAAGAAAATTGTTTCCAGAATTTGTTTAAATAATAACTGGAAAAGTTAGAAAAGTTACTATAAAGTAATAGAAAAAGTGGAAACTAAAAAAAGAGAAATTAATAAAACGTGAATCAAGTACTAGAAACTTACAAAATGACCAGAAAGTGAAAAGAAAAATAATATAAATTGATGAAAGTAACTAGCACTTATTAAAAAAATTTAGAAAAGGGAAAAGAATCCGCAAAAAAGAATTAATTTAAGAAAAAAAACAAGATATAAGAAAAAATATAGGAACAAAAATTCATTTAGACATTAAAAAACAACAATTGTGAAATACAGATAAATTACCAGAAAACAAAGAAACAAGGATGAGAAATCCAAGAAAAAATTTAAAGAATATAGTAGAGTTATTAAATACAAAAAAAATTACTAAGAAAAAACCCCTAAAAAATAGTGAATTAACTAAAATTTTTAAAAAATTACTAATAAGTTACAAAATTACCAGAAAGCGACAAAAATAATAAACTAGGTGTGAATTCTGTCCATTTCATGGACACTTCGCTTCCAAGGAAGCAAGATAATTTGCTTCCTCATAGAGGAAGCAAGAATTAATATTTTAAGTTAATTGAGGAAGTTATTAAAAAAAATAATTTTAAATGCAAAAAATGTAAAATAAAAAACATGGATTATTTTACGAATTCTTCACCAATTATAAACTTTATATAGGTCAATCAATTTGTTTTGAGATAAGGAATATGGTTTTAGTATTCATTAATTTTTTGTCAAAAAACGATTTTTCCATTAAAAATATGCTAAAAAAAATTTTGTTGGGTATTTTAAAAAATTATGTGTCCCAATTTAGATATTCATGAGCTTAATAAGTAACTCGATTTGTTTTGAGAAAAGGAATAAGGAATATGATTTTGTAATTCGTTTGGTTGGATTTTTAGCATGAAAATTTTTTTTGGCAAATCGCGAGATTTTTCGATGAAAAAAAAATCATGAATTATGACGTGGGTTTTTAGTCAATTATATACTTTATATAGGTCAATCGATTCGTTTAGAGACAAGGAATATGATTTTTTAATTCGTTTGGTTGAATTTTTAGCATGAAAAAATTTTTTTTTTAAAAAAATTTACAAAAACGAAATTTTTTGATGAAAAAAACTGAAAAATCATGATTTTTTACGTGAGTTTTTGGTCAATTATATACTTTATATAGGTCAATCGATTCGTTTTGAAACAAGGAATATGATTTTTTCATTCATTTGTCTGAATTTTCAGCATGAAAAAATTTTTTGCCAAAAAATGAAATTTTCGATGAAAAAAGGTGCTCAAAAAAATTTGATTGGGTATTTTCAAAAATCCCTGTGTCCAAATTTAGATATTTGTGAGCTTCATATGTCATCCAAATTTTATTAAAATCCGTTAAAGCGTTCTCGAGATATCCTGGCGACAAAAAATTTACCACATATACACACACATACACACACACACACCCACACACACATCCGGACATTTTCTCAGGAATGAAAATTTGAACTTTTCAGATGAAACTGAGTCGAATTACACTATTTTTGGAAAATCGAAAATCTTAACGATCACAACGCTTCCTCTAAGAGGAAGCAAAATTAAGAAAAATAATAATAAAATGTATAAATAATTATCTTAACGAAAAACAAGTAGAAACATGAAAAAATATTTAAGAACGAACAAATATTGAGATATTAAAATGAGACAACTAGAAAATAGGGTAAAATTACTAGAGAGTTAAATAATAACTAAAAGTTCATTAAAAATAAGAAAAAAAACTGAATTAATCGAAATTCCTAGAATTTATTTTAAAATAAGTAAAAAATGTATAAAAATTACTAGAAGAGGTAAAAAATTTTCTAAAATTAGAGAATGTGAAAACAATATGAAAAAGTGGAAGTTTACTGAGGAATTTTAAAGAATATAGAAATTTGAATATATAAATGAAGAATTACTCAAATATGAAAAAAAAAAACTTAGAGAAAGTTAATTTTGAAACAAAAAAATAGTAAATTGTTCAAAAATAACTCGAAAGTGTTAAATATTATCTATTTACCGATGAAAATGACCAGAGGTATGAAAAAATAACTATTAAATATGAAAAACTTTACTCCTTTTCAAAAAATAACTTCGTTTAATATATACACATTAGGGTGGTCTAAAAAAAATAAAAACGGAATTTTAATGCTCGCATCCCCTAGGATTGTTCCATGTCAAAAAAAGTACCCTAGTTTTTTTTTGGTAAATTAAAAAATATTTAGAGGTCGCTCGAAGCGCTCAAAGTTTCGTATGGCAAAAAAAAGACTTTTCGTAGAAAAGGTATAGAATCTTTATAAATCAATATTTTTTAATTACCAAACTCTGTTTCTCTTCAGGAGATCTCAAAGAATAATGCTAAATCGTTGATTTAACAATTTTTCAATATTAACTATTTTTTATGGGTCGCCTAAAAAACGCATGTTTTTGTATTTTTGCATTTTTGGGGGACTCATAAAAAATGGTTAAACACACGATTTGGCAATATTCTTTTAAGTCTCCTGAAGAGAGACAAAGTTTGTCAATCAAAAAATATTGATTTTCAAGGATTCTATACCTTTTCTACGAAAAAGTCTTTTTTTTCCCATGTAAAATACATGGGAAACTTTGAGCGACCTCTAAATATTTTTCAATTTCCCAAAAAAACCCGGGGTATTTTTTTCTCGACATAGAACAATCTTAGGGGTTAAGAACATTATAATTCCTACTTTACTTTTTTTAGACCTCCCTAATTCACATATATTTAACATATAATATATTTTTTTGCCTCTCCTTGTAAGGAGGGGAGGGGGTCAAATCACATTTTTTTAAATCTTGCATCTAAACTGTATTTGCATTATTCATTAAAATCGCCTGAACGTATAGCAAGAATTATTTTTCCCGAAATGTAAAATAAGTCTAAAATTGTCGTTGCTTCTTCGATATTCCCCAATCCCAACTTAATTAAAAGGCTTATCTTTCACGGAATCCAAATCCTTCTCGCGACGCATTCCCTCTTCCTGGAGCTCAGTAGCAGAAAAATATATCAGTGGCGGATTAAAAGGACCTAAGCTTTAGAAAAAGGTTCAGTAAGGTGGGTTGTGAGCTTGCAGAACGTGCCCAAATAAATTCTAATGTGGCGGGCATTATAATTGCGCGGTTTATACGTACATAGCTCCGTATATACGCCGGCCAAGGGGCTGCAGAGGCCAAATTAGCGACGATCATTATTTATGTGGACCGAGGAAAAGGGGTTAAAACGACCACTCGTTTCTGTGCTTGTACTCCTGAACGCCGAAGACAAAGGGTAGTTACGGATTTCAAGTGTGCCCCGCTCCAGGAATTATTCTCCTAATAAATTAGATATCGAATTACGAGACCCCTGGGATGATTTTCTCTCTTTCTGTTTATCTCTCTTTTCCCATTTCTGTGTCGTACCTAGAATGCGAAAAGTTTATAATTTTATCTTAAAAAAAAAACTGGTAATTTTTTGACGACTTACTCGTTTATGAATTTGTGACACATGACAAAATAGAAATTATTGGTTAGGTTTATGATAGACTTAGGCCAGGTGGAAATCTACATTATCGACAATACGATTTAACCGTGAAATTCAAACAGAAAAGAGAAAAAGTTAATTACCAAGAGATATTTAATAAAATTAGTATTTAAATTTTTGTGTCAAGTTTTTTTTTCAAATTTACGAACTTTTGATTGCAGAGTGATTTAGCCTGTCTTTTTATCAGATCTGTAGTTTTATATTTGCGTGGTGGATTCCATCAGCTGTTTTTCATCCTGCTGGAGTGGATCGTAAAATTGGTTCTTGATATACTAAATGCAACCGTCAGGGACGTTTATCAGCCTGATACTGTCCGGGCTTGTATGCATTTTTAACAAAAGTGCTGTAATTCACGGGACACCATGACTCTCCGTCTGGATTTTATTACGCGTAATGCAAACACGAACGTTTCTGATAAGTAGCTATCTTCCACGTTAAACACATTATGCTAACGTTTTACTGACAAGTCTAAGCCGATGTTTTGATAAGCAACAAGTGCAGAGCAGCAGGAAAAATTTTTCTTTCACCTCTCCTCGTTACTTTTAACGCATTTATTAAAAAGTTTACCAACTTTTATCATCCGCAAAATTAATAAATCAAACGCCAAAAAGCAATTATTTATTTCGTGACTAAATATTCCTGTATTATGATTTCTATAACGATCAAAATTTGAGGTTATGGTAATAATGAAAATTGTTTTACGATAATGGTAAATAAGCGAAATTGTCAAATAATTTCAATTCCAAATTACTATCCCGATAATAATAATTTTAAACGCTTTATTTTATTATATGGCAAAATTATTTCGCATGATATAATGTGACATTTATGAATTAATTACAGCCATAAAGAATAGAAAATGGTAAAGTAAATCAAGATGCGTGCTTGGAGTAAAAAGATTTTCGCCTTGTATAACACACAAGAGAGACAAGAATGATCGCGAGTCACATCCGAAGGCAGTATTTCAAAGAAATAGCCGATGAAGCCTCCTTATGGCCGGCAAATATAATAAACTTGGGGTCCATATTTCCACGCTTATAGTGGTGGCTGGACCCCAAGAAAACAACGCTCTGAGAAAAGAGGGATTCTCAGTATCGTCATATTTTCTGATTTTCCGCCAATAAACCCCATTACTATTTATCAGGCTAATGCGTCCTTATAACTACCATTAACTACAATCTATTCCTTCTAACGCATTAGCAACTCTGAATCGTGCTCTCTGGAAATTTATTATTGAATTCATTTTTTCTAATCGAGGATGCGATGTGTAATATTTTCCACAATGTCACAAAGCAGTTATTATTTGGAAGAAAAAACTAAAATACAAAAATCGATTGTATGGGAAAGATTAAATTCCTCGGGATAATTTTTCTGGATAATTGTACTAATAATAGGTGCAAATTTTCACACATTATCTCTAAACCTGAGGTTTATAATAAGTAACATTTTAGACTGGATAGTTTGTTTAATTTTAAAGATAATGGCCCTTAGTCGAGGATTAAGAAATCACTTATTTTTAGGTTATAAACATTTAACCATATGTGTTTCCAGCTGCCAGGGGTGCCAACCGCAAAAAGTGAAATTTTTGGCGCCACTGTCGAAAGAGCGCAAAATTTAAAAACTTGTTGTTTATTAATTAACTAGATTAAACGCGCTCTGGCTCGCGATTAGTTTCTACATCCTATGATGTCAATAATTATAAATATTTTTAACATAATATTTAAAAATACAAAATACAAGTTTTCTTTACAGGCGACAAAATTTCAAGAATTTAAGAATAAACAAAAATTGCAAAAAATAATTGCAAATTTTGCAAATTAACTGAAAAAAAAATAATGCAAACATTTAAAAATTAGCAAAAGTGATTTAAAAATCGTAGACACGTTTTAAAATTAAAGAAAATAATTGAAATTTGAGAAAAATACTTGAAAATCTTAGAAAAAAATTGAAAAAAAGTAGAATAATGAAAAGTTGCAGAAAATAATTGAAAATTAAAAATACCTAATGATTGAAATTGAGATAAATAATTTAAAATTTGGGAAATTAATTCAGAAGTAATGAAATTGATTATAAATTAAAGAAAATAATGAAAAAATAATATAAATAATTTAAATTTTAAAAAAATAATTAAAATTTGAGAAAAATATTAAAAAAATTACATAATATTTTTTAAATAAAGGAAAGTGACTGAAAATTTCAAAAAAATAGTTCAAACTTTTAGAGGTTCATTGAAAAAAAAAGAAAATAATTAAGAATTGTAGAAAATAAATGGAAAAAGATAAACATGAATTAAAATTTAAGAAAACAATTTTTAATTTAAGACAAATAATTGCAAAAAATACAGAAGATACATAAAATACATAAAAAAATTATACATATAATTAAAAATTGAATAAAATAATAAAAATTTCAGATATATAATTAAAAACTTTTTGGGAATTATGGAAAAAAACATAAGTAATTGAAAATTGAAAAACATAATATAAAAAAAATAACATAAATAATTGAAAATTGATTTCAATAATTGAAATATCAGATAAATAGTTTAAAATTTTTGAAATTATGAAAAAATTGAAACTATTTCAAAACTGAAGAAAATAATGGGAAATTTGAGAAAAATATTTTAAAATCTTGAAAAATAAATAAAAAAAAATAAGAATAATGGAAAATTATGGGAATTAATCGAAAAATGATTTTAAAATTTGAAACTTGAAGAAAATAATAAAAAAATAATATAAATAATTAAAATTTTAAAAACTTAATTAAAATTTGAGAAAAAAATTTGAAAAAATTACATAATATATTTTAAATAAATGAAAGTTAATAAAAATTTCAGAAAAATAGTTGAAACTTTTAAAAGTATATTGAAAAAAAAAGAAAATAATTGAAAATTAGAGAAAATAAATGAAAAAAGATAAACATAATTTAGAAAAGAAGAAAACAATTTTTCATTTAAGAAAAATAATTGCTCCAAAAATACAGAATATACATAAAATACAAAAAAAATCGTAGATATAATTGAAAACTGAATAAAATAATGAAAATCTTTAGATAAATAATTAAAAACTTTTTGGAAATTAAGAAAAAGTATGTAAGTAATTGAAAATCAAAGAAAATAAAAAAAAATGAATTAAACAATTGAAATATCAGCTAAAAAGTTTAAAAATTATGGAAATTATGAAAAAAATTTAAAGTAATTTAAAAGTAAAGAAAATAATAGGGAATTTGAGAAAAATATTTAAAAATCTTGAAAAATAAATCAAAAAAATAAGAATAATGGAAAATTATGAGAATTAATCGAAAAATGATTTTAAAATTTAAAACTTGAAGAAAATAATTGAAATATGATAAAAAGAATGATAAGTTGACAAAATAAATAAAATTTGAAATAAACAATTAAAAAAGTTGCAGAATTTTTTTTATATAAAAATAAAACAATTAAAATGTGATAAGAATACTTGAAAATCTGATAAATTAACTGAAAAATTGAAAATAATTAAAAATTGAAGACAATAATTGAAATATGATAAAAAAAGTGAAAAGTTGAAAAAATAAACGAAATTTGATATAAATAATTAAAGAAGTTGCAAAACTTTGTTTAATAAAAACAAACAATTAAATTTTTTTAAAAATTCTTGAAAATCTGGGAAATTTGTCAATTTCTTTTGAAAATTAATTGAAATTAATTGAAAAATTGGAAATAATTAAATATTGAAGAAAATAATTAAAATATCATAAAAAAAAATGGAAAAATAAGTGTAATTTGAAATAATTGAAATATAATGAAATATAATTTTTTTTATTTGATCAAAATTTAACTAATTCAAATTTTAACTAAAGGAAAATTAAGAAAATTTTCAAAAAAATACTTGAAACTTTTAGAAGTTTATTGAAAAAAAAAGAAAATAATTCAAAATTGGAGAAAATAAATTAAAAAAGATAAACATAATTTAAAAATGAATAGAAGATGGGCTTGATATTTCAGCAAATAAAAAAAAAACAATTTTTGATTTAAAAGAAATAATTGCTAAAAATACCGAATATACCTACATAAAAATACAAGAAAATCATAGATTTAATTGAAAATTGAATAAAATAATGAAAATTTCAGATAAATAGTTAAAAACTTTTTGGGAGTTATGGAAAAAATGTGAGTAATTGAAAATTGAAGAAAATAATTTAAAAAATAACATAAATAATTGAAAATTGATTTAAATAACTGAAATATCAGATAAATAGTTTAAAATTTTTGAAATTATGAAAAAAGTTTAAAATAATTATAAACTGAATAAAATAATGGGAAATTTGAGAAAAATAGTCTTACAAAATAATATTAAAAAATTATATTATGTAAGAATTGGTGGAAATAATTGAAAAATGATTTTAAATGTTGAAACTTGAAGAAACTAATTCAAATGTGATAAAAACAACGATAAGTTGAAAAAAAAAAATTTATGAAATTTGAAATAAATAATTAAAAAAGTTATAGAATTCTTTGTTTTATAAGAAAAATCAATTGATTTTTGAGAAAAATACTTGAAAATCTGAGAAATTAATTGAAAAAAATGAGAATAATTAAAAACTGACGAAAAGAATTGAAGAAAGCTAAAAATATTTGAAAATTAAAATAATTAATACATTTTTTTCAAAATTATGAAAACAAATGAAAATAATTAAAAAATGAAGAAAATAATTGAAATTTTAAAGAAATACTTAATAATCTTAAAAAATAATTTTACAAATTAAAATAATAATTAAAAACTGCAGAAAGTAATCAAAACATAATTATATTTTACAGTTGAAAAAAAACAATTGAAATATGATGAAAATAATTAAAATGTTCGATAAATAATTGGAATTTTTAAAAATAAAGTCAAAAGATTGACAATAATATTTAAAAGTTGGAGAAAATAGTAGAAGAATAAAACAGAATTAGTTTCTAAGCAAAACAAAATAACTGAGAAATCGTAAAAAATTGAAAATTGAAGACAATAATCTAAATTTGAGATAATAACTCAAAATTTAAGAAATTAATTGAAAAATATTTAAAATGATTAAAAGATAGAGAAAATAATTGAAATATGATAAAAAGAAATGAATATTGAACAAAATAATTGAAAATTAAGATATATATTTATAAGGTGAGGATAATCATTCAGAAATAATGAAAATTATTAAAAATTGAATATAATAATTGCAAAATAAAAATAACAATAGTAAATAAAAAAAATTAATTTCA
This sequence comes from Ganaspis brasiliensis, assembly GCA_037103525.1. NCBI lineage: Eukaryota > Metazoa > Arthropoda > Insecta > Hymenoptera > Figitidae > Ganaspis > Ganaspis brasiliensis. The sequence continues at coordinate 5,349,742 of JAZKLR010000022.1, read as the reverse complement.
ATTTGCGATAAATAGTATAAAATTTAACAATAATGAAATAATAAAATAATGAAATGATTTTATTGTCGAAGAGAAAATAATTAAAATTCATAAAGTGATTGAAAAACTTAAAAAAATAATTAAATTTGTGGAAGGTAGATTTAAGATTTAGGGGAAAAAGTGAGAAATAATTAAAATAATTAAAAATTGCAGAAAGTAATTTAAAAATGATTAAAATAGTTCAATATTGTAGTTAAAGTAATTGAAATCATGAGAGAAAAGAATTATGAAACATTTCAGAAATTTTTAAATCACTGCAAATTTAACATATTTCAACAGTGGATTAATTAAACTTTTAATTAATATATTTAAACTCAAAAGAAATTTGAAAAAATTAAAATTGCTAGAAATTTAAAATTTGACATTTTGAAAAGGTGAAATATGATGTAAAAATTTAAATTTCATGAAAAATTTGATTTGATGTTAAATTAAATTTTTTAATTTATTTTTTAATTTAAAAGACATCTAGTGACAAACCTTAGGTATAGACCGAATGAATAAAATCAAGAAATTTGTATATTATTATATATAATATTTTCTTTCTTCTATTATTTAAATTACAATAAGCGACAAATATAATAAAATATTTGATACATTTTTTTTATCTGTAAAAAATTTCTCGAAATTTTTAATTTTTGACTACCTTCAAATTAGTCGTTTACTTAATTCATTACTCGACTCAAAAGTTGTATCAAACACGAATTCAGTCTCTTTCTCTGTTTCACCAAAAGAACCAATTTTTTTCAAACCTAAAAAACGTTTTTTTTTTAATTTAGATTTTTCGAGACTGGTTGCGATAAATATGGAGGTTCTTGAGCAGAAGAGACGTGGAGTGCAATAAAGAGGGTGTGAAAGTAAAGAAAGAGGATTCTTAAGAGAGGAATAGGATTGTGAGAGGAGCCAAGATTCCGCCGCAGCGCGGTGTAATATAAACGTCGTAAAATAGGAACCAGGTGAATCATATAATTCGGAGGACCGACTTCCAAGTAATTCTCACCCTGCTCTCTCTGTCGCTTTCTCTCTTCTGCACTTTACCGCAACTATCCTATTCTACAGCAACCGCCATGAGTGCACGTGCTGCTCATATCGCGTGTGTAAAGGAAGCGAGATAAAAAAAACTACTTCACTGAAATATGAAGCAGACGAGGAACCGATAATTTTTTTAATTTTGAAACTACACACAATTTTTCCGAATATAAACATCTTGGCGATTTTTTCCTATATTAGAGTAAGAAACCAAATTGTGGATTTATTTACACCGACGGGTTATGAAAAAAGGGTTTAAAGTTGGTTTCTATTTTAAATATTTCGTAGTAAACAAGCTTGTATAATTTATTTTTACATAGGCGGATTAAAAAATAGGTTCTTCTTTTAAATTTATTTTCTGAGGCCTTCGGCTAAATTTTATGAGATTGTTTACTCTGACTGCTTCAAAAAATGTTTATCCTAACCTATACCCACTTTTTAAATTATCGATGTAAACAGGCTAATGATAAATTACTTACAGCAAAATAAATGATTAAAAATTCAATTTTATTGTATAGATAATCTACTGCTTTTCTTCGAGGAATTTTTTCTGGATAATTGTATTAATAGTGCAAAATTTCACACATCATTTCTAAACTTGAAGAAAGTGACATTTCAGACTGAGTAGTTTGTTTAATTTTAAAGATAATGGCCCTTAGTCGAGGATTAAGAAATCACTTATTTTTAGGTTATAAACATTTAACCATGTTTCGAGCTGCCAGGGTTACCAACCGCAAAAAGTGAAATTTCAGGCGCCACTGTCGAAAGAGCGCGAAATTTAACATAATATTAAAAAATAAATTAATTTACATACGACAAAATTAAAAGAATTTTACAATAAACAATTTTTAAAATAAATAAAACAAGTTTTATTTACAAACGACAAAATTAAAAGGATTTTAGAAAAAACAAAAACTGCAAATTTTGCAAATTAACTGAAAAAAAACTATGCGAACATTTAAAAATTGGCGAAAGTGATTTAAATACAGAAATGTTTTAAAATGAAAGAAAATAATTTAAATTTGAGAAAAATACTTGAAAATCTTAGAAATAAATTGAAGAAAATTAGAATTATGACAAATTTGAGAAATATGTTTTTTTAGTCCACCGGCTAAGCTGTATGAGATTGTTTACACCGTCTGCTTAAAGAAAGTTCATCCTAACCTAAATCAATTTTTTAAGCCGCCGGTGTAAACAAGCTAATAATAAATTAGTTGCAGAAAAATAAATTTCTTAAAAATTCAATTACGTTATTTCTCGTGTGGCTAATCTACTGTTTTTCTCGGGAGATAAGAGGATAATAAAAATGTAGAAGGACTGATAGCGCCTACTTGAAACTCGGTAAAACGGGTACGATTCCGGTAAACAATGGAACAGGTTGTACGGATTTTATTTGTCGAACCTGGCTGGCTTATCGTTTCGAAAAGGGTGTCGGATCGAGTGTCCAGCTTGTCAGAAATCCCTAACCAGACAAATAATAGTTTCAGTACGATAACCGTCCCGCAATTTTGATGCACTGATATCATCTTTCCCTTGACGAGGTCTCATAAAATTTTACTGTTCCTGGATGTTCGAATTTTACGATCGTGCATACTCCTTCTTTTCTATTATCTCTAATCTCTAGCCTGTGTCTAGATTCCGTTAATATTTTCAAGCTATACGCTCAAAACTTAAATGGCGCCCAACGTGGGGCACCGTATTGGATCGGACTTTTGAAATATTTATTACTCGAATCAGATTCGTAATCTGCGATCCCAAAATACTCGCGAGTAAGAAGAATCATTAAAATCTGACTGATTTTAAAAATTGTGTCCGCCATATTGGAACCGCCATTTTGAAATTTGAACAACTGATATTGAATTTCTGATTAGAGATTAGAAATCAAGGTAATTTCAGACTAAATTCAATTTAAAAGATTCTCGGATTGAAATTGTAGATCTTTTTTAAATTAGTCTAAAAAATACTCAGGATCAAAATTACTAAGATTTTTAATCTGGGTAACTTTCAAAATTCTTGTAAATCTAGATCCTTTGACTTTAGATTTAGTTTTAATTCTGATCTTTTGATCAGATTCTTTTAAAATGTGTCTAATCAAATTCCAAGATTCTTATTCTCAAATTTTTAATATCCTTCTAAAATGAATTTAAACAATTCCTGGATTAAAAACCGTTTTTAATGTAAGTAAATTTTAAAATTCTACTGAAATTAATTTTTAAAAAAACCCAAATTTTGTAATTTGGATATTTTTACCATTTTTTATTATCCTAGATAATTTTAATCCGGGAAATTTTCAAGCCTCTTCTAAAATCAATCTAAAAGATTCACAAGTTAAAAACAGATTTTTAATCCAGATATTTTTTACATGATTCTAAAATCCATCTCTATTCAAAAATTTTAAATCCCAAATTACGTAAAAATTTAGTCTAAATAATTTTAATCTGATGAATTTTGATACTTTTCTAAACTCAGTCTAAAAAATTCCCAGACTAGAATCCCAGATTTCTCATCCAAAAACCCAGATTTTTCGAGTAGATAATTTTTAATTCGATTTTTAATATTTTTTTAAACTTTTAATTAAGATTAATATATTTTAGTTCAGATTAATAAATCTCGAAATTAAAACAACAAATTTTTCGAAAAAAAGAAAAAGAAGTTTTCGCAATTTAAAAAAAATTGTTACAAAATGTTAAATAGACAGTGATATGAGTTATTGAAAAATTGGTAAAGTCTTTCTTACGATCGAGGGAACACATGGCTTGAGAAAGAAATGATATTTTCTTAACGTCTATTCGATCTTTCGATGAGTCGGCAACACAAAGGGAACGTCTTTAAACTGCCGGATTTCCTGTTCGAATAATTTTTATTTATTTACAAAAGTGTGAGAACATATTGAACATATGGATAACATCTAAAGGGCTCCAAGTTTGTGATACTTTAAATATTTATACGACATTGTCTGATAAGGCACATAAACTTCTAAGACATGAAAATTGACAGAAAAGAAACAAAACTATTTTTAGATACAATTTTCAAATAACAAACTTTTGCATACGAACATTTTTCTCACTTCACTTTTTTATCCGGAATTCTAAGTTTTAGAAAGTTATGAATGGATTTGTAATCAGGAACCCAAAAAACATTTAAATAATCATTTTCTTTCAAATTATCAAAATTTTTGGCCGAAGATCTTGAATTTTTTAAAATTGTGGTTTTGTTTGTAATTAGTGACCCAAAAAAGTTTATTTTACACGGATTTATTGTTTTTTATTTTTCTAGATGTTTTTCTTGTAATTCTAGTTATTTATTTTCAAGCCTAGTAACTTTTTAAAACCTGTGATTTTTCTTTAAGATTTTAATAATAAATTAAACTTTTAGTGTTTTATTAATTTATGGTTATTTACTTTATTTTCTAGATATTTTGTAATTTATTTTGTTTGTTTATTAATTTTTGATTTACTGGTAATTTTTACTATTTTTTAATTTTTTGTTTGTTTGTTTGGTTTTCTTTAAACTTAAATTAAGTTTTTTCTTTCTTAGAAGTTTTTCTTCTAATTCTAGTTATTTATTTTCAATCTTAATTACTTGTGTCCTTATAATTAGTTTAAACTTTTACTTTTTTGATCAATTTATACTTATTTTCGTCACTTTTTGGTTTTTTTATAATTTTCTAGTAATTTTTTTTTTAGTTACATTTTTTCATTTTAGAGCTATTTTTTTACTCTTTTTACTTTTTTTGTGTATCTACATTTTACAAACAAAATTTTTGTTATATTTCTTAAATTATGAACTATATTTAATTTCTTAGAATTCTAATTTACTTAATAATTTTATTATGTAGTTTCTAATTCTATTTTAACTCTTTAGTTAAAACCTCTAGTTATTTTTTAACTTTCTAGTCATTTATCTTTACTTTTGAAGTACCCTCCTTTAATATCAAGATTTTTATATTTTACAGATATTTTGCAATTTTATTTTTTACTTTCCATCAATATTTAGTTGTTTTCTTAATTTTCTCTTTATTTTATTTCCTTTCTGGTCTTTTTTATATCCAACATTTATTCTTTTATCAGGGGTTTTCTACATTTCCAAGCTATTTTTTAAAACTCCCATCTATTCCTCATAAGTTTCTATTTTTTCCAATTCCTAGTTATTTTTTTTTTATTTGCTACTAATTTTTTCTTATTTATTAGTTTTTTTTCATTAGCTTCTTATATTTTTAACTTTCTCGTCATTTTTCTCTTGTTTTTAAAACATCCTCCTTTAATATCAAGATTTTTATATTTTGCAGATATTTTGCAATTTTATTTCTTACTTTACATCAATATTTTAGCTGTTTTTTCATTTTCTAGTTATTTCTCTCATTTTCTAATTTTTTTTTATTTCCAACATTTATTCTTCTATCAGGGATTTTTTTCACTTCCAAGTTATTTTTTAAAAAATAACTATCCCTTTCTATCAATTTCTCATAAGGTTCTATTTTTTCCAATTTCTATATTATTTTTTTTTTATTTAGTTATTTTTCCTTATTTGTAATTTTTTTGTTTGCTTCTTATATTTTTAACTTTCTAGGCATTTTTTTCACTTCTAAAGTACCCTCTTTTAATATCAAGATTTTTATATTTAATATATATTTTTCTATTTATTACATACCTACTTTTCATCAAGTTTTAGGTGTTTTCTTTATTTCTAGTTTTATTTCTCATGTTCTGTTTTCATTTTGTTTTTATTTTAAACATTTATTCTTTCAATGTAAATTAAATCATTCTTGATTAAATTTAATAATCAATAAGCTTCTTACATAAGCTACTATTTTTTCCAATTTCTACTTATTTTTTATTTATTATTAATAATTTTTCCTTATTTGTTAGCCTTTTCCTTTGCTCTTTATAGTTTAAACTTTTTAGTAATCAAAAAAATGTTTATTTACTTCTTTACCTGTTGAATTATTTTTTCTTTGTTTATTTCTTTGTTGAAATTCTTTCAATTTGTTGAATTAAGATTTTACAGTCATTTTTTAAATATTTAACCTGTAGTAATTTTTTTCCTTTTAACCTTTTTTTTTCTTTTTATCTTACATTTTTCACTTTCAAGTAATTTCCTTGTAGTCACTATTTATTTTTTTAACATTTCCGTGATATTTTTAACTTTCTATAATTTTTTTTTATATATATTTTGTACCTTTTACATTCTTTTTTATTTGACAGATATTTTTACTCAATAGTATTTAAAAAAAAAAGTTTACCATCTTTTAATATCAAGATTTTTTATTTTACAGATGTTTTTCATTTTATTACTTTTCATTAACTTTTATCTTGTTTTCATCATTATTTAGTTATTTTTCTGATTTTCTGCTTTTCTGTTTTAAACATTTATTTTTCTGTGTGGTTTTATCTTCATTTCCAAGTTATTTTTTTAAAGTCCTATCTATGACTCATAAGATTCTATTTTTTTTTTGAATTCCTAGTTATTTATTTTTAATTTACTACTAATTTCTCCTTATTTTTCAGTTTTTTTTTTTCACTCACTTATTATATTTTAAAGTTTCTAGTATAATTAAAAAAATGTTTAACTACTTCTTTCGTTGTTTAGTTATTTTTTCACTTAACAGTCATTTTTTAAATAATACCTAAATATAATAACTTAAATATATTATAATATAATAAATATAATAAATTATAATATATAAATATAATACCTAAATATTTTCATTTTGTACTCTCTATTTATTTTTTAACATTTCCGTGATATTTTTAAACTTCTATGTTAATTTTTTTTCTAAATTTTATATATTTTGAACCTTTTACATTCTTTCTTGTTTTACCCACGTTTTTCTTAAATTTCTAACTGTTTACCATCAACTTTTAATTATTTTCTTCATTTTTTTTTACATTTTATTTTTCTAGTAACTATTTAAATTTCCAATTATTTTTCAACAAATTTTAGTTCATTTCTCGACTTACTAGTTATTTTATCACCCCTTCTTGTATTTTTTTTCTAGTTATTTTTATGAAAATAATAATAATAATTTTAATAATTATACATTAGTTTATATTGTGTAATCATAGGTAAATGTTATTTTGAACAACTGCTAAAATTAGCAGATCTTTAGGTTTTAATTATTAAATATTTTTGATTTTCATGAACTAATTCAAGTATCTATTATTTGTCTACTTAATTTATTTAATTAATTAATGTTAAAACCTTTAATTTCAGCTATTGTACAAAAAATAGGGTGTCTACTAACCGGGAAAACCGGGAATTAACCGGGAATTTGACTAATATATCAATTTGTTTTACAAAATAATGATAATAACTTTATGCATTTTGAACCAATCTGGTTATGCGTTTAAATTTTGTACAATTATGCGACAATTATGCAATTGAAAAATAAAAAATATACATTAAAAATTAAAATAGAATATAATATATTCTCATGAAATGTAAATGTTTGTCTACTATCTTTTTTCTTAACGCTAACAATTCCGCAGAAACAATGAAAGACATTAAACATGAAAAAATCAAATTATTTTGAAAAAATGTAGATAGAACTTGAGTTTTTTTAGTAGACCGTACATTGCATAATAGTTTATATAGTTATGGGCAATTCTATTGTGTGCTTTTAATTATCAATTATTTTCATCATATTTCAATTATTTTTTTTGATACTCAATAATTTTCGGCTTTTTTCAATATTATTTTTCAATTCTCGATTACGTTCTTGAAGCTTTAATTCAATTCTTCAATTATTTAACTATTTTCAGAAATTCACAATTATTTTCTTCAACTGACAATTATTCTTTTCAATTTTCAATTATTTTCTTCAATTTTCAATTATTTTCATCAATTTCTAATTAATTTCTTCAATTTTCAATTATTTTCTACGATTTTCAATTATTTTAATCAATTTTTAATTATTTTCTTCAACTATAAATTTTTTTTTGAATTGGCAATAAATTTGATTCAATTATCAATTATTTTTTTCAATTTTCAATCATTTTCATCATTTTTTAATTATTTTCTTCAGATCTCAACTACTTCCTTCAATTTTTAATTATTTAATTCAATATTCAATAATTCTCGACTTTTTTCAACTATTTTTTTCAATTATCATTTATTTATTTCAAATCTCAATAACTCTTCTATTTTTCAATTATTTTCTTATATAATCAATAATTCTCGGCTTTTTTTAATATTTTTTTTCAATTATTAATTATGTTTTTGAAACTTGAGTTCAATTCATCAATTATTATTCAACAATTTTCATAAAATCACATTTTCTTCAATTTCAAATAATTTTCTACAATTTTTAATTAATTTCTTCAAACTACAATTACATTCTTCATTTTTTATTGTTTTCTTCAAATTCTATAATTCCTGGGCTGTTTAATTTATTTTTTCTTCAATTATTACTTATTTTCTTCTACTTTCAATCCCATTGTTCAATTCTTGAATTATTTTCTTTAACTTACAATTATAATTTTCGACATTCAATTACATTCTTTAATTTTCAATTGTTTTTTTTTTCAATAACTCTAGGCTTTTTACAATGATTTTTTTTTAATTCTTAATTATTTTCTTCAATTTCCAATTTTTTTCTTAAATTTCATTTATTTTCTTCAATTCGCAAATATTTCAGTCGATTTCTAAATTTTTCTGCTGCTTTCAAATATTGTATTTAATTTTTAAGTACTTTCTTCAATTTTCAATTATTTTATTTAATTTTTAATTATTTTGTTCAATTTTTAATTGTTTGTTTCAATATTCAGTGATCTTGACTTTTTTCAATTATTTTTTTTCAATTATCAGTTATTTATTTCATGTTTCAAAACCTCCTTCAATTTTCAATAATTTTCTTCTATTTTCAATTTAATTGTTCAATTAGGTATTTTTTTCAATTCTTAAATAATTTCTTTAAATAACAATTCTATTCGTCAATTTTTAATGTTTTTTTCAATATTAAATAATTCCTGTCATTTTCCATTTTTTTTAATTATTAATTATTTTCTTCTATTTTCAATCCAATTGTTCAGTAATTTTCTTTAATTCTCAATTATTGTATTCGAATATTCGAATTTCAATTTTATTTCTTAATTTTCAATTATGTTTTTTTTCTATTATTCAATAATTCTGTGTTTTTCTGATTTAAATTTGATTATTTAATTTTCAATTTATTTCTTCAATTTTGATTTATTAACCTAAATTTTAAATTATTTTTTCGGATTTTCTATCGAGTTGACCAATTTTCAATTATATTCTTTGAATTTAATAACTATTGTTCAATTTCTTCAGTTATTGTTCAATTGTAGATTAATATTAATATTCTTTCCATTATTAATTATTTCCTTTCATTATTAATTATTTCTTTTAATTCTTAATTATTATTTTTTGTTAAGTTTAATATTTAATTCTTCAATTCTCAATTATTTTCTTTAAATTTCAATTATTTTCTTCAATCATCAACTGTTATCTTCAATTTTTGTAGCCATTTGTAGGTCTATTTATACTTAAAATAAATTTTAAGTTAACAAGAGAATTTTTGCAGAATAATAATTTTCAAAGTAAGTTTTATGTAAAATTGACCCTTCAAAATTTGAAGTTAAAACCGGAGGCTTGCAAAATTCAAAAACATAAACTACCTTTATTTTTGAAAAAATTGTCAAAAAACAAAATTATTACACATAAAAAATACAATTTTGCACATTCCGCGTGTTATTTGGGTTAATTACGAGTTTCAATTTGGCAAAATACAAGAAAATATTGAAGTTAGTTTGTGTTGAATTGCACGTGCCGAAGTGTCATGGATACATTGGAAAGGGGATGCATTGCAGATTTGTTTGGTGTCACTTGCCTGGTGCGAATGGAGAGGCTTTCAGAGGTCACCCTCCCACAATTTTGCTACTCGTTTCCGTGCATATGCGTGAGGGTTTGAGTGGCGAGTGATGAGGGAGGAAAAGAGAAGGACGAGTGCTTGAATTCGCTACCAGATTAACGATGTTTAAATTCCGTGTATCTGCACAGGTCAGTCTGATATCGACACTTTTTTAATTCCACTTGTCGCAAATTTCACCAATTTTTTTCACGCAATCCCTTACAACAACATTTTTGTACCTAAACGAAGTATAAAATGAAAAAAATACGAGCCTGTTTACACCGAAAAGCTTACCGCGGTTTTCCCTTTTAAACCACTCAGTATAAATAGTGTTTATAATTTTATAATAAAATAATTTATAATTTTTATAATTTATAATTTTTATCAGGTCGCCATCATTTTCTCCAAAACTCAATTGACAGAATCTCCAATAAACTGAAATTTATATTAAACTTCCCGAATTTGCATCTGCCAGGTCAAAGGAATATAGAATTGCTAAAAGAGCTTTCTGATTGGTTGGTAATTTTTCCGGAGACATTACCAGCCAATCAGAAAGCTCTTTTAGCAATTCTACATTCCTTTAATGAAACAGTTGCAAATTCTGTCTTTTTAGTAGACGGAGAGTTAAATATTCTGACAAATAAAGATTCGGGAAGTTCAATTCTGACAATTGGAGATTCGGGAAGTTAAAAATTCGATACAATTGCAGTTTTACCAAATAAAGTTTTAGACATGCCATAATAAATAATATGCTTTTTCACATTAACGCTTTTCTAACCTCAAATAACACTAATTTTAAATATCTGTATTAATTTATTGTCCCACGAAATTACAATAATAGAAAACGAGGTAAAACAATCCTTTTTTTAAAAAAAGAACTATTATGATCGTACCTCAATTATTTCTAAATTCTTAAATTTTATTACAAATGCAGAAATTCAAAAAAGGAAAACACTGTAATTAAAAGTTTCCCACTGTAAGAATCATTACGATTTTGATTAATTTTGATGTATTTTTTATTCACGCATTACATATATATATATATTCAAATATGTAATGTTGATATTAACATACATGTGAAACAGGAAGAAAGAGTATAGAATCAAAGAACCAAGAGTTCATTAATCAAGGAAAAGCCTCGGTGACAATTTTACTCCTGCATTAGCGTAATTTGAAAAGATAAAAGAAGGAAGAGGCTTCATCAGTGAAATTTCCTGGTTATATTTTATTTACACACATTATAAAACCCGTGAAGAAAAGCGTATCGACGCGCCTTTTATCATCTCGATGCAGAATCACAGTGTTGCAAGCCATCTCGGATTATTTCATTTGCGAGAGTCGTGCAGCATCATGATGTGCGAGTCGGTGTCATTAGGCGTCGGTAGTAATTACTGTTAAATAATTTCCCCCTTCAACACCCTTCCCGCAAGTGAGGGTCATTCAAAGAGGTCCACCAGTGCAGATGTAAATTCCAAGCACTATCGTCCGACCATATGAATTCCCCATGACCTTTCCACGATTCGGTGTGTCGCTGTTCAGCGGTTCAAGTGCAAATTGAAGTGAAATATGAAAATACAACCGTAAAACAGACTCGGAAACACCCCGAGAATGTAGTATCAAATTACTCATCTCTATTTTCACTCGGGATAATTATTCATTTAAGAGAACATTGATTTTGTCATTGTGTAAATTCATTCTTGAAATTTAAAATGAAAATTATTGTCGTCGAAACAGAATTTCCCAATAGAGCGAAATTTGTTGGTTGGAATATTAAACTTCCAGAAAATAAATTTTTTAGAATTTTTTGGTAAAATAAGGTTAATACAGATTAAAAAAGTTAAAAATTCGGAAAAGATGCTTAACTGCAGTTTTACCCCACAGCGGGTCTTAATTGACTTCAACCCAAAAGTGCTTGCCCAGCTCAGTTCTTTCTTGATTTAGTTTCTGGGATGTCTCCTGATGATTTTAAGCAAAAAATGAAAAAAATCGGTTGGGCCGTTTTTGAAAAAACTGATTTTTTGAATTTTTTAAAGAGGTTAATTCACATATTTTTACCAAAATGAGTGCAAAAAATAGCTATATTGACTTGAGTCATTTAAAATGGTATCAGAAGATAGGTCCTAGGTGCTGAGTATCTTTGAGTAACTTTACACCAGAAAAGTTAATGAAAAACCGTGAAAAATCGGTAAAAAAATGAGTTTTTGCAATATTACTTTCTCCCAGTAGATACAAACCTTAAATGACCTGTAGAAAAATTAAAGAGTATAAAATTTTGAAGAAAGCAAAAAAAAAAGAGTGCTTTATCTTTAAAACTTTCGGATTTATGAGCTTCTAAAGTCAGATTTCAGCAAAAAATTTCGTGAAAAAAAATTTTTATTTTAGTTTTTGTAAAATAAAAAGTTTTCTGTGCATCTAACGTATATATATCTCCAAATATAAATTAAAGTAGATTAAATTTTGAGTAATTCTGTCGTAAGACCAATATTCTATCTCTAACAGTATCGGAGTTATGATTCTCTTAAAATGACCCTTTTTTATGAACTTTTTTTGAAAATCAATTTTTTTGAAATTTCTTTGTTTTACATGGTGTAATTTTAAAAATGCTCTCATCGAATAGTTTTATCTTATATTTTAAAGAAATAAAAGCCCAATTAAATATTTAGGAACAAAAAATTTTTAATAAACATTATACAAACAAATACTTTCAAAATGAATGGAGGCTGTTGTATTCACACATGGCACGTTTTAGTCTTGTTGCATACTCTAGATGATTTTTATTAACCTTGTATGAGGTTAATAACAAAACAAATAATTTTGAAAAAAATATCGAAAATTTCCAAAAATCTTATTTAGATCTAGGTATCTCAGTAACACCCAAAATACACGCAGTTTTTTACTATGTACTAGATTTCTGCGAAGAAACAAAATCAGGTCTTTGATTTTTCAGCGAATAGGAGATGGAGTCGGTTCACTCAGATTTTAAATCAACCTGGACCAAATACAAGGTTGATAAAAATCATCCAGAGTATGCAACAAGGCTAAAACGTGCCATGTGTGAATACAACAGCCTCCATTCATTTTGAAAGTATTTGTTTGTATAATGTTTATTAAAAATTTTTGTTCCTAAATATTTAATTGGGCTTTTATTTCTTTAAAATATAAGATAAAACTATTCGATGAGAGCATTTTTAAAATTACACCATGTAAAACAAAGAAATTTCAAAAAAATTGATTTTCAAAAAAAGTTCATAAAAAAGGGTCATTTTAAGAAAATCATAACTCCGATACTATTAGAGATAGAATATTGGCCTAACGACAGATGCACAGAAAACTTTTTATTTTACAAAAACTAAAATAAAATTTTTTTTTCACGAAATTTTTTGCTGAAATCTGACTTTAGAAGCTCATAAATCCGAAAATTTTATAGATAAAGCACTCTATTTTTTTTTGTTTTCTTCAAAATTTTATACTCTTTAATTCTTCTACAGGTCATTTAAGGTTTGTATCTACTGGGAGAGAGTAATATTGCAAAAACTCATTTTTTTACCGATTTTTCACGGTTTTTCATTAACTTTTCTGGTGTAAAGTTACTCAAAGATACTCAGCACCTAGGACCTATCTTCTGATACCATTTTAAATGACTCAAGTCAATATAGCTATTTTTTGCACTCATTTTGGTAAAAATATGTGAATTAACCTCTTTAAAAAATTCAAAAAATCAGTTTTTTCAAAAACGGCCCAACCGATTTTTTTCATTTTTTGCTTAAAATCATCAGGAGACATCACATAAACTAAATCAAGAAAGAACTGAGCTGGACAAGCACTTTTGGGTTGAAGTCAATTAAGACCCGCTGTGACCCTTTATTTGAATATTTCTATGGCAGTTTTTCAAAAAGCTATCAGTGGCGTAACTGGGAGTGCAAGGGCCCTGGGGAAAAAGGAAAATGGGGCCCCAATTATATATAATAATTTACAAGTTTAATTCATTCATTCATTCTGTCCACACCTGATATTTGCCACTAGGTATTTTTTTTTTTTTAATTTTAAATCGTATTTCACCTTTTTCAAATATGTTCTCAAATTTTGAATTTATAACAATTTTAATTTCTTAAAATTTCAGTTAATGTGAACTTGCATTGATTAAAAGTTCAATTAATCCACGTTTCAAAAATACTAAATTTGAAGTGATTTAAATTTTTTTTCAAGTTTTAATAATTCTTTTCTATTATGATTTCAATTACTTAAAATACAATTTTGTACTATTTGCTATAATTTTTTAACTATTTTCTACAATTCTTAATTATTTTAACTGTTTTTAAATCGATATTAGTTGACGTAGTTTTTAAAAATATTTTTTGTTCTTGAGAATTCTTAATTTTTATCGTTGATAAATTATTTATTTAATAAATGTTAATAAAAAACAGCTTTCTGCGAGCATTATGTATAATTTTAAAATACTGTTGTATTCTTTACACTTTTTTGATAATAAAACCGTTAAGAAAAAAAAATAATCCGCGATTGAAGACAAAGATATTTAAATTTTATTTCGGCGTGCAAAAAACATTTTAGACTCAATTACATAAATCCGTTGTCAATAAAAACTATTGCAACAAAAGAAAACTTAATGATAAAGAACTTTTAAACTTTTATTCGCCACGAATGCAAAAAAAATTTTGCACGCCGAAAAAAAAATTTAATATCCTTGTCCCTAATCGCGGGCCATTTTTTTCTTGTCGGTTTTATTTTTAAAAAAGTGTAAAGAATACAACAGTATTTTAAAATTTTACGTAATGTACGCAGAAAGCTGTTTTTTATTAACATTTATTAAATAGATAATTTAAAAAACCATAAAAATTAGAAATTTTTAAGAACAAAAAATATTTTTAAAAACTACGTTTCAAAACAAATAAAATGCTTTTTTAACTTTTAAAATCGGTTAAGAAGATTTTGAGAAAAAAATGTTTTCATTTTGCACTATTAAAAATTTCAATCACTAATAACTTAAAAAAAAATTTTTGTTGTTGTAATAATTTTAGAGCCTAATTTACATAGTTTAAGAATAACAAAAATGATGTCTCATTAAAAATATAATTTTTATAATTTTAGCCGATCCACTTGGCTAAGCCTGTGGATTTTTTAGTTTGCTCAATCACTTTTTCAATTTTAATTATTTTTGGCTTGACATTAAATCAATTTAATTATTTATTCTTTAATTTTATATTATTCATCGCAAATTTAAATTTATTTTTTGAACCTACCATTATTTTTGTCAATTTGCAATTATTATTTTCAATTTCTAATGATTTTCATAATTTCTGAATTAATTTACTGAAATTATACTTAAATTATATCTTAATTTTCAATTTTTTGTTCAATTTTAATTTCTTTTTATTATTTGGCACTTATTTTCTCCAACTTTTAATATTTTCATTTTTTTTCAATAATTTCCTAAATTTTTAGTTATTCTCAAATTTTAATTATTGTTTTTAATTTTCAATTTTTTAAAAGATTTTTCAATTATTTCCATTTGCTTAAAAATAAATTCTGTAATTTTATAATATTTTCTCTGATTTTTAGTTATTTTAATTCTTTTGGCATAATTTTCAAAAATTTCAATTATTATTTTCATAAATTTTTAATTATTACTGCGGTTTTTTAATTATTCTCTTTAATTAAAATTTTTAAGTAATTTTGTAATTATTTATTGTTCTTTTTTAAACTTATGTTCTATGATTTTTTTCAATTATTTTGCTCAAACTTAATTTACTGTTTTCATTCTTTCATATTTAAATTATTTTCATTATATATTTTAATTATTTTTCTCAGCCTTGAATTATTTTTTAAATTCATTTTTTTTTTCAATTTTATTTTCCTCGATTGTTAATTATTATTCTTATTGTCTAAAATTATTTTTTTGTATTTTTAAGTATTTTTCTAAAATTTCAACTATTTTCTTCAATTTTTAATTATTTTCAATTTTCATTTGTTTTCATAATTTAAATTTTTTTTTATTAATTATCGTAAACTTCATTTATTTATAGCTTTCCTCAATTCTTTTCTCCAATTTTTAATTATTCTCATTTTTTCAATCGATTTCTAACATCTTTATATATTTTTCTCAAATAAAAAATTTTTTTTTATTTATTTATTTATTTACACAAATTCCCGCAGTCCAAATGGACCATAAATGGGTGACTAAATAATTATGAATACATTATATTTGTTTACAAGGTTGTAACATTATTTAAAAAAAAAATTTTTAATTTTTCCAAATATTTCACGCAAATGTGATTTATTTTTTACAATCTATCATTCTTTTTATTATATTTTAATGATTTTCTTCAAGTTTTAAATAAAAAACTCATTTTTCAATTATTTTCTCCATCTTTTAGAATTTTCATCATATTTCAATTAATTTACTAAATTTTTACGTTTTTTAGTCACTATCTCAAATTTAAATTATTGTCTTTTATTTTCAATTATTTAAAAGAATTTTTAATTATTTCCTTTAGCTTAAAAATAAATTCTGTAATTTTATATTAATTTCTCTGATTTTTAATTATTTTCATTCTTTTGGCATAATTTTTAAAAATTTATCTGAAATTTTAATTGTTACTTTCATAAATTTTTTATTATTTCTACGATTTTTTAATTATTCCAAGAATTATTTTCTTTAATTACAATTTTTAAGTAATTTTAAAATTACATATATTCTTTTTTTTTAACATATATATTCTATGATTTTTTTAATTATTTCACTCAAATGTGATTTACTTCTTATAATTTATCATTGTTTATATTATATTTCAATGGTTTTCTTCAAGTTTCAAATAAAAAACTCATTTTTCAATTATTTTCTCCATCTTTTAAATATTTTTAATATATTTCAATTAATTTCCTAAATTTTCACTTATTATCTAAAATTTTGATTATTGTCTTCAATTTTCAATTTTTTAACGGTTTTTCAATTATTTTCATTTGCCTAAAAACAAATTCTGTAACTTTATATTATTTTCTCTTCTTTTTAATTATTTTCATTCTTTTGGCAATTTTTAAATTTAATTTTTAATTTTAATTTTAAAAATTTTCAATTGTTTATCGAAAATTTCCTTTATTATTTTCATCAATTTTCAATTATTTCTGTGATTTTTCAACTATTTTCTTTAATTAAAAATTTTAAGTAATTTTATAGTTATTTTCCTTTTTTAAACATATATTCTACGATTTTTTAAATTATTTCTTTCAAATTTTATTTAATGTTTTTAATCTTTCATATTTAAATTATTTTCTTTATAAATTTCAATTATTTTCAGCATATTTGAATTATTTTTTCAATTTCAAATTCATTTTATCATTTTTCAATTGTTTTCCTCTATTGTTAATTATTATTCTCATTTTCTAAAATTAATTTCTAAAATTTTTAAGTATTTTTTTAAAATTTCAATTATTTGTTTTTATAATTTCCAACTTTTTTTTATTAATTATCATAAATTTCATTTATTTTTAGTTTTCTTAAATTCTTTTCTCCAATTTTTAGTTATTCTCATTTTTTTCAATTTATTTCTAAGATCTTCATGTATTTTTCTCAAATTTCATATATATATTTTTTTTTTTTTAAAAATATTCTGCAATTTTTTCAATTATTTCACTCAAATTTGATTTTTTTTACAACTTATCAATGTTTCTTTCATATTTCAATTATTTTTATCAAGTTTCAAATTGTAAAATCATTTTTCAATTATTTTTCATAATTTCCAAAATTATGAAGTTTTGTCTAATTATAAATTTAGGGAAATTTAGGGAAAAAGGGTCAAAAAGAGAAAATTTTAGATTAATAATTTCAAACTTTAAAACATTTTTATTAAATTTGCTGCAGACTATATTAAAGTTTAAAATTACTTATATCAACGATTCGAATGATTTTTCTAAAACTTTAAATTCCTTGTATGAAAAATTCGCTTTCTGGCACTTTTTCTCTTAATTATAAAGCATTTTAATAAAATTTATAATTTTTTTTCTTCACGTGTTCCTGTATAAAAAAAAAACAATTGTTGCATCTATAAAATCTTTTCATAAACAATGTACTAGTTTTTATACTCACATCTCGATTATCCCTACATTTTCATTGTAGATTACTACACTGAATGATTTTGGAAAGGATTTTAAAAATCAATCATGGTGGTGATAAAGTTTTGTATAATACCAGATGGTAGAAGGTTAATAATCTAGCGTTCACTCGGAACGATGATATTAACTTTATCTTTCTGTTGGAAATTGTTTTCATTTGTGCAACTTTTCATGAGTCATAAAATTCTTTCATGTAAAATTGTACTCTTTGTGCCATATCGAGCAATAATTTGATTTTATTAGATCAACAACTACGAAAATGAAATGACAAGTGTAATGGTTGCAAATTCCATTTTATTGAGATAGTCAGTATAGTTGGCGCAATAAAAGTTATCGTTTCTCAAATTTATGATGTATTCGGAACAGGATTTTAATTATTATCGTTTTCTTTTTTTTTTTTTTTAAAATTGTTTTAACTTTGTTAATCAAAAGCAATATATTTGAAATATTTTTCCGTACATAAATAAAAATGTTTCAAAACAAATTAACGTCCTTTTTAAAAGGATTGGAAGACTTTTTTCCCCTGTTTTGAAAGAAGAAAATAAGGAGTGAACACCAATGCGAGCAATTGCGTGCATCAAGGGGTGAAACAAATACGCGATTCACTTTTCTTCATCAAGTATAATTGCAATCAGTCAGTATTGGCAAAGGGATGGTCGTCGAGATGTAAAAGGAGGGGAGTTCGCGATATCTCTATTGAAACTTTACTTCATTATGTCCGCGATGAATGCTTCTCAACTTGTAAAGTAAATTTTAATGAACCGGTATGTACTTGTCACAACACAACCTGCAAACTTATTATTTGTGTTTATTAATTCATCCGTGGTATTAACGCGAATCATTTATAACGCAGAATTCACTTTTTTAATCTTTCATCGATCATTTGAAAAGACTCCAATTAAATTCAGTGTTATTTATTTGGATTCTTTTTGCATTTGAAATTTTCAAGATGTCTAGAGATATGTAAAAGCATTAAAAACCGAGAATTTGTAAAGATTCGGGAATTATAATAAAAGGTAAAGGCATTAGCAAAAAGTGCGAGAAATTTGTATCATATATAAAAAATTAGGCAACTTTAGGCAATAGCTATAGATATACTGTTGTGTTTAAGTCGGTTACGCGTTACGTCTGTAACGCTGAGAGAGATAGAGGTAAAAAAGATAGACAGAGATACAACTATAGATTTTATTTTTTGTTAGCTTTCTTCTATTTTTAGTTCCACTTGAAGCTCCACCATTATTTTCTAGTCATTTTTCGAGTCTAGACGTAAAAATTAATTTATTGACAAATTAGAATTTTTTTTATAAAATTGGAAAAGTGGTTATTGGAAAATATTAAAAGAAGAATATTGTTTTTTGGAAAATTGTCAAATTAGGAAAATTAGTAAACTGAGAAATTGGAGAATTGGTTATTGGAAAATTAAAAATTTTTTTAAAGTAGCAAATTGATAAATTGGAGATTTGGTTATTGGAAAATTGGCAAAGTAAAAAATTAGTAAATTGGAAAATTAACAGATTAACAAAATTGGTAAACTGGTAAAATGAGAAATTGGAGATTCGGTAATTGGAAAATTGGCAAATTAGAAAATTGAAAACGTGTTTATTGCAAAAATGGAAAAATTGAAAAATTAGCTAATTGGAAAAATTAGTAAACTGGTAAATTAAAAAATTGGAAATGTAATTATTGGAAAATTGGCAAATTAGAAAATTTTTTAAACTGGTAAATTGAGAAATTAGAAATTTTGTAACTGGAATATTAACAAAGTAAAATAGTTGTTAAATTGGAAAATTAGCAAATTAGAAAAATTGGTAAACTCGTAAATTGTGAAATTTGAGTTTTGATTATTGGAAAATTGGTAAATCAGAAAATTGTCAAAGAGTATTATGTTAAATTGAAGAAATTGACAATTTGTAAATTGGAAAATTGTCAAATTAGAAAATTGGCAAGTGGATGGTGATTGGAAAATTGGAAAAATTGCAAATTGGTAAATTGGCAAATTAGAAAATTTTTTAAACTGGTAAATTGAGAAATTGTAAATTTTGTAATTGGAATATTAATAAAGTAAAAAAGTTGTTATATTGGAATTAGAAAAATTGGTAAACTGGTAAATAGAGAAATCAAAGATTTTGGTTATTGGAAAATTGACTAATTAAAGAAATTGATAAATTGGAAAATTGGTAATAAATAAAATTGGACAATTTGAAAATAAAGAAATTAAAAGTATAATATAATTTGGCGCGCGTAGCGCTTTGAGAAATCTAGTTTTCATCTAATAATAAATGTGTCGAAAATTTCATTTTTAATAACTAAAACCAAAATAACTAAAACCAAAAATAATGGTAAAAAAATTTAATGTCTGTCTGTTTGTCTGTCACAAAAGTTTATACGACCAACACTTTTAAATGGCTCAAGCGAATTAAATGAAATTTGGTGGTTTATTTGGAATTGATAAGTGTTAGATTTATAAACATTATAGGAGTTTAGAATTTCTAATTAGAACGAGAGATATGACAATGTTTAAAACAATTTGAAAATTTTCCATTTTTTGCATAAAATTAATGTCATTGGTATTTTTTAAGTAAATATTATAAAATTATTTTTGGAACTTTCAATTAAATTGACTCAATACCAATCAAAAAATTAAAGAAAATAGGGGTTTTAAAAATTAAACTAGAGAATTTTGTATTGAAAGAAAGTCAGAAATAATATTAAATTTTAAGAATCCCAAGTCATTATAATTTAAATTATCTAATAAACTTTTAAACGCTTATTAAGTCCAATATTTTAATTAAATTTATTAAAATTTTCAAACTTCAATTAACCCGAATTTCAATATTTAAGAATTCTTTATTGTGCACATGAACAAAAATCCTTTTTCTTTTTTTTTTAGAAATTTGTGAGAAATCCCACTTTTTTAAAACTGTTTAATTTTGATCTTGTCAAATCTTATTTTTTCCAAAACTTTATTCGAAAATTTGTATTTTTTTCCTAATTACTATAATTGACTTATTTTTAAAAGTTGCTTTCTCATCTATTGCTTTCATTATTTTCTTTCTATTTTAAGATTATCTTGAATTCTTTTTTTTTACACAAATTAGATATTCAATATTATTTCGCATAATTTTGTTTTTTTAATATTCAATAAACTTTTCTATTTGTTGATTTTTTTTACTGATTTTTCTCTCTAAATCTGAATTAGTGCGATTTTCTACTAATAAATTTAAGAAAAATTAGCTACAAATATACAGTACAAAATTTTTTTAATTTCGATTTGAAAATGACTACTTAGTAGTTTTCTACTAAAAATTAGCAACATTTTTACTATTTAATTTAATATTTAATAGTAGCTCATTTTTCTTTAATTTATTAGTAGAAAAACACTAATTCGGATTTCGAGAGTTAATATTTAAAAAAAATTCTTATTTTTTAACCATTTTTTAAATTTTTTCCGTTTTTAAATGATTTTCAAATTCTGACGTAGCTTTAATTTTTTTTATATGCTTTTTTTACGTAAAGTATTATATGGCTTTCTTCGTTTATTTAAAAACTTTTGAAATGATTCCCGAGTTTTTAAAATTTGCAATATATTTTTTTCAGCAAAATTGACTGATATTCTTATTTATTTTCTCAAGTTAAAAAAAAATGTTGGTAAAAGTTTTAATTTTTGAAACTGATTTTCTACATATTTTTTAGTCATTTTTTTACATTGTTGGCAAAAAGGCGTGACGCTCTTTAGAATTCCTTCTATTATTTTTTGCATAATATCCATACTTTTTCAAATTTAGAAAGTTTTCTCATTTCTTTTGTGAAATATTTTTTTTTTTTGTTTTACATTTTTTCAGTTTCCCTATTTTTGCTTCCTCAAGAATGAAGCTTTGTAATCGTTCAAATTTACAATTTTTTTAAAATGCTTTAAATTAACTTTCCTCTATATAGAAAAGTGTTATAAATATGGGTTCCTGATTAAATGTCCGGATGTATATACATATGTATGATTGTGTGTGTGTTTAGATGTAGTTTTTTTGTGAACACGTTAACTCGAGAACACTTTAACAGATTTAACTAAAATTTGGTATGGTTATTTTTACTCCTAAAATCTGTAATCAGACACAAGGATTTTCAAAATTGATTATTACAAACATTTTTATTAAATTTTAATTTTTTGAAAAATTTTATTTTTTCAAAAAAAAATTATTTTAACCTAGAAATTCAACTTTATATATGAAAAATCTTATTTCTTGCTTTAAAACAAATCGATTGACCTATCTAAACTTTATATTTCGCCAAAATTTTAGAGAATTAATTATAATTTTTAATTTTCTTTAAAACTAATGTTTTAATTTTTTAAAAAATTACTTTATTGCTTCCTCCATAAGGAAGCAAATATTTTTGCTGACGGTGAAGCAAAATTTTCATGAAATGAACCTCGGCTTGTTTAGTACCTTCTCTCCAATTTTAATATTTTTTCGTTGAAGGATGATCTAAATTTTTTTTAATTTATTCATAGTTTGTTTTTAATTAAATCTTTCTTCATTTTACATTATTTCTCATTTTTTCTTATTCTTTAAGATTTTTCGAATTATTTTCAAACACTACTTTTTCGTTGAAATTTTCTAATTTTTCAGATCCTTTTTTTTAAATCTTCTATTATAATTATAAAAATAGTTAAAATTTGGGTAATTAAATTAATAAACAGAATTTTATTAAAATATCAGTAATTTTGAAGTTTAAAATAAAACAAAAGCGGAAGAGAAAAGGACACATTTTTCTCACTCTCCTCCCTCTGTCTTTTCACTTTAAAGTCCTCTTTTTCTTTAAACCTACTTTTCAAGCCGACAGTATAAACAAACTCATACTTTTTCGAAAGAAAAAAATTTATTAAAACTGCTCTTAATATTAATTTCAATAAACCAATCAATATAAGGGCTATTCTATTTCAAACCGTTCCACTAGCAAAAGATTATCGCGTGAAAAGGACTTTTTAAATCGGTTTAATTTGATTAAAACTAAATTAAAAATAAATTTTAATAGGCGAATTTGAAAGAGAATTTATCAAGCTTTAAAATAATACTAAACTTTTTTTTAAAAAAATTTCAATTTCATGTAAAATTTTAGGTTTAAAAATTTTAAACATTAATATCTCAAAACAACACCTCTTGGAATTCGATACAACTTATACTAAAATAATGTTTAAAATTTATATTTTTTACTATGTAAAGACCATAATGGACTTTTAATAAATAATTTTATTTCATTTGACATATCAATATTAATAGAAAAAGAAAAAGAAACGAACTCTACCATGAGAATAGTTATACTACGCGACTTTAAATTAATGTCAGATATAATAAATTGGTTTTTTAATGAATTTTTTTTTCTAAATCCCGTGAAACGTCCATTATGGTCTTTACATAATAAAAAATAGAAATTTTAAACATTATTTTAGTGTAAGTTACATCGAATTCCAAGAGGGGGTGTTTTGAGATATTAATGTTTGAAATTTTTAAACCTAAAAATGAAATTGAAATTTTGTTAATAAAAATTTAGTATTATTTTAAACCTTTATAAATTCTCTTTCAAATTCGCCTATTACATTTTATATAAATTTAGTTTTAATCAAAAATTAAACTGATTTTAAAAAATCCTTTCCACGCGATAGTCTTTTGCTAGTGAAACGGTTTGAAATAGAATAGACCATAAATAATTTACAAATCATTAAAAAACCAATTCCAGAAATTTAAAAATAATCATAAACCACACCCTCTGAAAAAAACCACACTTTTGTAAAATTGTCACTGTTTTTAAGTTCATCCGTACCATTAGTTCAGTGGCATCTGTAGATGATAAATGAATCCGTTTTATTGAATGATGAAAAATGTTTGAAATATCGCGCTTCGTACGGGAAATGAATCAGAGGATTTTTGAAAAGTCAGATCCCTGTTGCTGTCATCATAGAGTTGCTATCAGCGGCTGGATGAAACCGCGAAAGACCCAGAATGGCAGGTCCTTCCGACTCGGAATAAATCAAAAGTACGAAGTGCGCCAGGCGGTATTTCGGCATATTTATGAGGGCAATTCAATGATACACCGTATTCCCGGTCGTAATAGTCAATATTTCCATCAGAAGCATACCTACAGCTCGCGCCCACGCCTACCAGAGCTAGCAAACGCGACGCCAGTACTTTATGAGAGTTCAGAGCGTATTTGACAGCGCGGCGTACCAGTTGTTGCTATTTATTCGCGCATTACATTACTCTGTTACTGAGTCGAGTGTCACCGGCTAATTTGCATTATAAGTGCCGCCGATGTTATCATCGCTCGCTTATGCGCGTGTTATGGCGCCGCTGACGGACGCTTCGTTATTATCACGACGAATCACTTCGCCGATAATCGACCATGTCCACTAATAGAGTGCCATTTGCCAAAATCTAGGGACAACGTTCAAACTCGCTAATTGGGCGCGAAATGTTGTTTTTTTTTTTGTAAAGAAAGAAAATTAGACGTGTTATGAAGGGGGATGGAATCAAGGGCGGCGACTTGTAAATTTTTGCCATCTGCAAACTTAATATTGACCGAGGGAGGGGGAAGAGAAATAAAACAATAATAAATTAAAGAGTTTCTTAATTAGCGTAATTATTGTAACTCAAAAGTTGACAATTTTATTTGATTTTGAGTACATTTTCAGAAATAAAGACCAAATAATCAAGATAATATAAAATTTTAGAAAAATAATTGAAAAATGTCGAAAAAAATTGAACTTAGACAAATAATTACAACATTATAGAAATAATGGTAAATTC
This sequence comes from Ganaspis brasiliensis, assembly GCA_037103525.1. NCBI lineage: Eukaryota > Metazoa > Arthropoda > Insecta > Hymenoptera > Figitidae > Ganaspis > Ganaspis brasiliensis. The sequence continues at coordinate 5,324,881 of JAZKLR010000022.1, read as the reverse complement.
AAGAAAATAATGGAAATTTGAGAGAAATAATTAAAATTTTCGGAATTAATCAACAAATATTCACAATAATATAAAATTAGTGAAAATCATTGCAAATCAAAAAAAATAATTAAAAATTGAAGAACGTAATTAATATTTAAGATAAAATTTGAGAAAAATAATTGAAGATTGATTGAAACATTGAAAAGTGAGGAGTATAACTTAGATTTAAAATAATAAATGAAAATTAAGGAAATAAATTGAAAACTAATTAATATATCTACTTAAAAGGTCGAGAAAATAATTGCAAAGGGATAAAAGAAAATAAAAATTGAAAAAAAAAATAAGATAAATAATTGAAAATTTAGGAATTTAACTGAGGAATGAATAGTGAGAATAATTGGAAATTGAAGAAATTCATTGCAAAATGATAAGAATAGTAATTAAAAATTGAAGAAAAACGATACAAATAATCGTTAATTGGAGAAAATAATGAAAATTTGAGAGAAATAATGAAAATTTTCGGAATTAATCAACAAATAATCAAAATAATATAAAATTTGTGAAAATCATTGCAAATTAACAAAAAAATAATCAAAAATTGTCCAAAGTATTGGAATATGAGAAAAAAAATTGAAGAATGATTAAAGAATTAAATCGTGGATACAGTAACTTAGATTTGAGATAATAAATAAAAATTTAGAGAATTAATTGAAAAATAATTCATATATTTAAAAGGTGGAGAACATAATTGCAAAAAAGATAAAAGAAAATAAATTTGAAAAAACTAATTGATAAATAAGATAAATAATTGAAAATTTACGTATTTAATTAAGGAATGAATAGTGAGATTAATAAAAAAAATGAAGAAATTGATTGCAAAATGATAACAAAATTAATTGAAATTTAAAGAAAATTATTAAAATTTGAGAAACATGTTTCAAAATCTAGGAAATTAATTAAAAAGTAATGAAAATCATAAAAAATTCAAGACAATATTTGCAAAGTGATAAAAATAATTAAAAATTGAAGAAATTAATTACAAAATGATAATATTAATACTTGAAAATTGAAGAAAATTATTAAAATTTGAGAAATATATTTTAAACTAGGTGTGAATTCTGTCCATTTCATGGACACTTTGCTTCCAAGGAAGCAAAACAATTTGCTTCCTCATAGAGGAAGCAATAATTTAATAATATTTTAAATATTTTAAGTTAATAAAAACAAAAATTAAAAAAACATGAATTATTTTGATTAAAAAGATACTACACTGTTAAAAATTTGGGGAGTTAACGGTTGCTGGAGTTGGGAGTTGAGATTTTAGAGTTAAAAATCGACTCTCCAAGGTGAGTGAGTCTCATACGCTCCATGTTTAAGAAGAGTGGGGACTGAAGGATTAAGCGTTAACTCTCTTTACTTCAACTCTTCAAGGCGTGCGACTTTTATAGAGTCCCGTAGGGAGTTAAATTTCAACTCCTTTTTTTAACAGTGTAAAACAATTTGATTAGTTAATTTCAAAAATCCCTAAATTTTATGTTTTGGAAACAATGAAATATTGTATTCTTAATAATGTGGTTTCTCTTTATTTAAGGGGAGTCACCTGAGAAATTTCAACCCATCGAAATATGTTACTTATCAGTGCAAATTTTTTTTTGGAATTATTTTGGATGTAAAAGAATGACATATTATCAAGATTAAAAAAAAAAAAATTTTTGAATAAAATATTTTTTGAAAAAAAAAATAAAAACATTTTTTTTTTGTTGAAAAAATTAAAAAATGTTAAAACCCAAACGATATTTTGTTTGAAATCTTAAAAAAGGCATATAAAAAATTGTCATTAAAAAAATATGAAAAATTGTAGGAGGAGATAGATTTTTACAAAAAAAAAAAAAAATTTCAACAAAAAAAATTTTTTTTTAATTTTTTTTTCAAAATTTTATTTTTTTTTATTTTTGATAATATGGCATTCTTTTACATCCAAAATAGTCCCAGAAAAAAATTGGCACCGATAAGTAACATATATTTCGATGGGTTGAAATTTCTCAGGTGACTCCACTTAATGAACCAAATTTGATGATTTTCATTTCTCCCAAAAAATATGTTTTTTTCAGCCAATCAAAAAATGGCTTAAACAGACTTAAGGTACATGTTTAAAGCTTTAAAAATCCACTTAGAAATTTTATTTATGTCTATTTTTGGTGTTACTATAGCTATTTGAAAAAACCGACTTTTTAAAAAAGTGTCTTTACAATTCTTGAAATATTTTAAAAAATATTAAAGACACATTAATTTAATCTAGATATTCTTTTTCTACAGGTTCTGGCAATAAGTTTTAAAAAAAGACGTCCCGATATGTTCATTAGGCTCTAAGCAATCAGCGTTTGAAAATCGCTCGGGTCTCGTAGACCCAATCTAGCAGTTACGTTAAATCCCGATAGTCTAGCAGTTGAGGGTTAATATTATTAGTAATATTATTATTATTATTATTATCATTATTTTACTAGGTGAAAATTATGTCCATTTCGTGGATATTTCGTTTCAAAGTTAGCAAACAAATTTGATTTCTTATAGAAAAAGCAATATATTAATAATATAAAATTTAATTCGAGAAATTCTTTAAAAAAAGGAATTTTAAGTGCAAAAAAATGAAAAAACATCAATTAATTTACGAATTTTTGATCAATTATAAAAGTTATATAGATCAATCGATTCGTTTTGAGATAAGGAATATGATTTTTTTATTCATTGAGTTGTATTTTTAGCTTGGAAAAAATTTTTGGCAAAAAACGATTTTTTCGATGAAAAAAGGTGCTTAACAAAATTTGATTGGGTATTTTCAAAAATCCCTGTGTCCAAATTTAGATATTCACGAGCTTAAAAAGTCATTCAAATTTTATTGAAATCCGTTGAAGCGTTCTCGAGATATCCTGGCGACAAAAAACGCTATACACACACACGTACACACACACACACACACACACACACACACACACATACATCTGGACATTTGCTTAGGAATGAAAATTTACGCTTTTTAAATGAAAATGAGTCGATTTAGACTATTTTTGGAAAATCGAAAATCTTAACGATCACAAAGCTTCCTCCATGAGGAAGCAAAAGTAGGAAATTAATTGAAAAGTAATAAAAATAATAAAAAATTCGAGACCAAATTTGCAAAGTAGTAAAAATAATTTGGAATTTAAAGAAATAATTATATTTTTTTTTGAGAAAAATTAAAAAAATTGCAACATACATTTGTAATAAAAGAAAATAATTTCAGAATGATAAAAATAATTGTACATCGAAAAAATAAGTGCAGGTTGTGATAAATTATAAAAAAATTCGAAATTAATTAAAAAAATAATTAATGTATCTAGTTAAAAGGTGGGGAAAATAAATGCAAAAAGATAAAAGAAAATAAACTTTGAAAAAAATATTTGATAAATGAGAGAAATAATTGAAAATTTAGATATTTAATTGAGGAATGAATAGTGAGATTAATAAAAAACTGAGAAAATTGATTGCAAAATGATAACAAAATAATTGGAAATTAAAAAAATTTATTGAAATGTGAGAAAAATATTTTAAGTCTAGAACATTAATTGAAAAGTACTAAAACTAATACGAAATTCGAGACAATACTTGCAAAATAATAAAACTAATTAAAAATTGAAAGAAATTATTAAAATTTGAGAAAAATCTTTAAAAATCGAGGAAATATAATTGAAAAGTAATGAAAATGATCAAAAATTCGAGACAATATTTGCAAAGTAAAAAAAATAATTAAAAATTGAAGAAAATAATTTAATTTTTTGAGAAATAATTAAAAAAATTGCAACATATATTTGTAATGAAAGAAAATAATTTCAGAATGATAAAAATAATTTTATATAAAAAAAATAAGTGCAAGTTGTGATAAATTCTAAAAAAAATCAAAATTAATTAAAAAATAATTGAATATGAGAAAAAGTAATGGAAAAATATAAAAGAAAATTAAAATTAAAAAAAATGTTTGAAAAATGAGATAAATAATTGAAAATTGAAAAAATTGATTGCAAAATGATAATAATAATATTTGAAATTAAAGAAAATTATTAAAATTTGAGAAAAATATTTTAAAATCTAAGATATTAATTGAAGAATAATGGAAATAATATAAAGTTGGAGAAAATATTTGTAAAGTAATAAAACTAATTTAAAATTGAAAAAAAATAATTATAGTTTTTGAAAAATAATTGAAAAGATTTCTACATATATTTGTAATATAAGAAAATAATTGCAGAATTGTAAAAATAATTGTATATTGAAAAAATAACTAAAATTTGAGATAAAAAATAAAAAAATTAGAAAATTAATAAAGAAATAATTGAAAATGAGAAAAAGGAATTCAAAATTAATTAAAAAATAAATTTAATAATAAAGTAATTGATAGAAATAATTGTATATTGAAGAAAATAATAAACATTTGTAAAAAATAATTTTAAAAATTATAGATTCTATTTGAGATAAACAAGACTACAATTACAATTATTATATATTAGTTATTAGTTATTAGTTATTAATTAGTTAAATTATTTTTTAATTAATTTTTAACTTCTTTAGTCATTTTTCAATTATTTTTACAAAATATGGTTTTTTTTAATTTTAATCATTTTCTTCGAATTGTGAATTCTTTCATCCACATTCTTATTAAGAAATTTGTTTTTTGTCAGTAATTTTGCCATATGAAATTCCATAGGGCGAATTTTTTGCTCTATGGAATTTGCAGACGTACCATATACTAGTCGCCGCCCCTGGATGGAATTTACGGGGATTAAAATTTATCCGGATGTGGATAGAAATTTTCTATCCCTCCGAAGTACATATTTTGAATTTTTTATCACTTCGACGCCTCCCGTTGATAAAATGCTTATTCAATTGTCAAAAATGTATAATTCTAATTCAAAGCTCAGTTCAATATGAAGCTAGTTCATGATCCGTGTAATATGATTCCTATTCAATGTTTAGAATATTATAATGCTAACTCAAAATTTCGTTTAAAATCATTATTATAGTTCAAATTTTCGTACATTAAATATTAAAATATCAATTAAACTGTTATATTATTTTATGCTTTTTTTATTTTTAGGTGTAAAAGTAATAAAAATGTTCCAATTATTATCAATAATGTAATTAATGATATTTCTAGTTTATAAACAAGGACCATAAAATTTAGATCTTAAATTTTTTAAATTTGAAACAAATTTAACTTATTTTTAAAAATATCAACATTTTAGATAATTCTTAGTATTATTGTTCTAGGTTATAAATACTTTAAATGCTTGATATTTAAAATTTATTATTAATCTTATATTTGTTTATCATTTATAAAGAATTACTAAAAATTATATTTTTAATATCAAGCATTTCAAATATTTATAATAATCTACAATTAATTATACAAAAATCTGCCTAAAATGTTGTTATTTTTAATTAAAAGAATAAAACTATAAAAAATCCTAAATTAAATGTAATGTAATTTATATTTTAATACTTATTTTTTTTTTTTTTTTTTTTGCGTAGGATGTGAAAACCTGCCTTCAGGTACCCTGTAGCCCGTACTACAGGGTTATGCGGGGGTGGCGATGTTCTGCCGACCCGCTAAAAACACACCCTTATTTGGGGACCTTAAGACCACTCCCAGGTAGAGCCAGTTTACTGACGTATCGCCTTCAGGAGTGGTCTTATATCCCGCCTCTATCGCCTAAACGATATTATTCTGAAAATTGAATTGGAATTATATTACACGGACAATGAATTAGCTTCATATTGAACTGAGCTTTGAATTAGAAGTATATATTTTTGACAATTGAATAAGCATTTTATCAACGGGAGGCGTCGATTTCCTACACGGAAAAAAATTAATATCCAAATTTGACATTTAGTATGAGATTCAAACATAAATTATCTCTAAAAACAAAAGTAATATGTAATAAAATCTTTAAAATTAAAATATGGATTTATATTAGATTGAAATATTAGTATTGTAAAGAACACATATTCTTATGCCTAAAAACAATATTAGAAATCTCTAATTCTGTGATATATGGGAAATACACAATAAAAAAAGCAAATGACTGATCCAGCCGATGCATTGCAGCAACATTCACAATTATTATGCTTTTTATCTATTTTTTCAATTCTTTGGTAAAAACTTTTAATATTATTATTAAAATAAAAAATAAGTATTTTAATGTTATACATTGTATAATTCCTCATTTTATATTATATCTAGCCCATTACGAATAAAATTTAAGTTATTATTGAAATTTAGAGCAAACGGATTACTTAGAATGTATGTGCTTTAAATTTTAAAGAAAATAGAAAACGTTTTGTTTAAAAGAATTCGACAAAAATAATTATTTTTTAGAGCGTATTTATTAATAAAAAAATCAGTATAAGTTTAGTCAAATCTTTATTATATCCCAAAAACCAAATATTTTTAAACTTTTCCGAATAATAAAATATGTTTTAGCATAACCTTTTTTATAGATTTCTGTGTTGTTACTAACCGTGAAATAACCGGGAATTTTCTTTCTGAAATAATAAATTTAACTAATATATCAATTTTTTTTATAAATAAAGATAATAACTTTATGCATTTTGAATCAATCTGATTATGCGTTTAAATTTTGTGTAATTATGCGACAATTATGAAATTGAAAAATAAAAAATATACATTAAAAATTAAAATATAATTTAATATATTCTCATGAAATATAGATGTTTGTCTACTATCTTTTTTTTTTAACAAAAACGTTAACTATACCGTAGAAACAATGAAAGACATTGACATAAAAATGTCAAATTATTATGAAAAAATGTAGATAAAACTTCAGTTTTTTTTTATTATACAGTACATTGCATAATAGTTTATATAGTTATGGGCAATTCTATTGTGTGCTTTCAATTATCAATTATTTTTGTCATATTTCAATTATTTACTTCGATATTCAATAATTCTCGGCTTTTTTCAATATTTTGTTTTTCAATTATCGATTACGTTCTTGAAGCTTCAATTCAATTCTTCAATTATTAAACTATTTTCAGAAATTCACAATTATTTTCTTCATCTGACAATTATTCTTTTCAATTTTCAATTATTTTCTTTAATTTCCAATTATTTTCTACAATTCTCAATTATTTTCTTCCATTTTGAATTATTTTCTTCGATTTTCTACTATTTTTTTCAATTGCCAATTATTTTCTTCAATTTTCAATAATTTTCATCAATTTCTAATTAATTATCTTTAATTTTCAATTATTTTCATCAATTTCTAATTAATTATCTTTAATTTTTAATTATTTTCTTCAGATCTCAATTATTTCCCTCAATTTTTAATTATTACATTTAATATTCAATAATTCTCGACTTTTTTCAACTATTTTTTTCAATTATCATTTATTAATTTCACATCTCAATAAATCCTCCAATTTTCAATTATTTTCTTCTATAATCAATAATTCTCGGTTTTTTCCAATATTTTTTTTTATTATCAATTATGTTTTTGAAACTTCAATTCAATTCATCAATTATTATTCGACAATTTTCATAAAATCACATTTTCTTTAATTTCAAATTATTTTCTACAATTTTTAATTAATTTTTTCAAATTACAATTACTTTCTTAATTTTTTATTGTTTTCTTCAAATTCTACAATTCCTGAGTTGTTCAATTTCTTTTTTCTTCAATTATCACTTATTTTCTTCAACTTTCAATCCTATTGCTCAATTCTTGAATTATTTTCAATATAATCTCGACTTTTTTCAATTATTTTTTTTTCAATTATCAGTTATTTATATTTCATGTTTGAAAACGTCCTTCAATTTTCAATAATTTTCTTCTATCTTCAATTTAATTGTTCAATTGTTCAATTATTTTTTTTAATTCTCAATTAATTTCTTTAAATAACAATTCTATATTTCAATTTTTAATGTTGTCTTCAATATTAAATAATTCCTAGCATTTTCCATTTTTTTTAGTTATAAATTATTTTCTTCTTTTTCCAATCCAAATTTTCAGTAATTTTCTTTAATTCTCAATTATTTTCTTCAATCTGCAATTTTTTTTCATAAATTTCAATTATTTTCTTCAATTTCCAATTATTTTTTCATATTTCTTTCAATTTTCAATTTCTTCTCAATTTTCTTCAATACTAAAAAATTCTCAGCTTTTTAAAATTATGTTTTTCTTTCAATTTTATTTATTTATTTATTTATTTATTTATTGATGTGTTTGATGTAAAAATGAAAATTGATAATTTTTAAATTATTTTCATCAATTCGGAATTATTTCCGTCGATTTCTAAATTTTTCTGCTGTTTTTAAATATTGTCTTTAATTTTTAAGTACTTTCAATTCTTTTCAATTCTTTTTCAATTTTATTTTCAATTCTTTTTTTTAATTTTTAATTATTTTGTTTAACCTTCAATTGTTTGTTTCAATATTCAGTAATCTCGACTTTTTTCAATTATTTTTTTTCAACTATCAGTTATTTATTTCATGTTTGAAAACCTCCTTCAATTTTCAATAATTTTCTTCTATCTTCAATTTAATTGTTCAATTATTTTTTTCAATTCTCAATTAATTTCTTTAAATAACAATTCTATTCTTCAGTTTTTAATGTTGTCTTCAATATTAAATAATTCCTGGCATTTTGCATTTTTTTTTAATTATAAATTATTTTCTTCTTTTTTAATCCAATTGTTCAGTAATTTTCTTTAATTCTCAATTATTGTATACGAATTTCAATTTTATTTCTCAATTTTCTAGTGTTTTTTTTTAATATTCAATAATTCTGTGTTTTTCTGATTTCAGTTTCATTATTTAATTTTCAATTTATTTCTTTAATTTTGGAATACCTATTAACTTAAGAAAATTTTTTTTTTTTTTGATTTTCTATCTAGTTGACCAGTTTTTAATTATATTCTTTAAAATTTAATAACCATTGGTCAATTTTTTCAATTATTGTTCAATTGTTGATTAATATTTCCTTTTTTTTATTAATTGTTAATTTCAGTTCTTAATTATTTTTTTTTGTAAAGTTTCATATTTAATTCGTCAATTCTCAATTATTTTCATTGAATTTCAATTATTTGCTTCAATTATCAACTGTTATCTTCAATTTTTGTAGCCATTTGTAGGTCTATTTATACTTAAAATAAATTTTAAGTTAACAAGAGAAAAAACCGGGAAAAATAAGAACAAAAACCGGGAAAAACCGGAAAATGGCCGGGAATTTTGTGGGACGAAATTAGTAGACACCCTGAATAAATAACGATTAAATTTATGAAAAGAAGGGATTGAAGAAGATTGATTTTTAAAAAAATTTGGAATAAATAAAAAAAGCTTAGAATGAATATAAAGAAAAGAAAAATTTGTTGTTATTATTATTTATTTAGATTTGAGAAGCGGAAATTTAAAAATTGTTATCCACATTCAGCATGGATAAAAAGAAATTGAAGTGGATTAATAAAGAAAAGCTCTGGATAGAAAATGTGAGAAAACTGGATAGATTCACTTAGAGAACTGGGATGGATTAAGAATAGGATAGAAATAGAAAATAGAAGGTATCGAAAACGAAAATGAAGAATTAAAAAAAATTGTAATTCAAATGCGTAGGAGATAAGAAAATGATTAAAGTGGATCTCAGAGAGAAGATAAATTTGGATAGAAAATAAGTGATAAAAATGGAAATACTGATTCGTAGTTTTAAATGGAATAAAAAGTGATTCAGGCGGGATTCAAAATTATTAATTTGAATATGATAAGGATGAATTAAAAAATAATACTTCTTATACAGATTTAGTCTGAATAAAAAAAGATTGAAATGGATAAAGAAAGGATAGATAGAAAATGTGAGATAAAATCAGATAGATTCACTTGGAGAATAGAGATGGATTGAGAATAGGATAAAAATAGAAAGATGTGAATTAAAGGAAAAGGAAAGAGGACAGGAATTAGAGGAATAGAAAACAGAATAGGAAATAAAGGAAATTAAAACCGAACAGGATTTAAAGGATTAAAAAATCGGACATCAGAAATTATATAATTTCCTACGTCAATTCCGATCAAATTATATAAAAGAAGAAATTAAAACATTTCGTCAATTTCGTAAATGCTATAATTATTGGCAATAAATAAATAAATAAAAGTGATGTCATTTCTGATGTTTGATTTTTCAACAGAAGATTAGAAAAGAATAGGAAAAAACGGAACAGAAAATAAAGGAAAATAAATAAAGGGTTAGAGGCAGTTTTTAAGGATAAGTACCAGGTGACTTTGGATTTACTGATTTTATGGATCTTCGGTTGTTGGAAGTGAACGAGAACAATACGGATCTCGTTGACGCGTCGGCAGATACAATAGCAGTCAATAATGTGTGTGATTTACCTATTGCATGTACAGCCGGCGCCGCACCATATTCGACGCCGTGAAATCGTTACGCGGCACATGTGGCGTCAGTGTATTATTTCGACGAAGAGCTCGTTAATGCCGATGGTCGATGCGCCACTTTGATGCCATCGCCAATCGTCCCGTCATCATAAATTCGTTCCAATATCCAATTCCCGTCAATCGCTGCTCTATATTGCTTAAAAAGGGAAATAAACAGTTTCCAGTTTCAAAATTCATTTCTTTCGCATTTGGAATTCTTTTTTTGGTATTTAACTTTTTAACACCATTCTGCAATCAATTGATTGCAAATTTGATAAATAATACATAACTATAATTATGTATATAATAAATATAAGTTGAAAAAGGTAATTTTTAATATGGGTCCATCTTTAGATTGGTTTTATAAAGATGCTTAAAACGACCCACATTTTAATCAAGATTTTCAATTTCGGCTTCTTAACAGAAAGATCTTTAAAACCTTTAATATCTTTAATACCTTTTAAAAGATTGATAAATACAAACTGGTTAAAAATCTCTGATGTTACTCTGAAAATTATTTAAATTGATTTCGAAAGGATATTAATACTATCCAGAAATAGGAGTCTGGTAATTTTTAACGTCCTCTTAGAAGGATGTTATAAACATTCAAATTAAATCCAATCAAAAAAACTGGGATTATAAATTAAAATAGTTAGATTAACAAAGATGTTAAAAATCAAACAGATTTTTATTTTGCATGTAATTTAGATTGATTTTCAAATCATGCTAAAAATAACCCAAATTACAAATCCAGGATTTCAAACTGGTTACCTTTTAAATTAATTGCACAAAGATGTTCAAAATCTTAAAATCTCTTATGACGTTGCTACCAGATTAAAAATCATCCCAAAATTTATTCTAATTATGTTTAATCACAATAATAGTACTTTCTCTTTGACAAACCATATCATAAAACATTACACATATGCCACCAATAATCAAATTTTATTTCCCCAAAATCCATCAGAAGGAACTTTCATTTCGAAAATCATGTCCACTGTTATATGCGCGTGTAGCGCCGCGAAAGTTTATGAAATCAATGAAAGTTGGATAATGTAGCAATTTCATGGGATTTGGTGATCGCAGTGTAGAAGGGCAGACAGTGTGTGGCCATCCGCAATGAAATCGGAATCGATCCACACAGCATAGAATTGCGTTGCGGTGCATAGAGCGAGAGGCGTCAGCCGTGTGACGTGATCACACGGAGTGTGATGTGTGAAATGGAGCGCAGTCCCCGGTAATTATATGTATCCTATCCCCTATCGCTATCTCTCCGTGCAACCGATGCAATACACCGTTCAACAGCCAACAGTCAACCAATGCACCACATGCGTGAATATCGTCCAATCCCTGCTTCATTGTAGACGTTTGTATTCGCATCTACATTTCCGGAGTCAATTGCTAGACAATTGTTATTTGTCTCTCCATACAAACTCGCATTTTTTCAAACTTTATTAAACAAAGGCAATCAATTTTTGCAACACCTACACCATTTTTGCAATTGATGATGATTAAATTGGCAAATTTGGTTTGGAATTTTTATATGGCTTTTATCCATTGAATTCTTATTTCGTTTTGTAATTTTATCTCTTGTATCTTTATCTGTTAATAGTGTTCATACCACAGATTATATCTTTATTCCTTGTTCAATCTTTAGCTGTTGTTGTATCTGCATCTGTTAATTTATCTTTATTTCATGATGTACCTTTATCTGTTGTTATTGTTATTTTATTTGTTTTTGTATCCTTATCTTTTGATGTACCTTCTTCAATTGCTGTATTTTTATGTAGTGTTGTATTTTTATCTAGTGTTAAATAAGTTAATGAAAGATAAAGATACAACAACGCAATAGGTGAAGGTGTAATAAGAGATAAGGATACGGAAACAACAATAGATAGAGATACCACTTCAGAAAAAGATACGAGATGTAGAACAATAAGAGATAAAGATACAATAGATAAAGGTACAGAAGCAATTTATAAAGGTTTAAAAATATCACTGGTTTATATAAGAGATATAAGGATATAACAATTGAGAAAAGTACATCAAGAAATAAAGATACAAAAACAGATAAAGGAACAGTAACAAAACGAAAGGTACAATATGACATAAAAATAGAACAAGGGGCACATTAATAAGAATTAAAAATACAAAAATAGATAAAGATCCAACAACAGAAAAAAAAGATATGACAAGAGATGGAAATTAAACCGGACGTATACAATAAGAGAAAAAGATACAGCAATCGATAAAGATACTCCAAGAGAAAAAGGTTTAGAGACATCAGATGAAGGTCTAACAAGAAATACAGATAAAGATATAGATAAAGATTCAATAAAATAAAAAGATACAACACGAGATAAAAATTAAACCAGATATAAGGATATAACAATTAAGAAAAGTACATCAAGAAATAAAGATACAAAAAAAGATAAAGGAACAGTAACAAAAGGAAAGTACAACATGACATAAAAGTAGAACAATGGGCACATTAATAAGAAATAAAGATACAACAATAGATAAAAATCAAACAACAGAAAAAAAGATATGACAATAGATGTAAATTAAACCGGACGTATACAATAAGAGAAAAAGATACAGCAATCGATAAAGATACTACAAGAGAAAAAGGTTTAGAAGCATCAGATGAAGGTTCAACAAGAGATACAGATAAAGATATAGATAAAGATTCAATAAAATAAAAAGATACAACAAGAGATAAAAATGAAACCGGATGTAAAGATATATCTACAACAGGAAATAAAGATAGAACAACTGGTAAAGATACCATAAGAGAAGAAATATAATAACAGATAAAGGTATAACATGAGATAAGGATCCAACAAGAGGTACAATAATAAGAGATAAAGATACAACAATACATAAAGGTGCAAAAGCAACAGATGAAGGTGACACAAGAAATATAGATATAACAAAAACAACAACAACAGATAAAGTTACAACAATATCACTGCTTCACGTAAGATATAAAGATACAACTACTAGATCTGGTACATCAAGAGATAAAGATACAAAAACAGATAAAGCTACAATAACAATAGATAAAGGTTCAACATGAGATAAAGATACAGCAGTAGTAAAAGATACAACAAGAGATGAAAAGTACAAAAAGATGTAAAGATTTATCAACAACAGGAAATAAAGATAGAACAATGGTTAAAGATACAATAAGAGAAAAAGATACAACAATACATAAAGATACAACGAAAGATACAGAACAACAACAGATAAAGGTATATATAAGGTATTTACAAGGTCTTCATGTACAATCTACAGATACAACAGCTGGAAAAGGTATTCCAAGAGATAAGGATACAATAACAAATAAAGAAAGAATACCAATAGATGCAGGTACAACATAAGGTAATGATAAACAAAAGATACAACGATGAGAGATAAAGATACAACAAGAGGTATATCTCTTGATAAACCTTTATCTAATGCTTCTAAACCTTTTTCTCTTGTAGTATCTTTATCTCTTATGGTATACACCGATTTAATTTCTATCTCTTGTTGGATCTTTATCTATTGTTGTATCTTTATTTCTTATTGTTGTACCTCTCGTTCAATCCTTATGTCATGCTGTACCTTTATCTTTTGTTACTGGTCTTTTATCTGTTATGTCTCTTTCTTTCTTGATGTACCTTTCTCAATTGTTATATCTTTATATCTCTTATATAAGTCAGTGATATTGTTGAACCTTCATAAATTGATTCTCTACCTATATCTATTGTATCTTTATCTCTTATTGTTCTATCTTTTTTTCCTGTTGTTGATAAATCTTTACATCGTGTTGTACTTTTTATCTTGCGTTGCATATTTTTTATAAATCTTTTACTATTGTTGTATGTTGTTCTAATGTTAAAACTTTATCAATTCTTATTGATCCTTTATCTGTTTATGTATCTTTATCTCTTGATATACCTGTTCTAGTAGTTGTATCTTTACATCCTACGTGAAGCACTGATGTTGTAACTTTATCTGTTGTTGTTATTTTTGTTATATCTATATTTTTTGTGTCACCTTCATCTGTTGCTTCTGCATCTTTATATATTGTGGTATCTTTTTCTCTTATTAGTGTACCTCTTGTTGTGTCCTTATCTCATGTTATACCTTTATCTGTTATTGTATTTTTTCTCTTATGGTCTATTTACCAGTTGTTCTATCTTTATTTCCTGTTGTAGATGTATCTTTACATCTGGTTTAATTTTTATCTCTTGTTGTATCTTTTTATTTTATTGAACCTTTATCTATATCTTTATCTGTATCTCTTGTTAAACCTTCATCTGATGCTTCTAAACCTTTTTCTCTTATAGTATCATTATCTATTGCTGTAAATTTTTCTCTTATTATTTAAGTCCGGTTTAATTTCCATCTCTTGTGAAATCTTTTTTTTCTGTTGTTGGATCTTTATCTATTATTGTTTCTTTATCTGTTTTTGTATCTTTATTTCTTAATATACCTTTCTCAATTTTTATATCTTTATATCTCTTATATAAGGCAGTGCTATTGTTAAACCTTCATAAATTGCTTCTATAACTTTATCTATTGTTGTATCTTTATTTCTAATCGTTGTATCTCTTGATTTATCATTACCTTATGTTTTACCTGCATCTATTGGTATTGTTCTTTTATTTGTTATTGTATCCTTATCTCTTGGTATACCTTTTTCAGCTGTTGTATCTGTATATTGTATATGAAAACCTTGTATATACCTTATATATACCGTAAATATATCTTTATCTGTTGTTGTTATCATATCTATATTTCTTGTTGAACCTTCATCCGTTGCTTCTGAACCTCTGTCTCTTGTTGTATCTTTATGTATCGTTGTATCTTTTTCTCTTATTGTATAGAACCATTGTTCTATGTTTGTTTCCTGTTGTTGATATATCTTTACATCTTGTTGCACTCTTATCTCTTGTTTTATCTTTTTTATTAATCTTTTACTATCTTTTTATCTTTATCTCATGTTGAACCTTTATATATTGTAATTGTTCCTTTATCTATTTTTGTATCTTTATCTCTTGATGTACCTGTTCTAGTAGCTGTATCTGTATATCTTACAATCTTACATGAAGTAATGATAGTGTTGTAATTTTATCTGTTGTTGTTATATCCATATTTCTTGTGTCATGTTCATCTGTTGCTTCTGTACCTTTATCTATTGTTGTACCCGTATCAGTTGTTGTATCTTTATTTCCTATTACAGATGTATCTTTACATCTAATTAATTCTTATCTTTTGCTGAACCCCTTTTTTGCTGAATCTTTATCTATCGTTGATCTTTAACTTGTATTGTTGTGCTCCTTATTGTATCTTTATCTCTTGATGTACCATTTCCAGTTGTTATATTTTTATATCTTATATAAAGTATTGATATTGTACCTTTATCTGTTGTTGTTGTTATATCTGTATCCCATATTCAACCTTCATAAATTGCTTCTTACCTTTATCTTCTGTTGTACCTTTATCTGTTATTGTATCTTTATCTCTTATTATATCTTTACCAAACTTTCTATCTTTATTTACTGTTGTTAATATATCTTTACACCTTGTTGTACTCTTTATCTCTTAATGCATCTTCTTTTATAAATTTCTATCCACTGTTATATCTTCATCTCTTATTCTTGTAACTCTTCTTACATCTTGTTGTACTTCTTAATCACTTATTACATCTTTTTTTCTTAATCTTTATACATTGTTATACCTTCATCTCTTATTGTTGTACATCTTATCGTATCTTTATCTCTCATTGAATTTCATCTATCGCATCAAATATATCCCTTATCTTCTCAAATCCACCCATTGTCAAATTCGCAAGAACAGCAGTTTAATTAAATCATTATCCCAAAAGCACCCCAGGTGCAATTTATAAACATGTTGGGGCATTACGAGGGCTGTAAAATAATTTGGTAACCGAAAGAAAATAAGGATAATTTCTTGTGTGGCACACATCGTCGAGAAATACAAATGGATATGGCCAGGTTGGAGCAATAGCCAAGGGGTGGTGGTGGTGAAATTTATACCGGATGCCAGCCACCTAATAACGTTATTGCGTTGTATAAACTCTGAGCCCGCGAGCACATTAAAACCGCCGTCATGGCCCGAGTATAAATAATACCCGCGGTCATTTCCGATGCTGTATTTAGTTTATTAGCGGCGACCCGGAGATTTTTCGGCCGACCAGTACTACTAACCCGCCGAATTACAGGATACAGTTTAGTGCGAATCGAGCGCCCGCACCCGGAAACGAGTGCTTTATGATGGCGGCGAAAATCGCAGCGACCCTCTGCTAGTGATGCAACTGAATTGACTCACTTTAAATCATTTCTTTACCTATATATTTCAATCATTGAATCCTGCAAAGGATTTCTTTTCCAAGATCTGAATAATTTGGGATAAAAAGAGGGATTTTTTTTTGGAAAATTTTTGGAACGATTTTAGAACTCTCTAAATCTGAATTAGTAGTTTTCTACTATGAATTAGTCAAATTCATAACTCATTTTTCTCTAATTCATATAGTAAAAAACTACTAATTTTTTGTGGAAAACTACTAATTGAAATAGTGAAACTTTACTTTAAATAAGTAGATTTTTTACTAATTTAATTAGTAGTTTTCTACTAAGAATCAGTAGTTTTTTTACTAAAAAATAGTAGAATTCTTACTATTTTAATAGTAGCTCACTTTTCGCTAATTCATTAGTAGAAAACCAATAATTCAGATTTAGAAAGAAGGGTGTTAAAAATAAGCCTGATAAAAATCACGGTTATTTTTAACCATAATTAATTATAATTTATCCAAATTAAAAATGTAGGTAATTTTTAATAAAATATCTAGGATTTTAATCTGAGATCTTTAAAACTGATTTAAAGTTAATTAAACCTACCTAGAATAAAAATTTGGATAATTTCTTACTGAAAATTCAGGATTTTCATCTGGGAATCTTAAAGATTGATTTAATAAGGTTTTGTTAAAAATTTTCCAGATTAAAAATCAATGTAATTTTTAATTAAAAATCCAGGATTTTCGATTAAGAATCTTTTCCATTAATTTTAAAAGGTTGTTAAAAAGTATCCAGCTTAAAAATCTAAATAATTTTTAATAAAAAATGAATGATTTTAATCTGAAAATATTTCAAATTGATTGACCTTAAAAGTTTATTAAAAGTTTCAAATTTTCATCTAAGAATCTTTTACATTGATTTTAGAAGTTTGTTAAAAATTATCCAGATTAATAATCCAGGATTTAAATCTGGGAATTTTTTACATTGTACTTAGTACTATATCATAACATTTTTTCAACTATAAACCTTTACATTTTTTTTATATTAAAACAGAATGTCATAACATTGAATCAAGAGCATATGGCACAAGATTACAAATCCCGTATCACGTAAACTCTCCACTATTTTGTATAAACGGTTTCCACTTGAAATGTCAAGTACCCCAACTTTCTTAAGTAATCAGGAGACATTCGAAGGTCCAGACATTCGGAAATCGTCTCCTTTGAGCCAAGCTAGGAAGCCTCTTGACGTTGATTTATCCCAAATTCTAATTTAAACTGATTACTTTGGTCTAGACGTGACCCGGGGGAATCCGTGTGAATGCTTACTTTTCTAGATTAAGAAAAATCTTTACATTGTCAGAAAAAACTTCTTGACAATTTTTTCCATAATCAACAATCAGGACAATAAAAGTGGCATTTCATTTTAAACTATTGCACCTACAAAAGACAATTGCAAGAAGGCTTCTTTTTAATAAAATTAATTTGATTAAAATTAAAACAATAATAATAATATGTTATGCACTATTTTAAAAGAGAATATAATGATTTTTAAATTGTTCTTCAAATTTTAAAGAACTTTCTCAATTTCATAAAAGAAACTTCTATTTGAAATCTAAAAGTCTTGATATCTCAAAACACCCCTCCTCAAATTTTCTTGAGATCGTTGTGAAAAGAAAACTAAGGTTTTATATTTTCTAACAAATATTTTTCTTATAGTTTATTTTTTTATTTGAAAAATAATATGAAATTTATTTTAATATTAAATGACCGAGTAATGAAGTCGTTATTCGTATTTATTAGAATTAGTTTAAAGTATATTTTATACTAATAAAATAATAAATCATTATTCTTTTCGGAATGTATTTTTTTTTTAAATTATCGTATTTTCTTTCAAATTTAAAAACAAAAGACAATCAAATTCGACTATGGTCTAAGTAAAATAAACTTTACCTCATACTAGCAAAATAAAACGCGCGCCAGCGCGCGATTAGTTAATATAAATAAAATAAATATTTGTTTACGACAAAATTTATAATGTTTTAGAATTAAAAAGAATTGCAAAAAATAATTGAAATGAAACAAAATAATTGAAAATTTTGCAAATTAATTGAAAAAAAAATAATAAAATCAATTAAAAATAGGGAAAAGTAATTTAAACAATCATAAAAATGTTTTAAACATAAAGAAAATAATTTAAATTTGAGAAAAATACTTGAGAATCTTAAAAGTAAATTAAAACAAAATTGAATAAAGAAAAATTATAGAAAATAATTGAAAATTGAAAAAACATGGTTAAAAATTGAGATAAATAAATTAAAATTAAAAAAAAAATAATTAAAATTTGAGAAAATAATTAAACAAATTACATTAAAAATTTTAAATAAAGGAAAGTTAAACAAAATTTGAGAAAAATATTGAAAACTTTCAGAAGTTCATTGAAATAAAAGAAAATAATTAAAAATTAGAGAAAATAAATGAAAAAAGATAAACATAATTTAAAATTGAACAGAACAAGTTTAATTATAGAGAAATAAGTAAAAACTTTTTGGCAATTATGAAAAAGAACGAAAAGAAGAACGAAAGTAAATGAAAAATGTTTTTAAATTTTAAAACTTGACGAAAATAATTAAAATATGATACAAACAATGATAAGTTGTAAAAAAATAAATGACATTTAAGTGTGATAATTGAAAAAACTACAGAATTTTTTTTAAATAAAGGAAAAATAATTGAAATTTGAAAAAAATACATGAAGATCTTAGAAATCAATTAAAAAAAAAGAAAATAACTAAAAATTGGAGAAAAGAATTAAAGAAATAAGCTTAAAGTAATTGAAATTTACGGTAATTATTAACCAAATTTTAAAATTATGAAAACAAATGAAAAAAATTAAAAATTGAAGAAAATAATTGAAATTTTAGAAAAATTATTCAAAATCTTACAAAATAATTTTAGAAAATGAGAATAACTAAAAATTGGAGAAAAGACTGGAAGAATGCTAAAAATAATTGAAATTTACGATAATTATTAATATTTTTAAAATTATGAAAACAAAGAAAATTAATTAAAAATTGAAGAAAATAGTTTTAGAAAATGAGAATAATAATTAACAATCGAGAAAAATAATTGAAAAATGATAAAATTAATTAAAAATTGGAAAAAAAAAATTGAAATACGCTAAAAATAATTTAAGATTGCGAAAGAAAATTGAATTATGATGAAAATAATTTAAATATGAAAAATTGAAAACATTCAATAAAATTTGAGAGAAATAACTGAAAAAAGCATAGAATATATGTTATATAATAATTACAAAATTACTTGAAAAAATTTAATTAAAGAGAATAATTAAAAAATCGCAGAAATATCGAAAATTGATGAAAATAATTGCAATATCCGATAAATAATTGAAATTTTTAAAAGTAATGCCAAAATAATGAATATAATTATAAATTGATGAAAATCAAGAAAAATTACAGAATTTATTTTTAAGCAAAAGAAAATAATTAAAATCGTTATATAATGGAAAATTGATGACAATAATCTAAATTTGAGATAACTGAAAATTTAGGAAATTAATTGCATGTGTATATATTTTAAACTTCTTCAAAAACCATAATAAATTTTTAAAGCATTTTTCGAAACTTTTTTTTTACACAAATGACAATTAAAAACCAGCACAACAAAATAAAATAGCAGGGACTAACTTCACTCTGGATTTTAAAACGTGGACAGAAAAAGATGAATAAATATTAATACTAACTAACTTCACTTCAGACTTTAAAACGTGGACAGAAAAAGATGAATAAATATAAATTCTAACTAACTTCAGGAGTTTACGGAGATTATTATTATTTAATTTTTCAAAAACATAATTTGTATTATTTTTATCCATAAATCCTCTGAAATGTTCACAATAAATTCACAGGAATTTAGAAACTGCAAAACCTTAGGTTTCTTTTCACATGGGTTTCATGAAAATTATCTCTCTAAATCTGAATTAGTTAAAAACTACTATTTTAAGAGTAAAAACTCGTTTACCATTCCAAATAGTAATTTTTTACTAATAATTTAGTAAAAAACTACTAAGTTAATATGTCAAAGTAATTTTTAATTTATGTTAAACTACTAAAAGAATTAGTAGATTTCTATTTACTAATCACATTAGTTATTTTTACTATTTAATTAGTTAAATTTTACTACTGAATTAGTAGTTTTCTACTAATAATTAGTTATTTTTTCCTAACTGAAAAAGAGAAAACTCGTTCACGGTTTTAACTCCTAAATACTAGTTTTTTACCAATTCAGATTTAGAGAGTAGACGGGTGTTTTAAGATATCAATAATTTTAGATTTCAAATAGGAATTTTTTTTATGAAATTATGAAAATTTTTAAAAAAAATAAAAGGGGCATTAAATTATCTTTCAAAATAGTGCATAAAATATTATCATTGATTTAATTTTAATCAAATTAATTTTACATAAAAAAAAAACTTTCTTGCGTTCATCTTTTATAAGTTAAATGATTTGAAATGAAATGCCGCATAAAAAATTAAGAAACATAATAAAAATAATATCACCTATTAAAATAAATAATAAAACATTAAAATTGTGCATAATAATTGAAAAGAAAACAATTGTCACACTTGGAAGAAAGTGTGAATTTTTCGAAAGAAGACCAAAAGTAAACATGCAGAAAAAACAGAAGTGAAAAAATGTTTTTGTAGGGTGCGAAATGTGGTCGTGTGTAAATTGCAATTATGTGGACGCGTGCGTGTCTGCGTAGAATCGCGGAAACGGAAACGCCCCGCGTTGATACACCGTTCTCCATTATGTTGAAAACGTGGTGTCTCGAATGCGATGCTGGCACTCCGTGCATTGTTTCCACGAACAAGTAATTGGATGCCGTGCGAGAGAGATTTGCGATATTTCTAGTGTGTAATGCGCGGCAATACGCGCAACGTTAAATCAAATTCAATTCGAGAGCGGCGGAGGCATGGAGTGGCACCTGACAAACTCATTGGTCTGACAAATTGAATCATTCGCCGTTCAATTGCTTCATACGGATATTCGCATCGAATCTATCATTCACTCCCATTAAACAAGAGCCAATTCTGCCTTAACCTCAATAATGAAAAGAAAATTTGCAACTTGTGTTAAAATGTGAATTTTGCACACTAGTGACGAAAAACGCAGTTTTTTCTTACAGTGTCAGAGATAAAAAATTTTCCGACTGGTGACGAAAACTGGTCATTTTCCAATTTGTTGAGAAAGGGTGCCATTTTTCTTCTAGTGGAGAAAAGTGGTGATTTTTGTGACCACGCTTCCCACTAGTGATGGAAATGGTACTTTATCCCACTGTTGTCCAAAATAGTCACTTTTCTCACTATTGTCAAAAATCGTCATTTTCCTTTAGAGGTAGTTTATATACCACGTGTGGACTTTTTTTTAAAAAAAATAATATGATTTTCTATGTTATAAGAAATTGAAACTATAAAGAAGGATTCTTATCTTAAAATGGTAAATAAATTAATATTTAATACTTATTAGAAATTGGCTTGAAAAATTTTTGCAGTTCAGATGCAAATGAGTCAATTTAGACTATTTTTGGAAAATCGAAAACCTTAAGGATCACAAAGCTTTTTCTAGTAGGAAGCAAAATTTAGAAAATTAATTGAAAAATAAAAATTCGAGTAAATGATTGGAACTGATGATAATAGTGAAAAACTAAAGAAAATAATTACACTTTGAGGAAAATAAGTGATGAAAGTATAAAATATATTTAAAATTAAAAAAACATAATTGGAAAATGATGAAGGTAATAGAAGCTTGAAGTAAAGAAGTAAAATTTGAGATAAATATTTAGAAAATTTAAAAAATTAATTGAAAAACAATTAAAATCTTTAAAATTTGAAGAAAATGATTGCAAAATAATGAAAATAAATATAAATTAAATTTAAGATGAATAATTTAAATTGAAAAAAATAATTACAATTTTGAAAAAAATAAGGGATAATACTTAAGAGGAAAATCAAAAAGTTAAATCGAAATTAAAGAAAATAATTGGAAAATGGTAAAAAGAATAAAAAATATAAAGAAAGTAATTGATATTTAAAAAATTAATTGAAATTAGTGATAAATAATTGGGAATTTAGAAAATTAACAAAAAATAAATAAAAATTGGAGAAAATAATTGCAAAATAATAAAAATATTTGAAAATTTAATAAAATAATTGAGATTTCAGGTAAATAATTGAATTTTGAAGAAAATAATTGAAATTTGAAAAAAATAAGAAATATAAATGATAATACTTTCTAGAAATTAGAAAAAAATATTGAATATAATTTAAAATTTGAGAAAACAATTGCAAAATAGTAAAAATATTTAAAAATTAAAAAGAATAATTAAAATTTGACATAAATAATTGAAAATTGAAAAAAATAATTGTAATTTTAAAAAAAAAGTGATGAAATATAAAGTGAATTGGAAATTCAAGGAAATACGTTATATACGAGAGAAATAATTGGAAATTTCAAGAAAAATTACAGAAATTTTGAACAAAAATAAATAATTAAAAAAAAAGATTGAAATTTGAGAAAAATACTTGAAAATCTGATAAATTAATTGAAATTAATTGAAAAAAGTTAGAATAAATGAAAATTGAAAAAAAGCATTGAAAAAGGCTAAAAATAGTTGAAACTCAAGATAATTGATTAAAAAGTTTGTAAAATTTGAAAACAAATGAAAATAATTAAAAAATGTTGAAAATAATTTAAATTTGAGAAAAATACTTGAAAATTTTGAAAAATAATTTTACGTAATGAGAATAATAATTAAGAATTCATTTATTTAGATATAATAGAATTGAGGGAAGAAATTTAAAAAATGATAAAAATAATTTTAAATTGAAGAAGGTAATTAAAATATGATGGAAATAACTGAAAATTTTTAAAAAATTGGAATTTGATGACAGTAATTGAAAGTTTAGATAAGTAATTGGAATTTTTGAAAATTATGCCAAAAGGATGAAAGTAATTAGAAATTGGGGAGTTCTGAACAATTTGAAAAATTTATAAAATTTTTTTTAAATAAACAAAATGATTTAAAGTAGAAAAAATTTAAATTTAACTATTTAAGAAAAAAACTTGAAAATCTAAGAAATTAATGGAAAAAACTGAGAATAATCAAAAATGGAAAATAATAATTGAGGTAAGCTAGAAATAATTGAAATTTAAGATAGTTAATACAAATTTTTGAAAATCATGATAACAAATGAAAAGAATTAGAAATTGAAGAAAATAATTGAAATTTGAGAAAAATACTTAAAAATCTTAAAAAATAATTGAAAAATGATAAAAATAATTTTAAAAAAAATTGCAATATGATAAAAAGTAGTTAAAATTTTAGATAAGTATTTACAATTTTTTAAAATTAGGCCAAAGGATGAAAATAATTAGAAGTTGGAGAAAGTAATTTGGGAAATTACAGAATTTATTTTTTAGCAAAAGAAAATAATTGAAAAATCGTTTAAAAAATTGAAAATTGAAGACAATAATCTAAATTTGAGATAATTGAAATATGCTCAAAGCAATGGTATATTGAAAAAAGTAAATGAAATTCGAAATAAATAATTCAAAAAAATGCAGAAATTTTTTTCAATAAAAATAAATAATTAAATTTTCAGAAATATACTTAAAAATCTAAAAAAAAATTTGAAGAAATGAGAATAATTCAAAATTGAAACAAAGAATTAAAGAAAGATAAACTTAATTGAAATTTAAGATAATTCATAAGACTTTTTGGAAATTATAAAAACAAATGAAAATAATTAATAATTGAAGAAAATAATTGAAATTTGAGAGAATACTTAATAATCTTAAAAAATAATTTTACAAAATTAAAATACCTTATAATTAAAAATTTATGGAAAAAATCGAAAAATAATTAAAACAATTTTAAATTGAAAAAGGTAATTGAAATATGATGAAAATAATCTAAAATCTTAAAAGAATTGAAATATGATGAAAATAATTAAAATTTCAGATAAGTAATTGACATTTATGAAAATTATGATAAATGAATGTAAATAATTAGAAATTGAAGGAAATAATAGAAAAATTACAGAATTCATTTTTAAGCAAAACAAAATAATGAAAACATCGTTTACAAAATTGAAAATTGAAGACAGAAATCTAAATTTGAGATAATAACTGAAAATTTACGAAATTAATTAAAAAATAATTAAAATAGATGCAAATTGGAGAAAATAATTGCAAATTGTTAAAAAGAAATGAATATTAAACAAAATAATTGAACCTTTAAAAAAGGCCACGAAAATAAAAAATGAACAAAATAATTGAAAGTTGAGATATATATTTGAAAGTTAAGGATATGAATTCAGGAATAATAAAAATGGTTAAAAATTGAAGATAGTAATTGCAAAATGAAAACAATAATGGTGAATTAAAAAAATTAATTTCATTCCGCGATAAATAATATGCAATTTAGCAATAAATGATGAAATTGTTTTATTATCGAAGAGAAAATAATCAAAAGTAAAAAAAGTGATTGAAAATTTGTTTAAAAATAATTGGAGGAAGGTAAATTTAAGATTTTGGGAAAAAAATTAAAAATAATGAAAATAATTAAAGATCGCAGAAAGTATTTGGAAAATGATAAAAATAGTTGAAAAATGGAGACAGTATCATTTTGACACAAAACTTATTTTAAAGATTGTTATATTGTACAGAAGGAAAATGTTATTTTGTACAATTTTGAAAAATGAATTCGTTTTTTTGTACAATTTTTTAAAAAAACTAAAAACCTTTACGATTACAATTAAGTCCATTTTTTTAATTAATTGTACAAAATAACAATTTCATTTTTTAAAATTGTACCAAATATCATTTAGTAGTAGTACAAAATAACATTTTCATTCTGTACAATATAACAATGTTCAAAATAAGTTTTGTGTCAAAATGATACTGGCTCGAAAAATGTAGTTTAAGTAATTAAAATCAGAAGGGAAAATAATTTTTAAAAATTTCAGAAATTTTTAAATCAGTTCAAATTTATTATATTTGAACCAGGGATTAATTAAACTTTTAATCAATGCAAATTCAAATTAACAGGAATTTAAAGAAAATAAAATTGCTTGTTATAAATTTAAAATTTTAGAACATTTTAACAAGGTTATGTAAAAATTTAAACAAAGAAACATCTATAGTGACAAACTTTATGTGTGGACAGAAGGAAAGAAATAATAATATTAATTCAATGAATTAATTAATAATTAATAACAATAGTTAATGAATTAATAAAAATTAATAAATTTCTTCATTAACGATCGAAGTTTCCACTTTTCCTACTAGTGTAAAAAGTGATTGATTTGTCCACTATTTTACAAAATGGTTAATTTTCCCACTGTGTAAAAAAACTTAATTTCCCCACAAGTGCATAAAATGGTTCATTTTTTCACTAGTGGCCCAAATCCCAATTAATTCCTAATATCTCAAATGCCCAATTTTTCAATTTCATACCAAATTTTCTAAAAAAAAAACTGTTAACAACTTTTTTTTCAAAATTTCCTTTTTTAAAACATTTTCTGACAAGGTGGAACGTCTAATTCGTACTTTTCAAAAATCGTCAATTTTCAATGGAAAGGAAAGATCCGGCGGAAGTCGAACTTTGAGAGAAGCAAGTTGAATAAAATTTGCAAAACAAAGCGACGATTTGTCGAAATTTATTGGGCGCACCGCGCAATTAGGCAAATAAGCAGTCTAACTGGGATTAGGAGTGGAAACGAAAGGAGGGTGTAACTACAAACAATCTATCTCTTCCTCCCTCTCTATCTTTTTGACTAGCCAGTTTCTCCTGTCTCTTTGGTAGTAACGACATTTCATTTCATTTGTTCGTCCCCTGTGTTCGTTCTTCTGTCGCGATCCGCGTTCCTCTAAAACCGAACGCGCGCCCTCCCTTTGGTGGAGCACCCTCTAATTTGCTCCTGGCGACCTGAAACCCTCTCTCTACCAGTGAGAACCGAGATCTTGTGGTGCGACACGTCGAACCTTGATTCAAGTAAATGGATGCGCAAATCGGTTCTGTATTTGAATTATAGAATTAATCAATGAGAAACTAACGGCAAACTTCGAAATCTAATTAACATTGGGTTACTTGAGACTGGTAGTTAGAGAATTTGAACACATTGTAGTTTCAGAATAGAATTAACAATTAGAAGAGTTTTCTTAAGGCATTTGGATGATTTTTTTTATCTATTAGATTATGAGGGGGAATTTAGTTTTATTATTGGAAGGAATAGAAAATTTGGGGGAGATTGGGGTAATCTGGGTCACTCTATTTTTATCGGGAACATTTAAAAAAAAAACCTTAAACTGACTAGAAATGTTAAAAAAAATTCTATAATAGGTTTGAAGATGTTTGAAACTGTTTAGAACTAGTTGGAAACTATTTAGAACTATTTAAAACATTGTTAATCTGTTTAAAGGTAATTTAAACAATTTAGCATTTTAGAATAGATTTATGAATTTTTAAAACTAGCTCTAATACTTCTCCTCAGCTACTTAAAATTATTTAAAATATGTTTTAAATTGTTAGAAACCGTTTAGAACCAGTTAGAAACTGTTTGAGACTGTTTGAGATTGTTTCGAACCAGGAAGAAACTGTTTAGAACTATTAAAAAAAAATTTAATTTGTTAAAGGCTAGTTTAGACAATCCAGAATTGATTTATTGTTTATAAATAATTTGAAAATTTTTAAAACTGTTTAGAACTAGTTTAAAAATGTTAAAAATAGTTCAAAACTGATTAAAAACAGTTTAGAATCAATTAATGCTGTTTAAAAACATATAACTTGTTTAAAATTCTTGCAAAACTGGTTTGAGCATGTTTAAAACAAGTTATAAAAATTTCTTAGAACTACTTAAACAGTTAAGGACTGTTTACAACTAGTTTGAAAATAATTATAACAAGTTTAAAACTACTTTGAACTGTTAAGAACAATTTAAAACTATTTATAACTTGTTTAAATCAGTTTAATAATAATAATAATAAAAACTGTTTATAATTTTTTATCAACGCTTTGAACTCGATAAGGCCTGTTTTTGAATCAAGTAAAAAATACTTAGAATTATTTAGAACTATGTAAAACTGTTCCGAACTGGTTAAAAAATGTTTAAAACTGTTCGAAACCACTTAAAACTATTGAAAACTGGTTTAAAACAGTTTCAAAGTTTCCCAGAATTTTTGACGTCAAACATTTTTGCCAATTTTTTGGTTTAAAACAGGTTAGGACTAGATACAAACAATGCATAGATTTAAAACTAGTTCAAAACTGTTAAGAATAAATAATTACCGTTTAGGACTTTGTTGGAACTGTTTAAAACCTGTTTGAAACCGTTTAAGTCTGCTCAGAACTTGTTAGAACCAATTTAACAATTTAAACCTTGGCAGAAGCTACTTAGAACTAGTTTTAAATTGACCATAATAGGTTCAAAAATGTTCAAAATTTCATAATTATATTTTGAACTTGTTTTAAACTGTTTAGAACTGGTTAAAACTGTTCTGAACTATTTAGAACTATTCAAAGCTATTTATAACTAGTTTATAATTGTTAATACTTAGTTTAAAAATAATTGTAACCGGTTTAAAATTATTACAAACTGTTTCGAACAACTAAAAACTGTTTCAAACAATGAAAAGCTGTTTAAAATTCGTTAAAAACAGATTGGAACTGGTTAATAACTATTTAGAGATAATTAAAACAGTTTAGAAGTAATTGAAAACTATTTGAAACACATTATAATTGAATTTAACAATAAAATCCCTTTAAGAACTGGATTGAAACTATTTAGAACTAGTTAGAAATCGCTTCAAACTGTTTAGAACTTGTTTTAAACAATTTAAAACCGCTAAAGACTACTTAAATCTTTTTGTAACTTATTTAAAAATGTTAAGAATTTGCTTATAATTGTTTATAACCTATTCAAAGGTGCTTATAATTACATAAAACAGTCAGAACTGGTTTGAAACTGTTTTGAACTGGTTAAAACTGTTTTAAAATATTTAGAAACAAATTTACAGTTATTTAGAACTAGTTTAGAAGTAATTTTAACCAGCTAAGAATGTTAAGAACTGCTTTAAACTGCTTTTAAACTGCTTAGGGATTTTTTAAAACATATAAGAACTGGTTATAAAAACTTTAAAAATAATTGGAAATATTAAGAACTATAACTAGTTAGAAATTGTTTTTAACCGGTCCGAAGTTGTTAATAACTACCAAAATTCATTTAGAACTTGATTTAAAACTCTTTAGAACTGGTTTAAAACAGTTCGAAACTACTTACAATTATTAAAAACTAGTTTAAAACAAGTCAGAACGAGATACAAACAATAAATAATTTTAAAATTAGTTAAAAACTATTTAGCAGTAATAATTACCGTTTAAGACTATGTTTGAACTTTTTAAAACCTGTTTAAAACCATTTAGGTCTTCAAATATCCTGTTAGAAACTATTTAACACCAGTTACAACTATTTAAAACTCTTTAAACCTGGTCAAAAATTATTTAGAACTAGTTTTAAATTGCTAATAACAGGTTCAAAAATGTTCATAATTTTATAATAATTTTTAGAACATGTTTCAAACTGTTTAGAACTGGTTGAAATTGCTTCGAACTATTTAGAACTATTTAAAGCTATTTATAACTAGTTTATAATTGTGAATATCTGATTTAAAAATAATAATAACCAGTTAAAACTTGTTACGAACTGTTTCGAACAACTAAATACTTTTTTAAACAATTTAAAACTGTTTAAAGCTCTTTACAAATAGAGTATAACTGGTTAATAATTGTTTAAAAATAATTAAAACCGTTTAAAACTGGTTGAAATTTGTTTGAAACTCATTAAAAATATTTTAAACCACCAAATACTCTTGAGGACTAGGTTAAACTTTTTAGAACTAGTTAGCAAAATATTTTCGAAACCTATATAGAATTTGTTAAAAATTGTTTATAAACAGTTCCAAGCTGTTTATAATTACATAAAATAGTCAGAACTTGTTTAAAACTGTTTGGAACTGGTTAAAACTGTTTAATTTATTTATGACTAGTCTCCAGTTGGTTAGAACTATTTTTGAAATAATTAAAACCAGTTAAAAATTGTTTAGAACTATTTCAAACTATTTTAAAACTGTTAAGGACTTGTTTAAAGCATATTGGAACTGGTTAGAAACTGTTTAGAAATAATTAAAACTGTTTAGAACTGGTTTAAATCTGTTTCTAATAGTTTATGACCGTATTATCTGATTTAAAACCATTTGGGACGATTTAGAACATGTTATAAACTGTTTATAACCGCTTTGGACTACTTTGATATTTTATAAAACTTATATACAACTGTTTAGAATTTGTCTAAATATTTTATAAGTAATTCAAATCTATTTATGTCTACATAATAATGTTTAGAAATGGTTTTAAACTGTTTATAACTCGTACAAATCTGTTTAAACCCGTTTAGAACAACTTTATACTTTTTAAAATATGTCTAGAACGAAAACAGAAATTAAAATTGTTTTAATAAATTAAATTTTAAAATCGTTTTTATCCTGTCCAAAGCTGTTAACAACTACAAAAATGCCTTTCAAAATTGTTTAAAACTGTTTAGAACTAGTTTAAAATTATTTAAAACTGTTCGAAACTATTTAACTGCATTAAATTCTATTTTAAAAGAGGTTAGAACTAGATAAAAACAAAAAATAAATTCAAAACTCGTAAAAAAATATTTGTACGTGATAATTTACTATTTAAGACTATTTTGGAACTGTTAGAACCTGTTTAAAACTGTTTTGATCTGCTCAGAACTTGTTATAAACATATTTAAATTTATGACTATATAAAACTGTTAAAACCTTATCCAAAACTACGTAGAACTAGTTTCAAATTGTTCACAACTAGTTCAAAAATATTCATAACTTCATAATCATTTTTAGAACTGTTTGAAAACGGCTTAAAACTGTTTAGAACTTGTTATAAACTGTTTATAACCATTAAGGACTACTTAAAACTTTTCGTAACATATTTAAAACTGTAAAGAATTTGTTTAAAATTATTTATAACCAGTTCAAAGATGTTTATCATTATATAAAATAGTCATAACTTGTTGGAAACTGTTTGAAGTTGGTTCAAACCGCTTTGGACTACTTTGATATTTTATAAAACTTGTCTATAACTGTTTAGAATTAGTCTTAAATTTTTCACAAGTAATTCAAAGCTGTTTATGGCAACACTATAAAGTTTAGAACTGGTTTTAAACGGTTTATAATTCGTTTCAATCTGTTTCGAACCGTTTAGAACTGTTTAAAACTTTTTAAAACATGTCTGAGACTATAACAAGTTTAAAATTATTTTTAATCCGTCCATAAAGCTGTTAATGACTTAAAAAATTTATTTAGAATTTGTTTTAAACTTCTTAGAACTGGTTTAAAATTGTTTCCAACAAGTTCAAATTCCTTTTAATTACATAAACATGTCCAAAACTTGTTTTATACTGTTTAAAACCAGTTGAAAACTATCCAAAACCATTCTAAACTATTTTAAACTTGTTTATCTACAATTTATAACTTATTTAAAAGTGTTCCTAGCCAGACTCTTATGAAATTATTTTCCTAAATTCTCAGGAAATTGAACTTGGCTTGAACCCTCACCACTGCATTAATGACTTTAATTTAAAATTTATTTAAAATTGTTCTTAACCCGTTCAAAGCTGTTAATGACTTTAAAAATTTATTTAGAACTTGTTTTAAACTTCTTAGAACTGGTTTTAAATTGTTTCCAACATGTTCAAACTTATTTTAATTACATAAACATGTCCAAAACCTGTTTTAAACTGTTTAAAACCAGTTTAAAACTATCCAAAACTACTCTAAACTATTTTAAACTTGTTTATCAACAATTTATAACTTTTTTAAGATGGTTCCTAGCCAGATTTTTGTAGAATTCTTTTCATAAATTCTCAGAAACGTGAACTTGGCTTGAACTCCCACCATTGCAATATAAACTTGAATTTAAAATCTTTAAATTTGGTTAAAATTATTTTTAGCCCATCTAAAAAGCTGTTCATAACTACAAAAAATCATTCAGAACTTGTTTTAAACTCTTTAGAACTGGTTTAAAATTGTTTCTAACTAGTTCAAACTGTTTTTAACTACATAAACACACCAAGAACTTGTTTTAAACTGTTCAAAACTTGTTTTAAACTGTTCAAAACTTGTTTTAAACTGTTCAAAACTTGTTTTAAACTGTTCAAAACTTGTTTTAAACTGTTCAAAACCAGTTTGAAACTATCAAAAACTACTTTAAACTATTTTAAATTTATTAATCTACAATTTATAATTTATTTGAGAATGTTCCTATAGCCAGACTCTTGTAAAACTATTTTCATAAATTCTCAGAAACTTGGATTTGGCCTCAACTCCCACCACTGCATTAATGACTCTATCAGATACAAAAATATTGATATATGCCAGCTGAGTGAGGTGCTTCCGAGGAAAAAGGATCATAAAACTGTTTCTATTGGTGCTTCCTATTCTCAAGGAGATAAATCCTATATTTGCCAGCGGAAGCTGGCTGAATCGAGAGTTCGCGACGAAAGACTTATGAGCACCAGAGACAGATACTCAACATAAAGTGAGCTTGGTAGCTCGTTTCGTTTCGTTCGTCCCAGCTAATTCAATAAACCTCTCGGCTGATGCTGCCGAGGGCCAGATGCAGCTGCACCGATGACTACATGAGGTTTTTTGCCTCATTAAGAAAGTCCATGGTGTATGAACGATTTTCAGCGAAATAACTTTGCTCTGACTAATACGTGACTTGTAATTTATGCAGGTACCACCGTGGGAGTTCTCTCTTTAATTTCACTATTATAAAACGCTCATCATTTTATTTTAATCCCCGTGAATATTTGCCTCTTCAATACAACCAAAACTTATCCAATTTTCCAAGAATGATGTCAAGCTTTCCTGTTGTATTTTTCAAAATTTTCACTTCCCAGCCAGATCTCTAATTTCATCATCACTTTTTTTTTTTTTTTTTTTTTTATCAAGATCAGATATAAGTCTCACGATCGGTTTTTATTGCATGTGTTTTCTTGTGCTTTTTTTCTCTTTTTCTTAACAGTGAAAAGAAAGAATGCATGAACTGACAATAATTCAGCTGGTGGAAGTAAAGGCTGCAAAATGGCCTCGTGAATATTCACCGAATGCGCAGAAAGGCGCGTCGGGTCATAATAGTGCACCAATGCGCAAATAATGACACGAGAAGGAATAAAGCCGTCTTGGCTTACTACTCCGCTCGTCGAGAACTTAATTACATCAGGCCCTTTTCACACACGCGATCTTACTCATCAGTCCGGAAACCTAAAACACAAAGTGTAGCTAGAAAGAAACAAGACATAAAATTTCTTCCTATAATAAAAAATCATCAGATATAAATTTATTACTGTTTCTGTTTTTCAATAAAACACTGGGAAACTGGTACCATCTTGATTGCAAGTTGGCAGTGTGTATTCGTGGAATTAAATATCCTGCTCGTTACAATCATTAAGTTAGCTTGATTGTATTTTTCCTCTTTATGAAGAATTTCACTGGGTCCCTCCAACTATTTTAGAAATCTTGTTTATTACTGTTTATAACAGGTTAAAAATCTTTTAGAAGAATTTAAAAATGCTTAGAGGTACTCCAAAAGTTTTTAGATCTAGTTTAAAACTGTTTAGAACCAGTTTAAAACTGTTTGCACATGTTCCGAATTACTTAAAGTTGTTTAGAACTGGTTTCTAACAATCTACAACTTTTAAATTATTCTGAACTACTAAAAACTGTTTAGAACTATCTAAAGCTATTTAGAAGTTGACTAAAACTTTTTAAATTGTTTCGAATCGTTTAAAACTGTTTAAAACTACTTCAAACCACTTAAAAGTTGTTTAAAACCGTTTTTACTACACTCAGAGACTTTTAATTACAGTTTTTATTTTTTTCAATTTCTATATTTGTAATAAAACGTAAGAATTTAGGGATAATCGAGGTTCGATCATAATAGTTCTTTTAAAAAAAAGAGATTGTGTTACCTTGTTTTCTATTATTGTAATTTCGTGAGAAAAAAAATTAATATATGTAATTAGAATTAGTATTATTTGAGGTTAGAAAAAAGTAAATGTGAAAAAGCGATATTAATTTTTAACACATTTTGATCTATTTATTATGGCATGTCTAAAATGTTATTAGACTTTTTCTACGACAGTTTTTCGAGCAGCCATATGTCTCATGAGCTATTCTACCACTTCACAATATTTATTCAAAAATATATTTAAAAAAAATCGATCTCTAGAAAAATTTCGTATCATCCGGAATACTGAACACAGATGGTAATTATTATTACCATTTTCACTTCAATTTAGTAAAAAATCACTTCTCAAACCACATGAAACTTTTGCTAGTTAGTATATAAGGAAAGTTAAAACACTCTTTTCTATAGCTACGCGCGCGATTATTCGACGTCACCGAAATGTTATATATGTTTGTAGTTAAGGCTTAAAAGTGTGCGTAATATATATGTCATAGTATAGGTTGTTCGTTACACAGATTTCGTCAAATACCACTATAAAGATACAGAATACCTGTAACTATACAAATATCAAAGACGAACTTGCATCTGTATCTCTGACCTGTCAAACAAATACTGCCATTTTTCTTTTTACTGCGCGCGCACCCCATGCTATTAAGTTTCTAACACACGTTTTATAATTCTTGCAATTCTTTATTTTCATCTCTCTTAAATTTTTTAGAGGTAATTTAATTATGTGTCTTATGAAGTATATAACACTTTTACTACTTTTTATCAAAAAGACAACTGTTGCATCTAAAACGTCTTTTCTTAAACAGTGTATTTAGTTTTTATAACCACATCTCGATTATCCCTAAACTCTTAAATTTTATTGTACATAATAATAAGCAATAAAGCAGATATTAAAATCAAAATTTTCTCAGTGTAGTTTAAAATTGTTTAGAACCAGTTTAAAACTGTTTAGAACAAGTTCAAAACTGTTTAGAATAAGTTCCGAATTACTAAAAACAGTTTTGAAATGGTTTCTAACATTCTACAACTTTTAAACCATTCTAAACTACTAAAAACTGTTTAGAATTATCTAAAGCTATTTGGAAGTTGACTAAGACTTTTTAAAATAGTTTTGAATCGTTTAAAACTGTTTGGAACTACCTGAAACCACTTAAAACTTGTTTAAACCCGCTTAAAACTAGTTTAAAACTGTTTATAGTAAGTTGAGGATTGTTTATAACAGTACTGGACTACTTTAAACATGTTCAAACTCATTTAAAACAGCTAAAAATTGTTCTAAACTGGTCAAAACCGGTTATAACCAGTTAAATAATGTTTAGAACAAGTTTTAAATCGAACCGAACAAAATTTACAACGTTTAAAACACTTAAAAAATGTTCAAATCTAGTTTAAAATGCTTATAACTACTTTATAACTGTTAAGAGTGAGATTAAATCTATTTAAATCTGTTTAAAACTGCTTAACACCGTTTTGAACTTGTTTCCAACTATTTACAAGTGTTTTAAAATTATTTTGAACCATTTAAAACTAATAAAAACTGTTAAAAACTATCTAAAGCTGTTTAGAAGTTGACTGGGACTGTCTAAAACAGGTTTTGAATCGGATAAAACTGTTAAGAGTTACTTGAAAATATTTTAAACTTGTTTTCAACTGCTCAGTACTAGTTTCAAACTGCTTATAACTAGTTTGAAAATGTTTATGATAAGTTTAAGATTGTTTATAATACTACGGGACTACTGTAAACTTTTTTAAACTCATTTAGAACCACTAAAAACTGTTTGGAACTGGTTCGAACGGTTTATAACCAGTTTAAAACTGTTAAAAACAAGTTTAAATCGTTCTGAATGAGTTTTAAAACGTTTAGAACACTTAAAAAATGGCCAGAAGTAGTTAAACTGCTTATAAGTAGTCTGAAACTGTTAATAACAAGATCCAAACTGTTTAAATCTGTTCAAAACTTCTTATAACTGTTTAAAACTTGTTTCTTACTATTTACAACTGATTTAAAATTATTTTGAACCAGTTATAACTGTTTAAACCTACTTGAAACTATTTTAAACTTATTAAAACCGCTTATTACTGGTTTAAAAATACTTATGATAGGTTCAAGACCTTTTATAATAATAGGGGATTACTTTAAACTTTTGAAACTTATTTAGAATAACTAATAACTGTTTCGAAATGGTAAAAACGGTTTATAACTAGTTTAAAACTGTTTGAAACAAGTTTAAATCGTACTGAACAAGTTTTAAAATGTTTAGAACACTTAAAAATGTCCAGAACTAGTTAAAGCTGCTTATAAGTAGACTGAAACTATTAAGAACGAGATCCAACCTATTTAAATGTGTTCAAAACTACTTAAAACTATTTATAATTATTTTGAACCATTGTGAACTACGAAAGGCTGTTAAAAACTATCTATCTAGAAGTTGCCAAAGACTGTCGAAAACAAGCTTTGAATCCGTAAAAACTGTTTACAGCTTCTTGAAACAATTTTAAACTAGTTTAAAACCGCTTGTAACTAGTTTAAAAATGTTTATGAATTTTGAACTGGTTAAAACGGTTTATAACCAGTTTAAAACTGTTTGAAAGAAGTTTAAGTCGTTCCAAACAAGTTTTAAAATGTTTAAAACACTTAAAAAATTTTAAAAACTAGTTAAAACTGCTTATTAGTAGATTTAAACTGTGAAGAATAAGTTTCAAACTATTTAAAACTGTTCAGAACTACTTAAAACTGTTTAGAACTTGTTTTCAACCATTTGCAACTAGTTTTAAATTAATTTGAACCATTTTAAACTACGAAAAGCTGTTAAAAACTATCTTAGACTATCTATAAGTTAACGAAAACTGCCTAAAACAAGTTCTGAACAGGTTAAAACTGTTTACAGCTACTTAAAAGTATTTTAAACTTGTTAAAAACCGCTTATAACTAGTTTAAAACTGTTTATTATAAGTTCAGAATCATTTATAATAGTATTGGAGTACCTTGTACATTTTCAACCTTATTAAAAACAGTTTAAAACTAGTTTACAACAAATTTTAACCATTTGTAAACGCTAAAAACTATTCCAAACTAGTTCAAACTTCTTATTACTAGTTAAAAACTGTTTAAAACAAGTTTTAAATCGTTCCAAACAAGTTTGAAAACGTTTAGAACACTTCAAAAATGTTTCTAACTAGTTAAAACTGCTTATAACTAGTTTGAAACTGTTAAGAACAAATTTTAAACTTTTTAAATTTTTTCAGAACTGTTTAAACTTTTTGGAACTGGTTTTAAATCGTTTGTAACCAGTCAAAAATTTTTAGAAGCATAAAACCTGTTTTAAACAGGTAATAACTTGTTTAAATTTTTTTTTAACTTTTTGAAACCACTTAACACTGTTTGAAACTAATTATAACCAGTTTCAAACTGTTTATCATTTATTTATTTAACATATTTATTTTTAACATATTTATTTATTTAATTTTTAACATATTTATGTTTTTCAAACTGTTTTCATATCGATTTAGGATTTTATCAAACTTATTTGAAACAGATGACAACTGGTTTACAAATGTTGCAACCACTTAGAACCACCTAAATCTGTTTCGATCTGTTCAAAACTGTTTATAACCAGTTTGAAACTGTTTAGAACTGGGTTAAAACTGTTTATTTCCATCTTAAAATTACTAAGGACTATTCAGAACTATTTCAAACATTTTAGAACATTTATAAAGCTATCTACGATTGATTTAAAATTGATTTAAATCATTAAAAACTACTTAAAACTGTTTAAAACAGGTTTAAAACTCAAAGTAACTTGATTTAATCTGTAAGGGACTAATTAGAACTGTTTAGAATTTTTAAAAACTTATTTAAAACAGTCAATAGGTGATTTCCAAATTGTTTAAACCATTTGTTACCATTAAAAACTGTTACAATCTGTTTGAAACTGTTTATAACTAGTTTAAAACTGGTTAAAATTGGTTAAAATTGGTTTAAAACTGTTTGCTTTCAACTTAATATTACTAAGGACTGTTTAGAACTACGTACAACTTTTTAGAATTTTTTTAAAACCTTTTACGACTAGTTTAAAAAAACTCGGTTTGTTTAATACTCCTTAGAACTGCTTACAACTGTTTAAAATCAGTTTAAAACTCATAATAACTTGTTTCTTTCTGTTTGGGATTGTTCAGAACTATTTTAATTTTTTAAAACTTATTTAAAACAGTTAATAAGTGATTTAAAATTTGTTTTAAAAACTGAAAATTGTTTCAAAGTGTTCGTAACTGGTTTAAAACTATTTATAACCAGTTTTAAACAGCTTAAAATTGTTCAAGACTAATTAAAAATGTTTAAATCTTTTTTAAAACAGTTTAAAACTGGTTTTAAAATGTTAAAAATGATTTAGGACTACTTGAACTAGCAATATATTTATTAATTCTGTTCGAAACTATTTAAAACTTATTTTAATATGTTCTAAACTTGTTCAAAATGGTTTTTACTTATTTAGAACTTGTTCGAAGATGTTTGGATCTAGTTTTAGAATACTATAACTTCTTTTAACTGTTTATATTTATTTTAAAACTATCTATAACTTTTCAGAATTAATTTAAAACTGTTTAGAACTAGTTTAAAACTGTTTAGAACTGTTTGAAACTTTTAAAAACTGTTTTAAACGAGTTCAAATCTGTTTATAATTCGTTAAAAATTGTTTGGAACTATTTAGAATTATTCAAAACTTTTGAGAACTTGACTAAGTAAGCTTACAACTTTCCTAAACTGTTTTAAATTGTTTAAAACTACTTGAAACTGGTTAAAACTTGTTCCGAGTTGCTAAAAATTGTTAATAGTGGTAAAAACTTTTTAAAACTTGTTTCGCACGTAATTCCCGGTAGCTGAATTCTAATTTATAATCCGAATTTAAAAATCCAAAATGGCGGATTTCGCACTCCGGACAATTTTTTAAACATTAATGAGATTTTTTGAAAATTCGTTACTCAACAATTTTTAAACTAAATTCAATATAAAATCGTATATATTCAAAATGGCGGATGATTTTCAAGCAAACTCACTTTTCTCGAAACTTACGGATTTTCCGGATCTCTGAATATCAACCTAACCTCAAATTAGTTCAAACCAAAATGTCGGATAACTGATAATGTTTATTTTTTTTTTCTATTTCTTCTAAGTAAACATTTATACTGAATCTCTCGCGATTGGTTGCAGGAGTCAAGTAATACAGTAAACTAAAAACGATCCATGTGGGATGTAGAATTGTAGTTTATTATGGTGGAATTTCAGGTCAATTGCTAAATTGATCGGCAATTTTCATTCCAAGAATTGAAATCTTTATCTGAAACCGCCCGCAGGGTTGTTGCTCGGAAGTGCAAGATTGCTTCAAAGCAACTCCGAGACGGTCTCATAAAAAGCAGCAATTATCGGTGTCTGCTATTTTATTACGACTATACGTGACTCGATGAAGATCGTGCCGATAGAGAAATCCACAAGTTTCAATGTGTCGTTCCCTTGTGAGTTGATCCGATTAACGCTTCGAATCGCTTTCACTTTTTTGCATCATTCAATTCACCCATTGCAAATAATTACAGCTCGATTCTTTATTTTCCTCTAATTGGCTAAATATCGCAGAATGCTGTCAGCAAACATTTACATTAAACTGGAACAATGTGTAAAGACATATATATGACATACTCCATATCAAAAAGGAATAATAAATAAAAATAATATATTTCGATGAGAAATTTTTATCAAAAAGTAAACAAAGATGAACTCAAGTGAAATATATATAGCGGCAGAATTATAAGGGATCTTGAAAAAAAAAAAAACGCCACTTGTATTTTATTTCATTTTCCATCTTTGGAGGTCGTTAGTTGAGATCAATGGCTTGGTGGCGGTTTCACGTAATTTTGTGGAATGTTCCACAAGACGGAGGACCCATCGATTCTGAATATATACCAACACAGGAAAAGTGGATAATGTAAGTAGATTGAAGGCAAAATGTATAGGAGACTATAAGGCAAGAGTATGGTTGGCAGGGGGGTTGCTATACTGGAGAATAGAATCGTCTTGTTAAAAAGAGCTTGCCTCATTGCCTCCAATATCTGGTGCTGCTCTTCTCTTGGCAAGGGTAAGTCGAGAACGGAGCATCTCAATAGCCACTCAACCTTTACACGTGGCACGTCATCTTGTTACATGCACACGTTCCTATCCAAAAAGTCCTAAGATTAGTTCGTTCCAGTCTTCCATGAGTCAAGGATTTGAATTAAATTTAACTCCTTAAAATATTGATGCTTTGAATTCTTTCTTTTTTGTATAATATTTCAATTTTTTACAATATTCTAATAGTAGCAATATTAACGCGGGACAAACTTTGCATTGTTGCTGGTCATTTAAAATATAAATTTGTGCAAATTCAAATATAATGAAAATTACAAAATTGAAGAATGTATTGGAAAAATGACGAAAATAATTGTCAATTGAAGACAAAATTCGAAAAATGTCTGCATAATAATTGCATATTCTTTAATTACATAATTACAAAATTAAAAATTAAATTTTAGCAAAATAGTTGAAAAATTATAGGAATAACTGTTGGAAAAAATTGAAATTCGACAACTAAATAGAAAAACGAAAAAAATAATTAAAATTGCAGAGAATGAAAAAAAATTGAGGAAATAAATCGAAAATTTAAGAAGTAAATTAAAATTTGAAAAAAATAATTTAAGCAAATAGTTGAAAAATGACAAAAATAATTGTAAATTTAAAACAAAAGTCGAAAAATGACTAGATTAATAGACAACTGAAAAGAATTATTGAAAAAATGAAACAAGAAATATTAAATTTTAGCAAAATAGTTGAAAAATTGTAGAAATAACTGTTGGAAATAATTGAAACTGAACAACTGAATAAAAAATCGAAAAAAGTAATTGAAATTGAAGAAAATAATTAAAAACTTTAGGAAATAAATTGAAAATTTAAGAATTTAATTAAAATTTGAAGAAAAAATACAAAATGACGAAAATTATTGGCAACTCAAAACAAAATTCAAAAAATGGGCTTAGCCATTAATATACAATCGAAGAAAATAATTTAAGAAATCAAATAATAATTATAAAATTTTAAGATAAAAAATGCAAATTTTTAAAAATTGCTACCTAATTGAAAATTGTGGATAATAATTAATAACTGAAGGAAATAGTTGACATGACAAAAATAACAGTCAATTAAAAACAAAAGTCGAAAAATGACTAGATTAATAGATAACTGAAAAGAATTATTAAAAAAATGAAACAAGAAATATTAAATTTTAGCAAAATAGTAGAAAAATTATAAGTATAACTGTTAGAAATAATTGATATTGAACAGCTGAATAGCAAATCGAAAAAAAATAAAAAATTGAGGAAATAAATTGAAAATTTAAAAATTATATTAAAATTAAAGAAAATAACTACAAAACATGACGAAAATAATATATGACAATTGAAAACAAAATTCAAAAAATGTCTTAGCTATTAATACACAATGAAACAAAATAATTTAAAAAACCAAACAATAATTATAAGATTTTAAGATAAAAATTTTAGGAAATAGGTAATTGAAAATTACTGAAAATCGTTGAAAAATTTCGAAAATAATTGTCAGTTAAAAACAAAATTTGATAAATGACTAGATTAATAAACAACTAAAAAAAATTGTTGCAAAAGTTAAACAAGAAATGTTAAATTTTAGCAAAATAGTTGAAAAATTGTAGAAATAACTGTTGGCAATAATTGAAACTGAACAACTGAATAAAAAATCGAAAAAAGTAATTGAAATTGAAGAAAATAATTAAGAACTTTAGAAAATAAATTGAAAATTTAAGAATTAAATTAAAATTTGAAGAAAAAATACAAAATGACGAAAGTTATTGGCAATTCAAAACGAAATTCAAAAAATGGGCTTGGCCATTATTATACAACCGAAGAAAATAATTAAGAAATCAAACAATAATTATGAAATTTTAAGATTAAAAATACAAATTTTAAAATTTTTTAAAAATTGGTACCTAATTGAAAATTGTGGATAATAATTAATAATTATTGAAGGAAATAGTTGAAAAATGACAAAAATAATTGTCCATTAAAAACGAAATTTGATAACTGACTAGATTAATAGACAACTGAAAGAAATTATTGAAAGAATTAAACAAGAAATGGGACAAAATATTAAAAAATTGAGAAAATAATTTGAAAATTTAATAATTGAATTAATATTTGAAAAAAAAAAATATATTACAAAATGACGAAAATAATTAACAATTGAAAACAAAATTAATTTGTTTTCAATTGTTTTTAATAATTCAATTCAATAATTAAAAATGACTTAGCCATTAATACAAAACCGAACAAATTTAAAAAACCAAACAATAACTATAAAATTTTAAGATAAAAATTAAAAAAATTTGAGGAAATACCTAATTGAAAATTGCAGAAAATAATTAAAAACTGATGTAAATAATTGAAAATTGACGAAAATAATTGTCAATGAGAACAAAATTTGAAAAATGATTAGATTAATAGACAACTGAAAAAAATTATTGAAAAAAGTAAACAAGAAATACTAATTTTAGCTAAATAGTTAATAATTTGTAGGAATTACTGTTGAAAATAATTAAAATTAAACAACTAAATAGATTATGGATAAAACTATTTGAAATAGAAGAAAATAATTAAAAATTGAGGAAACTGATTAAAAAATTAAGAATTAAATTAAAATTTGAAAAAAAAATTACAAATTGACGAAAATAATTGGCAATTGAAAACAAAATTTAAAAAATGGCTTAGCCATTATTTAACAACCGAACAAAATATTTAAAAAAATCAAACAATAATTATAAAATTTTAAGATAAAAAATGAATGTTTAAAAATTTTAGGAAATATGTCATTTAAAATTGTGGAAAATAATTAATAATTGAAGGAAATATTTGAAAAATGACGAAAATAATTGTCAATTGAAATCAAAATTCGAAAAATGGCTGAGCCATTAATACACAACCAAACAAAACAATTTAAAAAATCAAACAAGAATTATAACATTTTAAGATAAAAATTGAAAAAATTGTAGGAAATATTTAATTGAAAATTGCGGAAAATAATTAATAAATAATTGAAGGAAATAGTTGAAAAATGACCAGAATAATTGAATAGTTTAAGAAAATATGTGAAAAATGACGAAAATAATTGCAAATTGAAAAATTAAGTAAATTATAGGAATAATTCTTGGAAATAAATGGACTTTTAACAACTGGATTAAAAAACTAAAAAAATTATTAAAATTGAAAAAATATTTAAAATTTTGAAGAAAGCTAGTGAAAATTTGAAGAATGGAATTGAAATTAAAAGAATATACTTAAAAATTAAGAAGGTTGGCGTAGATGTAAAAGTAATTGTAGCATCAAGGAAAATGTCGATAATTTTTTAATTTAAAAAAAAATAATCGAAAATTGAAAAGTGGAACATAAATTTAAATAAAATTACTGAGAATTAAAGAGAATAGTTCTAGAATTGAATAATTGAATTGAAAATTGAAAACAATTTTTATAAATGAAGAAAATAATTGAAAAATCCGAGATTTATTGAATATTGAGGAATTAATTAAAAATCGAAAAAAATAATTTAAAATTAAAAAAAATATTTGAGATTTGAAGAAAATAATTAAAAATTGAAGAAATAAATTGGAGATTAAAGAATTAAATGGAAATTACAAGACAATAATTGAT
This sequence comes from Ganaspis brasiliensis, assembly GCA_037103525.1. Taxonomy (NCBI): domain Eukaryota; kingdom Metazoa; phylum Arthropoda; class Insecta; order Hymenoptera; family Figitidae; genus Ganaspis; species Ganaspis brasiliensis. The sequence continues at coordinate 5,281,211 of JAZKLR010000022.1, read as the reverse complement.
AATTGAAGAATTGCTAGATTTATTGAATATTTGAATAAAATAATTGAAAAACGAAGAATGCAATTGAAAATTGAAGACAATAATTGAGAATTAATTACAGACAATAATTGAAAATTGAAGAAAATAATTGAAATTTCTGGAAATAAATTGAAGATTAAAGAATTAAATTAAAATTTTATGAAAATAAGAATTTTGAGATTTAGAATACAACATTCATTTAAAGAAATATAAATTAGAAGATATTTTAATAATAAAAATGACGTTGGAAGTTTTGTAACAAAAAAATTGGTAATCATGAAAAAATGAAAAAAATTAATTTAGAAAGACGTTAAAAACTTCTACAATATTTAAAATTGGTGTCAATATTTGGCCCAATATTTTAAAAACTATAATGCTATTTCGCATTTAAAAATTTAAAAAAATCGTTTTTTTTCAAAATTTATTTATTAATTATTTGTTTATTTACTTAATGTTAATTTTTTTAAACAAAAAGTTAAAATGTAAGTATTTTATTCCTTCTTTTTTTAAAACACATCGATTGAGCTATTATCGAACCCTCTAGTGCAATTTAAATCAAAGTTATTAGCATTTTAAAAATCAAAAATTTTGAAAATCTTGTTTTTTTAATAATTTTATTTTTATGCTTTACTAAAAGATTCAAAATATTTTCATTATTATGTAGGTGATTAAAAAACACACCGAATGAAGTATTTTCGAACCTCTACTATAATCCTGTTTCTACTGGAGACAAAAATAGTCATTTTTCTAACTAGGGATTGAAAGGATAATTTTCTCAATATTAAGAAAAGTGGTAATTTTTTCCACTATGGATGAAAATGGCAATTTCTCTTACTAAGGGTTAAAAAAGGTTATTTTTTACACTAGGGTCGAAAATGGTCATTTTTCCCACGAGGGAAGAAAATTCAGATTTTCACAACCAGGGACAAAATAGTCACTTTTCTCACAAGGACGAAAATAGCCATTTTTTCACTAGGACGAAAATAGTCATTTTTATCAATAGAACCAAAATAGTCATTTTTCCCACTAGTTACGGAAATGATCAATTTTGAACAAAAACATAATTTTACGGCACTAAGAACAAGAAAAATATTTAAAATACGCGGAAAGAGATTGAAGATGAACCATTTACTTGGTATAAAAATACTATTGATAAGATAATCCTAAATTGCCTAATTAGTCAAAACTTGTTATAATACTTATTATATTTGTCAATTTTCAGTTAAATCGCAAGATCAGAAGAAGATAAAGCAAGTCTATTTCTTCCCTTCATTTTTCTTCCTTGAATTTAGAGGGGGTGCGTTTAACGAAGCCGGAGGCTACTTATTTCGCATATCAGGTCCGCCTGGTAAAAATTCCTTATAGCAGGACAGGGACAAACCGGCCAACACCTCAAGGCATGAAGCTAACGTTATAAAAAGATGAAATATCATGGACATTTTCTTATCGGCATCACTCGAGTCACACGTAAAAACGAATAATATTGCGGTTAAGTTGTGTCGAGGGATCCTCCACTTGATTTGCTTCGGGCAGTCCCTATATCGAAATCTGCTTGGTCTACTCTGTTAAACATCATTATTGAGATCTGGAATTCTTGCATGAATAAAAAAAACACCATTCGGGAAAACTGATCTTGTCTTGATATCGTTTCCGATAGGATTTTGATTATTGTGACCAAACTGGCGGATAAAAAAAAAGAATTGACATTTGAATTTTCTGTGGTTTTTGTAAGGGAAAAAGGAATTTATTTGTTTTGACAACCCAAAGGATTTTTAACTACCAATTTTTTTAAACGATTTTTAATGATTCTCAACAATCAAGAGTATGGGATTTACAAAATTTTAATTTCTTCAAAAAATTAAAATTCTAAAATTGTCAAAAAATTGTTTTTTGCTTTTTCATGGAGCAAGCTTTGTATTCCTTTAAATTTACATAAAACGGTTTAACGGATTTAAATAAAATCTATTATGGTGATTGTTAATACCAAAATCTAGAAACTGACACAATAGTACTTAAATATAATTATTAAACAAAAATTTAATTAATTTTTTGAAAATTTCGTTCTTTCCAAAAAAGTAATTTTTATAAACTATAAAGTCAACTAAATATGTTTAAAATCGTATTTCTTGCTTTAAAACAAATCGATTGACCCATATAAAGTTTATATTTTGTCCAAAAATTTTAAAGAATAAATCGCAATTTTCAAATTTTTAAAAATTAACATATTGCTTCCTGCATGAGGAAGCAAATCTTTTTGCTGACGCGGAAGCGAAATTTTCATGAAATGAACATAACTCTCGGCTTGTTTAATTTTTGATAATATACCATAATTCTAAATGAAAAATTGTGCCAGAAAGAAAATTGTCACCCATGAGCAACGTAAATTTCAATGGGTTGAAAATTGAGGTTGCTCTCATAAGGGGTCTATCCAAATTATCCGTTCTAAAAAAAGCCCCTTTTTTAAGAATTTTTTGATAGGTTTATGTTATAAATATAGTATGCGCTATAGTTATCAGCACACTGAATCTAGAACCGTTCGATTTTTTTGTTTCAGATAATTTAATTCAGAAATGTTTACAACACCGCAGAACCAACTTTTTATTTTTTTTATTTTTCTGCAACTACCATTTTTATGGATGAGATAATGAATAAAAATTTATTTTTTAGTGTATTTCGGGAGTATATTTGTTAAAAAGTGTAACAATTTATTTAAAAATATTTATAACTTAAATGTATCAAAAAAATTCTCTAAAAAACTTTTTTTTTAGTGTGCCTAAATTGGGTAGACCCCTGAAGCAGTTTAACAATAAAAAAAAGTTTTTTTAAATTTCTTTTTTATCCATTGTTAAATTAATATATATAAGATTTAAAATAAATAATTAATCGAGGTTTTAATTCTAACTGATAATTTACAAGAATTTAAATTTTTTATATATTTATCAAATCAAGTCAAATTTTCTTAATCAAAATGTAGTAAAATAGAATCTCTAGTGTCATTCTCATTAATAATGAATTGAATTTCAATGCTAATAGTAAGAAGTATATATAATAATATATTTCAATTATTTTCACTTCGACAATAAAACAATTTCATTATTTATTGCTAAATTTTCTATTACATATCGCAAATTTAAATTAATTTTTTTAATTCACCATTAATATTTTCATCTTGGAAATCTTCGAATTTTAATCATTTTTATTATTTCTGAATTAATAAAACTTTCTGAACTTCTGAACTTTTAAATAATTATATATCAATTTTCAATTATTATGCTCAATATTCATTTCCTTTCATTATTTTGTAATTATTTTCACCAACTTTAAATATTATTTTAATTATTTGTCAATTAATTTCATAAATTTTCAGTTATTATCTCAAATTTAGATTATTCTCTTCAATGTTCAACTTTCTTAACGATTTTTCAATTATTTTGTTTTCCTTAAAAATAAACCCTGTCATTTTTCTATTATTTTCATTCTTTCGGCATAATTTTTGAAAATTTCCATTATTTATCTAAAATTTTAATTAGTTTCATCACATTTCAATTATTTTTCTCAATTTTTAATTATTTCCTTTTGTTTTCATAATTTCCAAAAAATTTTGTTAATTATATCTTAATTTCCAATTATTTTAGCCTTTTTCAATTCTTTTATTCAATTTTTTATTATTCTTATTTTTTTAAATTAATATCTCAAATTTTCGAGTATTTTTCTCAAATTTCAATTATTTTCATTTATTAAAAAAAAGTTCTGCAATTTTTTCAATTATTTAATTCAAATTTCATTGATTTTTTTCTACTAATCGTTTATCATATTTCAATTATTTTTTCCAATTTTTAATTATTCTTTTTTTTTCAATTAATTTCTCAAATTTTCAAGTATTTTTCTCAAATTTCAATTATTTTCGTTTATTTAAAAAAAATTCTGCAATTTTTTCAATTATTTAATTCAAATTTCATTGATTTTTTTCTACTAATCGTTTATCATATGTAAATTATTTTCCCCAATTTTTAATTTTTCTTCTTTTTCAAAATAATTTTCTAACATTTATAAATATTTTTCTCAAATATCCCATTTTTTTATTCGCTTGTTAATTATTTTCAATTTCTTTCATAATTTCAAAAATTTTAAACTATTTATCTGATATTTCAATTATTTAATTAAATTTTAAATTATAAGTTTTATTTTTTTATTATTTTCTTCGATTTTTAATTACTTACGTTTTTTTCATAATTACAAAAAAAATTTTTAATTGTTTACCTGACATTTCCATTACCTTATTCAATTTTAAATTATATCTATGATTTTCTCATATTATATGTATACTATATTACTATACAGTATTTTTGTAATTATTTCTCTTAAATTAAAAATAGTTGTCTTCAAATTTAAATTATGTTTATATTTTTTCATTTATTTTCTCCAAATTTCAATTATTTTCTTCTTTATTTTTTCAATGAATTGCTAAAAGTTTTAAGTATTTTTCTGAAATTTTATTAACCTTTCAATTATTTGAATTATAGTCTGTCATTTTTTTTAACTATTTTCTCAAATTTTAATTATCTTGTTCAATTTTAATAGTTAAATTATTTATCCATTATTTTCTTTAATTTTTAATTGTTTTCATTATTTGTAAATTAATATCCTTAATTTTTAATTATTTTTTTCATGTATCAATTATTTCCCTCAATTTGTAATTATTATTCTCAAATAATTTCAATTATTTTTTTAAATTTTTAATTATATTCATTGGTATTCATAATTTTCAATTTTTTTTATTAATTATTTCAAATTTAAATTATTATTAGCTTTCTTTAATTCTTTTCTTCATTTCTTTAAATATTCTCATTTTTTTAAAATTAATTTCACAGATTTTCAAGTATTTTGCTCAGATTTCAAACATATATTTTTTTATTTAAAAAATTTTTTACAATTTTTACAGTTATTTACTTCAAATTTCATTGCTTTTTTTCAACTTATCATTATTTTATTTTATATTTTAATTATTTTCTTTCGTTTCAAGTTTTAAAATTAATTATCAATTAACAATTATCAATTCTCCGGAAATTTATGAATTTTTTTTCATTTTTCAAAATGTTCTCAAATTTAAAAATTTTAGATTTATATAAATTTTAATTTCTTCAAATTTCTGTTAATTTGAACTTGCATTGAATAGTTCAATTAATCCACGGTTAAAATATACAAAATTTGAAGTTATTTAGAAATATCAATTTTTTTCTCTTATGATTTCAATTATACTTTAACTACAATTTTCAATTATTTTTATGATTTTTCAAATATTTTTTGCAATTTTTAATTATTTTAATTATTTTTCACTTTTTCCCCTAAATTTTAAATCTACATTTCGCAAATTTCAATTATTTTCTTTAATTTTTTCAATCACTTTTCCAAATTTAATTTTTTTTTTTTTCGAAACAGTAAAACAATTTCATTATTTATTGAGAAATTTTATATTATTTACCCTCAAATTTAAATTAAGTTTCTTATTTTCCATGATTATTTTCATTTTGCAATTATTATCTTCAATTTTTTGTCTATTTCATTATTTATGAATTAATTTATCCTAAACTTTCAAATATATATCTCAATTTTCAATCTTTAAGTTCAATATTGATTTCTTTTTATCATTTTGCAATTATTTTCTCCTTCTTTTAATTATTCTAATTATTTTTCAAATAATTTCCTTAGTTTTCAATTATTATCTCAAATTTAGATTATTGTGTCTTCAATTCTCAATTTTCTTAACGATTTATAAATTATTCTCTTTTGCTTAAAATTTAGTTCTGTAATTTTTCTATTGTTTTCTCCAATTTCTAATTATTATCATACTTTTGGCATAATTTTCAAAACTTTGAATTATTTGTCTGAAATTTTAATTATTTTCATCATATTTCAATTATTTTTTCGATTTTAAATTATTCCTGTCTTTTTTCAATTTTTTCGCTCAATTTTTAATTATTATTATCATTTTGTTAAATTATTTTTCAAAATTTTTTAAGTACTAATTTTTCTTAAATTTCAATTATTTTCATTTTTTTTCATAATTTACTAAGATCTTCTTAAATATCTTAAATTTTAATCATTGTCAGCTTTCTTGAATTTTTTTCTTCAATTTTTAATTATTCTTATTTTTTGTCAATTAATTTCTTAGATTTCCAAGTATTTTTCTCAAATTCCAATTTTTTAAATTATTTTTTACAACTTATAATTGTTTTTATCATATATTTGATTAATTTCCTGAAGTTTCTTATTATCTTATTTACTTAAGAGCTTCTTTAAGCCCTTGTATAAATAAATAAGTTTCAAATTTTAAAATCAATTTTTAATTATTTTCCCAATTTTCAAATATTCTTATTTTTTAAAATTATTTTCTAAGAATTTTAAATATTTTTTTCGATTTTCCCATTAATTTCTTAAATTTTTAATTATTTACCATTTTTTTCATAATTTCCAAAAATTCAACTATTTATCTGATATTCAATTATTTAATTCAATTTTTAATTATTTATATTATTTTTTTATTATTTTCTTCTATTTTCAATTATTTATTTTGTTTTTCATAATTTCCAAAAAGATTTAAAATATTAATATGAAATTTTAATTATTTTCAACCTAATTCAATTATTTGTAAAATCTTTTAATTATTTTTATCCTCTTTAAATTATTTTTCTCAAATTTAAATTATTTTCTTTCATTTTAAAATTAAAATTGTTCATAATTGTTATATTTAGTAATAATTTTTACACTTATTTCAAAATAGTAGATCTCATTCAAACACAGAAAATTCTCATAAATTCTCCGGAAAGAGAATATTCTCGGTTATATTCTCGAGAATTTCTACCAGATTTTAAATTTCCGAGAATTTTGCAATTCTAGGTGAACGAAACTCATTGATCGGCACATTTACAAGTAAATCATCATTTTCCGCGCAAGTATAGGAAAAACAAAAATTTTTCGAAGACAATCGGGAAAAATTGAAAAGACTGCAAAATGCGGAATTTAAAGTACCATAACAGCGATAACAATTGCGTAATAATGCGCTGCTCACGGTATTGCGTAAAGGCAAATATGCAATAGACTCTGAACCATTTGTATTGTGCGATTGTCTCCGCTTTTCCCGTTTTCAGGAAATGCCTGCTTGCATTTCCCGTTATTGTGGCCCGATTCGGGGGAGTATTGCCAGCCTCAACGTTTGAATTGCATTACGTATTATTGCTTATTGTTCGGTGCTCGCTTCGCTCATTCGTTCGTTCACTTGTTTCCTTCCATCTCAACATTTCGTCGCTTTCCTCCTCTCTTTTACTCTTGTTTCATTCATCTATATATTTCCTATCACTTCTCTCTTCCTCGAGACTCATCCTATCTGCATTCGGTATAGAATAATTCTCCCGCAGATATTTATGCCGCGCTTGTTTCAACAGACGCATCAAACCATAATAGCACATATCTGCTTTTTAAAAACTACCCAACGAATTCAATGAGTGAGTTATTTACGCTGCTAAATTTTCAGGATTTTTTTTTTTTTCTTCATCTCTATGTACAGCCAAGTTATTCTGAATTTCAACAATGTTGCAAGTGCCAAGAATAGCAGCCATTGTTACAAAGGACTATTTCTGCTGAAATATTTGAATTTGAAGTTTGTTCTTTGTCTTGGATATCCACTAAGCAAGCAAATTTCTATGATTTATTAATTTACACGGAACAATGCTGTTAACGCGGAGAATAATAACAAAGAACTTCCTGTTGCTGGAATTAGGTTAAAGAATCTCGAAATGTTTCTGACTTGTAGTGTATTTTGGATTTTGTTCTAGTTTTTTTTTTATTTTGACATCTCCATAAACTGCTTATTTTATTGGCAAAAATATATAATTCTAACTCGGAGCATCGTTCAATGTTCGTTGTCCGTAGAATATGATTCTTATTCAATGTTCAGAAGAATATAATGCTAACTCAAAGTTGCGTTTGGTATGATTCGAATTCAAGTTTAAATACATTAAATAATAAAATGCCAATTTAATTATGTTTTTGTATTTAGATGTAAGAATAATTAAAATTTTCCTGTTATTTATAAATAATTCAATTTCTCATTATAAACAATAAATTACATGAAATTAAGTTCTTAAACTTGTATAATTATTCACTCACTAGATTAAATTTAATTCAACATTTAAAACAAAGCTTGCTAATTTCTTGATTTTTTGTTTTTTTTAATCAATTGTTTTTACTATAGAAACACTTTACAACAAAAGATATTTGAATTCACGAAGTCAATTTTTTGTATTTGAAAAATTGAATAAAGCATATTTTTAGGTTAGAAGAGTTGAGAACTGACACGCAGGAGTGCCAACTGTCGAAATACATAACGGCAAAAATAAACAGCGCCACTGTCATAAAACCAAAGACAATGCGGCGCAAAATTTAAAAAGTATTAATATTATCGAATCAAATTGTTTTATTTTTCAATGTATTAAGCATCATACAATAAATTAATAAAATTAAAGAGCCTTTCCTGTTAATTATTCGCATTTTTAAATAAATATTTTAAACTAGATTATACAACGCGGCAAGAGAGCGATTAGTTTCTACGGCTTTATAAATATTTTAGATATAATAATTCAGTATAATATATAAAACAAATTTTCTTTATGTAAGGCAAAATTTATTAAAGCGAATAAAAAAAAATTGAAGAAAATCATTGAAATTTAAAACAATATTTGAAAAGTTTGTAAATTAATTGAAAAATAATGAAAATAACTAAAAGTGGGGGGAAATAAATGAAAAATTTTAGAAATAAATTGAACAATGATGAGAAAAATAAAAAATTAGGGAAAATATTTGAAAAACGATAATAATATAATATAAATATATAAATATAATATAAATAATTATAATTGACAATTGAAAGAAAAGTTATTGAAATTGGAGATCAATTAATTTGAACTTTCATTGATTAAAAACTTAATTAATTTACGCTTAGAGAATAGTAAATTGGATATTATTTAAAAATTTTCTTCCTAATTTTAACAACTCTTTTTTATTATGATTTCAATTAGTTGCTACAATTATTAAATATTTTTTCCATTTTTCAAAAATTTTCTTCGATGATTTTAATTATTTTTCATTTTTTCCCCTAATTTTTAAATACAATTTTCGCAAGTTTCAAAAAATGTTCTTTAATTTTATCAAATTAAAACTTTTTCAGTTTTAATTATTTCTTTCAATATCAAATTAGTTCCATTATTTATTAATTATTGTACCTATTTATTTTCAACTTCTTTCGTCATTTTTCAATTATTTTTACAAAATATGATATTTGTTCATTAAATTGTAATTTTTTTCTTCAAATTAGAAATTACAATTAATTTCATCAATTGAAATTATTAATATCAATTTGTAATGTCAACTAAATAATGAAAGAACATAACTTATCAAATTTGTTAATTTAATTATAATTTTTTATTTTCATCGTTTTCCGTAAAAATTTTTAAATATTTTTGAATATTAAAAGACCTGTTTCATGCTTCATAAATTTTTATTAAACTTTTATTTATTGTTTTTAAATTTTAGTTGTATTTTTCAAGTATTTAAAATTTAAATGATGTTCTTCGATTTTCAATCACTTTTTTATATTAAATAAATTCTGTAATTTTCTCAATTTTGTTTTTTATCATTATTATCTTTTTTCAAGTAGTCTTGTTTATCTTAAATAATATATTTTGTATTTTTTTTCAATTATATTTTACAAATACTTATTATTTTCTTCAATTTTTGAATTAATTCTACCATTTTTCAATTAATTTTTGTCATTTTCAATCAGGGACCTATTTTTGAATAACTTTTCTGATTTTTTTATTATATATCTCAAATTCCAGTTATTTTTTCAATTTACCATTCTTTTTGTCATTCTGCAATTATTTTCTTTTATTTCAAATATATGTTGCAATTTTTTTAATTATTATTTTCCACAAATTTTTATAACTTTTTTTAATTTTTAATTATTTGTATCATTTTACAATTACTTTTTGTCATTTTTAATTATTTTTAATTCATTTTCTCATTTAATTATTATTTATCTCAAATTCCAGTTATTTTTTCAATTTATAATTATTTTTATCATTTTGCAATTATTTTCCTTTATTACAAATATATTAATAATATTATATTAATATATTAATGATTCCTTAATTAAACTCCTAAATTTTCAATATTTTATCTGATTTTTCAATTCTTTTTTTCAATTTTCATTTTCTTTTATATTTTGCAATTATTTTCTCCACTTTTTAATGAGATACAGTAATTATTTTTTAATTAATTTCCCAAATTATTAAATATTATTATCACAAATCTAACTTATTGTCTCCACTTTTCAATGTTTTAATCATTCTTCAATTATTTTTTTCGAATATCAATTACATTCGTCATTTTGAATTGTTTTTTTTAAATTGAAATAATTTTAAAAATTTTTACATTATTTTGATTATTTGTTGATTAATTCCGAATTTTTCAATTATTTATCTGAAATTTCCATTATTTTCTCAAATTTTCAATTATTTCTATAATGTTTTAATTCTTTTCCTTAATTTAAAATTCTTGAAACCATTTTGTAATTATGTACCTACTTTCTTTTATTTTCACAAATATTCAGTATTTATAACATTAATTTTTTCAAATTGCCATTATTGTCTTCAATTTTCTATTATTTTTATCATTTTTCAATTATTTCACTCAATTTTAATAATTCTCTTTTATCTAATCAATATCTAAAAATTTTATATATTCCCCCCCCTCCCAAATTTCAATTATTTTTTAAAATTTTTTTCAATTCCTAAATTATAAATCTTCTCCTAGACAAATACATCTGGTTTTATATATCTTTAAGTATTATACACTACTGACAAAAATTTTGGGACCACTTACAAAAATGAGGTTAAAAACATGACCGTCTTCAAATGTTGATAACTTTGTCAGATATTAGCGAATTGGAATTTTTCATAGACCATTAGAAAGCACATAAAATTTCCCGTATAAAATTTCATTGTTCAAGTTTGGTGAGTTTCATTTTTTAGAAAAGTTATTAGAAAATTTTGAAATTAAGCTAAATTAAACCTTGAACTATTAACTTTAAAATAAGCTAAAGAAAATTCAAATATCTTGACTAGTTCAAAAGTTATAAGTAAATTTGTATAAAAAACGCAGTAATTCATTTGTTTCCTTCCTTCTCAGCCAAAAGTAGAGCGAGCACTAGAATCGTTGCGTTTTTTATACAAATTTACTTATAACTTTTGAACTAGTCAAGATATTTGAATATTCTTTAGTTTATTTTCAAGTTAATAGTATAAGATTTAATTCAGCTTAATTTGAACATTTTTCAATTACTTTTCTAGAAAATGAAGCTCACCAAACTTGAACAATGAAAATTCACAAAAAACGAAAAATTAATCTGTCTTTATGACATTGAATTTTCGTTTCTATAAATCGCAAAAGCTTCAAGCTTAAACTATTTGACGGCAAATTTTATAAGCTTTCCAATGGTCTATAAAAAATTTAATTTCGCTAATATCTGACAGAGTTATCATAATTTAAAGACTGTCTTGTTTTTAATCCCATTTTTGTAAGTGGTTCCACAATTTTGTCCGGCAGTATATTTAAAATATTTGTCTGATTCCAGAAAAAACTCAAAAGTGTCTTTACCGAGTTAAATCAATTTTTTTAAACTCATTATTGAATTTTTTTTCTCAAGCCGTAGTTTATGTCATATTTGATTCAAATATAATGGTCCCCAACTTTTTTGAGTTTGAATTTTTCAACGGAATATAAAGGTAAAATTTAGTGAGGGAATGACGAATCGAAACAAAATAACCATAACCTCAGAAACATAACCTTACTTCCTTATGCACTGTGCACAATACAATATAAATACTGGAAACATATGCAAATACACTATGATTATTAAATAAAAAAGTGCTTAACTATTTATAAATCAACATGAGGAAATGACGTGAACAAATGTATTTTTAAAAAATCTCATTGATAAATTAGTTTTAACAAAATATCCTGCCTACAAACGTTCTCTGCAGTACGGGTTGTCAATAACAATGTTGTCAACTTTTAAAAAAAAATTAAGGCAGGACTTAATAGGCATTCAAATTTTGCTCCAATCACACTGTTTCAAAGCGGTGAGGGAATGATGAGTTTTTCAAGAAAAAAGGTCAATCTTAAAAAAGGTCAATATTAAAAAAGGTCAACGTTAAAAAAGGTCAACATTAAAAAAGGTTAACATTAAGTGTGCAGATGACAAAATAAATGTACAAGTCGCTTCTGAAAATTTTGTCAATTTTTCAAAATAGGTGACAATTTTGAAATTGATATTGATAAACTTGGTAAATAATCGAAGAGTTAGAGAATGAATGGAGTTGTAGAGATTTAACCATAACCCAAGGAGAACTGTGGGTAGATTCTCATTGGCAAAGTTTCCGCGAGACATTAGTTTATAATTCGGCAATCCCGGATCAGTATTTGTCACGATTAGCCGATCCGCCCGGACGACAATGGGCTCCTTGGGCTTGTGCCTCGCTTTCCGCCCCTTTCTTGGATCCTTGAGTTTTCATTAATTTCGCCAATCCTACCCGAACTATTGTCGTATAGTTACGCACAATTTGAAAGCGACAAAGCCCGGACCCCTCTTGATTTCTCTGGGATTGACGTAAGGGAACAGAGAAACGTGTAAGGAGTTAGAACGTCAAGTAGAAAGGGGTAAGAAGTCAACCCTCAGCTTTCTCGGGTGGCATAGATTATATTTCTCCTACCACTTATCCTCCTGACTTTAGACAACTTCCAAATTTTCACCTACGACCATCAAACCCACTTTGAGGCTTTCCAAAACTTTAATTAAATTGATTCAAATTATTACATTTTTTTTTACATTTTTTAGTAGTTTTTAGATAAAAATGCTCGTATTTTACAATTAAAAAGTATTTTAAAAATAATAGAATAAATAAAAGAAGTAAAAAGTATTTTAAAAAAAAGATTTTTGCAATTTTTTGAAAAAAATGTCTGAGGGTCCACGAACGAGCGAGGAGGTCCTCAGAATATTGCGTCCTCGGCAAATGTATGTTAGTCAAAACATCAGTTATCTTTTAAACTTTGAAGAGAAAGAAAATTTAAATCTAATCTCTCAAAAAATGTCAAAAAGAAAGCGATGCCACTTTTGTCCGACCAAAAAAGACCGAAAAACAAATTATTGTTGCGCGAATTGCGCCAAACCAACTTGCGACGATCATAGAATTGTATTTTGTCTTGATAAACAAAATTTATCTTGAAAATAAAATTGTTCTTTTCTACTAAAATGTTGAGTTTTTACTGATTTATAGGTACCCATTTTACAATTATTTTTTGTCATTAAAAGAAGTCAATATAGCTTTTTATTGAAAATTTTGAAGTAATATTTTACCATTTTTGAGGTCAAAAAATTAACCATTTTTTTTAAGAAAATAAAATTTACTATTTTTTTTGTGAAAGGCACACTCTTCAGCCTTAATTACCTTTTTTAAACTTTTCGATATCTCAATTTGGCTCAAAGTTATGATTTTTTAAGTGAAGTAGCAATTTTTCAGGAGGTAAGTCTATTTTTTAATAATAATAATAAATAAAAAAATTTTTTTTTTAAAAAACGTAATTGTTACTTTAACTAGAAGGATTGATGATGATTTATGAATTTTTTCAATTTTTTTTAAACATTTTTTCTACCTGTAAACACGACAGGACGAAAACGACCCAGGTCCGGGCTCGAAGGATTAAATAATAATTTGAAAATTGAGAATAAGTGGAAGATTATAAGGATTTAGTATTGAAATTTTTAAAAGTGGGTTTTTTTTAAGTTGAGTGACTGGACACAGAGGAAACGAGAACTAACTTGATAGCAAAGTTGGGGCATTGAGGGGTGGCAACAATGGGCTTCAAGTGAGAATGTAGTAAGGCAGCAATGTTCTAACTCGAGTGTCGGGTGAGAAAGGAAATTGGATGATATTTCCCGCAACGATCAAATCTTATTGCCAATTGAAAGAGGAAAGTTCGCGGTACATTTGCCCGGAGAAATCGCCAAGAGTGAAGAAGAGAGCCAGTGAAAATAGCTTTTCTGATCTGGCATTGTGAAAATCGTTCTAAAAGTTGCATTACCTCGATAACGAGCCTCGAAGCAGATGCTTGAAAATCCAATTCACTACAATGAAACTTTTTCATATAGTCTCTACAAATTACTATATAATAAATTCTAGTTCATTTATTGCTTTATTGGACGAGAAAAAAACTAAATTTAGAAATTTAGATTTGGAAAATTTGAAAAATTTGTTAGTTCCTTGTTTCCCTTGTCCATTTCTTCCCTTTGCCTACCGAAACATGATTTTCAAATTCCCGGATCTAAAATCACATTTTTCCCGGATTTCTTTTATGTATGATTAATAGCTATAATATTAAAATAGTGAAAAAATTAAAAGCGTAATATATAAGTTTTTACGGTAAAATTGATCTTTGAAGAAAATAATGCCAAAATGGCAAAAATAATAGAAATTTGAAGAAACAAAATGGAAGATGACAACACTAATTAAAAATTAAGTAAATAATTCAAAAATTTGAAGAAAAGACTTGGAAAATGACAAAAATAATTGAAAAATGTAAAACAAAATAAAAATTTGATGTCAATACATAATTAAAAAATTGGAGAAAAAATTGACCATGAAAGAAAATAATTAAATAATTGAAAAATCATAAAATTGATAGAAATTTGAAAAAAATACTTCAAAAATGATAAAAATAATTAAAATTAAAAAAAAAATAATAATAATTGTGAAATGACAAAAATAATTAAAAATTACAAAAATAATCAAAAAATGGAACAAATAGTCTAGAAATGACCAAAATAATTGAAACTTGAAAAAAAAAATGAAAGATGATAAAACTAATTTAAAATTATGTACAAAATTTATGATTTGAAAAATAGACGTAAAAAATAACATAAATAATTGAAAAATTAAAGAAACAAAATAAAAATTAGAAATCAATAATTGAAAAATTGGAGATAAAAATTGACGTTTAAAGAAAATAATTCAATAATGACAAAATAATTGTAAAATACCTAAAAATTTGATTTTGAAGAAAATACTTAAAAAATGATAAAAATAATTAAAATTAACAGTAAAAAGCAATTGATTAATGACAAAAATAATTGAAAAATGAAAAAATTAAATGTAAATTAAAGTAAGAAATTAAAGAATCCATGACAATAATTTAAAGACATAAGAAAATAAGTTTTTGGAGAAAGTAATAAAAAAAATGTCGAAAATATTGATAATATTTGAGAAATGACTAAATTATTTGAAAATTTTAAAAGCAATTAAAAAATGAGAAAAATAATTATAGTAGGAAAAATAATCGAAAAATAACAAAAAGAACAGAAATTTGAAGAAAATAATTGCGAAATCACAAAAAATTTAAATTTGAAGGTAATATGTGAAACATAACCAAAATGATAAAAATTTGAGATAAATAATTGAAAAGTGACAAAACTAATTAAAAATTTTGTAAAAAATAAAAAATTTGAAGAAAAGATTTGAAAAATGATAAAAATAATTAAAATTTAAAAAGAAATTGAGAATTGACAAAAATAAATGAAAATTGAAGTAAGAAATTAAAAAATTCATGACAATAATTGAAAGATATAAGAAAATACATAAAAAATTTTGAAAAAGTAATAAAGCAACGTCGAAAATATTGACAAAAATGGAGAAATTACTAAATTAATTGAAAATTTTTAAAAAACAATTAAAATGACAAAAATAATTGAAAATAGGAAAAAAAATAGTCGAGTAATGACAAAAATAATTGAAATTTAAAGAAAATAAATTGAGAAATTACAAAAAATTTAAATTTGAAGATAATACATAAAAAATAACAAAAATGATAAAAATTTGAGAGAAATAATTAAAAAGTGACAAAACTAATTAAAAATTAGGTAAAAAAAAAAATTTTAAGAAAAGACTTGAAAAATGATAAAAATAATTAAAATTTGAAAAGAAATTGAGGACTGACAAAAATAAATGAAAATTGAAGTGAGAAATTAAAAAATTCGAGACAATAATTTAAAGATATAAGAAAATAAATACAAAATTTGGAGAAAGTAATAAGACAACGTCGAAAATATTGCCAAAAATTGAGAAATTACTAAAGTAATTGAAAATTTTTAAAAAATTACAAAAATAATTTAATATAGGAAAAAATTGTCGAGTAATGACAGAAATAATTGAAATTTGAAGAAAATAAATTGAGAAATTACAAAAAATTAAAAGTTGAAGATAATACATAAAAAATAACCAAAATGATAAAAATTTGAGATAAATAATTGAAAAGTGACAAAACTAATTAAAAATTTTGTAAAAAATAAAAAATTTGAAGAAAAGATTTGAAAAATGATAAAAATAATTAAAATTGAAAAAGAAATTGAGAATTGACAAAAATAAATGAAAATTAAAGTAAGAAATTAAAAAATTCATGACAATAATTTAAAGATATAAGAAAATAAATACAAAATTTGGAGAAAGTAATAAAACAACGTCAAAAATATTGACTAAAATTGAGAAATTATTAAATTAATTGAAAATGTTTAAAAAACAATTAAAACATGACAAAAGTAATTGAAAATAGGAAAAAATAGTCGAGTAATGACAAAAATAATTGAAATTTTAAGAAAATAAATTGAGAAATTACAAAAAATTGAAATTTGAAGATAATACATAAAAAATAACAAAAATGATAAAAATTTGAGATAAATAATTGACTAATGACATTAATGATTGATAACTGGTGTAAATAATTAAAAGAATGTAAAATTGGAAAAAAAATTGAAATTTGAAAAAAAAAATAATTGTCAATTGGTGTAAAGTATTTAAAAATTATTGATTCATAATAATGAAATTATTGAAGAAAATTGCTGAAATTTGAAAAATAAAATTGAAAACTGTGTAATAAATTGAGAAATTGATGGTCATAAAAAAAAAATTGAAAATAATTATTGAAATTTGATAAAAATAATTTTTAAATGTTAAATCTAATAAAAATATGCAGAAAATAATTAAAAAATGATCAAAATAATTTAAATTTGATGGAAAAATTGAAAGACGACGAAAGTAATTGACAATGCTGGTTTAAAAATTAAAAATTTGTAGAAATTAATTAAAAAATTGAAAAAGTAATTAAAATTAGAAGAAACTAATTAAACAATGTCAAAATTTATTGAAATTTGAAGAACATAATTGTATATAATAATAATAGATAATTATTATTTTACTAAGAAAGTGAGAAAAGTGATTTTTTTTAAAGTTAGTAATAGTAAGTGATCTTAAAAAAAAGTGAATAAAAATGAGGAAAGTAAGTCACTGGCAGCCCTAAAAATGCTCAAATTCGCTTGAAACTTGTTACACTTTTACTATTTTGAAAATCTAACTTCAGATTAGAAACCAGGAACATGAATTACCACCGAGTAACAAGTTTAAAGTGAATTTGAGCAATTTTGCAAAATATGTATGCCATATTGGATCCGCCATTTTGAATTTTGAAAAATTGGTAAATCTGATATCGTTTTCACAATCAGAGACTTCGAAAACGAGTAATAAGCTTCAAGCGAATTTGAAGAATTATGAAAACGAATTAGCTGAAATTTTTAAATATTCCCGGATATAATTTTTTTTCCCGGCAATTTCCCGGGGTTTTCCCGGTCGAACTAAAATCCCGGCAAATTCCCGGTGAGTAGACACCCTGTCCCTAGGAAAAATAAGAAAAAAAATTTCCCTTGGAAGGTCAAAAAACAAAGTAATAATTCTCTGAAAGTAAAACAAGAGAAAACGAGTCTTTATTTATTATAGAAACAACAATGTTGGCATTTGTTTTCCCTTAGAAAAATAAAAATATAAGTTTTTGTTTTCCCTTGGGAAAATAAAAAAACGAGTTTTTCTTTTCCGGTGAAAAGAAAGCAAAATAGAGTCTATATCTTCCCTAGGGGAAAAAATTGATTTCTTGTTCTCCCTCGGGAAAGTAAGAAAAACCAAGTCCTTGTTTTCCTTTAGGTAATTTCAAAAAAATCGACCGTTTTCTCTCAGGAAGTAAAAAATCAAGTTCTTGTTTTCCCTTGGGAGAAGTATGAAAAACCCAACTTTTTTTTTTTTATTCAAACAACAAAAAACCAAAATACCACCTTTTTCACCCAAGTAACCAAAAAATTCCTCTTCTCTTGTTTTCCCTAGAGAAATAAAAAAGCAATTTCTCTATTTACCTTAAAAATCAAGAAAAAAATGCGCATTTTTGTTTTCTCTTGGTAAAATGAGAAAAAACGTGTTGTTTTTTTCACATGGCTATATAATCGTGCACGTATTAAAACGCACTTTCAACGTATTAGGTTTGCGTAATGTCCGTAATTTATTATACGTTATTTCTACTCAAGTTTATTTCGACCTCAAGTAAATGTTTGATTTAATGGGAAGGGCTAAAAGGTGGAAAAGTAGCTCCCATTTGGTGGGCAGCTTCGATAATGGCTTGTCATAATTTCCTATCAGATCCTGGAAAAAAGGGATGGTATCGTCGCTTTGCCAAGATCACGTAAGGTCATGTAATGAGTCGAAAAGCGTCAGCAGCATCTAATGTCAGAAATTATAGCATATTGCCAATAAAATCTGACGGTCTACCCTCAAAGCCAAACAAACTGTAGCCAGAGACATTTTCAGAATTGGAGGGCGGCCAAGCTTATTGTAACGAACGATCCAGAGGGGTTCAATGTAACTATCAAATATTGACAATCGATAATGCTCTCGTCGCGTTCTGAAAATTTCGAAACACGCAGCACAAAAGAATCTCTAATTCAATCTCTTTACTCTGTTAAGGAAAATAGAGAAAATAAGTTTTCTTAATTAATTACTAATTTACTACGCATGGTAAATTAAAAATCAAAAATTTTTACCGAATCAAAATGTTTATTCTTAATACTTAAGAAAAAGGAAATTAATAAATTGTAGAAACATTAACGTGGTTTTTGTAACTTTCTCGATAAACGCAAATGTATAAAATTTAGTTACGAATTTTTTTTTGTGCAAACTAAAAATAGTTTTTAGAACTGTGATTATACATCAACTTATGAAATTGCGCAGTTTCTTTCTTCTATCGATGTCTTCTTTCCGATCTTGATTTTATCTTTTAAATAATTGTATTCCCCATTTTGTTAATTTTTCCCATTATTTCGTTTATTCTGTCCTCTAGTTTCTCTCTCTCGGACTAAATCTCTTTTTATAAAGAATGCCGATTGTCAACAATTCTGATTAACGTGGTCCCCGATTGAGTGTCGATATTGTTATAATAACCCAAAAGTTTCGAAGAAATTATATTCATAACTACTTCACTTTCTACCTGAAACATTAATAAGTGTTGATAAAAAAATTTTATTTCGTTTAGAAATACCAACAAAGAAATTTTTTGTAAAAGCGCTCGATTTTTAAAAAATCGGTACCAAAAGAGCGATAAAAATGATTTATAAAAACTTATTTATTGTCTGCTCAGTAAAATATTAAAATTAAAAAAGTTTCTAAATTGTTCAAACTCGCCTGGTGATTGTCCTTTTCATTCTTAATTTTCGAACACTGACTGGATTGCTTAGGGACTTGTGAAATCGACTCCAAGGAAGCAGATGAGTCAATCGTCTGCGAACTCCAAAATTTTGAATTTGCTATTAGATAAAAATACCATCAACTAACAATTTCAGATTAAAAATAATTCTAGTTTTCATATTACCTTTCGGATTCACGCTACTTCTCTCCTCCATTTTTGATTTGCCTTTTTTGAATTTAAAAGTCTCGCTAATGCTTTTTTTCAAAAGTTTCGTAGGCTCAGCTAAATACTGTTTGCTATTTTTAATTTCGTCCACATCCATCTGAAGTTGATCCACAAGTGAGTCATATCTTTAATTTTAAATCATAAATTATTAATAAATAAACACTATAAAAAATATATTTAATAAATTGGTAAAAGGTAGTTTTTTTGCACTAGTGACATAAATGGTACTTTTTAGCACTAGTTACATAAATACCTCTGAATAGTATCCCCATGACTTTTCTTTATTTCCTGAATTTGTCGATTCTTCATATCTAAATCTATTTTCAGTTTTTCCGTCTCCGTCAGCATATCTTCGTTCTTCTCATACATCATGGTCATTAAATTTCCCTGATTTTCAAAAGTTGATAATTGTGATCTAAGAAAACCGTATTCTTGTGCCCAACATCTATCCAAACTTTTTCGAGCCTCTTCCGACTTAAGCAATTCCGATTTTACTTCACTTATTTTCAATAATAAATCCGAAATCTTCTTGTTCAATTCACTATTATTTTTGTAATTTACTGCATTGGTGGATATGGCACTATTAAAACTTTCCTGTAGCGACAACATTTCCGAGTCACGTTCTGCAATTTTTTTAGTTAAATTTATCAATTCTGACTCCATATTTTTTTGCTGCAAGGTTCTTTCCTGTAACTGATTTCGAAGATCTTCTTTTTCTTCCTGACCTCTTTGAATCAATTTCTCGAAATTCTTTATCTGTAATATAAATAAATAAATATCAGAATCTCAAAAGAGGGAAATATTTATTAATACAGATGAAATATTTAATTAGAAATTGAATTTAAATTCCGGTTTATAGTGAAAGATATGAAAATAATGTTAGCCCCACGTTGGACGCCAATTCGGTATAAGAAAATTTATTTGGCGCCCAACTAGTGGAAAAATTGTTTTAACCTCTAGTTAGCCCCACGTTGGGCGCCAAATTTATTATTTTCTTCAATATACAATTATTTCTATCAATTACTTTATTATTAAATTTATTTTTTAATTAATTTTGAATTCCTTTTTCTCATTTTCAATTATTTCTTTATTAATTTTCTAATTTTATTATTTTTTATCTCAAATTTTAGTTATTTTTTCAATATACAATTATTTTTACAATTCTGCAATTATTTTCTTATATTACAAATATATGTTGAAATTTTTTCAATTAATTTTCAAAAACTATAATTATTTTTTTCAATTTTAAATTATTTTTATTACTTTACAAATATTTTCTCCAATTTTATATTATTTCCATTATTCTTCAATTAATATCTTAGATTTTAAAATATTTTTCTCAAACTTTAATAATTTTCTTTAATTTCAAATATTATTATCATTTTGCAATCAATTTTTTCAATTTTCAATTATTTATCTCATTTTTCAAACATTTTTTTTAATTTTCATTTTCTTTTATATTTTTCCATTACTTTTTCTCATATTCAATTATTTTTTAATTAATTTTGAATTTTTTTATAATTTATCACAACTTGCACTTATTTTTTTAATATAGGGGAGAGTGGCCATCAATGTACCAGTTTTTTCAATGAACCATTTCAATTTTCTCAGAAACAATTAAATAAAAATTCTTCTAATTTTAAATATTAATGAAGTTTGCGTAAACACACTACGTCCATAAATTTGAGAAATGTGGATTTATTCTTTACAGAGAAAACTGAAAAAAACTGTTTTTGATGCACTGAAGAAAAAGTTTACCTAAAATACAAACACGTTTTTTAATTGAAATAAGACAATTTAAAAATAAATATACTTAGGATTTATTTTGTATCGGGCCTTAACTACAATATTCTAATGAGATAAAGATTTTGGAATATTGGATTAAGTTATAAAAAACCATTTTTGTTGCAAATGTCATGTTGATTCAATGTACCGGGGAACAATGAACCACCTAAAATTTCAGTGTATTTTCGATTTTCAGAGTGGTATGCCTGATTAAAAAACTAGGCATGCGTACAGCATGTTACAGCGATTGTTATCAGTACTCTTTTCAACATAGCAAAACTAAAATGCCATTTTACCTAGTTAACTTAAATTTGAGGTATATTTATATTATACATTATCAATTAAAAAGTGTTAAGTAATAATTTTTTATAGTATTTGATAGAAAATAAGTTTTTTACAAAGTGAAAATTGCAATATTATTATTGTTGAACATTTTTAGTGTTTTTATAGAGGTGGTTCATTGTGTACCCAGGTTGTTGAAAATGAAAATAGCTTGTTAGTTTAGAAAAATCCTAAATTTTATTATTTAATTAAAATAAATCGTGTATAATATGTGTGCATTACCTAGAGAAGTGTTGTAGTTTTATATTGATGCAAAGAAGTGCTTGAAATTGGTGAAATTGAATAAGTACTATGACCTTGAAAAAAACGAGGTACATGGATGGCCACTCTCCCCTACAATTATTCTTATCATTCTGAAATTATTTTCTTTCATTACAAATATATATTGCAATTTTTTTAATTATTTCTCAAAAAATTACATTATTTTCATCAATTTTTAATTATTTTTATTACTTTGCAAATATTGTCTCGAATTTTTTATTATTTTCATTACTTTTCAATTATATTTCCTAGATTTTGAAAGATATTTCTCAAATTTTAATAATTTCTTTCAATTTTTAATTAGTTTTATTATTTTGCAAGTATTGTCTCGAATTTCGTATTAGTTTTAGTACTTTTCAATTAATTTTCTAGACTTAAAATATTTTTCTCACATTTTAATAATTTTCTTTAATTTCCAATTATTTTGTTATCATTTTGCAATCAATTTTTTCAATTTTTTATTAATCTCACTATTCATTCCTCAATTAAATATCTAAATTTTCAATTATTTTTCTCATTTATCAAATATTTTTTCAAGTTTATTTTCTTTTATCTTTTTGCATTTATTATCCCCACCTTTTAACTAGATACATTAATTATTTTTTAATTAATATCGAATTTTTTTATAATTTATCACAATCTGCACTTATTTTTTCGATATACAATTATTTTTATCATTCTGAAATTATTTTCTTTTATTACAAATGTATATTGCAATTTTTTTAATTTTTCTCAAAAAAAATATAATTATTTCCTTAAATTCCAAATTATTTTTATTACTTTGCAAATTTGGTCTCAAATTTTTTATTATTTTTATTAATTTTCAATTAATTTCCTACTTTTTAAAATATATTTCTCAAATTTTAATAATTTTCTTCAATTTTCAAGTATTAATATTATCATTTTGTAATTAATTTCTTCAATTTTTAATTATTTTTATTACTTTGCAAATATTGTCTTGAATTTTTTATGATTTTCATTACCTTTTAATTAATTTCGAAGATTTTGAAACATGTTTCTCAAATTTTAATAATTTTCTTTAAATTCCAATTAATTTTGTTATCATTTTGCAATCAATTTCTTCATTTTTTTTATTAATATCACTATTCATTCCTTAATTAAATACGTAAATTTTCAATTATTTATCTTATTTATCAATTAGTTTTTTCAAATTTATTTTCTTTTATCTTTTTTGCAATTATGTTTTCCACCTTTTAAATATATTTAAATATATTAATTATTTTTTAATTAATTCTCTAAATTTTTATTTATTATCTTAAATCTAAGTTACTGTATCCACGTTTTAATTCTTTAATCATTCTTCAATTTTTTTTCTCATATTCCAATACTTTCGACAATTTTTGATTATTTTTTTGTTAATTTGCAATGATTTTCACAAATTTTATATTATTTTGATTATTTATTGATTAATTCCGAAAATTTCCATTATTTCTCTCGAATTTTTATTATTTTCTTCAATTAACGATTATTTGTATCGTTTTTCTTTAATTTTTAATTACTATTCTTATCATTTTGCAATGAATTTCTTCAATTTCCAATTATTCTCACTATTAATTCCTCAGTTAAATTCCTAAATTTTCAATTATTTACCTTATTTTTTTCAATTTTTATTTTCTTTTATCCCTTTGCAATTATTTTCTCGACCTTTTAAGTAGATATATTAATTATTTTTCAAATTATTTCCTTAATTTTCATTTATTATTTTAAATCTAAGTTATACTCCCCACTTTTCAATGTTTCAATCAATCTTCAATTATTTTTCTCAAATTTTATCTCAAATTTTAATTACGTTCTTTAATTTTTAATTTTTTTTTTTTTTTTTGATTTGCAATGATTTTCACTAATTTTATATTATTGTGAATATTTGTTGATTAATTCCGAAAATTTTAATTATTTCTCTCAAATTTCCATTATTTTCTTGAATTTACCATTATTTCTATATTGTTGTAATTATTTTTCTAAGTTCAATTTTTTTTCGACATTTTTCAATTTTTTTAAAAAATATGATTTTTTTTCTTCAAATTTTCAATGTTTTAATCATTCTTCAATTATTTTTCTAAAATTTTATATTATCTTGATTATTTGGTCATTATTTCTTAAAATGTACTCAAAATCAAATAAAATTGTCAACTTTTGAGTTACAATAATTACGCTAATTAAGAAACTCTTTAATTTATTATTGTTTTATTTCTCTTCCCCCTCCCTCGGTCAATATTAAGTTTGCAGATGGCAAAAATTTACAAGTCGCCGCCCCTGATTTGGCGCCCGAGTGAAAAAATTGTTTTGATCTCTAGTTGGACTTCTAGTTAAAAAATACTAAAATAGTTTTTAAAAAAACCTTTTCATCAAGCAGTTGCAATCTACCAAGACTCATCGTAGTTTCAGACACCTTCGCATGCAAATTATAAATCATTTTATTTTTGTCCACCAACTCTTCTTCCAATTTTATAATTTTCGGAACATGTTCCGTCGAGCATCTAAGAACCTTTTCCTCCAATTGATCTTGAGCAATTTTAACCCGATTACTAAGATCCACGCAATTTTTCACCGAATTTTCAAACTCATTCGAAACAAAAAATTTTTCCTTAATTAAATTCAATTTTTCCACTTTTTCCTCATACTCTCGAACTTTCTCTTTCCACAATTTACACGTGTCGTTGTACTTCGTCTCAAGTTGCTTCTTATCCAAATTCAAACGCTCCAAATCCTGATCCTTTGAAGCCAACAAAAATTCATACTCTTCCACTTTTTTCCGATTACTAACAGAATCAACTTCCAGCTCTGAAATCACATTTTTAAACACCTCCGTTTCTTGCACCAAATTCTCAATTCTAGACGACTTATCCGAATAATCATCTTTCAATGTTTCGAATTCAAATTTCAGAGAAACGAGACTTGATTTAATTTTCTCCAAATCCTCTTCTAAATTGAAATCAACTTGAATTGACTTATCTTCACTTTCTGTCTTAAAATCACTAGTCCTTCGACTTTCCGATGAAGTTCTAATCCCAGAATCATTTTCCAGAACACTTTTGTCCGACTTCTCGTAAGATGATTCCAAAAAACTGAGTTTCGTGTCTTCGGGCAAATCAAGAGGTTCTAAGACCGGCACCCTGACTAGAGTCTTGAGACAAACACTCGGTGATTTTTCATCGAATAATGAATTTTCGCTAATTGGAATCTTGTAGAAAGAATTTGGAGACGAGGTACTGGAAGGAACTGCCAAATTGAATATTTCGTCCTTTTTCGAAATTTCATCAATTGATTCATCATTCCGTGAATTTTCCAAAACACAATTCTCAACTTTTTGCAATTTTTCCCTAATTTCACAAATTTCTTGTTCCCTGTCTTCCAGATGAGCTTTAAGCTTCTCAATCTCCTCATTTCTCTCATCCAGCTGATCTCGAAGTTCACTCGTTTTCAACCACTGCTCGGTAAATTCAAAAAGTACAGATTCCCTTCTCCCATTCGCAGAATTCTCGTCAACCGATTCATTTTGATTCTTAATTTTCAAATCCTCGAGTTCCTTCTTCGTGATCGATAATTCAAAAACCAACTCGCTCTTTCTTATACTCAAATCGACATTTTTCTTCTTCAATTTCTCAATCGCTTCTCGAAGGGAAATAATCTTTGAAGTGGCTTTCGCATTCTCGGCCTCGAGGCTTTCAATAGTCGTCTGCTCAAAATCCCCGTGACCCTCGTGACTGCTCAAACGTTTTCTTTTTCGATTCGTGATATTATTGATTCGTTCTTTGTAAAAATCCTCGACTTGCTTAACGGAGAATTTTAAAAGATCTTCTCTCTCTGTATCCAGCTCTTCGTTTCTCTTCCTCCAAACTTCTTCCAAATCTTTGATCTTCACAGAATAAAGATCATCAAGTTCTTGACGGATTTTGTGTTCTTTTGTAGAAATAACACTTTTTAGACTCGATAATTCTTGTAATAAAGCATCATTTTCTTTTTTCAATTTCTCGTAATTTTTATCCTTATTCTCTTCTTTTGATTCCTGGTTAATTTCATCATTTTCTTCTTCTAATTCTTCGGTACTTTTACCCTGAGTTCCTTCAGGCGTGTCCTCCTTTTTACAAGATTCTTTTTCTATTTCTTCATTCTTCTTACTCTCTTTTTCGTTCTTCATTTCTTCCATATTTTTATGCATTTCTTCCTTCAATTTTTCGATATTTTTTACAGGTGTAGCGCAGGATGAAACATTCGGGGAACTGACCATGGTGGAAGTTTGGCTCAAACCTCGGGAAGAAACGAGTTTCCTCTGACTTTTTAAGGAATCGGAAATCATCTTATTGATGATTGAGACAAAATTCAAAACATTTTGCGTTTCTAGGTAAAGTTCCGGGGATCTGTTGATGTTGACTAAAATAATCAAATTCTCCTTTCCGGTCAAAGTTTTCTGTAAGTATCTGGTTAAATTGGATTCTCTGAATGGACCCGAAACTTCAGAATTGTTTCGCGAAGTCAGATTTTCTTGAACTGATTTCAGGCATCTGCCCAGGACCAAAAGACTCGCGTTGATGCTTCGGGATTCTTTAATTCTGAGCTCGTCTTTGGTCTTGCGAAGACCTCCACTTCCGGCGAGGTCACAGAAGGTCAAGGTACTTATCTGGGAAAATTTTAAAATTCGTTAAATTCAGCATAAAAATTTTAGGGCTGCCAGCAGACTTGCAGATTGAGAATATAGTGAAAAAAGGGAGTTTTTAATTTAAAAAAGGGGCATTCCATGTGACATTTTCATTCAAAATTTTTTTTTGTTTGGAATAATTTTTTTCTGATTCTATGTGAAAAATAAGGAAACACGTATTTTTTTATTTTTTTATTGAAAAGAAAATTGCAGAAGTTATGAATTTTTGAAATTTAACGTTTTTTCAAATAGAGCATTTTTAACCTTCGTTTTTCTCCGTTATTATTAGTAAATTGAAAATAATGCCCTACATAAAATTTGTTCAATTTTTCTTAGATTTTTTAGACATGTAGTAAAAAATAATGAATTTTCAACAAAAATACATGAAAAATTGAATTTCCGCCTAAAAAGTGACTTTTTTCAAAACCGAAGGTCTTGATTTTCGATTTTTTTCTTTCCATGTTGATACTGATTAATAAAGAAATTTTTCTCGTAAGTCTAAAAGTGGTGCTCTTTAGCGTTTTAATTATATTTGCATTTATATAGTTTACTTTTACATTTTTTTAAATTTTAACCTTCTGTTACAAAACAAAAGAACTGTTACGCACAGGAATTTGTTTGAATTTGTTTCATTTCTATAATTCATAATTTAACCTTTTTGCAACAAGGAATTATTATAAATATCATTGAAACATTAAAGAGCACCACTTTTAGACTTACGAGAAAAATTTCTTTAGTAATCAGTATCAACATGGAAAGAAAAAAATCGAAAATCGAGACCTTCGGTTTTGAGAAAAGTCACTTTTTAGGCGGAAATTCAATTTTTCATGTATTTTTGTTGAAAATTCATTATTTTTTACTACATGTCTAAAAAATCTAAGAAAAATTGAACAAATTTTATGTAGGGCATTATTTTCAATTTACTAATAATAACGGAGAAAAACGAAGGTTAAAAATGCTCTATTTGAAAAACGGTAAATTTCAAAAATTTATAACTTCTGCAATTTTTATTCAATAAAAAAAATACGTGTTTTCTTATTTTTCATATAGAATCAGAAAAAAATTATTCCAAACAAAAAAAAATTTTGAATGAAAATGTCACGTGGAATGCCCCAAAAGTGAGTTAGCAATAAGTTTAATATTACTGATATTAATTTATTTGTAGCTAGCCTGTAGAAAAAGTCATTTTTTGAAGAAAATAATTGAAAAATGACAAAACAAATTGAAAAATTGAATAAAATAACAAAATAAAGAAAAAAATTGAAACGAAATAATTAAAATTTGAAACAAATAATTGAAATGTTTCACAAATAATTGCAGTTACAAGAAAATAATTGAAAAATGATAGAAAATAATTAAAATTGGAAAAAAAAATTTGAGACGTTAAAAATCAAAATTTTGAGTAAATTAATTGTGTAAATAATTGTGGTATTGATGAAATAATTAAAATGTAAAGAAACTGATTGAAAAATGGGTTACTGACATAAATAATTGAAAAGTGGTGTAAAAATTGAATTTTTTTAGGCAATAGTTTAAAAATTGCAAAAAAGAAAATGATAGAAGTTTCAAGAAAAAAATGGAAATTTGAAATAACTAAAAAGTGTCAAAAAAAATTATATACTTAAAAACAGTTTAAAACTGACAAAAATAACTTAAATTAGGAAAAAAATTAATGGAAAATGAGAAATATATAATTCAAAAGTGAAGTAAAAAATAAGAAGATTAATAAATTAATTGAAAAATTGTTTAAAATAATTGAAAATTTAACGATATAGTCAAAATGTAAGGAATCAAATTTTATAATGAAATAAATATTTATAAACGGGTGTTAATAAATTTATGAAAATAAAAATTTTGAAAAAAATGCCATTTAAGGATAATACTTTCAAAATGTCAAAAATATTTGTAAATTGACAAAAATAACTGTAATTTGAAAAAAAATAATTGAGAAATGACAAAAATAATTGATAACTGGTGAAATGAATTAAAAGTTTGAAGACAATACTTGAAAAATTGACGAAACAATTGAAATATTTATAAACTAATTGAATAACATAAATAATTGAAAGCTAGTGTAAAAAATGAAAATTTATGGACAATAATTGAAAACTTGAAAAAAATATTAGAAAATTGATGAAAATATTAGAAATTTGAAGAAAATAATTGAAAGTTTAAGAAAATAATTAAAGTTGAAGGAAAATAATTCAAATTAAAAGAGCATAATTTAAAAATGTCAAACAAAGTTAAATATTAAGAAAGTAATAGAAGGTTGTAGGAAATAATTGAAAAAGGTGTAAAAAATTAATAAATTAGTATTAATAATAAACAGGATGAAGAAAATGATTCAAATTTAAAAAAAATAATTAAAATTTGAAGAGGATTATTCAAAAAAGGCAAAACGAAAGTTAAATATGAGAAAAGTAATTAAAGTTCGAAGATAATAATTGAAATTTGTAGAAAATAATTGAGAAATGTCAAAAATAATTAAAAACTGATGAAAAAAATTAAAAATTTGAGGACAATTCTTGAGAAATTGACAAAATAATTGAAATGTGAAGAAACTAATTGAATAGTAACAATAATTTAAAAATTGCAAAAAAAATATTAGAAGTTTAAGGAAAATAACAGAGAGTTGAAGAAAATAATTAATTCTTAAAGAAAATAATTGTAATTCGAAGATTATAATTCAAAAACGTCAAAAAAAAAGTTAAATCTGAAGATAGTAATTAAAGTTTGAAGAAAATAATTGAAATTCATAGAAAATAATTGAGAAATGAGAAAAATAATAATTGATAACTGGTATAAAAAAATAAATATTTGAAGAAAAAACTTAAAAAATGGGGAAAAAATTGAAATGTTAAGAAACTAATTGAAAAATGACATAAATAAATGAAAGCTGGTGTAAAAATTGAAAATTTATAGACAATAATTGAAAAATTGCAAAAAATATTTGCAGTTTGAGAAAAATAAATGAAAATTAAAGAAATTAATTAAAGTTTGAGGAAAATAATTGAAATATGAAAAGGATAATTCAAAAATGTCAAACAAAATTAAATATTAAGATAGTAATTGAAGTTTGTAGGAAATAATTGAAATTTTTAGAAAATAATTAAATATGGATAATAATTGAAAAATTTCAAACAAATATGAGAAGTTTGAGGAATATAACAGAAAGTTGAAGAAAATAATATGTCTATAGAAAATAATTGAAATTTAAAGCTTTTAATTCAAAAACGAGAAAAAAAATCTTAAATATGAAGAAAGTAATTAAATTTTGAAAAAAATAATTGAAATTTGTAGAAAATAATTGAGACATGTCCAAAATAATTAATAACTGGTGGAAAAAATTAAAAATTTGAAGACAATGCTTGAGAAATTGACGAAATAATTGAAATGTGAAGAAACTGATTAAATATCGATAATAATTGAAAAATATCAAACAAATATTAGAAGTTTGAGGAAAATAAAAGAAATTTGAAGAAAATAATATGTCCAAAGAAAATAATTGAAATTCGTAGAAAATAATTGATAAATTTACAAATAATTGATAACTGGTTTAAAAAATAAAAAATTTGAAGACAATACTTGAAAAATTTAGAAAAAAATTGAAATGTTAAGAAAATAATTGAATAATGACATGAATAATTGAAAGTTGGTTTAAAAATTGAAAATTTGTAGAGAATATTTGAAAAATAAAAAAAATATTTAAAGTTTGAGCAAAATAATCGAAATTTGAAGAAAATAATTACAGTTTGAAGAAAATAATTAAAATTTAAAGATGATACCTAATTCAGAAGCGGCAAAAAAAACTTGAATATGAAAACAGTAATTAAAGGTTTGGTGAAAATAATTGAAAAAGGCGTAAAAAAATAAATAAATAAATAAATAATAAAAATTTATTAATATTTGAAGAAAATAATTGAAAAATGATGTTAGAAATTTAGAAATTGATGACAATAGAAAAAATTGAATAAAATAATTTAAATTTGAAGAAAATAATTAAAAAATGACAAAAACATTTTAAATATGAAGAAAATAATTGAAAAATAATAAAAGTAATAATATTTGAAAAATAAAAAAAATATTAAAATTTTGAGCAAAATAATTGAAATTTGAAGAAAATAATTACAAAATGAAGAAAATAATTGAAATTTAAAGATGATACCTAATTCAGAAGCGGCAAAAAAACTTGAATATGAAGACAGTAATTAAAAGTTGTAGAAAATAATTGAAAAAGGTGTTAAAAAAAAAAATAAATAAATTATTAAAATTTGAAGAAAATAATTAAAAATTGATGTTAGAAATTTAGAAATTGATGACAATAGAAAAAATTGAATAAAATAATTTAAATTTGAAGAGAATAATTAAAAAATGGCAAAAACATTTTAAATATGAAGAAAATAATTGAAAAATAACAAAAGTAAACTGAAACTGGTGAAGAAAATGTAAATATTTCTGACATTAAATTAAAAATTGAAGAACGTAATTGAATGTTAAGAAAATAATTAAAATTTGAAGCGAATAATGAAAAATGTCAAAAACATTTTAGATAATTAAATTGAAGAACATAATTGAAATTTTAAGAAAATAATTGAAAAATGACAAAAATAAATGAAAACTTGTGTAAAGACTGAAGAAAATGAAATTAATATTTGAAAAAATTAAATTCAAAATCGCAAAAATACTTCAAAATTGGCAAAAATACTTTAAAGTTGACAAAAGTATTTTAAAAATGACAGAAATAATTGAAAAGAGTAATTAAAAAAAAAAAAATATGGAATTGCTCTCTAAATCTGAGATGTTTAAAAACTAACATTTTAACAGTGAAAACTCGTTTACCATTTCGAATAGTAATTTTTTTCTAAAACTTCAGTACAAAACTACGAATTTAATTTATTATATTATTATAGCCCGTATACTGATGAAATAAAAAATAAAATAAAATAAATTAGTCAAAGTAATTTTAAGTTATATTCAACTCTTAAAAGAATTAGTAGATTTCTATTTAATAATTACATTAGTTATTTTTTACTATTTAATTAGGTAAATTTAACTGCTCAATTAGTAGTTTCTTACTATTAATTAGTTATTTTTTACTAATTGAAAAAGAGAAAGCTCGTTCACGATTTTAACCCCTAAATACGGTAGTTTTTAACTAATTCAGATTTAGAGAGTGGAATATGGAAAAATCTAATTGATTTATAAAGTAAATTATTTATTAAAAATGCCTCTCCTCCCGTCGCTGAAATAGATATTTTACTAAAAAGTGAGAAGTGTGTTTTTTAAAAAAAAAGTTAGTAAAAGTGAGAAAAATGATGAGTCACTGGCAGCCCTGAAAATTTAAAACACAAAATAAAATACTTACAATCACATCCTCGGGTTTGAAATTTTTCCCATACTTTAACAACGTCATAGAAAAAATGGCATGTGATCTGGAACTTTTTGGATTTAAAAAAGTGTCCGCGACCCTCAATCTCGATTTTCCGGACATCATAATCTGAAAAGCTTCTGCGCCATTGGCTGCAAAAATTTTTCTAACTCCCTTAACATAACTGTTTCCGGTTTTATCTGTAACTAACTTCAATTGCTTGTTTTTTCCCTCCTCGTCTAACAAGTCGTAAATACCTTCGTTATAAATTTCAATAAAAGATAACCAAACTGAGTGAAAACAACCTTCTTCCTTTAGAGGAAGATCTCCTAATTTTAAAAATAGATCCAGATCTTGCAATTTCTCGATTCTTTTGCTAGTCAAAATCTGCTCTTTTGCAATTATATTCGACACTTTGTCTACTTTGTCCAATGGGCAAACGAAATTTCCATTTCCTGGTTTAAAAATAGCCGACTTGGCGCACTTGATATTTGAAAATAAGAACTTTATGGTGTTGGGAATTATTCCTAAAAAATTATCAGAGCCGAAAAAAGAATATGATTTTCCGGAACTACTTGTCCCGTAACTCATCAGGGTTGAACTTTGACCTTCTATGAATTCTAAGACACTCTGTTCTGCAACTTGGGTAAAAACTTGAGATTGAGAAATTTCCGTATTAAGAATCTCGGTAAATTTGTATTTTCGTAAATTTTGCGTATCTAGGTTATGTGGATGTTTTGATGATTTTGATAAACTGTCACTAATTGGGATTTTCGTTATTATACTTGTGGAATTAATAATTGTGAATATTTCATTCGGATTTTCAGAATTTAAGTAAAATTTGCCCACTAGGGGGCGCATTCTCAAAAAGATTTTTATTTTTTGTGAAAAATTCGAATCATCTTGTAATGAATCTAACGAGAGTGAGGTTATCTTTTCCGAGTCCTCGAATTGCGGTTCTGACTGCTCCCAAACATGACTCGTTTGTTGACAACTATTTTCGTCCATTTTGAATATTTTCGTAAAACCTGAAATTGAAAACATTTCATTAAAAAATAGGGGCAAAAAAGTCTACTCTACATAACCTATAATTTTTATAAAAAGTAAAAAAAGTTAATTCATCGTTTAATTTTTGTAAAAGTTTCGGATTTTTGGATAAAATAAATTTTTGATGATTAAATAATTAAAAATAACAGAATTTTAATTTAAAATCAAACTGAAATATCTTCTGTTTAAATTTTTTTAAAGTTGGAACTAATTTAGAGGTTTAAATTAAAAGCATTTCAGGCATCTAGAAATTTAAATCAACTTGAAATTAATTCAAATTTATCAAAATTGACTTTAAACTAATTTTAAATTAAATCGAAAATTATTTGAGGTTAATTTAATATTTAAAATTAATTCGAAAATTATTTGAAGATAATTTAAAATTTATTTGAAACTTATTTGAAAGGACTTAAAATTAATTTGAAACTAGTTGGACATTAATTTAAATTAATCTAAAATTGACTTGAATCCAATTTTAACTAATTTCGAAAAATATTTGAGGTTATTTTGAAACTGATTTTAACTTGAAACCAATTTTAACTTAAATCGAAAATTATTCGAGGTTGATTTCAAACTGCTTTGAAATTAACATGAAATTAATTAAAAATATATTGAAAATTAATTTTAAGTTGATTTGAAATTAATTCGTAACGGATGTAAAGGTAAATTAAAATTGTTTAGAAGATAACTTGAAATAGCTAAAATACAAAAAGTTAGGCTCATTTTAAAATACTAGAATATTGGAAAAAATTGTATTCACTTTGATTATGAAAAGAAAATTCTAAAAATAACGCACCTTTGAAAAAATTAATTTCGATGAGATCAGTCAGATAATAACAGTAAAACACGTCAAGAAAATTATTTTTGTTAATAAAATGACAATATTAAAAGTTTATAAGAAAACTTCAACGGCAATTGAAATCATTATTAAATTACAATTTATAAATTAAAGATAGCGGCGTTTTAAAATCGCGACGAATTTTCAAGAATTGAATTATTAAATTATAAATAATAATTTATGAGTTTTCGCGATAAATAAACGACCATTTCCTTGAATATTTTGACACTACTATGAATATAACGTTTGGTGACATTTGCCAAGCGCTTGTTTAATAAATTTACGATTTTGTTTTTTACCTGTTTTTTAACTTGCTTGAAGTAATTTTTAATTATTAAATAAAAAGTGGATCGGCGGTAAAAAAAGTTTTAATTTTGGATAAATATAAATAATAATAGACTCTTTATATTATATATTTAATAACAAATAACAATAACAAAATTTAAATTAATTAATCAGAAATAATCAACAATGTGATTTATTAATTTGGAAATTCGCGCCAAAAACTTTTAGTCGCATATTTTTTAGGCCATTTGGAATTTCGAATTCTTTAAAATAAATATGGATTTAAATGAAATGGGATTTAAATAACAAGAGATTTAAATAAAAGTTACTGAGAAATAAGATCTATAAAATATAAATTCGTTGACCCGGAAATTCTGTTAAGTAAAAATTCCGATTTATTTAAATTCGATTCAAAGAACAAGATTTTTTTATGATGTAATAACTTTTTCTACTTACTACTTATTTCATGTATCACCATTATTTCAACAAATTTTAGTTATTTTCTTCAATTTCTAGATTTTTTCTCTCATTTTCTACTTTTTGAGAAATTTTAACTATTTATTCCTTCTTTCAAATTTTGTCTAAGTTATTTTAAAAAATTTTCCTTTTATTTTTCATATAAACCTTAATTCATTTTCACAAATTTCTAGTTATTTTATCACTTTCTAGTATTTTTTCCCTATTTTTTAGTTATTTCTCTCATTTGCTTGTTAATTTTTTACTTACAGTAATTTTTGTCATTTTTTAATTTCTTCTTTTAAATGTTAATTATTTTTTAAGTTTCTTCCATTTTTTTTCAATTTCTAGATATTTATTCAACTTCTAATAATATTTTTTTCCTTTTCAGGGTACTTTTCTTTATATTTTTTTTATTTCTACTGATTATCTCTTTTTAGGGCATTGTAATAGTTTTGCTTCAAAGCTATAATTTTACTTTAAAATATTTTCCTTTTTGATACTATTTTCCAATTTTGAGGTTACATACTCTTTTTTAAGAAAAAATTGGAGAAGAGAGTTTACGTTAAAAGTCAGATTTTTGCCATTCGAAATTGAAAAACTAATTCCAGTCTAATTTTACTTGGAAGTAAAAACAAAATAAACGAAAACGGATAATTGTATAAAAATTAAAGATATTTGCCATTCAGAAACAAATTTATATTTTCTCTCATTTTTGAATCTAAAAACTCTTTATTTAGTATCCAATTACGAGTTTTAATAAAAGTTCCTTCCTCTATTTCAAAAAGCAAAATAATGTCTTCAAACATAACCTTTTCTCGAATTATAATTCACGGTCGTGACGTCACGAAACAAAAATGGCTTCCTTTAATTAAAACCGCGTACCACCAGATGGCGTATCGAAGTTTATTCATTTCCCAATAGATGTCCAATTTCTCTTTAATTTCCAACCAGACTCGAAACCTCTGCTATTATTATCATTATTCAAAAATTGATTAAGCTCCATTCTGCAAAATTGATTAAAACTGAATCGCGTGGATTTGCATATTAATAAATATTTCGGTAGCTGGTATGTAATTCTTAATGTAAATAAATGTCATGGAATTCCAAGGTTGAGAAAGCACAAAATGGAACAAGAGAAGCTAGAAATTGCGAGAAACAGTGTAGAAGGGAGAAAGCTCGAAATATCTTCAAAGGAGAAATGCGGCAATTTATATGCGTGTCGCCTGGCCCATTAAACGAAGCCAATCAAAGCCAGAGCTAATAGCTCCGTGCCGCCCGTTGAAGATAGGTCGGATGATGTTCATTCGGTATCACAGCATCAGAATCTATTGGGCACAAGCAGCCACTGTGTACAGTGACTCTAGCAGTCTTAACTCATCAGGGTTGGCGGTACCTTTCAAACCTACAATCCTCTCCTTGTATCGACAGACCGGCCCTTTTTGCCCCACAATTTTGCTTTTCGCCTTTACCGCTCTCTTCGTATATATCGCCTCATCACAAACGCCTTCTATTCGTTTTAATGATACCGCAAAAGCCAAGCCGCCCAATATTTTAAAACCGCACATAGTCCAAATCTATCATTCAGTTTTGACGAGCCAAAATTTTAGTCTCAAATCTCGCCACTAAAATGCCCGCAAGTTCGCTTTAATTAGGGAAGGATGAAATTCGCGTTTGGTCCCCGTGTTGGGCGCCAAATATTATTTTTGTCACTGCTTGTGAATTTCGGGAATTACTCATGGATTTAATTTTTATTTGACAATAATCTTAAATACTTGTAGCATCTTTCTTAACCTTTAGATCAATGAAGAATATTGTTTAATTGTGAGTTTTTGACAAAATTATAATTTTATACATAACCTCCAAATACACGGAAGATCTTTTGCGCAGTCTCGGGCATAAACCTACAATCCGTTCAAAAAATACGTAACGCTCTTTTGGATCTATTTTGACCCCCTGCAAATACAAAAAATCAATACCCAATATACAAATGCGACATGTAACTCTTTTGTAAATTTTTCCTTATTTGAAAAAGATTTTCTAGAGAGTTTGTTCTATAATTCTTACTACACACTTATTAAATAATAATTATAAATTTAGTAATTATAAGAATTTGTCACTTGGTAGAATAGTACAGATGAGGAATAATTTTTTTTTCAACATTTCGACTTGGAAGATTGATAAATTTTTATTTCTCATCTAACTTATAAATTTGATTCAATAATCTGCAGATACATTAATATTATCGATTGATATTCATGTAATTGAGCAAACTTTAGAATTAAAAAAAGTGAAACATGTACTTAACCCTCAACTGCTAGACTGGGTCTAACAGACCCCGTTTTTTAGAGACTCTTTTTTTACTATTTTCAATCTACAGTCCGCTGTAGCAGAGAGCGGAAAAAGTCTACCGGGTCTGTCAGACCCAGTCTAGAAGTTGAGGATTAAAACTCAGTGGCGTAACTGGGAGGGCAAGGACCCTGGGCCAAAAAAGAAAATGGGGCATCAATTATATATAATAATTTACAGGTTTAATTCCTTCAATGATTCATTCAGTCCACACCTGACATTTGTCACAAGATGTTCTTTTCTTTTCAAATTTTTAAATCATATTTCACCTTTTTAACATTTTCTCAAATTTTAAATTTATGGTAATTTTAATTTCTTCAAATTTCAGTTAATGTGAACTTGCATTGATTAAAAGTCAAATTATCCAGATTTCAGATATACTAAATTTGAAGTGGTTTAAAAATTTATTCAATTCTTAATAATTCTTTTCTATTATGATTTTAATTACTTAAACTACAGTTGTGTAATATTTTTATCATTTTTCAATTATTTTCTGCAATTTTTAATTATTTTCAAATTCTTTCTCTTAATCTTAATCTTAAATCTACCTTCTTTAAATTTCAGTCATTTTGTTTAATTTTTTCAATCACTTTTTCAATTTTAATTATTTTGCCCTTGACATTAAATCAATTTAATTATTTATTCCTAAATTTTATATTATTCATTGCAAATTTAAATTTAGTTTTTTAATTTACTATTATTTTCGCCATTTTGCAATTATTATTTTCAATTTTTAATTATTTTATTAATTTTTGAATTCATTTCCTTAACTTCCAAATAGAATCTCAAGTTTTAATTATTTTGTTCGAATTTTATTTACTATTTTGTGATCGTTAAGATTTTCGATTTTCCAAAAATAGTGTAAATCGACTCATTTTCATCTAAAAAGCGTAAATTTTCATTCCTAAGCAAATGTCCAGATGTATGTATGTATGTATGTATGTGTGTGTGTGTGTGTGTGTGTGTGTGTGTGTGTGTGTGTGTGTGTGTGTGTGTGTGTGTGTGTGTGTGTGTGTGTGTGTGTGTGTGTGTGTGTGTGTACGTGTGTGTGTATAGCGTTTTTTGTCGCCAGGATATCTCGTGAACGCTTCAACGGATTTCAATAAAATTTGGATGACTTTTTAAGCTGGTGAATATCTAAATTTGGACACAGGGATTTTTGAAAATACCCAATCAAATTTTGTTGAGCACCTTTTTTCATCGAAAAAAATCGTTTTTTGCCAAAATTTTTTCCAAGCTAAAAATACAACTTAATGAATAAAAAAATCATATTCCTTATCTCAAAACGAGTCGATTGACCTATATAACATATAAAAAACATTTATGACCAGTATTTTTTTGAATTGTTTGGAATCTTGACACTTTTGGTTTTTCCATATCAATAACAATGGTTTTGATTTTGAATTTTTTATTTTTCCGCATTTCATTTCCAGCTTCATGTTTACATTTCCTTATATTCTGCTGGCTCATACTTATTTTATAATGTTAAATATAAACTCCTGCAGTATAGTAGATTGGTAATAAACATTTTAAAAAGTTATGATTTTATATTGTTATTTGTTTTTCTCAGACGCCATCTTGAAAATGTATTTTACTTAGGTTTTCTACAGTTTTCTACGTATATTACGTATTGTACCTCTATAACAAAAAAGATCTCTGCTCTTAGGATCTCGAGACTTCGAGATATTAAATCGATTAATTCGATATTTTTCTAGAGCCTGCGCAGAACGTTCTTTTATGTATTTGGAGGTTACGTAAAAAGGTTTATTTTTTCTTGAGATGAAATCCTTGTTATTTTAACAAGGCTTGTCTAACTAGTTCTCAATTTTAGAATTAATCTTGCACCCATTGATATTTTAACAAAGATAATCCAATTCAACTAAAATCGTTCTGAATATAGTCCTATAGTTGATTTTGGTAAAGATAATTTTTTCAGTAAAGAAAATTTGTGAAACTTTGAAGTACATGATTAAAAGTGTTTATTAAAGGTTCGAGTCCATATATAGAATAAATGGCCCATAACAGTAACGTGACTTAAATAGAACACAACGTTTATTACTGATCTGAAAATCTTTTCATGATTGGGGTTGTAAATCAGGATCTCCCCGAGATTGCAATACTTTTATGATACTTGTCAGCATATTATTTTATCCGTGTACGTATACCCAATGTGTCCATTTTATTTCTGGACATAATACCAGCAGCTCCTTTTATGGGGTCTTTAATAGCATTGGAATTATACACCGGGATGAATTCGATTGATACAGAAATCTCTTTGACTGAAGTCTTCATCCCTCGGCTGCTTTTATTGCATGCAATATTTTCTAATCGACTGCGTATACAAAAATTAGACGAATTTTTGTCTCGGTCTTCCTCGGGTGAAAATAATGTTTTCTTGAATTGGGAAAATAAAAAAAAAAATAATTTCTTATGTTACAAAAATTCCAATTAGAGTTTTCAACTACAAAAATATACTCTGTAAATATGATTTTTAGTTAAATTCATTTTTAGGTTATGTCAGGAAACAAATATTTTATTACAAGTCTGTTAAATAATTTAGTTAGTCCAAATTTAACTAATTTTTAGTTATTCTTTTACTGCTAATTAGTCATATATTACTAATTAATTTTCACTACTTGCTGGAACAAAAAGTCATCAACGATTTTACTAATAAATAATTAAAGTTATTTTTATCTAATTCAGATTTATAGAGAGTGCACTTTTTATTTTTTAGTTATTTTCTTCATTTGTTAATACTTTCCGTCATTCAATAATTATCATAATCTTTCTCGAATCATCCTCCTTAATTTTCAATTATATACTTTCGTTATTTTTTAATTATAGTCTTCAATTTTAAATTGTCTTCTTCAAATTAAGATTAAGTTTTTAAATCTTTTCTGATATTAAAAAAATTTATTTATTTATTCATTTTTTAAAATTAAAATTAATTATTTTATTAAATTATCAAAGAATTTTTTCAATTTAAGTTGCTTATAGAAGAAGCTTCGTAAAACTTAAGATTTCATATTTTTCAAAAATAAGTTTTTTTTTACTGAAAATTTTTTTTTACATATTGCATAGTTTCTTCAATTTTAATAGGAAAGTCATTTCTATATCTAGTTATTTTCTTCATTTTTTTCCGTTCCTAACGTAAGTTTTCAATTATTATTTTTTTAATAAAAATTATTTTCCTAAATTTTTAATTAGTTTTTATTATTCTTCTTCCATTTTCAATTATTTTCTTAACTTTCGATTATTTTCTTTATTTTTTAATTGTTGTCCTCGATTTTAAATTCTTGTTGGTAATTTTCAACTATTTCAATAATATTTCAACTACTTTATTGGATTATATTTTATTTCTTATTTTATTTATTACATTTCCTGTTATTTTCTCAAAATTTTTGTTTTCTCATTTCTTTAATTGTTTTATAAATTTCAATTTCTCTTTTTCACTATTGAATTATTTTTCCTAACTTTCAAATAATTATTTTTTTAAATAATTTTCATGATTATTAAATTTTTTTCAAATTTAAGTCTATTTTCCAATTTTATTAAATATATTCTTCAATTTTTTTAGCTCTATTAGTAAGTTTTCAATGACATTCTTCATTTGTAAATTATTTTTTCCATTAAGAGTTATCTTCCAAAATTTCCAATCAGTTTCTTGACTTTTTGGTTTTTTTTTACACTTTCCCCTTATTTTCAACAGTTTTAAATTATTTTTTTCAAATTTCAGTGACTCGTTTGACTTTTTTAAATTGCTTTAAATAATTTTTTTCCAAATATCTTTCTAGTTTTTTCATATACTTTTTTCAACTTTAGATTATTTCTTTTCACTTTAAATTTCTCTCTTCAATTATTTTAATTTCTTCGTAATTTTTCATTAATCTTCATCTTTTAATTACTTTCTTAAAATTTAAATAGTTTGTTTATATTGATTTTTTTTTATTTTTTAATTTTTTTTGGCATTTTTAAATAAATTTCGTCATATTTCAATTTGTTTCAGTTGTTAATTATTTTCTCCAAATTTTGAGTAATTAATTTTAATTTCATTTATTTTTTCTTCAACTTTTTATTTTCTTTC
This sequence comes from Ganaspis brasiliensis, assembly GCA_037103525.1. Taxonomy (NCBI): domain Eukaryota; kingdom Metazoa; phylum Arthropoda; class Insecta; order Hymenoptera; family Figitidae; genus Ganaspis; species Ganaspis brasiliensis. Next base: position 5,239,834 of record JAZKLR010000022.1, on the reverse strand, counting down.
ATACATTTTTATTATTTTTCTTCCATTTTCAATTATTTTCTTAACTTTCGATTATTTTCTTTATTCTTTAATTGTTGTCCACAATTTTAAATTCTTCTTGATATTTTTCAATTATTTCAATAATATTTCAACTACTTTCTTAATTTTTTTTTATTTTATTTCTTATTTTATTCATTACATTTCATGCTATTTTCTTAAACTTTTTATTTTCTCATTTCTTCAATTGTTTCATAAATTTCAATTTTTCTTTTTCACTTGCCAATAATTTTTTTTAACTTATAAATAATTATTTCAAATAATTAATAATTATTATATTTTCATGTTTATTCATTTTTTTTTAAATTTATGTCTATTTTTCAGTTTTATTAAATATATTCTTCAATTTTTTCAGCTCCATTTGTAAGTTTTCAATTACATTCTTCATTTGTAAATTATTTTTTCCATTAAGAGTTATCTTCCAAAATTTCCAATTAGTTTCTTGACTTTTTAGTATTTTTTACATTTTCCCTTTGTTTTCAACAGTTTTAAATTACTTTCTTCAAATTTCAGTGGCTCGTTTGACTTTTTTAAATTGCTTTAAATAATTTTTTTCCAATTATCTTTTTAATTTTTCAATTACTTTTTTCAATTTTAGGTTATTTCTATTCACTTTTAATTACTTTTTTCAATTATTTTAATTTCTTGTTATTTTTTCATTAATCTTCTTCATCTTTTAATTACTTTCTTAAATTTTTAATAATTTGTCTATATTTATGTTTTTTTTTCATTTTTTCATTTTCCTTTAATAAATAAATTAAATAAATAATAAAATAACTTTTTAAATAAATTTCGTCATATTTAATTTTGTCTCAGTTGTTAATTATTGTCTCCAAATTTTGGGTATTTTAATTTAATTTTGTATTATTTTCTTCAACTATTTTTTTTTTTTTACATTTTTATTATTCTTCTTCCATTTGGAATTTTTTTCTTAACATTCGATTATTTTCTTTATTTTTTAACTATTGTTGTCCACGATTTTAAATTATTCCTGATATTTTTCAATTATTTTAGTAATATTTCAATTACTGTCTTCAATTTTATTTTATTTTTTATTTTATTTATCACATTTCATGTTATTTTCTTAAACTTATTATTTTTTTCATTTCTTCAATTGTTTCATAATTTTCAATTTCTCTTTTTCACTTTTCAATTATTTTTTCTAACTATTCTTCAAATAATCTTTATTTTTAGTAATTTTTTTTAATTTTAAGTGAATTTTTCTGTTTTATCAAACATATTCTTCAATTTTTTATAATTCTCTTCTTCGATTTCAAAATTACATTCTAATACTGCTTTAATTATTTTGTACAATTCTCATTTATTTTTTTCCAAATTTCAGTTTTATTCTTCAACGTCATTAATAATGACGATTTTCTATTTTCAATTATTTTTTGTATTTTCTCAATGTTTTGCTACATTTCTCATTTATTTATTTTCTTCTATTTCAAATAGATTCTGGAGTTTTTTCAATTTTCTGAAATTCATTCTTCAATTTCATTATACATTTTTTAATCTTTTCAATTATATTTAATCTTCAAGTTTAAAACTTTTATATTTCATTGTTTCAAGTATTGTTTTTTCAATTTTTGTAACCTTTTTAAAAATTTAATTGCACCTTCCTTTTATTTAATATCTTCACTGTTCTTCAGTTCGTAATATATTTTTTTGTCACTTCTTCAATGTTTTGTGATATTTCTCACTTTCTTTCTTCATTTCTCTTTTATTTTCTTCTACTTTAAAAAGATTCTGGAATTTTTTCAATTCTCAGAAATTCAGTCTTCAATCTCATTGTACATTTTTCAATATTTCCAATTATATTTAATCTTCAAATTTGAAATTGTTGTATTTCATTGCTTTAAATATTGCTTACAAAGTTCATTAACTTTTTAAAGTTTTGATTGCATTCTTCCATTTTATTTCAAATCTTCAAATGTTCTTCAGTTTTCAATATATCTTTTTTTCAATGTTTTGTTATGTTTTTTACGTTATTTCTTCATATTTCAATTTGATTTCCTCTGTTTTAAACAGGTTTTTAAATATTTTCTTCAATTTTCAAGTCTCTCGTTGACGTTTCAATTAAATTACGTATTATATTTTATATTTTATTGTAAAGTGTTATTTAATTTCCGTGCACTCTTTTCATAATCTTCTCCCTTAAATTTATTTACATTATTTTTATCTCTAAATTTCCCTATTATAATAATTGACATTAATGTGGTTATTTCTGTGACCATATGTTCAAGAACTTAATAACGTTGTCATATCTCGTTTTAAAAATACACCCACATCTATATATCTAACTATATATTAACAATTAGTGTGACGAGCACTGTTACCGAAACAGGAGGTTACGATTTATATTGATGATACTGATGTTTGTCAAGGGAGGGTAATGACGATGAAGATGAGGATGACTATGACGAAGATAGTAAAGCACGCCCGATTAGGAAGTGGATGATAGGATGCCAGCCGTGTTTCGAATCAATTCCGATAATAATGACGAGTTGTAAGTGTTATAACATCAAGATGACCAGACTGATATACAGTTAAGATAGGTAATTACTCCAACATATTGCCCTTACAAGTGACACATGCACATAACAATTTTAAATGACTTCTAAAAACATCACTTGACCGACATTTACAACAATTCACTTTATATTTGGAAGAAACTTTATGTTTAGGGAAAATTTTATATTTAGAAAAAAGTTTCTATTTAGAGGAAATGTCATATTTAGAAGAAAATCAAAATTTCCCAGAGAAATCAATAAAACTCGTTGAAAGAAGATGACAAAAAACGGATAAAATTTGATCAAGGAATAAACTTTCATAAATATGACATAATGAAGAAATTAACAGATCTGCTGTTAATAGGGGTTCAAAATTGATGCGGGCCATGATTGGATACATCGATCATATGATTTTCTTTGATGAATTAAACGAATTGTAAAGAAGGGACAGATGTCGAAATTTTTGTCTGCCTTGAGCATTTTAGAAAATGATGCCACTAAAATCAATAATGCGTCATCGAGATCACTCGGACGATATATTAACTAACATATAATGGTTTAAAAACGAAATTATGTGCCCTTGTTCATCACCCTAATGACGCCAACTGTCATGAAAGTAATCTCTTTGACGTATTCACTGATCCACTTTCATTTATCTTAGTTATTAATACCAAAATCAACAAATGCTGTTGTACATAAAAATATCAAAAACAGGGTGATAGATACATAAACTACGTATAAAATATATCTAAAATATACCTGGAAATGTTACGTTCAAAAATCCAAATTTTAATTCAATTTCCAACTAATTTTGAACGAACACAATTTAATACACTCAATGTATACTATCCAGGAAATCAATTATTCACAGAACAAACGGTTGGATTATGATGTATGCAGATAACTATCTTCCATTGTTGAGAGTCTTATTTATGCCCGATAAATGAGAAGATAAAAACCAAGCCTCTACATATGATGAGTCTCAGAAATTATCATCAAGATCCAAAGATTGTCGAAAAGTTTCAATATTTCGTGGAAAGTGTGTTAGGACACTTAATGGATTCACTTTTCGAGACTAATTCGTGTATCTAGAATCATTATTATCAACGGAAATGATGCAATCATCAACGGCCGTTGACTCGGAAATGATAATTAAAAAAAAAAAATTCTCCCCCTCTAATGAATACTAATTCTAAAAGAAAAGATTTCCTGAATCAAATTTTTTCGAAATTGAATAATTAAAAATATTTATCTTTCCCTTCTGAAATTAACTTGGCAGAGGAACATTAATTATTCTTTTTCGATTACCTCGAGCATTATCTGAAAGATTTCCCGTCCCTTCTCATTATTTATTTCCTTTTTCCTCATTGAATTTTTGCTCTCGAAAAGACATTGGCAAAAACTGGCACTGTCTGGAAACATTATCCGCTACGATTATCATATTTATAAATACCTAATCTCTCGTCTGTACTCTCGTACCCACCTCCAATTTGCTTGGATCCAGACTGATGAAAGGGTCTTGTTAATTGGGAATACTGATGCCAGCACGAAGGACTATTGGATCGATCCCCTTTTTCCTCAGTTGGTCCTCCACCCATCGGGTGAAAGATCCTCGCATTGGATAAGGTTCGTGGGACGACGTCAAAGGGACCTTATTTATGAGACTTTCGGCAAACAAATGGATAAATCTAATATCTCCATCCGCGTGGGGTTGAATGTTCCTTAAGAACCTGCAACAAGACGAAGAGACTGATCTTCCAAGAGAGGGTGGTAATCCCAAAATTTTGCGATACCTTCCTATTTTAGTCAACGATCGGCACCCTTTGACCCATCATCGTCCATTATACCTACAGATTTTGGGCTTCAAACAAGCCGTTCAAAGGCACGTTTCATCAATTTTTACCGATCCTTTCATTTCGGGATTTTAAACATCTTTAGATACTCATCCTATGGCTAGGTGATGTTTAACAAGTCTAAAAATATTAGCACAATATTTTTCATAAAAATTTTTTTTTCCTTTTATTGGGTGCCATTTAGATATATCTGTTGATGTTCAGAATAGGTGTATTTAAGTTTTGCTACATTTTACAAGCGCAAGCATATAGGCGTAAATATTAAATACAAGTCATTTTTGCGCACAATTAAATCTTAGCAACTTTACTCAGTTAAAAAAAAAAGATTAATTGACTTTTTGGCACTAATTTAAATTTCAAAATCTCATCTTCTCATGTCAAAACTAACCTCCAAAACAATGGCGTAACTTGGATTTGAGGGCTTCCCTGTAAGAAAATTGGGCCTCCCCCTTTCTTAGAAAAATTCAAATAAAATTTTAAGCGATCCTACAGTTGAAATTCAAGGCAACAATTTTAAATTGAAGAAAGTGAAAGTAAAATTTGAAGAAAATAATTGAGAAACGAAAAAATTAATTTTAAAATAATAAGAATTTAAATTGAATATTGAAGAATATCCTTAATCAATAATCGTAAATTAAAGATTATAAGTTAAAATATAGGAAAATAATAATTAACAGATGAGAAGTACATGAATTTTGAAAAAATTAATTGAAAAATGAGGGAAATGATTAAACTTGAAGACAATACTTTAAATTTCAAAAGGAACCAAAATTCCGGAAGAAATTAAAGGTAAGATTAAAAGTTAACAATAATTGTAATTTAAATTTGAAATAATTGAAATTTCAAGAATACAATTTTATTATGACTAAACTAACAGAAAATTGAAGAAAATAATTTTAAAAGAAGGTAATTGAGGGCATGTAATAGGTTATGACGTCACTTGTATAGACAAAATTTGTCCGTAACTTTTGTTTTAAAATAATAAATATTTTGTCATGAAACTTGGTAGAATTACTCAAAATATCATTAGAAAGGTCTCTCTGACCCGAGTTTGTTTAAATGTTGTGTCAAAACTAATTTTCAAAAAAATGTGCTATTTTTCGAAAATTTTCCAAAATTAATTTTGAGCAAAAATTTTAATTAATTCGGGTCAGAGATACCTTCCTAATGATATTTTGAATAATTCCACAATGTTTGGAGGCAAAATATTGATTATTTTAGGAGAAAGGTTACGAACAAATTTTGCTTAGACTAGTGACGTCATTTTCCATCACATCCCCTTAAGTAATGACAAAAAAATCAAATTCAAAAACAAATTCAAAAGAGAAGAAGAAAAACAGTATTGAAGAAATTCATTTGAAAATAATAAATAAAAAAAAATATTGATTACAAGTTAAATTTGAGAAAATAATAAAAAATAAAAGAAAATCTTTAGAAAAAACTTTTTTTGAGTTTAGAAATGAGAAAAATAATTAAAATGGAAATAATAATTTAAATTTAAAGAAATATCATACAAATTAAAGCCCTGAACCAAAAAGCGACAAAAATAAATTAAGTTTTTAGGCTGCCTAAGAAAATGGAAGATATTTTTGAAAAATTCAGAAGAATATTGATGAAATTGATAAAAAATTAAAAGAAATTTTCAATTGTTAGAAAATATAAAATACTACGAATAAAAGATTAAAAAGAACTAAAATTTCAAAAAATACTGAAAAATTAAAAAAATTAAAAAAAAATTAGAAACTAAAGAAAAATATTTTAAAATACATTAAGAATGTAATTGAAACTTTAGAATCACCTAAAAAACAATTCAAATTGTTTGAACAATAATTTAAAATCGCAGAAAATAACATGTTTCTTTGAAACAAAAAAAAAAAATTAAAAAAAAAAAATATCAACTATATTTGAAAATTGTGCATTTCAAGTCCAAATTGAAGAAAATAATTAAAAGAAGGAGAAATATACTAAAAATGACAAAAGTAATTTAAATTGTTTACAACAGTTTATAACTGAAGAAAGAAAAAGGGAAAATTATAGAGAATAATTGAAAAAGGAAAAAATTTATTTTGAAATGACAAGAAAAATTTAAATTCAAGAAATTCATTTGAAACTGAAGACAATATTGTAAAATTAAAAAATTTCGTTTGACAAAAAATATAAAAAGTAATTAAAAATTATAGGCTACAAATAGAAAATTGAAGGAAAAACCTAGAATTGAAGGAAATTATTTTAAAATAGAAAAAACAATACGAATTGAAGACTATAATTAATTATTAACAAACATAATTGAAAAATATATATTTTAATTATAAAATCAAAAAATAGATAATTGAAATCAGAAGAAAATCACCGAAAGTTGAAGAAAATTAATTTAAAAATTAAAAGTGTAATTGAAACAAATGGTAATTTACTCAAATTAAACAGAGTAAGTGAAAATCGAAAAAAGAAAATAAAAAATGTCACAATTAATTTAAAAATAAGGAAAAAATTTTAATTGAAGACAAAAATTTTTATTTGAAGAAATTCAGTATAAAATGATCAATATAAATAAAAATTATAAGTAACGAGTTAAATTTGTAGAAAATAATTAAAGAAATTTATTTAAAAATAGAAAAAGTAATTGAAATTATAGGCAAAACAGATTTGAAGTAAAGAAAAATATGAGAAATAAAGAAAATAATTAAAAAACGAAGAAATTATATTCAAACATACTTTTAAAAAATTGAAATTTGAAAAAGTGTTTATAAAGTAACATGAACAATTGAACTTAATGGATTAAACTTATAAACTGATGATATTTCTGGAAAAATAATTTAAAATTAAAGACTATAAGATAAAATATGCGAAAATGAGAAAAATAATTGAAATTCAAGACAATAATTTTTTAAAGACAGAGCCAAAATTCCTAATGAAATTCAAGGCAAGAATAAAAATCAAAAATTGTAATTGAATTTTAAAGAAAACAATTGAAATTTCAAGAAAGCAATTTCACTATGACTAAAATATTTGAAAATTGAAGGAAATAATTTTAAAAAGAAGCTAATTAAGTAATGACAAAAAAATGAGATTTAAAACAAAATGGAAAAAAAATTGAAAATTAATTGAGGAAATTTACTAGATAATGACAAATATTATTAAAGATTGTTAATTGCAAAAAAAAACTTTAAAAATGGTTTAAAAAATCAATCAAAAATATGCGCATCTTTTTTTTTAACCAAAGATCTATATTTTTGGATTGCGTTACAAAAAAATCAAAGTTAACCTTTTTCTGGGGCACCAAAATATATTATATACTTTGAGACTAAAAGCCTGGACCGTGCCCACACTACGAAAATGTTCTAGTTACGCCTATGAGCGCAAATTATTATTAAAAAATAATTTAAGGTTATTTGCAATTTTTTTCAGAACGGAGAATGTTAAATGGAGTCGTTTCGTTGGAATTGAGAAAGGTATTTTATTAGAGAACCTGGAAAAGAATGCGCTGGTTAAAAATAATATAGGTGAGTATTCCTGGTAGATGTAACATTTAATTGATATTTAAAAAAAAATTTTAAGACAAAAAATGTTGAGGAGAATTTTGTTGGAATTAAAAAAGGGTATTTTATTAGAAAATCTGGAAAAGAATGCGCTTGTTAAAAATAACAAATGTAAGTATTTCTGTTAGGTGTAACATTTCACTAATATTTAAAAAAAATTTCAGGACTGAAAAAGTTAAGGAAAGTTTTGTTGGAACTATAAAAACGTATTTTATTAAAAAACCTGGAAAATGAGTGTTGGTTTAAAAAAACAGTTTTAGATCTTTCCATCTACCGAAGAAAAACAATTTTGAAAAAAAGATTGGACTATAGGTTCTGTTACCTAAAATAAAGATTTTTTAATTTTTAAACCCATTGTATTTGAATTAATATAAGTTTAGTTTATTTCTAAGAGTAGGTAATTTTACACTTTATACTAAAATTTTCCTAATTTAATTGAAACTTTTTTTTTGTAATTTATAAGTAATATCTTACATTTTTTAAACTGACTTTAAATGGAAAATTGGATCGAATTTGATATTTTAAAAGTTACTTTAACTTTGAAAAATTTGTTAATATGCTCTTAAAAATTTCAACTTACCAAAATATGTATTTTAAAAAAATGTTGAGCTAAATCTTGAATTCTTTAATTTTTATAACCTCTTTTAAAAATTGTAAAAAATATATATTTTTCTTTAATTTTAACAAAATCTTAATTAATTATAACAAATTTTTAGTTTTTATGTGCTAATATTTTAAGGTTTTCAATCAAAGAATGCAATTTTAAATGTTTAGTCTTTGAAAAATAAATGAGATTATTTGTATCCTCATTATCAATATTTTTAAATGTTTAGTCTTTGTTAAATAAATCAAAATATTTGTATCTTAACTATCAATACTTTTAAATCTTTAGTCTTTGATAAATAAATGAAAATATTTGTATCTTAACTATCAATATTTTCTTAACGTTATTTACTTTTTTTTTTACTATTTTATTATTATCATGTTGTTTTTAAATTATTGATTAACATGGGTAGAGCTTTAAGGTTAGACAACCGATACGAATGAAATTTTTCTTTTAAAATAGTTATTAAAAAATAAATAACTTTGACTTAATAGTCAACTCTAAGTTTTATTATTTTATAAGAATATTTATTTTGAAAAATTTGACTTTCTACACCTTTTTATTAAAATTGTACATAATAAGTTAAATAAGTCTTTTGAGTATCAGTATTCATTGCTTTAATTACGTTCACTTCAGAGACCTTGATCATTTTTATATCGGAAGACATAAATTTTGCTTTCAGAAGATATAAGATCGTAATATATGTGTTGTGCTTGATAATTTAAAAATAAAGTAATGTCAAAATAGTAATCTTTCGTAAGAAATTAAGAATTTTACTGTTTTAAAAGCTGAAAAAATATTATTTGTTACGTAAAATAGTTAAATCATATTTTTTAACTTTTTAAGAAATGAAATTTTCAATTTTCTGCAGTATAGAAGTAAAATTTTTCTGAATTAAACAAAAGAACCATAATTTTTTTTTTATTATAAAAATTACATTTTTTTTGTAAATTTCCTAGAAAACTTTTAAAAACATTCAAAACATCAATATAGCAAATTGATTAATTAGGTTGTTAATATTAAATATTTTTATTTTTTATACGGTTATAATGGGCCCGTATAATTTTGACACAATTTTTTTAATGCAACTTGTTATATTGTACTCCCAAAGATGAATGCTATATTATTATTACTAATTATTTTGGTTCCAAATATAAAAAATAATAGGTTAAAGAAATAAAAATTTGCTAGGTAATTTGAGGTAAAATTTGTAAATTAACAATAGTCAATTATTGCTTAAACGATTGAAAAAAAAAAATACTTGTAACCATTCATAACTTATCAACATGTAACAAGTCTGTTGAAAAATCTTCAAGAAACTATAAGTTAGTAATGAAAAAAATATTTCATTTTTATAGCATTTATTTGGGGGTCGCTTATAAACGTATTGTAGGATCCGAAATAAGGATCAAAATGAAATCACAGATTGCAATGGAAAATAACATGAACTGATTTATTTAAAAGAGTAAAATGATAGAATGTGATTACACCGTTTTAGATTAACTCACACCGTCGCCATCTTGACGAGAACTCCCCTCCCCATCACTCCCATTCCCAGACCTTCTATTTAACACTAAACATTGAAACGTGGATTCGGAACAATTTCGCGGTAAACCAAATTCAAATTAAATATTATTCCTACAGTATAAAAATATTTAATATTAACAAACTAATTTATAAATTATGGAATATGGTTTTTTAAGGACTTTTTAAGATGTGATTTGCTGTATTGATTTTTTTTAATGATTCTAAAGGATTTCATAGCAAATTTACAAAAAAGTGCGTTTTTCCCATTTAAAATCACTAAAAAAATTTCAAGGGGCTTCACTGATAGAAAAGATTTCTTTGACAAGGATAAAAAAATGCCGTAAAACAGTTCAACATAAACTAAATTCCTTGAGTCTATAATATTTTATACTAGGACCGATTATAATCATAATTCAAACTTGATATTGCATTTTTGCTTTGGCACAAGAAAAGGTTTTTCTCAGTGTTGAGCCACATTACATAATATTGTACGATTTCAAAAAAGAGTAATTTCTTTCAAAATAATTACTTATTAATATTATGAATATTATAATATTAATCATTATTATAATGATAATATTAAAATTATGTAATATATTGTATTAATAACATAATTATGTTCACTTCAGAAAAATTATACTCCTTTCTAAATTTAAAATCCTTAAAAAGTTAAAAAATATGATTTACCTATTTTACGCAACAAATAATATTTTTTAGATTTTAAAACATTTAAATTTTAAAATTCTTACAAAAGTTTATTATTTTCAAGCTAATAACCTTGACATTATCAAGCACAACACATATATTGTGATTTTGTATCTTTTCAAAGTAAATTTATTGCTTTCTCTAAAATAAAATTCAAAATCTATGAACTGAACATAATTTTCAAATTATTGCACGTGTTTTTTACATTTTTTTATTATTTTTCTTAACCGTATATTTGACTAATCTCGTGACAGTGTACGGAAAGTTTTTTATTCTCTTATATGACAAAAATGCTTGCTGGCAATAATATTTAAATATATCTCATCAATGCTCTGTTTATGTTTTTTGAAAAATTTGTTAGAATGTTGTGTACTTCCCTTTAAATGCATTTTTTCATATTTCCTTCACCCTTCGCATAATTTAATAAATGATATGGTTTTTCTCACAGGAAAGGTGAATATTAGAGGCAGATTAATAATATAACATAATTTTTAATTGCTGATGAAAAGTGAATATTTCTGTACAAAAAAAATTAATTATTGTAATACTAAAAAGTTATATTTTTTCCGTTAGGTACATTTTTTCATATTTCATTCACTCTTCGAATAACCTAATAAATAATAAGGTTTTTCCAATTGGAAATAATATATAAATAAACAATTTTCCAGATGAAATTAATATGCTTAAATTCTATTAAATTTTAAGCAAAAGTAAATGATTTTAGTTTCAGTTTAAAATAATGTTGAAATATTATAATAAACATAATATTTTATAGCTGCGGAATAGAAATATTGAAATATTGATTTTTTCAATAAATTCATGAACACACTTATAAAATGTGAAGCTTCTGGAATATAAAACCTAGAAAATACATTTTACTGACTTCATAAATTGTGGAGAATTTTATTATTTCAAAAGATAAAATAAATATAAAATTTATGTTCTTACTTCCTAACTCTTTTAATAATTTTAACGGAAAATCATTTTTTGAAATATTTATTATAATTTTAAAAAAACATTTTTGGGACAAAAGTAAAATTAAATTATTAATGGAACGTGGTGATGTTAATTTTCTAATTAGTAGAAAAATAATATTAAAAATTCATTTTATAAACATTTTATAAAATTTTAACACAATTTCATTAAAAAATATTCTTATATTTTAAATAAATGTTTTACACGTTCAAATATTTATTTGCATTTTGCACACTTTCGTGCACTTTGTTTGACAGTCTGCATTTTCAAGGGAAAAATTTTCACATTATTGCCAATAAGTTATTTTAGTTTTACATAGAATTTCAACATTATTTAAACTGAAACCAAAATCATTTACTTCTGCTTAAAATTTAATAGAATTTAAGCATATTATTTTCATCTGAAAAATTGTTTATTTGTATATTATATCCTATTGGAAAAACCTTATTATTTATTAGGTTATTCGAAGGGTGAATGAAATATGAAAAATGTACCTAACATTTTAGTATTACAATCATTAATTTTTTTTGGTACAGAAATGTTTACTTTTCATTAACAAATATATTCATCAAATTAAAAATAATGTTGCGTTAATTATCTTTCTCTAATATTAAAAAAAACCTTAAATTATTAAAAAATAAATAAAATAAAATAAAAATAACGCTATTTATAACAATAATTTTGTTGTAAATGTTAATGAAATTAATGCACTTCAGAAAGAAATTATTTTTTTCATAAAACAGAACATTTTAACGTAGCTAACAGATAGAGTAAAAAATTTTATTTTAATACTGTTCCAAAAATGATTTTAACAATTTATAATACATTTTTTTTAATCCAGGTGCTTGACATTTTTTAAGTATGCCACAAAACTAATATAAAAAATTAATATTTCAGTATTACTATTCTGTAGTTTTAAAATATTATCTTTATCATAATAGCTACTTCAACTTTATTTTCTTCTAACATTGGAAAAGCTTCGCAAAAAAGATTCTATGAAAAATATTTTCTTACCATTTTGCGAAAGTGCGTATTTTTCTAATTAAACAGTATTTACTTAAATTTAATAATTAATAGAATTTAAACATATTAGGTTCATCTGTAAAAGTATTTATTTTTCGTTTACCAATATTTATCCAATAAAAATCATGAAATATTATTAATTATTTCCTATGGAAAAAGCCTTACCATTTGTTAGATTATTCGAAGAGTTGACGAAATATGAAATATAAAAAATTTACCTAATGGAAAGTACATATAACATTTTAAAGGATTTATTAAAAAACAAAAAAAAAACAAAACTTTGAAAAACGGGAAATATTTTTGTACAAAAAATAGTCTAATTTAATGATCACTTTTATACATCTATCTAAAAGAAATGTTTAAAAACAAAGAAATAAAATAAACATTTGAAATATTTATGACATTGTGCATTTGTCATGTAAGAGAATAAAAAACTTCCTACAATGTCACGAGATTAGTCAAATATACGGTTAAAAATAATAATACAAAAAATGTAAAAATCACTTGTAATAATTCGAAAATTACGCGTTCACTTCAGAGACCTTGATTATTTTTATATTGGAAGACATAAATTTTGCTTTCAGAAGATATAAGATCGTAATATATGTGTTGTGCTTGATAATTTTAAAGTAAAGTAATGTCAGAATAGTAATCTTTCGTAAGAAATAAAGAATTTAACTGTTTTAAAAGCTGAAAAAATATTATTTGTTACGTAAAATAGTTAAATCATATTTTTCAACTTTTTAAGAAATGAAAGTTTCAATTTTCTGCATTAATAGAAGTAAAATTTTTCTGAAGTAAACAAAAGAACAATAATTTTTTTTTTATTCTAACAATTACATTTTTTTTGTAAATTTCCTAGAAAATCCTTAAAAACATTCAAAACATCAATATAGCAAATTTATTAATAAGGTTGTTAATATTAAATATTTTTATTTTTTATAAGGTTATAATAAGCAACCCCTATAAATACAAAAAAAAAATGAAATCTTTTTTTCATTACTAATACCTAATAGTTTCTTTACGATTTTTCCACAAATTTGTTAGTTGTTACATATTGACAAGTTATGAATGTTCACAGGTATTTTCATGAATTTTTCATTTTTTTAACTACAACAACTATTTGTAATTGTTTAAACAAATTTTTATTACTAATTATTCTCGTTCCAAATATAAAAAAATAATAGGAAGAAATAAAAATTTGCTAGGTAATTTGAGATAAAGTTTGTAAATTACCAATAGTCAATTATTGCTTAAACGATTGAAAAATACATATAAATACTTGTAACCAGTCATAACTTATCAACATGCAACAAGTCTGTTGAAAAATCTTCCAGAAACTATGAGTTAGTAATGAAAAAAATATTTCATTTTTCTAGCATTTATTTAGAAGTTGCTTAGAAACGTTAAAAATATTTAATATTAACAAACAAATTTATAAATTATGGAATATTGTTTTTTAAGAACTTTTAAGATGTGATTTATTGTATTGATTTTTTTAATGGTCGTTTCCATTCCAATTCAGACAGGCTATGTATGTTAAAGTCAGGGAATCATTTCTCATTGAAATATATTGTTTTTCAGATAATTTTAGACGACACGTATTTTCCCGTTTTGGTATAAAAATTTTTTTAACGAAGTTATGCGTATTTCAATTTTTTAAGCTAGAAAGTGAGATTACAAGAAAATAACATTAAAAGTTTTTAAACTTATAATATATTTTTTGCTATTGTGTATATTTAAATCATCCTTTCTGTGTCTAATTGAGGCTTTCATGTTCTTTTAAATTCCATAAGAGAATTTAAAATATTTTCATATTTAACAAAATGGCGGCGTTTTTTCGAAAAAAATAAAAATCAGATTTTCTCAAAATCCCCACCGTTTTTTTACTCTCATTTTTTTTTTCTACTTTCTGTAAGTATAATAATTATTTTCTATAAGAATTTATTGAAGTCCCGCATCCTGGGAAAGAATAAAAAAAAAAATTTCTTTTTAAGAAAAGAAAATTCAAAGTTTTTTTAAACCCTTTATTAGATACAACAAAAGTTCAAATAGAAAAAATGTTCCTATTAAAAAGTAGAGTAAAAAAGTCTTCTGACTTTAACTCTATCTTGGAAATCTTTCGAATTATGAATTATAACACAAATTAAATCCATAAATTTTGCATTTTAGCAAGTATAATTTATACTTACAAAAATTCAAAACATTTTCTGTCCATTTTTTTTACTACTTTCTAGTTTCTATGGTTATATAATTTAAAAGAAATTTTTTTGCATTTATGCAAGTATAATTTTTACTTGTAAACATGCAAAATTGTTAATATTTCGAAAGATTTGCAAGATAGAGATAAAAGTCACAAGACTTTTTTACTCAACTTTTTAATAGGAACATTTTTTCTACTTGAACTTTTGTTGTATCTAGTAAAGGGTTTAAAAAAACTATGAATTTTCTTTTCTTAAAAAGAAATTTTTTTTTATTCTTTCCCAGGAAGCGGGACTCTAATAAATTCTTATAAAAAATAATCATTATACTTCCAGAAAGTAGTAAAAAAATTAAGAGAAAAAAAAACGGAGGGGTTTTTGAGAAAATTTGATATTTTTTTTTTCGAAAAAACGCCGCCATTTTGTTAAATATAAAAATACTTTACATTCTCTTATGGAATTTAAAAGAAGATGAAAGCCTTAATTAGACACAGAAAGGATCATTTTCATATATACAATAGCAAAAAAGATATATTAAGTTTAAAAATTGTAATGTTATTTTCTTGTAATCTCACTTTTTAACTTAAAAAATTGAAATCCGCATAACTTCGTTAAAAAGTTTTTTTTACCAAATCGGGAAAATACGTGTCGTCTAAAATTATCTGAAAAACAATTTATTTCAATGAGAAATGATTCCCTGACTTTAACATACATAGCCTGTCTGAATTGAAATGGAAACGACCTAATGATTCTTAAGGATTTCATAGCGAATTTACGAAAAAGTGCGTTTTTCCCATTTAAAATCACCAAAAAAGAATACAAGGGGCTTCACTGATAGAAAATATTTTTTTGACAAGGATAAAATATGCCGTAAAACAGTTCAACATAAACTAAATTCCTTGAGTCTATAATATTTTATACTAGGACCGATTATGATCATAATTCAAACTTGATATTGCATTTTTGCTTTGGCACAAGAAAAGGTTTTTCTCAGTGTTGAGCCACATTACATAATATTGTGCGATATCAAAAAAGATTAATTTCTTTCAAAATAATTACTTATTAATATTATGAATATTATAATATTAATCATTATTATAATGATAATATTAAAATTATGTAATATATTGTATTAATAACATAATTATGTTCACTTCAGAAAAATTATACTCCTTTCTAAATTTAAAATCCTTAAAAAGTTAAAAAATATGATTTACCTATTTTACGCAACAAATAATATTTTTTAGATTTTAAAACATTTAAATTTTAAAATTCTTACAAAAGTTTATTATTTTCAAGCTAATAACCTTGACATTATCAAGCACAACACATATATTGTGATTTTGTATCTTTTCAAAGTAAATTTATTGCTTTCTCTAAAATAAAATTCAAAATCTATGAACTGAACATAATTTTCAAATTATTGCACGTGTTTTTTACATTTTTTTATTATTTTTCTTAACCGAATATTTGACTAATCTCGTGACAGTGTATGGAAAGTTTTTTATTCTTTTATATGACAAAAATGCTTGCTGGCAATAATATTTCAATATATCTCATCAATGCTCTGTTTTTGTTTTATGAAAAATTTGTTAGAATGTTGTGTACTTCCCTTTAAATGCATTTTTTCATATTTCCTTCACCCTTCGCATAATGTAATAAATGATATGTTTTTTCTCACAGGAAAGGTGAATATTAGAGGAAGATTAATAATATAACATAATTTTTAATTCGATGAATATTTGCTGATGAAAATTAAATATTTCTGTACAAAAAAAATTAATTATTGTAATACTAAAAAGTTATATTTTTTCCGTTAGGTACATTTTTTCATATATCATTCACTTTTCGAATAACCTAATAAATAAGGGCCCGTATCATTTTGAAACAAATTTTTTCGTTCAACTTGTTATATTGTACTCCCGAAGATGAATGTTATATTTTATTCCTTCTAAAATCAATGATTTTTAAGTCCTACTTATTAAATAATTGATTTTAATACATTAAATTTATATAAAAAGACTTAATTAATCTAGTAAGTACAATTATTGAATAATTAAAACTTAAAAATCTTTGATTTTAGAAGGAGTAAAATATAACATTCATCTTCGGGAGTACAATATAACACGTTTTACGAAAAAATTTGTGTCAAAATGATACGGGCCCATAAATAATAAGGTTTTTTCAATAGAAAATAATATATAAATAAACAATTTTCCAGATGAAATTAATATGCTTAGATTCTATTAAATTTTAAGCATAAGTAAATGATTTTAGTTTCAGTTTAAAATAATGTTGAAATATTATAAAAAATATAATATTTTATAGCTGCGGAATAGAAATATTGAAATATTGATTTTTTCAGTAAATTCGTGAACACACTTATAAAATGTGAAGCTTCTGGAATATAAAACCTAGAAAATACATTTTACTGACTTTATGAATTGTGGAGAATTTTATTATTTCAAAAGATAAAATATTTATGTTCTTACTTCCTAACTTTTTTAATAATTTTAAAGGAAAATAATTTTTTGAAATATTTATTATAATTTTAAAAAAACATTTTTGGGACAAAAGTAAAATTAAATTATTATTCGAACGTGGTGATGTTAATTTTCTAATTAGTAGATAAATAATATTAAAAATTCATTTTGTAAATATTTTATAAAATTTTAACACAATTTAATTAAAAAATATTCTTATATTCTAAATAAATGTTTTACACGTTCAAATATTTATTTGAATTTTGCACACTTTCGTGCACTTTGTTTGACAGTCTGCATTTTCAAGGGAAAAATTTTCACATTATTGCCAATAAGTTATTTTAGTTTTACATAGAATTTCAACATTATTTAAACTGAAACCAAAATCATTTACTTCTGCTTAAAATTTAATAGAATCTAAGCATATTATTTTCATCTGGAAAATTGTTTATTTATATATTATTTCCTATTAGAAAAATCTTATTATTTATTACGTTATTCGAAGGGTGAAAGAAATATGAAAAATGTACCTAAAGGGAAGTATATAACCTTTACAATAAGCTCAAAAACACAAAGAAATATTCATTACTACGTAAATAATATTAATTTTAAGAAAACAGTGAAAATTTAACAATTTTTGTGATATTCGATTTACAAATTAACCCAATCTTTTAAGGATTTAGGGATACTTATTTGAAGCATTTTAATAGGTATTAAGTACCGTAAAACAGGCTAACTTCGCTCATGTAGTGTAACTTCGCTCAGTGGAAACTTTTTTTTTCAAAAATTATTTATTGTTATTTCTAGGAAGAAAAATATAAAATTTGCAATTGCTAATGTTAAGAAAAGTATCAAACTGTGTCTCAAGGGTATTTTAAAGTAGAATTATAGTCAAGTTTTAATAAAAATAATATTTATTTAAAGATGTCTTTTTTGCTCATTGAACAAGTAGTGTGTTAAAGTCGCTTGTGAAACCTATATTTTAAATATTTTATGTTAAAATCATCTAATAATCTTATTTCCTATATCCCTGACATGATTTAGAAAAAATAAAATTACTGAAAAGTTGAATAGATTTTGAAAAAAGTAAATTTAAAAAAAATATTTCATATTTGTTGGGTAATTTCGTTCATGAATACAATGTATCATTCAATTGTTTATCAAGTATCTAAGGTTATTTCTCATGACAAAATTCAAAAATTTTACGAAATTATAAAACACAAAACGTGGTTAAATATTTATTCTGATGACTGTAAATATTAATTAAATAACATTATTTTATTTATAATGATTTTATAAAGTGATTATAGCTTGTAAACTAACATATTTTTGTTGTTAAAAATTAAAGTCATTAAAGTTGAGCGAAATTACCCCACATTGAGGTGTAATTTCGCTCACAATAAAAAGGTATATTAAATAGGTTTACGCAATATATAGTAATTTTTTTATTTTGTGAAATTAAAGAGGAAGAGTCAGAGATTATATATTTTCAGTACCAAAATTTATTATTAACTTTTTCGTATACTTTTTTAAAAAAAAACATGAAAATTTGAGCGATATTACCCTGTTTTACGGTATTTAAAGCAAAAAATGTTTAGTAATTGTATTTTTAAAAATTAACCTTCTTTTTACAGTCAAGAAAAAGGGTCCGTTCTGACAATTTTTTTTAAGCAATATTTTCTAGAAATATTTATTATATTTTCCTTAAAATGTTTATTTAAATTCGACTTATTTAGACTTTGATTTATATTATTTTTAAATAGATTTCTAAATATGGAAATAAAATAATTTAAAAAAATTCCTTTTTTGCCAATTTTAAACAATATTTTTATTGAATATCGAAAGGAAAATTTTTTTGCAGATTGCAAGTTGTTCGTGACAAACACAATCTTAAATGTAACTGACACACATAAAACAATGCGTGCACATCAGTATAAAAAGGCAAGCGAAAACGCAAAAAATTTAATACTAAAGTGAAAGTCAAAATGAATAATTGTTGGTTGCTGTCGTTGTGCATCTGTTGCTTTTTGGTCCTTTCATCCTGCCAGGATCAAAATGAAACCCTTCAGGAATCGTCTACTGCAACAGCACCGGTAAAATTTTTATCACTAATATATTCAGCAATTGTAAAATCGATTTTTTCTACTGCAAATTGTAGCAAAATTTTCCGAAAATGTTTTTAGTTTTTACAGAGTTAATTAGACTATATCTTGGAAAAATTAGTTCTATAGAATAATTTTAGATCTCATTCAGGCACGGAGGATGTGAGAAT
The DNA here is from genome assembly GCA_037103525.1 of Ganaspis brasiliensis. NCBI lineage: Eukaryota > Metazoa > Arthropoda > Insecta > Hymenoptera > Figitidae > Ganaspis > Ganaspis brasiliensis. The sequence goes on along the minus strand of JAZKLR010000022.1, from coordinate 5,220,106 downwards.
AATTCGGGAGTTTTTAGCATTAATTCTTTAAAATATACCTATACAAAAATTTCCAGAATAAATAGAATTAATATTATGAAGACTTTCTGTAACATTTATTAAGAACTCTTAAGCTCGGTTTGAAAAAAAAAAACAACTTTTTAAATTCGAAAAGTCAAACGACTATAGGTCAGCCCCATATGTTGGATAATAGTGGATGTTATAAATATTTGAAAATATTAATTTATTCAATACCAATTAAACAATTCAAGTATAATATTATTATTTTTGCTTCCTCATAGAGGAAGCGTTGTGATCGTTAAGATTTTCGATTTTCCAAAAATAGTGTAAATCGACTCAGTTTCATCTGAAAAGTTCAAATTTTCATTCCTGAGAAAATGTCCGGATGTGTGTGTGTGTATGTGGTAAATTTTTTGTCGCCAGGATATCTCGAGAACGCTTCAACGGATTTTAATAAAATTTCGATGACATATGAAGCTCACAAATATCTAAATTTGGACACAGGGATTTTTGAAAACACCCAAACAAATTTTTGAGCTAGTATCATTTTGACACATGACTTAATTTTAGATTGTTATATTGTACAGAATGGAAATGTTATTTTGTACAACTGCTAAATGATATTTTGTACAATTTTGAAAAATGAATTTGTTATTTTGTACAATTCTTTAAAAAAGCTAAAATATTGTACTTCCAATGTTTTATTGCTTTTTTAAAAAATTGTACAAAATAACAAATTCATTTTTCAAAACTGTACAAAATAACATTTAGCAGTTGTACAAAATAACATTTCCATTCTGTACAATATAACAATCTAAAATTAAGTCATGTGTCAAAATGATACTGGCTCAAATTTTTTTGAGCACCTTTTTTCATCGTTTCAAAACGAATCGATTAACCTATATGAAGTATATAATTGACCAAAAACTCACGTAATAATTGATGATTTTTCAGTTTTTTTCATCAAAAAATCTCGTTTTTGGAAATTTTTTTTAAAAAAAAATTATTTTTTATATAATAAATAAATTTATTGCTTCCTCTATGAGGAAGCAAATTATCTTGCTTCCTTGGAAGCGAAGAGTCCATGAAATGGACAGAATTCACACCTAGTTTAAACAATAATTTATTCAATTAAATTAATGATTAATTTTGAGGCTACAAAAGATACAAATTATAATATATTATGAAAAAACATGTTGAATAACCTAGTACTGATTACAGAGAAAACCTGGAAAAAAGTAGTAAATACCTAAGTTTAAACCTAGGTGTAAAAAATATGTGTATATTTTTATTATTATATTAATACATATTAATATATGTATTAATAAAGAAATGTTTAATTTGATCACTGAATTTCTTTGAACATTTCGAATTATTGTATGCGCGAATTGCGTCACACTTAGAGCTGGCACGACGAACTTATAAAATTTATTTAAATCAAGCTAAGAGTCGGATCATTATGGGACTTGTTGCATTTTATTTGTAACATTTTTAAGTTTATTTAAAGGAAAAAAAAATTTTTTTGACGCCCAAATTTTAAAAAAATTAATTTGTTTATAAAAAATTGTTAGTTTGTTAGTAAAAAACACGAATCAATTTTCTTGCTAAAATAATTGTAAAGTTGACAAGAAAATAAGTATTTTATCTCTTTACATAAATTTTGTATCTTTAATATTTTGCAAAGTATAAACAATTTGCGATTCAAACAGCTAAAGCTGCGCCCCTATCGGCCGACTTTGAACTAATACCCACGCAGCACCGAAACTTCTCTGAACATTTTCAACATTCAGGGAAGTTTTAAAACTTCCAGTAAGTTTGCTGGAAGTTCCAGGACTTCCCTGAAGTTTGGAAATGTTGAGACAAGTTCCGGTGCTGTGTGGGTATTGGTGTGACTCTCTGCGTGAAAATCTATGTGTTTTTTGTTTTGGCTGTGTTTTTATGTTTATTATTTCGATTTTTAGGACATGTGTAATATTTCACTACTAATAATTTTACAACCACTGAATAAATATCTAAATAAAATTACAAATGTACATAAATTTTCGCGGAAAAAGGAAAAAAGAGATCGACACAACTGTTGCGTTTCCACATTGCTCTGTGTTAAAACATAATGATAATCATTTTTACCAAATTCTAATCGATCTTTCAAGATCAATTAAAACAATAAAAAAAACGATAAAAGCTTGAATGATAATGTATGAGTTTGCAATAATATTTTAAACCTGAGGATTAAAATTACGACTCGCAAGGCACGCAAGTTATGTGATATTGTGTTATTTTTTGGTTATTTCTTATACTACACGTTTCTAATAATGTTTTTTTATTTACTGCTTATTTGTTGAAGATGAATAAGATTTAGAATTCCAATTATAAATTAATTGAAAAAAAACGAACAAAACAATCTTAGAAATATAACCAAAAAATATCAATATACAAACTTACGACTCGTGATTTTAATCCTCGGGTTTAAGATGTTATTGCAAACTAATACATTATCATTGAAGCTTCTATCGTTTTTATTCCTATTATTCACGTCTTGAAAGATCAATTAGAATTTGGTAAAAATGATTTTCACTATTTTTTAACACGGAGCACTGTGGAACGCAACAATTGTGTCGGTCTCTTTTTTCCTTTCTCCGAGAAAATTTATGTTCATTTGTAATTTTATTTAGATATTTATTCAGTGGTTGTAAAATTATTGATAGTAAAATATTACACATGTTCTAAAAATCGAAATAATAAACACAAAAACACAACCAAAAAACACAAAACATATGGAATTTCACGCAGAGAGTCACACCAATATTAGTTCAAAGTCGGCCGATAGGGGCGCAGCTTTAGCTGTTTGAATCGCCAATTGAAAAAAGGTCTAAATTTGCAAAATCAAATTTTTGAAAATTTGTATCTCAAAAACTTGGCCTTCAAAATTCAAAGAAAAAATTACTTATACAATATTTTTCACCCTAGAATTGAAAAATATATATTAAACTTAATTTAATTTTTTAATAGGTAAATCTCACTTGAAAATGCCCATATATATGTATTCTTTAAAATATATATAAATCTTCAATTATTTTTAGTATCTAATTTCCTTTTTTTTTATTAAATTTTGTTTTATTAAATTTAGGGGGCCTTATCGTTTTCCTTTTTTTAAAATACGCTTACTTAAAAAAAAGTTGTAAGCTTAAAAATATTACGAAAATTTTCACAAGTAGAAATTTTTCAAATTATATTTATTATATTTATTTAAGTACATATACGGGTCAACGAAAACCCATTAGAAAAAAAAAGAATACATATAAGTTGAAACACAGATTTGCCACATTATTACTGGTTTATATATAAAAGTCGTAAAGAGATAATGAACTTCGCAAAATAAATTAATTGATTTGAATATATAAAATTAAAAGGTATTCACAGCCTAATTAACAATTATAGATAACAATTAACAATATATATGTCCAGTCTCTATACGAAAGATAGATAAACAATCGCGATAAAATCAAAAGTATACAAAGTATATAGTAAGAACACCCCCAAAGGAGGCATATATTAAAGGAGGTACATATATTAAAATAATGTATTTTAATAAAATGTACAACATTTCTAGAGTTTACATAAATAAAATTACTAATTCGCGTAAGTTTTGATTTATAATTTAAACTAATTTTTTAATTATAATGTTTTTAAGAAAAGTGACAAAGAGGTTTTTCATGAATTTTTATCTCGTAAACTATTGGTCCTAGAAAAAAACATATAATCTGAAAATTGTAGGAAATATATTAGGTTTTAATAATATTATTTTTAAAAATAATTTTGTTAATTTTTTGACTAATTTGTTTAACCAATAATTTTTATTGTTGTTTTTTTACCCGAAGCGAATCGGCAAACGACATAAAAAAATATTTTTATTTAAGTTTGAAATGTCCTCAAAAAATGCTGTATGTTTCAAAGGTGTGTTTTTTGATTTTGTCGAGAAATTAATTTTTAAAGTTTAGATTGCGCGTCTCCGTACACACGACTTGCGTGGCAGGGCCAGAGAGCTGTTAAACATATTAAACATTTTTTTTCTAAGACCAATAGTTTACAAGATAAAAATTCATGAAAAAAAAGTGCTTAAAAATTTCAATAAACAATATTTTACTAAATATTTGGTTTTCTGCAAAACTCTTTGGTATAATTTATCTGCACCTCCAATACAATAAAATGGCCAAATATTAACAAAATCTGAAATTCAAAAGTTTCCCGACAAATGGAATGCCCCTATAAGTACTATATCCCTGACGATAGTATCGGATTGAGTTTTAATCAGTATTTTTCCGAGGCATTCCGAAATTTGTTTCCGAGCCAATCAGGTTTTATCCGAATCCAAAAATAGATGTATCTTGACGAAACGTTATTCCGAATCATTCCGAACTAATCTGTTTCAATCCGAAGCTAAATTTTAATCTGTTTGAATCCTTTTATTTCAATCCGAACCAATCTGTTTCAAACCCGAATAAATCCGATTAGAATTGAAACGGATTGATTCGGAATGAAATAACAAAATTTATACGGATTAAAATTTAGCTTCGGAATGAAACGGATTAAGTCGGAATGATTCGGAAAGAATTTTTCATCATGTTATATCCATTTTTAGATTCGGTTAAAAACTGATTGGCTCGGAAACAAATTTCGGATTGCCTCGGAAAAATACTGATTAAAACTTATTCAAACAGAATGAAATTCAATCCGATACTTTTGTCAGGGATGCACATTCTACAGTTCAGTTATTTTTTAAAAACTCTAGTACGAACTCAATACGAAAAATTTCTAAGACTTTAGAAAATTATAAAATTTTGCTGATTTTATAAAATACTTCCCACTACATCTTAAGAAATATTTCGAAAAACTTTATCAGTGAACTACAGAACAAGAAGCAAATCATGATGTCCAAAAAGAAAGTTATATTGTTACTAATACTTTTTTATAATCGGAAAAGTAGTTTTTCATAAATTTTGATTCAAGAATGTGTCTTTATTTTGCAATAATTTTTTTGAACGATGTAAATTTTTTACCCATAACTTAAAATTTAAAAAAATCGTGCATTTCATTTATTTCAGGTACTCATAAATGATGATTATCTTGATAAAATAGAGATATTGGTAACTATATTGATACTTATATTTTATGATAAGAAAAAAAAATATATTTTCATATCAGTGAAAATAAATTTTCGTTTTATAATCATTATGCAATAATATTTAAGATTTCCATGCGACCTATATTAATCAGAAACATTTTTGTCAAATTACACAGCGCCATAAAAAAAATAAATTTCCCGGATCTGGGTATGAGATCAATATTTTTCTATGTATTTTAGATGTGCTGAATCCGAATCCACCATCAAAATTGGTTCACCGGGTCTGATTTTGGACTTTACCTCAAAATAAATAAAATGTTACTTTTAGTTCGATAGAGTCTGAACCCGACCTGAAATTTATACAAGTCTAGGATCAATATAAAGCTTGATTTATTACCTTTAAATCACTGTTTTAAAAATTGTTCCTTAATGATTTTTAACGAAGTTATGGTGTTTTACATAAAATATGACTTTTTTTAAAATGTTAAAAACACATCAATAGTGAGTTATGGAAAAAAATGATTTTAGGTAAAACATCATAACTTTGTTAAAAATCATCGTAGAACAATTATAAAAAAAGTGTTTTAAAGGTCATAAATCAAGTTTTCTATTGATTCTAGACTTGTATAAATTTTAGGCCAAGTTCAGACGCTATCGAAAAAAAGTACCATTTTATTGATTTTGGGGTTAGGTTCAAAATCAGACCTGCTGAAACAATTTTGATGGTGGATTAGGATTTATCGCATAAAAATACATATGAAAATATTGCAATTCTCAACACAATAAGAACAATTTTAATTTTAAATAGATTTAAGACGTAAATTAAGTTGGTTTGAAACTTTAAACAGATAATATTTATTATCAATATCTCGGACCGTTTACAAAAACGTCTATACTATTTTGTAATTTAATTTTACATGAGAGATTTAAAATTGTACATTAAACTGACTTTTAAGTTTGTTTTTATATTATATATTATAGCGCTGGAAAAATAATTAATTTCTTTCTTTGACAGTCTAGATTAATGCATGAATGGGAAGAAGAAATATATATAGCATTAAACAAGGTACTATTTCTAATATTCTTCTATTATTGGAAAATTAATTTTTTCTAATTAATATTTTAAAAATGCTATTTTCAAGGATATCTTAGTAAAACTGTCAAACCAATGATCTCCAAAAAGAAAGTTATATTGTTACTAATATTTTTTTATAATCGAAAAATTCATTTTTTACAAATTTAAATTCAAAAGTGTTTCTTTATTCTGCATTATTTTTTTTTAAACGATGTAAATTATATGTTTTTAAATTAAATTTAAAAAAACGTGGATTTAATTAATTCCAGGAACTCATAAATTCAACTCAATGTGAGGAAATAGTGAACTTGGTAACTATACTGATACTTATATTTCGTGATAAAAAAAAAAAAATTTTATTGTAGTAAAAATACATTTTTGTGAGTAGAAGTTCGTTTTAAAATTAGAATGAGAGTTTACTTTTTGCTAAAAGTGGCTCTGTTTTCACTATTCGTGGAGTGAAAACTCACTCCAAGAAATTTACAGAGTAAGTTCTTTTAACAAATTTTGAAGAAAGCCTACACCAAATAAGGTATTGATTTGAATTTTTTTAAAACTCTTTTACACCAAAAAAAAACGTATGTTTTAAAAATAAAGAATGTATACTTGGTTTTTTATTTTAGAGAGTTGTATACTTTTGAATTTAGTAAATTTTTAAACTTCCTTGCTAAATTTCTTGGAGTGAGTTTTCACTCCACGAAGAGTGAAAATTGAGCTACTTCAATCAGAGTAAGAAACCCACTTTAAAAGAGTGAGAACTTACTCTTATAGAGTGAACTTTTCACTCCAAACAAAAAGTGAACTTTCACTCTAATTTTGAAGTTACTTTACACGTTAAATTGAAATAAAAGTTCTCTCTTTAGGAGTGAGATCTTACTCTTTTAGAGAAACTCTTTCTCTCTGATTGAAGTGGCTCAATTTCCACTCTCAGAAGAGTAAAAGCTCACTCCAAGAAATTTAGAGATTCTTTTTGTATTATATTAATAATTATTTTCTTTCTTTGACAGTATGATTCACACATTACAAGTCAAGAACAATTTTTGGAGACAGTAAGAGAGCAGGTATTGTTTATAATATTCTTGCTTATTAAAAATTAAATTTTTTTAATTCTTATTTTGAAATTGCTATTTTTGAGGTTATTTTAGTGTAAATGTCACATGGTAAAACTTTTCTAGATTTATTTTGTGTATAAAAAACTATTTTTGCATTAATTATTATGCTGAAAATATTTAAAGAATAAAAATAATAATTTGATATTAAAAAACATTTTTAAAAACGACATTCTAAAAAAAATAAATATTTTACAATAAAAAAACAATGCTTATAAAATCTTGCTGATTTTATAAAATATTTCTTACCACATCTTATTTAAGAAATATTTCAAAAAACTTTAACAGTAAAGTACAGAAGTCCATAAATTAAATTTTAAAAAAATCGTGCAATTCAGTTCTTTCAGAAAAAACAAACAGAAGTATCATTTGTTCAATTGCTTGAATTGGTAACTATATTAATACTGATATTTTATGATAAGAAAAAAAATTCATTTTACTGTTCTGAAAATAAATTTTCTTTTTGTAATTATTATGCAATAATATTTAAGATTTCCATGCGACCTGTATTAATCAGAATATTTTTTTTTCAAATTATTAATGAAACAAAGATTTATGACACACCTTATGACTTTCTAAAACAATTCCCAAGATTTCAAATCGATATCTTCGGTATAAGCTTAAGTTCGTTTAAACATTTTTGTAAAAAACTTACACCAAAGAAGGCATTGATTTGAAATTTTTTAAAACTGTTTTACGCTGGAAAAATGTATTTTCTGAATTTAGAAATACATAGGTACTTGGTACTTATTTTAGAAAATTATATACTTTTGAATTTAGTAAATTTGTAAACTTCTTTTCGTATTATATTTGGCGCTTGAATAATAATTAGTTTGTATCTTTGACAGTATTCTTCAACCCTTAAGAAGCTAGAAAACATTTATAAGGTAGGTAGTTTCTGTTTAAAATATTCTTGCATTATATTGAAAAATAATTTTTCCTAATTCATATTTATTGAAAATGCTATTTTCGAGGTTATAATATTTGTAAAGCTGTCAAATGGTAAATCTTTTCTGGAATCATTTTGTGTGTAAAAAACTATTTTGCATGACTTGTCATGCTTAAAGTATTTAATGGAAAAGAATAAAAATAATCATTTGATATTAAAAAACAATTCTAAAACAACGAAATTCTAAAAAAATAAAAATTTTACAATATGAAAATAATACTTATAGAAACTGAAAGATTATAGACAATTAAAAATTTGAGGAAAGTCATTTTTTAAATTCAGCTTCTAGTAGTATTTATAAGTATATAATTACTTTATGGGCGATTGTCAAAGTAAAAGAAAACTCTTAGCTGAAACGTGGAAATTTGATTATGATAAATAATGCGATAAATATTAACAAAAATCTATTCTATCACTCCTAAAACAGTGGCGTAACTGGAAGGGCAAGGGCCTTGGGTCAAGAAAGAAAATGGGGCCCCAATTACATATAATAATTTACAAATTTAATTTTTTCATTCATTCATTCTGTCCACACCTGACATTTGTAACAAGACGTTCTTTTCTTTTTAAATTTTAAATCTTATTTCACATATTAAACATTTTTTCAAATTCTAAATATATGGCAATTTTAATTTCTTCAAATTTCAGTTAATGTGAACTTTCAATGATTAAAAGTTCAATTAATCCAAATTTTAAATATACTAAATTTGAATTGATTTAAAAATTTCTTTAATTTTTAATAATTCTTTTCTATTATGATTTTAATTACTTAACCAACAATTTTGTACTATTTTTATCATTTTTCAATTATTTTCTGCGATCTTTAATTATTTAGTCTCTAAATCTTAAATTTACCTTTTTCAAATTTTAGTCATTTCTTTCAGTTTTTTCAATTACATCAATTTTAATTACTTTCTCCTTGACATTAAATCAATTTTATTATTTATTCCTATATTTTATACTATTTAATGCAAATTTAAATTAATTTTTTTTAATTAACCATTATTTTTGTCATTTTGCAATTATTATTATTTTTAATTTTTAATTACTTTATTAATTTTTTTATTAATTTCCTGAACTTTTAAATATAATATATCTCAATTTTCAATTATTTTGTTCAATTTTCATTTCTTTTTATTATTTTTTAATTTATTTCCCAAATTTTCAGTTATTATCCCTAATTTAGATTATTAGATTATTGTTTTCAGTCTTCAATTTTTTAAACGACGTTTCAATTACTTTTGTTATTTTGGTAAAATTTTCAAAAATTTTGATTATTTATCTGAAATGTCAATTATTTTTATCAATTTTCGATTGTTTTTGCGATTTTCTAATTATTCTCTTTAATTAACATTTTTAATTAATTTGTAATTATTTCCTTTTTTTTACACATATATTCTATGATTTCTTCAAGTATTTTTTTCAAATTTTATTTACTATTTCTAATTTTTCATATTTAAAATATTTTCATCATATTTAAATTTAAAGTTTTTTTCTGAATCTTTAATTAATTTCAGCATATTTAATTATTTTTTTTTAGTTTCTAATTAATTTTTTAATTTTTTAATTATTTTCCTTGATTGTTAATTATTATTCTCATTTTCTAAAACTATTTTTCAAGATTTTTAAGCATTTTTCTAAAATTGATATTATTTTTCCAATTTTTAATTAATTTTATATGTTTTCATAATTTTCCAAAAATTTTATTAATTGTCTTAAATTTTAATTATTTTTAGCTTTCTTCAATTTATAATTATTATTTTTTTTTCAATTAATTTTTTCATTTTTTCAAGTATTTTTCTCAAATTTCAATTATTATTCTTGTGTAATTCTGCAATTTTTTAAATTATTTCTTTCAAACTAAAGTTATTTTTCAACTTATCATTGTTTTTATCATATTTTAATTATTTTACCCAATTTTTAATTATTATTTTTTTTTTAAATTATTTTCTTATATTTTAAAATATTTTTCTCAAATTACCCATTATTATGTTCAATTTTTGAAAACATTAATTATTTCTGAATTAATATCCTGAACTTTCAAATATATATTGCAATTTCCAATTATTTTGTTCAATATTCAGTTCTTTTTATTATTTGGCACCTATTTTCTCCACCTTTAAATTATTTTTTAATTAATTTCCTAATTGCCCAGTTATTATCTTAAATTTAGATTATTGTCATCAATTTTTCATGTTTTAAACGATTTTTCAATTATTTTCATTATTTTAACATAATTTTCAAAATTTTCGTTTTTTTCTCTGAATTATCAATTATTTTGATTAATTTATTATTATTTTTTAATTAATTTTATCATTTTTTTATTATTTTCATCAATTATGAATTATTATTCTCATTTTATAAAATTATTTTTTTTAATTTTTTAATATTTTTCTAAAATTTGAATTATTTTCTTTAATTTTTAATTATTTTCATGTAGGTTCTTTTATAATTTTAAACAAAATTTATTAATTATCGTAAATTTCAATTATTTTAAGCTTTCTATAATTCTTTTTTCCATTTTTTTCAATTGATTTTTTTTTATTTCAAAAAAATTCTTTAATGTTTTCAATTATTTCACTCAAATGCCATTTATTTTTTACAGCTTATCATGGTTTGTTTCATATTTCAATTATTTTCTTCAAGTTTCAAATTTCAAAATGATTTTATTTAATTGTTTTCCAAAATTTATTTTCTTAATTTTCAATTTTTTTCATTTGTTTTGTTATTTAAAGTATTTCATTCAATTTTTAATTATTTATATTATTTTCTTCAATTTTCAATTACTTCAACTTTTTTCATAATTTCCAAAACGTTTTTAATTATTTCTCTTTGATTAAAAATTATTTTCTTTAATTTCGAATTATGTTTATCTTTTTTCATTTCTTTTCTCAAATTTTTAGTTATTTCCAAAAATAGGCTAAAACGACTCATTTTTATCTAAAAAGCGTAAATTTTCATTCTTTAGCAGATGTTCAGATGTGTGTTTGTGTGTATGTGTACGTGTGTGTGTATAGTGTTTTTTATCGCTAGGATATCTCGAGAACATGTGAATGGTTATCAATAAAATTTGAATGAATTATTAAGCTCATGAATATCTAAATTTGGACACAGGGATTTTTGAAAATACAGTATCAAATTTTTTTGATCACCTTTTTTATCAACAAAAATCGTTTTTTGACAAGAATTTTTTCCATGATAAAAATACAAATTAATGAACACAAAAATTATAATCCTTATCTCAAAACGAATCGATTGACAAATATAACTTTTATAATTAATCAAAAATTCGTAAAAGAGTCCATTTTTTTGCATTTAAAATTCTTTTTTTTTATTGAACTCTACAATAAACTTTTATATTATTAATTTATTGCCTTGTCTATGAGGAAGCAAATTAATTTGCTTATTTGGAAGCAAAATGTTCATGAAAAATATTTAACAGTGAACTAGAGAATAAGAAGCAAATCATGATCTCCAAAAAGAAAGTTATATTGTTACTAATATTTTTTTATAATCGGAAAATTAATTTTTCACAAATTTTGATTCAAAAGTATTTCTTTATTGATCACTAATTTATTTTAAACGATTTAAATTATTTTCTTAATAAATTAAATTAAAATAAAACGTTCATTTTATTTATTCCAGGCACCCATAAGTTCTCGTCAACGTGAACAACTATTAAACATGGTAACTGTATTGATACTTATATTTTATGATAAGAAAAAATAAAAATTTTTTACCGCAGAGAAAATAAATTTCCGTTTTATAATTATTATGCAATAATTTTTAAGATTTTCAAGCGACCTGTATTAATCAGAATTTTTTTTTTCAAATTATTAATAAAACAAAGATTTATAACACATCTTATGACTTTCTAAAACAATTCCCAAAATTCCAAATCGATATCTTTGGTTTAAGCTTAAGTTCGTTTAAAAAATTTTATAAAAAGCCTACACCAAAGAAGGCATTGATTTGAAATTTTTCAAAATTGTTTTACACCGAAAAAATGTATTTTCTAAATTTGAGAATATATAAGTGTATATGTGGTTCATATTGTAAAAAATTGTATACTTTTAAATTTAGTAAATTTTGAAACTTCTTTTCGTATATTATATATACTATATATATATATATATATATATATATATGTATGACGCTTGAATAATAATTAGTTTATTTCTTTGGCAGTTTCGCAGTAGGGGTGAAATGGAATACACCATATTGGATGAAATGTATGTGGTACTGCTTTTAATATTCTTCCATTATTGAAAAATTAATTTTTCCTAATTCATATTTTGAAAATGCTATTTTCGAGTATATCTTAGTAAAACTGTCAAATGGTAAATCTTTTCTAGCTTTCTAGATTCATTTTGTGTTTACAATTTTTTTGTATTTTATTAGATTTTTGAGATCTACTTATTCCAAAAAAGGGCTTTACAAAAATATCTGTCTATCTGTCTGTCTGTGAGAACTGAGCAGGGAAAGAATTAGAAGTTGTTTGTCCTTTTTAAAACGTTTGTTTCTTTGAAAAACGAGAGACCTGTTGTTGTTTTCTTTGCATAAAAAAGCCAAACAGTTTCTAAATTCACGAATGTCTGTCTGTTTGTCCGTCAGCCGGTCTCTCTGTAGACAAAACTTTGTGATAAGATACATTTTCTTTATAAATTTCATCTACAGTGCACATTTTTTCGGATTTTGTTTAATTTTGTCAGTTTGACATTTTCAAAGTATGTTGTCCCTATTATGAGGGCAAAAATATGAAGAGACAAAAATTTGCCTAATTGGAAGAAATACTCGTTTTTACATTTATAATTTATAAAGATTTTATGCATTTGAAGAATAGCCATACCAATTACCAATATGAATGCATCTTATTTACAGTCATAGGAAAGATCGAGCAATACCATCATCAATCCCGATGATAGTGGTAACGGCTCGGTAGAGGAGAAGGAGGAGTAGGAGGAGGAGGAGCGCAACATTTAATTAATTAATTCTTCTTCTGTGCCTAGACTTAGGTTAACACTTAAAAAAGTTGCAATGTAAAATGTTAATTACAACGTAATCAATTAAGAAAGTTTTAGATTATTAAAATTGTTTATTGGATATAAATAAAGAAGAAAATATAATAACCTAAAAACTACAAGAGTTATTTATTATTTTTAGGAGAAATACGAAGTTATTTGTATGTAATTCAATTTATTAAACGATAGAATATGTAAAGATAGTAAAAACTTAACTTACCTTGCGTTTTTTACAGGGCGACATTAAAAAAATGTAAATCGCAGTTTTTTATCTAATTGTATTTCTATTAGTAGAAAATCTTTTATTATCTAAAACTATTGACTTCTTATACAATTTTAACTGCAATGAAGTACATAACGTAAAAAATTACGTATTATTTTTTCTTATATTATTATAAATTTTGATTCAGTATAAATAAAAAAAATGTTCTAGACCCATAATTCTATAATTATTATATAATACAAGGTTACACTAGCAATAAACTCCTCAAAATTCTAAAATTTCTCTGGGCCATTTTTTAAAAACCCATAAAAATCATACTTTTTGCCAAAAACGAAAGCCTTCTGCTCTCGATATTTCCAAAGTCATAACTGATTATTGGGCCTTTTTTTAACCTCTTTGGAGTTTTTGTCAGTGAAAATTTCTCTCTTAAATTGAACCATAATTCAGAAATTTTTAATTGGGAAATTGAATTCTGGAACAGGTATTTGGACATAAAATAGCGGGATTAAAAGTGTAAGGGCGAAATACGGAAAGCTGAAATTGTGGAATTTAGGATATTCGGATGTGAATCATTAGAATGCGGAATGGGCTGAAAGTGGAATTAGGTAAATGCAATTGTGGAATTCTGGATGACCGAATGTGAATCGTCGGAATCCGGAATGAACTGGAATTTTTGGAACCAGGATTTAGAAATATGGATTTTGAAAATTGAGTTCTGAATCAGGTATTTACACATAAAATAGCGGAATTAAGAATGTAATGGTGGGATTCAGTCAGTGGAATTGTGAATTCGGGATTCAAAAGATAATTTATTCTTCAACAATAGGAAGTTATCTTGAGCGATAAATTCTGAAGAGCAAATTAATTACCCGAGTTTACAAACACGGGGAAAAAACCTGAAAATTACAATTCAATCATCTGCTTTTATTGAAACCGAATTTTCTAGCACACATTGTCGCCTTGTTCGGGAATAAAATAAAATAGTTCCAAGTGATTAAGAAACTACAAATATGTACAATTTCTCGTTGATGTTGCGTTTTTATGTCAAGCATTGTGTTGTGCCAAAAATTTATGTGTAAAAATTGACGTTTGGTATATATCATCTGTCTTTGTCATGTCATAGTTTAGCTTTGGAACACCCTTAGTGAATACAAAAATCAAATTTCTTATCTAATAACTAATCAATTGACCTATATTTTTTAATAACTTTCCCAATTAACTTATATATTATTATTAATTTATTGATTTACTGATTAATAGAATAAGCAAAATTGTACTAGTTAAAGTGCAAAAATCGAAGACACTTGTTGATTTTTTATCTCTAGCATTACATCTTACCCTAATATTCTGTTCTTAACATCTGATAAATGAAAATCGTTTTAATAAAATTTCTTTACTATCGTCACAAACTTTTAGCAGGACATAAACTCCAGTAAAAGAACTAATGTCAAAATGTTGCACAAGACTCAAGGATTAATGTCCCTTTGATTTTGGTAAAGAAAAGATTTTCACACACCTGTTTTCTAAAGGAAAGACATACAAAGGAAGATTGTCTCCTAGAAAGAGATCATAAACTGTGCCTTCTGTCAACCGAAAGGACACAATCAAGGTACCTCCAGTCAAGTCAATCGACACATTCCATTAAAAAGTGAAAGTCAGTCAATCCTTCAGCAGTCAAGTATATGTATATGTTTGTGAAACCTACTCTTCAATCTCAAAAAGATCAACCTGTCAAGTCAGTGACCGATCTACGTAGCTGCTTTATTGGGAACTGCTTTATACGTCCAAACACAACCATTGGATTAAATTCTACCAAATTCAACAATTGGATTAAATTCTACCAAATTTAATAATTGAATTAAATTCTACTAAATTCAACAATTGGATTAAATTCTACTAACATAACTAAGGGTTAAAAAGATCATCGGAGTACTAGTCGTTATAAACAGTTTTTTGAAATATTTCAAGGTAAAAATCAAAAACAATAATATCCTTCCCATTTGTAAATCATTATCAAATTATTAACGAGTAACAATTAATTTTACAGATAAATTCATATTTTACAATTTCATAAGGGAACAATCCTGAGTCAGAATTAATTTTTGATTATTGATTTAAGGTAAAAGTGTGCACTTTGAGAATCTTCAAACCGATTAACAAAACATTGATAAGGAGAAGAATTATTATGAAAAAACCAAAAGTTCAAAAAATCCCATGTATTTTACGTGGGAAAAGTAGGCGCTTACGGGAGAGGGTTAATCAAAATTAAAATCAATTTTTTTAGCGAATTTTTTCATAATTTTGGCCAAAGATTTGATATAGAGGGAAGCCCAAAAGTTATCTTCAACTTGGTAAATAAGAGCCACCCTAATAAGTATATGTGTACGTACGCATGAAAAGGGCTCACTTTGTCAATTTTATTTTTAGAGATATTCTCAGTTTTTTAAAAGAGGTTCAAATTTTCGAATCTTTTTTTATTGTTGAAAAACAAAATACGTGATGTCCCGTGTCAAATCAGGCGTTTGTCAGAACTTTATCGTAATTAAAAACACAAAATAATCGTATTTTTATTTTTTTAAATGCATGGGCGCTAATGGTAATCTTGAACTTTAAACTGGTTTTTCTCAAAACTAGGGTTTTTACAATGCTAACTTTGAATCCTTGTAATTTTGTGAATTTTTTATCTAAAAGGATCCAAGACCTCATAAAATGTTCAAAATTTAATGAAGAATATGGTGATGTAGATAAGTCCAACAGTGCCAAAGTTAGCCGTTTTGATGCGGACGCACACATATAAATGTAATATAAATTAAATACTTTTAACTTTGCTAAATTTTTTTTTATTTATTAAGAATATAAAGAGGTATAAAAATATAATTTTAATTAAATAACGACAATGAAACATAAATACCTAAATATGTATATAATGTATATATTATAATATTATATATATTTTTCATTAGCTTTCTTTTTGCATTAAACATTTTTTTCCCTTTTTAAAAACATTTAATTTTTATCTTATAATTTTTTACAATTTTTTCAAAGCATTGTATATTTTTATGTATTGTTTCGAAATGCATTATTCAGATGCTTTATCACTTGTAAACCAATTGATTTGAATAAAACAAACAATTTAACTAAAAATAAAACTAATTATACAAATTTTTATCAAACTAACAAAAACAGCTACTACTATGAAGAAACAAACACAGAGGATACAAGCGAAGATGAATCAAATGAAGAGGACTGATACTACGAATATTCAAGTTTTAGTGAAACTAGTGAAGAAGCAGACGATGATTGTGTCGATGAAAAAGAAATAAAAGTAGAGTCAACTGAAGAAATAAAAGAAGATACATATAAGGACTAAAATAAAGAAACAAAAGAAGAAACAAATGAAGAATCAAATAAAAGAAATTTAGTCACAGAATCTGAAAAACAAGAAAAATATGAAATCAACTAAGATGAGAATAAAGACGTAAAAATGTGCTAGTTAAAAATAAGAAACAAATAAATAAAGAAAAAATAATTCTACGAAATCTGACAACAAATAACTGAGGAACAGAAAACCAAGCAGAAGCACAAAGCACTTAAAATTGTATAACAAAAAATGTTGAAGAAAATAATGCAACGCAAAATAATACATATACAATATACAAAATAATACATATAATACAATAATAATACAAATTCCAAAATGAATGTTATAGTAACAAGAAACCAAGCAAGAAAAAATAAATTAAAACAAGTACGAGTTACACTCGTACCAAGTCGAAGGGTTCCGTACGGCTCTAATTTTTTTCAATTATATGAGTCAGAGATTATTTTAATAATAATTTAAATAATGATAAATTAAAATAATTTTTTTTATTTTTAAATAAATTTAAGTATAAACTTAATGATTTTTATAAGATTAAAAATTTCCAATTAAATAGACTAAGCTTTTTTATATAATTTTAAATTTTAAAGCCAAAAAAATTTTTTTTTAAATTTTTTTTTATTTTTTAACTTTTAAAGTAATTTAAACATAAACATAAACATTTTGTACAAAAAAAATAATCTGAAACTATAAAATATTGTGGCTGTTTAGAAAAAAAAAATTTTTTTTGGTAAAATTTCAGTTTTTTGGAAAAAATGTTATGATAATAAATTTAAACCACAATTTTTATGGTTTTATAAAAAATTCTGCATAAAATTACACATTTTTAACTAATTCCCAAACTTTCAGGATAAATACGCTGAGCGCTAGCATAGAGGTTTTTTGTCATTTTTCAACTTTTCATTAATAACTTTTGAAAATTAAGTCCAGCAACGTTCGCTATATTTTTCCTGTAATCTACACGTAAAAATACCTAGGTACACCAAATTTCAAACCTCTAGGTCAAATAGTTTGGAAGATAAGGGGGGGACACGTTTTTGTTGAAAAAAAAGTTTTTCCTTGACAACGCTATGACCATCACCTCCAATCATGTTCTCTATATTTTTCCTGAACTCTACTCAAATAGTTTAGGAGATAAGGGCGGGGGGGGGGGGTGTAAATAGGCGTTTTAATGCATTTTTTGAAAAAAATCTTGTTTTTTCCTTGACAACGCTATGAACATCACGTTCAATCATGTTCGCTATATTTTTCCTGTAATCTACACGTGAAAATACATAAGTGTACCAAATTTCAACTCTCTATCTCAAATAGTTTGGCCGCTAGGGGGGGGGGGTAATGGTTTTGGGCGACGGACAAACGAGTGAAAACATAAGGGTTCCGTTTGGACACTTTGTGTACGGAACCCTAAAAAGAATGAAAATAATACAAATAGTGATGCATGTCGAGCAAACGATCTGATCGATTTTGAAATCGATCGTCAGTTGTTTGCTTGGATCGTCTCGATTCTAATTTATAATTAATAAATATTATAATTAATTATAAGTATATATAATCAAATTGAGGCAGTTGGTGCAGAAACCGCACAAGTCCATTTTTTTCGAAAATCACTTTTTTATGGAAAATTTATCTTTAAATGAAGCTCTACGATCTAGTAAAATATTACATTATGTTACTAAACTTTAAACCCTTTAAAATAAATAAACCAATTTTCGTTTCGTGCAGAAACAGCACAAGTCCATAATTCCAAGCTGCGCACAAAGATGCGCAAAGGATGAAATAATAGTTATTTGTGATATTTTTAAAGTGTTTTAGACGTTGTTAAATAATTTATATTAAACAGTTTATATTATAAACAAAATGCACTGAAAGCGAGGCAGAAAACAATAATAGTGAATTATGTGATAGTTGTTAAGAAAATGTTGGACAGTGATTTTTAAAAAATGTTTATTATTTATAAAATGCTAATAAAACGTATCTAAATTAAAATTTTTTAATAAATCTTACTAAAAATTTACTAAAACTGTGATACTTCACTTAATTCAATACATTTTCTGTGTTTTCCATTTCATTTTGTACAGAAACCGCACAAGTCCGAAAGTTAATTTATTTTTTTTATACCCTATATTAATTAAAATATAAATCAATCATATTGAATTTTTAAACTTATAGTTTAGTAAAAAATAATACAAAACGCAGAATTAAAAAAAATTCTCACATTTACAAGAAGAACAGTTTTTATTGATTCCTGAACAATTACGATTTATGGACTTGTGCGGTTTCTGCACCAACTGCCTCAATTATACTTATAACTTTACTTTTTAGGTAACTTTGAATAATTATCATCATTTTTGAAAATATCTTTAAATATAAGGTTTTTTTCTTTTTGTTGACATATTTTATTCAGTACGCATTTATAGATTTATACTGAACTGTCATATGAGTATTTTTTTTAATTAATAAATAATACAATATTTAGTAAAAGATAATTAATTAGAAAACCTGAAAAAGAATGCGTTGCTTAAAAATAATAAATTAATGACATAATTTGGAAAAGAATGCGTTTATTGAAAATATTAAAAGAAAGTAACATTTATCTGCTATTTTAACATTTTTTGTAACACAAAAAATGCTAAGGGAAGTTTTGTTAGGATTAAAAAAATATATTATGTTAGTCAACTTGAAAAATTGACGTTAAAATTAAAGGAAATTTATGAAAAAATAAAATTTAGATTTTTTCATCTACCCAAGAAAAATAATATTAAGAAAAAGATAATTAATTAGATAACCTGGAAAAGAATGTCCTGGTTCAAAATACTAAAAATAATTAATTATTTAAAATTTCAAGAGAAAGAATATCGAGAAAATTTATTTTACTAGAAACCTGGAAAATGTAATACTCAAATAGTGAATACATAATTTTAGTTATTTTAGTTTGTGGCAGACAGGAGAAATTATTAATCAAAAAACTAAAATTGGTTAATTAAGATAGTAAAGAGTAAAATTAATAAAACATTTTAGTGTTCAATATTAATAAATTATTCTTTATAATTAATTAGTTAATTATTCTGCTTTTCGTAAATTTAAATTGAGAATTAATTAAAACTTCTTTTTCATTTAAGAAATGTTTTTTTTTACCCCAAGATGGGTCAGTTTAAATCCGCCTTTTGTTCTTCTCAAATTAAATAAATAACCAGTGACCTTTAATTAAATAAATTGGTTTTGTGATTGCTAATCAAGGTTTATGTAGGATTAATCGATTTTAGTAGTCGATGCTTTTACGGATTAGAGAAGGCACATCGGCAAGCAGTGATATTGCTTATGTGAGGGTGAGTATTCGGTAAAAGGGACCAATAACTTGCCAATATCGGTATTACTGGCGCACTGAGCGCAATATAAACGTTTATGACCCAATGTGCGTCCTACACAAGATACTCACAGTTCCCTTCAACAGTGGTTCTCACACGCTTTCATTAGTTTTGTATTTTCTTCACCTAAATCGATATTTTCAATTTATTCGTCGCCCAACGTGAGACATAATAATTTTATCTACTTCCCAACATGACTCAATTCCAGCCAACTCTAAAATTTACCATTTTTAATTTACTTTTCCACAATTTAACAATTACAAATTAAAGCCCATTTCACAAAAGTTTGTAATAAAAAAACGTGCAAAAATAATTGCTAATCTCTCTTAGCTTTGAAATATTTTTTTTTCTGTTTAGAAATTTGAAACAATTTTTTGATCTTCAATAAAAATTTTTAGAAGAGAACTACTGTTTTGCCAGAATCTATAAGAGACGAAATGAAAGAAGAATATAGTCAGTGACTGGTGTTGTCCAGCCAGACGATGTGATTCGATCTTGTTCGTGTGGTTTTGTGTGTCGGGGACACTTAATGTTTCTCTATCTATAGTGGACAGGACAAGGGATATTGTTATATACGACATTGTCGCCGAAGGAAAGGAAAAGCGTTGGAAAATAAAGGAGAGAGCAAAATACGAGAGATATCGCTGGCCACCAATTACCGACGACCAAGAGTTATTGAAAAGATCCCCATGGGCGAAACCCTGGTGTGTCGCGTTTCATACAGCTAATGAACACTGATTACCGTTCGGCGACTTGGCCCTCGATGATTTGTGGAAAGATCGCCCGCAGTACTTTAAGAAAAACGTGATTACAATTCCCAATAGAGGGGACAAATTTATCTACATTTCAGATATTCGACTAATATTCGTATATCGTATTTTCACAATTTTAATTTCCCCGAGGGAATTAAATAATTAATTCCCTTGGAATCTAAATATTCATTCAGTCACTTAAATATTGGAATTAAACTGTCAGATTCTCTGTTCTGAAAAAAAATTTATAATGTCAGTTAAAACAGCGCAAATTTTCCAGGTTTTCTAATTAAATACCTTTTTTCAATTCTAACTAAACTGTCTTTAAAATTCTCTGTTCTAAAAAACTTTCAAAATGGCAGTTAAAACAAAACAAATGTTCCAGGTTTTCTAATTAAAGACCTTTTTTCAATTTCAACTAAATTTTCTTTAAAATTCTCTGTTCTGAAAGAAAAAATCTGAAATATCCGTTAAAACAGCGCAAATTTTCCAGGTTTTCTAATTAAATACCTTTTTTCAATTCAAACTAAACATTCTTTAAAATTCTCTGTTCTAAAAAACTTTTAAAATGGCAGTTAAAACAGTGTAAATTTTCCAGGTTTTATAATTAAAGACCTTTTTTCAATTTCAACTAAACTTTCTTTAAAATTCTCTGTTCTGAAAGAAAAAATCTAAAATAGCAGTTAAAACAAAACAAATGTTCCAGGTTTTCTAATTAAAGACCTTTTTTCAATTTCAACTAAACTTTCTTTACAATTCTCTGTTCTGAAAGAAAAAATCTAAAATAGCCGTTAAAACAGCGCAAATTTTCCAGGTTTTCTAGTTAAATACCTTTTTTCAATTCCAACTAAACTGTCTTTAAAATTCTCTGTTCTAAAAAACATTTCAAATGGCAGTTAAAACAAAACAAATGTTCCAGGTTTTCTAATTAAAGACCTTTCTTCAATTCAAACTAAACTTTCTTTAAAATTCTCTGTTCTAAAAAACTTTTGAAGTGTCAGTTAAAACAGTGTAAATTTTCCAGGTTTTTGTAATTAAAGACCTTTCTTCAATTCCAACTAAACTTTCTTTAATATTCTCTGTTCTAAAAAACTTTTAAAGTGGCAGTTAAAACAGTGTAAATTTTCCAGGTTTTCTAATTAAAGACCTTTTTCAATTCCAACTAAACTGTCTTTAAAATTCTCGGTTCTAAAAAAACTTTTAAAATGGCAGTTCAAGCCACACAGATTTTTCCGGTTTTCTAATTAAAGACCTTCTTTAATTCCAACTAAACATTCTTTAAAATTCTATGTTCTAAAAAACTTTTAAAATGGCAGTTAAAACTAAACAAATGTTCCAGGTTTTCTAATTAAAGACCTTTTTTCAATTTCAACTAAACTTTCTTTAAAATTCTCTGTTCTGAAAGAAAAAAATCTAAAATAGCCGTTAAAACAGCGCAAATTTTCCAGGTTTTCTAATTAAATACCTTTTTTCAATTCCAACTAAACTGTCTTTAAAATTCTCTGTTCTAAAAAACTTTTAAAATGTCAGTTAAAAAAAAACAAATGTTCCAGGTTTTCTAATTAAATACCTTTTTTCAATTCCAACTAAACTGTCTTTAAAATTCTCTGTTCTAAAAAAATTTTAAAATGGCAGTTAAAACAAAACAAATGTTCCAGGTTTTCTAATTAAAGACCTTTCTTTAATTTAAACTAAATTTTCTTTAAAATTCTCTGTTCTAAAAAACTTTTAAAATG
Organism: Ganaspis brasiliensis; assembly: GCA_037103525.1. NCBI lineage: Eukaryota > Metazoa > Arthropoda > Insecta > Hymenoptera > Figitidae > Ganaspis > Ganaspis brasiliensis. Next base: position 5,197,375 of record JAZKLR010000022.1, on the reverse strand, counting down.
GCAGTTAAAACAGTGTAAATGTTCCAGGTTTTCTAATTAAAGACCTTTTTTCAATTTTAACTAAACTTTCTTTAAAATTCTCTGTTCTGAAAGAAAAAATCTAAAATAGCCGTTAAAACAGCGCAAATTTTCCAGGTTTTCTAATTGAATACCTTTTTTTAATTCCAACTAAACTGTCTTTAAAATTCTCTGTTCTAAAAAACTTTTAAAATGGCAGTTAAAACAAAACAAATGTTCCAGGTTTTCTAATTAAAGACCTTTCTTCAATTCCAACTAAACTTTCTTTAAAATTCTCTGTTCTAAAAAACTTTTAAAGTGGCAGTTAAAACAGTGTAAATTTTCCAGGTTTTTGTAATTAAAGACCTTTCTTCAATTCCAACTAAACTTTCTTTAAAATTCTCTGTTCTAAAAACTTTTAACGTGGCAGTTAAAACAGTGTAAATTTTCCAGGTTTTCTAATTAAAGACCTTTTTTCAATTCCAACTAAACTGTCTTTAAAATTCTCGGTTCTAAAAAAACTTTTAAAATGGCAGTTCAAGCCACACAGATTTTTCCGGTTTTCTAATTAAAGACCTTCTTTAATTCCAACTAAACTTTCTTTAAAATTCTCTGTTCTAAAAAACTTTTAAAATGTCAGTTAAAACAGTGTAAATTTTCCAGGTTTTATAATTAAAGACCTTTTTTCAATTTCAACTAAACTTTCTTTAAAATTCTCTGTTCTGAAAGAAAAAATCTAAAATAGCAGTTAAAACAAAACAAATGTTCCAGGTTTTCTAATTAAAGACCTTTTTTCAATTTCAACTAAACTTTCTTTAAAATTCTCTGTTCTGAAAGAAAAAATCTAAAATAGCCGTTAAAACAGCGCAAATTTTCCAGGTTTTCTAGTTAAATACCTTTTTTCAATTCCAACTAAACTGTCTTTAAAATTCTCTGTTCTAAAAAACATTTAAAATGGCAGTTAAAACAAAACAAATGTTCCAGGTTTTCTAATTAAAGACCTTTCTTCAATTCAAACTAAACTTTCTTTAAAATTCTCTGTTCTAAAAAACTTTTGAAGTGTCAGTTAAAACAGTGTAAATTTTCCAGGTTTTTGTAATTAAAGACCTTTCTTCAATTCCAACTAAACTTTCTTTAAAATTCTCTGTTCTAAAAAACTTTTAAAGTGGCAGTTAAAACAGTGTAAATTTTCCAGGTTTTCTAATTAAAGACCTTTTTTCAATTCCAACTAAACTGTCTTTAAAATTCTCGGTTCTAAAAAAACTTTTAAAATGGCAGTTCAAGCCACACAGATTTTTCCGGTTTTCTAATTAAAGACCTTCTTTAATTCCAACTAAACATTCTTTAAAATTCTATGTTCTAAAAAACTTTTAAAATGGCAGTTAAAACTAAACAAATGTTCCAGGTTTTCTAATTAAAGACCTTTTTTCAATTTCAACTAAACTTTCTTTAAAATTCTCTGTTCTGAAAGAAAAAAATCTAAAATAGCCGTTAAAACAGCGCAAATTTTCCAGGTTTTCTAATTAAATACCTTTTTTCAATTCCAACTAAACTGTCTTTAAAATTCTCTGTTCTAAAAAACTTTTAAAATGTCAGTTAAAAAAAAACAAATGTTCCAGGTTTTCTAATTAAATACCTTTTTTCAATTTCAACTAAATTTTCTTTAAAATTCTCTGTTCTGAAAGAAAAAATCTGAAATATCCGTTAAAACAGCGCAAATTTTCCAGGTTTTCTAATTAAATACCTTTTTTCAATTCAAACTAAACATTCTTTAAAATTCTCTGTTCTAAAAAACTTTTAAAATGGCAGTTAAAACAGTGTAAATTTTCCAGGTTTTATAATTAAAGACCTTTTTTCAATTTCAACTAAACTTTCTTTAAAATTCTCTGTTCTGAAAGAAAAAATCTAAAATAGCAGTTAAAACAAAACAAATGTTCCAGGTTTTCTAATTAAAGACCTTTTTTCAATTTCAACTAAACTTTCTTTACAATTCTCTGTTCTGAAAGAAAAAATCTAAAATAGCCGTTAAAACAGCGCAAATTTTCCAGGTTTTCTAGTTAAATACCTTTTTTCAATTCCAACTAAACTGTCTTTAAAATTCTCTGTTCTAAAAAACATTTCAAATGGCAGTTAAAACAAAACAAATGTTCCAGGTTTTCTAATTAAAGACCTTTCTTCAATTCAAACTAAACTTTCTTTAAAATTCTCTGTTCTAAAAAACTTTTGAAGTGTCAGTTAAAACAGTGTAAATTTTCCAGGTTTTTGTAATTAAAGACCTTTCTTCAATTCCAACTAAACTTTCTTTAATATTCTCTGTTCTAAAAAACTTTTAAAGTGGCAGTTAAAACAGTGTAAATTTTCCAGGTTTTCTAATTAAAGACCTTTTTCAATTCCAACTAAACTGTCTTTAAAATTCTCGGTTCTAAAAAAACTTTTAAAATGGCAGTTCAAGCCACACAGATTTTTCCGGTTTTCTAATTAAAGACCTTCTTTAATTCCAACTAAACATTCTTTAAAATTCTATGTTCTAAAAAACTTTTAAAATGGCAGTTAAAACTAAACAAATGTTCCAGGTTTTCTAATTAAAGACCTTTTTTCAATTTCAACTAAACTTTCTTTAAAATTCTCTGTTCTGAAAGAAAAAAATCTAAAATAGCCGTTAAAACAGCGCAAATTTTCCAGGTTTTCTAATTAAATACCTTTTTTCAATTCCAACTAAACTGTCTTTAAAATTCTCTGTTCTAAAAAACTTTTAAAATGTCAGTTAAAAAAAAACAAATGTTCCAGGTTTTCTAATTAAATACCTTTTTTCAATTCCAACTAAACTGTCTTTAAAATTCTCGGTTCTAAAAAAACTTTTAAAATGGCAGTTCAAGCCACACAGATTTTTCCGGTTTTCTAATTAAAGACCTTCTTTAATTCCAACTAAACTTTCTTTAAAATTCTCTGTTCTAAAAAACTTTTAAAATGTCAGTTAAAACAGTGTAAATTTTCCAGGTTTTATAATTAAAGACCTTTTTTCAATTTCAACTAAACTTTCTTTAAAATTCTCTGTTCTGAAAGAAAAAATCTAAAATAGCCGTTAAAACAGCGCAAATTTTCCAGGTTTTCTAATTAAAGACCTTTCTTCAATTCCAACTAAACTTTCTTTAAAATTCTCTGTTCTAAAAAACTTTTAAAGTGGCAGTTAAAACAGTGTAAATTTTCCAGGTTTTTGTAATTAAAGACCTTTCTTCAATTCCAACTAAACTTTCTTTAAAATTCTCTGTTCTAAAAAACTTTTAAAGTGGCAGTTAAAACAGTGTAAATTTTCCAGGTTTTCTAATTAAAGACCTTTTTTCAATTCCAACTAAACTGTCTTTAAAATTCTCGGTTCTAAAAAAACTTTTAAAATGGCAGTTCAAGCCACACAGATTTTTCCGGTTTTCTAATTAAAGACCTTCTTTAATTCCAACTAAACTTTCTTTAAAATTCTCTGTTCTAAAAAACTTTTAAAATGGCAGTTAAAACAAAACAAATGTTCCAGGTTTTCTAATTAAAGACCTTTCTTCAATTCCAACTAAACTTTCTTTAAAATTCTCTGTTCTAAAAAGCTTTTAAAATGATAGTTCGAACCACACAAATTTTCCAGGTTTTCTAATTAAATACCTTTTTTCAATTCCAACAAATCTTTCTTTAAAATTCTCTGTATGTCAGATCATGAAAAAAATTGTTTTATAGATTAAGAAAACTTCATTTATCTGTCACAGAAGAAACTGTAAAATTTGTACGACGAATTCAACTGGTTTTTTTTTTTGGTGTTAGACTTGACACTATTGGGCGAGAAAACTAGTCTGTTCTCATCCTCCATCCGGTAAATGACATAATTCGCTAACACCTCTAACTCCTGGTATAACAGAGTATTAGTTTTGATGCTATTTCTCCTCTCTTGAAGGCTCGTAGGTTCTCGTAGCTCGTTTCGAGTCCCTCTTTACCAATTTTCTTCCTCAAAGCTCCATCGTCTTTGATCAGCTTTCGCGACGCCCCTATAATGTCTCCGACCCCGGGTACCATTTCACCCCTTCCAAGACTCCCTCGATCTCGTCATCTGCCGTCTTCGACGCGTTTCTTCACTCGCTACTTACGCCCACTTTCCACCCCTTTCGCATCGGCAAACTCGCATGCCAGTGCTCATGTTGTCAAGTTCGATGCTCAATCGGGTTTTCTAACGCAAATTCAAGGCGACGTGCTTCCAACTCGACGAGCACGATTTTCCGAGATTTCACTCTGCCTGGCCTTGAAAATGATTGATGTGAAGGTAGACTTTATTTCTTCATTGGGAACGCTTCAAGAACCTTTGAAGATTTGCGATATTAATAACAGATGGCTTATTTCTAAAGCTGAGATTTTATAGACAATTTTCCGTATTAAACTTTGTAATATAGTTTACTGATGGCTTAAAGGGGGAATTTCGATTTATAATTATTGATCTATTGTCGTCGTCTTTAGAAAACTCAACAACCCTGAATCAGCAAACATTAAAGTAATAAACAGTTTAAGCTAAATTTACAATTGCAGAAGGTTTATTAGTCTGAGCGGATTAAGTAGTCCTAATGTATTTCTAAGAATTTTATTAGCTAGGTTGGGCCTAGGCTGGCCAGGTATGATTTAAGCTTTTATCATTTCATTAAATTTCAAGCCCTTCACAATAATAAAGAAAAGAGGGTTATGGTTGATTGAAACTATTGTTAAGAGTAATTAAGTAATAAAAATTTTTTTTTTCTTTTGCTCATTAGATATCCTAAAAGTAGTGAAGATAAGCTTTAAAAAAAGTCCTCATTTATTGTTTTATCTTTATTGGTTAACAAAATATAAAACTTTTTGTAAAGACAAAAATTTTGAAGGGTGGGCAAAATCTGCTGGACGACACTGTACATAATTAGAATTTAGAAGTTGAAGAAAATCATTATGAAAATTAAAATAATTAAAGGTTCAAAAAGATTATTTAAATTTAAAGAAAATTCAACGGAAATTTTCCAGGTTTTCTAATAAAATACGTTTTTTCAATTTCAACAAAACTCGCCTTAATATTCTTTGCAGTGGAAAACAAATTTTTAATAGCAGTTAAATCTACGCAAAATTTTTACGTTATCTAATTAATTATCCCTTTCTTAGTATATTCTTTGTGGATGAAAAAATCTATCTATTTTCAATTATCGGCGTATATTTTCCAGGTTTTCTAATAGAATATATATTTTTTAATTCCAACAAAACTTTCTGTTAAATCCTCTGTTACGGAAAAACTTTTAAAATAGCAGTTTAAAAAAACACAAATTTTCCAGGTTTTCTAATAAAATACCTTTTTTCCATTCAAACAAAACCTTCTTTAAAATTTTCTGTCCTGAAAATAACATTTAATAACATTTAAATCTGCGAATATCAAAAACATTTAAAGTGAGTAAAGTTTAGAAACTACGAGTTTTTACGACCTCTGTATAATTAAATCTTTATGACTAGAATTATGACGTTATTAATATATGATATTTACTCATTATTAGAACATTTATGAAGCTGTTGTACACTGTTTGTCAGAGCCATAAAATAGAGTGTATTACGAAACGATATATCAAGAAGCATAAAACATTTTATCTTTCCAATTGATCGTGTTATCATTTAATTGGAGAATAATCCCAGGATTACGGTATTAAATTTCTGCAATCCAGGAATTTGTCAAAGGGACGATTCGTAGCCATTAAAATTGGTTTCAAATCTGATAAATCCACTTTCTGGCTATTTCCATTATCAACATAAATATCATAAACACATATTATAAATTTTAATATGTTTATAATATATGTTAATAACAACCATAAACTCATATTTTTTATAATAATAATAGCCATAAGATGAATTGAAAAACATTTGTCTCATTCGAAATAAAGCAAAAAAAAAAACATATTTGTGGGTGTGTGGTTGAGCTATTGACCCAAAATGATAGAAAATTGTAGAAAATGGTTATGGTCATTTTTGCGATTTTGAGGCACCAGATGCAATTTTTTCGGGTAAGTTTGTTCAGCATTTTTTTTCTCCCGTTCAATACCTACAACTTTGCTGAAGACACAAAAAAAATATTTCTCTCGGTTTACAAGATATAGCCGTATTAAAATTTTGAAAAAGTTGTCAAAATCCAGTTTGAGCAAAAAAATGTATACTAGCATAAGATCCAAACCCGAACCAATTTGACAAAAGTAATGATGCAGAATTTCTAGTTTTTGCGCAGCGATTCTCGAAAATCGGTTCAGAATCGATGACCTTAAAAATGTTGCACTGTGTAAATAATTTATTAAATTTTTTTCCTTTTTTGGAAAAATTTTAATTTAGAAAGAAGAGAACATAAAGTAGGATAATGATGGTGGTGGAAAGACAAAATTAGTTTTTCATCAGAGATTATATATCCAGAAAGTCTTGTTAACTATGAGGATATTCTCTGGACCCAATCAACTGATATCGTGGTCTTAAGCCCTGTAAGAGCGCAACTGCTGATACGACGGTAGTTCGAAGGTGGTGAGGTGGTCTGATCACGAGTTAGTGGTTCGATGCCTTGGTAGTGAGACCGAGAAGGAAGAGAAGCCGACTTTATGTCTGGACGTAAGCCGGTTATAGGCGCTGCCAATGTTATTTGATGGCCAAATGCACTCCGCTGAGGCGAAACAACCCCCCACAAAACCACCTATCCGATCTCTATCCACCACTTTCCCACCCACCTTTAACCTTGGAGCTTCCCTGCTCTTAGGAGAGAGTTATAACGGTCCTAAGAAAGTCGTTAAAATACGAGAAAGTACCTCTCCAATGCCCGCCCTAATCAATCGAAAATTGGCGCAAGGGATAGGATCTTAAAATGTATAAATCTCAGCTATGGTTCAAATACGGTTAAGACATGGTTCAGGGCAGTATTTTTAGTCCGCGGTTCACGAATAATTAAATTATCCTCAACAAGATGAAATTGAATTGGAAAGATATGAAACGTGTACTTGAAAGAAAAGAGGAAAGATGTTATCAATAAGTTCTAATTTTGAGGAGGAAAACGCAAGAATGAGATCAGTTCAGGATACAAGCGAAGCATGAAGTGCTTTCGGTATTTTCTAACCGCACCCCCGCTGAACTTAATGAATTCTTAACCGAGATCAAAAAGAAACTCCGTCGATAAGGCGAAGGGCATTTTCAGGGGTGTAACTGAACGACGATTTTCTCGGCTCGTTTAACGACCAAGTACGCATCCATCCCTCCGCCGATATCCACCGACCCCTATAAAAGAAAAATTAAAAAATTAAACCTGATATTAAAAATTTTAATTAAAATCCAACCTTATTGATTATTTGCCCTTCTCTCCTGGGTAATCTTTTTCTTTTTCCAAATCAACACTCTGTCACCTTTAAGTACGCGCCACGATTTGTGGGACCCTGTTCGGGCGCCACAGAGGAAAATTAAAAACAAAAACAGCCAAAGCTAATTGAGGTAAAAAAACAAACCCTTCCTGGTTAGAAATCCATTATTAGATCAGAAACTAAACGTGTTTGCAGAAAAATCGAGAGAGTTATTTGAAAATAGTTAAATCCGGTGATAAACAAAGTGTAGAGTATTGTTCCTTCTTAAAGGGGTAGCTCGCGACTGCATGTCTTAAGGTGATTGGGAGTTATGACTCCTAAACCGTGCTCCAGGGCGTTGGGAGGACTTGACACAGGTCAGATACCTCGTAAAATGTTATGAGAATTAATGTGACCTCCTCCCTCTCTCTTATTACCCCTCCTATAGTGTGTACCGTAGTTTCCTTCTTCCTCAGAGAAACAGCGCCCTTTCGATATAGCCAATTTTGTGCTCACTCTGACCACAACTTTTGCGTCTAATGGAAATGTCGATACCCGATTGCCGGACACGGAATATTAGACCTCTTATCCACCTCCGTCAGAGCTATTCCAGAATCCACAATCCGCACTTATCTCGATCCAATTTGATCTCTTGATTTCTAAATGAAATTTTCTCCATTATTTCTTTATAGTATATAATTTTTATTTTATTTTTCATCCCTCTTAAGATTTTCACATTTTGAACATAACCTAATTTTTCAGTCGTCTCCTTAACTGTGACAATGAAAATGCTGAACAATATGTAACAGAGAATAAAATGATAGTTGACAAGTGTGATGTAACAATTGTGAATGTTTGGTGACGTGAAAGCGATGTTCATATACGTCGTTTCAGAGAAGTGCTCACGAGCAATGACCCAATGAAATTACACGAGAGAGAACCGCGAGAATTTGTGTATCGTTCATAGACTGAGCGCGTAATATGGCCTCATAAAGACGCCATGCATCGGCAATCGCTGGATGAGTGACCTTTTCCGGTCGCCCACCAACACATTAAATGCGTGTGTTGTGGGCCGTCAATTTAGACGATGATTTAGTGGAAGCATTGATTGGGTCGATCAGAGGCCGTATCATCTTGTTTAAGGCCTTTCATCATCAGCTCTCCTATTTATAGACTCCGCGATGACGAGCGAATCAATTTTGCCACATTCCCTTTCGTGCCGATTCTCATAATCGGATTAAAACATTTCAAGTTTGTCAAAGTAGAATTTAATATTAAACTTACATGATAATTTATACAAATTTTGAGTTTATGATAAATCGCGTCGAAAATCAAGATTCGATTTGGCAAAGACAGTTGGAAACTGATCAGCTGATTTGTTACTGCGACGCCATCTTGGCGAAGAAATTGTTGTTAGACACCTAGCGGGACGCTCTCGAAGTTTTAGACTCGTGACTTCTAACAAATGATTTTTTCTTATGAACATTTTGTATATATTTAGTTAATAAGAATACGAAAAGTGTACAGTAGCTTTAAAAAGACACCGAGCATAGAAATTATCAATATATTATAAAAATTCTATGTGTCAAAAATTTCAAATTTCTGTTAAAAAAATGATGTAGGTATCTTACCATTTATATATATTCCTGTCGCTGAAAAAAATTGTGTGCCCAGACCGGATTTAACAAATTTAATAGCGCAACCAATTTGGAGACGATCATCTGATTTGATACTACACCGCCATCTATACAGAGAGTAGCACCAAAGACGTCTAGCAGGACGCTTTCTAAGTTTTAGACTTGGGACTCCTAACAATTTTTTTATTTTAAGTATTTTATATATTTAGTTAACAAAGATACGAAAAATGAACAATGGTGTTTAAGAAGGCACTGAGCATAGAAATTACCTACATATTATAAAAAAAACTACGCGTGGAAAGTATCCTACGGTATCTTACCATTTATATCTGTTCCTGTCGCTAAGAAAAAAAATTACGTGCTCAGTCCGGAATGGATAAGTTCTATGACGCAAGTAATTTGGAGTCGATCAGCTGATTTGATACTGCAGCGCCATCTACACGAAGAAATTGTTGATAGATAGTAGCGCCAACGACGCCTAGCGGGACGCTATCGAAGTTTTAGACTCGCAACTCCTAATAAATGTTTTTGGCTTATGAATATTTTGTATATATAGTTAACAAAGAACCGAAAAGTGATCAGTAGCGTTTAAGAAGATACCGAGCATAGAAATTATCTACATACTATAAAAAAAAACTAGGTATGAAAAGTGTCCTACGGTATCTTACCATTTATATCTATTCCTGTCGCTGAGAAAAATATTTACGTGCCCAGATAGGATTGAACAAATTCTCTGTCACAACTAATTTAAAGTCGATCAGCTGATTTGATACTGCAGCGCCATCTACACGAAGAAATTGTTGTTAGATAGTAGCGCAACGACGCCTAGCGGGACGCTCTCGAAATTCGAGACTCGTAACCTGCTTGTGCAAAAGTTTCTATTTTTTAAACTTTTACGAACATTTTGTAGTTTAAAAAAAGTGCGAAATCTGAACAATGAGAATTAAAAAGACGCCGAGCATAGGAATTGTTGACATCTTATGAAAAAAAAATCAAGTGTAAAAATTGATGTGAAGACCATTGGCAAGTTTTGCTTCCTTATTACCAAAAAATAGTCAAAAAATTAATTGCAAAATCATTCTAAAAAAAGAAAATTAAAATTGCACGAAGATACTCATAACACAAGGGTCGAAGGTTAAATGTATAAATTCATCTTGAAGAAAAAAATAATAAAGTACAACGAAATCTTAATTTCAATTATTTATTTAATGTTTAATCATACTCTAATACATCAAATAAACTGAATAAAAATCTCAGAAGGATGCAAAATATAATTTCTTCTTTGAAAACTGTTTCCATCAAAGCTTTTCTGCACTGGTTCCACCCCTTAATTTAATTTCGCACGGCTATGCCTGATTAATGGATAAAAATTGGCTTGTTAAGATCGAAGTTGCTTACATTAATTTTCCAGGCAAAAAATAACACAAGCTCAAGAGAAGGGGAATGTTAATTACAATCTCGTTGAAAATCGATTCAAACTTCTCGCATAATTTAAACTACATTGAAACAAATTTGTTAACAAACTCGATTTGAAAATCCCATAAAAAAGAAAGAAATGGAAGAAAAGAAACGAAAAACAGCAAATAAAAAAAATACAAAAAGAAATGAAGAAAAAGTTCGTGTAATATTCCTAATTACAATAAAAACGATCCTATAACGGTTCTCTGTCGGTGGTATAATATTTTCACTAAGTCGCGTTTATCTTCTGCTTTTTTCTGCGTTTATCTTGTGCCTTTTTTCTTCCTCTTTTCTCTCACGGCTGCATCAATATTTTCAAATTACCACGCCAATGATTTTTACCAAACAAAGCGTTCCTCGCCCCGGTCATATTTTAATCAATACACTCTCTTTTTTCCTCTATCCCTCTTTTCGTCTTTCTTTTTTCGGCACCGACGATGTAAAAAGCTCTCCCCTGTATGTGCATAGGTATAATTTTGCGCCACGATAAAAATTAATATTAGAACCCGTGCTTCTTCGCGCAGAAAATATTTGGCCCATCCCCCGCGTTCCTGACTGATCACTCGATCTCAGTCCCATTGTATTTTTAATCCTTGCCTAAATCCCGAAAATTTTAATATAACATTTATACCTATCGAATTTTTTATTTATGGTTTCCTTTCATCAAGAATCAACTACAATCAGAAGTAAATGAAAAAAAAATAGAAGTATCAAAGTACAAGATTGTGTTTGGGAAACCTATTAATTAGAACTTTTTTTTTTAATTGAGAAAAAGGTGATTCTTTCGAAGTGCGTTCTTCCAAGAAAAGCAGAAAGGTAATTGGCCGCGTGCAAAGAAGACTACGAAGTCTACATAAGTATTTCCTTGCCGGCCCCATCACTTCCTTGGGGATTTTTCGAGCGGAATTATTCCGAGGGGTGGATTCAGCAGTGGCGAGAATTAACGTTTCTTGCGGCATAAAAAATCTGTGTAATCAATTATCGAACCTTTTTACCCGATATTTCACGGCCAATGAGTACTTGAGCCAACCAACCCCATATTCTGCACCGAAACCACTCACTTTTTAGCTACTCTTCTCCTTTAACTTCTTATTTTTCTCCGAGGCGAGGGAAATGAATTTCGGCGTTTTGTTTGCAATCTAAAATATGCACGACCTTTTGGTAATGACCCGCGAAAGGTCGTTTTTAATTTAATTTTGATTTTTGAACTCAAAATACCAAAAAGGGGATTTATGTTTATTTACAAATTTTTGTATTGATAAAAATAATTTGATTGATTTATATTTTAGGAAATTTCATTTTATGAACGAGAATTTAAATGGGGTTGAAATATCATATTCAAAATTCGCGCCCGCCGCTAGATGGAGACAACTTTCAGCTCACGTGACTTCAGTGTATAAAAATGGCTGACGGACAGTGATCAAGACACGTTTTTATTTAATCTAATTACATCTTCGTTTAATAGTGACTTTATTAGTTTAATTGGTTGTTTAGTTTTTTTCTGATGTCTGTTCTTCTGTTCTTCTGAAATATTTCAATGGATATTGAACTAGAGTTGCAAAATTCTCGGTAATTTAAAATCCGGTTACATTCTCGAGAATATAACCAAGAATATTCTCCTTCCGGAGAATTTATGAGAATTTTCTATGTTTGAACGAGCCCCACTATTTTTAAGCACAAACAATTTATTATAAAGAAAATGGAAATATAACAAAATAATTACCATTACAAATTAACTATAAGTCAATGAAGTGTAAAAATTATTGTTAAATATAACAATTATTAACAATTTTAAAATGAAAGAAAGTAATTTAAATTTGAGAAAAACAATTTTAAATCTCTGAAATAAATTGAAAAAAATTAGAGTGTAATAAAAAATTGGAGAAAATAATTAAAAATTGAAAAAAATGATTCAAATTGAGATAAACAATTAAAAATTTAGAAAATTAATTCAGAAAATGATGAAAATGATTAAAAATTTAAGAAAATTATCAAGAAATAATATAAATAATTTAAAAATGAAGAAAATAATTAAAATTCTAAAAAATAATTGAAAAATTTTTATAATATATTTTAAATAAAGGAAATTTAAAGAAAATTTCAGAAAAATACTTGAAACTTTTAAAAGTTAATTGCAAAAAAAAAAGAATTAAAAGTAGAGAAAATAATTTAAAACATAATTTAAACATAATTTAAACATAATTTAAAATTGAGAAAAACAATTTTTAATTTAAGAGAAATAATTGTAAAAAATTTGTGTTAAATTTAACATAAATCACATGTTCCAAACGGTCCGCTTAAAATTTGTGTTAATTTTTAACACAGTATTGAACTTTATTATTAAAATGAATTTTCAAAACGAAATTTACGTTTTACAACAAAAAATTAAATGTAAATTGCAGTGATATTACTATGAAATTGAGGTTATGTTCAAGAATCAAATGACAGTTATTAAATCAACACACGAAAAATGTTAAATTTTAACACAAAAAATTTAACAAGGACCGATTGTTAACACAAAAACACAAAATTTTTAACTGTGTATATAAAATACAAGAAAATCGTAGATATAATTAAAAATTGAATAGAAAAATGAAAATTTCAGATAAATAATTAAATTTTTTTTGGAAATTATGAAAAAGAACGTAAGTAATTGAAAATAATAAACAAGTAATACAAATAATTAAAAATGGAATTAAATAATTGAAAATGATTAAAAATTAAAGAAAATAATGGGAAATTTGAGAAAAATATTTTTAAATTTTAGAAAAAGGAATTATTAAAACTTGTGGAAAATAATTGGAAAATGATTTTAAATTTTCAAACTTCAAGACAATAATTGAAATATGATGAAAACAATGATAAGTTGAAAAAATTTTTGTTATTTTTCTTTTAGTTATCAACTATTTTTTTAAAATTTCAATTTAAATCTTTAATCTTTAATTTAATTCTTTAATCTTCCATTTATTTCTTTAATTTTCATTTATTTTTTAAAATTGTTTCCATTATTTTCATCAGTTTTCAATTGACAATTTATTTTTCTGCTTGAATTTTATGATTATTCAACAATTAAAATTTTTTTTTCAAATACTGATTTTTCTCACCATTTTTTGAATTTTTTTTCAATTGTTAATTATTTTTCTTTTTTTAGTTAATTATTTTCGTCAATATTTTATTATTTATGTCATTGTAATTTTTCTTTTAATTATCAATTATGTTCTTGAAATTTACATTTAATTTTTTAATTTCCAATTTATTTCTTCAATTTTTAATTATTTTCTTCAATTCTAAAAAATTTTCTTTAAATTTCAATTATTTTGATCGATTTTCAATTAATTCTTTAATAATAATTAATTCCCGCATTTTCTCAATTATCAATTATTTTTTTTCAATACAATTCTTGAATTTTCAATTGATTTCTTTAATTTTCATTTATTTTTAACAATTTTGTTTCATAATTTTCATCAGTTTTCAATTGGCAATTTATTATTCTCCTTCAATTTTATGAATATTCGTGAATTACAATTTTTTTTTGTACGAATGATGATTATTCTCACCGTTTGTCGATTTTTTTTCAATTGTTAATTAATTAACTATTTTCGTCATATTGTAATTTTTCTTTTAATTATTAATTATTTTCTTGAAATTTCCCTTTAATTCTTTAATTTCCAATTTTTGAACGCGGGATATATTATTGAATAATAAATTAAATAAATAAATTTTTAATTATTTTCTTTTCAAATTTCAAATATTTTCTTTAATCTTCAATTTTTTTTATCGATTTTCAATTGATTCCTGAATATTCAACAATTCTCTTATTTTTTCAATTAATTTTTACACTGATAAAAATTGTTTTAAAATTTTAATTCATTTATCCAATTCTAGAACTACTATTCTCTTCAATTCGCAGTTATTTTCTTCAAATTTAAATTTCACTTTTAAATTTTCAATTATTTTCTTTAATATTAAAAAATTATCCCTCTTATTATTTTTTTTTTTTCGATTAGCAATAAGTTTCTTTAATTTTAAATACAATTGTTTAATTATTTTCTTTAATTTTTGATTGTATTCTTCAATTTTTATTTCCATTCTATAGTTTTTAACTGTTTTCTTCTATAATTATTAATTCTCGGCTTTTTAATTTTTTTTTTAAATTTTAAGTATATTCCATAAATTTCAATTCAATTCTTCAATTTTCAATTATTTTTTTTCGATTTTTAATGCAGTTGTTAAATGTGCAATTATTTCCAATAATTATTCCTATTGAATTTTCTTAATTTTTCAATTTTTTTTTTAATCTTAATGTTTCTTGTTTAATTTTTACAATTATTTTTTTCAGTTGTCTATTAATCTAGTCATTTTTTGAATTTTGTTTTTAATTGACAATAATTTTCTTAATTCACATATTTTCTTCAATTTTTTCGATTTTTAATTATTATCTTAAAATTTTATAATTATTATTCTTTGATATTTTTTAAATATTTTGTTCGGTTGTGTATTAATCTAGTTATTTTTTGAATTTTGTTTTCAATTAAAATAAAATAAAAACTTAAATTCTTATAAATTCTCGATTAGAATTTTGGTCGGTTATATTCCCGGTTATATTCTCGTTCTCATTACCGAGTTCTCTAGGTAATATTACTTCTTCGCAACTCTATATTTGATTAACCGAAGCTAAATGTAAACATAACAATAAGCGTCTTTCAGTTTCCGAGCACAAAAATTAAATACTTTTAAACTGAGATTTTCAAAGTCTATTAATTTTGAGGTTATAAATCTATTGTGTAACGTTGTTAATTTTATCAAAACGTGTAAAAATGAAGTAACTTCCAAAAACGTGTTTTGGAATTGAATGAGAAAATTAATATTTATATTGATTGTTAGGAAATTAATTTCGCCGAGTGGACGCATTATTGAGAAAGATACATTTCTGCCGGTTACTTTTACCCTTTCGTGGAACAAATTTACCCTTACGAGTAATAGAAAGTACTATAATTTAAAGGCGTGAAATATATCATTTACGGAGCAGAATAATAATTATCGAGATCGTTCATGTCCACTCGGAAATCTCCAGTCGAATGTGGAGGGTTGACGGCAGAAAGGGTGCTTTGGCACGACCATTGATATAATATTAATGTGAACGAGCACAACTCAAAGGACACTCTACGACCAGCTTCGTTTGAATTTCCCAAACAGGATTGAAAAAAAGATGTATTTGAAATACATTCCCGTTATCACATACGGATATTTCATCCGAGACAAAATGCCTTCGTAATTTGTAAAGTACGAAGAAAATCGCCGAGTGAAAAATATTGACATTGTCAGTCAATTTGGAAGCTCTTTCATTTCTCTCAATTTTCGAGATATCACCCGAAATGGATGATATGAAAATTATTTCCTCTTTTCTGATATTACCCATCCTCTCAGAACAGTTATCATATCCGGGTATTTAATATCGCAGATCAAAAGTTTGAATTCTTTTAAGATTTTTCATTACCAATATTAAAGTTCCCTATGGTAAAAAAATCTCTTTTTAAGGTTAGAATTTGTTTACATTTATTTTAGCGTGATTGACAGTGAAATTATAGGAGGTTATAAATGTTGAAAAGTATTTAGTATTTTTGAAATGGGTATAAGCGCAAGGTTTATTTAAAGAAAGAACCTATTTCGAGGAATTTTTCAACTGGCACACTTTACTACTCGCTTTGGTATTTACAAGCGAATATTCTATACGTTTGTACCCACCTTTCAACAAACCGACCTCTCATCTTTGCCGGAGCCATAACGTTTATTTTCATGCTTACTTTGCTCCAACGAACGGAAAACCTCAAAAGTACACTATACGGCACCCTCCATCTCGTTCATACTCAGTCGTTCGACCCTTGACTCGCACTTCGTGGCAAGATTTTCCGATGGGGCGAACTGAAAGAAAGCAGAGCCAGAATGAGAAATTTCTGAATGAAAAAATTCCAAATTTTTCCTGGCTATAAAAGTCGTGGCATAAAAGATTTACAAATAAACCAAAGAGAAAAGTACACGGATTATTCCTGCTGCAACTATTTTGAGAAGGACAATTTTTATTTTGTTGAGAGGCGTCCTATTTTTCTTTGCACTGTTAAAAATCGGACAGAAAATTCATACTGGAAAGATTAAAATAACTTTCAATCCGTAAAGTTATCTATCCTGATTAATCGGCAATATAAAAAGATTAAATTCAACCAAATAATTATAACACGCATAGTGGAGGTTTTACGTGGGGGCGATTGGGAATCCCTCGAGAATCTTATATTTTTATAAGAGAGAGAGAGATAGCACTATGGTGCTATCTCTTTCTATCCCATATATCGCCCCTCCCGAACACTTTGCCTAAAGCCGCCCCTGAACACGGCAAAGTTAAACTTAACCTCACTTTCTGACTAATGTCAAACATAGTAAACTTGTATTCATAATATTTATAATTTCAATCGCATTTTTCTATAATTTATAGGGAAAAGGTTAATAACAAAAAGTGACTCGTTTGCTATGAAAGGCGTTAAAAAAATTTCACAGCATTTGAAAAAAAATGTTTTTTGAATAATCGAATATGTATCATATCAAGTTTTTTCATAATAATTACACCCACACAATTTCAAACATTCTTTAGCACTATTATAATTTTTTAAGAGCATTTTGTCAAATTCAAAAATTCGCTTTGTGATTACCGAAACCGAAAACTGTAAAGTCAAAATTATAAAAATTTCCGTAATTTCTTTGGGTGAAAAATATACTTCTCAATTTTACAAAAATTTACAAATTTTCCAATATAACCTCCAAATCAAGCTTTTGCTTTATTTAAACAGTTGTCAAGTAATTCTCGTCAACTCTAAAATCTAGACTAAAAAATGCTATAAAAATAAAAGAAATATTTTATTCTTAAATCTCCAAGAGAAAATGGCACACATAAATTCCACAAATCAAATCTCTCTGCTGATTTTCTATAATATTCAATTCAGAGTTTTTGGTATTAAAATAAAATTTTGTTTATTCTTGAAAACTTACAACTGTAGTTTCTAATACACTAAAATAAAATTATTTTAAAACTTCTTCAATCTCCTTGAAAATTATTTCAAAGACAATTTTTATAAACCAAATCTCGTTACTGATTTTGTATATTTAGATCAGAGTTTTTTTTTTGTCCGAAACTTGAAATAAACATTTTTTAATCTTGAAAACTTGAAATTTTAGTTTTAAATATGCTATAAAAAGAAAAAAAATATTTTTGAACGATTTCAATCTTCCACAGTAGAATTTTATAAAAAAAATTGGACTAACCAAATCTTGTTGATTTTATTTATTCAAATCAGAGTTTTTTGGCCGAAAATTGAAATAAAATTTTTTTAATCTTGAAAACTTGAAATTCTAGTCTAAATATGCTATAAAAATAAAAAACATATTTTTGGACAATTTCAATCTTTTACAGAAGAATTTTATAAAAAAATTGGACAAACCAAATCTCGTTGATTTCATTTATCCAAATCAGATTTCTTTTGGCCGAAAATTGAAATAATATTTTTTTCTTGAAAACTTGAAATTCTGTTTTCTAATATACTATAAAATAAAAAAAAATATTTTGAAACTTCCTATATCTCCTAGAAGATAATTTCACAGGAAATTTTTATAAGCCAAATCTCGCTGCAGATTTTGTATACATATTCATAAGAGTTTTTTTGGACCAAATTCGTAAGAAAATCTTTTGGTACTTGAAAACTTGAAAAACATTTTTTTTTTTAAAGCATATTTAAAACATGAATTACAAGTTATCAAAAAAAAAAAAAAAAAACAGTTTTTTGTGAATTTTAGAAAGAAATACTCATTTAAGTAAACAAACACAACGAAATTTGATTTGTAAATTTTTTTTTATTTAAGCCTTTTGTAGTAGATTTACCATGTTCTAAAGTATTTTAAAATTTTTTATGGATTATTTAAAACTAGAATTTTAAATTTCCAAGAATAAAAAAATGTTAATTTAATTTTCGGCCAAACAATCTCTGCTTTGAATAAATAAAATCAACGAGATTTGGTTTGTCCAATTTTTTTTATGAATTTCTTTTGTAGAAAATTAAAATTGTTTTAAAATATATTTTTTTACTTTTATAGCATATTTGAAACTAGAATTTCAAGTTTCCAAGAATAAAAAAATTTTATTTCAATTTTCGGACAAAAAACCTCTGATATAAATAAATCAAATCAACGAGATTGGGTTTGTTTTATTTATTTTTTTTTATTGCATATTTAAAACTAAAATTTCAGGTTTTCAAGATTAAAAAAAAAATCAACGAGATTTGGGTTGTTCTATTTATTTTATTTTTATAGCATATTTAAAACTAGAATTTCAAGTTTACAAGAAAAAAAAATTTTATTTCAATTTTCGGCCAAAAAAAATTCTGATTTGAATAAATGAAATCAAAATATTTAGTTTGTCCAATTTTTTTTAAGAAAATTCTTCTGTAGAAGATTAAAATTGTTTAAAAATTTTTTTTTTACTTTTATAGCATATTTGAAACTAGAATTTATAGTTTCCAAGAATAAAAGAATTTTATTTCAATTTTCGGACAAAAAACCTCTGATATAAATAAATCAAATCAACGAGATTGGGTTTGTTTTATTTATTTTTTTTTATCGCATATTTAAAACTAAAATTTCAGGTTTTCAAGATTAAAAGAAAAATCTACGAGATTTGGTTTGCTTTATTTATTTTATTTTTATAGCATATTTAAAACTAGAATTTCAAGTTTTCAAGGTTAAAAAAATTTTAATTCAATTTTCGGCCAAAAAAAATTCTAATTTGAATAAATGAAATCAAAATATTTAGTTTGTCCAATTTTTTTAATGAAATTCTTCTGTAGAAGATTAAAATTGTTTAAATTTATATTTTAATTTTTATAGCATATTTAAAACTAGAATTTCAAGTTTCCAAGAATAAAAGAATTTTATTTCAATTTTCGGACATAAAACCTATGATTTGAATAAATAAAGTCAACGAGATATGGTTTGTTTTATTTATTTTTTTTTTATATAGCATATTTAAAACTGAAATTTTAAGTTTCCAAGATTAAAAAAAATCAACGAGGTTTGTTTCGTTTTATTTATTTTTATAGCATATTTAAAACTAGAATTTCAAGTTTTCAAGAATAAAAAATTTTATTTCAATTTTCGACCAAAAAAACTCTGATCTGAATATACAAAATCAACAGCGAGATTTGTTTTATAAAAATTGTCTGTGAAATAATTTTCTAGAAGATTGACGAAGTTTTAAAATATTAATTTATTTTTTTAGTATATTAGAAATTAGAATTTTAAGTTTTCAAGAATAAAATATAAATTTTATTTCAATATGCGGCAAAAGAAACTTTGAATTGAATATCGAAAATCAATAGGAAGATTTAGTTTGTGAAATTTGTGTCATTTTTTTCTTGGAGATTTAAGAATAAAATATTTCTTTTATTTTTATAGCATTTTTTAATCTAGATTTTGGAGTTGACGAAAATTACTTGACAACTGTTCAAATAAAGCAAATGCATGATTTTGAGGTTATATGGGAAATTTTGTAAATTTTTGTAAAATTGAGAAGTATATTTTTCCCCCAAAGAAATTACAGAAATTTTTATAGTTTTGACTTTATAGTTTTCGGTTTCAGTAATCACGAAGCGAAGATTTGAATTTGTCAATATATTCTTTAAAAATTATAATAGTTATAATAGTGGTTGTGTAAAAATATGTGGATGCAATTATTATGAAAAAACTTGACATATATTCCATTATTCAAAAAACAGTTTTTTTTTACTGTTAAGATTTTTTAATGCCTTTCATAGGAGACAAGTCACTTTTTGTTATTAACCTTTTTTCTACAAATTATATGAGGATGCGATCTAAATTATAGGGCACATATCGGAATATTCCCGAGAGGAGAAGTGCCTACCCCCACCACCGGGCACTACCGAGCATCCCAGCGCTCGGTCTGCCATTGTCTGCTAATGCGTTTTTCTATAACCTCATTAAAGACCATTAGGTCGGTAATGAGGTTTTACAAAAATTTTTTTTTTTTTAAATTTTGATATAAAATTACTTTTAGCGTTAGATTCGTAATCTGTGTTCCTTGACGATTACGAGCATATAAAATTTTTTTCAAAATTTCCAATTTTTAATGTTTTTTACTTTATAAACAAATAGTTTTCAGCCATAAAAAATTTGTTAATTTCCGTAATTTTTTAATATTTTTTTTAGGTATTTCAAATGTAAATACAGTAGGAACTCGGTTATCCGGATACATGCCTGCATCCATTAGTCCGGATAATCGAATCTCTACTGTATTTTATTTGTTGTACCACCTTTCGTGTCCGACCTTTCCATGTCAGTAAATGTCCACTTTTTTCCCTACTAATTTGAATTTTCCCTTCACACTTTTTCCAGGCTTAGGACTGGCAGCACGGTACTTCATTATGCTGGCGTGTTTAAAAAATTTGTTTTTTCGAAAAACACAAATGTTGAAATGTTTAAAATTATAACCTTTTACAAGGTCTGAAAATTAATTGTATCACAGACGTTTTCTAACCTTTTACAAGGTCTGAAAATTAATTGTATCACAGACGTTTTCTAACCTTTTACTAGGTCTGAAAATTAATTGTATCACAGACGTTTTCTAACCTTTTACAAGGTCTGAAAATTAATTGTATCACAGACGTTTTCTAACCTTTTACAAGGTCTGAAAATTAATTGTATCACAGACGTTTTCTAACCTTTTACTAGGTCTGAAAATTAATTGTATCACAGACGTTTTCTAACCTTTTACAAGGTCTGAAAATTAATTGTATCACAGACGTTTTCTAACCTTTTACAAGGTCTGAAAATTAATTGTATCACAGACGTTTTCTAACCTTTTACTAGGTCTGAAAATTAATTGTATCACAGACGTTTTCTAACCTTTTACAAGGTCTGAAAATTAATTGTATCACAGACGTTTTCTAACCTTTTACAAGGTCTGAAAATTAATTGTATCACAGACGTTTTCTAACCTTTTACTAGGTCTGAAAATTAATTGTATCACAGACGTTTTCTAACCTTTTACAAGGTCTGAAAATTAATTGTATCACAGACTTTAAAAGCGTTTCAATCAATCTCGCTCGTTTCAATAAAAATCACGAATTTGAGCCAATGCGTTTGCTGCGGCTGAGCAACTATTGTAGTAGTATCGGTTTTTGTTATAAAACTCTTTAAAATAAGATGACTAAAAAAATTGGAAATTTTGAAAAAAATTTTATATGCTCGTAATCGTCAAGGAACACAGATTACGAATCTAACGCTAAAAGTAATTTTATATCAAAATTTAAAAAAAAAAAAATTTTTGTAAAACCTCATTACCGACCTAATGGTCTTTAATGAGGTTATAGAAAAACGCATTAGCAGACAATGGCAGACCGAGCGCTGGGATGCTCGGTAGTGCCCGGTGGTGGGGGTAGGCACTTCTCCTCTCGGGAATATTCCGATAATCGCCCAAATTATAAATGTTATGAATGTAAGTTTACTATTTTGACATATATCAGAAAGTGAGGTTGAGATTAACTTTGTCGTGTAACTGCTGTTAGGCGATAATTCTGTTTTATTAATAGCACAATTGTTGTGGTTGGATAATCCTCTTGAAAATATCATTTAAATACAGGGGAGAGTGGCCATCAATGTACCAGTTTTTTCAATGAACCATTTCAATTTTCTCAGAAACAATTAAATAAAAATTCTCCTAATTTTAAATATAAATGAAGTTTGCGTAAACACACTACGTCCATCAGTTTAAGACATGTGGATTTATTCTTTACAGAGAAAACTAAAAAAAACTGTTTTTGATGCACTGAAGAAAAAATTTACCTAAAATACAAACACGTTTTTTAATTGAAATAAGGTAATTTAAAAATAAATAAACTTACGATTTATTTTGTATCGGGCCTTAACTACAATATTCTAATGAGATAAAGATTTTGAAATATTGGATTAAGTTATAAAAAACCATTTTTGTTGCAAATGTCATGTTGATTCAATGTACCAGGGAACAATGAACCACCTGGAATTTTAGTGTATTTTCAATTTCCAGATTGGTATGCCTGATTATAAAACTAGGCATGCGTACAGCATGTGATCGCGATTGTTATCAGTACTCTTCTCAACATAGCAAAAAGAAAATCCCATTTTAGCTAGTTAACTTCAATTTAAGGTATATTTATGTTATACATTATCAATTAAAAAGTATTAAGTAATAATTTTTTATAGTATTTGATAGAAAAAAGTTTTTTCACAAAGTGAAAATTGCAATATTATTATTGTTGAACATTTTTAGTGTTTTTATAGAGGTGGTTCATTGTGTACCCAGGTTGTTGAAAATGAAAATAGCGTGTTAGTTTAGAAAAATCCTAAATTTTATTACTTAAACAAAATAAATCGGGTATAATATGTGTGCATTACCTAGAGAAGTGTTCCAGTTTTATATTGATGCAAAAAAGTACTTGAAATTGGTAAAATTGAATAAATACTATGACCTTGAAAAAAACTCGGTACATTGATGGCCACAATCCCCTATACACTTTTTTAAAATACATAAATACCGCATTTTCCAGAGTCTTGTAGGAAAAATGAAATATTGTTAAGTTTAATTTAAAACATTGCACACAATTTAAAAGCTTTTTATCAATTATATAAACTTCACATATGTATGACTGAATTTATCGATTTCTCCGTATCAGTCAAAAATTTAAAAGAAAAGGTTAAAAACACTCTTTGTGGAGCCCAACGTGGGGCCAAAAATTATATAAACTGTTTCTCATGAATAATAGCGAAACTGTGTTTGAAGTGAAACATATGTAAGGAATTATTTTGACTATAACCGAATTTATCGATTTCTCCGCATCAGTCAAAAATTTAAAAGAAAAGGTTAAAAATACACTTTTTTTGGCGCCCAACGTGAGGCCAAAAATTATATAAACTGTTTCTCATAAATAATAGTGAAACTATGTTTAAAGTGAAACATATATAAGGAATTAGTTTGACCATAACTGAATTTATCGATTTCTCCGTATCAGTCAAAAATTTAAAAGAAATGGTTAAAAACACTCTTTTTGGCGCCCAACGTGGGGCCAAAAATGATATCAACTGTTTCTCATGAATAATAGCGAAACTGTGTTTGAAGTGAAACATAAATTGATTGAAGTACATTTATTTCAATCTTTCCAGTGTGAAGTTTCTGTCCGATTTAATGGGTAGTTAAAAAATTACACAACATTCTAATCCAATTTCCAAGTACAACAAAAAATCAATTTTCTCTTGAGCGTTGTAAAAGGTAAACCACGCTGTCTGGAATCTCTTCAAGTTTGAAAACACACATCTCGAGTACTTGGTACTTAGCTCCTATAGACTTAACAGCCCTCTTAACGACAATCGCTAGACTCTCACTTTTCAGGAAAATCGCAGTGTTTTGCAGCGCAATGGGCGAGTTTTCAAATCGTTAAAGAGCCTGCATTCGTCGCATAATCCCTTTTATAACGACAGCGGAACGTATACGTTGACGATAGGGGTGTTTCGAGAAAGGGATGTTGAAAAGAGAAGGAAAAAGAAAGAGCGGAATTGCAGGAGAGAATAAAAGTGAGAGAAGCGTTGCAAGAACCAGTCACCAAAGAGACCGCAGAATCTCCGCTGGTCTCTTTGGCAGGTCCCTTCTGGAAACTTTGTTACATTTTTGGTTGAGTCCGCATATACGCGATACGTCGGACGAATAAGTGCATCAAAGGGATGAGCCTGGACACATGGAGAGGAGAAATGACTGAGAGAGAGAAATTCGATGTCTACCCGCTCTTCTTATTATCCGGGTTTCGTCCAACGGAGTCCTCTTTCGAATCCCTCCGGCAAAAGCTTCGCCAGAGATAGAAAATATGTACCACAGTGCCGGGTATTAACAAACTTTATTATCTTGTCGTACGACAATGGCTTTACACTCGAGTTCCTAAAAAGCCTGAAATTTTTCATCTGAGCAAAGTCGACTTTCAACTCTTTTCCCTTCTCGAAAAAAAAAGATGACGAAAAACATATTCTTTAAACATTTTGTCGTTTTATTTTAGCCTCGTGTGTCAATTGGAATTTTAAATAATTCTTTTGGTAGACTTACGTATTTTGTGGGAATCGTCTAATGTGGTTTGGCGCCTGGTGGAGACTTTGGGAACTTGGGGAAATAGCGCTGGAGATGCTTCCCCCACTCTAGGGTGGGGAGAGCTCACGTTTTAAAGATGAGCTATATTTTCCTAAAGGTCTTCTTGATAATTCGTCAAAAATCGAAATTCATAAAATTAAATTAGTCAAACTTCATCAAATTCCATTTTTCAAGGCTCCTTTTATATAATTCTATACGACGGTAATTTTCTGTTTGAGTTTCCCATCTATGTTTGACTAGGAAAGTAGAGCCAGGTGGCGCTTTGAGAATGGAATAAATTGAGCGCTAAATTTACCTCTAAAAATTGTTAACAATATTTTATAAATGTATTTGTAATTAGGATTCAAAAGATTTTATCGAGAACAGAATAAACTGCGCTCTAAATTTAAACTTGTAATGTTCTTTAAATTTATATGTAATTAGGATTGAAAATTATTTTAGTTTAAAAAAGTGTTGGCAAATTATAAATATATTTTCAAACTGGTAACAATATTGCGTAGCAAAATAGTCTAATAACTTTTTAAAAGGAAAATTTAAATTCAGCGCGCATTTAATTTTGTTACCAGCTACGCCACCTGGATATACTTTACCGATCCAACATAGATGGTAAACTCATACGAGAAATTACCGATGGAGCAGATTATATAAAATGGACCTTCTGTGAAATAAAAACTACGTAGAATGAGAATTATGACAGAAAAGTTAAGTATTTTGATATTCATAACTGCAAGATTTAATGTTATGTAAAATTTTCTCAAAAATAAAAAAGAATAATTACCTTATCGATTCCACTCGAAATTATAATTATCAGTAAGAAAGTGAGCGATTTTCAAATAATCTTTTAATTATCATATGAAATAAATAAAATAAATTTCTTATTATTTAAATCATTAAATAAAATATCTATTCATATCATATTAATCATAAAAAAAATAGTAAACTAAATTAATTTAAGGATTAGTAAATTAAAAATTTCAAGCATTTCCTAAATTATTTGTTTATAATTTAATTCACCACAAAAATCTTATTGGCCTAAATTAAAAAAGTTGATTTACAGAATAATATTTAAATTTTATATTTATCTCATAAATATACATAGTTCTCAAATATTTTACAAAAGTATTTCGTTACCGTGTGACACAGGTTTTGCAGTCGGTCGATCAGCTGATCAACATTGCGCGTGCGCAGATAATTTCTCAGTGGTTACGCATGCGCAATATCAAACAGCTGATCAATCGCCTGCCAGATCAAATCGTACAATCACAAAAATACAATTTTCGGATTTTAATTCCGATTTAGAAAATAAACTAAAACATTTTCACAATATGTATCAGATTTTTGCAATTATTTATAATCTAAAATAGTTTAAATCTTTTAAAAAGATAAAATAAATTTATCAATTTTGATTCGATATTCCGCGAATTAGATAATATTTCATTTCTAATCTGCTTAAAAAAAAACTAAAATCAAAATTGAGTATCTTTTTCAAGAGAAGAGCTAATGTAGATAAATTTGCATGTGTAAACCAAAACAGTTGTTTTTTTTTATAATCGTGGCACATCATAAATTTAGCGAAAAGTATAATTTTTACTTTAGACTTCGCTGGAGGAACACGTGACTGGAGATTTATTACAATTTACCTCAGGTGTGTGGAAAATTTTCATGTGATTGTCAAGAGTTACTGGCCCTTTAAAATACTTCCGACACGTGTTGCAGTGCCATTTGTACTTGTTCTCATGAGACTTTTGATGTTTGTTGAGCAAGTCCTTTCTGGCAAAAGCGCGCTCACACATCGTACAAGGAAACTTGTCTGGATTCGTGTGGAAAATGTTGTGTCGAGTCAAATTATCCATTCTTGAATATTTCCTCAGGCAAATACCACAAACGTATTTACTCCGATCAGAATGGCATCTTTGATGATAACGTAAGTAGCGTTTTTGGGCGAACGACTTTC
Source organism: Ganaspis brasiliensis (assembly GCA_037103525.1). Lineage (NCBI taxonomy): Eukaryota > Metazoa > Arthropoda > Insecta > Hymenoptera > Figitidae > Ganaspis > Ganaspis brasiliensis. Next base: position 5,170,762 of record JAZKLR010000022.1, on the reverse strand, counting down.
CACAGGCACAGCAAGTTACCTTGAAATAATTTTTTAATGTTTACAAATTTTTTAAAATACCAAATTACAAAAATATTATTGTGTGATGTATTAGAAGTTAAAAAAATTTTCACGATTATTTTTCTAAAATAAATTTTTTTTTACCCTTTTGAATTCGTCCTGGCGAACATTTAAATGGTCCTTTAAATCATCCTCGGTCTCAAATTCCCTTTTGCAATATTGGCACGATGGTATAATCTTTTTCTTGTTTTTCTGAAGATTTTCAACGAATTTTGGATCCGTCATGATTCGGTATAAAAATGAGTCCTTCATTCTGTCAGGTTCAGTGGGATTTATAACTGAAACTTCGAGATTATTTTGAATTTGAAGTTCGTGAAAGAATTTAGAATTCTTTATATCGTACATTTTTGGAAGAATTGATAAACAGGATTCTGCTTCTGTGTTTCCTTGTTCAAATATTGTCTCATTTGTAAATACCTGGAATATGATATAATAAATTATTGAAAAAGAATTTTGGTTTTAGGGAAAATTGACAATGTATATATTGAAATTAAAAAAAAATTAGGAAAGAAAAGTTTATTAAATAGGAAAGTTATTCAAATAAAGTCCAATAGATTTGGAGCGCGTATTTAATGGTAAAAAGATTGAAGATTAAAATATTCTTTATTTTACACTGCTTTGTATTCTAAAGAAAAAAATTGGTACACTCTGTTAATTTTATTAAAATTTAAAAAATTCTTAACCGCTTGATAAGACGCTGGCAAATTGTTGATCAGCTGTTCGGCATTGCGCATGCGCAAACACTATTAAGCTCTCTGCGCATGCGCTAAGTCGAACAGCTGATCAACCGTCTGCAAAACTTTAGAATTTCATTAATCTTGATGAAGTGTACTAATTTTTTACTTTTGAATACAAAACAATCCTAAGTGAGGAATATTTTAATCTGTCAACTTTTCACCTTTAATTGCTCGCTGTAAAGTTATTTTACTTTATTTAAATAACTTTTATAATTAACAAACTCTGACAATAATCATTATAAATTATTTCAATTGTCCTATTTTAATGTATTTTTTGCCAGTTAAGAAAATTTCTTTATCTTCAACGATTTATAAAACAGGCACATTTAAAAAAATCCTATTAAAGAAAAACATAAATTGCTAAATAAAGGAAAAAAGTTTAATTAAAACCAAATAAGAGATTTACTATATAGTTAAAAATATACTGTAAAAGAATATTTTTCTTATAAAAGAGAAAAAAACATAAAACTGAAAAATTGCATTTGTTTTCGTATTTTATGTAAACTCATATTCTTGTTTATATTTTCGCGAGGTAGCAAATCGGCAAATTCATTTTTAGTAAAACATGTAGGACATTTTCACAATGAAATAGCAGACGACAATTTATGTCTTACTTAAGGTAATTGTAACATGCAGCTTTGTCGTAAAACTGTACCTTCTTCTTAGTAGATAAATCCAATCCAGTTGGATTTTTCAAATCTACGAAACTCTCATTTCTCGCACTCACAATTTCCAGGCACTTTTCACTATTTTTCTCCGTGTAAATTTTCTCACATCTGTTTTGGTTGACTCGCCTTGGAACCGATTTTACACGCATTTTTCTCTAAATTGTAAAATGATAAATTTTGTTATTTTTTATATTGAACAATAATTTTTTATTTTTAAATAAATACTGATTTTTAAATAATGTGTAAACATTTTTTAGTAATTAAAATCAAAATTAAAAAAAATAGAGGGGAAAAAAATTTTATTTCAAAGAATTTATAAAAAAACATACAGACCTCGAAGCTCTTAGATAAAAATATTCATAAAAATTAGAATTAAAAAAAGTAAAATTGCAAGAAGTTTGAATAAAACTATTATGAATTAAACTAAATAGAATATTGAAAATATTAATTTAAAATAAAACCAATTATAAGATAGTGAAAATAAAAAAAATGTTTTCTTCTCTTGTAAATAAAAAAGTATTGAAAATTAAATATTTCTAGAAATATACAATTTTACGTATTTTTTCACCCTCTACCATTTTTTTTTAAATTCGACTCATTTAGGCAAAAAGAAACAGTAATAAAAATAATAAAAATATTTATAAAATAAAATAAACAAGATGAAAATATAATTTCGGTAATTTATAAAATTTTAGGTAAAATTTATTTCTTCATCCAATAAATAATTTTCAAAAATTCTAAAACCACAGCACATAAAGTATTAGAAAACATGTTTTGTTAATCTTGGATAAACGGAGGCAGAATTACAATCTAATATAAAGTGAATTATAGAAATAAAAATAGTAAACAAAGGCAGTAAACAATTAAATAAATTAATTAATATAGTAAACAATTAAATATAAAGTGAATAATGTAAAAAGAATAATAATAAACTAAGGCAGAATTACAATTTAATATAAAGTGAAAAATGTAAAAAATAATAATTTAAAATACTGGTGGAGGAACAGTGTATAATTTATTTTTTTATTATCTAATGAGTAAATTAACGTTTTAAATTCAATCATTTTAATATTAATCTACATACCTTTGATATTCACTGCAGTTTTTAAAAAGTCACAAATATTCTATTTTAAATATGTATAATTGAATATCCTCTAAATGTAGTCGCAGCTTTAAGTAAACTGATTGACGATTACAAATACTTGTAGCTATTCACCTTAACTTGACATTCATAGCCGAATAAAACAAAAGGGTTTTGCGGAGTAGCCGATTCGATGTCGCAGTTTACAAACACTCGTTTCCAAGAAATTAGCTTCCTATTCGCTTCCAAGAAAATTCACTGATATTGGAAAATAAAATTTTTCCAAAAACATTATTTATGAAATAAATTTTACATCCGTATTTTTTCCGTTTATCATTATTTTACAATTTCAGTATCATATTAATTATATATTTTTAGTTTAATTATTTTCTAACTCTCCGTAATTCTTTACATTTATTATAAATTGTTTTCTTTTGGATTTATTTATTGCTTAGTTTTTATTTATTAATTGAAATTTCTGTAAAAATTTACAAAACATTTATTTATTTTCAGACGTTTTCATTAAATCATATTAAAATTTATTATATGCACATTTAATTTATTTACGATCTTTTTTTTCCAGTAGATATCAAGATATTTTTGTTTTGTTTTTATTTCTTTGCCTGTTTTTAGTTGTATTTTTAACTAACCTTGTATTTTTAGTTTTACTCTTTTTTTAATTGTTGCTATTTTGTTTATTTTATTCATTATTAAACTATGTTTTTCTTAGACACATGAAAATTCCGTTTGTTTTTGTGTAAAATTTCAGAGAAAGTGTTTAATTAAAATAATTCTTATAATTAACACAATGTCAACACCAAATCGTAAAAATATTAATTTTAAAATCAAACGTGACTTTTTCACTATAGAATTAAATTAGCTTTTTTACTATATAGCACAATTGATGTAAAAATTAAATAAATAAAAGGTTGCTATATGTATATTTATTAACATAACCTCGATCTAAACATATACATTTTTAAATATTATATAATAATAAATAAATATTATTTATTTTCTTGTCAACAAACTTTAAATTTAAAAGCACTGGGATACAAAATAATGTACACAATAAAATATTTTTATTCAAAATCAGAAAATTAACTTTTAAAACCATTTTTAAATTTATAGGAAAACAGCTGCTCGTGTTTATGGAAATTTTAACTCAATGACATAACCTTAAACGAGAAAATGGTATTTAATACAAAATACAAATAATTCGAACCATTCAAACCAATTTCATAAAATTCTTTCAAAATCACAATTTTCAGAAAAAGTGAGGTTAGTTCGAATAAAATTCAGAAACTTTTCCAAAACCAAATTACTAGCGTTAAATAATTTATCTTTCGAAATTTATAATCAATTCAATAATATTTTTTTTCAGAATAAGGTAATTTCGATACCTTTCGGTTAATATCCTATTTATCTGAAAAATGCACATGAAACTTCTCAAAAAAAAAACAAACTAAAAAATCATTACATAAAGTTCACAATTGACTGACTTGTATTATTATTTTTTTTTTCTTTAATTCTAGTTTATCTGTAATAACTCCAACAACCAACCACCTCAGTATTGTCATATCACGAGCAATGACAGTGCTTTTCTTTATTTCCCCAGTGGCTGGATGAGGTTATACATTAATTTTTTTTTTCTTTATTCTCTGTCTTGTTCGTCTTTTTTTTTTAACTGCAGAAGCAATGCCTCCATCTTTCTTATTAGCAAAGCTAATTGGAAATACAAAAGGTTATTCACGGAAAGGGAATGGGACAAGATTGTCAGACTTGTAGGTCAGGGGTCGGTAGGAGGGGTGAGGGGGGAAGAGTGGGGGAATGAAGAATTCGAAAAGAGGGGCAGTAAGAGAGAGAGAGTGGGGTACACTCTTGAGTATTAAGCTCGTATTTGCCCCCTAGATAATTAGGACTTTTTTCCTGGCCAATTTGGATGAATAATTGATTTTTCTTCTTCGTCTCCCTCTCCCCCCCCCCTCCGCCCCCTGTCTACCTTACCCTAATACAACACGATTTTCTGTGAAACGAGAACGCAAAACTTCCTTTCTCCCAACCTCTTTCCATCTTTCTCTGGACCTTTTCGAATGACAATCAACGACGAAAAATAAAGATCTTGCCAATGAAATATTCAATGAAGCTCGTTCGCATTATGCTGGAAAAGATGCCGGAATGAGCTAAAAGGTGAGGGGAGAATGGGGGGGAGGGAAATGATGAAAAATGCAAAAACACATTAAACTTGCAGGCATAAAGAACGTTCTTCATTTGAAAAAGTTGTATTTTTCTTGTGATTTACCGGCGAGCTTCGAGGTTTTATATATATATATAACAATGGAGCTCAGATTTGTTTGTGTTCGTTTGACTGGTTTTTAAAAATCTCCGTGTATTGAGTTTTTATCGTTCTGCTCTAAATTTAAAAAAAATAGAACGGGGATTTTTACTCGATTTTGTTGTTATTAATATTGCAAAGTTGCCAGTGACTCACTTTTACTCACTTTTTTTAAAAAAAACTTATTTTTCTTACTTTTTTAGTAAATAGTTTATTCCAGCTGCGGGGGGAAGGGGGTCTTCTGATATTAGGTACGTGATTAATAATTTACTTTATAAAACAATTAGTTTGTTCATAGTCCAACTATATCGTCAATTTTTTAATTACATTCTACAAATATTTAATTTCTCACCTCTTTTCAATTATTTTTATCATTTTTAAAGTAATTTTGTCAACTTTAAAGTATTTTTGTCAATTTTTAAATATTCGATTTTGAATTTAATTTTATTGAATATCAATTATTTTCTTCGGTCTTTAAATTATTTTCATGAATATTAAAATTTGTTACACAAGTTTCTTTTATTTTTGTCATTTTTGAATTATTTACGTACTTAAAAATTCAATTATGTTATTAAATTTTTAAATTATTGTCAGAAATAATTAAATTTTCTACATAAGTTCAATTTACTTCTGTTATATGTGAGAATAATTAAAAATAATTTATATAGTTAAACCTTTTCAAATTACTTTTGTTATGTTTCAATTATTTTCTTCGAGTTTCAATAAATGTTGTCATTATTTAAGTATTTTTGCCATTTTTAAATTATTTTCTTCATATTTCTATTATTTTTGCAATTTTACAATTGTATTCTACAAATTTAAATTATTTTATTTATTTTTTTTTTATTGTCATGAATTTTTTAATTTCTTACACCTTTTTTCAATTATTTTCTTCAAATTTCAATCATTGTCATGAATTTTTGAATTTTTTACACCTGTTTCAATTATTTTCTACAAATTTCAATTATTTTCGTCAAAATTTTATTGCTTTCTTTATATTTAAATTGTTTTGCAATTTAAAAATTATTCTCTTCAAATTTTAATTATTTTTCTTCAGTTTTTTTATTCTTTTTAGTGATATCATGAATTTATTACTTTCTTACAACCTTTTCTATTATTTTATACATAATTCACTTATTTTCTTCCATCTTTAATTATTTTCTTCATATTTAATTTTTTTTGTGACGTTTTTAAATTATTCTCTTCAAATTTCAATTATTTTCTTCATTTTCTTCATTCTTTTTATTATTATCAAGAATTTTTTAATTTTTTTACAACTTTTTCAATTATTTTATACAAATTTCAATTATTTTCTTCAATATTTAATTATTTTCTTTATATTTAATTTTTTTGACATTTTTAAATTATTCTCTTCAAACTTTAATTATTTTCTTCATTTTCCTAATTCTTTTCGCTAGTGTCATGAATTTATTAAGTTTTTGCACCTGTTTTAAATTATTTTCTTCAAGTTTCAACCATAGTCGTGAATTTTTGAATTTTTTAAACCTTTTTCAATTATTTTCTACAAATTTCAATTATTTTCGTCAAACTTTTATTACTTTCTCCATATTTAAATTTTTTTTTCAATTTCTGAATTATTCTCTTGAAATTTCAATTATTTTTTTTATTTTCTTAGTTCTTTTGATTATTGTCATAAATTTATTATTTTTTTACACCATTTTCAATTATTTTCGACAATTGTCAATGTTTTTTTAAAAACTTTAGATAACTACTTATTTCATATTTAATTTCTTTTTTCACATTTTCGATCTATTCTTGTCAAATTTTAATTATTTTCTTCAGTTTTTTCATTCTTTTCATTATTATCATGAATTTATTACTTTTTTACAACTTTTCTATTATTTTATACAAATTTCAATTATTTTCTTCAATCTTTAATTATTTTCTTTATATTTAATTTTTTTTTACATTTTTAAATTATTCTTTTTAAATTTTAAATATTTTCTTCATTTTTTCAATTCTTTCCGCCAGTGTCATTAATTTTTTACACCTTTCTCAATTATTTTCTCCAAATTTCAATTCTTTTCGTCAAACTTGTATTACTTTCTTCATATTCAATTTTTTTACAATTTCTGGATTATTCTTTTCAAATTTCAATTATTTTTTTTATTTACTTAATTCTTTTTATTACTTTATTACTTTACTTTACTTTACTTTATTCTTTTTATTATTATCATGAATTTATTACAACTTTTTCAATTATTTTATACAAAGTTCAATTACTTTATCATATTAATTTTTTTTTGAATTATTCTCTTCACATTTCAATTATTTTCTTCAGTTTCTTCATTCTTTTTATTATTATTATTATGTATTTATTATTTTTTTACAACTTTTTCAATTATTTTATTCAAATTTCAATTACTTTCTTCATATTTAATTTTTTTTTAATTTCTAAATTATTCTCTTCAAATTTCAATTATTTTTTTTATTTACTTAATTCTTTTTAACACTGTCATGAATTTTTAAATTTTTAACACCTTTTTCAATTATTTTCGACAAATTTCCATTATTTTCTATAAACTTTATTTACTTTCTTCATATGTAATTTTTTTTGCCACTTTTATGGATGTTTATCCAAAAAACCATTTTCTACAGATTCTTAAACAATTTTAATGACATATTAAATACATTACTTTACATGTACTGTTACAATTTTATTGAATTTTACCGTTCTGTTTTTAAGATATAAATTTATAAAGTTGGGACTTTTACATGGAAAAAGTAACAAAACGCGCAAAATGACTATATTTTAATTAATTAAAAAAACACGGTTCTACAGATTTTTTTAAAAAACTAATATATTTTAAACTGTAATGGAATACAACTTTTACAATATTATTTAATTAATTTACCGTTCCGTTGTTAAGAAAATGTTATTTAAGGATAGTAATCCTTCACTTTTTTGAAATAATCAGAAAGAAAAAATTTTAAAAAGTTGGAATTTTCAACAGAAATTTTTTTTTTTTTTCAATAAAATTTGTTTGTGTAATGATTTTAACTACAAAATACTATTTAGAAACCAAATTATAAGACGAAATGAAATTAAAAAAATATTGACTAACATGGTCCGATAGAATGAGAACCGCTTGAGGGTATAAGCGTCCTTAATCCATTCTTTTCAAATGTCATTTATTTTCTTCATTTTCTTAATTCTTTTTATTATTGTCATGAATTTATTACTTTTTTACAACTTCTTCAATTATTTTCTACAAATTTCAATTACTTTCTTCATATTTAATTTTTTTTACAATTTATGAATTATTCTCTTCAAATTTCAATTATTTTTTTTATCTGCTTAATTCTTTTTAACACTGTCATGAATTTTTTAATTTTTTACACTTTTTCAATTATTTTAGACAAATTTCAATTATTTTCTATAAACTTTATTTACTTTCTTCATATGTAATTTTTTTTTGACACTTTTGATCCATTCTTTTCAAATTTCATTTATTTTCTTCATTTCCATAATTCTTTTTATTATTGTCATGAATTTAGTAATTTTTTTACAACTTTTTCAATTATTTTCTACAGATTTCAATTACTTTCTTCATATTTAATTATTTTTTGAATATTTAAATTTTTTTGACAGTTCTGAATTATTCTCTTCAAATTTCAATTATTTTCCTCAAACTTATAATATTTTTTTAAATTTTTCAATTATTGTCTATCAATTTTTAATTTTTACAACTTTCAATTATTCAATTGTCATATTACAATTAGTTTCTTAACATTTCAATTGTTTCGTCAATATTTCAAGTTTTGTCTATAAAATTTAAATTTTTCACGCCAGTTATCAATTATTTTTTTTGTCATTTTTCAATTATTTTTTTCAAATTACAATTAATTTCATCAATATTCAAATATTTTTGACATTTTGAAATTATTTTCTTCAAATGTCATTTTTTCAATTTTTTTCTTTTTATTGTCATGAATTTATTAACTTTTACAGCAGTTTCCAATTATTCATGTCATTATTCATTATTCAATAAGTTTCTTCACATTTCAATTGTATCGTTAATTTTTCAATTATTTTATACAATTTTTCAGTTAATGTATTAAATTTTTTATTTTTTACCCCATTTTTGAATTATATTTCTCATTCTTCATTTTTTTTTCCAAATTTCAGTTATTTTTGTCATTTTTCAATTGTTTTCTACAATACAAATTTTTTTAACATTTTGAAACTATTTTTTCAACTATTGTCTAAAAAGTTTAACTTTTACATTAACTTTCTATTATTTGAATTATTCATTATTCAATTAGTTTCTTAACATTTTAATTATTTCGTGAATATCTCAATTATTGTACTCAAAATTTTTTTTTACAACAGTTTTAAATTATTTTTTTCAAACTTCAATTATTTTTTTCATTCAATTATTTTCTTGTAATATCACTTATTTTTGAAAATTTTTAATTATTTTCTTCAAAATTCAATTATTTCGTTTAAATTTTTGTCTTCATTTTTTGCTTTTTATTCAATTTATCAATTAATTTTGTCATTTTACAATTTTTTTTAAATTTAAGTTATTGCTTCCTCATAAGTTTTCGTCAAGATTTTCGATTTTCTAAAAATAGTCTTAATCAACTCATTATCATCTAAAAAAGCGTAAATTTTCATTTTTAAGGAAATGTTCAGATGTATGTATGTATGTATGTATGTGTATGTGTGTGTGTTTACATGTATGTGTAAAATTTTTTTTGTCGCCAGCATATCTTAAGAACGCTTCAATGGATTTTAATAAAATTTGGATGGCTTATTAAGCTCATAAATATTTAAATTTGGACACAGGGATTTTTGAGAATATCTAATCAATCTTTTTTGAGCATCTTTCTTCATGGAAAAAAATTATTTTTTGCCAAAATATAATGGATCAAAAATTCGTAAAATGATTAATGTTTTTCCATTTTTTTTTGCATTTAAAATTCTTTTTTTTTAATTACTTCTCCAATTAACATTTATTATATTAATTTGTCAGTAATTTAAAATTCATTATTGTTTACTTATTTTTTCCACTTAAAAACTCACTATTTACTCACTTTTTTAAATTAAAAAGTTACTTTTTTCACTATTTTTAATCTGCAAGTCTGCTAGCAGGCCTGAATTATTGTAAAAAATTATATCTATTTGAATATGTTTTATTAACTTGTGTAAATTGTAGTCCACTATTTTGATCTGCGCAACATTTTTTTAATTCATGCGCAAATATATATCGTACAAGACTGGGGTCAAATTTTTTGTAAAATACAGATTTAATAAAGACGCTGTTGTGATGTATGATCTTTTCGCAGGGGAGAAAATCTTCTCTCGATATGCTCCATATTGAACGAAAAAGTGGGAATTTCCCGAAAGATTTACTGCAAAATTAAAATAGTCTATAAAAGTGGTATAAAAAAATTGATTGAAAATTTATTTCCATTACTTAAATGGATTTTTTGTTTTTACAAATATAAAAAGTTAGGATTAAGTTGTTTACACCAGAGGTTTAAAAAGAGTGGTTTTAAGAACGAACTACGCCTAGAGTTTTTTACGCACCTCCATTTTTAAATCACCGGTGTAAACACACCCAAATTTTTGTCCAATAGTATACTTTTAAAAAAAAACTGTTCAACGATTTCCATCTGAAAGTAATTCCCATTACGAAAAACATCTAAAAGTTAAACTGAGCGTAATTTGGAAAGATTTAATAGAGGATATTTGTATGGAAATCAATGACAGAGAGGAACCTTCGAAAGCCAGTAACTTATTCAGATAAGGGGTTGTAAAACGATGTCGCTATCTGCCAATACTGTTTCTTCCCCTTTCAGCACTTCCCCACCTTTCAAGTAGAATAGCCCAGTGAGCTTCAGTTATAGAGAGGGCAATTCTGCAGAAATTGATGCCATTTGAATATCGCAACTATACGACAAACGCTCAAGATGGAAACGCAAACGGCTTTTCACACTGATAGATCTCTATCTCCTCAATTCGCTTTCCCCCTGTTCGAATTCACAATTTCAAATCTCCCTATTCGTAAAATTATCTATTTTTAGAATCAGTTTTCTACAGTGGTCAATTATTCAAAGAACTGTGTTTAATTAGAAACTTATAAATTAATTATCTTAATCTGCTTTTTTGTTTTTTTTTTTATTTATTTAATTTAACTTAAACTTTACGTTACGCTTAAATAAGCATCTTCTTTAGAACATCGGTGTGCTCTCTAAATCTAAATCAGTAGTTATCTGCTAATGAATTAGCGAAACGTGTGCTACTATTAAATAAGTAAGAATTTTACTATTTTTAAGTAGTTTTCTACTAATTTTTTATTAATGTTTTAGTAGAAAACCTGCTGATTGAATTAGTAAAAAAAATCTACTTATTTTAAAAGTAAAGTTTCACTATTTTAATTAGTAGTTTTCTACTTAAAAAATTAGTAGTTTTCTACTAAAAATTATTAGCTTTCTACTAAAAAATTAGTAAAGTTCTTGGCTCACTTTTCGCTAATTCATAGTAGAAAACTACTAATTCAGATTTAGAGAGTGTACATCGGCGAAGTGTTTATAGTCGTTTTGTTTTACTTTTGACAGGTATTTAAATTTATTATTTGATTTTTTCAGTGTTTGAATTTTTACCATAATTGTGCAATATAATAAAATAATTTTTTTTAATAATCTGCTTATTCTGCAGTTTTATTTTTTTTTTAGTATAATTTATTTAAAATTATGTGATTCCTTAAGCATCGCTTATTTTAAAGGAGTAGAAATTATAAAGTGTTGATAGATGACTTAAATAAACAAAATTCAGACTTTCTGAAATTGCGTTCAAAAATCTTCAGATCCAGGAAACAAAAATTCTTCATATTGTTTCAAAATTCAGATTTAATTTTTTTTTGTAAAAAAATTCTAGTGTTTTTACATTTTTGCATACAAAATTCGAATTCTTAAACGAGTTTTAAAATTTGTTTTCTAGTTACTTATTTACCTTCCTACCCTATGGGAAATTTGCCGATGCTCAAGATCGGCCCAAGCTTGGGCTAATATTGGTCTAATATTGGCCAAGCTTGGGCCAAGCTCCAGCCGATTGTCATTTCCCATAGGGTAGTCATTTATTTACTTCATTTTTTAGTAATTCCTTTAAATTTCAAGGTTACAAGATTTTTTAAATTAACCAATTTTTTTGCTATTTTCTTCACTTTCGAGTTATTTTCTACACATTTTGTTACTTTTTTCATTTTCTGGTTATTATTTTCATTGCTTAGTTTTTTTAACTACTACTAATTTAAAAACACTTTTTTAGATACATTTTATAAATCTCTAAGTTTTTCTTCACTTCCAATAATTGTATTTCATATTATACTTTCTTTTTAAAATTTTTAATTACACTTTCACTTTTTAGTGACAATCTCTAGTTATTTTTTACTTCTTAAGTATTATTTATTTATTACTTATTACTTATTTCTTTACTTATTTATTACTTATTTTATTTACTTATTTTTTACTTAAAAATTATTTTTATTTTTTTTTTCGCATCAAGAGTTTTTACATTACATTTATTTTTTGTAATTTAATACCTATTTTTCTTCAATTTTAGTTATTTGCTTCACTTTCTAGTTATATTTCTCAATTCCTAATTGCTTTTTTTTAACTTACTTATTGATTTTTCAAATTTTTTTATTATTTTCAAAATATTTTTAAAAATTCTATTTTATAGTAATCTTTTCAATTTCTAGTAATTTTTGTCCTTTCTAGTTAAAATCCGTAAATAACAAAAATACTTTAATAAATTTCAGATACGAAAATAAAAATTTGTCAAATTTCTTAAAATTACAGCATTAATTTGTTTCAGAAAAAACTGAAATTCAAATTTTAGATCATAGTCGGTTTAAGCTCGAATTACCAAGAATTATCCATATGGAATTTTAAAAATTAGTCTTTTCAGATTTTTTACTATTTCAAAAATATTTTTAAAAATTCAAATTTTTTTCTTCAATTTTTATTTAGCTTTCATTTTAATTTTTTTTCACTTTTCAGTAATCATTTTACTTTTACAATTTCTAGTTATTTTACCACTTTTTAGTAACTTTTTTAATTACTGCATCTTTTTATTAATCTTTCTTTTTACTTTGTAGTATTCTTTTTAATTTTCAGTAATTTTTGCCCTTTTTAGTTAAAAATCGTAAATAAAAAAAACACGTAAAAAATTTGCAGATATAAAAACAAAAATTAGTCAAATTTCTTAAAATTCCAGAATTAATTTGTTTTATAAAAAACTGTGAAATTCGAATTTTAGATCATAGTGGGTTTAAGCTCTAATTTCCAAAAATAAGCCACATGGAATTGTAAAGATTTGACATTTTTCAGATTTTTTCATTATTTCCAAAATATTGTTTAAAATTTTCAATTATTTTTGTAATTTTTTATTTAATTTTCTTTTTAATTATTTTTTTACTTTCAGGTAATCATTTTATTTTTCAATTTCTAGTTATTTTGCCACTTTCTAGTAACATTTTTAATTACTTCATCTTTTTATAAATTTTTTTCTTTTTACTTGATAGTAATCTTTTCAATTTCTAGTCATTTTTGTTCTTTCTAGTTAAAATTCGTAAAAAAATATTTTAATAATTTCAAATTTTAAGTTTCTAATTTTTACAATATTTTCAAATACATTTAAAAAATTTTATTTCTTTTTAAATGGTATTTAGTTTTCATTTCTGGTTTTTTGCACTTTCTAGTAACTAATTTATTTTTTATATTTCTAGTTATTTTATTCCTTGCTAGTAACTTTTTTAGTTACTGTTTCGTTTTATAAATTATTTTTCTTTACTTTATACTAATCTTTTCAATTTTTAATAATTTTTGTCTGTTTCTAGTTAAAATTCGTAAATAAAAAAATACATTAAATTAATTAAATCCATAAAATAAAAAATGATCAATTTCCTTAATACAAAAAACTATGAAATTCTAATTTTTAAACGAATTTTAGATAATAAACTGCTTTTAAGCTTCAATTTGCAAGAATAAGTTATGTGGAATTGTGGTATTTCTCCGGCTAAAAACAGCTCATCGTAAAAAAATTATTAAACTGTTTTTTAAATATGTGAAATATTATTAATAAAAGTTTTTGCACGAAGAAATATTATTTTTTAAGAAAAAGTTATAAATTTCTCTAGAAAATAGAATGAAAAATATAAGTATTTTAGCATTTTAGTTGTATATTATGATAGCTGTATGTAACTGAAAATTGAAGAATTAAATTGAAGATTAAAAAATAAAAATTGAAATTTTAAGAAAGTAATTGACAATTGAAAAAAAATTAGAAAATTGTCAAAAATAATTGTCAGCAGAACAAAATATTAAAGAACAATTATTACAAATTTCAAGAAAAATTGTAAATTGAAAAATTTGTAGAAAACAATTGAAAATTGAGGAAAAAATTAATAATAGAACGGAACAATTGAAAAACGACGATTTTTTTTAATCTTCAAATTATGAGGAAAATTCTTTAAATTCTTTAAATATCTGTATCAGCTTCTAGATTTCTTCAAATTTTCAGAAAAATCTTTTAAACTAGAAACACTCATTCCGAAAGAAATTTTAAAAGAAGATTTTTTTAAAATCAAACTATGAGAAAAATCTTTTAATCTGGAAACACTCACTCTGAAAGAAAGTTTTGAAAGAAAAAATTTAATCAGTATTTTTAAATTTCTCAAAATGAGGTTAATTTATAAAGAAGTAGGAGTGGGGATACTTGTGAGCAAGATTCCGCGTTGTGTACATCAACGAAGCCTTAGACCCCATTCACTGTTTTGATTCTGACAGATTTTGAAAAACATCAATTTTTGAATGTTTAAATGTACAACAAAATTTAAAAAACTGTTTACATTAACAATCTTATTTTATTTTTCAGTAATTCCCCCAAAATTTGGTAGTTCCTGGGGCACATTTTACTCAAAAGAGTAAGAATTTCGAATTTTTGAAAAAAAAAGAAAAAAACTGTTCGGTGTTTTCTGAATTTCGTTCATATACAGAGTAAGGAGTAGGGGTACTCATAACTAGAATTCCGCGATCTGTACATCGGCGAAAAAATCATTACACAGTTTCAATAGCAATGTATTCAATTACATCAGTATCAGAATTTTCTATACAATTCGCATAAAAATTCACCCAATTAAACATGTAACACCGTCTTGGATAAATTTTTAACAAGGCACTTGATCTCTACGAAAAGTGATCCAAGAAGGCATCTTTCACGTAATATAATAATAGCTACAACGGAATAAATAATTAATAGTGAAAGTTTCTTGAAAATGAGGGAGTCTGTTTGTGAAAGGTGAAAGTATACACTTTCCGGAAACCATCAATGGTGTCTTAGCTTATGCATAAAGCTCTTTCGCACCATCTTCCACTGCATTCTCTCGCTTCCTCTGCCACCACCCCCTCATCAAAATTCTCACCCCTTCTTTGGCCACTCGCTTCCTTACAAGTACTTCGACACAATGTATCGCAAAATCTATACCACAAGGCCTAGGGGGTGATAGAAGGTTGAAGTGGCACGGGGGTAGGGTTTCGAAAGGTAGAAGGGGTGGTTTCGAGAAGGGTGAGCCGTCACATTTCACTACAGACTAATAACTTCTGAATATTCATTTCGTGTTTCTCCTTGCCTGCTTGCGCGCCGTAAGCACAGCTTTAAGCTCTGTTTACAATCTTGAAAAGTCACCTGCAATTTCTTCCAAAAATCTTCCCTATATGATCACCTTAAAAAATGTTTTAATTACTCATGATTTAATTTCTAATATGGAAATTAATTTAAATTGGATTATTTTCCTTTCTCAGGGAATTTAGGATAATTTGTAGGGGAATCGCGAGATTGTGGAAAGGACTTAAGGAAAAGGTACACTCTTCGTCGAAGCGAGAAAAACAGAGCAGCTGGTAGCGCAAGGAAGAGCGTCGAGAGACGGTCGTCATGGTTACTGTGAATTAAGTAATCAATGAATTATTATTGACATTGATGTCTCCCTTCCACCTCCTTTCGCCACCTTCGACTCTTTCTCTTTCCACCGTTATACGTCAATGTAGACATTTCAAGATTCATAAAACTTCCCCTTACCTTTCGCTAGTCTCTCCTCAATTACCTTCCTGATTAATAAGCCCGCTTCATTGGGCTTTGACGACGGAATATTTTCGAAAATTATTGGCTCAAACTCGTGCCGTGAATAAATTATTTCGTCAATTTCTTCAGGCAAGGGGATCAATTACCAACGAATGCTGCTGAGGTAATTAAACTTTCCCGGCAACTTTTCCTTGCTAATGGTAACGGTTTAAAAGTTTAAGCCTTCTAGTAGGAAAATAAATAAATAAATGAAAGAATAAAAAAATTGTTAGGGGATTAAATATTGGATTCTGCGATTTACATTTTAAACTTTTGAAATTCTTACGAAAATAGTCGCCAGGTGGCGCATAACGTTTAAACAAAATGTAAGAGTTTCGATTCTACGTTAGTTGATTCAAGGGGGTGAAACTAACAGTGAAAAAGGATAAACAAGATTCCTGGCAAAAGTGGGAGCATTATCAACCAATTAAAATAATTATAATTTTCTGAACTTAAACGAAAATATCGACTCGGAGTCTTTTTGGAAGAACGTTCTCTTGACTCATGATCCCACAGTGGTAAAGAATTTTCTTAGTATGTTTGTAGCAATGTTGACAGTACGAGACGGGAGTGATGCGTGTGGATTTTTTGGATATTGTGTTTTTGTTTATTGTTTGATGTTTATGTATATCTGTATTTTGGTAGGTATTGATTTTATTTGTTTGATTGTTTTTCTTTGCTGCGCATCTAACTGATTTCTGTATATATGGAAAATAAAGAATATTATGTACAATATGAATTTGAATCGCCAACCATATTTTGTTTATGTGCATCATAACCTATTTTTTGGCCAACGTGAAAAGTTTATTTATTTTTAGGTTTCCAGGTATGTCGTACTAAATAATATAATTATTTCTACTTTAACACTGAAAAACATTTTACGTTATAAAATTTGTATAAAGTTCACATCTAAATTTTGTTCAAAGAATAAAATTATGTCAAAAATTTAAAAAAATTACATAAAAACATTTCGTTGTTAAAATTAAAATATTTCAGAATCACAATCATTGCAGAATTAATTTTGATATGTATCATTTCTGAGATCAGTCTTTTTTTGTCATCAGGTTCAAAATCTACAATTTTCAAATTTTTTAAATTAAAAGAATGACGATAATATTTTTTATTTCCAGGTGTCTAATAAGAATCGCTCAACAACGTCAACAGGTATACAGACTTGAAATTAAGGAAAAACGAAATTATTAATATCAACACCTAACATAAATTCATTACAAGTCAAACCTACAAGAAAATAAAGTTTCAAATAAAATGTGTTTTATTTGTCAAAAACGATTCCTACATTATTAAAATCTTCATAAGTCTTATTAGATCATAAAATATATTTACTAAGTATTGAATACAAGAAAAACGAAGACTTGATATGGTAATATACATTTTATGGTCGACCTGAGAGCTCATTGTGGACCACTGGAGTGGGGGAAAAATTGAAAATGAGAATAAAAAGCATAAAAAAGCGAAGAGCAGGCAAATTGCCGTGAAATATTCTTCGGCAAAGGTGGTTGTAGGGGGGAGAGGGTGCAATTCATTTTCGTATGCTATATCAATTTCTTGCTTCGCCTCTTTTCGTATCCATCCTTTTCACCCCCCAACAGACGCTATCTAACCGCGAGCCACCGATCTATAGTCTTTTATCCTTTAAAACTGTTAACTTGAACCAGAGATCAAGGGGAATATGAATTAGCTTGATGCCTCAATTCAACGAACTTGCCAACCGTAAAAGCAGCCAAATCTAATCAAAATAATAAAAAATATTAAAAATTAATTTTTGCAAAGTTCGATTACCTACTTTCAGAATGTGATGAGAATAAAATTTGATTTAAAATTAGTTACTAGTTTAAATGAAATGATTAAAATTTTTGTTAAATCACATTTCGTTTATCCGTGTCTGTCTTTTTTACTACAGAAAGTCTCTCGATTGTAGGTTACAGGACTTGGCTGCACAGGCACGTACGTAACGAGAACAAACGTTGGTACCTACGGGGCTGGAAAAAATATGGGGAACCCCATCCTTGGAGAACACGGAGGCTAGATGGGTGGTTACCACCTCTCCACATACGGCAGATACGTAGATATACGTATATACGTACTGACGCGTGTACCTGAGAGCAAGCAAGCGCAAGGGTTGAATTTTAATTATTTTCTCTTTGGAAGGTATAATATTTCAATGCTCACTCGGTCTGGACTTCTCTGCTCGCCTCTCGCCGCCATCTCTGTCAAGTAATGTTATTATAATTAGAGTCGTGTAGATTTGTACGTCTCTGTCCATTTGCCGTTCTTCTCTTTCTAACTTTAACTCGCTTCTTTTTCCAATTTTCTTTATAATTTCTTTCTCTCTGATTCTTGTCGACGTGCAATCTGTATCTGTAAAAATAATTCTGAATTGGAAAAGAAAAAACTATATTTACCAACATTTGTAATATACCTAGGATGTCCTAAAGACGTCTTTGTGACGTCTTTTAAAACCAGTGTGACTGCTGGTTCCGGCATCGTGTGGTTTAGCCACAACGATTGGTTCAATTTTTTCGTAACTTGTAACAAATACAGCAAAAAGAAGAACAAAAATTATTTTCAGGATTTTTTTTGTCCTAAAGACATCTTAGAATCTCTGAAAGACTCCCCGATGATGTCCTGAACACGTCTTCGGGTCATATTTTCCACCAGTGTGCCTACTGGTTCTGGCATCTTGCGGTTTAGCCACAACGATTAGTTGAATTTTTTCATAACTGGTAACAAAAACAGCAAAAAGAAGAGCAAACATTATTTTTAGGATTTTTTTGTCCTAAAGATCTCCTAGAATGTCCGTAAGACGCCCTGATGATATTTCAAAGACGTGTTTGGGTCGTCTCTTCGACCAGTGTGCCCATTGGGTCCAGCTTGATGCAGTTTAACCACAACGATTGGTTGAATTTTTTTGCACCTGGTAACAAATACAGCAGAAAGAAAAGCAAAAATTATTTTTAGGATTTTAAAGTCGTTTTTGGATATAATTGTTATGAATTCAAAAAACATGAAATACTTTAATAAACTCAATGATCCGAAATTCAGAATTGCAAATTCTTTAATTCCTGGTACTCAGTGACGATGGAAAAAGCGAGGCGAATGCCTTCCCTTGACCTATACAAACATCGCGAGAAACGAGGATGTGTATTCAAAAATTTACATAGGTACACTCTGATTAAAGTGTCCTAGAAAGCAAATCTAATACAACGGCAGTTGGCGAAAGCAAATCCCACGTCAGTCGTAGGACACGACGGGGTTGGAGTCCACCTATCCTTCACCTCACCTTGCACGTTGAATTTTATTATTAACTTGATTTCCTTCTGTATTTTTAATTTTCATGAATGCAGAGCGTTATGCGCACTTTGTATCTTTTCCCAATATTATGCTTAGTACATTTATGAAATTAATTACTTTTCCTTTATTATTTTCTAATCAAATACAAAAATAGTTTTTTAACTATTATTTTCGCAATTTAGTTTAAGGCTATTTGTATTTTGAATAAAAAAGATCCACAAATGTGTTAATCTAACAATGTATGAAATCAAAAAAAATTTCTCCCAGTTCACTAAAACGATTACGAAAAATATTTACAGTCTCGCCTTCTGATTGGATTGAAAAATAATCAGTTTTCATGAAAATATCTCAACTCGACGTTATATGGATGAAAGAATATGACACGAAAATGAAACGAAATTTAAATTTTCTCGCAGTGGAATTCCTCTCTATCCATAGGGCGAGCACGATGTAATTGCAAAATTGCATTAGCTTTGTGTTCTTCTGTTCGTCCAGACGTAAGAGATATTCGCGTTGTGTTGGATGATTTATAAATACTTTCCCTTCCTTTTTCCAACTGCCGTACCAATTTACAAATTTCTTTAACTTTTTTTTCAAAATAACAAAATAAGAAATAACATTTTGTAAAGACAGGATGTGACATTGGAGGAAAATTCTCTCATTCCCGTAACTCGTGTTGTTGGCCGACAGTATTTTTGAGTGTGGCAAGTTAAATTTGAAGACAAAGAAAAGAAAAACTGGCGAGCTGTGTCGCTCGATGACGGAGGAGTGGTCGTAAAGGGAGAATCAGTGTGGCTCATAACAGGTCGTTCATTATGATTTAATACTAACACGACGGTAATGTCGTCAGAGAGACTCCTGCATATAAATAATTCGCGTGTCCGGACGCCCACCCCGTGAGGACTACAGTCAAGCAAGAGGGGAGGCAAAGGGTGTGGGGTCAGGTTTTTAATGTGGCATCTCTGGGGGCGACGAGGATTACCAAGGCTAAAAAGGAAGTTTTTAATAATTTTTCATTTTCTCTATATTTATTATCGCACGCTTCCTAACCGGCGGGGTGTTTGCTGGAGACAATGGAGGGTCGACTCAACCGTACAGAGGTTACGAGAAGGCCATCCAACGATTGTCAGCCGTCCTTGTAAAACTTTAATTTGTCCTCCACTCCACCTTTCATGTTTCCCTTTTCTCTTACACGTTTAACAAATCGACACAAAAATCCTACACGTTAACTCACGGGATTTTGCTGAAGTGATCGATACCAATTTGCTACGTAGTTTACCAATTACAATTAATTTCAAGGATTAATTCATATTTACAAGTTTGACGGACCGCGTGTGTAAAAACCAATTTACTTTATCCGCCAAAAAGTTTCGGAAAACTAACAAAATATTTTTAGAAACTCAGCCCTTGTGCGCGTCGTGAAGACACTATTAATTTATAATTTCTCACAATTTCTCACATCGTGAGAAACTTGTAGGCGTAGTGTTTCAGATTTGAAACAGAAAGGATCAATAATTAAATTAGACATTTTTTTATACCAATATACTTGCGGAATTGATTTTATATCGTACTGGAACTTTCAAAGTCAAATCACTTTCTGCATTTCTAAGGATGACATGTTCAAAAAAGATTTATTTTTCTTTTTTCTCCATGTTACTAAAGGTTTTATTTATATCCAATAATCAGTTTTTTAATTTACTCATTTAGCAATAGACTGTTAAACAATTTTACAAAAATCTCAAGCTTTTCAGGTATCTCAAGCTACCTGCTATCCCAGTATACCTACGTTTCTTATCTCTCTATCTTAAGCTACCTACAATCTTTGTCCCTCTATAACGTAACGGACTAACAGCGTAACAGTCGTGTCCATGATTTAACGTGCGGTGCCCACTCGTACGGGTGGCCTACAGCTGACTGATTTCTTATATAGAATAGAATGAGACCGCATGTTCTAGAAGAGCGTCAGCAAAAAAGGTCTGAGCTCCGTCGCTGTCAAAACTGGAATGAGGTAATCAGTGTCATCTTCTTGCTGTATCTGTGGCGAGACTAGCGCCGTGAGCATTTTTGACACTAATGGATATTGAGTGTCAATTATGCACAACACCAAAATATATATTACCTTCATTCATCTGTCTATCATTCCAGATACATCATCAGCTTTCAAATTTCGCACTATAAAGGATCAATAACTAAACTTGAATTTTTTTCTTTACCTATATACTCAATTGTTTGATTCAACTTCTCTCGCACTTTCGTACGTCCAATTTGTTTTTCTTAAGTGGTAAACAGCCCCTTTCTCATTGTATGGTGTTGTCACTGAAGAATCGCTCTCCCATTTAGAATACACTCTTCTCCGATTGCTCCATCTCCCAAGAGAGAAAACAAACCAAGACTAAAAAGTCAATACGATCTGAAACAAAATTTCTTTTTCCGTTAAACAAAGTAATATTCTCTAATTGACCAACCTGAAGGAAAAAATATATTACTTTTGCTTCGGTCTTCATTTTTGTAGATCACTGACCTCCAAAATGTGAGGCATTGTGAATTTTTCAAAGTGAAAATGAACACTCGTTCCGCGTGTCAAGGTCTTTTGTTTTTAGCAGGAACAATGCGAGAGCTCGATTTAGCCTCGGGGTGATTATAAAGTTCGCAGGTTGTACGTACACCGAAAATAAGAACGTCTGTAGAAAAAATAAAGAAAGGGGGGTAAGAGGAAATATCTTTTGAAAAAAAATTCAATTCGTAAAACGCATACCCTCTTGGAAAGTAAAACCTGGTAGGAGATTTAATTGATATTTTAATGGACTGTGTAAAAAAAGTCCTTAAAATCACTTCTCGTAGCCGTCAAGACAAAGGAATTAATGGAAGCCACAGAGGTACCGTTTCCTTTTCCAAAGCCACTTGCTACCCTCTTCCTTCCGTTTTCATGGCTATCAATACCAACCAAGCCGTCAAACGCCATCGGTTATAATTTATTTAAATTAGGCTGTGATTATTCATTAAAAAGCCACCAAGGGAGGTGCGAACGCCCCTTTCTTTCTAGACTCTCTGATCGTGAGAAACCGATGGAAATCGGTCGGCCGAGGGAAAATTCATTTTCCGCTTGGATTATACTCAAAGAATCATACCAGAGGCGACTCAAAGTTTAAACAAAGCGACGTGATTCCTTCAATTGTCTCTGAATAAGAAACTTTTAATTACTTAAAACCTTAATCTAAAGTTTAGAATCGATCGCTTATTCTATGTTTTTAAATATCAAACACCGAAATTTAATTCGGTAGGTGAATAAGTTGATTTTCATCTGCCGTCAAGAATTGAACAAATTAATTTTCAATTTTCCTAACTGTATAAAGTTTTTAAAATTGCTGTACTTAACCGTCAGAGATTGTAGAATAGAGAGTAGCAAAGGGTTGGAAGGCAGAACTGCGATCGATCATGTATTATAGACTGGTAGCTGACACCTGATGATAGATCGTGGTAATTAAATAACTGGTAGTGATCGGGTGTGCCAGAAATTGGGAGATTGGTGGCAGCATGTGCGCGTCCTGGGACGACGGGTTGTAATTGACAACGCAATTGATAATCACCAGCCAGTTGACATTATCTCCAGAATTTGCAACCACCTCTGATCCAGATTTCTCAGATCTTATTACTCACTTGATAATCACATCTTTGTTATAATTTAAAAAATTATTTCTCAAACCATGATTTCTTTTTTATTTAAACTAAAACGGGTAAAAAATCCGCAGCTTAATCAAGCTTTGATTATTCCTCGACGTGAATAACTGTTTTTTACAAACTGAGGAAACTCAAGAGAACATGTCATAGAGAACAACTTGAAGTTAAGGGCGCAACCGGTTCTGTATTGTCGGAAGTAGAAAAGGATAAAAATACTGCCTTCTGCTTAATTTCAGTTTTAACTTCGGGGTATATTTAATTAAGAAATTTCATGATACCGGGCACTATAATGAGAGCGAGACCTAGCTACCAACAGAGACCACGACACTGGCGACTGAAGGTGGTGCAGGCCAAGTGTAAATTAAAAAACCCACGGCCAATTTGTGCGAGACGGTCTCATTTTCAGAAGAGAAACTGCACCGTGGAAGACGAAGAAAAGTAGAGAAAAGAATGATTAACTCATGACCTTTCATTCTCCAATTATATTTTATTCAAAATACAATCTGCATACAAAACCGCAATTAAACATTCCTGACAAAAGAATTATTACTGCCATTCATTATTGTTTCGAAAAATAATTTCTTATATTTATAGAGTGCTGTAAAAAATTACAGGAATTTATCATTCAAACAATATCGTTAGCTTTCAAAGTTTAGACTATAAAGGATTAATAATTAAAGTAGAATTTTTTTCCTTGTCGATATACATACTTAACCGATTTTAATTTGACTGTCCATCCTTCAAGACATATCAATTTTATACAATAAAGGACCAATAATTAAACTAGAATTTTTTTCCCTCGTCGATATACTTACTTAACCGATTTTAATTCATGATTGATATGCGGCGTCCTAAAATAGAATCATCAAGAAAGCTCCGAGTTCCGTCGCTAACAAAACTGGAATGAAGTAATCAGCGTCGTCTTCATTGTTGTATCTCTGGCGACACTAGCGCGTTGAGAGTTTTTGGCACTATTGACATACCGACGTATTAACTGATATTAAATTCTAATTAATTACCGCGACACAATATATATTATATATATTCGACTGTTCATCCTTCAAGTCATATCGTTAGGTTTCAAATTTCACTCTAAAAGATCAATAATTAAACCAGAATTAGTTTATACTATACAAAATCGATATTATTTCATATTGACAGGAGGCCGTATGTCTTAAAAGAGAGCTATCGAAAATAATTATCACAAATCTATCTAAATTGGATTCGGTATTGGTTGCTATCTAAAACCGTATCTACGTCTTTCCTATCAAACCGTATATTCGTTTGAGCGCTGAAGAGCAATTAAGTCTCTTTTGAACCGAATCGGGTTGACCGATAAACAAACTAAATCCGCATCCTGTGGACTAATCTTGGAGATAGTGTGAGGTTAGAGAAGTGGAGATTCGTAGAAACTCTGTATTGGCTTGTAGAGTGTGGACCATTCGGAATGTATACATGAAACGATTTTCCTGAGATACGAGGCAAAGAGATTTTAACCCGAGCCGCCACAAATCCTAGGCTACATCCCCTAATAACACTCAATTCCGATGTGGATTAATAGCGGTTTATTTCCCCTTCTCTGGTCCTTATTTTGTCCTTTCCCAAAGGACGCCGAAAGGGAGCCGATACCATTGCATAGTGAAATTGCTATTAACGGTTGAGCAATTAACTCAAAGGCGACTTAATCCACACAGCAACAAATGTCGTTGCTAATTTGGCCAGCTGGGTTCCACCTGTATAATTAAAAAAGATTTTCATTTATTATTAATCAGATTTTAAATTTAACTATTGCCAGTGGTAAAACCAATTTTGAAGTTAAAGTTGAGAATGTACGACGTTTCTCGAAAATGAAGTCAAAGCAGAAGGACAGAAGAAGGGCAGCATGCTAATTTATAGGACCCTGGCGTTCCATTAGGAATATTTATCCGCGGCGAGTTTAATCTAAACTTCGAGAGTCTACCCCCTGGTCTCTTCTTCCGAGCTGGAGGCGTCTTAACGACGTATTGTCTCCAGGATTCATCAAAACAATTCGTTCAACTGCATATATACACCGAACTCTGATTAAATGTCCCCTTATTTTGTGTGAAAAGTTCAAAAAATTATTTGCAATAAAACAAATATGCGGATTTTAAAAAATGGAAAAAATAAGCTTCCTGTAACGAATAAAGTTTCCGGATAATCGGTTGATTCGCGGAGAACATTATTTTTATACAATTTTTAAGGTAATTTAGAAGATTGGTTCAGTATTGGATTTCGCAATTGAAGCATAATGTGCTCACTACAAGATAATCTTCGAACGAGACAGGGAACTCGTTCAACCTCGACTTTTTACCCCCTTTGCGTCATCGGAGTTCTGGTTATATCCTTATTTCTCGCCACCCCATTTTCCCGATGCTCCTTTGCATATTAACAATATCGCTCTTCGGAAGAGACGGAGCAGTTTCCGAGGATAAAAATTATGGCGACCCCCGTCCTCGATATCTCCAACCCTCTAACCCCCAGAATACCCCTCCACTGAAAACTCTTTTCTGCGCTTTTCCGTCTCGCTTCCTTTTCCGCTCTCCGCCCTTCGTCATCCCCAAGATCTTGACTCTTTTTTACGATACTGCCAATTACACGCCTGTTTGAATTCACTATCCCGCAGCGAATACCTCGATATAAATTTTTATCGCTCACCGGCAAACTCCGTCCTTTGTCGACTGCTAAAGTTTAATTTTTTACTGCATCCCTTACATCAGGTGCTTCCTTTGAAAGCTGAGTGCATGAATTGAAGCATCTAGTTGGAAAAAAATTTATGCAAAAAGAAAGCGTTTTTATATTTGCGATAAGTGGAAAATTATATAATTAGAATAGAGAAGTAGGAACTTAACGGTTCTGGAGATTGGCTATGTTAATAAAATGTGATGAATTTGATAAGTTCTGTGGATTTGGGAAAAGTGGAACCTAATTTAGTTCCGCCTATTTAGGGATGCGAATTAGTTAGTCCTTCCTATTTAAGGCGGAGTCTAATTTAGATCCACCTACTTAGGTTTAAGTGTAATTTAGTTCTTCCTACTTTAGATGACACAGGAAATTAAGTCCTGCCTATTTAGGGCAGAGTCTAAAATAAGTCCGCCTACCTCGAATAGAGTCCAATTAAGTTCCGCCTACTTTGGATGACGTAGGAAATTGATCCGCCTACTTCGGGCGGGGAATCATTTAGCTCTGTCTATTTACGAAGGAGTCTAATTTAGATCCGCCTACTTAGGGTTGAGTCTAATTTAATTCCGCTTACTTTGGATGACGTAGGAAATTGCTCTGTCTACTTAGGGTGGCGAATCATTTAGTCCTGTCTATTTAAGGCGGAGTCTAATTTAGTTAGGTGGTTTAATGATTTAGTCTTCCCTATTTATGTCGGAGTTTAATTTCTTTCCGCCTATTTAGATGACGTAGGAAATTGCCCTGCCTACTTAGGGCGGCGAATTATTTAGTCCTACCTATTTAAGGCGGAGTCTAATTTAATTAGGGCAGGGAATCATTTAGCTCTGCCTATTTACGGCGGAGTCTAATTTAGATCCGCCTACTTAGGGTTGAGTCTTATTTAGTTCCGCCTACTTTGGATGACATAGGGAATGGCCCCACATACTAAGGGCGGGGAATCGTTTAGTCTTGCCTATTTAAGGCGGAGTCTAATTTAGTTTTGTCTACATTGGATGACGTATGAAATTCCCCTGTCTACTTAGGGCGGCGAATCATTTAGTCCTGCCTATTTAAGGCGGAGTCTAATTTAGTTAGGTGGTTTAATGATTTAGTCTTCCCTATTTATGTCGGAGTTTAATTTCTTTCCGCCTATTTAGATGACGTAGGAAATTGCCCTGCCTACTTAGAGCGGCGAATTATTTAGTCCTACCTATTTAAGGCGGAGTCTAATTTAATTAGGGCAGGGAATCATTTAGCTCTGCCTATTTACGGCGGAGTCTAATTTAGATCCGCCTACTTTGGATGACATAGGGAATGGCCCCACCTACTAAGGGCGGGGAATCATTTAGTCTTGCCTATTGAAGGCGGAGTCTAATTTAGTTCCGCCTACTTTTTCTGCCCTGCTTAGGGCGATGAAAAAATTTATTCTTGCTTTTTTAGGGCGTGGTCTAATTCAGTTCCGCCCACTCAGGATGGAGTTTTTCTTAGTCCCGCCTACTTTTAGTGGCAAATATATTCATACCGCCTATTTTGAATAACGAATTGCTGTATCTAGTCTATTTTTAATTCTACTTTACGATACTTAATTAAATCCAACTTTAAAATACATTTGTATTTAAAGTTGACAGCTGTAAATACGGGTAGCTGAGTTCTACTGAGACTAAAGTTACTTAAAATCATCTGAAAAATAAATTAACAAAAATTTTTAATTCTGAATTTTCAGTTTGCTTTTACTTTTACCGTGAAGGGGTAATTTTTTTTAAATTCAAACTGTATATTATTTACAGAGTGTGGATCAGTGGTTACAGTGGCCGCAGATATAAGCACACAAGCCGGTTCATTAGAGACATTTGAGCTTCTCGCGAGGGGCATTCGTGGAGGTGAATGAAGGTAAAAGCGGGTTTAGGGAAGGGGGTGCTAGTTGGATCTGTAAGAGGTCGTGACGTGGAAAGAGGTGGAGAGAAGGAGAAATAGAGACAGACAAAATCAACAAAGAGTAACGAGAACTCTGCGATATTAATCCACTCGTCGAGTTTTCAAACTTCCTACAAAGCCAAAGCGGGTACGCAGTGCCCGCATATTTACAATAAAACCATAATCAATATTTTATCTGAGAAGATGCTTATTATCCACATACTTCCATTACAAAGACCAGGCAAAAGCTTTTGCAATATTCATTTTCAAATCTCGTATTTCTTATTGACAAGAGTTAACTAAAAATTTAATTGCTTTAGAAACTGTAGCAATAACCGTTTTGATGACAGGATATTACAAACAATTTAAATATGGTTTTCAATTCGAAGAAAGTAATTTGTCTCAATTCAGTTTGTTCTAATTTTACCAAGTCACCACTTTAAGTGGATGTCGAAAAAGAATGAAACTATCGGCTATAATGATCAGTCAGAAAGCCATCTGTTGATGGACTTGATGACGTGACCCACACCAGTGGCCTTTCAATTGCCAAGTGTACGATCTCAGAATTATTATCATCACTGAATTAACAAGTGGCTGGAGAGAGTCAGTTCGCTGAATTTAGAACGTGTAGGAGACTATGATAAAAATACCAGTGACTGGTCATGATCGGCAACTTGTTCCAATTGACCGGAGAAGTTCACCGAGGATATTCTTAGCAGTGGTGTCAATTGGCACGCGCCAATAATGTTATTCGCGATTTGTTTGCGAAGTACGATTGTCTTACATCATCGACCAGAACACTTTATTTTACGATAACAGTTTTAATCCTTTACCGCCTTCCAAAATATTTTTAATTTAACAATTTCAAGACCTTTATCCAACCATTTGACAAATTTTTCATTAATTGATAAACTCATCACTCGATTTAATTTCGTTCTGACATTTTTCCTGAAAATAAACCTCATCAGAAAATTAAGAGTCCATTTGAATCGAGGAAACAAGTCTCAAGTTCGATGTCGAGGGAAACAAAGGTGGGGAATTGGGCAAGATGGCGCAGCGTCGGGAAACTTTATTAGATATTTTCTTCAATAGGATAGAAATGCAAATAACAGTTGTCAAGTAACTTCCGTCGTTGGAGGAACAGAGAGATCCAAGGATAGTGAAAGAGATGCCAGGAGGAAAATGAGCAGAGCTCGACAAGGAAAGGTGCACCTAGAATGAGAGGAGGATGCTGAGGGAGTACCAATATTGAGCTATGGTAAAAGTCTTCTCGTCTCAAACTCCGTCACTCCTTTCCCCCATCATTTTGCTCTCTCACTTACCTTCTTCTCTCTCGTCAGTGAATATTGCAGAATATTGCATTTCAGGATCTTCGCTGGGTACAAGACGCAGTCGTTTGCATTAACCCATCGGCAGATGAAGATGAATGTGCAAGGAATTCCATATGTGCCTTTTACATACTCGGTGTTTCGCGAAAATACAAGAAACACGACTTTATGACACTTAGGAAATGTAGGTTTTTGCGATTTAACATAAAATCATCTTAGAGAAAAAACTTATTTGTACCCTTCATAGGCAGGACTAAATTAAATAACTTCTTAAATAATTTTAATTAAATTATAATACGTACTTGAAAGGCAGGAATCTATTGGACACCTTCCTAAGTAGGAGATTTATTAAACCCTTCCTAAATAGTCGCGAAAACATTATGTTCTGACTTAAACAGTCGGGGAGACATCATACGTTGCCCTAAGTATCCTGTGTGATATTATTTGTCACCCTAAATACACGGGACAATGTAATATACCACCCAAAAAAGGCTAAATAGAATTTTATCTGGACCTAAGTAGGCGGCCAATATCATATACCACCTAAAGTAGGTGGAACTAAATTAGACCACGCCCTAAATAGGTAGGATGAAACAATACGCAACCTTAAGTGAGCTGTATGATATTATTTGCGACCCTTAATGCGCGGAGTAATATAATATGCCACCCATAAAAGGCTAAACATAATTAGACCACGCCCTAAGTAGGCGGATATTATCATAAGTCACCTAAAGTAGGCGGAACTAAATTAGACCGCACCCTAAATAGGCGGAATAATATTATACACAGCTATAAATATTTTGTATGATATTATTTTTCTCTCCGAATAAAAAGGTCACTACAATATGGCACATAAAAAAGGCTGAACATAATTAGACCACGCCCTAAGTAGGCGTATATTATCATAAGCCAACAGAGTAAGCGGAAATAAATTTGACCGCACCTTAAACAAGTCAAAACTGAATTAAACCCCGCCCTAAATAGGTGGAATAAAATTTTTCACGGCCCAAAATCTCCAGTATGATATTATTTGTCGCTCTAAGTAGGCGGGGCAATATTATGCGCCACCCACAGTGGGCGAAACTAAATTAGACCTCACCCTAAGTGGGCGGAGCAATATTATTAACCACTGAAAGTAGGCAAAACTAAATTAGACTTCACCGCTCAAAGTAGGTTGATCTAAATTAGACTCTTCCCCCAAGTAGGGGGATTTAAATTAGACTCCACCCCAAGTAGGTGGATCGAAATTAAAGCTCACTCTAAGTGGGCGGATCTAAATTAAACTCCTCCTTAAGTAGGCGGCCCACCCACAGTGGGCGAAACTAAATTAGACCTTACCCAAAGTGGGCGGGGCAGTATCATAAACCACTGAAAGTAGGCGGAACTAAACTAGACTCCACAGCTCAAAGT
Organism: Ganaspis brasiliensis; assembly: GCA_037103525.1. NCBI lineage: Eukaryota > Metazoa > Arthropoda > Insecta > Hymenoptera > Figitidae > Ganaspis > Ganaspis brasiliensis. The sequence goes on along the minus strand of JAZKLR010000022.1, from coordinate 5,140,411 downwards.
AGGCTGATCTAAAGTAGACTCTTCCCCAAGTAGTGGGATTTAAATTAGACTCCACCCTAAGTAGGCGGATCGAAATTAGACCTCACTCTAAGTGGGCGTGGCAGTATTATAAATCACTTAAAGTGGGCTGAACCAAACTAGACTTCACCACTTATGGTAGGCGGATCTAAATTAAACTCCTACCTAAGTTGGCGGATTTAAATTAGACTCCTCCCTCAGTAGGCGGATCGAAGTTTGACCTTACTCTAAGTGGGCGGGGCAGTATCATACACCACTTAAAGTATGCGGATCTAAATTAAACTCCTACCTAAGTAGGCAGGTTGAATTTAGACACCGCCTGAAGTAGGTAGGATTAAATTATTTACCGCCCTAAGTAGGTTTAATTGAATTAGACCTCATACTAAATAGGCGGAATTAAATTATACCACGCCCTAAATAAGTGGGGTGAAATCAGACCACTTCCCAAACAGGCAGTTCTGAATCAGTCCACGCCCTAAATGGGAGTATATTTAGCTTCTACGTCAGTAGGTGGCATTGAATAAGCTCCGTCCAGAACAGACGGAATTCATAAGATAAACGGGAAATCATCTTCTCCAAAGTATTGAGTAAAGTTCTAAATTGAGAGGAAAAAAGTTGGAAAAAATCTGCATTTTAATTCTAATTTATGACTTCGACCAAGTGGACTGGGTAAACAGAAAGAATGAGAGAGCGACTGAACAAGCAGGAAGTCTACTCGATTTGCTTCCGTATTTTCATGTCGGAGTTTTATAACCATCACCCCTGTGATTCTGTGCTTTTCTTCCTATCCCTTCCGTTGTGCCACCTTTATATCCGGCTTTCTCTTTACAGATTTTATAATTAATTATGCTAATGCATTCGATTCCGGAAGTCAAACTTCTCGCATGCAGGCGAAAATATAAAAGCATACACAATATCCTCGAAATTCGCTGGCTAAATATTCACATCTCTCCCTTTATTATTTCACAATAATGAAATGATGAAAAAGTATTATAACGTTCTTTTCCTTTACACATTGGCTTCGTACTTCTATTTTTATTAATTACTTTTTTGTTTCTCATTTACTGTTCTTTTTTATTTTCATCAAGTGCGTTCGTTTATGATAATAACTTTGAGGTGAGTTCGTTTATTTTTTAAAATTATATATTTATAAAAAAAATGATATATGATGAATAATAGTTAGCAATAATAAGTGAGTTAAATTCAAAAAATCAAGTACAGAAATTTTTTTGCCTCTTGTACTATCACCTTTATTGTCAAAGCCAAGTTTTAAAGCCTGGAGATTGTGCATTTAAGGCTTTTAAGGCAGCGAGGTGATCGTCAAAGGCATATGAAATATGTATTTCAATATAGGCGTCCGATATATACGGCTCACCGAATATTTTCAAGTTTTATGTCGCATTAAAGCCACCAATATGTCCACGATCGCGAACATAAAAATATTCGAACGTATTAACACCCTATTCTTTTGATCCTTTGCCACTTGCTGATGGGTTGAAAGCTTAATAAAGTTCACAAGTCAATGCTATTTGATGAAACTTGAAGTCAATATTCAATTTTAGAATTTTTATTTTCCACATAAATAACAGATTAAATTTGACATTTTTTTTCTCATAAATAAAAATAATCTTTTGGTAAAATAGATTAATCCATTACTACTGGAAATCTTTTTTATACTTGAAATAAAGTTATCTTATTTCGTGTTTAAGAGAACCAGCTCTGAACAGGTATTTGATTTAAAAAAAAATACTCCGGATTTACCGAAATAAGCGGAAGTAAAATAAGCGTCGAACTAATAAGCAGGAACTGACGTCTTTATCTCAATCGAGGCGTGACTTCCAGTTTACGCTTGAAGTAGCTCACAATCCTATCAGAGAAAGAAGACTTCCTGGACGGCTTTCCCTGTGGAATTTAGTCCTTCTCCCTCCCCCTTCAGCTTCCCCGTTTTAATTAAAACAATAAGACTCTCTTAGCAGAAATCGTCGATGCAAAGGATCCTCCCTCTTATTTATTTCTAATTATGTTCGATTTCTTAAGCTTTCCAACTCGGTTAGAAATTCGTTTCCTTTTTATTTTCCAAGTTCTCTTCACCAAGAGAGGTCGCGAGCTAATCGAATAATTAAACTCTTGATTGGAACTTTATTACCCAATCCGCGAAGTGACTTTTTATCGACTTTTTCAAGCACTCGTCGGTATTTAAAAGGACCTGATTGCCCTCTTGCGATTCCCGGAAAATTGTCCTCGAGATTGAGTCTTCTTTTAAGTACACTGGGGTCGTGGTAATTGGGCATTTCTTTCGCATGCTAGTGTCCAATTATTGGAGCTGCCCGATTTTAGAATATGTTGGCATATTTTTTTTATTGTAAATTTAGCACATGAGTCAAACATGATTGGTCATCATCGATTATAACTGGCGTTCAAAAAGGGGTCATGACTTTGAAAATGGGATAATTAGGCAATATTAAATTATAACACCTGTTAAAGAATTGTAATTAACTTTAAAAATGGCTCTAATTGTCGGGACTCAAAAAGACCACAACCTAAATAGGCGGGATTTCATTAAACGTTACCCTAAATAGTCGGGATGTTATCATATGCCACCACAAATAGACAGAGTATCATCCTAGACCACCCCAAATAGGCGGGGTGTCATCATACACCACCCTAAATAGGCAAAAGGTGTCATCATAGATCTCCCTAAATAGGCGGCATATCATCAAATGTCGCCCTAAATAGGCGGAATATTATCGTATGTCGCCCCAAATAGGCGGAGCTTCGTCATTTATCGCCCTAAATAGACAGAATATCATCATACACCACCCCAAATAGGCAAGGTGTCATCATACACCTCCCCAAACAGGCGGGATATCATCATAGACCACCCTAAATAGGCGGAGTGTCATCATACACTTTTCCAAATAGGCGAGGTGTCATCATACACCTCCCCAAATAGGCGGAGTATCATCATACACCACCCCAAATAGGAGAGGTTTCATCATAGACCACCCCAAATAGGCAAGGTGTCATCATACACCACCCCAAATAGGAGAGGTTTCATCATAGACCACCCCAAATAGGTGAAGTGTCATCATACACCTCCCTAAATAGGCGTCATATCATCGAATGTCGCTCTAAATAGGCGGGATGTTATCGTATGCTGCCCCAAATAGGCAGAGCTTTATCATATGCCGCCCGAAATAGTCAGAATATTCTTCATGCACCACCCCAAATAGGCGAGGTGTCATCATATACCTCCCCAAATAGGCGGAGTGTAATCATACACTTCCTCAAATAGGCGGGAAATCATCATAGATTACCCTAAATAGGCGGAGTATCATTATACACCTCCCTAAATAGGCGGGAGATCATCACACGCCACCTTAAATAGGCGAAGTGTCATCATACACTTCCCCAAATAGGCGGGATTTTATTATACACCACCCCAAAAAGGCGGGGTGTCATCAAACACTTTCTTAAAGAGGCGGGATATCATCATAAACCACCCCAAATAGGCAGAGGGTTATCATACACTTCCCCAAACAGGCGGGACATCATCATAGACCAATCCAAATAGGCGGAGTGTCATCATACACTTTCCCAAATAGGCGGGATATCATCATAAACCACCCTAAATAGGCAGAGGGTCATCATACACTTCTCTAAACAGGCGGGATATCATCATAGACCACCCCAAATAGGCGGGATGTCATCATAGATCACCCTAAATAGGTGGAGTGTCATTATACACCTCCCAAAATAGGCGGGATGATATCTTATGCCTCCCCAAATAGGCGGAGCGTCATCTCACGCCGCCCAAATAGGCGGAACGTCAATATGTGCCGCCTTAAATTGACCATACGTCATTAAATACCGCCCTCAATAGGAGAGATGTCATCATATGCCGACCTAAATAGACCGGATGTCATTTTATTTTTTCCCAGAAAGGTAAGATGTCATTATATGCTGCCTCAAATAGGATTAAAGATTTTCATAAAAAGGCGGGACTTAACTTAACTCCGCCTTAAATAGGCGGGAGATAGTAAGTCTCTCCCCAAATATACTCGAATTAGTTTTCTCTTTAAGTTTTCGGTCTCTAATTAGGTTAATAAATAATAATCTAAAAAAAAATCTTATCCACATCGGCGCTATTAGACTAATTAATTATATTTTTAAAATTCCAAAATTAGTATTTTTGAAAATATAGTGTGAAAATTGTTTTCCAATAATTGTGCAATTTATCTGAAATGCTCTGCGAGTTGATAGAAGTGTAAAGAAATGTAAATGTTACGATAGGAATAAATGGAAGAGTGAATGAAGGAAAACCGAAGAATGTCAGCATTGATTTTACAATGTAAAACATTTCAGGGTTTTGAAAGGGGGTGGTTATTCTACCCAGGACAGAAGATATTGATGGTTACGGGTATTTGATGGCATATTGCCCGCCTCGCCCGATATGTCTGCAGATCGCTTTGTGATGTCTACGCTACAGCTTTCCGATGACACCAGAAACGTATTTTATAATGCGAGGGAAACCAGAAACTTCGAAACGATATATCACAGTCAGTTGCATAAGTTCTCGCCAAGAATAATGCGAAAAAAGTTGCTACAAAAGACTCCTTTCTCAATATTTCTTATCAAATATTGAAAGAAGCCGGAAGCATTATGGCAGCGAGACTTCAATAACAAAAGAAAATGTGTGAGTAAAAAAAATAGGGGAAAAAAATCTAATGTCTAAAGAAAGTTGATTATTTAATAATTGTAAGCTCTTTTAGGATTAAAATGCGCGTAATTTTTGGTTTTTGAAAAGAACAAGCACAAGGCAAGATTCAAACGAATTTGCTTTTGCACGTCCGGTTGGTGACATTTTATTCAAGGCAGGAAGAGGACCATTGTCTCACCCTATCTGATTCTCTCATTTTGCTGCCTTGACTCGCTCAGAAAGTACAGAAAGAGAGCAAAAAGAGAGAAATCGGAATGGAGGTTGGAGGTGGAAGTCGTACGATTACTTTCTTTTTGTTTTCATTTAATTACAGATGTCAAGGGGTTGTACAGTGCCGCCCCTCTCTTTGCACTCTGCTCGACGTCCCTCTATTATTCCTTTATTTATTTCAATTATCCAGGAGACGTGAATTTGTCATTGCCTTTAATTTCCTCCCTACAAAAATGTTTCTACATCACTTCCATATTTCTTCAAAATAATTTACAAATTACCGATAATTACAAAGATGTTATCAAACTAAAATAAAACAATTTAAATTTTAAAACCTTTTTTAAAAAATGTAATCATTCGAATAATAATATAATTTATAAGAATTAATAAAATTTCTAATTTTTATAATCTAATTAGCAATATGTTTGTAATACAATTTTTAATCGTTTATTCTTAAAATATTGCTAATCTAAAATAAAACCTAATTAGAAAGAACACAGAAGGAACATGCTAATACAAATGAGCGAATATTTCGTGTTTTTTTTCCCCCGAGATGAGGGATGATATGTGATATTCTGACACGTAGGTAGATCGCCATTTGCGGAATTGAGCCTGCATTAGCGTTGCCTGGTCGGATATTCGGTCGTCAAAATTGAGAAGGGGTGACCGGTGCTAACATCCTTTATTGTCAGACCGCATATTCGGCGTTTTCTTGATTTCATGTCGCGAATAAAAAGCGAAGAAGAATGAATAAAACAGCTCTACGGGCGGTATCAACACGGAGTGATTCAAAAGCTTCCATTTACGAATATTGAAAATATTGATTTCTTTTAAGTAATGGCTCCACTGTCCCTTGCTGCAATTGCCTGTTTTATAAACCTCGAAAGTAGACGTAAAGTTTGTCCCTAAATCCCAGAATAAAGTTGCTTAAAAGTGAGTAAAAATTTACAGAAAAATTATGAAATATTTTTTTTATAATTATTGGCACTCTTATAATTGATCTCATTCAAATCATTTAAGGAATAAATTTTTTAATTATAATAAGATAAAATTATATTAAAAATAAAAGCGTTAATTACAGTCAAGGTATATTTGCTATAAACTAAAAATACTTTTACAATTCGCAAAAGTACACATTAGGGAATCACACTCAGAGGTATTCCTACTTTCAATAAAAATTCTGCTCGCTTTACGGAATTAAATAAAATTGCGTCTGCGCCTATTAAGGGCGTGGCCAGAATTAATTCTACCTATTATGGGCGTGATCAAAGATAATATCACAAATTTAAGGCGTGGACTTAATTAGAAACACCTATTTTGGGACTAATTTAAATGTCTCTCTCTTTTTAAGGGCGTTGTCTTATTTATTTTTGACTAGTTAGGGCGGGGTTTAATTAGACCCCTCCTACTTAAGATACATCTAAGATAGTTCCATCTACTTAGAGAGCAGTTTAAATTTAACCCATTCCGTAAAGGCGGGGTTTAAGTTAGTCCCACCTTCTTAGAACGAAGTTTTAAATATTCCCAAATATTCAAGGAAAAATTTAATTTAATGCAACTGATTTGGGGTGTGATCTAAGATAATTCCGCCTACTGACGGCGTTCTATAAAATTATCCCTCGCCTTAAAGGCGGAGCCTTATTAAGTTCCATGAAATACAGGCGGGGACCAATTTGTTTCCGCCTACTTAAGTCGGCCTATGATTAGATTCTGCCTATTTAGAGAAGCTTAAATTATTTCTCTCTTTTTAGGGCGGAGTTTAAATTAGTCCCGCCTATTTAGGATAAAGTTTAAATCTATTTCTGTCCTAAAAGCCGGGGTTAAATTTAGGCTCGCCTCCTTAGAGTGACTTTAAATTAGTTCCGCCATTTCTAAATAAAAGTTTTATTGAATCCTACTTGTTCAGGGTGTCATCTAAGATAATCCCGCCTACTCTGGGCGTTTTCTAAATTTGTCCCTCCCCTTAAAGGTGGAGTCTAATTGGATTCCCATAATTGAGGGCGGGGTCTAATTTTCTTCTGTCTACTAAAGGCGGTACCTGATTTAATCCTCTCTATGTAGATCAGCTTAAATTATTCCGCCCTTTTTAGAGCGGAGTTTAATTTAATCCCGCCTATTTAGGACGAACTTTAAATCCATTTCTCTTCTAAAATGCGGGGTTTAATTTAGTCTCGCCTACTTACAGTGACTCTAAATTTTTCCCGCCTTTTAAAGAAAAAATTTTAATTGAATCCTACTTTTTCAGGGTGTTATCTAAGATAATCCCGCCTACTTAGGGCGTTTTCTAAATTTATTCCTCCTCTTAAAGGTGGAGTCTAATTGTATACCCATAATTGAGGGCGAGGTCTAATTTTCTTCCGCCTACTTAAGTCGGTACCTAATTTAATCCAACTTTTTTAGCGCTTACTTAAATTACTCCCTTCTTTTTAAGGCGGAGTTTAATTTAGTTCCACCTATTTCAGTAGCAGTCTTAATTACTCCTTCCCTTTAAATGCAGGTTTTAGTTTTATCCAGCTTACTGAGGGCGGAGTCTAAATTAGTCCCGCACTTTTAAGGCAGAATGTTATTTAATCCTACTTTTTTGATGTGAGATTTCAGATAATCCCGCCTACTCAGGGCGTTTTCTAAATTTATCCCTCTACTTAAAGGTGGAGTCTAATTGAATTCCAGTAATTGAGGGCAGGTACTACTTTTCTTCCGCTTATTTAAGACGGTACCTAATCAAAATTTAATCTTTTTAGAACTAGCTTAATATTCTCCTTTCTTTTTAAGGCGGAGTTTAATTTAGTCCCACCTATTTCAGTCGCAGTCTAAATGACTTCTTTTCCTTCGAAGCAGGGTTTAGTTTAATCCCGCCTTCCTAGGGCGGACTCTAAATTAGCCCAGAATATTTAAGGCGGAGTTTAATTTATTTTTACTTGTTAGGAATGTGATCTAAGATAATCCCGCCTACTCAGGACGTTTTTTAAATTTATCCCGCCCCTTAAAGGTGGAGTCTAACTGAATTCCCGGAATTAAGGGCGGGGTCTCACTTTCTTCCGCCTACTTAAGGCGGTACCTAATTAAATCCAACCTTTTTAGGTCTGGCTCAATATTCTCCTTTCTTTTTATGGTGCAGTTTAATTTATTCCCACCTATTTCAATCGCAGTCTTAATTACTCCTTCCCTTTTAAAGTCCTGCATATTTAAGGCGGAGTTTAATTTAGTTCTACTTATTCGGGGTGTGATCTAAAATAACCTCGCCTACTCAGGGCGTTTTTTAAATTTATCCCTCCCCTTAAAGGTGGAGTCTAATTAAATTTCCATAATTGAGGGCGGGGTCTAATTTCCATCCGCCTACTTAAGGTGGTACCTGATTGATTCCAACCTTTTTAGAACTGTCTTAAATTAATCCCACTACTTAGGACGGACTTTAATTTATCCCCATCTATTTTGGGTGATTTTTATTTTACCTTCTTAAATTCACAAACCATTTTCAGCTCACAAACTTTTATTTTGCTTTTTTGAAAAGAGTAGGTAAAAAATGAACAATTATGAAAAAAAACCCTTCCCACGCAATTCTACAAGGGAGGACACGAATTGAAAATCTTCAAACGAGAAAATTTCGAAAGATCCCAATGCCACGGTTGGAAAGAAAAGAAGATAAAGAGCTTTAGTTTTGACAAAACAAAAATCAATCAAGCACTTAAATCCAGACGCTCTTTGTCTGTAAAAAGGGTCTTTGAAGTACAAACTTTTGGTCGGCGATCAAACGCTGAAAAGCAGTCATTTTAAATGTGACTGCTCGCTTCGATGAAGTGGGCTTCGCACATTCGTCACTCTTTAGTCATCGAAAGATAGGTAAAAGGAGTAACCACAAAAAAAAAAAAAGGAGAAAAGAAGAAACACACGGAGGGTTTCGAGCTGTCTCGTTCAAAGGCAGGCGCCGCTCTCTAGCTTCGGTATCAATATTCTAAAAACACCCTTTGTCACTGAACTGAAATGGCCTACACGGGTTATCCAGATCCAAAGAAGGCTCTACATCGACACCTACAAAACCAACCTGAACCATCAACTCATTTGTTTCTCTCCTCCTCTGATGTGTGTGACGAAAAGCACTCTCATTATCCATCTATCCGTAGCTATTAATTTTTCATTACTTTAAAACCAACAAGAGAGAGAGAGAGAGTCTTTTCAATAAAGGAAATTTTGCAAAAAGTTCTTTTCAAAGAAAGGAAAGAAAAAAGGAAAAATATCTTTATTTAGAGAGATACCCACTGCGCGAATGTTTCAAATAAAGCATAAGAATTAATTTAATAAAAACTTGCTTGACCTGAGCAAGTGTAGATTAAAGAGCATGTGAAGGCTTTGAGAAAGGAAGTCTTGACCCGGAAACTAGATCAGAGGTTGCGAGAAAAGCCTGCAGGGTTTCTATACTGAAAGAATAAACCACCCCCTTTAAATCGCTATCTCTTTTCTCCTGTGCTTCGTCCTCTAACATTTTCTGATAATTAGCAGGATGGACTGACTGCTGAGACTGATAATTCACAACAATGCGTCATTACCGCATTTAAATGTGCACGACAAGTGCATTCGAGTGCGGTACTCTGACTGCAAACTCTAAGTTATAATAGAACTGAACCTCGCTGCCTATCTGACAATTTCCATACGTCAGTCATTGTGTTCTTTTGCGTGTAACTATAGATTTTAAATTTTTACGAATGAACAATAGTAAACTATGAGAAAAGACGAGTTTATTTTAGGAATTGGAGACAAAAAAAAATTTCAAATAAAATTTAAAAAAAAAAAATTTAATTTAATGGACTATTTTAATATAATAAACTTTTTTTTGCTTCTGTTTGTTTCCCTTTTGTTAAACAGCGAATCAGAGTAAATAGAATAGGAGAGAGTAAATGAAATAGAAAATAAAGAAGGAGACGACAGTTTGAAAAGTGGAAGCTTTACTTTTCGACTGAGTGGATATTTGTTTAGCAAAACATTTTTTCCTTCCACTCCATCACTAACTTCATTCGCCACCCGAGGTATTAATTATAAAAAAGTAGTAACTAAATACCCGACAGGCCGCCATACTACCCAACGGAGAACGAACAGATGGACAGACTGTGTTGTAATTATCTCACTCGTAGAAAAGTTCCGATCTGGATAAACGTGGAGGCTATTAGCAAGTTCTCTTTTTCAACTTGTTCCTACCATTGCGCAAAACTTTTTATCGACGGGGTTCTCTGGGACAATTCCCGTGTGTATTTTTTAATCCCTGCCCGTCTAAAATAAACGTCAGGTGGATTAAATAAAACATGTCTTTGTAATTACTAATTAGCTGGTTATTAACAAATAGGTATCTTAAAAATTATAATTACTGTGTACAATTACGTTACAGTTCAACTTGTCCCTGATCCTATCCTATTCTAAAAAGAACAGACGTTGTGGTTAACTTCAGACGTGTAACTCCATTTCCGAGTCTCCCATTGGTCAGTACATAACAAACCTCACTATCGATAGTTTTGAGTTTTGATTTTTTGTTTTGCAGACGAATTAAAATATTTCAATTAAATATTGTAACTTCAAGTTTATTTTATAAAATTTCTTATAATGTTAGCAATCTAAAATAACAAAAAATTTTAATAAAATAGTTAATACATAGAAATTAGCTTTGACCTTGACTACCCTATACGAGAACTCTTTCGAACAACTTCAGAGGTGTAACTCGTTTTATCGGGCTTCTGATTGGCTAGCAGATTTTCGATATTTTTTGTCAACAATAACATCACAGTTTAGACGTTTATTTGAAGTATATATTTCAATTTATTTAAAAGCTCAGTTTAATAAATGATTGCATTTTATTATATAGTAATAAATTAAAAATAAATTAAATTCTAATAATTAAGGAGTGATAGTTTAAGAAGTCACAGTGATTTTAGTGCAGTTGTTAAGGTTAAAGTGTTTTGAGTGAAACAATGTTTTGTTTACATTGGCATTCCTTTCTGACAGGTGAGTAATGATAATAATATTAATAATCTTTTATTTCTTTTTATTTTTTTTTAACTTATTAATCTGTTTTTTAGCTCTATTATTAAATGTTTTTTTTCCTAAAAGTATCATAATTATTTATGTCATTTAAGGTTATGATATTTCTTTTTATTCTAATGCACGTGGTGATTGTCATCGGTTTTCTTTTCGGTCACGTGGAAATTGTGAAACTGGTAAGTTATAATAATTTTTAGTTCTTTATTTTGTTTTATTGTATGTCTATAATTCATTAACTTTTTAAGTATCTGTAAAACAAAAACATTATACTTCCATGTTTAAGGTTATGTTTTTTGTTATCATTCTCCAGTTACGTAGTAATGGTTAGTGATAGGTAAGTAATAATAATAATTTTCAATAATTTATTTTATTTTATTGTAAGCTTCTAATTTATTCATCTTTTTTTTATTGTATTAATTCAATAGTTTTATTTTCTTCATTAAAGTATCATATTGATAAATGTCATTTGCGGTTAGGATGTTTGTTTCTATTCTAATTCAATAATTACATTATGTGATAATTATCATTAAAGTTTTTTGACAAGTAATTCATTTTATTAAACTTATTTAAAACATTAGTTTATAAAATTATTATTTTAAATTTATAAAATGAGTATAGTTATAATCAAGAAAATCATAAAATAATTGTAAGTATAGTGAATAATAAAAACGTTTTTAAATTTCTATTGTTTCGAAATTTCTAATTTATTTACATTTGAAACAATTGTGTTGTTTATTATTTAGGTACATTTCTTATTTAATAAATTAAAACTAATAACAATTCAATTACTTTTAATTAATATATTGAATTATTTATTATTGTATTGAAAATAATATTTTATTAATTCTTTTAAATTATTATTATTATATGAGTAATTTAAGGTTAGAATGTTTATTTCTATTCTATTTCATGTGTTAATCGTTACTTACTTTCATTAAGAAAAAAATAACAAGCGCGCCGTGGCGCGCAGGTCGATCTCGTATTCTATAATATAAATTAAATATTTTGTATATAGAAGACAAAAATAGTGAAATCATCCCGACATAGATTAACCCCTTCTTTCTTAGTTTCTAATAAACTTATTTGATTGTTTTTGAGGTACCATCTTTGTTCTCAGATTTCCCGTTTGCAGAACTAACCTCATCCTTCTAGAAACGTGTTCTGCGAGTGCCCCGTGGCGTTCTATTTAGAGTACTTACACCATAGAATTTCCATATTCTTGCACAACCTTGTTGTAGTTGAGTTGAGCTGCGTCGCTCGCGGAGTTGGTTAACGTTAATTGTAATGCTTTTTGGTCCATACACGTTTACACGATGAAATAATCCCTCATTTATGAGTTAAGTGGTCTGTGGAACTCTGATGAAATGCTTCTGATGAAATACTCTTTGGTGAGCACCGCTCGTTCCTGACGTGCAGTGCTTGAGCTTGCCGGAACGGGGGTAAGAGTTTTAGGGGTGGAAGTCACTACGACAATGTGACTTCACCTTTCATCGCATTATAATTGCGCACAATAATTCAAGTGCCAAAAATTGACTAAAGTTCACAATATTCCAAACCGAAAAAAATATTTTGTATTTTCATTTTTTCATCTCCTAGAAAAGGCGTGTCTTAAAAATCGGCAACCTAAAGAGGCCGGATCCTAAAGAGTGTACCCTAGGAGGAAGCGTGTGCTAATGTGTGCACCCTTGAAGAGGCGTGACCTAAAAGTGCGAGTACCAAAGTAGGCGGACCCTAAAAGTGTTCACCCTAAGACGGGCGTGTCCTAAAAGTGCTCATTTCAATAAGAGCGGGTTCTAAAAATGTACGTCCAAGAAAGGGGCGTGTCTTAAAAAAGAGCATCCCAAAAAGGGTGTACTCAAAAAATCTAAATCCCAAACAAAAGTGGGTTTTAAAAAAGTAAAACGGAAAAGGGGGCGTGTCGTAAAATTGCGTATCCCAAGAAGGCTGATCCGAAAAGTCTAAATCATAAAGAGGGCGGTCCTACAAAGTGCACCCTAGGAGAAGCCGTGTGATACAAATGTTTACCCTTAAAGTGGCGTGTCCAAAAGGTGCTCGCATTAAAGTAGGCGGGTTCTAGAAGTGTTCACCCAAGCAGAGGACGTGTCCTAAAAGTGCGCATTTCAAATAGGGCGGATCTAAAAATGTGCGTCCGAGAAGTGGGCGTGTCTTAAAAAAGCGCATCGCAAAAAGGGTGTACTCTAAAAGTCTAAATCCGAAACAAAAGCGGGTTTAAAAAATGTAAACGAAAAAGGGGGCGGATCCTAAAAGTCTAAATCCCAAAAGGCGCGTTCTAAAAACGTGTTCTAGACGGGGGCGTGTTCTAAAAGTGCACAACCCAAAGAGGGCGGTATCGAGAAGTGTGCTCCCTAAGAAGGGGCGTGTCCTAAAAGAGGTTATCCCCACTCTCGAAGGGGCGTGTTCTAAAAGTTTGCACACTAAAGCAGTCGGGCCCTAAAAGTATTTATCCTAGAAAGAAGCGTGTTCTAAAAGTGCGTACTCCACAAGGGCGGATCCTAAATGTCAAAATCCCAAAAAAGGCGCGTTCAAAAAACGTGCAACCTAAAAGGGGCGTGTCTTAAAAAGCGCACACCTTAGAGTGGGCGGGTTCTAGTAGTGCGCACTCCAAAGAAAGTTACTCTTTTACAGCGCCTTCCTACTTTAATTTGAAAATTTTTTCCAAACGATTCTTAAATTGTCTCGAACAGTAAAAACAAGAAAATAAATCAACTTAAAACAGTTATCCTTGACCTTCCTCCAAAGTAAGACACTCCCAATTTCTCTTCTATGACTTTTTACAAAAAAAGCCGTATTTCATCCGAGGGAGGAAGATGAAGTAAAATACAAAAACACGATATTCTTCTACCAAACCAAATAAAAATCAAATATATATTTTTTCCTGACTCATCTGAAATCGCGAATTATAAATCATGGTAATAGAATAATTTTATTTAAATTTGCGTAGAATATCTCATTGTCCAAATATTTTTGAGATTAAAATAACGGTAGTTACAGTAATTGAAGATAATTTGCAGAAATCGAATTGGTTTTGATTTATATGATTGGGGCTTAGCGTGTCACGAATTCCGCGAAAGTGGCAACGAGAATTCTATCTTCGCAGAGGTTCGATTCGCGATGAAGTTTCCTGGCTGGAGAGGCAATAACGGAGTTAATATCGTGCCAAGCGGGCGTTGAAGAGAGAAAGCGAGACTATCCAATACATCATCGCAGGGTCGTCCATTCGCTCGGCTAGCAGACCCGCCAAAACAGCAATTACCCTCACAGAATCAAATGAAATAAAATTGCATTATCTGGCATGCCAGTCTGCGATCAATCATATACCCTTTAGTAAAGGCCTCCTTACGTGTATGTGAATCGACGAAAGTGGAAGAGAGGTAAAATGGAATTGAGGGAAACGTTAGAAGAATGTGCTTCAAATCGAATTCGTTTATCTCCACTTAATCGATTACACTGAATAGGGTCTTTTTTGTCAAGGAGTTCTGTCATCTTAAGCAATTAAATGATGAAAATAGCAAATCCTAATATGAAATAAAAACATCGGTATAAAAAAATTGAGCTTTTAATAAACTGTTTATAAACGTTTATTAAGAGTATGAAGGATTGGACTATTATTATTTGAGTCTAGCAGAAATTCTTAAAGGTTGCAATCATTTCCTTGAAAATTACAGACTATTCTTTATTTATTCAAGAAGGCAAGTCGTCAATTTAGTGTATGAAAAGTTTGTGAAGTTGCTTTGGGTTCCCGTGAAAGTCGTTTAAGTCATGTTAAGCTTAAAAGAGAGTTAAGAAAGATTTGCTTTCTTGTTTAGTTGAGGAAAACAAATTTATTGCAAAGGGTCGTTAAGTTTCTTTTCGATTTCTTTTGTCCATGGCGAGGAGACGGTTTACTCAGAGAGACGCGATAACTTGGTACCGCCGACCGAGCTGCGGTAGTATTATTATTAGTATTATTATTGTTGTGGTTACATCGACCGCGATCACTCAAACTCGTTAAAACTTTTGGCATTACCGAGCCTGCATTTCACCCTCCTTCGTGCATTTCCTTCCCGCCTCTCTATATCTCTTCCCTCCCTGTTTACAAAACTGAACCAAACATGTTCCAATATGTTTACGACAAAAAATACCCTTCCAAGTATAAGATTTCACCAATTTCTCAACTTCTGCGATTCCTTAAACGACCTTTCTGCTTCGGTATTTCAGCTATAACCTGTCAGAAATTTTTTACCTGATGACTGAGTAGAGCTTCTAAAGATTTGTTGAGAAAAGTTTCTACAACTAGGTAAATTATAGTTTGAAGAAGTATTATGATGAGACACATATTGCTGAATACTCGGAAATGAACTAAATGGGGGAATTTTAAATTAGGGTTTCTGTTAAGTAGGTGGGATTAGGTTAAACTTTGACCTTAATAGGCGGGAATAATTTAGTACCCGCCCTAACTATAAGGGTAAAAAAATAAGAGCTGATTTTAAGTAGGGGGAATTATTTTAGATCCTGCCCTAAATTGATAAAATTTTATGTGACTATTCCTAAAGAGGCAGAAATAAGTTATACACCACCCAAAGAAGGAGGAATTTAATTTAAACCCGCCCTAAGGATGCGGGACAATGTTAAAAGCAACCCTAAGTAGGCGGAACTTAATAAAACCCCGCCCTAAGGCACTGATAGTAGGCGCACGTAAATTAGATTCGGCCCTAAATAAGCGAGGGTGGGCGGAACCAAATTAAACCCCGCCCTAAATGGGTGAGGTTAATTTAGACCACGCCCTGAATAGGTGGGGTTAAATTAGACCACGCCCTAAATAGGTAGGGTTAAATTAGACTACACCCTAAATGGGTGGGGTTAAATTATACCACGGCCCAAAATAGGTAGGGTTAAATTAGACCACACCCTAAATGGGCGGTTTTTTTAACTGAAACCTCTCCTTAAGTATAAAGGATTAAATAAGACTTCGCTTTAATCAGGTGGGACTAGATTCGATTACGAGAGAAACAGTTAAGCTGAAATTTAAAGCCACCATAAATACACAAATTTGTATTATATTTAGCAGTAACTAGGTAAAACTCTGTTAATCCTTGCCTTAAAGAGGCAGTATTTTATTTCATACCTGCCTACGTAGGCTGGGTTAATTTAAACCGCGCACTAAAAAGATATTTTTCAGTGAGAACACATCCTAATAGGCGGGATTAGAATATTTTCCGCCCTAGAAAAGCGGGATTGAAATAGTTCCCGACCTAGGAAAGCGGAATTAGAATAGTTCCCGCCCTAAGAAGGTGAGATTAAAATAGGTGCCGCCATAAAAAGTCGAAATTAAAATAGATCTCGCCCTAAAAAGGCAGGATTCAAATAAGTTTCGCCCTAAAAAGGCAGTATTATATAGGCCACGCCCTAAATAGGCGTCGATAATTTAAACCGCGCCCTAAATAGATATGATTCAGTGAGACCACATCCTAATAGGAGGGATTAGAATAGTTCCCGCCCTAAGAAGGCGGGATTACGATAGTTCTCGACCTAGGAAGACGGGATTAGAATAGTTCCCTACCTAGGAAGGCAGAATTAGAATAGTTCCCGCCCTAGGAAGGCGGGATTAAAATAGGTTTCGCTATAGAAAGGCGGGATTAAAATAGATGCCGCCCTAGAAAGACAGGATTGAAATAAGTTCCGCCCTAAAAAGGCAGGATTATATAGGTCACGCCCAAAATAGGCGTGGATAATTTAAACCGCACCCTAAATAGATATGATTAGAATAATTTGCGCCCTAGGAAGGCAGAATTACAATAGTTCCCGACCTAGAAAGGCGGGAATAGAATAGTTCCCTACCTAGCAAGTCGGGATTAGAATAGTTCCCGCCCTAGGAAGGCGGGATTAAAATAGGTTTCGTCATAAAAAGGCGGAATTAAAATATACCCCGCCCTAAAAAGGCAGGATTGAAATAAGTTCCGCCCCCTAATATGAGGGATTAGAATAGTTCCCGCCCTAGGAAGGCGGGATTACCATAGTTCCCGACCTAGGAAGGCGGGATTAGAATCGTTCCCTACCTAGGAAGGCGGGATTAGAATAGTTCCCGCCCTAGGAAGGCGGGATTAAAATAGGTTTCGCCATAGAAGGGCGGGATTACAATAGTTCCCGACCTAGGAAGGCGGGATTAGAATAGT
Organism: Ganaspis brasiliensis; assembly: GCA_037103525.1. Taxonomy (NCBI): domain Eukaryota; kingdom Metazoa; phylum Arthropoda; class Insecta; order Hymenoptera; family Figitidae; genus Ganaspis; species Ganaspis brasiliensis. The sequence continues at coordinate 5,123,266 of JAZKLR010000022.1, read as the reverse complement.
TCCCTACCTAGGAAGTCGGGATTAGAATAGTTCCCACCCTAGGAAGGCGGGATTAAAATAGGTTTTGTCATAAAAAGGCGGAATTAAAATAGACCCCGCCCTAAAAAAGCAGGATTGAAGTAAGTTCCGCCCCCTAATAGGAGGGATTAGAATAGTTCCCGCCCTGGGAAGGAGGGATTAAAATAGGTTTCGACATAGAAAGGCTGGATTAAAATTGATTCTGCCCTAGGAAGGCATGATTTAAATTGATTCTGCCCTAGAAAACAGGGATTAAAATAGGTTCCGCCCTAGAAAGCCGAGATTTAAGTAGGTCACGCCCTAAATAGTCTGGATTAAATTGCTGCAGGTCCTATATTATTTAGATTATTATACTGTACACAAAAATTAAAACAACTAAGTTATTTAAATCCTAAGTAGCCGTTTATAAAAATAAACTAATAAACCTCTACATAAATTCAATCACAAACAGAAAATCTGGTTTAAGTATTTCTCTTCAATTTCTTTTTAATCAATCATACTCCGAGACTACAAGGCCTCTATCAATAAAAAAGCCCTGATATTTTCAGCACGCTATTCTTTCATTCGGACATTCAAGTAGTTCGAGTCGATGATTGACGCTCCGCTGCCTTTCCCCCTCTTTCTCCATCAGTTTAGTAATTTCAGGTTGTACCACTTTTTACCGCGGCAAAACGTCGCTCGTAAACTGCTCTCAGATGAAGTATGAGCTTGGCGTGTGGTTCTAAAGAAACTATCATACAGAATACGAAATTAATCGCACCTTAACCAGCACTGTTAGTCGGTGTTAGCGCGGTGCGAGAGGAGGAAACTTGTGCCACAGTGATATAAAAGTCGAAGGGGTTGTTGTTAAACAAAAAAAAAAGAAAGAAAGAAAAAGACGGAGAGAGGGTAAAAGGAGAAATGCGTAGTGAAAGGGGGAAAGAAAGAGAGAGGAAAGCGAGAGTACAGAATGTATGGAGATTTGAGAGTCATGCGATTCAACTATAAAACTCGTCGAGTTTTGCAGCTGGTGAGGCGTCGTGCCCCCCTTGGGCCACCCCTTACCCTTCCTTCCCGCCAGTTCTGCAGTTATTTACGGTTTGATTCGCCTTATCTCCACCCATCCCTCTCCATCCCTGCGAGGCGCGTTCGACCCTCTCCCCCGACTTCTCCCAAACCACTACCCCCCAAAACCACCTAGAGATAGAAGCCACCGCCGAATACCGCTTTTACTTCACCCCTGCTTCTTCGGCTTCGTTTCCGCCGCCAGCTTCGTTATTACCGGCTCCACGCGGTGGTCGCTCGCTGATTTATCGGCTCGGATTAAATATTCGGCACCGCGAGTGTTGCGTGTCCGGCCAAGCGATTTACCCCTCAAAAAATTGTAGTCACTCATTCGTGACTTAGTCAAACTTTGTACGGTTACTGTTCGGGTAAGATGCTAAAGGAAAATGGAATTCTAAATGATGTTGAATGCATCGGTTCAAATTGATTTTAATTCTTAATCTAAAAGCTTATCCGTACCAATATGTAATTACAAATGTTATTCCTTCATTTTACTGATAATTATACTTTAAACATTCCACGGATCTCCCCGAAAATTTCTTGGTAAAGCCTGGAAATTCCGGGAAAATACCAGAGATTTTCTGAAAAATCCCTCGGAAACTCATGAGAATTTTTAGAAATTCCTGGGAACTTTTGGGAAATTTCTGTTAAAATCCCTGGGTATTTTTGAAAATTCCTTGCCATTTCTGGAAAATCGCCGGAAATTACGGCAAAATAACTGGGAATTACTGGGAAATTCCTGAAGAATTCCTGGAAAATACTTGGGAAATTCATAGGAAAATATTTGGAAATTATTGGGAATTCCTGGGAACTTCTGGGAAACTCGTAAGAATCCATTGAGAATTCCTAATGAATTCGTAAGAATTTCTGAAAATTCCTAGGAAAATTCCTGGAAATTATTGGAAAATTTCAGGAAATCCTTGGGCATTTCTGGAAATCTCTTGAAAATTCTGGGAACACTTAGAAAATTCCTAGGAACTCTTACGGAATTACAGGTCATTCTTGACAATTTCTGGGAAATGCCTGTAAATTGTTGGGAAACTCTAGGGAATCCCTTAGAAATTCTTGGGAACACTTGAAAATCCCTTGGAAATTCTTGGTAACACTTGGGGAAATCCTGGGAAATTCGAGGGAATCTCTTAAAAATTCTGGAAACTCGTGGGAAACTCATGGTAATTATTTGCAACTCTTGGGAAATTCTTGGAAGGTCCTTAGAAATTCCTGGGAACTTTTACGATATTTTTGGGAAATCCCTGGTGACTCCTGGGAATTTTTGGAAATTCCTGGGAACTCTTGGGAAATTCCTGGGAACTTTTGAAACATTTTTGTAAAACCCCTAGGAAATTCCGGGTAACTCTTGAGAAGTTTTCGGGAAATCCCTAGGCATTTCCGGGAATTCCTAAAAAAAAATGGAAATCCATTGAAAAATCCTAAGAAATTCCTAATAAATTTCTGTGCATTTCTGGGAATTCCTGGGAAACTAATGCGAATCCATGGGAAATTTTTGGGAACTCTTGAGAAATTTTTGGGAAATCTTTAGGAAGTTTTTGGGAATGCCTTTGAAATTCAGGGGAATTCTTGTGGAATTTTTTGGAAATTATTGAAAAATTCCTGCGATGCATAAGACCTAAATCTATAGTAAAAAATGGTCGGATGTTTGGACATTTAATATATTTTTTAAGAGACGCCGTTAGTTTAAACAAATTTCACCACACGATAAATTTATAGATTTTTCAATACGGTGCTATTTGAATATAAAATTGATAAAAGAAATAAAAGCGGAGCTCGTACTCTGCTCGGAAATCAACAAAGGTTTACATAATCTGTGTAAATAAAGTTTGAGACCGAGTGATATAAAAACGTGAATCGAAGGTGAATTTTACATAACGATATCCTCACGGGATACTTATTTACATCGGAACGATGCGGGAAGCGTATTTCCGATGTAAATACTTACGTCTCGTTAAGTTAACAGTATTCAAACAAAAGCTGACTTCGCTGCTGCGATTTAAACGTTTTGTAATGTGTTTGAATAATTTGCTTCACCCTCGACTGCATTCAGGAACTGAATTCCGGTTTTAGTGATAATTTAATGCTTTAGGGCTTAATATACCCTGGTATCAAATTTTTACTCAGTTTATAATGAAACAATTATTTTCCATTTCTAAATCAACATTGTAAATTTAATTAACATCAAGTGAGAGACCCACTAGAGTTAAACTACCTTCTTTAGATCAAACACTGGACCAACACAAAGGATTCTGGGTCAGTCTCAAAGTCCGACCTGATTTGTCTCTATTGAAGCATCTTGTCTTTAAGGATCCGGCTGAAAGAGAACCTACAAGACCCCAGGGTCTCGTATTCGATTAGCATCATAGGTCCTTAAAACCTTAGCTTGGATAGATGCAGGACATCTGAGGATAGATAATACTAAAGAGCTTTGAGGGCCCAGGAATGTTGTCTAAGAGACTGTCGGACTCTTGGAATAGATGATAAACAGACTGATGAAGCTATCCGGGAGCTTTCCTCGTACGATTGCACTTCCAAGACACACTAGTGGCATTTCCTCTTGCATCTCGTCTCTCTTCAGTTCCTCTTTCCCTCATCCTAGATTTCTATACCCAGTCACTGTCTATGTGTCTATGTAACCATCACTATCTTCTGCACCCTCTCTAGATGATATTTCGTATACCAGCTGTAATTGAATACATACACCACAGTACTCTCAAATGCGATCGTCCGACATAGACGTTAACATAAACTCTCGCTTCCGAGGACTCAAATCTTAAGGCGAATCCGTATCGCGCATTTACTTACTGCGAAATTGAGGAAGATTCACTCTAGCAGTGCCTACTTCACTCAATTGGATTCAATCTGCAAACTTGTCAACTTTTCGGAATTTGAATTGATTTTAGAAGATTAGGGAATAAACGTGGGTGTTTTTGGGATATTGATTCTTCTTGAGAATCGGTACTATGGTTATAACCTTTGGGATAATTATATCACGTCGGATAACCTTATAAGGTTATATCGTTACCAACATGACTATTACTTTCTATGGTTAAACGGGATTGCCCACAAAACCTCAAAAAATCTTTTTTTGTTATTTGAGGTTACACATATAACCCCATATAATCTTTTAAGGTTAATTGAGGTTACCCATACAACCCCACATAATTTTAGAAGGTCATGTGAGGTCACCCATATAACCCCATATAATCTTAAAAGTTTAATTGAGGTTACCCATACAACCTCAAATAATTTTATGAGGTTGTGTGAGTTTACCCATATAACTCTATATAATTTTATAAGGTTATATGAGGTTACCCATATAACCCCATTTAATTTTGGAAGGTTAAGTAAGGTTACCCATATAACCCCACATAATTTTATAAGGTCATGTGATGTTGCCCAAATAACCCCATTTAATTTTGTAAGATTATGTGAGGTTACCCATACAACCCTATATAATCTTGTAAGGTTATTTAAGGTTACCCATATAACCCCACATAATTTTATAAGGTTGTGCTAGTTTACCCATACAACCCTATATAATTTTATAAGTTTATATGAGGTTACCCATATAACCCCATATAATCTTGGAAGGTTAAGTAAGGTTACCCATACAACCTCAAATAATTTTATAAGGTCATGTGAGGTTAACTATACAACTCTTATACAACCTTATGGGGTTAATTGAGGTTACCCATTTAACCTCACATAATTTTATAAGGTTATGTGAGGTTATCCATATAACCCCATATAATTTTATAAGGTTATGTGAGGTAACCCATATAACCCTACGTAATCTTATAAGGTCATGTGAGGTTAAGCTTATAACCCCGTAGAATCTTATAAGGTTAATTGAGGTTACCCATATAACCTCAAATAATTTTATAATATAAATATTATTTATATTTTCTAATCTGATAATTTTATACGGTTATATGAGGTTACCCATACAACCTCATATAACCTTATACGGTTAATTGAGGTTACCCATAAAACCTCACATAATCTTATAAGATTACGTGAATTTATAATAAAAATATCGCGGATCGTAAACAATATAAAGATGAAAATAAGTATCAAGAAAATTAAATACCAATCTTAAAGTTTTTTAAATTATAGAAATTGTGGTTTCTGAGCTATAATAACTACAAGTAGAATGTGTTCCTATTGTTCCACGTTAAATCAGAAGCAGTCAAATCCCCCATTGTAATTTGTACGTGTACTACTGATGCCTCGATATAACGACTTGCAGGTTTGCAAATTCGCGCAGTCGCGACAAAATATATGTATATATATATAATATACATGTATTACTCAACTACTGAATTCGTATGATGCAGACTGACAGACCTAGACAAACAATGGAGTTTGATTGTACAAGATTTAGTGCTGGTTTATAGCCACATTGCTCGCATTACGTTTGTCTCGACTTCGCATTCCAATCGAGTGCTCCTTCCAGTTTTTTTTTAATTTTTAATAATTAGTCAACAATATTCATTTAATCGAAAAATTAGTTTAAAAATCAGTACAAAAAATACGAAAATGTTTAAAACTAATTTGAAACTGTTCAACATAATTTTAAACTAGTTTGAAACTGTTTAAAACTAGTTTGAATATGTTTAAAACTAGTTTGAATATGTTTAAAACTAGTTTGAATATGTTTTAAACTAGTTCTAACCTGTTTTATAAATCAGTTCTAAACTGTTTTATAAACTAGTTCTAAACTGTTTTATAAACTAGTTAAAAACTGTTTAAAACTAGTTTGAAACTGTTAAAAACTAGTTTGAAACTGTTTTCAAACTAGTCTGAAATTATTCTAAAAGGAAAATCTGTTCAGTTGATTGTTAAAGTGAAAATAGTTAAAACTAGTTAAAAAATGTTGGACACCAGCTTGCATATTGTCGAAACAATTTGAAACTATTTAAAAAGTGTTAAATGGAAATTATTTGAAAACAGTTTGAAACTAGTTCGGAAATAATTGAAACTAGTTCAAAAAGGTTGAAAACTAGCTTGAATATGTTCGAAACAATTTGAAACTAGTTCAAAACTGTTTAAAACTTGTTTTAATCTGTCATTTAAAAGTAATTTGAAACTAGTTCGAAGAAGTTTTAAACTGTTTTGAAAATGTTTTAAAGCTAGTTTAAAATTGTTTGAAACTAGTTCTAAATTGTTTGAAACTAGTCAAACAATGTTGGAAACTAGTTTGAACATGTTTGAAACAATTTGAAACTAGTTCAAAACTGTCTGAAACTAGTTTTAGCCTGTTAGTTAAAAGTAATTCGAAACTTATTCGAGAAAATTTGAAGCTATTTCGAAATTGTTTGAAACTAATTCGCAATTATTTGAAAATAGTTCGAAACTAGTTTGGAAATATTTGAAACTAGTTCCAAAATATTTTAAATTTGTTTTAACTTGTTACTTAACAATAATTCGGAACTAGTTCGAAAAAATTTAAAACTATTTCGAAATTATTTGAAAATAGTTTTAAACTAGTTTAGAAATAAAAAAACTAGTTAAACAATGTTGGAAACTAGCTTGAACAATTTGCAACTGTTTTAAAAATGTTTGAAACTAGTTTGAGCCTGTGATTTTAAATTATTTCAACAATAATACAAAAAAGTTTGGAATTATTTCGAAATTGTTTGAAAATAGTTCGAAATTATTTGAAACTAGTTTAAAATTATTTGCAAATAGTTTTAAACTAATTCGTAAATATTTTAAACTTGTTAAAAAATGTTGGAAACTAGCTTGAACATGTTTTGAAACAATTTTAAACTAGTTTAAAACTGTTCAAAACTAGTTTTAATATGTTGTTTGTAAGTATTTCGAAATTTATTTGAAAATATTTGGAACTATTTAAAAATTCTTGAAAACTAGTTCGAAAAAGTTTAAAACTATTACGAAATGATTCGAAACAGTGTTGAAACTGTTTGAAACTAGTTTTTAAACCTGTTCAAAAGTATTTAAAAGTATTTCAACTTTGTTTAAAATTAGTTTAAACTTGTTCGAAACTCTTAAGAACTAGTTCGAAAAGGTTTAAAACAGCTCCCATAGGCGATAGTTACTGACTATTGTCTGTAAACGACGGACTGACGGACGGACAGACGGACAGGCAGACAGACGGACAGACAGACACCAATATCTAGTTATAAAAATATCTTAGCCCAGCGCCACAAAATTCTAAAAATAAACGAAATTACAAATTAGTACATTTTCGAATAAAAATTATAAACATTTTAAGATTAGAAACGTCAAAGATAAAAAAGCTGTGCTTACTTAACTAAAATTACCCATTTCCTTTTAGAAAAGAGTATACACTCGCATTGGTGAGATTCCACCTGGAAGTGCATTTTTCGTGTCAAATTGGTATTTTTAATAGCTGCTGAAGAATTCGGACAGTGGTCAGAAGAATTTGAATTTCCTCGTGAGATAAGAGACTTTAGAAGGGGGATTTAGTTTGTCTGTATAAGGATTGGAAATGGAATAACAACGTCTTAGGAATCTGGCCGATTTCGTAGACGTCGTCGTGAAAACAGAATTGACAAGACGGAGGGATCGACCCTCTGTCAAGGGAGTGACTAGAGAATTCCGAGTTACGCAAATACTGAACCAGATCCCACTCCCCCTATACGGATCGAATTAGACTTCCACGCGTACACAAAGATCGTGACTTCTTGATTCGACGATACATTTTACTGCAAATTGGAAATTCAGAAAGATTTTTCCTAAAGAGAGTGTAATTAAAAAAAAATTGGGCAAACTTGTACTAAAACCGAGGGTTCCGTACAGGCAACAAAATAATTTTTAATATATTTGATACTATCAAATATATAATATAAAAAAAATTATATATAAAATGGACCGTCTCCCTTCACTCTGTCTTCGAAACTATTTGACTTAGTTAAAATTTGGTACACAAATCGACGCCTCCCGTTAATAAAATGCTTATTTAATTGTCAAAAATATATAATTCTAACTCGAAGCACAGTTCAATGTGAAGCTAGTTCGGTGTCAGTGCAATATGATTCCTAGTCAATGTTCAGACTAATATAATGTTATCTCAAAATTACGTTTAAAATAATTAAAATTCAAGTTTACGTACAATAAATATTAAAATACAAATTAAACTATAATATTATTTTATGGTTTTTTCATTTCTAGGTGTAAAAGTAATAAAAAATTTCCAATTATTATCAATAATTTAATTAATGATATTTCTAGTTTATAAGCAAATAACATAGAATTAAGATATTTAACATTTAGATTTAGGATTTTTAAAAAAACAAACTAGTTGTTTTTTACTCTTTTAATAAAAAATATTAACATTTTAGTATTTTAGTATTAACATTTTCTTAGTATAATTAATTCAAGATTATTATAAGTATTTTAAATGCTTGATATATTGAAAATATAATTTTCAGTAATTCTTTAAAAATGATGAACAAATATAAGTTTAACAATAAATTTTATTAATTATAAAAATTATATTTTAAATATCAAAAATTTGAAATACTTATAACCTAGAATATTAATACTAATAATTATCTAAATTGTTGATATTATTAATTGAAATATTTAAATATTAGCTAATTTGGTTATAAATTTAAAATTTAAAAAGTTTAAGATCTAAATTTCATACATCTTACATCCCTCACATCTTTATTTAAATTTCATAGTATTTGTTTATAAATTAGAAATTCTATACATTAAATTCATTATTCATACTCACAGGAAAAAGTAAATTATTTTTACATCTAAAGACAAAAAAGCGGGAAATAATATCATGATTAAATTCGCATTTTATTATTTATTGTACTTAAACTTGAATTTGAATTATATTGAACTCAACTTCGAGTTAACATTATTATATTAAACACTTACAACAGGGTTGCAACGGTTTTTAAGAACCTGGGAAACCTGAAATTGTTTCATTGATTGAAATCATAAATACAAAGTGATTTTCAATATAAGATTATTCTTTTTAAATTTTAGAATTATTCTTTAATTTCTTTAATTATTTTGTTCTGTTGTCGATTATTCTCGACAGCTTTCGAATTTTTTTGTCCATTGTCAATTATTTTCCTCATTTCTCAATTATTTTCTTTAATATTTAAATATTTTTGTCATTTTGTAATTTATCTATTAATTATTAATTATTTTTTTCACATTTCAATTTAATTCTTTAATTTTTAAAAATTCTTCTCCATTTTTAATTAGTTTCTTTAATTCTCAATTATTTGCTTCAATTTTCAATTATTATATTCAATGTTCAATAATTCTCGTCATTTTTCAATTACCATTTATTTTTTTTAAATTCCAATACAATTCTCCAATTATCTTCTTCAATTCTCATTTATTTTCTAAAATTTTTTCTATAATTTTTTTCAGTTTTTAGTTAACAACTTGATATTCTCCTTCAATTTTATAATTATTTTTTAATTTTTTCAATAATTTTGTTCTATTATCGATTATTCTTGCCATTTTTCAAACTTTGTTTAAGTTTTTTTTCCATAGTCAAAGATTTTTCTTAATGTTTAATTATTTTAGTCATTTAGTAATTTATCTTTTAATTATCAATTCTTTAATCTTCAATTCATTTCATAAATTTTTAATATTTTCTCCAATTATCATTTTCGACATTTTTCATTTATTTCTTTCAATTATTAATTATTTTCCACAGTTTACAATTATTTCCTACATTTTTTTAATTATTCTCTTAAAATTTTATAATTATTTTTTAATTTTTAAAATTTAAATATTTTTTTGTTTTGTTGTCTATTAATCTTGTCATATTTTGAATTTTGTTTTTAATTGTCAATTTGTTTTGTCATTTTTCAATTATTTCTTTCAACTATTAATTTTTTTCCGAAATTTTCAATTATTTTCAACAAATTTTTCAATTTACAATTATTTTTCATAAATTTAATATTTATTCTTTAATTTTTAAAATTATTTTGTTCTGTTGTGAATTATTTTGGACAGTTATCAAATTTCTTTTCAATTATCAATTATTTTCTCAAAATTTTAATTCAATTCCTTAATCTTTAATTTCATTCTTCAATTCTTAATTATTTCTTTCACTTCTCAATTATTATTTTCAATCAGAAATGCAGTCTTAAATTTAAAATTATTTTATTCAATATTCAATAATTTTCACCTTTTTTTTAATTATCAATTATTTTTACAAATTTGAATTTAATTCCTAAATTTTGAATTTATTTCTTAATTTTTTTATTATTCTCTTTAAATTTCAATACCATTCTTCAGTTTCAAATTATTTTTTTCGTTTGTGTATTAAATATTAATCTAATCATTTTTCGTATTTTGTTTTTAATTGTACATTTTTTTGTCATTTTTCTAGTATTTTCTTCAATTTCTCAATTATTCTCGTCATTTTTGAATTATTTCTTTTAAATATTATTTGTTTTCCGCAATTTTTCATTATTTTCCAAAATTTTTTAATTATTTCCTAAAATTTTTTTAATTTTCTCTTAAAATGTTATAATTATTCTTAAATTTTTTTTTGTTCGGCTGTCGATTATTTTCGACAGCTTTCGAATTTTTTTGTAAATTGTCAATTATTTTCCTCATTTCTCAATTATTTGCTTCAATTTTTAATTATTTTATTCAATGTTTAATAATTTTCGTCTTTTTTGAATTATTAATTATTTTTTTTTGGAATTCTAATACAATTCTGTAATTATCTTCTCCAATTTTTAATAGATTTCTATAATTTTCATTTATTTTCCCACTATTTTGTCAATTTTCAGTTTTTTTCCTAAAATTGTATAATTATTCTTTGATTTTTTAATTTTTTTTGTTCTGTTGAATCTAGCCATTTTTTGAATTTGGTTTTCAATTGTACATTATCTTCGTCATTTTTCAGAAATTTTCTTCAACTTTGTAATTATTCTCGTAATTTTCATTATTTATTGTACCGATATTATTGTCATATTGTACCGATAAGGAACTAGCTTCATATTGAACTGTACTCGGAGTTAGAATTATATGTTTTTGTCAATTAAATAAGAATTTTATTAACGGAAGACGTCGAAATGTATTGTCATGTGTAGATTAAAGAAAATTATAGAGATCGTGATGATGATAGCGCTTTTAAGAACATGGCAAGAGTTTTCAGCCAAAGAATATCAAAACTGCTAAAAAACGGGGGGATACTATTTTCACCATATAACCCCATATAATTTTATAAGGTTATATGAGGTTACCCATAAAACCCCATATAATCTTGGAAGGTCAAATAAGGTTACCCATATAACCCCACATAATTTTATAAGGTTGTGTTACGTTACCCATATAACCCAATATAATTTTATAAAGTTATGTTAGGTTACCCCTCATAACCCTACATAATCTTGCGTCATGTGAGGTTACCCATATAACCCCATATAGTGTTATAAGGTTAATTGAGGTTACCCACATAACCTCACATAATTTTATAAGGTTAATTGAGGTTACCCACATAACCTCAAATAATTTTATAAGGTTATTTAAGGTTACCCATATAACCCTACATAATCTTATAACTACGAATCATATTGTACCGATAACGAACTAGCTTCATATTGAACTGTACTCCGAGTTAGAATTATATGTTTTTGTCAATTAAATAAGCATTTTATTAACGGAAGGCGTCGAAATGTATTGTCATGTGTAGATTACAGGAAAATTATAGAGATCGTGATGATGATAGCGCTTTCAAGGAAATGGCAAGAGTTTTCAGCCAAAGAATATCAAAATTGCTAAAAAACGGAGAGGATACTATTTTCGACAAAGTCTTTCCAATAGGGTTCTACACGTACACTTATAATTTAAAAACCCATAAAAAAAGGAAAAATCACAAATCTTAATTAGAAGAAAGTAATCTTTTATTGATTCGGGAGACAACATTAAATCCTATCCGGGGACAGTAAAACGATCCGTGTCCTTATCTGGGGTAATTACAATCCTTTAGCACCAAGTTGGATCGATCTTAGTTGTTTTCTCACACCAGCTCATAAAGGATCCCTTCTGTCTGCGTCTTGTAGGACATAACGGAAGTCTCGAATATTCCCAGAGTGTGACATCTATTCAAAATCTTGGCTCGGGATCTATAATGTCCCGTCTCCTTACCCTTTTTCGCACAAGTCGATAAGTGCGTGTTTGTGTATATGTATATAGAATAGAATCGAATTGGTATGTTAGGTTAGCAAGGGAGTAAGAAGCTTCCACTTCCTCCCTCTATTTCACCATCTTCCTAGTTGGTTTGGGAGGATCTTTCATTCAATAAGGGCGTATTGTTCGCGGCTTATCATAATATCTCATAATTAATATCTCTGCATTGTGGTATGGATGGATAGGCAGGCTTCGCTGCCAGAGCCACTGATAGTAAAAGCTGTGCCAGCCAACCAGTCGTCCTGTCTGACGCAGAGTCCAAAGGAGTATTCCTTCAAATAGTCGTAGTCGTCGGGTTTGAAAACCACTCCCTTATCGCTCAAGATGCTGATACTGAGAGCCGATTAGTTTCTCAAGTTGTGACTCGTTGAAAATGGAACAGTAGATCTCAATCCAGGCGTAATTCTTGATTCTACAATCTACGACTGGGAAAATTAGTTTTCAAATTTGGCAAATCGGGAGCCAGGAAACTTGACGTTTCATTTTTTCACACATGCACTTTTTATTTCTCGAAATGTTTGAAACTGTTCGAAAACAATTTGAAACTAGTTTGAATCAGTTTGAAACTGTTTGAAAATAATTTAAAACTGTTTAGAACCAGTTTGAACATGTTCGAAACTATTTAAATGTACTTGAACACTGTTTGAAACTAGTTTGAACTTGTTCGAGAATATTTGAAAGTCATTCGAAACTAGTTCGAAAGAATTGGAAACAATTTGAAAATAGTTTTAAAAATAGTTCGAAATTTAATTTAATAAACTGGTATAAACCTTTTAGAATACATAAAAAAAGAAAAATGTAATAAATATTTAAGATTTTAAATCTGCATTAGGATATGTTTTAAATAACATTCATCGCAAAGCAGAGGCAAATCTGTTCAGCTCATTGTTAAAATGGAAATAGTTGAAACTAGTTCTAAAATGTTGGAAACAAACTTTTACATTTTCGAAACAATTTGAAACAAGTTCAAAAAAGGTTTGAAACTTGTTTTAACCTGTTATTTGAAAGTAATTTGATAGTAGTTCGAAAAAGTTTGAAACTATTATGAAAATGTTTTAAAACTAGTTTGAAATTGTTTTAAACTAGTTTATTATTGTTTAAAACTAGTTCATTATTGTTTAAAACTAGTTCATTATTGTTTGAAACTACTTAGAAATTATTGAAAAATAGTTTTAAACTAATTTGGAAATATTTGAAACTAGTTGAACAATGTTGGAAACTAGCTTGAACATGTTTAAAACACTTTGAAACTAGTTAAAAACTGTTTAAAACTAGTTCAAAACTGTTTAAAACTTTTTTTAACTTGTTATTTAAAACTTATTCGCAACTAGTTTTAAATTCGTCTGAAATGGTTTGAAACTAGTTCGAAATTATTTGCAAATAGTTTTAAACATGTTCGAAAATATTTGAAACTAGTTGAAAAATGTTGGAAACTAGCTTGAACAATCTGAAACTGGTTTAAAACTGTTTGAAACTAGTTTAAGCCTGTAATTTGAAATTAATAAAAAATAAACAGCACAAAAAGCATAAAAAACTCGTTTAAAGAAATTTAAAAAACCTCGTCTCCTCTCTCTTACACTCTCTCAACTGTAACCTACGTAACTCACGGTAACTTATGTAACTTGCGGTAATTTACGTAACTCATGGTAAATTACTAAACTCGCAGTAACTTACATGACTAACGGCTACTTACGTAACTTCGCAAAACACGGTAACTTACGTAAAACAATGTAACTTACATAAAACACGGTAACTTACGTAAAACACGGTAACTTACGTAACACAATATAACTTACAAAAAACACGGTAACTTACGTAACACAAGGTAACTTACGTATATCTGTTATGTCTCTCACTAACTCCCTCTCTCTCGCACACAACCGAAAATTGACAGCTATTAGCTGTGAACGACGGACGACAATGTCGCAGTATAAGGGTTTCGGTCCCGAACCACAATACCCTAAAAAGTACAAAAAAGTTTAAATTTATTTCAAAATTGTTTAAAACTAGTTCGAAATTGTTTGAAACTAGTTGGCGATTATTTAAAAATAGTTTTGAAGTAGTTCGTAAATATGTGAAACTTGTTCCAAAATGTTGGAAACTAGCTTGAAAATGTTTGAAACAATTTTATACTAGTTAAAAACTGTTTGAAACTAGTTTTAATCAGTTATTAGAAAGATTTTCGAAACTTGTTAGAAAATAGTTAAAACTATTTCGAAATTGTTTAAAACTAGTTCGAAACTGTTTAAAACTAGTTTGAAACTTTTTGAAACTAGTTCAAAACTGTTTGAAACTAGTTTTTAAACCTGTTCGAAAGTATTTAAAATTATTTCAACTTTGTGTGAAATTAGTTTAAACTTAATCAAAACTATTTTAAAACAGTTCCAAACTTGTTGAAACATGTTTCTCAAAGAAATTGGAATCTCGTTCGGAACTAGTTTGTAACTGTTCAAAACTATTAAAAAGTACTTTGACACTGTTTAAAACTAGTTTGAGCTTGTTGGTGATTATTTGAAAGTAATTCAAAACTAGTTGGAAAAAATCGAAGACTGTTACAAAATTGTTAGAAACTAGTTCGGAAATATTTTAAACTAGTTCAAAAATATTTTAAACTATCTTGTACATGTTCGAAGCAATTTCAAAACTGTTTGGAACTAGTTTTAACCTGTTATTGAAAAGTAATTCAAACGAGTTTAAAATTACTTAAAAATTGTTCGAAACTAGTCCAAAATTATTTGAAAATAGTTCGAATCTAGTTCGAAAATATTTTAAATAAGTTCAAAATCGAAACAATTTAAAGCTAATTTGAACTTGTCCGAAACTATTCAAAAGTACTTCGACATTGTTTGGAACTAATTTGAACTTGTTGGAGATTATTTGAAAGCAATTCGAAACTAGTTTGAAAAAGTTGGAAACTAGTTCAAAGCTATTTGAAAATAGTTCGTAACTAATTCGGAAATATTTTGAACAACTTAAAAAATTATTGAAACTATCTTGTATATGTTCAAAACTGTTTGAAACTAGTTTTACCCTGTTATATGGTAGTAATTCGAAACTAGTTCGAAAAACTTTAAAAATATTTTGAAATTTTTTGCAACTAGTTCAAAAATATTTAAATCTATCTTGTACACATTTGAAACAATTTACAAATAATTTTAGTTTGTCCGAAACTATTCAAAAATACTTTGACATTATTTGAAACTAGTTTGAACTTGTTCGGGACTATTTGAAAGTAATTCGAAACTAGTTTGGAAAAGTTGGATACTAGTTCAAAGCTATTCGGAACTAGTATGAAATTGTTCGATACTATTTGACTATAATTGAAAACTAGTCCGAAAAAGTTTGACACGAGTTCAAAATTGTTTGATGTTATTTCTAAACTATTTGAATGTTGTTTGAAACTAGTTCAAAACTGTTTGAAACCAGTCATAACCTGTTCGAGACTGTTTGAAAATTATTCAAAACTAGTCCAAAACTATTTCGAAGTTGTTTGAAACGAGTCCGAAATTATTTGAAAATTTTTGAAAATATGTTAAATTTTAACTTATTTAGAACATAAATATAAAAACTATAAATTAAATTAAGTAATTTCAACTGAAATTTTAGTGTTTTTGTACATTAACAACTTTTTCCCCAATAGACGAATAAATCTAATTTATCTTTTACAATTTAAGTTTAATATTCTTTTCCATCGTGTAAAAATTTGGCGTTAGAGAACCAGTTACTTTTTCACTTATTTCAATATAAAAAACACCAATTAAACCAAATTTTTAAATTTCCATGAATTAAATATCAATAGTTAGAAATTAATTCTTTTGCATTTTACTTTGTTTTACTTCAAATATTTTCAACTTTTTCTCATTTTGCTTCCTCGTAGAGGAAGCTTTGTGATCGTTAAGATTTTCGATTTTCCAAAAATAGTCTAAATCGACTTATTTTCATCTAAAAAGCGTAAATTTTCATTCCTAAGCAAATGTCCAGATGTATGTGTGTGTGTGTGTGTGTGTGTGTGTGTGTGTATGCATGTGTGTGTGTGTGTGTACAGCGTTTTTTGTGTACAAGATATCTCGAGAACGCTTTAATGGATTCCAATAAAATTTGGATGACATATTAAGCTTATGAATGTCTAAATTTGAACACAGGGATTTTTGAAAATACCCCACCAAATTTTTTTGGGCACCTTTTTTCATCGAAAAAAATCGTTTTTTGACAAAAATTTTTTTCATGCTAAAAATACAACTTAAAGAATACAAAAATCATGTTCCTCATCTCAAAACGAATCGATTGACCTATATTACTTTTATAATTGATCAAGAATTCGTAAAATAATTCATATTTTTACATAAGTATTTTTGCATTAAAAAGTTTTTTTTTAACAAGTTTCCCAATTAACTTATATATTATTAATTTCTTGCTTCCTCTATGAGGAAGCAAATTATTTTGCTTACTTGGAAGCGAAATGTCCATGAAATGGACATAATTCTCACCTAGTTTAAACTTTATCGTAATTTATTTTCTTCCTTCAAATTTCTATATTTTAATATATTTTTTACTTGATTTTTCATGGATTTTCTTATTTATTTTCTTAATTTAAAGAAACATCTGTGAATATTTCAATTTTTTAAAAAAAATTATTTTTATTCTTTTGTAGTTATAGATCTCGATTTTTTAAAGTTGACTAATTTTCGTATATTAGGGTAAATGTACTAATTACTGCAGTGTAAAATTGAAGTTCGTTAAAAAGATTGAAAAAAAAGGTAAATACAAATAAACAATAAAAATTTGGCTGGTTTTAAAATCACTATTGTTATTTATTGAAGTAGAGATCACTAATTAAAATATAAAAAGAAATTATTTATTTTTAAAAACAATGAATCTATAAAAAAAATACTCTGTGCTGGTATTACCACGCGCATGCATGAATTACTGTGCATCAATTACTGCGGCGAGAATAACGTGTATTTGGAGGTTAGATTTTCAGCAGTAATAGAAACACGCATGCTCCAGTTACTGCGGTAAGTTGTAATTTAAGGAGATTTATATAAAAATCGATTTTCTACAGATTTTTAAAATATGTTAATGACATATTAAATACATTATTTTACATGTATAGTTACAATTAAATTTTATTGAAATTTACCTTTTGTTTTCAAGATATAAATTTATAAAGTTGGAACTTTTACATGGAAATAGTAACAAAACGCGCAAAATGATTATATTTTAATTAATTTACAAAAAACGGCTTTACAAATTAAAAAATAATAATAATATATTTTAAATTATAATATAATACAACTTTTAGAATTATATTAAATTAATTTACTGTACGGTTGTTCAAAAAATGCTATTGAAGGTAAGGTTCTCTTTTTTGAAATAACCAGGAAGGCAAAATTTTAATAGCTTGAAGTTTTTAACAAAATTTGTTTGTGTAATGATTTTAACTATTAACTATTTATTAACTATTTAGATACCAAAGTACAAGAAGTAATGGAATTAAAAAGATACTGAATATCATAGTCCGATAGAATGAGAATAGCTTGAGCGTATGAACGTCCTTAAACTTGAATTATTTAAATTATTAATAATTGAAAAGTACATCTTTATCGGATATTCTATCGAGTACAGTTTTAAATAATTTTTTTAATCAATTTTAATTAATTGTATACTATTAAATAGTGCATAATAACTTTTTTCAAAAAATTGCAGTAATTGGGGCATTCGCAGTAATAGGTACATTCGCCCTATTTCGCGGTGTTTTGATTTTAGCAAAAACAAATTAAGCAATTTTCTTTAAACCGTCTAATATCTTTAGACTTTTAGTTAAAATTAGAATATACATATATGATGAGGAAAACACAAAATGGAAAATGAGAATAAAAATGGGAAATGTAGGAAGTGATTTGTGGGATTATTAAAAAAAATTCATCATTTTAAAATTTTCCAAAAAATTGTTATTTATATTTTTTCAAAATTTTTACAATCACTTTGCTTCATTTTCTCAAGCAAAGGTAACATTTGAACCATCATAATTCTCGCTCCCAGTCCCATATCTTTTGGAATTTTTCATTTAATTCCTTTTCTCTTAGCTGAAGCATTCGGTATGTCACGCTTATTTCTCAAGTGGTTTTCAAGTTGCAGCTGATTATGTTTATTCATCCGCACTAGAACTAAGTATATTTTCGGTTCTTCTGATGTCTCGCGGGATGATTCTAAATTGTTCGGTAATAGCGGCTGAGGTGGTTCAGACAAGAAGCACCCTATAGCCTCGTCAGAGCGAGGGGTTTGTAATTTGTGCTCGGTGACGCGAGCCACAAGACTGCTTTGACGCTGAGTAATTTCTCCTATTAACTTTACATCATAATTACTGATATGCTTTTGTGGGTTAAGTCGCATGTGAATAAATCCTATTCTTTGCTTGCCTGCCTTCAAAGTTACTTTCTTGGGTTACACAACCTAAATGTAAAATTATAATCATCATTTTAACAACAGCTGACTTATTCTACAATCCAAAAGATAATAATCAATTATAACAAATTTCTTTTCTACAATTCTCTTCGTCTTTAAATAATTTTCGATTAAGAAAATTGTTCCAGAAGATAATTGTCAGTATTGCGAATAATGGAAAAGCAGCAATATGATTGTGGATAAATAAGGTGACTTAAGATATAGGTATGCGTTTGTAAATAAATTTGTTATGAATAAATAGTCTGAGGAAACGTTTAAGCCGATCGCCTAAGGGAGTGCTGGATTAGAGTTAGTTCGGAGCTATTCAGCTTTTCAGTTGCTGTTGCCCCTTATTCCTCGCCAATTCGCAACAAATTGTAATTTCTAGAAACAAATTAAATATAAATGACGACGTAATTCAGATGCCTGCTGCAGCAGCACCAACATAATAATGATGACGAGTAAAGAGAGCGAGGGAGGCAAGAATAAGAGAAAACCGTCGGCAGGCAGTAGCACTGTAAGCAAGGACGTAGCCATGCGCAAAACAGCAATCTTTCGTCGTAATCTCTTTAATAAATGTACCATACGTCTCGAGTTTCGAATTGCGTCTGCGTAATAGTCTTCTGTCATACCACCTCCCTTGTTTCTCATCCTTTTCAAACACACTGGAGACTCTAACTGAAAAGACTCATATGCAGAGAATGCAATACTTATGTCCCGAAGCTCAAACGAATAACAAAGTAGTTATTTCTTGCTTTTTACGTTTTTTCATTTTTTGGTTCTATTTCCCACTTTTTAGTTTTATCATTATTCTCTATATAGTACTTAAGGATCCTAATCTTAGTTTCCACTTCACAGTTTTCAATTTACATTTTCCAGTTCTCGGTTGACACTTCACAATTTCCATTTCACAATAATCACTTTAAAATTACTACTTCACAATTATCACTTCATATTTCCCACTTTTCACTTCACAATTTTTACCTCCCTGTTACCACTTCCTACTTACTAATTTCCACTTTTAACTTTTCACTTCTTACATTCCACATCTTATTTAACTCATATTGAGTAAAAATTTCTTAGTTAATACTTCACATTTCTCACTTAAATTTCCCACTTGAGATCTTTTCCAGGGGCGGAGACTAGTGTATGGTACGTCTGCAAATTCCATAGAGCAAAAAATTCGCCCTATGGAATTCCATATGGCAAAATTACTGACAAAAAACAAATTTCTTAATAAGAATGTGGATGAAAGAATTCACAATTCCAAGAAAATGATTAAAATTTTTAAAAAAACCATAGTTTGTAAAAATAATTGAAAAATAACTAAAGCAGTTAAAAATTAATTAATAAATAATTTAACTAATTAATAACACTAGTTTACAAATTTAAATGCATGTTCTGACCATTGACATTTCACAGTCGTTTCTTATGCAAAATTTGCCGCTGAATCCAAATATGAAGTTAAATAGTAAGAAAGTAGAACAGTTTTCGAGATATAGCTGAATTTCAATTTTTTGAATTTTTAAAACACGTTCATTTACTAAATTGCAATTATCTGCGGACATATGCGGCCGATTTAAAATTTTTTTTTTTAAATTGAAGGTAATTTAATTTTCTACTAAAAATCTATACAACTTTTTTTCATCAGATGATTGGTTTAGGGCGTATTTATGAATTTATTAACAATTTTGCTTTATTTTTAACAAAATTTCAGAAAAAAATTACTTTTCGTGTAAATTTTTGACAAGAAAAGCAATTTTTATTTCTGATTTCTCTTTTCGCCTCTAAATTATTATCTTTTAGAAGGAAAATAAGATCTTGCTGATCCAAATTGCATTAAAACTGCAAAAGTTATAAGTACTTAAGGAAAAGAAAGTTATTTAATGGCTAACAAATTTTTTGATTTTATTAATTTTATATGTTGCACATTAAAAATTTCAATAATTTGTAAGATTAAAAGTGGCTTAAACTTGATTTGCTTCGTCTTTTGTGGTTGTTGCTTGTCTCTCGGAGAAGAAACCAACAATAGTCACCCGTCATCGCCTCGTCCCAAAATCCTTGATAACGACGTTCCATGTCCTTCATTTGTTGGTGAAAACGTTCACCGTGCTCGTCACTTTCATCGCCAAGATTTTCAGGAAATCCATACCGATCTTTGCGTAGTTTGCAAGCAAGTCTGCAACCACTTCTTTGTAATTTGGGCTTTTGTAGTTTCCCAAAAATGAAGAAACAGTCAATCCAAAGGAATCCCACGCTTTTGCTTCATTTACTGACATAATTGAGCGGAATTTGGAATCATTAAGCAGCTTTTTAATTTGTGGCCCTACAAATACACCTTCTTTAATCTTCGCATCGGATAAATTTGGAAACATGGTTTTTAAGTAGTCAAATGCCTTGATATTGCCATTCTTTTGCAAAGCCTTTACAAAGTTTTTAAAGAACCCCAGCTTGATATGTAAAGGTGGAAGAATGATCTTGTCCTTTTCGACTAAAGGATTAAATTTGACATTTTCTTGGCCAAATGTAAAATGTATTCTGTTCGGCCAATCTTGGCGAACATAGTGATCTTGACGTGCTCGGCTGTCCCATTTACACAAACAACAACAGTATTTTGTGTATCCTTGCTGCAGACCAGTCACCATCGCAACGACTTTAAGGTCTGCACAGATTTTCCAATTATGTTGTTTGTAATTGATTAGATCTAGCAATGTGGACATTGATTCATACGATTCTTTCATATTAACAGCATGTGCCACTGGGATTGATGGCTTATTGTTACCTATATGCAGCAAAACAGCTTTTAAACTTAGTTTACTGCTGTCGATGAATAAACGCCATTCAGTTGGATCATATTTCTCTCCAAATTCTTTAAATAAACCGTTTATATCAGGGCAAAAGCAAACGTTATTTTTCTTCGAGTAATATTTAGCAAAGCGTTTGTGTCGGGATCTGTAATAAGATATTTTTACATCCTTAGTAACAAAGTTGCGTTCTTTCATTCGTGATGCCAACATTTCCGATTTCTCTTTGGTTAAATCTAAATCTCTTATCCAATCATTTAGTTCAGATTGCGTAAGAGGCATTGGACCTTTTTCTGGTTCAACATCAATAGAAAAATCAGTGTCATTTGAATCACTTGATTCAGATAAATCATCAACTTCATTTTTTCGTTTCGGGCAAACAGGATATGGAACTGAAGGTAATCGTAAAATTGGCTTCGTAAACGAATAAACATCAGCATACTCAATAGTTCGATGACGTCCACATTGCTTTATATTGGTCAAGCAAAAGTAATAGTCTACTTCATGACAGGTGGGTTGCCGCCAAATTGCAGAAACATCAAATGACAAGTAGCGACTACGACTAAATAAACTAATTTTAGTTACCGATTACGTAAATTATAAAAAATTACAAACAATTATACGTACTTTGCTCCTGACTTCCACATAGTTAAGCCAATTTTACACGTATTACACAAAACATTAGGTGTCCATGATTCGTCAAGATTCTCCGGAGTAACTTTAAAATATAACTGATATGCATTTTGCAAAAATGCAGAAAAATTTTGTGGTTGTGCAAAAATATATTGACCACAGATATAACAAAATTTGTTTGGATCGTTCTTGCATTTGTATTTGCGTTTCGCAGAACTCATTTTTTAATATCTTACAATACATTAAATCCAATGCGAAATAAACAAGATGAGAGTATATGGTTATAAACAATAAGGTGAAACTAGTTTGTAAAAGTGGTACCAACATAAAAATTAGTGTCAATATAATTAGTTTTAAAACATGTTACCAATATTTATAAATTTATTATTGTATTTAAATATAAATACGGAAATACAAACAGAAAAGGAATATTTGACTTATTACAGTTCTTTTAATTTCTTACATTCAACAAAACAAAATCCATGTAACACTGAAGAAAATTGTAAAAAATGTTAAAAATTGAATTCCTCTGTTTTCCTTAAGTACTTACAACTTTTGCAGTTTTAATGCAATTTTGATCAGCAAGATCTTATTTTCCTTTTAAAAGATCATAATTTAGTGGCGAAAAGAGAAATCAGAAACAAAACTAGCTTTTCTTGTTAAAATATGCACGAAAAGTAACTTTTTTTCCGAAATTTTGTTAAAAATGAAGCAAAATTGTTGATAAATTCATAAATTTGCTCTAAACCAACCATCTGATGAAAAAAAGTTGCATAGATTTTTAGTAGAAAATTAAATTACCTTCAATTAAACAAAAAAAAATTTTAAAATCGGCCGCATATGTCCGCAGATAATTGCAATTTAGTAAATGAACGTGTTTTAAAAATTCAAAAAATTGAAATTCAGCTATATCTCGAAAACTGTTCTACTTTCTTACTATTTAACTTCATATTTGGATTCAGCTGCAAATTTTGCATAAGAAACGACTGTGAAATGTCAATGGTCAGAACATGCATTTAAATTTGTAAACTAGTGTAACTAATAACGAATATATATTAATTGTAATTGTAGTCTTGTTTATCTCAAATATAATCTATAATTTTTTAAATTATTTTTTACAAATGTTTATTTTTTTCTTCAATGTACAATTATTTCTATCAATTACTTTATTATTAAATTTATTTTTTAATTAATTTTGAATTCCTTTTTCTCATTTTCAATTATTTCTTTATTAATTTTCTAATTTTTTTATTTCTTATCTCAAATTTTAGTTATTTTTTCAATATACAATTATTTTTACAATTCTGCAATTGTTTTCTTATATTACAAATATATGTTGAAATTTTTTCAAATATTTTTGAAAAACTATAATTATTTTTTTTCAATTTTAAATTATTTTTATTACTTTACAAATATGTTCTCCAATTTTATATTATTTCCATTATTCTTCAATTAATATCTTAGATTTTAAAATATTTTTCTCAAATTTTAATAATTTTCTTTAATTTCAAATATTATTATTATCATTTTGCAATCAATTTTTTCAATTTTCAATTATTTATCTCATTTCTCAAACATTTTTTTTAATTTTCATTTTCTTTTATATTATTCCATTACTTTTTCTCATATTCAATTATTTTTTAAATTAATTTTGAATTTTTTTATAATTTATCACAACTTGCACTTACTTTTTTAATATACAATTATTTTTATCATTCTGAAATTATTTTCTTTCATTACAAATATAAGTTGCAATTTTTTAATTATTTCTCAAAAAATTACATTATTTTCTTCAATTTTTTATTATTTTTATTACTTTGCAAATATTGTCTCGAATTTTTGATTATTTTCATTACTTTTCAATTATATTTCCTAGATTTTGAACGATACTTCTCAAATTTTAATAATTTCTTTCAATTTTTAATTATAGTTTTATTATTTTGCAAGTATTGTCTCGAATTTCGTATTAGTTTTAGTACTTTTCAATTAATTTTCTAGACTTAAAATATTTTTCTCACATTTTAATAATTTTCTTTAATTTCCAATTATTTTGTTATCATTTTGCAATCAATATTTTCAATTTTTTATTAATCTCACTATTCATTCCTCAATTAAATATCTAAATTTTCAATTATTTCTCTCATTTATCAAATATTTTTTTCAAGTTTATTTTCTTTTATCTTTTTGCATTTATTTTCCCCACCTTTTAACTAGATACATTATTTGTTTTTTAATTAATTTCGAATTTTTTTATTTTTTATCACAATCTGCACTTATTTTTTCGATATACAATTATTTTCATCATTCTGAAAATATTTTCTTTTATTACAAATGTATGTTGCAATTTTTTTAATTTTTCGCAAAAAAATATAATTATTTCCTTAAATTCCAAATTATTTTTATTACTTTGCAAATTTGGTCTCGAATTTTTTTTTATTTTTATTACTTTTGAATTAATTTCCTACTTTTTAAAAATATATTTCTCAAATTTTAATAATTTTCTTCAATTTTCAAGTATTAATATTATCATTTTCTAATTAATTTCTTCAATTTTTAATTATTTTTATTACTTTGCAAATATTGTCTTGAATTTTTTATGATTTTCATTACTTTTTAATTAATTTCCTAGATTTTGAAACATGTTTCTCAAATTTTAATAATTTTCTTTAAATTTCAATTAATTTTGTTATCATTTTGCAATCAATTTCTTCATTTTTTTTATTAATTTCACTATTTATTCCTTAATTAAATACGTAAATTTTCAATTATTTATCTTATTTATCAATTAGTTTTTTCAAATTTATTTTCTTTTATCTTTTTTGCAATTATGTTCTCCACCTTTTAAATATATTAATTATTTTTCAATTAATTCTCTACATTTTTATTTATTATCTCAAATCTAAGTTACTGTATCCACGTTTTAATTCTTTAATCATTCTTCAATTTTTTTTCTCATATTCCAATACTTTCTACAATTTTGATTATTTTTTTGTTAATTTGCAATGATTTTCACAAATTTTATATTATTTTCATTATTTGTTGATTAATTCCGAAAATTTCCATTATTTCTCTCAAATTTTCATTATTTTCTCCAATTAACGATTATTTGTATCGTTTTTCTTCAATTTTTAATTACTATTCTTATCATTTTGCAATCAATTTATTCAATTTCCAATTATTCTCACTATTCATTCCTCAGTTAAAGTCCTAAATTTGCAATTATTTATCTTATTTTTTTTTCAATTTTTGTTTTCTTTTATCCATTTGCAATTATTTTCTGGACCTTTTAAGTAGATATATTAATTATTTTTCAATTTATTTCCTTAATTTTCATTTATTATTTTAAATCTAAGTTATACTCCCCACTTTTCAATGTTTCAATCAATCTTCAATTATTTTTCTCAAATTTTATCTCAAATTTTAATTACGTTCTTCAATTTTTAATTATTTTTTTTTTGATTTGCAATGATTTTCACTAATTTTTTATATTATTGTGAATATTTGTTGATTAATTCCGAAAATTTTAATTATTTCTCCTAAATTTCCATTATTTTCTTGAATTTACCATTATTTGTATAATGTTGTAATTATTTTTCTAAGTTCAATTTTTTTCGACATTTTTCAATTATTTTAAAAAATATGATTTTTGTTCTTCAAATTTTCAATGTTTTAATCATTTTTCAATTATTTTTCTAAAATTTTATATTATCTTGATTATTTGGTCATTATTTCTGAAAATGTACTCAAAATCAAATAAAATTGTCAACATTTGAGTTACAATAATTACGCTAATTAAGAAACTCTTTAATTTATTATTGTTTTATTTCTCTTCCCCCTCCCTCGGTCAATATTAAGTTTGCAGATGGCAAAAATTTACAAGTCGCCGCCCCTGATCTTTTCACCCTACTCTAATTTGACCATGTCTCCACGTTGGGCGCCAATTTCGCTCATGACTAATAACAAAAAATTTTGTATCAAGTAGAAATTTTTCAAAAGCCTGTTTCGGGAGTTTTTTATTTCGCTTTCTTGCAGAAAATTACGCAAAAGAAGTTTTAAAATTCAAAAAGGCAGTTTTAGGTAGTCCACATGAGAACTTTTCACCCAACTCTAATTTGACCATGTCCCCACGTTGGGCGACAATTTTGCTCATGACTAATAACAAAAAATTTTGTATCAAGTAGAAACAGAGTAATTGCGAATTTAGTGCAAGAGTGTTAAAAAATGCAATTGTTTCTAATTAATTGAAAAATTAATTTTTTCAAAAGCCTGTTTCGGGAGTTTTTTATTTCGCTTTCTTGGAGAAAATTACGCAAAAGAAGTTTTAAAATTCAAAAAGGCAGTTTTAGGTAGTCCACTTGAGAACTTTTCACCCTACTCTAATTTGACCAAGTCCCCACGTTGGGCGCCAATTTTGCTCATAACTAATAACAAAAACATGTTTATCAAGTAGAAACAGAGTAATTGCGAATTTAGTACAAGAGCGCTAAAAGTTCAATTGTTTATAATTAATTGGAAAATTCTTTTTTTCAAAAGCGTGTTTCGGGAGTCTTTTTATTTCGGCTTCTTGCAGAAAATTACGCAAAAGAAGTTTTAAAATTCGAAAAGTCAGTTTTAGGTCTCCTACTTCAGAAATGATCACCCTAATACACTAATTCGATCATGTCCCCACGTTGGGCGCCATTCGCCAATTTTGCTCATAACCAACAACCAAAAATTTCGTCGCAGGGATAATCTGAAATTCCGATTAGAAATAATGCACCACGATTCGAAAAAATTCTATTAATTTTAAGGACGGACAGGATGAGCCACATCGAAATCGTCGAGAAAGAGAATATAAGTATAGGGAAAGAGGAAAAGAGAGTTGGTGGTTACCAAAGAGCGATATAGGGGTGAGTAGAGGGTGGAGGGTGGGACAGAGCATAAAAGGAACACTAGTAGGTATTAATATTTAGCATCTCTGAAGCCGCCCGCATTCAAGCAACCCCATTCGCCACCCCCACGCACCACCCCCACAATCCATCCCACTCGAACCTCCTTTACTCAGCGGTAGGTACCTACTACTTCTCTTTACGGTAAAATATGTAAATCTAACCAATATTTCTAAAGATACAGCGCCGGCATACACGAGGTTCTTTTATGACGGAGCAGAGCGCGAAACCTGCAGATACTGCAGTGTTTTATCGGCCCACTCTGTGTGCGTATACATACAAAACCGCAGAAATAGATATACATGCATTGAGGCTTGTTTGTGTGGGTTTGTGTGTGAGCTTACTTACATTATTCGTTCACCACGGCTACCTGGCAATGAGCTTGTGTGTATTTCAATGAGGCTGAATATCTACCATGAATATTTCGCAAGTTCCTATTTAAAAGAACGCGAAGCGCGCGGCAAGATATGATATCATCCGGGCTCAAACCACTTGTAAGGCAGAGAGGAAAATCGATTTTAAGGAACGAATATTGCACAGCTAGTTTGAAAAAATTTCCTGTATTTTACTAGTTTTTTAGTCGATGTTTATTTTTTGTTTTATTATTGTTATTTTGACGTATAGGGTGTCGATTATGCAAGCTGATTTTATTTTGAATTCAAATTCGATTTGATGTTAAAATTTCATTTTGTTTTGTACCTAAATGCAATCTTTTGATGGTTGAGACTTTAAAAGTATGTTTACTAATTTGTTAAAATTAAGGTTAGAATTAAAAATGTTAATATTAATATTAATAATCAATGTTAATATTAAGAATATAAAACATTTAGATAACAAAATGATGCAGAATTACTGTTTTTGAAAATTAAAAAAGTATTTAAAAAAGGGGAGTAAAAGTGGTTTTTATAATGTACAATTATTAAAAAGATTGCATTTATGTTGTAGGTGTTTAATTTTATTTTGTATATATGTAATAAAAAAGTTGATGTTAAGAACCTTACAAATCGATCTGTCACTGTTAAATTTTAGAAAAAATACTTATTAGCAAAGAATTTTCAATTAAAAAAAAATCTGGACTCAATCAAGATGATTTAAGATTTTATGAAATTTGATGTCATCTTGCAAAAGAATTATAATTTTTTCCTTAAAAAAAATTACAGAAATCTTTAAATTCCTTGTTTATTATAAACTTTAATAAGTGTTTCGTATAATTTTTCTGCTTTATAATTAATTTTAGGGGTAAGATGCGAAACTGCATTTGTATAATTTTCTCGAAATAGCAAAATCTGGATATAGCAACTTTTGAAAAATGCTCCTCAAATATAAATAAATGGAAAATAAACTACAGAATAAAAAACAGTAAGAATAAAATAAGTAAATGTTAAAAGAAAATTAAAAACTATAGAAAAAAAATGGCAAATTTTTTTAAAAATGAAAAAGTTTAGATAATTATTCACAAAATGAAGAAAATTTAAAAATAATGTACAAATGAAAGAAAAAAATTTTCTTTAAATATTTAAATGTTCTTTAAATCATTTTTAAAACAATTTTAAAAACAAATACTGTTAAAAAGTCATAGTATCTAGAAATTTTACAAAAGAGTAAATAAATTTGCAAACAAATAGACAAATTGTAAAAAAAATTGAATAAATTTAAAAAAAAACCGAGCTAATGTAAAAACAATTAGATACCTAAATGAAGAAAAAATTGTTATCCCTCGCCCTTTTTAATTATCAAAATAGATAAAAAAATAAATTAAAAAATAAATACATTTTTTGAAACGTTATAAAAACAAAATTATGTAAAATAAACTGCAATAATTTGCGTGAAAAGAAGAAAATCTACAATACAAAAAAAAATTAGAAGCAAAAGAAATGGAAATCTTCAAAAAGTGATAAGAATTCAGAAATCATTAAATTCAAAGAAATCTATCAGTTAGAGACAATTTTGTGTATGTTTAAAATTTTCACCCTTTTTATTTTTTATATAAAAAGGAAACATCTCAAAATACAAGACACATGTTTTTCCTTAAAGAACAAAATTTATTAGTCATTTATTATTTATTTTATTAAAATTTATTAATTAAGCTACGTTTCGTTAATATTTCATTGAACTCATCGAGCTCGATAAAAAAGTCGAATTACATTAAAATAAAATATTTATCACGAATTTGTGATATTGTCAAAACGTTTTTTCAAGATCAGAGCGTTAATTAAGAAATTGTGTAAAAATACCAAGAAAAAAAACAAAATACTAAAAACGTTTTTAAACAATAAAAAATTATTTATAACAGAAAAATGCATTGGAGAAAATGATAGTTCTTAAAAATCTCAAAGAAATAGAACCATGATTGTTACATTAGAAAATTCATTAAGAAATTAAAGAATGATAAAAGAAAATTGACAAGGAAGGAGAACATTTGTAATAAAAATAGACAATTTTAAAAAATGAAGTAAATATTTAAATTGCCCGTAATTTAAATTTTGGACCCGTAATGTAAAATAAAACATAAAATTAGGTGAAAAATATGCTTATTTCATAAACATTTTACTTCCACGGCAGCAAAAATAATTGCTTTCCATGGAGAAAGCAGTAAATTAATTTTTAAAAAATTGAAAATTCCATTTTTTTTTTATTTGAAAATTGAGATTTATTCTTTAGTATTATGCCAAAAATAAACTTTATATAGGTCATTCGACGTATTTTTAAACACGGAACACGATTTTTTATATACTCAGTTGAATTTATAGGTAAGAAAATTTTGTTGTTGAAGTAAAATAATTTTAAAAAAAATCAAAATTAAATAAAAACTTTTATAATACTTATTTTTGAAAACCCTTGTGTCTGATTTCAGATTTTATAAGTAAAAATAGCCATACCAAATTTTATTGAAATCCGTTAAACTGTTTATGAGTTATCATGTTACACAAGAAAAAGAGAATCCACACACAGACACACACACACACACACACACACACACACACATACACACACATACACACACACTCATTCGGACATTTGATCAAGAACTAATATAATACATTTCCAGAAAGAAGAAAGTAAATTTAAAGCATTTTAAAAAATTTGTATGAAGGAATACAAAATCCGAAGCCGGAATTGCTAGATTGGATAATTTTTTTCAGATAATCTCAAAAAATTTCAAAAACACCAAAAAACAAAATTAAAAAAAATTTTTATAGCCGAGACACTACATTAATGTTCTCTTATGTATTTTTCTCCGACGAATATGAATCTGAAGTTAAAATTAAAAGATCGACTAAAATTTTTAAAATTATCTAAAAAAAACACCAATTAAAACACAAAAAAATTTTTTTTTGACAGGACAATACACCAGTGTTTTTTTACGTATTTTTCTCCGCTGAATCTGAATTCAAAGTCAGAATAACCAATTTGGCTAAATTTTTTGGGATAATTTCAAAAAGCTACTCAAATACACGAAAAACATCGATTTTTTAGATTATCTAAAAAAATCTAGTTAATCTAGTAATTCTGATTTCGGATTTGGATTCACCGGAGAAAAATACGTGGGAGTATACTAGTGTAGTGTTTTGGACAGAAAAGTTTTTTTTTGTAATTAAATTTTGACTGCTGAATTGTGAAATAATTATACTGTAAAAAGAAGTGTCTTATTTTAAGACATTTTTGTCCTCACTTTTAAGACGTTTTAAGGTGTCTTAATTTTAAACTAATGAGAAAGCATCTTTCAAAATTATTAACCAATGAAATAGCTTGAAATAACCGTAAGACGCTTTTTTAATGTCTTGTGTCTTAAAATAAGACACTTAGAAGACAGAAGTTTTTGCAGTGTATAATTTAAATGTTTAAATATATAAAAGTTTTATTTAAGTAACTAAAGTTTGGAATTTACTTAAAATATAAAGAATTACTAAATTATACATGAAATTATCTAATATTTTTTATTCTATCCAAAATTTTTAAATCGTAATTTGAATCATTTTAAATTTAATTATTCAAGTTATTCAGAAATCCAAGATTAAAATTAAATTTTCTGTATTTATTTACAAATTCGTGTAATTTCTTAAAAATTTCCAGATCAGTTTAAAAATTTTCTATTCTTTTCACAAATTCAGTTTTTATCTTCATGTACTCTCTAAATCTGAATTAGTTAAAAATAACTAATTTGAAAGCAAAAACTCAGTCACTAATTGAAATAGTTATATTTCTACTAACCATTTAGTAAAAAATAACTAATTATTAGTCATATTCATTTTTAGGTTATGTCAAAATTACTAATATTTTAGTAAAATTCTGTTTACTAATTCAATTAGTTAAATTTTAATTAATTTTTAGCTATATTTTTACTAATAATTAGTCATATATTACTAATTAATTAGTTAATTTTAACTAATTGCAGAAACAAAAACCTAGGCACGATTTTACTAATAATTAGTTATTTTTAACTAATTCAAATTTAGAGAGTACTAAATTGACATTGATTTCTCGAATCAGTAGATATCCTAACTTTAAGGTATTAGTTGCGTAAATGCTCCCGCAAAACTCCCGCAAAATAAAAAGAACAAAAAATTAACTTTTATATCAACTCATTTGCTTCCTTGTGACCTTTTCTAATGTAATATATGTAATTTTAACGATTTTGAGTCAGGTACTATAAGTTATCGTGATGTATTGCTCACACGTTTTCGACATTTTTCAATGAAACCATGTGAAAATGAAAAATTATGAATTTTTAAATTATTGTATTTTTTATACGGCGTGGTCAATAAAATTAATTTTTTTTAAAGGATTTATTTTATCTCAATGTGTAACTTAGTAGTTTTATTTGAAAAACTGACGACTTGTTTTTTTATAATTGAATATAAGAGACATTTTTTACATGCATTTTGTGCTATTGCATGTAAAAGGTATAAACTTTGAATTAATATTTTGAAGCTCGGAAGTGGTCAAAATTAATAGGATAGATCTCATTTCATAGATAAATACGTCATGAATACAGATACAAAGTTTTAAAAAAATCTGACGAAAATCATTTTACGCGACTAATACCTTAAACAGACTTTTTTTTAAAAAATAGGGAATATTAGGGGGAATTTTTTTAAATAGAGGACTTTTAGATAAAATAGACGACACTTGTGAATTTTTTTATTTAAACCACATTATTAAATGCAATAAGACATAGTAGTGTGGTGCTGTCATGTTCCGTTTTCCTGGCGTCAAACATCCCGCTCGGTAAGGCTTAACCGAAACGACCACGACCGTCTAAACTGTCGCGTTAAAAAATAAAATAAAAATGGTAAGATTTTTAAATAAATCCCACAAAAACCACAAGGAAACTGTTTTAAAAACTCTATATTTAAACGAGAATTAAAATTCCGATTACATTAATCACTTTTGGGAAAGGGGTGAGATTATTAAGAAAGGCGACGATTGCAACAAGTCACCCTTATTTAACGGGATTGCGCGCGTCGAATTGCGGCAAAGTACGTCGCGCGATTCAATTAATAAAATTCATTCGAATGCGTCCATTAATTTCTTTTTTACCCTCAGAAAAGAGGGTAAAAGGGTTTAGATTCGCGTTGGCAGCGGCAGAAACCGCGCCGTTTAAAGGAACGGCAACAAGGCGAAAGGGGGGCCAGGGGGAAAGGGTGCAAATAAGGCGGGTGAGTCCTCAGACCTCGAGTATAAATAAAAAACGAACGAACGAATAAATATCCCAACGAGAAGCGACAAGTCGAGTACCGACTCCTGAAGGGAAAGCGAGGGAAGAAAGAGAGGCTACCCGCCGCAAAAGAACATTTTAATTAATATTATTCACTTCTTAACTTAACGATCAAACGTTCTCGTTCCTCTAGCTATGGGCCAGAAGGGGCAAACAACAAGCGAGAAGATTTTGAGCCTCTTAGACCCGCATAAAGAGAGAAAATGAAACGAAAATATGTTTCAGACAATTATGATTTAGCTAGGAAAAATATGAATGTTTACTCTCAAGGATCAACATCTCCTGAATCTCAATTACTGTAATTATTATCTTTTCATATTTCGTGAATTTCATTACATATTTCAATTATATTTTAACTTGGTTTTGTGAAATTGTAAAATTAATTATATGTAGTTTAAAGTATATATACATTTAATTTCCAAATTAATTATTTCTGACATTGTTTATTTTCCGGAATGAGCTATAAATTCATTTTTATATTAAATAAGAAGACAGATTTTTGAAATATATCTCTATGCGATGTACGTAAGCAATTTCGAGAGTGGTTGAAATTCGCTACTCCAAACTGTAGGCGCGGGACTCGGAGCAATTTACACAAGATGGTGTCTATTTGATAAACGATCAAATTCCCTCGAAAGAAATCCACATTCGCGAAGAGGGGTTTTTTCCTTTTTTCTCAATCCCCCCAATATACCGCGGGCGCCATCGCGCGTTTTGAATACATTTATGCCACATTCGCTCTACTCCAATTCTTGGCGAATATTGGCGATCTTTCTGATGGAAAGCGACGGATGATGCATGGAGATGTCAAATGTCGAGCGCCGCTTTGCGGCATCGTTTACACCCCCTTTACAATTCTCTGCCAGGCATGTCTCCTCTCATCATTTTTTCCTGCTCTACTTTTCATTTTTTAAGGAATGAAAGCAGTGAAGATGTATAGGACGATTGATATCCGGTGATTTAATTTTTGTTGATATTTTAATTGGTTTGAATTTTAATAGTTTTGAAGTTTATTAGGGGTGAGACATCTTATGGAGATTAGAAGTCGATTTGAAACTTTCTGCAAAGTGTTTATCACTTTTTAGCTTCTAATTTCCACTTTATATTTCAAATTCACACTTAATGCTTTCTACTTTATACTTCACATTTTATACTTCACACTTTATACTTCACACTTTTTACTTCACACTTTACACTTCACACATTCCACAACACACTATCAAATTTATACTTTTCATTTGCTCTTTCTACATCACACCTACACTGAGAAAAATTGTTGGTAAAAATTCCTTGTGCTGTTCACAACAAAAGCGTCATAATTGACAGTCTCCGAAATTTTACCGTGCTGTCTTACAATTTCGGAGACTGTCAATTATGATGCTTTTGTAGTGAACAGCACAGGAATTTTTAACAAAATTTTTTCTCAGTGTATAGGGGCGGCGACTTGTAAATTTTTGCCATCTGCAAACTTAATATTGACCGAGGGAGGGGGGAGAGAAATAAAACAATAATAAATTAAAGAGTTTCTTAATTAGCGTAATTATTGTAACTCAAAAGTTGACAATTTTATTTGATTTTGAGTACATTTTCAGAAATAACGACCAAATACCTAATCAAGATAATATAAGATTTTAGAAAAATAATTGAAAAATGATATAAACATTGAAATTTTGGAGAACAAAAATCATATTTTTTAAAATAATTGAAAAATGTCGAAAAAAATTGAACTTAGAAAAATAATTACTTAGAATTACTTAGAAATAATAATGGTAAATTCAAGAAAATAATGGAAATTTGAGAGAAATAATTAAAATTTTCGGAATTAATCAACAAATATTCACAATAATATAAAATTAGTGAAAATCATTGCAAATCAAAAAAAAAATAATTAAAAATTGAAGAACGTAATTAAAATTTGAGATAAAATTTGAGAAAAATAATTGAAGATTGATTAAAACATTGAAAAGTGGGCAGTATAACTTAGATTTAAAATAATAAATGAAAATTAAGGAAATAAATTGAAAAATAATTAATATATCTACTTAAGGGCATGTGATGATAATGCTAAATTTGTCCGTAAACTTTCTCTTAAAGTACTCAAGGTTTTGACATCAAACTTTGTAGAATTACTCAAAACACCATTTGAATGGTCTCTCTGACCCAATTTTGTTTCATTTTTGTCTTTAAACTAAATATTTTTCAAATTTACTTTTTTTTCAAAATTTTCCAAAAATTGTAAAATTGAAAAAAAAAAATTAGTTTAAAGATAAAAATGAAATAAGTTTAGGTCAGAGAGACCATTCTAATGGTATTTTGAGTAATTCTACAAAGTTTGGTGTCAAAACATTGAGTACTTTAAGAGAAAGTTTACGGACAAATTTAGCATTATCATCACATGCCCTTAAAAGGTCGAGAAAATAATTGCAAAGGGATAAAAGAAAATAAAAATTGAAAAAAAATAAGATAAATAATTGCAAATTTAGGAATTTAACTGAGGAATGAATAGTGAGAATAATTGTAAATTGAAGAAATTGAATGCAAAATTATAAGAATAGTAATTAAAAATTGAAGAAAAACGATACAAATAATCGTTAATTGGAGAAAATAATGAAAATTTGAGAGAAATAATGGAAATTTTCGGAATTAATCAACAAATAATCAAAATAATATAAAATTTGTGAAAATCATTGCAAATTAACAAAAAAATAATCAAAAATTGTCCAAAGTATTGGAATATGAGAAAAAAAATTGAAGAATGATTAAAGAATTAAATCGTGGATACAGTAACTTAGATTTGAGATAATAAATAAAAATTTAGAGAATTAATTGAAAAATAATTCATATATTTAAAAGGTGGAGAACATAATTGCAAAAAAGATAAAAGAAAATAAATTTAAAAAAACTAATTGATAAATAAGATAAATAATTGAAAATTTACGTATTTAATTAAGGAATGAATAGTGAGATTAATAAAAAAAATGAAGAAATTGATTGCAAAATGATAAAAAAAATAATTGGAATTAAAAGAAAATTATTAAAATTTGAGAAACATGTTTTAAAATGTAGGAAATTAATTAAAAATTAATGAAAATCATAAAAAATTCAAGACAATGTTTGCAAAGTAATAAAAATAATTAAAAATTGAAGAAATTATTTACAAAATGATAATATTAATACTTGAAAATTGAAGAAAATTATTAAAATTTGAGAAATATATTTTAAAAAGTAGGAAATTAATTGAAAAGTAATAAAAAATAATAAAAAATTCGAGACCAAATTTGCAAAGTAATAAAAATAATTTGGAATATTTTTTTTGAGAAAAATTAAAAAAATTGCAACATACATTTGTAATAAAAGAAAATAATTTCAGAATGATAAAAATAATTGTATATCGAAAAAATAAGTGCAGGTTGTGATAAATTATAAAAAAATTCGAAATTAATTAAAAAATAATTAATGTGTCTAGTTAAAAAGTGGGGAAAATAAATGGAAAAAGATAAAAGAAAATAAACTTGAAAAAAATATTTGACAAATGAGAGAAATAATTGAAAATTTAGATATTTAATTGAGGAATGAATAGTGAGATTAAAAAAAATTGAAAAAATTGATTGCAAAATGATAACAAAATAGTTGGAAATTAAAGAAAATTATTAAAATGTGAGAAAAATATTTTAAGTCTAGAAAATTAATTGAAAAGTACTAAAACTAATACGAAATTCGAGACAATACTTGCAAAATAATAAAACTAATTAAAAATTGAAAGAAATTATTAAAATTTAGAAATATTGTTCAAAATCTAGGAAATATAATTAAAAAGTAATTAAAATAGTCAAAAATTTGAGACAATATTTGCAAAGTAATAAAAATAATTAAAAATTGAAGAAAATAATTTAATTTTTTGAGAAATAATTAAAAAAATTGCAACATATATTTGTAATGAAAGATATTAATTTCAGAATGATAAAAATAATTGTATATTAAAAAAATAAGTGCAAGTTGTGATAAATTATAAAAAAAATTCAAAATTAATTAAAAAATAATTGAATATGAGAAAAAGTAATGGAAAAATATAAAAGAAAATGAAAATTTAAAAAAATCTTTCAAAAATGAGATAAATAATTGAAAATTGAAAAAATTAATTGCAAAATGATAATAATAATATTGGAATTTAAAGAAAATTATTAAAATTTGAGAAACATGTTTCAAAATCTAGGAAATTAATTAAAAAGTAATGAAAATCATAAAAAATTCAAGACAATATTTGCAAAGTAATAAAAATAATTAAAAATTTAAGACATTAATTACAAAATGATAATATTAATACTTGAAAATTGAAGAAAATTATTAAAATTTAAGAAAGATATTTTAAAAAGTAGGAAATTAATTGAAAAGTAATAAAAATAATAAAAAATTCGAGACCAAATTTGCAAAGTAATAAAAATAATTTGGAATTTAAGGAAATAATTATATTTTTTTGAGAGAAATTAAAAAAATTGCAACATACATTTGTAATAAAAGAAAATAATTTCAGAATGATAAAAATAATTGTATATCGAAAAAATAAGTGCAGGATGTGATAAATTATAAAAAAATTCGAAATTAATTAAAAAATAATTAATGTATCTAGTTAAAAGGTCGGGAAAATAAATGCAAAAAGATAAAAGAAAATAAACTTGAAAAAAATATTTGATAAATGAGAGAAATAATTGAAAATTTAGATATTTAATTGAGGAATGAATAGTGAGATTAATAAAAAATTGAAAATATTGATTGCAAAATGATAACAAAATAATTGGAAATTAAAGAAAATTATTAAAATGTGAGAAAAATATTTTAAGTCTAGAAAATTAATTGAAAAGTACTAAAACTAATACGAAATTCGAGACAATACTTGCAAAATAATAAAACTATAATTAAAAATTGAAAGAAATTATTAAAATTTGAGAAGTATCGTTCAAAATCTAGGGAATATAATTGAAAAGTAATGAAAATAATCAAAAATTCGAGACAATATTTGCAAAGTAATAAAAATAATTAAAAATTGAAGAAAATAATTTAATTTTTTGAGAAATAATTAAAAAAATTGCAATATATATTTGTAATGAAAGAAAATAATTTCAGAATGATAAAAATAATTGTATACTAAAAAAATAAGTGCAAGTTGTGATAAATTATAAAAAAATTCGAAATTAATTAAAAAATAATTGAATATGAGAAAAAGTAATGGAAAAGTATAAAAGAAAATGAAAATTGAGAGAAATGTTTGAAAAATGAGATAAATAATTGAAAATTGAAAAAATTGATTGCAAAATGATAATAATAATATTTGAAATTAAAGAAAATTATTAAAATTTGAGAAAAATATTTTAAAATCTAAGATATTAATTGAAAAATAATGGAAATAATATAAAATTGGAGAAAATATTTGTAAAGTAATAAAAATAATTTAAAATTGAAAAAATTTTAACTTATATTTGTAATATAATAAAATAATTGAAGAATGGTAAAAATAATTGTATATTGAAAAAATAACTACAATTTGAGATAAAAAATAAAAAAATTAGAAAATTAATAAAGAAATAATTGAAAATGAGAAAAAGGAATTCAAAATTAATTGAAAAATAAATTTAATAATGAAGTAATTGATAGAAATAATTGTATATTGAAGAAAATAATTAAAAGATTGTTCGACTTACCTGTAAGGGAATAAGTGAATAAGTGAATAAAAATTTTAAAAATTACAGATTTTATTTGAGATAAACAAGACTACAATTACAATTATTATATATTAGTTATTAGTTATTAATTAGTTAAATTATTTATTAATTAATTTTTAACTTCTTTGGTCATTTTTCAATTTTTTTTACAAAATATGGTTTTTTTTAAAATTTTAATCATTTTCTTCGAATTGTGAATTCTTTGATCCACATTCTTATTAAGAAATTTGTTTTTTGTCAGTAATTTTGCCATATGGAATTCCATAGGGCGAATTTTTTGCTCTATTTTCACAATTTATACTTCGCACATTTCATGTCATACTTTCAATTTCAATTTTTATACTTTCCACTTCCCACTAATGACTTTCTACTTACTATTTCTAATTTTCTACTACACTGAGAAAAATATTTTCTTGATTTAAATATAAATATTTGTTTTAATGATTTTGATTGAATGAATAATGTTTTTAAGTTTAATTTCAATATATTAGAAATATCTGAAGTTTTGATTAAAATATATTTTATGTTTGAAGATAATTTTCTGTTTGTTTGATTAAAAACTAAATTTTATTCAAATTAAACCAAATTTGTATCTGAAGTCTTCATACTTGAAAGAAATATATTTTATGTTTGATTCAAACATATTGAATGCGCAGAGGTCTTTGCGCATTCAATATGGCGTCGTTACTGATTCTGACGTTAGTTTACGTTTTCTGCAAGACATGAACGCGTCGCGTCGTTTCTAGTGTGTTTGTCGCTTTTTTGGAAAAAAATGTTTACAATCGTGGTTTTGTTTTTATTAAAGTGATTTCTTAAAAGTGTAACTGTTATCATTTTATCGAAAAATTGAGGTATATCTGAAGTGATTAAAACTTTTGTGCACAAGTGAGTTTATACTAAAGATATTGTTTCTTTTGAGCATTTTTCTTTAAAATTAGACTGATTCAAAGTTCCACATTTCCAGAATTGTGTGCAGTTATAATGAAAAGTGTAATTTTCTTAGGATTTTATAGTTTATATGTAAACACTTAAAGTAATCTCAAACATAAAGGATGCTTCATATAAAAGCAACAAACAAAAATTAAACTATCGCGGAACATATTTTGTGTTTAAAATAAACAAATTTTATGTTAAAAATAAAAAGGATAATATGATAAGAATAAAAATTTCTTTTATTTGAAATAAAATTTACTTTGTTTAAAATGAAAAATAATATTTTGTTTAAAGTAAATGAAAATTTTGTTTGAATCAAACAAAAAATATCTTTTAATCAAACATAAATGATCAACCACTAAATTTGTTCAAATCAAACTTAATTATGTTTGACTGTATAACAAAGTGAAATTAAGTTTAAATCAAACATATTATGTTTGATTCAAACAAAATTTTTTCTCAGTGTAGAAGATCCGCTTCTTTCTTAACCCTTTCATCTTCTCATTATCCATTACCGATTTCTCACTTGATACTTCTCATTTTGCACTTAGAATTCTCTACTTATCACTTTCTACTTCACACATTCCAATTCCACTTTTCGCTTATTACGAAGCCAAAGTCTGATTTTCAAAGTTCATAATGGCAGATCCAACATGCCGGCCGAATTCGTAAAAATTCGTTGTATTCACTTGAAATTTGTTTCTTAGGGGTTTTGGTGGTAGCTAAGTCAAATTTACAAAATTTTTTTTTAATTTCTTTTTTAAATTCGTTTGTTCATAACATCTATTTTGTCAACAATTAACATTTTCATTTCAATTTCAATATTATTTACTAATTCTACATAAATATTATAACCATTTTCCACGGCAATACCATAATCTATATTTCAATTTATTTCCCCACACATTGTCTGAGTAACTCTATCCATACTCACAGCTTAGGAATTCCTTTTTCGGTCGTTTAACCAAAAAGAAAAACAGAACCACAAAAGCAGTCAATATAATAACACTCTGTGTATTCTTTCAGTAATCCTCAAACAACATGGAGTACAGCAATAAATAAGCACAGAGTCTAGAGATAATACATGATCCCTTTGCGTTGAATACTTAATGCTAAGTACTCACTCTATCTGCATATACACCCTCTGGTCCTCTATCGCTCGCTTATATCTCCATTTCTTTGCAAGTACGTGTGTTCCAAGTGCACGAGTACCCAACTTACGAATATTCTCATATACCTACACCATATGCATATATTTTATTTCTTTCTATCGCGCGCTCCTGTATATGTGTATTTCTATTTTGACAGAAACGAGGGAAATTTTAGGAGCAAAAGTGTATCGTCAGATTATACGTATATATAATATTGAGTCGCGCAACACAATAAAATAAAACAAAATTCTTTGCCATGGAGTGGGCAAAAAAAAAGACAAAAACGAGAGACTATGATACTTGTTCTTGCCGAATTGTTTGAAAAGGTGGAAAAAGATGGAAAATGCGAAAGAAAGACGCTAGAGAAAACTACCACTGTAAAAGAGGGTGGCTTCTCCCATGTGTGAGCATGCATTATGCAAGAAGATAATGCTCTCGGATACTTTGTCTATATGGGATAACGCGGAAATCCCCCCCTCCCACTCCACTCCCCCCCCACACTGTTTCAGGAAAAGTTGAATTCTTTGTTTTTCATTTTACTCAAGAATTGACCCAATTCTTTTTCGATATTTATATTTTTCGCATCTGGGGCGAGATTCTCCCTTATGCAAAATAAATATTGGATTAAGTATTGGATTAAGTATTGGAATAAGTATTGAAGTATTGACATAAGTATTGGTTTAAGAATTGGAAACTCCAATACTATTTTCGCGTAACATATTTTTAAACAAATTTTTTTTTAATTTTCTGTGGAACTGGGATTTTGCGTTCCATGTATTTCTATGTATTAAATTAACAAAAAAAACTACTGCACAGAGCTGGGAGCCATAGAAACTTAGTGCACAACCAGTAAAATTTTTAAGAATGTTTGGCGAAAAAAATATTGGAGTTTACAATACTTAAACCAATACTTATTCCAATACTTCAATACTTATTCCAATACTTAATCCAATACTTAATCCAATACTTATTTTTCATAAGGGCTGATAAGTGACTTATCAACAAGTGTCACTCTTTATTTATTGAAACAAAATAAAATGTTTTTTTACAAAATTGATTGTAAGTCTAAATCGACATATTTTAATCCAAGGTGCCTAAATTTTCATTTTTAAAAAAATTCTAGGTGTGTGTGTGTGTGTGTATGGGTGTGATAACTTTTTATCATTCGGATATTTCGAGAAAAATTCAACAGAATTTAATACAATTTGGAAGGCTAGTTAAACTCATAAATATCTTAATTTTGACACAGGGATTTTTGAAAATACCCAACCAATTTCTTTTAATCACAACTTTAAAAAAAAAGGTTTTCTTTGACAAAAAAATTTTATCACGCTAAAAACACAACTTAATAAATAAAACAATCATATTCCTTATCTCAAAATGAATCGATTGACATATATAAAGTATATAATTCACCAAAAATTCGCATAATAATTCATGGTTTCTCATTCTTTTTAAATTAAAAAATTTCTTTTATCTATAACTTTTTGAATGTTTATTTTTTAACTATACCTAGTTTCTTTAAAAAAAGTATTCCACATAAAACAACAGATTAATCTTATAATAAAACATTTTTTGTAGCACTTGTTATATTGTTCAATTTAAGATAATTTTAATTTCTACTCCTACAAAACTTAAAAATTTTAAGTCTTAATAATTATTAAATAATTAATTTTAATACATTAAATTAATATTAAAAGATCCAATTAATCCAGTTAACTCAATTATTCAATAATTAAAACTTTAAAATCTAATCGGGTAAATATACAATAGGACAAATTGAATTTCTTATAAATAAACATTTCGATCAATTAGAAACTGGATTAAAAACATTTGGATCAATTAAAAAATTGTTAATTTTTTTTCAGATCAATGTTAATTTTGGTACATTAACATTTGATTAAATTTACATTAGACACATTTAAAATTAACATTAGCATAAAATTTTAATTGGACAAACTAACGATTCGATTTATTGGATAAAGTGTATTTACATTTGGATAAATTGGTAAATGGATGAATTTACCATTATATAAATTGAAAATTAGGAAAACTAACATTTGGGTTGACTGGAAATTAGTTTAATTTGAAGTCGCACCAAAAAGATAATTTTATATTTGGTTTAATAAGAAATTGGATAAATTTACTTTTGAATGTTTTTAATTTTAAATAAACTTACATTTACATCAATTCGAAATTCGTCAAATTTACATTCGTAACTTTACATTCAAATTTACATGATTTATTGAAGAATAGGGTAAATTTATTTTCAGATAAATTGGAGACGGGATAAATTTACATTTGGATCAATAGGAAATTGGATAAATTATACTTTTGAATGATTTGGATTTTAAAAAATTTACATTTTGATCAATTGAAAATTCGGCAAAAATTCATTCTGATCCATTGAAAAATAGGATAAAGATACTTTAGGATAAATTGAACAATGAATAAATTTTCATTTGGATAAATTAGAATTTCTAAAAATTTACATTTCGATCTAATGAAAAATGGGTAAATTTAGTTTTGGATAAATTGATATCTAGAAAAATTTATACTTGGACCAATTGGAAAGTACACAATTTTATATTTTGAGCAATTGAGTATAGGGTAAATTAACTTTTGGATAAATAGAAAATTAGGTAATTTACATCAATTGAAAATTGGTTGAATTTATAGTTGATTCTACAAGAAATTACATAAATTTACATTTAAATCAATAGAAACTTAGAAACATTTACTTATCAATGATTTGGATTTTGAAAAAAATTATAATTTTATGAATTGGAAATTCGGCAAATTTACATTCTAATCTATTGAAGAATAGGGTAAATTTATTTTCGGATAAATTGGAGACGAGATAAATTTCTAAATAAATTGGAATTTCCACAAATTTACATTTTGATCTATTGAAAAATGGAGCAAATTTACTTTCTGATAAATCAGAATATTAGTTACTGGATAAAATTTTATTTTGATTAATTGAAAAGTCGCCAATTTTATGTTTCGATCAATTGAGAATACGGTAAATTTACTTTTGGATAAATTGGAAATTGGGTAAATTTAAATTAAAATCAATTGACAATTGGGTCAATTTATAGTTGCATAAAAAATTAATTACATAAATTCACATTTAAAAAATTACCTTCAATTATTTGGATTTTCAAGAAATCATTTGACATATGATTTTTATCATTTAGAAATTCGGCAAATTTACATTCTAATCAATTAAAAAATGGGGTAAATTTACTTTCGGATGAATTGGAAACTGGATAATTTTACTTTTAGATAAATGAAAATATACACAAATTTACAGTTTGATCTATTGAAAAAAGGGTAATTTTAATTTTCAAAAATTGGTAAAAAGTTAAATTTAAATTGAGTAAAATTACATTTAAATCAATTGAAAATTAGTTGAATTTATTGTTGCATTAAAAAGAAATTAAATACATTTTCATTTAAATCAACAGGAAAATGGATAAATTTACATTTGGATAAATTGGTATGTAGACAAACTTACATTTTGATCTATTGAAAAATTGGGTAAATTTTCTTTTGGATAAATTGGAGACGAAATAATTTTACATTTGTATAAATTGGAATTTTGACAAAATTACATTTTTATCAATTGAGAACAGGGTAAGTTTATTTTTGGATAAATAGGAAATTGGGTAAATTTCCATTGAAATTAATTCAAAATTGGTTTAATTTATAGTTTGCACCAAAAAAAATTACACTAATTTACATTTAAATCAATAGGAAATTGGAAAAATTTTCTTTTTCTATGAATTGGATTTTGTAGAAATTTACGTTTTGATCCATTGGAAATTTGTCAAATTTACATTGTGATCAATTAAAAAATGGGGTAAATTTATTTTTGGATAAATTGGAAACGGAATAAAATTCCATTTGGATAAATTGGAATTTTCACAAATTTACATTTTGATCTAATGAAAAATGGGTAAATTTACTTTTG
The DNA here is from genome assembly GCA_037103525.1 of Ganaspis brasiliensis. Taxonomy (NCBI): domain Eukaryota; kingdom Metazoa; phylum Arthropoda; class Insecta; order Hymenoptera; family Figitidae; genus Ganaspis; species Ganaspis brasiliensis. The sequence goes on along the minus strand of JAZKLR010000022.1, from coordinate 5,078,715 downwards.
GACAAATTGATAACTAAATAAAATACTTGGATCAATTAGAGAGTCCACAATTTTATATTTTGATCAATTGAGAATTGGTTAAGTATAATTTGGATAAATAGTAAATCAGGTAAATTTACATTAAAATCAATTAAAAACTGGTTGAATTTATTGTTGCATAAAAAATAAATTACATAAATTTACATTTAAATCAATAGGAAATTGGGAACATTTACTTTTTAATGATTTGGATTTTGAGGAAATTTACAATTTTATTTGAATATTTAATTGGACTTTATATTTTCATCAATTGGAAAGTCGACAATTTTATTTTTCGATCAATTGAGAGTAGGGTAAATTTACTTTCGAATAAATTAGGAATTGGGTAAATTTACATAAAAATCAATTGAAAATTGATTGAATTTATAGTTGATTCAAAAAGATTTTTTATAACTTATCTTTTAAATTAATAGGAAATTTGAAAAATATACCATTCAATGATTTAGATTTTAAAAAAATTTACATTTTGATTAATTGGAAATTCGGCAAATTTGCTATCGAATAAATTGGAGGTTATACAAATTTAAATTTTGATCAATTAAAAAATGGTGTAAATTTACTTTCGGAAATTTACATTTTGATCTATTGAAAAATGTGATAAATTTGCTTTCGGATAAATTTGAAATTAAGTAAATTTACATTTTAATCAATTGAAACTTGGTTGAATTTATAGTTGATTTATAAAGAAATTACATAAATTTATAGTAAAATCAACAGGAAATTGGAAAAATTTACTTTTCAACGATTTAGATTTTGAAGAAATTTACATTTTTGATCAATTGAAAATTCGGAAAATTTGCATTCTGATTAATTAAAAAATGGTGTAAATTTTCTTTCCGATAAATTGGAGACTAGATAAATTTACATTCGGATAAATTGGAATTTCGACAAAATTTACATTTTGATTTATTGAAAGAAGAGGTTAAATTTGCTTTCCAATGAATTTACATTTGGATAAATTTCAATTTCGACAAATTTACATTTAGTCACATTCTCGCAAATTTCCAAATTTATATCATAATATCTCTTTGCTTTTGTCAACCTTAAGTTGACCATTTAATAAAGCAGAATGTCAGCAAGTGACTGGGAATTCAAAAGCTCCGATATTTAAAGTCCGTCTATCTCTTATGAGCAGTGGGGTGCATCTGGTGTATCAGAGCGGAGCCTAACCTAAATTCTGAATAAAACGAGGACTGAATAAGGGATCAGGAACGTGATGAAAAACAAACAGCGGTTTAGGTTTGCTGTTTGATCTTCGGCGAGTGCATTCACACAGAAGTCGACACGGCGTTATTATCTATTGACTGCGTAGGTATATGTATATGTTCCTATGTATAGTCATACTTGTATCGCGGTTGCGCCTACATCCATATAGCATTGGTGATGCTGACCCTGCTTCGCTTTCAATTTGTATGACCGCTTGCCTTATGAGAATAGCTTTTATGCAACATCTTTCATCTTCAAACTATGACGACGATGCACTCGAATCCCGCGAAAGAGAACCATCCAAATGTCCCGCTGAAATTGCTATCTGATCCTGTTTCTTACAACTCGAAAAATGTCTCCTAATTGCTTTTTTTAATGAGAAAATTATCTTTCATCAGTTGGGTTAGATGTAAATTGATTTTGCAGCATTCTAAAAATGCATAAAAGATACTTTCAATTTTTTGGGAAATTTTTCCCAATGAGTCTAGTCAGGCGATTAAATTATGCCTTCTGCAGTACACCTTTCAATTAAATTCACCCTTCGCTGGCAGAATATCTTTCTGTAGCACGTTTTCTGAGGGAACTCTCGAGCCACGTGAAAAGATCACGATGTTCAACGACGTAATTTGATGAAGAACTTTTGTCCTTGTGGTGATCTTGGTTAAGAAGAGAATCATTGGTTATTGTTTACATTTTCGAAAAGATTCAGCGTTTCTTCGGAGTGGAAATTGAGGCAAATTTTTGATAGTTTGAAATCAATTGATGAAATTTGGATAATGTGATGGAATATTGGAGATAAAGGACAGGACAAGACTATTACTGTGGTGAGGTTTCACGCTCGGATAGGGAGCAGTCGATACAAGAATGGATGGGAAAGATAGATGTATGTACAGATACAATCAAACACATGTTTGGGTATAGATATAGAGACCGGAAGCTTTCTGTTTAAAATTTTCAAGTTTGCAAACTTGAGGTAAAAGCTTAAGGTGCAAGTTATATAAATTCTTACAAAATCGACTACAGGTTTGATTTCCGACTTTCCTTATGTTGTGCGATTTTTTCCACTTAACTCATGCCAATACTTACCCCAGCATCCATCCTCTTCCAACCCTCGAACTTTCTTCCCTCAAGCCTCCTTCAGGACTTCCTTTTCACCGCAACTTTATTGAATATCCCACAAGTGGAAAATCAGTTCAAATTTCCTGAAAGAAGACCACCAATGTCAATTCTTCCTCCAGAATTGATATCAATCCTCAGAATTACCCCATTGACTGCAATTTTTATTTCGAATATTCAGACCCAGAATTTTTCCTATACAAAAAATTGTATTTCTCTTAAAATGAATTTTTCTCAAACAAATGTTACTTCGAAAAGAATTTTTTTAAAATGATTTTTTTTCTTTAGGAATTTTCCCCATTCTAGATTCGAGAATGTTTGTGAGTATAGAGTTATTGTCCATAAATTTGCGTAAATTAAATATTTCCGATGTATTAAGTTTATATAGTTTAATACTTGCAGGTTTAATTTCTCGTTTTCATCAACTAATCCCATGACCATATTGTTGAAGTTAATCTGCAGGCTGCGTATACTTTATACTGTCCTCATACAAAATCGGGCTCTTTATACGAGTTACCGCGACGGATAACTACAGGGGACCAATAAATAAAGCTCGCTGAAGAAATACGAGCGATCATTAAGTTATGAGCGCGCTCATCCAATTCTGTGTATCATCGGCAAATTCTCCCAAGAGAGAAAATGTGAACACTTTCCACCCCTGCTACTGTTTCTGGTTCTTAATCCTTGGCACGAACTTCATTGATGGAAGAATACTAATTAGAAAATTGTATTACAAATTACTTGAGTAACAGGACGTGAGCGTGACTTTATTGAAAACGTTAAATTGTTACAAAAATTTGTATTTTTGTTTTAAGGGGTTACACCACTCTAGAATTTTCAAAAATTAATTTTTTTTATTGGCTTAAAATAACATCCTGTAATATTATTATTCTCTTGCTTTTTCTTCCACAAAAAAAAATAAATTACAAGAACTGACTAATTTTACCCGCCTAAAATCAAGTTGTCCAAACGCAATTTTCTCAAAACTACATTTTTCGAGACGGCCGGAAACATAACTCGCTCAATTCTTTACCGATTGACTTGAAATTTTGAGAGTATCTTTCAAGCAACATCATTTAGAGAAAGACGTAGGGATTTTTTTTTTATCTTGCATATTTATGTAGTTATAAACAATTTAGTTCTTAATTTTTTAGGAAAAATTTCAGTTTTTTCTTAAAATGTTCACCATTTTTGCAAAAATCGATAAAAAAAAATCCCCTACGTCTTTCTCTAGGTTTTGAGATGTAAAAATAGAAAAAGATTTGTTTTTTATTCTAGAATGAAAATTGCAGCAAAATTATGAAGTACATTTTTTCTCTCTTTAAAGTGTACCTAATCAAGATATATAAACATATTTCTCATAACTTTTAAACTTTTCTTTAAAAAAATTATTAAAATTAGGCCTTTTTTTTAATGTTCTAGAGTGGTTTAACCCCTTAATTTGGGTTTTGAAACGACAGAAAAATAGTAAATATAGATTATATTAGTTTATGAAATAAATTATATTGGGTAATGGAAATTGGAGATATTTACATTTGGATCAATTGGAAAATACGAAAATTTAAATTTGGGTAAAATGAAAGTAGGGTAAATTTACGTTCGGAACGATTGAAACTTGGTGTCAATTTAGAAAATGAAAATTCAATAAATTTGGACTAATTAAAATTCGGGAAATTTTAATTAGGATTAATTGAGCATTCAATTTTATATTTTCATCAAATTGATGTCAGACAAATTTACAGTTGGATTAAGTGAACATTAGGTATAACATTTTGGTCAATTGGAAATTGACATTAACATTTAGATCAATTAAAAATTAGTTCACTTTATTATGGCATCAATAGTAAATAAAGACATTTTTTTATAAATTGGAAATCGGGTAAAAGTGTACTTTTAAATTAATTGTAAAATGAATAAATTAAAATTTGGATTGATTAAAAATTGGTTGAATTTTTATTTGGATAAATAGAAAATTGGTAGAATTTATATTTCTAACAAAGAGAAATAAGATAAATTTACATTTGAATCAATTGGAAATCGGGTAAATATACAATCGGACCAATTTAATTTCGAGTACATAAACATTCGGATGATTGGAAAAAGTGTTAAAAACATTAAAAAAAATTTAAATTAATAAGTTTGCTTTCAGATTAATGTAAATTTGCATAAATTTACATTTAGTTCAATAAAAATTGGGATAAATTTACTCTTGAGTGATTTGGATTTTTAATATATTAAAATTTAATCAATTGGAAAATCGGCAAATTTACTTTGCCATTTATTGAAAAATAGGGTAAACTTACTTTCGGATAACTGGGAGACTGTATAAATTTACATTTGAATAAATTGGAATTTAGAAAAATTTACATGTTGATCTATTGCAAAATAGGGTAAATTTACTTCTGGATAAATTGGAATTTGATCCATTGGAAAGTCGACAACTTCATATTTTGATCAATTGAAAATAGGAAAATTTACTTTTGTATAAATAGGAAATTGAGTAAATTTACATTAAAATCAATTGAATACTAGTTGAATTTATATTTGCATCAAAAAGAAATTACATAAATTTACATTCAAAATATTCAAATCAAATTGGAAAAGTTTACATTTCAATGATTTGGATTTTTAAATATTTACATTTTGATCAATTGGAAAATCGACAATTTTATATTTTGATCAATTCAAAATAGTTTAAAGGTACTTTCAAATAAATTGGAGACTAGATAAATTTACTTTGGGACAAATTACGATTTTGACAAACTTACATTTTAATCTATTGAAAAATGAGGTAAATTTACATTAAGATAAATTAGAAATTGGATAAATTCACGTTGGAATGATTTTGATTTAGTATCAATTTACATTTTGAACTATTTGAAATTCGGAAAATTCCCATTTTGATCTACTAAAAATGGGTCAAATTTACTTTCGGATAAATTGGAGACTAGATAAATTTACTTTGGGACAAATTACGATTTTGACAAACTTACATTTTAATTTATTGAAAAATGGGGTAAATTTACATTTAAATAAATTAGAAATTGGATAAATTTATGTTGGAATGATTTTGATTCAGAATCAATTTACATTTTAAACTATTGTAAATTCGGAAAATTCACATTTTGATCTACTGAAAAATGGGGCAAATTTACTTTTGGATAAATTGTAGACTAGATAAATTTACAATCAGATAAAATTTACATTTTAATATATTGAAAAATTGTGTAAACTTACATTTGGATAAATTAAAAATTTGTATACATTTATACTTGGATCAATTGGAAGGTGGACAATTTTATATTTTTATCAATTAACAAATGGCATGCATTTATTTTTGGATAAATAGGAAACTGGGTAAAATTATATTTAATCAATTGAAAATTGGTTTTATTTATAGTTGCATTGAACAGAAATTAAATAATTTTACATTTGGATAAAAATAGAAACTTGAAAAAATGTCCTTTTGAATAATTTGGATTTGGAATCAATTTACATTTTGATCAATTGGAAAATCGACAATTTTATTTTTTGATCGATTGAAAATAGGGTAAATTTACTTTTGGATAAATTGGAGACTGAGTAAATTTAGTTTTAAATCAATAAAAAATTGGTTAAATTTATAGTTGCACCAAAAATAAATTACATAAATTTACATTTAATTCAATAGGAAATTGTAAAAATTTACTTTTCTATGATTTGGATTTTGAAGAAATTTACATTTAGATCAATCGGAAAGTCGGCAAACTTACATTCTGATCTATTGAAAAATGATTAAATTTATAGTTTCATTAGACAGAAGTCACATAAATTTACATTTAAATCAGTGATATGGGAAAAACTTACTTTCAATAGATTTGGATTTTGAAGAAATTTACATTTTGATCAATTGGAAATTAGTCAAATTTACAGTCTGATCTATTGAAAAATATGTTAAATTTACTTTTGGATAAATTGGAGATTGGATAAATTTACATTTGGATAAATTGGGATTTTGATAAATTTACATTTTAATCAATAGAAAACTAAATATATTTACTTTTGAATGATTTTGATTTTTAATAAATTTACATTTTAATCAATTGGAAAATCGACAATTTTTTATTTTGACTAATTCCAAATAGGGTAAATTTACTTTTGAATAAATTAGAAGCTGGGTAAATTTAGTTTCAAATCAATTAAAAATTGGTTGAATTTATAGTTGCAACAAAGAGAAGTTTCATAAATTTACATTTGAATCAATAGAAAATTGGATAAATTTACTTTGGAATGATTTGGATTTAAAATTAATTTACATTTTGAACAATTGGAAATTCAGCAAATTTACATTTAGATTTACTAAAAAATGGGGCAAATTTACTTTTGCATAATTTGGAGACTAGATAAATTTACATCGGGATAAACTTCAATTTCGACAAATTTACATTTTGATCTATTGAAAAATGAGATAAATTTACATTTGAATAAATTAGAAACTGGATAAATTTATACTTGGATCAATTAGAAAGTCAACAACTTTATATTTTGATCAATTGACAAATGGCCAAATGGGATATATTTACTTTTAGATAAATTGGAAACTAGGTAAATTTACTTTTAAATCAATTGAAAATTAGTTGGATTTATAGTTGCATCAAAAGGAAATTACATAAATTTACGTTTGGATCAATACGAAATTGGATTAATTTACTTTTGAATAATTTGTATTTTGAATAAATTTACATTTTGATCTATTTAAAAATGTGGTAAATTCACTTTCGACTAAACTCGAATTTGGACAAATTAACAAATATATAAATTAAAAATCGTATAAAACATAATTATAGTAGGATCATTTTAAAATTAAACAACCTAAAATTTAAATCAAATACGACCCCATATTTTTCCACACATTTGTTTTTTAATCTCCAAGCAAACTATTTACAAAATTTGTTTGTTTATCGCCCGAAGATATACGAACTCGATCCTTAATTCTCTGCTGTCTCTCCATAGTTAGAAAAGAGGATCGTATCTCACTCACAGAAAAATAAAAATAACAATAAAATACAGCAGAAAGCCTGTTGGAAGAGAGTGGCTTTCGGAAAGTGGTATCGGAAGATAGCGAAAATGAACTAGAAAAGGAAAAAGGAGAGAGCTTTTTTCGTGGGTATTTTTCCTTTGGCTGGAAGGAAAAGGAAATAAGAAAAAAATAAGAGAGAAGGGACTTGTTTCGCAAACAGTTAGGAAGCAGCTAACGCCAAGGATAAAGTGGTATCGGAATGAGACGATCGTCGAACAGATGCCGGGCCATAAAACAACCACTTCCTACTTTCTATCCCTCTATCGTGCTCCACCGCCAACTAGCATTTCTTCTAATGGGCCAAGACAAACTGCCCCCCATTGTTTGTTGTTTAGTCCCTACTCAGCTTTACGAATTCTAAAAGAATTTTCCGCTTATGATTTTTATATTTTTTTACTAATTTTAATTAAGTAAGAAACAAGTTTTAGGCCATTAATTCCACATTTCTTTAAATTTTACAAAATTTTACAAAAACGACGTTTAGCCAGCTACCGCTACACTTATCAAGTTTATTATTATTTTTTTTTCCTTTCTTTATAAAAAAAGTAAAATAATTACAAAATTACTTAAAAATATTAATTAAAGAGAATAATTAAAAAATTCGCAGAAATAATCGAAAATTGATGAAACCAAAAAAAAGTTTTCAAATAAACAATTGAATTTTTTGAAAATTCAACTAAAAGAATGAAAATAATTAAAAAGCGGAGAAAATAGTATAAAATTACAGAATTTGTTTTTAAGTAAAAGAAAATAATTAAAAAACCGCTTAAAATTTAAAAATTGAAGACAATAATCTAAATTTCAGTTAATAACTGAAAATTTGGGAAATTTTCAAAATCATTTTATAAAGAAAGGAAAAAAAATAATAATAAACTTGATAAGGGTAGCGGTACCTGCCGAAACGTCGTTTTTGTAAAATTTTGTAAATTTGAAAGAAATGTGGAATTAATGGCCTAAAACTGGTTTTTTATTTAACATACACAAATCCACAAAAAACTGACACTTATTAATTTTAATTAATTCTTGCAAATTTAATTTTTTCTTTTCTTTATTTTTTCTTCGGTAGGGTCTTTTATTGAACAAGATTTTTAATGTTAAAATTCCAAAAATCTCTTCTTGCTTGCAGTGGCGTAACTATTAAGGGGCAAAGTGGGGCAGTGTCCCGGGGCCCTTAAGCTCAGGCGGCCCTCAGTCAACCCTAATGAACCTTTTTTTAAGAACAAAATTTATAAAATTTTAGAAAAAAAAAAATTGCAAGAAATAATTGAAATTACACAAAATAATAATTGCTGATTTTTCAAATTGATTGAAAAAAAATGAAATTAATTAAAAATTGGGGAAAGTAATTTATAATCTCATAAAAATGTTTTAAAAACAAAGAAAATAATTTAAAATTGAGAAAATTACTTGAAAATCTTAAAAATAAATTGAAAAACATTTAAATAATGGGCCCGTATCATTTTAACACAAATTTTTTTGGGCAACTTGTTATATTGTACTCCCGAAGATAAATGTTATATTTTACTCCAGCTGAAATCAAAGATTTTTAAGTCTTATTTATTAAATAATTGATTTTAATACATTAAATTAATATTAAAAGACTTAATTAATCCAGTAAGTTCAATTATTAAATAATTAAAACTTAAAAATCTTTAATTTTAGTAGGAGTAAAATATAACATTCATCTTTGGGAGTACAATATAACAAGTTGCCCGAAAACATTTGTGTCAAAATGATACGGGCCCTAAATAATGAAAAATTAGGGGAAATAATCGAAAATTGAAAAAAAAAAAATGATTGAAAATTGAGATAAATATTATAAAATTGAAAAATATAATTAAAATTTGAGAAAATAATTGAGAAAATTACATAATATATGTTAAATGAAGGAAAGTTGAAGAGAATTTCAGAAAAATACTTAAAACTTTCAGAAGTTCATTGAAAAAGAAAGTTAATAAATGGAAAGAACGAAAGTAACTGAAAGTTGATGAAAATAATATAAAAAATCATATAAATAATTAAAAATTGAATGAAATAATTGAAATCTCAGATAAATAGTTTAAATTTTTTTAAATTGTAAAAGAAATAAAAAAAAATTAAAGTATATAAATTTTTGAAAATAATTGAAAAAAGATTTTACAATTTGAAACTTGATGAAAATAATTGAAATTTGAAACAAACATTGATAAGTTGTAAATAATAAATTACATTTGAGAGAAATAATTCAAAAAACTACAGAATTATTATTTAAATAAACAAAAATAATTGAAATTTGGAATAAATACATGAAGATCTTAGAAATCATTTGAAAGAAATGAGAATAATTTAATATAGGAGAAAAGATTTGAAGAAAGCTAAAAATAAATTAAATTTACGATAATTAATAAAAAGATTTAGAAATTAAGAAAACAAATGAAAATAATTAAAAATTGAAGAAAATAATTGAAATTTTAGAAAAATACTTAAAAACTTTAGAAAATGAGAATAATAATTAAAATCGAGGAAAATAATTGAAAAATGATAAAAATAATTCAAAATTGAAAAAATAATTCAAACATGCTGAAAATAATTGAAGTTTATGAAGAAAAGAATTTAAATATAAAAGATTAAAAAAACATTAAATTTTGAGACAAATAATTGGAAATATCGTAGAATATATATGTTTAAAAAAGTAAAAAAAATTACAATATTACTTAAAAATGTTAATTAAAGAGAATAATTAGAAAATTCGCAGAAATAATCGAAAATTGATGAAAATAAAAAATGAGATTCCGGATAAAGAATTGAATTTTTTGAAAATTCAGCCAAAAGAATGAAAATAATTAAAAAGCGGAGAAAATAGTATAAAATTACAGAATTTGTTTTTAAGTAAAAGAAAATAATTGAAAAACCGCTTAAAATTTAAAAATTGAAGACAATAATCTAAATTTGAGATAATAACTGAAAATTTAGTAAATTAATTGAAATATAATAAAAATACCAAATAATGAAGAAAATAATTGAAAAATGAGTTTTTTTTTTAAAACTTGAAGAAAATCATTGGAGTATGATAAAAACAATGATAAGTTGTAAAAAATAAATTACATTTGAGTTAAATAATTGAAAAATTTACAGAATTATTTTTAAATAAACAAAAATATTTGAAATTTAAGAAAAATACATGAAGATCTTAGAAATCAATTGAAAAAAATGAGAATAACTTAAAATTGGGGAAAAGAATTGAAGAAAGCTAAAAATTAATTAAATTTACGATAAATGATAAAAAAAATATTGGAAATTATGAAAACAATTGAAAATAATTAAAAATTGAAGAAAATAATTGAAATTTGAGAAAATACTTAAAAATTATAAAAAGTAATTTTAGACAATGGAAATTCTAATTACTAGTGGAGGAAAATAATTAAAGAATAAAAAATTAATTCAAAATCCAAAAAATAATTCAAATATGCTGAAAATAATTCAAGATTGAGAAAAATAATTAAAATTTATAATGAAAATAATTTAAATATGAAAGAATGAAAACAGTAAATAAAATTTGAGCAAAATAATTGAAAATACCATAGAATATATGTTTAAAAAAGGAAAATATTTACAGAATTACTTAAAAATTTTAATTAAAGAGAATAATTAAAAAATCGCAGTAATAATAGAAACTTGAAAATAATAATTGAAATTTCAGATAAGTAATAAAAATTTTTAAAAATTGTGCCAAAAGAATGAAAATAAATAAAAAGCGGAGAAAATAATATAAAATTACAGAATTTGTTTTCAAGTAAAAGAAAATAATTGAAAACCTGCTTAAAATTTAAAAATTTAAGAAAATAATCTAAATTTGAGGTAATAACTGAAAATTTAGGAAATTAATTGAAATATAATGAAAATACTAAAAGATGGAGAAAATAATTGAAAAATGATAAAATTAATTCAAAATTCAAAAAATATTGAAATATTGAAATTGAAAATAACTTACGATAATTAAAAAAAAAATTGGAAATTATGAAAACAATAGAAAATAATTAGAAATTGGAGAAAATAATTAAAATTTGAGAAAAATACTTAAAAATTCTAGAAAATAAATTTAGGCACTGAGAATAATAATTAACAATTGAAGAAAATAAATTGAAACATGATAAAATTAATTCTAAATTAAAAAAATATGTCAAATATGCTAAAAATAATTCAAGATTGAGAAAAATAATTGAAATTTTTGAAAATTGTGCCAAAAGATTAAAAATTATTAAAAATCGGAGAAAATAATATAAAATTACAGAATTTATTTTTAAGCAAAAGGAAATAATTGGAAACTCTTTTAAAAAATTAAAAACTAAAGACAATAATTGAAATTTGAGATAATAACTAAAAACTTAAGAAATTAATTAAAAAATAATAAAAATGTTAAAAGATGAAGAAAATAATTGTGAAATAATAAAAAGAAATGAAAATGGAACTGAAGAATTGAAAATTGAGATACATATTTGAAAGTTCAGTAAATTAATTCAGAAATTATGAAAGCGATTAGAAATTGAAAATAATAATTGCAAATTGTCAAAAATAATGGTAAGTTAAAGAAATAAATTTAAATTTGCTATGAATGATATAAAATTAAGGAATAAATAATCAAATTGATTTTATGTCAAGAAAAAAATAATTAAAATTGAAAAAGTGATTGAGAAAACTAAACAAAATTATTGAAATTTGAGGAAGGTAAATTTAAGATTTAGGGAATCAATTTAAAAACAATAAAAATAATTAAGGATTGTAGAAAATAGTTGAAAAATGATAAAAATAATAGTACAAAATTGTATTTTAAGTAATTGAATACATAATAGAAATGAATTATTAAAACTTGAAAAAAATTTTAAATCACTTCAAATTTAGTATTTTCGAAACGTGGATTAATTGAACTTTTAATCAATGCAAGTTCACATTAACTGAAATTTAAAGAAATTAAAATTGCTATAAATTTAAAATTTGAGAACATTTTAAAATGTGAAATATGAGATTTTAAATTTTAAAAAAAATATATCTAGTGACAAATATCAGGTGTGGACAGAATGAATGAATTAATTAATTGAACTTGTAAATTATTATAAATAATTGGGGACCTATTTTCCTTTCTGCTCCAGGTTTAAAGATTTTGATTTTCAATTTTGATTGATTTATTCTCATGCGTGAAAATGACGCGCGCTGTAGTTAACTAAGTTACAGATTCTCGTAATCAAGGTGCGAGGGTTTGAATTCTGGCCGCCTGTAGACATTCAATATTCTATGGTTGTTAGCATCCACAATGTTATTCATATATTCAGATCAAAACCTTGTGGACGCGTGTTTCTCCTACGTGTTTCGTATGAATGCACACAGCCGAGAAAACACCGTATTGAAATCAAGGGAGAAAAGGGGAGCGAACTAATTCATAATTAATTGGCAACTCTTTAAGGTTAAAAATATGATAAATTTCTAAAAAAAAAAAAAGTACCTTGAAGCAAAGTTTACTTAAAACAAAGAATCTTGAAGCATATATCTCTATCCTAGTCCTTTATAACCGGGGATATTATTCTATTTTCTTACTTTATTCTGTATTTGAGTTATCATTTAAAGGGACAGAGATATAGTTCAAGTATGGATCTTTAAATCAATTATTATTAGCAATTAATAAAACAAAATAGCCCTCTGTAATAATTTTCGAAATAATTATCTATTAATATTTATTTAAAGTAGCATTATATATCACAATTAGTCGCAAAATATCTGTACACGCATTGTGTAATTGGGTTCTTTAACCCGTTTGTTATCTAAATAAATAAATAAATAAATAAAAATAATTATAAATTTTTATTACTTTAATAAATAAATTAATTGATTTTAAAATTAAATAAATTTATAATTTATTTTATTCTTTTTGATGATCTCAGCTCTGCTTATTTATTTTATAAAATCAAATAATGCAGAATTCATCATCGATTGTTTAAAAAATCTGTAAATTAAACATTATTTCAAATTTAAAATTAAATTATAAATTATTAAAAGTTAAATTTACTTATTTCTTGTTAATTATTATTGATTTCAAGATTATACAAAATACAAACAAATACTTATCTCTTTCTATTATTACAAATTATAAATATTAACTTTATTTGTTATTTTCTCAAACTTGTTTTCATTCAGCTTTAAATATTTCTTAGATAAATTAAATTTTATTTACTCACTTCAATTTATTAATAAAATCCAAATTATTCGTTTATTCAATTTTACTCGTTTGTAAAATCGCTGGTAAATCTAAAAATAAAATAATAAAAATAAATCATAAATTCAATTTTTAGCTATCATCTAAATATTAATCTTTACCTACTTAAACTAAAATTATGAGTATTCCCTAAGCTAAATAAAATAAATATAAAATAAAATTCTGGGTGAAACCTTTATTAATTTACTATCCAATTCTGACGGGATGACTTGGGACATTTTTCGATTTCCCAATTTCTCGAACAGTACTAGGTTATTTCTACAAATGCACTTAGACTTCAGAGCCTTGCGAAAAAGGTATTGCTTTACTTTTATAACGGTAATAATCTTTACTAAATTCTACCTAGTTGTATAATAATTACTTCCGTAAATAGAACTTTAATAAATAACTGTATTAAATATTTTAATAAATTAAAATGTTTAATATAAATGTTACAAATGATGGGCAATACTTAAATATTTATTTTTTTCTTCATATAAATTCACATAAAGTTCATATAAAGACGCGCGAAAGTGAAATTGATAATACCCTGGAATTTTTAAACTATAGAGAATTGTCTCCCACACCTATTGTCGATGCGATAACGAACTTGTCAGCGATGTGTGAAGCTGAGTTGAATAAATCGTTGCCATGAGGCATTATGCTTCTCGAATGTGAATCGAAACTTCCGGGGCTGAGGAAAGAAGAAGGGAAAGGGTTTGGATGCATGTTCAGTGTCATCCACAAGTCAGAATGAGTGCAATGGAGAAAGAAAAAGTGAGAAAATATAATAGAGGGAGTGCACGAGGGATGAGGAAGAGGAGCCTGATTATTTTTTATTTTGCACGGTGCGCACTCGAGTACGGCCGACGCATACCCACAATGAAATCTCGCTCGGGACGGATAATGATGAGTGGCGGGAAATACAAACGAATATGCCACGAAGTGACACCTCTCAATGACCCTTGCGACGGTTCCTATCGCCAGAATGAACTGCACTCGAGCAATAATACCGATGCGATGAACCCCTTGTTTTTAATGAGAAATAACGGACCAACGTTGCAGTCACTTCGATCCTCTTTCTCGTCTCTCTATTATTGCTTTCTCCACTGAGAGATTGTCTTTTTGTGGATAATGCAGAGGTGAGCTACTCTTTCATTCGCTTTGCTGATTTTTTTTTTTTTTTTATTCAATTAGGTTTTCATATTTTTTATTCTGTAAATTTGTCAATCCTTGGAGATTGATTGTAGTAAGTTTTTCAGTGACAGGAATACGTAGATATACTGCGCTTCACTTTTGGGAGAAACATTTTTGGGACAATGCGTGTAACGCAGATGCGAGATCGGATTTTTAATATTCTAATCTTACATATTTGTTACTTTTAAAACACTTGGGATTATTTCAGTTTGGACCTGAACGCGACGACAATTTGAGACAGAAACTTTGGTTGTAAACAAACAGATGACATAGAAAAATAGATAGAGTTAGAGTTGCAAAATTCTCGGTAATTTAAAATCGGGTAATATTCTCGAGATTATAACCGAGAATATTCTTCTTCCGGAGAATTTACGAGAATTTTCTATGTTTGAATGAGCTCCACTATTTTGAAACACAAACAATTTATCCTATTCTAAAAAAAACGAACGTTGTGGTTAACTTCAGACGTGTAACTCCATTTCCGAGTCTCCCATTGGTCAGTAGATATTAAATCTCACTATCGATAGTTTTCAGTTTCGATTTTTTGTTTTGCAGACAAACTAAAATCTTTTAATTAAATATTGTAGCTTCAAATTTATTATTATAAAATTTCTTATAATGTTAGCAATCTAAAATAACAAAACATTTTATTAAAATAATTCATACATAAAAATTAGCTTTGACCTTGACTTCCCTATATGAGAACCCTTTCGACCAGCTTCAGAGGTGTAACACGTTTTATCGGGCTTCTGATTGGCTAGCAGATTTTTGATATTTAATGTCAACAATAACATCAGAGTTTAGACGTTTATTTGTACTATTTTTCAATTTATTTAAAATCTTCGTTTATTAAATAATAGCATTTTATGAAATAATAATAAATTGAAAATAAATTGAATTGTAATAATTAAGGAGTTATAGTTTAAGAAGTGACAGTGATTTTAGTGAAGTTGTTAAGGTTATAGTGTTTTGAGTGAAATAATGTTTTGTTTACATTGACATTCGTTTCTGACAGGTGAGTAATGATAATAATATGAATAGTCTATTATTAATATTATATTATATTCATACTATAAAATGTTATTTTTTTCTAAAAGTATCATAATTATTTATATCATTTAAGGTTTTGATATTTCTTTTTATTGGAATGCACGTGGTGATTGTCATCGGATTTCTTTTCGGCCAAGTGGAAATGGTGAAACTGGTAAGTAATAATAATTTTCAGTTCTTTATTTTGTTTTATTGTATGTTTATAATTCATTAACCTTTTAAATTTCTGTAAAATAAAAATATTATACTTTCATGTTTAAGGTTATGTTTTTGTTATTATTCTCCGGTTAGGTAGAACAGTAGGATAAAATGACAAAATTTGGTTCAAATTGACTTTTAGACCGCAATTTTAAACCAAATTAAAAAAGTCTTTTTTCCTCTAACGCAGAACTAAATTCTAAAGAGATCTGTGAGAATCGATTTTTTAATTATTGTTTTATGAATTTTAAATGTTAATGCAAAAAGTATGAAAAAAATGTTGTTTTTCAAATTTTTTATTTCTTTTGCACAAACATCTTTTTGCATACTTAATAATGTATACATTTGATGTTTAGAGGTGTATCAATAGTAAAAAAGAAGTTTTTGCGCTTCAAAATTTTTATAAACAATTTATATAAATAATAACACTTTATACATTTTCTTAAACAATTCACATTATAAACATTCATTAAGAAAAAAATAACAAGCGCGCCGCGGTGCGCGGGTCGATCTCGTTGAATATAAAAATGGATAAATAAAAAAATAATTATCATTACAAACTAACTATAAGTCAATGAAGTGTAAAAATTATTATTAAATATAACAATTATAATTTTAAAATGAAAGAAAATAATTTAAATTTGAGAAAAAAACTTGAAAATCTTATAAATAAATTTAAAAAATTAAGATAATGAAAAATTGAAGAAAATAATTGAAAATTGAAAAAAAAATTATTGAAATTGGGATAAATAATTAAAAATTTAGAAAATTAAAAGAGAAAATTATGAAAATCATCAAAAAATTAAGAAAATTATGAAGAAATAATATAAATAATTTAAAATTAAAGAAAATAATTCAAATTTGAGAAAATAATTGAAAAAGTTGCATAATATATTTTAAATAAAGATAATTTGAAGAAAATAATTAACAATCAAAAAAAATAATTAAAACAAGCTCAATATAATTTAAAATTAAGAAGAACAACTTTTAATTTAAGAGAAATAATTGCAAAAAATACAGAATAATAAAATACAAGAAAATCGTAGATATAATTGAAAATTGAATAGAAAAATGAAAATTTCAGATTAAATAATTAAAAACTTTTTAGAAATTATGAAACATAACGTAGGTAATTGAAAATAATAAACAAATAATAAAAATAATTGAAAAATGAATTACACAATTGTTTGATTTAAAAAATTGAAAATTGAATTAAATAATTGAAAGTGTTTAAAAATTGAAGAAAATAATGGGAAATTTGAGAAATTAATTGAAAAAAAAATGAAAACAACTAAAAATTGAAGAAAAGAATTGAAAATGTCTAAAACTAATTAATAAAAATGTTTGGAAATTCTGAAAACAAATGAAAATTAAAAATTTAAGAAAAAATTTAAAACATAATTTTACAAAAGAAGAATAATAATTAAGAATTTAGAGAAATAATAGAAAAATGATCAAAATAATTTAAAATTAAAAAAAATAATTGAAATATGATGAAAAAAATTTTAAAATTTTAAAAATAATTGGAATATGATGAAAATAATTAAAATTTCAGATAATTACTTGAAATTTTAAAAGCTTATGGAAAAAGAATAAAAATAATTAGAAACTGGAGAAAATAATAGAAAATTACAGAATTTATTTTTAAGCAAAAGAAAATAATTACAAAATCGTTTAAAAAGTTAAAAATTAAATACAATAATCTTAATCTGAGATAACTGAAAATTTAGAAAATTAATTAAAAAATGATTAAAATAATTAAAAGATAGGGGAAAAATAAATTAAATTTGAAATAAATAATCCAGAAAATTGCAGATTTTTTTTCAAATAAACAATAATACCTAATTAAAATTTGAGAAAAATACTTGAAAATATGAGAAATTAAATGAAAAATGTGAGAATAATTAAAGAAATTAATAAAAGAATTGATTGAAGCTAAAAATAATTGAATTTTAAGGTAATTAATAAAAAAAAATTTCAAATTATAAAAACAAATAAAAATAATTAAAAATTGAAGAAAATAATTGGATTTTGAGAAAAATACTAAAAATCTTAAAAAATAATTTTACTAAATGAGAATAATAATATTACAAATTGAGGGAAATAATGATGATATTTTATATATGATAAAAATAATTAAAAATTTAGGAAATTAATTCAGAAATAATGAAATTGATTAAAAATGGAAGAGAATAATGAATAAATAATATAACTATTAAAATTAAAGAAGATAATTAAAATTTGATGAAATAATTTTAAAAAATACATAATATATTGTTAATAAATAAAAATTAAAAACAGTTTCAGAAAAATACTTGAACCGCTTAGAAGTGCATTTAAAAAAAAAAAGAAAAATAAAATTATTCTCGTTTTCTAAAATTACTTTCTAAGACTTCTAAGTACTTTTCTAAAACTTGAATTATTTTTTTCAATTTTTAATTATTTTCATTTGTTTTCTTAATTTCCAAATCTTTTTATTTATTATCGTAAAATTCATTTATTTTTAGCTTTCTGCAATTCATTTCTCCAATATTAAATTATTCTCATTTTTTTCAATTGATTTCTAAGACCTTCATGTATTTATCTTAAATTTCAATTGTTTTTTTTTATTTAAAAAAAATTCTGTAATTTGTTTTAATTATTTCACTTAAATGTCATTATTTTTTACAACTTATCGTTGTCTGTACCATATTGAGTTATTTTCTTCAAGTTACAAATTTTAAAATTATATTTAAATTATTTTCAGTTGTTTCGGCTTTCTTCAATTCTCTTCTTCAATTTTTAATTATTCTCATTTTTTCAATTAATTTCTAAGAATTTTAAGTATTTTTATGAAATTTTAATTATTTTTTTCTATTTTATAAAAAATGCTCCATTTTTTTTAACAATTTATTTCAAATTTTATTTATTTATTACAATTTTTAACTTCCATTGTTTTATCATATTTCAATTATTTTCTTCAAGTTTCTTAATTTTAAAATTATTTTTCAATGATTTTCTCCAATTTTTAATTATTAATTCTTTTTTTTTTGAATAAATTTCTACGAGTTACAAGTATTTTTCTAAAATTTCAATTACAATTTTTCAACATCAAAAAAATCTGTAATTTTGTCAATTGTTTCTCTCAAATTTCAATTAATTATTAATATTATTATTATTGTATTATTTTTATTATTATTTCTAATTTATAAAATATGCTGCAATTTTTCAATTATATGTTTGTCTTTTTTTATATATTTTCTCTAATTTTTAATAATTTTTTTTTTTAATGAATTTTTGAAAGATTTAAGTATTTTTCTAATTTTTTTTTAACTTTTCTTTATTTAAAATATATTATGCCATCTCTTCAAATATTTTCTCAAATTTGAATTATTTTTTTCAATTTTAAATTATTTATCTGAATTTTCAATGATTTTCTTTCAATTTACCATTATTTTCTCTAATTTTTCATTATTTAATTTTTTCAATTTATTTTTAAGTTTTTCAAGTATTTTCCTCAAATTTAAATTATTTACTTTATTTTTAAAACATTTCTACGATTTTTTAAACTACTCCAATTTTTAATTGATTTGATATTTTTTTTCAATTAATTTGTAAAATTGCATTTATTTTGTTTAATTTCAATTAATTTTTGCCATTTTTTTTTTAATTCTAAAATTTTATAAATATTGTCCTGAATTATTATTATTTTTTATTTATTTATATAGATTTATTTTTAAATACTTTAAGAAAATACTAATAATAGTAATCAACTAATTTTCATGATAAAGTGAAATCAAGTGAATTAGCAAAGAGTATTGACGGGATATTTATAAAATATAATCAATGGAATGATAGCAAAATTATAAAGGTTTCAAAACCATTTATGGATTACATAAATCCAGAAACGGATTCATATATTAGGTCATTCAATATTTTTTATGTAAACAAATATTTTTATCATTTTTTAATTATAAAAAAAGCCTGTCTAAATGTGTACAAATCTGATGCAACTATGATTCAGAAATAAAAATTAAAAAATTTATCGACGAAAAAGAATTTTAAAGTGTAAGAAACCTCAACGAAGGAAATAAAATACGTTTAATAAAATCACTAAAAAAAAAAAAATTGCCCCCGATAATTTTCGTGATTAGTGCATGCTTCCGGAAGATTCCCTGTAATAATTAATAGGGAATAATCAGAAACTAGAAGTGATTGTATTGAATAAAAAGGGTTCTAGCCGCAAGAGATTTAATAGATGCTTTGAAATGTGAAGGAATCATCCTGAGCATCTGATGTGCTTCTTTGCCGAGTTCCCATGGGGTCCCATACATAATCCTTTGACGAGCAAATTTAACCAAGGAGGTCGAGGTTTGCATGCATTATCCCCGGGTTCTATCGGTTATTTGTTCCAAAGAAAGGTGGGAGCACCCATGAAGAAAAAGGCCCTATGGGGGAAGAAAGGGGTGCACCTGCAAATCGTTGAAAAGAAGGATGTAGGAGGCTAATATTTAAATGCAAAAGGCGAGTGCTACCGCCGATCATCGGACCCGGGTTTCTCGTATTCAAATGGCCGATCGTTAGATAATACCGAACGATCGCGTAACCCTACATATAACCGAGGCCGGTCCGCCATTGTCAAACCGTTGCTCTCGCACATGTACTCACTTATTCGTGTGATTTGTATGCCTAGCTAATACTTATCTACATCTCACGTTTTGTACAGTTTCTCTGCTAAGATTTCTCAAGATTAAGTATAGACATATTATAACTCCGAATTAGTATCACGATTCTTAACCCTCGACTGGATTTTCCCTTTCTGTTCGGGCGCCATCAAACTTTTTGAATATTAGTTATACTTGGTTTTCAGAAATTTTTCTAAATCTTGGAGGATTTTTTCGGATTGAATTCATTTAGTGGAAAAACTGAATTGTAGCAAAATTGAATCTCTTTGGATGAAATTGAGTAACAGCTCGATGCCTCCCGTTGATAAAATACTTATTCAAAGTTCAGAATAATATAATGCTAACTCAAATTTGCTTTTAATATAATTAAAATTTAAGATAAAATATAGTAAATAGTAGAAAGCTAATTTAATTATGATATTGTAAAACTCGTTCTCGTCTTTAGATATAAAATATTTCTGATTATTAACAATAAATCTGTGGCTGAAAGGTGAAACAGCACAAGCGCCATATTCATAGTTTCAAGTAAAACTTTTTTTTCTATGATTTCTGTAAAATCGAAAAATAAACAAATATTTTGCGTGTTTGATATTTAATCCTGTTTTCTAATGTAATTTTTAGATCTGTTTAACAAATTTAATGAAATTTAAAGGTTTCAGAGTAATAACATTAATTATTTTTCTCGATTTTAATGTATTTGTGCGACTACGTTTTTTAATATTTTCTACGTAAATAAACATTTTAATCAATATACAATTATGAAACTTTAAAAATTATATCTGCATGTATAGAAATCTCTCAAATTTGATAAAATGAGAGTTGTGCTGTTTTACCTTTCAGCCACAGAAATTACGTAAAGTTAAGTTCCTAAACATTTATTAATTCATTCACTAGATTAAATTTAATTCAAGATTTAAAACAAAGATTACTGATTTTTAAACATTTTAACCTAAAATACTACCTAAAAATACCTAAAATAAATTTTAGACAAATCTTTAGTATTATTATTCAAGATTATTATACACATTGTAAATGTTTGATATCATAATGCTAACTTAAAATTTAATTTAAATTCAAGCTTGAGTGCAATAAATAATAAAATACTAATTTAATATATTATTTCACGCTTTTCGTCTTTAGATAGAAAAATAATTTACATTTTCCTGTTACTATGAATAATTTAATCATAACGTATAGAATCTGGTTTATAAACAAATAAGTTATATGAAATTTAGATTGTAACCTTTTAAATTTAGAGTTTAAAACCAAGTTAACTAATTTTTAAATCTTTCAATTAAAAATATCAACAATTTAGATAAAACTTGGTATTATTATTCTAGGTTATTAAAAGTATTTTAAATGCTTGATACCTATTTAAAATATAATTTTTATAATTAATAAAATTTATTATTAAACTTATATTTGTTTATCATTTATAAAGAATTACTAAAAATTATATTTTTAATATCAAGTATTTAAAATACTAAGAATAATCTAGAATTAATTATACTAAGATTTGTCTAAAATGTTGATATTTTTAATAAAAAAATTAGTTAGTTTTATTAATAGATAGTTTTATTAAAAACACACTGAAAAGATTGAAATAAATGTACTTTCTAGAGTTCCAACATTCTCGGTAATTTAAAATCCGGTTAAATACATTCTCAAGAAAATAACTGAGAATATTCTCCTTATGGAGAATTTATGAGAATTTTCTATATTTAAATGAAATTTGCTACTATTTTGGAACACAAACAATTTATTGAAATAAAAGTGGATAAATAACAAAATAATTATCAATACAAATTAACTGTAAGTTTATTTTAGTGTACAAAAAAATGTTAAATTTTGCAAATTAATTGAAAAAAAAATGAAAACAATTAAAATTGTCGAAAGTCATAGAAATGTTTTAAAATTAAAGAAAATAATTCAAATTTGGAAAAAATACTTCAAAATCTCAGTAATAAATTTAGAAAAAAAATAATAATAAATTGGAAAAAATAATAGAAAATTAAAAAAAAAATGCTTGAAATTGAGATAAATTATTAAAAATTTAGAGAACTAATTCACAAATGCTGGAAATTATTAAAAATTTAGGAAAATAATTAAAATTTAAGAAAATAATTGGAAAAATTACATAAATAAAGGAAAACTAAAGATATTTTCTGAGAAATACTTGAAACTTTTACAAGTTCATTGTAAAAAAAAAAGAATATAATTAAATTTTCGAAGGAATAAATGAAAAAAGAAAAACATAAATTAAAATTGAAAAGAAGAATTTCTAATTTAAGAGAAATAATTACAATAAATACAGAATATAGGTACATAAAGTACAAGAAAATCGTAGATATAATTAAAAATTGAATAGAATAATGAAAATTTCAGATAAATAATTGAAATATCAGATAAATAGTTTAAAATTTGGAAATTATGAAAAGAATTAAAAATGATTAAAAAAAGAAGAAAATAATGGGAAATTTGAGAAAAATGTTTAAAAACATTAGAAAATAATTTTAAAAAAGTAATAATAATTGTAAAATGGGAAAAATAATTAAAAAATGATTTTAAAATTTAAAACTTGAAGAAAACAATTGAAATATGATAAAAACAATGATAAATTGAAAAAAAAATTAATGAAATTTGAAACAAATTATTGTCAAATTGCAGAATTTTTTCAAAATTTTAAAAAAATCCGTTCGTCGTTTTTAACTCCCAAATTTATGATGCGTGTAAACTAATTAATAAAATGTTAATTAATAAATAATTAATAAAATGAAATAAATAAAAATAAATTATTAAAATAGATAAAAAATTGAAATTTGAGAAATATGATGGAAATCCTGAGAAATTAATTGAAAAAAAAGAGAATAATTAAAAATTGAAGAAAAGAATTGAAGAAGGATAAAAATAATTAAAACTCAAGATAATTAAGAAAAAACATTATAAATTACGATATCAAATGAAAATAATTAAAAATTGTCGAAAATAATTGAAATTTGAGAAAAATACTTGAAAATCTTAAAAAATAATTTTATATAATAAGAATAAAAATTAAGAATTGAGAGAAAAAATTTAAAAAATGATAAAAATAATTTAAAATTGAAAAAATATTTAAAATTGAAGAATGTAATTGAAAATTGAAGAAAGCAATTAAAAATTGAAGAATGCAATTGAAATTTAAAGAATATACTTAAAAAAAAGTAACTGTAAAAAGCCAAGAATTAATAAATATAGAAGATATTAATTAAAAGCCGAAGAATGGAAATAAAAATTGAAGAATGGAATTAATAATTAAAGAAAATAATTGAATTAAACAAACTTAATGATAATAGAAAAAAAAAAGAAAAAAGGAGATTAATTTTTAATATTAAAAAAAATAATTGAAAATTGAAAAGTGGAATTTAAAATTGAAGAAAATAACTAAGAATTGGAAAGAATAGTTAAAAATCAAAGAATAATAATAAAGTTTTAAGATAATTAAAAAAATGTAAAAAATGACAAAAATAATTGTGAATTGAAAATAAAATTCGAAAATATGACTAAATTAATAAATAACTAAAAAAATAATTGAAAAAATCAATCAAGTTAAATTAAATTAATCAATTAATCAATCAATTAAATTTAAAGAAAATAGTTCTAAATAGGTATAAAAATTAAGAAAATTATAGGCGTAATTGTTGGAAATAATTGTACATTTAACAACTGGATTGAAAATTAAAAAAAAATTACTAAAATTGAAGAAAATAATTAAAATTTGAATAAAAAAAAAATGGAAATTAGAGAATTAAGGAGGTTCTATGGTATGACGGTACTAGTCAAAACAGAGACCATTATTTTGAGGTTAGGTTTAGATTTAATTTTACGAATATATAATTAAACAATTGTATTTATTAACTTTATTAACATTATTTACTTTTTAAATATGACTATTTTTCATGTGTGATCAAAATCAACATTTTTAAATGTCATAACGTCTGAACTGTATCGTGTAAAACGTGAAATATTTGTACAAATTAATTTATTGCAACACTCACAGGTACATAATGACACTTTTTTTATCAGATATTTAATCCTTATACATCTGTATTGTATTAAAAAAAGTTTCATCAATTTGGTAATGCTAAATACTTTGTGGTAAATAAATATATATGACAAACTACTGATTTTCCATAAGACTCTATGCTAAATGTTCAAAAATATTAAAAAACAAAAACGCTTATAACTTTTTTCACAAGTACATTGAAGTCTCAAAATTTTAACTGCATCATTATAAAACCTTTCTCTATTAGTGACCCAAATTTGATGAAAATGGTAATGTTAATTCTTTTTACGATAGAACCTCCTTAAACGGAATTTTCAAGAAAACAATCGATAATTAGAAGAAAAATTATAATACGACAAAAATAATTATCTATAAAAAAAAATTTTAATTTAAAAATATCGAAATATGGTGAGAATAATTGTCATTCGAACAAAAAATTTTTTTAAAATTATTGAATAATCATAAAATTGAAGGAGATTAATAAATTGTAAAAATTGAAAACTGGTGAAAAGATGAAAAAAATTGTAGAAAATAAATGAAAATTGAAGAATTGTATTGAAATTTGAAGAAAATAATATACAACATTTATTTTAAGAAATTTAATTTAGTAGATTTTTTTAATACAAATAACGTAGGAAGTTTTAAAAAAAAATTTTAATCATTATTTAAATGAAAAAATTATTTTTAAAAGATGTTTAAGGCACTTATAAAATGTTTAAACGCGGTGATTGTTTTCTTTTCAATGATATAATTGACGATATTTCCTTCTTTACTATTATATTACTTATTATTCTACTTTTATAATAAAAAGCAATTAATAATTAGATATATAAAATAAAAACTCGTACCATTTATAATTACCTAATTTAAAGATAAATTTTTTTCAAACGTAACTGATTTAAAAGAAAAAAATATCTAAATGCCAAATTTCAGGTGCGGACAGAATTAAAGAATGAATGAAAAAAAGAAAGAATGAATCTTGCAGATTATTATTATAGATTAAAGGATTTTTTTTTATTTCACTGCATTTGTTAAGCACATGTTGCTAACTTAAAAATCCAAAAATCATAAATTGCAATATAATCTAACATAACCTGACTCTATAAATCTGAATTAGTGGATTTCGGCTAATGAATTAGTGAAAAGTGATCTACTATTAAACAGTATATGAATTTTACTATTTTTTCAGTAGAAAATTACTAATTACAATAGTAGTAAATTATTAACTCAAATAGTTCAACTTTAATATTTCAATTATTATAGTTTTCTACTATTCCAATTAGTAGTTTTCTACTAAAAATGAGTTCTACTACAAATAATTATTCTACTCTCTAAATCGGAATTAGTTAAAAATAACTAATTTGAAAGCAAAAACTCAGTCGCTAATTGAAATACTAACCATTTAGTAAAAAATAACTAATTATTAGTCAAATTCATTTTTAGGTTATGTCAAAATTACTAATATTTTAGTAAAATTCTGTTTACTAATTCAATTAGTTAAATTTTAACTAATTTTTAGCTAAATTTTTACTAATAATTAGTCATATTTTACTAATAATTAGTTAATTTTAACTAATTGCAGAAAAAAAAATTCAGGCACGATTTTACTAATAATTAGTTATTTTTAACTAATTCAAATTTAGAGAGTACTAAAAAATTACTAGAATTCTTACTATTTAATAGTAGCTCACTTTTCGCTAATTCATTAGTAAAAAACTATTAATTTAGATTTAGAGAGGACACTCATTGTCCGGAATCAATTTGAGTAACTTGAAATTTGTCATTACTCAATTTTAAACCCCACTCAAATTGAGTTGCATCTTTATGAGTACTCTCTTAATCTGAATTAGTGGAAAATCGGTCACTAATTCAAAGTAGTGAAAATTTGTCATTTTTAATCACTTTTCACTAAAGCAATAGTAAAAATTTTTAATCTACCAATTCAAAAAGTGATATTTGGCTAAAATTACAGAACACAGGAAAACACGGTTTTAGACCCGAGCAATGAAAACTTGTTTCTAGGGTAACTTTTGACAGTGAATACGAATCCGAAGTCCGTTTTTTCCCAACACGTCAAGTTTTTAAAATAAACGCCATTTTTATTTTTGATCTTCTCGACAATTTTAATTGTAAATTAAGATTTATTATATTGTAAGGCAAAGTTTTAAGTCATTTGGGAAGTTTTGGGATCGCTGGTTACGAATCTGAAGTCAGATTTTAAAAATTCAAAATGGCATATCCAATATGGTGGACTTTTTGAAAAAAATATTTAATTTTCATAACATTTGGTATCTTTGGGTTTTTGGGGTTGCTGATTACAAATCTAAAATCAGATTTTAAAAATTCAAAATGACGCATGCAGTATGGCAATCGGTTATTGGATCCGACATTTTGAATTTTTTTAAATCTAACTTCAGATTCGTAATAAGCGATCCCAAAAAAACGTCAAGTAACAAGTTCTAAGCACTTTTAAAAAATTCATCCGCCATATTGGATCTGCCATTTTGAAATTTGACATCTAGCAAAGAAAGGGCCTGCGGTTTCTTATTCAGCGTGAAAAACTACGCCAAGAAATGATCTTGTCTATCTAGGTCCAAAAGTTGACCCAAATTTGTTTTCCTGTAAAATTAGTGATAATTTATAATAATTTGAATTAGCGACCAATTTTTCACTAATTCCGATTTAGAGTGCAGGTTTTTTGAATTCAAAAGCCGAGAATTTAATTTCTTCAGTTAAGTGTACGTTTCTTTAGAACTTTCTTGAATGAAAGTCAATCGGATAGTTGAGAAGATTTGCAAGGGTGACGATGCCATCGGCTGATGCACTTCATAAATGTGTTTTACCCCGAAGCCATATCGACTAGTATAAGCAACGTGCAGCACGGATGCACGGGACGTGAACCTGTATACGCCAGTAATTACCTTTACCCTTAATTATCTATCCAATTAGCCTGAAGCTATTATGATTAAACCTATACTGTAAGTTTATAATAACAATTAGTTAGCATCGACCGATATGAGAGATGGTAATTCTCACTTTCCACACATTATAACGATACCGTAAGTACATCTCATTAATTCCAATTTACCGGTAATCTCGTGTCAATTTATATTGCCCAGTCATTTTCTTAAGGCATACAAAATACCGAAATATTACAATTCAAATAAGAAAGTAACGCTTCGTTAACTCGAGCAGTGTAATTAAGCCAGAACATTGGTTTATTTTATAAATTTTAGATTTCATTAAGAACAAGAAGCTTTTTGCATTGTCCCCGGTATTACTTTCCCTTCGGATAATTAAGTAGACTTTTTTTCGTCAGAAGAGCGATAATTTCCTGCTGTGTTATGCATCAAGAGATTTCCTCCTCTAAAAGAAAAATATTAAATGAGAATTTCTTCATTTACTTTCCTGGTAGGATAATAATTAAAATCTTGGCTTGATTCAAATTGCATTACTAGATCATTTTTACTGCTGTGTTTGTTATTTCTTTTTTTTGTTGCAATTTTTTTTGCATTTTTCATGTTTGATTAACTTAGAGGGTAGAAAGAAATCGTAACGTCTGATTTAATAAAATGCCAACGTATTTTGCATCATCCTTGAAATGAAAAGGAAAGTTCCGAACAACGACCTTCCTCAACCGAGTCGAGTCCCTTTGAGACTAGCACATGTAAATTACGAAAGAAAAAAAATCAGACAGGGGTTTGGCAGAGGTCGAATCATATGATATGTTTAAGGCAGGCGTGGTGCGCAGGAAGTTAAACAAAACGATATCCCGTGGACCTTTGAATATTCTGAATCGATTAAATAATCGAACCCTGCCATCTAGTCCCTTCTTTCACCTGCAAATAGGACATACACATTTTTAAAAATTACACATATGCTCACACAGATCCCCAGTAAATGTTTGGTGGTCCATTCATTCAGCGCCTTCTTTTCATATTCAAATGCCCCATTGACGCTTCAATGAATAATACTCAATGATAAATTTGTGGGTGTATTCGGACGGCGAAACCTTGAAACTTGGTGCTTCTGTTTGAAAGAAGGGAACTTGCATTGAAAAGAAATTCTCATAGTTTGGTCGTTGAACTTTGACATAATGTTACGATTTTTTAAAAAGTTAAACTTTTAAAGCTTGTATTTAAGTTAAGGGTTGAGTGGGTATTGTAACAAAAAAGATACATATACAGGGGGCAAAATGAATCCGGATGATTAATTAACAAGAAATGGGAACGTTCGACTCTCGAAGGTCGACTTAACGTTAGCGTTCGACTAAACGGGTCGAAGACGAAAAGGGAGTGATTTTGAGAGGGTCGAAATAGGATTGTCCGCTACATCGGCTAGGAATCCCATCAAGTGTATCATCCTACCCCTGGGATATGGAAGGAGAGGCAGCAGCTAGTTAGAGTTTATAATAAGGATCGCCGTGTATCAGCCTATCTATTTATTGGGTGAAAATGTCTTTGGTTCAAATCCCCATGAAATTCAGGACCAAGATCGTCCTATAAAGTTCCTCTCTCTCAATATCCATTATTATTTGTCGCTTGTCTCAAAATCTCCACTCTGGAAAAAGCCCATCTTCAATTTATCCAATCTTTGAAACATGATTTTCTAATTATTTCCATTCGTGCGGATTATTCTCACTAATGCCGAATTTTCCGTCAATGAATTCAATTCTAAAAAAATTTTCGTGGATTTAGTGTCAGGTTATGCTGCAATTTAAGATTTTTAGATTTCTAAGTTGGTAACAAGTAGGTAATTTAAACTCTGGTTACTTTCTCGAGAATATAACCGAGAATATTCTCCTTCTGAAGAATTTATGAGAATTATATATTTTTGATTCTGTTTGAATGAGATTGACTATTTTGAAACACAAACAATTTATTGAAATGAAAATAGATAAATAACAAAATAATTATGATTACAAATTAACTATAAGTCAGTTTAGTGTGAAAATTACTATTAAATATAACCAGGCACGTGCGCAGAATTTGCTTCTGGGAGAGGGGGGAGGGGGTTAAAAAAATTGTAAAAACAAAGTAACCACATTTTTTTATGAAACTAAATTCCCGGTCAATTGTTTTTTTTTTGCCCGGTCACAAATTTTCAAACAACTAAAACAGTATTTTTAATTTTGCAAAATTCGCCTTTATATTTAAAATATAACTTTATACTAAAAATAAAATTTTACACATTCTAATAATTTTATCAATTATAAATAAAGCTTAAGAGTGTTGCAAGGAGGGGAATTCACATAACCTTAAAAATACTTTTCCAAGCACCGTACAATCTATTTTTTTTTTCGAAAACAAAACATGTAATTAAAAATATGTCCATGTACCCATAATTTAAATTTTATGCAGATTTTAAAAGTAATTTGACATATTAGAAATATGTATTATTTTGGCTTCAGTTTGTAAACAAAATATTGAAAATTGCGTATTTGTATAATTTTCAATACATGTTTTGTTTTCGAAAAAAAATAGATTGTACGGTGCTTGGAAAAGTATTTTTAAGGTTATGTGAATTCCCCCCTTGCAACACCCTTAAAAATTTTAAATTTCATCAATTTAAACGCATTTTTTTAAAAGTATATCTGATTTAAAACAAAAATGGTCAGTCAAATGGCCACTCTGGAAAACCCTGTTTCTTATTCAAAATAATTTTTAATCAAAAAGATTGATGAAAATACACCTTATATGTAATGAACAATCGTAAATATTTTAAATATAATATTAAAAAAAAATAATGAAAACAATTAAAATTAAAGTAAATAATTTCAATATGGGAAAAATACTTCAAAATCTTAGAAATAAATTGAAAAAAAATGCTTGAAATTGAGATAAACAATTAACAATTTAGAGAATTAATTCAGAAATAATGGAAAATATTAAAAATTTAAGAAAATAATGAAAAAATAATATAAATAAGGAATCTCAATAATCTCGATCATTTTTGTTGTTTGAGAACCGTGATCGAAACTGAGAATCTCAATTTTTCATTTGTTTTGATCGTCTCATCTCATCTCAGTCTCGTGGAAATTATCATGTCTGATCTGTCAAGTCAAATAATAATATAAAAATAATCAATGTCTTGTCAAAATAATGACAAAGAACCTAACCGCAGAGTAAATAGAATAAACAGTGGATTATTTTTTATGTAAACTACTAATTTAATACAAAATTTTGTTGCTAAGAAGTTTTGAGAAAGAAAAGATGTGAGTAAAATGATCTTTTTATAAATAATGTATTAATACTGGAAAATATTAAATTTATATGAAGCTTAACCCTACAACTTTTTGTATAACGCAGTAGAAAATGTTTTATAACTTTTAAATAAAGATTGTTGAAATTAATTGTGTAAATTTGAATTTAAATTATATCATATAATACTATTATTACTTATTAGTTTACATATTAATAAATATTTAATAGTTAATTACATTTAAAAATTGTGCTTGCAGGTTAAAATTTTCAAGAAATATGAATTTCGTTCCTGACAAATCAAACAAAAATAGTTTTTTCGAGAATTAAGTATCTGAAGAAGATAAATTTAGAATTATTTATTGAATTAAAATTTTTTTTAGTGCTAATTGTGTAATATAACTGATATTTAAATAAAATGTATGTTTGCATCTTAATAGACTTCTCAATAAATTATATATTGTCTACTATTTGCTCATACACATTAAAATGAAAATTTTTTTTATAAAAAAACCACAGAACTACACATAAGAATTATAATTTTTAGCGTTTACAACATTTACAATTTGTGTTGTACATTTTTAATGAAAAAATTTATTAAGAAATAAAAATCCAGTTTTTATAAACAATAAAATTCTATTTATTATTCAAAAGAGATTTTTTAAAAAGTGTTTTAATTGATTTTGTTAATATTGAGATTTTTCAAAAATAATTTTTATTGCTATTGATCACAATTTTTTTACTTGGATGTCAATGATTATTAATATATTAGATATTCTATATTTTCACATCTATAAAATACATCGTTCCATCTTCTTGTAGGCTTGAAAATAATTTGGAAACCGTCCACGTTTAAGCTGGCAGGGAAGAATTTCACATTTCTTTACAATTTTAACCTATAAACATAATTTTTTAATTTAATTAACTATATACAATAAAGAGTAAAATAATTTTGTTAAAGTTTACACAAATTGCTTTAATGTTCATTTAATTATTCTGAAAAAACATTTAATGCTGCGTTATATGTGAAAAAAAATTTAGGGTTATATTAAAAAAAAATTTATTATTTCGCATTTTTTATAGGAAGTCATAAGTACAAACATCTATACTTACTAATTATATTCTTCCTTAAAATTTATTTATAACACAATTATAAATATGACATTAATGGAATTCAATTTTATAAAAAAATAACAAACTGTTTATATTATTTTATTCATTATCAATTTGTGTTATTACGATAGATGACAGTTGATTGAAAAAAATCGATATTTTGAGAATCTCGTTGGAATGAGACGAGATGAGATGAGATTTAAAACAAAAGAAATAACAAATTTTCTCATTCTTTCTCATTTCTCGGATTTCTCGCTCAAGTGCATCTCTATAAATAACTTAAAATTTAAGAAAATAATTGAAATTTAAGACAATAATTGAAATTTGAGAAAATAAT
This sequence comes from Ganaspis brasiliensis, assembly GCA_037103525.1. Taxonomy (NCBI): domain Eukaryota; kingdom Metazoa; phylum Arthropoda; class Insecta; order Hymenoptera; family Figitidae; genus Ganaspis; species Ganaspis brasiliensis. The sequence goes on along the minus strand of JAZKLR010000022.1, from coordinate 5,046,271 downwards.
TGAAAAAATTACATGAACAAAGGAAAATTAAAGAAAATTTCAGAAAAATACTTGAAACTTTTAGAAGTTCATTGCAAAAAAAAAGAAGAAAATAGTTAAAATTTAGAGAAAACAAAAGGTAGAATTTTAAATTGAAACGAACAATTTTTAATTTCAGAGAAAAAATTGGAAAAAATACAAAATATAGGTACAAAAAATACAAAAAAATCTCAGATATAATTATAAATTGAATAGAATAATGAAAATTGAAGATAAATAGTTTAAAATTTGTAACTTAAAGAAAAGAATTGAAATATGATAAAAAAAATGATAAGTTGAAAAAAATTAAGGAAATTTAAAATAAATATTTAAAAAAAGCAGAATTTTTTAAACATTTTTAAATTATTAAAATAGATAAAAAATTGAAATTTGAGAAATATGATTGAAAATCTGATAAATTAATTGAAAAAAATGAGAATAATTAAAAATTGAAGAAAAGAATTGAAGAAGGCTAAAAATAATTGAAACTCAAGATAATTAATAAAAAATTTTGTAAATTACGAAAACAAATGAAAATAATTAAAAATTTTAGAAAATAATTGAAATTTGAGAAAAATACTTAAAACTCTTGAAAAATAATTTTACGAAATAAGAATAAGAATTAAGAAATTTTTATTTCATTTTATTTCATAGACGGGCAAAAATACCCTATTTAGTACAACAAAAAAATAAATATACAGTAATTCATCAACTGCCTATACATTCTAATATACATCCTTTATATAATTCAAAATAGCAATGCTCGCAAAACAGAAATGAACTTTCTTAAACTACCGTTAAAAAAATCGACTTCCTCACTGTAGTAATTTGCTTCTCTATTGATTCTGTTAAAGAGAGAATGTCAAAATTAGTCAAAATTAGAAATTAGTCAAATAATTTAAAAAATGATAAAAATAATTGAAAATTGAAAAAAGTAATTGTAATATGATGAAAATAATTAAAATTTGAAAAAGTTATTGAAGTATGATGAAAATAATTAAATTTTCAGATAAATAATTAAATTTTTTAAAAATTATCCAAAAAAATGAAAATAATTAGAAATTGTGGAAAATAATTGAAATTTGAGAAAAATACTTAAAAATCTTGAAAAATAATTTTACAAAATGAGAATAATAATTAAGAATTTAGGGAAATATTTAAAAAAATTATAAAAATAATTTAAAATTGAAAAAAATAATTGCAAAATGATAAAAATAATTGAAATTTTTGAAAATTATGCAAAAAGAATGGAAATAATTAGAAATTGGGGAAAATAGTAAAAAAATTACAGAATTTATTTTTAATCTAAAGAAAATAATTGAAAAATCGTTCAAAAAGTTGAAAATTGAAGACAATAATTTATATATTTCAAGTGTTAAGAAGATATATAACTAAAATTTTTAATAAAATCTATAAGTTCTAAGTATAGAATTTTTTCAAAAGAAATATTTTCCTTATTGTTTAATTTTTTCAAAATGTTTAAGTGGAGGCACCATCCCTTGTCTTAAACCCCTTTCTTTGCATCTTTTGGGTCCTATAAACTTGCAGATTGATCAAAACTAAAAAATCTTAAGTTTTGCTAATTTCAGAATTTAAATTTTTTCAATAAATTAAAAATATTTCGATTCCATGACAGAGATTCGAAAGAATCATTAAAAAATCATATAAAAAACTTGTCATTAACAAATATGGAAAATTGCAAGAGAATTTGAAAATTTAGGAGAGATACCCATGAAATATCAACACATTTTTCAAAGATGGCAATTTTATTTTTACATAATATTACATTTAAAATTATAGTATATTATTAAAAAGTAAAAGTAAAATTCGTTAACCGTTTTAGAATTTTTCAAAACTTTTTATTTTTTAAAAAAAATTAAATTCTGGAATTTATTTGAGAGATTCAAAAGAATCATTAGAAAAGCGTGTAAAAAATTGGCGATTAAAAATACTAACAATTGAAAGAGAAGTTTAATTTTGAAAAATTTTATAAGACTTTAAATTCTATAAAAGTTATTTTATATTTTTGGGACCCAATAACAAATGCAGCGAAATAAAAAAGGTTTTTTAAATTTTATTTATAACAAAGTATGTATAAATATGGCAATTAAAATAATAAATAAATATTATAAATGTCTTATAAATGTCTTATATAATTATCTTTCTTTACGCAAAATAAAAATTGTAAAATAACATGACTATTTAGTAGCAGATTGCTTTATTCAGAAATTATAATAATGTTAATGCAAAATTCGTAACAGAAATATTTTCAACAAATATTATTCATATTATCTGTTTTATAATATTTTCGAAACTAACCTTTAATATTTACTTTAAATCACATTTCGTTGTAATATAACAGTTACAGAATTAGAATAATATATTTCAAATTACAAATATTTTTTTAATATTTAAAAAATACTAGAACACTTTTTGCACCTACATAAACATTTAGTAATTTTCAGCCAAAGAATATTAATTATTACTCTTATTTAAATAATCATAATAAGACATTTTTAAAATTTAGTGCCATAATTTAAGCTTTTGACGCTAGCGCCGATAATTTCAATAAATTCCGCATTATGAGGTTGGCACCTTTTCTGATATTAAAACTTTTGTTTTCATGTTTATAACCTCAAAATATGTGCCAAGTTTATTCTCGACTACAATATCTTTTAAATTGAACAAAGTATTGAGTCTTATACATTATTCAATATTCACACCAGGAATTTATTATATTTCTTAAATTTTTCCTAATTATTCATTATTTAACAAAATTACCGTTTTTTTTTCAAAAACTCAACTTGAATATGATTGACTCAATTTGATACGTTTTAGCTGCTATTTAATTTGACTCGAACTTTCAGTACAGGCAGATAAACAGAAAAGAAAATATTTGTGTGTTAAAATAAACTAGGTTTTTCATCAAAAAATAATTGAGAATTGTCTTACAATTTCTCCAGTGTTTCGTAAAATTATCAATTAACACGAAGACTAGCAACAATAGCTAGAAGGTGCTACTGTCGTTTGTACAATGTGTAATGATTCCATCGTGCAGAGCAAGCAGAGCTCTGCACTGGTTTCTATTTACATCTATTTCGTCCTGTATTGAAATGAGCGCTTTGCAATGCACGAAATAATTTCCAACCGGGTACTACAATCTGCTATTCAACATTTAGAATTAACGTTGGAAAGAACAGAGAATACGAGAATTGAATTTTTGATTAATTTATTACAATCTTGTTGAAGTTGCACAGAAACACAAAAAGAATAAATAAAGTACCTTGACTTGATTATGAGGCCCATATTTTTCTATTTATTTATTCTATCGTCGACAGAATAGTTTGAACTAATTCCTGTAAGTTTTACGGAAAAATATCAATAAGTTTTCATTGTATTACGTGTTAAAGGTTCAGTTAATCAAAGAAACAAAATGTTTCGTTTTGTATTGACTTTTCGCTAATTTTGAGGTTAGGTCCAAACTCAGACCCTCTGGATCAATTCTCATGACAAATTCAAATCAAAATTTCGTCAGCTTCCAGGAACTTTTCCGGGACTCCGGAAAATTTTTCAAGAACTTAGGAAGTCAACATAAATATTCTTGTAATCTGAATGATAATAGTATTTTTCGTTTGATGTTTCGGATTTCTTTATGACATGGAGATTCGCAAGACACAGGAGAGAAGAAGATTGCCGGGGGCGTTTTTTATGATGAAGCAAGTGAGAGAAAAGGGGACTTTGCTCTGATGAGAAAAATTAAGAGAAATAAAAAAGAGAAGGCGATTATACAAAACGGATATTACAACAGGCCCGGGTTTACCTTTTATTAAACCACTCCACCCTTCCGTTTCTTATAAACCGTGCATCATCTGCCGTTTCCTAATCCAATGGGGCTGTTTCAAGGGATCTCTTTAAAATTACAAATCCGCGCATTTAAAAACTCTTGTGTCCATCATAAAGTGTTCAAAACCCAAGATTTGGAGCTTGATAGTTTAGTGGAGGAAAAAAAATTAAGTCTAGATATGGAAATCTTAATGAAACAACTGTTCAACGTTGTTTATTCCATTGGGAGGAAGTAAGGAATCACATCGCGACTTCCGAGCTTATACGCTCGCTCTGACTACATGCATTAGCGAATAACTGCGAATGCGTACTTATGCGCAAACGGCAGAAGGGAGTACTAAAGTGGCTGTTCTTACACAAATAAAACAGCACTTAGTACCGAGTACTTACCTCTCTGTGACAAAACAGACAATGGGAATATGACATGTGCCCAATCCCCTCCTTCGGCATAATACCAACTCGTATGCAAATCTACTTGGATTCGCGTTTCGTCTGAGCTTCCTCGATTTAGTTCCTAAAGACACATCTATCAATTATCTCAACTTTGTGTTATTCTTGCATCAAGTTGTTTTTTAATTAGCAGTTATTAACGTAAAAGAATTTTTACGCTGCAAAAAATACTGTGAATTGATTTATTTGATTATGGTAGACAGTTCTTTTTAAAGAAGTTAGAATGCCATGCGGATGAATCTCCCATAATGCATCAGGGCGCCGCACTGTCGATTTTACCTAACCTTACATAATGTCAGTCGCAGTTTTATCAAGCGTACGTCAGTCATATGGCTTTGCTTGTTTAGACACGAACAATCTTCCTGTCGATTAGCCACTAGTTTTTATGTCATTTTTTTCTGTCATTCGAAAAAATAATTATATCCAAAATCAGTAATCTAGATTGAAGTAAGAAAAGTATTTATAATTAAAAACTGGTCATGTTGAGCTGCTTAATTTTTTTAATGAGGTGGCAGCGTTGGGAAAAATATTTTTGGCACCTTGAAAATATTTTAGGTGCCTAGGAAATGTTTCAAATACGTGCAAAATATTTTTGGTGGTTAAAAAATATTTTAGGCGCTGATTGAAAATATTCCATCCGTTTAAAAAACATTCCTGCAATCTATAAAACTATTTCATAGGTTCCTGAAGTATTTTGTAAACGGCTGGAATAGTTTTTAAGTGGATTACGTATTTTCTAGACGCCTTAAACATTTTCTAGTCAATTAAAATATTTTGTGTGTGTCGAAAATACTTTCCAGGTAACTGAAATATTTTCTAAAGTGCCAGGAATATGTTTTTGGAGGTTGCTATATTTTTTAGCGGTGCCTGAAATGTATTTTAGGTGACTAAAATTCTCTATTGGTGTCTAAAATATTTTTCGCGGTGAACGAAATATGTTCTACGTAGCTAAAGTAATTTCTGGGTGCCAAAAATATTTTCTAGGCGTTAGAAATTTTTTGTAGGCTGATGGAGGTTCGTCTGAGCTTCCTCGATTTAGTTCCTAAAAACACATCTATCAACTACCTCAACTTTGTGTTATTCTTGCATCAAGTTGTTTTTTAATTAGCCGTTATTAACGTAAAAGAATTTTTACGCTGCAAAAAATACTGTGAATTGATTTATTTGATTATGGTAGACAGTTCTTTTTAAAGAAGTTAGAATGACATGAGGATGAATCTCCCATAATGCATCAGGGCGCCGCACTGTCGATTTTACCTAACCTTACATAATGTCAGTCGCAGTTTTATCAAGCGTACGTCAGTCATATGGCTTTGCTTGTTTAGACACGAACAATCTTCCTGTCGATTAGCCACTAGTTTTTATGTCATTTTTTTCTGTCATTCGAAAAAATAATTATATCCGAAATCAGTAATCTAGATTGAAGTAACAAAAGTATTTATAATTAAAAACCGGTCATGTTGAGCTGCTTAATTTTTTCAATGAGGTGGCAGCGTTGGGAAAAATATTTTTTGCACCTTGAAAATATTTTAGGCGCTGATTGAAAACAATCCATCCGTTTACAAAACATTCCTGCAATCTATAAAACTATTTCATAGGTTCCTGAAGTATTTTGTAAACGGCTAGAATAGTTTTTAGGTGGATTACATATTTTCTAGACGCCTTAAACATTTTATAGGCAATTAAAATATTTTGTGTGTGACGAAAATACTTTCCAAGTAACTGAAATATTTTCTAAAGTGCCAGGAATATGTTTTTGGTGGTTGCTATATTTTTTAGCGGTGCCTGAAATGTATTTTAGGTGACTAAAATTCTCTATTGGTGTCTAAAATATTTTTCGCGGTGAACGAAATATGTTCTACGTAGCTAAAGTAATTTCTGGGTGCCAAAAATATTTTCTAGGTGTCAGAAATTTTTTGTAGGCTGATGGAGTTTCGTCTGAGCTTCCTCGATTTAGTTCCTATAGACACATCTATCAATTATCTCAACTTTGTGTTATTCTTGCATCAAGTTGTTTTTTAATTAGCAGTTATTAACGTAAAAGAATTTTTACGCTGCAAAAAATACTGTGAAGTGATTTATTTGATTATGGTAGACAGTTTTTTTTAAGGAAGTTAGAATGAAATGTGGATGAATCTCCCATAATGCATCGGGGCGCCACTGTCGGTTTTGCCTAACCTTACTTAATGTCAGTCACAGTTTTATCAAGCGTACGTCAGTCATATGGCTTTGTTTGTTTAGACACGAACAATCTTCCTGTCAATTAGCCACTAGTTTTTCTGTCATTTTTTTCTGTCATTCAAAAAAATAATTATATCCGAAATCAGTTCTAGATTGAAGTAACAAAAGTATTTATAATTAAAAACTGGTTATGTTGAGCTGCTGAATTTTTTCAATGAGGTGGCAGCGTTGGGAAAAATATTTTTGGCACCTTGAAAATATTTTAGGTGCCTAGGAAATGTTTCAGACACGTGCAAAATATTTTTGGTACCTAAAAAATATTTTAGGCGCTGATTGAAAATAATCCATTTGTTTACAAAAGATTCCTGCAATGTAAAATTATTTCATAGGTTGCTGAAGTATTTTGTAAACAGCTGGAATAGTTTTTAGGTGGCTTAAATATTTTCTAGACGCCTTAAACATTTTCTAGTCAATTAAAATATTTTGTGTGTGTCGAAAATATTTTCCAGGTAACTGAAATATTTTCTAAAGTGCCAGGAATATTTTTTTGGTGGTTGCTATATTTTTTAGCGGTGCCTGAAATATATTTTAGGTGATTGTAAAATTCTCTATTGTTGCCTAAAATATTTTTCGCGGTGAATGAAATATGTTCTACGTAGCTAAAATAATTTCTAGGTGCCAAAAATATTTTGCAGATGACTGGAATATTTTCTAGGTGTCAGAAATTGTTTGTAGGCTGATGGAGTATTTTTTATCTCCTCCTAAAATATTTTCTAGGTGACAGAAATATCTTTTAGGTTGCTGGAGTATTTTTTATCTGCGCCTAAAATATTTTCTAGGTGCCAGAAATATTTTGTAGGTAGCTGGAGTATTTTTTATCTGTGCCTAAAATATTTTCTAGGTGCCAGAAATATGTTGTAGGTTGCTATAGTATTTTTTATCGGCGCTTAAATACTTTCTAGGGGCCAAAAATATTTTGCAGATTACTGGAATATTGTCTAGGTGTCAGAACTATTTTTTAGGTGACTGTAATGTTTTCAAATGCTGCCTGAAATATTTTCTAGATATCAGAATTAGTTTGTAGGTTGCTGGAGTATTCTTTATCATCGCCTAAAATATTTTGTATGTGCCTAAAACATTTTTCGCGGTGAATGAAATATGTTCTACGTAGCCAAAATAATTTCTAGGTGCCAAATATATTTTGCAGATAGCTGGAATATTTTCTAGGTGTCAGAAATTGTTTGTAGGCTGATGAAGTATTTTTTATCTGCTCCTAAAATATTTTCTAGGTGTCAGAAATATCTTTTAGGTTGCTGGAGTATTTTTTATCTGCGCCTAAAATATTTTCTAGGTGCCAGAAATATGTTGTAGGTTGCTATAGTATTTTTATTGGTTCTTAAATACTTTCTAGGTGCCAAAAATATTTTGTAGATGACTGGAATATTTTCTAGGTGTCAGAAATATTTTTTAGGTGACTGTAATATTTTCAAACGCTGCCTGAAATATTTTCTAGATGCCAGAAATAGTTTGTAGGTTGCTGGAGTATTTTTTATCATCTTCTAAAATATTTTGTAGGTGCCAGAAATATTTTGTAGGTTGCTGGAGTATTTTTTATCAGCTCCTAAATACACTCTAGGTGGCAAAAATATTTTGTGAATGACTGGAATATTGTCTAGGTGTCAGAAAAATTGTTTAGGTGACTATAATATTTTCTAGCGCTGCCTAAAATATTTTCTAAGTGGCAGAAATATCTTACTGGTTGCTAGAGTATTTTTTATCATCGCATATAATATTTTCTAGGTGCCAGATATATTTTGTATGTTACTGAAACCTGTCTTAGGATCCTGAAAGATTTTGTAGATACCAGAATTATTTTTTAGCTGTCTCGGATATTTTTGTAAGTGGCTGAGATATTTTCCAACAGACCTGAAACATTATTTATTTGTCAGGAATATTTTCTAGCTGTGCCTGGAATATTTCCTAGCTTGCTAAAAATTCTCTAGGTGCCCGAAAGGTTTTCCAGATCTGCTTGTAAAATGTTATAGGTATCTTAAATATTTTCCAGGTCTCTTAAATCCGACACATCCTCGGATTTATTTCATCCAGTGAGAATTCTCATCTCAAAATGAGAGGGAATTTCTGCAAAGAATTAGATTAAAGTCAAATATCACAACTGGTCTTTGAATCAAGTTGCAGGTTCACCACTACAATGTAGACATCTAACTTTGCTGACAAGATTGTAGAAAGGACTAGTTGTTACTTTGATGCCTCACACGAGGAAAGGCGGATGAATTAGGCTAAGCAATCGGAACGTAGCCCTGGCCTGTCCAAACTCCGGAGGGCGAAACCTCATGATGCACCCCTCACCCCTAATTCCAGCAGTATCTCAAGATGAAAGCTAAGATGGCGCCCGCGGGGTCGCGGGTGGCAGGCGAAAGGGTATTTGTGTAATATTCCGTTTGTCTTGTCTTCGGAGCATCCGCTAATGCACACAACTCGAAACGGGACACTGGGAAGGGAAGTAAGACGCCAGGACAAGCAGCCAACAACGCAAGCTACCACCAGGATTGTTATTGTACAATTTGCTAAGCAACTAAGCAACAGAAGCAGCGCCTTGTCGAGTGTGAGTGAAGCACCTTTGGACATCAACCGGGTATCACACAGAGAACATCCCCCGTCCTCTGTCTTTCCTTCCACTTTGAGGTAGGAACATTTATTGGCCCGAATACTCATTTCCTCAAGGTTCTAAATTCATGAACGAATTTTGCCTTCGATTGAGAAAATTACCCAGGGGAATTTTAACGGATGGTGGCACTCCGAGATGAAACGATAAGTTGATATCGTTTTAAGAGGGAGATCTGATTAATCTTCTGATTCATTTGATACTTGGTCTAAAGTTTTGCTGTTGACCAAGATCAAAGCAAGGGACAAGACAGTCGGAGATCTAACTGCAAGCAGGCCAAGGTCTTTGCTGGATAATGCCACGTTGCTACAGTATTTCCCAACATGTCCCGAAGCGTTATATTATAAATCTAATTTCCTCGCTAATTATAATTAATCGTAAATTTCTAAACAGCGGGTGGAACTTTGATTAAAGCATTTTTCCCAAAAATCATATTCTCAAAGTCGGTGCCCCTCATAATAATTTACGAGGTAATGACGAAGCCTTTTTTAAATTTGTTAATATTTCTTTTTTTTACAATAACAAATTAGCCGATTTTTTTTTTCGTAAAAATCGCGTTCTTCCCTTCAAAGTGTTCCCAAAATTGAAAAATTAAAATTTCGAAATACCTTCTCGACATAACATAACCCCTTAATAACAAGAAAAAAAATTTAGAAAATAAAAGATGACGTTTTTGTCCTAAAAAACAATAAGAAGCATGTTCAATATATGATTTTAAATTTCGAAAATATTTAGCCTGTATAATTTGAAATGGAAACAGCCATATTAAATTTAGTATAACGATTTTTAATTTGAATTTCTATTTCCGTATTATCAGAAAAGTTAATGTAAAATGATGCAATCAAAATTTTTCTTAAGTCATAATATGAGAGTCTTTCAAATTTTAAATTAGTTAAACATTTTTTTAAATTTTTTATATTTTAATTAAAACTGTTAAATATTCTACTAAACTAATATAGATTTATATTTATTAACTATGTTAATAAATACTTTTTTTTTATTTAATAGAAATTTCGGAACAAATCATTTTTTTCAATAATGTAATAATTAATTAAGTTTTATCATTCATTATCAACATTGCCCAACTTAGCCTCGGCATTGCTAAAATAGACTAAAAATCTTACAGTTCTTTTTATCTAGAGTAAACACTTCTTGCTTTTTTCGGCTATATAAACCTAAGCTGAATAGGTTTTAAATTAGTGTGGTTTAAACAACGCATCTTCAATTATTGAAATCGTACCTGACATAACGTAAGTTGGTTAATAACACAGGCCGACAAAATTTTATTGCCCAATCAATGGAAGCTAATTCTTATAGGATTTTGTCAGTAGAATCCAAATTTGACCTTGAAATTTTTAGATTGGCTCTAGTTTTCAAGCAATTTTGGTTTAAATGTGTAAAAACACGCATTTTTGGTATTTTTTGAGTGTACGTAAAACAATAAAGCAAAACAATAAATCTGTCAGCATTGGACAAAATGTTGGCTCAAACATTACCCTTTTAGACCCAAAAACAAAAACCTAAGTATTATACATAACCTTTAATATCCAATGTGATGTACCTAGTCCCAGAAAAGTGATTAAAACAACATAACTTTTAATCATGTAAACCAATTTACGTAAAAATTTGTATCTGGGGATTTCTAGGGTCGCTGCTTACAAATCGGTTATCAAAATTTTTAAATTCAAAATGGCAGATCCAAAATGGGCGACAATTTCTTTTTAAATTTACATTTTTATAAAACATGGTATATAGAGGTTTTTGAGACCGCTGATTGTAAATCTGTTCTAAGGTTTTCAAAACCCAAATGGCGCACCTAATATGGCGGAAATTTTTTTAAAAAAATTCACATCTTAATGAAACTTTGTATTTGGAGGTTTTGCGAATACAGATTACGAATGTGTGATCAGGGTTTCAAAATTCAAAATGGCAGATACAATATGTCGTTCACCCGTCCAGTAAAGGAGAAATAAAAATGTCTTTACCAAACCAAAAAAGTTAAGATAAAGTTATCGTTGCCCTACCATTAAAGGTAAGATAAAATTACTTTCACTCGTCCAGTGAAGGAAAGATAAAAATTTCCAGACCCAACCAACAAAGGTAAGTCAAAATTGTCGTTACCCGACATTTTAAGGTTAGATAAAATGATTTTACCCGTCCAGTAAAGTACGCCAAGTAACATGTTTCAATTAAATCCGGTAGACTTTTAATCCTTTGTCAGCCATATTGGATCCGCCATTTTGAATTTTAAAAAACTAATGTCAGATTCGCATTTAGCGACCTTGAAAACTCAGGAGTAATGTGTTTCAAGTAAATATGGCAGATTTTTTATTTTCAGTCCGACATATTGGATCCTGCATTTTGAATTTTATAAATCTGTCAGATTCGTATTCAGCGACCCCAAAAACCCACAAGTAACATGTTCCTACTGGATCTGACAGATTTTTAATTTTTTGTCCGACATATTAGATCCGCTATTTTTAATTTTAAAAATTTATTGTCAAATTCGCATTCAACGACCACAAAAACCTCCAATTAACATGTTTCAATTAAATCCGGCAGATTTTAAATTTTTGTCCGACATATTGGATCCTCCATTTTGAATTTCAAAAATCTAATGTCAGATTCGTATTCATCAACCCCGAAAACCCCCCAGTAACATGTTACAATTAAACCCGGCAGATTTTTAATTCTTTGTCCGCCATATTGGATCCGCCATTTTGAATTTTAAAAATCTGATGTCAGATTCGTATTCAACGACCACAAAACCCCCAATTAACATGTTTCAATTAAATACGGCAGATTTTAAATTTTTGTCCGACATATTGGATCCGCCATTTTGAATTTTAAAAATCTAATGTCAGATTCGTATTCATCAACCCCGAAAACCCTCAAGGTAACATGTTTCAATTAAATCCGGCAGATTTATAATTTTTTGTCCGCCATATTGGATCCGCCATTTTGAATTTTTTAAATCTGATGTCGAATTCGTAATCAGCGACATCAAAAACTATTGAATACATTCGATTAAAAAAAAATTGTTCTGTATGAAAATATGTTGTATGTTTTTGATTAAGAGGAAGTTTGCGAACAAATTTTGCCTATAGCAGTGACGTCATTCACCATCACATGCTGTTAAAGTATGCAATACTTAAATTTTTTTGTTTTTGGGTCTCAAAGAGCAATGTTTAAGCTTGCATTTGGTCCTATGCAGGAAGATTTACTGTTGTGGTTTATTGTTTTACAGACATTCAAATAATGCCGAAAAGGCGTTTTTTTGCATATTAAAACCTAAATTGCTCAAAAAATTGGGCCAATCCAATATTTTCAAGGCTAAATTCGTATTCTACGGACAAAATCCTATAAGAATCGGCTGTGACATTTCAGGCAACATGCAGTTAATGAAATTTTGTCGGCCTGTGTAATTTATGTTTAAAAATACTATTTGCTAGTATTTATTTCATAAATGATTATTAGAAAACTTTGCAGATAAAATTGGTAATAAATCAAACAATATTTGAAGTACTTTTATTAAGGAAATTCTTAATTAATTACAAATTATATCATTAACCTACTACAAGGTGATATTGAAGTTAATCTAGGTTTTGCTCAAACATACCTGATTTTAAAATATTTAAATAAATTAATTTAACAGATATAATGCGTTGAAATTAACGTTTGTAAACTGCTACAATCTATATCAGATAATCTTCTATTTTTATTTTCTATAGTGGCCCAACTCTGATTACTTAGTTCAAATCTGACTAACTTTCTTTTTCTAAATTGCCTATAACTCCAAAACTTTTGATCCAAATTTTTTACAATGTTAAACAAAAACCTTGCATTTTAGTAGAACTTTCCAATAATATAAGAGAACTTACGAAATTCGGCCTACAGGAGATGTTATAGAGAAAAGTCAAAACTATGTTCAACTCTGACTACTCTCCCCTACATAAAAAGATTTTATTAATCATTTTAAAAATTCATAATTTATGTAATTTCATAATGATTAAAATGCCATAAATAGAGAAACAGAAAAATTGATCAATATCTCTGTAATTAATTTCTCATATTGAAAAATTAATACCTATAAATCTTGTGATTTCAGGCACAAAAATCTTGTTCAACTAAAAATAAAAAATGGCCATTTTCTTGAAGTACTTTCTTGTATTCATCGTTCTAGTACTTCAAGTTTTGACAATTTCTGCCGGAAAATCTTTTCATATCACCGCTGTGACACCACGACCACCCAGAAAATCAACACCACCGCCAAAGACAGAAATCCCAAATCATTAGAGCATATAAGTTTCATATAAATATAATTTAAAAGTGAAATTATACAAAACTATAAATTTACATTAGAAAATATGTACCTAACCTAAAATGAACTTATAAAGTATTAGTAAATAACAAAAATAATAAAATTTGTATTTCCAATCTTTTTGGCAAGACAATTTCACCCAAATAAATTGTTGCATCAGAAAAATATAATTACTCGAATCAATTCGTGAATATCAAGGGACTGAAGCGTTGGCGTGGTTTCGCGGAGTGACGTGTTTTGATATTAAAACGATGGGTCCGAAGTTGGTCTGGGACAGACAGATCAGAAACAAAGTAGTTAAAAGGAGTGGGAACTTTCTGGTGGATTGGAATCTCAGGGGTCGATTCTTCGACCACCCCGCCGTACAAAGCGAGCGCTTCGCAAGTGTACGTAGCGCGATTCGGACGTTTTGGCATCCGGACAAGCAGACAATCAACTCATCGAGGCGTGCGGATGCATTTTTATAATATATTATAGACTGCCCGATGCCTTTCTCCATATCATACGTCACTCATGATGTCAGTCGTTGCGAACCGAGAACGTACCGGGTGATCGCTTACACTCTTATATTCACCAAAATCAAAAATTCAATACCAAACATTTTCAATTTCCATTTTTTTCGTTAGACCCGACACATTGACAAGTTGTCACCAAACCTGATCAATTCACCAATTCGTAAAAAATATCCGAGAAAACCGAAAGCAGATCGGTACTTTTAACGTTAGATAATTCTTATTATGCTATCTAGTTCAATATATAATTGTTTTTAATTAGAGAAGAAGAGAATTTTTTCATTAAAACACTATTTTTAATCCAACAACTGTAACTGGTTAAACTGCAGTTGACATGAAGGCCTTGAACTTGGTTGTAAGTAGATCAGCTGTTTTCAGGATTGCAACCTAACAAGCGCGGGAAATTCAAAATATGTTTTTTGTATTAATTTCTTAAAAATATAAATTCTACGAAATACCGGGGGGTTATCTTAGATTCTGTTACTCCCTGGTACATAGAATTTATATTATTATTATTATATATACGCCTTAAAATCTAAATGCCTGGTAAATTATAATAATGAAACAAGGAGATACCGTGCTATGTTTTGTGACATCTTAACCTCAAGGTGTCTCCCTTTCTCATTTATTTTTGCGCACTCGTACCACGTGGTAATATTCTAAAGCAAAACTTTCTTTATAAAAAACTATATAATTAAGAAACAATTTCAATTTACTTTGAATTTTCCGCCAACTATCGAATTTCTTTTAACAAGGTTGGCAATCATGCTCCAGATATTATGAAGATAACTTCGAGCCATATGTCTCTAAACTGTAGTTTTACTTTTATCGAAATTTCATTATCTTAGTTAACAAATATCACTTTAGATCGTTATCTGTTAAAATCGAAATAAGAGATTGCAGATACCAATGCGTTTTCAGTTTTCTCGATTCGTGCTCTCTGATATTTTTTACAAGGTAGGTACACTGAAAAAAATACTGGGTTCACATTACACATTTGACTGTGGTTGACAGGTTAAGCCTAAAGCACAATGAATTGTAATCGCTAATCCTTAATCGTAAGAATGAGAGGAAGTAGGACAGACATATATCTCTGTCCTGCTTCCTCTCATTATTACGATTAAGGATTAGCGATTACGATTCATTGTGCGTTAGGCCTTAGCTAGTTCGACAACTATACGTATGAATTTCCCATAATGCATCGGAGCGCCACAGTCGATTTTACCTAACCCTAAAATGTCAAACACAGTTTCACGAATGTCAAGTGTTGCATCAAACAGTCTTATGACTAAAACACAAAATTGCATGCAGTTCCAAAATCAGCAATAAAATATAATTATGGTAGTTTCATCAAAAATATGTTTTTCATCGTATGAAGAAACACTCACAGAGAAAAGTCTCTTTTTGGAAAAATGTTTCGAAAAACTGTTGGGCAAGATTTGTTGGGTAGAAAATGGTATTAATTTAAACAAATTGGTGGTTGAGGGAATATGCAAATTTGTCTAATCGTTTGGACTGAGGAGCACCACCGGGTATAATTTTCAAATAGGTGTATCGGCCGTATCTGGATGTATCGCCGTACAGATAATTACCATCTGATAGAGTCCGTTGTCTGTTGGGAGGCTGATTTCATACTTGTTCTTATTGCTGGCCCGTCAAAGGCATCCCCGTGGCGGTAGGACGGCTCCGATCTCGGAGGGGGCCTTAGGGCCCCGTCGTAGTCACCCTTCAACCAATCACCGTCCCTTACTCTTGCGTACAGCCTGAAAGTATAAAAAAAGAGTCGATTAGATTCACCGTGAAACGATGCATCGACCGGTTAGAGGGAAATGGGGAGGCATTATGTTCGCTATTATGAATCAGGCCCGTTTCGATGGCCGCTTGAAATTCGATCCTCAAAAACTTGAAAGATCCGCCATTTCTAAAATCCTGCTTATTTCTATATCCAACAACAATTTTCAATTGTCTTTTAGTTCTGAAATTATTCCAGGGGGAAATTTTTCATCTTAGGAAAAAGGCTTCGGTAACTTTTTAAAAATAATTGATACTGTATTATTTATAAATAAATAAAAAAAATTATTTTAATACTCGAGAATAAATACGGGTATTAATAGATCATAAAATGTTTCAGAAGTCTGTGGATTAATTATATTGAAAGCGTCATGTAAAATATGAAATTTATGTTTCATACAATGGTCAGCGATAAAGTGCATCATAAAGTTAACCATTTCGAAACAATTGAAGGCAGGCTCGCGCGTGTACCACATGCCGATAATGCAGATACGTCGCAGCTGTTTCCCGAGCAGCGAGTGCAAATTCGATATCGCTGTGAGAATTCAAACTTTTTTCTGTTCAGGTCTATAAATTTTGCAAATTATTTGTTACTAAATTAAGAATATGTTTAATTGTAGTAATTTTAAATTGTGATTTATTGTTTTGTTTATTTGTTTTACTATGGTAATTTAACAAATTTAAAGAATTGTATTCATGGAATTTAAATGATTTTAAAATATATTAGACTATAGTGGGCAGTTTGTTTCTAAGTCTTATTTTATCGTCAATTATAAATATTTTTAACAATATATATAAATCTAAGTAAAGCACGTACATTTTTATAGAAGAAAAAAAATAAAATTTTAGAATTAAGAAAAACTTGAAATAAATAATTGAATTTAAAAAAAGAACTATTTTAAAAATTAATTGAAAAATTAAGAAAACAATTTAAAATTTGAGAAATAATTGAAAACTGATTAAAGCAATTAAAAATTGAATGAAATAATTGATTTTTGAAAAAAATAATTAAAAATAGTAGAAATAATTTGAAAGTTAAGTTACAAATTTTGGAAATTAACTGAAAAATAATGAAAG
Source organism: Ganaspis brasiliensis (assembly GCA_037103525.1). Taxonomy (NCBI): domain Eukaryota; kingdom Metazoa; phylum Arthropoda; class Insecta; order Hymenoptera; family Figitidae; genus Ganaspis; species Ganaspis brasiliensis. The sequence goes on along the minus strand of JAZKLR010000022.1, from coordinate 5,029,395 downwards.
CAATTAGAAATTGGGGAAAATAATTTCAAATAATAATAATAATTGAAAACTGATCAAAATAATTTAAAATCGAATAAAATAATTAAATTTTGAGACAAATAATTGAAAATCTGGTAAATTAATTGAAAAATAAAAAAAAACAATTAAAAATTCGGGAAAATAATTGAAAAATGATCAAAGTAATTACAAATTGAATGAAATAATTAATTTTTGAAAAAATAAATTGAAAATAGTAGGAATGAATTGAAAGTTCAGATAAAAATTTTGGAAGTTAACTAAAAATTAATGAAACCAATTAAAACTTGGGAAAAATAATTTCAAAATCATAGAAATATGATAAAATTGAAAGAACCAATTGAGTTATGAGAAAAATACTTGAAAATCTTACAAAACATTTGTAAATATGAGAATAATTAAAAACTGTCGAAAATAATTGAAAACTAATCAAAATAATTAAAAATTAAATAAAATAATTAAATTTTGAGCAGAATAATTGAAAATCTAAGAAATCAATTAACAATAAACACAGAATATACATTAAATAGTAAAAATAAATTGAAAGTTCAAAGAAAAAATTTGGAAATTAAATGAAAAATAATAGAAATTAAAAATTAGGGGAAATAATTTCAAACTCACAGAAATATGATAAAATTGATGAAACTAATTGAATTTTGAGAATAAGACTTGAAAATCTCATAAATAATTTTTAAATACGAGAATAATTAAAAAATTGTGGATAATAATTGAAAACTAATCAAAATAATTGAAAATTAAATAAAATAAATAAATTTTGAGCAAAATAATTGAAAATCTGATAAATTAATTGAAAAAAATCACAGAATATATAAAATAATAGAAGTAAATTGAAAATTCAGATAACAATTTTTGAAATTAATTGAACAGAAATGAAATCAATTGAAATTTTGTAAAAATAATTTCACATTGGCCAGAAATATGTTTTAATTAATGAAACTAATTAAATTCGCGAAAACTACCTGAAAATCTTATAAATTATTTGAAAAAATAAGTATAATTTAAAATTGTAGAAAATAATTGAAAACTGATGAAAATAATAAAAATTGAATAAAATAATTGAATTTTGAGCAAAATAATTAAAAAACTTTAAAATTAATTAAAAATAATATTAAATAGTAGAAATAAATTGAAAGTTCAGTTAAAATTTTGGAAATTAACTAAAAAATAATGGAAACAATTAAAAATTGTGGAAAATAATTTCAAAATCTCAGGAATATGTTAAAATTAAATAAACTGATTGAATTTTGTGAAAAATACTTGAAAATCTCATAAATAATTTGAAAATATATGAATAATTAAAAACTGATCAAAAAAATTAAAAATTGAAGATAATAATTACATTTTGAGCAAAATAATTGAAAATCTGATAAATTAATTGAAAAAAATCTCAGAATATATATTAAATATTTATAAATAAATTGAAATTTCAGATAAAAATTTTGAAAATTGTGATAGAGAATGAAAATAATTAAAAATTAGAAAATTTGGAGAAGCGAATGATACCACTATCGAAAAAATGGAGGCTATAATTGAAATAAAAATTAAAAATTTAATAATTCAAAATTAAGATAAATAATTAAAAATTTAGGAAATTAATCGAAAAATAATTAAAATCTGTAACAGTTGGATAAAATACTTGAAAAATGGTATAAATAATTAAAAATTGAAAAGAACATTTTAAAGTTCGGATAATTAATTTAAAATTAAAAAAAAAAAAATTTAAATTGAGAAAATTAATTGAAAGTTTAGGAAATTAATTAATATGTAGTGAAAAAAAATTTAAAATTGGAGAAAATAATTGTAAGATGATATAAATAATAGAAAAATGAACAAAATAATTTAAATTTGAAAAAATAGTTGAAAAAATTACGAATTGTATTTAAGAGGACAGGATATAAAAATAATGGTAAATTGAAAAAAATAATTGAAATTTGAGGAAAGTAAGTTTCAAGTTTAGCGAAGAAATTGAAGAAGAATTAAAATAATTGAAAATATAAGAAAATAATTGTAAAATCATGTTAATAATTAAAAATTCAAGTGAATAATTGATAGATGATGAAAACAAGTGAAAATTGTAGTACGTAATTAAAGTGATATATCTGAAAGAAAATTATTATAAAAATATTAAAATGATTAAAAAGTGAAGAAATTTTAAATTCATTTCAATTTTAATATTTTTGAAACATGGAATTGGTTGGATTTTTAATCAATGAAAGTTTTAATCAATTGAAGTTTGAAGAAATGAAAATTGAAGTATATTTAAAACTTGACACAATTTTAAAAATTTGAAGAATGATTTAAAATTTAAAGCAAATTTATAAAATATCTGGTGCCACTTTTTTTAGGTGTGGACAGAATTAATGAATGAATGTATGAAACTTGTAAAATCACTGCGGTAACTAAAAAAAAAAGCAAAAAAAAAATTTTTTTTTAAATAATTACGATATTATTTAACATTTTTTAATTAAAGAGAATAATTAAAAAATTGCAAAAGTAATCGAAAATAAATGAAAATTATTGAAATTTCAGATAAATAATCAAAATTTTTGAAAATTATGCCAAAATAATGAAAATAATTGAAAAATCGTTTAAAAAATTGAAAATTGATGACAATAATCTAAATTTTAGATAATAACTGAAAACTTAGGAAATTAATTGTAAAACGATGAAAGTGTTAAAAGATGAAGAAAATAATTGCAAAATAATAAAAAGAAATGAAAATTGGACAAAATAATTGAAAATTGAGAAGTATACTATATAGTTCAGGAAATTAATTCAGAAATTATTAAAAAAATTGAAAATTGAAAATAATAATTGCAAAATGACAAAAATAATGGTAAATTAAAAAATTAATTTAAATTTGCGATGAATAATTTGAGGAAGGTAAATTTAAGAATTAGGGAAAGAATTTAAAAGCAATTAAAATAATTAAAAATTGTATCAAATAGAAAATACAAAATTGTATTTTATGTAATTTATGTAACTAATTTTTATTAGTTTTTATTTTTATTACCATTCGTTTGAATTAAGCAATAAAATGTCATCTTGGATAACTTTTAACACAATTTTTAGCATTTTATGAAATGTAGTTTATCTGTTGTTTAAAAAAGAATTTTAATTTTGTTGATAATTCAGTATTCTGCATTAACTCAAGATGATAAAATGAATTTATTACCCTCCTAACCTCAATATTTTGACTACAAGTTATTTTTACTTTAATTCTTGTTTTTTTTAATCTGTAATTTTAATTTGTTCTTTTGAGACAGTTTTATATATTTTCCTCATTTTTATATTTTTCATTACAGCTTTTTATTTATGCTTCCTTTTTTGTACTTACGATAAAAAAGAATATAAGATATTTATAAAAAAATATCTTCTTTTTTTGTAATTTTACTCATTCTTGCTCTGAGGAAACCTGCATTCACGAATCACGAAACATTGACTTTTTTTATTTTTGACGACACCATATGCGTTGAAAATGTTGAAATAAACGACTCAAAATAACGCTATTTATTTTCTTGGATCAAAAAAACACATTTTTTGATAACCAAAAAAATAATAAACCCTTTCGGGAAATATTTTGTCCGTGAATCTACTTGGAGAATTGGGACCGAAACATTTTCAAAACGATCGAGGTGATCGAGAACAATGAAATTGTCACATGAGAGAAGATATTTCCAAAGGGGCCATTGTCACCTCTCAATCTCAAGACGGTTCATTCTCCCACGTAACATCTGATCGAACCCGTTTTTTTTCTTTTTATTCTCTACTCCTTCCCCGGGATAAGTATCTTACGTGAACCTAGATCTATGAATTTGAAAAAAAGAGAGAAAAAAGTTTATTTCAAATCTTCCAAGTGGAAAGACCTCTCTGAAAAGTTTGGATCCACTTGACCGACTTTATACGGACGTTTGTCAATTTCGCGGTGACACGCAGCGCTATTGCATTTTATAGCTGAATCAAAGTTCACTTTTTTGATATGCTCTTTATTCGTGTTTCCAATTCTCTGCTCCATATTCAAAGATAATATACGTGAGAATAAGATTCACAGTCATTTCTTCTCCAATTCAGTTTCTAATTTTCCTCTGACAGTGTCAAAAATTATTGCAATTACTTTTTTAATTTTTACTTTCGGTAAAAAAAAAATTATTCCACAAGGAGTCAGAATCCGCATGAGAGAACGTGATTGATGCATCATCTCGGATCGAAAAAAAGCAACTCAATAAGCTTGGTAATTGTTGATGAATAAATATAAGGGTCCCCACAAAAGAATAACTGAAAGCCTCGTAAGATTAAGACTCAAGTGGTCGTTGATCTCCTTTTTATTATGCATTGAATAACGAACAATAACGTAATTTATAACAACTACATTACCTTATTTGCAAGCTTGCATTTTTTATGTTCCTTATAATTAAGACGATATAGTTTTTTTTTTCAGAGACAAAAACCGGTGGGAAATACATTTTTAAAAGGAATTCTGCAGTAATGAGGGAAATGTTTATTAATAATATTAAAAAGTCGAGCTTGATAATTAAAAATGTAATTAATTTATCAAAGGGAAGAGCACGAAGAGAGAAACAAGGTAAGAATACTGTTTTCTTGGAGGATTAAATGTTGAAAGCCGTGGCACAAACGGACTTCCAATATATGATTTTTGTGAAGACGGAGGTTAAGCCATCCGTGAAAGAATACAGCGAGGATTCTTTTCTGATATAAAAATAATCTTCCAGAGCCACGATCTTCGATAGACACTCCCGCCTCTGTGATTTTGTATTAGAAGGAATACAGGTTTTCGACCTGCACACGCGAATGGATGATCCTTTTGTCAGTTTTGTGCCCTTGGTACGTTACAAGACGCAACGGGCTTTGTCAAATTCGTGAGAAGCCCTCGGGGGTTTCCCTAGTCGTTGACTCGTTTTCGATACGGATCGATTCATCGAATCAGATATGCTCTGCTTATACACAAAGTGCTTTCTGTGGTCAAAACATTCGAGATCAAAAGTCAACATCTTTTAGGATTTTTTAGATTTAATGTCCTTAGTATTTTTCTTTGAAGGTTATTTATACTTCATCCAGGTAATCTAAATTGAAGTTCCACATAAAGTTTACTTTTACATAAAGAAATATAATTCAATACATTAGTTGTAAATTTGAGGTTATGTTATAGAGGATACATTTTTTAAATAAACTGCAGTTTACAAGGGCGGCGACTAGTATATGGTACGTCTGCAAATTCCATAGAGCAAAAAATTCGCCCTATGGAATTCCATATGGCAAAATTACTGACAAAAAACAAATTTCTTAATAAGAATGTGGATGACAGAATTCACAATTCGAAGAAAATGATTAAAATTAAAAAAAAAAACATATTTTGTAAAAATAATTGAAAAATGACTAAAGAACTTAAAAGTTAATTAATAAATAATTTAACTAATTAATAACTAATATATAATAATTGTAATTGTAGTCTTGTTTATCTCAAATAGAATCTATAATTTTTTAAATTTTTTTTTACAAATGTTTATTATTTTCTTCAATATACAATTATTTCTATCAATTACTTTATTATTAAATTTATTTTTTAATTAATTTTGAATTCCTTTTTCTCATTTTCAATTATTTCTTTATTAATTTTCTAATTTTTATATTTTTTATCTCAAATTTTAGTTATTTTTTCAATATACAATTATTTTTACAATTCTGCAATTATTTTCTTATATTACAAAAATATGTAGAAATTTTTTCAATTATTTTTCAAAAACTATAATTATTTTTTTCAATTTTAAATTATTTTTATTACTTTACAAATATTTTCTCCAATTTTATATTATTTCCATTATTCTTCAATTAATATCTTAGATTTTAAAATATTTTTCTCAAATTTTAATAATTTTATTTAATTTCAAATATTATTGTTATCATTTTGCAATCAATTTTTTCAATTTTCAATTATTTATCTCATTTTTCCAACATTTTTTTTTAATTTTCATTTTCTTTTATATTTTTTCATTACTATTTCTAATATTCAATTATTTTTTAATTAATTTTGAATTTTTTTATAATTTATCACAACTTGCACTTATTTTTTTAATATAAAATTATTCTTATCATTCTGAAATTATTTTCTTTCATTACAAATATATATTGCAATTTTTTTAATTATTTCTCAAAAAATTACATTATTTTCTTCAATTTTTAATTATTTTTATTACTTTGCAAATATTGTCTCGAATTTTTGAATATTTTCATTACTTTTCAATTATATTTCCTCGATTTTGAAAGATTGTTCTCAAATTTGAATAATTTCTTTCAATTTTTAATTAGTTATTTATTATTTTGCAAGTATTGTCTCGAATTTCGTATTAGTTTTAGTACTTTTCAATTAATGTTCTACACTTGAAATATTTTTCTCACATTTCAATAATTTTCTTTAATTTCCAATTATTTTGTTATCATTTTGCAATCAATTTTTTCAGTTTTTTATTAATCTCACTATTCATTCCTCAATTAAATATCTAAATTTTCAATTATTTCTCTTATTTATCAAATATTTTTTTCAAAGTTTATTTTCTTTTATCTTTTTGCATTTATTTTCTCCACCTTTTAACTAGATACATTAATTATTTTTTAATTAATTCCGAATTTTTTTATAATTTATCACAACCTGCACTTATTTTTTCGATATACAATTATTTTTATCATTCTGAAATTATTTTCTTTTATTACAAATGTATGTTGCAATTTCTTTAATTTTTCTCAAAAAAAAAATATAATTATTTCTTTAAATTCCAAATTATTTTTACTACTTTGCAAATTTGGTCTCGAATTTTTTATTATTTTTATTACTTTTCAATTAATTTCCTACTTTTTAAAATATCTTTCTCAAATTTTAATAATTTTCTTCAATTTTCAAGTATTAATATTATCATTTTGTAATTATTTTCTTCAATTTTTAATTATTTTAATTACTTTGCAAATATTGTCTCGAATTTTTGATTATTTTCATTACTTTTCAATTATATTTCCTCGATTTTGAAAGATTTTTCTCAAATTTTAATAATTTCTTTCAATTTTTAATTAGTTATTTATTATTTTGCAAGTATTGTCTCGAATTTCGTATTAGTTTTAGTACTTTTCAATTAATGTTCTACACTTGAAATATTTTTCTCACATTTCAATAATTTTCTTTAATTTCCAATTATTTTGTTATCATTTTGCAATCAATTTTTTCAGTTTTTTATTAATCTCACTATTCATTCCTCAATTAAATATCTAAATTTTCAATTATTTCTCTTATTTATCAAATATTTTTTTCAAAGTTTATTTTCTTTTATCTTTTTGCATTTATTTTCTCCACCTTTTAACTAGATACATTAATTATTTTTTAATTAATTCCGAATTTTTTTATAATTTATCACAACCTGCACTTATTTTTTCGATATACAATTATTTTTATCATTCTGAAATTATTTTCTTTTATTACAAATGTATGTTGCAATTTCTTTAATTTTTCTCAAAAAAAAAATATAATTATTTCTTTAAATTCCAAATTATTTTTACTACTTTGCAAATTTGGTCTCGAATTTTTTATTATTTTTATTACTTTTCAATTAATTTCCTACTTTTTAAAATATATTTCTCAAATTTTAATAATTTTCTTCAATTTTCAAGTATTAATATTATCATTTTGTAATTTTTTTCTTCAATTTTTAATTATTTTAATTACTTTGCAAATATTGTCTCGAATTTTTGATTATTTTCATTACTTTTCAATTATATTTCCTCGATTTTGAAAGATTTTTCTCAAATTTTAATAATTTCTTTCAATTTTTAATTAGTTTTATTATTTTGCAAGTATTGTCTCGAATTTCGTATTAGTTTTAGTACTTTTCAATTAATGTTCTAGACTTAAAATATTTTTCTCACATTTCAATAATTTTCTTTAAATTCCAATTATTTTGTTATCATTTTGCAATCAATTTTTTCAGTTTTTTATTAATCTCACTATTCATTCCTCAATTAAATATCTAAATTTTCAATTATTTCTCTCATTTATCAAATATTTTTTTCAAAGTTTATTTTCTTTTATCTTTTTGCATTTATTTTCCCCACCTTTTAACTAGATACATTAATTATTTTTTTAATTAATTTCGAATTTTTTTATAATTTATCACAACCTGCACTTATTTTTTCGATATACAATTATTTTTATCATTCTGAAATTATTTTCTTTTATTACAAATGTATGTTGCAATTTTTTTAATTTTTCTCAAAAAAAAATATAATTATTTCTTTAAATTCCAAATTATTTTTACTACTTTGCAAATTTGGTCTCGAATTTTTTATTATTTTTATTACTTTTCAATTAATTTCCTACTTTTTAAAATATATTTCTCAAATTTTAATAATTTTCTTCGATTTTTAAGTATTAATATTATCATTTTGTAATTAATTTCTTCAATTTTTAATTATTTTTATTACTTTGCAAATATTGTCTTGAATTTTTTATGATTTTCATTACTTTTTAATTAATTTCCTAGATTTTGAAACATGTTTCTCAAATTTTAATAATTTTCTTTAAATTTCAATTAATTTTGTTATCATTTTGCAATCAATTTCTTCATTTTTTTTATTAATCTCACTATTCATTCCTTAATTAAATACGTAAATTTTCAATTATTTATCTTATTTATCAATTAGTTTTTTCAAATTTATTTTCTTTTATCTTTTTTGCAATTATGTTCTCCACCTTTTAAATATATGAATTATTTTTCAATTAATTCTCTAAATTTTTATTTATTATCTCAAATCTAAGTTACTGTATCCACGATTTAATTCTTTAATCATTCTTCAATTTTTTTTCTCATATTCCAATACTTTGGACAATTTTTGATTATTTTTTTGTTAATTTGCAATGATTTTCACAAATTTTATATTATTTTGATTATTTGTTGATTAATTCCGAAAATTTCCATTATTTCTCTCAAATTTTCATTATTTTCTCCAATTAACGATTATTTGTATCGTTTTTCTTCAATTTTTAATTACTATTCTTATCATTTTGCAATCAATTTCTGCAATTTCCAATTATTCTCACTATTCATTCCTCAGTTAAATTCCTAAATTTTCAATTATTTATCTTATTTTTTTTTCAATTTTTATTTTCTTTTATCCCTTTGCAATTATTTTCTCGACCTTTTAAGTAGATATATTAATTAGTTTTCAATTTATTTCCTTAATTTTCATTTATTATTTTAAATCTAAGTTATACTCCTCACTTTTCAATGTTTCAATCAATCTTCAATTATTTTTCTCAAATTTTATCTTAAATATTAATTACGTTCTTCAATTTTTAATTATTTTTTTTGATTTGCAATGATTTTCACTAATTTTATATTATTGTGAATATTTGTTGACTAATTCCGAAAATTTTAATTATTTCTCTCAAATTTCCATTATTTTCTTGAATTTACCATTATTTCTATAATGTTGTAATTATTTTTCTAAGTTCAATTTTTTTCGACATTTTTCAATTATTTTTCTAAAATTTTATATTATCTTGATTATTTGGTCTTTATTTCTGAAAATGTACTTAAAATCAAATAAAATTGTCAACTTTTGAATTTCAATAATTACGCTAATTAAGAAACTCTTTAATTTATTATTGTTTTATTTCTCTTCCCCCTCCCTCGGTCGGTATTAAGTTTGCAGATGGCAAAAATTTACAAGTCGCCGCCCCTGGCAGTTTAGGAACGTAAGCCTTGATTTTGTATTACTTTCTGAAAAATATAAATTGGACGAAATACAGGGGGTTATTTTAGATTCTCTTACCTCCCTGTATTTCGTCCAACTTATATTATTATTATAATTGAAAAATTGGGAATTGAGGGAAAATGATACTGATTCAGAATTAGAGAGTATTATATATATTAGTTTATACATTATTCCCAATGGTGTACTAGATTATATTAAATTAGATTGAAATAAATAATTGCGACTAATAGACATCCTTTACGAGCCTCTAGTTTAAGTTTGAACGTGGCTCAGCAACGTGCTGAGTAATCAAACAATTACAGGGAAGATAGAGAGGGGTAAAGGGACGCCGCCTGCTTTTCTGTTACAGCAGGGCGGAAATCGTGATGAGGAATAGGTTAGAAAGGGGAGGAATCGAGACGAAGGTACCAAAATTCAGGAAACCCGAACGCAGGACCCAGCGATTTCAACAAAATAGCGCTTACCAGTCGATATTATCGCTGCTAAGTTCGGCAGCTTGAAACGCGACCTAATTGACTGTTAAATTATCGTACCAAGGAAATTTCACCCTCTGTCTTAACCCTTTCTCTTTCCTCTCGTATTTACACTCCAGGCAGTTTTAGCTCTGTCTATTAACGGTACATTTGACATTTTAAAAAATTGGGGGCCTCTACAATTTTGGAGGCCCCGGAGGAATATTTTGGACGTCTAGCAAATATTTCAGCAACCTAGAAAATATTTCAGGCACCTGGAAAATAATTCAGGTCCTTAGAAAATATTTTAGCGACTTAGGAAATATACCAGGCACAACTGAAAAATATTCTAGCTACTTGCAAAATACTTCAGGCGTCGCTAGGAAATATTCCTGATACTTATAAAATATCTGAGACTTCGAAAAAATAGTTTTGGCATTCATAAAATATTTCCGCCTCTTGGAAAATATTTTAACCGCCTAGAAAATTTTCCAGACATCACTAGACAATAATCTGGCTATTTGCAAAATACTTCAGGCACTACTAGAAAATATTCCAGCCACCTACAAAGTGTTTGAGCGAGAAATAAAAAAATTTCAGGCATCTAGAAAATATTTCAGCAATCTAAAGAATATTTCAAACCCCTAGAAACTTTTTTTGGAGCTTAGAGAATATTTCTGGAACCTAAAAAATACTTTTAGTAGCGCTAGTAAATATTAGTCACCAGCAAAATACTTCTGGCACCTAGAAAATATTCAAACTTATAAAATACTCCAGTCACCTACAGAATAATTTTTTAGGCAGAAATATTTTGCAGATGACAGGAATATTTTGTTTAGCGTTTGAAATATTTTTTAGTTGTGAAAAAATATTTTAAACGCTGCTAAAATATCTTCTAGGTTCCACAAATGTTTTATAGACAGCTGGGATTTTTTTATCAGGGTCTGAAATATTTTCTAGTTGATAAAAATATTTTGTACCTACCTGAAATATTTTCTAGATGCCTAAAATATTGTCTGGGCATCTGAAATATTTTTTCCACCGCTGCCACCTTACTAAAAACGCAAGTGCTCACGCGTATGCTTCAGTGTCGATCGGTCAAAAAGCGCAGGATAATTTAAAGAACTTTTTAGCATTCTTTAGCCTATTTTCTAAGTGCCAAAAAATATTTTACACGATGCTAAAATATTTTCTAGGTTCCACAAATATTTTGTAGGCAGTTGGGATTTTTTTTATCAGCGTCTGGAATATTTGCTAGATGCCAAAAATATCTTGTAGCTACCTGAAACATTTTCTAGACGTCGGGAATATTTTCTAGATGCCAAAAATTTTTTCCACCTACCTGAAACATTTTCTAGACACCTAAAATATTGTCTAGGCATCTAAAATATTTTTCCCACCGCTGCCACCTCACTGAAAACGCAAGTGCGCACGCGCAATACTTTAGTTACGATCGATCAAAAGCGCGGGTTAATTTAAAACGCTTTTTAAAATAAAATAAAAAATAATAATCTGTAAATTGAGAAATAAACAATAATGTATAAAGCGATATCATGCTGACCTTTTGAAATAAACTAATTAGTGGTAAAAATCAGTAAATGATTCCCACAAACCGTCTTTTGTTATTTTCTAATCCTTCCGGACGCCTCTCGCAGTTCCTGTCTTCATTGTGCTTAGGCCAAAAAAGACATAACGTTAATCTCAGCAGGTGGGCTATCTTTACTGGTCGTAAAACTTATAAAAGAGACCCTGGAAAGTATTTACAGAAAATTGAAAACTTGACGCGATGCATATTCATGCGCCAAGGTTTAATATATATTTTACGGTCAGTTCTTAGTACGTAAATACTCGTATATCTATAGCAAAGTAGCAGCCACAATGGTTTTAAATTCCTTCCTCTTAAAAAAAAAAAAAAATTCACCTGTCCTCAATTTTTTTATAAATGGCTATCCCCCTTTTTATGAATGGCGAAACACCCTTTGTCATAAATAGCCCATTCTATGCTCTTAAATGACTAAATCTTTCTCTCACAAAATAACAAAATCTTTTTCATTTTAAAAAATTCTCTTTTCTCTTTAAAAAATTCTCTTTTCTTTAAAAAACAATTCGATTGTCAAAAATCAGAGAATTCGAAAACAGTTTGCAGACATTGGGTTGAGACGTTCGAGAATGCGGTGCATTTTTCAAAATCGGATTTTCATGGGTATTAATTTGCCAAGTAAATGAGCGCGAGAAACAGACTGGTATGGGGAAACTTATGGCACCCCTTCGAAAATTGATTTTAATCGAGAGTCGAGTCGTGATTCGAATTTACGACAGAGCTGGGTTGTTCGACTGGTCGATTTAAGGCCGTTCGACGTTCCAAACGAAATGGTGATTAACATAAAGTGCTAATAACGTCCGAGCGTCGAGGTTTTCTATAACGAAGCTTTTTTTTCACGGTTTATGCGCCCATTAGCTTTTACGATCGAACCGAGAAATAGCCGAACGATGACTCCCAGGGGGTCCTTCTTTCCTTCTTCTCTCCCTTTTTTCTTATACCCTTTTCTTTTCGCTCTTTTCCATATCTTTTCTCGTATTTCCCTTTGTTTCTCGTATCCACTGCTAAAGATCAAAATCTTATACTCAATCACACATCGTTTAAGGCCAATAGCACCCAAAATTGGACAATTTTTTTTAAAATGAACATTATTTGTAAATATTTTTGTACTTCAACTTATCTGTATTGTTTATTTTCATATTTTCCTGTGACGAACCTTTTATGAAGATTATGAAAAAGATTTGTGATGGAGATGAAGAGCCATATTGGAAGCGTGGGAGTTATTATAGAAAGTCGAGGTTGACTCAAATTCCCTAGGGTTTAAGGCTTGAGTTATGGTACGACCCTGGGTAGGTGATCTTCATCAAAACTGGTCTCCATGATAATCGAAATCTGAATAAATAAAAATATTCTCCAGACCCGCCAGTCTGTCAATTTCCTCTAATCCACGTCACCCTTTGATGAAACTCATTTAGGATAATCGATTTCGAGTTTGGGAATAATTTTCAGACTTTGGGAAGTGTAATTTGAAATATTTTTCAAGTTTCGAATTGGAATAATATTTGCCAAAAATGGAGTTGTTTATTGGTAACTTCACACTTTTTAATTTTCAAATCCAACTTTACGTTTCTCACTTTCCGTTTTCACTTTTTAATTTCCAGTTGCGTTTGTTTTACTTCCCACTTTTTATTTGCCAATTTCACTTTTTCACTTTCCGTTTCTCACTTTCCTCTTTCCACTTCTCACTACTTATTTTTCACTTTTAACTTTCCATTTTCCACCTTTAATTCTTTAATTTTCTTTTCTTACTTCCCACTTTACACTTCTTAATTTCCTCTTCCTACTTATCACTTACCACTTTATCTATTCCATATCCCTACTTTTATTTTTCTCTTATCACTTTTCACTTCTCATTTTCCTTTTTTAATTTCCACTTTCCTCTTCCCATTTTTTTACTCCTTACTTTTCTCTTCCTACTTATCACTTACTACTCTACATTTTCCATTTTACCTATTTTATTTTCCACTTTTTACTTGTCGCTTTTTACTTCCCACTTTCCAATTTCGTCTTCCCACTTTTCAATTACCATTCTCCACTTTTAATTTCCACTTTCATCTTCCCATTTTGTTACTTACTTTATCTGTCTATTTATCACTTACCACTTCACATTTTCCATTTATCTTACTTTATTTTCCACTTCTAACTTGTTATTTTTTACTTCCCACTTTCCAATTTCTAACTTCCTCTTTCCATTTTTTTCCTCATGTTCCATTTTTAATTTCCACATCCATCTTCCCACTTTTTCACTTCGTACTTTTCGTTTTCACTTGCCGTTTTTTACTTCTCACTTTACAATTTTCTTTTCCCACTTTTCACTTCCCATTTTCCAATTTCCTCTTCGCACTTTTTACTTCTCATTTTTCACTTTTAATTTCCACTTTTTTCTTCCCACGTATTCTTTTCTTACTTTTTTCTGCCTTATCACTTGCCCCTTCATATTCTATTCATATTCATATTTTTTATTTCTCTACTTTAATTTTCCAGTTCTCAATATTGTCGATTTTTACTTCCCTCTTTCCAATTTCTTCTTCCCACTATTCTCTAACCATTTTTTACTTATCTCTTTCCACTTTTTCACTGCTTACTTTTCCCTTCCTACTTATCACTTATTTCTCCAGATTTATCATTTCCCTTATTTCATTTTTTAGTTTTCACTTGTCGCTTTCTACTTTCCACTTTTTAATTGACTCTTCACATTTTATTCTTCTTAATTTCATCTTCCTACTTATCACTTCACATTTTCCACTTCCCAATTTCCTCTTCCCACTTTTCACTTCTCATTTTCCACTTTTAATTTCCACTTTCTTTTTCCCAGATTTTCTCTTCCTCCTTATCACTTACCACTTCACATTTTCCATTTTCCTTATTTTATATTCCAGTTTTCATTTATCGCTTTTTACTTTCCGCTTTCCAATTTGCTCTTCCTAACTTTCTTTTACCATTTTTCACTTTAGTTTACACTTTCCTCTTCCCACTTCTTCACTTTTTATTTTTCCCTTCCTACTTATTACTTACCACTCCACATTTTCCATTTCCCTGGTTTTTTTTTCCAGTTTTCACTTGTCCGTTTTTACTTCCCACTTTCCATTTTCCTCTTCCTACTTTTAACTTTTAATTTTCACTTTTCTCTTCCCACCTTTTCTTTTTTTACTCTTCTCTTCCTACTTATCACTTACTACTTCACATTTTCCATTTCCCTTATTTATTTTCCAGTTTTCACTTGTCCCATTTCACTTCCCATTTCCCAATTCTCATTTTTTTCAATTCCTACTTTCTAACTTGCACTTCCTTCTTCTCGTTTCTTTCATCCCACTTTTTAATTCCCTTATCTCACTTTTTATCGGGTAAATGAAAAAATTGATATGAAAAGTGACAAGCAGATTGTGAAAAGTGAAAATTAAGATGTAAAATATAAAAAGTGGAAAGTGAAAATTGAAAAGTGGGATGTGAAATTTAAAAACTAAGAATTGAAAAGTGTGACGAAAATAAGAAAATAAAAAGTAAAATATTTGCACTAGAAAGTGAAAAGGGAATTGAGAATTAAATCATTTAATATTATTTTTTATTTCTTTTATATAGAATGAATTTATATACCATAAATTGACAAAAATGCTTCTTTTCTGCCGATGAGAAAGATATTTAATCGAGCGGATTAACTGAGTTCTTTGGGATTTCCTGTCTAGTCAGATTTTGAAAATGATCGACATGAAAGCTAGTTCGACCTGGTTGTCAGTTTGACAGGATTGACTTTAAGGTTTACACCTCGCTTTGTACATCGAGTCTAGCTGTCTGTCCCTTATCTTGCACGAAGTCCAGCATACCGGCGCTGGTAATTATCACCGCCCGCTGAGTCTGGAAAGTCAGTAAGAAACTCTGACATCTATTGGAATCCTCTTCGACAACTAAATATCGAAAAACGAACAAAAATCTAAATTACAAATTTAAAAACCTCATTCCACAGTCTTAATTACGTAATAAACAATCCGCTTTTATTCCTTTATATTTTATTGCATTATTTCAATCAATTTTTAACCAACTATATAATCGTAAAATTTTGTAATAAACGTTATAGTGATTTTATATTGAAAATCCAATAAATTTGGATTGGTTAACAATGTCAATAAAATGTTAATTGTTTTTTTCAAGACTTGTATTTCCTAATATAATTTACAGTTTTGTTGCAGTCTTGATGGGGAAAAAAAACAAGTTCAACAATAAAAGAAATGTGTAAAAAGAAAACCGAGGTGGGGTTTAACCAAAATCGGCAAAAGGTGTAATTAACATTTCCAGAAAGACTCGAGTTCGGAATAGTGGAAGAGTTGATCTTGGTCGAAATTAGCTGTCCATCATTAATTAAGTTTCAATTTAATCACAGCTCGAGCCAATCGAACGTCTTAAAATCCGTTTCGACCGCTTCTACTGTGCAAATTACTGATCAGCATCACGATCTTTTATTTCGCATCTGGAGCACTCAAGTGCAGTCTGTTAATTACCGTAACCATCAATCAAGTAGAATTTTAATTAAAATATTATTTAAACACGTATCATACAAACTTTCAATCATCCATCATGCGCGCAATTCATGTAATCTTGTATTTATTATTATATTCAATAATCCACAATTTCTCTCCTTGTAACAGTTAAATTTAATTTAATTTTACATTCTCCCTGTTAGTTATTGAATATTTACCTCATTTTTGCCTCTGAACGTGGTTTTTTTATTTTTAAGACAATTTTGAGCTTGTTGACACCACCGACTTGAAAAACTGGATTAAAAGAAAAGCCTATTTTAAACTTGGGATAAAAATTATACTTCTTCTTTAAACAAATTTTTATAAATCACCACTGTAAACAGGCTCATAAAACAAGTCTCTTCTACGAACGAATCAGAAATTAGTGAATATTTGCAAATTGTAGCAACGTATTAAATTCCGGCCAAACCTGTCCAAATTCAACTCATCAAAAAATATATCCCTCGTATTTTTAATTCCCACTTGCCCCTTTAACCTCTTTTTTTATTTTATTCCCTTTTCTCTTGATGGTTTCGACCATTGCAGAGATTTTATCATTGAGATTTAGAATGTGACTCGTCAATCTGGTAGCGCGAATTCGTTTATTCTTAGAATTCGACTACTAATTGGTTGGCGCGCCTTTAACGCAAATAAAAATGCAATCAAGTTGTTTTTAAATCGCGCAAAATCTGTTTTATGCGAAAATATCTATTTTGATTTTTAATTACAGTCTTCATTTATTTATGCTTATTTCTAATTTATTGGGATTTTTGGTTTCTCGCGTTTATTTTATATTATGGTAATTTCACTTCAGTTTTATTTAGTTTCACTTTCATGACTCATTTTCATTTCACTTCCACTTCACCTTGTATTTCACTGTGATATCATTTCACTTTCGCTGCAATTTTATTTCGCTTTCACCCCACTTTTTTTTTACTTCGACTTCACTTTCATTTCAGTTTCATTTTCGTTTCACCCTAATTTTATTCCACTTCCACTTCACTTTCATTTTCCTTTCACCCTACCTTTATTTCACTTCCACCTCACTTTCATTTTCCTTTTACCCCACTTTTATTTCACTCCCACTTCACCTTCATCTCACTTTCATTTTCCTTTCACACCACTTTTATTCCACTTCCACTTCACTTTCATTTTTCTTTCACCCTCCTTTTATTTCACTTCCACCTCACTTTCATTTTCCTTTCACCCTACTTTTATTTCACTTCCACCTCACCTTCATTTCACTTTCATTTTCCTTTCACCCCACTTTAAATTCACTTCCACCTCACTTTCATTTCACTTTCATTTTCCTTTCACCGCACTTTTATTTCACTTCCATTTCATTTTTGCCTCAACACACATTCACTTTACTTTCACTTTCCCTGCATTTCAAACAATTATGATTTAACATATAATTTCAATTAAATAATAATAATCTCCGTAAACTCCTGAAGTTAGTTAGTATGTATTTATATTTATTCATCTTTTTCTGTTCACGTTTTAAAGTCTTAAGTGAAGTTAGTTAGTATTAATATTTATTCATCTTTTTCTGTCCACATTTTAAAATCTGAAGTGAAGTTCGTCCCTGTTATTTTATTTTGTTGTTCTGCTTTTCAATTGTCATTTGTGTACAAAAAAAGTTTTGAAAAATGCTTTAAAAATTTATTATGGTTCTTGAAAAAGTTTAAAATATATACACATGCTGTTAATTTCCTAAATTTTCAGTTATTATCTCAAATTAAGATTATTGTCATCAATTTTCCATTATATAACGATTTTATAATTATTTTCTTTTGCTTAAAAATAAATTCTGCAATGTTTCTTGATTTTCATCATTTTATAATTATATTCATTATTTTGTCATTACTTTAAAAAATTTCAATTATTTATCCGATATTGCAATTATTCTCATCAATTTTCGATATTTCTGCAATTTTTTAATTATTCTCTTTAATTAAAATTTTTTAAGTAATTTTATAATTATTATTTTTTTTTAAACATATACTCTCTGATCTTTTCAGTTATTTCTCTCAAACTTTATCAAACGTTTTCAATTTTCATATTTAAATTATTTTCATAATAATGCCCGTTTATGTAAATAAATAAATAAATAATTCAATTTTCTTTCTCAATCTTAAATTATTTTCAACATATTTCAATTATTTTTTCAATTTTGAATTAATTTTATTATTTTTTAATTATTTTTCTCGATTGTGAATTATTATTCTCATTTTCTAAAATTATTTTCTAAGATTTTTAAGTATTTTTCTAAAAATTCAAATATTTTATTCAATTTCTAATTATTTTCATTTTTTATCAGAATTTAAAATTTTTGTTATTAATTAACAAATTTCAATTATTTTCAGCTTTCTTCGAGACTTATCTCCAATTTTTAGTTTTTCTCATTTTATAGAATTAATTTCTAAAATTTGTTTATGTATATTTCTCAAATGTCTATTATTTTCTTCAAATTTTTAATTATTTGTATAATTTTTCAATTATTTCTCTCAATTTTTAATTATTATTTTCAATTTGTAAAATTTTGTTTAAAGATTTTTAAGTGTTCATCTTAAATTTGATTATTTCTTCAATTTGTAATTATTTTTATTTGATTTCACAATTTCTTTAATTTACAAATTTTTTTATTAATTATTTTAAATTTTAATTATTTATATAGCTTTCTTTAGTTCTTTTCTCCAATTTTTAGTCATTCTCATTTTCTAAAATTATTTTTTAAGATTTTTAAGAATTTTTCTAAAATTTCAATTATTTTCTTCAATTATTTTTTCTTTATTTAAAAAAAATTCTTTAGTTTTTTTCAGTTATCACACTTAAATGTAATTTCTTTTATACAACTTATCATTGTTTGTATCATATTTAAATTATTTTCGTCAAGTTTTAAAATTTAAAAACATTTTTCAATTATTCTCCAAAATTTATTTTCTTCAATTTTCAATTCTTTACATTTATTTCATAATTTCAAAAATTGTTAACTATTTATCTGACTTTTCAATTATTTCATTATTTATATTATTTTCTTCAATTTTCAATTACTTTCGTTCTTTTTCTCATTTTTTTTCATAATTGCTAAAAACTTGTTCTGTTCAATTTTAAATTATTTTCTTTTTTTTTCATTTATTTTCTCTAATTTTTAATTATTTTCTTTTATTTCAATGAACTTCTGAAAGTTTAAAGTATTTTTCTCAAATTATGTTTAACTTTCTTTTATTTAAAATATTTTTTGTAATTTGTTTAATTATTTTCTCAAATTTTAATTATTTTTTTTTCAATTTTAATTTATTTATCTCAATTTTTAACCACGTTTTTTTAATTTTCAATTATTTTCTCTAATTTTTCATTATTCTATTTCGTTTTTATTTACTTTTAAGATTCTGAAGTATTTTTCTCAAATTTTAATTATTTTCTTTAGGTTTAAAACATTTTTATGATTGTTTAAATTACTTTCCCCAATTTTTAATTGATTTCATTTTTTTTTCAATTAATTTGCAAAATTTGCAATTATTTTGTTTAATTTCAATTATTTTTTGCAATTCTTTTTAATTCTAAAATATTATAAATTTTGTCCTAAATAAATATTTATTTTATTTATATTAATGATTTTTAAATATTATATTTAAAATATTTATTTCTTCTTATTAGATAAATAGTATTTACCGATTTATTATATTTATTATTGTATTTTATAATTTTTGAAATGAATGAAAAACTAATCGCGCGCTTGCGCGCGTTTTATTTTGCTAGTATTCTAATAATTTACCAAGCATAAACCTTTTTCAGAAAGAAAAAGAATTTTTTTCTGGTTTTAAAAATTGTTACAATTTCTAACAAATTTTATTTAGATTTTCACATACAGAAAATTCTCTTTATTTCTGAAAAAACGCAAACTATTAGGAAATTGAAATTTTGAAACTAAGTGGAAGTAAGTGTAAAGAAAAAAATGGGATGTAAAAATCAATATCAAGTGAAGTGAGAGTGAAAGGAAAGTAGGGTAAAAATAAAATAAAACTGAAATGAAAGTGAAGTGTAAGTGAAGCGGATGTGAGGTGAAAGTGAAACGATAGTGAGGCGAAAGTGAAATGAAAGTGAAGTGATAGTGAAATAAAAGTAGAATGGAAGGAAAATAAAGGTGAAATGAAAATCAGATGAAGGTGAAATGAAAATGAGATGAAAGTGAAATGAAATTCAAGCGAAAGTGAAATAAAAGTTATGTAAAAGTAAGGTGAATTGAATGTATGTTGAGAGGAAAATGATGTAACGTGCACATGAATATAAGGTGAAGTGAAAGTGAATATAATGTGAAGTGGAAGTGAAATTAAAGTGAAGAGAGAGTGAAATGAAAGTGAAGTGAAAGTGAAATAAAAGAGGAGAGAAAAATAAATGAAAGTGAAACGTAAGCAAAAAGAAAATGAAAGTGAAATGAAAGTAAAGTGTAAGTGAAATGAAAATGAAAGTGTAAGTGAAATTAAAATGAAATAAAAGTGAAATTACAAAAAACCACCTATAAATCACATTTTACAAAAGACACTTATTTCACGAATTGTCAAGAGTAATTTAATTCTCTCTCAGAACGTATCTATCAGTAAAATACGCGCACTGAATAATTCAAGCTCAGATGGCCAATTTCGTGCTTGATAAATGATCACCAAAAGGTCATTCGACAAAGTTTGTGTTCGACGTCTCGAGATATCGAAGAAGTTAGTGAGGGAAAAAAGGAAGCCGACTCATCTGGTCACGAGCATTTCGTGCTGATCGTTTAGGGAAGAACGTGTGCGACGTGCTTGAAAATGAAATTCCTATTTACATATTTATTCCACGAAGAGTAGATCCTACGAAATAGATCTAAAATTCTCGTGACACACAATCGACCATCCGAATACCCAAAAAAAAAACTTGATTTCAATTATCCTCAATGGCGCTTCTAAAAAATCTCCAATGTCGTCAAGCTTCCTCGACTTTCATTCACCGACAGGAAAATCCTTTATCTTCAAATCGGCGAGGATAATTTGGTCTTGTAGACAAGGCAAATATCTGTACAAGAGATCGGAATAAGGGTTGGAAGCCAGGTTTGGCTTGGCGTAAAGACTCGGCAGGTTATGGGGTGGTGGTTCGGCGGAATCACTAATACAGGAGATGTTTGCAAACCTGTTAATAATGCCGCGTTTGCTCGCCGGGTTATTAGTGATGGCAAACACTTTAAATTGTTCTGCTCGCGGATTAGTAATGGGCGCAAGTGTCCGTGAAAATTTTCCACGTCAGATCTCCTCAACTATCTATATATATATATATATGCGGAGAATAAGTTTGATTTGCAAAATAATTACTCTTGATTTATTGAGATTGAAGTTTTCGATTGGCTGACTTTGTGTGTGTGTATAGGAAAGTTTTCACACGATTTCTCGAATCTCGATATTCGGTCACACGAGTGTTTGCCAAGAGACCGCAGAAGATAAGATCCGATGGCACCCGCGCGGAACTCTCCAAGTATGCCCTTCTCCGCCAACTCCCAGCCCTTTCTTAGATCCCTTAGGATCCTCCTTGAACACACCGAGCGAAAACTAAACTGGTTTAGCTTTAAGCACGTTAGAACCCCTTTAATAGCTTATAGGTAAACAAAATTAACATATCTTAACAGCGTTAAGAAATTCAGCGTCCTCCCTGCCAACCTTGGCAGGGGTAAGTTAGTTAAGTAGCGAAGAGCGAAAACCGCCATGAGCCATCCACGATACGCGATACCATAGTGGATCGTAAGTTACTTTGTAGTCTCATTTCGCGTCGAAGATGCTATTCTTGCCGGAAATTTAATCTCGTGAGTAGTCACACATTTTATCAATGAAACTTTGTTGAAATTCGATACTTGCTGTTTAGACGATGGAGCATTTTAGGGGCGTTGACTTGTGTATGGTAGGTCTGCAATATTCTAAAAAAAGTCGCCCCTGTGAAATCGAATCAGTTTGTGCAGAAACCGCACGAGTACATTTTTTTTCGAAAAGCACTTTTTTAGGGAAAAGTTATTTTTAAATGCAATTCTACGTTCTGGTAAAATATTACATGATTTACTAATCTCTAAAATGCTTAAAAAAATTTTCGTTTTGTGCGGAAACAGCAAAAGTTCATGATACCAAGTTGAGCACAAAGATGCGCAATGGATGAGCATAATATTTGCTTGTGATATTCTTGACGTGTTTTAGACGTTATTACAAAATTTGTATTAAACCGTTTATAATGTAAATAAAATGCACTCAAGCGAGGCGGAATAATAGTGAATTATGTGATAGTTGTTAAGAAAATGTTAAGAAGTGACTAAATTTATTCTTAAAAATGCTACTCGTTCAAAAATTTTAATAAAAATTATCCAAACTATACATTTTTATATAATCTTACTAAACATTTCATAAAATTGTTATACTTCACTTGATTCAATATATTTTCTGTGTTTTTCATTTCATTGTGTGCCGAAACCACACAAGTCCAAAAGTTAGTTTACTTTTTCTATACATTATATTAATTATAATATAAAGCAATCCTAATGAATTTTTAAACTTACAGGATAGTAGAAAATAATGTAAAAATCGGAATTAAAAAAAATTTCAAAATTTGCAAGAAAAAGAGTTTTTATTTATATCTGAACAATTTTGATATACGGACTTATGCGGTTTCTGCACAAACTGATTTAATTCCATATAAAAAAATTACAGTCAAAAAAATAACTTTGTTAACCCTCTAAACGGACACTTTTTTGAACACATTTTCAACATTAATTTTCTCTGTTTTTGGAGGTATACAAAATTATATGAATCACCATTTCTGACTCATGTTTTATCGCTCTTTCAGAATCTGTTGTCAAAATTTCAACAACAAAAATTTTCAAAAAGTTATAGACTCTTTTTGAAAAAAATGTGAAACTTTTGCAATTTTGTTTAAAAAATGATTTTTTTCATATTTTCAATAATCGGAAAAATGTTTCAACTTCAAATATCGCGTCCGTAATATTGAAGCTTGAAAGTGACAAACCATACTTTTAAAAATATCAAGATGGCGAATCCAAAATGGCGTAGAGAGACATTTTTTTTAATATATGAGCACCCAGTGTACGCTTTATAAAATTTTTTTTATTTTCATGATACTAAGTGTCTAAATGTTTTTTTGGCTCTATAATTACGAATCTGAAGTCAGTTCAAAAATTCAAAATGACGGATCCAATATGGCGGACGATATTTTGAAAATCGATCGGATTTGTTTGGAAATTGTTACTCGGGGGTTTTTGGGGTCGCTGGTCACGAATCTGAAGTCAGATTTCAGAAATTCAAAATGGCGGATCCAATATGGCGGACGATATTTTGAAAATCGACCGGATTTGTTTGACAATTGTTACTCGGGGGTTTTTGGGGTCACTGATCACGAATCTGAAGTCAAAATAAAAAAATTCAAAATGGCGGATCTAATATGGTGGACGATATTTTTAAAATCTGTAGGATTTATTTGAAACTTGTTACTCGGAGGTTTTTCGGATCGGTGATCACGAATTAGACGTAAAATCTTAAAACTTCAAAATGGCGGATCTAAAATGATTCTCGACGCCATTTTGGAATCGCCATCTTAATATTTTTAAAAGTTCGTCATTTTTAAGCTTAAACATTATGGACGCAATATTTGAAGTTAAAAAATTTTTGCAATTATTGAAAATATGAAAAAAAATCATTTTCTAAACAAAATTGCCAAAATTTCGCATTTTTTTCAGAAAAGAGTCCATAACTTTTTAAAAAAATTTTTTTTTAAATTTTGACAAAAGATTCTGAAAGAGCGATAAAAAATACGTCAGAAATTTATATAATTTTGTATACCTCCAAATTATTCCACGCCTTGAGAATAGTAAATTTACAATTATTTTAAAATTTCTCCATTTTTTAAGAATTTTTTTTCTATTATAATTTCGATTATTTGATACAATTTTTATTTATTTTTATCATTTTTCAAAAATTTTCTTCAATTTCTAATTATTTTTCAATTTTTCCCCTAAATTTTAAATTCAATTTCCGCAAGTTTCAATTAGTTTCTTCAATTTTTTCAAATAAAACTTTTTCAGTTTTAATTGTTTTCTTTAATATCAAATTAATTTCATTATTTATTATTTAATTTTTAATTTCTTACGTCATTTTTCAATTATTTTTACAAAATATGATTTTTGTTTTCCAAATTGTAATTTTTTTCAAATTACAATTAATTTATTTATGTACTAAATAAATAAATAAATAAAATACATAAATTTCTTATTCACTGTCGAATTATTAATAAAATTTATATATTTATATTATAAATTAAATAAGGTTCAGATTTTCGAATTTTTTATTATTGCTGAAAAACAAACTGCGTAATGTCCTACGTCGAATTATATGTTTATCATAATTTTATCGTATTTAAAAACATAAAATAATCTTATTTTTAATTTTTAAAATGCACAGGCGCTAATTGTAGTCTTGAACTTTTAACTCGTTTTTCTCACAACTAGGGTTTTTACACTTCTAACTTTGAATACTTGTAACTTTGTGAATTATTCATCTAAAAGGATCCGAGACCTCTCAAAATACTTGAAATTTAATTCCATAATAATTTTCCAAATATTTTTCAATATTAAAAAATCTGTTTCATGCTTCATCAATTTTTATCAAAAGAAAACTAAATTATTAAATTTTTATTTATTGTTTTTAAATTTTCGTTTAATTTTCAAGTATTTAAATGACGTTCTTCGATTCTCTATCACTTTCTTCTATATCAAATAAATTCTGTAATTTTCTCGATTTTTTCATAAATTTTCATAATTATCTTTAATTTCCAATTATTTTAGTCATTTTTCAACTAGTCTTGTTTATCTCAAACATATTCTGTAATTTTCTCCATTATTTTTTACAAATTTTTATTATTTTCTCCAATTTTCCATTAATTTTTGTCATTTTCAATTATTTATCTCATTTTTCAATTATTTTTTTAATTTTCATTTTCTTTTATCTTTTTGCAATTTTCTCCAAATTTTATTTATTTATTTATTTAAACACAATATCCCGCATTCCGAAGGACTATATTTTATTAGATATTTTAATTATTTTTCAATTAATTTCCTAAATTTTCATTCATTATCTCAAATCTAATTCATTGTATCCACTTTTCAATGTTTTAAACATTCTTCAATTATTTTTCTCAAATTTCATTTACGTTCGTAGTCGATTTTCAATTTTTTTTTAATTTGCAATGATTTTCGCAAATTTTATATCATTTTAATTATTTGTTGTTTAATTCCGAAAATTTCAATTATTTATCTCAAATTTCCATTATTTTCTTCAATTTTCGATTATTTCTATAATGTTTTAATTATTTTCCTCAATTTAAAATTCTTGAAATCATTTTGTAATTACGCACTTTCTTTTACTTCATATATATTCTGTGTTTTTTTTCAATTATTTTCCTAAAATTGCAATAATTATCTTCAATTTTGTATTATTTTTATCATTTTTCAATTATTAAATAATTACGCTAATTAAAAAATTCTTTAATTTATTTTTTTTTATTTCTGCCCCCCCCCCTCCCTCTTCAACATTAAATGTGAACATGGCAAAAATATTTGCAAGTTGCCGCCCCTCTAGAATTTTCATTTGAGATTGAAATATATTAATCTGAAAATTCGATGCAAAAAAAACTGGATAATATAGGATTTATTTTGAGGTAGAATATTTTATCTTGATCTTGAATTCTGTGCGATGTGTATTCAAAGGAAATTCGCACTGTAGGCAGCGTCCCACGCGCACGATATCTCGATAGTGAATCGCTCGATACACAAAAGCGGTCTTAGACGAATCAAGCATATTTACGTTTTGTTGTATACATAAAGACTGGGCTGTAACGACGCGACGTGAATGCATTGTCATTAAGTATTTCATCGTAATGATGTCACCGGATCCATTCCGGCAAATATGGAATCATTTTATGCATCCTAATTCTCATACTTATATCATTTATTAACTCTATCAATGTTCTTGCGCATTCTATATCAAATTTCTTTTTTCAAATGTATACTCTAATTAAATTAAAACTAGGTGAATTTATGATTAATTGATTTAATTGATTTGTTTTAAAGTAAGAAAAATAATTTTCGTATTCAATGTCATATTTTTAACGTGGTAAAAAATTTTAGCAAAAAATTATTTTTTCGGTGAAGAAAGGTGCTCAAAAAAATTTAATTGGTTATTTTTAAAAATCCCTGAGTCCAAATTCAGATATGTATGAGCTTAATAAGCCATCCAAATTTTATTGAAATTCATTGAGTCGTTTTCGAGATATCCTAGTGACAAAAAATGTGATACACAAATACATGTACACACACATACATACATCTGGACATTTGCTTAATAATGAAAATTTACTCTTTTAAAATAAAAATGAGTCGATTTAGACTATTTTTGAAAAATTAAAAATATTTTCTGACAGTATGGACGGAAATGTTTTTGGAGTTACATAACCTTAAAGAGGTTCCATAATCTTAAACACAATACAGCCTAAATTATTTAATTTGTAAAGTTTTTTTAAAAACAATTGAAAAGAGGCTTTAAAGAGTACAAAAACAAGTTACAAGAAGATATTTATGAATTGTTATCTTTAAGATGAAGTGATGATCTTTTTATATGAAAAAAAACGTATTTTTAGTTTAAATTGTCATTTCACTTCGAACCTAGCCTTCTTGTTTCAGAACGAAAACAGTTGGTAACAGTAGAAAATGAAGAACTGTTTACCGACAGTCGATTAATTATGGCGGCAACTATTTTTGTTTTTAAATATTACTTTCTTTCTTTTTAAATAAAAAAAAAAAAATTAATACTATCTCAATTTAGTTGCTGCTACTATTATTAATCAATAATTTATTTAATACTTAAAATAATAAGAAATTTTTTATTTTCATCTAGAAAAAAAAAATTTTTTTTAACAATTTTGTGTCAGGCAAAATTAATCAACTGTCGGTAAACGTTTCTACACTTTTCATCTGTATTTAGTTACTTGTAATTATTATTTAAAAATCAGGTACTTTTTATTTATAAATTTGTTGTTCAAATTCTAGTTACTTTTTACATTTTATTTCATGTTGCAATTCTTCTTCGGTTTCTCTCTCTTCTCGCTTTTCTTCAATTTGTCATTTCCTTTTTTTTCTAGAAATTCTCCTTCAAATTATATATTTTTTTCTTCAATTTGTAATTTTTTATCCATTTTATAGTAACTTTTCAATTTTTTTAAAATTAAATTTAGTTTTAATCAACTTCGAATTACCATTGTAGTTTCTAGTAGTTATTTTATATTAATATGTAATTTTTTAATAAATTCCAGTGATTTTCATTAATAATAAATACCTAGTTATTTTCTATATTTTCTCGATATTTTTCACTATTTTCTAGTTATTTTCAATAAATTTCGGTTGGTATTTTTATTTTTGCCCATTTATAGTAACTTAACCTTATATTCCAGTTTTTTGTAAAATACCTTTGTAATTTTCATCAGTATATTCAATTTTTATATTTTGAAAATATTTTTCAAAACTTGAGTATTTTTTTATTTTATAATTCTTTCCTCTCAACATTTAGGTTACCTTGTTATTTTCTAGCAATTATTTTTCAGTTTCAGTGATTTTTTTTCTAGTAATTCTCTTTCGAATCTTCTTTCTTGAAATTATCATTCTCTGTACACTTTATAGTAATTTCTCATCATTTTTTAGTTACTTTTAGTTTTGATCAGTTTCTAGTGACAATTTGACTATCTAGTAATTTTCCTTCAGATTCTATTTATTTTTCAATACATTCTAGACATTTTCATCAATATATAGTTATTTTTTGAAACGTTCTTGTAAATTCTTATAATCTTCTAGTTATTTTCAATAAATTCTGATTCGGTTTTTTATTTTGGCCGTTTCTAGTAATTTTATCCTACTATCTAGTAATTTTTTAAAATACTCTTTTAATTTTTATTAATATGTATAATTAGTTTTTATATTTTTAAAATGTTTTTCAAAATTGGAGTATTTTCTAATCTTTTGATTTTTTTTCACATTAAACCTACTATTTTTATTTTCTAGCAATTCTCTTTCAATTTACAGTGTTTTTCTTTCAGTAATTCTTCTTTAAATAGTAATTAATCGAAATTTTTTAGTTACTTTCAGTTTTAATCAGGGATGGTCACGCCCACGAAACTCCACGATAAATAAGTGTTGCCTCGTATCGTTTCACTAACACGGCACGAGAAATATTGACAATTTGTATTGAGTTCAAACACAACACATAATTGTGAAGGCCAGAGTTTTGTGTTTTGTAAACAAGACGTTAGCCTACGGGGAATCGTATCGTATTATGTACACGATACTTTTGCCGTTTGAGAATCGTAACGTGTTCTGGATACGATACTTTAGCTGGTTGGCAAACGTATCGTTTTGAACACGTTAGGAAACGTGGCGAGAAAGTGTGTTCTACGTATAATATTTTATTTCTTTTCATTGCGGGATTTATGAATATAAGTTTATAAATAATGAATGGTATATTCAAATATTATAACCATTTTAAATAGCTTAAACAATTACGATTTGTTTAAACAATTTTAAATTGTTTAAAAAAATTTAATTTGTTTTAACAATTGTAATTTGTTTAAATAATTTTTATTTGTTAAACAATTTTAATTTGTTTAAATAATTTAATTTGTTTAAAAAATTTAATTCTTTTTTGAACAATTTTAATTTGTTTAACAAATTAATTTATTTAAACAAATTAATTTATTTAAAGAAATTAAAATTGTTAAACAAATACAAATTGTTTAAAGAATATAAATTTTTTAAACAATTGTAATTTGTTTAAACAAATAAAAATATTTAGAACAAATTTATATTCTGAATCAATTGTAATTTGTTTAAACAAATTAAAATTGTTTAAACCATACCGATTTGTTTAATAAATTTTTATTTGCAAATTTTTTAAATACACTTGTATTCTGTTTGAACTATTTTCATTTGTTTAAACAATTTTTGTTTTCTAAATGACAATAAGTGGTTATATCAATTTGAATTTAGTTAACTGATCTTTATTTAAAACATATTTTGCCCTCGCAAAGTAAAATTCCTGCAGATTTGCGAATTCTTTTTTAAACAATTTTAATTTGTTTAACAAATTAATTTATTTAAAGAAATGAAAATTGTTAAACAAATACAAATTGTTTAAAGAATATAAATTTCTTAAACAATTGTAATTTGTTTAAACAAATAAAAATAGTTAGAACAAATTTATATTCTGAATCAATTGTAATTTGTTTAAACAAATTAAAATTGTTTAAACCATACCGATTTGTTTAATAAATTTTTATTTGCAAATTTTTTAAATACACTTGTATTCTGTTTGAACTATTTTCATTTGTTTAAACAATTTTTGTTTTCTAAATGACAATAAGTAGTTATAACAATTGGAATTTAGTTAATCGATCTTTATTTAAAACATATTTTGTCCTTGCAAAGTAAAATTCCTGCAGATTTTCGAATGACATTTTCTTGGAAATTGTGCATAAGAATGGCATAAAGGAAAATTCTCCTTACTCCTTGATAACGTCATCCTTGGGGGGGGGGGGGGGGAAGTCGGCTTCATCAAATCAGAAGTCGACGAATATCGTCAATTGAGAAGGTCAGTTGAAAATTTAGAGAGTTCGTGTCAGAGTGTAAGGAAATATAGATTTTCAATTTTTAAGTGAAGTTTCTTTCTGTTGTGATTTTTTAAGTGATTGACAAAATGAGTAACCGACCGACAAGATCGGAAGTACATAAGTTTTTTGTTTTCTTGGAAACAAAAAATGAGTACAAGTGCAACATTGTTAACTGCAACGTTACATTTAAGGTAAGTTTTATTAATTAATTGATCAATGTAACATTTATCCATATTATTTAGTGCATATATTCATTCATTTGTACTTTGATTGATTAGTTCTTTAAATTATTCTACCAGATTTAAAGTTTAGAAGTTATTTCCTTG
Organism: Ganaspis brasiliensis; assembly: GCA_037103525.1. NCBI lineage: Eukaryota > Metazoa > Arthropoda > Insecta > Hymenoptera > Figitidae > Ganaspis > Ganaspis brasiliensis. The sequence continues at coordinate 4,998,968 of JAZKLR010000022.1, read as the reverse complement.
TGATGATTGAGTAACATAGGTTTCTTTTATCTATCAGTATCAATTCCATTGTTTTATAAGTTTTTTGGGTGAAATAATGATTGTTATTATTAAAAAACTTGTTTATTCCCTAAATCTGAATTAGTTAAAAATAACTAATTATTAGAAAAATCGTGACTTGAGTTTCAGTTTTAGCAATTAGTGAAAAATAACTAATAATTAGTAAAAAAATGATTAATTGTTAGTAAACAAATTACTAAAAAATAGTTAAAATTAGACTAATTAAATTAGTCAACAGAATTTTACTGAAATATTACTTATTTTGACATAATCTAAAAATTAAGTTGACTAATAATTAGTTATTTTTTAATAAATGATTAGTAGAAATATAACTATTTGAATTAGTGACTGAGTTCTTGCTTTTAAATTATTTAATTTTAACTAATTCAGATTTAGAGAGTAAAAAATAATTTTTTTTAAGAAATGCTCTAAATAAATGTAGAAAATGGAAAATTGTTACAAATACTTGAATGGTAGCACATAATACAACTGTTACTTCATGTTTATCAATAAAAAAAGAATAGTTTAAATAAATTGTTGTAAACAAAAGCAACAAAATCTCAAAAAATAAATGCTGCCGTTGAATAAATTATTGGTTTATTAATACAAAAATTCTAAACAATTATTTTCTTAAATACATAATACAAAGATATTTGAAAAAGAATTTTAATTTTTATTAGAAAATATTTTGATTCTATAATACTAGACTTTAAAATAAAACAGTTTTTTGAAAAAATACGAAAATAAAAAGTATAAATAAATTAACAAATATGATAATAAATAATATAATAACATTTAAAATAAAAATAAATGTCATTAAATTTTGCATATTTTCTTATGTAAACACTATAAAATTAAAATTAACTAAAGAGAAGATAGCACTTGTTTGTAAACGAAAGTCAAAAATGCATCAGTTTTGTTGATAAAGGATTTCGCAGGAACGGTGCATGTTTAGTGATGTATGAATTGTGCTGTTAATCGGAAATGCAGGAATAAGGAACTGGACGAAAATAAACATCTTATAATATCAGAATATTCATGAAACAATAATTTGTTGTAAAAAATTTTGGAATCCTTAAATGCTGAAATATTAAACTTTCTGTCGTCAAAAAATAAATTTTTTTGACAAAAATTTTTACTTCACAAACGCTATTTTGTCTAAATGAAAAAAAAGAAACTTTTGCCAAATTGTGCTAGATGTGTTCATAATTGTGCCGTAAATATTTTTTCAAAAAAATTAAAATTTTGAAAAAAATTTAAAAGAGAATTTCTATTAGTCAAAAAAAATTTATTTTTTTTCGAAAAAATAAAGTTGTGCTAAATTAAAGCAAGATTTAAATAACTGGAAATTAAAGAAAATAATTTAAATTTGACATAAATAATTGGAACTTTAAAACATTGACTGGAAAATAATGAAAATAACTCTAAATTGGAGAAAATAATTAAAAAATGATAATTCTCAGTTTTTTTAAATTTATGATAAACGAATGAAAGGAATGGAAAAATATGGAGAATAATTTAAAAACTATTGAAGAAACTTATAATGAAAAAAAATAATTGCAAGTTTAGAACGTCAATTGAAAAATAATGAAAATATTTTGCAATTGGAATAATTAAATTACCAACGACAAAAAGAAATGAAAGTTGAATAAAATAATTAAAAAATAAAATAAATAAATAAAATAATTCATAATTTATGACATTGTTTAATAAATAACTGTAAAATGAAAAAATAGGTTAGTTAGTTGAAAAATGATAGAAATAATTGGAAACTCAAGAAAGTAATTGAAATTCAACAAAAATAACTGAAAAAATTACAACTGAATTAATTCATTGAAAATAGACAGATATAATTAAAAAATACTATATTAATTATTAAGTATTCATCGCGTTAATCTTGAATGAGTAAAGGAATATAAGTAAAGGGATTTATTTTTCAATTTGAAAAAACTATTGATAAAGTAACTTTAGCTTTAGCTTAAAACATGCTTAATCTCTTCAGTTATGTAAATATTATAAAATCTAAATACCTATTATTTCTCAACATTTTTGAAAAAGTAATGTTTTAGGAGTTTAAAATACAAAAATTAAAATACTTAAAAATCTACAATAAAAGAATTTTAAAAACAATTTTCCAACAGGACATAAAAAGTAGGAGGGTGTTAACAGAATGTCACGTTACTATCGATGAGGAGTTGTCAAATTAGTCAAATATGTGACAAGTTCGACAAGGAGGAGGAGGGTGTCGAAAAAGAAATAATCGGTGTAACTTTAGTTAGGGAAAACAACTTGTGCCATAAAAACTTTTTCAACAAATTCTACATTTTAAAAGATTTTAAAAAATTATTTCTACAGGTAAAAAAAATTATTTATCGAAAAAACAAAAGTTGTGCTAAATCTATTGGAAAAATAGTCAAAACTAAAATGTTTAGCATGCTTGGGAGGGGGGGAAGCGCAATTTCCAACATTGAATATTACAAACGATAATCTGTGCCGAGTTGTGCCAGATGAGCGCAAAAAAAGTGCTATAATATTTCTGGATAAAGTTCATATTTTTTGTAAAAATATGCGAATTAGTCAAATTTTGACTTTTTTTAGAAATAAGTATGCAATTTAGCGAAAAATATTGTATACTGAGAAAATGGCCCCTTACAATTATCGGAATTCCATAGTTAAGCCTTATTTAACATTTGTTTCTAGATATCTATATTAATAAAATCAGAGTTTTGTCTGTACATTGCTTAGAACTTTAAATTTCATGCATAATTTTTCGTTTTAAGCATCAAGGAATTCAAATATACCCATAAAAAATTGCATGTCTGTATGTATGTATGTATGTATGTATGTATGTATGTATGTATATATGTATGTTTGTCTGTATGTCACAAAACCTTTGTTCGCGCATCACATAAAAACGGCTTAACCGCTTGAAACTAAATTTGTCAGAGTCTTAGGTCTTGACCTAAGTAAGGTATATAAATTTACAGATTTGAAAAATATTGATAAGAACGGGAGATATACCATTTTTTTCAAGAACTGAAAATATCTAAAATTTTCAAAATATACATATTTGTTGATGGACTGCTTTCAAACATTCAATTACTTTGGGACCAAATTTGACAGAGTATTAAATCTTGACCCAAGTTAGGTTTATAAATTTATAGACTTTAGAAATATTAATAAGAACGGGAGATATACCATTTTTTTTGAAAAATGAAAAAATCGAAAATTTTCAAATTTTACATATTTTTTGATGGACTGCTTTCAAACATTCAATTATTTTGGGACCAAATTTGGCAGAGTATTAGATCTTGACCCAAGTTAGGTTTATAAATTTATAGACTTTAGAAATATTAATAAGACGGGAGATATACCATTTTTTTGAAAAATGAAAAAATCGAAAATTTTCAAATTTTACATATTTTTTGATGGACTACTTTTAAACTTTCTATAATTAAGCATTACATGTTATTTCATTACATTTCAGCATAATTTTGTGGAAAATATTGTCTTATTACCGAGATATATAAGTATGTATAAAATTGTTTTATATAAAAAAAAAAAATCGAAAAAATTATAATCTTAATTCAGTGATATCTAGATTAATAAAATCAGAGTTTTGTCTGTATATTGCTTTTAACTTTAAATTCATGCGTAATTTTTCGTTTTAAGCATCAAGGAATTCAAATATGCCCATAAAAAATTTCATGTATGTTTGTATGTATGTATGTATGTATGTATGTATGAATGTCACAGAACCTTTGTTCGCGCATCACTTAGAAACAGCTGAACCGTTTGAAACCAAATTTGGCAGAGTGTTAGGTCTTGACCCAAGTTAGGTTTATAAACTTACAGACTTAAAAAATATTGGAAAGAAAGGAAGATATACATTTTTTTCAAAAAATTAAAAAAATCGAAAATTTTTAAATTATGCATTTTTTTATGAACTGCTGATAAACTTTCTATAATTGAGTATTACCTGATATTTCGTCATATTTTAGAATAATTTGACAAAAAATATCGTATAACTGAGATATATAAGTATAAAATTGGTTTCTGGATCAAAGAAATTGAAAAATGTACATTTTTTTTATATTACTGACTGTGTTAGATGGCTTTTAATCTTTTTGCATTAATTTTGTTATGTTCCTTACAACACATTTTGCAATAAATTTAAAGAAATAAATTAATAAAAATAATTTTAGATGACACAATGCAAAAAAATTTTGAATCTGAATTTTTTGGGGTAAAAAAATAAAAACCAGAAAATCTAATATATTAAATTTAAATCCTATTTAACCTAAATCTCATTTAACCTAAAAAGCATTCTCCTTAAAACCCATTAAACATAATAAATCTTATTTAACCTAATAAACTACATTTAACCAAAATCTCACTTAAACTAAAATGCATTCAGTCTAAAACACATTAAACCTAAAACTTATTCAACCTAAATCCCAATTAACCTAAAAAGCATTCTGCCTAAAACTATTTGTCCTAAATCCCGTTTAGCCTAAATTTTACATTATAAATTTCGTTCAATGGGATTTAGGCCAAATTTTTTTAAGCTATATGCAATTTAGGTAAAAAAGAATTTAGGCTGATTGCATTTTAGGTTAAATTGGATTTAGACGGAATGCATTTTTGGTGAAATGAGATTTAGGCTGAATGCATTTTAGGTTAAATGGGATGTAGGTTGAGTGCATTTAAGGTTAAATGGGATATAAGTTTAATGGGATTAAGGTTAAATGGGATTTAGAATGAATGCATTTGAGATTAAATATAATTTGGGCTAAATGCATTTTAGGTTAAAAGGGTTTTAGAATAAAAGCATTTTTGTTTAGATGGGATTTAGGCTGATTGCATTTTAGGTAAAATGGGGTTTATGATGGTTTCATGTTGGGTTAAATGAGATTGAGGATGAATGCATATGAGGTTAAAATGGTTTTAGGTTGAATACAATTGAAGTTGAATAGGAATTAGTTTAAATAAGAGTTAGGTTAAATGGTATTCAGGTTAAAGAAGATTTAGGTTAAATGGGATTTATACTGCATCAATTTTAGGTTAAATGAGATGTACGATAAATGCTTTTGGGGATAAATGGGATTTAGGCTAAATGCATTTTAGGATAAATGAGTTTAAATCTGTGAATGCATTTTAGGTTAAAAGGGATTTAGGATGTATGCATTTTAGGTTTAATGGGTTTTAGGCTAAATGCATTTTAGTTTAAGTGGGATTTAGGCTGAATGCATTGTAGGTTAAATGGGTTTCTTGCTAAATGCAATTTAGGTTAAAGGGGTTTAGGCTTAATACAATTTAGGGTAAATGGGATTAGGCTGAATGCATTTTAGGCAAAATGGTTATAGGCTAAATATGGGATTCAGGCTAATTTGGTTTTAGGTTTTTCTCGAAAAATATTTATTTTGATGGAAAAAAAATTTACAGCATGACATGCGTATTTTTATCAGATCAACAACTTGGCAAGGTTGAGGCAAAGTAAAAATGCCTGGCCTCAACCTTGCCAATATGGCTGGAACATCCGGTGCTGTTCGGGTATGTGCTAATGGGAAGTATATCTAATAAAATATATTAGAATTTAATAAGTTTTGGAAGAGAATTATGTTGCATTTAGAAAATTCTTTTTTAAATATTTTTTGTCAGAAAATACTTATTGGCAAAAAATACTTTCTGTCAGAAAATCTTTTTTGTCAAAAAATACTATCTGTAAGAAAACACTTTTCAACAAAAAATTCTTTCTGTCAGAAAATACTTTTTGTAAAAAAATACTGTTGATGGCACGCCAGTAGATTTCGTGCCCGCTGAAGGCGGGCTCGAAAGCTAGTTTTAATATAAAATTCTAGTAAAATGAATCGGAATATGAATAAATTAACCAAAATTCTAGTTAAAATAATCGAAAAATCATATTAAATAGGGCAAAACCAAATTTCCGGTTGTCTTAGCAGAATATTTTTTTAATTTTGCGTCATTTTTACTGTCCTCGCTTTGTGCGATTTAGCACAACTTTGGTTTTATCTAAAAACAATTTTTTTTGACCAATTAAAATTTTGTACCAAAAGTTGTTTATAAATTTTTCATAGTTTTGAAAAAATGTAAACGACACAATCATGCACACAGCTATAACTTTTCAGCACTACTTCTGTTTTTAAGGGCATGTGATAGACAATGACGTCACTGGAATAGGCATATTTGTCCGTAAACTTTCTATTGAAATAATAAATATTTTGACAGCAAACTTTGTGGAATTATACCTACAATATTATTAAGAAGGCCTCTCTGATTCAAGTTTGTTCAAAATTTGCCTTGAAATTAGTTTTTTTATAATTCTCCAAAAATCAACAAATTTTGCATCCTCACACACTGTAAAAAAACAGAGCTAAAAATGAATTCCGAAGCTGTTCTATAAAAGTCTCACCTTTTGCAGTTAAGGAAAGTTCAGTTTTTAGAATAATGAATAAAATAAACTATACTTTTTATACCCAAAAGTGTTTTTTAAATAACAAAAATGTTTTTCATAGAAAACGATTAATAAATTAATTTCAAACTTCTATTTGGACTATCAAAAATATATCAATTACAAGAATAAACAGAAGAAAAAGATTTGACAGTTGTGTGGTTATTTTAACTTATCTCGTTTTGGAGTTAATCATCAACTCAAGAAATGTAACTCGCAACTCCGTTAGTCTTTAACTCTGTGCATTTTCAACAGTGCAAAGAAAGCTTTGTGATTGTTAAGATTTTCGATTTTCCAAAAATGGTCTAAATCGACTCATTTTCATCTAAAATGCGTAGATTTTCAGTCTTAAGCAAATGTCCAGATGTATGTGTGTGAGTGTGTATATAGCGTTTTTTGTCTCCAGGATATCTCGAGAACGCTTAAATGGATTTCAATAAAATTTTGAGGATTTATTAAGCTCATGAATATCTAAATTTGGACACAGGAATTTTTGAAAATATTCAATCAAGCTTTTTTTGAGCACCTTTTTCATCGGAAAAAATTGTTTTTGACAAAATTATTTTCCATGTTAAAACTACAACTTAATAAGTACAACAATCAGTTCCCTTATCTCAAAACGAATCGATTGACCTATATGGCTTTTATAATTGATAAAAAATTTGTAAAATGAATCATGTTTTACCATTTTTTTGCATTTAAAATTATTTTCTTTTAATAACTTTCCCAATTAACTTATGAAGCTAAATATCCATGAAATGGACATAATTTTAAAAAGTTAACTTAAAGGTGAAATTTAAATTAACTTGGGTAAGAGAGACGTTTTTAATGATGTTTTAAGTAAATTCACAAAGTTTTTTGTCAAAATATTTATTATTTTAACAGAGATTTTACGGACAAATTTTGCCTATACCAGTATGACGTCATTCTCCATCACATGCCCTCAAATTAGATACACTAAGAAAAAATTTTCGTGAAAATTCCTGTGCTATTCACTATAAAAGAGTCATAATTGACAGTCTCCGAAATTTTACCGTGCTGTCTTACAATTTTTACCGGATTTCCCACAATTTTTACTAGAAAATCCGGTAAAAATTATAAGACAGCACGGTAAAATTTCGTACTATTTGGATTAGTAGTTTTATACTAAACAATTAGGAGTTTTCTGCTAAAGAAAAAGTAGTTTTCTACTAAAAATTTGTATTTCTCTAATGAAGATTAGTAAAAATCTTACTATTTAATAGTATCCTACTAATTTATATTCGCTAATTCATTAGTAGAAAACCACTAATTCGGATTTAGAGAGCAGTCAAGATCGAAATGACCGAAACATATGTTTTTATTTGAAATTGAAAAGAAGGTAACCACAAATATGGTGGATATGACAAGTCAACTACTATAAACAAAATATGAAAGAGTGTGAAAATATATTTCTTTATCCCAGTGGGGGCCGTAGGTCCAGGCTTTTTGGGCTGCGGCCTTTGCATAGACAAATGGGAACATATTAAAACTTTCTACAAATAAATGAATAACATTCTTTATTTATTCAATTTAAACATAAAATTTCTTTCCTTATTAAAGAAACTAATTAATAATATTTATTAAAACTGTGCATGTAGATGTCTTTTTTATTGCTGATTCGTAAGATTAATATTTCAGGAAATTTTTTCAAATTTTCCATTTAAGGATGCATCATTAAATCTTTATAAAAGAAATTAATTCAATAATGAAATTAAAATTTTACATAAATAATTGGAAGTTCATGACATTAATTGAAAAGCAATGAAAATAATTTGTAATTAAAGAAATAATTGAAAATGGTTTTAAAAAATTTAAAACAAAAGTAAGCAACTGAAATTTGACACAAATAATTGTTAAGTTTAATAAATCAATTAAATAGTATTGGAAATAATATAAAATTGGAAAAAATTAAAAATTTCTGACAATTATGAAGAATTGTTCACAGTAATGAAGAAATATTTTAAAAATTGAAAATTGCAATAAATAATTATAAAATAATATGTCTGATATTCTCTACTTCTTTTATTATTAGAACAAACACGCTGGAACATTTAAAGCACATTTAAAGAGGCTACATCCAAAGGAGTACGGCGAGGTTTTACAGGATGAATATTCTATTCGCCAAGAGAAAGTATCGAACGTTAATGAGAAAATCAAACTAAATATTATTGTATCACCGGAGGAATTGCGTAAATCATTCATCAATTTAGTAACTATACATGGTCGTCCTTTTTCTTTAATGGAGGATAGTGCATTTCGAGAAATAATAGATCCTATATTAGATGCACTACCTCAAGAGCATAAATTCAATGTCTCCCGAAAATCAGTTTATGACATGGTCAAAGTATCAGCAGCTCAGCTTCGTCAGACAATTGCTGAAGAATTAAAAGACGTAAGTTTTTGAACTCTCAGCATGAATATGCTGATAGTATTTATAACAATAATCCACAATTTTGCACAACAATTTGCGAATATTGCTGTGCAACTCTCTAAATCTGAATTAGTGGTTTTCTACTAATGAAATAGCAAAAAGTGAGCTACTATTAAAATAGTAAGAATTTTACTAATTTTTAGTAGAGAACTACTAAGAATTAGTAAAAAGCTACTAGTTTTGTAGTAGAAAAATACTAATTAAATTAGTAAAAAAATCTACTTATTTTAAAATTAAAGTTCCACTATTTCAATTAGTAGGTTTCTACTAAGAATTAGTAGTTTTCTACTATATGAATTAGAGAAAAATGAGCCATGTATTTGACTAATTCATAGTAGAAAACTACTAATTCATAGTAGAAAACTACTAATTCAGATTTATAGAGAATGTTGCCTCCATGTTGCCCATTTGCGTATTGCTGCAACATTGCAGCCATAGAACCGTGCAAAATTTAAAAAGTGGTTTTAATATTTTTTAAAACTGGTACTTATTTCCTGAAAGTAACATTGGAGCAGCATTGGACGGCAATATTGGCAATACTGTAGTTCAACGTTGCTGCAAACAGTTTTCAGTTCACTATTATTCTCCTTAAATTTTATTATCATTCTCAAGGTTTTTAAATTCTTTGTATATTTGACGATTATTCTCAACAGTTTTCAAATGTATTTTTAATTGAAATTATTTTTCTGATTTGTCAATTATTCTCTTTAATATTTAATTAATTTCGTCACTTTGTAATTTTTTTCAATTATAAATAATTTTATTCAAATTTCAAAGTAATTCTTTATCTTTTAATGTAATTCATTTACTTTTAATTTATTACTTCAAATTTTAATTATTTACTTTATTTTTTTATTAAGATATTTTCTTCTATTTTAAATTATTTTCTTCAATTATATATTATTATCTGCAACATTTAAGATTTCTCGGTTTATTTCAATTATTTATATATATTTTTTTATTGTATCAATAACTTTGATTAATTTTCAGTTTAATTGTTTAATATTGTTTAATTCTTCAATTAGTTTCGTAAATTTCAATTGTTCTATTTAATTACAATTTCTTTTCACAATTATACAAATGACTTCTTCGATTTCTATTATTACGTTCAAATTTCAAATCCATTTTTCAATTATTTTCTGTAACATTGAAAAATTCTCGCCATTTAAAAATTATTTCTTCTTTTATCATTAATTTATTTTTAATTTTTAATTTTTTCAAACATTGTGTAATTATTTAGCCATTTTTCAAATTTTGTTTTTAATTGTTGATTATTTTGGTCATATTTTAGATGTTTCCCTTAATTTTGTAATTATTATCGTAATTTTCATTATTTACATTTGCAAAGATTTTAATTTTGAATGACCAACAGCGATAACAAGTTTCTAGTGCGCTTGGGAGCGCGTTATTGTTGCTAGTCAATTTATAAATTTTTAAAAAATTAAAAGTTTGTAAATGTTATATTTTATTTACATAGGTTCCGCTAGTAAGTCTAAAAATGGATATCGGTACTCGCCACAGCAGGTCATTCTTGGGTATCAATATCCAATTTATAAAGAATGGTGATCTGCACTTACGAACGTTAGCAGTAAAAGAAATTTTTACTAAACACACATCAACAAACCTAAAAGATATTGTTGTAGACGTGTTAAACGACTTCGATATTTCAGTAAGCAAATTATACACCTTTACCTCAGACAGTGGCTCAAATATGATAAAATTAAATTCGTTATTACAAGAAGACCAAGAGTTTTTTGCCCAAGAACATTGGGAAATAGATTCTGAGGACGAAGATGAGAATGAAAACGAAGATGCTTTTTCGAAAATTTCTACCTTAGATATTTTAACGGGCGTTAAATGTGGAGTCCATAGGTTACAATTAGCAGTCCTAGAGGTCTTAAGAAATGGGTCAATGAGCGCAACCATTGCAAAGGTAAATATAGTATAAAAAATTGAATACTTGAAAATGGTTAAAATATGAAATCTGTCTGCAGGAAAAAACATTTTGAAGTGCACACGGAGAAAAATTTGGAACAGTTGCTGTCTCTTCTGTGGGAGCGCATTTCTCCCACAGTTTTGACTGGTGAAATTTATTGCTCTAGCTGTGAGACAGCTGCTCTCTCATGACTTTTACTACTGAATTTGCCTTGTATTTTCTAGGGCGCGTATTCCTCCCAAAGAAAAGACAGCAGCCCACCTTCTTGATGCGGCTTCTCTCCCAAATTTCTTTCCGTGCATGAATATTTGCCAAACGCCTGCACTGAAAAAAATGCCCGGTTACAACAACCGGAACAATAACAAATGTTATCTTAACTAACAAATTTTTCCCCAGTATATAATTCTTATTGAACATAATTCATGTTCGACATAATTCTGCTTGGACAAAAATTTTATTTGACATAATTCTAGTAATCATTCTTATTGTGCTTAATTCTTATTTAACATAATTCTTATTCAATATAATTATAATTTGTTTAATTCCTATTTAACTAAGATCTTGTTTGACCTATTTCCCGTTGATCTTAAATATAATTTAATCTGATTCATATTTGACATAATTCTTATTTTATACAATTATAATTCGATATAATTATTATTTAACGTAATTCCTATTTGACCAAAATCTTATTAGATACTTATATCTATATGAATTATTATTTATATTAATGAATACGTAATGACTTCATTTATATGGGTGATTCTCCTGAAGGGGATCACTTCACGTGTCTCCAACATGAGTTTCAACATTTACAACATATTTTTTATTATATTCCCTTCAATTTGCAATTTTTAAAAAAATTATTATTAATCTGTGTAAATCTACATAATCTTTATATGTTGTTGTAAAAATTCTAGTACAAGTTTTTCTTATTAAATTTTTTTTTTGTATTTTGTCTTTTGGTTTTAGTTTAAACTACTAAGCATTTTACGATTCTACTTTAAGTTTATTTAAAAAATGTTAATTTAGTATTATTATATAAGAAATGAAAGGTCAGAATGTAACGTCTATTTTCTCCTTATATTTGTTTCATATAAAATAAAAAATGTTATTTAAATTATTAATGAAAGTTGCACTCACAAAATAAGCCTTAAGCATATTTCTTTGTTAACGTACTCGGAACAAAAGAAACAAGATATTGTCAATCACAGTGAACTTGAGTGTTCAAAGTACACGCTTAATCGTCTAATTGCAGGTGCTACACTGAGAAAAAATTTTGGTAAAAATTCCTGTGCCTTTACTATAAAAGCGTCATAATTGACAGTCCTCGAAATTTTACCGTGCTGTCTTACAATTTTTATCGGATTTCCCACAATTTTTACCAGAAAATCCGGTAAAACAATTTTTACCAGAAAATCCGGTAAAAATTGTAAGACAGCACGGTAAAATTTCGGAGACTGTCAATTAAGACGCTTTTATAGTAAAGGCACAGGAATTTTTACCAAAATTTTTTCTCAGTGTATATCAACAACCTCTAACGGCTACATTTAATCAAAAATTGGTCATATTTAATCAACTTATTTTCTCAGTGAGTATTATCCAGTGCGAGTAAAAATTAAAATTCATCTACGAAGCCTCCTTTTCTCGATAATAAAAGCATATTTTTAAAAGTTTAAAATATTACATGGAAGCTACTTTAAAATGAACGAAAATATAACCCGAAAATTTTATTTCATGTCTTAATTTATATTTCTAAATATTAAAAAATGTGCATTTTTCTTTTACAAAATGTTTCATCTCCGAGGCCTTTTTCAAATTTATGAGACGATCTTATTTTGTTTTTGATTTATGATTAATTGCTTTAAAATGTCTGACTTTCAGTGAAATGTGTTATTTGTTTATAAAAAAAAATTAAGTAAAGGTTTTTTATACTCAATTTCGGGAAAAATATAATTGTCAAAGATTTATAATTTATAAATGTAGAAAATTAAAATAAAAAATTTTGACGTGAATCGGAGGAGGCTCATGAATATTTGGTCCAACGAATTAAACCTAAAACTCATTTAACCTAAAATCATTTAACCTAAATTCCATTTAGCCTAAAACCCATTTAACCTAAAACTCATTAAACTTAAAACACATTTAACCTAAAATGCATTCAGCTTAAATCTCATTAAACCGTTATCCCATTTTAACAAAATCCCAGTTAAACTAAATCCCATTTAACCTAAATTCCAATGAACCTAAATCCCATTTAACCTAAATCCCATTTAACCTAAAATGGATTTAACCTAAATTCCATTTAACCTAAAATGCATTCAGCCTAAATGTCATTTAACCTAAATTCCATTTCACTTAAATCACATTTAACGAAAATTCCATTTAAACGAAGTCACAGTTAACCTAAAATGCATTCAGACTAAAACCTATTTAACTTAAAACTCATTAAACCTAAATTACATTTAACCTAAAATGCATTCAGCCTAAATCTCTTTTAACCAAATCCCATTTTACATTAATCCCATTTAACTTAAATTCCAATTATCTTAATTCCCCATTAAACTAAATGCCATTTAACCTAAATGCCATTTAACCTAAATCATATTTAACCTAAATCTCATTTAACCTAAATCCCATTTACCTTAAAATGCATTCAACCTAAATCTCATTTAACCTAAAAAGCATCCCATTAAACCTAAATTCCATTTAACCTAAAATGCATTCAGCCTAAATCCCATTTAACATAAAATGCATTCAGCCTAAATCTTATTTCACCTAAATCTCATTTAACCTAAATCCCATTTACCCTAAAATGCATTCAACCTAAATCCCATTTAACCTAAAAAGCATTCAACCTAAATCCCATTAAACCTAAATTCCATTTAACCTAAAATGCATGTAGCCTAAATCTCAAATTACCTAAAATTTTATTATAAATTAGGTTAAATGAAATATAGGATAAATGGTTTTAGGCTATGTGCATTTCAGTTTAAATTGGATTTAGGCTAAATGCATTTTAGGTTAAACGGAATTTAAGTTAAATGATATTTAGATTAAATGAGAATTAGGCTGGAATGCATTTGACGATAAATGTGATTTATGTTAAATGAGATTTAGGTTAAATGGGTTTTAGGCTGAATGCATTTTAGGTTAAATGGCATTTAGGTTAAATTGTATTTAGATTAAATGGGAATTAGGTTAATTGGAATTGGGTTAAATAGGTTTTAGGCTAAATGGAATGTAGGTTAAATGGTTTTAGGTTAAATGGGTTTTAGGAAATATTCATGCGCCTCACTCGGATTTAATCTTTCTTAACCTCAAAGGTATGTGACAATAAAATGCTTTTGTAGGCCGTAGATTTGTAAATCAATTTTGCGCAACTTATGTTTTTCTTTTTGAATCTCTTTGGAATCTATTTAACAAAAAATAATTGAGAAGGTTTAAAAACTTCATTATTTATTTTTTCAAACAAAAGCAGGTCCCTTTTCAAGAGTCACTTAACTACAGTAATTTATTATGTACTACATTATTATGTTCTATCTTATTATGTAATATCTTATTATGTACTTTCTTACTGCAGGCCAGAGAGGTTGTTAAGAACTTAAGGAAAGATTCTTGTCTAAAATCCTTGAAAATATTAAATATTCGAAAGCCAGTTCTGGATGTAGTCACTAGATGGAATTCAACAGCAGACATGTTGGATTCCCTACTGAAAGCAAAAGAATTTTGCAAAGATGTTGAAGAGAATATGCGTGAAATGCATTTAACATCTATAGAATGGGAGAGGGTGGAACAGTGTTTGGCTGCATTGATGCCCTGCAAAAAAGCGACACTACGTATGCAGGATGAAAATCTTCTGCCTGGAGATTTTTTTATAATCTGGAAGGAATGCAAGATGCGGACTGCAGAAATAAAAACTTCTTTAGCAGAGAAACTGACGAAAGCAATTGAAAAACGAGAGAAAGATCTATTAGACAATGATGCGCTGTTGGCATCATTATACTTGGATCCTCGATATTTGTCGTTTCTACCGCCGGAAAAGACCTCTCTCGCTAAAGAAACCTTAATAAACTTATGGAAGACAATTCAAAGATTAAATGGAGAAACTACTACCAGTGATGTTGAAAGTACAACGTCAGAAGACACTTCGGTATGAATTCTATTCTTATTTTAACGATTCTCATGTCATGAAACTAATATGTGACCTGGACAGTGAAAAGGGGGCTTACGTGTAAAAACAAGATTTCGAGAAAAACGATCTTAAAGTTAAAAAGTTAATATTGATACTACTTCACGTTTTAATGGCTTTAAACTCCTTACTCGGGGGTTTTTGGGGTCGCTGATTATGAATCCGGTGTTAGTTTTTGAAAATTGAAAATGGCGAATCCAATATGACGGACAAAAAATTAAAAACTTATTGGATTTGTTTAAAACTAGCTACTCGGAGGTTTTTGGGGTCGCTGATTACGAATCCGGTGTTAGTTTTTCAAAATTCAAAATAGCGGATCTAATATGGCGGACAAAAATTAAAAACTTCTCGGATTTGCTTAAAACTGGCTACTCGGGGGTTTTTGGGGTCGCTGATTACGAATCCGGTGTTAGTTTTTAAAAATTCAAAATGGCGGATTCAACATGGCTGACAATAAAATTAAAAACTTATCGGATATGCTTAAAACTGGCTACTCTGGGGTTTTCGGTGTCGCTGATTACGAATCTGGCAAATTCAAAATGTCGGAAAAAATAAAAATTTTAACGGATTCATATAAAAGTGGTTTTAAGCGAATTTCATGAATTGTGTAATCTGCAACTTCAAATAAGTCCCAATTATCGAGTTTCAAGCGAATCTGTCCGATTGTTAAATTCTTCATTGTTATTGACACTTGTATTCATTTTCTTATATTTTATCCTCACACTTAAAGGTTTTTCGCGTAAGTTGCTTGCTACAGATAAGTTTTTAATTTTTTGTCCGCCATATTGGATCCGACATTTTGAATTTTAAGAAACTGACACCGGATTCGCAATCAGCGACCCCAAAAACCCCCGAGTAGCCAGTTTTAAGCAAATCCGATAAGTTTTTAATTTTTGTCCGCCATGTTGGATCCGCCATTTTGAATTTTAAGAAACTGACACTGGATTCGTAATCAGCCACCCCAAAAACCCCTGAGCAAGAAGTTTCAAGCGATTTCAATAATTTTTTTCCATTTTTCCAAATTTTTAAAAAACAAATTTTTTTAATCGCAAAAGTCCTCTTCTTTAGCTTTAGTTTTAATAAACTTTTTGACAAGTTATGACTTTTTGGTTTGCACCACGTAAAAGAGCATCTCAAAATCTATCAGAATCAGCAAAAAAATGAAAAATGATTTTTTGACACGTAAGCCCCCTTTTCACAGTCCAGGTCACATATATCTTTTCACGTCAATGTGATAATCCATTCTGCGCAGAATCATTATCGGGCCTTTTTTATGTCCTTACTCTGTAAAAACTGCTGTTTTCTAAATGTCTTATTTTAAGACATTTTGGTGTCTTTTTTTTGTATTTAAGACACAAAAAATGTCTCATTTTAAGACACTTATTGCGTCTTTGATACAATAAAGAGACAAAAATGTCTTTCCAATTTTTTTTTTAATGAATCCCAAATAGCACGTAATATTGCAGCAACATTGCACTGCAATGTTGGCAATATTGCCGTGCAACGTTGCAGCGATAGCAAAAAAAATGCAAAATTAAAAAAAATTTTAAAGTTTAAAAATGGTACTTATTTCCTGAAATTAGATTAACAGGTATATACACATACAGAGCTGTTTAATAATTCTCTAGCCAAAACTAGGACAGGAGAATTAAATACAGAAGACACATGTGACTGCATGTGACTTGAATATTTTAGAGACACGGATTTTGGACTTATATAAAAGCATTGATGCATCTCGCCTATGGGAAGGCCAGACGGACGCCACCCCTCGCAACTTGTCGAAACTATATTAGTCCGCGACGGTTCTTCGCGCAAGCGGCGGGAATGTTCAAACATTTGAATTTGAAATCTTGAATCATTTAATCTAGTATTTAAAAAAGAATATGACAACATCGATTAATTAAAATGTCTTAATTTATGGTTGCATTTTAATTTACTTAAAATATAGTTTACTTAGTTTTAAAAAACAACGTTAATAAATAAAGTCAATAATTAAATATTAAATTGTTGAAGATTGTAAGAAAATTGTAAAATAGTCATAAAGCCAAAAACTATTGTTCTAAGTTCATTTATTAATTTTTTGGTTTTTTTATTTAAATATAATTATAAAGTTCTTAAAATGTTTTAAATATTTTAATTTTTTAATATCTTATTTAAAATTATAAATTAAAATTTTTAATTTTAGAAACAAATATAATTTCTTTTTTGTGCTTATTTCTATAATTCTGAATAATTCGTTTTAAAAACAGAAGCTTATTTGAAAAATTAAATTTAAATAATTGGTTAATTAGAGTTAGGTTTTAAATTTTTTTGATATCTTTCGTTTTATTATTTTCAACTTTTTTATTCAAAGTTTTTAGTTGTAGTATTCATCATTTTATTTAAAATTATTAATTAAAAATATTATATACAAAAAGATATTTTTCCTTTAAATAAAAATAATTAAAATAATCAATCTGTTAAATTATAAATTTTAAAGAAATTAAATAATATTTAAATCAAAATCTTATAATAAAAAAATTCTAAAAAAGAAGACAATTTAATAAAATATTAAAAACAATAATTGATTCTAGTTATAATGAATAATTTAATTAAATTTTATTTTTTATAATGCTTTTGCTTTTAAAAAGAACTAGTTAGAACAACAAAAGTAGTTTATTTATTTATTTCTGTTTTTCCGCAATGATTTGTTTTAAAACAAATATTTTCTTAAAAGCTAAATTCAAATAAATAGAAAATTAAATTTAACTAAAAAAGTTTACTAAACACTTAAAAGATTCCAGAAATCTTGAAATATTTTAAAGAGCAAGATTTAATATATATTAATTTTATATAATTTTTAAAATTCGGTTTTAAAACCTTTTTACCATTTTTTAATTTTAAGATTTTCTAGAAATTTTAATAATATTTGTAGTTAAAAAGTTTTATTCAATTATATGATTCAACAATTTTTTAAGAATTAAACTTTTATAAAACTCAAAAAAATTTCTAAACATCTTATTTTACATTTTTTTTCGATTTATAACTTTAAATAAGATTTTTAGGAAATATTTAAATTTAATATTCAATGATACGAAAATTTATATAAAACCTGGATTTTAACATTAAGCAATCAGTCATTTATAATTATTTTTAGTTATTTAGAAATGATTTTATTTTTTAAGAAAACTCATGTAGAATATTAAAAATATACAAAGAAAAAATTGAAGTCTGCTCTAAAAATTAAAACTTTTTTGCTTTTTTAAAATGTAAATTAAAATTTTTAAAATATGAATTTAAAGTGTTAACATTTTACGTTGTTAATAAAATTTTTAATAATTTAAGAAAATTAAAATTTATACTATATTATGACTATAACCTTAATTTTCTATTTATTTAAATTTAGCTTTTTAGAAAATATTTGCTTTAAATCGAAACGTTGAAGAAAAACAGAAATAAATAAATAAACTACTTTTATTGTTCTAACTAGTTCTTTTTAAAAGCAAAAGCATTATAAAAAATAAAATTTATTTAAATTATTAATTGTAACTAGAATCCATCTATTATTTTTTTTAATATTTTATTAAATTCTCTTCTTCTTTAGAATTTTTTTATTATAAGGTTTTGATTTAAATATTTTTTAATTTATTTAAAATTTATAATTTAAAAGATTGATTATTTTAATAATTTTTATTTAAAGCAAAAATGTCTTTTTGTATATAATATTTTTAATTAATAATTTTAAATAAAATGATGATTACTAAAACTAAAAACTTTGAATAAAAAAGTTGAAATCAATAAAACGAAAGATATCAAAAAAATTTAAAACCTAACTCTAATTAACCAATTATTTAAATTTAATTTTTCAAATAAGCTTCTGTTTTTAAAACGAATTATTCAGAATTATAGAAATAAGCACAAAAAAGAAATTATATTTGTTTCTAAAATTAAAAATTTTAATTTATAATTTTGAATAAGATATTAAAAAATTAAAAGATTTAAAACATTTTAAGAACTTTATAATTATATTTAAATAAAAAAACCAAAAATCAATAAATGAACTTAGAACAATAGTTTCTGGCGTTATGACTATTTTACAATTTTCTTACAATCTTCAACAATTTAATATTTAATTATTGACTTTATTTATTAACGTTGTTTTTTAAAACTAAGTAAACTATATTTTAAGTAAATTAAAATGCAACCATAAATTAAGACATTTTAATTAATCGATGTTGTCATATTCTTCTTTAAATACTAGATTAAATGATTCAAGATTTCAAATTCAAATGTTTGAACATTCCCGCCGCTTGCGCGAAGGACCGTCGCGGACGAATATAGTTTCGACAAGTGGCGAGGGGTGGCGTCCGTCTGGCCTTCTCATAGGCGAGATGCACCAATGCTTTTATATAAGTCCAAATTCCGTGTCTCTAAAATATTCAAGTCACATGCAGTCACATGTGTCTTTTGTATTTAATTCTCCTGTCCTAGTTTTGGCTAGAGAATTATTAAACAGCTCTGTATGTGTATATAGCTATAAATCTAATTTCAGGAAATATGTACCCTTTTTAAACTTTAAAATTGTTTTTAATTTTGCATTTTCTTTTGCTATCGCTGCAACGTTGCCGCAACGTTGCAGCAACGTTAATATTGCGGAAACATTACACTGCAACGTTACAGCAACATTGCGGCAACATTGCACTGCAACATTGTGGCAACATTACAGTGCAACGTTGCTGCAACATTGCACTGCAACGTTGCCACAATGTGGACATAAGCAACATTGAGGCAACGTTGCAGCAACGTTGCACGGCAATATTGCCAACATTGCAGTGCAATGTTGCTGCAATGTTGCTGCAATATTACGTGCTATTTGGAATAAAACTGGTTTAAATTTGAACAAAGGAAAACAACTAATTTTTCAAAAAACGGAACCAGAGTTGTTATGCAGAATCTTATAACCTTTAAAAAAAAAAAATTTCTACAGCTACCAATTCCTTTTTAAAGACGCAGAAAAAATAATGAATTTAAAAATAATTTATTGATTTATTTATTCTGTACCTCTCCATGAGAAGGTCCTACTTTTTTGAAAGGACATATGATTATAAAAGAAAAATTGGAAAAGTTATAGAAAGAAACAGAATTTTAAATGCAACGGAAACAAAAAATCATGATTTATTAAGAGAATTCAGTTCAATTATATACCTTATATAATTCAGTCGATTCGTTTTGATGTCACACTGCAAAAACAGGTGTCTTTAATTGTTCAAAAATGTCTTAAAATAAGACATTTTCGTGTCTTAGACACCAAAAGTATCTTAATTTAAAACATTTTTGGCCAATTTAGGACACCTTGGTTTTGCAGTGCAGGAATATGATTTTTTAATAAATTAATTTGCTTTTTTATCATGAAATAAATTGTTGTTCAGAAACGGTATTTTTCAATGATTTATATACAAAATTTAGACTTCTATGAAATCCCTTAAACCGTGCTTGAGATATTCTGACGACAAAAAACTTTACCTTACCCACGCCCCCCTCCACACACACACGCACGCACACTCATAAGGAAACACGTACGGACAGTTCACTAAGAATAAAAATTTTCGTCTAATAATGACATAACATTAATTTATTACTTTGTTGTCAAAAGAAATGTTTACTAATTACAAATTGGGTTAATTCCAGCTTGCTAATACTTCCACCAGCTCAGCAGATGATGATTACTTTCAAATATTATCATTGGAAAGAAATCGTTTAGACGCAGAACGTCTGCAACGCCCTAGAGTGGAGGAGACTTCAATAGAAAAATTGTTGGAGGATTTCGAGAAGGTTTCGAGCATTCCATTTACGGCAAACTTGCTCCATTACTGGGAGAGTCAGAAATCGCAGATGCCCCAACTATACGTTCTTTCTAAAATCGTCCATGCCACTCCAATGACTCAAGTTAGTGTTGAAAGACTGTTCTCTGGTATGAGATTCATATTGTCAACTTTACGCGCTAACTTGAGTCATGACATTGTGGATGATATTCTGTTATTGAGAACGAACCATCTCTATACTAAAAAACATGAAGATGACTCCTCACAAAATAATAAAAAGCAAAAAACTGCAGAGCATTTTGATTTAGAATCTTGTAGAACAACCCAATTAATGACAGAGGAAAGTGAATTATTTTAAAAATTGTTTGTAAATATCGTTTTAATAAACTTGTCTTCAGTTAAATACATTTGAAATATATAATTATGTGCAAATCCTTCAGTTTTTTCTTTCATTATATCCAATAATAATAATCCACAAGATTCATTCACTCTTTCAGTCTGTCCACACCTGAATTTTGTCACTTATAGACAATTTTTTGTTTTAAACGAATTACATTTCAAAAAAGGTATAGGTGGCATTCTATTTCTAAACGACCCCTTTAAAAACAATTGCCACTTTCGGCCATTTGACACAATTTTAAAATAATTATTTCTTCTACTTATTAAGGCCAAATTACTTTTATAATAAATTGTAGTTTTAAAGAATATTCTTTAATTTTACAATAATGAAAAGAATTTTGTTAAAATATATTTAATTTATATACAAAATGTAATGTAAAAGTTAACCTTTCGAATACCGTCAAGTGGAGATATTTTGTGCACGCAAGGATTTTAATTAATAAAATCTGTATATTCAGTTGTTTAAGTTTGCTACTTGGTATAAATACTTTCTGCTATCTAGACTACAAAGAATGCTAAATAAATTACTTAATTCATTATCAGAAGTCAGAAAAAAATTTGTAAAGTTGTGAAAATCAAGCTGAAAAATTTCAATGTTCTCAAAATTTTGTTCAGATCTCGGGAAGTTAAGAAGTGTCTCTAAAAGTATTAATAAAACTTGTTGATAATTTATTTGTAATGATGTATACGTGATGTGCTAACTTTTTATTGCATATTTTAAGAAACAAGTGTAAAAAACTGAGAAACCAGAATTTGGTGGGTTATTTTGTGCAATTCTTTAAAATCAATTATTTTTTAAAAATTTGTTTTGTAGTTATTAAAAAATACTTTAGAACTTAGTTTTTAAACATTTTTGTCTCATTTTTGTTATAAAAGACGAGAAATAATATAAATTTTCAATTTTACACGCGGTGTCATAAAAATCTCAAAAAAGTAACTTTAATAACTACAAGCTTTTCAAGTTATTAATTTTGAAACTTTTTTTCTTAAAATAACTCAAGAAGTGAAGTAAAAGCTTTATTCATCAAGAGTTACTTAGAAAAACAACTTTGTTTTTAAATCTGCAATTTTGTAAAATTTCAGTGTATTACTTCTAAATTAGTTAAACAATTACTACAAAAATGTCGTTCTGGCTTTGTTTCTTTTATTGTACTCTAGAATATCTAGTAAAAATACTTCATACAATTTCTTAATATTAAATGAGTGTCGCATTTTTTCAATTATTTCTTTTAACTTATAAAAATTGTGACTCAATTAATCATTTTTAGAATTATTCTCTTTATTTGTCAGTTATTATCTTCAAATTTAAAAGCCATTTTTAAATCTTCAATTATTTTTTTTTAATTAAATAATTATAGTATTTTTTCTATTATTTTATTCGATTATCATTAAGTTTCTGTAATTTGAAATACAAATCGACTCCCTCTGTTGATAAAGTGTTTATTAAAAAGTCAGTGTAATAAAATGTTAATTTGAAAGACAGTTGAATATTGTTAAATCAAGGTTATGTAGAATGTAATGTAAAATGTTATTGCATATTTTAATTAATAAACAAGTGTATTAAACGTTCTGCCCAATTAACATTTTATGATAAAACTTCAATAGATATTTGATTAAACAAGCAATTTAATAGAAATCATATCCAACAAAATTATCTAAAAAAATGACATTCCACTGTTTTTCAAATTAACATTTATTACACTGGCTTTTTAATTAACACTTTACCAACAAAATAAAAAAATCAAAATGTTTTATTATATTATTCAATTTTGAATTCCATTCTTTAGTTTTCAATTGTTTTCTTCTATATTAATTAATTATCGGCTATTGTCAATTACTTTTTCAATTTTTAAATATATTCTTTCAATTCCAATGTATCTGAAATTCCGGACGGTGGATGCTTTCACGGACGAGGTTAAAGGGGGTGCTTTCAGTCCCTAGAAATCAGTGTCGGATTCAGGGGGGAGTCATGGGAGTCATGATTACTCTGGAGCTAACTTAGATTTGCATGGGAGAGAGTGAGAGCATGATGTATGATCCCCTCCAGAAACCAAGTCTGGATCCGCCACTGCTCGAAATACAAAATTAATAATATTTTATACCTAAAACATATTTTAAAGAAAATTGCGTCGGGAAAATAAAATGTATACAGTAAAACTTACGTATATCGGGATTGAAGGGATCAAGAAACTTTTCCGACATAAGCGGGAATACGATTTATCGGGATAAAAATACATGATATAAAAATTCAAAGGACCGGCAAAAATATTTGATATAGGCGGGAATCCGACATACGTGAGTTCTACTGTATTTTTAATTTCCGTAACATTAGGTACGTTAAATTCCAATTTTCTTCAATTTGTAATTGCTTTCTTCAATTTTCAAATATTTTCTTCAATTTTAATTATGTTTTTCTTCATTTTCTATCCACTTGTTAAGTGTCCAATTATTTCCCACAATTATTCCAATAATTTTCTTAACTTTTCAATTTGCAATTATTTTCTTTAAATTTAATATTTTTATTTAATTTTTTTAATTATTCTTTTCAGTCTCTATTAATCTAATCATTTTCCAACTATTTAATTCAATTAATAATTATTTTCAACAATTTTCAATTACTTCCTACAAATTTTTGAATTTTGAATTATTATCTTAAAATTTTATAATTATTCTTTTGTGTTTTAAATTATTTTGTTTTGTTGTGTACTAATGTAGCCATTTTGTAAATTTTAATATCAGTTATCAATTATTTTCGTCATTTTGCAATTATTTTTTCAATTATCAATTATTTTTTTCAAATTTTAATTTAATTCTTAAATTTGCAATTTATTTTCTCAATTTTTTATTACTTTCTTCAATTTCAATTTTTGTTAGATTTTCAATCCAGTTATTCAATTAGCAATAATTTCCAACATTTATTCCTATAATTTTTCAACAATTGTATTTAAATTTAATATTTATTTTGTAATCTTTTCAACTATTCATTTCAATTTGTATAATTATGTAGCCATTTATCGAATTTTCTTTTTTAACTGACAATTACTTTCGTCGCTTTTCAGATATATTCTTCAATTTCGTAAATCTCATTATTTGAATTTGCAAAAATTTATAGTTATAATGACCAATAATAATGCAAACTTTGTCGCGCGCGTAAGTGTTGCTAGTCTCATATTAAAAGGATTCGTTTTGTTAGGGGTGTTTGATCCCCCCCCCATAAAATATTTTTGACAGCTGTTCAAGTTTTCAAAAAAAAGGTCATCTGCCTGACTGTTTGTTGATAAAACCACCTCCCCGAAATTTTTTTCTGGTTACGGCCTGATTAGAACCCTCTTCTACCTGCGGCTTCAATTACTATCTCTATTAGGGTGTTTCAAAAAAAGAAAATTTTTGAAAATCGTTTAAAGTCGCACGGAAATCGACTAAAAATGGAAAAAAAATTACCCCTATTTTTTTGTTTTTTGATCTGACAATATTAAGGGGTGCCGCTTGCACCCCCTATTTTCCCATTAGAAATACATGGGAAAAGTGTACTTTTTTAAAAAAGTGTTAAAATTCGTTCATAATTTTATCGAAAAAGGCTCAGAAGTTTATGAGACATCGATAAATGTCCAAAGTTAAAGAAACTGTGGATTATTATTCTTTTTTTGCAATCTGACCCTCTTTAGGGGTGCGTTAAATAACCACCCTCAAACATGAATTCAGCATTTATATGTAAATCGGTCTAAAATATTACTTTTTTTACGTCGCTTTTTTTATAAATAATTTTACTGAACAAAATACAAAGCTCGCTGCATTCTTAAATAAACTTTTAATATTGTTTAAACAATTTTAATTTGTTTAAACAATTTTAATTTGTTTAAACAATTTTCATTTGTTTAAACAATTTTAATTTGTTTAAACAATTTTAATTTGTTTAAACAATTTTCATTTGTTTAAACAATTTTAATTTGTTTAAACAATTTTAATTTGTTTACACAATTTTAATTTGTTTAAACAATTTTAATTTGTTTAAACAATTTTCATTTGTTTAAACAATTTTAATTTGTTTAAACAATTTTAATTTGTTTAAACAATTTTCATTTGTTTAAACAATTTTAATTTGTTTAAACAATTTTCATTTGTTTAAACAATTTTAATTTGTTTAAACAATTTTAATTTGTTTACACAATTTTAATTTGTTTAAACAATTTTAATTTGTTTAAACAATTTTAATTTGTTTAAACAATTTTAATTTGTTTAAACAATTTTAATTTGTTTAAACAATTTTCATTTGATTAAAAAGTTTCAATTTTAATTTGTTGAAAAAAATTTAAATTGTTTAAAAAATTTAAATTGTTTAAACAATTTAAAATTGTTTAAACAAATTATATTTGTTTAAACAAATCGTAATTGTTTAAGCTATTTAAAATGGTTATAATATTTAAATATACCATTCATTATTTATAAACTTATATTCATGAATCCCGCAATGAAAAGAAATAAAATATTATCCGTAGAACACACTTTCTCGCCACGTTTCCTAACGTGTTCAACACGATACGTTTGCCAACCAGCTAATGTATCGTATCCAGAACACGTTACGATTCTCAAACGGCAAAAGTATCGTATACATAATACGATACGTTTCTCCATTGGCAAATGTAACGTATCAATAATACGATACAATTCCCCGTCGGCTAACGTCTTGTTTACAAAACACAAAACTCTGGCCTTCACAATTATGTGTTGTCTTTTGAACACTATACACATTATCAATGAGCGAAGTGTTGAGTCAGACCACAATACGATTGACTTTCTGCTAGCGTGCTGAGTCTGCTACACAACACGAAACGATACTTTTGTTCCGTGACCATCCCTGGTTTTAATCAATTTCTAGTTACTATTTTACTCTCTAGTAATTTTTCTTTAGTTTCTATTACTTTTTTATTACATTCTATGCATTTTCATCAATACTATTTTTACATATTTTTCTGTTTTTTTATAATCATCTAGTTACTTTTAATAAATTTCGTTTTTTTTTTAATTTTGGTCCGATCTAGTAATTTTTTTTATTTTCTAGTTATTTACATTATTATCTTCAATTTTATTTACTTTAAACTAATGCTCACTTTATTGTAATTCTTCTTTTTAGTTATTCTTTTTTCACGTATAGATATTTATCATTTTAAATTAAGTTTTGTTTGTATTTCCCATTTTTTTTTTATTTTTGTCATTTTTTGCTTATTTCTTTATCATTCTCTGGATTTTTTAAAAAATTTTCTATAATTATCATCTTCATAAAGTAGTTTTTTAGTTACCTTAAATTGATGGTTATATTTCAAACAAATGTCGTTAATTTAAACAATTTTTAGTCACTTTCATAAATTTATAGTTATTATCTTCACTTTTTTGTTATTTTGTAAACTATACTAGTATTTTTTTTTTTTTAGTTTGAAGTAATTATTCTTCTTTTTTTTAGTTTTTTTTTCCTGATAGTAAATTTTGTACCTTTTTTGAGGTAGTTTTTAGCAATGCCTAGTTTTTATTTTAATAATCTCTAATATTTCATCATTTTTCAACTTTTCACAATTTTTTTTTGGTTATTTTTAATCAAATTTTAGTTATTATTTTACTTTCTAGGACATTTCCCACTATTTTCTAATTATCTTTTTTCATTTCCAAATATTTTTTCATTTTTATTAAAACTTTCTAATTTCTAGTTGTTTTTCTTTAATTTATACTTTTAATTTTCCTTTTCTAGGAATTTTTTTTCATTTTCTAGTTACTTCTCAGTGCATTTCAGTGTATTTTAATTTTTGTTCTAAATATATTTTCCTTCTTTTACCTTACAGAAATATCTCGTTTTCTTTGTCAATTTTAATAAATTTTCAATTACTATTTTCAGACACACAGAAAAGGTTTTCTCAGGGTGATTGGGGGGGGATTATACAATGCTATATCTGATGAGGGCAAAATAAAAACATTTTTTTTTTTTCAAAAGAATAATTCTCAGAAACTTCCATTTGTCAAAATACATAACAGAGGTAACTGAATCTTTAAAAAAAAAAATTGCTCCAAAGAATGTAAATAACCAGTAAAAATAAACCCGGATCTTGAAAAAAAAAACAATTCTTACTTCAATATAACAAAAATTTCTCATTTTTCAAACAAGAATAAATTGCTCAATAAATTCAACAATAATACAATTGGCTCAATAATTCGATTAAAATTTCAGACACAAAGCGAGCAAGAGGCGTGCGAGAGGCACAGAGTTTGCGATCAAAGGAAGATAAAAATGAGATGATATTGCGGTTGTTCTTTGACACGCTGATCTTAGAAAAATAAAATAACGAGTAATCGAGCATGTATCACGAGTATATAAGTGAATTCGCAGAAAGATTTGCAAGACAAAGAAGAGGCCGACTTTTACGTCAGAAATAGAAATTTATAGAGAGAAAGAATGCAAGTATATGGAGGAAACATGCAAAAGAAAGAGACAACTCTATGGAGCAACGCTGGTTCGAACGCTGCCAGAATATTAACGAAATTCGTTCGACTCGGGACAAATTACCATCATGATGCCTGTCAACAAGCCAATCCAATGCGGCATTTCAAAACCCTGTGTCATTGCAAATTTATAGAATCCCAACAAACCTCTCTTTGAATGTTTTCACCGTCAATTCGCGGTTTTATCAAACGCCAATGTTAAATTTGCATACGTGTCAATGACGCGAGATTTTTTCGAATCATAAAAATATTATTTTATTTCAATATTTACGTATTTTATTCATTTTTTTGTTTCTTTCTCATATTTACTTTTTTTATTGTTATATTTTTTATCTTACGAGATCGAGCGCGCGCAGAAGCGCGTGTGCTTATGTCTTGATTATTAAATTGTAAATCATAAAGTATTTGTTTTATTTAATAAAATAATGAAAGAACTGATTCTTAATGCGTACAAAAATAGGTAATTTTAAATGTGGATGCTTTATAAACACTAACAGAAATTTTTGTATGATTCAAAAATGTTGATTTGTTTGTTTTAATACATAAGGTGATTTAGAACCTCAAAATTAACATTGTAACAACTTCACTGATTTCTTTTCATAAAACACTTTTCTTCTAAAGTAAATTAAAATTTCAATTAAATATTACAAAATTACAAAATAAAAAGAAAAAAACTAACCTAAAATAATCTTCTTAGCAAACTATTACCAAAATAACAACAAACACTATCGATAAATATCGAAGATATTGTTGACCAATGAGAGAGCGAGAAAGAGTCTTACACGTCTGAATTTCGTCGAAAGGTATTTTTTTCATAAATTTCAAGGTCATTTTTAAATTACAGTCAACTTAATTAAAATTATTATAATTTTAAATTCCCAAAATAATAAAATGTCATGTAATTAAATTTTAATATTTCACTATAAAAATTATAAAAATCAGAAAGTCGAAATCGAAAACTATCGATCATGTCTACTGACCAATAAGAGGTCACGAAAGGGTCTTACACATCTGAAGTTAATCACAACGTCTGTTCCTTTTTAGGATCTTTTTCTGAAATTTTTATGTCCCTTTTTGACATTTATTTACATTTCCTAATAATAGTTCCAAGTTAGAATTGACAGTAAAAAGAAAGTGCGAGGAGAAGGAATTTTGATGACAGAAAAGTTGGGTGTCCTAAATGATTGAGCAGCACGTCGAACAATGGCATAAGAGAGGCTAATGAAGGAGAATATTTTTGGTAAAGTGAGTCACAAGCGATGATGGTCTCTTCGGATCGTATACTTGGCCAAGTCAATGCCAGAAATAATATCTCTGTCGGTGTGCGGCGGGGGCGGTTGCACCAAGACATCATCGGCTAACGAACTATATTTGTCCTCCAAGTCTAACTCCATATTCCTCTTTTTCTCTCTCCTCGTATTTTATTTTCTTCCTGGAATGCTCTTTATTCATTGATTTGCTCCACAACTGTTTTCTCATTCAGTTACTCACTTTTTAAAATTACATTTCCAGCCCCCCCAATTACCGATTCCTAGAATCTCGAAATGAACTCTCTAATTTAAATCAATTCATTTTTTTTTTTTGAACGCATAGGCCCAAAAAATTACTGGGGATTTTTATACAGAACGGTGTTAAATTCTGGACATAAAACAAAATAAAAATAATAAGGAGCCTATCTATAATAATAATAATCTGCAAGATTCATTCTTTTATGCTGTCCAAACCTGAAGTTTGGCACTTGGATATTTTTTTGTTTCAAATCAGTTACGTTTGAAACTATTACTATGTCAAATAGTAATTTTTACTAATAATTTAGTAAAAAAATATCAATTTAATTATTTAAAATAATTTTTAGGTCACGTTAAACTACTAAATGAATTAGTAGATTTCTTTTTACTAATTACATTAGTTATTTTTTACTAATTAAAAAAGAGAAAGCTCGTTCATTATTTTAACCACTAAATGGTTTTTAAATGGTAAATGGTAGTTTTTTGATTAATAGAAATTTTAAGAATTAAAAGTTTAAAATAACTGAAGTACATTTAATGTTAAAATATGTGTAACTTTGTAATTTTTATGCTAATTACAGTTTAAAACAATTTAAAATCGTATAAATAATATTAAGTTTATATATTTTAGTTTGCAAATGTAAAAGATTAAAATAATTTGGTATTTCAAAAAAATAAATAAATAAAATAAAATATGAATCTTGAGACTTCAATATATAAAAATTTGAATTAATCGAAGTGAAAATAAATTTGAGTCAACATTTCGTTGAAACTGTTTTAAGTTTGGAACTACTTTAAATTTGGAAACATTAAAATTTGAGTTATTAGAATTGTTGAAGAATAGAAATTTTTCTTAATAACAAATTTCATTAATTTATTAATCTTATTCGTAAATGCAAAAATTTATAGTTTAAATGACCAGAAACAATGCAATGTTTTTATGTTTGTGTTGCTATAATTTTCAACAATTATTAATATCTATAATTATTCGCCTTAAATTTTATAATTATTCTTCAATTTTTTTAAACTTATATATATTATAATTAAATATTGTTCTGTTGTCGATTATTCTTATTCTCGCCAGCTTTAAAATGTTTCTTCTATTGTCAATTATTTTTCTCCTTTCTTAATTATTTTCTTTAATATTTAATTATTTTTGTCATTTCGTAATTTTTGCTTTCAATTATCAGTTATTTTCTTGAAATTTTAATACAATTCTTCAATATTCATTTATTTTCTACAATTTTATCCATAATTTTTTTCAGTTTTCAATTTACATTTTGAATTGAATAAAAATTTTCGTTAAAATAATTATTAATTTAATTAAAATTATATTTAATATTTTAATAATTTTTTATATTGTTTATGTTTTTGGGAAATTAATAGCTTATTGTATATTTATAGTAAGATTTTATTTTACGAAATTAATTGAATATTTATTATTCTCCTTCAATTCTATTATACATTAATTTAAAAAATTTTTTTGATGAATAACGATTATTCACACCATTTTTCGATTTCTTTTTCAATTGTTACTTATTTTTTGTAATAGTTTATCATTTTCGTCAATGTTTAATTATTTTCGTCATATTGTAATTTTTCTATTAAATATTAATTATTTTTTTGAAATTTCTATTTTATGTTTTAATTTACAATTTATTTCTTCAATTCTCAAATATTTTCTTTTATTTTCAATTATTTTTATCGATTTACAATTAATTCCTCAATATTCAATAATTTTCGGAATTTTTCAAATATTTTTTTAACTTATAAAAATTGTTTTAAAATTCCAATTCAATTATTCAATTCTAGAACTATTCTTTAGAATCTCAGTTATTTTTTTCAAATTTAAATTTAAATTCCACTTTTCAATTTTCAATTATTTTCTTTAATATTTAAAAATTATCGCCTTTTTCCATTATTTTTTACGATTACCATTAAGTTTACTTAATTCTAAATGCAATTGTTCAATTATTTTTTTTAATTTTTAATTCCATTTTTCAATTTTTGTTTCTATTCTTCAGTTGTCAATTTTTTTCTTTTACATTCATTAATTCTCGGCTTTTTTCAATTACTTTATTTCAATTTTTAAGTATATTCTTTAACTTTCAATTCCATTCTTCAATTTTTAAATACTTTCTTCAATTTTCAATTATTTTTTTCCATTAGAATTTTTTTTTTTCGTTTTTGAATCCAGTTGTTAAATGTGCAATTACACTGAAAAAACTACTGTCTTCTAAGTGTCTTATTTTAAGACACAAGACATTAAGAAAGCGTCTTTTGGTTATTTCAAGCAGTTTCATTGATTAATAATTTTGAAAGATGCTTTCTCATTGGTTTAAAATTAAGACACCCTAAAACGTCTTAAAAGTGAGGACAAAAATGTCTTAAAATAAGACACTTGTTTTTACAGTGTATTTCCAACAATTATTTCTATAATTTACTTAATTTTTTAATTTGCAATTATTTTCTTTAAATTTAATATTTATTTTTTAATTTTTTCAATAATTTTTTCAGTTGTATATTAATTTAGTCATTTTTCACATATTTTCTTCAAATTTTCAATTATTCTCGTCATTTTTCAACTATTTCCTTCAATTATTAATTTAGAATTATTATTATTATTATTAGAATAATTATCTTCTATTATATTAATACGATACCGAGAAAACTTCGTTCATCGTCGTACAGACTTCAAAGTTCACCTACTTTTTCCAATAGGTTACTTACAAAAATGTTCATTTTACCACGTTATTATAGTTTGTAACAATGCGCACTGGCACTATTCGTGCCAAACATGTTAAACTGAACATTTTTTTATGCACAACATATTGTTGCACATGCGCAGTAGTGCACCACAGCTGTGTAAACGTGCGCACTACTTAACAAACATTTCACATGCGCAGTTGTTTTGTATTGCTGTTACACATGCGCAATCATGCACAGTGATAGTCACACATGAGCTCTAATTAAATTCAAAAATTACGCATGCGCAGTGCGGTACTTTACCAGATAAGTACATTTTCAGTACATATAGCATACTTTTTTTAATAAGTGCGCAGTAAAAATCCGTTTTATTATTGCGCATGCGTAACACGGTAACATGATAACTGCACATGCGCAAAGGTACCTTTATTTAAAAAATTGGTTAAAATTGTTTTTTTTTCATTATTATTGTAATTAGTGACCCATAATAGAAAAGAATATTCAAAATTCAATCTAAATATTGGAATTCAAGAAATTTAATAGAAAAATTTATATTATTGAATATAAAAAATAATAAAAACATTAAAAGTGTATTTAATTTTATTAATTTTATTCTTTTTTTCTTTAAAATATTTATAAAATGTAACAAATTTCGATCTGAAAGTTTTCAATTTTTCATACTTTTAAAAACCATTTTCAAGGGGTACCGGGGGGGAGGGTAATAAATATTTAACATACTGTCAGAATATCTTCCATATAATTAGTGTTTAAAAAAGTTTTGTAAAAATTTACTTATTTATTGAGAATAAAGAGTTTGAAAGTTCTCCCAATATTCATAAAATTGTACGTGGTAATCTTCTATTATATTAATACGATACCGAGAAAACTTCGTTCATCGTCGTACAGACTTCAAAGTTCACCTACTTTTTCCAATAGGTTACTTACAAAAATGTTCATTTTACCATGTTATTATAGTTTGTAACAATGCGCACTGGCACTATTCGTGTCAAACATGTTAAACTGAACATTTTTTTATGCACAACATATTGTTGCACATGCGCAGTAGTGCACCACAGCTGTGTAAACGTGCGCACTACTTAACAAACATTTCACATGCGCAGTTGTTTTGTATTGCTGTTACACATGCGCAATCATGCACAGTGATAGTCACACATGAGCTCTAATTAAATTCAAAAATTACGCATGCGCAGTGCGGTACTTTACCAGATAAGTACATTTTCAGTACATATAGCATACTTTTTTTAATAAGTGCGCAGTAAAAATCCGTTTTATTATTGCGCATGCGTAACACGGTAACATGATAACTGCACATGCGCAAAGGTACCTTTATTTAAAAAATTGGTTAAAATTGTTTTTTTTTCATTATTATTGTAATTAATGACCCATAATAGAAAAGAATATTCAAAATTCAATCTAAATATTGGAATTCAAGAAATTTAATAGAAAAATTTATATTATTGAATATAAAAAATAATAAAAACATTAAAAGTGTATTTAATTTTATTAATTTTATTCTTTTTTTCTTTAAAATATTTATAAAATGTAAGAAATTTTGATCTGAAAGTTTTCAATTTTTCATCCTTTTAAGAACCATTTTCTAGGGGTACCGGGGGGTGGGGGGGTAATAAATATTTAACATACTGTCAGAAAATCTTCCATATAATTAGTGTTTAAAAAAGTTTTGTAAAAATTTACTTATTTATTGAGAATAAAGAGTTTGAAAGTTCTCCCAATATTCATAAAATTGTACGTGGTAATCTTCTATTATATTAATACGATACCGAGGAAACTTCGTTCA
Source organism: Ganaspis brasiliensis (assembly GCA_037103525.1). Classification (NCBI taxonomy): domain Eukaryota; kingdom Metazoa; phylum Arthropoda; class Insecta; order Hymenoptera; family Figitidae; genus Ganaspis; species Ganaspis brasiliensis. The sequence continues at coordinate 4,965,158 of JAZKLR010000022.1, read as the reverse complement.
TCGTCGTACAGACTTCAAAGTTCACCTACTTTTCCAATAGGTTACTTACAAAAATGTTCATTTTACCACGTTATTATAGTTTGTAACAATGCGCACTGGCACTATTCGTGCCAAACATGTTAAACTGAACATTTTTTTATGCACAACATATTGTTGCACATGCGCAGTAGTGCACCACAGCTGTGTAAACGTGCGCACTACTTAACAAACATTTCACATGCGCAGTTGTTTTGTATTGCTGTTACACATGCGCAATCATGCACAGTGATAGTCACACATGAGCTCTAATTAAATTCAAAAATTACGCATGCGCAGTGCGGTACTTTACCAGATAAGTACATTTTCAGTACATATTGCATACTTTTTTTAATAAGTGCGCAGTAAAAATCCGTTTTATTATTGCGCATGCGTAACACGGTAACATGATAACTGCACATGCGCAAAGGTACCTTTATTTAAAAAATTGGTTAAAATTGTTTTTTTTTTCATTATTATTGTAATTAATGACCCATAATAGAAAAGAATATTCAAAATTCAATCTAAATATTGGAATTCAAGAAATTTAATAGAAAAATTTATATTATTGAATATAAAAAATAATAAAAACATTAAAAGTGTATTTAATTTTATTAATTTTATTCTTTTTCTCTTTAAAATATTTATAAAGTGTAACAAATTTTGATCTGAAAGTTTTCAATTTTTCATACTTTTAAAAACCATTTTCTAGGGGTACCGGGGGGAGGGGGGGGTAATAAATATTTAACATACTGTCAGAAAATCTTCCATATAATTAGTGTTTAAAAAAGTTTTGTGAAAATTTACTTATTTATTGAGAATAAAGAGTTTGAAAGTTCTCCCAATATTCATAAAATTGTACGTGGTAATCTTCTATTATATTAATACGATACCGAGAAAACTTCGTTCATCGTCGAACAGACTTCAAAGTTCACCTACTTTTTCCAATAGGTTACTTACAAAAATGTTCATTTTACCATGTTATTATAGTTTGTAACAATGCGCACTGGCACTATTCGTGTCAAACATGTTAAACTGAACATTTTTTTATGCACAACATATTGTTGCACATGCGCAGTAGTGCACCACAGCTGTGTAAACGTGCGCAATACTTAACAAACATTTCACATGCGCAGTTGTTTTGTATTGCTGTTACACATGCGCAATCATGCACAGTGATAGTCACACATGAGCTCTAATTAAATTCAAAACTTACGCATGCGCAGTGCGGTACTTTACTAGATAAGTACATTTTCAGTACATATAGCATACTTTTTTTAATAAGTGCGCAGTAAAAATCCGTTTTATTATTGCGCACGCGTAACACAGTAACATGATAACTGCACATGCGCAAAGGTACCTTTATTTAAAAAATTGGTTAAAATTGCTTTTTTTTTTTAATTATTATTGTAATTAATGACCCATAATAGAAAAGAATATTTAAAATTCAATCTAAATATTGGAATTCAAGAAATTTAATAGAAAAATTTATATTATTGAATATAAAAAATAATAAAAACATTAAAAGTGTATTTAATTTTATTCTTTTTTTCTTTAAAATATTTATAAAATGTAACAAATTTTGATCTGAAAGTTTTCAATTTTTCATACTTTTAAAAACCATTTTCTAGGGGTACCGGGGGGAGGGGGGGTAATAAATATTTAACATACTGTCAGAAAATCTTCCGTATAATTAGTGTTTAAAAAAGTTTTGTGAAAATTTACTTATTTATTGAGAATAATGAGTTTGAAAGTTCTCCCAATATTCATAAAATTGTACGTGGTAATCTTCTATTATATTAATACGATACCGAGAAAACTTCGTTCATCGTCGAACAGACTTCAAAGTTCACCTACTTTTTCCAATAGGTTACTTACAAAAATGTTCATTTTACCATGTTATTATAGTTTGTAACAATGCGCACTGGCACTATTCGTGTCAAACATGTTAAACTGAACATTTTTTTATGCACAACATATTGTTGCACATGCGCAGTAGTGCACCACAGCTGTGTAAACGTGCACACTACTTAACAAACATTTCACATGCGCAGTTGTTTTGTATTGCTGTTACACATGCGCAATCATGCACAGTGATAGTCACACATGAGCTCTAATTAAATTCAAAAATTACGCATGCGCAGTGCGGTACTTTACCAGATAAGTACATTTTCAGTACATATAGCATACTTTTTTTAATAAGTGCGCAGTAAAAATCCGTTTTATTATTGCGCATGCGTAACACGGTAACATGATAACTGCACATGCGCAAAGGTACCTTTATTTAAAAAATTGGTTAAAATTGCTTTTTTTTTTTAATTATTATTGTAATTAATGACCCATAATAGAAAAGAATATTTAAAATTCAATCTAAATATTGGAATTCAAGAAATTTAATAGAAAAATTTATATTATTGAATATAAAAAATAATAAAAACATTAAAAGTGTATTTAATTTTATTAATTTTAATCTTTTTTTCTTTAAAATATTTATAAAATGTAACAAATTTTGATCTGAAAGTTTTCAATTTTTCATACTTTTAAAAACCATTTTCTAGGGGTACCGGGGGGAGGGGGGGTAATAACTATTTAACATACTGTCAGAAAATCTTCCCTATAATTAGTGTTTAAAAAAGTTTTGTAAAAATTTACTTATTTATTGAGAATAAAGAGTTTGAAAGTTCTCCCAATATTCACAAAATTGTACGTGGTAATCTTCTATTATATTAATACGATACTGAAAAAACTTCGTTCATCGTCGTACAGACTTCAAAGTTCACCTACTTTTTCCAATAGATTACTTACAAAAATGTTCATTTTACCATGTTATTATAGTTTGTAACAATGCGCACTGGAACTATTCGTGTCAAACATGTTAAACTGAACATTTTTTTATGCACAACATATTGTTGCACATGCACAGTAGTGCACCACAGCTGTGTAAACGTGCGCACTACTTAACAAACATTTCACATGCGCAGTTGTTTTGTATTGCTGTTACACATGCGCAATCATGCACAGTGATAGTCACACATGAGCACTAATTAAATTCAAAAATTACGCATGCGCAGTGCGGTACTATACCAGATAAGTACATTTTCAGTACATATAGCATACTTTTTTTAATAAGTGCGCAGTAAAAATCCGTTTTATTATTGCGCATGCCTAACACGGTAACATGATAACTGCACATGCGCAAAGGTACCTTTATTTAAAAAATTGGTTAAAATTGATTTTTTTTCATTATTATTGTAATTAATGACCCATAATAGAAAAGAATATTCAAAATTCAATCTAAATATTGGAATTCAAGAAATTAAATAGAAAAATTTATATTATTGAATATAAAAATTAATAAAAACATTAAAAGTGTATTTAATTTTATTAATTTTATTCTTTTTTTCTTTAAAATATTTATAAAATGTAACAAATTCTGATCTGAAAGTTTTCAATTTTTCATACTTTTAAAAACCATTTTCTAGGGGTACCGGGGGGTGGGGGGGGGGTAATAAATATTTAACATACTGTCAGAAAATCTTCCATATAATTCGTGTTTAAAAAAGTTTTGTAAAAATTTACTTATTTATTGAGAATAAAGAGTTTGAAAGTTCTCCCAATATTCATAAAATTGTACGTGGTAATCTTTTATTATATTAATACGATACCGAGAAAACTTCGTTCATCGTCGTACAGACTTCAAAGTTCACCTACTTTTTCCAATAGGTTACTTACAAAAATGTTCATTTTACCATGTTATTATAGTTTGTAACAATGCGCACTGGCACTATTCGTGTCAAAAATGTTAAACTGAACATTTTTTTATGCACAACATATTGTTGCACATGCGCAGTAGTGCACCACAGCTGTGTAAACGTGCGCACTTCTTAACAAACATTTCACATGCGCAGTTGTTTTGTATTGCTGTTACACATGCGCAATCATGCACAGTGATAGTCACACATGAGCTCTAATTAAATTCAAAAATTACGCATGCGCAGTGCGGTACTTTACCAGATAAGTACATTTTCAGTACATATAGCATACTTTTTTTAATAAGTGCGCAGTAAAAATCCGTTTTATTATTGCGCATGCGTAACACGGTAACATGATAACTGCACATGCGCAAAGGTACCTTTATTTAAAAAATTGGTTAAAATTGTTTTTTTTTTTCATTATTATTGTAATTAATGACCCATAATAGACAAGAATATTCAAAATTCAATCTAAATATTGGAATTCAAGAAATTTAATAGAAAAATTTATATTATTGAATATAAAAAATAATAAAAACATTAAAAGTGTATTTAATTTTATTCTTTTTTTCTTTAAAATATTTATAAAATGTAACTAATTTTGATCTGAAAGTTTTCAATTTTTCATACTTTTAAAAACCATTTTCTAGGGGTACCGGGGGGAGGGGGGGTAATAACTATTTAACATACTGTCAGAAAATCTTCCCTATAATTAGTGTTTAAAAAAGTTTTGTAAAAATTTACTTATTTATTGAGAATAAAGAGTTTGAAAGTTCTCCCAATATTCACAAAATTGTACGTGGTAATCTTCTATTATATTAATACGATACTGAAAAAACTTCGTTCATCGTCGTACAGACTTCAAAGTTCACCTACTTTTTCCAATAGATTACTTACAAAAATGTTCATTTTACCATGTTATTATAGTTTGTAACAATGCGCACTGGAACTATTCGTGTCAAACATGTTAAACTGAACATTTTTTTATGCACAACATATTGTTGCACATGCACAGTAGTGCACCACAGCTGTGTAAACGTGCGCACTACTTAACAAACATTTCACATGCGCAGTTGTTTTGTATTGCTGTAACACATGCGCAATCATGCACAGTGATAGTCACACATGAGCTCTAATTAAATTCAAAAATTACGCATGCGCAGTGCGGTACTTTACCAGATAAGTACAATTTCAGTACATATAGCATACTTTTTTTAATAAGTGCGCAGTAAAAATCCGTTTTATTATTGCGCATGCGTAACACGGTAACATGATAACTGCACATGTGCAAAGGTACCTTTCTTTAAAAAATTGGTTAAAATTGTTTTTTTTTTCATTATTATTGTAATTAATGACCCACAATAGAAAAGAATATTCAAAATTCAATCTAAATATTGGAATTCAAGAAATTTAATAGAAAAATTTATATTAATAATATAAAAAATAATAAAAACATTAAAAGTGTATTTAATTTTATTAATTTTATTCTTTTTCTCTTTAAAATATTTATAAAGTGTTACAAATTTTGATCTGAAAGTTTTCAATTTTTCATACTTTTAAAAACCATTTTCTAGGGGTACCGGGGGGAGGGGGGGGGTAATAAATATTTAACATACTGTCAGAAAATCTTCCATATAATTAGTGTTTAAAAAAGTTTTGTGAAAATTTACTTATTTATTGAGAATAAAGAGTTTGAAATTTCTCCCAATATTCATAAAATTGTACGTGGTAATCTTCTATTATATTAATACGATACCGAGAAAACTTCGTTCATCGTCGAACAGACTTCAAAGTTCACCTACTTTTTCCAATAGGTTACTTACAAAAATGTTCATTTTACCATGTTATTATAGTTTGTAACAATGCGCACTGGCACTATTCGTGTCAAACATGTTAAACTGAACATTTTTTTATGCACAACATATTGTTGCACATGCACAGTAGTGCACCACAGCTGTGTAAACGTGCGCACTACTTAACAAACATTTCACATGCGCAGTTGTTTTGTATTGCTGTAACACATGCGCAATCATGCACAGTGATAGTCACACATGAGCTCTAATTAAATTCAAAAATTACGCATGCGCAGTGCGGTACTTTACCAGATAAGTACAATTTCAGTACATATAGCATACTTTTTTTAATTAGTGCGCAGTAAAAATCCGTTTTATTATTGCGCATGCGTAACACGGTAACATGATAACTGCACATGTGCGAAGGTACCTTTCTTTAAAAAATTGTTTAAAATTGTTTTTTTTTTCATTATTATTGTAATTAATGACCCACAATAGAAAAGAATATTCAAAATTCAATCTAAATATTGGAATTCAAGAAATTTAATAGAAAAATTTATATTAATAATATAAAAAATAATAAAAACATTAAAAGTGTATTTAATTTTATTAATTTTATTCTTTTTCTCTTTAAAATATTTATAAAGTGTAACAAATTTTGATCTGAAAGTTTTCAATTTTTCATACTTTTAAAAACCATTTTCTAGGGGTACCGGGGGGAGGGGGGGGTAATAAATATTTAACATACTGTCAGAAAATCTTCCATATAATTAGTGTTTAAAAAAGTTTTGTGAAAATTTACTTATTTATTGAGAATAAAGAGTTTGAAAGTTCTCCCAATATTCATAAAATTGTACGTGGTAATCTTCTATTATATTAATACGATACCGAGAAAACTTCGTTCATCGTCGAACAGACTTCAAAGTTCACCTACTTTTTCCAATAGGTTACTTACAAAAATGTTCATTTTACCATGTTATTATAGTTTGTAACAATGCGCACTGGCACTATTCGTGTCAAACATGTTAAACTGAACATTTTTTTATGCACAACATATTGTTGCACATGCGCAGTAGTGCACCACAGCTGTGTAAACGTGCGCACTACTTAACAAACATTTCACATGCGCAGTTGTTTTGTATTGCTGTAACACATGCGCCATCATGCACAGTGATAGTCACACATGAGCTCTAATTAAATTCAAAAATTACGCATGCGCAGTGCGGTACTTTACCAGATAAGTACAATTTCAGTACATATAGCATACTTTTTTTAATTAGTGCGCAGTAAAAATCCGTTTTATTATTGCGCATGCGTAACACGGTAACATGATAACTGCACATGTGCAAAGGTACCTTTCTTTAAAAAATTGGTTAAAATTGTTTTTTTTTTCATTATTATTGTAATTAATGACCCACAATAGAAAAGAATATTCAAAATTCAATCTAAATAGTGGAATTCAAGAAATTTAATAGAAAAATTTATATTAATAATATAAAAAATAATAAAAACATTAAAAGTGTATTTAATTTTATTAATTTTATTCTTTTTCTCTTTAAAATATTTATAAAGTGTAACAAATTTTGATCTAAAAGTTTTCAATTTTTTATACTTTTAAAAACCATTTTCTAGGGGTACCGGGGGGTGGGGGGGTAATAAATATTTAACATACTGTCAGAAAATCTTCCATATAATTAGTGTTTAAAAAAGTTTTGTAAAAATTTACTTATTTATTGAGAATAAAGAGTTTGAAAGTTCTCCCAATATTCATAAAATTGTACGTGGTAATCTTCTATTATATTAATACGATACCGAGAAAACTTCGTTCATAGTGGAACAGACTTCAAAGTTCACCTACTTTTTCCAATAGGTTACTTACAAAAATGTTCATTTTACCATGTTATTATAGTTTGTAACAATGCGCACTGGCACTATTCGTGTCAAACATGTTAAACTGAACATTTTTTTATGCACAACATATTGTTGCATATGCGCAGTAGTGCACCACAGCTGTGTAAACGTGCGCAATACTTAACAAACATTTCACATGCGCAGTTGTTTTGTATTGCTGTTACACATGCGCAATCATGCACAGTGATAGTCACACATGAGCTCTAATTAAATTCAAAAATTACGCATGCGCAGTGCGGTACTTTACTAGATAAGTACATTTTCAGTACATATAGCATACTTTTTTTAATAAGTGCGCAGTAAAAATCCGTTTTATTATTGCGCACGCGTAACACAGTAACATGATAACTGCACATGCGCAAAGGTACCTTTATTTAAAAAATTGTTTAAAATTGTTTTTTTTTCATTATTATTGTAATTAATGACCCATAATAGAAAAGAATATTCAAAATTCAATCTAAATATTGGAATTCAAGAAATTTAATAGAAAAATTTATATTATTGAATATAAAAAATAATAAAAACATTAAAAGTGTATTTAATTTTATTCTTTTTTTCTTTAAAATATTTATAAAATGTAACAAATTTTGATCTGAAAGTTTTCAATTTTTCATACTTTTAAAAACCATTTTCTAGGGGTACCGGGGGGAGGGGGGGTAATAAATATTTAACATACTGTCAGAAAATCTTCCATATAATTAGTGTTTAAAAAAGTTTTGTAAAAATTTACTTATTTATTGAGAATAATGAGTTTGAAAGTTCTCCCAATATTCATAAAATTGTACGTGGTAATCTTCTATTATATTAATACGATACCGAGAAAACTTCGTTCATCGTCGAACAGACTTCAAAGTTCACCTACTTTTTCCAATAGGTTACTTACAAAAATGTTCATTTTACCATGTTATTATAGTTTGTAACAATGCGCACTGGCACTATTCGTGTCAAACATGTTAAACTGAACATTTTTTTATGCACAACATATTGTTGCACATGCGCAGTAGTGCACCACAGCTGTGTAAACGTGCGCACTACTTAACAAACATTTCACATGCGCAGTTGTTTTGTATTGCTGTAACACATGCGCAATCATGCACAGTGATAGTCACACATGAGCTCTAATTAAATTCAAAAATTACGCATGCGCAGTGCGGTACTTTACCAGATAAGTACAATTTCAGTACATATAGCATACTTTTTTTAATTAGTGCGCAGTAAAAATCCGTTTTATTATTGCGCATGCGTAACACGGTAACATGATAACTGCACATGTGCAAAGGTACCTTTCTTTAAAAAATTGGTTAAAATTGTTTTTTTTTTCATTATTATTGTAATTAATGACCCACAATAGAAAAGAATATTCAAAATTCAATCTAAATAGTGGAATTCAAGAAATTTAATAGAAAAATTTATATTAATAATATAAAAAATAATAAAAACATTAAAAGTGTATTTAATTTTATTAATTTTATTCTTTTTCTCTTTAAAATATTTATAAAGTGTAACAAATTTTGATCTAAAAGTTTTCAATTTTTTATACTTTTAAAAACCATTTTCTAGGGGTACCGGGGGGTGGGGGGGTAATAAATATTTAACATACTGTCAGAAAATCTTCCATATAATTAGTGTTTAAAAAAGTTTTGTAAAAATTTACTTATTTATTGAGAATAAAGAGTTTGAAAGTTCTCCCAATATTCATAAAATTGTACGTGGTAATCTTCTATTATATTAATACGATACCGAGAAAACTTCGTTCATAGTGGAACAGACTTCAAAGTTCACCTACTTTTTCCAATAGGTTACTTACAAAAATGTTCATTTTACCATGTTATTATAGTTTGTAACAATGCGCACTGGCACTATTCGTGTCAAACATGTTAAACTGAACATTTTTTTATGCACAACATATTGTTGCACATGCGCAGTAGTGCACCACAGCTGTGTAAACGTGCGCAATACTTAACAAACATTTCACATGCGCAGTTGTTTTGTATTGCTGTTACACATGCGCAATCATGCACAGTGATAGTCACACATGAGCTCTAATTAAATTCAAAAATTACGCATGCGCAGTGCGGTACTTTACTAGATAAGTACATTTTCAGTACATATAGCATACTTTTTTTAATAAGTGCGCAGTAAAAATCCGTTTTATTATTGCGCACGCGTAACACAGTAACATGATAACTGCACATGCGCAAAGGTACCTTTATTTAAAAAATTGTTTAAAATTGTTTTTTTTTCATTATTATTGTAATTAATGACCCATAATAGAAAAGAATATTCAAAATTCAATCTTAATATTGGAATTCAAGAAATTTAATAGAAAAATTTATATTATTGAATATAAAAAATAATAAAAACATTAAAAGTGTATTTAATTTTATTCTTTTTTTCTTTAAAATATTTATAAAATGTAACAAATTTTGATCTGAAAGTTTTCAATTTTTCATACTTTTAAAAACCATTTTCTAGGGGTACCGGGGGGAGGGGGGGTAATAAATATTTAACATACTGTCAGAAAATCTTCCATATAATTAGTGTTTAAAAAAGTTTTGTAAAAATTTACTTATTTATTGAGAATAATGAGTTTGAAAGTTCTCCCAATATTCATAAAATTGTACGTGGTAATCTTCTATTATATTAATACGATACCGAGAAAACTTCGTTCATCGTCGAACAGACTTCAAAGTTCACCTACTTTTTCCAATAGGTTACTTACAAAAATGTTCATTTTACCATGTTATTATAGTTTGTAACAATGCGCACTGGCACTATTCGTGTCAAACATGTTAAACTGAACATTTTTTTATGCACAACATATTGTTGCACATGCGCAGTAGTGCACCACAGCTGTGTAAACGTGCGCACTACTTAACAAACATTTTACATGCGCAGTTGTTTTGTATTGCTGTTGCACATGCGCATTCATGCACAGTGATAGTCACACATGAGCTCTAATTAAATTCAAAAATTACGCATGCGCAGTGCGGTACTTTACTAGATAAGTACATTTTCAGTACATATAGCATACTTTTTTTAATAAGTGCGCAGTAAAAATCCGTTTTATTATTGCGCACGCGTAACACAGTAACATGATAACTGCACATGCGCAAAGGTACCTTTATTTAAAAAATTGTTTAAAATTGTTTTTTTTTCATTATTATTGTAATTAATGACCCATAATAGAAAAGAATATTCAAAATTCAATCTAAATATTGGAATTCAAGAAATTTAATAGAAAAATTTATATTATTGAATATAAAAAATAATAAAAACATTAAAAGTGTATTTAATTTTATTCTTTTTTTCTTTAAAATATTTATAAAATGTAACAAATTTTGATCTGAAAGTTTTCAATTTTTCATACTTTTAAAAACCATTTTCTAGGGGTACCGGGGGGAGGGGGGGTAATAAATATTTAACATACTGTCAGAAAATCTTCCATATAATTAGTGTTTAAAAAAGTTTTGTAAAAATTTACTTATTTATTGAGAATAATGAGTTTGAAAGTTCTCCCAATATTCATAAAATTGTACGTGGTAATCTTCTATTATATTAATACGATACCGAGAAAACTTCGTTCATCGTCGAACAGACTTCAAAGTTCACCTACTTTTTCCAATAGGTTACTTACAAAAATGTTCATTTTACCATGTTATTATAGTTTGTAACAATGCGCACTGGCACTATTCGTGTCAAACATGTTAAACTGAACATTTTTTTATGCACAACATATTGTTGCACATGCGCAGTAGTGCACCACAGCTGTGTAAACGTGCGCACTACTTAACAAACATTTTACATGCGCAGTTGTTTTGTATTGCTGTTGCACATGCGCATTCATGCACAGTGATAGTCACACATTGGCTCTAATTAAATTCAAAAATTACGCATGCGCAGTGCGGGACTTTATCAGATAAGTACATTTTCAGTACATATAGCATACTTTTTTTAATAAGTGCGCAGTAAAAATCCGTTTTATTATTGCGCACGCGTAACACGGTAACATGATAACTGCACATGCGCAAAGGTACCTTTATTTAAAAAATTGGTTAAAATTGTTTTTTTTTTCATTATTATTGTAATTAATGACCCATAATAGAAAAGAATATTCAAAATTCAATCTAAATATTGGAATTCAAGAAATTTAATAGAAAAATTTATATTATTGAATATAAAAAATAATAAAAACATTAAAAGTGTATTTAATTTTATTAATTTTATTCTTTTTTTCTTTAAAATATTTATAAAATGTAACAAATTTTGATCTGAAAGTTTTCAATTTTTCATACTTTTAAAAACCATTTTCTAGGGGTACCGGGGGGGGGGGGGTAATAAATATTTAACATACTGTCAGAAAATCTTCCATATAATTAGTGTTTAAAAAAGTTTTGTGAAAATTTACTTATTTATTGAGAATAAAGAGTTTGAAAGTTCTCCCAATATTCATAAAATTGTACGTTGTAATCTTCTTCTATTATATTAATATGATACCGAGAAAACTTCGTTCATCGTCGTACAGACTTCAAAGTTCACCTACTTTTTCCAATAGGTTACTTACAAAAATGTTCAATTTATCATGTTATTAGAGTTTGTAACAATGCGCACTGGCATTATTCGTGTCAAACATGTTAAACTGAACATTTTTTTATGCACAACATATTGTTGCACTTGCGCAGTAGTGCACCACAGCTGCGTTTTGTGCAATTTACTCTTATAAATTATAGGTTTTACGCATTACATGGAACTTTTTTGTTTACACATTTTTCTACATTTTTTTACCTTAGAATAGTTAAAATGTCATTTATACTTCACATTTTTACAACTGCGCATGTTTTTTGTTCATAGAAAACTACTGCGCATGCTTTACTGGCATAGGAACCTATTGCGCATTACTATATACTTTACGCAATGTTTTTAACTTTTTTGTTAACTTGTTTCTCTATTTGCTTTGACAATTACATTTTTTGACATTAATTTTTCTTTGTTACTGTAACAAGTATCGTTCATAGGAAAGTACTGCGCATGCGTAACTGCCTTTTGGAGCTTTTGCGCATGTATAAGTCTGTTAAAAAGCTACTGCACATATGTTTTCATCTTTTATTATTATTACTTCTTTGTTTCTTGTTGTATTCGAAATATATTTTTTAGAACCTTTCTATTATATTGCTTTTTAAATTATAATTTTTTTATCAAGATATTTTTTAGTTAGTTGTTTATAGATGCAATCGATTTTATGTATTTATACTTTTTTCAAACGCCTTTTTTTTAATGTTAGGAAGTTATAATTTGTTATTAATTAATATTTAGTATTATTATCATTATTACTGGCAATATTTTTTAAAACAATCTTTTTGAGAATACTAGATATTATTTTTAAAATAAAGCAAATAAAATTTTAAAAATTAATTTTATATTTCTAAAAAAAATTAATAATTAATTATAAAACAATTTAAAAATATATATTATTATTACATAATACATATTACAATTTACTACTTTTTAAGTTATTCAATTATCATATTCTTTTAAAAATTGGCCGCATCGACTTAATATGAATTAGAATATAGATTATTAAAATTTATAAATTTATAGATTTATATATATGTTCAAGAATACATAAAGTAAAGAAATATATAAAAGAAATAAAAAACGAGCGAGCGTTAGCGAGCGAGGGTTGTTACGCTAGTTATTATTAATTATTTTTCGCAATTTTCAATCTCTTTCTACAATTTTTTCAATTTTCAATTATTATCTTAAAAGTTTATAATTATTGATTCTTAAAATTATTTTTTTAGTTGTGTATTCGTGGCTAAGCCCTTTTTTTGAATTTTGTTTTTAACTGTTAATTATTTTCATAATTTTGTAATTTTTGTTTCAATTATCAATTATTTTTTCAAATTTTCATTTAATTATTAAATTTTCAATTTATTGCCTCAACTTTTTATTTATTTTTTTTTTCAATTTAAATTATTTTTTACGATTTTCAATTCAGTTATTTCATTTGCAATTATTTCCAACACTTATTCCTATAATTTTTCAAATTTCAATTTCAATTTTCAATTTTTTCAATTTTCAATTATTATCTTAAAAGTTTATAATTATTGATTCTTAAAATTATTTTTTTAGTTGTGTATTCATGGCTAAGCCCTTTTTTGAATTTTGTTTTCAACTGTCAATTATTTTCATAATTTTGTAATTTTTGTTTCAATTATCAATTATTTTTTCAAATTTTCATTTAATTATTAAATTTTCAATTTATTGCCTCAACTTTTTATTTATTTTTTTTTTTCAATTTAAATTATTTTTTACGATTTTCAATTCAGTTATTTCATTTGCAATTATTTCCAACACTTATTCCTATAATTTTTCAACTATTTTGTTTAAGTTTAATATTTGTTTCATTTTGTAAACTATTCTTTTCAATTTTCGTCACTTTTTAGATATATTCTTCAATTTCGTAATTCCCATTATTTGAATCGGCAAAAATTTATTTTCAAATGACCACCAACAATGCAAAGTTTGTCGCGCGTTCATGTTGCTAGTACTCTATATAATTGTCTATATTTAATCTTTTATGAATTAAAAATTGATACAATAATCAGAATTTCATCTATATAACCTAAAAAAAAACTAATGACTCGTTTGGAATTTATTGAATTTTATTAACAATCTTACTCTCAAGCTGCAAGATTTTGATCGACGATTGACGCACTTAGCTTATTTCCTCCATGGGGAAGCAATACAAAATAAAATGGGAATATTTTCAGGGACAAAAAGTACGGGAAGATTTGATCGGGGCCAAGATAAATGCGGCCCCCGACCCAAGTGGTCAAGGGGAAGTTTTACGGGGGCCGGTGATAAACAGTGTCGCTCATTCACAATGGCCGACGAACACGCATTAAAGCAGACTAATATGAAGTGTATTAATGCGCGCGGTATTGTCTAACCCCATAAGTACATGGCTACTGTCATAAGGCTCCCGCCATGGGGGGCCTCTTGGCCTAAAGCTTCTCGATATATCCAGTAACTTTTCACGGAACCCTGCGACTGTCCTGGGGACACTCGTCCCGTCGAATTCTCCGAACAAAGTATCATGAGTCATAAGACTCGTTTCTCATCCACACGTCACCATGGAGGCCGTCAATGTGTCTCTTCAAAATTTCCAGTAATGGGAATTTATTCCTTCAACTCCCGTAAGTTGTTCCTAATTACTCATATCAATAATTTTTTTACCAAACTTGACATTAATTAATGCTTATTCTTTTTTTAGGAAATTAATTAATGCGGAGGTGGGAGTTCACCCGTAGTATTAAACGTGGGGAGTTGCTTTTTTTTGGACCTTAGTCTCAGATTAAAAATTGTGGAAAAACAGTTGTGGCCTTGGGTCCGTGGTTGTTATTAAAACAGAATGTTCAAATTAAGATGTTATTGTTCGAATGCATTTTCGCTGCGAACACAGCTCATCAGGACTACACAAAATATATAATAACAATATTTAAATTATTTTTGAAAACGCTACATACTATATTTTTTAATTTATGTAATAGTCAACAATAGAAGTCGACAATGAACAGAAAAACAACAAAGACTTACACTTGTTTGCAATAACGATGTACTACAGAAATAATCCAACAATTATTAAAAACATTGCACTTGCACAAAAACACAACAAGCTGACAGTGTTCATTGTTTCCCTTTTTTTTCATTTACAAATTTAACATTTTTCTATTAAAAAAAATATTACGTAAGATTTCGTAGGAGCCCCCCACCCCTAATGATTTACGTATGTGTGTACGGCCCCTAATTTACTAACACTGCACAAATTTAATTTACGTATTATGTTTACATTCCCAGAAAATAATTCGTTTCTAACACGCCTGTCCTGCGGCCATTATAAAAAGAAAAACATCAACAATTTGTATGATACGCAAAAAAATACAAAACTTCCTCTACAAGGAAACAAAAGAAAAATTCAGATTTACTTGGAAACAAATTATTTTTCTTTGCAAAATTTTGTTTAGCGTTGTTTTACGATGTGGTTGCCGTGATTCTTTCACGGATCAGGAATTAAGGGGGTTGAAGAGTCGGAGGTGCTGTTCCCTGACGGAATTATTCAAAATCCGGGTTTGTGGTTGTCCGAGATAAATAACTTTTGCCCGCCTCCGGTTTCCACCTCCTCTGACCTTCTCTTGGCTAAACCTCCCCCACATCACCCCGGAGACCACGAGGAAGAATGAAAACGTGTGGGTGAGAGACCCGGGATGTTTAACATAACAGGGGCAATCATTTATGCGTTGCGCGCCGGACAGCGACCTCATAATTTAGAGCGGTGGGTAGAAAACTAGCCTATATTCTGGCATCGCATGTGATCGGTCCTGTTCAGGGTGGAGAATTCTAGTTTTTTTTTTAAAAAAAATAAATCCCTCAACATTCACATCTACCCCGTGCTCGATGCTTCCCAGACTCTACTTCGTTTTTCGGCTTTGGTTACGCTATCTCTGATATTCGCCATTAATTTTTCCCAAAATTAGAGTTTACGCGATAAGCGAATTATTAGTCTCGTAAATATTTCCTCACCCAGAAAATAAAAAGAAAAATCTGGTCGGTGTTATTAATCAAAATTGTCGAACTTTATCGTTAAGGGAACATAACCTAAAAACTCAATTTAGAATTTGTTTTTGATCCGCTTAGTGAAGTATTGGGCGCAAAAATTACGAGGATATTTATGGCAAAACTTATATCTTTTTACGACTATAACTGTTTATTCTTTTAGCATAGCATGAATCTTGAAAATAATGACTTTTGGCTAGAATGTAATGCGTTTTTGGTCGTAAACTCGTCATCTCCGTTAAAATGATGTGCCTTTTGATAATGCCTCTATGTTTGATCGAGCCTGCTGATAAGTTGGAAGATCAAGCTCGAGAGGAGGTGAATGCATCGCAAATGATTAATTTAGTCTCTTTTCCGCGAAGTTAAGTTACTTTAAGTACCGGGAGGGTAGCAGCAGAGGGAGTAAAGGGCAAGGAAGAGATGCATGAGAGTATATCCTGGATTCGAGACACGTCTCGAGCACATATGGGTTCCAAGTTACGACGTCCAGCTGGATCGTCCAACGGTCCTATCTCTCGTGCATGGATCAGCAAGCTCTTTTTCTCATGAATCCATCGCAAAGACGCGTCGAGGATCCCGTGAAACGAGGAATAATATGAATACTAAAAACTTATTCTTCAACTGGGAAAAAATGCACGACAATAAAGCAAAAATAATAAACACAATGAGATATTTAATAAAGGCGAGATTGTTGTTTTGAGAATCAGAATATAGTAAATCAGATTTTTAAAATTTGTTTAATTACCAGTGAATGAATATTTTGAGATTAAGTCGGTAGTTTGAATACACGTGACCGTTTTCTAAGCCGTCGGCCATTTTAACACTTTAATATGACTTTTAAATTTGTTATTGGCCTAACGCACATTGAATTGTAATCGCTAATCCTTAATCGTAAGAATGAGAGGAAGTAGGACAGACATATATCTCTGTCCTGCTTCCTCTCATTCTTACGATTAAGGATTAGCGATTACGATTCATTGTGCGTTAGGCTATTTTGATACAAATTTGCACTTCGATTATTATGAATAGCCTAAAGCACAATGAATCGTAATCGCTAAACCTTAATCGTAAGAATGAGAAGAAGTAGGACAGACATATATCTCTGTCCTGCTTCCTCTCATTATTACGATTAAGGATTAGCGATAACGATTCATTGTGCGTTAGGCTACATATGTTTATGCTCAGGGTTGAGTAGTGACTATGTTACTATATTGAAACGCAGAGATGGGTAGCAACTCGTCACTCTAAGGGCAAAATCACATGGATGCGTCAAACGTTCGTAATGAGAGAGAGGAAGACAAAGATATAATTACGTCCTTCTCTTTCTCATTTGGACTCAACGCTTGACGGTCCCATACGATTTCACCCTAAATTCTACATATTTACCATATTTACGTAATGAACCAGGGATGTATAGGTAATTATCTAAAGTGAATTATATAAAGCTTCTTATGTTAATTACCTAAATAAGTTACGTCGCAATTGTTTTTACATAAATTACCTTTTCAAGATCGCGCCAAAACGTTCAAAATAAAAACCTAACCTTTAAAGTATTGTAACGGCAACTTGATTTCAAATTGAATCCACCATTTCGGATTATGTAATTTTCTTTACCATTCATACTCCTTTTTTCTATTGTATATTACATTTTGATGTAAAATTACGTAAAAATACTCTAAGCGTAACTTTACATTCCTGAATGCAACATAAGGGTGAATTCTCATGTAACCAGAAAGCGCAGAACGAAAAGAAGACAATCATATGTGCAAGAGAGACAAATAGATATAACTGCCTCTCTCAATCTCATATTTTCTGCTTTCGGTTTTGCGCATATATTTCAGAAAATATTATTGAATCCGCCATTTTGAAATTTTAAAATATAATGTTTAATCTCTTACTCTCATGGTTTTCGTTTTACACCGACAGTTTTATGCAGCGTAAAACGGTTTTTTATCTTAAAACCTCCTATTCATAGTCATTGGATTAAAATGAACTTACACCTAATCCAAAGCATCAGTTTTTGAGGTTAAAATGGCAAGCAGGGAAAAAGATTGTTCTAAATATAAAATGACAAAATCTGCTTGCGCATGCGTGGTAATAATCACACGCACGCGTAATATCGAACATGCGCACGCGTGATAAAAACATACATGTTTATGTTTACATATCGCTCACCACATATCCCTCAAGATTTTTTACACGAGGGTAAATTTGCCTGGATAAACTCGAGTCTCAATAATAATTATCCCGTAACGGAAAATTGCAGAGTGTGTTTTTTAAAGACGCAATGAATAATCCGAGAAGGTAGGATTGTTTCCTCCCTTCTTTTGAATCAAGAAGTTGACAGGTGAATAGAAACTATAATGTTGAGGGCAGGTGAGAAGCCTCTGGAGTAATAAGTCAACAAGTGGAGTGGCGACTATTGTTCGAAGAGCGATTAAAAAAAGAAGGATGTTAAGGCTGAGTGTTTGGCTCTGTTAGGAAAGACAGAGGAGTGAGGTGAGAGCGATAGTGGGAAAGAGAGGGAGAGGAAAAGAAGGAGAAAGAGAGTCTCGTTACAGGGGAAATATATATCTCGCGGCTTGACAGCATCGTAACGAATGGCGGGCATTAGTTAACAGGATATCAAAAGGATATCCTGAGCTGGCCACCAAGTCAGGACCCCACCCAGGCTGCAGTCGATGCCGCGGCACAACATCCAGGAACGAAACCGTACGGAACACAATGCCTCGAACCTGAGACTCTATCGCGATATCATCCGGTTATAAATTGGAACACAGCTTCGTCCTGGCATTATGATGTCTCTAATATGTCTTTTTCCTTGTTGCCGGCCACTGGTCGCTGCTTGCCTTTTGCTTTTACTTTTCGTGTTTCTTTATATGCATATTACGAAGTTTTCTCTCTAATCGAAATAAGATAGAGGAATTTCTTTTTATCTCTCGCGAGTTGAGTTTAGCAGGAGAATGTGTATAGTGCAATTTAATAGAACTTGTATCAGTGACAATTTCAGGAGCAACTTTCGAGTTGAGACGAGGGAGAATGATGAGTTGGTGGGGCAGAGACTAGTTCTTCTGCGACAGGGTCAGTCTGGTAGGCGGTTACCAACGTGGCCAGGCCTACCTCCTGAATCAGAGCTTACAATGGACCTGCAACAATGCACCGAGCTCGTCCGAACCTAACCTCACTTCTTCCATGACACCCTGAGACACTGATGCGTGTCGACCGGACACCGAAACTCAATACAAAGATAGCCTTTCCTGGCCGCCCACCTCCAGCTCTCCTGTCTCCTATCGCACAATGTACTCACATGAGAGCGATAAAAAGTTTAACATTGTTGACAACCTACTTGAAAGCCTGATAAAATTAACTAAACTTTGATATCCTTTTCTCAATCTACACAGTATATTTCAAATACACAATACGAAATACAATACACATTGCAAATAAATTATTTATGTCAAACTATACTCGCATTCAAATAGATATCAGACTTTCTGCTGACCTCCAAATGTCACGTTATTATAAGCAGAGAAAATTATCATTGTAGGTATTTTTTTGGTGTTACGGAGTCAAGCTTGGTTATGACAAGGATTGGTGATATATGTACCGAAGGTCAATTTTGACACAGGGTTGGAAAAGTCAGGTCCGACTTTAGTCGAAAGTCGACTTTTCATAATCGATCTTTATTTTTCAAGTCGACTCGGAAGTCGAGGTTTACTATACCGACTTTTATATGTATTTATTTTATAATTTGTTAAAATTATTTTTAAATAAAAATTTATTAATATTCTTTAGTAATATTATAGAATCATAAAGTTTAGAAGAAGTATAAGTTAAACAAAACATCCAAATTTTTTTTGTATTTTTTGTATATTTATATTCATTTAACACTTATTATTAAATTTAATATTAAGTAAAAGTAATAATTTTTTTTTTTTATTAACAAAGTCGGAAATCGGACTTTCAGAGCCGATTAACCGATTTTCAAAGTCGAAACGAAAAAAACTCGATCGGAAAGTCGAAAGTCGGATTTTGTTTTCGGCTTTTCAACCCTATTTTGACAGATCAATTTTTGGGACAACGGAACCAGAGATGGGACGTCAGTGAGTGTGACCGACAATTCTCTGTCACGTGACTGTCACCATGGTCATAGTTCGACAAATTGGACACGGGCAGTAATTGACAATTATTAGATGTTTCAATGAAAAATCGAATACTTAATTAAGTTGAAGGTGCAAAAGATTCGTATTATAAAGAAATTTAGTAGAAGTAATTCTCGAACGAGTGATTATTACAATAAAAGTGTATAAGTATGAAACATAACCTCGAAAAACAGACTTCATTAAAATATTATGAATTTAATGAAGAGCTATTGTATAACTTAAATTTTAAATATTTGAATAATATATTTGGAAATGGAGAAATCAATTTAAAATTGAAGAATGAAATTGAACATGAATATGGTTGAAATTTAAGAACTGAATTTAAAAATCAAGTAAGAAGCTATTGAACATGGACAAAAAAAATTATTGGCAATTAAATAGAATCATTTAAAAATAAAATTAATATTTTAAGATGGGAAATAAAAAGTTATTGTATTAATTTAAACAAAAAACAATACAATTTTTAAATTGATGAAAAAAGATAATTGAACGTGAAATACTTTAATACTTAAAAATACTGAAGTCGATAATTGAAATTTGCATTAATAATAAGAAATTCAAAAGTTAATTTAAGAAGGACCCAGTGGGCAAAAAAAACAAAAGACGTCCTTAAGACGTCTTTTGGACATAAAAGCCGACATAGGGACGTCTTTGGACATGTGTGCCCACTGGGCAATAACATAAGCATTAAAAAATATTATTAATGATTAAGTTTTAGTTAATAAATTTCAAAAATTTCCGAATATAATTGTAATTTTAAGGAAATAAATGCAGAATTACAGAAAAATATAAACTTTTGAAGACAATAATTGATGAAAAAAAAAAACATTTTAAATTGAAAAAAATAATTTTAAAAATTGAAAGAAAATAATTAAAAGTTGAAATACAAAATTGAAAAATTTGAACAATATAAATGAAATGAGAAATCGATTTAAAATTAAAGAATAAAATTGAAAATTAAAGTAAATAAATGTAAGAGTAGACATCATTATTAAAAATTTAAGAAAATAATTAAGAATTGAGAAAAATAATTTAAAAAATTGAGTACAATAAAATTGAAAATTGACAGAAAATATTGAAATTTGAGGCAAATAATTGAAAAAATTAAAAAAAAATGATTGATAAGATTCAACAACACACTTAACATTACCAGAGTGAGAATAAAAATTTAACTAATTAATTAAAATTGATGTTTATTTACACTTAATCTTTTATAAAAAATGGACTAAATGTCTTTTTGGAACAAATTAATTTAAACTTTATCTATAATCAGTATAATTAAAAATTTAATGATTTTTAAATTAGGATGAATTAAATATAAAAACGATTAAAATTTTAATGTATTGAAATTTTACAAAATTAAAATTTTTGTTACTATGATTTGTATAAATTTAAAAATATTAAACAAAACTTCAAATAATGCATCGTCATTTTCACCAATAAATTATTAAAAAGTAAACAAAATTTAAATTAAAATGAACTATAACTAAAATAGAATAAACTAAAGTTTACATTTATATTAAATTTTAAATTAGTTAAGATTAAAATAATTTGAAATTTTTAAGTTTTGAGGTTTTTTTAAGTTGGGTTGGAAATAATATAAAATCGGAAATTTTTAAATTTTTAAATTATGTCTGATTAAAAATTAAATAATAAATTTAAATTATTAGATTATATTGAAAGTTTAAATTAAGTAAATTAAATAACATTTAGATAAATTAATTTTAGAGAAAATTACACTGTTTATCGTTTATTTAAAAGTATGTCAGAGTTTTTGCAGTTTGGACGGTTAAATTTCATTATATAAAATTAATTTTTTTTTGTTGAAAATATATAATAGTCATAAATTAAATTTCTATTTAATATTATTACTTTATTGACATTGTCTACTTTTACTTTGCCAAGCTACATACATATAAAACTTAATTTATTTTCTACATAATATTTTTATTAATTCAATTTTTTATTATTAAATAATTAAGGAGTTTCATAACTATATTTTGTATCATATTTCAATCTTTTACATATACCAAACATCTCTTAAATTTTCTTGTATAGCATAATATTATGTAATTAAATTAATTTATTAAATAATATAATAATAATAATAATAACAACAATAAGAGTTACATATCGTCAATACCAATTAAATGTAATTAGAACAACCAATGACATAATTACAATATTACGAAATAGTTACATCATATAATTATAAGTAAAATTGTTATTAAATGTAATCAGAATAACAAATAATACTTTTAATACTTAAATAAAAAAATTCATTGCAGTTTTTAATAACAGTAAAGTTGTACTTATTTTTAACCTTGTTAACATTTAAAATTTGGTGCTCAATTTTTAAGGTCTGAGGTTATGTTAAACATAGTTTCTAGTAATTCACAGGTTTTTGTAATTTCGTATAAAATACGTTTATAGAACACATTTTTCTTTGATCTTATGATGCACTTAGCACAAAAACTCAAAACCAATATTACATATTTGTAATTTCTAAACACTTGGAACTATTTCATGTTTTATACGAACAAGGCGACCAAACGGTGACAAGGTCTGAAAATATTTGGTTGCGATTAGAGATACCAGAACTGTTGATTACTTTCGATAGATCTCTTTATTCGATAACTATCGTTAAGTGACGTCATTTTCTAAAATCAAAACATACAGTTTAAAACCTCAGTTGGCCTGAGCAAAATAAAAAAATAAACACAAAATTTAAACTTTATCTTCAATGCTTATTTTTATTTCATAAATTTTATGGATTTATTTTTAAAATTCTAACTATTCTTTAATAGTTTTCTAAACCTTAGAATTTAATTATTTAATTTTGGCCTAACGCACATCGAATCGTAATCGCTATAATCCTTAATCGTAAGAATGAGAGGAAGTAGGACAGACATATATCTCTGTCCTGATTCCTCTCATTCTTACGATTAAGGATTAGCGATTACGATTCATTGTGCTTCAGGCTTTTCCCGACATGGACTTGTGGAGGGGGGGGGGGGGGGGTAAACTATCGATAGTTATTGATAGATTTTCTCGAAACTATCGATGGTTATCGATAGTTTTTTTATCATTATTTACGTCAAAAACTTGAAGTTACAGGTAGCTTCCCAACTCTGCCCTAGTTGCGATGAAACAGATGATTGAAACAAAAACACCAGATGGCGCCATGTCAATACGTCTAAGTCTGTTTCATCGCAATCATTAATAATTTTTTTCATCTTCTCGCCGTATTTGAGTATAAAATAAAATAGTTCCAAGTGATTCAGAAATTACAAATATATAAAATTGATGTTACGTTTCTGTGTCAAGTGTTGCGTTGTTCCAAAAATTAATCTGTCGAAATTGATCTTCGGTATGAATCATCCTAACCTTGTCGTGCTAAACTCTGTTCCGAAACACCCTTAAAAGAACTTTTCGGTCCAATTGCTGTTTTAAATCTACAAGAGTTATCATAATCCTGTTCTGACTACTGTTCCCAAGAATCACGAGATCGCGACAATCAAAGAACGAGAAGACGGGAACCAGGTTGGAGCACCATTTACGACCTCGTCAAATGTCAAGTGAGATTATCAAGATGCTATTCAGCGTCACACCTCTTACTGATGATCTTGGTGATAATTATTGAAATTAACGCGAAACACACTCGGTGTTAATTCGCCGACAACGATTTCATTAGCCTCACGTTTTTTTTAATGTCTCTCCTTTGCAGGATGATGATGAGCTTCTTATTGGCCTGAAAACTGTGGTGTTAACGAGAATATGGATCTTGTTGCTTGAAAGATCGGTAATCACGATAAGCCTTGGGAGTCACTTCGCAGAAAATGTAACCGTGTGATTTCTGGTTGAATTTTTACTGTTATTAAGTTCTGCCAATAAAAAGCCGATAAAAACTTTTAATCTCGATTATATTGTAGAAGGTTGGTGTCACCGTGTCGTTTAGGTTAAGTGAGATATTTACATTTGCTCAATTTAAGCACTCGCTACATTGACTAATTTAGAGTTATGATACATTTTAAAATTCGGCGAATGGCAGAATGGAGACACGGAACAGTGTCTTTTCTCACGAGTGTGTTTTTTAGCTGAAAAAGCCATTAATACAAAGTACAGTGATTCTTTGTCGATGACGTTGACGGGCACATACGACGACGGCTCGTTGAACTCTCTTCGCTAACAAGCCCCATTGCCACTTTATTATCGCGCCCAGATCGCTCGGGAATAGCCACAAATCACGGAGAACTGGTTATCCAGCGCGTCATATACCTACCTGAGCTCATGCCCCACGTACACTTGAACTGGATTCTCGTAAATGCGGCTGGGACAGCTCGCTGCACTGCCTTCTGGTTTACTTATGAATTACGACAAGTCCAAGAGATTGCTCGAGATCAGCCCAACCGCTTTGCTAATTGTAAGAAACATTTGTCCTCTGGGAATGTGAGGGGATTTTTTAATTCGACCGGGACAGGTGGATATTGGTCGTTCCCCTCTTGAACCTCGAGAATCTCGTGCTAAAGTACTTTCATTATAATTTTTTTTCCTCGTGACTAAAAGTCAGTTGATTTTTTTTATTTGATGGAAAACAATTTTTGGGGCAGATAATATTTTTTGTTTATTATAAAAAAGCGGTGTGTCAAATGTTGACAAGAGTAGGATGGCAAAATGTTTTGCTCATTGCCGGTGCTGACATCTAGCTTCTAGGTATAATATATGTTGAATGTAATATATATTTATGTATATGTAATATAAACCATGTGTATATATTTGTATATTAAACGGTGTCATTTTTTAGAGGAAGACAAATAAACATTTCCCCTCTTCCACTTTCTACATTTCCTGGTATTTTTTCAAGACCCTAGTAATTGTCACAATACACACTGAGAAAAAAATTTGTTTGAATTAAACATTATATGTTTTTAAACTGCAGTTTAGAAACGTAAGCATTGAAGTTGTTTTTGTAATCTGTGGCGCAGAATTCCAACCTTGTTAAAAGAAAGACGATAGTTGGCGGTAAATTCAAACTAAATTGAAAATATTGTAATTGTTTCTTAAGTTTATTTTATGTTTTAAAGAAATTCCTGCGTTAGTAAATTTGTGGCCCTGAGAAGGGTTGATTGTAATTTTAAGATAAAATGTAATATATAAGGTTTTCTTAAAAGAGACAATTAAACATGTGAGGTAGAATAAGCGCCAGAATAAACTTTTCCAATTATAATAATAAAATAAGTTGGACGAAATACAGGGGTGTTAAATAATCAAAGATAACCCCCCGTATTTCGTCCATATACAAAAACATATTTTGAACTTCGCGCGCTTGTTAGATTGCCGTCCTGAAAACAGCTGATCTACTTACAGCCAACTTCAAGGCTTACTTTCCGAAACTGTAGTTTAACCAATATGTTTGACTAAAACTTGATTTTATTTTGTTAGAAACAATATTTTTTACTTTAAACACAAAATATGTTTCGCGGCATTTTACCTTTTAGTTTTTGCTTTTATATAAATCAATTTTTATAGTTTGAGGTTATTTCAAGTGTTAATTTACAAACCGTAAAAAACAATAGAAAAATAGACTTTTAATTAATTGTACCCAATTGTGGAAATGTGGGAGACTTTGAGTTCATTTAATTTACAAGAAAAAAGGACAAATGAGAGAATATTTTTAGTAAACTTATGCACAAAATTTTTAATCACTTCCGATTAACCTCAAATTATCAATAAAAAAAGAACACTTTGTCACTTAAATAAAAATAATGCAACTATTTTCATCAATTTTTTCCATAAAATCATAATCACTGGAAATCACGTGTATATTTACTATCGCAAAATAAACTAATGTTAGAACACTGACGCCATAGTGAATGCGCAAAGACCTCTGCGCACGGAAAATATGCTTAAAATAGGCATACAATATTTTTCTGCCAAATATAAAGACTTTAAACACAAGTTTTGTTAAATTTTAACAAATATAAGTTTTTAATCAGACAAACAAAAGATTATCTTCCAACATAAAATTTATTTTAATCAAAACTTCAGATATTTCTGATACAAAAGAAAATTAAGCTTAAAAACATTATCAATTCAATCAAAATCATTGAAACAAATACATATATTTAAATCAAGAAAATATTTTTCCCAGTTCAGTTTTTTTTTTTTTTGTAAATATTTGCTTTTTTAATTTCTGGTGATTTTTCTCTAATTTCTAGTTACTTTTTCATTTTCTAGTAACTCATCTAGAAGGAAGAACTGGACACATGCTCGAGAAAAGGTAAAATTTGAAATTAATTTTTTGCTTCTAGTAATAGAGAAACTTATTTTTAATGTAGGTAATTTTATTCAGAAAAAATGTGGAAAATTTTATTCAAAAAACAATAAATCATTAAAAATCATAATTTGTATAAAAATGAAAGATTTTTGAGATTTGGTAATTTTTACTTATTTACATATTTCTTTTGGGCAGTTTTTTTATTTTGTCACTATTTAGTCGTTTTTTCGTTTTTTCATCTCCATGTTATATAATTTTTTTAATTTCTATTAGCACTTTTTTTCTTGAATTTCTAATTACATATTCACTTTTCAGAAATATTATTGTTTCCTAGTAATTCTTTTCTACTTTCTACTCTCTAAATCTAAATTAGTTAAAAACTACTATGTTAAGGGTAAAAATCTCGTTTACCATGTCAAATTTTAATTTTTTACTAATAATAATTTAGTAAACAACTACTAATTTAATTAGCGAAACTAATTTTAGGTTATGTTAAACAACTAAAAGAATTAGTATATTTCTATTTCCTAATTACATTACTTATTTTTTACTAGTTAATTAGTTAAATTTAACTATACTGAATTAGTAGCTTTCTACTAAAAATTAGTTATTTTTGTACTAATTTAAAAAGAGAAAACTCGTTCACGATTTTAACCTCTAATTAGTAAATAGTTTTTAACTTATTCAGATTTAAAGAATAGTTACCCTCTTCAAAGTCTAAATATTTTAGTTTCTTTTCTATTCATTTTCCATCTTTTTAGTTGAATTGTTTTTAAATTAGTTAAATAATTCTTGTTTCTAATTCTTTTTCAATAAATATTAATCATTTTGATCTATTTCTAGTTATTTTTTTCACTATCTAGTTATTTCGTTCATTTCTAGTAGTTTCTTTTTATTTTGAAGTGGTTCATCAGAATTTTCTATTTTTTCCTGATTCTACAATTTCTCTTTTAAATTAGAGTAGCTTTTCTTCCTTTACTAATTTTTACCAATATATAGGTAAGTATTTTTACACTTTATAATTATTTTTTAAAACTTCGGTTTTTTTTCTTTAACACTTATTTTTCTTTAACTACTATAGTTGTTTTTTGTTGTTTTCTAGTAATTCTTCATTTTTACTTTAACAAAACTTTTTAATTGTCATACTCTTTTATATTCAACTTCTACTCATTTTAGATTTATTTCACTGTCCAGTAATTTTCCTCTATTTTTGTATCATTATTTTTAATATCTCAATATTTGTTCTTTTTTCTGTTTTTGCTTATTTTTAGATAATTTGTAGATATATTACCCTCTTAGTATTTACCTTTTTTCTCAAAAACTTCTAGATTTTTTCCAATAACTATTTACTGATTTTTAAATAATTATAATACTTTTATTATTTTAATTGTATTGTTAATTTTATAGTAATTTTCTTGGCCATCTTTTTATTTGGTGAATTTCTAATAATTTTAACTTTTTACTTATTTTCCTCTATTTTCTAATTTTTTTCTTAATTTTTCAGTCTTTATTTACGTTATAGTAATTTTGGTCTTTTTCTAGTTAATTTCTAACAAATTCTAGTAATTTTCATCAATACACTTTTAATTTTTGAGTTTCTACTACATTATCTCTAATTATTAACATTTCATTTCAATTTCCAGTTTCTTTTTTCATTTTATAGTAATTATCACTAATTATTCTGCGTTTTAGTTTTTTTATTCAAAATGTGATTTTAATTCTTTTTTTAAAGCTTTAAAGTAAATTTTAAGTAATGGTGGTTATTAGTTTACAATTTATTAATTTCTGTCCACTATGTATTTTCTTTAATTTTTTTAAAATTTTGTTATTGTTACACTTTCTGCTGATTTAGAATCATATTCCAGTTAATTTAAATATATTCTGGTAATTTTAATCAACAAAACATTTATTTGTTACATTTTTCCCTTTTCTCCTTTTCCAGTAATTTTTCCATATTTTTTTTTTCCTAGGTTTTTTATTCCTTTCTTTAAATTTTTTTCTAATTGGAATTATTTATTCTAATCCAGAAGATATTCTTTCTTTTTATTGATTTCACTTCTTTTTTTGTTTGTCTTTATTTTCCATGTTCCTAATTTTTTTTTTTCAGTTATTTTCATGATTTCTAGTTATATTTAAATAAATTTGAGTTATTTTCATCCATGTATAGTTATTTTCTTTACTATCTAGTTATTTTGTAAATCCCTAGTAGTTTTTCACTTAAGAATTTCTTCTCTACTTTTCAGTTTTTTTCTTTAATTTCATCATTCTTCGTTTCCTTTAAAGTAATTTTTCTTTCTTTTCTAGTTATTTTGAAACACCTGAACTTGTTTATAATAACTACAATTGTAGTTATTATTTTAGTGTCTAGTAACTTTTCCTACAAATTTTAGTTATTATTTTATATTCTAGTTCTTTTTATAAATATATAATTATTTTTAACATTCTAATGATTTATCTTTATTTTCTATCAATTTGTTTTGAATTTCCAGTTTTTTTCTCATTTTCTACTTTTCTAGTAGTTTTTCTTTGTTTTAGGTTTTTTCTTCATTTTATAATTTTGTTCTTTTTTTAGCTAGTTTTAGTCAACTTCCAATCATTGTTCATTTTCCTACTTTTTTGTTTATGTTAAATCGACTTCTAGTTATTTTTTCTTTCTAGTGATTTTTTCTTGTTCATTGTTACTTTTCTTTAGTTTTAATAGCTTCAAAGTTTCTACTCCTTTTTCTGAATTTTCTAGTTATTTTTGAAAAAAGTTCTAGTAGTTTTCATTAATACACCGTTATTTTCGAAAGTTTTCAATCATTTTTATTTTTAGTAACTTTTTCACTGTTAATTCATTCATTTTTAGTTGTTAATATTTATCGTCAATTCTTCTTTAATATGTACATTAAGTTCATTAAACGACCTCATTTCTGAAGGGGGAATATATATTTTGCCCTAGAATTTTTAAGTCTGAGGGGTAAGCAAAATATTTTGCTCACCTTCGGTGCTGCCATCTAGTGTTGTCAAAAGACCAACGCACATTGACATCCTAATTCGTAATACGTAAACTTAAAACATAAGAATAAGAAAAAGTAGGACAGACATATATCTCTGTCCTCCTCTCTCTCATTCTTAAGTTTACGTCTTACGATGTCAATCTACGTTGACCTAAACCCCACGGTAAATTATGATAATTCAGCGTCAGTCGGTACAACAGTAAATCGCAGTAAGAAACATTCCTAACCTCCAATAAGCATAGCACACTCTCAAATAAGTACAAATATAATAAAAAATCGATTATTAAAAATACGACTCCAAACACCGAAACTTGTTTACCGAATTGTTTGTTAACAGGTAAAAATACTTGGTAAGGTGAATATTTATAATAAGAGGATAAGAGCGAGGATAGAGAATCTGTTGAATGAAAAATCAAAAACCTGAAGTATGAGGAAGGACTTTGTGTAACGAAATAAAGGAACGTCAAAGGATAACGATCGCGTTACACACTAAGGGAATGCCTGAGCTCCTTAGCAAAATTGTTTAAGGCACACATAATGCTCGTACTTTCGTCGAAGTTCGAGGCATCTCTTGGGGATGGTATTCTCGCTCGGAAACCGCGACTAAATCTCCGTTTATGACAAGAACAGATGTCTACAAGCCTTTGTTGGGCCTAGTTTGTGCAAAGGCGCCATATAAGCCTCGCAACGCCCTGAACATAACACACTGACTCGTATAGAGAAGCACACATACCACTTTTGAAGATGCCCTCCCAAGTTCCCTTTTATTTCAAGACGAGAAACTGGCGAAAGAATAACGATATATAAAGTAAGGCCGACGATAGTATATCTGTATCAATTGTATGCATATATGGGGACCATGGCCAGCAGCTTTACCATACGTACTTACGTACCTGCCTACGTATATTTGTCGCGCCTAACCATTATATGGTTTATCGTTATTGTTCAGCACCGAGAAGGCACTTATACAAACCTTCATGAGCACACTGAAAAGAGAAGGAGAGAATACCAGACATAACCCCCATTAAACCCTATACCTTATGCGATCTTCATTTAAATACGATTATGGATAACGCGACCCGCACCAGTATCAATTTGATATTCAAATGCCCGATCTTTTGTTCGACGACAATTTTTCGATCGCCGCGAATCGATGCATTTCTTCGGATATGCTGCACCGATTACGGTCTCGTATTTTATCCGACCTTCTAGTTATTATTGTTATTTTATCACATCAACATGGTTTGAAATTTTGTGTATTTATGTAAAGAACAGGTCATTGGTAAACACTTTGTGTCCGAATTTAACATTTTTCGGGTGTTAGTTTAAGGAGGTTTATTGACATAACCTTAAACTAGAAAATGACTGTTGACATCAAATACACTACCGGACAAAATTGTGGGACCACTTACAAAAATGGGATTAAAAACATGATAGTTTTAAAATGTTGATAACTCTGTCAGATATTAGCGAATTGAAAATTTTCATAGACCATATTGGACATTTTCATTTGACCTTTGGTTCATAGACCATTTGCTGTTAAATGACCCTACTTTAAAGATTTTTCGATTAATATAAACGGAGATTCAATGTGATAAAGACTTTCGTTTTCTGTGAATTTTCATTGTTTAAGTTTGAAGGGATACATTTTCTAGAAAAGTAATTGGAAAATTTTGAAATTAAGCTAACTGAAACCTTGAACTATAAGCTTTAAAATAAGCGATAAAAAATTGAAATACCTTCACTGGTTTAAAAGTTATAAGTAAATTTGTATAAAGAACAAAACGCAACAATCTTTTTATTTCCTCCCCTCCTCACAGCCTATTTGACATGTATTACCAAAAGTGGAGCGAACATTATATTATATATTTACTTATAACTTTGGAACCAGTCAAGATATTTAACTTTTCTTTGGCTTATTTTGAAGTTAAAAGTTCAAGGTTTTATTTAGCTTAATTTGAAAATTTTCCAATTACTTTTCTAGAAAATGCAGACCACCAAACTTGAACAATGAAAATTCACAAAAAACGAAAAATTAGCCTGTTTTTATAACATTGAATCTCCTTTATTATTAATATTAATATCTGACAAAGTTATCAACATTTTAAGACGGTCTTGTTTTTAATCCCATTTTTGTAAGTCGTCCCATAATTTTTGACGGTAAAGTAAAACAATTATTAAAATTAACTTCACGAAATTTTAAAAAATCCAGTTGTATATTTTTCAGAAAAAATTCGGTTGAGCTATAATAATAGGTTATATAATCATTATTTAACATTTTAGTGTTTTTCTTGAAATTTAATCAACAACTACAATTTTCATCAAATTCTGACAATAAATATTAGCTAATTTTTTTCGTTGAAACATCATCTACAATTTTATTTTCTGGTTTTTGTTAAATAATATTTTGTTTAAAATTTATAAAACAAATAAAATTTGTTCTTTAAGTATTTCTTAAACAGAATATTATTTAACAAAATCTACACCCAGAGAAGTGATATATTTGACTCAAAGATATGTTATTTGTGCCAAATAAAAACATATTTGTCTCACAGCCTAGTAACTTTTTTATTTGTTTCAAATAAAAAAATTTATTTGAATCAAATAACATTATATTTGACACAAATAAAAATTTATTTGGTTCAAATAAAAATTTATTTGAAACAAATAAAAAGTTACTTGGCTGTGAGACAAATATATTATTTCTCTGGGTGTAACAAATAAAATTGTAGACAATGTTTCAACGAGAAAACTGAGGTATGTCAGAATTGTATGAAATTTCAGTTGTTCTTTAAATTTCAAGAAAAAACATAAAATGTTAAATAATTATTATTTGACAATAAACTCAACTTAATTTTCTCTAAAAAATGTACAACTGGATCTTTTAAAATTTAGTGAAAATAATTTGAATAATATTTTTATTTGGTAAATATTTGGGAAATTTATTTTTATTTAGTAAAAACACTGTAATTTACATTTATTTTCTACTTATAAATTAACAAATTTCATATTGAAAATTATAATAATAATTTACAAGTTTCTTTCATTAATTCATTCTTCATTCTGCCCACACCTGACTTTCTCACTAAATGGTTTATTGTTTTACATTTTTACATCATATTTCATCTTTTCAAAATGTTCTCAAACTTTAAGTTTATATCATTTTTAATTTCTTCAAATTTCTGTTAATTTGAACTTAAATTGATTAAAAGTTTAAATAATTAATGGTTCAAATATACTAAGTGTGAAGTAATTTAAAAATTTCTTCAATTTTTAAAAATTATTTTCTCTTATGATTTTAATTGCTTAAACTACAATTTTAAACTATTTTTATCATTTTTCAATTATTTTCTGCAATTTTAAAATATTTTAACTATTTCTCGCGTTTTTTCCTAAATCTTAAATCTACCTTCAGAAAATTTAAATTATTTTCTTTAATTTATTCAATCACATTTTCAATTTTAATTATTTTCTTTTCGACAACAAAACAATTTTATTATTTATTGCTAAATTTTAAATTATTCATCGCAAATTTTAATTAATTTTTTTAATTCACCATTAATTTATTAATATTGCAATTATTATCAATTTTTAATCATTTTCATTATTTTTGAATTAATATCTTGTGAACTTTAAAAATATACGTGAAAAATATATCTCAATTTATAATTATTTTGTTCAATATTCATTTCTTTTTTATCATTTTGTAATTATTTTCTTCATCTTTTTATTATTTGAATTATTTTTCCATTAATTTTCTAAATTTTCAGTAATTACCTCAAACTTAGATTACTGTCTTCGAGTTTCAATATTTTTAATGATTTTTCAATTATTTTCTTTTGCTTAAAAATAAATTCTGTAATTTTTCTGTTAGTTTATCCAATTTTCAATTATTTTAATTCTTTTGGAATGATTTTAAAAAATTGCAATTATTTATCTAAAATTTGAATTATTTTTCAATTAATTGCCTAAATTTTCAGTTATTATCTAAAGCTTAGATTATTATCTTCAATTTCCAAATATTTTAAACGATTATTCAATTATTTTCTTTTGCTGAAAAATAAATTCTGTAATTTTGCTGTTAGTTTCTCCAATTTCTTATTATTTTAATTGTTTTGGCATAGTTTTCCAAAATTGCAATTATTTGTCTGAAATTTTAATTATTTTCATTATGTATATTTCAATTATTTTTAAAAAATTTAAATTATTTTTATCATATTTCAATTTTTTTTTAATTTTTAACTACTTTTATCATTTTTCAATTATCTCCTTCAATTTTTAATTATTATTCTCATTTTGCAAAATTATTTTTTAAGACTTTTAGGTATTTTTCTAAAATTTCAATTATTTCCATTATTTTCATAATTTCCAAAAAAATTTTTTATCTATCTTTAATTTCAATTATTTTTAGCCTTCTTCAGCTCTTTTCTTCAATTTTTAATTATTCTCATTTTTTAAAATTAATTTTTAGATTTTCAGGTATTTTTCTTAAATTTCAATGATTTTTTTTTAATTAAAAAAAATTCTGCAATTTTTTCAATGATTAATTTCAAATTTAATTTATTATTTTCAATTTATCATTGTTCTTATCATATTTAAATTATTTTTCTCAAATTTCCCATTTTTTTTTAATTTTTCTCATAATTTTTAAAAATTTCAATTATTTTCTACAATTTTATATATTATTATTCTCATTTTGTAAAACCTTTTTTTAAGATTTTCAAGTATTTTTCTCAAATTTTAATTATTTTCTTTATTTTTTATTATTTTCATTTCTTTTTATAAATTCCAAAAAATTATTATTAATGATCGAAAATTTTAATTATATTTATCTCTCTTCAATTCTTCTCTTCAATTTTTAATCATTCTAATTTTTTTAAATTAATTTCTCAGGTTTTCAGACGTTTTCCTCAAATTTCAATTTTTTTTTTAAATTTCTGCATTTTTTTCAATTATAGAAATTTAATTTAATTTTCAAATTTCAAAATTTATTTATTTTGTTTAATTTATCATTGTTTTTATCATATTGCAATTATTTTCTTCAAGTTATTGAATTTTTTTTTTTTAAACTATTTAAATTAGTTTTTTATTATTTTCTTTAATTTTCAATTACTTACGTTCTTTTCCATAATTTCCAAAAAGTTTTCAATTATTTCTCTGAAATTTCCATTCTTTTATTTTTTCTGGTATTTTATGTATTTTCTGTATTTTTCACAATTATTTCTCTTAAATTAAAAATTGTTTTCTTCAATTTTAAATAATGTTTACCTTTTTTCATTTGTGTTCTCTACTTCTCAATTATTTATTCTTTTTTTTTCAATAAACTTCTAAAAGTTTCAAGTATTTTTCTGAAATCTTCTTTACCTTTCCTTTATTTAAAATATATTATGTATTTTTTAAATTTATTTTCTAAAATTTTAGTTATTTTCTTGAATTTTAAATTATTTCATTATGTTATTATTATTTTCTTCAATCTTTAATCATTTTCATTATTTCTGAATTAATATCCTAAATTTTTAATTATTCATCTCAATTTCAATCATTTTTTTCAAATTTCAAGTATTTTTCTCAAATTTAAATTATTTTCTTCAATTTTAAAACATTTTTATAACTTTTTAAATTACTTTCGTAAATTATGTTTTAATTTTTTTTTTTCCAAATAATTTGCAAAAATGGCAATTATTTTCTTAAATTTCAATTATTTTTTTGCATTTTCTATAAAAATCTAAACTGTTATATTTTTCAACCCAAAATTTTTAATTACGTACGATTCTCCACCGGGTACATTTTCCCCAAAAATATTTCTCTCCTTTTGAACCACTGGCAATTCTCTCAAGTTGAAACGTCTCAAAAGACATATTTATAGCAAGACAAGATTTCATTTCTTTACAGAAATACACTTTGCACATTAACTCCCCCAGAACTTTTAATATCCGAATTTCCAAGTTTATTATCTCGAGTTACTTTATTTTTACCAAAGATTAAAAACTAATGAATTCATTATCAAAATTAAAAACAATCTCGTTTTATAAATATCGTCATAAGAAAGATTCTACAAGTTAAAGATAACTATATAATTTAAAATAACTCTAAGGAGCGACACCAATTATAAAATAAATTATCATCTTCTCAATTATAACTTTGATAAAATTAATCCCGGGACAAATTTTTATTTAGAATCTCGTGTACCAAGTTTAGAATTTGCATAGTCGGAGGGGATAGATAAGAATATAATAAGACGAGGCGGTGTTGTAGTTATACATATGGATATGTTTAATACAAATCGAGTACATAAAGTGCCTAGAGTATAAAGATACCCGATCGGTGACATTTCTATACCAAATATATGATACAAAGAACACCGCCAGGAGCTGTCATATTAAATATTATTTATGCTACTGCGCATAAACATGCTGGCTACCGCTATGAGACCATATGCGTGTTACTGGAGGTATGCGTACAAACGACACGCGTTTATTGTGCACAGCCTCCGAGCCGGGACATTGCATGTTAAAGCAACCCGATGTAACATACAGCCAGTATCCCAATCAGAAAACAATATCGATCCATTGTTTCGACTTACCAATAAATATCGTGAAATAATATCGGTCGAGTGAATTACTGCCGATCTTGCTCGCAGATCGGCTCTTTCGGAACATACACCCGCTCGAATATTTTCGAGGTACTTGCTCCTACATTACCTCGACAATACCCTCGAATTATATAGCGGAAACGATAAATTTCAGAGAGTCGAATAATAAATAAACAGTCTCGTACACGAAAAGAACGCTTTTTAAGATATTTTTTGGTGCAAAACTCCAGGTTCGTTGTCGTGGCGCACCATCCGATTTACTAACCACGCTGGATGTTGCTCAACCTTTGATTTCACAGCATTAGGAGCATTACAGGCATCACAGTCACCTTTTCACCTTTTTTGATGACTTGTCACCTTTTTACATCTTTTTTTCACCTTTTTTGGGATTGAAAATATATGATTTTTTGCGAATATTTTGAAGTATGTTCATAAAAAAGAATAGAGTCGAATAAACAGTTAACTAATCTTTTCTATGTTCCTACTATTTGTGTAAATAGAATTAACATTTCCATAATATACCATTTTCATCATCTTGTAATTTTTCTTTTCAATCTCAATTCTTTTATTTATATTTCAATTTAATTCTTAAATTTTCTACTTATTTCCTCCATTTTTAATTATTGTCTTCAATTCTCAATTATTTTCTTCAATTTTCAATTATTTTATTCAATGTTCAATAATCCTCGTCTTTTTTCAACTGGCAATTATTTTTTTGAACTTTCAATATAATTCTTTATTTATCTTCTTCAGTTTTCAATTGATTTCATAAATTTTAATTTATTTTTTAAAATTTTTACTATAATTTTCTTCAGTTTTTAATTGACAACTTAATATTCTTCTTCAATTTTGTACCTAATTATCCTTTAAACAGAGTGTCTACTAACCGGAAAATAACCGGGAATTTAAATTGGCCGAGAAAAACCGGGAATTTTCCGTCAAACCGAGAATTTTCTTTCTGGGCTAATAAATTTGACTAATATATATCAATTTGTTTTATAAATAAAGATGGTAACTTCATGCATTTTGAACCAATCTGATTATGCGTTTTAATTTTGTGTAATTATGCGACAATTAAGCAATTGAAAAAATAAAAAATATACATTAAAAATTAAAACATATATATTCAATTATTTTATTAGATATTCAAAAATTCTCGGCTTTTTTCAATATTTTTATTCAATTATCGATTACGTTCTTGAAGCTTCAATTCAATTCTTCAATTACTCAACTATTTTCAGAAATTCACAATTATTTTCTTCAATTGCCAATTATTATTTTCAATTTTCAATTATTTTCTTCAATTCTCTATTATTTTCTTCAATTTCCAATTATTTTCTACGATTCTCAATTATTTTCTTCCATTTTGAATTATTTTCATTAATTTCAAATTATTTCTTCATTTCTGAATTATTTTCTACTATTTTCTGCAATTGCCATTATTTTCTTCAATTTTCAATTATTTTTATCAAATTCTAATTAATTTCTTTACTTCTGGAATATTTTTTACGATTTTTAATTATTTTAATCAATTTTAAATTTAATTTAATATTCAATAATTCTAGACATTTTTCAACTATTTTTTTCAATTATCATTTATTTATTTCACATCTCAATAACTCCTCCATTTTTTAATTATTTTCTTCTATAATCAATAATTCTATCCTTTTTTCAATATTTTTTTTCAATTACTAATTATGTTCCTGAAACTTGAATTCAATTCATCAATTATTAATCAACAATTTTAATAAAATCACATTTTATTCAATTTCAAATTATTTTCTACAACTTTTAATTAATTTCTTCAAATTACAATTACATTCTTCATTTTTTATTGTTTTCTTTAAATTCTATAATTCCTGGTTGTTCAATTTTTTTTTCTTCAATTATCACTTATTTTCTTCTACTTTCAATCCAATTGTTCAATTCTTAAATTATTTTCTTTAATTCTCAATTATAATTTTCGACATTTAATTCCATTCTTCAATTTTCAATTGTTTTTTTTTCAATATTCAATAACTCTATAGGCTTTTTATAATGATTTTTTTTTAATTCTCAATTATTTTCTTCAATTTTCAATTTTTTTCTTAAATTTCAATTATTTCCTCAACTTTCAATTTTTTTTCATATTTCTTTTAAATTCTCAATTTCTTTCAATTTTCAATTTCTTCTCAATTTTCTTCAATATTCAACAATTCTCATCTTTTTTAAATAATGTTTTTCTTTCAATTTTAATGCAAATTGATAATTTTTAAATTATTTTCACCAGTTTGCAATTCTTTCCGTCGATTTCGAAATTTTTCTGTTGTTTTTAAATATTGTCTTCTATTTTTAAGTACTTTCTTCAATTTTCAATTATTTTCATTACTTTTTAATTATTTTGTTCCATTTTCAATTGTTTCTTTCAATATTCAGTAATCTCGACTTTTTTCAATTATTTTTTTTCAGTTATCAGTTATTTATTTCATGTTTTAAAACCTCCTTCAATTTTTACTATTTTTCTTCTATTTTCAATTTAATTGTTCAATTATTTTTTTCAATTCTCAATTAATTTCTTTAAGTAATATAATATTTAATAATTTTGTATTTTTCCGATTTCAATTTCATTATTTAATTTTCAATTTATTTCTTCAATTTTGCATTATTAGCTTAAATTTTGAATTTTCTTTTATTTTCTATCTAGTTAACCAATTTTTACTTATATTCTTTAAATTTAATAACCATTGTTAATTTTTTTTCAATTATTGTTTAATTGTCGATTAATATTTCCTTTTTTTGAATTTTCTTTCTAATTGTTAAATATTCTTGAAGTTTATAATTATTCTTTAATATTTTGATTTGTTGACAATTATTCTCGACAGTTCAGTTTTTCTTTATTGTCAATTACTTTCTTAAAAATTTAATTTAATTCCTTAATCTTTAATTTATTTCTTCAGTTCCTAATTATTTTCTTTTCTCAATTAATATTTTTAATTTTAAATCTTCCAGTCTTCAATTTTCAATTATTTTCTTCAATATTCAGTAATTCTTACCTTTTTTTCAATTATCAATTATTTTTTTCAAATTTGAATTTAATTCTTAAATTTTCAAGTTATTTTTGAATTTTTTTTATTATTTTCTTCAAATTTTAATTACTTTCTTCAATTCTCAAATATTTTCTTTAATTTTCAATTATTTTTATCGAGTTTCAATTGATTCCTTAATATTCATTAATTCTCGGCTTTTTTCAATTACTTTTTTTAAATTTTTAAGTATATTATTTACATTTCAATGCCATTCTTCAATTTTTAATTATTTTTTTCAGTTTTAATAATTTTTTTATTTTCAATCCAGTTGTTAAATGTGCAATTATTTCCAACAATTATTTTTATAATTTTCTTAATTTTTCAATATGCAAATATTTTCTTTAAATTTAATATTTCTTGTTTAGTTTTTACAATTATTTCTTTTAGTTGTCTATTAATCTAATCATTTTTTGAATTTTGTTTTTAATTGTCAATTTTTTTGGTCAGTTTTTAGATATTTTCTTCAATTTTTTCTTAATATTTTATAATTACTTTTGGATTTTTTCAATTTTTTTGTTCGGATGTGTATTAGTTCAGCCATTTTTTGAATTTTGTTTTTAATTGTTCATTATTTTCGTCATTTTTCAGATATTTTCTTTCATTTTGTATTTATTCTCGTAATTTTCATTATTTATTTTTGCAAAAATTTATAGTTTTAAATGACTAAAAACAATGCAAAGTTTTTTGCGACTTTGGGCGCATGTTAATAATGCTACTTATTTTATATTTGGTCATGGAATTTGATGAAAAATGGTCTGGATAACCTTCAAGTCATTGAATATTGAAATTTTGAAAACGTAGCAACTCTGTTTTAAACACACTCCAGTTTGTTGTTTATTATATTTTTTGTCACCATTCTGTCACCTGTTCCAGGGAAAAAATTCATCTTTTTTGAAGATAAAAGGTACTGTGATGCCTGGCATTATTAACATCAAATAAAAAAAAAACGAATAAGAATAATAATAAGAATAAAACGAGAAAATAATTCTTTCTTTGTAACCTAAG
The DNA here is from genome assembly GCA_037103525.1 of Ganaspis brasiliensis. Classification (NCBI taxonomy): domain Eukaryota; kingdom Metazoa; phylum Arthropoda; class Insecta; order Hymenoptera; family Figitidae; genus Ganaspis; species Ganaspis brasiliensis. The sequence goes on along the minus strand of JAZKLR010000022.1, from coordinate 4,924,970 downwards.
TGAAAAATGATAAAAAAGTGATTTTTTTACAAGTACCCTCAATTAAATAGCGGAAACGATAAATTTCAGAGAGTCGAATAATAAATAAACAGTCTCGAATACGAAAAGAACACTTTTAAAGATATTTTTGGTGCAAACCTCCAGATTCGTTGTCGTGGCGCACCATCCGATTTACTAACCTTGCTGGTTGTTGCTTAACCTTTGATTTCACAGCATTAGGCGCATTATTAATGTCTGTAGGAGACTAAAACGAGAAAATAACTCTATCTTTGTAACCTGAGTGAAAAATGATTAAAAAGTGATTTTTTTAAGTAGATGAAGTATAAATACATTTTGAAAATCATTGATTGTTAATCTATTAAAATTTACTTATAAAAGCGTGTTTTCTTCTTTTCTATCTTTAACATACTTTGAGTATGTTCCCTGCCTCTTTGAAGATCGTAAAGGCTCGAAATTGCCTAATCGGACTGAAAGACGGTAAACTGAAGACCTAAGTGCGACACGCAAACGTCCGTTTGAATTTTTTAATGAAACATTCTGCATTCTTGAGAAATTCCACAATTCTTTCAGGAAACAAAAATTTTTGCCCTGATTTGTAATAATTTGTTTATTAATTATAAGTTATGTTTTTGTCAGTTTTTGCTTTTGCAAGTTTTGTTTATTCTTTATAAAAAAAAAGTAAAAGATATTTTCAAAGGCAAATTCAAGTGCTTGAATTAAAATTATAATTTTAAATTTGCTTTTTTAATGAAAAAGTTAAATATTCAAATTACTAAAAACGTAAATAATGTAATCATTCTAAAATTTCGTGCAAAATAAGTAGGCAACTGTTAGAGCAGTTCTTCTTTAAGAGAGGGACTAGGCAAGTAGAATTAGTCCTTAAAGCCGAAATAACCCACTGTAGTACGATCAAAGGGCTTGATTTTTATAAATAATGCTAAATTGATTTTACTTTCTTTAAAAGAAAAGTTACTGTTTTAAAAATTTTCTGAATGTAAGAATTTTTGTTATTACAATTTAAACAATATATTTACAAGACTTGGAAAATAAAAGTAAAGCGGATCGAATTTTGATTTTAAATGGATTTTTTTATTTATTTAAAATGTACTTGTGTGGAAACGAGATTTTACAATTTTATTACATTGGCAAAATAATTTTTCTATTTTCAATACACGATTTGGAAGTACACGTTGAGCCATCTCTTGGTTCTTATTTGAACCTGAAATACCGGCTTCTCTCAGTTTTAGTCTTCAATTCCATATTTATCCTAAATAAAGAAAATTTGAGTTATTTTCTCAAATTGCGGAAAAATTTTGTTCGAAATACGTTACTCTAGTTAAACTTTCATTAAATGATAGAAAAATATACTCTGGAAATTTAAAATAAATTAATTTTCAAATAGAGAGTTACATTTCCCAGATTTCTGATAAAATATCTTTTCCCAATATATTTTTTCTTTTCAATTAAATTTTCCAGGTTTTCTAATAAATTATGCTTTTTCCGTATTTCTTTGATGGATGCAAAGATTTAAAATCGTATTTATTATTTTCAATCTTATTTTCAGCGTCTTCTGTTTTCCAGGTTTCTGATAAAATATCTTTTTCCAATATCTTTCTTCTTGAAACTTATGATTACTTACCTTTATTATTTTTAATTAAGTTCTAAAGGTTTTTTTAATTAATTATGTTTTTCCAATTTTGTTTGTTAGATAAAAAGGCCTGAAATCGTATTTGTTATTTTCAATCAACCTCTTCTAATTTTACGGTTTCTGATAAAAAACCTTTTTCAATATTCTTTTTCTTAAAACTTTATAACAGACTGAATACTTACCTTTATTCTTTTCCACCAAGTTTTCCAGTTTTTCTAATTTTTATAATAAAAAAAATTAGTTTATTAAACAAAATCGTAAACGAATAAATAAACAGAAAATTAGGTAATTAAATAAAATTGTAAAAGAATTAACAATTTTGTAAATGGAACCAAATTTTACAATTGAAAAAAAATTCAAAGTGGATACATAATTAGTAAACTAAAGCAAACTTCTAAAAATGTAAAGAAATCTGTAATTTTTATTCTGCAGAAAAAAACACCGATAAATTCAAGGCAACATTAATTTAACATATTCATTGGGTTTTTTTTTCTTTTTTGGATAAGTTGGAGTGGGAAGCATGACTAAAGAAAACGATTTTCGGCTCCCATGCAAAATAAAGCAGTAGTTTTATTTCTTTCTTATCGATATTAGCATGGAAGGGCAATTTACAAAATCGTTACATGCTTCGAAATGGGACGTTTGGGTCCTCTAAAAGATATCTGTCGTCGAATAAAATAAGCTTTAAATAACTTGTCCCCGTCAGTAAATCGCTTTCTGATCATAAATGTTAAATAATTTCAGTTAATAAAGTAATTGAAGAAAAGTTAACTAGAGAAATGCAATTATCGTAAAATTCAAATTAGTTTCAATTTTATGACAAGAAATTTTATACAATTTTAAACGTAAGATTATATAATCTATGTACTTGAGTTTTATTGCAGAAACCTACTTTATCCTTTAATAAGATTTGTACAAAATTCGTCGAGTGATATCATTTGTCACCAAATGGGAATTAAAAATTGAAGTGAGATTTTGAAGTGTTCTTCAGAAGAATAAAGTCTCTTTTTACAACTTGAGATTTTCAGTTTCTGTTTAAAAAAATGTTTTTAAATAATGGCTCTTGGATAAAACCTGGATAAAAAACCTCCAGAACCATCTGGATAAAGTTCAGAATAATAAATAAACACTTGGGAATATGAAAAGAGTTTTTTTAAAGTGAGTTTAGTGCAAACCTCCAGGCTAGTGATCGTGGCTCACCATCCAATTCACTAATCTCGCTGGATGTTGCTTAACCTCCGGGTTCACAAATTTAGATGCATGATTTACATAATCGACTCGAGAATAGGAATATTAAATCAAGAAAATAACTCGATCTTTGTAATTTAAGTTAAAAAATTATTAAAATATGATTTTTTTTAAGTAATAAAATATTTGAAACAACATTGATTACAAAAAAATGTTTTCAAATGATGGCTCATGGAAAAAATGATAAATTTCAAGGGTTTCGAATGATAAATAAACAGTTGGGACTATAAAACGAGTCATTTTTAATGTATGGTTTGTGCAAACCTTCAGGTTAGTGATCGTGGCTAACCATCCAATTCACTAACCCCGATGGATGTTGCTCAACCTCCAGTTTCATCGCCTTAATTTCATGATTTGCATCATGGATGTAAAAATAAGAGTATTACATCGAGAAAATAACTCCATCTTTGTAATTTAAGTTAAAAATTATTAAAAAATAATATTTTAGCAGCAGGGGATGTAGAAACATATTTAGAACGACATTGATGTGGGAAAAATGTTTTTAAAAGATGACTCCCAGATAAAACGATAAATTTCAAGAAGTCGAATGATAAATAAAAGATTAGGAATATCAAGAGTCTTTTTTAAAGTAGTTTTGGTGCAAACCTCCACGTCAGTGATCGTGGCTCACCATCCAATTCACTAACCCTGCTGTATGTTGTTCAACCTCCAGTTTTATCGACTTAGACGCATAATTTACATCATCGACACAAGTATAAAAGTATTAAATCGAGAAAATAGCTCAATCTTTGTAATTTAACAGGGTGTCTACTAACCGCGAAAACCGGGAATTAACCGGGAATTTTCCGTAAAAACGGGAATTTTTTTTCTTGGATAATAAATTCTTTTCAATTTTCAATTATTTTCTTCAATTTCCAATTATTTTCTACAATTCACAATTATTTTCTTCCATTTGGAATTATTTTCATTAATTTAAAATTATTTCTTCATTTCTAAATTATTTTCTTCGATTTTCTACTATTTTCTTCAATTGACAATTATTTTCTTCAATTTTCAATTATTTTCATCAATTTCTAATTAATTTATTTAATTCTGAAATATTTTCTACGATTTTCAATTATTTTAATCAATTTTTAATTATTTTCTTCAACTATAAATTTTTTTTTTTTGAATTGCCAATTATTTGATTTAATTTTCAATTATTTTCTTCAATTTTTAATTATTTTCATTAATTTTTAATTATTTTCTTCAGATCTCAACTATTTCCTTCAATTTTTAATTATTTAATTTAATATTCAATAATTCTCGACTTTTTTTCAACTATTTTTTCAATTATCATTTATTTATTTCACACCTCAATAACTCCTCCATTTTTCAATTATTTTCTTCTATAATCAATAATTCTCAGTTTTTATCAATATTTTTTTTCAATTATCAATTATGTTCCTGAAACTCGAATTAAATTCATCAATTATTATTCAACAATTTTCATAAAATCACATTTTCTTCAATTTCAAATTATTTTCTACAATTTTTAATTAATTTCTTTAAATTACAATTACATTATTCATTTTTTGTTGTTTTTCTTAAATTTTATAATTTCTGGGTTGTTCAATTTCTTTTTTCTTCAATTATCACTTATTTTCTTCTACTTTCAATACCATTGTTCAATTTCTTTTTGTTTGATCAAAAAAGTAGCCCAGAATACAAAAATTCTTGAATTAATTTTTTTTAATTCTCAATTATAATTTTCGACATCCAATTCCATTCTTATTATTCAATTTTTTTTTCAATATTCAATAACTCTAGGCTTTTTATAATGATTTTTTTTAAATTCTCAATTATTTTCTTCAAATTTCAATTTTTTTCTTCAATTTCAATTATTTTCTTCAATTTCCAATTATTTTTTCATATTTCTTTCAGTTTCTCAATTTCTGTCAATTTTCAGTTTCTTCTCAATTTTCTTTAATATTCAAAAATTCTCAGCATTTTTTAAATTATGTTTTTCTTTCAATTTTAATGTAAATTGATTATTCTTAAATTATTTTCACCAGTTTGCAATTCTTTCCGTCGATTTCTAAATTTTTCTGCTATTTTCAAATATTGTCTTCAATTTTTAAGTACTTTCTTCAATTTTCAATTATTTTCTTTAATTTTTAATTATTTTGTTAAATTTTTAATTGTTTGTTTCAATATTCATTAATCTCGACTTTTTTCAATTAATTTTTTTTCAATTATCAGTTATTTATTTCATGTTTCAAAACCTCCTTCAATTTTCAATTATTTTCTTCTATTTTCAATTTATTTGTTCAACTGTTCAATTTTTTTTTCAATTTTCAATTAATTTCTTTAAATGGACCAGATCGCGGACTGTTACGTTACATTTGTACGCACATTTTAACAAAAAGTTTCCAAAACCACACGAAATTGAATTGTTTTAATATCTTTTATGCATGCATCTAAAAGTATGCTTCTCTAATAACATTTTTTACTAATATAAACATTTCCGTATGTTTTGTTATTTAAGAGTTATGAATGATTTAGTACGGACTGTTACGTTACATATAGTTTTGGAAGTAAGCTTTAGAGTTGTCCTACATTGCTGAAAAAGCCTGTTCTTCTAGTGGACTAATTTTAACGTGTAGTAGATAATTTTGTAGCTTTTGAATGCAAGTAATAAAATAAATGTCAATAACACTAAAAAAAAAATTTTTTAATTTTTTAGAAACAAAAATGTTTGGACTGATACGTTACACGAAAAGACTGTTACGTTACCTGTGCGATTTATGTTCATGTAAAAAGTGAATTTAGGTATTAAAAATGTCTTCCATTGTTTTATTTTACATAATGAACATTAATTCGGTTGTCTTACGACTAAACAATTAAAACATTACAATGGAATATATAAAGTTTCAAGCAAGCAACAACACTTTGAATACACAGCCACACAAAAAAAAATCTTAATCTGGGAATAAGACCTCTATATTTTTACGAATTTTGAAGAGCTAAATCCGAATTCAAGATCAGAATTGGTCAGACGGGTATGAGTTAGAACCTTCAAAAAACAATTTAAAATCGCTAATATAGCAGACAAAAATAATTTTTTTTTAAGAAATGCTTAATTAAACTCACTATATGGGGGTTTATAGGGTCGCTGATAACAAATCTATTCATGACTTTTTAAAGTTGATAATGGGAAAATCAAAATGTCTGAAAAAAATTAAAATTTTTAAAAATGATAATAAAACTCAAATTTGGATGTATGTTTTGAATCTAGGTTCAACGTTTTCAAGATTATGAATAAATCCTGCCCTTAAATAGTATGATAAGAATCTATATTGAGTTTCATTAATTTAATCAATAATTTAACATTTTTGTCTGCCATTTTGCATTTGCCATTTAAAATTTTGAAAAATCATGAATAAATTCGTTATCAGCGATCCCAAAAACCCATAAATACTGTGTTTTATTAAGTTTGTAGAAAATTATGCTTTTTTGTCCGCCATCATACAACAGCTATTTTGAATGTTGAAAAATTATGAGCGAATTCATTATCACCGACCCCAAAAATCCCCATATACTGGTTTTATTAATTTTAATCTATAAGATAAAGTTTGATCCAACATGGATGACATTTTCTATTTTTTGTACAATTTGCGCTATTTTCGCGTCGCTTTTTTTAAATATAATGTTTTAAGGGGATGTGATGGATTATGACGTCACTGGTTTGGGCACAATTTTTCCGTAACTTTTTTGCCAAAATATTGAACATTTTGTCACAAAATTTGGTAGAATTACCTAAAATATTATTAGGAAGATCTTTCTGAACCAAAATTAGTTTTGAAAAAAAATGCAATTTTTTAAAAATTTTCCAATATTAATTTTGGGCCAAAATTCGAGCAAATTTGGGTCAGAGAGACCTTCCTAAAGATGTTTTAAGTAAAAGCACCAAGTTTCGTGACAAAATATTCAATATTTTAAGAGAAGAGTTACAGACAAAGTTTGCCTATACCAGTGTCGTCATAATCCATCACATGCCCTTAATGAATGTATATTTTTAATGTTCAAACAATTTGTGTCAATTTCAGATTCAGTGTATCAAAATACATAGGAATATATGGTTTTTATTCCCAGATCAAGATACTTTTTTCAGGATCTTATGATATGGGTGAAAAAAGACTGTTACGTTACAAATTGATTTTGGCTCTGAAAACAGAAAAAATTGAATATGTTGCTGATTTTATATTTTATTTAGAAAATAACATAAAAATGATCGAAAAAAATTAAGTCATTCTATTTAGTTGACGTGATAGATTTTGCGTCAAAAAACTTTTTGAGATTTTTGGACTGTTACGTTACATTAAAAAAAGCGGTTGAATTCTTTTGCATTACAAATGTTATAAAATTTTTTTTCTTTTAAGTATTTAATTTAGTTACTTTCAGTTAACCTAACTCTATCCGAAAATAACGGATAGTACGTTAAAAGTAACATTTATTCAATAAAATGCAACTTTTTGTTTCGTGTTACGTTTTTGTTCAATTTTATTAATCTCGATACTACAAAGAAACAGGCCTGAGTTTTTGAACAGACAACTGACTTCGCGTTGATATTTATTTCATTCAATACTTTGAGATGTATATAGACTGCAAATAATCAAGAACCCATGGAATTTGAAAGTGAAATTTTTTTTCCGTGATTTCATTTTTCGCGATCTGGTCCAAATAACAATTCTATTCTGCAATTTTTAATGTTTTCTTCAATATTAAATAATTCCTGTCATTTTCCATTTTTTTTAAATTATAAATTATTTTCTTCTTTTTTTCAATCCAATTGTTCAGTAATTTTCTTTAATTCTCAATTATTGTATTCGAATTTCAATTTTATTTCTCAATTTTCAATTTTTTTTTTATTCAATAATTCTGTGTTTTTTCGATTTCAATTTTATTATTTAATTTTCAATTTATTTCTTCAATTTTGAATTATTAACTTCAATTTTAAATTATTTTTTTGGATTTTCATCTAGTTGACCACTTTTCAATTACATTCTTTGAATTTAATAACCATTGTTCAATTTTTTCAATTATTGTTCAATTGCAGATTAATATTTCCTTTTTTTTTAATTTCGTTTCTAATTGTCAAATATCTTTGTCAATGTTCAATTATTTCTTTCCATTATTAATTATTATTTCTTTTCATTATTAATTGCTTTTTTAATTCTTTTTTTTTAATCTTTTAATCTTCTTTTAAAATCATTTTTTTCCATTACACCATAACACACTAATAATAATGTGTTTTCAACATTTGGAAAAAAGTCATATTTGAAGTAAAACATCATAACTTCGTTAAAAACCATCGCAGGACAATTTCTAAAAAAGCGTTTTAAAGTTCATAAATCAAGCTTTTTATTGGTTCTAGGTATGTATTACAGTTAAGTCGGATTCAGATTCTAATTAACAGAAAGTGTCATTTTTTTGATTTTGAGGTTAGGGTCAAACCTAGACGTGCTAGGCCAATTCTGATGACGGATTTGGATTCAGCGCACTAAAATACATAGAAAAATATGGGTCCTTTATTTTTTTTGTGTGTCTGTGTTATTTCTTTTCATTATTAATTGCTTGTTTTAATTCTTAGTTATTATTTTTTGTAAAGTTTAATATTTAATTCTTCAATTCTCAACTATTTTCATTGAATTTCAACTATTTTCTTTAATTATTATCAACTGTTATATTCAATTTTTGTAGCCATTTGTAGGTCTATTTATACTTAAAATTTATTTTAATAGTAACAAGAGAAAATTGCCAAGAGAAAAAACCTGGAAAAATAGGAACAAAAGCCGGGAAATGAAGTAGAGGAAGTAAAAAAATACACTTATCCCTGATGGAAAATAAGTATAGGATTAAGTATTTGATTAAGTATTGGATTAAGTACTGGAGTCGGTATTGGATTAAGTACTGGAATAAGTATTGAAGTATTGGAATAAGTATTGGATTAAGTATTGGAAACTCCAATACTATTTTCGCGTAACATATTTTTAAACAATTTTTTGTTTAATTTTCTGTGGAACTGTAATTTTACGTTTCATGTATTTCTATGTTTTAAATGTAAAAAAAAACTACTGCGCAGAGCTGGGAGCCATAGAAATTTAGTGCGCAACCAGTAAAATTTTTAAGAATGTTTGGCGAAAATAGTATTGGAGTTTCCAATACTTAAATCAATACTTATTCTAATACTTATTCTAATACTTCAATACTTATTCCAGTACCTAATCCAATACTTAATCCAATACTTACTCCAGTACTTAATCCAATACTTAATCCAATACTTATTTTTCATAAGGGATTGCAAAAGGAACATTTTCAAATGATGACTCCCGGATAAATCCACTTTACTTTCAATACCAATTCGCGAACTTATTCAAAGAATACATCGTTTGGCTTTTTCTCAAAATCGCAAGCAATATTCAGATCACTTTTCCAATAGTCATTTATCAAAAGACGACAAGTGCATTTCAAAGCCACATTGTCGAGTTCTCGCAATGGCAAATCCGAACGTGGAATAATCTCTCATCGAGTGGGTGTAGGTCGATGAAGTGTGAAGAGAAGGAGGAGGAGGAGGTTAAAGAGGATTGCCGATCCATCCATGTGGGATTCTGTAGTCACTGAATACGAGATAAAACCCCGCTGATGCCTGCCCTGGCGATTCAAGTGAGACTAGATGAACTGAGAAGGAAAGTGGAAAGAGAATATATAGAAAAAGGAAGAGGCGAGAGAAAGAGAGAGAAAAGACGATTCCTATTGAAAGTGAGCGGAAGGTAAAACTTGAGATCGCTATGAATCCGAAAAGTAGACCCTGAAGACTCCTCTAAATCCATATAAATTGTCGTATTGTTGGCTCCTACGACGCATACCAATTCGAAAATTCGTCGCGAAAAGAATATCGGTTCTTGCCATTTGATTCTCAAGCTTAAAATAAAAGGTGTCATGAGACTTTTTTTTTTTTTTGATAAAGAAAAAAACAAAAAACGAGAGAAAATCGAACGAGTCTTTATATATCGGGATAAAATATATCCTGTGATTTTGTACTAAGCAGGGAGGTGATATTTTGGCATTGAAAAAGTGGGGAGTACCAGTGATCTCAGTCAAAATACTCCCGAGACGTTGGGTTACCGATAAATTATTATCTTCACCAGAGATTAGCCTCGATGCAGCGACCCTCATAAATATCGGAATTTTTTATACGTATAGATATATTTTCGCGTCTGTTAAGCCGATTTTCTTTCTACCGATGACTTCGAAACGCCTGTGAAGCAACCGATGCCGAACTCTCAGCGCCTGCAGCGAGATCCTCACCACCTTCTCCCTTCCTTCACTAAGCCGAGAGATTAAAGACGTTTCTCAGCTTCTTTTTACTCTTTTCCAGCTACTGCTGCAACTATGCAAAACGTGATAAATTAAAGGGAAATTATTATTTGTCACTTTCAAACTTGTAACGCGATAGACTTTTTTTTTAATTGGTGCTTATGGAACTAGGGATATAAAAAAAATTTCTTTCTTCTGTATTGAATCCTAAAGCGAAATAAAAAGAGTTAGGCTTAACTTTCTTATATATGAAAAAATTTGTTATTTTTTGACAAAATAAAAATGTAGGTTTTCCAAGATTCTAGAAATTCGATATAAAAACGAACTGTTGGAAAATTTCTCTTTCCTGGGCCCTGGTGTTATAGTTACGATTTATTTTGCAAATCTTTTGCTATTTATCACGGAAGCAGGGTCTCGTGCACGTAGTCTTTTCCCTTGTACACGAGTCAACCGTTTTCATATTCTGTTTTACTATTTCCATAGCGTATACGAGCCGCCAGAGATTTTTGAAATTGATCGTACGTGAGAAGGACAGGCGTGAGAGAACAAAGAATCACCCGAAGATGTATGCGAATTCTTCCATTTCCGGTATTTTTATCGTCGAAACGTAAAATAAAGAAGTTGATGTCTAAATAAATGCTATGGTGAATTCGGTCGTAAATTGTGTCGTAAATAGGGTCAATTCAATAGGATCCTCAATACTCTATCATCGATACTGTTTTTCAATATTATCATAAATCTTTTACGTATATAAGTTTTCATTTTTCAAATCATACTTTTTAATAGCTACATCTCACTTTTCACTTCTCACCGTCCCCCCTTCTATTTCCTACAATTTTCTATTTTTCGTTTTTCACTTTTTACAACCCACTTTTCATTTTCAACTGTTAAATTTCGAGTTCTCATATCCACTATTTGTTTTCCACATCTCACTTTTCATTTTTCAAAATTCTACTTTTTATTTCCCATATTTCATGTTTCACATCCCACTTTTCATTTTCTACTTTTCACTTACCACATCCCATTTTCAATTTCTCCTATCCCACTTTCCATTTTCCCTATTCGATTTTTTATTACATATAACCTACTTTTCACTTTTCACAATTTTATTTCCACAATTTAAACTTCTATACCACATTTCATTTTCCTGACTCCATTTTTCGTACCGCACATTCCATTTTTCACTTCCCAAAACCCACTTTTCATTTTCTTTCTCTTCGATTTTACATTTAATATGACCATATTTTAACTTTCCACATCCTAATTTTCATTCCTCATTTCCCACATTTCACATCCCATTTTTTAATTCCCACAAAATGATTTCCCATATTTCATTTTCCACATCTCACTTTTCATTTATCATATTCCCCTTTCGATTTTTTACTTTTCACTTATTTCACACAATTTTTCCCTTCCCACATCCCACTTCTCATTTATCACATTTATTATCTCACTTCCTATATCCTACTTTTTATTGTCCATATCCCTTTTTTGGGATATTTTTTATTTTATTTTTTTAACGTTCCACATTCTTATTTTCATTTCCCACTTCCTAAATTTTCCATTTTTCACATCTCACAATTTGACCTCTATTTCCCATATTTCATTTTCCACATCTCACATCTCACTTTTCATTTATCATATTCCTCTTTTGGTTTCTTACTTATCACTTATTCCACTCAATTTTTTACTTTCCAAAAATTACTTTTCATATACTTCCACTTCGATTTTCCAATTCATATGATCATATTTTAGCTTCTCTCGCCTGTATTTTCATTTCTTACTTCCCACATTTCACATCCCAAATTTCTTTTCCCACAACCTGATATCTATTCTTCATTTTTCATTTTTTACAATGCTTCATTTATCAAATTCCACTTTCCATTTCCTACTTTTCACTTATTTTACTCAATTTTTCAATTTCCACATCCCACTTCCCATTTATCACATCTCTTATCTCATTTTTCATTTCCAAATTTTGATTTTTTATATCCCATTTTTTACATACCAACACCCACTTTTTATTTTCTTCCTCTTAAATTTTTTAATTCCTATGACCATATTTTAGCTTTCCACATCCTTATTTTTATTTCCCAGTACCTACATTTCACATCCCATTTTTCACTTCTCTCAACCTGATTTCTATTTTTCATATTTCATTTTCGACATCACATTTTCCATTTATCATATTCCCCATTCCATTTTCTACTTTTAACTTATTTCATTCAATTTTTCATTTCCCACATCCCACTTCTCATTGATCATATCTGTTATATCTCATTTCCCATTTTATAATTTAAATTTTTATACCCCATTTTTCACTTCCTAAGATATTTTGATTTTCTTTCTCTTCAATTCTTAATTCCTATGACCATATTTAACGTTCCACATTCTTATTTTTATTTCCCACTTCCCACATTTTCCATTTTTCACTTCCTACAACTTGATCTCTATTACTCATATTTCATTTTCCACGTCTCACTTTTCATTTATTATATTCCCCTTTCGATTTTCTACTTTTCACTTATTTTACTCAATTTTTCAATTTCCACATCCCACTTCTCATTTATCATATCTTTTATCTCATTTCCCATTACCTAATTTTCATTTTTTATATCCCATTTTTTACTTCCCAACACTCATTTTTCATTTTCTTCCTCTTCTATTTTTTAATTCCTATGACCATATTTTAATTCTCCACATCCTTATTTTTATTTCACACTATCCACATTTCAAATCCCATTTTTCACTTTCCACAACTTAATTTCTTTTTCCCATATTTTATTATCCACATCTCACTTTTCATTTATCGTATTCCGCTTTCCATTTCCTACTTTTCACTTAGTTAACTCAATTTTCCACATCCCATTTCTCATTTACCACATTTTTTATCCCATCTCCTATATCCTACTTTTTATTTTCCATATCCCTTTTTTGAAATCACACATCCCACTTTTCAGTTTCTCAATCTCCACTTTTATTTAAACCATCCTACAGCCCAAAAAAATATATTATTTACTTCTAATTATCATTCCCCTTGTCCCTCTTTTGACTTTTAACATACCATTTTTCATTTTTTTTTTCACTTTTCAGTAAAAAGTGGATGTGGAAAGTCAAAAGTGAGAAATAAAAATCAGATTGTGAGAAGAGAATTGTGGGATGTGGAAAATATAAAGTAAGAAGGGGGAAAAATGTGGGATAAGGGAAATGAAAAATGGGATATGGAATGTGAAATGTAGAAAATGGAAAGTGGGAAATGAGAAGTGAAATGTGAAAAGGGAAATGATGGGAGTAAAAAATGGAAAACTAAAATTAGATAGTTGAAAATAAGAAGTGGAATTTGGGAAATAAAGAGTGGGAAGTAAATTTGGATGGTAAGAAGCAAAAAATGGAAAGTGGGAAATATAAAGTAAGAAGAGGAATGTTTAAATAAATATTGAGAAATAAAAATCGAATTGTGAGAAGCGAGATGTAGGATGTGGGAAATATAAAGTAAAAATAGTAAAATGAAATATTGTATATAAGAAATGAAAAATTGGAAATGGAATGTGAACAGTAAAAAGTGGATAGTGGAAAATGAGAAGTGAGAAGTGAAAAGTGAGCTGTTGGGAACAGAAAATGGAAAATTAAATACAAATTGTTAATAGTAAAAAGTGGAATGTGGAATCAAATGGTGGGAAATAAAAATCGGATTGTGAGAAGAGAAAAAGTGGGATGTGGGAAATATAAAGTGAGAAAGGGAAAATGAAATGTGGGATATAGGAATTGAAAAATTGGATATGGAATGTAAAAAGTAAAAAATGGAAAGTGGGAAATAGGAGGTGAAAAATCAAAATAAGGGATGTTGGGAATAAAAAGTGGGGATTTAAAATTGGATTGTTGTCAGTAAAAACTAGAAGATAAAAACTGGGAAATGACAATCAGGTTGTGGAAAGTGAAAAGTGGGACATGGAAAATAAAAAGTCAAAATAAAATTCAAGTTGTAGGAAGTGAGAAGTGGAGTCAGGAAAATGAAAAGCGGGATGTGGGAAACAAAAAATGGAATATGTAAAGTAAAATTGGAAAATGGAAAGTGAAATTAATAAAAAATAAAAAATGAAAAGTGGGAAGTATGAATAAAAAGTTTAATTGTATCCTTTCGAAAAAATTAACATAACCAAATTCTTTTTTTCCCAATGAACCCTTATCGCAGAATTTCGCTCCGTTTCGAAGGATTGCGCGTCACAGAAAATGGCGAGGCCGTTTATAAAATGCAAAATTTGTAATTCATCGCCGCAAAAGTGGAATAATCTAAGACATACGGGGTGATGGTGGCAGTGGTCGGGGTCCCGACCCGTGTACGGTTATGTGCCTCATTTATCAGCACAGATATTATTATAGCTTTGCTCGGTACATACGTAGAAACATTTGTATTTACGGGATATAAGGGTGTAATGTGAACTCACACAAATTCTCCAATTCGTGATAGTGTACATGCCTCCAGCTGCTGACTCTTTTTCCTTGAATATTCTGACATTCATCGTCCCATGTTGACCCCCCATTGAGCAGGCTATTAGATCACGTATGACACGCTTTCGTTATGTCATATCTAACCCAAATTGAATTTGTTCAAACGAACGTCTAACCTAAAATCAAGATTGTTAATTTCTGTATTTTATAATTTTGATCCAGTAGTTTTTAGGTGTTGTTAGAGATGATCAATGTACGAAAAAGATAGGATTTATTATGTACTGACTTTACTTAACAAACTAAAATCATTACTAGACCTTGTTATTCCTACAAGGACGTGAAAATTAAAAATTTTAAATTTAAAAAAATAATTGATAATTGAACAAAAAAAATTACTAAATGTCAAAAATAATTGATAATTGAAAACAAAATTCAAAAAATGGCTGGATTAATACACAAACGAACAAAATAATTTAAAAAATCAATAATTGCAAATTTAAAAATTAAAAAAATTATAGGAATAATTGTTGGAAATAATCGCACATTTAATAACTGGATTGAAAATTAAAAAAAATAATTGAAAATTGAAGAAAGCAATAAATAATTAAAAATTAAAGAAACTTAAAGAAAATCGAAAAAAAATAATAGAAAAAAGGCAATAATTTTTTAATATGAAAGAAAATAATTGGAAAATTTAAAAGTGAAATTTAAATTTGAAAAAAATAACTGAGAATTGAAGAGAATAGTTCTAGGAATGATTAATTCAATTGAAATTTAAAAACAATATTTATGGGTGAAAAAAATAATTGAAAAAATAAGAGAATTATTCAATATTGAGAAATTAATTGGAAATCGATAAAAAAATTGAAAACTTAAGAAAATATTTTAAAAATGAAGAAAATAATTAAAAATTGAAGAAATAAATTGGAAATTAAAGAATTGAATGGAAATTTCAAGAAAATAATTGATAATTGGTAAAATGCGGGAATTAATTGAAAGCCAATCAAAATAATTGAAATTTTATGAAAATTTTTGAGAATTGAAGAAAATAATTGAAAATTGAAGAAATTATTTGGAAATATTAAAGAATTAAATGTGAATTTCAAGAAAATAACGTATAAATAAAATAAAAATTACAATATGACTAAAAGAATTAAACATTAAAAAAAAATTCAAAAAATGGTGAGAATAATCGGCATTCGGAAAAAAAATTTTAATTGATGAATAATCATAATATTGAAGGAGAAAAATAAATTGTCAATTGAAAACTTATGAAAATAATAGAAACAAAAAAAATGAATGAAAATTAAAGAAATCATTTGGAAGTTGAAGAATTGTATTGAAATTTCAAGAAAATATTTGATAATTGAGAAAATGCGAGAATTATTGAATTTTTAATAAAACAATTGAAAAACGTAGAATGCAATTGAAAATTGAAGAAAATGATTAAAAATTAAATAAATTAATGAAAATTTAATGAATCAAATTGAAGATTAAAGATTTAGATTGAAATTTTAAAAAAAAAGTTAATAATTGAAAGAAAAATAACAAAAATTTTTCAACTTACTATTGTTTTTTCATATTTTAATTATTGTCTTCAAGTTTTAAATTTTAAAATCATTTTCCAATTATTTTCCATAAGTTTTAATTATTCTTATTTACTTAAATTATTTTCTTTAATTTTTAATCATTTTCAATTATTTATATTATTTGTATATTACATTCAATTACTTACGTTCTTTTTCATAATTTCCAAAAAGTTTTTAATTACTTATCTGAAATTTTCATTTTTCTATTTAATTTTCATTTTTCAATTATGGCTACGATTTTCTTGTATTTTATGTACCTATATTCTGTATGTTTTGCAAATATTTCTATTAAATTAAAAATTGTTTTTCTCAATTTCAAATTTTGTTTCTCTTTTCTCATTTATTTTGTTCATTTTTTTTTTTTTGTGCAATTAACTTCTAAAAGTTTCAAGTATTTTTCTGAAATTTTCTTTAAATTTTCTTTATTTAAAATATATTATGCAATTTTTTCAATTATTTTCTTCAATTTCAAATTATTTATATTATTTCTTCATAATTTTCTTAAATTTTTAATCATTTTCTGAATTAATTTACTAAAATTTTAATTATTTGTCTCAATTTTAATTATTTTTTTTAATTTCCAATTATTTTCCCCAATTTTTCATTACCCTAATTTTTTTCAATTTATTTCGAAGAATATTAAGTATTTTCTCATATTTAAATTACTTTCTTTCATTTTAAAATGGTTCATAATTGTTATATTTAACAATAATTTTTACTTCATTGAATTGTAGTTAATTAGTGATGATGATTATTTTGTTATTTATCCGTTTTCTTTTTTTTTTAATAAATTGTTATGAAAAATGAGATAAATAATTGCAATTTTAGGAATTTAATTCAGGAATAAAGTTTGAGAATAATTTAAAATTGAAGAAATTGATTTTATGATCACAATAACATTTGAAAATTGAAGAAAATTATTAACTTGGAGAAAAATATTTTAAAATTTAGGAAATTAATTGAAGAATAATGAAAGTAGTAAAAAAATCGAGAAATCATGTGAAAAGTAATAAAAATAATTAAAAATTGAGGAAAATAATTTTGGTTTGGTAAAAATAATTCACAAAATTACAACAATTTTGTTCTTTAATTGTTCTTTAATTGTTAATTGTTAATTGTTAATTAATTAGATTTAAGTTGATTGATGAAATGTCTATTTTGTTTCCTGACTATCATTTTATTATATTAGAAGATTTAAAAAATTTTAACTTGCCTTTCGTAGTTTGGAACAATAATAGCAATATGTGATACTTTTGATTATTTACATTCGCGCCAGATAACTAATGTTAATAATACCAATAATAATGTGGCCTAATATTATAATGTTTAAAACAAATTTACTGTATATCTTAATGTGTTTATTGACCCGTACATATTTTCAAACAAATAAACATTTATTTGTAATAAAAGAAAATAATTGCAGAATGATGAAAATAATTGTAAATTGAAAAAATAACTGGAATTTGAGATAAATAATATAAAAAATTAAAAAATTAATAAAAAAATAATTGAAAAAATTTTAGAATATATTTAAGATAAACAAGACTACAATTACAGTTATATATTATAATTCTTCGAACTTCAATTAATTTGAAATTTCATTGATTTAAAATTTAATCAATCTACATTGAAAATAATAATTTCAAAAACATTTAAAAATTTCTAAATTTTTAACAATTCTTTTCTATTATGATTTCAATTATTTGCTACAATCTTCATATATTTTTATCATTTTTCAAGCATTTTCTTTAATTTCTAATGATTTTCAATTTTTTTTTAATTTTCCCCCTAAAGTTTAAATTTAAATTTAACGAAAGTTTCAATTATTTTCTTCAATTTTTTCAAATAAAACTTTTTTATTTTTAATTATTTCCTTCATCATCAAATTAGTTTCATTATTTTTTAGTTAATTTTGAATTTCTTTCGTCATTTTTCAATTATTTTTGCAAACTATGATTTGTGTTTTTTTAACTTGAGTCTTTTTCTTCAAATTGTACATTCATTTATCCGTATTCTTATTAAGAAATATATTTTTTGTCTGTAATTTTGCCATATGGAATTCCACAGTGCAACTTTTTTGCTTTATGGAATTTGCACCATACACAAGTCGCCGCCCCTGAAAGTGCACTAGTTTAAATAAACGGATTTTTATCAATGTTTTATAAAGTAAAATCGGTGTGTTAGCTTTTTTATCTCTATCTTACACTAAAGCCTCAATAACACCATTAATATTATCTCTAGATCTACAGGTCTACAGAAATAATAAATTCATAGATTTCTCCATCAGGAGAAAAAGGCACGATAGCGGCAATTCAATATAAAATATTCGCAACAAAAATATCTTTATAACTCGCTGTCAAGGAAAAGTATCGCTCGGAATTCAAATTCAGTGCACTTGATGCACGCGAAACGTGTTTTCCTCTTTGAAAAGAATTCTCGCTCGGTTTTCTCGTTCTTTTCTGAAATAAGCATATGCACGAAGGTAGGTAGGTAGGATGGATCAAGAGAACCTCAGGCCAAAGGGGTGGTCCCTCCTCGGTCGTCAAACCTTAATACATTTACAGCTCACGAAAGCTGCTGCTCTTCTGCTCACGTTTGCTATATATTCAACAGATCTCTCTATAGACTGTATCACATTTGCGCATGTGAATCTCACACATGTGTATATACATATATATACACACTTGTAATTGTGCGTGTATAAACGAATATGTTTCTAAGTAGAAGAAAGATAGCTCAGGTCGTCTGTCCCTAGCGGCTAACCCCCTGATATATCGTTTACGTGTCTCAACGTACATACGTCGTTTGGGACACATGCCTTCTCCTACAGAATTCAACCCTCCCTCACCTGCTTCCACACCCAGCCGCCTACCTTCCTCATCTAGTGGATTTCGCGGAACCTTTACTTATTTTAGGAATTCACTGTACTGGGAAAATTTCTGCACTTTGTGGTGAAAAAAAAAAAAATTTCCTTAATATTGCACTACTTTGATGATTGCAATTCTGTTAGTATTTTCTGTTGGATGCTACTTTAGAGAGAAGGAGAAATATTTAGTTGTGGTGGAAGATATTTTTTGTTTAACAGTGATGTAGTTTTTGATTAGTATGGAACTTTTTTTGCATTTTGATATACTTTGTAAAAAAATTACAACTCTGGAAACATTTTGTGTTGGCAAGTTTAAAGAATTAGAGTATCCGTTTTTGAAGATCTATCAATTTTTTTCGAATTTTGAGAAATTAAAACAGCAACATACAAAACTGACTACATTTTTTAATTTTGAGAAAGTAGAACAGGAGCATATTAAACTAAATTAAATTCTTTCGAATGTTAAGAATTTAAGGAAATACGTTAAGAAATTACTGTACTACTTTGATTTCTTAAAAACGACATAGACCCGCGCGCTTGTTGTTTTTTTTTTCTTAATGAATGTCTATAATGTGAACTGTTTATGAAAATTCATAAAATGTAATTAGGTATATAAATTGTTTATAACAATTTTTAAGCGCAAAAAATTTTTTTTCACTACTTACACACATACCCAAACATTAAATGCATACATTATTAAATATGCAAAGAAATTTTTTGCAAAAGAAATCGAAAATGGTAAAAAATCATTTTTTAATACTTTTTGCATTAACGTTAAAAACTTATAAAACAATAATTAAAAAATCGACTCTCACAGATCTCTTAGAATTTAGTTCTGCGTTAGAGGAAAGAAGAATTTTTTCATTTTTGGTTTAATGTTGCGGTCTAAAGTCAATTTGAACCAAATTTTGTCATTTTATCCCACTGTGCTACGTAACTGGAGAATAATACCAGAAAAGATAACCTTAAACATGAAAGTATAATATTTTTATTTTACAGAAACTTAAAAGGTTAATAAATTATAAAACCACATAAAAACAAACTAAAGAACTAAAAATTATTATTACTTACCAGTTTCACCATTTCTACATGACCGAAAAGAAATCCGATGACAATCACCACGTGCATTCCAATAAAAAGAAATATCAAAACCTTAAATGATATAAATAATTATGATACTTCTAGAAAAAAATAACATTTAAATAATAGAACTAAAAAACAGATAAATAAGTTACAAATAAAATAGAAAGAAATAAAAGATTATTAATATTATTATCATTACTCACCAGTCAGAAACGAATGCCAATGTAAACAAAACATTATTTCACTCAAAACACTATAACCTTACACTCTAAAAACAAGTGTCTTATTTTGTCCTCACTTTTAAGACATTTCAGGGTGTCTTAATTTTAAACCATTGAGATAGTGTCTTAAAACTACCTGTAAGACGCTTTCTAAACGTCTTATGTCTTAAAATAAGACACTTGTAAGACACCTGTTTTTACAGTGTAACAACTTCACTAAAATCACTGTCACTTCTCAAACTATAACTCCTTAATTATTACAATTTAATTTATTTTCAATTTATTATTATTTTATAAAATGCAATTATTAAATAAACAAAGATTTTAAATAAATTGAAAAATACTACAAATAAACGTCTAAACTGTGATGTTATTGTTGACAAAAAATATCGAAAATTTGCTAGCCAATCAGAAGCCCGATAAAATGCGTTACACCTCTGATGTTGGTCGAAAGGGTTCTCGTATAGGGAAGTCAAGGTCAAAGCTAATTTCTATGTATTCATTATTTTAATAAATTTTTTGTTATTTTAGATTGCTAATATTCTAAGAAATTTTATAAAATAAACTTGAAGTTACAATATTTAATTAAAAGATTTTAATTCGTCTGCAAAACAAAAAATCGAAACTGAAAACTATCGATAGTGAGGTTTGATATCTACTGACCAATGAAAGATTCGGAAATGGAGTTACACGTCTTAAGTTAACCACATCGTCTGTTCTTTTTAAAATAGGATTAGAGAAGTTACCTTCAAAAATTGATAAAATTCCTACAAATTTTTGAAAATTGGAGCAGTAATGAGGATCCTTAAATTTTCGGAAACTGGAGAAACCACGTTTAAAAATCGATTAAACTTTTTTAATATAAAGAAACTAAAAAAATCATCTTCAAAATTTACTAAATTTCTTTAAATTCTTAGAAATTGAAGAAGCTATTGCAAAAATCGATAAAATTTTTTCAAATTTTCAAAAATGG
The DNA here is from genome assembly GCA_037103525.1 of Ganaspis brasiliensis. Classification (NCBI taxonomy): domain Eukaryota; kingdom Metazoa; phylum Arthropoda; class Insecta; order Hymenoptera; family Figitidae; genus Ganaspis; species Ganaspis brasiliensis. The sequence continues at coordinate 4,903,573 of JAZKLR010000022.1, read as the reverse complement.
GAGCAGCTTTCTATACAAAAATCCACAAGAATTTTTTAATTTATTATAACTCAAATAACCACCGGCAAAAATCGATTCAATTTCCTCAAAGTTTCAAAAATTGGAGCAGCCACACTGCAAAAACAGGTGTCTTAAATTGTTCAAAAATGTCTTAAATTAAGACATTTTTGGTGTCTTAGACAACAAAAGTATTTTAATTTAAGATATTTTTGTCCAATTTAAGAGACCATGTTTTTGAAATGCACCTACAAAAATCAATCAAAATCTTTAAATTTTTTCTAATTAAAACGACCACCTCCAAAAATCGATATTTGTACAAAATTTCCAAAATTATAGCAAACACCTGCAAAAATCCATAATATAAGTTAAATAATAAATTTTATTAATTATAAAATTCACATTTTAAATATCAAACATTTAACATACCTATAACCTAGAATAATAATACTAAGAATTATCTAAACTGTTGATATTTTTAATTAAAAGATTTAAAAATTAGCTAATTTGGTTTAAAATTTAAAATTTTAAAAGTTTAAGATCTAAATTTCATATTATTTGTTTATAAACTAGAAATTCCATACATTAAATCATTTATTCATACTTACAGGAAAAAGTAAATTATTTTTACATCTAAAAACAAAAAAGTGGGAAATAATATCATGATTAAATTCGCATTTTATTATTTATTGTACTTAAACTTGGATTTGAATTGTATTAAACTCAACTTCGAATTAACATTATTATATTAAATACATATAACAGGGTTGCTAAGGTTCTGAAAACCCTGGGAAGCCTGAAATTGTTTCATTGATTGAAATCATAAATAGAAAGTGATTTTCAATATAAAATTATTTTTCTTATATTCTAGAATTATTTTTAAATTTTTTTAATTATTATGTTCTGTTGTCGATTATTATTCTCGACAGCTTTCGAATTTTTTTGTCAATTATATTTCTCATTTCACAATTATTTTATTTAATATTTAAAAATTTTGGTCGTTTTGGAATTTTTCTTGTAATTATCAATTATTTTTTTCACATTTGAATTTGATTCTTTAATTTTCAAATATTTTTCTCCATTTTCAATTAGTTTCTTCAATTCTCAATTATTTGCTTCAATTTTCAATTATTTTATTCAATGTTCAATAATTCTCGTTTTTTTTTCAATTGTCAATTATTTTTCTGGAATTCTAATACAATTCTGTAATTATCTTCTTAAATTTTCATTTATTTTCTAAAAATTTTTCTATAATTTTCTTCAGTTTTTTATTAACAACTTAATATTCTCCTTCAATTTTATAATTATTTTTTAATTTTTTCAATAATTTTGTTCTTTTATTGATTATTCTTCCCATTTTTCAAACTTTATTAATTTTTTTTTTGAATAGTCAAGTATTTTTCTTAATGTTTAATTATTTTAGTCATTTAGTAATTTATCTTTTTATTATCATTTATTTTCTTACAATTTCATTTAATTCTTTAATCTTCAATTCATTTCTTAAATTTTTATTATTTTCTCCAATTATCTTTTTCGATATTTTCCATTTATTTCTTTCAATTATTAATTATTTTTTACAATTTACAATTATTTCCTACATTATTTTAATTATTCTCTTAAAATTTCATAATTATTTTTTAATTTCTAAAATTTAAAAATTTTTTGGTTTGTTGTCTATTAATCTTGTTATATTTCGAATTTTGTTTTTAATTGTCAATTTGTTTTGTCATTTTTCAATTATTTCTTCCAACTATTAATTGTTTTCCGCAATTTTCAATTATTTTCTATAAATTTTTTAATTTACAATTATTTTTCTAAAATTTTATGTTTATTCTTTAATTTTTAATATTATTTTGTTCTGTTGTGAATTATTTTGGAAAATTTTCTAATTTTTTTTCAATTGTCAATTATTTTTTAAAAATTTTAATTCAATTCCTTATTTTTTAATTTAATTCTTCAGTTCTAATTATTTCTTTCACTTCTCAATTATTATTTTCAATCAGAAATGCAGTTTTCAATTTAAAATTATTTTATTCAATATTCAATAATTTCCACCTTTTTTTAATTATCAATTATTTTTACAAATTTGGAATTTAATTCTTAAATTTTTAATTTATTTCTTCATTTTTTTATTATTTTCTTCAAATTTCAATGTCATTCTTCAATTTCCAATTATTTTTTTTTCGATTGTGTGTTAAATATTAATCTAATCATTTTTCGAATTTGGTTTTTAATTGTACATTTTTTTGTCACTTTTCTGGTATTTTCTTCAATTTTTCAATTATTCTCGTCATTTTTCAATTATTTCTTTTTACTATTAATTATTTTCCACAATTTTCCATTATTTTCCGAAATTTTTTTAATTTTCTCTTAAAATTTTATTAATTATTCTGAGCCAGTATCATTTTGACACATGACTTAATTTTAGATTGTTATATTGTACAGAATGGAAATGTTATTTTGTACAACTGCTAAATGATATTTTGTACAATTTTGAAAAATGAATTTGTTATTTTGTACAATTCTTTAAAAAAGCTAAAATATTGTACTTCCAATGTTTTATTGCTTTTTTAAAAAATTGTACAAAATAACAAATTCATTTTTCAAAACTGTACAAAATAACATTTAGCAGTTGTACAAAATAACATTTCCATTCTGTACAATATAACAATCTAAAATTAAGTCATGTGTCAAAATGATACTGGCTCATTATTCTTAGATTTTTTCCATTTTTTTGTTCGGCTGTCGATTATTCTCCACAGCTTTCGAATTTTCTTGTCAATTGCCAATTACTTGCCTCATTTCTCAATTACTTTCCTTAAGGTATTAGTCGCGTAAAATGATTTTCGTCAGATTTTTTTAAAACTTTGTATCTGTATTCATGAGGTATTTATCTATGAAATGAGATCTATCCTATTAATTTTGACCACTTCTGAGCTTCAAAATATTAATTCAAAGTTTATACCTTTTACATGCAATAGCACAAAATGCATGTAAAAAATGTCTCTTATATTCAATTATAAAAAAACAAGTCGTCAGTTTTTCAAATAAAACTACTAAGTTACACATTGAGATAAAATAAATCATTTAAAAAAAAATTAATTTTATTGACCACGCCGTATAAAAAATACAATAATTTAAAAATTCATAATTTTTCATTTTCACGTGGTTTCATTGAAAAATGTCGAAAACGTGTAAGCAATACATCACGATAACTTATAGTACCTGACTCAAAATCTTGAAAATTACATATATTAGGGGAAGGTGGGGAAAAACCGCTAGGTTTAAATTTACTGATGCACAAATTTTTAACTATACATTCAATTGGAGTCATTTTTGTTTGTTACACGACTAAAACTAACCAGTAACAGATTTTAATACTCGTTATTACATTTATCATAATCATAATTACATTATTTAATTGTATTTAAAAAGATTCAAATTAGCGGCTTTGCCCCAACTGTTGGGGCAAAGACGTTTTTGCTAATATTATTATTGCAAATATAATAAATGATCTAAAATATACTCTAAATAACATTTATTGGTGCAATAATTATAAAGCATAAATATTTTACAGATTTTTAAAGAGATTTAATCGATTTTATTGAAAATAATGACGACTTGTATTTTTAACCTCATATTTTCAATTTAATTGTTTTTTATTTTGTTTCAAAATCTACTTTATCGAATTTTCAAAAATAGAATGTTTTTTAAATAACCATGCGAAAATATGATTAAATAATAATGCTTATTTAATATTCAAAATTGATAATTTTTTTTTCAAATTAGTAGTAAACGCTAATAAATAATTTAATGATTAAATAATAATAATAATAACAATAAATTTAATAGACAAAAATACCTTTTTTTTTATGAAAAAATGCAGGTTAACAGTTGATTAGCATGAAGTTTGCATTATTTAAAATTACATGCTAATGCAGTTTGTAATATTCAATTGTTTTTTATGCAATATTTTCCAAGCGTCTTTGCCCCAAACGACAAACCTTTTTTAATTTAAAATTTTATATATTCAGATTGAAAATTAAACCTGGATTCCACAGAAATTGTGTAGATAAATGATTACTCTATTAGAACGTGACATTTAAAAATTTTTAAAATTCACATTTAGATTCAAAATTTACTTGTTTTGATCAACAAAATTTTCATCTCATACTTGTAAAAACGATTTTTTTGGTATATTTGCTAAATCATTTTATATTTTCAAGATTTTTTTTTATAAAACAATGGCTCCAGTTACAATTATGATAAACTTTAAACATAAGTTGAAACGGTCTAGAAATAAGGGAGATATTTTGAAAAACGTCTTTTCCCCGCTTAGCGGTTTTGCCCCACTTTCCCCTACATTAGAAGAGGTCACAAGGATGTAAGTGAGTTGATATAAAAGTTTATTTTTTGTTCTTTTTATTTTGCGGGAGTTTTGCGGGAGCATTTACGCGACTAATACCTTAATATTTAAATATTTTCGTCGTTTTGTAATTTTTATTTTAATTATCAATTATTTTTTAGACATTTCAATTTTATTCTTTAATTTTCAAATATTTTTCTCCATTTTTAATTAGTTTCTTCAATTATCAATTATTTTCTTCAATTTTTAATTATTTTACTCAATGTTCAATAATTTTCGTCTTTTTTCAATTATCAATTATTTTTTTGGAATTCTAATACAATTTTGTAATTATCTTCTTCAATTTTTAATACATTTCTTCAATTTTCATTTATTTTCTAAAATTTTTTCTAAAATTTTTTTCAGTTTTTAATTAACAACTTAATATTATCCTTCAATTTTATAATTATTCTTTAATTCTCAATTGTTTTTCGAAATTTTTCAATTATTTCCTACAATTTTTTCAATTTTCAGTTGTTAACTTGAAATTTTATAATTATTCATTGATCTTTTTAATTTTTTTTGTTCGGTTGTGTCTAGCCATTTTTTGAATTTGGTTTCCAATTGTTTTCCGAAATTTTTCAATTATTACTATTTTGTCAATTTTCAGTTGTTTCCCTAGAATTTTATAATTATTCTTTGATTTTTTCAATTTTTTTGTTCGGTTGTGTTTTGAATTTGGTTTTTAATTGTACATTATTTTTGTCATTTTCCAGAAATTTTCTTCAATTTTGTAATTATTTTCGTAATATTCATTATTTATTGCATTTGCAAACATTTATGGTTTTAAATGACCAATAACAATGCAAAATTTTGTGCGTTTTTGGGCGCGTGTTAATACTGCTACTTATTTTATATTTGGTCATAGAATTTGTTGAAAAATGGACTGGAAAACTTGGAAAAGTCGTGGAATTTTAAAATTTGGAAAACGTAGCTACCCTGTACAATGTTTTATTAAAAGCAACTTTGAGTTAGCATTATATTATTCTGAACATTGAATAGGAATCATATTGTACGGATAACGAACTAGCTTCATATTGAACTGTACTCCGAGTTAGAATTATATATTTTTGCCAATTGAATAAGCATTTTATCAACGGGAGGCTGTTGTTATCAAAAACTTCAACAAAAAAAGTAGAAAAAATGTTGCTCCCACCAAATAACATTTTTACTTTTTCAATTTTGATCCCTTGTATCCACACTGAAAAAAATGTTTAGCCATATCAACAAAAATTTTGTTAGCTCAACCATATTTTTAGTCATAGCAACAAAAATTTGATTGGCGCAATCTAATTTTTGCTGATATGACTAAACATTTTTTTCTGTGTTGACAGCATTAATTTTTCGAACACCAAAACATTGCTAAATTTGCATAATATTTTTTCAGGTTTAATTTCTAAGAAACTAAATGGAAGCAGGTGTTGCATTTATAGAAGCGGATTTCTATTAAAACTGATGAAGAATCGTGTGAGAAGGAGTATGAGAAGCCTTCTGCCATCGCTGTAGGCCTTTTAAAGGTTGTCAGATAAGATTCGTTTCTTCTCGTCTATTGGCCGCTATTACTTATTTATCGATAAAGCGGCACGGGGTTATTAACGCCGACTTGGTGACAAGCAGATAGTCGGTGTTTTGGAGAGACACGGGCAAATCTATTTCTTTTCAGAAAGAACCACTCGTTAAACCGGTTCTTATCACTCTGATTGCGGTCTCATTAATTATTCCACGGAACAGAGGACAAATTGGCCGATAAGACCGGCCGTAAGAGCATCTTTAACATGCCTTCGTTCACGAATTACTTTCTACTTTTGTTTTCATTATTTTAACCATCTTTAGAGGATAATATTACAAAAATCGCACCATCACTTTGCCCCAAGAATGTTTCAGCAATAAACGTCAAAGGCTAAAAATTGTGATATTATTCTTGACGCGCGAGTATAAATGGATCTTGGATGTTGACATCAATCTCAATAAAAATTAGTTGGCAAAAGAGGATTTTTTTGGTTTGAAAATGTAACTGGTTCCTGGGAGAAAAATCCCTTATCCCTTGTGCTGATCGGCAATGATCGACTGGCCACTTTATAAGTAATAATTTGCCTACAAGCTGGGAAGTTACAAAATTACAAAACCAGCACGAAAAGGTTGGATTAACTTACGAGGTTCGAGTCAACGATTAAGTGAGAGCAGGTAAATTCTCGCACAGAAACAAACGATCCCAAGTGTCGGCTATAAGTTTTCTCGCACGATCGGTATTGCAAAACGGTGTGAAAAAATTAGCATCGAATGGATATCGTTTGTCATCAAAAGCGATTGCAGAGCAATCGTAAAATCCTCCGATTTTTCTCAACCAATTAAAGAGCGATTTATCGTTGATCGGCAAGATAGTCTGAGTCCTGGCACGTATGTTCTCTGCAATTAGACACCTCTTTTATCTTTGCCAAGACAGTTATTTATTCCTGAAAAAATATCAGGTAGCTTCTTTTTCTTTCTATTTTAAAATCAATAATACGGTGAAATTTGATTGTTGAATGGGAAAAAATTGGGGAAAATTCCACGAGCGATTAAAAATTGGATTAAAAATAACAGTCTCAATCCAGTGGTCAGATAAAAAACGTCCAAAAGACGTCTCTTTAGGAATGTCCTTGTAATTTTGGGAAAAGAAGACTTTTAAGACGTCTTTTGAACTTTAAACTTACAAATTTGTTTTTATAAAAATATTTCTTTATTAAAATCTCTAAAATTTAATTTATTTATTTCAATATCGATTTTGAAAAAATTGTAAAAATTTTGAAAAATAATAAGGTTATTCTGAAAAATAGGCCACATCAAAGTAAATAATACATTTTAAACTAAACGAGTCCTTTTTATCTTGCATTTTGCATTAAGTACACAGCACGCCATTTTGATTTTTAAAAAACGACTTTAGATTCCTAAGGGGACGAAAAAATTTTTGACGAACTCCCCCCTGCCCCCTCTAAATGTCTACGTGGACTTTTTTTTAAAAAATAATATGATTTTCTATGTTATGAGGAATTATAGGGGAAACTGCCCTATGGCGGATTGCCATTCTAACAGTGGATAACTTTAAATATTTTAAAAACTATTCATTATACCGAAATAAATCTTGGAAAACTATAATAAATATTAATCGCTTAATGTTTCAATTTTTATTATGATTGAAATTTATAGTTTATTTCGTAATTATTTAAAGTTATCCAATGTTGGAATGGCTATCCACCATAGGGCAGTTTCCCCTAACTATAAAGAAGGATTTTTTATCTTAAAATGGTAAATAAATTATTATTTAATACTTATTAAAAATATTTTATTGAAATCCGTTAAAGCTTTCTCGAAATAACCTGGCGACAAAAAAAAACGTCGCCACACACAGACATTGCTCGACATTGGCTTAAGAATGAAAAATTTTTGCATTTCAGAAGAAAATGAGTCAATTAAGACTATTTTTGGAAAATTGAAAATAATAATGATAATAATAATGAAAAACCTAAGAAAATAATAACACTTTGAGAAAAATAAGTGATGAAAGTAAAAAATATTATAAAAATTAAAAAACATAATTGAAAAATGATGAAGGCAATAGAAAATTAAAGTAAATATTATGTAAAATTTCAGAGAAATATTTAGAAAATTTAGAAAATTAATTGAAAAACAAATTAAAATCTTTAAAATTTGAAGAAATTGATTGTAAAATAATGAAAATAATTATAAATTAAGTTAAAGATAAATAATTTAAATTTAAAGAAAATATTACAATTTTGAAAAAAATAAATGATAATACTTCCCATATGAGAAAGCAAAATTAAAGAGTTTAATCGAAATTAAAGAAAATAATTGGAAAATGGTAAAACTTATGAATAATATATAAAGAAAGTAATTGATATTTAAAGAATTAATGGAAATTAGTGATAAACAATTAAAACTTTAGAAAATTAATTAAACAATAATTAAAAATTGGAGGAAATGATTGAAAAATAATAATAATATTTGAAAATTGAGTAAAATAATTGTGATTTCAGGTAAATAATTGAAATTTGCAGAAAATAATTGAAATTTAAGAAAAATAAGTGATAATACTTCCTATATGAGGAAGCAAAATCAAAAAATGTAATTAAATTTAAAGAAATAATTGAAAAATGATAAAAATAATTAGGCATTGAAGAAAGGAATTGATATTCAAAGAATTAATTTAAATTTGAGATAAATAATTGTAAATATGGAAAATTCACTAAAAAATAATTTAAGATTTGAGAAAACAATTGCAAAATAATAAAAATATTTACAAATTGAAAGAAATAACTAAAATCTGAGGTAAAGAATTTAAAATTGAAGAAAAAAATTGAAATTTTGAAAAAAGTGATAAAATTACAAAATAAACTGGAAATTGAAGAAAGTAATTGAAATGTAAGAGAAATAATTAAAAATTTAGGAAATTAATAAAAAAATTCATGTTTGAGAAAACAATTGTAAAATAATGAAGTTATTTTAAAATTGAAAGATATAACTAAAATCTGACGTAAAGAATTTAAAATAGAAGAAAAAAATTAAAATTTGTTAAAATAATAATTTAAAAATTTCTTAAATTAATTGAAAAATAATAGAAGGCTCGTAGATTAGTTAAAAAATAATTAAAATCTTTAAAAATTGGAGAAAATAATTTTAAAATGGTAAAAGTAATGGAAAGTCTAAGAATTAATTAAACTTTCAGAAAAATATATTTACAAAATTACAAGATATATTTAAAATATAAGAAAATAGTTGAAAAATAATATAAAAATTAAACTTTAATAAAAATTTTTAAAATATGAAATAAAATAATAAATAATTGTAAATTAAAGTAATTGACTTAAAGATATTGAAAATTCTCACAATTTGGAGAAAAGAATTGAAAATTTTAAGAAATAGTCAAAAAATAATTTTAATAATTGAGCATAGATAAAAATTATTGAATTTTAATATAAACAATTGAAAAATTTAGGTAATTAAAAGAAATATTGTATATAATTTAAAATTTGAGAAAACAATAGCAAAATATTTAAAAAATGAAAAAAGTAATTAAAATTTGAGGTAAATAATTGAAAATTGAAGAAAATAATTGGAGTTTTAAAAAAAGTTATAATATACAAAATGAATTGGAAATTGAAAAAAAATTCGTTAAATATGAAAGAAATAATTATTAATTTTAAGAAAAATTCAGATTTGTGAGAATTTTTAATATTTTTTAAGTCAATTACCTTAATTTACAATTATTCATTCAATTATTCAAATATTTCATATTTCAATATTTTTTATTAATGTTTAATTTTTCATATTATTTTTCAACTATTTTACTTACAATTTCTTTTATACTTTTTTAATTTCTTATTATTATCCTAAATTTTCAATTATTTCTCTCACATTTTAATTACTTTCTTCATTTTCAATTTCATTTTGTAAATTATCACTTTTTTCAAAATTTCAATTATTTTCTTCAATTTTAAATTCTTTACCTCAGATTTTAATTATTTCTTTCAATTTTTATATATTTTCATTATTTTGCAATTGTTTTCTCACATTTTAAATTACTTTCTAGTGAATTTTCCAAATTTCCAATAATTTATCTAAATTTTCAATTAATTCTTAAAATGTCAATTCTTCTCTTCATTGCTTAATTTATTGTTTTTACTATTTTTTAATTATTTTCTTTAAATTTAATTACATTTTTTGATTTTGCTTCCTCATATAGGAAGTATTATCACTTATTTTTCTTAAATTTCAATTATTTTCTGCAAATTTCAATTATTTACCTGAAATCACAATTATTTTACTCAATTTTCAAATATTATTATTATTTTTCAATCATTTCCTCCAATTTTTAATTATTGTTTAATTAATTTTCTAAAGTTTTAATTGTTTATCACTAATTTCCATTAATTCTTTAAATATCAATTACTTTCTTTATATTTTTCATTAGTTTTACCATTTTCCAATTATTTTCTTTAATTTCGATTAAACTCTTTAATTTTGCTTTTTCATATGGGAAGTATTATCACTTATTTTTTTCAAAATTGTAATATTTTCTTCAATTTTAAATTATTTTTGTTAAATTTAATTTATAATTATTTTTATTATTTTACAATCATTTTCTCCAAAGTTTAAAGATTTTAATTTGTTTTTCAATTAATTTTCTAAATTCTCTAAATATTTATCTCAAATATGACATATTTACTTCAATTTTCTATTAGCCTTCATTATTTTTCAATTATGTTTTTCAATTTTAAAAATATTTTTTATTTTCATCACTTATTTTCCTCAAAGTGTAATTATTTTCTTTAGTTTTTCATTATTCTTATCAATTTAATCATTTTCTCTAAAATTTATTTTTCAATTAATTTTCTAGATTTTGCTTCCTCCTAGAGGAAGTTTTGGGATCGTTAAAATTTTCGATTTTCCAAAAATAGTCTAGACTGACTCATTTTCATCTGAAATGCAAAAATTATTCATTCTTAAGCCAATATCCAGAAATCTTTGTTTGTGGGAACGTTTTTTTTTGTCGCCAGGTTATTTCGAGAAAGCTTTGACGGATTTTAATAAAATATTTCTAATAAGCATTAAATATTAATTTATTTACCATTTTAAGATAAGAATCCTTCTTTATAGTTATAATTTCTCATAACATAGAAAATTATATTATTTTTAAAAAAAATGTCCACGTGGATATTGAGAGGGGGGCAGGGGGGATTCGTCAAAAGTCCACGATTGTACACGAGGGGGGATGGGGGGATCAAAAAGTGATTACAAATTTCTAAATAATCATCCCGCTTTTCAAGTCGTATTAAGGGGTTACACCACCCTGAACGCCTGAAAATTGGAGGGTATGTCAATAATTAATTTTGACAAAACTATTATAAATACCACTTTTTAATAATTGGAATATCAAAGTAGATATATTTCACTAAAAAAAAATTCTTGGAATAAGAAAAAATATTCAAAAATGGCGGAGATATAGCGAGTCTCGTAAGTCACTTTTCTTTTTGAGCAAATGGGAACACTTTGAAAAAAAAAATTTTTTTTGGGTACGAAATTTCCGTTTTAAAATTGTATAGCTTTTTCAAAAAAAATTATCTCGAGAAAATCCTACGTCATGCTATAGAGAATGTTATAGAGAAGCTGTGTACAAATTTTGAAGAGAATCGGTCGAATAGTTTTTGAGAAATCATGTACACCACTCCAAAAAATGTAGTTTTTAGAAAAACGCAAAAGAAGATAAAAAAGTACTTTAAGGTATTAAAACTCGGAAAAAGGTATTAAAACCAATATCTTAAAATGACCGTAAGAATAAATTAAATTTCAGGGTGGTGTAACCCCTTAATTAATTAAGAAGATTGATAAAAAGTTCTTCCTTGTTTTTGGCCTAATCGACTTTATTTAATTGCTCTTATAGTTTTGACGCACATATTACGTCCTCATCAGAATATGAATGATTAAAAATTGTCCACGTGGTATATGAACGATCACTTATGAGATTCTGAGTAAGTTTATAGAACATCTTAGAAAAGTCTTTAGAACATTCTGATGATTATTTTAGGATATGATGGAAATGATTTTAGGACATTCTGGGGACGTCTTTAAGACATTCTGATGATTATTTTACGATATCCTGGAGATGGTTTCAGGACATTTTGAAGACGCCGCCAGTACATCCTAGAGATGTTTTTAGAAGATTTTGAGGACGTTTTCAGGACATTCTGGTGATAGTTTTAGGACATTTTGGGGATGGTTTTAGGATATTTGTCTTTAGTATATCTTGGGCACGTCTTTAATACATGCTACGGATGATCTTATGACATTCTGGGGACATTCTAAAAACGTCTTTTGCTTGTCTTTAAGATGACCCCAATCCAAATCATCATTGTCCCCAAAAATGTCCCCGTAAAAAAAACCACATCTTTTAAATGTCCCGATGCCCACTGTTAGTATAAAATAAAATTTATAGCGGACATTAAGAGAGGATTGCATTAAGGAGAATATTTCACATTTGAAAGGATAGTGTAATCGGAATTAAAAAGTATTTGCCGGGTGGAATCGAATCTGAAGGAAGAGGAGAAGGTGTGAATAGTGTTGGTCCAATAGAGTTACAGATAGGTACAAAGTTTGCTTTTCTGTAGGTACAGTAATGCACCTATAAATCAGGTTCAGCTGCGGACCACCATAAAGCATTGCTATGTTTCGATGTCCTTAGGCATTCCTTGGGCGGGTTCGCGTTTGATTCACGCGTCCCGTGTGTGGCTTGGACCTCGACATTCATAGGACAAGCCAACACGCGCTCACCCTAGACATGTTGGTGCCTATATGTGCAGATACTTTTGAGAAACAAGTGTGCGAGAAGTTGTCGCCAGGCGATAATGGTTTATTTGTCGTTTGGTATGCGTTCGCGCGCGAGATATGTTCCGGTTTCTTAGTCCTTCGAGGATTGTTTATTATGCGAATTGAACGAACCCAAGGCGATAAAGATCCTCCCCCTCTCCTTGCTCTTTAACATTTCTTCTTCTTAAATGCATTTCTCTATCATTCCTCTACCTCCGATTCTCATTCCTTTTTGCCATCGCGCATTCGCGTTTTGCGATTAATCAAAAAGGAAACGGATGTTATATTGAACAGACGTGAATAAGTGGCTTGTCGTGTTAAATCAATTCAAGGTGTTCGTGAGAAAAGCAGAATGTTCATGACTTATTTTTTGTCGCGTTTTTTTTATATTTTATTTATTTATTTATTTATTATTAATCCAGAAACAACAATACAATCCATAAACATTGTATAGTCCTAAAGAGGTAATATAATTACCTGTACATAGGTCCGGATAAAGCTTAAAAATTAAATGAAGGTAATGTTTTGTCGCTCTCCATTTTCTGTTAGTTTGTCCATGACCTAGGACTAGTGAACACACTGACAAGTCACTCTCTGTGATGTCTTAAAATATTTTTAATTTCCGTATGAGGTAAAAATCCTTTTCTTAAAATGTACATTCTGCGTTTGGTTCGTGTTAAAAAAAATTTTACCAAGTGTTCACACTTGTTATTGTTACAGCCTAAAGATGTCTATGAATTGTAGACGAAACGTTGCTAATAAATTAATATCTGAATTTATTTAATGTGTTTGTGTTAGTTACCTACACAATTTTGCTCCTCCGGATCGAATAATCTCTTTTCTTTATTATTAAAAATTAAATATTATAAAGTAGAAGTAACAATCAATAATATATAAATTCATAAGGTCACTCAAACACATATTTATAAATTTCCATAAAATTCAACAATATCAAAATCATTACAAAGCCACCTAACAATTTTTCTTTTAATAATTTTTTTTTGCAGCATCCAAATTTCTCAACTCATGAGATTACCAAGAGGGAGTCTTCTATTTCTGGTAACACTACTTAATTGTTTATATTTCAATCTAAAATCATTATAATTGTATATCAGCGATTCAACAAGAAATGACTGTCTGATAGTAAGGGGATTAGTAATACTATCATTCGTCCTTTTCTGAATTATTTTCAAAATTCTATTTTGCAGAGATTCTATTTTGCAGAGATAGAAAAAATAAACAATAAATATTTACATTTTTTGGTATTATACTAAACATGTTTATCCCATCTACAGTGTTGATCAATAATTATGCCCAAGTACTTATGGGCCCGTATCATTTTGACACAAATTTTTTCTGGCAACTTGTTATATTATACTCCCGAAGATGAATGTTATATTTTACTCCTTCTAAAATCAAAGATTTTTGAGTCTTATTTATTAAATAATTGATTTAATACATTAAATTAATATTAAAAAACTTAATTAATCCAGTAAGTTCAATTGTTAAATAATTAAAACTTAAAAATCTTTGATTTTTGTAGGAGTAAAATATAACATTCATCTTCGGGAGTACAATATAACAAGTTGCCCGAAAAAAGTTGTGTCAAAATGATACGGGCCCGTACTTATTCTCAGTTATCCATTTAATAGAAGTTTTCTTGATCAGAATATTTATTGATTCTGGTAAAGAGTCAGTGTAATATCCGAAAGTCATAAAAACAGTTTTGTTTAAGTTTAATGATAGTTGATTTATGGACAACCAATCACTCACGAAATTCAAATATTCATTCATCAAAAGCTCAACTCTTTCCCAGCTCGAATCAGAAGCTATAATAACAGTATCATCTGCATAAGATAAAATACAATTTTTCGATAACAAACTTAATAATTCATTAATATAAATAATAATCAATAGTGGTCCCAAAACTGTACCCTGTGGCACACCTATATCTATTTTTCTTGACAAACTCTCATGACTTTCAATTGTAACAGTCTGCGTTCGATCTGACAAATAACTATTAAGCAACTCAGCTGGCATGCCACGAATTCCATAATTAAATAATTTTTCCATCAAGATTCCATGGTTAACTGTGTCAAATGCTTTTGCCAGATCAAGAAAAGTTACAATACAGTTTGATCTAAATTACTATATATATTCTCTCTAAATCTGAATTAGTGGTTTTCTACTAATGAATTAGCGAAAAGTGAGCTACTATTAAAATAGTAAGAATTTTACTAATTCTTAGTAGAAAACTACTAATTTTGCAGTAGAAAACTACTAATTTTGCAGTAGAAAACTACTAATTAAATTAGTAAAAAAATCTACTTTTTTTAAAAGTAAAGTTTCACTATTTCAATTAGTAGTTTTCTACTATATGAATTAGAGAAAAATGAGCCATGAATTTGACTAATTCATAGTAGAAAACTACTAATTCTTAGTAGAAAAAACTATTAATTTAGATTTAGAGAGTTATTAGTAAGGTGATTATACACAGTAAAATAACATAGAGTTCAATTTTAACCCCTTTCTGTGAAGTGAAAAGTATATTCCAAATAGTAATTTTGACCCCGTAAATTGGGGTTAAAATAAAAAAAAATAAGAAATGGGGTTGTTTGAACTTTGGGGTGTGCAGCAATCCGGAAAAATACCGGTAATTTAGTATATTTTATCATGATAAAAATCGGGGATTTGATACAAAATCCGGAAATATTTTTCAAACAATCAGGGAATTTTTAACAATTTCCGTGAATTAGCAAATGAATTCTAAAAATTTCAAAATTGTATTCTGTAATAACATCAAAAATTGAATTTAGAAATGTTACAAAGTGATCTAAAAATCTCGGAAGGAAAGAAAGTCAAAAATAATATTAAATTTTTAAGAATTCCAAGTTATAGGTATTCTGATTAAAATAAATTCAAAACGCCAATTAAATCAAACTTTTAAATTTAAATTAACTTTAAGATTCAATAGTCAAAAATTAATTCGTTTGCATTTCAGTTTATTTTACTTTAAGTATTTACAACTTTTTCTAATTTTCTCAACTTTATAATTAATTTTTTCCTTGTTCCAAATTTCTTTTTCGTAATATAGATTTTCTTTAATTTACTTCTTTTTACGCCAATTATTTCAATTTATTTTATATGATTTTGTTATTTAAACATTGAGGGAAATTTATTTATTTTCCTTATACTTTGGTGGAAAATACTAAGTTTTTCTTGAATTTTATAATTTTTTTTTTTTTTGATTTACTCATTTTTATAGAGTTTTGTACCATTCAAACGGAACCCTATTAAAATCACTAATAATGTTTATGTCCATTTTCGCATTCCCTCTAATTTTGAAACCATTTTTCTAAATTGTTATTGTTATTTTTGTCTCGTTTTTTTATTTTATCACAGTAAAACATAGAGTTCAATTTTCATCCCATTTTGTGGGCTTAAAAGTATATTCAAAATAGTAATTTTTACCCCGTTAATTTCCATAAATTAGCAAATGAATCCAAAAAATTCCAAACTTGAATTCTGCAATAACATCAAAAATTGAATGTGAAATATGGTCATAATGCGATTTAAAAATCTTGAATGGAAAGAAAGTCAAAAATAATATTAAATTTTTAAGAATTCCAAGCTATATTTTGATTAAAATAAATTCCAAACGACAATTAAATCAAACTTTTAAATTTTAATTAATTTACGATTCAATAGTAAAAAATTAATTCGTTTGCATTTTAGTTTATTTTACTTTAACTATTTACTACGTTTTCTAATTATCTCAACTTTATACTTAATTTTTCTTTGTTGCAAAATTTTTTTTCATAATATAGATTTTCTTCAATTTAATTCTTTTGACGACAATTATTTCAATTTATTTTATACAATTCTGTTATTTAAACATTAAGGAAAATTTATTTATTTTTCTTATACTTTGGTGGAAAATACAAATTTTTCTTCAATTTTGTAATTTTTTTTTAGATTTACTCGTTTTTATTCAGTTTTGTCCATTCAAACGGGTAACTTTCAAACAATTTTTTTAAATTACTAAATTTTAAATCTTCTAAATTCCCATACTTTAATCAAACAAATAATTTTTGTACACTTGCAGCCAAATTAAAAACTTCAAAAGTTTGACCTAGCCAAGATATTCAGACTCCTAAAAAAAGTCCGATATGACAAAATATTTGAAAATTTGCCCATTAGAGGGCAAGGATTTTTCAAAATTTTTAAAAACCATTCAAGCAAAGTCCATTTTTACTTTTAAATAATTTCCAATTTTTGAGAATAATTGGCTTTCTTTAACAAATTTCATTTTTTTTAAACATATTTTAATTTTTTAATAGCTCATAAATTAAAAAATTTTATTTCATTTTTTAAAATACTGGTTTATTATTTATTACTTTATATTTGTAGTTTTTTTTGAAAAATTACTAATGAAATGATGAAAAGTCGTCCACAAAATAAATTAGTAAAAATTTCTACCAAGAATTATTAAAAATCTTAAAACTAAATTTTGGTAAAAAAAAACTACAAATTTATAGTAAAACATACAAATTCACAATAGTGAGAATTGAAAAATGTAAATTTGTAGTATTTATTATCAATTTGTAGTTTTTTACTAGAAATTAGTATTTTTCCGCTAATTCTTAGTAGAAACTTTTACTAATTCATTTTGTGAACGACTTTTCATTATTTCATTAGTAATTTTTCATTAATTAAGATTTACAGAGTTTCTTAAATCTTATTGACTTTATCTTAATATTATTTAATTTTCCTTTAGTTTATTTTTTATTCCATAACTTTGTCAATTACTTTTTGAACTTTTTATAATTTCGTTAATTTTTATATCATGATTTCCAATTTTTTCAAAATATTTATTTGGTTTTTTTTTTATTTATTCTTCTTTATTTTTCTATACCTAATTTATTAATTTTCAATATTTTTTAAAGACTCTTCTTTTTTTCTATTTTATGTAAATTTTTATCTTATAATAGATTTCTTATTGTACCTTTTTCTATTTTTTAAAAATGTTTTTCCTTTCCAAAAAAGATATTTAATTTCCTTATATTCACTTTCCCACTTATAAAAAAAATGTATTTATTGTTTTTTTTTTCTTAATTTTAAAAACAATTTTTTCAAACCTTTTTTTCTTTAGTAAAATTTTAACCTTTTTTCATGGATTTTCTTATTTATTACTTTAATTTGGCAAATTATTTTGATTTTGCTTTTTAATTTGGTTTTTATTCTTGATTCTTTAAAATTTTTTAATTTTTTTCAAATTACTACGCGAGGTCATAAAACAAATACATTTTAAGCATTTTTTCTAAAGCTTCTGATATTTTAAGACATTATATTTACCATGTTTCAGAATTTCGCGCCTATTTTTTAAATAATTTTCTTAACTTATTCATTTTTAGAAAATTAAGTATTTTTTTAGGCTTTTCAATTATCTTTTCACATTATCTTTTTGTTTCTAATTTTCCATTATCATTTTTATTTATAATTTCATAGTGCTTATTTCTGAGCTTATAATAATGTTCTTTATAGTTTTTGTTATTTTATCGTTTTTTTATCATTTCTCAAATTTTTTAAGGTTTTTATTTTTTCATTGTTTATTAAATCTTCTAACTTTGTTTTATTTCATCCAGTAATTTTTACCTTCTCTGGAATTTCATTATTCTTTCGTTGATTTTTTTATAGTATTTCTGTGGTTTTAAAATACTTCTATAATTTCTTTTGTATCTGTAGTTATTTTTTAAATTTATCTTAATATTTCATTCAAACCACTTAATATTGAACTAATATTGTTATTATGTGTTATTGTACTCAATGACTTCACAACAATTCGAGATTCGAAATATTTTTTTAAAATTATAATTTTAAAAATTAACCTGCAGTCTATTTTTTATGTTTCATGAAATATTATTTCGAATCAACATAATCTCCAGATTAAGAAGATTGAGGAGAAGGTAAATTTTCAATTATTGGATTTTTATTATCAAGCATTTAAAACTGTTAAAATTTGAATATTCTGACAATTAACCAAATTTATTTCTTTGGATTTTGAAATCTGGATTCTTCTGATGTACCCTTCAATTTTGGATTATTTTAAATAATTTTCATGCTGCGTTCCTTTAAAATTTAATTATCTCGTCAAATGGATATCAATTGAAAATCTCACTTCCTGGATCAGTTTTGGTAAAGTTTTAATTTATAATTACAAAAGACATCTCCAAGCTTTTCATTTCTTAATAATGTTTGCATTTAATTTCTAAATTTATTATAATTGAAATTAATCGAATTTCTAAATTCTCCATAATTAATTTAATTGAGATATCGTACATTCGTTTCATTTCGTCAAAAATTAATTATTTGTCCTGTTATATATTATTTTTATATAAAAATAAATTTAATAATTGATTAGTAATTAGCCTGTTGGTCTTGTTTACTGATAATTATTTATTTTATTATATTTTTTGTCTCAAGCAAGGACTGGTGCCCTAAAATTATTATTAAACTAAATCTTCTGTAACGTTTTGATTTTTTAAGTGGTCCAATTGAGAAAGTTTAATTTAAACAATCCATTTTAAAATATTAATTTAACAAAATCTCTTTCTCTTTTTTAAAGATTACAATTTATAAGCGATCAAACCCGAGAAAATTGTATTTTACGATTCGGGAGATTCAAAATGATTATTTGCTGATACCCTGTAAGTTTTCGTATTTTAGGATTTTGTTATAAAAATACTATGTAGAAAATTTGTTAAAAAAATGGATAAATTGAGTAATTTTTGTCAATACAGATTATCGGCGCCGGTTTGATTGGGCGCCATTTATAATCGGACATTACCGATAGCGGATTGGGAGAGACAGAGAGATAGATAGAGAGAAAGAAAGAGAAAGAGAAAGAGAGAGAGAGAGAGAGAGAGAGAGAGAGAGAGAGAGAGAGAGAGAAAGAAAGAAAGAGGGAACAAAAATTATTTGAAATTAGCCCGACTCGAGTGTGAATATTTTTTCCTATCTTGAACAAATTGTTGGGATTATCTTTCAAGATCTACCAAGAGATATGGAAAGTAAAGATGTAGCTTGTTCGTATATCGACTGAACTATATACGTGAATTTATATATTCTATAAAGTATCCATGGTGAAATATTCTGCGAGAGGTTCGTGGCCTAAGAGGAGGCTTAGCTATAATCTGAAATATATTGGTGCCCAGTGTTTGTCCACAACTCGTTGACCGGCATTATAAATCGGCGAAGCGTAGGCATTTGTACGAGGACATTAGTCAAAGTTGGTAATGTCGTTTACGATAATGTACCTGATATCGCCAGGTTCTATGTGTTGGTGAAAGTTCATATCGTATGTGAAAATCAAAAGGTCGTCTTTATCAGAGTTGAACATAAATACCTATCTGGGAAGAATCTATTTTTAAATTATTGGTACATTTTCACCTGAGTTAAATTAAAAACGACATAACATTTAATTATTCAAGTGATAACGGGTTTTGATTGCCCGTATGATGATTACAATTGGCGCCCTAACAAGAAAAATCATTATCTTTTTGTGGTTGTAAAATTGCACAGAAACTTGAGGTGCATTTATTGTTCGCGGTTATCGTACCATATCCGAGAATAATAAAAATTGTACCTTTTCAGAGTTTCTGTAATTTAAGCTTTGTTGCTCGATATTATGTTTTTCGCAACTTTCGATCTTGTCATTTAACTGATATTGTTATAAAAGAATTGTTCAGTATTGTATTATAGTAACAGGTTTTTTCTTTTGTTGCTACTCTAATCTTATCCACTATGCGTGTATCATATTCCTCTTTTCTTTCTCATAATTTCTATGTGTGCGCATTTTATTTCTGCTACAATTTCTCGAAGACTGTTTCAAATTCTAGATTTATTTAAGGTGAAACAATTTGCAAAAATTGTTTGAGACTATTAGAACTTTCATCAAAGATCAGAGTATTTTTCCTGATCAAGTTCGACGTTTTTATCCAGCCCTATTTCACAAATAATTTATGTTTCTCACATGCGTTTTGACTTCATTGTAGGATTCCAATTATCGAGGTTGGGAAAAATTCCAATCGCTGTTGCATAAATCAGTCAGAGATGTCGCTTGAATTAATATTTACTGTCATAGTGCGGTCTAATTGCAATTAATACAAAGACTTTGTCGGCGTCATGAATTGTGGTTTCGCCAAAGCACCAATAAAGAGAGTGCGGTACAGTCATTGCGTGGTACAGGTTCTTTTCTCCGAGATCTTTTCTCTCAGAACTTGACGCTTTTATAGCTTTTCAGTTAACTCCTACACTTTGAGTTTTTCCATTCTATCATTGATGAATACGACCAACAACTTTTGAATACCTAAAGTACGTAATTAGAAAAGCCTAGCTCTTGTTTAAAAAAGAAACACAAGCAGCTTTGTGACGACCCGACTAGATTCTCTATGGAGGACATATTTCCCATAAATAAATAAAACACAATTATCTCAAATCAACAATAGACTGGAATCAATTTATTTAAAATCGTACTATAATTTTACAAAGACAAGCTAAACAAACGATTCAAACTAGTAATGGGGATCAAGTTACGCCCCAAATCATTCATCCAACACATCAATGATACACACACACACGCATCAAATACGCACACCTATAAATACAACTATGACTTGTTACTTTTGACTATATATTAATATCTAAAAGTCGTTTACAACCTTTTTGTCGTCGTCTTACGAATTCTTCACTCGTTGAATCTCGTCGTCTTCAGTCCAGAAGTTGATTCGCTCC
Source organism: Ganaspis brasiliensis (assembly GCA_037103525.1). NCBI lineage: Eukaryota > Metazoa > Arthropoda > Insecta > Hymenoptera > Figitidae > Ganaspis > Ganaspis brasiliensis. The sequence goes on along the minus strand of JAZKLR010000022.1, from coordinate 4,882,017 downwards.
GTCGGAGATAAAAGTCCTCAAATCTTCCTTTGAGATCAGGGAGATTATGACAATACGTAAACTCACGTATCTGGTAGCCGGATACACAATATTCTCAATGATCAGGTTCAGGTCGATCGTTCACCGATTTTCTGACCGTTATCAACTATTATGGTCCTATGGAAGCATTGACCCACATACACAGAACTGAGCACTGGTGATATCCAAAAAATAAATACTTGTAATATATTTTTAAAAATGATTGCAATCGTTATCGGGATGTCCCGAGACTTAATGGTTCTACCTCAACAAGATTAGGAACCAAGCTGAGATCTATTTCTCTTCTTCCTCTGTCCTTCGTCATATCTCCCCACCTCTTTGATTTCCCCAATTATATGGATTCAATGTATGGTTCTATTGAATTCATACCACTACAGCTTTAAAATTTAGGTTTCATCGTGATAAAAAAAAACAACAAACGCAAATTGATATGAAAAATCCTTTTCGCATTATAAGATATTCTTTACAGGGATTTTGAAGCGGAGGATTTATTACAAGAAGCGACGAAAAGTGCATTTGATGGTATTATATTGACTCGAGTGAGAGCAATAAATAATTCGATCCCCATTTGTTTCGATCGATGGTCCCCAAAGCCTTCGGTCCGCCTCTTGTAGATGTCGTTTCTACCCACTCGCGATAAGTCGTGGTCGTGTTGTGACTCAATCCCGCGGATTCTTCCTTATAAATCTTCCTCACGGATATAAATCAACTTGCCTCTAGCAGTGTGATACCGAAAAGAGCCCCTGATACTCCCAAGGACCCTTCGATCCGAGAAGACACACGGATCCCACTTATGGTACTCTGTGTTTTACGCCAAGGAGTTCATTCTTTTATCGACCCTTCACCATTCCCAAAAATCCGGGAAATTAACAGGTTTCCTTTAATTACACTGTGATACAAAATTTAAACAAGTAAAAAAACTTCTTATTGGGCCTAGTGGAAGTTGTAGGTAATAAAAAACGGAAAATAATCTATAATAATAATAATCCGCAAAATTCACTAATTCTTTCATTCATTCTTGTCTGTCCGCACCTGAAGTTTGTCACATAGATATTTTTTTGTTTTAAATCAGTTACATAACCATCGACAGAATGTTACGTTCTCCTGACATTATTTTATTTCAATTTCATTTTAAATATTTATTTTATTATTTGACGTATTAAAAATATTTATGTTTTAACAAATTTAGCCTGACGAGGTTGGCAAACCCGAGCCAACGAAACGTTGCTGTGTGCAAAAAAATAAAAAATTTCTTGAAGTTTTTTATTTTTATCTAACCTTCCTAAGATCGATTAATCTTGTCTTTAATAATAATTAAATCAGTTACTTTTGAAAAAATGTATCTTTAAATTAAAATTAGAGTTTACTTTCATAAGAGTTAATTTGACTGCTTTGACAGAAAATAAATTAATTAAAATATAGTAAATTAAAATTTAATTCTATCAATATAAATTAACTTGAAATGTTCTTGTGATTAAATTAATTGATATTTAAATCATTGGAAATTGAGAACATTAACGTTTTGAAATAATTATTTTTAATGAAAATCTAACTTAGTAATTAAGAATTAATATATATTTAAGTTTTAATTTATTAAAGTTTAAACTCATCTAAATTTTTATTGGTTATTAGGCTTTAAATTATCTAAATTTTAATAAATTCTTGCGTTTTTATTATTCTGATTATTAATAACTAAACATTTAAACTTTTCAGAATTTTAATTTTTTTTGTAAATATAAATTGTACTTATTTTTAAATTACATTAGACCCAATTTTCATTAATTCAAATTATGGTCTAGATTATTATTTTCAAAATTTTGACTGATTAAAGCTTTAATATACAATGAAATTTATTTGTTTAATTCGAAGTTTTTATATAATGGTTAATGTTAATAATAATTTAAATATGCAATATTAGATTTTGAAAATATGTAAAGTTTATAACAGTTCAAATTTGAATTAATTAAAATTTTTATTATTTAAAATTTAAAGGAATTTAAACAAACTAAATATAAGTCTTAAGACTTTAACTAATAAAAATTTAAATTAATTGAAGTTTAAATCAATTTGAGTCAACTTTTATAAAACGGTTTTAAGTTTGGAACTATTTTAAATTTGGAAAAATTAAAACTTGAATTGTTAGAACTTTTGAAGAATAGAAATAATCCTCAATAGAAATTTGGAAATAAATTTTTTATTTATTTTTCTTATTATTTTTTCTTTTCTAAATATGAAATTGTAAAATTGGTGCTCTTTTAAAACATTTTTTATTTACTTTCACTTATTTGTTTATTTCTTGAAGTCGCCATCAATTTTAATTTGCATAGAATAAAAGTTATATTTATCTAGAATATTAAGTTTATTTAACTTACAAATTTCATTAAATTATTTATCTTATTCGTACTTGTAAAAATGTATAGTTGTACATGACCAGAAACAATTCAATGTTTTTCAATGTTTATGTTGCGATTATTTTCAACAGTTTTCAATATACAATTATTCTCTTTAAAGTTTATAATTATCGTTTCATTTATTTTTTAGATAATTTGTTCTGTTGTCGATCATTTTCGACAGATTTAAATTTTTTCTTTCGATTGTAAATTATTTTCCTCATTTCTAAATTATTGTCTATAATATTTAATTAATTTCGTCATTTTGTAAATTTTCTTTCAATTATCAATTATTATATTGAAATTCTTTAATTTTAATTTATTCTCTACATTCATAATTTTCATCAATTTTTAATTGACAATTTATTATTCCCCTTCAATTTTATGATTATTCATTAAATTAAAAAAAAAAAAAATTCTAATCCCGATTATTCTCATCATTCTTCGGTTTTTTTTTAAAAATTTCAATTTTTTCAAACTCGTGTATTTTCTCTAAATAAATAAATAAATAAATTGTTAATTATTTTTCTAATAGTTAATTATTTTCGTCGAATTGTAATTATATTTTAAATATTATAATTTTATTATTCTTTAATTTCCTTAGATATTTTGTTCTGCTGTCGATTATTCTCGACAGATTTAAAAAATTTATTTCTATTATCTTTCCTCATTTTTGTTCAAAAATTCAATATACAATTATTCTCTTTTAGTTTTTTGTTTTGTTGTCGATTATTCTCGACAGATTTAAAATTTTTCAATTATTTTCCTCATTTCTAAATTATTTTCTTTAATATTTAACTATTTTAGTAATTTTGTAAATTTTCTTTTAAGTATCAATTATTTTATTAAAATTTCAATACAATTCTTAAATTTTCATTTATTTTCTACAATTTTATCCATAATTTTCATCAATTTTTAATTGACAATTTATTATTCTCCTTCAATTTTCTTCTTATTCACTAATTTAAAAAAAATTCTTAATCTCGATTATTCTCACCATTCTTCGATTTTTTTTCAATTGTTAATTATTTTTTTTTAGTTAATTATTTTGGTATTGTAATTTTATTTTTTAATTATTAATTATTTTCTTGATATTTCCATTTAATTTTTTAATTTTCAATTTATTTCTTCAATTTCTAATAGTTTTCTTCAATTTTCAAATATTTCTTTAATTCCCAATTATTTTGATCTATTTTCCAGCAATTCCTCGATATTCAATAACTCTTTGATTTTTTTAATTACATTTTTCACTCATTAAAATTGTTTTAAAATTTCAGTTCAATTGTTATTATTATTATCGCCCTTTATTATTATGTTCATTATCATTAAGTTTCCTTAATTTTGAAATTTAATTGTTTAATTATTTTCTTTAATTTTTAATTTCATTCTTCAATTTTTGTTTTCATTCTTCAATTTTTAAGTATATTCCATAAATTTAAATTCAATTCTTCAATTTTTAATTATTTTTTTCGATTTTTAATTCAGTTGTTAAATTTTCGATTATTTCCAACAGTTATTCCTTCAATTTTCTAAATTTTTATAATTTGCAATTATTTTCTTTAAATTTAATATTTCTTGTTTAATTTTTTCAGTTAATTTTTTTCAGTCTATTAATCTAGTCATTTTTCGAATTTTGTTTTCAATTGACAGTTATTTTCGTTATTTTTCACAAATTTTCATTAATTTTTTAATTATTCTCGTCATTTTTCAACTATTTCTTCCAATTATTAATTATTTTCCACAAATTTTCAATTATATCCTACAATTTTTTCAATTTTTAATTATTATCTTAAAGTTAATATAATTATTCTTTGATTTTTTAAATTATTTTGTTCGGTTGTGTATAAATGTAGCCATTTTTTAAATTTTGTTATCGATTTTTAAATCTTTCGCGTCAACATAAACTTTGAAAAATAAGGAATTTTTACTCAGTTATGCAAGTAAGGCAAATATTTTTCAAAGTTTATGTTTGTCACGAAAAAATTAAAAATCATAAAATCGTTTTTCATTGATAAAAAACATTTTTAACTCTAATTTTAATTTTTAAGGTATTTTCATTTCAAATATATGAGTTTTTATTGCATGTCTGGAAAAATCATAAAATTTACAGCAAATATCATGTAGCGCATTATTTTCAATTTCTCGTTATGAACGGAGAAAAACGCGTTTGAAAAGACCCTTTTGTTGAAAACATCATATTTATTCAAATTTTCAGAAATCGGATTAACCATCTGCAGAAATGGATAAAACTCTCTCAAATTTTTAAAAATTAGAGCAGCCACCTTCAAAAATCGATTAAAATCTATTAATCTTTTAAAATTTGAAGAACCACCTGCAAAAATTGATTAAAATAAAAAAAAAAGATTATAATTGAAACAGCCAATTGCATAAAATCATGAAAATCTTTGAATTTTTTATAATTACAACAACCACATGAAAAAATTGATTAAATTCCTTCAAAGTTTCAAAAAATAAAATAGTCAATTAAAATGTCGATGTAATTTCATTGAATTTGCAAAAATTGGCATAGCAATCTGCAAAAATAGATTAAATTCTTTCTTATTTTAAGAAACTAAAGAAGCCACATTAAAAAATCAAAAATCACTAAACTTACGTAAATTTTTAAAAATTAGAGCAGCTACTTTCAAAATTTCTTAAACTCTATAGAATCTTTAAATATGGTATTTTTATCTGTAATAGTCGAAATCGGTTAAATTTTTTAACAATTTTAATAGACTAGACACCTGTAAAAATTTGTAAAAATGCTAGTCTTTAAGCAATTGCGTTTTAAAAAATCGATCAAATTTTACCTATAATTTTAAGAAGCTAAAAATTAAGGATTGCTGACTTGTTAAATATGTTGACATATTTAACATATCAGTCACTTTTTCTGTTTTATAAAAATTATAAAATAAAAAACAATTACGAATTGGAAGTTGTGATCGTCTTGGTTTTTATTAAAAATGGACTTGATCTGGATACTACTCTGTATTTTACTTTCTGATCATACTTTCCAGATGCAAAAAAAAACTATTTGCATCAAAGTTAGAGTATCTACCTGAAAAATGTAAGGAACACTGACATTTTTGATACAACTCCCTTCCTTTAAAAATAAAGATTAATAATAATATTAATATTCTCTCCAAACATAAATATCTTCATTCAGCCCGACCTTTTGGGTACATAGAATATGTCAACTTAAAATCTAGGGGAGACTGACTTGATAGATATGTCCTTAGTCCCTACCTAATAGAAATGAACGTCTGCAAATAAAAGCAAAACTGACTAGTCACACATATCCAGATTCCATATACTGTAAAAAAATACATAAAATAAGATTGCAAGGTAAATATGATTATCTATAACATATTAAATGATTCAGACGTGTGGACAATCCAAACTTGATGAATGTTCTTCAAGTCCGAGCTTGAACGGAGCCACTTGAGGGTTAAAATAGTAGAAAGCAAAGGGTCCTTTGCAGTCTATTGGTCTCTTTATTTCTTCCTTCTTACCCATCTTCGAAGAGGAGCTCCGCACTCGATGTTATTTACGACTGCTGATTTATCGGATGAAAGAAAGCGGCAGCTCAGCTTAGGACCCGTTCAATCCCCAACGACAATCCAAGAAAAGCAACAACTCTTCGTTTGTTTCTTTCTCTTCGATTCCTTCGCTTCCGCACATTTGGCGACGAAACTATTTTCTTACCCAAAAGGATTTTTTTATCGTTCAAAAGGTCGTTTAGAGAAGATTCTGACGCAATTCACCCAAGATGGCAACAGGAAAACCATCTTATAGTTTCCTAAATAAGCAATTACTTAGGCAAGCGTCTCCTTATGTTCAGCCATTTGGATCAATTCTTTATAAGCATCTATTTCGACAAATATTTCCTTATAAAATTCTTATAAAAGTGTTTCCTTGTAAAATTTGGCAAGCACTTACATACTAGCAATCAATGCCGTTTTTTGTTACTCTTATCTTAATTACAAGAGGGATACAGATTGGATAACATGTTCGGGGATGTTATAGGTTGGTTTATTGTGGCTGTTAATGAAGGGGAGTAATAGTTCGATACCAATTAGTGAGAAACTGTTCGAAATGGCGGTGAACCCATAAAAAGAAACGGCCGCTAGGTAAGTAGGTATGCTTCTAGCACTAACTACTCCCATGGACTATGGCCAGAGGACCCAACGGGCCAACGTTAATTGAACGCACCGCTCGTAACAACTTACCAAAGGTCGGTCTCCACGTTGCGAGAATCTATACCACTTACTTTTATGGTTTCCGAGCCTAGTCAACTGTACACTTACTTTCCACAGGGAATAAAAACCTACCTTCCACTTTCTTCTAAACAATTTCTACTTGCTTGCAAAAAGCGTCAAAAGTCGTCTTTCAAAGTTTTATAGGTTGCTTTATCGATTCTGTGGTTTAAGGGTTTACAAAAATACTTTAATAATTGAAATAGGAGCAATTAACTTTTTAAGTTGGTTCAGGAAATTCCAGTAAATTTGTAGATTTTCTGATGTCTAGTTAAATTGTATTATATTTATAAAATACTATTTGGGGCCGAGAAAGTGATGTAATTTTAGGATCAAAGGTTTCGTCCAGAATGAGGAAGAAAGAAGAAATGAAACGATTAGAGGGGTCACAGGTTCAGGACTCCAAGGTGGAATTAGAACGACTAGACGACGTTCATAGTGATATTGACCCCGGATTTTATAGCTTGTTTCTTTATCAGAGATTCTCAGTTGTATAATAAATTCTTTCCTGTTACGAAATAAGTAATAGGAAATAAGTTGTGACGCATTTTTATTAAATTTTGATTAATTGCTTCCTGATGGAAGAAGATTTATATTTTTTATGACGCATTTTAATTCAATTAAATTTTTATTATTATTCTTTATCAGAGCTCACCTGGAAGATGCCTACTCCTAAGGCATTTATTTTTGTTTTGGTCACCGGTTGAAAAAAATTTTTAAGTGCACAATTGTCACGGAACAAAATCATGACGTTAATAGCACACACACCTGTCAAGAATGAAGCGACAAAATTCGCTTCGTGGAGCGTCTGCTATACAGCGACACCAGCGCCTCTATGCCGTCTGAGTAAAACTGCCTTACCAACAGCTGGAAATATCGAGCGGCTATGGACCGAGGAACGTCGATTATTTGAAATAACGGCTCTCCTCCAACTTTTTCTATTTCATAAATCAAATTTACATAATTGTTAACAGACGAACCTTGACAACATTTACATCACTCAATACAGAAATAAATTTTACCTCAATTACACTTTTTCCAGTATCCGAGGTTAACTTGTGGATTGCGGACGAGAATAACGAACGAAAGGGTTTTGTTTCTTGTTCATTGTATTATCCCTCCCTCAAGACAGAGTCTTGTTCGCGGTTTAAGGGCTGTGGGTTACAGTATAGACAGAAAACTTTACGAGAACCCACACTCATCCTTCAATCCCTCTCCTCTCACTACTTTCCTCATTTATCAATCCGTGCGGTTTTTAAATTATTTCCACATTCAAGTTCTCTAAATTTCCTCCAATAATTAAATTTTCCAAAGAAGCGAATTTTCGAAAAAAAGTATATTACACCCGAGATATGATTCCGTGTAACCATCTCGGAAATATTCGTGAGTCTCTTTTACTATATGGAGAGAAGTCAACTTGTGGAGGGTGGGACTCGCGAGAAGAGAAAATATACGGTGGAGAAATGCGAAAATTATTGATATTGCCTGAGTCACATATCATTGTCTTGGGGTATAGACGTCGTTCTAGCTCACACCCCGAAATAACTCTCAACCCAAACCCCCTTGAAGGCACGAGAGCATCGGTCGGGCGGGGGTGGTTACGGGGTGCCGACGGCTCTGATATATTCTTGTAATATTTTTCGATCATCGCGTGCCGCGGAGATTTATTCGCAAGTAGGCGAACGGGGCATCCAAACCACCTGATCGAGAGTTACAACCCTCCAAGTATGCATACTGCTCTTGGATGAGATCCTTTGAAAAAAATTCACGCGGATGTTTTGCGAGAACTTCTCTGAATACGCACTCTACGGGAAAAAATCTACTGAACTAGGTTTATTTATTTTAATTCTGGATGAACAAGAAATTTAATGATAATTTTTGCTCAAAGTAACCAGATGTGACTAGGATGAAAAGTACGATTGACATTTTTCATTGAATAATTACGCAAAATTGTTAGATGTTGAAGGCTGATCTCGATTTTTATTATAGATACAAATAAGATTGACCGTTTAAACTGATTGAACAAGGATAATAAAACAAAATGACTTGAATAATAAAGGGAAAGAATTGGTTAATTTATTTCTCAAGATTAGGATAAAGCAATTTACTGTCGATTGTAATTCCCAAGAAAATTTATTGTAACGATTATCTTGATCGGATCTTTAATTTGCTCTCGTAAAAAAATTGTGAAGCAATGTTTGACTATTTTGAAGTAAAGTTTGAGTCGTTTTACGAGAACACAAGTGGATCAGTTTCTTTCAGGTCGAGTAGTGGTCAAGGAAGGAGGATCGCTGTCTACTGAGATAATACTAGGGGACCTTGCAACATTACGATAGTGGGACGATGGCACTCCGAAGGCCAGTTAAACTGTTCGGAAACTCTCTGGCTTTCCAATTAAGCAAAGATCCTGATCCGAAGGGTCAGACTGCATTGCTGACCACATATTTAACACTACATAAATCGCGACCCGACTTATTGGATGCTAATCTAATTATTTTCGGATGTTTACTAACCGACAGTTTCGACATCCTTGGCAAAATGTCGTTGAATGAGACAAATTACAATTTAATAAAAATAATTTTAAAATTGTCAAATTTGTGAAAATAATACTGAAATTAATTTTTCCAAACGGTCGAGGATAATATACACGCGTGCCTAGTAGGATAATTTCCAACATCGATAAATGTCCGCGAATCTTACCAAACTCATAAACAAAAACATTCGCATTTAATTGGACTGTTCCTGACGCAGTCTAAAATCATTCAAAATATTTTTATTCAGCGATGCTTTTAGACAGTGATAAACTTTCTGTTGAATCGCATCATTAAATCAGAGTTGATTGTGAGATAAATGTAGTTTAAAAAATTTAGCATCAGTCAAAAGAACTTTAATAAACAATGAGTATCCTATTGTTTTTATCTCAAAACACTTAAAAATTCGTATGAAGAAATTAAAATTTTCTCACTGAACACAAAACAATAATGTCAATTTCTTTAGATTTATACGGAAACTTTGTTTACCATACAATGATGAATATTTTTTCCAATTATCAGAGATGCTCAATAAATATCAAGTTTCAACAATTCCGTTAGTTAATAAAAATTTGATTAGGTTAGCAAACCTTATTTGCAAAAGTTTTGTTATTTAATGATGATTTGAATTTGACATGATTTTCAAAGAGAGAGTTTTTAGCTAACTGCTAGTAGTACTAAATTATTGGAAATGCTTCAGATAAAACGAATTTCTGATTGTTTGGAAATTAGTTTGTGAATTCAGAACAGACAATAACACAAATAAACCGTTTTCTCAAAGCACTGATGCGTTCTTGCGAAGCATTTAGGAAAGCAACTCTAATTGATTTTACTCATGTGCTAAGTGGTTATTACTTCCAAAGTACCATAAGGATATAAATCAGTAAAAACTCTGGCCAAGGTTCGATAATTTCTGTCCGTTACTAAACTGTATCTAATTTTGTACATTTTTTATAAACTTTTTCAGACAAAAAAAAATACAATAAAAATAAATACATGAAATAAAAATAAATACATATAAAGAAACCAAATTATATTTGCAGAATATAACGAAATTTTTTATGTGATAAAATTGAAGGCATTTTTGACGGTTAAAAAATTGAGAGAAGCTCACCCCAAAAGTTATCCCTTCTGCGTAAAGAAACCCGGACAATAATACAACTATATTTCATATCAAGATCACATTCTTCGCGGGAAGAAAAATGACAGCCACATCACGTTTCCGCACACACAGTCTTGCAGGAGAAATTTATTTTGACAGATTTCATACATTGAAATGATGTTTATATGCCGCGTTTGCCAGAAGCTGGATCCATCGCAAAACAATTGACTGTTTTTCTTCTCCAACTCCTCTAAGCAGAACTTTCAGGAAACATGTAGCAATGTCCATGGGATCAAAGTCTTATGAGAATGTAAAGATCGAGGTTTAAGGAACCGGAAGCCGAAAAAAAACTTTCTGAATCTAAAAGTCTTTTTGTTTTCTTGGCGACAAGCTTCAATCTCTGCCCAAATTTTAAATCGCATAGTTTCCAAAATCTGATATATCAGCTATGAATGTATCTAATAAAAATTAAGTAATAGTACACTTATGTAAAAAATTGTCTTTTAATTAATTTTTAATACCATAATATATTCATCATTTAGTCAATCTAAATTAAAGTTCTACATAAGGCTAACTTCCTATGAAAAGAAATATAATTAAATACATTAGTTGCAAATTTGAGGTTATGTTATAAAGCATGAAGTTTTTAAATACTACAAACATTCTTTTAAGATACATATATATATTTGTGTATCAAATTATTTGTACTTACGTGATATTTTATCATTACAAATGATACAAGTACAAAATCTTTATCAAAATGTTTTAGAAATCACTGCGGCAAACAGACAAAATCCTAAAAATGGCGTTCTGACTAAAATGAGCTTAAGGCCAGGTTACTCTGAACAATTTTGAAAAAAACGAAAATTTGTTTTTTCATAAATTGCTACTGTATACTCGTGGAAATAGTATAGAATTAGTCCCGAAAGTCAGCAAGACCGAGAAGCAAATATAAAAGAGTGGGGAGCAAGGCACTTTGCTGATAGGGCCAACAACAGACGTGTTGATCGAGCTGAGCTAGAAGCTACTAAAGCGTCTAAGGATCACAGAACTGCTTTAAGAAATGCAAGAATTTTTCAAAATAATGCGTACGAAGACGAGGAAGAAATTGTGTATGCAGCTGGAATGGATATGTAAGTAAAATTCACTTTTTTACGATTTTTCACGAATAAAAACTTTGAACTGATTTTTCTCCGAACCACGTTTTTTCGCATGAATGACACTCTCATTTCAAAACTATGGCACTTATCGATATGAACCAAACGGCATTTTACTCTTTAGATGTCTGTTTATGGCCTCAAGCAGAACCAGAAATATTCATTGTTATTTAAAAAAGTTATAAACAATTAAAAGTGAAAAAAAAGGTTGAAAAAATTCAAAAGTCTGACATTTTGTTTTTTTTTCATTGAAAATGTTTAATTCTGCTTGAGGTTATAGCCAATTCGATACAGAACATGAAACTGTTTTGTTTTTTGCTTTTAGATAATTCTTTTCCAAGAAATTATGTCATCCATCTACGAAGTAGATAACTTTCAGCAGCCATTTTCAAGACCGCCATTTTGAAAAAAACAAATTTCAAGTAACTTCATGTATGTACTATCATATGTAAAAAAAATTTATTACTTAACATTTTTTGTATTATAAATAAAATGTATTGAAAAAAATCACGTTTTTCAGAGTAAGCTGGCCTTAAGTAGATGTGCGAAAAAATTTTACTGATTTAGGGAGTAGAAAATTTAATGTAAAAAACCAAAGGAACATAAATGAAAAATGTACATAAAAACAATCCCCACGTAAAAGGATACTTGAGAGTAATAAAAATGTATCCATGTGTCAATGACATTTAGTTTGTGCAAGTTATAATTGAATACTGATATTTGAAGTATAATAAAATTATTTCCATTTTCATGAGAAAAGAAGGATTTCGTGTTATGAATTGATGAATTCAGATTTTGTCAAATGTCGTTATGAAAGTTTTCTGAATTACATTCTAGGAACACGCAACGTTGACTGTCGCGTTTTCCGAGCTTCGAAACGTTGTAGACACGCGCGGGGCTAACCTGATTAAGTCGCGAGTGGATGTCGCAGACGGTGATATTAATTTTCGCGAATGCATCCGAGCGCTGATTGATTTCAAAGTTGTGTCGCAAGAAACTCGACTCAAGTCACCCTACAACCACGCGATTCATTCGTTCGCCACGCATTTTGGATTACGCTTTGCTCAAACTTACCGAGACACGAGCTTCAAGAAAATCAACTCGCTTTTCGTGTTTCTTTCGATCTCGATACAGTTTCAGTTTAGCGTGAATCAAGCCAGACTTAACTACTTTTCGAACTTTACTGAAAACTCGTTTCCAACAGCCTGAAAATTACCAAATCCATGTGGGAATTCCAAACACTATCTTTCATTACAAAATATAATTTTAAGTCCAAAACAATTTTTGGGTTTTTTAATTATTCGTAATTTAATGATAATTTTCATATTTGTTGATAATTTATTTTTCAGTTTCATTGTTTATTAATTTTTATTTGTTCGAAATGCTTTTAGTTTGATTTCTTTATTAACCGAGAATTTCTTACCGACCGAGCGATACTCGTAATTTTAAAATCTGACGCTAGGGGCGCTTTTGGAAGATCATCTGACTTCTAGACAAAATGGCAGATGTATTTTTGTTCCGTAGTTTATATCCGTCTTCGAAATCGCTCCGCATTTTTTGAATTAACATTATTTTATCATTCCAAGTTTGGTTCGATTTTGTGATTCGTAAGTATTTTGCAAGTAAAGGATAAATGACAATTTCGTAGGTAGTTGCAGAAATTTTTAGATTCTGCTATATCTCTACCTTTGGAAAATAATTCATTTCAGGCAAAATGTTTATATTGCTGAAAAGAATTAGACTTATTTAACCAAATATCGTCTTCAACTAAAAAATTTCACATATTTGATAAGTCAGCTCTAATTTACATAAGCTAAATTAAAATGAATGCGAAAAAAATTGTTGGGACATCTTTGCAAGACATTTTATATTACTGTAAATGTTTTATTTTTGTAGGCTTTTTTCTATTTAAAAAATTGTTGAATGAAAAATGTAATTAGAAATGATAATACTGAATTATTTTTATAGATATTTTTTATAAATATTTTTTAAACACATTGTTTTATAAATATTATATTTGTCAGATATTTTTTCAAAGATATTTTTTCATAGATATTTCTTGATAGATATATTTTGACAGATATTATTTAATAGACTTATGCTACGATAAGGCAGAATTAAAGGAAATGATAAGAATAATGAACTCGATGATCAGACATTCGTCGATTGGTGAAATTCTCTTGGGAACCTTTACTCCCATCAGAAAAGTAATCGATCTTCTTTCTGATCTCGCAGTTTCTCCCTTGAAACGTATTAATAAAGATGTAACACATAATATTTCATTGATCAAAGATAAAATAATAATTCTGTCATCATTTTGATAAATGTTAACGGATCAATATAGCATTTGGATAATATGTCCAAAAGGACAAAGTTTAATAAGAAGGAAAATATTATCAATCAAAGAATAATATTATCAAATAATATTAATCAAAGTTTGCTAATATCATAAACTGATTAATGAAAATTTTGTCATACATTTTCAAAGATTTGTCTAACATTCTTGGAATAGAATCCGTTGGATATTTTTAATTAAAATAAAAAATCACTTTTCTGTAATTAATTTTCTATTAACGTTAAATGGAACATTAAGTATGAAAAAACGGGACTGATTTAGTTCACGCTCATTACGATTAATTTAATATGAAATAATTGTCCTCATCTGCCATAAAAAGGGAACCAGAATGATAATTTCTCTACTTAAGTGATGTCTTGAGGCGCGACGATCTTCATGCTACACGTCTATCGGCCAATTCATACTGCCTTATAATTATATCAACAAGAACAATCTTCTGTGTTATAAAAGTTTATTTGATCATTTTTATCGGATTTTTTATAACTGTATAAGAAAATGAACGAACGTTTAGAAAAAAAAAATTTAATTTCTCCAAACTAATTTATATTTTGTTAATGCGGTTTCTATGATTTTGTAGATAACCTAAAAAGTTGCTCAATTACAGAAAATTAAAAAACTAAATTCACCTATATAACTGGTTTCAGAGAAATTGGAAATTCGAAGTGGATCTCGCAAGAGAATGATATAGGAGCTATTCCTCGTGACACTTGGAAATAGACTTCATATTACCATTCTGCGAAGCATACCACATATCTAAACTCGTTATATTGGAAATTATTCCCAATGTTCATACATCCGGAAAGACACCCCGAGTATCCTAAACTTTGAAACAGCACACTGTGCAGTTCACGTCTTTGCATATTGCAATTCTACATTTTCAAATTCAGATTTTAAAATTAAAAGTCAATTTTAAGTAATTTGAGGTTTAGAAAATTAGAATAAATTTATTTTAATAAAAAGGCAATATTTCGGTTCATTTATATCTAATTTATTCTGGATTCCAGGATTTAGAGAAGACAAAACGATTGATATAAAGGAGGTTGTGGTTGGACTCTTGCCCTCGAATCTTTTAGAAAACCCGCTAAATCACCCTTGGCGAGGGTAAACCATGCTAGAGATTTGTGCTCATGTCAGCTGAACCATCGGATGTATCGCGAACGATTGGGCGGGATAAAAGGGATGCTGTGTCGAAGCCCTTGAACCAATATTTCTTCCCAAGAGTCCTAACGAGACCACTTGACTCGCGGATTTGCCAAATTTGGAACTCTGGATAAAAGGGAATCGGATAAAGACTTCATATTTTTGAAGAAAAATATACAACATGTGGCGACCCTGCAGAGAGATTTCAGAATGGAATAACGATTAAATCAATCAAAATAATACATTGGGGTCGCTACAAACAATTTTTTTATACATACATGCAAGGTCCCTTTGGTGATCGTTTTTAGCTTCCCAAAATTAGCGTTTCCCTTAGTGAAAAAAAATATACTAATCAAAAAGAGCGACACACGTGAAAACGGAAATGCATATGGAGATACGGGACGATTTAAAAAGTATTAGAAGCTATCAACTAATACGTTGGGGTCGCTACAAACAATTTTTTTTATACATACATGCAAGGTCCCTTTGGTGATCGTTTTTAGCCTCCCAAAATTAGCGTTTCCCTTACTGAAAAAAATATACTAATCAAAAAGAGCGTCACACCTGAAAACGGAATTGCAGATGGAGATACGAGACGGTTTAAAAAATATTAAAAGCTGTCAACTAACGCAATTGAAAGTCCTTATTTCCAATATAAAGGTCTACTGAAAAACTGAACCCACGTAAGTAGGAATAGGCAAAAGAATATAACATTGAGGGCGATCAAGTATGCTCACTCAACTAAAGGCAGTTTTCATGGGTCATTTCGCACGATTCGCATGAAGGAATCCTTTCCCTAGTATCATCTTCTGAAACGTTCATAAAATATCAAACAGCACTCAACAGTGTTGACGCCTTTATGAGCCTGGCGAACGTTCTTAAGTTTCCCTCTTTACATATCTATAAGACTAAACAACAGACACTTATTTTTATACAAATTTCTTTTATTTCTCAATCATAAAACACCATTACTGTTACTTTTCTACTATACAAGTCCTGCATAATTTGGATTCTACTCTGTAACATTTTAAAAAAATTGTGTCACGAATTTTTTTATTGTTACTATCTTCCTTCTGACTTCTAAGGGATGAAATTGGTAATAGGAAATAAGTTATGACGCATTTTTATTAAATTTCGATTAATATTTGATTTTATGTGTTTTCTGCTGTATGAGTCCTGAATAATTTGGATTCTGCTCTGTAAGATTTTTAAAAAATTATATCACGATTTTTTTTTTGTTATTACTAACATGTTTCTGACTTCTAAAAGAATCAGAAGACGTGGATAATTTGAATTTATCGAAGAGAAACGACCGTGTTTGAAATTTGCTTTTCTGATCGAACTTTACCGCAAAGAAGGAGAGGAAAACAAGCTCGAGTGACTTCTGTCGCCTGAGAGATCAAAGAAGGAAGTGACATATAATTGCCAAAGGATTGCTCCCTTATGGATTTCTTGGAATCAATTTAAGATATCGTAGCATTGGGGTAAACGATTTGAATAAGTCAATTCAGAATTTACAGCATCGGCTTAAAAACAGAAGTAAAAAAAAAAGAACGTCTACTTTTTACGCTTTAAATTTTACGCCTTCCTTGACGGTGTAAACAGGCTCTATGAAACGAAATGATTAAGTTTATTCGGAGAATAATCCCATTGCAAATCGTATATCATTTTACAAATCCTTCGCTCACAAGATGATAAAATCTGCCTGTTCAAATATTCGTGATCTAGAGATTTCCATTGTTTTTGGATTAATGATACCATGAAGGAATTTGTTGCATTATCCGAAGCTTATGTATGTTAAGTTCCGGAGGCAGAAGGAGCTGAATGTTTAGTATGCAAGGGCATTGCCGGCGTGTGCATCCCTGAATGCGCATTACGTCAGATTGCATGGTTTTGAATTCCTTAAGGCATGTTTAATTGTAAAATCCCGACGTCCTAAATCCACTTTCGGCTACTTTGGAAAGAGTTTTTTTAATACTTTCGTAGAAATGCTGATCGATTTTCGAGTAAGGAAGAAAGGATTTAATTTTGGGGAGATAAAATTTAGGGAAATTAAAAGTAATAATCCACAAGTAGTCATATATATTTTTTGCTAGAAAATTGGAGATACTGACTGCGGGCTACTATGACTCGTGGCGCCACCTACATTAAAGCTCCGGCGGCGCTAGTGGCGCCAGAGATTGCACGTCTGACTCCACAACATTCGACGTCTCATTCCTCGTTTGACGTTCATCAAAATATGTTCAACCGGATCCAGGGTGAGTTTCTCGAATACAAAGTTATAAATTAAATAGTGAAGATGCTTCTCTGACTCACTATTCAAATCAACCGTTTAATAAAAAATAAATATAAAATGTTATTAAAAATAATTTATTAATTAAATAGAGCGACCTACCTGAACCTGAACGGAACTGCAGATCGGAGATACGGGACAGTTAAAAAAAATAAAAATTTATAAATTAAAAAAAACGTCACACCTGAATCTCTATTAACGGAACTGCAGATTGGCGGTACGCAGTAGTTCAAAAAATAAATAAATTATAAATCAAAAAGAGCGTCACACCTGAAACTGCGCATTTTGTAATAAACAGCAGACTATAGATACTTTAAAAAAAATATTACGTAATTTTGGAAGCTATAGAACTTGATGGTTTGAAAAGGGGTGGGTACAGTGACATAGGGTAATATCTACTCCGCGCCATATTGCTGATTAACATATGCATCCAATAATCTAGGCTCACTCAAACGCAAACACGTCAAGCCGGGAGCTATCTCCTGGATATACGCTCTGATTCAAACGGCAAATTAAAGATCGTCTCTCATTCGTCGACAACTCATCCACAATCAACTTTTTCTTTTCATACGAACCTGTATTTTTTTCATTGGTACCTCTAAACAAAAAGGGGTTATCTTTCAGTTATCTTTGAACAAAAAGAGAGTCTCTATAGACTTTTTAAAATTTATAATTTTTTGCAAAATATTTTTTCATCATTGACTTTGCCATCTAGCACCGGAAAACGTTACTAAAAGATTTAGTGGTTCGTGGTGAGAGTGAGTTAAAGTTATTTAGTCGACTTGTATCGAAATATACTATTTCTCAACAATCCGCAATTTCCAACAATTACAGTTTGCTTAGATCCTTGCACTGAAGGTTGAAACAATTTCATGAAGGCGAAGCTGGAGAAAAAAGGAGTTGAGAACCGCACCTACATTTGGGAAAATATATCCCCTTTTGTTTCTGACCACATCCAAACCACAACAAAGACCACCCTCGTATCTATTCAACACACGCAATTGTATTTCCGCCTGAAATTTCCCGTATCGGGCACTTTAAACACTTCTCTTACAATCGAACATTGAAATTCACTTTCGACTCCAGGTCAACAATTTCCTGAGGGAGGTCGTTCATTAGAACTTCAAAATAGTACAGTCAAATTTTGTTCAAGCGGTCTTTAACGTCGGGAAAATTTAATAGACGTCTTGTATAATTGAATTATTATTGTTCCCTAAATTATAAATGATTAAAAATAAATAAAGAGTTCCAGTATTTAGTTACGGATAAAAAAAGAGGTGTACTTCCGAATAAAGGGAACCATCGATTTTTTCAAACTTGGTATACCTACATATTTTAAAACGCTAATTACGAAAAAAAAATTATCCAAAAATAGTTGACGGAATTTTTGTTTATGACATTACAGAAGGTAATGCAAGTTAGGAACTTTGTAATTTAAAGTTACTTCAGACTAGGCGTTGAATTTCGAAATCATTCCACTTAGAGTCTCTTTAATTATTTCAAGGATCTGTTATGAGGGAGCAAATCTCATGTTTGTTATAACTTTAAACATTTTCATGGTTAAATTTCGTTTGTAACAGTCATTGTAATTTCGTTTCATCCAAAATTTGTACCTTTGTACTCAAGTAGAAGTGGAAATTAGAGTAATAAGAAGAAACAAAAAAACAAGAGAAACAAAAGAGTTGTTTTATCAAGTAAAGGAACCGTCGAATTGTAGAGAAATTCTGGTTAGAAATTATACTTACCCCTTAGGCTGTGAACCTTCAACGTGGTCATGTTTGATCATTGTGTTATGTTCCCCTGGTGCACGCTCCCCGTTAAGTGTATTTTGAAATTTTACGTATCGTATTAATTTTCTCATTTGATAAGTTAAATGTATTAATAACCAAGAAGAAAGTGCAATTACAGTTTTAATAAGAATTATAAAAAATCTAATTAAATTTATTCTTTAATAGAAATAATTAAATAATATGAACCATCAACTAAAAGGTTTTCAAGATGCTGTCTTTTCAAACATTGATTTACATAATTTGTTTCATAAAAACAATTCATTAATTCCCGTATAATTACATTATCGGAAGTCCATTTCTCATTCAATTAATTCTTAGAAAACTTCTTAATAAAGACTTTTAAGTACAATCTGACATAAATTCGATAATATTGTACGTGAATATAAATTATATCCTCGGAAGAATTTCCCATTCATATCCTCACTTCAGAAACATTAACTTATAACTTACAATTTCTCATAAGATTGTTCTCAATTTCGATATTTTCTATTTTTAACAATTAATTTAATACTTAATTTTTGTAATTAATTCAAAGTCCGTAGAAATTAAGTGATTATTGAATACCAAGTGGACCCTCAATTGTGACGCAATTTGGATATGCTTTTTCAAATTAGCATATAAGTTCCTTCCTGTACTTAGCATAAACCCTTTTCGCAAGTATTTTCATTTCGAATTCATATACACCCACACACTTGACTCGTGTACGTTTTGCGTTTCACGTGTGGTTGGGACATAGTTTGGTCAGTCGGAGAGCATAAAGGCTCTCGAGAAATTAATTCTCTTGGTTCTCACTCCCTGGCTAGGTGGAAAGGTAGAGGTAGGAGGGTACGTGTTTTATTATTGAATGGCCTCCTTCCTGACTACGAATCAACCCGGCAATTGGTTTATTATAATTTCATTGTGTTTTCATTACCCAGGTTAATTTGCGCTTGCTCGCTTGTTCGCTGTCTCCCTCTATTATCCGCAGCTACTCCGTATCCTGGGAATCTTCAGACGCTGGATTTGACATGAAAGCCATTTCGTCAACCATCTTGTTTCCATTAGAAAAACATCGCGAAACGGCATGATACAGAGAAAATTACAAGATTGCGCATGCGCAATAATACAGGCGAACATTTAGTTAAGAAGATGCTGTAACGTGTCAAAATTGCCACGCACATGAAAATTAAAAATATGAAAAACACTGGATCAACATTTAAATAATTCTTATGATTTTTTTACAAACTGTCAGATCCGGAACAAACATTTTGAACCGGTTGCATTAAGGCACATAAACATCGTTAAACCAAGGATCGGCAGCGAGCACGGCTGTGATTTACGCCAAGTAAATCGATCGATACGTCGAGAGTGGCGCACTCCGGGGCCTCCAAAAAATCACAGGTGAGTTTCCTCGCAAATAAAAAATTTGCTTGCTCATGTCGGAGTCGATTCTCCAACACAGTGTCTTTTTGTATAACAAATTCAGTGCTCCGAACAAAAAAAAATTATATCAAGGTGAGCGAATGAGGGGGCCAAAGAAAGATTTGTAAGTTGAAAACTATTTTAATTGTTTCTATTAATTAAGTGTTATTCCTTACCAAAGTACTATCAGTGGTTAGTGGATAGCTGGCAATTCTTTGAGAAAATTTAAGTTCCTTTTGAATTAAATTTAATTAATGTTCATGTTTAGTTAATTTTCTAAAATTGTGTGGTATTATAACAATTAAAAGACAACTTGGCGCATCACGCACAAGAAATATTCTTGGTTCATTTCATTATACACATCTCGTTATAAAAAGAAAACTATCAAAAGTAAAGTAAAATTAAATTAAGTAAAAACTAGTTACGGTGCATAAGAATTTTTCACCCCAAAAGGTTCATAAAAATTAGTAACGAATGTTTTAGAATTCCTCGTTTCGAAACGCAGGAATCCCTTAAAGTGCCTAATTCCACGCTTCATGTGTCAAAACGAGTCGATCTTCTCACCTATCGTTTTTACCCTTCGTAACCTTTTTCCCTGTTTGTTCTTTGACGAAATTGAATAAAGGGATGAGAACAGAGGTGAGGCTATTTGATTGACTGTTTGAACAATTTTTACTCAGACGAATACGTTTTCCTGCATTGATTACTCTTATTGAATTTTTTCCTAATCAAAGCCAACCCCGTACAAGGGTTGCTTGAAATCTTCTTGACATTTGGACTGACAGGAATTCAATAATACATCAGACATCTTCTGCACGATTCTGCGCCTGATTGCTTATTTAAACAACGAAGATTAATATCCTGCGGATACAAATTGTTGGAAAAATTTACAACCTTACGGGAAAGAATGGTATTCTCCATAATACATGAATTCTCACACAGTGCAAAAATACGAAATGACCTAGAATGGGAACTATATTCGCGACAATTGGTTCTGAAAATCGACCCCGGGGAACTGCAGCTTCTGGTTCGTCCCCAGACGAATACTATTCTTTGAGAAAATAGACTCTTTCTTCCTAGCATCTCTCCACTTGATCCCAATGTACTCTGGATGGATACCCTTGAGAAATACCTATATGTGCAAAATATATACCGAGGAGAGAGATATCTCGTCTGGGAAAAGAGTAACAAAATGCTTCATTCGGAATTAAAGTTTGCATTTACTTATTTCCGGTTGTCAAACAGAGGAATTCTTTTTCTGAATGTAAAAATTAAAGGATAAATTACAAACTGTCGCAGATACAAAGAAAAATGAATTGTAAATTTTAATATTGACATAAATTGATTAATTGTCAAGCTAATTAATTGACACTAATAAATTTTAAATTCGGGATCATAAATTGAAAAATTCTTTAGATTGGCCTCCAAAACTTTGGGTACATAGTTTCGAATATATTACCTGAAGATTAAAGGGGGAAAAAACGATATGACTGTCTAAAGTAAGACTCCCCTTTAAGACGATAAATAGAGTTTTAAACACGATTATTTTGATTTGATTTGGCTATTATTAAAGGAAGTGAAAATATGACCAGGTATGAACTTGTTGGAGAACGATCGTCGATCTAATATTTATAAACGAGCGTTAGCAGGGTCCAGACTCGCGTATCCTCGAATGCCCGACCCTCGTTGCGTCGCCCGGTCGCGGTCCACTTCAACCTCGAACTCTCCACCCCAAAATCTCATCGGCCCAAATGGCGCATCAACATCCATTATTAACCAGGTCCGGAATATTAACGATACAGTTACCGTATTCCAGAAGCTAAATTAGCGGAGATTATTACGAGTGGCTCTCTCTCGCATTTCTCTCCTAGCCACCTCTCTCCTCTTGATACCAATTTGTCTCTACTGCCACTTCTTTTTTAAATTCCAATTATAATCATTCCCATTGATAATACACGTTCTTTTACGTTAAAGTAAATTTTTTACCGCCCAGTCATCATAAATTGTCAAATATAGATAGTTTCAAAATCATTTTATAGTTCAAATTTTCTTTTTCCCAAGGGACAAGTCATCCTTTTCTCTAAATCTGTGTTATGAAATCTAAGGAATGGGGAAACTGATATCGAGGGTGGAGGTGACGGTGGTACATCACGCTTATGGATCGCCGGAGGTGGCACTTGGTCCTTGCCGACCTTCTGCCATAAAGTCTCACCTCTCACTCGCTTTACGTCCTTTAAACTGACATCTCCATATATTTTCAGATTCATATCGCGAAATTGGTCCTTCGGGACTGTGTCTGCTTGGGGAAAAATCGGTAGAAAAAAAAACTAAAGCAAAAGAACTCCCGAGTCCGATACAGACGAAGGGGTGAGGAGGTCTCACCCCCGACCAATAAAACTGCAGGGGATTACGCTCATTCGATAAAAAGACACTTCGTGGCTATCGCTGCGTCCTACAATCTACCAGAAGTTTTTTATGGGATAAAAATTCATTTCAGCTCCACATTTCTTCCTCATGATGAAATAGAAGGTGTTTCAAAATAATCCGGAGAATTAGCTACAGTTTTTTATATATTTATTTATGTAGTAAGTTCCTAGGGCTAATTGGCCTTTAATCGAACAAGGTTTACATAGGTTGTTGCATTTTAATCAAGTAGTTAATCATCGAGATAATTATTTCGGTAAAAGTAATACGGTTTGTTTAATTTTGGATTTGTAATTGATGAGGCATGTCCGAATCAAAAACATTCTTCACAAAATTCGTGAGGAATCTTTGAGAAATTCGTTAGAGTTTTCCGTAAGGAATCCTCAAATCCTGAAGATTTCCTTAAGGAATCCTAGAAGAATTCTTTGAAAATTTTCCTCAGGTATCTTTGAGAAATTCCTCGAAGATTTTCCTTAGGAATCGGGACTTGTAATTGTATAACTGAAATTTTTTTCCTTTTGTCTAATCCAAAAGAATTTTGGTCTTGCAATTTCTTTGTCACTGGGCAATTTTTTAAGGAATTCTAACAGGAATTTTAGACCCGAAACTTTGTTCTCTTGGAAAAATTCCTGGTGGAATATCCTATAGGAAAAAAACTGTGTAAAAAAAATGTTAAGTCCAAAATCTTTGTGGGAATACTCTAGGAATTTCTCCCGGGAATTAATTACAAATCCAAAATTCTCGAAGAAGATATCAATTAATTTCGATTTAAAATAAAACTATAATTGCAAGTCCGAAATTCATTTTAAAGTTGTAATATTTAAATTATTTATTTACTGCTAAGTTATAAAATTAAAGTACTCATCTATCAATTCATTTTTTTGTCTTCCTTTTTCTGTATATGTTTCCGTACTGCGGTATATTTAAATTACTCATTTACTACTATGTCATAAAATTAAAGTACTCTCCTATCAACTCTTTTTTTTTGTTCGCATTATCTTGCGCTTTTTAATATACTAATGTTTATATTTATATTAAATTAATTTCTTGCGTAAAATCCCCTCAGAACAAGATATTGAAATATTAAAAATCAATTTAACAGAGTTAGTAAGAAGATAAAGGAGAAAAGCATTGGAAGATTCAGGGTTTGAAAAGATTGGCCAGTGGCTCATGGACAGTGATAAAATATTCAGGGTGCGCTCAGGGGACTATATTTCACGTAGGAAATCGTTCGGTTGATTTTTATAATACTGGTCAAATATAGCCTAGGGAGAGCCGGCAAGTACGTCGCCTCCAGCATAACCGTCTAGAGTCACACAAAGGGCCGAGGCATAACAAATAGATGTATAAAGGGTCAATAAAGGCTTCGCGGTAGTGGGAGGCTGCTCCCCGAGGCACCCGGGGAATAAATCTGAACCCGCTTTCGCTCTCTTCGGGATCGCAGCGGGACACCAGCCTTAAAATCAAGGGTTGACGTTGGACTGCCGACTCGCGAGGGTCTCTTTCTGTCGTTCCTCCTACATCCCTTTCTCGTGTCCGGTTATCATCATCGAATATGCGGATGACCGATTCCGTTCCGGCTAATAAGTTTTTTGTCTTATTTTTCAACTGGACGTCTCTGTCCAGTTTTGTATCCTTTGTTGTTGTGTCAAACTAACTGTTTCTTAGAATGTAATGTGAATTATTTGATAGAAATATTGGGAGGATGAATGTGTGCGTTAGGAGTAGCTTTATTCTTAATGTATGTATCGTTTTTTTAGTGAATCCGAACTAGGATAGTTATAGGAGATCTAGTTAGGGATTAGGGTAGGAATAATGAGACCACTAATCTAGGAGGAATTATAGACGGTGACTGTAGCTAATTGTCCATCTATATCTGGTCGTAGGTGAGTCTCAATGGTCTCTTGTATTCCACCCGTATATGGACATTGTATTGTAGGGACAAGCTGACGGACGGTTGGTCAGAGAGACCGGTCCGCGCTCAGGTATAATGGCCAGGCGGCGCGTGTGCATTCCTAATAATGAAGACAACGATAAATCAACGCAGAGAATACGCCCGCGGATGTACGCCGAATATCCTATGCATAATATCGCGTCATTATCTGCGACTACCGGGAATACCGAGAGTACCCACGTGACCGCACTTAACACGCGACTTTGGCGACACAGCATCAAGCAACGTTTCTTATGGTGATTCGAGAATTTGCTTAGGAGTCCGTAACGTATACGGAATCTTAAATGACGCCCTTTAGATAATCTATTCTAATTCCGTTGTTCCTTGGGTCCAAAATTTGTGTATTATTTAATTTGAATGTTTGACTGATTATATAAATAATACTGCGTATCTGTGAATTCCATAAGGGCTATATTGGAGAGCAAATTGCATTAAATGTAGTCGTTAAAGGATTTGCAGGTATTAAAGTAGCTTTGACGATATATCTTAATGAAATATTTTAACTAATTAGAAACAAAATAAAGTTTGAACCCGAAATCGACCGAAATCAAAATCGAGCAACAAATTGTGAATGATAAAACATTCAGTACGAACTGGTCTGCTTGTCGAAGTGGCTACTACTCGATGCAAAATGGTGAATGACGAATTGCGTTTTCACGATGATTGGTTACTCGATATTGGCTGAATCTGGCCAGAACATTTGTTCGACGTGGTGGCTTGTGACGGTGACCATCGATCGACGAGTTTACTATCCCCAAACTCGTGTTCACCCTTCACAATACCCCTAACTGATGATTCGTCATCCATGCACCCCAAGAGGTGAATCAATCGCTACCTATGCATCGCCCTGCCTTTACTGACCAAAACGATAATCTATAACCAAGCAGTATTGGTCCAGAGAAAGGGAGCTTGTCATCTGTTAATTACAGTTGCAAATGTCAGATGCTCCATGTCAAACACCGTTTTTGGCTTGAATTATAATCCTTGCTTTGCTGGGTAATTGAAAACAGAACCAAAAATTGAGACAGAGGTAAATCCTTCCATATTATTTGTTTCTTAACTAAAACCAAAAATTAACAGTTCAATTTTGATCTTTATATTATATAAAAAACTATCGATGAATATCGAAGATATTGTTGACCAATAAGAGGATTGGACAATAGTAAACAATACTTAAAAGTACAATAATTGAACAATTACTGTTAAAAAAATGTTATTATGGTCAACTTATTATTATATTTAGTGCGTTGTTTTATAATGAGGACAAAATTGACCGAAACGCAAATGTCCGTTTCTGATACTTCTCCCTATGCATAGGCATGAGCACGAGGCAATAATCAATGATCAGGCTAATTGAGTGGAATTGATCGCATCGATAATAACGGTAAGCATGTCGCAGATGGTAGGACGCGTGTACCTCGAGCATTAGTAGTGGATCGTGACGTATGGGGTAGAGACGGCACATCGTTTGGCAAAATTATTGGTTTGAGGGCCTCATGGCTGACCTGAGTCGAGTCAACACTAACAGTCAAGTAATATGTTTAACGATCGAACACCAATTATTGATTCACTACACTGAATTCTCCCATCGATGTAAATCTTATTGTTAACAGCAAATAGATGATGTCATCCTTTTTATCAATACTCCATTTGATCGTCATTAGTCTCTTTTAAAGAATCATAGAGTGCCTCACGCTCTTTTGCTGTCACATTTAATCAGATTTTAATATCCAGCTCAATCTGCCAATCAAGTGTTTGTTAACTTTAACCTTTGGAAACATTTCTTAACTTTAACTCTTGCAAACATTTTCTAACTTTAAATCTTGCAAACATTTGTCAAACATTTGTAACTTTAAATTTGTGGGACATTTTTTATTTAGGAATATTTTTGATACAACCATTCAAACTTTGGAGGTGTAAAATCGTATCTTTATGTTATAGAGTTTCAAAATTGAGGATTCATTTGTTGGTTATATTGACGTCTAATTCAAAAATGTTAATATTAGAAGACCATATTATTTTAGGTTTATGCATAAATGTTGAAGTTACTCCAAGAGCTGAAAATTTTGTAGAAAGAACATGACAAAAATCATTTCATTATTTTCATTTTGAATGAACGTGACACGAATTAAAAAGTTCGGAAAATAAATAGTTTTACAAAATGTTACAATCGGGAAAAAGAATCTCAAGACTAGAGCAAGAGTTACTGAAGCATTTTGTTCTGACAAGAAGAATAAGAAAGATGAGCCTGTATCCAAACGACACAAAAGAGATTGATTCTTTCGTTGGTATTTTCAAAGAGTAAAACAATCCGGCATGACAGAATAAAGAAGCAAAGCGCGTGCTGGTAACCACGATATCCACCTGCACAACTCTTGTTTGCTCCAGTGGCCATTGAATCATTATTCCTCTCCTGCAAGTGCAGAATCTTTAACGCCTTACTGGATTTCTCTTCCTGAATTTTACCACATCCTGAAGCATGTAATGATATCTTAGCATTGAGTATCGTTCACCATTTCCGCTACTAAACTATATCGTCAGATTTATTAAATTTTTGGAAAAAGAAAACTATAGATGAAATAAAATAATAAGAGGAAAATAAAGCACTTGGCGATTCATACGCTTTTTTTTATGTGTAAAGTACACGGTATAATCGGAGGGAAAAATTCGAGTATGAAAAACAACAAGAAAAGCGAATAATCGGGAAATCGACAAGTGCATATGAACGAGGCGATGGAAATTTAATTATCAAAGTGTCCTTTCGCATCCTTCTGGTTAGCTGAAGCACCGAATCTCGACATGCAATGGAAGAGCATTTAATAAAAAGCCCGTTCTGGATTGAAAAATCCGATATTGACGAAGCGTAGGCAAATATTTCCTCTCTTTCTAAGCGAGCTTTAAGCGGTTTGTGCCGAAACGGACTAACGTCGACCCATCAAATCGAGTGAGTATCGGTTTCACCGCGCGTGAATATTATTCTTTGATAACCAATGCACACAGCCCTCACTGCACTCGCATCTGCATATACTTGGTGATCAGAATGAAAGTGAAAATTTTTAATCTACTTCAACTCAAAAAATGTAATTTTTTTAAATTATCTAATTAGCTTTAATAATTACTCAAAGTAATTTTAAAAATTTTAGATAGTTATGTAACAAAAAGCGTTTTGTGATAGAAAAATAGAAATGAGCAGTGATACGGATGGGGGACCCCTTGCGATCAGAACGGTTAAGCAACATCAAGCGGGAGCTTTGACTCTAAGGACTAGTGTTTTATTTCCAAAAATCCACACTCTTGGTAAATCTCTGTCCTCAAGGGACACTTTTTTCTCCTCGATTTAGAGAAAATCGCGAAAATGAGAGTATTTCTAATAAAAATCGTCGAGAGGAACAGGGAATTTATAGCGAATGAGATAGGGATTATAAATGTAAAAATGCAGTATACACGTGAAGATAAAATAAAAAAGAAATCGGTATTATCCAAATAAAGAAATTAATGGCGACACAGGAATAATGGAGGAAAAGGTGCTTATTGAGCTTACATGGAAAATATTCGAAAAAAAACACCCGTTACGCTATCCCGCGGGAAGCTGGCAACGTGGGTATCAATTTGTGGTATAAAAGGTTGCACTTGATGTATTTTTATTTATTGCCTCCCATCGGACTGTGCAGCACCTACGACCATTCTCCACCCTTCGCACCCTGTTAAATCGCATTACTCAGATAAATTGTATTTCCAAGTTTTTTTCTCTCGAGGAATTGAAATGGAATTGTTGCGTACAACAATTTGTCGTCGCCACGTTGTTTTTAACTCGATATTTTTTCCTCTCTTTCACTGTTGGAAATTTAATTCTATTTGAAGTTTAAAAAATCTTTGAAATGTGGTTTAAAAATGAAAATTCGAGTAAATAGTTTTTACTATTACAAATATCGTAAATCTTCTCTCATAGAATCGGACAAAAATTTTCTTCTGCAGCAGAAAACAAAAATTATTTGTGCCTGACTTTGTACCCTCTTGTCAGAAGAGCCGTCACTCGTATCACTTACATGTAAATCCGAGGCTAAAATCCCTGTAGAGCCGGCGTTCCGATGGACGTGCAACCGTGCACGATTCAGAGAGAGAGAGAGAGAGAGAAAGACAGAATAGAGTGAAAGTGGAAGCGGGGAGTGTTAGCCGATCGGTGGACAGTGAGAGAGACAGAGAAATGGACAGTGAAAGGAAGAGAACCGTAGAGAGGCGCGATGTATTAATTACCAGTATTGATGTCCATTTGCAGTGAATTGATGTGTGGTCAGTGTTGCATCACGCGCAGGGGTTGACCAGCTGAATCCATGTGCTTATACACGAGAGGGATGAGACTCGGATGTGGTCTCCTCGACAGACACATTTCTACCGTTCCTCCCGCGATTACATGCATCGCAATGCAATCCATGAATCCATTCGATCCCCCACATCCGACTGATTCTACTCCAAGCACTCGATCGGTTACTGATACAAGGTTTATTATTCCTTTACAATTTCCACTACATTGATCATCCTTATCCTGAAGATAAAAAATAGAGGGTTGATTTTATAATTTTTGTAAAAAATCCTATCCTAAAAAGGAACAGACGTGATTAATTTCAAACGTGGAAGACCCTCTTTCGCTCTCTCATTGGTCAACAATATCTTCGATATTATAAGATTTTTACATCCGCATATATATAATTTTGTAAGGTAATTTTTACAAGGCCTTTTGCGGTATTTTTTTTATTAAATTAACATTGATATTTGTTTAATTAACTACATGTTTCGATTTTTTTAAAGTCCTCTTCAGGTTAATTTTGATTAAAAGAGATTTTTATCGGATAATTAAAAGATTGTTTGTAAATAAAAAGTCTGTAAATAAAAATTTTAAGAGGTTAAAGAGGTTATGATACGAAAATAAACATGCCTTCAATTATTTGAAAAATTGAACTTACTTTAAAAGATAAATCATACTTGGATGTTAATTTAAAAATTTATCTTATTTTAAAACTTTTTGGATCATGGATCATGATCATGATCTCTTGTTTCAAAATCATTACAAATTAATTAATTATTTAATTTAATACTAACTTCATTTTGTAATGTTTTTGTAATGATTTTGAAACAAGAGATCATGATCATGATCCATGATCCAAAAAGTTTTAAAATAAGATAAATTTTTAAATTAACATCCAAGTATGATTTATCTTTTAAAGTAAGTTCAATTTTTCAAATAATTGAAGGCATGTTTATTTTCGTATCATAACCTCTTTAACCTCTTAAAATTTTTATTTACAGACTTTTTACTTACAAACAATCTTTTAATTATCCGATATAAATCTCTTTTAATCAATATTAATCTGAAGAGGACTTTAAAAAAAGTCGAAATATGTAGTTAATTAAACAAATATCAATGTTAATTTAATTAAAAAAATACCGCAAAAGGCCTTGTAAAAATTACCTAACAATATCTTCGATATTTATCAATAGTTTGTTGTTGTTACTTTGGTAGAACTTGAATTGGCTACACCCGGCCACTAATAATAAGAAGAAGACTTTGCTAGTAGTTTGCTAAGAATAATATTTTAGATTAGTAGTTCTCTTTTTATTTTGTAATTTTGTAATATTTAATTGAAAATTGAAATTTTAATTTACTTTAGGAGAAAAGTGTTTTATAAAAAAAAAATTTATATGTCTGAGTAATAATAACAATGTTTTTCATTAATTAAGTAGACCGTAATTTAAAAATGAGGTTAGATCTTAAAATTTATGAGAGAAATAAATTTAGAAAAATTTTAGACTTGTAAGACTCTTTTTCGCTCTCTCATTGGTCAACAATATGTTCGATATTTATACATAGTTTTTTTTTATTTTGATGGTAGATTGATAAGAATAATATTTTAGGTTAGTTGTTCTCTTTTTATTTTGTAATTTTGTAATATTTAATTGAAATTTTAATTTACTTTAGGAGAAAAGTGTTTTATAAAAAAAAAATCAGGGAAGTGTTTAGTGGTTATATATGGCTGAGTAATAATAACAATATTTCTCATTGCTTTCTTTTTATTTAATTAATTTAATTACATTTAACTATTAATATTAGTAATTTTGCACTTTCAATGGTAAAGTTTAAGGTGAGAGTATTTTATGTTATTATTTAGGTTCATTCACATGACAATCCTCCTTACATTTGATGACAGGTAATAATAATATTAATAATTTTCATTACCTTCTTTTTTTTAATTGTAAATTGAAAAAGTACAGAGAATTTTATTATTGTTAATTATTATTTTTGATTTTATCATATCAAGTTAATAGTTTTGCACTTTTAATGGAAATATAATATTGTTTTTTTTAGAATACTACATGTGGGAATTATTTGGCGACAGGAAAGAAAAAATACTGTTTTTCATTAATTTATTTTTATTTTAGTGCAAATCTAAAAGTTATACAGAATTTTATTATTTTTAATTATTATTATTATTTATATAAAACTATTCTAAAAAGGAACAGAAGTTGTGAATAATTTCAGACGTGTAAGACTCCTTTGTGACCTCTTATTCGTCAGTAGATATAATCCATAGTTTTCGATTTCGACTTTCTGATTTTGATAATAATTTTTATAGTGAAATATTAAAATGTAATTTCAAATTTACTTTACATGACATTTTATTATTTTGGTAATTTAAAATTATAATAATTTTAATGAAGTCGACTATAATTTAAAAATGAGGTTTGACCTTGAAATTTAAAGAAATACCTTTCGACAAACTTCAGTCGTGAACACCCTTTTTAGCTCTCTCATTGGTCAACAATATCTTCGATATTTATCGATAGCTTTTTGTTGTTATTTTGGTGGTAGTTTGCTAAGAATAATATGTTAAGTTATTTTTCTTTTTATACTGTAATTTTGTAATATTTAATTGAAACTTTAATTTACTTTAAGAGAAAAGTGTTTTATAAAAAAAATCAGTGAAGTATTTAGTGGTTAATAGTGTTTTAATTTTATAAGAAAGGTGGTGTGTTTATTTAGTGTGCTTCACGTGTCAATTTTCTGCAAATTTATATGGTTGAGTAATAATAAAAAAATTTCATTGCATTCTTTTTATTTAATGAATTTAATTATATTTAACTATTAATATTATATTGAAACATAAAATTAAGTTAGTAATTTTAAACTTTAAATGGTAAAGTTTAAGGTTAGAGTATTTTGTGTTATTATTTAGGTTCAGTCACATGACGATCCTTTTTAAATTTTAGGACAGATGAGTAATAATAATAATAATAATTATAACAATAATAATAATAATAATTTTTATTATCTTCTTTTTTAAATTGTAAATTGAAAAGGTACAGAGAATTTTATGATTTTTAATTAATTTTTTATTTCAAAAGTCTAGAAACAAAAATTTTAAAAAAAACTAAGTTTTTAGGTTTTGGTAAGAAATTATGTATTTTTAACAGAATTATAATATAATTCAGTAAATTTTAAAATTGGGATATTGTTTTTAGTTTAAAGAACAATTTATTAATTTTAAAATATCCTTTTTAAGATCAGAAAAAAATATTATTTATGCGAAGAAAATGGGACTGCTCACATTTATCCAGAAAAGTGTCCAATTTTGACAAGCTGTATTTTGGACACTATTAGGGTTATAACATTTTTTTTTTTTAAGTATTAAGAATTTAGTAATCTTTAACTTTTCTGTAGACCATTTTTTCAAAAAATTGTTCAGTCAAAAACGGTACACGAAAAAGTAAAAAATACAGATTTTTGACTAAAATCACGAAAAAACGGGTTTTTTTAAAGGTCGTATCTTAGTTAATTTTGTAGTTACAGGGATCTATTTTTTTCAAATTGCTCAGAATTTTATACGCTTTATTTTTTGAAATAACTATTTTGACGCTAAAATGTAATGGAACTCAGCAATTCTTAAAAATATGATTTTAGCAAGCTTTCTAAAAAAATTTCTTTGTTCTGGTAGGAGTTCGAAGTACCAAATTTAGGTACTTTATTTGTACACCAAAATGAAGCTTTTAGACGAATAAAACTTCAGTTCGAAGTTAAAACTTGAAAAAATTCTTATTTGACTAGACTAAAAGGCTGGGTGTATTAAATGAAAGAGTAGAGAACCGCATGGTGGGGGTATGCTCCTTCTATGCGTAGTACAGATACCTAAAATTGCGACGCGATACTTGAGCAAAAAAACTAAATAACTTGAATTAAAAACGAAATAAGTGGTTCAACGTATGACAATGTGATGCGTAGTATGGAAACTCAGTAGTACTGATAAAAGGACAAGTAAAATATAAAGTTAAGTTAAATAATTTCCAAAGCCTACTCAATAATATGAGTACCTAGATACTGTAGCAAAAAGACTAAGTTAGAAAAAAATATTTATTGTTAGAAGAAAGATATGATAAGGACCCACGTACTCCCTCCATGCGCAGTATGGATACCCAAATAAACTATCATTCCCAATTTTATGCGCAACGGCTCTACATCTACAATGCATCGGAAAAGCAACATCCTTTTGCTACTGACAAGTTCAGATAGGTGTCCCCTCTCCCAAGGTGCTCGTTCTACGATCATTTCGCGCTGGAGAAGTGGCCGTTAAGATTTATAGCTAACGTTGCATGGTCCTGGGGTCTTTACTCGCTTATTAGCATGCTGTATATCATGAGTACCGGACTGCCATGGCTCGCGACAATAATTAGATAGATATGGGACATAGACATAACACTGGGATTCAGTCGGGAAGGTATCTATACTACAGAAGGAGGTTGGGACGCGTCCAGCCACTGCGTTGCGTCGTATGCAAATGATGACGTCACAGAATGCAACACAACCCTCAACGACAAACCAAGCCATGGATATCATGTATTCACATAGATATATGCCGTTTCTATCCGATCTAGATGACATTAGGGTCAAGAATGCCTTCACAGCAGCTGCCTATTGACTACGTAATTAGATGAAATCCTTTCCTATATTGAAAATCAGTAA
Source organism: Ganaspis brasiliensis (assembly GCA_037103525.1). Lineage (NCBI taxonomy): Eukaryota > Metazoa > Arthropoda > Insecta > Hymenoptera > Figitidae > Ganaspis > Ganaspis brasiliensis. The sequence goes on along the minus strand of JAZKLR010000022.1, from coordinate 4,848,174 downwards.
TTATTTGTTTAATATACCGGAATCAAGTGTATTGTACTTTGCTAATAAATTAAATAAATAAAACAATTTATTTATGAAATAATAATTTATTCCAGATTGATATTTATTTCCCTTTTCTTGACCGAGAAAAAGAAACAAATGATTTAAGTGATTTTTTTAGGGAATTTTTTTTTTAGAAGCGTCTTTTCGAAGAAGAGGCTAGGATGGAAATTAGTGTGCGTGTGTTGCGGTCTTCTCGACAGGTGGCGAGAGAAGGGAATGAAACGCTTGCACGGAAAATCAGAGGCAGACAGATCGGTGGAGATCTTACCGCAATGACGTGCGGTATCGGTCCGATGAAATGACGGATTCTGCGAGTGACATTCGATATCACGTTCGTGGCTGGTGAAATAGCGAATGCAATAGAAATGCTTCATCAGACATATGAGGAAATACGGATAATCGTCACTCAGCATCTCGAGTTATCAGACCAATGCCAGAGCGCGTTTCGTCGAATAAAATTTTATCTTTTTGTCCGCTTCTCTGTTCCTGAAAATCATTAACCCCATAAAAGACAAATGTATAACTTTCGGAAAGATAAAACAAAACAAATTGATGAATTCTTGTCGCACAACTTCATCGAGGAAACAAATTGATTTTTGAAAATTTCTCCGACAGAAATTTGTCATCTGGTGATTTAAATAGCAAAAATCAGATTAAGGAAGGAATATTGTAAGAAGACAATTTACGTGCATCGGACAATTGAATCATTAATTGATTTGATTGATTGTATCTGAGTACGCTGACATGTTGAATAGGCAGGCTGCGGTATGTCCGGACGATTCATACCATCCTCCTGTACGAATACTGAAATGGATAGGGTTGAAACGCACGTGAACGTTGACTGTCATTTGTCACACAGGATAATTTGCCACGTTCTGAGATACGGTGACGCCGTTATTAAGATCCGAATTAATAACAATTTGCGCTGGATTTAGTCTGGACTTGATCTGTTTATAGCCTAACCGGATTAGGCTTCCAGTACCTTGCCGCGTTAATCAATATTACCTACTGAGTGCCCAGGAGTCGAACTATGGCCAACAGCTAATCATCCAAATAATGACGTTGTTGTTCAACATCGTACAATAGTAATGAGTTTATCAAAATGTTTCTTTAAACTGCAGTTTAGGAACGTAAGCCTTCAAGTTGTCTTCGTAATCAGAATAAACTTTTGCAACTATAATAATATGGACGAAATACAGGGGGGGGGGGGGGGGGTAAAACAGCTGATCTACTTACAGCCAACTTCAAGGCTTACGTTCCTAAACTGCAGTTTAACCAAATGTTTTTATTATTGTTGATTATCCATTGTTTTTGTGAGTGTATTGTGCTTTAAAGTAACAAGTTAGAAGAAGAAATTCTGTTTTGTTTCGAGAAGGAAGAGGAAAGGGGTTGGAGTGTGAGTCGGTACCCATTGGCTAGTTTCAAGGGGTGGCATTATATTGTGGCTTGTCTCGCTTCAGAAACTTTGCACTGTGGTCGACTCAGCCACACCGACACTGGCTTCAAGTAGGGTGAACCAGGGTCCAGAGAAAGGGGACCATTCTTTACGACCACCCCTCGCAAAGATCGCCGGCACTAGCGATATTTACTCAGCAACACTGACCTGCGTTTCGAAAGGGAGAAAAAGATAGGCATGTCCGATAAAACGTACCAACAAGGAAGCAGAAACCACTTTGATTTTCTATTTGCTCGTTCCGGATTTCACTACAACCCAAGGGAAGTTGCTTTAATGAAAATATTTCGTCACTATTTTAAAAACAACCTTAATGTCCGATACAAATATCAAAGAAACAATTTATGAAAATTTAGAAAAACCCTGTATCAAAACTGGAAAGGGAGTAAGAACCTCCTCGATCCACAAGCCCACTACCTACTACCTCTAATCTCCCTTAGCTGAAAAGAAACAGAATTAGTTAAAAAATATAAAAAATCGACGTTTAGGTACTCATTCAGTGCCCTCATCAGGAGCTGGAAAAAAGAAAAAAGGTTAGTAGTACTCCGGCCAGCTATCCGGAAACTGCAAGACTGAGGAAGCTCAAAATGACTACCCATAGCTACTGAAAACGTAATCTGAACCAGCGAAATCTAACTGATTGTCAGCGTATTATCACTGATTGAAATAGCCATAAAGTGTATAACTAAGAGGTAGGAATGAAAGATTAACTTGAGTCAAATAATTGAACAGAAAATTAGATATATTTAAAACTCAATGAAACAGATAAATACAGGAAGAGTAGTAGTGTTCAGACGACGGTCGGGTCGACACTGATTGTCCCTTGAAAGCGTCTTAAGGGTTTGCAATTATCCCTCTCTGAAGGAGAGGTAAGAAAAGTTATAAACAGTTTGTTGTTAGAAACAAGATGTTAGCAGATTTGGGATACCTAGGCGACGAGGAACCGAACAGCTCCAGTTAATCCTCTTGTTAGAAATTTAAGTAAAAATGTTCTTGTTTATTGTTTGCGTTTAATTTCTTTAGTATTAATTAGCCTGTTTGTAGCACTTATATAAGTTTTGTCAATGTTTGTGTGAAATAGGTTCGAATTGTATCTCTATTGTTTCGTACTAAAATTGTCATAGTAAATAGACACGGAAATAATATTTATACCTGTAATATACCTGTACGAGCAGTGGACACGCCTTAATCGTCAAGTAATTTTGATTTAAGACAGACTTGGTAATCGGTATGAAATTTCCAACGACGAGATCAGTGGTCTCGTGATACAGAGGAGATCCTAACTAAATTGATTTATTTGTAATCAACGGATAATGGGAAACTCCTAATGGTTGGATAAAGAAATCTATTGATATTCGGGGAAATTTTATAAACAAAAGGAAGTTAAGATTGGTTTTATGAGCTTACCTGCCTGACAACGGACCCTTTTGGGAAATGGCATACAAGAATAAGAAAATCACCTTCCGAGGTCTGTTTTAAATTGACTGTAATTAAAATTACATTACGGGAAAATGGGAGAAAACTCAAGAGCTTTTGGTCAGTTAACGTCGGTATTTCTTAAGACGTAGAAGTTTTTGTCCACCTCTCAAAGCAAAGTTAAAAATTGAAATAAAATTAAAATAAAGAACTTTATTATTAAATGGTGTTCTGTGCTCTTTTACATCCTCTCAACAACATCTCTAAATTGTTTTATTAGCGCTCCGCCTGATCGGAAATATCTAACCTGAAGGGACCTTGAAAGATCTCTTTTTTATCTCATTCGAAAGAAAGTAGAAATATATAAATTCTAAAAATATTTCAGTTCGAAAATATAAAAACTAAGAAAAGTAGAGATCAAAATTATAAAATATTCCCTACCACTATAAGTATACCACTGAGAGCCTTTTGTTTTGGCTGTGAAAAAAAAATTGTTTGACGAAATACCGGAGGAATTTAGAATGTAGAAAATATTAGTTAAAAAAACGTATTGATTGATAAAAATGTTTTTTTACTAATTTTCAGTATGGCAAGAATCTGGGGTAGAACATTTTTTACAAAGGGGCAAGATAAAGATTTTGCTTCTAAATAAAAATTGTCCTGGTTGTCAAGTTTCTGTTTAGCAGTCTAGGCAGAATGTTGAGAAGAATTGAGGTTGGAAAGACGAAATGGAAGAGAGGGTGAGGTTTGAGTTCACGTTGTTGCTTCAACGCCATACAATAAGCTAGCTACCCTCGACAGCGACCATAGGACTGGACTCGGTATTGTCTAGTTTGAATGGGGCCTTGCAAGATTTATTTCGTATATTTCACTTGCCGTTTCAATGGCGATAGCAGGCAGACCAACATTGCCACGGGCTACTCCGAGTGTCGCTGGAGCCTTCAGGCGCCTTGCTTGCGAACTTTGACAACTGACCTCTTTCATACTGTTCACCAGCAGACAGAGAACTCGAATAACGTGAACCCCAATGCAAACGTCGAGTTCTTTTTCAGAAATTAGAAACAAACAGAAAGTATACATAGATAAGAAACATCAATAAGAGCCAACGAAACATTGCTGTATGCAATTAAAATAAAAAATTTCTTGTGGTTTTTTATTTTATCTCACCTTCCCAAGATCGATTAATCTAGTCTTTAACAATACAGTTTGGAAAGAAATATTACTACAAACTTAATATAAGTCTTCGATCGAATATAGACTCTGCAACATTAGTTACTAGTTTATAGTAAGTTGATAAAAAATAATTTTCAAAAGTTAAATTTTACATTCTTGACAAAATTATTAAATTTAGAAATAGATGACATACATATCCATGTTAATTTATTAAAAAAATCGCTTGAAACAATAAAAACCTGTATTATCGATTCCGAAATTGACAAAAATATTTTAAATAACATTTTTACTTTTTCACAAAAAAAAATATTTACGGATTCTAAACACTGAAAATAAAAAACATACAAATAGATTTAATTTTCTTGGCAAAAAACAGTGTTCTGAAAAAATCGTATGGTCCATAAAAACTAATTGGTTTAAGAATCTAACTGATAAAGATATTACGAGTGATGTTATTAATAAGAATGTTTTGCTCAGATAGATGCTTTTAAATCTGGGTCCAAAAAATTAACATTAAATTGAATTTCGGGTTAATTAAGAATTATCCACTTCTAGAGAAATTGGACTTTTTTACATTGACTTATTTTTCAAAATATGAATTGCTCGGATACTTATAAATTTGTAATTTTTTCACTCTTAATAAAGAGAGACACTAATTTTTTTTTAACCTAACGTTTCCAAAATGTCAATTTTATTCAGAAGCGAAAATAAAATGATTTAGAATATTACACTGAGAAAATAAGCCTCTAGCCAAGCAGCTTTATTTCTAGGTTAGGGTTCCTGGGGACAAAACAAACAAAACACCGGCGATGACAATCAAACTTCTAGGATACCGGAGCATATGCTCTGCTAAAATCAATTAAGTGCTTTGCAGGTGCTATATCAACAACCTCTCTCTGCTAAATTTAATCAAAAATTGGTTGTATTTAGTCAACTTATTTTCTCAGTGTAGATAATTATCTATTCCTCAAATAATGTAGTTTGTTTAAATTTGAGTATTTTAGAACACTGTATCAGATTTTTACATTGTATTATACATAAAACTTCTGAAAAAATGTATTCAATTAAAATTCTGACATAAATTATTAACAATCTAATCTAGAAATGTGAATCTAAAGATAAATTTACTTATTTAACTTATTTTTCAAAATACCAAGAATCGTTAGAATTTGTTGTCACATTTTTTATTCTTTCACAAACCAGGACAATTTGACTTATTTTTCAAAATATTTATTTATTTAATAAAAAGTATTTATTAAGAACTACATTTAATACTGTGGACACATTTTTAATTTTTTCTGTAAACTACGGCGCAATTTGACTTATTTTTCAAAATATGAGTTGTTATTCATATATTTTGACGTATTTCTAATTTTTTCACTAATTTTTATGCATGCAGAGGAACTTAAATTTTTTTCTTCCTTCTTAGTACAAAATATCAATTTTATTTAGAAGCGGAAATGAAATGTTTTAGAATTTTAGATAATTATCTACTCATTAATTAATGTAGTTTGTTTAAATTTTTATATTTTAGAACACTGTTTCAGATTTTTACACTATTCATAAAACTTTTGTTGAAATTTATTTAATTTAAATTCTGTCATAAATTATTAAAATCTTAACATATAAATGTGTATCATCAAATAATTTCACTTAATTGATTGGTTTTTCAAAATATCATGAACCGTACGAATTTTTGACATATTTCTTATTCTTTCACAAATTAAGACAATTTGACTTATTTTTCAAAATAGCTATTTATTTATTTAAAATATTTAATCATTTATTTCTTTAATACGAAGTATTTATTAAGAACTGCGTTTAATGCTTTCGACATATTTATAATTTTTTCTCGAAACTAGGAAGCAATTTGACTTATTTTTTAAAATATGAATTGTTGAGACACTTATTTGTAATTTTTCACTTTTAATGGGGAGAGAGAGAGAGAGAGAGCCTATTAAGTGATTTAGAATATTAGTTAATTATATATTTCTCAATTAATGTAGTTTGTTTAAATTTTCATATTTTAGAACACTGTTTCAGATTTTAGCATTATCTATAAAACTTTTGAAAAAATTTATTCAATAGAAATTCTGACATAAATTATTAAGAACTTAACCTAAAAATGTGAATCTCAAGATAAATTTACTTATTTGACTTATTTTTCAAAATAGGAGTTGTTTAGAACACTTTTACGTATTTATAATTTTCGCACTAATTTTTATGCATACACTGGCACTTTATTTGTTTCATACTGATTAGTCCAAAATATCCACTTTTTTGAACACTGGATATTAAATGCTTTAAAATTTCAGATAATGAGTAATTAATTATAAATATTTGTTTTAATTTCCAATTCTTAGAACAATCGAATGTTTTATTTTGTAATGTCCATAAAAACTTTTCAAAAGTTTTTCCTAATCAAATTTCTATAATAAATTACTAAAAACATAACCTAGAAATGTGAATCATCAAATAATTTCACTTAATTGACTGATTTTTGAAAATATCAAGAATTGTTCTAGTATTTGAACTGGTTTTGAATATTTCAAAAACTAGGATAATTTGACTTATTTTTTAAAATATTAGGAATTTTTTAAATCTTCTAATATTTCTTATTTTTTTACTTATTTTGTTGCTCAAACAGACATTAATTTTTTTCTCCGTACTTAGTCTAATTATATGTTCATATTTGTTAGGAGCGAATAAGAAATATTACAGAATTTTCAATAGTTCATCACATACAATAATTGCGTTTGGCAAATATTATTGTTTGTTTTGAATTTGCTGTTTTTAGTACATTCAGATATTTTTTATTCAGTAGAATACATAAAAGAAACTGCAATATAGTTAACCAAAATAATATAATCATTAACCACGTAACCTAAAAGTTTCAATCGAAAAATATTTGACTTTATGTATATTTTTTAAAAAAATCAAGAAACTACTCAGTAAATCAAAATATTTACTTTGCACAGAAGCAAATATGAAATGTTTTAAAATTTTAGATATTTATAATATTCTTATTAATTAATTTTGTTTTATCAATTTTGCTTTCTTTAAAAACATTTTGTCCAATTTTTATATTGTATGATACATTAAATCTTTGCTTAAGTTTATATTTTATCCAAATCCCATAACAAATTATTAATAAAATTACTAGAATTGTCACATAATTTCCCTCATTTTTTAAATTATTAAGAATTTTATGGATTTTTATACATATTTTTGATTTTTTCACTAATTTTGTTGCAGATATAGGTGCTTTAATTTTTTTGCTTTCCAATTTAAAACAAAATTGTTCAATTTAGTCAGAAGTGAGCAAGAAATGTTTTAGAATTTTAGATAATAACATTTGTTAATCAATAATTTTTGTTATAATCTGTTATTTTACATTATTAAAGTTAGTTTTCTTCATTTTTTACTGTCCAAAGAAAATCTGCAAAAGCTTATTCAATGCTATTAGAATAATTTTTCATAATATTTTTTTTTAATGTTATAATACTGTTTATAATCGATACTTTGACACATTTCTAATTCCTTTTATAAACTAGGTCGCAATTTGACTTATTTTTCAAAATATGAGTTGTAATAACATTTTGACGTAAGCAAATGCTAAGATAAATTAGCAATAACATAACCTAGAAATGTGAATCGTTAAATTCTTCTTCCTGTTGTTTTGTGTTACATTATTAAACTTTTGAAATTTTTACAATATCTTCACGCCTTTTTATTCCTACACAATTATTTCAATGCCTTCCAAAGAGTAATTTTTTCAATTCTACGCTATTTTTAATCCAACATATTATGCACTTTCCTAGTTAAGAACTTTTGCCACTTTTGTTACATATAAAAAAGTTTTTGTAAAAAACCAAATTAGACACATTGATCTGCTTTGTTTTCTCAAAATTTTTTACAACTAAAGTTAATAATAAATGATTTCATGTTCGATCAACTATCAATCTGTCAAAGTTCACTAATCGCAAATAACATACAACAGAACCGATAGGTGGCGCCACTGCAAATTACCTTTTGTAAATCAGCCAATAGATCTCGCAGCTATCCCTCGCTTTTCCTACATTCTGTTAATCCAAGTCGAATAAAAGTCTGGTCATCGAGAACCCTCTTGAAAAGATCTTGATTTAAAAAGAAAAGGGTTGATCCCCTTCGACTGAAGATCGGTATCGAAATTTATTTGACGCTTTTATTTGCATTGGTTCCCCCGCATGGCCTTAAACCTTTACTTTTAAGAAGGGCGAAAGACGTCGAGAAAATAATTGTACGGTGTTTGGCGACGGTGCGAAACCCTTACCCTTTCTTTTCCCTTTATCTTAATGAAAGTCCATAAATAAGGAACCTAATGCCACGGAAACAGTGTGGTGGTGGAAAAAACCGCGAATTTCGATTCTTTTCCGAATCATTCAACAGCGATTTTCTCCCAAGATATTTTGCCAAACTTGATTACCATCTTGCTTCCTCTAGACGAGAAAAATGCAGAAATTATTAAAACAAAAAAAGAAAATCTTCCAGATTTATTTTCTAGGGCTAAAATCCTTGATTTCTTATCCGGCTTGATAAGACTGCCAGCATCCATTAAGAACACTTTCCATCACGAACCTACCTCTCTGATAATCAGAGACTATAAAACGACTTTCGCCCCGCGGGGACAGAAACGATCGTCCTTATTGCAAGAAAGAACTTGGGGAAAAAAAGGGTTGAATCAGAATGAAAAGGGGTGCCTGTACGTCGGTAAAGAGACGCCGATAATTCATTGACAAGAATCTCATCGGAATGGTAATAGGTGCCTTTCTCTCCGCGGAAGGAAAACGCCGTTGGATTTTTCTTGCCACTTGAGTGAGGGTCCAGCTTAAAAAATAATTATTTTTAATTTGTGACCGTGATAAGGACTTTATTGTTCTTCGGCGGACGTGTATACATGCCCTGGGCCTGGCACGAGGGAACGTCGTATTTCATGCTAATTTTATTGGGGTTGCCTTTGGCATTCTTTATCTCTCATAATTGGTACTTTAATTGCGCATGACGACGCTGCGCAGTTCACGAATTAGTACATTCGTCTACAACGATATCTGCCCATTGTATATTTAATTGGCTGATTTTAAATTAACGTCCTACAATTTTTTTTTTCAACCCACGCACTCTCATTGTACTAAATAATAATTTCCCCCAAGACTTTTTTTTCACTGGGTGACTAAAGTTGATTGGTTTTTCATGACCTTTTGTAGATTGTACAGTAGATTGAACGAAAAAGGAAAAGTTTCGAAAAAACGGTAATTAGTAAATCATATGTTAAGTAGTGGAAAAAAAGTGGGCATCGATGCTGCTCTGTCCAGCCCTTCTCAACAGTGTGGCTAATCTCACAGAGCCCTTTCACTACAACTCGAACCTTCCCCTTGACGCGAGCTACGTAAATCCCCATTAATATTTTTTAGCACCATAAATATATAAGCAGCCCATTTCTCAAAGCGTACATTTTGTTTTTTCTTTTCTTGTCTCTACGCTCTAATGAAATTTAAAATCCGTCCCCTCTCATTTGAGCAGTCCAATGAGCTCAGGAAAATATTTTAAAAATACAAGCAAGAAGAAATAGTGGCTATTTTTCACATTTTGAGTCAATTGCGAAATTCATTTACTTAAATGGAAGAAAAGGGGACAATAGTTTTCAAAGTTGTTTCAAAGTTTACATTCACGAGTACATAAATGTATAGATACGGTTTATGTAGTCCACCCTAATTCTGACCCACGTCGTCCAAAAGCCGAACTTGACATTCATTTCTGCGTCCATATTCAATTTACGTTTCTGTGTTTCATTTTAGGAAAATTGTTTAAGTGTTACTTTTTAAAAACTGGTGAAAATGAAATTTTAAATATTATTTTCACGTTTTGAGGAAATGGATTAAAAATTCCATGACTTTTCCAGGTTTTCCAGAAAAAATTTTGGGAAAATTCCAGGACAATTTTCAAACAAAATACATTGTTTTCGTATAAATCTCAAAATTCTTTAATAATCGCAAATTAATTATTAATTTTAGTTAATTCAATTAACTAATTGAATATTGACATAAATAAATGAACTGGTGTAAAAATTAAGAATTTATAGACAATAATATTGAGAAATTAAAAAAAATATTAGAAGTTTCAGAAAAAAAATAATAATTGTAACTTAAAGACAAGAATTAAAAAATGTTAAAAATACCTGAAATTTGCCAAACAAATTAATGAAAAATAGGAAATATAATTTAAAAATGGAGTAAAAAATAAACATTTTAATACATTAATTGGAAAATTGTATTCAATAATTAAAAAATTAACGATATAATTAAAATTTGGAGAAACTAATTGAATAATGACACAAATAATTGAAATCTGGAGTAAAAGTTAATAAATTTATTACAATAATAAAATGATGGAAGAAAATAAAATTTAAAGAAAATAATTCCAAAATGTCATAAATCTTTTAATATTGACAAAAATAATTGATAACTGTTGTAAAAAGTTAAAAATTTGAACACAATACTTGAAAAATTGAAAGAAAATAATTTAAAAATGTCAAAAATATTTGAATGACAAAAATAATTGTAATTTGAATAAAATAATTGATAACTGGTGTAAAAAATTAAAAATTTAAAGACAATAATTGAAAAACTGACAAAACAACTGAAATGTTAAGAAACTAATTCAATAATGAATTAAAGAAGATGAATTGAAGTTTGAAGAAAATAATTGAAATTTTAAGAGAATAATTCAAAAATGGCAAAAAAGTTTAAATATGAAGAAAATAATTAAAGTTTGAAGCTAATAATTAAAATTTGTAGAAAATAATTGAAAAACGAGTAAAAAATTAATAAATTTGTAAGAATAATAATAAAAATAAAGAAAATGGTTTAAATTTAAAGAAAATAATTGAAAACTGGTGTAGAAATTTAAAAACTCATTACAATAAATAAATTCTAGGACATTTTAAAAAAAAAACATTATTTTCTTATAAATCTGAAAATTCTTTAATAATCGCAAATTAATTTTTAATTTTAGTTAATTCAATTAACTAATTGAATAATGATATAAATAAATGAAAGCTGGTGTAAAAATAAAAAATGTTGGTATAGACAATAAATTGAAAAATTAAACATAATATTAAAAGATTAAGGAAAATAATTAAAAGTTAAAGAAATTAATTGAAGTTTGAAGAAAATAATTGAAGTTTTAAGAGAATAATTCAAAAATGTCAAAAAAGTTTAAATATGAAGAAAGTAATTAAAGTTTGAAGCTAATAATTTAAATTTGTAGAAATTAATTGAAAAACGAGTAAAAAATTAATAAATTTGTAACAATAATAATAAAAATGAAGAAAACGATTAAAATTTAAAGAAAATAATTGAAAACTGGTGTAGGAAATTTAAAAATTCATGACAATAAATAAATTCCAGGACAGTTTTCCAAAAAATTCATTATTTTTGTATAAATCTGAAAATTCTTTAATAATCGCAAATTAATTTTTAATTTTAGTTAATTTAATTAACTAATTGAATAATCATATAAATAAATGAAAGCTGGTGTAAAAATAAAAAATGTAGGTGTTGACAATAATTGAAAAATTAAACATAATATTAAAAGATTAAGGAAAATAATTGAATCTTAAAGAAATTAATTGAAGTTTGAAGAAAATAATTGGAATTTGAAGAGAATAATTCAAAAATATTCAAGAAACTTAAATATTTATTTATTTCATAATAAATAATAATAATAATAATAATAATAATATGAAGAAATTAATTAAACTTTGAAAAAAACAATTTAAAAATAACAAAAATAATTCAAATTTGAAACAAAATTGTAAAATGACAAAATTAAATGAAAAACTAATAAAAATAAAAAAATAAAGATAAAAATTGAAAAATTAATAAAATTAGTTTAAAAAATAATTAAAATTACAAAAAAACAATTAAAGAATGAAAAAAAAATTTTAATTTGAAAAAATTATTTCAAACTGGTTTAAAAAAATAAAATTTTGAGTACGATAATTGAGATATTGACGAAATAATTCAAATGTGAAGAAACTAATTAAACAATGACACAAATAATTAAAAGATAGAGTAAAAATTAAAAGTTTAAATATGATAATTAAAATTTTTTTAAAAATATTCGAAGTTTGAGGAATATAATTGAAAGTTAAAGAAATTAATTGAAGTTTGAAAAAAATAATTGAAATTTAAAGAGAATCATTCAAAAATGTTAAAACAATGTATTTATGTAGAAAGTAATTTAAGTTTCAGAATCATAATTGAAATTTGTAGAAAATAATTGAAAATGTATAAAAAATTAATAAATTCATGACAATAATAAAACGAATGACAAAAATGATTGAAATTTGAAGAAAATAATTTAAAACTGATGTAAAAAAAAGTAAAAATCCATGACAATAAAAAAAAATTAAATGAAATAATTGTATTTTTGTAGAAAATAATTCTTAAATGACAAGAATAATAGAAATATAAAGAAAATAATTGGAAAATGACAAAAATATGATGATTTTTGTCATGATTGTAGCAATTATAAGTTTTCTTTCTCTAGAAATTGACAAAGAAGCTCAAAGTGAACAAAAATGTTCGAAATAAAATTAAAAACATGAATTTCAGATTTTGAGGAAATTGTTGACACTTTATAATTTCCCGTTTTATTAAATTGGACATTAATTTTCATGCCCTAATTTTTATTCAATTAAATATTATAAAACAGATTAAATTCCAATAAAAATATAAATTAATATAATTCTTATAAAGAAAAATGTTTTAATTTACGATACTGAAAATTACGGAACTGTTTCTATTTCTAATTTGTCTGAAAATAAAAGTTGTAAAAAATATTCTTTTAATTTTCAGGAATTTGTTGACAAATTAAATGTAAACTGATTGGCATAAACATAACCTTATGGTTAAATTGGAAAAATATCGATAAAAGGTAAGATGAGTTTTTTTCTCTAAAAATTAGAATATAATTACAACATTTGTTACTATTTCAAACGTATCTCAAAATAAAAGTTATAAAAACCTTCTTTTAATTTTCAGAAAATTGTCGACAATTTAAATATAAACGGATTGGCAGAAAATATAACCAAATTCGGAAAATATCAATAAAATAAAACGTAAGATGTAAATAAATATTTTTTTCTCTCTAGAAATTAGCACATATTTCGGGATACTTTATAATTTCCCGTAATTAGAATTTTATTAAATTGAACATTAAATTAAAATATAAATTCCCTTTGTCTAAATACGTTTTTCTTTAGTAGGAAGTAAATTAGCTTTTACTTCTGCTATTCAAGAGACCGTTATTTTCCTTTTTACAACCTTGTCAAATCCATTGTCATTTTAAATTATTTTTAAAGAAAGATTCTTAATTAGAAAAATTTATCCACGAGCAGAGAGAAGCTTATTTACTACTCCTGCAGCAAAATTATTGTCGCGTAGTTACCTCAGAGTCCGCGAGAGCGCAGCACCTACCGGCACGAATCGAATTCTATCTTTCTCGGAGTTCTCAGTTAGTATTGAAACAAATAAGTAGTGTAAAAAAAATTTTTAGTGATAATTTAAACAAAAATGGTATTTTAACATAAAAAATTTCTATTTGTATAAAATTGTAACACGGTTATTAACATTTAATTTTTTTTCCTACTTTAATTTTTATCGGTAAAATTTTAAATTGTTATTTTTAATTTGTCGGAGAATTATTTTTTCAACTTAGTAAAAAATTATATTTTTCCTAATTTTTCACAGTTCTTTTTTTCGTTAATATCTGATACTAAATTTGCTATTAAAAGAGTAAAATATCCAAAGATTTAAGATAAACAGATCCCCCTGCAAGATATTGCATTGAATGAGAGCATGTATATTTTTCGAATAGTTTTTGTCGAATTTCCGACAAACAATCAGTTTGTCAAGATCGGTCCTTATTCGAGGGCGAAGGTGGCGGACGACAGTTTAGGGGTGTAAGACTGTCTGACCTCGGGTCTCAACCCCCATTTATACTACATTAATCTACACTAAAAGATTTACGACCCAACTTCGAGTTCCTTTTGAACACCAATATAAATGTCTAACTTTTAATAAAACCAATATATTTGATAAGGTTTAAGAAATTTAAAATTCGCTTCTTGAAAATTTTCCAACTTGATAAAATCATCTTTTTAAAATAATTTTAAACTCAAAATTGGTTAAAAAAAAAGGGTTTCAAAAAGTGTCATGAAAAAGTATCTTAAGAAATCCAGAATTGGATAGCAGTTTGACTATTTTGTAAATACCTACTTGCCAATTTTCGAATAGTTGCTTCCCAACCTTGCTACTTTTGATAAATGATCTTTTAGAGAATATTTAAGACACACTTTTCCGAATAAGTTCTTATTTATCGTTTCGTGTCGTATTTTTTAATTACATTTATCTGCAAACAGACAAGAAATATTTTTCATCCGAGTCCGGAATTACAGAGCCGATGTAAATTACCACTAACCGACGAGACTCGAGTCTTTATCTTCTTTATCTCTCGAGTATTTTAGCGGTTATTTTTTCCGGTAGGAACTCTTGTGACCCTCTCACAAGACAAGGCTTCTTCAAGAGAACGAGTGCAGCTATGAAATTAGCTGCCTTAAACGAGAAAATTTTTAATTATTCCTTATCGAAAAGTAATCTTAAACCCCTATCGTCCCCACGTATTTCGAAATAATATGCTCAAGGGAGACACTGGTAAATGTTCTTGATTTACTACTTTCTTATTTTAAGAAAATATTTACCCATTACGAGAATCATTTCGCATATCTATTTATCTCTTTTTCAATTAGGCTTGTGTTAAAAATAAAACATAACCTCGAATTTAAGTTACCAATTCTACTGCAACTGCCATCTACTGGTCGAAAAAGGAACCATGGTTAAACAGCGGAACGAAAACCCGCGAATTTCAAAAATAAATCTGATCAATTCAAAGAATAGTGATTGATATAATAATTAAGGAAAAAATACTAAATATAATTTTTAATCCTTTGTATAATTATGAATAATGCGCTTAAAATTTAAAATCATCCATTAAATATTTTTCTTAAAAACTCTAAAACGCCCGAATTTGTTACTTTCCTGAGTGCAGCAAAGTCTTGGAGATTGCCATGAAGCAGGCGCTGAGACAAGAGGCCCTGGAAAGAAAGCGAGGCTGGTAAAGAAAAAAAAATGCCCAAAGCGATGAAACGAGGGATGTAACTCGAGAAGCGATCCATAGCCATTTAGAAGTTTTAATAACATTACGATATCTATATGTACGTCCTTGGTGGAAGAAAAAAAAATCGACAGGAACCCCCGCGAGCGCCCGTTCCACTTCGCAATTCTTTTTCCACCCCTACTTGGAACCATTTCTTCTCACTCACTCTTCTTGCCCTCATCCGGTAGCGCTCCTGGGAACCACAGAAGATGGAGGCAAGAAGAAAGTTTATAAAATATTTAAAAGTACGGAAACGTCTCCTATCGCCCAGGGCGATAAATTTCCACTTACATTTTATTTTCGTTTTGCCGTTCGTTCGCTTACTCGGTCGCTCGTTCGTTCCGCCATCCTCAGAAAAGAGGGACGGCCTGGATAAAACGTGGGGAAACACGAAACGGGGATTGACGATCAGAGTCTAATTTTTAAAAGCTAAAGAGCACTTGTTTCCTTTCATGCCATCTTCCAAGACTCACGGAACGAGAGTTAGAGTGATGTTATGGCGGTAATTTAGATGAGGGAAAAATGATTTAGTATTGGAAAATTATCTGGGTAATTTATTGCCTGCTTTGTAATTAAGGTTGTATTTGTTTTTGTTTGATTCGACTGTTTCCAAGCGCAGTATTTACTAATTAATTTGCGCTAATAAAATTTAAAGGGAAAGATGTTTGCTGTATAAATTGATGGTCAGATTAGGGAGGTTGCGACAGGGAGAGCTGGTAAGTTTGACAGTGGCCAACCACGAGAATTTCTCGGCTAGGATGGTTTATCAATCCACCCTTTGCCAAGAGGGAGGCGACCGGACGGCGTTGGTCAGGAGGTGGGCTTAAAATGGGGGGTAGAAAGCACTTGATCTTAGAGAAGACCAACGCTGTGGGCAGCTCAAACTCCAGAAACCCCAGCTGGTGGTTTTGCCCCTTGCGAGGGGTTAAAGGCACCTTGCAGCAACCAAGCGGATAAACGCCGTTTAATAGACGACGCAGAGTCATCTTCTAATTTGTGGACGATAGGTTAGTGACTAACTTCCGCTCACCCTTCTATTTACTTCGCAAAACTCTTCTTCTCCATTATGTGATTATCCGATCCTAAAGTAACATTACCCGAAACGGTTCATTTTTTAACAAAAAGTGTGTAAAAGGATTCTATAATTTTTATTACAATTAAAATTTCTTTAACCTTGAATGTAAATTACAATAATATGAATTCAATACCATAGAAGTATATAAAATTCTGTTTTTTAAACATGTCTAGTTAATTTAACATTTTAAACGTTACACGGACAGGATACTTTAAATAAAAACTCGTCTTGTGCATAATAATAATGATGTTATCATTTATTTAATAAGTGTTTAAGTGTCGATTTGGTAGGTACACTGAGTAACCGACAGTGGTTCGAAAAAAGAGATGTTGTTCTGTCGAATGAAATTTTGTATCTGCTGTCCTAAGAGACGGCGTAGGCCCTTGTAGGCAAAAATACGGTATAAGTGTTAGTATTAGTGTCGTGAAAAACTAGTTGTGTTTTGAAGGGTAAAAATGGGGGTACAATTATCGGTGAACTCCATTAGGAAGATTTGAAAATCGTTTACTCAGGTACAAAGTTGGAGGCGAAGATATAAATTGTAAAAGTGCTGTATTACAGTTCGTGATTCAAAGAAAGTCGTTTTAGCAGCTTATAGCAAGAAATGTTTTAAATAGATTTACAATATAATTTTACAAGACAAAATTTGTCTAGGCGCAGTAATTTTAAGCCATGAAAACAGATTAAGAGACTTGTGAAAGTTTACAGTACAAAAATATTATATTATTTATGTAGGACGAGATAGAATAAAACAGCCATCCCCACTCCCGAGTTCGGAAAAGTGGGGAGAGCCGACGCCGTTAAAGATACAAGTTCATGTACTAAATTCGGATACAAGTTATTATTCTCCGGACGCTGTCCCTTTGGAACAATTGGACAAGAGTCGCCAAGCATACTTTGAGAGAGTTTATTTTATGGTCACGCGTCACGAGAACGTTGTTGATCTCTTGAAATGATGGTCATAAGGAGGCTCGATTTGAGGAGCCCATGGCGAGATATTTTAAGGGTTGGTAGTGGGTCAAGTCGTGTCGCCGGAAGTCTCCGCCGGGACATGAAAGGTCGGGGTAATTGGATAGAGAAGATCGACCAGAGTCTCTAACAATTCACTACTTGCTGGACCGGCCAGCACCCCTCACAATACATAAACCTATCGAGCTACTCGAAACGACCCCATGCTGAAGAAGCCAACATTTCTCTACCCTTCTGAGCCTCGTTCTGTCACGCGACAGAACAAAAAATTGCAGACAGTCGAGGGAGGAGGTTCTCCCAGGGAGACATCTGATATTCTTGGACGTAATGTCAAATTCCGAAAAATCATATATTTATTTTTATTCTGAAAATAGGAAAAAGAAAATTTGGTATATTATGCATCTTGGAAGTTTTAAACTTTTCCAATAAATTATTTTATGGTATCTTAACTGTATTGTTTCATTTGTGATAATAAGATAACAAATTTACTAATCAAAAAGAGCGTCACGATTTTTAATTCAAGAATAAAAGCTAATAAACAAAATTAATAAAGTATCTTAACTGTATTGTTTCATTTGTGATAATGAGAAACAAATTTATAAATCAAAAAGACCGTCACGATTTTTAAATCAAGAATAAAAGCTAATAAACAAAATTAATAAATCCGGAGTTTGAGAAAGAGACATGCTACAAATAATTTACTTTCTAGATTCCATAGAAAGGTAGAGCTTGGAAATAGGGGACTAATACCTGCGAACATGCAGTATTACATTTGAGATTCAATATTGCCACATAGAAAATTGTTTTTCAGAACGGGTTTATGCTGGACTCGTGGTCCTAGTTAAGAAGAGCAAAACAATATTAGGTAAGCATTGTCAAAAGGTAACTAGTCCTGTCTAGAATCGAGAGGTCGTATTTTACTCGTATTTCGGTCGGACTGCGGTTCATTTGTGTACAGCTTCCATCAAACGAGCTTCTCATAATTTCCAAACTCATATACTTTATTATCAAATTAAATGAAACCTCAATTTTTACCTTGGTTATAAAATGTAAAAAAAGGTAAAAAATAGTAGATAATAGGTACTCTAATTTTATTTCCTAACACACAGAATTATTTTCTAAACTTTTTTCGATTTTGCTTTTGTGGGAATAGCGACCCGTTCCTGCCCTCTCAAAACGGCGATAATTCAGCGGTCAGCGAAGATTTAGCGGCTAATTAGCTAATAATTACCAACCACCTTGAAAGCGGATGCGTTGCGTTAACCCGAATACAATTGTATTTCTCGTACGAGTTCGATAATGCGAATGCAAAAGGCGCCCCATTATCGAAATAGCAATTAGAATAAATCAGAAGTACGTAAGCGCGCGATTCAAGCTACGATTTACCAACGAATTATCGCCAGATTCAGAAGCTATTCGTTAAGGGTGGATTTGGCTGACGTTTATTAATTTCATTTCTGAATCTGAACGGAGATTTAAATTAAAAATTACAAGAATCCATGCTTCAACGAGAAATTCGTCATCGGTCTTGTGGAATTGTGTAAAATTTAAAAATTTACATGAACTGCTTTATGAAGAAATTTTTTTTTTGGCGAATAACATATTCTGAACGAGTCTCGTGAGTTTTAAGGAAACTGCGAAATATCTATTAAGGCAAGAAGCTTCGTGAATCTTAAAGCATCCGGTAGCTATTCTTCGAACTGCGGATAAAGAAGAGGAAGAGAGCCGCATCCGAGATGGCTCCCAAGGGACTTGAGTTCGAATCCCATTACCGGACTCGCGCCCGTTAAATAGGTCTCGCCTCGTCAACCGGAAAATACACACACACATACTTGTTAGACCACCAGGATTCATCCGAGCCACGTGTAGACGAGGACTTCTTATTTGCCGCTCGATGGAAATCGATGCGTTCCATTAAGAGACTCCAGGAATCGCATTATACCGGCGAAATTAGCTGCTCGTATACTGAGTCACTCTTGAAGGATTCGTGGAAAATAATCTTTACTAAAAGAACTTTCGTCAAACAACTAATTGCAAATTATTAATTTCCACTCGATTAATTAATAATCAGAAAAATTACTCTTGGTAAAATAAAATCGAAAGGAAAAATGAAACAGTGTGGTAAGAAGTGGTAAATCCTTCTCGCTCAGCCAAATCAGAGTTTCTTTTCCTATATTATTCGCGGTGAATAACGAGAACACTCAGTCATTCCTTCCAATTTAAGTGTAACGAGCCACACCGATACATTTCTTCTTATTCTTTCTGGCTATACCCCACTCCACTGGCTGTAATCCCGTACAATCCAGACATTTTTCACCATTACTCGGTCAGAGGAGGAGGGGTGAGGGGAGTAGGGTGGGTTATAAGGGGGCTTGCTGGTCTCTCGCAGAAGCAGGGTGGCAGCCACGACGATGCCGGGCAAATAATTAATTTCTCACGGAGCTAACGAGCGCACTTTTTTCAAGCCGGTGTCGACGTATACACTATGGACAATACCCGATGACATCTGATGTGTAAAAAAAAAGCAACGACTCACCCCGATACTAGAAGAAACGTCGAGCGGGAATGGGGCGGAGCGAAGATGCTGAAATGCAGTCTGTCAAGGATAAATAGCCAACAGCCAAGCAGCGACGGTTACATTTTTAGAAAATGATTGCCAACATTATGTAAGTATTTCTTTCTCTTCAAGTACTTTAATCAAATTTATTTTTTCAGGATTTTACTGGTGCCATACTGCTTCTACAATTTGACGGATTATTATTGTTGCAAATTTATATGACATCAGAAAAGTTTTATTTTATACCTGATTTGTACTTTGATTTGTACAATAAGCCCTAAATATTCTTTTTAAACCTGAAAAGACACATTCTGATGGACGAAATCCGCATTGCTTATTAATCTACAAATATAGGTGAATCTTAAAATAGAATTATTTTTAATAGATAATAAATTGTAGAGCGCAAAGACTCTACATGTTTAGAAGTCCTTGTAGCTTTTATTGGCACGAACAAGTCCAAATTGTTTTTTATAAACCTGAAAAGACACATTCTGCTGGTGGAGAAAATCTAAATTGCTTATTAATCGACAAATATAGGTGAGTTTTTTTTAAATATAATTTCTAATAGGTAATAAATTGTAGAGCGCGAGGAATCTGCATGTTTAGAAGTCCTTGTAGCTTTATTGGCACAAGTCCAAATTGTTTTTTATAAACCTGAAAAGACACATTCTGATGGAGGAGGAAATTTAAATTGCTTATTAATCTACAAATATAGGTGAGTTTTTTTTAAATTTAATTTCTAATAGATAATAAATTGTAGAGCGCGAGGACTTTGCATGTTTGGAAGTCCTTGTAACCATTCCAAAGTCATTGGTGTATGCGAATCTCCCGGGTAGTTTTCTTACGAGGGCACCAAAGCACCGAAGGGTAGTTCTAAGGAGCAGGGAGAGGTTTGTTGTGCGATAGTTTGGACGATCTATGACCCAAGTTTGCTAAGAGACCTCGAAAGGGTGGATTTACTGGTCCTCCCTGCGTTCACACCACACAAATTCAAGTGACCGTCGGTCGGTTTCACCCCCATGCTTCCGTTTCACCGCACGACTTATGGTACTTGATACACTACTTCCTCGTCCCTTAAATTGACACCCCGTGACCGAACGAGACACTCATCTTTCCTAAATCTCCATACTATTCTGATTAATGATCAGTCCCTTAATCCAAAAAAGGATTTTTAATCGTTTTAAAACTTTTGTGATTAAAATGTTTAAAGTTATAAGGTAGATTTCTTGCAGCAATTAAGTGGGTGGTTTATGGCATTCTGTAAGTATTGTGAAACAATTCCTTATCTGTCATAGAATCTTTAATAGAGTTTAGAGTTCCTATTAAGGTGGGTTTTCCCCTGTTCGGTGTTGATGCTTGCTCTTTTTCTCTCCCTCTCTTTTTCTCTCTCAAACGGATGAATCTCGAATCGTTAGTAGGAGTTCTCCCTCCACTTTGGGTCAGTCAGCGACGGCCTAATAAGATGATGACGTCCAGTTCCGTTTTGGCTTTTATACAGTCCACATCGATCGCGTTTTCTCGCGAATTTCTCGACGAATTATTGACTGATTCTTGATTTTGTGTTCTTAACGGTTGTACAAATGTGACGTTTTAGAGATTAAAATAACAATAAACTATCCTTTTGGAAACTATAACGTTGTTGTAACATTTAGTGAAAATACCATCAAACATTTTTAACACTTTGTCAAATCCATTCAGGACGAGTGTTTAAAATTTTTAAAAAAGGGTTGATACGTAGTTTTGAAATTTATAGGTATAGGTAAAAAATCACGATTGACAATAAAATCATAACGAGGCCACAAAGTTAGACGAACAAAAGTGGCGTCACAGTGAGCTGCTAAGTCCTCATAACTCTTAGAGACTCCCAATTCAAAGTATGCAAGGTCATAAAAGATGGCATAAAATCGCTTATATACGTATACACCCTTCGCGGGATAAAAGGCAAAGTAACGTCGCAGTAAATGCGAGTTATATGATCGATGCACATCACTAGTAAACACTCCGAATTGATGCTAAAAGTATTCTCTCTTCTTTCATTACATTCAAATTAGCATAACAAAAATCGTAATACTTTAACAAAAATTGCCAAATGTACGGTTTATTAGATTCTTCAAATTGTTCAGTTTATTAAATCTTTCAAATGTTCAGTTTATTAAATCTTTCAAATGTGCAATATATTAAATGCTTCTAAAGAACGCTTTATTAAAAGATACAACTGTTCATAAAAGAAGCTATACTCGAAAAAATTGGAGCTCTTGAGGAAGGTTATCTTTACCTCGTAGTTCTTATGAGCCATCGAAGATTGGCAAAGGCATCAAAGACTAAAAGAGGGGGAGGAGGGTTAAAGCAGGAGATACTTAATGGTGCGTGGCGATATTAAAAGGGCATAAAAATGAGCTGTAATTTGTATCTGGGTTCAAAAGTTACCCCCAACAGCCATCAGTGCCTTTCACCCTATCCAGCATCCATGTTGCTGTTATTATTATTATTATTAATATCCAAGGTCGGGCGTACTTAATACTCTGAAAAATTGTCATATTTCCGCAACATGAAAAAAGTCCTCTCTGTCTGACTCGATAAGTAACGTGATATACTCTGCTTCATGTAAAATAAGATAAATGCCCTTTGACACTTTAAATGAAAACACGCTTCTTGCATTTTCTTTTTGCGAAAGGTGACGGACCACTTCGTCACAATTATCTCCCCAAAAGCTTACATTTATTTTGCTAATTTTATTTTTTTTTTAATTTCCCTTTATCCACTTGAATGTGTCATTGGTAAAACTGTTGGAAGTATTGCCTTCAAAGCAACAACGCATATGTATAATAAAAAGAATAAAAAGTTGAATCTTTTCAAATAGGGCGAGGTGTACTTAGCATATCGTAAAAGCATGTATCGCGCTATAAAGATTACTACCAGCCGGAGAAGTTTATTGTCACGCGTTATAAATGATGTCGAGGACTCTCGTATTCGTTGAGTATTCAAATCGTATTTTTATCCAAGCCTTCTTTCGAGCGGAAGGATTTCGCGGAGTCTCAGCTACAGCGGGAGGGTAATATTCGTTGCAGAAAAGTGGGTGACTATGAAGAAGGAGACGAGGAATGGGTAAAGCTAATGCCGCGTTATCGGTGAAGGTATTACGTCGAAAACGCTCGAAAGTAACGAACTCTTGGCACGAATCTGTTTTGCAGGCATAACCACGATATATGCTGTCGTTACTTTTTTTTCCCTCTTCGTCACTCTTCTGTGCGAGCAATTCTTTAAGAGCATACATCATGCTTTCCAGCTGCTGCAAAACGCTAACGCAAATGTTTCCTATTCGTAAATCCTGTCTTTAAAACAGTTGCAGAGTTTACAGTGGGTACAAGTTTTAAACATGCGACTCAAATCGTAAGTCTGGTCGCAAAGTTCCAGGACAAAGAACTATATTACAAAACATATATCCCTCATTCATGTCTTCAATGTGGACCTAATCCTTTAATGACAAGAAACTGCCCCTGTGTAATTTTCCCGCTCTTTGTAATTTAGTTCTTTTTATCATTGCAGGTTATTTTAGAAACACCAAGAGTAATGTGAAAGGCATGGCACTTACAAATAACTGAAACTTGGTTTAAGCAATTTGATACTTTTAGCAAAATTTGGCTCAAATTGGGTTCTGGTTTCGTTAACAGACAGAGTTCAGACCTGATATCACCGCGAAGAAGGGTATGTGTTATCCGAATCTCGCTGGCTTGTTTATGACGTGATGACGTTAGGTTGGGAGGTAGTTGGGTCTGCGGATTGGCTTTCATTAATCCGCTAACCCTATCTACTCTAACCCTTAAGATACGCAACCGTTGCTGGAGTATCTATATTGTATGCCACAGATTCTCCACGCGTCAAGCCTAGACTTGAATATTTCAATACAAGCGTACAGTGAAAGCCACCCTTCTTACCCTACCTATTAACCCCAACACTTCTACCCTCTTCTTCACAAGATCATATACAACATCGGAAACTAATCTGCAGACAATGACAATAAAACTCGTTTCCTTTATTTTATTACCTGCTTCAATTACACCACTATGCAAATATATCTCCTAAACTTTTTGCAACATTTCACCAATAATCCCACCGCTGCCACTGAAATTTCGATACTAAATATTTATAAATCCATCAATAAGCATGAACTCGGTAAAACAAAACATCTCCTTAGCATTCTAAGCAGAGGCTCATAAAAGCGCAAATCATTTTCGTCTTTTGAGAAGAGCTCGTAAACAATGAGGAAGATTTTGAAATTCCAATAACATGCGAAAGCGAAATGCCTTAACGGCTGAGTGAAAAGGGGTGGGCAATAAGGATCCCTCCGACTGCCGATCGTAGTTATAAATTAACGATCCTACGAATAGGGAGTAGATTCATGGCCAAGGATGGTGAGGGGAGGGAGCAGAGTTGTGGAAGGTGCCGGGGGTTTGGTATGGGGCAAGAGAAATATCATCGAATAATGAATATTCATGTTGATGAGTTGCGAGACCGAAGCGAGAGATGGAAAGGACGAGGCATAGGAGGTGGGTTGTAAAGTTGTCCCGTGGAGGATCGCATCGGCCGCCATATTTTGTAGGATGTATTTCGCTAGCTTCTATACAACGCTTCTCTTATTCACCTTCCACCCCTCAGGCATTGCTTTCCGCACCATCCGCCGACCCTGTGCCATTTCGCCTCCCTTTGGATCGCGAAACTTCCCTGTCAGAAAATGACCTTGGTGCCCCGCTCGACGATAATCGAACCAACGAGAAATGGTAATGGGGTTAAGTTCATTTCAGAGAAGCAGAATGTTATGGCGGGATTTATGCCGCAAGAAAATTTAGTTAACGTTACTTTTTAATAACTTGGGGAAAATTTAGGTTTGGGATTTTTTTGTGTGTAAGATCGATATGGGAATTGACGATCAGTACACGTAAAGGATCAATAATTAAATTAGGATTTAGTTTTTTAAAACCATATAGTGTATGACATGTAAGTCTTGTGTTGAAGATTGTAGTCCAATGAATGGTGCAACAAGCGTCGGGGTTTTAAGATTGAACACTTGTCAAAAAACAGCGCCGTGAGGTTTTCTGACCCTAGGAAAACATTATCAACCAACGGTAACAAAATGACCGCCCATTTTTGTTCTAAAAAAATTATGTTTGTTGATTTCTTAGTGTTATGATAGACATGAGAATTGATGATGATTAATACAAGTAAAGGATCAATAATTAAATTAGAATTTAGTTTTTTAAACCAAATAACGTATTATAGGTAACTCAGGTGCGGCTGCTTGTAGTCCAATGAATGATGTGACAAGCGTCCTCGTTTTCAGATTAAAAACTTGTCCCGACAACAGCGCCGTGAGAGTTTCTGACCACTAGGAAAGCATTATCAACCATCGGTAACAAAACAACCGCCAATTTTTGTTGTTAAAAAAATTTATGTTTGCCGATTTCTTAGTGTTAAAATAGTCATGAGAGTTGATGATGATTAAAGGATCAATAATTAAATTAGAATTTAGTTTTTTAAACCAAATAACATATGATATGTAAGTCAGGTGCGGCTGCTTGTAGTCCAATGAATGATGCAACAAGCGTCCTCGTTTTAAGATTAAACACTTGACCCGACTGCAGCGCCGTGAGTGTTTCTGATACTAGGAAAACATTATTAACCACCGGTAACAAATCGATCGCCAAATTTTGTTCTGAAAAAAAATGAAATCAGGTTTGCCCATTTTTTAGTTTTAAAATGAATATGAAAATTAATTATTAAAAGATCAATAATTAAACCAGAAATTGTTTATCAAAATCCAAAAGGTCGAATCTTTTTATTCGTCAGCATTACACTTTCTTGACCAAAAACACAAAATTTAAAATAAACGAAATCGACACTTTTGCATTTAACGTATTCAGTTTCTAAACCACTCGTATATATCCCGAAAGGGTTAAAGGAAGAAAACAACCCACAAGCTAGCCCTCCTAATGTAAAGGCACAGCAGCCCAAAGGGCACATTACAAAAATTCATTACTACATACAGTCTAAGGTATAAATATAAATTACAAAATAGAGTGCATCTTCTGAAGTAGAGTGTAATTAAGGCATGAAAGTTTAATGTTCTTCATGATTCGTTTTAACGAAAAATATACGTTTTTGCTAAATATTAGAGATGTTTTTTAAAAAACAGTGTAATTTAAAAAGAGAAATAAATTTTATTTACGATTTCATAATTTATCAACAACAATGATAGTTAGTCAAAAAAGAGAATTCTAACATCATCAGACTTAAAAGAGTTTATAGCTGAATTCGCGGAGTAATAAAATTTCAAACGAAAACTTAAATTTTTATAGGCTGGTGCAACCGCGAATGTCAGTTGCTTTTGCGGCGAATCACTGTATATAAAAGTACTTCTTAAGTATACATATATGCATGGAAATCCAACTTTCTGCCTATATAAAAAGGTTTTACATTTTATTCTCTCGTCTCTAATGTTAAAGCCCAAATTTTTAGTCGGTTCAAATTGTGCCTTAAATTGTTTTCAAATTATAACGAAATCATTTTATGGTAATCCGTTTATAAATTGCAAAAACATGTTGATAATCGTTAAACAATTTTAGATAATTTATTTATTTAATTAATTTGAAAAATGTGTACAAATATAACTTTACATAAAATTTCAAATATTAAGAAACGTTAAGGAATTAAGTGTGAAAGTTGCTTTAAAACTTCTGAGGCGAAGAAATTTATTCCAAGCCGGGCTTTTATTGATACTAATAAACATATTAATCGTTTGATTATTCCAATGTGGTATTATATAGACGTTGCTATTTTATACCTCACACCTCCAACTCTCGCAACCCTCTTTCATCTCCTATTCTTTACATTTTCCCAATAATATTTAATTTTTAAACGCATTTTTCTTTAAAGAATCACTTTAATCAACATTTTTGCACGACATTTTGCTGAAGAATTCATAATCTCAATATTGACTTGAACGTAAAAAATGTCATCTACTCGAAGTTATTAAATTTTTCTAACAAAGTTAACAAGTGTGAAAAAAATGAATTGAATATTTTAAAAACAGCACAATTTCCTGGGGTTTTTTTTTTTATTTAATAATCTAACAACGTCATAATAATAAAATGTTGATAAAATAGTACAGAAATGTGAGCAGAACACGAGAATTAAAAATGCGCTAACTTCTTTTCACAAATTAAGATTTTAAAGGGACAGTTGGTCCAATAAAACACATTTTTGAAATTTTCTACCGCACATATGACTTCTTCATTAATAATGAGCCTTGTCAATGTTCTGAAACGAGATTTGAAAAGTATATCCGTGTGTTAAAAGTTAAAGCATCTCCGGAGCTCACGGCTAATTTATTATCATCGCGAGCAACGAAAATTCGCACAGGAAAAGGCAAAAAGTATAGAACCGGGCGTTTTAATTATCATTAACAAGACCCGGGTCGTATAACTCAGAATTACACGTTTATACGTAATAATACGTACAGATACGCGTATGTTTGTGATATCCAAGCATACAGGTAGCAAGTGTAGGCAGCTTGAATCCAGAGACAGACGTACAGACAGAGATCCAGTACGCTGACTCTGGTTGCAAATGAGAGACGCGAGTCTGTTGGTAGGGTGAGAGGGACAGCATAGGCGAAGGGGGCTCCAGGGGACCAATCCTATTATTAACAATTTGCTCTAAACTACTCTTTGCATATAAAATCAGGCTCATAACCGCGGAATGGAAATATACATACTGCATGTATGTCCGTCGGACGACTTTGCCCCTGAAAATATCGCATTCGTTTTTACCATTATATTATTAATTTTGATATTTACGTTTTAACCTCGTATTCTTGTAAGAGTCAGCTCAATTTTTAAGGGGTTACGTACAGTTAGAGCTTTATAAAAAGCTGTTTTTTAGGAATTTCTTGTGGCCACACTTTACAATAATTAATAGCAAATCTTTTTTCATATGAAATATATAAATTTAAAGAAAATATTCTGAAATTATAAGAAGTAAATATGAAGAAACAGGTGAATGACACAACATTTGTGTGAGTTCTCTAAAAAAAAATGGTTTCGCCGTGATAACGCTATCTCTTGACTGGATCATCTGAAATCAAATCGTAAAGAAGGAATCGTTAGTTAATGAAATAATGCTGTACTTAGACAAAGGAATTTATGGAATTTTTATTTTTCGTAAAATGGCAGATGTTGAAAATGTCCTCACTTTTATTTTGAATCCTTTAAATTTTAATGATTCCACAAATAAAAAACCTAAAAATTGTGTAAAACAGCAGATAAGTCGTATTTTCCCAATAAAACTTGTAAAAATTATTAACTAATAGCATTTTTAAGACTTTTGAATTTAAAAAAATCTATTTTCTTTGATTTTTTAAGGATAGATTTTTGAAAATTATTCAAATTTAAATTTGTGGTAAAATTTTTGAATTGGAAACCTTTAATGTCACTGTCTATAAAACTTATTGAAAGTTAATTCTTGGAAAATCGTCCGAGTGAATAAATTGACCAAACTTATTCATTATAAATATTTACAAAATTGTAATAAAAATTTTTAAAATAAATATTACTAACAGAAGATTTTTAAAAACTATACAAAAAAAATTTTGAAAGTATTGCTTTTTGAAATTATTCAACATTTTTTAGATGTTTCAAGTAAAATTTTTGAGTTATAATTGTTAAAAAATTGGTATCTCCGGAAAAAAGTAAATATTTCATTGGTTTTTTTCCTTTTAAATATTCAAATAATTTGACAATTGAATTAAAAATATCTGACAGATGGTACCTTGTATTTTGAGGTTAAATTGGACAGTTATGTTTTAAAAGAATATTTAAATACTTTTGAAGTTGAACAACATTGAATCAATGAAATTCTCATGTGACGGGCCAAATAATCGGCAGAATTTTTTACCCGTCACCCCACTCCTTTATTTTTTGAGACTGATCAAAGTCACAGCGATTTTTAGTCAAAATTTTTGTAGTTTTTTAATCTTGTGAAAATAGACAAATTTTTATAAAATTGATAACTTTATAGGCCGAGGAAAAATTACCCGATTGACTTTTGCGATATAAACCACAGAAAGAGCAGTTTTAGACTAATTTTGACACACTTTAGATAAACACCGAGATCTTAACCTCAAAATTAACAAACGAAGAAAATTGAGTTTTAAACAACAAAACAACTGACCTTAGATCCAAGAGACTCGTGTTTCCTTCGTCTATAATTAGGACAAATTTCCCGTACTTGAAGTTGCTTTTGGTTAATTAAATATAAAATTTAATTTTAATAATTATTACTGATCAAACCGGCTAGAGTGATTTTTGCTACAAAACTGAAGAAGAGCAGAAGGCAATCGTCGATCCGGATTTTTTAAACCAATCACACTCTTTTTCTCAATCACGTGACTTGTTGTTCATTGGAGCTCCGGCAGCTGTCTCCCCTAGCGGTTGGCGCGAATTTAAAATTTTAAAAACAACACATTTTTAAATATTTCTATTTTTTTTCTCTCTCTAATTTGTGATTAGTTTCTTTAATTCCTTCTGGAAATGTTTTAAACCTTTTAATGAGTTTCGATCTAAATAAGTCAAAAACATCGATTATCTAATCAATGCCTAAAAATTCAGATATTTACAGACAATAAAAAATAAAACTTAAAAATAATATGCAAATTGTGTCGTTTATTTTTCTTTTAATGTTTTCCTGTGTTTTGTAACAGAACGAAATTTTCCACCTTAACAGATTTATTCGCACTATATTTCCTGGGTATTTATAGGCAAATCGAGCAGCTTTTACGGACACGGGCGAATAATAAAAAAAAAAGTCGGTATCACCATATTGCCGGCGGATGTAACAGAATCCGATATTGAGGGTGAAAAGTATCGTTTGACTGAAAGAGACAACATTGTGACATGCCGATAGAGAGTAAACAAGAGAAAGTGAAAATCCAACAATCTTGTAATCCATTACATTTTTCATTGTGCGATAAATGGAATTACCGTTACGTCAAAAGCGATCTATTGTGCCCCCCGGGGAATTACAATTTTTAACTTAAAAGGCAGCTATTTAGTATACATTGGTCATTTACATTTCTAAATTGTCGAAAAAGCAATATGTAAAAAATATTTACATTTTGCCATTCTGTATCAATCACCACACTCTTGTCAATCTTTAATATCAATTAATCAACAAAAAAAGTTTAGAACCCAGCGGGATCTAAAGTTTCTTTTCTATTCTAGTCGCAGAGAAACGTGTACCTTGTGTTTTAATACTTGGCAATTTTTTTTTTGTAAATCAATGCATCCAGCAGAGATTTTCAGACCGTAAACCCAAAGGAAGACCCGGTGTTAACTTGCGAAGGGTACAAGGGTAATGCAATGCCGGAATATGTCACAAATTAAGCGAAAGAGAGAGAGAGAGAGATAGAAACCGGTAGAGTGCTCTCCAGCGTCATCCTCGTTGTCGTCGTCGTCGCTTTTATTAGAATTATCTTTGTCACTTTCCCAAGTTTATATTTACTCCTCTTGGCGAACCTCTTAAAGTCCTGCCACCGTTTCATCCCCCTCTTCCAGTGCGCGCACCACCTTCATCGTATCTTCGCTCCCCCCCCCCCTCTTTTCACCCCTGGCGTATTTTACCCCCGATACCGACGAACTAGTATATACCCTACACCTGAGAACATTTATAGAGGGCGGTATTGCTACTTATACTCGGCGACGCTTATTATCTTTACGACTTGGAAGATGGAATTAAACTGAGTAGGTAGGTATGCCCGAAATGTAATAATATTCATTACTATGCTAATGTCACGCTCGCTTTCGCCGAGAAGATTATGACCGTGGAACTTGCCTCATATTTTTGTTATCAGGACGAACCGAGCCTACTTACATTCGAGCACTAGTCGCAAAACGACGGATTTTCGGCATTTCTCCGCCAGACCACAGTTCAATGGCTTTTGGGTAGAAAAGGGTTGTTATTGCACTCGAAACCGGTCAAAAGTTTTCAACAGTTTGCGACATAGCATACTTAAAATTGTTTAAAAAATGTCCAGAAATTGTTTGGGACTTGTTTAAACACGTTCAGATTACTTAAAACTATTAGGGGATTGCTTTAAATCATCCATAACTTGTTATAAACTGTTTAGAACTCATTTAAAAGTATTTTGAAGTGGGCTTAAAACCGTTTAGAACTAATTAGAACTAGTTTAAATAGTTACAAACAGATTAGAACTAATTTAAGACCGTTTCTAACTGTTAAAAACTAGATTAAACAGAAAAACCTTTTCGAACTGCTTAGAACTAGTTAAAATTCGTTTGGAACTGTTTGGAACTCGATTAAAATCGTCTCCAACTGTTTAGAACTAGATTAAACAATTACAAACTGATTAACACTAGTTTAAGACCGTTTCCAACTATTTAGAAGTGGTAAAAAGCTTTTTGAACTGATAAGAACTAGTTAAAAACCTTTATGAACTATTCACAAGTAGTTAAAACCTGTAAGAAACTGTTTAGAGCATGTGTAGAACCATATCGAACTGTTCAGAACTAGTTTAAACCCGTCTGGAACTATTAAACCTATTTAGAACTAGTTCAAAACTGTTAGGAACTGTTTAGAACATGTTTAGAACCATATCGAACTGTTTAGAACTAGTTTAAACCCGTTAGGAACTGTTTGGAATTGGATTAAAATCGTTTCAAACTGTTTAGAACCAGATTAAACAATTACAAACTAATTAAAACTAGTTTAAGACCGTTCCCAACTATTTAGAAGTGGTAAAACGCTTTTTGAACTATTTAGAACTAGTTAAAAACTGTTAGGAACTGTTTAGAGCATGTTTAGAACCATATCGAACTGTTTAGAACTAGTTTAAACCCGTTTGAAACTGTTAAACCTATTTAAAACTAGTTAGAACTTGTTAAGATCTGTTTAGAGCATGTTTAGAACCATTTCAAACTGTTTAGAACTAGTTTAAACAGTTACAAACAGATTATAAATTGTTTACAACCGTTTCTAACTATTTAGAGCTTGTTAAAAACCTTTTCGAACTGTTAAGAACTAGATTAAACAGTAACAAACTGATTATAACTAGTTTAAGACCGTTACCAACTATTTAGAACTAGTTAAAAACTGTTAGGAACTATTTAGAGCAAGTTTTAAAACCATATCGAACTGTTTAGAACTAGTTTTAAACCGTTTGAAACTGTTTGGAACTGGATTAAAATCGTTTCGAACTGTTTAGAACTAGATTAAACAGTTACAAACTCATTAAAACTAGTTTAAGACCGTTTCCAACTATTTAGAAGTGGTAAAACGCTTTTCGAACTATTTAGAACTAGTTATAAACTGTTAGGAACTGTTTAGAGCATGTTTAGAACCATATCGAACTGTTTAGAACTAGTTTAAACCCGTTTGAAACCGTTTGGAACTGGATTAAAATCGTTTCGAACTGTTTAGAACTAGATTAAACAGTTACAAACTCATTAAAACTAGTTTAAGACCGTTTCCAACTATTAGGAAGTGGTAAATCGCTTTTTGAACTGTTTAGAACTAGTTAAAAACCCTTATAAACTGTTTAGAACTAGTTTAAACAGTTACAAACAGATTATAAATCGTTTACAGCCGTTTCTAACTATTTAGAGCTTGTTAAAAACATTTTCGAACTGTTAAGAACTAGTTTAAACCGTTATAAACCGTTTAGAACTAGATTAATACCGTCTCGAACTGTTTAGAACTAGATTAAACAATAACAAACTGATTAAAACTAGTTTAAGACCGTTACCAACTATTTAGAACTAGTTAAAAACTGTTAGAAACTATTTAGAGCATGTTTAAAACCATCTCGAACTGTTTAGAACTAGTTTTAAAATATCATAAAATGATTAAAGCTAGTTTAAAACCGTTTCCAACTATTAAGAACTGGAAAAAACCTTTTGGAACTGTTAAGAACTATTTAAAAACCGTTATGAACTATTTAGAACTAGTTAAAAACTGTTTGGAACTGTTTGGAGCTACTTTTAATCCTTCTCAAACCGTTTGGAACTAGAATAAATAGATAAAAACTTATTAAAACTAGTTCAACGCCCTTTACAACTTCTTAGAACTAGTCAAAAACCTCTTCTATCTGTTTAAAACTAGTTAAAAACTGTTTCGAACTATTTTGAACGAGTTTAAAACCATTTTGAACTGCTTATGACAAGGTTTAACCCGTTTATAGTTATTTATAATCACTAAGAACTATTAAAAACCATGTAGTACTTGTCCAAAACTGCTAGAAATAAGTTTAAAATCATTTATAACTCCTTAAAAATTTCCAGAACTGTTTGAAATTATTTAAAACTGTTTACAACTACACGAAACCGTTTAAAAATATCTAATTACAAATTAAAACCATTCTACAGTCGTTATAAACTGTTTAGAATATGTTGAAAGCCGTTTTGAACCACTTCAAATAAATTCGGAACTTTTTTAAAGATTTTAATAAATACTTAGAAATACTTTTAACTATTTTAAACCTCTTAAAAACAATTTTGAACTCTTGAGAAAAACTTTGAACATCTTTAAAACTGCCCATAGTTATTTCTAGTGGTTCAAAATTACTTGAACTCGTTTTTAAAAACCCAAGACACGAATAAAACTACTTAAAACTATTTGAAACCGATTTGACCATGTTTTAAACCTTTAATAAATATTTAAAACCGTTTTAAACAAGTTTGTAACTGTTTAAGATTGTTTAGAATTACTTTATACCCTTTAAAATAATTTAAAACTGGTTTTGAATTGTTTTGAACTGTTCAAAACCATTTGAATCCATTTAAGACATCTTAAAAACTGTTAAGAACTTGTTTGAAATAGTTTTAAACTGTTTAAAACAAGTTACAAACTGTTGAGGTTTATTTAAAACCACTTAGAACTATTTAATATTGTTTAGTACTCGTCTGAAACTGTTAGAAGTAAGTTTAAAGTCATTTGCAGCTACTTAAACTCATTGAACTGTTTGGAATTTTTTTAACACTATGTTCAACTATTCAAAATCGTTTAAAAATCGTTCGAAACTGTTTATAACAAGTTAAGAGCCTTTCTAAACCGCTTAAAAAAATTCGGAACTTGTTCAAAGATGTTTGTAAAGACTTAAAACTACTTAAAACCATTTTTAAACTTTTAAAAACAATTTAGAACTCTTAAGAATAAGTTTAAATGTGTTTAAAACTGTCTATAGGTATTCCTAATCGTCAAGAACTAAATAAACTCGTTTTTAAAAAGGCAAAAACTGCATAGAATTATTTTAAACTGTTTAAAAGCGTTAAGAACTTGCAAAAACTTTTTCAAACTTGTTTTAAACTGTTTCAAAACTGGTCACAACTACTTAAAAACGTATAAAACTATTTAAAACCGTTTAGAACATGTTTATACTTTTTATAAATATTTAAAATCGTTTCAAACTAGTTTAAAACTGTTTAAGACTGTTTGGAGCCACTTTATACCCTTTAAAAACTATTTAAAACTGGTTTTAAATTCCTCTGATTTGTTCAGAAGTACTGAAATCTTTAAGAGTTGTTAAAAACTATTCAAATTTTGTATAAACAATTTTTTACTTCTTTAAAACTGTTAAAAACTACTTGAAACATTTCAGAACTTGCTAAATGCTGCTTAGAACTGTTTAGAACTAGTTAAAACATTTTAGGACTTGCAGTAAACTGTTCAAATCAATTTTAGAACTCCTTATATTCACCTACGACTTTTTAGAACTTGCTTACAACTATTTAGAACTGTTTAGAACTAATTAAAACCACTTAGAACTCGTTATAAACTATTTGAAACTTGTCAAAAATCGTTTTTGAACTGTTTTAAATTGTTTAAAGCTGTTAGGAACTTTTGAAACTGTTTCGAATAAATTTAAAATAATTTTAAAGTTGTTTAAAATTGTTTAGAACTGTTTTGGACTGTTTATAACTACCGAGATTCAATTCAAATTTGTTAAAAACTGTTTTCAGTTTGTTTAGAACTATTTCAAACCCTTTAGAATTATTCCAAATGTTTAGCCACGATTTGTAATTGTTTAAATCAAATTAGAAAACAATTTAGAACTACTTAATATCTTTTATTATTTATAAGATAAGTTTAAAAACATTTTAAACTACTAGAAGCCACTCAGAACTTGTTTAAAAACACTTGGAAGTTTTCAGGACTATTTGAACCGTTAAAAATTCGTTAAAACATGTTTAGAATTTATTTAAAAGAATTTCAACTTACTAAAATTATTTAGAATCTTTTTAGAACTAGTTTCAAACCGTTTAGAATATGTCTTATATTTTTCAGAATTTTTCTAAACTGTTTATGACAAATTAAAAACTTTTAAGTGTACTTAAAAAAATTTAAAACCTTTTTTAAACTACTTAAAACTATTTAGAACTACTTGCAACCGTTTATAACTTGTTAAAACTAGTAACAACTTGTTTTAAACTGTTAAGAACTTATTAGAGTCTCTTTAAACTGTTCAAAACTACTTAGAACCATTAAAAACTTATTAAAAACAGTTTAGAACTTGTTTAAAACGACTTTAAACTTGTTTTAAACTGTTTATAAGTAGATAAGTCAATTTAAAACTTCAATAACTGTTTAGATCATCTTTCAAACAATTGAAAACTACTTAAAACCTTTTGGAACTTGTTTAAAACCATTCAGAACTGTTCAGAACAACTTAAACCTGTTTTTAACTTTTTAAAAACTGTTTAGAACTAGTTTAAAGTTGTTTGAAACCATTTTGAGCTTGTTAAAAACTGTTTTTAAGTAACTATAAGACAATATAAAACTTCATTAACTGTTTATATCATTGTTTAAACCATTCAAATCTACTTAATACCTTTTAGAACTTGTTTAAAACCATTCAAAACTGTTTCGAACAACTTAAAACCGTTTATAACTTGTATAAACAATAAAGAACTAGTTTAAAGTCGTCTCAAACTTGTTTAAAAATAGTTAGCCACCGAAAACAGTTCAGTACATATTTAAAACTGTTAAATTCTACTTTAAACTGGTTTGTAATAGTTTATAACTTATTTGAAATTGTTTAAAACCTGAAATGACTTTCTTAACTCTACCAAAACCACATTTCCGAATCACAGTTACCTAATTTTGGTCACTGGTTCATTCTTCAAAAAGCACCAAATTAAAAATCATCCAGTATTTGCAGCATGTTAAAAAGTAAACTATTTTACGATGATATAACGAAGCTGCAGTGATTCAATGTCATCACAAGAAACCAGGTTACGGGAAAGGGGAGACTGAAGCTAGGATGAAGTAGAAGTATTTAATCAAGCGTCTAAATAAACCAACGTTGAACGATGGGTGTTGGAGATTTCAGCCTGAAGAGCATGGCGATAAGGGTGCGTCATTATGAATGTGTGTGAGTTGAAGACAAGGTGACTCTAAGAAGGGTGAAATTACCTGCCTTGTCCTTACAATTTCTGAGCTCCCGCGCGAAAACTTTTGTCATCAAATCCTTAATCCCGTTATATCACACAAGCATCATTCACTCAAGATTAATATTTCATAAACTCAATTTGAATTCCCGATTATAAAAAAAAAAAAAAAATCCAATTCTGATTTTTGTATCGTGCTTAAAAGTTACTTGAGCCTTTCCCTAGATGCGGATGATTCTTGGCAATTTTCTGACTTCTTGAGAAGAGTAGAAAGGTCGTACTGCTTACACACGTCAAACAATTCGTGTTTAATTAATTCTACGCAGCCTGATAGCGCGAGTTTCGTTGTCAAAGCTTTGTTTCAGAAAAGGGTGGCGGCAATCTCACTCCATAGAATATAGCAAAATGTACTAGATCCCCTTTCGACCCAGAGATAAGCAGTTTCACAAAGATAACTCCGAAGAATAACATTTTTAGGCTCTAACAATTGTTTAGTCGATTTTCGCCGAGTCGGTAATTGTTTAGCGATAAATCTATCGATTCTGATATTGATTCAATATGTGGAAAATTTACTATTGTGTCATTACTTTCGGGAACGTCTTAGGTAAAAATTAATCCAGGGAATAAGTGGTTTCAAAAAATAAATTCGAAGAATAACATTCTTTTAGGCTCTAAC
Source organism: Ganaspis brasiliensis (assembly GCA_037103525.1). Classification (NCBI taxonomy): domain Eukaryota; kingdom Metazoa; phylum Arthropoda; class Insecta; order Hymenoptera; family Figitidae; genus Ganaspis; species Ganaspis brasiliensis. The sequence continues at coordinate 4,811,103 of JAZKLR010000022.1, read as the reverse complement.
AATTGTTTAGTCGGTTTAGGCTGAGACGGTAATTGTTTAGAGACTAATCTATCGATTCCGAGATTGATCCAAGATGTGGAACGTTTTTTATTTGCGGCATTATGTTCGGTACTGTCTTAGGTTGAAAATTAATCCAGGGAATAAGCAGTTTCACAAAGATAGTTCCGAAGAGTAACATTTTTAGGAACTAACAATTGTTTAGTGGATTTTCGCCGAGTCGGTAATTGTTTAGAGATAAATCGATCGGTTCTGAGATTGATTAATTATATGGAAATTTTCCTATTTGTGTCATTAATTTCGGCAGTATCCTGGGTCAAAAATTAATCCAGGAAATAAAAAGTTTCACAAAGATAACTACGAAGAATAACACTTTTAGGATCTAACAATTGTTCAGTCGATTTTCGCCGAGTCGGTAATTGTTTAGAGACAAATCTATCGATTCTGAGATTGAATCAATATGTGGGAATTTTTCTATTTGCGTAATTATTTTCGGTACTCTTTTGGGTCAAAAATTAATCCATGGAATAAGCAGTTTTACGAAGATAACTCCGAAGAATAACATTTTTAGGCTCTAACAATTGTTTAGTAGATTTCCGCCAGTTCGGTAATTGTTTAGAGACAAATCTATTGATTCTGATATTGTTTCAATATGTGGGAATTTTCCTATTTGCGTCATTATTTTGGGTACTCTTTTGGGTCAAAAGTTAATCCAGGGAATAAACAATTTCACAAAGATTACTCCGGAGAAGAACATTTTTAGGCTCTAACAATTGTTTAGACGATTTTCACCAAATCGGTAATTGTTTAGAGACAATTCTATCCATTCTGATATTGATTCAATATGTCTTAGCGTCATTATTCTCTGTATTATCTTAAGGTCAAAAATTAATCCAGGGAATAACCTCCGGTCATGGAGTTTGTAAAAGTTTTCGGACTCAAAAAAGTTGATCAAAATTTTGTTTGCGTACAAGTTCGGATTGTATTTATAATTTTTAAGATACTAACGTACAAAGATGAATGGAATTTTTTCTGCGCTAGACTTCTAAAGATTTTATAAGTTCCATTTGACTAGAATTCCAGGACGTGTCTCCATTTCAAAGTGTCGAGGATAAGAGTCAAATGGCAAGCAGAGCAGAGCTCCCAAGACATATTGTGAGAGAAGAGACGCTACTTCAACTCGCATATTACAATTAGCTTCCTTATATATCTAATTAGTAAGATTCTTAGGTACACTAGGTCTTAGTATCTACCAAGTGAAAGACGACATTTGCGACCGGAGCTCTTGTTTCTTCACTGTTTCCCTCCCTATATCTTACCCTCTCTCTAATATAACTCTTATTTAGAAGAATACATGCAAAGTAGGAAAGGTACGCGTTATATTTCAAAACTCTGCTGAAAAATACAGCGAGATAAAATTTGAAGTAAGCCATATTTATTCTTCCCGGTGAATCTTTATGCGAAAAATCCTAACGGGAATCATTTTCCAATCGATTTTGATTTATATTCACCTGATCTTTATAAGTGCAATTTACAAGTGTACTTCATATTTTTAAAAATTACAAAAGCAGTGAATCTTGTAAGTATGAAATATATATGAATGTCATGTCCCAATGAAAATCTGAACAAGAACGTGGAATGGTGGAGACCTGCAGACGTTTAGCCGCCGGCCCGTACATTTTTAATTCAACTAAAATAATTATACTTTGAGAAGAACTGAGTGCTTTGACACGATGCAAAGGTTGCAATAAAAACATCCATCCGTATGAGCATTGCTCATCCGCCCAGTAAAATAGCTTGTTGGAGAAAAATGTAAAACCTGTCCAGTTGGAGACACATACATCTGAATTATAACGAGGTTCACTGAATTTCTTGGATCTCGAAAATGAATTTTCAAAAATTCCCGTCTCTAATAAGACTAATTTGTCAAACGGTAAAATCATTAAGATTTTTGTAATTTCCAGGTTTTTTCCCCGTGCTTGTAAACTCGGGTAATTAATTTGCTCTTCAGAATTTATCGCTCAAGATAACTTTCTATTGTTGAAGAATAAATTATCTTTTGAATCCCAAATTCACAATTCCACTTACCGAATACATTCTTAATTCCGCTATTTCATGTGTAAATACCTGATCCAGAATTCAATTTTCAAAATCCATATTTCTAAATCCTGGTTCCAAAAATTCCAGTTCATTCCAGATTCCGACGATTCACATTCGGTCATCCAGAATTCCACAATATCATTTACAGGCCTCATACTCAGTTTTGCAACAAAAAATAGTGTCAAAAGTGGCATAAACTGTTCAAAAAGGTGGCAAAATAGTGGCATATTTTTGTTGACAAATATATATCAATTCATTTATTTATTTAATCTTATTGTTGTAAAAATAACAAAAATTAATAATATTACTGTTTCTATTTTATAAAATATATTAAAAATACATTAATCAGGGTCACAAAAATTTCAGGTCCAAATATAAAATTATTTTAATAACTTTTTTGATATTTACAACAACAAAAGATATAAAATATTCAAATTAAATGAATAATAAAATATCAATCAGGGTATCGAGTGACTTTTGAAGAAAATTGAAGGCAGTTTAAAAAGGTTTCAAGGTCAAAAATAACTTTTTTTAAGTTTACTTTTGATGTAATATTTTTAATTTTAAGATTAATGTTGATCAACAATTTCGTACTAAAAACACAAAAAGAAATAATATATTCATATTATTTTTCATCAAATTCCATGACCAAATACAAACAATTAGCAACATTAACGCGCTCCCAAGGGCATGAGGAACTTTGCATTATTGTTAGTCATTTAAAACTTTAAATTTTTTCAAATGCAAAAACGATCCATTATCCGTAATAATGAAAATTACGAGAATAATTACAAAATTGAAGATAATATCTGAAAAATGAAAAAAAGAATTGACAATTAAAAACAAAATTCGATAAATGATTAGATTAATAGTCAACTGAAAAAAATAATTGAAATAATTAAACAAGTAATATTAAATTAGGAAATTCATAAACAAGAAAAAATTAAGAAAATTATAGGAATAATTGTTGTAAATAATTACAAATTAAACAACTGGATTGAAAATCGAAAAAAATTGAAGAATGAAGTTTATATTTAAAGAATATAATTGAAAATTGGAAAAAGTAATTAAAAAAGCTGAGAATTAAGGAATATAGAAGAAAATAATTAAAAACTGAAGAATGGAATTGAAATTTTAAGAAAATAATAAAAAAATGAAGAAATAAATTGAAAATTTAAGAATTAAATTCAAATTTGAAAAAATAATTGATAATTAAAAAAAGGTGAGAATCATTGAATATTGAATAAAAGAATTTAAAATTAAAGACTGCAATTTCAAATTAAAAAAGAATAATTGAGAAGTGAAGAAATAATTAAAACTTGAAGAATTAAATTAAAGATTAAGGAATTGAATTAAAATTTAAGGAAAATAAATAACAAATAAAAAAATTAGAAAACTGTCGAGAATGATCGACAACAGAAAAAATCATTTTCAAATTTAATGAATAATTATAAATTTTAAGAAAAATAATTATACATTCAAAAATTTGTAGAAAATAATTGAAAATTGCGAAAAAAATTAATAATTGAAAGATATAATTAAAAATCGAGCAGAATTAATGAAAAATTTAAGAAAATATTTGACAAATGACGAAAATAATAGACAATTATTGAAAACAAAATTCTAAAAAAGACTAGATTAATAGACAACAAAACAAAAAAATTGAAAAAATTGTAGGAAGTAATGATAAATTGTAAAAAATAATTAATAATTGAAAGAAATAATTGAGAAATGATGAGAATAATAATTGGAGAAAATATTAAAAATTAAAGAAATAAATTGAAGATTAAAGAATTAAATTTAAATTGTCAGAAAATAATTAATAATTAAAAGAACAATTACTAAATAAGTAAAATAATTAAATATTATAAGAAAAATACTTGACAATTGAGAGAAAAAGTAAAAAAAGTTCGAAAAATGACGAGATTAATCGATAATAGAACAAAATTATTGAAAAAATTAAAGAATAAGTATAAAATTAAAGGAAAATATTAAGTTGTCAATTAAAAATTGAAGAAAATTTTAGAAAAAATTTTAGATAATAAATGAAAATTGAAGAAGATAATTAAAGAATTGTATTGAAATTTCAAAAAAAAAAAAAAAAAATGATTGATAATTAGAAAAAGGCGAGAATTATTAAATATTGAATAAAGTAATTGAAAATTTAAGAAAATAATTGAGAATTGAAGAATATAATTGAAAATGGAGGAAATTCAACTTATTTCAAATAAAATATCACTGATAGAAATTAATTTATTAAAATTTCATGACAATTCCAGGTTTCCCAAGTTTTCCAAAACCGTGGCAACCGTGGGAATTTAATTTAAATTAAAAAAATATTAATTTACTTCATTTACAAAAGTTCTTGAATATTAATATTTTTCTTTTCTACTTTAACTGGACTAATGGAACATTATCAACCTGTCCATTTTTGAATTTTGTGTGATTTGTGATGTTTTAATAGTCTCCAATATTTTAAGGCTTATTTTAAGACTTAGAATTCTTATTTCCAATTATTTTAACCTAATAGTTACTTATTTTCAATTTTTCCCCGAAAATTATAAAATCTTCCCAACTAGTGGATTTATTTCGTAAAGTTTGGAAAAATTCCCTATTAAAAAAAAAATTGGAAATTATTCTTAAAGATTGGAAAAATTTCTAAACATAGTGGATTTTTTCCGAAAATTCGTGAATAAATCCCAGGAATTGGTGGAAAAATTCCAATGTTTGAAGAAAAACTATTTTTATCAAATCATTGGAATTTTTTTCCAAAAAATTGGAAAATCGTCTAAATGCGATGGATTTTTTCCCAGAAGTAAAAAATATAAATCCTAAGTCTAGATGAAAATATTTCCGTAGTTCAGAAAAATGGACTTATTCCAAAAAAATTCGGAAATTAGTCCTTAAGTCTAATAAAAAATGGGCAGCAGTCAAATACTTAGAGACTTATTAAACATCTGAGTTGAAAATAGTGCCTTTAGTGGCCCTTTTTTAAAAAAAAGTGTCATTAGTGGCATTTTTTTCAAAATAGTAGCTAAATAGTGGCATCAGCTGAAAAAAGTGGCAAAAAGTGTCAATAGTGGCATGAGTATTAGGCCTGCATTTACCTAATTACACTTTCAGCCCATTCCGCATTCCGATGATTCACATCCGAACATCCTGAATTACACAATTTCAGCTTTCCGTATTCCGCCCTTACACTTTTAATCCCGCTATTTTATGTCCAAATATCTATTCCAGAATTCAATTTCCCGATTCCAGATTTCTGAATCATGGTTCAATTTAAGAGAGAAATTTTCACTGACACAAACTCTAAAGAGGTTAAGAAAAAGGTCCAATAATCAGTTATGACTTTGGAAATATCGAGAGCGGAAGGCTTTCGTTTTTGGCAAAAACTATGATTTTTATGGGTTTTTCAAAAATTGCCCAGAGAAATTTTAGAATTTTGAGGAGTTTATTGCTAGTGTAGCCTTGTATTATATAATAATTATATAATTATAGGTCTAGAGAACATTTTTTTTATTTATACTGAATCAAAATTTATAATATTATAAGAAAAAATAATTCGTAATTTTTTACGTTATGTACTTCATTGCAATTAAAATTTTATAAGAAGTCAATAGTTTTAGATAATAAAAGATTTTCTACTCATAGAAATACAATTAGATAAAAAACTGCGATTTAGATTTTTTTTTAATGTGACCCTGTAAACAACGCAAGATAAGTTAAGTTTTTTTCTATCTTTACATATTCTATTCGTTTAATAAATTGAATTACATACAAATAACTTCGCATTTCTCCTAAAAATAATAAATAATTCTTGTAGTTTTTAGGTTGTTATATTTTCTTCTTTATTTATATCCAATTAACAATTTTAATAATCTAAAATTTTTTTCTTGATTACGTTGTAATTGACATTTTACATTGCAACTTTTTTAAGTGTGAACTTAGGTCTAGGCAAAGAAGAAGAATTAATTAATTAAATGTTGCGCTCCTCCGAATCCTGATCCTGAGCCTCAAACAGTTGCTGGTAGCTTTTGTGCCCTTTTCCTTGATCTGTAAATAAGATGCATTCATATTGGTAATTGGTATGGCTATTCTTCAAATGCATAAAATCTTTATAAATTATAAATGTAAAAACGAGTATTTCTTCCAATTAGGCAAATTTTTGTCTCTTCATATTTTTTCCCTCATAATAGGGATAACATACTTTGAAAATATCAAACTGAAAAAATTAAACAAAATCCGAAAAATGTGCACTGTAGATGAAATTTATAAAGAAAATGTATCTTATCACAAAGTTTTGTCTACAGAGAGACCGGCTGACGGACAAACAGATAGACATTTGTGAATTCAGAAACTGTTTGACTTTTTTATGCAAAGAAAACAACAACAGGTCTCTCGTTTTTCAAACAAACAAACGTTTTGAAAAGGACAAACAACTTCTGATTCCTTTCCTGCTCAGTTCTCACAGACAGACAGATAGACAGATATTTTTGTAAAGCCATTTTTGGAATAAGTAAATCTCAAAAATCTAATAAAGTACAAAAAAAAATTTAAACACAAAACGAATCTAGAAAACTAGAATAGATTTACCATTTGACAGTTTTACTAAGATATAATCGAAAATAGCATTTTCAAAATATGAATTAGGAGAAATTAATTTTTCAATAATGGAAGAATATTAAAAACAGTACCACATACAATTCAAAGGTTATTTCGCGTTCCCTTTGACGTCTTCTTTCAAACTGTAAAAGAAATAAAATAATTATTATTCAAGCGTCATACATATATATATATAATAAATACGAAAAGAAGTTTAAAAATTTACTAAATTCAAAAGTATACAATTTTCTAAAATATGAACCACATATACATTTATATATTCTCAAATTTAGAAAATACATCTTTTTCGCTGTAAAACAATTTTGAAAAATTTCAAATCAATGCCTTCTTTGGTGTAGGCTTTTAATAAAATTTTTTAAACGATCTTAAGCTTAAACCAAAGATATCGATTTGAAATTTTGGAAATTGTTTTAGAAAGTCATTAGGTGTGTCATGAATCTTTGTTTTATTAATAATTTGAAAAAAAATATTCTGATTAATACAGGTCGCTTGAAAATCTTAAAAATGATTGCGTAATAATTATAAAACGGAAATTTATTTTCTCTGCGGTAAAAAATTTTATTTTTTTCCTTATCATAAAATATAAGTATCAGTATAGTTACCAAGTTCACTATTTCACTGTCTTGATTATTATTTATGAGTCCCTGGAATAAATAAAATATACGTTCTATTTTAATTTAATTTATCAAGAAAATAATTTACATCGTTTAACATAAATTATTGCAAAATAAAGAAATACTTTTGATCCAAAATTTGCGAAAAATTAATTTTCCGATTATTATTTCTCTAGTTCACTGTTAAATATTTTCGAAATATTTCCTAAGATGCAGTAGGAAGTATTTCATGTAATCAGCAAGATTTTATAATTTTCTAAAGTTTTCAAAATTTTTCATTTTGCTTCCAAATAAGCAAAATAATTTGCTTCCTCATAGACAAAGCAATAAATTAATAATATAAAAGTTTATTGGAGAATTCATTAAAAAAAAATTGTTTAATGCAAAAAAAATGGATATAGGTCAATCGATTCGTTTTGAGATAAGGATTATAATTTTTGTGTTCATTAATTTGTATTTTTATCATGGAAAAAATTTTTATTGATAAAAAAGGTGCTCAAAAAAATTTGATAGGGTATTTTCAAAAATCCCCATGTCCAAATTTAGATATTCATGAGCTTAATAATTTATCCAAATTTTATTGAAATTCATTCACACTTTCTCAATCTGAATTAGTGGTTTTCTACTAATGAATTAGCGAAAAGTGAGCTACTATTAAAATAGTAAGAATTTTACTAATTCTTAGTAGAAAACTACTAATAATTAGTAGATAACTACTAATTTTGTAGTAGAAAACTACTAATTAAATTAGTAAAAAAATCTACTTTTTTTAAAAGTAAAGTTTCACTATTTCAGTTAGTAGTTTTCTACTATATGAATTAGAGAAAAATGAGCCATGAATTTTACTAATAGATAGTAGAAAACTACTAATTCAGATTTAGAGAGCATGTTGTCGAGATATCCTAGCGACAAAAAACACTATAATAAGAGAAAAGAAATGAAAAGAGATAAACATCATTCGAAATTAAAGAGAATAATTTTTAATCAAAGAGAAATACCGTCAAACGGGGCTATTACGGTACAAAAACTGCATTTTTTTGTATTCTATGCTTCACCAAAAATCAGAATTATATTCAAAATTTTTTTTAACTAACTAGTCACGTTGTTTACATGGTCTGAAAGTTTACTGTAAGTTTTACCATAAAAAAACATTTTTTCTTCGACTTATAAAAACTCAAAGTTTGTATTATAATAATTTCGCAGTCGGGGCTATTATGGTACAAAATTTATTTTTGTTTATAAAATAAAGAAAACATTTTATTTTTTGCATTAAACTATGTGGGAACCTTTTAAAAGATATCCCAGAGACAAATTTTTTATAAATCGTCAAATAGTAATTATTATTATGGAAATTATTTATGAAAATATAAAGTTAAATAATGAAATTTGTCAAAATTTGTATTTTATGTTATTTTAATAATTAAACGACTTAATAATATTATAGCCTCGAAAATAGCATTTTCAATATATGAATTTAGAAAAATTATTTTTCAATATAATGCAAGAATATTTTAAACAGAACCTACCTTGTCTGCATCCTTACAAATGTTTTCTAGGTTCGTAAGGGTTGAATAATACTGTCAAAGATACAAACTAATTATTATTCAAGCGCCAAATATAATACGAAAAGAAGTTTACAAATTTACTAAATTCAAAAGTATATACTTTTCTAAAATAAGTACCAAGTACCTATATATTTCTAAATTTAGAAAATACATTTTTTCAGCGTAAAATAGTTTTAAAAAAATTCAAATCAATGCCTTCTTTGGTGTAAGCTTTTTACAAAAATGGTCAAACGTTATAAGCTTTATATGTTATAAGCTTAAGCTTATACCGAAGATATCGATTTGAAATCTTGGGAATTGTTTTAGAATGTCATAAGGTGTGTCACAAATCTTTGTTTCATTAATGATTTAAAGAAAAAATATTCTTATTAATATAGGTCGCATGGTCTTCATGTCCATTGCCGCCGATGTTCTTATGCGGCCAACATGAAATTGTTGGATGCTTTTTTAGAGCTACCTTTAAAGATGTTTTTTTTTACAAGGAACAGTGCTGTCGGACCACAAAAAGAGAATTCAAAAGAACTGCTTTTTGCATTCTACCTGCTAACAAATTGGCTTGACGTTCGCAGGTTGGGATCTTCTTCAGTTGGCTCACAAATGAAGCCTTCATCCCTCCTAAGCAGCCGAGAATTAAAACAATCAAATGGACTCCATATCCTGGATGCATTTTACTCAATTCGAATAAGAGCTCTTGATATTTGATCCGTTTCTCATCCTCCTTTTTAATGATGTTTCTGTCGGCAGAAGCCGAAAACTCAACTACATAAATGATCTTACTTTTATGATCTTGGAGGACCATATCAGGCTTGGTGGCACTGATATGATGAGTGGTGGGGAAAGAAAAATTCCAGTAGATCTTGCACTGGTCATTTTCTACAACGGATTCTTGATCCATTTGGGCATACGGCAGAATGGGCTCCTTATCTATACCGTACTGGTGACGAAGGTGGTAATACAAAACCTTCAGTGCAGCATTGTGTCTTTCTATATATCTGTTACATGCATAAATCGGACAGGCACTTAATATATGACTAAGTGTCTCCGGGTATTGTTTGCATGCACGACAGTTGGAATCGTCAACAGGTATATGCATCACACGGCTGCGGTACACCAAAGTATTAATCACTCCATCCTGACAAGCGAACAAAAATCCCTCTGTCTCCGATTTTAATCCAGCCGATTTAAGGAATGCAAAAGACAAACCTACAGACAATCCCATTTCTCTGACGATATTATAAAATTGTCCGTGAACAGGCTTACTAACATGTTTTTCTAAAAGAAGTACATGTTCTGCATTCTTTACATGTTTTTTGAGCATCAAAGGTGGTAATGACGCTATTCCATGTTCGGTATTATTTGTATCAAATCGAAGATTAAGTTCCTTTGCCGCTCTATTTGCCGCTTGATATAAAAATGCCCCATTATTTGCAACTTCATGATGATGTACAAATTGCATTAAAGGATCCGTACTATTCATCACTGAGCATGCCGCAGCCAGTACAATACGGCGATGAAGACATTCTAAACTTAGTAACCCTCTTCCTCCCTGATCTCGTGGAAGGTATATTCGAGTTACGGAAGACCTTGGATGATGGCATCGATGTATTGTCATCATCTTGCGCGTTTGTCTATCCAGTATCTTCAGCTCATCCACATTCCATTTAACAGCCCCAAATGTGTAGAGTATTAAAGGAATGGCTAATACATTTGTGGCCTGTATCTTATTCTTCCCTGATAATTCGGATGACCAAATTTTTCTGAGAAGACCTCGATATTTAATTTGGAGTTGATCTTTAAGCCCACGCACGTCTTGAGTTTCCGATTGTGGAATTCCAAGATATGCGTAAGTTTCTCCTTGACCAAGATGATGAATGGTGTTGCCACCAATAAGCTGAAGATCGTCTAAATCGCCTGATGTTTCAGATGTTTCCAGTCTTCCTCTATTCATATGGACAACAGCACATTTATCAAGTCCAAAGCTCATTCCAATTGCACTGGAATACTTGGCCACTGCAAACACTAGAATTTTTAATGCTTCCTTACTGGAGCCATAGAGCTTAAGATCGTCCATGTAAAACAGGTGGTTAATCTTGTGAACTCTATGTCTTGGTTTGCCACACAAGTATCCAGAGTGTTTTTCACGAAGCACAACAGACAGAGGCAAGAGGGAGATACAAAACAATAGAGGACTAAGAGAGTCGCCTTGGAAAACTCCTCTTTTGTAGATGATGACGTCAGTCATCACCTGTTGCTTGTTTGATGTTAATACAAACCTTGTTCTCCATAAAAGCATAAGCTCTCTCAAGCATCTCACTATGTCTGGATGTACCGCAAGACATTCAAGAAGCTTAATAATAAGCTCATGACTGGTGGAATCAAACGCCTTACGGTAGTCAATCCAAGCCATGGACAAGTTTCGTCGATAAAATATCGAGTCTTGGGTGACACACCTATCAATCAGTAGGTTCTCCCTACAACCTGCCAGACCTCTCTTGCATCCTCGTTGTTCGCCTATTGTACTCCATACTGGTTGAATAGATGACAAAATTCTTTCCTTAAGGATACCAGTAAATAGCTTGTAGCAGGTGTTAAGACAAGCTATTGGTCTGTAATTCTTTGGACAAGTCAAATCTCCACATTTTGGCAATAGTACCGTACGTCCATCCACCAACCACTGTGGTACGGGATGTTCTCCGTTGAGAAAAGTTGAGAATAGGCGGGCCAGGTGTTGGTGTGTTGAAGTAAACTTCTTCCACCACATGTTGTTAATTTTATCCGGCCCAGGCGCTGAAAAGTTTTTAGTTTTAGCAATTACATTTCTCACTTCCTCCTTAGTAATTGATGGGCATTCCTCCGCATGATGGTCAAGCCCTTGTCTAAGACAAAAGCTACGGAAAAGAGGCAAAGAAGCGTCTTCTTCATTCAACGAATATGAGGTTTCATAGATGTTTTTCCAGAAGTTTTCGATCTCTTCGCGACATGGTGGTCTGTCAACGACCGGCGATGTTATACCGAATAGGCGGGAAGGATTAGTTTCGAAAACATTATTTTGTTTTATCCACTTAACCCGACGTTCTAAACGTTCTCTTATGACTACAAGAGAACGTATCTTCTCAGTCCAATGCTGCTTAATGGTCTGCAGCTTAGATTTATTCAAAGTATGATGCAATCTTTTCAGAGATCGGGATATTTCTAACACTCTAGGTGTAAATCTCCGATTCGTCTCCAGATAAGCAATCACACTCTGAAGGTGAGAAGCATTCCGTCTAGCCACCCCAATTTTGAACTGAACCTGCCTAATTCTTTTACAGGTCTTGGCAACGCGTTCTGAAACAGATTTTCTGTTACTGTCACGAACCAAGGAAACTGCTTTTTCATAGACTGCACAGTTCAATGTCCAGAGATCTACATCCTCTGGAAGTAATGAGAGTTCTCTATTCGCTTCAGCCATTTTGTCCATTTTAATGGAAACCTTAAGATGGATTTTGGTTTCCCTTGCTCTTATGTTTACATACTCAACTGTCTGCAAAGGTGTTGTTGTGAGAACTGATGGTATGTTCTCAGAGGGTTCTTCTTGAAGAACTTCATGGCCTTTCCTTCGCAAAAAGGATACCTGATCTCGTAAGTACTGAGGTTTCATTTGTGCGTATTGGGGATGCATATTGCTCCATCGCTCATGAAGCCTCAACATGTAACCTCTTCGGTCCGGAGAGCTCTGTCGCCAACAGTCTAAGATGTCCCTTCGAAGTTGGTCCGTCCATTTTAAACGTGTACGAGTTTGTCCCTGGTCGAAGCCTGGTCGTTGCCTGGGTTCTATCCTATTGCCACTCCCAACTGAACCCTGGTCTCCATCCGAGAGAGACCCATTGTGGGTGGCGCTGCGCGTTACTGTGGTCGTAACCGCAAAAAACTCTGTGTGAGTGGTTAGCCCAACACAAAGTCGACAATTATATCGGGTGCCCACCCCTATCTGACGTTGGTCCGCCCCGGGTATTTGAATTGCCCGGTTCCACCCATATCTGGGAGGATTTCCCCTATCCGCCACCTGGGGAGGCGCTCGATTGAGATGTCAGAAACCCCATCTTAGATGCCACTCAAACACTTGGTCAAGTGGACCAAATATTTCCTTGGTGTTCGGAAGAGGGCATCTTACCTGACCTAGCCGGTCAGGCAATTCTGTGATATTCGGTAACGGACGTTACCATTTACCACAGATATATCGAGTGGTAGCAGAGTAATAATAATAATAATTTAATTATTATTATTATTATTATTATTATTATTTAAAACAATTTAATTGTTATTATTGCATAACAATTACAAAGAGGATTGAAAGGATTGGAAGAAAATTTATTTTCAGAACAGTAAAAATGAATCTTTTTTCTTATCATAAAATATAAGCATTAATATAGTTACCAAGTCAAGAATATCTTCTAATAGTCTTTCTGTTTCGTATTTCTGAAATAAATGAATTGCGCGAATTTTTTGAAATTTAATTTATGGAGTTCTGTACTGCACTGTTAAAGTTATTTGAAATATTTCTTAAGATGTAGTAGGGAATATTTTATAAAATCAGCAAGATTTTATAAGCATTGAGTTTTTATTGTAAAATTTTTATTTCATTTAGAATGTCGTTTTTTAAAATCAAATTATTATTTTTATTCTTTAAATATTTTAAGCATAATAAGTAATGCAAAAATAGTTTTTTATACACAAAATAAATCTAGAAAAGTTTTATCATTTGACAGTTATACTAAAATAACATCAAAAAAAGCATTTTCAAAATAAGAATTAGGCAAAATTAATTTTCAATAAGCAAGAGTATTATAAACAGTACCTCTTTTATTTCGTTGAAAAGTTGTGCATGACTTCTAATGCTTGAATTATACTGTCAAAGAAAGAAACTGTTTATTAATTTAACTGGAAACGACTCTCTACATTTCTTGGAGTGAGCTTCCACTCCACTGAGAGTGGAAATTGAGCCACTTCAATCAGAGTGAAAGACATACTCTAAAAGAGTGAGATCTCACTCCTAAAGAGAGAACTTTCACTTCAATTTGAGTGAAAAGTCACTACAAAATTACAGTGAAAGTTCACTTTTTGTTTAGAGTGAAAAATTCACTCTATAAGAATCAGTTCACACTCTTTGAAAGTGGGGTTTTCACTCTAATTGGAGTGGCTTAATTTTTAGTCTTCATGGAGTGAAAACTAACTCCAAAAAATTTAGCGAGGAAGTTTAAAAATTTACTAAATTCAAAAGTATACAATTCTCGAAAATAAGAACCAAGTATACATTCTTAATTTTAAAAAATACATTTTTTTGGGATAAAACAGTTTTAAAAAAATTAAAAACAATACCTTATTTGATGTATGCTTTCTTTAAAATTTTTTAAACAAACTTACTCTGTAAATTTCTTGGAGTGAGTTTTCACTCCACAAAGAGTGAAAACTGAGCCACTCCTAGCAAAAAGTGAACTCTCACTCTAATTTTAGAGTGAACTTTTACTCACAAAAATTTATTTTCACTACGATTAAAAATTTTTTTTTTCTTATCATAAAATATAAGTATAAGTATAGTTACCATGTTCACTATATCATAAGGACTTATACTATTCCTGAGTATCTGGAATAAATAAAATGAACTTTTTTTTTAATTATATTTATGAAGAAAATAATTTACATCGTGTAAAAAAAATATTGCAAAAGAAGAAACACCTTTGAATCAAACTTTGTGAAAATTTAATTTTCCAATTATAAAAAAATATTAGTAACAATATAACTTTCTTTTTAAAGATCCTGATTTACTTCTTGTTCTGTACTTCACTGTTAAAGTTTTTTAAAATATTTTTTACGATGTAGTAGGAAATATTTTATAAAATCAACAAGCTTTTGAGTCAAATCACGCCAAGTGGGCACCCATTCGGACCTTTTTCAACCGATTTTGATGAAACTTGGAAGAATTGTTGTACCAATAGGATACATTAAATTTGAAAAATATGGTTCATAAGTATGAACGGGTTGCCTAGATACAGGGGGTCAAATTTGATTTTTTTTTCGAAACGGTAATTTTCAAAAATTTTTAGCTCCAAAAATATTGATCGTAGAAAAAAATGTCCTGAATATTTTTTGTAGCACATTAGTTGTAGTTTCCAAAAAAAATTAGTATTACTAGAAAAAATTTTTTTTTGTTTTAAACATTATTAATTATTTTAAACAATTAAGTTTTTTTATGCTTTCTCCATCCTCATAAACATCTTCTTTTACATAAAAAAGTGTATTGGATATTTAAGTATTGAAATCAATAATAAAATTTAACTGCCCGACTTTTGCATAAAAACAATCACAATTTGTTTATTGTGGTACGCGACGGTTATGCTGTATTACCTGATGGCGCGTAACCTCGTAATGGTGCTAGGCAAAAGTTGGATTTATTATTGGTTTTCGATTAATTATATTCATGAAAAACTAAAAGAAGCTTATAATTTCAAATTAATAAAGACTGCATTTCGTAAGAAAATTATAATAATACATTTATTAATAGTTATTAATTTACATTTAAAATAAGGTTAAAATGGTTTTAACCATTTTAAATTTCGAAATTTTAACGATATAAAGAATGAAAAATGAACATTCTAACAATTTTTTTAAAAAAAACAGAAAATCTAAAAATTGCTTGAAAAAGTAGATATATCAATTTATGATTAAAATAATCAAAATAGAAAAACGAATTGAAAAAAAAATGAAAATGACTATTTTTTAAAAAATTGATAATTGCAATTTTTTTGAATCGCATAAGTTTGAAAAAATATAAACTTTTTATAGGTAAATGGATCCTTTTTAATTTAAAGAATAGCATTTTTAATATATAAAGTTGAATTTAAAAAATAAAACAAAAATGTTAACAAAAAGTCAAGTTTTGATTCTTTAATCAAATTCCGAATATCAACTTTAAAAATTATTGAAGAAAAACAGGATTTAGATTGAAATGTTTTGTTTGTTTTAACGAATTAGCGAAATTTTTTTAAAAATCGTTAAACACCCTAAGTTTACTGATTAATTTAGAAAATTTTAAGCCTTAATTAAATAAAATAAATGGGTAAAGAATTAAAAAAAACAACTCGTTTTTCAAAAACAGGGTGGCCACAAAACTCAATTTACAAATTTCCCTGACTTTTTCCTGACATAAAATTTTTATTATAAATAATAAACAAACAGCTAGGTAAAATAAATTAAAATTTTGCTATATTCTTAAAAGCAGGGCTGATAACAATCATGATCTTTTTTAAAAAATTTAAAAAATCCGATGTTTTTTTTATGTCAATCAAAAATTGATTTTCTTAAAATATAATCAGTAAAATCTCTTAATGTTTATTTTCAAAGAGTTTATTAAATAAATAAAGAAAAAATTAAAAAACAACACAAGAATGAAACAGTAACATAAAAATATATATATAAAAAAGAGTAGAAACACTTTTAAAAAATTAAATTATTTACTGACATTTTTTTAAAATTAAAATAATAAATAAGAAGATAATTAAAAAAAAAACGGCAAAACATATTACTAAAGAGAACAAAATTTTAAAATTAAAACAATTAGAGAATTATTTTACAAATTAAATAAAAAAAAATGAGTACAATTTTGGAAAATTTTAAAATATTGAAAAAGAAAAGAAATTCTATGCAATAGAAGAACGATGTTAACATGAGAATATTTAATACAAGATTAAATTTACATAATATAAAATAATAGAATAAAAGCTTTCAAAAAAGTAGTAAATTGAGAAATTTAAAAAATAAAGAAAAAAGCATGAAATAAATGTTTTAAAAAATTCGTAATTATAAAATAAAAACTAAATAATTTAAAAGAAGGAGAAATGATAACAAAAATTAAAGAATTAATTAAAACGCAAGGAAGGACTAAAAAAATAGTGAAACATAAAGAAAATTAAATAAATAGGAATAAAAATGGAGAAATATTCTTTTCCTTAATCTAACAAACTGTAAAAAAATGTAAAAAGTACAAAAAAACGTAACATTTTCTCTGAAGACCAGCATTTTGCTATTAAAAGCATCACCAAAAAACTGAAGCAAAATCGTTAAAATGTTGAAATCTTATAATATTCAAAACCACACGGAAAAAAAGTACAACTGTATCAGTCGAACTTTTCTGCAGAATAGCTAAACATTTAGCCAAAAACGAACGAGCGATATTGCCAATATCATTGTTTTGGCGAAATTGAAAATCGCAGCTCAATTTTTCCATATTAGGGAAAGTGTATTATTAATTTATATATATTTGTAACTTTAAAAGAAAGATAATGGAATTCTTTGATTGAAATATTCTAAATGTACAGCTAGAAACTTGATTTTTGTAAATAGTTAAAAAAAAAGCAAATGAATATGTTTAAGCAATTATACTTAATTTTATAAAAGGTTATTTAAAATTGTGTTTATGAAGAGTCAGCGGCCAAGGGGCTCAATTGCAGAATACTCATCTGATCTCATTTCATCTTATCTCACTGCCTTTTAAAATTTTAATTGTTTTGACAATTTCAGCTTTAAATATTCTCGTGGTTAGGTGATGCTTACTTTTCTTTTATCACATAATAAATATTGAAATTTTTATTAAAACATTATATAATTAATAAAAGTGTTATAATTATCTTTACCGAAATACTGTGAAATGATAGTGACGTATAAATAGGAATCAAGAAGGACTGATGTGAATACGAATAAATATAATTTGACAAAATTATAATTCTGTATTTGTATTTCTATTTTCAAAATAATAAATAAATTTAAATATGTATTTAGTTTTGTCATTAATATGTAATTTAAGTTTAAATTGATATGATTTTCATTTCAATTAATTTTATTAAAAGTAGGGTTATTAAAATTTTAAATAAACTTGATAAGTTTTCAATACCACAATATATATTATTTAATAAAGGTTTTTTTAAGGTTCAAAAATTGAATTTTAAATTTCCGTTTTACGTTTTCCTTTTCATTATATACCTATTAAAAATTCAAAAGAAACTTATTATATACAAAACTATATAATATTATATTATTATATACAAAATAGGTTTAAGTATGTACTTAAACCTAAATTAAATTTATCAATAAAATAAAATATTATAATTTTTTAGTTTTAAATATTTTATTATTGTTATTTTTTAAAATTAAATCATATGATTCGTTGATTACAGAGTTAATAATACTTTTATGTTTGTAAATAAAAAATATAGGTTATTTTAATAAACTTTAAAATAATAGAAGCCATTTATCACTTTATGAAAATAATATTAATTTAGATTCTAATTAATAATTAATATCAATTGATAAAACTAAATATATTTAGATGTATTTATTGTTTATTCAAGAAATGCACAATTATAATTTTATTAACTTATTTCTCTTTGTTTATATTTCTTCTTCTTTCCTCTTTTCACTTCACTAGTTTTCACTAATTTTGCTCTAGATAGGTAAATCATACTAATGTTTTCGTTTAATTAATTTTTAAATAAAAATTAATATTTTTATTATTAGGTTAAATAAAAATAACCACGAGAATGTTTAAATCTGAAACTGTCAGTTTTTGATTGTTTATTTTTTTCGAAGATTTTCACTATCGCCAAATCACTAAAGTGTGTATTCAAGAAGTTGACTATACCTACAGCTGACCTAAAGTTGCGTTTCGCTGATATATTTAAACAGTTTTTCTATTTTGGTTATTTAAGAGGAATACCTAATTTACTAAAATACGAAATTTCGAATTTCAGCAATAACAAAATAAGTGCCAATTTATCAAAATAGTTGACTAAAAGCAGCAGAATTATTTATATAAATTAGCAGTACATTTTCTTATTATAGCTTTATTTCCAAATTCAGTGGTTCGCCACGCTAGATTTTTTTCATTTTAATCTTATTTAAAATGCAAATTTATTTATAACTATTAATAAATCGTTAAATTTTCGAAATCTTATAATGTTCAGAACCTACTTTAATCTTATTTTAAATGCAAATTAATGACTATTAATAAATCGTTAAAATTTCGAAATTTAAAATGGTTAAAACCATTTTGACCTTATTTTAAATGTAAATTAATAACTATTAATAAATGTATTATTATAATTTTCTTACGAAATGCAGTCTTTATTAATTTGAAACTATAAGCTTCTTTTAGTTTTTCATGAATATAATTAATCGAAAACCAATAATAAATCCAACTTTTGCCTAGCACCATTACGAGGTTACGCGCCATCAGGTAATACAGCATAACCGTCGCGTACCACAATAAACAAATTGTGATTGTTTTTATGCAAAAGTCGGGCAGTTAAATTTTATTATTGATTTCAATACTTAAATATCCAATACACTTTTTTATGTAAAAGAAGATGTTTATGAGCATGGAGAAAGCATAAAAAAACTTAATTGTTTAAAACAATTAATAATGTTTAAAACAAAAAATAAAATTTTCTGGTAATACTAATTTTTTTTGGAAACTACAACTAATGTGCTACAAAAAATGTTCAGGACATTTTTTTCTACGAACAATATTTTTAAAGCTAAAAAATTTTGAAAATTACCGTTTCGAAAAAAAAATCAACTTTGACCTCCTGTATCTAGGCAACCCGTTCATATTTATGAACCATATTTTACAAATTTAATGTATCCTATTGGTACAACAATAAATCCAAGTTTCATCAAAATCGGTTGAAAAAAGTCCGAAGGGGTGCCCACTTGGCGTGATTTGACTCTCTTATAAGTATTGTTTCTTATTGTAGAATTTTAATTTTATTTAGAATGCCGTTGTTTTAAAATTTTTTTTTAATATTAAATTATTATTTTAATTCTTTTCCATTAATTATTTTAAGCATAATAGGTAATGCAAAAATAATTTTTTAAACACAAAATAGGTCAAGAAAAGTTTAACCATTTGACAATTATACTAAAATAACCTCGAAAATAGCAATTTCATAATAGGAATTAGGGAAAATTAAATATCAATAAGCAAGAACATTATAAACAGTACCTCCTCTTTTATTATCTTGAAAATTAGAACTTGACTGCTCGTGATTGAATTACACTGTCAAAAATAGAGACTAATTATTAATATAATACGAAAAAACTCTGTCTAAATTTCTTTCACTGCTCTGAGATTGAAAATCGAGCCACTTCAATCAGAGAGAAAAACCTACTCTAAAAGAGTGAGATATCACTCTTGAAAAGAGAACTTTCACTTCAATTTAAGTGAAAAGTCACTGCAAAATTAGAGTGTAAGTTCACTTTTTGTTTGGAGTGACAAATTCACTCTATAAGGGTGAGTTCTCACTCTTTTAAAGTGGGTTTCTCACTCTGATTAAAGTGGCTCAAATTAAACTCTTCGTGGAGTGAAAACTCACTCCAAGAAATTTAGCGAAGAAGTTTAAAAATTTACTAAATTCAAAAGTATACAATTCTCCAAAATAAAAACCAATTAGGTATACATTCTTAATTTTAAAAGATAAATTTTTTTCGGTGTAAAACAGTTTAAAAAAAAATTCAAATCAATACCTTATTTGGTGTAGGCTTTCTTTAAAATATTTTTAACGAACTTACTCTGTAAATTTCTTAGAGTAAGCTTTCACTCCACGAAGAGTGAAAACTGAGCCACTACGAGCAAAAAGAGAACTCTCACTCTAATATCAGAGTGAACTTCTACTCACAAAAATTTATATTCACTACGATAAAATTTTTTTTTTCATATCATAAAATATAATTGTCAGTATAGTTACCAAGTTCTCCATTTCCTCACGTCTTTGAAGATGTATGTGTCCCTGGAATATATGAAATGCACGTTTTTTTTGTATTTAATTTATGGAGAAAATCATTAACATCGTTTAAAAAAAATTAATGCAAAATACAGAAACACTTTCGAATCAAAATTTGTCAAAAATTAAATATCCGATTATAAAAAAATATTAGTAACAACATAACTTTCTTTTTGAAGATCATGATTTGCTTCTTGTTCTGTACTTCACAGTTAAAGTTTTTTGAAATATTGTTTAAGATGTAGTAGGAAATATTTTATATAAGCAGCAAGATTTTATAAGTATTATATTTTAATTGTAAAATTTTTATTTTATTAACAATGGCGTTCTTTAAAAATGTTTTTTAATATCAAATTATTATTTTTATTCTTTTTCATTAAATATTTCAAACATAACAAGTCATGCAAAAATAGTTTTTTATACACAAAGTAAATCTAAAAAAAGTTTTATCATTTCACATTTATAATAAAATAACCTCAAAAATAGCAATTTCAAAATCAGAATTAGGAAAAATTATTTTTCAATAAGCAAGAATATTATAAACAATACCTGCTCTCTTATTGTCTTCAAAAGTTCTTCTTGACTTCTAATGGTTAAATTATACTGTCAAAGAAAGAAACTAATTATTAATATAATACGAAAAAACTCTTTCTAAATTTCTGGGAGTGAGCTTTCACTCCGCTGAGAGTGGAAATTGAGCCACTTCAATCAGAGAGAAAGACCTTCTCTAAAAGAGTAAGATCTCAGTCCTAAAGAGAGAACTTTCAATTCAATTTGAGTAAAAGTCACTACCAAATTAGAGTGAAAGTTCACTTTTTGTTTAAAATGAAAAATTCACTCTATAAGACTGAGTTCTCACTCTTTTAAAGTGGGTTTCTCACACTGATTGGAGTGGATCAATTTTCACTCTTCGTGGAGTGAAAACTCAATCCAGTAAATTTAACGAGGAAGTTTAAAAATTTACTAAATTTAAAAGTATACAATTCCTTAAAATATTCACTCCACGAAGAGTGAAAACTGACACACTCCTAGCTAAAACTGAACTTTCACTCTAATTTTAAAGTGTACTTCTACTCACGAAAACTGGTTTTCAATAAAATAAAAAAAACTTTTTTCTCTTATCACAATATATAAGTATCAGTATAGTTACCACGTTCATTATTTCCTCATATTGACTTGAATTCATGAATCCCTGGAATAAATTAAAAGCACGTTTTTTTAAATTTAATTTATAACGGAAATAATTTACATCATTAAAAAAATTAATGCAAAATAAAGAAACTCTTTTGAATCAAAAATTTTGAAAAATTAATTTACCAATTATAAAAAAATATTAGCAACAATGTAACTTTCTTTTTGGAGATTATGATATGCTTCTTGTTCTGTACTTCACTGTTAAAGTTTTTTGAAATATTTCTTAAGAAAGATTTTATAAGTATTGTTTTTTTATTGTAAAAATTTATTTTGTTTAGAATGTCGTTTTTTTAAAAATGTTTTTTATTATCAAATTATTATTTTTATTCTTTTCCATAAATTATTTCAAACATGATAAGTAATGCAAAAATAGTTTTTTATACACAAAATAAATCTAGAAAAGTTTTACCATTTGACATTAATACTAAAACTAGCGTAATGAACCTCGCTCGCTAACGCTCGCTCGGTGATTATTATTAATTTAATTGTTTATTGATGTGGGCATTTCATAAAATATTAGTGAACTTATTGTTCATTGAATGTTTAATATTTTTTTTACAAATTTTTTATATTTTAATAATTTTTATTGTCATGTTTTATTATTATAAAAATTTTTAAAAATTAATTATCATATTAACGTGGGGGTATGGTCTCACGGGCGAAAAAAAATACCTTTTAAACTATTTTTTTTACAAAACTACTAAATATTTTTAAATGATTTTATTGTTACATTATTTTGTAACATTTGAAGTGAGTTCTCACTTAAAAGAAAAAAAAAAAAATATTTGAAATTAAAGGACTTGCAGCCACTAGATGTAGACTATGTCAAAAATTGAGTCTGTTGCGGTGACCCTAATTAAAAATAGTGGAAAATCAGCGCCAACTGATAGTAAAATTATTAATAATTAGTAATTAACTAAATATACAGTCCCAAGCTGCGCCTTACTGATTACATATATATTGAATACTAAATAATAATGGCTGCGTTTTCAATAAAAAATAAATCAAAAAAATATAAACTGCAAAAGACAGCGCTCAATAAATAAAAAAAGACTACAATGAAAATGATAATAATTAATTGTAATATATATTTTCAGTGGCTGCGTCTAAATAAAAGTATACATGTTACGAATATTATACAAAAGGAAAAGTATACACTGTTTTTAAAAAAAGATATGAAAAGTAATTAACAGTGTTATTATATAAAGTCCAAATATCTTGAATTAAAATAAATCAATTGAGGCAGCGCCTAAAAATAAATAATTTTATAAACATATTTTAAAACTATAATTAATAATTATAAATGTGTTCGCATTTGAAAAAGTAGTCAATGACAACTGTTTAGTTAGCAAATTATAAATTATATTATATAAAATAAAAGTCTAAAAATATCCAGAAATCGATACATAATTTCCGTCAAAAAGATTATTAAAATAAAAATCAAAAAAAGGCAGCGCTACATATTAAGACTCCTTAAGGTTTTTTTAAAAATAAATCAAAAAGAATAAATAAAATTAAAAAACCATATACCTATACAAGGCGTCCACGTCGTGGGAGATGGGCAACATTGTATAAAAATATATATAATGGCTAACATTGGAAGGGTTTAAAAAGCAAAATATGCTTCACAAAGAATTTAATAAATGAAACTTAAAAACAATGTATTCACACAAAAAAATTATAAAATGTATTATTCCGAAAAACCAATTATTTCAAAATATAAGAAAAATATAAGAAAAATATACTTGAAGTAGGATACAAAATAAAAAATTAATCTTAAAAAACTAAAAAAAAAAAAAAAATTGCGCGTAGGTTTTTGTCGATTTAACACATGCAGAGCAGTTTTTTACTAACATTACACATGCGCAGTAGCTTTCTACAAACGTTAGGAATGCGCAGTGGTAAAAATCGTAACAAATATTGAATGTTTAACAATTTCAAAATGAACTGACATTAAAAAACATGTTAGCAAAAAAGTTTAATCCAATGTTTAAAACATATAATTTTAAAAACTAAATTGTACGCACAACATTTTACAAGTGGAGAAAAACGAAATTTTAATTTTCGTTGGACTTAAAAAAAAAAAAAACAATTTTAACCAATTATTTAAATAAAGGTACCTTTGCGCATGTGCACCTACCATGCTACAGTGTTACTCATGCGCAATAATAAAACGGATTTTTACTGTGCACTTATTAAAAAAAATATACTATATGTACTGAAAATTTACTTATCTGGTAAAGTACATCACTGCGCATGCGTAATTTTTAAATTTGATCAGAGCACATGTGTAACTATCAATGTGCATAATTGCGCATGTGTAACACCAATACAAAACAACTGCGCACGTGAAATGCTTGTTTTGTAGTGCGCACGTTTACACAGTTGTGGTGCACTACTGCGCATGTGCAACAATATGTTGTGCATAAAAAAATGTTCAGTTTAACATGCTTGACAAGAATAGTGCCAGTGCGCATTGTTACAAACCGTAATAACATGATAAAATGAACATTTTTGTAAGTTGCCTATTGGAAAAAGTAGGTGAACTTTGAAGTGTGTACGACGACGAACGAAGTTTTCTCGGTATCGTATTAATATAATAGAAGATAGCCTCGAAAATAGCATTTTCAAAATAAGAATTAGGAAAAATTAATTTTCAATAATCAAGAATATTATAAACAGTACCTGATTTCTCATTAGCTTCAAAGTTCTTCCTGGAATTATTGTATTGGTTGAATTATACTGTCAAAAAAAGAAACTAATTATTAATATAATGCAAAAAAAACTCTCTATAAATTTCTTGGAGAAAGATTTCACTGTTCTGAAAGTGGAAATTAAGCGACTTCAATCAGAGAAGAAGACCTACTCTAAAAGAGTGAGATCTAACTCCTAAATAGAGAACTTTCACTTCAATTTGAGTGAAAAGTTACTACAAAATTAGAGTGAAAGTTCACTTTTTGTTTGGAGTGAAAAATTCAATCTATAAGAGTGAGTTCTCACTTTTTTAAAGTAGGTTTATCACTCTTAATGGAGTGGCTCAATTTTCACGCTTCGTGGAGTGAAAACTCCCTCCAAAAAATTTGTCGAGGAAGTTTAAAAAGTTAAATTTAAAATTTACAATTCTCTAAAATAAGAACCATGTATTCATTCTTTTTTCAAAAAATACATTTTTGTCGTTGTAAAACAGTTTTAAAAACAACAAATCAATACCTTATTTGTTGTAGGCTTTGTTTAAAATTTTTTAAACGAACCTACTCTGCAAATTTCTTGTAGTAAGTTTTCACTCCACGAAGAGTGAAAACTGACACACTCCTAGCAAAAAGTAAACTTTCACTCTAACATTAAAGTGTACTTCTACTCACAAAAACTGATTTTCACTAAGATAAAAATTTTTTTTTTTCTCTCATCACAAAATATAAGTATCAGTATAGTTACCCCGTTCAATATATTCTCCACTTGACTTGAATTCATGTGTCCCTGGAATAAATCAAATGCACGTTTTTTTTTTAAATTTAATTTATAAAGAAAATAATTTACATCGTTTTAAAAAAATTAATGCAAAATAAAAAGACAGTTTTGAATCAAAATTTGTGGAAAATTAATTTTCTGATTATAGAAAAATTCTAGTAACAATATAACTTTCATTTTTGAGTTCATGATTTGCTTCTTGCTCTGTACTTCACAGTTAAAGTTTTTTGAAATATTTTTTAAGATGTAGTAGGAAATATTTTATATAAGCAGCAAGACTTTATAAGTATTATATATTTATTTTAAAATTTTTATTTTATTTACAATGTCGATTTTTAAAAATGTTTTTTAATACCAAATAATTATTTTTATTCTTTTCTATTAAATATTTTAAGCATAACAAGTCATACAAAAATAGTTTTTTATACACAAAGTAAATCTAAAAAAAGTTTTATCATTTCACATTTATAATAAAATAACCTCAAAAATAGCAATTTCAAAATCAGAATTAGGAAAAATTATTTTTCAATAAGCAAGAATATTATAAACAATACCTGCTCTCTTATTGTCTTCAAAAGTTCTTCTTGACTTCTAATGGTTAAATTATACTGTCAAAGAAAGAAACTAATTATTAATATAATACGAAAAAACTCTTTCTAAATTTCTGGGAGTGAGCTTTCACTCCGCTGAGAGTGGAAATTGAGCCACTTCAATCAGAGAGAAAGACCTTCTCTAAAAGAGTAAGATCTCACTCCTAAAGAGAGAACTTTCAATTCAATTTGAGTAAAAGTCACTACAAAATTAGAGTAAAAGTTCTCTTTTTGTTTAAAGTTAAAAATTCAATTTATAAGAGTTAGTTCTCACTCTTTTAGAGTGTGTTTCTCACACTGATTGGAGTGGGTCAATTTCCACTCTTCGTGGAGTGAAAACTAATCCAGAAGATTTAACGAGGAAGTTTAAAAATTAAATGAATTTAAAATTATACAATTCTCTAAAATAAGAACCAAGTATACATTCTTAATTTTAAAAAATAGATTTTTTTCGATGTAAAACAGTTTTAAGGGGGCAACCCTAGTTGAAGCGCGAAAAAATTGATCATTTTTATGAATTTTTTTTAGAAAAACTACTAACAATTTTAAATAAAACGATTTTTTGTCTAAAAATACAGAATTTAAAGTATGAATTCCGGTAAAAAAATTTTAAAAAAATTTAAAAATGGAGGTGTAATGCTCGATCTTGTTAAAGTCTTCATAGAAAATATGGTTTGCGGTGACCACAATTATAAAGAGTTGGTTTACTTGTGACACAAAATTTCTACGAATTTAGTTAAAGTAGAAGATAATCTAGTGCTTAATCGAAGGATTTAAAAAAAAAATCAATTTTTGACAAAATGGCAACCGCTCAAACTCTACTTTTCGATTTTCACTAAAAAAAAAATGATTTCCCACCAGTAAAAAGGAAAGTTTTTCATTTAAAAACAAATCCTTCGATTAAGTACTGGATTTTTATGTTTTAAAGAAGTCCACAAAATTTGAACAAAATCGGTTCAATAGTTTTTCATCAATAGTGGTCACCGACTTAAAAAAGATGTCTCACTCTAAAACACCTTCCGAGGCTCTTTTTTATGCTTTCTATCGTATTAAATTTTCACTGAATAACCTAAAAATATATTTATATATTGCTGAAATCATATACTTTGACAAAATGCAAAAAAAAGTGAATTGAGTTTTTGAAAAAAATAAGTAGGGTTGCCCCCTTAATAAAATCCAATTCAATACCTTATTTGGTGTAGGCTTTAATTAAAATTTTTAAAACGAACTTACTCTGCAAATTACTTGGAGTGATTTTTCACTCCACGAAGAGTGAAAACTGACCCCCTCCTAGCTAAAAGTGAACTTTCACTCTAATTTTGAAGTGTCCTTCTACTCACGAAAACTGATTTTCACTAATACAAATAAATTTTTTTTTCTTTTGTCACAAAATATAAGTATCATTATAGTTACCACGTTCACTATTTCCTCATATTGACTGGAATTCATTAATCCCTGGAATAAATTGAATGCACGTTTTTTTAAATTTAATTTATAAAGAAAATTATTTACATCATTAAAAAAAATTAATGCAAAATAAAGAAACACTTTTGAATCAAAAATGGTAAGAAAATAATTTATCAATTATAAAAAAATAATTGTCACAATATAACTTTCTTTTTGGAGATCATGATTTGCTTCTTCTTTTGTACTTCCCGTTAAAGTTTTTTGAAATATTTCTTAAGGTGTAGTAGGAAATATTTTATAAAATCAGCAAGATTTTATAAGTTTTGTTTTTTTATTGTAAAATTTTTATTTTGTTTAAAATGTCGTTTTTTTAAAAATGTTTTTATTATCAAATTATTATTTTTATTCTTTTCCATTAATTATTTCAAACATAATAAGTAATGCAAAAATAGTGTTTTATACACAAAATAAATCTAAAAAAGTTTTACCATTTGACATTTAAACTAAAATAGCCCCGAAAATAGCATTTTCAAAATAAGAATTAGGAAAAATTAATTTTTAATAAGCAAGAATATTATAAACAATACCTGCTGTCTCATTCTCTTCAAAAATTGTTTTGGAATTACTCTATTGGTGAAATTATACTGTCAAAGAAAGAAACTAAATATTAATATAATGCAAAAAACTCTCTCCAAATTTCTTGGAGTAAGCTTTTACTACTCTGAAAGTGGAAATTGAGCTACTTTAATCAGAGAAGAAGACCTACTCTAAAAGAGTAAGATCTCACTCCTAAAGAGAGAACTTTTACTTTAATTTAAGTGAAAAGTCACTACAAAGTTAAAGTGAAAGTTTACTTTATGTTTGGAGTTAAAAATTCAGTCTATAAGAGTGAGTTACCACTTTTTTAAAGTAGGTTTATCACTCTGATTGAAGAGGCTCAATTTTCACTCCTCGAGGAGTGAAAACTCCCTCCATGAAATTTATCGAGAAAGTTTAAAAAGTTACTTAATTCAAAAGTATACAATTCTTTAAAATAAGAACCATGTATTCATTCTTTATTTGAAAAAATACATTTTTTTCGTTGTAAAACAGTTTTAAAAAAATTCAAATCAATACTTTATTTGGTGTAGTCACGCCTTGCAAAAAGTGAACTCTCACTCTAATTTTAAAGTAAACTTCTCTTGACGACAATTGATTTTCACTACAATAAATAAAAATTTTTTTTTTCTTTTTACAAAATACATGTATTAGTATAGTTACCTGGTTTAACACTTTCTCGTATATATGAAAAATCATGAATCCCTAGAATAAATTAAATGCAGGTTTTTAAATTTAATTTATAACAAAAATAATTTACATTATTAAAAAAAATTAATGCAAAATAAAGAAACACTTTTGAATCAAAATTTGTGAAATATTAATTTTCTGATTATAGAAAAATTCTAGTAACAATATAACTTTCTTTTTTGAGATCATAATTTGCTTCTTGTTCTGTACTTCACAGTTAAAGTTTTTTGAAATATTTCTTAAGGTGTAGTAGGAAATATTTTATATAAGCAGCAAGATTTTATAGGTATTATATATTTATTGTAAAATTTTTATTTTATTTACAATGTCGTTCTTTAAAAATGTTTTATAATATCAAATTATTATTTTTATTCTTTTTCATTAAATATTTCAAACATAACAAGTCATGCAAAAATAGTTTTTTATACACAAAGTAAATCTAAAAAAGGTTTTACCATTTGAGAGTTATACTAAGCAAGAATATTATAAACAGTACCTCCTCTTTTATTATCTTGAAAATTAGATCTTCACGGCTCATGATTGAAATAGTCTGTCAAAAATAGAGACTAATTATTAATATAATACGAAAAAACTCTCTCTAAATTTCTTTCACTGCTCTGAGATTGAAAATCGAGCCACTTCAATCAGAGAGAAAAACCTACTCTAAAAGAGTGAGATCTCACTCCTAAAGAGAGAACTTTCATTTCAATTTGAGTGTAAAGTCACTACAAAATTAGAGTAAAAGTTCACTTTATGTTTGGAGTGAAAAATTCAGTCTATAAGAGTGAGGTCTTACTCTTTTAAAATGGGTTTCTCACACTGATTGGAGTGGCTCCATTTTTACTCTTCGTGGAGTGATAACTCAATACAGAAAATTTAACGAGGAAGTTTAAAAATTTACTAAATCTAAAAGTATACACTTCTCTAAAATATGAACCAAGTATACATTCTTAATTTTAAAAAATAGATTTGTTTCGGTGAAAAACAGTTTTAATAAAATTCAAGTCAATACCTTATTTGGTGTAGGCTTTTAGTAATATTTTTTAAACGAACTTACTCTGCAAATTTCTTGGAGTGAGTTTTCACTCCACGAAGAGTGAAAACTGACCCCCTCCTAGCTAAAACTGCTCTTTCACTCTAATTTTAAAGTGTACTTCTACTCACAAAAACTGATTTTCACTAATATGAAAAAAAAACTTTTTCTCTTATCACAAAATATAAGTATCTGTATAGTTACCACGTTCACTACTTCCTTAAATTGACTTAAATTCATGAATCCCTGGAATAAAGAAACACTTTTGAATAAAAAATTGTCAAAAATTAATTTATCGATTATAAAAAAATATTGGTAACAATATAACTTTCTTTTTGGAGATTATGATTTGCTTCTTATTCTGTACTTCAATGTTAAAGTTTTTTGAAATATTTCTCAAGATGTAGTAGGAAATATTTTATAAAATCAGCAAGATTTTATACGTATTGTTTTTTTTATTGTAAGATTTTTATTTTATTTAGAATGTCTTTTTTTAAAAATGTTTTCTAATATCAAATTTGTTTGAGATTGAAAAATTAACTAAGAATTTCTACTTTGTTGGCAGATGTATTCCATTTAAGGTATTAGTCGCGTAAAGGCTCCCGCAAAACTCCCGCAAAATAAAAAGTACAATAAATAAACTTTTATATCAACTCACTTGCTTCCTTGTGACCTCTTCTAATGTAATGTATGTAATTTTCCTGATTTTGAGTCATGTACTATAAGTTATCGTGATGTATTGCTGTCACATTTACGACATTTTTCAATTAAACCACATAAAAATTAAAAATTTTGAATTTTTAAATTATTGTATTTTATATTCGGCGTGGTTAATAAAGTTAATTTTTTTTTAAAGGATTTATATTATCTCAATGTGTAACTTAGTAGTTTTATTTGAAAATCTGACGACTTGTTTTCATATAAATGAATATAAAAGACATTTTTTACATGCATTTAGTGCTATTGCATGTAAAAGGTATGAACTTTGAATTTATATTTTGAAGCTCAGAAGTGGTCAAAATTGATAGGATAGATCTCATTTCATCGATAAATACCTCATGAATACAGATACAAAGTTTTAAAAAAATCTGACGAAAGTCATTTTACGCGACTAATACCTTAATTTAGTTTTGTCAAAAAAAAACATTTGCTAATTTAATAATTTACAATTTAAACGTGATCTTAGAGAGGTGCTTAAGATTAACTATAGGGGAAAGTGGGGCAAAACCGCTAAGCTGGGCAAAGACGTTTTTCAAAATATCTCCCTTACTTCTAGACCGTTTCAACTTATGTTTAAAGTTTATCATAATTGTAACTGGAGCCATTGTTTTATAAAAAAAAATCTTAAAAATATAAAATGCTTTAGCAAATATACCAAAAAAATCGTTTTTACAAGTTTGAGATGAAAATTTTATTGATCAAAACTAATAAATTTTAAATCTAAATGTGAATTCTAAACATTTTTAAATGTCACGTTCTAATAGAGTAATCATTTATCTACACAATCTCATTGGAATCCAGGTTTAATTTTCAATCTAAATATATAAAATTTTAAATTAAAAAAAGGTTTGTCGTTTGGGGCAAAGACGCTTCGAAAATATTTCATTAAAAACAATTGAATATTAAAAACTGCATTAGCATGTAATTTTAAATGATGCAAACTTCATGCTAATCAACTGTTATCTGCATTTTTCATCAAAACAATTAAGTATTTTTGTCTGTTTAATTTATTGTTATTATTATTATTATTTAATTATTAAATTATTAAATTATTTATTAGCGTTTACTACTAATTTAAAAAAAAATTATGAATTTTGAATATTAAATAAACCTTATTATTTAATCATATTTTCGCATGGTTATTTAAAAAACATTCTATTTTTGAAAAGTCGATAAAGTAGATTTTGAAACAAAATTAAAATCTGTTACTGGTTAGTTTTGATCGTGTCACAAACAAAAATGACTCCAATTGAATGTATAGTTAAAAATTTGTGCATCAATAAACTTAAAGATAGCGGTTTTGCCCCACCTTCCCCTACATATAACCTCATACATTTTAAAAATCTATAAAATTTATCCCTTTTTTGTATCTACTTCTTAGATGCAATTTGTCATAAATTTAAACCTTGCAATTCAGGTAAGGTCGTTACCAAAAGGTTAGGTCCAGCACCTCATTTTCATATTTTAGAAACGCCTGAAAATGTAGTCATTAACCAATGACAGTCCTTTTTCTTGTTAACCCCACTACCCAATTTTCTTAAATGCAGAAAGGGTATTTTTTAACAGATTGTAACGAGATTCGGAACTGAGAACATCTCTCAGTATCTTTGAATAAACAAATATTAGGTATTTAACATAATAACCGTGTCAATTTAATAATTAGCGTACCTTATTAATTCAATGTACGTGCAAGATAATTTATAACTATTCGGTTATAAATAACTTTTCAAATCGTTTACTAAAAAACAAAATTATTATTTTTATTCTTTTTCATTTAATATTTTAAGCATAACAAGTCATGCAAAAATAGTTTTTTATACACAAAATAAATCTAGAAATGTTTTACCATTTGACAGTTATACTAGAATATTCTTGAAAATAGCATTTTCAAAATAAGAATTAGGAAAAATTAATTTTCAGTAAGCAAGAATATTATTAACATTACCTCCTCTGTTAATGCCTTCGAATATTGTACTGGAATTAAACTATTAAAGAAAATATTCTGTCAAAGAAAGAAACTAATTATTAATATAATACGAAAAAAGTCTCTAAATTTCTTGGAGTAAGCCTTCACTGCTCTGAGATTGGAAATTGAGCCACTTCAGTCAGAGAGAAAGACCTACTCTAAAAGAGTGAGATCTCACTCCTAAAGAGAGAACTTTCACTTCAATTTGAGTGAAAGGTCACTACAAAATTAAAGTGAAAGTTTACTTTATGTTCGGAGTTAAAAATTCAGTCTATAAGAGTGAGTTATCACTTTTTTAAAGTAGGTTTATCACTCTGATTGAAGTGGCTCAATTTTCACTCCTCGAGGAGTGAAAACTCCCTCCAAGAAATTTATCGAGAAAGTTTAAAAAGTTACTTAATTCAAAAGTATACAATTCTCTAAAATAAGAACCATGTATTCATTCTTTATTTGAAAAAATACATTTTTTTCGTTGTAAAACAGTTTTAAAAAAATTCAAATCAATACTTTATTTGGTGTAGTCACGCCTTGCAAAAAGTGAACTCTCACTCTAATTTTAAAGTAAACTTCTCTTGTATTTAATTTATGGAGAAAATCATTAACATCGTTTAAAATAAATTAATGCAAAATACAGAAACACTTTTGAATGAAAATTTGTCAAAAATTAAATATCCGATTATAAAAAAATATTAGTAACAACATAACTTTCTTTTTGAAGATCATGATTTGCTTCTTGTTCTGTACTTCACGGTTAAAGTTTTTTGAAATATTGTTTAAGATGTAGTAGGAAATATTTTATATAAGCAGCAAGATTTTATAAGTATTATATTTTAATTGTAAAATTTTTATTTTATTAACAATGGCGTTCTTTAAAAATGTTTTTTAATATCAAATTATTATTTTTATTCTTTTTCATTAAATATTTCAAACATAACAAGTCATACAAAAATAGTTTTTTATACACAAAGTAAATCTAAAAAAAGTTTTATCATTTCACATTTATAATAAAATAACCTCGAAAATAGCAATTTCAAAATCAGAATTAGGAAAAATTATTTTTCAATAAGCAAGAATATTATAAACAATACCTGCTCTCTCATTGTCTTCAAAAGTTGTTCTTGACTTCTAATGGTTAAATTATACTGTCAAAGAAAGAAACTAATTATTAATATAATACGAAAAAACTCTTTCTAAATTTCTGGGAGTGAGCTTTCACTCCGCTGAGAGTGGAAATGGAGCCACTTCAATCAGAGAGAAAGACCTTCTCTAAAAGAGTAAGATCTCAGTCCTACCCGTGAAGAAATTTCCCTATCTAGAACTAGTCTAGACCGGTGACGGTGCACCCTACCGGGGCATCGTGGGGACCTCATGGGGCCCTGGTTGGGAAAGCGTGAATTCTCTAGATAGGGAATTCTTGTCAGGCCTTAGTCGGGACCGAGACAAAATTTCTACACGGGTAAAGAGAGAACTTTCAATTCAATTTGAGTAAAAGTCACTACCAAATTAGAGTGAAAGTTCACTTTTTGTTTAAAGTGAAAAATTCACTCTATAAGAGTGAGGTCTTACTCTTTTAAAGTGGGTTTCTCACACTGATTGGAGTGGATCAATTTTCACTCCTCGTGGAGTGAAAACTCCCTCCAAGAAATTTATAGAGAAAGTTTAAAAAGTTACAAAATTCAAAAGTATACAATTCTCTAAAATAAGATAAATAAATCTCTTCTTTATTTTAAAAAATACATTTTTTTCGTTGTAAAACAGTTTTAAAACAAATTCAAATCAATAGCTTATTTGCTGTAGGCTTTCTTTAAAATTTTTAAAAAAAACTTACTCTGTAAATTTCTTGGAGTGAGTTTTTACTCCACGAAGAGTGAAAATTAAGCCACTCCTAGCAAAAAGTGAACTCTCACTCTAATTTTAGAGTGAACTTCTACTCACGAAAATTTATTTTCACTACGATAAAAAAAATTTTTTTGTTTCTTATCACAAAATATAAGGATCAGTATAGTTACCCCGTTCTTTAGATTATTCAAATTGTCCAAATGTTTCTGTTTCTGGAATAAATAAAAAGCACATTTTTTTTAAATTTAATTTATGGAGAAAATAATTTAAATCGTTAAAAAAAATTAATGCAAAATAAAGAAACACTTTTGAATCAAAATTTGTGAAAAATTTATTTTTCGATTTTAAAAAAATATTAGTAACAATAGAACTTTCTTTTTGGAGATTATTGATTTGACAGTTTAACTAAGATATCCTTGAAAATAGCTCTTTTAAAATTTTAATTAGAAAAAATTAATTTTCCAATAATAGAAGAATATTAAAAACAGTACCTTTGTTATTAAGTTAATTATTGCTTGTTCCGTATTATATACTGAAACAGACTGTCAAAGAAAGAAGTTAATTATTATTCCAGCGCTATAATATATAATATAAAAACAAAATTAAAAGTCAGTTTAATGTGCAATTTTAAATCTCTCATATAAAATTAAATTACAAAATAGTATAGACGTTTTTGTAAACGGTCCGAGATATTGATAATTTATTTATTTATTGAACATAATTCCCTGCGGTCCAATGTGAACCAATACAAGGGGATACAAACATAATTTTTAGATTGCAAATGTAGAAGTAATTAATCAAGAAACTTACTTAAAGTAGACGTGAATAAGTCAAAATTCAAGTTAGGTTGATAAAACATATCATTGATTAAGGAAGACCCCACGAATAGCGGAGAGTTTACAAACGTTAAATTGTTTTCGATATCAAGATAGAAAGGCTCCTCATATCTAGTAGAAAGTCTCGGAATTTTAAAATTAAGACAACGCAATAATTTAGGGGAGTCTATCAAGCCATTAATTAATTTAAAAATAAAGACAGCAGAAGCAACAGTTCGTCTTTCATCCAACGTAGACATTTCAAAACGCAGACATAAATTGTTATAATTACTGCCTCTTTGGGGATAATAACCATCGATCTTGAAACTAAGGTATTTTAAGAAACGTTTTTGAATATAATCGATGTCAGCAATGACGCCTTTAAATACTGGATGCCAAATAACAGATGCATATTCTAACCGTGAACGGACAAATGTGTTATATAGAGTCTTTAAAGTACCAGCATTTGTAAAGAATTTTGAGTTTCTGATCAAGGCTCCCAAGGCTTTGGTAGAGAAAAAAATAATGTGATCGAAGTGGTTCTTAAATGTGAAGTCAAAGTTAAAATAAACTCCTAGGTCTCGTGTGGAATCGACGCGATGTAATAAGTGATTACTGAAAGAGTAGTCAAATGTATAAAAATAGTTGGAATTTCTAAAAGTTAAAACATGACATTTATCGAGATTTAAGGGAAGTTTATTAACTAGACTCCACTCAAAAATTTTATTTAAGTCAGCTTGAAGAGACGACACATCATTCATTGATTTGATAATTCTAAATATTTTTACGTCGTCAGTAATATCGTCGAGGTAAACAGTGAACAGTGGAGATCCGAAGATAGATCCTTGAGGAACTCCACAGCGAGGTACAAAGGAAGTAGAACGATAATTGCCTAAGGATACATAATGTGATCTACACGATAAATAATCAAGAATTAGTAAAATAAAGTCCATAGGCAAGTTTAAGGCTTCTAACTTATGAGCGAGGATGGTATGGTCGATGGAATCAAACGCTTTCGCAAAGTCAAAATAAATAACGTCAACTTGATAATCATTTTGGAGAGCGCTAATGACATATTGAGAAAAGCATGCTAGATTAGTCTGATAGCTTTATTTAGATACACCAAGACTGACGCTTCAAACACTTTAGCAAAATTAGGAATAATTGCTGTCGGTCGATAATTACGACAATCACTCCTATCACCAGATTTAATAGATAATAAATGTTATCTGTTCAAAGTTCCAAACCAACTTAATTTACGTGTTAAATCAGTTTAAAATTTAAATTGTTCTTATTGTGTTGAGAATTGCAATATTTTTATATGTATTTTTATGCGCTGAATCCGAATCCACCATCAAAATTGTTCCAGCGGGTCTGATTTTGAACCTAACCTCAAAATCAATAAAATGGTACTTTTTATTCGATAGCGTCTGAACTTGGCCTAAAATTTATACAAGTCTAGAATCAATAGAAAACTTGATTTATGACCATTAAAACACTTTTTTTATAATTGTTCTACGATGATTTTTAACGAAGTTATGATGTTTTACCTAAAATCATTTTTTTCCATAACTCACTATTGATGTGTTTTGAACATTTTAAAAAAGTCATATTTTAAGTAAAACATCATAACTTCGTTAAACATTATCGTAGAACAATTTTTAAAAAAGTAACTTAAAGGTAATAAATCAAGCTTTCTATTGATACTAGACTTGTCTAAATTGTAGGTCGGCTTCAGACTCTATCGAACAAAAAGTAACATTTTATTGATTTTGAGTTAAGGTCCAAAATCAGACCCGCTGGAACAGTTTTGATGGTGGATTCGGATTCAGCACATCAAAATACATAGGAAAATATTGGTCTCATGCCAATATCCGGGTATACCAGATCCGGGAACTTTATTTTTTTTATGGGGCTGTGTAATTTGACAAAAATTTTTCTGATTAATTGGGTAACTGCCCCAGTCGTTGGCACCTTAAGGGAAATTTCAACTTTAAGAATTAAAATAGCACATAAAATTTTAGATAATGATATTCTCTTAGTGATATATGTTTTCACAATTTAATAAAGAATATGATGACATATTGAATTTTCATTAAAACTTTATGAGAATTTAGAAATTAATAAAACTTTCGAAAAAGTCGAGATGCTTTAGTCGTTGGCACCCTAACCCCAGTCGTAGGCACGTCAGGCCCAGTCGTTGGCACTCCACTTTTAAACACGTCATACACTCAAAAAAAAAGATGTGGTTAAAGTCACCATCTCCATCTGGTTAAATCATTCTAGTTGATTTTTCTGGTTAACAAAATTTCTGGTTAATATAGTTTAAAAATTACACGGTAGAGTGTGCTTTCAAAAAAAGTCGAGCTCTCAGCACATGGCACATGTTGTTTGGTGCAAGTTTAGCGTTTTGTTTTCTTGTTTTCGTTAAGATTTATGTGTTAGTGATAGTGTTTTGTGAATTTTAAACAAAAGTAGAATAAAGAAAATGTTGAATTCGCTCAAAGAAATATGTTTTTAGTGGAACTGAAGGAGATATTTACAAGTATTTACAAGTTTCCAGGTATTTTTATTTCAGTGTATAAAATCTATCCAAGTCCTCTTTTCCCTGAAATTTACTTTTCAACTTTAAATTTATTTATGACAATAGTCTCACAAGTGAAATAATTGTATAATGACAACTAGAATATTTGATTTTCACAAATAACCTGAAATACTGTTAAGAGGGATATTCTAGTATATATAGATAATATATATATAGTTACACTAAACAAGAAATTCTGGTTAAATTAACCAGAAATTTTTACCAGAAAATTTTAACCAGATTTTCGAATACACTGAGAAAATAAGCCTTTAGCCAATTTCTAGGTTAAAGGGCTCTGAACAAAACACACAAGATACCGGCGATCACAACCAAACTTCAAGGTTAACAGTAGCATTAAATCTTCTAATAATAAACAAAGAGCTTTGCAGGTGCTATATCAACAACCTCTCTCTGCTAAATTTAATCAAAAAATGGTTATATTTAGTCAACTTATTTTCTCAGTGTACTTTTAACCAGAAAAAATAGTAAGGGTATAATTAACTTTCTATTCTAGTTAAAATAACCAAAATTCTGGTTAATCTAACCAGAATTTTTTTTGAGTGTAATTTTCTAAAACATACACATAGTTTATTTAAAATCACGAAAGATTGATAAACAATGTTAAAATTATATAAAAAATTAAAAATTACTTTAATATTTTCTGTACTAACGATGTAAAGCATAAACGAAATTTCTAAACCTAACTACTTTTCAAACTGTTAATGTGCCAACGACTGGGACACTGCTTTAACCTCTTTTGCCCAATCGTTGTCACCTTAACGAAATCATTTCAATTATTTCCCACGACACAAGTTATTACTTTTAAAATATTATATATTTATTGAAATGAAAAATTGCGGCAGAATTTAATAAGCCAAGCAAGACCAATTAAACATTACGTGATTCTTATAATTTAGAGAAAACTAAGAAAGGTGCCAACGACTGACGTATAGTGCCAACGACTGGGGCAGTTACCCTATAGGTCGCATGGAAATCTTAAATATTATTGCATAATGATTATAAAACGAAAATTTATTTTCACTACTATAAAAATAATTTTTTTTTCTGATCATAAAATATAAGTATCAATATAGTTACCAAATTGATTATTTCAAGAGAAGCACTTTGATTCGTGAATATCTGAAACAAATGAAATGCGCGATTTTTTAAAAATTTAGTTTATGGGTAAAAAATTTACATCATTCAAAAAAAAATTATTGCAAAATAAAGACACATTCTTGAATCAAAATTTATAAAAAACTACTTTTGCGATTATAAAAAAATATTAGTAACAATATAACTTTCTTTTTGGGCATCATGATTTACTTCTTGTTCTGAAGTTCACTGTTAAAGATTTTCGAAATATTTCTTAAGATGTAGTAGGAAGTATTTTAAAAAATCAGCAAGATTTTATCATTTTCTAAAGTCTTCGAAATTTTTCGTATTGAGTTCGTACTAGAGTTTTTAAAAAATAACTAAAATGTAGAATGTTCATAAAGTACTTATAGGGGCATTCCATTTGTCGGGAAACTCTTGAATTTCAGATTTTGTTAATATTTGGCCATTTTGTTGTATTGGGGGTGCAGATGAAGTATACCAAAGAGTTTTGCAAAAAAACAAATATTTAGCAAAATATTGTTTATTGAAATTTTTAAGCACTTTTTTTCATGAATTTTTATCTTGTAAACTATTCGTCTTAGAAAAAAATGTATGATATGAACATTGTAGGAAAAATATTAAGTTTTAATAATATAATTTTGAAAAATAATTTTTTTAATTTTTTGACTAATTTGTTTTAACAATAATTTTTTATTGTTGTTTTTTTACCCGAAGGGTATCGGCAAATGACATAAAAAAATGTTTTTATTTAAGTTTAAAATGTCCTTAAAAAACGCTGTAAGTTTCAAAGGTATGTTTTTTGATTTTGTCGAGAAATTAATTTTTGAAGTTTTGACTACACGACTCTACACACAGCTTGCGTTGCTGCGTTCGATAGCTGGTCAAACTTTCTTTATAAAGCATTATAGTACCACGCAAATAATCTATTTTCAACTGATCGATCACATTCTTTCAAATGCTTTTACGCTTTAAAACAATAGATTTATAAAATTAAAATTTTGTCTAGTTCACAGAGAGAAATATATTATGCTAAGAGGGGAACATCTTGATAGTACCAGATACTATATTTAATGTTACGTATACGGATAAGAATCTAGATCGTACGGGGTAACATCTGATTTTTGGGATAAAATATGGATTATAGAGGGTAACATATGGATTGTATCGTTTAGCATCTGTGATGGTACCGTGTAACATAACCTCTCTACCATCAAAGACAGTAAAATTCTTCCTATCTATTTGTCTCAGTGCTCCTACATTCAATTTAAAACAGATTATGCCTTACAATTCCTTCTTAGATTAAACATAATTTTGGTAAAAGGACAATGCGTTTTAAAAGTAGGAAATTTTGTTTATTACGAGTATAAACATGTATAATTCTCAATATGTTACTTAAAATATTGAATAGATTTGTTATAGTAAGATTTAAAGTGAGTAATAGAATTAATATTCAAATATTGATTTATTTTGCATTATTGATTTATATGTGAATTATCAGTTCAAAAATAGTTATTTGCGTAGCACTGCCCGCAAAGCCGTGTCGACAGAGAGGAACACTCAAAACTTTCAAAATTATTAACTGGACAAAATAATAAATTACACTGTTAAAACTTACCGAGATTTATACGGACGAGCATGAATATTCCCTAAATCCCAAATGACATAATTCTCAAATGCCACAATTTCAAATGACACAATTTCCAAATGACATAATTCTCAAATGACATAATTCCCAAATGACATACAATTTTCCCTATCTCAAAGAAAGTTTTTCCTATTTTAGTCAATTGGGAATTATGTCATTTGGGAATTATGTCACTTAAGAATTATGTTATTTGGGAATTATATCATTTGTAATTATGTCAGTTGGGAATTATGCCACTAAAGAATTATGTCATTTGGGAAATCTGTCACTTGAGAATTATGTCATTTGGGAATTATGTCACTTGAGAATTATGTCATTTGGGAATTATGTCACATGAGAATTATGTCATTTGGGAATTATGTCATTCGGGAATAATGTCCCTTGATAATTAAGTCATTTGGGAATTAGGTCACTTCAAAATTATGTCATTTGAGAATTATGTCATTTGGGAATTATGTCATTCGGGAATAATGTCACTTGAGAATTAAGTCATTTAGGAATTAGGTCACTTGAAAATTATGTCATTTGAGAATTATGTTATTTGGGAATTATATCATTTGTAATTATGTCAGTTGGGAATTATGTCACTAAAGAATTATGTCATTTGGGAAATCTGTCACTTGAGAATTATGTCATTTGGGAATTATGTCACTTGAGAACTATGTCCTATGAGAATTATGTCACTTGACAATTATGTCCTTTGAGAATTATGTCATTTGAGAATTATGTTATTTGAAATTATGTCATCTGGGAATTATGTCACTTAAGAATAATCTCATTTGGGAATTATGTCACTTGAGAATTATGTCCTTTGAGAATTATGTCATTTGGGAATTATGTAATTTGGAATTATGTCATTTGGAAATTATGGCACTTAAGAATTATGTCATTTGAGAAATATATCATTTGGAATTTATGTCATCTGGGAATTATGTCACTTGAGAATTATGTCATTTGGGAATTATGTCATTTGGGAATTATGTCATTTGGGAATTATGTCACTAGAGAATTTTGTCATTTGAAAATTCTGTCACTTGAGAATTATGTCATTTAGGAATTATGTCCTTTGAGAATTGTGTCATTTGGGAATTATGTCATTTGGAATTATGTCATTTGGGAATTATGTCACATAAGAATTATGTCATTTGGGAATTATGTCATTTGGGAATTATGTCACTTGAGAATTATGTCACTTGAGAATTATGTCCTTTGCGAATTATGTTATTAGGGAATTATATCATGTGTAATTATATCAGTTTGGAATTATGTCACTAAAGAATTATGTCATTTGGGAAATCTGTCACTTGAGAATTATGTCATTTGGGAATTATGTCCTATGAGAATTATGTTATTTGGGAATTATATCATTTGTAATTATGTCAGTTGGGAATTATGTCACTAAAGAATTATGTCATTTGGGAAATCTGTCACTTGAGAATTATGTCATTTGGGAATTATGTCACTTGAGAATTATGTCCTATGAGAATTATGTCATTTGAGAATTATGTCCTATGAGAATTATGTCACTTGAGAATTATGTTATTTGGAATTATGTCATCTGGGAATTATGTCACTTGAGAATTATGTCCTTTGAGAATTATGTCATTTGGGAATTATGTCACGTGAGAATTATGTCCTTTGAGAATTATGTCATTTGGGAATTATGTCACTTGACAATAATGTCCTTTGAGAATTATGTCGTTTGGGAATTATGTCATTTGGGAATTATGTCACTTGAGAATTATGTCATTTGAGAAGATTGTCATCTGGGAAATATATCATTTGGGAATTATGTCACTTGAGAATTATGTCATTTGGGAATTATGTCACTTGACAATAATGTCCTTTGAGAATTATGTCGTTTAGGAATTATGTCATTTGGGAATTATGTCACTTGAGAATTATCTCATTTGGGAATTATGTCACTTGAGAATTATGTCATTTGGGAATTATGTCATTTGTGAATTATGTCACTTGAGAATTATGTCATTTGGAAATTATGTCACTTGAGAATTATCTCATTTAGGAATTATTTCACTTGAGAATTATGTCATTTGGGAATTATTTCACTTGAGAATTATGTCATTTGGGAATTATGTCATTTGGAATTATGTCATTTGGGTATTATGTCACTTGAGAATTATGTCATTTGAGAAGATTGTCATCTGGGAATTATTTCATTTGGGAATTATGTCACTTGAGAATTATGTCATTTGGGAATTATGTCACTTGACAATTATGTCCTTTGTGAATTATGTCATTTAGAATTATGTCACTTGAGAATTATGTCATTTGGGAATTATGTCACTTGAGAATTATGTCCTATGAGAATTATGTTATTTGGGAATTATATCATTTGTAATTATGTCAGTTGGGAATTATGTCACTAAAGAATTATATCATTTGGGAAATCTGTCACTTGAGAATTATGGCATTTGGGAATTATGTCACTTGAGAATTATGTCCTATGAGAATTATGTCACTTGAGAATTATGTTATTTGGAATTATGTCATCTGGGAATTATGTCACTTGAGAATAATCTCATTTAGGAATTATGTCACTTGAGAATTATGTCCTTTGAGAATTATGTCATTTGGGAATTATGTCATTTGGAATTATGTCATTTGGAAATATGTCATTTGGGAATTATGTCACTTGAGAATTATGTCATTTGAGAATTATGTCCTATGAGAATTATGTCACTTGAGAATTATGTCCTATGAGAATTATGTCACTTGAGAATTATGTTATTTGGAATTATGTCATTTGGGAATTATGTCACTTGACAATTATGTCCTTTGAGAATTATGTCGTTTGGGAATTATGTCATTTGGGAATTATGTCACTTGAGAATTATGTCACTTGAGAATTATGTCCTTTGCGAATTATGTTATTTGGGAATTATATCATTTGTAATTATGTCAGTTGGGAATTATGTCACTAAAGAATTATGTCATTTGGGAAATCTGTCACTTGAGAATTATGTCATTTGGGAATTATGTCACTTGAGAATTATGTCCTATAAGAATTATGTTATTTGGGAATTATATCATGTGTAATTATGTCAGTTGGAAATTATGTCACTAAAGAATTATGTCATTTGGGAAATCTGTCACTTGAGAATTATGTCATTTGGGAATTATGTCACTTGAGAATTATGTCCTATGAGAATTATGTCACTTGAGAATTATGTCCTATGAGAATTATGTCACTGGAGAATTATGTTATTTGGAATTATGTCATCTGGGAATTATGTCACTTGAGAATATTCTCATTTGGGAATTATGTCACTTGAGAATTATGTCCTTTGAGAATTATGTCATTTGGGAATTATGTCATTTGGAATTATGTCATTTGGGAATTATGTCACTTGAGAATTATGTCATTTGAGAAGATTGTCATCTGGGAACTATTTCATTTGGGAATTTTGTCACTTAAAAATTATGTCATTTGGAAATTATGTCATTTGACAATAATGTCATTTGTGAATTATGTCACTTGAGAATTATGTCATTTGGGAATTATGTCACTTGAGAATTATCTCATTTGGGAATTATTTCACT
This sequence comes from Ganaspis brasiliensis, assembly GCA_037103525.1. NCBI lineage: Eukaryota > Metazoa > Arthropoda > Insecta > Hymenoptera > Figitidae > Ganaspis > Ganaspis brasiliensis. Next base: position 4,767,157 of record JAZKLR010000022.1, on the reverse strand, counting down.
TGAGAATTATGTCATTTGGGAATTATGTCATTTGGAATTATGTCATTTGGGAATTATGTCACTTGAGAATTATGTCATTTCAGAAGATTGTCATCTGGGAATTATTTCATTTGGGAATTATGTCACTTGACAATTATGTCCTTTGAGAATTATGTCGTTTGGGAATTATGTCATTTGGGAATTATGTCACTTGAGAATTATGTCACTTGAGAATTATGTCCTTTGCGAATAAAGTTATTTGGGAATTATATCATTTGTAATTATGTCAGTTGGGAATTATGTTATTTGGGAATTATATCATTTGAGAAGTATCTCATTTGGGAATTATGTCACTTGAGAATTATGTCATTTGGGAATTATGTCATTTGTGAATTATGTCACTTGAGAATTATGTCATTTGGAAATTATGTCACTTGAGAATTATCTCATTTAGGAATTATTTCACTTGAGAATTATGTCATTTGGGAATTATGTCATTTGGAATTATGTCATTTGGGTATTATTTCACTTGAGAATTATGTCATTTGAGAAGATTGTCATCTGGGAATTATTTCATTTGGGAATTATGTCACTTGAGAATTATGTCATTTGGGAATTATGTCACTTGACAATTATGTCCTTTGTGAATTATGTCATTTGGAATTATGTCACTTGAGAATTATGTCATTTGGGAATTATGTCACTTGAGAATTATGTCCTATGAGAATTATGTTACTTGAGAATTATGTCCTATGAGAATTATGTCACTTGAGAATTATGTTATTTGGAATTATGTTATCTGGGAATTATGTCACTTGAGAATTATGTCCTTTGAGAATTATGTCATTTGGGAATTATGTCATTTGGAATTATGTCATTTAGAATTATGTCATTTGGGAATTATGTCACTTGAGAATTATGTCATTTGAGAAGATTGTCATCTGGGAAATATTTCATTTTGGAATTATGTCACTTGAGAATTATGTCATTTGGGAATTGTGTCACTGGAGAATTATGTCATTTGAGAAGATTGTCATCTGGGAATTATTTCATTTGGGAATTATGTCACTTGAGAATTATGTCATTTGGGAATTATGTCACTTGACAATTATGTCCTTTGAGAATAATGTCGTTTGGGAATTATGTCATTTGGGAATTATGTCACTTGAGAACTATGTCACTTGAGAATTATGTCCTTTGCGAATTATGTTATTTGGGAATTATATCATTTGTAATTATGTCAGTTGGGAATTATGTCACTTGAGAATTATGTCCTTTGAGAATTATGTCATTTGGGAATTATGTCACTTGAGAATTATCTCATTTGGGAATTATGTCACTTGAGAATTATGTCATTTGGGAATTATGTCATTTGTAATTATGTCAGTTGGGAATTATGTCACTAAAGAATTATGTCATTTGGGAAATCTGTTACTTGAGAATTATGTCATTTGGGAATTATGTCCTTTGAGAATTGTGTCATTTGGGAATTATGTCACTTGAGAATTATGTCCTATGAGAATTATGTCACTTGAGAATTATGTTATTTGGAATTATGTCATCTGGGAATTATGTCACTTGAGAATTATGTCCTTTGAGAATTATGTCATTTGGGAATTATGTCACTTGACAATAATGTCCTTTGAGAATTATGTCGTTTGGGAATTATGTCATTTGGGTATTATGTCACTTAAGAATTATGTCATTTGAGAAGATTGTCATCTGGGAATTATTTCATTTGGGAATTATGTCACTTGAGAATTATTTCATTTGGGAATTATGTTACTTGACAATTATGTCCTTTGTGAATTATATCATTTGGAATTATGTCACTTGAGAATTATGACATTTGGGAATTATGTCACTTGAGAATTATTTCCTATGAGAATTATGTTATTTAGGAATTATATCATTTGTAATTATGTCAGTTGGGAATTATGTCACTAAAGAATTATGTCATTTGGGAAATCTGTCACTTGAGAATTATGTCATTTGGGAATTATGTCACTTGAGAATAATCTCATTTGGGAATTATGTCACTTGAGAATTATGTCCTTTGAGAATTATGTCATTTGGGAATTATGTCATTTGGAATTATGTCATTTGGGAATTATGTCACTTGAGAATTATGTCATTTGAGAAGATTGTCATCTGGGAAATATTTCATTTTTGAATTATGTCACTTGAGAATTTTGTCATTTGGGAATTATGTCACTGGAGAATTATGTCATTTGAGAAGATTGTCATCTGGGAATTATTTCATTTGGGAATTATGGCACTTGAGAATTATGTCATTTGGGAATTATGTCACTTGACAATTATGTCCTTTGTGAATTATGTCGTTTGGGAATTATGTCATTTGGGAATTATGTCACTTGAGAATTATGTCCTTTGCGAATTATGTTATTTGGGAATTATATCATTTGTAATTATGTCAGTTGGGAATTATGTCACTAAAGAATTATGTCATTTGGGAAATCTGTCACTTGAGAATTATGTCATTTGTGAATTATGTCACTTGAAAATTATGTCCTATGAGAATTATGTTATTTGGGAATTATATCATTTGTAATTATGTCATTTGGGAATTATGTCACATAAGAATTATGTCACATAAGAATTATGTCATTTGAGAATTATATCATTTAGGAATTATTTCACTTGAGAATTATGTCATTTAGGAATTATGTCACTTGAGAATTATGTCACTTGAGATTTATGTCCTTTGCGAATTATGTTATTTTGGAATTATATCATTTGTAATTATGTCAGTTGGGAATTATGCCACTTGACAATTATGTCCTTTGAGAATTATGTCGTTTGGGTATTATGTCATTTGGGAATTATGTCACTTGAGAATTATGTCACTTGAGAATTATGACCTTTGCGAATTATGTTATTTGGGAATTATATCATTTGTAATTATGTCAGTTGGGAATTATGTCACTAAAGAATTATGTCATTTGGGAAATCTGTCACTTGAGAATTATGTCATTTGGGAATTATGTCACTTGAGAATTATGTCCTATGAGAATTATGTTATTTGGGAATTATATCATATGTAATTATGTCAGTTGGGAATTATGTCACTAAAGAATTATGTCATTTGGGAAATCTGTCACTTGAGAATTATGTCATCTGGGAATTATGTCACTTGAGAATAATCTCTTTTGGGAATTATGTCACTTGAGAATTATGTCCTTTGAGAATTATGTCATTTGGGAATTATGTCATTTGGAATTATGTCATTTGGGAATTATGTCACTTGAGAATTATGTCATTTGAGAAGATTGTCATCTGGGAAATATTTCATTTGGGAATTTTGTCACTTGAGAATTATGTCATTTGGAAATTATGTCATTTGACAATAATGTCATTTGTGAATTATGTCACTTGAGAATTATGTCATTTGGGAATTATGTCACTTGAGAATTATGTCACTTGAGAATTATGTCCTTTGCGAATAAAGTTATTTGGGAATTATATCATTTGTAATTATGTCAGTTGGGAATTATGTCACTAAAGAATTATGTCATTTGGGAAATCTGTCACTTGAGAATTATGTCATTTAGGAATTATGTCACTTGAGAATTATGTCCTATAAGAATTATGTTATTTGGGAATTATATCATTTGTAATTATGTCATCTGGGAATTATGTCACTTGAGAATAATCTCATTTGGGAATTATGTCTCTTGGGAATTATGTCCTTTGAAAATTATGTCATTTGGGAATTATGTCATTTGGAATTATGTCATTTGGGAATTATGTCACTTGAGAATTATGTCATTTTAGAAGATTGTCATCTGGGAAATATTTCATTTTGGAATTATGTCACTTGAGAATTATGCCATTTCGGAATTATGTCACTGGAGAATTATGGCATTTAAGGAGATTGTCATCTGGGAATTATTTCATTTGGGAATTATGTCACTTGAGAATTATCTCATTTGGGAATTATGTCACTTGAGAATTATCTCATTTGGGAATTATGTCACTTGAGAATTATGTCATTTGGGAATTATGTCACTTGAGAATTATCTCATTTGGGAATTATTTCACTTGAGAATTATGTCATTTGGGAATTATGTCATTTGGAATTATGTCATTTGGGAATTATGTCACTTGAGAATTATGTCATTTGAGAAGATTGTCATCTGGGAATTCTTTCATTTGGGAATTATGTCACTTGAGAATTATGTCATTTGGGAATTATGTCAGTTGACAATTATGTCCTTTGTGAATTATGTCATTTGGAATTATGTCATTTGGAATTATGTCATTTGGGAATTAAGTCACTTGAGAATTATGTCATTTGAGGATTATGTCATTGGTAATTATGTGATTTGGAATTATGTCAAAAGTTCAAAAATTAATTTTTCCACAAAATCAAAAATCACGTCTTTGATACTTACAGGGTCTTTCAAGTGCATTTTGAACTTTAATAAAAATATTTATTTAAATCATTAGGCAATTCCCTTTGGGTGAAAAAACAATATTTTGTATGGTGAGTTTGAACAGCCCTCTGGCGCTGCCAGGCAAGTTGTGTGTACGGAGACGCGCAATCTAAGCTTTAAAAATTAATTTCTCGACAAAATCAAAAAACACACCTTTGAAACATACAGCGTTTTTTGAGGACGTTTCAAACTTGAATAAAAATATTTTTTTATGTCATTTGCCGATTCCCTTCGGGTAAAAAAACAACAATAAACATTATTGGTTAAACAAATTAGTCAAAAAATTAATAAAATTATTTTTAAAAATAATATTATTTAAACTTGATATATTCCCTACAATTTTCATCTTATACGTTTTTTTGTAGGACCAATAGTTTACGAGATAAAAATTCATAAAAAAAAGTGCTTAAAAATTTCAATAAACAATATTTGCAAAATATTTGGTTTTTTGCAAAATTTTTTGGTATACTTTATTTACACCCCCAATACAACAAAATGGCCAAATATTATCAAAATCTGAAATTCAAAAGTTTTCCAACAAATATATACGTACTCATGAAATAATACGATACCGAGAAAACTTCGTTCATCGTCGTACACACTTTAAAGTTCTAAAATATGTTTTTTTTTAAGTCTAACGAAAATTAAAATTTTGTTTGTTTTTTTTTACTTAAAATATTTAAAAATATTTTAAAAATATTTATTTAAAATTCAAAATAAAAATGTATGACTATAATAATAATTACAGAAACAAATAAAAAATTGCAATAAATAACATAATTGGTTAACTATAAATATATTATTAAATTTTTTTCATAATTTATTATTAATATTTAGTATTATTATCATTATTACTACACCGAGAAACCTTTGGGTCATCTGCACGCCCAGTACTGGTGAGACAGAGCTACCACGAACTTGGTACAACTGCTTTCCCACTACTGGGTGCCTGGCAGCCCCACAATTTGGTTCATCTGTCGTTTCTTATTGAAGAGCGTCTACAATTCCAAGGAATTCGCGTGCCAACACTATATCCCCACAAACTTGAATTGACTGTTTTGTTTTATCGTTTATAATAATTATTTGCCTAGTTTTTTAAGATAATTACTAGGGCTGTGCAAAAAGCTCGAAATGTCGAGCCGAGCCGAGCAGACTTTTTTCGGGCCGAGTCGAACCGGGTTCGAACTTTGCTCGAGCCGAGTTCGAGCTAGCTAGAGCCCGAAAAATTTGTCGAGTACTCGAAAAATTTCGAGCCCCGGACCAAAATGTGGTCCCAAATGAATTCGGGTCACCGAATGATTCGAGAACCCGAAATATTCGAGGACTCGAAAATCAAAAAGGACCAGAACGAATCGGGAACCCGAAAACTTTAAGAACTCAACCTAACATAACATGATTGGGTCCCCTAGTTCACCAAGCAACACATACATGCGCAGTAGTGTTCCACGTACTAAATACATGCGCACTAGTGTTCCAAGCACCAAACACATGCGCAGTAGTGTTTCCCGCACTGAATACATGCGCACTATTTTTCTACGCAGTAAATACATGCGCAGTGGTATTCCGCGCACTGAATACATGCGCAGTGGTCTTCCACGCACTAAATATATGCGCACTAGTTTTCTACGCACTAAATACATGCGCAGTAGTGTTCCACGCAATAAATACATGCGCACTAGTGTCCCACGCACTGAATACATGCGCACTATTTTTCTACGCACTAAATACATGCGCACTACTTTTCTACGCACTAAATGTATGCGCACTAATGTTTCACGCACTAAATACATGCGCACTAGTGTTCCACGCACTAAATACATGCGCACTAGTTTTCTACGCACTAAATACATGCGCACTAGTTTTCTATACACTAAATGCATGCGCACTGGTTTTCCACGCACTAAATACTATTGCACAATTTTCTATGTACAGTATATATTTAGTGCATGGAACTCTACTACGCATGTATTTAGTGCGTAGAAAAAGAGTGAGCATGTATTTAGTGTGTAGAAAACTAGTGCGCATGTATTAGATGTATGGAAGTATAGTGCGCATGTATTTAGTCTGTGGAAAACTAGTGCGCTTGTGATAAGTGCGGGTAACACTACTGCGAATGTGTTTGGTGTGGGGAACTCTATTGCTCATGTATTTGGTGCTTGGAAAAATAGTGCGCACGTACTTAGTTTGTGGAACATTAGTGCGCATGTATTTAGTGCTTAGAAAGCTACTGCGCATGTATTTAGTGCGTGGAACATTAGTGCGCATGTGTTTGGTGCTTGGAACACTAGTGTGCATTTGTTTGGAGCTTGAAACTGTACTGCGCGTGTAGAAACGTTCGGGTCTCGTTCATGGCCCGAAATTTTCGGGCTCCCAAATCATTCGAGAACTCGTCTACTTTCGAGTGCTCGAATAATTTCGGGTATTTCAAAAAGCCCGGCTCGAACCCGACTCGGCTCGAGCCCGACGAAGGCGAGTTGAGCTCGGCTCGGCTTGAAGACTGTTATGCTCGGCCCTGCTTCGTTCGGACTTCGAGTTTCGAGCTTTTTGCACAGCCCTAATAATTACGCATGCGGATTTATGTTCTTATTAAAATTCCGAATGCGGAATAATGTTTTAAGAAAATCCCGCAGAATAGCGGTTTTCAAAAATTTCGCATTCCGCATGCGGAGTATTTTTTTTTGTAAAAATTACGCATTTCGCATGCGGAATAGCGTTTTTCAAAAATTCCGCATTCCGCTTGCGGAATATTTTTTTTTTTAAATTACGCATTCCGCATGTGGAATAGTGTTTTTCAAAAGTTCCGCATTCCGCATGCAGAATTCTGCATTTTATTTCTCATGCGTAAGTCATAAAACACAATTCCGCACGCGGAATTTCCATAAAACACAAATGCCGCATGCGTAATTGTCATAAACACAATTCTGCATGCGATTTTTTTTAACAAGATGGTATAAACTATTAAATAAATTAACCTCAACAGTCAATATGATCATTTACCTTATAATAATTATTTAATAATCATACGAAACACGCCACAAAAAAAATGTTTTAACCAAAGCATGTTCAGCTCTCACAAACCGCGGGCGAACAGACGACCCAGTGCTTTGGTGCTGCTGTTATACCACTACGGTGCAACCACACGCCCAGAGTGGGACGTCAGGCTTCCCGAATTTCGGTCGCACAGTCGTCCCATGAATTTTCACCTACTGGGTGTGCAGACGACCCAAAGGTTTCTCGGTGTAGCAATATATTTGAAAACAATATTTTTGAAAATACTAGAAGGTTTTATACACACCATTGTAAATTTACTTAAAATATCTTCATATTGTTATGTAATTTTGAAATTTCTTTAAAATTTTTAAAATTAATTTTATATTTCTAATCAAATTTTATTATTAATTATAAAAAATTTTAAAAATATGTATGATTATTTATTATACGATTTTAATTAGATTATTCATTTCCAATTATTAGATGAAATAATTTTTTAACATAAATGTAATTTTCTACGACATGATATTTAACTATTTAATTCAATATCAAACTTTCATATGAAACTTCTAATAATGAAGAAAATAAAATTCTACAAAAATAAAATTTTATTAATAAGAATAAAAAAAAGGAATTTAGATACTAAAAATATTTAAAGATTCATATATATTTTCAAGAACACATATAATAAATAAATATATATAAAAAAAAATAAAAAATCGAGCAAGCTTTTCGAGAGAGGGTTGTTACTCTAGTTTTACATTAAAACTATATAAAATCTCACAATGTAATATTGTAGCAAAATTTTTTCAATACTACGTGCCTGATGGTCAATGAAATCAATATTTCTTTCCAAAATAAATATAATTATCTGTTTAATATTTCTTGGGAGAGGACATATTCCTATGTTATAACCGTGGTTAAAACCTAGGTTTAAACTTAGGTATTTACCAGGTTTTTTACAGGTTTTCTCTGTAATTAGTACTAGGTTATTCAACATGTTTTTTCATAATATAATATGAATTGTATCTTTTGCAGCCTCAAAAGTCATCATTAATTTAATTGAATAAATTATTGTTTGAAAAATAATAATTTTATACTTGAATTGTTTAATTGATATTGAATAAATAAATATTTTCAAATATTTATAACCTACACTATTTTCCAACATATGGGGCTGAACTATAGTCGCCCGTGCAGAAATGTCGATGTGGGCCTCAAGGGGTGCTTGCCAGTTTTCCTTATCTCTGGTAAGGCCCTTGTCGGGAAAACTGGTAAGCGCCTTACAAGGCTGTAACGCTTTTGCACATCAATGCCCTACATATGGAAAACTCGTCAGAGCCTTACCCGTTTTTAAAATAAAAAACCTGAGTAGATATATACAACGGCAAAGCAAAGCATTAAACAAATAATAATGTAATTACATTAAATTAATTTCTTAAAAAAATATTTTTGTATTTTTTTTTAGTTTCATTTATTTCTTTTCTATTTTTTTTTACAAATCAAGGAAGGATTACTACAATTATTTATATAATTCACTTTTAATTTATTCTTAAATATCTTATTTTAAACTTATATTTTTATTTTAATTAATTTTTTTTGTACACACAAACACTTATAACTAAGAATTAAAAATACCGCACGCAAGGAGGATCGAACTCCAGAAACCTAGACCTAAGGACACAAATGGCGGGCGCCTTAGCCCACCCAGCCACACTGGCTTAGGATTATTTTATTTTAAACGTTTTCTTGAACTATAAGTCATTAGATCTATTACTTGTTGTGGTAATAAAATATATGTATCACCTTTGAATGTTTTAACCTAATAAAAATGTATATTATTTTAATGGATATATAAATATACATACATATATCTACATATATTTATGTATATTTATTTTAAATTTAAAAAAAAATCATTTATATTTTTCTATTAATAAATTGTTTTTATAAGTGAGCTAATACTAATTGTAAAATTTTTTTTTTAAAATAGTTTACGTAATTATAAATAAGTAAATAAATTTAAATAAAATTTTATAAAATATCAATTCAAAAAATTGACAATATAAAAAATATATTTTTTAAATTTAAATAGGTACATACTAAATAGAAAAATTGTAATTATCAAAATTCTCAACATAAAATAAAATGATTTCAAATTATTAATATTTTATACTGGTAAACAAGTAAATATAACGTCATTAGGCTAGGGAAAGTAATATTCTTTTAAATGTATGATTCTTTCTAATTAAATATAGAAGTTCATATACAAACTATTTTTCAATAAAATTCTATACAAATTACTTTTAGAATCGAAAATAAAAAATTTTATAAGTTTGAAATAGTTTAATTGATAGTCTAATATGCAAAACTTCAGTAATACATGAATTGTGGCGTTATCGGGGTAAATAGTGGTTTTCCCTACTTAGGGCTTTAAATAGACGCCCATGTCAAAATCTAGTAATGTGAAATAAATTATAATTTATTTTAAATTTAAATACATAGTAAATAGTAAAATTGTAATTATCAAAATTCTCAACATAAATTAAAATTATTTCAAATTATTAATATTTTATACTGGCAAACAAGTAAATATAACGTCATTAGGCTAGGAAAAGTAATATTCTTTTAAATGTATGATTCTTTCTAATTAAATATAGAAGTTCATATACAAACTATTTTTCAATAAAATTCTATACAAATTATTTTTAGAATCGAAAATAAAAAATTTTATAAGTTTGAAATAGTTTCATTGATATTCTAATACGCAAAACATCAATGATACCTGAATTGTGGCGTTATCGGGGTAATTAGTGGTTTTCCCTTCTTAGGGCTTTGAATAGAAGCCCATGTCAAAATCTAGTAATATGAAATAAATTATAATTTATAATTTAAAGTCATTTCATTATATTCAACTGCGATTAAAACGATTAATTCTTTAAAATATACATAAATGTTTCTAATATGCTACCTAATTAAAAATTTAATAACATTTTTTCAGTTTTTTTAAACAAGGAAAACTGACGAGGCCCATGCCTGAGCCCTACTTTAAGTAGGGCAAACTAGGGCAATTTCTGCACGGGCGTTTGACTTTTCGAATATAAAAAGTTTTTTTTTCAAACCGAGTTTAAGAGTTCTTAATAAATGTTACAGAAAGTCTTTATGAAATTAATTCTATTTATTCTGGAAACTTTTGTAGGTATATTTTAAAGAATTAATGCTAAAAACTCCCGAATTATTCTCATACCCTCCGTTCCTGAATGAGTTCTAAAATTATTCTATAGAACTAATTTCTCCAAGATATAATCTAATTAACTGTGTAAAAACATTTTCGGAAAATTTTGCTACAATTTGCAGTAGAAAAAATCGATTTTACAATTGCTGAATATATTAGTGATAAAAATTTTACCGATGCTTTTGCAGTAGACGATTCCTGAAGGGTTTCGTTTTGATCCTGGCAGGATGAAAGGACCAAAAAGCAACAGATGCACAACGACAGCAACCAACAATTATTCATTTTGACTTTCACTTTAGTATTAAATTTTTTGCGTTTTCGCTTGCCTTTTTATACTGATGTGCACGCATTGTTGTATGTGTGTCAGTTACATTTAGGATTGTGTTTGTCACGAACAACTTGCAATCTGCAAAAACTTATTCCTTTCGATATTCAATAAAAATATTGTTTAAAATTGGCAAAAAATGAATTTTTTTCAAATTATTTTTATTTCCATATTTAGAAATCTATTTAAAAATAATATAAATCAAAGTCTAAATAAGTCGAATTTGAATTAACATTTTAAGATAAGTATAATAAATATTTCTAGAAAATATTATTGCTCAAAAAAAAAAAATTGTTAGCACGGCCCCTTTTTCTTGACTGTAAAAAGTAGGTTCATTTTTAAAACTACATTTACTAAAAATTTTTTGCTTTAAATAGTTTAAATTAAATTTAAACCTATTAAAATTCTTCAAATAAGTATCCCTAAATCCTTAAAAGAATGGGTTAATTTTTAAATCAAATATCACAAAAATTGTTAAATTTTCAATGTTTTCTTAAAATTAATATTATTTACGTAGTAATGAATATTTTTTCGTGTTTTTGAGCTTATTTTAAAGGTTATGCACTTCCCGTTAGGTAAAATTTTCATATTTCATTCACCCTTCGAATAACCTAATAAATAATAAGTTTTTTCCAATAGGAAATAATATATAAATAAACAATTTTCCAGATGAAATTAATATGTTTAGATTCTATTAAATTTTAAGCATAAGTAAATGATTTTAGTTTCAGTTTAAAATAATGTTAAAATATTCTATATAAAATTAAAATAACTTATTGGCAATAATGTGAAAATTTCTCCCTTGAAAATGCAGATTGTCAAACAAAGTGCACGAAAGTGTGCAAAATTCTAAAAAAAATTTGAATGTGTAAAATATTTATTCAAAATATAAGAATATTTTTTAATTAAATTGTGTTAAAACTTTATAATATATTTATAAAATTAATTTTTAATATTATTTTTCTACCAATTAGAAAATTAACATCACCTCGTTCGAATAATAATTTAATTTTACTTTTGTCCCAAAAATGTTTTTTTTTAAATTATAATAAATATTTCAAAAAATGATTTTTCTTTAAAATTATTAAAAAAGTGAGGAAGTAAGAACATAAATTTTATATTTATTTATCTTTTGAAATAATAAAATTCTCCACAATTCATAAAGTCAGTAAAATGTATTTTCTAGGTTTTATATTCCAGAAGCTTCACATTTTATAAGTGTGTTCACGAATTTACTGAAAAAATCAATATTTCAATATTTCTATTCCACAGCTATAAAATATTATGTTTATTATAATATTTCAACATTATTTTAAACTGAAACTAAAATCATTTACTTTTGCTTAAAATTTAATAGAATCTAAGCATATTAATTTCATCTGGAAAATTGTTTATTTATATACCTGCGTGGAAGAAAGCATCAAGTTGTTGTCGGAAACTTCAGCTCTGTACCGTTTGAACCTACACGTGGTGTTCCGCAAGGTTCATCCTTGGGGTCACCACTTTTTACAATTTACATTAATGACATAGAACATAATATTAAGTCATTCATCTTGTTGTTTGCTGATGACGTTAAAATTTATCGGCGAATTTTATCTACTAACGATGCGTTGTTATTACAGAATGATCTTAAATTAATTTTACAATGGTGCATAAACAATAAACTGTCACTAAATTTACAGAAATGTCAGGTTCTTACTTTCCACAAACTCAAGTACCCGTTGCTCTATCCTTATCACTTAAATGATTTTAGCATTACTAGAGTTTCATCCACGCGCGACCTCGGTGTTACTTTTTCTCATGACCTAAGCTTTAATGACCATATTTCTGCACTAATCGCGCGTGTTTACAAAATTCTGGGTTTTCTATTCAGGTCCTCTGTTAATTTTCGAAATATCGACTCGATCATTTTATTATTCAATGCTTTGGTTAGAGCACCCGCTGAATATGCTTCTATTATTTGGTTTCCCTATTTTAAAAAGTATTCTGACGAAATTGATCACATTCAAAAACGATTCTTGAAATTTCTCACATTCAAGGTTGAAGGAGCGTATCCTCCTCCTAGAGGTTGCGACTATTTGCAGTTATGTCAACGATTCACGATACTCACATTGGAAGAACGTCGAATTACAGCTGCTGCTATGTTCTTATTTAAATTGATTCATTTTTACATCGATTGTCCCCAACTTTTGGATATAATCAATTTTAAAATTCCACGTTTTGGATCGCGGCATGAAGAACCGTTTTATATCGACAATGATGATTTACCTTTGATTTACAATACGCCAGTCTTTTTTGCATGTTATCACATTAATCAACTTTACTCGATTCTTAAACCAAACTTAGATTTATTTGTTGCGTCTCAAAGCGCTTTTATCGATTGTTTAGACAAATATATCATGAAGCGTAGAGGAAGTTGCTGACCTTCCTGAATATATCATTTCATAATTGTGAATACCTAATATGTATTATTTTTGTTACCTGTTTATGATCCTACATTGGACTGCAGGGATGTATTTTAAATAAATAAATAAATAAATATATTATTTCCAATTGGGAAAACCTTATTATTTATTAGGTTATTCGAAGAGTGAATGAAATATGAAAAAATGTACCTAATGGAAAAAATATAACATTTTAGTATTACAATAATTAATTTTTTTTGTATAGAAATATTTACTTTTCATCAGCAAATATTCATCGAATTAAAGATTATGTTATATTATTAATCTTCCTCTAATATTCACCTTTCCTGTGAGAAAACCCATATCATTTATTAACTTATGCGAAGGGTGAATGAAATATGAAAAAATGCATTTAAAGGGAAATACATAAGATTCTAACAAATTTTTCAAAAAACAAAAACAGAGCATTGATAAGATATATTTAAATATAATTGCCAACAAGCATTTTTGTCACAGAAGAGAATAAAAAACTTTCTATACAATGTCACGAGATTAGTCAAATATACGGTTAGAAAAATAATAAAAAAATGTAAAAAGCACGTGCAATAATTTGCAAATGATGTTCAGTTCATAGATTTTGATCTTTTTTATAGAGAAAGCAATAAATTTACTTTTAAAAGATATAAAATCACAATATATGTGTTGTGCTTGATAATGTCAAGGTTATTAGCTTGAAGATAATAAACTTTTGTAAGAATTTTAAAATTTAAATGTTTTAAAATCTGAAAAAATATTATTTGTTACGTAAAATAGGTAAATCATATTTTTTAACTTTTTAAGGAATTTAAATTTTCAAAGGAGTATAATTTTTCTAAAGTGAACATAATTATGTTATTAATATAATATATTATATAATTATAATACTTCCTCTATGAGGAAGCAATATTATCATTATAATAATTATAAATATTATAATATTCATAATAATAATAAGTAATTATTTCGAAAGAAATTAATCTTTTTTGACATCGCACAATATTATGTAAAGCGGCTCAACACTGAGAAAAACCTTTTCTTGTTTGTTAATATTAAATATTTTTATACGTTTATAAGCAACCCCCAAATAAATGCTAGAAAAATGAATTATTTTTTTCATTACCAACTCATTGTTTCTTTAGGATTTTTCAACAGAGTTGTTACATGTTGACAAGTTATGAATGGTTGCAAGTACTTCCCATTAGGTAAATTTTTTATATTTCATTAACTCTTCGAATAATCTAATAAATGGTAAGGTTTTTCCATTGGAAATAATTAATAACATAACATGATTTTTAATTGGATAAATATTGGTAAACAAAAAATAAAAAATTTTACAGATGAATCTAATATGTCTAAATTCTATTAAATATTAAATATAAGTAAATAATTTTTAATGAGAAAAATACGCACTTTCGCAAAATGGTAAGAAAATGTTTTTCTTAGAATCCTTTTTGCAAAGCTTCTCCAATGTTAGTTCAAAATAAAGTTGAAGTAGCTATTATAATAAAGAGAACATTTTAAAACTACAGAATAGTAATATTAAAATATTAATTTTTTTATATTAGTTTTGTGTCATATTTAAAAAATGTCAAGCACCTGGATTAAAAAAGAAATTTATGCTTTTACTTCCTCGTTATTTTCTTATACTTCTTAAGCAAAACTTTTTTCTGAAATATTTATTATAAATTGTTTTTTGACGGAAGACTTAACACGTTTATATCGGTCACCCAAAACATTATTTTTGGTCGTTGGTAATGAGGTTATTTTTTGGATTAATATAAAATCGACCACAATTTAATTTAGCTAATATTATTGATATATGTAATTTAATTAATGGGTTTTCTGAACCTGTATATATGTATTAAATAAAAAAAAATAAAAATTGTTAAAATCATTTTTGGAACAGTATTAAAATAAAATTTCTTACTCTATCTGTTAGCTACGTTAACATTTCCTGTTTTATAAAACAAATAATTTCTTTCTGAAGTGCATTAATTTCACTAACATTTACAACATAATTATTGTTATGAACAGCGTTATTTTTTTTGTGTTTGTTTTTTTTTTGTTAAATAATTTAAGGTTTTTTCCAATATTAGAGGAAGATAATTAACATAACATTATTCTTAATTCGATGAATATATTTGCTCATAAAAAGTAAACATTTCTACACACAAAAAAATTAATGATTGTAATACTAAAATGTTAGATACATTTTTCATATTTCATTCACCCTTCGAATAACCTAATAAATAATAAGGTTTTTCTAATAGGATATAATATACAAATAAACAATTTTCCAGATCAAATTAATATGCTTAGATTCTATTAAATTTTAAACATAAGTAAATGACTTTAGTTTAAAACAATGTTGAAGTATTATAATAAACATAATATTTTATAACTGAAAAATAGAAATATTGATCTTTTTATTAATTTTGTGAACCAACTATTAAAATGTAAAGCAACTGTAATAAAAAACCTAAAAAAATAAATTTTACTGACTTTATAAAATGTGAAGAATTTTTTTTTTTCAAGATAAAATAAATATAAAATTTATTTTTTTACTTCCTACTTTTCTGATCTTTTTTAAGAAAAACTATTTTCTGAAATATTTATTATAATTTGTTAAAATCATTTTTGCAACAGTATTAAATTAATTATTGTACAAAACTTATCAATTTTTACACCAGATTTTAATTATTTATGTCGTTATGAAATTAGTTTCTTAACATATCAATTGTTTCGTTTATTTTTTGAGTATTGTCTTTAAATGTTTAATTTCTTACACTCTCTCTAAATCTGAATTAGTAGTTTTCTACTATGAATTAGTCAAATTCATGGCTCATTTTTCTCTAATTCATATAGTACAAAACTACTAATTGAAATAGTGAAACTTTACTTTTCAAAAAAGTAGATTTTTTTACTAATTTAATTAGTAGTTTTCTACTACAAGATTAGTAGTTTTCTACCAAAAATTAGTAAAATTCTTACTATTTTAATAGTAGCTCACTTTTCGCTAATTCATTAGTAGAAAACCACTAATTCAGATTTAGAGAGCTATTTATCAATTATTTTCTACAAATTTCAATTATTTTTTACAAATTTCAATTATTTTCTTCAAACTTTAATTAAAATTTTATTCACCATTTTAAGATTATTCTTTTCAAATTGCAATTATTTTCTTCAAACTTCAATTAATTTTTTCAACTTTTAATTATTTTCCTACAACTTGTAATATTTTTCTCATTTCTCAATTATTTTTTTTACATTGGAAATATTTTTGTCATTTAAATATTTTTGAAATTTTGGATATAGATAAATGTTCAATTATTTCATACAATTTTTTAATTAATGTAATTAATTTTTTTTGTACTACATTTTAAATAATATTTTTCATTTTTTATTAATTTTTTTTCAAATTTCAGTTATTTTTGACATTTTTTATCTGTTTTCTACATATATAAATTTTTTGTTGCAATTTTATAATTATTTTCTTGACACGTGTATTATTTTTTCAATTTTTTATCTATTGTCTAAAAAGTTTAATTTTTTTACTAGCTTTTAATATATTATGTCATGGTTTAATTAGTTTCTTTACATTTGAACTATTTCTTCAATATCTTAATTATTGTACTCAAAATTTTAACTTTTAACACCAGTCTTAAAATTATTTTTTTCAAATTTGAATTATTTTTGTCTTTCTTTAATTATTTTATAGTAATTTTAACTAGTTCTTAAACTTACAAATATATTCTTTTAATTTAAATTATTTTTGCCATTTCAGAATTATTTTCTACATAATTTCAATTATTTTATTCAATTTTTTTTTCTGACACGAATTTTTAATTTTTTTTACACTAGTTTTCAATTATTTTCTTCAAATTTTAATTATTTTCCTCATTGTTTTTATTATTGCCATTTGAATTTATTAATTTTTTAAAGTATAACATTTTTAGTTTCAGAATTGATGCGAAAATTGCTGTTTTTATTATTTAAGAAACTTGTTTGTTGTTTATAATTTTCGATGCTTGTTTCATTGAAATTGTAAGGGAAATGAAAAAAAAAAATTTCATCAATTATAGCGAATCGTGTTTAGCATTTTCAAAATTTGTTGTGGAAAGACAAAAAAATTATGTGCGCTATTAAAGTTATTTGTATTTTGTTCAAATTTTGAATATTTATACTAGAAAGAGTGTGAATGTTAATAATAAAAATAGACATTATTTTATTAAAAATTAACATTTTATTTTGTTACATTATTCTTCTCAAAGACCTGTTCTTTTTTAATAAACCGTTCATGAAATAAATAACAACAAATTTGTGGATTCTCACCTCAAAGTAACACGAATTTAAAAATATATTTCACATCATGAAGGTTATTATTAATGGTAATGATAAATAACAATATGTCGTTGTATTTGAAAAAAAAAATCCTACGATTTCTTTCAATGTGTATTTTTATAAAAGAGTTTTATTTTAAAATTATTTTTTTCAAATCACTTAGGCATTTCTCCGCTTTCTTTTTCCAGTTTCTGCATCAAGCCTCCGATTGGCTGGATAAAAACTTTCTAGCGGTTTTCGTTTTTCATTGGTCGAAAAATTTGTCCAATTATCTGAGCATCAGAAATTAATTAATTACAATTGAAAAGACGAAAGTGATAACAAATATATTTCTTTGGTGATAATTGTTAAAACTTTTGTGAAAAAAAAATTGTTTTAAGAAAACATCTTTTGAAAAACCGGCTTTCTAAAAAAAGTGTTATTAAAGAGTTTCTACAGCTTGTGTTATCAACAATTACAAATATTTTAAATATAATATACTTAAAGGTAAATATAACAAGATTTATTTGTATACAGAAAAAAAATTTTAAAAAATGATTGAAATTTGAAAAAAAAATGCTTAAAATTTTTAGAAATTGATTGGATAAAAAACAGAATAAATAAAATTGGGTGAAAAAATTGCGACAAAAGATAAAAATAATAGAAAATTGAAGATATTTATTGCAGTTTTAGAAAAATAATTGAAAAAAATACAGAATATAATATGTGAAGTAAAAGAAAGTAGGTACCTAACTACAAAATGATTTCAAGAATTTCAACCTGAAGAAAATAATTAAAACATTATAGAAATAATCGAAAATTGAAAATGAATGGAAATTTCAGATAAATCATTAAAATTTTCGGAATTAATCAACATCAAGGAATCAAAATAATATAAAATTTATGCAAAGTGAAAATTGAAAAATAATAATTGACAATTTACGAATATAATTGAAATTTGAGAAAAATAATTCAAGAATGATTAAAATAATATAAAAACTCGAGAAAATATTTGCAAATATTTGTAGCGAAATTTGACTGAATATTTAGATTAAATTCTCTTGAAATTTTTGTCGCAAAAGTTGATTAAACACTTAAAGTAAATATTGATTAAATTATCGGCGCGAAGATTTTATAAGAGATGCATTCTTTTTGGAACATTTTTCCAAAATTTTGGAAAGCATTGAATCATTGTAGTGACCCAAATAAGTAAAAATAATAAAAATGCAAATAAAAAATCAACAGAGAGATTTCTATGAATCTGATGGACTATTTAGATATATTAGAATTATAATTTTCCATCAAGAATACATATATTTTAATTTCTATTTATAATAAATTTGTAGTTTTTCATTAATAATAAAAATTTATGATATTTACAATAGTTTTAAGAGTGCACAAATCATTAAACATTATATATTTAAAAAAAAATTGATATTTTTGTCAATTTTGCTTCCTCATAGAGGAAGCTTTGTGATCGTTAAGATTTTCGATTTTCCAAAAATAGTCTAAATCGACTCAGTTTCATCTAAAAAGCGTAAATTTTCATTCCTAAGCAAATGTCCAGATGTATGTGTGTGTGTGTGTGTGTGTGTGTACGTGTGTGTGTATAGCGTTTTTTGTCGCCAGGATATTTCGAGAACGCTTTAACGGATTTGAATAAAATTTGGATGACTTTTTAAGCTGGTGAATATCTAAATTTGGACACAGGGATTTTTGAAAATACCCAATCAAATTTTGTTGAGCACCTTTTTTCATCGAAAAAAATCGTTTTTTGCCAAAATTTTTTTCCAAGCTAAAAATACAACTTAATGAATAAAAAAATCATATTCCTTATCTCAAAACGAATCGATTGACCTATATAACTTTTATTATTGATCAAAAATTCGTGAATTAATTGATGTTTTTTCATTTTTTTGCACTTAAAATTCCTTTTTTTACAGAATTTCTCAAATTAAATTTTATATTATTAATATATTGCTTTTTCTATAAGAAAGCAAATTTAATTGCTAACTTTGAAACGAAATATCCACGAAATGGACATAATTTCCACCTAGTAAAATAATGATAATAATAATAATAATAATAATATTACTAATAATATTAACCCTCAACTGCTAGACTATTGGGATTTAACGTAACTGCTAGATTGGGTCTACGGAACCAGAGTGATTTTCAAACGCTGATTGCTCAGAGCCTAATGAACATACCGGGACGCCTTTTTTTTAAAACTTATTGCCAGAACCTGTAGAAAAAGAATATCTAGCTTAAATTAATGTGTCTTTATTTTTTTTTTAAATATTTCAAGAAATGTAAAGATACTTTTTTAAAAAGTCGTTTTCTTCAAATAGCTATAGTAACACCAAAAATAGACGTTAAATAAAATTTCTAAGTGGATTTTTAAAGCTTTAAACATGTACCTTAAGTCTGTTTAAGCCATTTTTTGATTGGCTGAAAAAAACATATTTTTTGGGAGAAATGAAAATCATCAAATTTGGTAAAAGAATGCCATATTATCAAAATTAAAAAAAAAAATTTTAAAAACAAAATTAAAAAAAAATTTCTTTTTGTTGAATTTTTTTTTTTTTTTGTAAAAATCTATCTCCTCCTACAATTTTTCATATTTTTTAATGCTAATTTTTTTATATGCCTTTTTTAAGATTTCAAACAAAATATCGTATGGGTTTTAACATTTTTTAATTTTTTCAAAAAAAAAAAAATTTTTTAATTTTTTTTCAAAAAATTTTGGGCCCGTATTATTTTTACACAAATTTTTTAGGGCAACTTGTTATATTGTACTCCTGAAGATAAATGTTATATTTTACTCCTACTAAAATCAAAGATTTTTAAGTTTTAATTATTCAATAATTGAACTTATTGGATTAATTAAGTCTTTTAATATTAATTTAATGTATTAAAATCAATTATTTAATAAATAAGACTTAAAAATCTTTTATTTCAGAAGGAGTAAAATATAACATTCATCATTGGGAGTACAATATAACAAGTTGCCCGAAAAAATTTGTGTCAAAATGATACGGGTCCAAAATTTTTTATTCAAAAAAATTTTTTTTTTTTTAATTTTGATAATATGTCATTCTTTTACATCCAAAAGAATTCCAGAAAAAAAATTTGCACTGATAAGTAACATATTTCGATGGATTGAAATTTCTCAGGTGACTCCCCTTAAATAAGGAGAAACCACATTATTAAGAATACAATATTTCATTGTTTCCAAAACATACAATTTAAAGATTTTTGAAATTAACTAATCAAATTGTTTTAGTATCTTTTTAATCAAAATAATTCATGTCTTTTTAATTTTTGTTTTTATTAACTTAAAATATTTAAAATATTATTAAATTATTGCTTCCTCTATGAGGAAGCAAATTGTTTTGCTTCCTTGGAAGCGAAGTGTCCATGAAATGGACAGAATTCACACCTAGTTTATTCTCTTTTTTAAAACAAACATTGCTTTATTGCTCGCTTGATTATTTATTTATATATACGTACATATATACACACATATTTATTTATGTTTCATTGTCGTTATTTAATTAAAATTATTTTTTATATCTCTTTATATAGTGAATAAAAAAATAGAAATTTATCAATGTTATAAAAGTATTTAATTTATATTACATTTTGTTACGTCCGTAACCATAACTTTTACTATATTATATTATATTTTCTCATATTGTAATTATATCGTATTGTATTACATTATATCACATCACATGCATTTCTTGCTATATGTAATTTTAACAAGTCATTCTTATATTTGACATTTACTTAAATGAGAACGATTTTTTAAAACGTGGACAGAAAAAGATAAATAAATATAAATAGTAATTAACTCCAGGAGTTTACAGAGATTATTATTATTATGTAATTTTGTTTTTCTGTTACAGGTAAAGGTCCTAGTATGTCCATTGGACTTTCTCAAATGCTGTGCCTGGCGTATCTGTTATTACCATTGGGTTTTTTGTTTTAACACTTAATAGTTTTTTAATCTGACATTTTAAACATGATTGTATATATTTTTGTATACTTAATTTCATATATTATCAATAAAAATTCTGACGGATTCGATTATAAGTTTTTAAAACTCCTTTATGACCTCCTAATGCTGAAGAATGAGCTTTCTCTATTAATTGTTCTTGTTGTTCCTTAGTAGCGTATTTTATTATTCTTAAACAGTTAATGACTTTCATTGGCGAATTTTCAAGAATAGTATAATTAATTACTGGAATTTCTTTCCATGTTATATCATTTATTTCAAAAGTTCTTGCAATGCTAATTGAACGAATTTTTAACTCTTTAGCTTTTATAAATAAAGGATAAATTGAGGATTTAATATATTTAAGCTTGTCAGTAAGGTTAAGTTTAATTTCTGATTCAATTGGTTATACAAAATGATACTGATTACTATGACGATATTCATGAACTTCAATTCGTTTCTATTAAAAAGGGCTCTTGATCCATTGTATCTAGGTTTGCCAATATTTGAGGTAAAATAAGCCTTCACCTTATCTTTGCCTTTCTCTTTGTAGAGAAGAATTTTAATTAAAATTATATTTTTATACCTCTTTATATACTTAATAAATAAATAGAAATTTAGCAAAGTTATAAGTATACTTATAATTTATATTACGTTTATATGTGTGCGTCCGCATCAAAACGGCTAACTTTGGCACTATTGGACTTATCTATATCACCATATTCTTCATTAAATTTTGAACATTTTATGAGGTCTTGGATCCTTTTAGATAAAAAATTCACAAAATTACAAGTATTCAAAGTTAGAAGTGTAAAAATCCTAGTTTTAAGAAAAACGAGTTTAAAGTTCAAGATTACCATTAGCGCCCACTCATTTAAAAAAATAAAAATACGATTATTTTGTGTTTTTAATTACGATAAAGTTATGACAAACGCATTATTTGACATGGGACATTACGTATTTTGTTTTTCAACAGTAAAAAAAGATTCAAAAATTTGAACTTCTTTCAAAAAAATGAGAATATTTCTGAAAATAAAATCGACAAAGTGGGCCCTTTTCATGCGGACGTACACATATACTTATTAGGGTGGCTCTTATTTACCAAGTTGAAGATAACTTTTGGGACCCCCTCTATATTAAATCTTTGGCAAAAATTATGAAAAAAAAGCTAAAGAAATTGATTTGAATTTTAATTAACCCTCTCTTCCCCTTATTAAAATTTTTTTAATCGGTTTAAAGATTCTCAAAGTGCATACTTTTACCTTCAAAATGACCTATTAAACTTATATTTTTTGTTGATAATTGCATAGCTTTTAAAACTTTCAATTTAGTGATTAATAGAATAAGCAAAATTGTAGTAGTTAAAGTGCAAAAATCGAAGACATTTATTTGTTGCTTTTTATCTCTAGCATTACATCTTACCCTAATATTCTGTTTTTAATATCTAATAAATGAAAATGATCTTAATAAAATAGCTTTACTATCTCCACAAGCTTTTAGCAGGACATAAAGTTCAGTAAAATTCTAATCTATAAGCCAAAGATCGGGTTCATTCGGGAGTTTTTAGTTAAAGGATCTTCAAAATACTCTAATAGGTTTTTAAATATATTAGAAGACAAAAATTATGACTAAAAAGTAATTTTTTGTGATACAAGTACTTAAAACAGGTGATTTTTGTAGTATAATGTTTGCATACGGGCCGAAGTCGAAATGATATCTACTGTCTCCAAAAAAAAAAAAATTTTAAAGTAAGTTTTGTGTCAAGATGATACTTTCTCACGATATTTTGTCCACTTACAAAAATTAGAAATGTTATTTTGTACAATTGCTAAAATTAAAGATTTTTAGATTATAATATTTGTATATTTGATTTAACAGGGGAGTATTGGTTAATGGGTGTAAATGTAGCATTCTTTTTAGAATTATTTTAAAAAAAAACTGTTAAAGTTTCTTTATTAAATGTTTTGTCATGTATATGCACAACTTTTCAATACTATTTCGTAAAGTTTCTATTAAAAAATAAAAGTCTTCCCAACATCATCTTAAACATAAGTTCATGGTAAAAATGGTTAATTTTGAAGTTAATCTAGATCACAACGGTGTCCTTTTGTTAACAATTTTTTTTTCATTTTTTGTCTCTTCTTTTAAGTCGAAACACAAAATTTTTTTGCAGGGCAAATTTCAAAATTTTTACTTAAAACAAACGCCATAAAGGGAAAAAAATTTAACAGAAGGACACCGTTGAATCCTTAATTTACTTCCAAATGAATCATTTTAATCAAAAATTTATGTTTCAGATTATTTTGAGAAGACTTATAGTCGACACCGGAAAGTAGTTTTTATCTTAAAATTGTTTCCAATAATTTACTCTCAGTGCAGTATTCTTCAATATTTTTTTAAAAAATTGGATTAAATAGGCTTCGCAAGTTGTGCATATATCTGCCGATACATTTAATAAAGAAAATTAAAGGGTTTCTTTTCAAAAAATTCTCAAAGAAAAGTGCTATTTTTAAACCTATTACCTTAAACCCCCTCCACCCTTTAAATAAATTAATTGAATATGTATTATCTTGTTATGTGCTAAACATAACCGAATTTAATTGAAGTATTTATTATTATTATCAATAGATTCTAGCTATTACCACAACATTTAATCCCTAACGTTCCCTGATTTAGTTTGGCAAAGTTATTGCCAATACTGGGACAGGGTTGGTAAATAAGACAAGTTATATTACACCTGAATTAACAATGTTTATTTATTTAAATCAATAATCAAAAATTGCTTATGACTCAGGATTGTTCCCTTATGAAATTGTAAAATATGGATTTATCTGTAAAATTAATTGTTACTCGTTAATAATTTGATAATGATTCACAAATGGGAAGGATATTATTTGTTTTTGATTTTGGTTGATTTTTACCTTGAAATATTTCAAAAAACTGTTTATAACGACTGGTACTCCGATGATCTTTTTAATCCTTAGTTGTGTTAGTAGAATTTAATTCAATTGTTGAATTTAGTAGAATTTGATTCAATTATTAAATTTGGTAGAATTTAATCCAATTGTTGAATTTAGTAGAATTTAATCCAATTGTTGAATTAGGTAGAGTTTAATCCAATTGTTGAATTTGGTAGAATTTAATCCAATGGTTGTGTTTGGACGTATAAAGCAGTTCCCAATGAAGCAGCTACGTAGATCGGTCACTGACTCGACAGGTTGATCTTTTTGAGAGTGAAGAGTAGGTTTCACAAACATATACTTGTAGAAATTTTCACTGCGCCAACTAACTGGGGAAACTGCACGTCGTGTGAGATTTTGGCTAATACGACTGACTGACTGACTGCTGAGGGATTGACTGACTTACACTTTTTAATGGAATGTGGCGATTGACTTGACTGGAGGCACCTTGAGTGTCTTTCGGTTGACAGAAGGCACAGTTTATGATCTCTTTCTAGGAGACAATCTTCCTTTGTATGTGTTTCCTTTATAAAACAGGTGTGTGAAAATCCGTTCTTTAACAAAATCAAAGGGACATCAATCCTTGAGTTTTGTGCAACATTTTTGCATTAGTTCTTTTACTGGACTTTATGTCCTGTTAAAAGCTTGTAGCGATAGTAAAGCAATTTTCTTAAGACGATTTTCATTTATCAGATATTAAAAACAAAATATAAGGGTAAGATGTAATGCTAGAGATAAAAAAGCAACAAGTCTCTTCGATTTTTGCACTTTAACTAGTACAATTTTGCTTATTCTATTAATCACTAAATTGAAAGTTTTAGAAGCTATGCAATTATCAACAAAAAAAAAGTATAATAAGGGGCCATTCATTAATTACGTAAGCATCTCGGGGGAAGGGGGGGGGGTTTCCAAAATCTCTATACATATGCTTACTTTGGGGGGAGGGGGGTGTAAAAGCAAATCTTACGTAAGATTTAACTATGTATGGAAATTCACCTGAAGCACGATATAAAGTTTTACACACTTTAACTTGTTTAAGGCGGTCTGTTTGGCGCTCGACGACCAACAGATTCTGCAATAGAGTAAGAAAGACAGACAGTATATGTGTCTATTTTACTCCAATGTAATTTCTGGCGGTCAACGAAATTGCAAAATTAGGAAAAAAACTGCATATTTGTATGTGCTTTGTGTAGAAAATTGGTGAACAATATTTATTTGTTTAAACAATGTTTTAGTAATTGTTATTATTCGTTACACTAAATATATTATTTAATTTATTACTAACAAAAACAAAAGCTAGGAGAAAATTATGTCCATTTCATGGACATTTCGCTTCCAAGTAAGCAATATAATTTGCTTCCTCATAGATGAAGCAATAAATTAATAATAATATATAAGTTAATTGGGAAAGTTATTAAAAAATATAGGTCAATTGATTAGTTGTTAGATAAGAAATTTGATTTTTGTATTCACTAAGGGTGTTCCAAAGCTAAACTAAGACATGAAAAAGACAGATGATATATACCAAACGTCAATTTTTACACATAAATTTTTGGCAAAACAGAACTTTCCAGGTTTATCCCCGTGTTTGTAAACTCGGGTAATTAATTTGCTCTTCAGAATTTATCGCTCAAGATAACTTCCTATTGTTGAAGAATAAATTATCTTTTGAATCCCGAATTCACAATTCCACTTGCCGAATCCCATAATTACATTCTTAATTCCTCTATTTCATGTGTAAATACCTGATCCAGAATTCAATTTTTAAATCCATATTTCTAAATCCTGGTTCCAAAAATTCCAGTTCATTCCGGATTCCGAGGATTCACATTCGGTCATCCAGAATTCCACAATTCCATTTACCTAATTCCACTTTCAGCCCATTCCGCATTCCGATGATTCACATCCGAACATCCTGAATTACACAATTTCAGCTTTCCGTATTCCGCCCTTACACTTTTAATCCCGCTATTTTATGTCCAAATACCTGTTCCAGAGTTCAATTTCCCAATTCCAGATTTCTGAATCATGATTCAATTTAAGAGAGAAATTTTCACTGACAAAAACTCCAAAGAGGTTAAAAAAAGGCCCAATAATCAGTTATGACTTTGGAAATATCGAGAGCGGAAGGCTTTCGTTTTTGGCAAAAACTATGATTTTTATGGGTTTTTCAAAAATTGCCCAGAGAAATTTTAGAATTTTGAGGAGTTTATTGCTAGTGTAGCCTTGTATTATATAATAATTTATATAATTATAGGTCTAGAACATTTTTTTTTATTTATACTGAATCAAAATTTATAATTATATAAGAAAAAATAATTCGTAATTTTTTACGTTATGTACTTCATTGCAATTAAAATTTTATAAGAAATCAATAGTTTTAGATAATAAAAGATTTTCTACTGATAGAAATACAATCAGATAAAAAACTGCGATTTACATTTTTTTTAATGTGGCCCTGTAAACAACGCATGATAAGTTAAGTTTTTACTATCTTTACATATTCTATTCGTTTAATAAATTGAATTACATACAAATAACTTCGTATTTCTCCTAAAAATAATAAATAACTCTTGTAGTTTTTAGGTTGTTATATTTTCTTCTTTATTTATATCCAATAAACAATTTTAATAATCTAAAACATTCTTAATTGATTACGTTGTAATTGACATTTTACATTGCAACTTTTTTAAGTGTGAACCTAGGTCTAGGCATAGAAGAAGAATTAATTAATTAAATGTTGCGCTCCTCCTCCTCCTACTCCTCCTTCTCCTCTACCGAGCCGTTACCACTTCCATCGGGATTGGTGATGGTATTGCTCCCTCTTTCCTAAGTCTGTAAATAAGATGCATTCATATTTGTAATTGGCATGGCTATTCTTCAAATGCATAAAATCTTTATAAATTATAAATGTAAAAACGAGTATTTCTTCCAATTAGGCAAATTTTTGTCTCTTCATATTTTTGCCCTCATAATAGGGATAACATACTTTGAAAATGTCAAACTGACAAAATTAAACAAAATCCGAAAAAATGTGCACTGTAGATGAAATTTATACAGAAAATGTATCTTATCACAAAGTTTTGTCTACAGAGAGACCGGCTGACGGACAAACAGACAGACATTTGTGAATCCAGAAACTGTTTGTCTTTTTTATGCATAGAAAACAACAACAGGTCTCTCGTTTTTCAAACAAACAAACGTTTTGAAAAGGACAAACAACTTCTGATTCCTTTCCTGCTCAGTTCTCACAGACAGACAGATAGACAGATATATTTGTAAAGCCCTTTTTTGGAATAAGTAGATCTCAAAAATCTAATAAAATACAAAAAAAATTTTAAACACAAAATGAATCTAGAAAGCTAGAAAAGATTTACCATTTGACAGTTTTACTAAGATATACTCGAAAATAGCATTTTCAAAATATGAATTAGGAAAAATTAATTTTTCAATAATGGAAGAATATTAAAAACAGTACCACATACATTTCATAAAATATGGTGTATTCCATTTCACGCTTTCTGCGAAACTGCCAAAGAAATAAACTAATTATTATTCAAGCGTCATACATATATATATATATATATATATATAATTATATATAATATACGAAAAGAAGTTTAAAAATTTACTAAATTCAAAAGTATACAATTTTGTAAAATATGAACCACATATACATTTATATATTCTCTCTCTAAAATTGAATAAGTGAAAATTCACTTATTAGATGTCAAAAGTCTTCCACTCTTTCAAAAAGTGCATATGCACTTACAATAAGTGTATATGCACTTATGATAAGTGAAATTTTCACTTATTATAAGTGCATATACACTTTTTGAAAGAGTGGAAGACTTTGGACATCTAATAAGTGAATTTTCACTTACTTAAATTTAGAGAGCTCAAATTTAGAAAATACATTTTTTTTCGGTGTAAAACAAGTTCGAAAAATTTCAAATCAATGCCTTCTTTGGTGTAGGCTTTCTATAAAAATTTTTAAACGAACTTAAGCTTAAACCAAAGATATCGATTTGGAATTTTGGGAATTGTTTTAGAAAGTCATAAGGTGTGTCATGAATCTTTGTTTTATTAATTATTTGAAAAAAAAAATTCTGATTAATACAGGTCGCTTGAAAATCTTAAAAATTATTGCATAATAATTATAAAATGGAGATTTATTTTCTCTGCGGTAAAAAATTTTTTTTTTTCTTATCATAAAATATAAGTATCAGTATAGTTACCAAGTTATTCATTTCATTAAGGTTTTTAAAAATTGGGTCTCCCTGGAATATATAAAATGCACGTTTTTTTTATATTTAATTTATCAAGAAGATAATTTTCATCGTTTAAAATAAATTATTGCAAAATAAAGAAATACTTTTGAATCAAAATTCGTGAAAAATTAATTTTCCGATTATAAAAAAATATTAGTAACAATATATAACTTTCTTTTTGGAGATCATGATTTGCTTCTTGTTCTCTAGTTCACTGTTAAATATTTTCGAAATATTTCCTAAGATGTAGTAGGAAGTATTTCATGTAATCAGCAAGATTTTATAATTTTCTAAAGTTTTCAAAATTTTTCGTGTTGAGTGCGTACTTGAGTTTTTAAAAAACTAGGTGAAAATTATGTTTATTTCATGAACATTTTGCTTCCAAATAAGCAAAATAATTTGCTTCCTCATAGACAAAGCAATAAATTAATAATATAAAAGTTTATTGAAGAATTCATTAAAAAAAAAGAATTTTAAATGCAAAAAAATGGATTATTTTACGAATTTTTGATTAATTATAAAAGTCATATAGGTCAATCGATTCGTTTTGAGATAAGGATTATAATTTTTGTGTTCATTAATTTGTATTTTTATCATGTATAAAATTTTTGTCAAAAAAGGATTTTTGTTGATAAAAAAGGTGCTCAAAATAATTTGATAGGGTATTTTCAAAAATCCCTGTGTCCAAATTTAGATATTCATGAGTTTAATAATTCATCCAAAATTTTATTGAAATCCATTCACATGATCTCGAGATATCCTGGCGATAAAAAAATTTTAAACAAAATTAAAAAAAATTAAAAACATGTTGTAAATTATGAAAAAAGTGGAAGTAATTGAAAATTAAAGAAAATAATACAAATAATTGAAAATTGAATGAAATACTTTAAATGGCAAAACAAATGAAAAAAATTGAAAATTGAAGAAAATAAATTTTGGAAAACAATTAAATAAAATCATTTTGAAATTTGAAACTTGAAGAAAATAATTGAAATATGAAACAAACCATAATAAGCTGTAAAAAATAAATGGCATTTGAGTAAAATAATTGAAAACATTAAAGAATTTTTTTGTAATAAAAAAAAAATCAATTGAAAAAAATGAGAATAAATAAAAAATGGAAAAAAGAATTGAAGGAAGCTTAAAATAATTGATATTTACGATAATTAATAAATTTTGTTTGAAATTATAAAAGCACATGAAAATAATTAAAAATTAAAGAAAATAATTCAAATTTTAGAAAAATATTCAAAAATTTAAAAAAATAATTTGAGAAAATGAGAATAATAATTCACAATCGATGAAAATAATAAAAAAATGATAAAATTAATTAAAATTTTAAAAAATTACTTGAAATATCCTGAAAGTAGGTAAGTTAAGGTTGAGAAAAAAATTGAAATATGATGAAATTATTTAAATATAAAAAAATTGAAAGTAGTAAATAAAATTTGAAAAGAATTTTTAAAAAAATCTTAGAATATATTTAAAAAAAAAAAATAACAAAATTACTTAAAAACTTTTAATAAAAGAGAATAATAAATTAGAAAATCGCAGACATAATCGAAAATTAATAAAAATAATTGATAATTCAGAGAAAAAATCGAAAATTTTAAAAATTATGTTAAAATAATGAAAATACTTGAATAATCGTTTAAAACATGAAAAATTGATGACCATAATCTAAATTTAAGATAATAACTGGGCAATTAGGAAATTAATTAAAAAATAATTCAAAGGTGGAGAAAATAAGTGCCAAATAATAAAATTGAATATTGAACAAAATAATTGGAAATTGCGATATATATTTGAATGTTCAGGACATTAATTCAGAAATAATTAATATTTTCAAAAATTGAATATAACAATGGGTAATTTGAGAAAAATATTTAAAAATATAAGAAAATAATTTTAAAAAATAATAATAATTAAAAATTGGGGAAAATAATTAAAATAGGATAAAAACAATGATGAGTTGAAAAATAACTTTAGTTTGAAATAAATAATTGAAAAAATTGCAGAATTAAAGAAAAATAATAATTAAAATTTGAGAAAAATACTTGAAAAACTGAAAAAATTAATTAAAAAAAAATGAGAATAATTATAAATTGAAGAAAGCTGAAAATAATTGAAATTTAAGACAATTAATAAAATTTTTGGAAAATTATGAAAACAAATAAAAATAATTAAAAATTGAAAAAATAATATCAATTTTAGAAAAATACTTAAAAAAATCTTGGAAAATATAGTTTCAGAAAATGAGAATAATAATTAACAATCGAGGAAAATAATTAAAAATTTATAAAATTAATTAGAAACTAAAAAAAATAATTAAATATGCTGAAATTAATTAAAGATTCAGAAAAAAAGTTTAAATTTCAATATGATGAAAATAATTTAAATATGAAAAATTAGAAACAGTAAATAAAATTTGAAAAAATTTTGAATTTCAATCTAATGCAAGAATATTTTAAACAGAACCTACCTTGTCTGCATCCTTACAAATGTTTTCTAGGTTCGTAAGGGTTGAATAATACTGTCAAAGATACAAACTAATTATTATTCAAGCGCCAAATATAATACGAAAAGAAGTTTACAAATTTACTAAATTCAAAAGTATATACTTTTCTAAAATAAGTACCAAGTACCTATATATTTCTAATTTTAGAAAATACATTTTTTCAGCTTAAAACAGTTTTAAAAAATTCCAAATCAATGCCTTCTTTGGTGTAAGCTTTTTACAAAAATGTTTAAACGAACTTAAGCTTATACCGAAGATATCGATTTGAAATCTTGGGAATTGTTTTAGAAAGTCATAAGGTGTGTCATAAATCTTTGTTTCATTAATAATTTGAAAAAAAAATATTCTGATTAATATAGGTCGCATGGAAATCTTAAATATTATTGCATAATAATTACAAAAAGAAAATTTATTTTCAGAACAGTAAAATGAATTTTTTTTCTTATCATAAAATATAAGTATTAATATAGTTACCAATTCAAGCAATTTTTCTAATCGTACTTCTGTTTTGTATTTCTGAAATAAATGAATTGCACGATTTTTTTGAAATTTAATTTATGGAGTTGTGTACTACACTGTTAAAGTTTTTTGAAATATTTCTTAAGATGTAGTAGGAAATATTTTATAAAATCAGCAAGATTTTATAAGCATTGATTTTTTATTGCAAAATTTTTATTTCATTTAGAATGTCGTTTTTTAAAATCAAATTATTATTTTTATTCTTTAAATATTTTAATCATAATAAGTAATGCAAAAATAGCTTTTTATACACAAAATAAATCTAGAAAAGTTTTACCATTTAACAGTTATACTAAAATAACCTCAAAAAAAGCATTTTCAAAATAAGAATTAGAAAAAATTAATTTTCTATAAGCAAGAGTATTATAAACAGTACCTCTTTCATTTTCTTCAAAACTTGTTCATTACTTATGAATTATACTATCAAAGCAAGAAACTATTCATTAATATAATTCGAAAAGACTCTCTACATTTCTTGGAGTGAGTTTTCACTCCACTGAGAGTGGAAATTGAGCCACTTCAATCAGAGTGAAAGACCTACTCTAAAAGAGTGAGATCTCACTCTTAAAGAAAGAACTTTCAATTCAATTTGAGTAAAAAGTCACTACAAAATTACTGTGAAAGTTCACTTTTTGTTTGGAGTGAAAAATTCACTCTAGAAGAGTGAGATCTCACTCTTTTAAAGTAGGGTTTTCACTCTAATGGGAGTGGCTTAATTTTCAGTCTTCGTAGAGTGAAAACTCACTCCAAGAAATTTAGCGAGGAAGTTTAAAAATTGACTAATTCAAAAGTATAAAAATCTCTAAAATAACAACCATGTATACATTCTTAATTTTAATAAATACATTTTTTTGGTATAAAACAGTATTAAAAAAATTTTAAACAATACCTCATTTGGTGTAGGCTTTCTTTAAAATTTTTTAAACAAACTTACTCCGTTAATTTCTTGGAGTAAGTTTTCACTCCACGAAGAGTGAAAACTGAGCCACTCCTAGCAAAAAGTGGACTCTCTCTAATTTTAGAGTGAATTTCTACTCACAAAAATTTATTTTCACTACGATTAAAAATTTTTTTTTTTTCTTATCATAAAATATAAGTATAAGTATAGTTACCATGTTCACTATATCATGAGGTTTTAGAGCATTCATGTGTGCCTGGAATAAATAATATAAACGTTTTTTTCAAAATTAAATCTATAAAGAAAATAATTTACATCGCTTAAAAACAATATTGCAAAAGAAGAAACACTTTTGAATCAAAATTTGTGAAACATTAATTTTCCGATTTCAAAAAATATTAGTAACAATATAACTTTCTTTTTAAGGGGACGCCTAAGTCACCTTAAAACAATGCAAAAAGAGTCAACTTTCGGTACACTTTTCTCAAAAACTATTACTCCAATTGCGTTCTTCCTTGTTTTGTTCGATTACACGTATAATCAATTGTATGAATAAGAAGTAATAAGACGTTATCTTAAATAGATACTTTTTTATAAACATTTATACCAAAATGTAAATAACACTCCCAATTTTTCTGATTAAATGACTCACATCTCCGTTTATATAACTCAAAATGATGTCAAACTTCTTATTCGTAATCTTGAAACCTTCCTGAACAAATTAAAAAAAAACTTGTAAATCGGTTTAGTAGTTCAAGAGAAAAGTGTACCGAAAGATAAAAAAAAATTAAAAAATCAAATTTCACAGGAGACACGAATAACTAAAAAGAAGAAAAATCTCATGAATTTCAGAATCAAATAATCCAAATTTTATGAAACTTGGTATACTGGGGTTTTCGGGGTCGCTGATTTCAATTTCGAAGTCAGATTATCAAAATTCAAAATGGCGGATCCAATATGGCGGTCGAATTTTTAAAAGTTGAACGAATTTGTATGAATCTTAGTATATTGGGGTTTTTGGGGTCGCTAATTTTAAATTCGAAGTCAGATTTGAAAAATTTAAAATGGCGGATTCAATATGGCGGTCGAACTTTTAAAAATTTAACGAATTTGTATGAATCTTAGTATATTGGGGCTTTTGGGGTCGCTAATTTCAAATTCGAAGTCAGATATTAAAAATTCAAAATGGCGGATCGAATATGGCGGACAAATTTTTTTAAAATTATCTGAATTTGCATAAATCTTGGTATCTTGGGGATTTTGGGGTCGCTAATTTTAAATTTAAAGTCAGATTTGAAATATTTAAATTGGCGGATCCAATATGGTGATCAAATTTCTAAAAAATTACTAAATGTGCATGAAATTTTTTACTTTAGCGTTTTTGGGGTCGCTGAGTACAAATTTGTTATTTATATTTCAAATTTAATAATTTCGAATCTAATGTGAGGGTTGCATTTTCAAATATTGTTAAAATTTACCTTTATCTTGTTACTTGGAAATTTTTGGGTTTACTGATTTGAAATCTTAAATCGACCGCATATTGTATCCTCCATTTTGAATTTTCCAAATCTGACTTGAAATTTGAAATCAGCGACCCCAAAAACCCCAATATACCAAGATTCATGCAAATTCAGTAAATTTTTAAAAACTCGTCCGCCATATTGGATTCGCCATTTTGAGTTTTCCAATAGTGACTTAAAATTTAAAATCAGTGACCCCAAAAATCCCAACATACCAAGATTCATGCAAATTCAATTCATTTTTAAAAATTCATCCACCATATTGAATCCACCATTTTGAATTTTTCAAATCTGACTTCAAATTTAAAATTAGCGACCCCAAAACCCCCAATATACTAAGATTCATACAAATTCGTTCAATTGTTAAAAATTCGACCGCCATATTGGATCCTCCATTTTGAATTTGCAAATCATGTCGAGAAATATATATGGAGTTTTGATTTATTCATTTTTAGTATAAAAATAATAAATTTTAATACAATTGAAGCTTTCGTACATAATTTATTGATGAACTTAAGGATTTATTATTCTCGAGATAAAGTATCCAACTTTACAAATTCATTTAGGCTACTTCTACTCATCAGAAAAGGTTTTAAATAGTCTTATTTTATTCCTAAATGAATTTGTTTTGGATAATCACATAAAAAGAAAATCGTTTTTTTGGTCATTTTTCCACTTAGGCGTCCCCTTAAAGATCCCGATTTGCTTCTTGTTCTGTACTTCACTGTTAAAGTTTTTTCAAATATTTTTTAAGATGTAGTTAGTGCTTCACGATATCAAGACGATACGATACTTGAGCAATATTGATATTGATCTCGAAATTTCTCGACTATCCAAATATCGTATCGATATTGATGACAAAAATATCGTCTTGAGTCGATAATATCGAATAAATTAAAATTTTCTTGGTGAGTTATATATTATGTATCAACGTGCTTATACGCTCAAATATCACTTTAAATGTAACTGTTCAGCCTATAAAAAATAGTAAATGCATAAGTAAAAAAAGTTCTAGCACATTTTATTCACGTTTTTTTCTTAATCTGACGAAAATATTTTTCACACGTTTGATTTGTTTACCTATTTCGAA
Organism: Ganaspis brasiliensis; assembly: GCA_037103525.1. Lineage (NCBI taxonomy): Eukaryota > Metazoa > Arthropoda > Insecta > Hymenoptera > Figitidae > Ganaspis > Ganaspis brasiliensis. The sequence goes on along the minus strand of JAZKLR010000022.1, from coordinate 4,731,630 downwards.
TATCTAAAAATTTTTAACATTTAAAGGTTCCTATTAGTATCGATGACAGAAGAGATAAAAAAAAGTTACCTACGAAGAGTTGTTAGACCACTGTGAACCTTTCAAAAAATGGAAAACTTTTTTATCTAGATAGGTGCCATAAGGTCTTAAAAACGAGAAACAATAAACATTATAGAAAGAAAACAATATTAAAAGAATAAATTTTGAAACCGGGCGAAGACCTACTATGTGTACACTGAGAAAAAATTTTGGTAAAAATTCCTGTGCTATTCACTACAAAAGCGTCATAATTGACAGTCTCCGAAATTTTACCGTGCTGTCTTACAATTTTTACTGGATTTCCCACAATTTTTAGCAGAAAATCTGGTAAAAATTGTAAGACAGCAAGGTAAAATTTCGGGGACTGTCAATTATGACGCTTTTATAGTGAAGGCACAGGAATTTTTACCAAAATTTTTTCTCAGGTTAGTGCATCAGAAACGTCTATGTTCTTAAACTTTAAACGCATTTTTCTCAAAACAACATTTTTCAAACTGGCTGGTAACTTTTTTCGCACAATTTTTTAGCGATTTACTTAAAAATTGGTATGCAGCTACATTATATCTTTCTTCATAGAAGTACGTATGGAGTTTTCTTCAGTAACAAAAAAAAATTTTTTTATTAACAATTGTCTATCAATTTTTTACCGAAAACTTGAAATTTTTATTCAAATGTGTGCCATTTTCACGAAAACTGTTTTTTTTTCAAAATCCCCTAGTTACTTCTCTAGCTTTGGAGTTGCAAATTCATAAAAATGTTGGGTTTTGGTTCCAGATTAAGAATTCAAAAAGATCTTCTACCGGGGCTGTATACCTCTATACTTAAAAAAATGAATTTTTTAAATCGACCATCTAGACCGCCATTTTTACTTTTTCAACATAGTAAAATAATTTTTTTATATTTCAATAGATACCTAATAATAATAAATAAACCGGGTGTAATTTAATTTATTCTGCTCTCTTAAAAAAATCTTAAAATTAGGTCTAATTTTTGTACTATACAGTGGTGTAACTTCTTAAAGCGAAACAGTTAGTTGAGCAAAAGTTGTCAGTGAGTAGCACCTGACTAATGCCCAACGCACAAAAAATACGTGAAGTTACTAATTTACGATAAACGTATGTCATATTCTAAATAAAACAGTTCTTTAAAAGATCAAAATGTTTTTAAAACCATATTTTTTTCAATCTTGAATCATTGAGATTAATACTACTTTCTCATTAAAGTCGATATCGATAATATCGAAAATCTCGATAGTCCTTTATCGATATTGTATCAAATTTTTTTTTAGAATATCGTCTTGATATCGTCTTGAAATTCAAGACGCTATCGATATTATATCGACATATCGTGAAGCACTAGATGTAGTAGGAAATATTTTATAAAATCAGCAAGACTTTATAAGTATTGTTTCTTATTGTAAAATTTTTATTTTCTTTAAATTGTCGTTGTTTAAAAATGTTTTTTAATATCAAATTATTATTTTAATTTTTTTTCATTAAATATTTCAAGCATAATAAGTAATGCAAAAATAGTTTTTTATACACAAAATAAGTCTAGATAAGTTTTACTATTTAACAGTTATACTAAAATAACCTCAAAAATAGCATTTTCAAAATAAGAATGAGGAAAAATTAATTTTTAATAAGTAAGAAAATTATAAACAGTACCTGCTCTTTCATTCTCACTAAAATTGGTTCTTGTTTACTGATGATTAAATTATGCTGTGAAAGAAAGAAACTAAATATTAATATAATACGAAAAGTCTCCCTCTACTCTCTAAATTTGAACCAGCGCAAAGTATACAGCTGTTCCGAAACAGCGTATACTCGCTGGTGAACTAGTGAATTTCGCTGTTAATCAGTGAAAAAATCGCTTTTTGATCAGCGTATATATAAGCTGTTTTGAAACAGCTGTATACTTTGGGCTGTTTAACAGCAAATTTTCGCTGTTTCAGATTTAGAGAGTACATTTAATGGAATGAGTTATGACTCCACGAAAAGTGAAAACTGAGCCACTTCTAGCAAAAAATGAACCCTTACTCTAATTATAGAGTGAACTTCTACTCACGAAAATTTATTTTCACTACAATAAAATTTGTTTTTTTCATATCATAAAATATAACTATCAGTATAGTTACCAAGTTCTTCATTTCATTACGTCTTTGAGAATATATGCGTTTCTGGAATATATAAAATGCACGTTTTTTTTATATTTAATTTAGAGAGAAAATCATTTACATCGTTGAAAAAAAAATTAATGAAAAATAAAGAAACACTTTTAAATCAAAATATGTCAAAACTTAACTATCCGATTATAAAAAAATATTAGTAACAATATAACTTTCATTTTGAAAATCATGATTTGCTTCTTGTTCTATACTTCCTTTGTTAAAGTTTTTTGAAATATTTCTTAACATGTAGTAGGAAATATTTTATAAAATCAGCAAGATGTTATAAGTAATTTTTTTTTAATGTAAAATTTTTATTTTATTTAGAATGTCGTTTTTTAAAAATGTTTTTTAATATCAAATTATTATTATTTTTATTCTTTTCCATTAAATATTTTAAGCATAACAAGTCATGCAAAAATAGTTTTTTATACACAAAATAAATGTAGAAAAGTTTTACAATTTGACATTTATACTAAAATAACCTCAAAAATAGCAATTTTAAAATAAAAATTAAGAAAAATTAATTTTCAATAAGCAAGAATATTATAAACAGTACCTTCGTTCTCACTGTTTTCAAAATTTGTTGTTGACATCTAAAGGTTGAATTATACTGACAAAGAAAGAAACTAATTATTAATATAATACAAAAAGACTCTCTAAATTTCTTGATTAAGCCACTTCAATTAGAGAGAAAGACCCTCTCTAAAAGAGTAAGATCTCACTCCTAAAGAGAGAACTTTCACTTCAATTTCAGTGAAAAGTCACTACAAAGCTAGAGTGAAAATTAAGTTTTTGTTTGGAGTGAAAAATTCACTTTCTGAGAGTGAGTTCTCAGTCTTTTAAAGTGGATTTCTTACTCTGATTGTAGTGACTCAATTTTCACTCTTTTCGTGGAGTGAAAACTCACTCCAAGATATTTAGCGAGAAAGTTGAAAAATTTACTAAATTCAAAAGTATACATTCTTTATTAAAAAAAATACATTTTTTTCGGTGTAAAAAATTTTAAAAAAAATTCAAATCAATAACTTATTTGGTGTAGGCTTTTTTTAAAAATTTTTAAACGTATTTAGGGTAGTGGCACCAGTGAAAGAACAGACACCAGTAAAAGAACAAAGTGAACATTTTTCACAATAATGAGCAAATCATCGTTTTTATTATGGCCAAAAAATTTTTTTTAGATTCCTAATTGTCTCCAAATCTTGCATATAGAGCATCGATCAAATATAACATGCAATTTATGTTCGAAAATAATTTTTAAACTTTTAATAGGTTACGTATGCCTTTTACTAAAAGAACACAGCTCTGAACACGAAGCCAACATTTTTATATTTCTTCAATATAAATTGTTTTAATTGATGTCTCTTTTGTTAATTATCTTAAATTAATGTGATTTAAGTATTTTCATTAACAAAATATTTAATTATTTATAAAATATTATTAAGAAATACAAATTCCATTACTGGTTATGAATTTGATCACTACATCTAGTGAAAGAATTTTATTCATTTGCATGCAAATGAACAATCTGAAGTAGTTATCAAAAGATATAATATCTAACATGAGAAATGTTGAAAACGTAAACAAAAAAGTTGCTTAGAAATGATAGTATATTAAAAACTGTTCTTAATAGGCAGTTTATCCAGAAAATGTTACTAAAAGTAAGTTTTGACATTTATTTTATAACATTAGAGACATTTTTTTCTTTCACATAGTGTATTTTTATGCATTAATTTAATATAAAATAATATAATATAATATATGTTCATTCACTGGATCTTCAAAAGTCGTTCACTGGTGAAATCGATATGTTTTATTTATTAATTAAATTTTTCAATTATATTCTGTATTTATGTAATTTAAATCTATTCATCGCATTCTACACTAATGAAATTATTTAAAAACTATTTGCGAGACCATTTTCAATACACGTATTAAAAAAAAATTAATTATAAAAGTGCGAATTACCTTAAATGTTCTTTCACTGGTGCCATTACCCTACTCTGTAAACTTCTTGGAGTGACTTTTCACTCCAAGAAGAATGAAAACTGAGCCATTCCTAGCAAAAAGTGAACTCAGACTCTAATTTTTGGTGTAGACTTTCGTTACAATTTTTTAAACGAAATTACTCTGTAAATTTCATGGAGTGAGTTTTCACTCCATAAAGAGTGAAAACTGACCCACTCCTAGCACAAAGTGAACTCTCACTCTAATTTTAAAGTGTTCTTCTACTCACGAAACTGGATTTTTACTAAGATAAAAAATTTTTTTTTTTCTTACCACAAAATATAAGTATCAGTATAGTTACCAAATTCATTATTTCCTCGTATTGAGTTGAATCCATGACTCCCTGGTATAAAACAAATCCAAGTTTTTTTAAAACTTAATTTGTAAAGAAAATAATTTACATCGTTTAAAAAAAATTAATGCAGAATAAAGAAACACTCTTAAATCAAAAATTGTGAAAAATTAATTTTCCGATTATAGGAAAATATTAGTATAACAATAAAACTTTCTTTTTGGAAATCATGGTTTGCTTCTTATTCTGTACTTTACTGTTAAAGTTTTTTGAAATATTTCTTAAGATGTAGTAGAAAATATTTTATAAATGCAGCAAGATTTTGTAAGTATTGTTTTTATATTGTAGCATTTTTGTTTTATTTAGAATGTCGTTGTCTTAAAAATGTTTTTAATTATCAAATTATTATTTTTATTCTTTTCCATTAGATATTTTAAACATAATAAGAATAAATAATGCAAAATAGTTTTTTTATACACAAAATAAATCTGGAAAAGTTTTACCATTTGACAGTTATACTAGAACATCCTCGAAAATAGCATTTTCAAATAAGAACTAGGGAAAATTAATTTTCAATAAGCAAGAATATTATAAACATTACCTCATAATTCATTTTCTTCAAAACATCTTCTGGAATTATGTTATTGTTTGAAGTATACTGTCAAAGAAAGAAACTAATTATTAATATAATACGAAAAAACTGTCTGCATTTCTAGGAGTGAGCTTTCACTGCTCTCAAAGTGGAAATTGAGCCACTTCAATCAGAGAGAAAGACCTACTCTAAAAGAGTAAGATCTCACTCCTAAAAAGAGAACTTTCAATTCAATTTGAGTGAAAAGTCACTACAAAATTAGAGTGAAAGTTTACTTTTTGTTTGGAGTGAAAAATGAACTCTATAAGAGTGAGTTCTCACTTTTTTAAAGTGCGTTTATCACTCTGATTGGAGTGGCTCAATTTTCACTTTTCGTGGACTGAAAACCTACTTCCAAGAAATTTAGCGAGAAAGTTAAAAAATTTACTAAATTCAAAAGTATATAATTCTCTAAAATAAGAACTATGTATACATTCTTAGTTTTAAAAAATAAATTTTTTTCGGTGTAAAACAGTTTTAAAAAAATTCAAATCAATACCTTGTTTGGTGTAGGCTTTCTTTAAAATTTTTTAAACGAACTTACTCTGTAAATTTCTTGGAGAGACTATTCACTCCACGAAGAGTGAAAACTGAGCCACTCCTAGCAAAAACTAAACTCTCACTCTAATTTTAAAGTGAAAGTCTACTCACGAAAATTCATTTGCACTACGATAAAAGAATTTTTTTTTTTTTATTACAAAATATAAGTATCAGTATAGTTACCCAGTTCACTTGTGACTCATATGCCTTTTGAGACTGGATTCCCTGGAATAAATTAAATCCACGTTTCTTTTAAAATTGATATATAAAGAAAATAATTTACATCGTTTAAAAAAAATTAATGCAGAATTAAGAAACACTTTTGAATTAAAATTTGTAAAAAATTAATTTCCTGATTGTAGAAAAATATTAGTAACAATATAACTTTCTTTTTGGAGATCATGGTTTGCTTCTTATTCCTGTACTTCACTGTTAAAGTTTTATGAAATATTTCTTCCGATGAAGTAGGAAATATTTTATATAAGCAGCAAGATTTTGTAAGTATTATATTTTTATTATAACATTTTTATTTTATTTAGAACGTCGTTTTTTAAAAATGTTTTTTAATATAAAATTATTATTTTTATTCTTTTCCATTAAATATTTTAAGCATAGTAAGTAATGCAAAAATAGTTTTTAATACACAAAATAAATCTAGGAAAGTTTTATCATTTCGCAGTTATACGAAAATAACCTCCAAAAAAAGCAATTTCAAAAAAAGAATTAGAAAAAATTAATTTTTAATAAGCAAGAATATTATAGACAGTACCTCCTCTCTTATTGTCTTCAAAAGTTGATTTTGAATTCTAAAGATTGACCTATACTGTCAAAGAGAGAAACTGTTTATTAATATAGTACAAAATGACTCTCTGAATTTCTAGGAGTGAGCTTTCACTCCGCTGAGAGTGGAAATTAAGTCACTTCAATTGAAGTGAAAGACTTTCTCTGAAAGAGTAAGATCTCACTCTTAAAGAAAGAGCTTTTACTTTAATTTAAGTGAAAAGTCACTACAAAATAAGAGTGAAAGTTCACTATTTGTTTGGAGTGAAAAATTAACTCTATAAAAGTAATATCTCACTCTTTTAAAGTGGGATTTTCACTTTAATTGCAGTGGCTCATTTTTTACTCCTCTTGGAGTGAAAATTCAATCCAAGAAATTTAACGAGAAAGATTATAAATTTACTAAATTTAAAAGTATACAATTCATTACAACAAGAACTAAGTATACATTTACATTCTTAATTATAAAAAATCTATCTTTTTCAGTGTAAAACAATTTTAAAAAAATGCATATCAATACCTTATTTGGTGTAGACTTTCGTTACAATTTTTTAAACGAACTTATACTCTGTAAATTTCATGGAGTGAGTTTTCACTCCATGAAGAGTGAAAACTGACCCACTCCGAGCACAAAGTGAACTCTCACTCTAATTTTAAAGTGTTCTTCTACTCACGAAACCGGATTTTTACTAAGATAAAAAAATTTTGTTTTTTCTTACCACGAAATATAAGTATCAGTATATAGTTACCAAGTTCTCTATTTCCTTGTATTGATCTGAATTTATGAGTTCCTGGAACAAATGAAATCCACGTTTTTTAAAATTTAATTTAAAAAGAAAATAATTTAGATCTACAAAAAAAAATTAATGCAGAATAAAAAAACAATTTTGAATTAAAATTTGTAAAAAATTAATTTTCTGATTATAGGAAAATATTAGTTTCTTTTTGGAAATCATGCTTTGCTTTTTATTCTGTACTTTACTGGTAATATTTTCGAAATATTTCTTAAGATGTAGTAGGAGATATTTTATAAATTTAGCAAGATTTTGTAAGTATTGTTTTTTTATTGTAACATTTTTATTTTATTTAGAATGACGTTTTTTAAAAATGTTTTTTAATATCAAATTATTATTTTTATTCTTTTCCATTAAATATTTTAAGCATAACAAGTCATACAAAAATAGTTTTTTATACACAAAATAAATGTAGAAAAGTTTTACAATTTGACATTTATACTAAAATAACCTCAAAAATAGCCATTTCAAAATAAGAATTAGGAAAAATTTATTTTCAATAAGCAAGAATATTAAAAACATTACCCCCGCTCTCATAGCCATAAAAATTTGTTTTTGAAATATATTCCCGGGTTTAGAAGCCTGTGAAAGAAAGAAACTAATTATTAATATAATACAAAAAGAATCTCCAAATTTCTTGGAGTGAGCTTTTACTTTTCTGATAGTGGAAATTCAGCCACTTTAATCAGGGAGAAAGACTTTCTCTAAAAGAGTAAGATCTCACTCCTAAAGAGAGAACTTTTACTTCAATTCGAGTGAAAAGTCACTACAAAATTAGAGTGAAAGTTCACTTTTTGTTTGGAGTGAAAAATTAACTCTATAAGAGTGAGTTCTGGCTTTTTAAAAGTTGGTTTATCACTCTGATTGGAGTGGCTTAATTTACACTTTTCGTGAAGTGAAAACTCCCTTCAAGAAATTTATCGAGAAAGTTTAAAAATTTACTAAATTCAAAAGTATACAATTCTCTAAAATAAGAACCATGTATGCATTCTTAATTATAAAAATTAAAAATGTTTCGGTGTAAAACAGTTTTAAAAAAATTCAAATCAATACTTTATTTGGTGTAGGCTATTAGAATTAATTTTCAAGTGAACTTCTTTTTTCGAAAATTGATTTTCACTACAAGAAATTAATTTTTTTTTTTCTTATCACAAAATACAAGTATCAGTATAGTTACCATGGTCAAAATACCCTCATTTACAAGAGAATGCTCGAATTCCTGGAATAAATGAAATGCACGTTTGTTTTTAATTTAATTTATACAGAAAATAATTTACATCGTTTAAAAAAAATTAATGCAAAATAAAGAAACACTTTTGAATCAAAATTTGTGAAAAATTAATTTTCTGATTGTAGAAAAATATTAGTAACAATATAAGTTTCTTTTTTGAGATGCTGATTTGCTTCTTGTTCTGTACTTTACTGTTAAAGTTTTTGAAATATTTTTTCAGATACAGTAGGAAATATTTTATATAAGCAGCAAGATTTTATAAATATTATATTTTAATTGTAAAATTTTTATTTTATTTAGAATGTCGTTTTTTAAAAATGTTTTTTAATATAAAATTATTATTTTTATTCTTTTCCATTAAATATTTTAAGCACAATAAGTAATGCAAAAATAGTTTTTTATACAGAAAATAAACCTAGAAAAGTTTTACCATTTGACAGTTATACTAAAATAACCTCAAAAATAGCAATTTCGAAAAAAGAATTAGGAAAAATTAATTTTTAATAAGTAAGAATATTATAAACAGTACCGGCACTTTCATTCTCTCCAAAAGTTCTTGCAGGCATCTAATTTGTGAATTATACTGTCAAAGAAAGAAACTAATTATTAATATAATACAAAAAGCCTCTCTAAATTTCTTAGAGTGAGCTTTTACTCTTCTGAGAGTGGAAATTGAGCCACTTTAATCAGAGAGAAAGACTTTCTCTAAAAGAGTAAGATCTCACTCCTAAATAGAGAACTTTCATTTTAATTTGAGTGTAAAGTTACTACAAAATTGGAGTGAAAGTTCACTTTTTGTTTGGAGTGAAAAATTCACTCTATAAGAGTAAGTTCTCATTCTTTTAAAGTGGGTTTTTACTCTGATTGGAGTAGCTCAATTTTCACTCTTTTCGTGGAGTGAAATCTCACTCCAAGAAATTCAGCGAGGAAGTTTAAAAATTTACTAAATTCAAAAGTATACAACTCTGTAAAATAAGAACCTAGTATAGATTCTTAATTAAAAAAAAAAAAACACTTTTTTCGGTGTAAAAGAGTTTTAAAAAAATTCAAATCAATACCTTATTTGGTGTAGGCTTTCTTCAAAATTTTTTAAAAGAACTTACCCAAGAAAATTTATTTTCACTACGATAAAAAAAAAATTTTTTTTCTTATAACGAAATATAGGTTATAGTATAGTTACCAAGTTCACTATTTCCTCATATTGATCTAAATTCATGAGTCCCTGTAAAAAATTAAATCCACGTTGATCTTAAATTTAATTTAGAATGTAAATAATTTACATCGTTTAAAAAAAATTAATGCAGAATAAAGAAACACTTATGAATTAAAATTTGTAAAAAATTAATTTTACGATTATAGGAAAATATTAGTATAACAATAAAACTTTCTTTTTGCAAAATCATGGTTTGCTTCTTATTCTGTACTTTACTGTTAAAGTTTTTTAAAATATTTCTTAAGATGTTGTAGAAAATATTTTATACAATCAGCAATATTTTAAAAGTATTGTTTTTTTTTTTATTGAAAATTTTTATTTTATTTAGAATGTCGTTTTTTAAAAATGTTTTTTAATATCAAATTATTATTTTTATTCTTTTCCATTAAATATTTTAAGCATAACAAGTAGGGTGTTCGTTATTTTGTGAAAGTTATGATTTCTTAGGTCGCCTGGCTGAATTTGCTTTAATATTAACACGTGCCACCGAAGGGTTAAAGTTTAAATGGGGTTTTACATGGGAATAGTACACTTTGTTACATTTTGTATGATAACTCTTTTTTTTATTAATCTTTTCCTTTGACGTTATGTATTTTTATGGTTTTTGAGGTGCTGAACACGAATCTGATGTCAAAAATAAGTTTTGACAGCTGCCAGCTGTCAAAAAAGCTGTCAATAAATCTGTCAATTTTTTAGAGACGTCAGTTTTTGTGGGATTTTACATTAATTTACTTATATAAAAGTATTTTAAGAACACTAAGGTCAAACGAAATAGCAATATGTAATATTGACAGTCGACACCTGTCAATTAAGATGTCAAGCTTTTAAAAACGAGAGTTTTTGACAGTTTTTACATTAAATTAATCACATATTAGAGCTGTGCAAAATTATAAAATTCGATCCTCTCCATGAGAATTTACATGGGCTCGGTTCGGTTCGAATTTCGATCCCATGCAAAATTCGAGTTTCTGCACAGCTCTATCACATATGCATTTAAAAGTAATTTCAGGACGCTGTTGAGATAAACCTAAATGGAAATATGTAATATTGACAGTTTACGACTGTCAATTAAGCTGACAAACTTTTGAAAAGGAGACTTTTTACATTAAACTATTCATATACAAGTGTTTTTAGTACACTAAGATTAATTTTAATAGCAATATGTAATCTTGACAGTTGACAGCTGTCAATTACGCTGGCAATCTTCTGAAAAGGAGCTTTGTTGTTATTATATATATTCTTCAAAGTATAAGTGATAATTGTATAAGTTTATAAGGTACAGTGCAGCCCAGCAGATTTTGCCCAACACCTTAGAATTTTTGTATTTGCAAAAAATTTTATATTTTGTTAACCAATAAAGATAAAACAATAAATGAGGACTTTTTTAAAGCTTTCGTTCTCTTTTTTCAGAATATCTAATGAGCGGAAAATAATTGCTTCATTATTTAATTACTCTTAACAATAATCAAAAAATTCAATTTCTTTTTTGTGAATTTCAAACTGATTTATTTTGTAAACAGATCATCAAATTATAATCGCAAACAATGCATTGGAAGATAATTTTATCACCTTTAAAACCAACTTTTAAAAAATTTTCTTCGATTTTTTTAAACAAAGATATAAAGGTAATTGTTAAAAAAAAGCACTCTTATTTGATTAGGCATAAGTCAAGAACGGTTGATTTTGGAAAAAAAATTATAAAGAAAAAAAATGTGCTTTCTGATGTGTAAGATCATAAATAAATTTAAAAAAAAAAATTTTTTTATCATGTTTTGAGTTTATAAAATTTTTTTGTAATTAGTCATAAGTCCAGCATGGTTGACTTAAAAAAATTATGAAGAGAAAAGTGTGCCTCTTTTTGTGTAGAACCAAAAAAAAAAAACATTTTGAAATAAAAGAAAAAAATGTATCACATTTTGATTTTTTAAGTTCTTTTGTATGGTAAAAAAATGTTTTTCAATTCTAAATATCTTTTTCTGGTTTTATACGTAAAAAGACACATTTTCTCTAAACAATTTTTTTCCAAAATCAACCGTTCTGGACTTATGCCTAAGTATTGTTACTTTTTAAACAATTAGCTATATCTTTATTTAAAAAATCGTAGAAAATTTTTTAAAAGTTGGTTTTAAAGATGATAAAATTATCTTTCAAATGCATTGTTTGCGATTATAATTTAATGATCTGTTTACAAAATAAATCAGTTTGAAATTCACAAAAAAGAAATGGAATTTTTTGACTATTGTCAAGAGTAATTAAATAATGAAACAATTATTTTCCGCTCATTAGATATTCTGAAAGTAGAGAACGAAAGCTTTAAAAAAGTCCTCATTTATTGTTTTATCTTTATTGGTTAACAAAATATAAAATTTTTTGCAAATACAAAAATTCTAAGGTGTTGGGCAAAATTTGCTGGGCTGCACTGTACCTTATAAACTTATACACTTATAACTTATACTTTTAAGAATATATATGATAACAAGAAAGCTCCTTTTCAGAAGATTGCCAGCGTAATTGACAGCTGTCAACTGTCAAGATTACATATTGTTATTAGAGTTCATCTTTTTTTATAGCTGGCAGCTGTCAAAACTTATTTTTGACATCAGATTCGTGTTCAGCACCTCAAAAACCATAAAAATACACATTGTCAAAGGAAGAGATTAATACAAAAAAAGAGTTATCATACAAAATGTAAAAAAGTGTACTATTCCCATGTAAAACCCCATGTAAACTTTAACCCTTTGGTGGCACGGGTTAATATTAATCGATTGGGCTATCCTAGTGCACAGCTCATTTTTTTCACATTCTAAAGCAAATTCTGCCCGGCGACATAAGAAATTCCAACTTTTGCAAAATAACGGACACCCTAATAACAAGTCATGCAAAAATAGTTTTTTATACACAAAATAAATCTGGAAAAGTTTTAACATTTGACAGTTATACTAGAATATCCTCGAAAAATAGCATTTCCAAAATAAGAATTATGAAAAATTAAATTTCAATAAGCAAGAATATTATAAACATTACCTCATTTTTCATTTCCTTCAAAACATCTTCTGGAATTATTCCATTGTTAAAAGTATACTGTCAAAGAAAGAAACTAATTATTAATATAATACGAAAAAACTCTCTAAATTTTTTGGAGCAAGTTTTCACTGCTCTGAGATTGAAAATTGAGCCACTTTTCAATCAGAGAGAAAGACCTATTCTAAAAGAGTGAGATCTCACTCCTAAAGAGAGAACTTTCACTTCAATTTAAATGAAAAGTCACTACAAAATTAGAGTGGAAGTTCACTTTTTGTTTGGAGTGAAAAATTAACCCTATAAAGGTGACTTCTCACTCTATTAAAGTGGGTTTCTCTCTCTGATTGAAATGGCTCAAATTTCATTCTTCGTGGAGTGAAAACTCACTCTAAGAAATTTAGCGAAGAAGTTTAAAAATTTACTAAATTCAAAAGTATACAATTCTCTAAAATAAAAACCAATTAGGTGTACATTCTTAATTTTAAAACATAAATTTTTTTCGGTATAAAACAGTTTTAAAAAAATTCAAATCAATACCTTATTTGGTGTAGGCTTTCTTTAACATTTTTTAAACGAACTTACTCAAATTTCTTGGAGTGAGTATTCACTCCACAAAGAGTAAAAACTGAGCCACTTCTAGCAAAAGGTGAACTCTCACTCTAATTTTAGAGTGAACTTCTACTTACGAAAATTTATTTTCACTACGATAAAAAAAATTTTTTTGTTACTTATCACAAAATATAAGTATCAGTATAGTTACCAATCTCAGTTTTGCATCATGTTTTGCAAAATCGATTTGTGCCTGGAATAAATTAAATGCACGTTTTTTTAAAATTTAATTTATGGAGAAAATAATTTAAATCGTTCAAAAATAATTAATGAAAAATAAAGAAACACTTTTGAATCAAAATTTATGAAAAATTAATTTTTCGATTATTAAAAAATATTAGTAACAATATAACTTTCTTTTTGGAGATCATTGATTTGACAGTTTTAATAAGATATCCTTGAAAATAGCATTTTTAAAATATTAATTAGAAAAAATTAATTTTCTAATAAAAGAAGAATATTAGAAATAGTACCTTATCTATTGCCTTGAATATTTCTTCTTCCTTTTCATGTATTGAACCAGACTGTCAAAGAAAGAAATTAATTATTATTCCAGCGCCATATATAATACAAAAACAAACTTAAAAGGCAGTTTAATGTGCAATTTTTAGTCTCTCATGTAAAATTAAATTACAAAATAGTATAGACGTTTTTGTAAACGGTCCGAGATATTGATAATAAATATTATCTGTTTAAAGTTTCAAACCAACTTAATTTACGTGTTAAATCTGTTTAAAATTTAAATTGTTTTTATTGTGTTGAGAATTGCAATATTTTTATATGTATTTTTATGCGCTGAATCCGAATCCACCATCAAAATTGTTCCAGCGGTTTTGATTTTGAATCTAACCTCAAAATCAATAAAATGGTACTTTTTGTTCGATAGCATCTGAACCCGGCCTAAAAAGTCTTGGATCAATAGAGAACTTGATTTATGACCTTTAAAACACTTTTTTTAAAATTGTTCTAAGATGATTTTTAACGAAGTTATGATGTTTAACCTAAAATCATTTTTTTCCATAACTCACTATTGATGTGTTTTAAACAGTTTAAAAAAAGTAATATTTTAAGTAAAACATCATAACTTCGTTAAAAATCATCGTAGAACAATTTTTAAAAAAGTAATTTAAAGGTAATAAATCAAGCTTTCTATTGATCCTAGACTTGTATAAATTTCAGGTCGGGTTCAGACTCTATCGAACAAAAAGTAACATTTTATTGATTTTGAGGTAAGGTCCAAAATCAGACCCAGTGAACCAATTTTGATGGTGGATTCGGATTCAGCACATCAAAATACATAGGAAAATATTAGTCTTATACCCAGATCCGGGAACTTTATTTTTTTTATGGGACTGTGTAATTTGACAAAAATGTTTCTGATTAATATAAGTCGCATGGAAATCTTAAATATTATTGCATAATAATTATAAAACGAAAATTTATTTTCACTACTATAAAAATAATTTTTTTTTCTTATCATAAAATATAAGTATCAATATAGTTACCAATTTCGTTACTTTAGCAAAATCATCATCAGTTATGAATATCTGAAATAAATGAAATGCACGATTTTTTTAAAATTTAATTTATGGGTAAAAAATTTACACCGTTCAAAAAAATTTATTGCAAAATAAAGACATATTCTTGAATCAAAATTTATGAAATACTACTTTTCCGATTATAAAAAAATATTAGTAACAATATAACTTTCTTTTTGGACATCATGATTTGCTTCTTGTTCTGTAGTTTACTGATAAAGTTTTTCGAAATATTTCTTAAGATGTAGTAGAAAGTATTTTATAAAATCAGCAAGATTTTATAATTTTTTAAAGTCTTCGAAATTTTTCGTATTGAGTTCGTACTAGAGTTTTTAAAAAATAACTGAACTGTAGAATGTGCATAAAGTACTTATAGGAGCATTCCATTTGTCGGGAAACTTTTGAATTTCAAATTTTGTTAATATTTGGCCATTTTATTGTATTGGGGGTGCAGATAAAGTATACCAAAGAGTTTTGCAAAAAACCAAATATTTAGTATAATATTGTTTATTGAAATTTTTAAGCACTTTTTTCACGAATTTTTATCTCGTAAACTATTGGTCTTAGAAAAAAATGTATAATATGAAAATTGTAGGAAAAATATTAGGTTTTAATAATGTAATTTTGAAAAATAATTTTATTTTTGACTAATTTGTTTAAACAATAATTTTCTATTGTTGTTTTTTTACCCGAAGGGAATCGGCAAATGACATAAAAAAATATTTTTATTTAAGTTTGAAATGTCCTTAAAAAACGCTGTAAGTTTCAAAGGTGTGTTTTTTGATTTTGTCGAGATATTAATTTTTGAAGTTTTGACTACACGACTCTACACACGGCTGGCGTTGCTGCGTCTCTACCATCAAAGATATTAAAATTCTTACTATCTATTTCTCTCAGTGTTCCTGCATACAATTTAAAACACATTATGTCTTACAATTCCTTCTGAAATTAAACATAATTTTTGTAAAAGGACAATGTGTTTGAAAAGTAGGAAATTTTGTTTATTACGAGTCTAAACATGTCGACGCCCCCCGTTGATAACATATTTATTAAAAAGCCAATGAAATAAAATGTTAATTTAAAAAACAGTCGAAAATCAATTTTATTAAAAATTTTGTAAGAGATGATTTGTATTCCATTATTTGTTTAATTAAATGCCTTTTGAAGTTGTGTGCCATAGACAAAAAGTGTTATTTGTTACTAATTTTTGTTTACAGAATTTTGATGTTTTAAACTAAAAATCAAAAGTTAAAATCCTTACCCTTAAAATAATGTCAAAAAATAAATCAAAGCATTGAAAATCTGTTTTAAATTTAATATTATTCTTTCAGGAAGTTATTTAAGCGTGTAAAATTCGTCGTAATCATTGTGATGTTATCTAGTCCATTACAAAGAATCTTATTGATTGTTCTTCACAAATTTAAATAAAATTAAGTTTAAAATATGTTTGTATTTATTTCAAACACACCAGTTAAAAGAAATGATCGAGACTTCGATTTAACATAATTTTGAACGCCGGCGGTTCAATTGCACTATTTAGTAGCTTTGAAGACAATTTTTATTATTTAACTCACGAACTTTAAACAATACAGGTAAGCAAATAAGATTAACTTATTAGAGAGAGAAAATATATGATCTTAGGAAGGTCAATTAAATTAAATATTAACTTATATTTTTATTGTTATTATTATTATTCTTGAAACAAAGATATGAAAACTTAAAAAGATTCAAAAGTGTATAAACTGTAAAAAATATATTATTTATTTAAAAACACAAAAAACACATAAATTTTATCATACAATCAGTGTTTGATTATTTTTCAAATCAAAATAAAATTATTAAATAGAACTCTAAACTTCTTATTTAGAACATAATTTTAGAAATATTATAAATTGTACAATTAGTAGCTATTATGATAATTTTTAATATTTAGCTCATGATCTTTAAAATATACAGGTAAATTATATATATATTACAATTTAGATAAAATTAATACAATTTTTTAATGGAAAAAATAATAAATTTCTCAAAAAAAGAATATGTTTAACTTTTGAAAAATAATATTAAATTTTAATGAAATGACAAAGTTTAAAAAAAAGAAATAGCAGTAGATAAATTCAACTTTTCAATTTTAATATTTTTATTTAATCATTTCAAATTATATTTAATTATTAATTCAAGTTTTAATATTTTTAACTAAAAAAATATTATTAATTAAAACAATATAAAAAATTTGAGCAGAATTGTACTTTTTAGGTACAAGATTAAAAAAGAATACCTCTTTTACGTATATAGCCTTGTATTAACTAAATAATATAGTATTGAAGATTGAAATAGAATGTTATTACATATATTTGATTAAATAAACATTATAGTGTACGTTCGGCCCAATTAACATTCTATGGCACACCACTTCAACAGATATTTAATTAAACAAACAATTGAATACAAATCATATCTTACAAAATTTTTAATAAAAATGATTTTCGACTGTTTTTAAATTAACATTTTATTTCATTGGCTTTTTAATAAACATGTTATCAACGGGGGGCGTCGATGTATAATTCTCAATATCTTACTTAAAATATTGAATAGATTTGTTACAGTAAGATTTAAACAAAGGGAGTAATAGAATTTATATTCAAATATTTATTCATTTTGCATTATTAATTTATATGTGAATTATCAGTTCAAAAATAGTTATTTGCGTAGCACTCACCGCAAAGCCGTGTCGACAGAGTGGAACACTCAAAACTTCCAAAATTATTAACTGGACAAAATAATAAATTACACTATTAAAACTTACCGAGTTTTATATAAGGAGGCGCATGAATATTCCCTAAATCCCAAATGACAATTCTCAAATGACATAATTCCAAATGACATAATTTCCAAATGACATAATTCTCAAATGACATAATTCCCAAATGACATAATTCCCAAGTGACATAATTCCCAAATTACATAAAATTTTCCCTATCTCAAAGAAAGTTTTTCCTATTTTAGAGAAAATTTTCTTAACCTTAATAAATTTTTTGTCACTTGAGAATTATGTCATTTGAGAATTATGTCACTTGAGAATTATGTCATTTGAGAATTATGTCATTTGAAAATTATGTCATTTGGGAATTATGTCACTTGAGAATTATGTCCTTTAAAAATTATGTCATTTTTGGGAATTATGTTATTTGGAATAATGTCATTTGAGAATTATGTCATTTGGGATTTAGCGAATATTCATGCGCCTCTTTCTAAGGACCATTCGAACTTTATTAAAAATATTTTTTTATATCATTTGACGATTTCTTTAGGGTAAGAAAACAATGTTTTGTATAGAAAGTTTAAACAGATCTCTTGCGTTGCCACGCATGCAGTGTTTAGAGTCGTGCAGTCAAAACTTCAAAAATATATTCTTCCACAAAATCATAAATCACGTCTTTGAAACTTATAGGGTCTTTAAAGTACATTTCGAACTTTAATAAAAATATTTATTTAAATCATTAGGCGATTCCTTTTGGGTGAAAAAACAATATTTTGTATGGTGAGTTTGAACAGCTCTCTGGCGCTGCCACGCAAGTCGTGTGTAGTACGGAGACGCAAAATCTAAACTTTAAAAATTAATTTCTCGACAAAATCTTAATATATTCCCTACAATTTTCATCTTATACGTTTTTTTCTAGGACAAATAGTTTACGAGATAAAAATTCATAATTAAAAGTGCTTAAAAATGTCAATAAACAATATTTGCAAAATATTTGGTTTTTTTGCAAAATTCTTTGGTTTACTTTATTTGCACCCCCAGTACAACAAAATGGCTAAGTATGAACAAAATCTGAAATTCAAAAGTTTTCCGAAAAATATATACGTACTCATGAAATAATACGAAACCGAGAAAACTTCGTTCATCGTCGTACACACTTTTAAGTTCTAAAATGTGTTGTTTTTTTTTACTTAAAATATTTTTAAGTATTCCTGTCTGTGCGAAACTTAATTAAATTTGTGTAATTTATTTTAAAATATTTAATATTATTTTAGGTAATTCTAGAAAATTCAAAATAAAAATTTATGACTATAATATTAATTACAGAAACAAATAAATAATTGCAATAAATAACATATTAGATTAATTATAAATATATTATTAAATTTTTTTTATAATTTATTATTAATATTTAGTTTTATTATCATTATTACTGGCAATATTTTTGAAAACAATATTTTTGAAAATACTAGAAGTTATTATACACACCATTGTAAATTTACTTAAAAAGTTTCATGTTGTTATGTATTTTTGAAATTTCTTTAAAATTTTTAAAATTAATTTTATATTTCTAATAAAATGTTATTATTATTTATAAAAAATTTTAAAAATATGTATCATTATTTATTATTATTATTATTTATTATACGATTTTAATTAAATTATTCATTTTTAATTATTAGATGAAATAATTTTTTAACATAAATGTAATTTTCTACATGATATTTATATATTTAATTCAATGCCAAACTTTCATATGAAACTTCTAATAATGAAGAAAATAAAATTGTACAAAAATAAAATTTTATCAATAAGAATAAAAAAAGGAAATTAGATACTAAAAATAATTAAAGATTTATATATTTTTTCAAGAATACATATAATAAAGAAATATATATATAAAAAAAATAAAAAATAGAGCAAGCTTTTCGAGCGAGGGTTGTTACGCTAGTTTTACATTAAAACTACATAAAACCTCACAATGTAATATTGTAGCAAAATTTTTTCAATACTACGTGCCTGATGATCAATGAAATCAATATTTCTTTCCAAAATAAATATAATTATCTGTTCAAAATTTCTTGGCGGAGGACATATTCCTTTGTTATAACCGTGGTTAAAACATAGGTTTAAACTTAGGTATTTACCAGGTTTTTTCCAGGTTTTCTCTGTAATCATCAGTACTAGGTTATTCAACATGTTTTTTCATAATATCGAATAAATTGTATCTTTTGCAGCCTCAAAATTCATCATTAATTTAATTGAATAAATTATTGTTTAAAAAATAATAATTTTATACTTGAATTGTTTAATTGATATTGAATAAATAAATATTTTCAAATATTTATAACCTCCACTATTATCCAACATATGAGGCTGAACTATAGTCGTTTGACTTTTCGAATTTAAAAAGTTTTTTCATTTCAAATCGAGTTTAAGAGTTCTTAATAAATGTTACAGAAAGTCTTCATGAAATTAATTATATTTATTCTGGAAATTTTTGTAGGTATATTTTAAAAAATGAATGCTAATAACTCCCGAATTATTCTCATATCCTTCGTTCCTGAATGAGTTCTAAATTATTCTATAGAACTAATTTTTCCAAGAAATAGTCTAATTAACTCTGTAAAAACATTTTCGGAAAATTTTGCTACAATTTGCAGCAGAAAAAATCGATTTTAAAATTGCTGAATATATTAGTGATAAAAATTTTACCAGTGCTTTTGCAGTAGACGATTTCTGAAGGGCTTTGTTTTGATCCTGGCAGGATGAAAGGACCAAAAAGCAACAGATGCTCAACGACAGCAACCAACAATTATTCATGTTGACTTTCAATTTAATATTAATTTTTTTGCGTTTTCGCTTGCCTTTTTATACTGATGTGCACGCATTGTTGCATGTGTGTCAGTTACATTTAAGATTGTGTTTGTCACGAACAACTTGAAATCTGCAAAACTTATTCCTTTCGATATTCAATAAAAATATTGTTTAAAATTGGCAAAAAATAAATTTTTTTCAAATTATTTTATTTCCATATTTAGAAATCTATTTAAAAATAATATAAATCAAAGTCTAAATAAGTCGAATTTGAATTAACATTTTAAGAAAAATATAATAAATATTTC
Source organism: Ganaspis brasiliensis (assembly GCA_037103525.1). Lineage (NCBI taxonomy): Eukaryota > Metazoa > Arthropoda > Insecta > Hymenoptera > Figitidae > Ganaspis > Ganaspis brasiliensis. Next base: position 4,710,882 of record JAZKLR010000022.1, on the reverse strand, counting down.
TAGAAAATATTATTGCTTAAAAAAAAATTGTCAGCACGGACCCTTTTTCTTGACTGTAAAAAGTCGGTTATTTTTAAAAATACATTTACTAAAAATTTTTTGCTTTAAATAATTAATACCTTTTAAAATTCTTCAAATACGTATCCCTAAATCCTTAAGAGTTTGGTTAATTTTTAAATCAAATATCACAAAAATTGTTAAATTTTCAATATTTTCTCAAAATTAATATTATTTCTGTAGTAATGAATATTTCTTCGTGTTTTTGAGCTTATTTTAAAGATTATGTACTTCCCGTTAGGTACATTTTTCATATTTCATTGACCCTTCGAATAACCTAATAAATAATAAAGTTTTTCCAATGGGAAATAATATACATAAATAAACAATTTTCCAGATGAAATTAATATGCTTAAATTCTATTAAATTTTAAGCATAAGTAAATGATTTTAGTTTCAGTTTAAAATTATGTTAAAATTCTATATAAAATTAAAATAACTTATTGTCAATAATGTGAAAATTTTGCCCTTGAAAATGCAGACTGTCAAACAAAGTGCACAAAAGTAAGCAAAATTTAAATAAATATTTGAACGTGTAAAATATTTATTTAAAATATAAGAATATTTTTTAATTAAATTGTGTTAGAATTTTATAAAATATTTATAAAATTAATTTTTAATATTATTTTCCTACTAATTAGAAAATTAACATCACCTCGTTCGAATAATCAGTTAATTTCATTTTACTTTTGTCCCAAAAATTTTTTTTTAAAATCATAATAAATATTTCAAAAAATGATTTTCCTTTAAAATCATAAAAAAAGTTAGGAACTAAGAACATAAATTTTATATTTATTTTATCTTTTGAAATAATAAAATTCTCCACAATTCATAAAGTCAGTAAAATGTATTTTCTAGGTTTTGTATTCCAGAAGCTTCACATTTTATAAATGTGTTCACGAATTTACTGAAAAAATCAATATTTCAATATTTCTATTCCACAGCTATAAAATATTATGTTTATTATAATATTTCAACATTATTTTAAACTGAAACTAAAATCATTTACATTTGCTTAAAATTTAATAGAATCTAAGCATATGAATTTCATCTGGAAAATTGTTTATTTATATATTATTTCCAATTGGAAAAACCTTATTATTTATTAGGTTATTCGAAGAGTGAATGAAATATGAAAAAATTTACCTAACAGAGAAAATATAACATTTTAGTATTACAATAATTAATTTTTTTTGTATAGAAATATTCACTTTTCAACAGCAAATATTCATCGAATTAAAAAATAAGTTATATTATGAATCTTCGTGTAATATTCCCCTTTCCTGTGAGAAAAACCATATCATTTATTAAATTACGCGAAGGGTGAAAGAAATATGAAAAAATGCATTTAAAGGGAAGTACACAACATTCTAACAAATTTTTTAAAAAACAAAAACAGAGCATTGATAAGATATATTTAAATATTATTGCCAACAAGCATTTTTGTCATATAAGAGAATAAAAAACTTTCTATACAATGTCACGAGATTAGTCAAATATACGGTTAAGAAAAATAATAAAAAAATGTAAAAAACACGTGCAATAATTTGAAAATGATGTTCAGTTCATAGATTTTGATCTTTTTTATAGAGAAAGCAATAAATTTACTTTAAAAAGATATAAAATCACAATATACACTGTAAAAACAGGTGTCTTACAAGTGTCTTATTTTAAGACATAAGACGTTTAGAAAGCGTCTTACAGGTATTTTTAAGACACTTTCTCAATGGTTTATAATTTAGACACCCTGAAATGTCTTAAAAGTGAGGACAAAATAAGACACTTGTTTTTAGAGTGTATGTGTTGTGCTTGATAATGTCAAGGTTATTAGCTTGAAGATAATAAACTTTTGTAAGAATTTTAAAATTTAAATGTTTTAAAATCTGAAAAAATATTATTTGTTACGTAAAATAGGTAAATCATATTTTTTAATTTTTTAAAGAATTTAAATTTTCAAAGGAGTATAATTTTTCTGAAGTGAACATAATTATGTTATTAATATTATATATTACATAATTATAATATTATCATTATAACAATTATTAATATTATAATATTCATAATATTATATTATTTTGAAAGAAATTAATCTTTTTTGAAATCGCATAATATTAAGTAAAGTGGTTCAACACTGAGAAAAACCTTATCTTGTGCCAATGCAAAAATGCAATATCAAGTTTGAATTATGATTATAATCGGTCCTAGTATAAAATATTATAGAGTCAAGAAATTTAGTTTATGTTGAACTGTTTTACGATATTTTTTTATCCTTGTCAAAGAAATCTTTTCTATCAGTGAAGCCCAGGGGCGGCTTTAGGCAAAGTGTTCGGGAGGGGCGATATATGGGATAGAAAGAGATAGCACTATAGTGCTATCTCTCTCTCTCTTATATAAATATAAGATTCTCGGGGGGGGGGGGGCGGTCGCCCCATTCGCCCCTCCCGTAAAACCGCCAATGGTGAAGCCCATTGAAATTTTTTTAGTGATTTTAAATGAGAAAAACGCACTTTTTCGTAAATTCGCTATGAAATATTTAAGAATCATTAAAAAAATCAATACAGCAAATCACATCTTAAAAAGTCCTTAAAGAACAATATTCCATAATTTATAAATTAGTTTGTTAATATTAAATATTTTTATACGTTTATAAGCTACCCCCAAATAAATGCTAGAAAAATGAAATATTTTTTTCATTACTAACTCATAGTTTCTTGAGGATTTTTCAGCAGACTTGTTACATGTTGACAAGTTATGAATGGTTACAAGTATTTTTATGTATTTTTCAATAGTTTAATCAATAATTGACTATTGTTTATTTACCAATTTTATCTCAAATTACCTAGCAAATTTTTATTTCTGTAATCTATTATTTTTTTATATTTGGAACCAGAATAATTAGTAATAATAATTTGTTTAAGCAATTGCAAATAGTTGTTGTGGTTAAACGAATAAAAAATTCATAAAAATACCTGTGAAAATTCATAACTTGTCAATATGTAACAACTAACAAATTTGTTGAAAAATCGTAAAGAAACTATTAGGTATTAGTAATGAAAACAAGATTTCATTTTTTTTTTGTATTTATAGGGGTTGCTTGAACCGTATAAAAAATATAAATATTTAATATTAACAACCTAATTAATAAATTTGCTATATTGATGTTTTTAAGGATTTTCTAGGAAAGTTAAAAAAAAAAAAAATAATTTTTATAATAAAAAAAAAAATTAGTGTTCTTTTGTTTACTTCTATTAATGCAGAAAATTGAAAATTTCATTTCTTAAAAAGTTGAAAAATATGATTTACCTATTTTACGTAACAAATAATATTTTTTCAGCTTTTAAAACAGTTCAATTCTTCATTTCTTACGAAAGATTACTATTTTGACATTAAAAGTGATCATTAAATTAGACTATTTTTTGTACAAAAATATTTCCCTTTTTTCAAAGTTTTTTTTTTTTTTGTTAAATAATTTAAGGTTTTTTCCAATATTAGAGGAAGATTAATAACATAACATTATTTTTAATTCGATGAATATATTTGCAGATGAAAAGTAAACATTTCTACACAAAAAAAATTTAATGATTGTAATACTAAAATGTTAGGTACATTTTTCATATTTCATTCACCCTTCGAATAACCTAATAAATAATTAGGTTTTTCCAATAGGATATAATATACAAATAAACAATTTTTCAGATGAAATTAATATGCTTAAATTCTATTAAATTTAAAATATAAGTAAATGATTTTAGTTTTAGTTTAAAATAATGTTGATATTATAATAAACATTAGGTTGGCTCTTATTTACCAAGTTGAAGATAACTTTTGGGCCCCCTATGTATCAAATCTTTGGCCAAAATTATGAAAAAATTCGCTAAAGAAACTGATTTTAATTATGATTAACCCTCTTCCGTAAGCGCCTACTTTTCCCATGTAAAATACATGGGATTTTTTGAACTTTTGGTTTTTTCAAAATAATTCTTCACCTTATAAATATTTTTTGAATCGGTTTAAATCCCGGAATCTCGGTTTTAATCCCGGAATCCGAACTTCACATTCTGACAATTAAAATCTCAATATTCTAAATTCCAGGTATTAAAATCCTATAGCGGATCTCAGATTTACACATCCCGGTTTCCAGAATTACAAATACCGAATAGAGATGTGCGAATCAGGATTTTTAAACCCCGAATCGAATCGAATCAAATAAAGAATTTTAGGTCCAGAATCGATTCGAATCTGATAAAAATTTGTCAAATCGAATCAAATCTAATACGTTTTGACTTTGAACGAATTTGTATTGAAATAAAATGTTTGATTCGAAGTCGAACTATATTTAATTCGTAATTTTCAAACAGTTCGAATTTGAACCTTTGCAATTCGATTTTAAATCAAATATTACCAGTTTGATTCGATTCGGATTCTAATTATTCGCACATCTCTAATTCCGAATACCGGCGTTTAGCTATTGGTTATCCCGAATTCCCCTATTTCACGTCTCGAATCTTAATATTTAAAATGCCAATCACGAACTTCTAAATTCCCGTATTCCGATATCCCACATTCCGAATTCCGAATTCCAACATCTCGAATCTCTCTTTTTCACATTCCGAATTCGGACTCGTTCATTCCACATTACATATTTCACCGTTTCACACTTTGTAACCTATTCCTCATCCAAAATTCCTGATCTCATAATTTCGCTTTCCCAAATCCCAAATTCCTTTATGCCTCGACCCAGATCCCGGATTTCTAATTCCACATTCAAAATCCTTCACCCTAATACCAAGTACATTTTATCTAAAACATATATATTTTTTAATACCGATTCAACATAACCTATATTCTATCTAAATTCACAATTCTATTAAAATCAGGCCCGGATTGGCCATTCAGGATACCGGGAAAAATCCCGGTGGGCCGACGCCAGGCGGGCCGGTATTTTTGTAGGTCTAATTAATAATTTAATTTATGTAATTAAATTTCATTTAACTATCAATTACTCTTTTCTATTTTCAATTAATTTTACAACATTCAATCATTTTCGGCTTCTTTCTATGTTCTTTTCAATCACAGAAATTGTAGAATTTCAATTAAATTGTTCAATTCTACAACTATTTTTTACAATTCTTATTTATTATTACACTGAGAAAATAAGCCTCTAGCTAAGCAGCTTTATTTCTAGGTTAGGGTTCCTCGGGACTAAACAAACAAAACACCGGCGATGACAATCAAACTTCTAGGATACCGGAGCATATGCTCTGCTAAAATCAATTAAGTGCTTTGCAGGTGCTATATCAACAACCTCTCTCTGCTAAATTTAATCAAAAATTGGTTGTATTTAGTTAACTTATTTTCTCAGTGTATCTTTAACTTTCAATTCCATTCTTCAATTTTCAATTCCATTCTTCAGTTTTCAATTATTATTTTTTTCTATATTCAAGAATTCTAGACTTTTTCAATTACTTCTTTCAATTTTTAATTACATTTTTTAAATTTCCATTACATTCCTCAATTTTCAATTACCTCCTTCAATTTTTTCAATCCTCAATAATTCTCAAAAAATTTTATAACTAATCTTTAACTTTTTAAATTATTTTGTTCTCTTGACCATTATTTCTTAGTGCTTTACGATATCAAGACGATATCATATTTGAGCAATATTGATATTGATCTCAAAATCTCTTAACCATCCAAAAATGTTCTCGAGTTGATAATATCGACCTAAAATAACTAAAAAATGACGAAAATAATTGACAAATGAAAAAAATTGGAATAATGACAAGATTAATAAATCGACAATTGACAAAAATAATTTAAAAAATTAAAGAACAAATATAATATTTTAAAAAAACAATTGGAAATTAAAAAAGGAAAAAAATTACAGAAATAATAATAATTGAAAAAAATTTTAATTTTAAAAAATTGACCTGGATTGAAATTTGAAGAAATAATCACAAATTGATGAGAAGAAAATAATATTAAAAATTGGCAAAATAATTAAAAAATGAAGAAAATAATTGTGAATTAGACAGAAAAATTGAGGAATTAAGGAGTTAAATTGAGATTTCAAAAAAATTATTGATAATAAATAATTTACAAATTACTATATCAATAAATAAATAAATAGTATAAAAGAGTGAAAAAGCCCAGGATTGGTGAATATTTAAGAAAATAATTGACAATTAAAAACTGAAGAAAACTGTAGGAATAATTATAACAAATAATTGAAAATTGAATGAGATTTCAAAAAGTTAAAGTTGGTTGAAAATCGAAGAAAATAATTTGAAATTAGAAGAAATAGTTGAAAATTGAAAAAAAAATTCAAAATTAAAGAAAATAATAATTGTGAATTTAAGAGGATAGTTGAAAAATTGAATTGAAAGTTCAAGAAAAATATTGTTAATTGAAAAAATCATCGAAAAAAGCCGAGAATTATTAAATATTGAAGAAAATAATTGCCAATTGGAAAAAATTCTAAACATGGCAAGATTATTAAATTAAAAACTGACAGAAATAATTTTAAACAGAAAAAGATAAACATGAAATTAAAAAAAAACTAAAAAAGAAAGAAAATGATAGGAATAGTTCTAGAAACAATTAAAAGTTTAATTGCTTTTTGAAAAATTAAACTTTATTAAAATTTGAAGAAAATACTTCCAAATTGAGAGAATAATTGAAAATGAAAAAAAGTATCAATAAAAGACAAGAATTGTGATTGGATACAAATAATTAAAGAATTAAAGAACTGAATTGAAATTTCAAGAAAATGATTAATAATTGAATAATATGAAAGAAAATAATTGAAAAAAGACGAAAATAAAGGACAATTGCAAAAAATTCGAAAAATTGCAACATTAAAAAGTTTACATTTCAACAGAATTATCTTAAAAGTTAAGAATGTAAATTAAAATTTAGAACAGAAATAACTAAGAATAAAAATTGAAAGAAAATTACTGTAGTAATTGTAGAAAATAATTGTAAATTTAATTGGATTATAAAAAATTGAACTGGATTGAAATTCTTGGAACATAATTGCCTATTGAAGGAAACAAGTGAAAATTGAAAAAATAATTGAAAAAAAATCGAGAATTATTGAATATTGACTGAAATAATTAAAAATTCAAGTAAATAATTGAAAACTGAAAAATAATTAAAAAAATGAGAATATTTGAAAACTGAAAAAGTAATTGAAAACTAAAAAAAATAATTGAAAAACCGACAATATTTGAAAATCGAAGAAAATAATTGAAAACTGAAAAAATAATTGAAAAAACGAGAATATTTGAAAACTGAAAAGAATAATTGAAAAAAACCGAAAATATTTGAAAATTGAAGAAAATAGTTGAAAACTGGAAAAACAATTGAAAAAATGAGAATTATTGAATATTGAAGAAAACAATTGAAAATTGATAAAAATATTGAAAGAAGCCGAAAATTATTGAATATTAAAGAGAATATTTGAAAATTGAAAAACATGATTAAAAATTAATTAAAATAATTGTGAATAGAAGAAAATAATTGAGATTTGAAGAAAATAATTGTAAATTAAAGAAAGTAATTGGGTATTCAAATATTGAAAAAATGATTTTCAGGTGAATGAAAGCCGACTTTTTTTATGCTAAAGGGGGCAAAGTAGATAGAAATTCATTCTGAGCAATTATTAAAGCCGGGGAATTCGCTAAAAAACTTTTTATTATATTTATTTAATAAAAATTGTCCATTTCCTAATTGAAGATTAGGGAATGATTTTAAAGGGTTGTTTTTGATGCTGAAGGGGTTAAGGTATACTGAAAAAATTTTGGTACAGTATCCGTCCCATGGAAATATTTCATTATTCTGTTAATTTCAGATTAAATATTTTGCATTGATTTTCAACGTAGTGAAGTTAACTGAATAACGTAATTTTTCATTTGGGACGGATACTGTACTTTAAAGTACAGATGCTGCACCAAAATTTTTTTAGTGTAGATAGGAATACATTCAGAGCAATTTTTAAAGCCAGGAAATTCTCTCAAAATTTTTTTATTATATTTGTTTAATAGAAGTTGTCCATTTTTTGTCCTTTAAAATTGGTTAAAACCAGATTGATGTGTTCATTAAACTAAGAAATTACTGCTGCTTTCGTACAAATGGCAGTAGAGAATGCTACTGTTCAAGAAATTCCAAATAATTAAATTATTGATAAGTTTAAATAAAATAATTTAATAATTTAATATTTTAATATTTTAGTTTTAAATGTTAATAAAAATTTTCAATTATATAGAAAGGGGCCGCTTTGAATATCTTTCCCGGGCCGCTTTTAATTCCCAATCCGGCCCTGATTAAAATAAAACCCACTTCCTCGTACTTTTATAATTTTCCAAAAAATTATTCACCTAAAAGAGTGATCAGAGGTTACACGACTCAGTGGACTTAATTAAGATACGTATTTATTTTAATTTCTCTCGGAAAGTAGAAGGCGAGTCGGCCAACCACTCGGTCAGGATAACGCGATTTGCTTACAGCCTCCAGCGCTCATATAGGTATATATAGAGAGATTTTCAATAGAAGCTAAGGAAAACAAGTTGTACGCGTGGCGAGTACCAAGTAAAATAAGTGGGCACGGGGGAAATTTTGCTTTTTCTGTTTCAAAAAGCACGATATTTCGGCGAGTGCTCCTGTACTCAAGAGCTCGTAAGGCATGCTCAATTGTGGACTTAATTAGAAGTACCGCTAATATAGCACTGCAAGGATAATAATACTCTACTCTCACTTTACAACGTCGTATCTCGCTTCTTTGTTTCAATTTTCTTCTTTCTCGTAAACTACTTCATAATTATTTTTACAGAATATGGTTTTCTTAAAATTCTGATCCTTTTTACATTAATTTTGTGGCTTGCGCTTTATAATTAATTTTTTTAAATTTAACATCAACATTTTCAATCTGTTCGAATAATACTCTCTTTAGTTCAATTCAAATTTGGGACCTATTATAATTTCAATTAATTTTATTACTATTTTTATCATTTTATAATTATTTTCTTTCATTCTTAATTATTTTCATCATTTTTCAATTATTTTCTCTCAATTACAATTAATTTCTTCAGTATCGAACTATTAATACAAATTTAATGGAGGCAGTTGTTGCAGAAACCGTGATTTTTTTTCGAAAATCACTTCTTTGTGGAAAATTTATCTTTAAGTGAAGCTCTACGATCTAGTAAAATATTACAGAAGTTACAAAACTCTAAACCCTTTAAAAAAAAATAATCAAATTTTCGTTCCGTGTAGAAACAACTCAAGTCCATGATTCCAAGTTGTGCACAAAGATGCACAATGGATAAAATAATATTTAGGGAAGACCGAGGAGGAAAGTAACAAAAATCAGTTTTTTGATGCTAGCATTAAAACTATTTGTCGGATAAGTTCTGTAAACATATTAATCGAAAGCTTGGACTTTCACCTATTAAATAAAATTGGAATTAAACATTAATAATAATTTGATAGTTCACTGCAGGACTTTTTAATCAGCTCTTTATTTGTTACTTTCCTCCTCACCCCTGAGGTGGAAAGTAACAGCACGAAGGAGGAAAGTAACACTTTAAAAATTGTATAATTATACTTTGATTTTTTAAATTAAAATTCAAAATCTTTATAATTTTTTAAATTTTAAATACAATTATTTAATTATTTTCTTTAATTTTTAATTCCATTCTTCAATTTTTATTTCCATTCTTCAGTTTCCAATTGTTTTCTTCTTTATTCATTAATTCTCGGTTTTTTTCCAATTACTTTTTTTTCAATTTTTCAGTATATTCTTTAAATTTCAATTCCATTCTTTAATTTTTAATTGCTTTCTTCAAGTTTTGATTGTTTTTTTCAGTCGTCTATTAATCTGGTCATTTTTCAAATTTTGTTTTCAATTGACAATTATTTTCGTCATTTCCCAAATATTTTCTTTAATTTTTCAAATATTCTCGTCACTATCCTTGTAACTTTCTCTTTAATTATTAATTATTTGCCGCAATTTTCAATTATTTCTTACATTTTGTTTAATTTTCAATTATTATCTTAAAATTTTATAATTATTCTCTGATTTTTTTAATTATTTTGTTGGGTTGTGTATTAATCTAGCAATTATTTTTTTAATTTTGTTTTCAATTTTCAATTATTCTTGTCATCTTGTAATTTTTTTCAATTATAAACTATTTGTTATAATTTTAATTTGATTCTTAAATTTTCAATTTAATTCCCCAATTTTCTATTATTCTCTTGAATTTCAATTATTTTATTCGATGTTCAATCCAGTTGTAAAATTTGTAATTATTACCAACAGCTATTCCTTTAATTTTTTACCTATTTTGTTTAAATTTAATATTTATTGTTTCATTTTTTAAACTATTCTTTTCAATTCTGTAATTATGTAGACAATTTTCGAATTTTGTTTTTAACTGTCAATTATTTTCATCATTCTTTTATAATTTTCGGCAAATCATGTAACATTAGTCTAAATTCGTGTCGTTTGTTTCAAACCGTCAATATGATAATTTCTATTGAAGAAATTATTATTATGTCACTGCTTTAAAATTTCTTAACTGTCTGTTACTAATGATTTATAAAAACCTGCAATCCTGCATATGTGACGCTCCACGGTAAAAGGGACCTTATCTGCAAAACATTGGATTTTGAATTGTTATTAGGAATCGATAGAATTTGAGTTGCTTTTTCACGTACAGAAATCAAAATTTTTTATTTTTATTAGTTTGTAACGATTAAATGCTATTACAATTAAATTCTCAAAATCGCACATTTAAATTTAATTATTATTTAAAAAGAATATAAATAAAATATTACAAATACAAATTTAGAACACCAGAATATAATTAAAATAAAATAACAGTCGGGATTTGTCGTCATATAAATAAAAATTATATTTAGTCAAAAATTAAAATTCACAAAAAAATTTAAGTCAAAAATAAAACAAATTTAAAACAAATATAATATCCCGACACACACATACTTATCCACACAACGAATGTTTAAAAATATAGATACATATAAAAGTATTAAATAAATAATCATAAACAAGTGAACATATAGATAAAAGTTGCATGGATAAAAAGACAAAATAAATAGGATAGACAAAATAAGACATTTAACATAAAAATAATATCAAATTTATCGCTTCTGCATATCTTTTTAAATTTCTGGTAAGACTGGGGCGATTATTGTTGAGCAGCATGGAGATTGACGAGTAGAATCATTATAATTGCACATTACTTCTTTTTTTATAGTGAACCACTGATTTGCTCCTAATCCTGTCAACATTAATTAAATTGTGGCATTGTTGATCTCCTAAATTTTATCCACCCCATCGTCCTCTTCATTGGGAAACCGTTACATAATTAAAAATCACCACACTGATTTACAGGATAAAAAATAAATAATTAATAAAATTGCACAAAAACACAAGACACAAAATAAATAAATTATTAAAATAAAATAAGCACCTTCGTGCTGCCGGCGACACACAAAGCCGTGACGATTTCCGATAGATAGCCGATAAACGATTGTGAGGACGATGGACGCGGAAGAAACTATATTACAATCAAAATTTACTCCCTCCCCTCGTCAGTCCCCAAGCCCTTAATACCTCTTGGCGCCCAGGTAATGAAGAGACTTGTCATATTTCTAAAATTCAAATTAAAATATTTTTCGTCGACAAATCGAATCCCTTCAAGTTTTTGTGTAATTTGCGATGAAACATAGATATAACATAACCATAATATAGGCAGGCTCATCTTCAAACGCCCGTCCTGTAAAATTCATTTCTTGCAGCTAAGGTCCCTTTTACCGTGGAGCGTCACATATATATATATAATACATTATTTTTATTTTACTCCAGATGAATTTAATTACACCGAAGCGGCATCTTATTCTCGCCAAGTGTTTCTTTCACGATTTATGTCATAATCGTCAGAAACAGAGAGTGGTGGCTTTGGAACTCGCGCGTGCTGCATAAACGCATTTGGGGGTAATGCAACGTGGTTGTTTTCAATGCCACAAGCTGGCACATTTTGCGGCAAACGATGTAAGCAGTGTTCCAACCCTGTTTCTTTTTTCTTCCCCCTCTAGTGTTTCTCTTTGGAGTCCTTACTTTTATCACTTTTCAGGCAAAGCGGCGAGTTCTATATACTAAATGGTAAATTTTAAAAGGAATAATGGCGGTGCACGGTATTATTTCTTTTTTTCACTCGAGTTACGTTCCAGGGTCTTCAGTGTCATGTTTAAGAGGCGGATGAGCGACTTTTCACCACATTTTGCTGGTGACTTCAGGTTCGCGGGTATATGCACTCTACAGTATGTACATAAATGCTCTCTGTTCGCGACAACTGGCTACGCTGGTGTAAACACGAAATGACATTATAAAGGGGTGACGTACCCACAGTCATGATTTTCACCTTTTTTTTCCTCCTCTCTGTTTTTTCTAGTTTGAATTAAAATAATTATTGCACTCGTGCAGTTTGTCAGACTCATGTCTTTTCAGTCCTGGTCGTTTACTTTATTCGCGGCACTGATCTCAATCATCTCAAGGTGACATTTTGTTCGATCTTTCTCAAGCTTGAAAATCTTCTATTCTATTTAAACTTACTGCCTTTCAGGTAAGATGTTGAAAAAAAGGGTTTTGGTTTTAAGATAGAATAATCCAGGAAATGTATGATAAAATCTTAAAACCTTGTACAAATTTTAATTACGATGATGATGATAATAAAAAAATCTTTGTTTTTTCATATATTAAAATTTTTTAGCATAATTCATAGAAATAACATAACGGGAAAAAATTCCGGTTGGAAATTACAGTCCCGAGGGTTGAGTGTTTGAATCCAAATGATATCATTATGAAAACAACAATAAAAATAATAAAGATGAAATGAAGAGTAAAAAGGTTGAGGAAGAGGGTGAAAATACTATCTTCAAAAAGTTTTGAAATGAAGGGGGAACTTGCCAGGCGATGCTGGAGTTTAATAACGATTTTTCTTGATTGTATCAAACAATTTTATGAGATTTAATGAGAATAGGTTGCCGATCTTTATTAATTTATAGAAATAATAAACCAAAATGTACTTTTCCAAGTACTATATAGTGTTAGTGTATAAAAAGAAAAGAATATAACTAAATTAGCTAAAAAGTTTTAGTGGAGAAAATTTCATTGTCTAGTACGAATTGCAGGAACGAATGCACAAGCGACCCGGAGCGTTAAGGCTATTTAGACCTTTTCTCGACTCATCAGCTTTGTGTTCGAGTATGTAGTGCTGGCAATAATCCACCTCAAAAACATGAATTTTCACTTTAACTTTGCATTAACTACCGTTCCGCATATCCACGCAGAAAGTTATTTTTTAATTACAAGTATATCTCGAGTCCTAGACTAATCGAGAAGTTTTCGGCATAAGGAAAAGGGAGCATCTACTTTGCTTTTACGAATATTAGTCATATGTCAAACGAAGAATGTGTACATTCAGTGGAATATATTTTCACTTTTAAGTTTTTGCTACATGTTTATTATGTTATATATATTTATTATTTAGATGTTAACATTTTTTGATTAGATATTCTTATTGATTTTGCAACGTAATGTAGAACTTAGAATTTTTAAGTCGAGTTGTAGGGATGTTAATAAGGAACTACTTTTATAAAAACAAATTTATATGATTAAAGTTACCCTAGGACAAATATTTAACTATATTTGTATTGTGCCGCGAAAAAAAACCAAATGTAATAATTATTTTAATCGGATTAATCTCAGTGGCATCTTGAATTAATAGTGTATCAGACGCGGTTGTTTCGGATAAATGATCGACGGTCGGTAAATAAACGGCGGTTGGTAATTGGTTTAGTGTCATAATTTCTCACGGCGCTGTCGTCGCAGCAAGTTGGGACTCTTGATTGGAAGACATCATTTATTGTTTAGTGCTTCAGTCGACTACAGGTATCGCATCAATATCCTGAAAGAGATAAAGGTCCAAAAGATGTTAAACTAAAAATTCTGGTTTAGTTATTAATCCTTTTATTTTTAAAAGTTACCTCTTCATTGGACTTTCATTGTGATTCTGACTTGAGCGAGCATCTAGGACAGATTGTGGATTAGGAGTAGTTGAACTAGGTGAGTATATTTGGTAACTAATTAAGGGCTTAAAAACAGTAAACAAAAAATTCTGGTTTAGTTTTTGATCCTTTTCTTTTTTAAAATAATTCAGTAAGAAATTATGAACAATAATTCAATAGCCGAGATGTTCGCTTCTGATACATCAAAAGAGGAAAGAATTAGAAAAAGAAAAGCCAGACTAACTAAAAACGATGCGTACGAGGAAGCTGATGGCTTATAATATGGACCAGGCATTGCCGTGTAAACACATATTTTTACTGAAAAATCTGTCACCAAACCTTGCATGCTTTTTTCTCAAAACCACTTTCTCCAACTGGTTGCCAGGATTACTCAGACTCTATTCAACCGATCTGGCTGCAATTTGGAGGCATTATTCTGCATATAAATGGCAATCTTGTGAACCTCGGTCGTGATTTTACATAAACATTTTCCTATTTTTTTAAAACAATTACTAACGAAAAAAAGCGATTTTTGAATTTTTTTTAACAATCCGCCATTTTGTTATTTATTAAGATCAATTGTTTATTGAAGTTCACACGATAGAGGCAAGCCTACTGAGTAAAGATACGTTTGATTTTTTTGTTTTAGACGATACTGGAGAAAGTTACCCTGGCAACCGTCAGCCCGTGCATTTCCGGAGGAGTCAGCTTTGTTCCCTGCAAATAATTATTAAATAATTTTAAAAATCATTAAAAAAAAAATTTTTTTTATATTTTGGGACACTAATTATAACATGTAAACTAAGTTATGGAGTTATATTTTATTTTCTCTGAAAAAAAAAGTTCCTGAAAAAGCCTAAAATTTCGGTCGCTACATAGGAAAAGTGCCTTAAAAATCGCTAATTAAAAATTCTCTTTTAGTTATTGATCCTTTTATCATGTTGTGATTCTGACTTAAACGATCATCTGGGAGAGATTGTGGATCAGGAGCAGTTGCACCAAGTAAGTATATTATGTTTTGGGACTTAGAAAGTCCCAAAGTTTGACTAAACATTTTACGATTTTTAGATTTAAAGTCAGAATAGCTGCAACTGATACTCGGGTGAAAACGGTACATGATTTACAGTTATAACTTAGCATTGTTTTAGTTTATCTAATTAAAGGATTTGTATAACTGAGTATACAAATAGGAGGAGCGATAATAGTAAACTTTATCAGGTGTAATGTCAGGAGGAACGAATTTCAATGGAATAAACAGTAAAGTGAGGTAGAGGAAACTAATTTCATCACGTTACACTTCCTTTGTCATCGAGTTTCTAAAATAAGAAGAGAACATGCTACCCCTTTCTCTTCGGTATAAATCTTGCGCTACCGGTTGAGCTGTGGAAGATGCCACGATACGAGGGCAGGTGTCGCGGTAAACTCAGTTAATTAGACAAGAGGCAGCCATCACACCCCCTGGCACCCCTGAGGCTTGTTAATAACACGTAATTACCATTATACATGGCGATACACTCTTCCAAGGCGCTACCGACCCTATTAGATAAGACGACACCTTATTATACACGAACTAGCGTTGGTATCACGCTTACCAAACTTCGAAGTCTGTTAACGTCGACGACTTGTGTTCTTCTATAACGTATTAGGTGCTGCACCACTTTATTTTTATATAATTTCTAAAAATGAGCAACATGCAGCACTGGACTTTTTAAACTTGATAAAAAAAGTAGGCTACAAACACAAAGACTTATTATTTTTAAAAAATAATAAATTTCATTTCTCTTTTTGAGAGATTGACTAAAGTTTGCAAAACCATCAAAGAAGCTGAGACTTAATCTAACGCTACGATAATTGATACGAATGGCGAGAGACGGTCGGCAGCAACCCTTTAAACGCGTTCCCTGTCCTATAAATTAATAAAGTATTCTAAACTTTATTACAACTTTAATGAAAATAATTATTAAATATTATGCGAGGTAATGTCAACCGCGGCGGTCGCGTCGAGGAAAGGCGAAGAAAGGGGTGAA
Source organism: Ganaspis brasiliensis (assembly GCA_037103525.1). Classification (NCBI taxonomy): domain Eukaryota; kingdom Metazoa; phylum Arthropoda; class Insecta; order Hymenoptera; family Figitidae; genus Ganaspis; species Ganaspis brasiliensis. The sequence continues at coordinate 4,694,711 of JAZKLR010000022.1, read as the reverse complement.
TAGGACGAAATGGGGGTGAAACTGTTGTCTAAAGAATTAAAATATGACCCGCAGTGCGTTCTCATTCCGCTACAAAATGTGACATGACTGAAGCATAGCCCCCGTTATCTTGTAGAAACTTATTCCTTTATCTTCAATTTTCTCCCTTTCAAATTCCAGAACCTACCATTTGTCGTAATTTGCTTTTTAAATTATCATAATTTTGATAATTCACGGTTTTGTATTGTACTTTCACAATAAATCTCAGTTTTCTAAAATTATTTATTTGCTGTTGTAATTTTTGCTTTAGATTTTATTTTCAACTAATCAGCAACTACGAGTTGTTTTAAAGAATAAAAGGATCAATAACTAAATTAGAATTTTTTTGTTTATCGCTTTTAGGCCATTGATTACTTACCTAATTGTTTAAAGAAAGAAAAGGATCAATAACTAAATTAGAACTTTTAGTTTATCATTCTTAAGCCATTGATTTACATTACAATATAATTAAAGGATCAATAACTAAACCAGAATTTTTTGTTTAACATCTTTCGGACCTTTATTTCTTTCAGGATATTGATGCGGTACCTGTTGTTGACTAAAGCAATGAACAAAAAATGACGCGAATGACTTCTAGTCAAGAGTCCCAACTTGCTGCGACGTCAGCGCCATGAGGAATAATGACACTTAACCAATTACCGACCGCCGTCGGTTTACCGACCGTCGATAACTTAACTAATACAACCGCGTCCGTTTTTCTATTAATCCAAGATGCTTATATAAAGTGAATTTATTAAAAGCTACTTTAAAGAGAAAAATCCGAAGCAAGGAAAAATTAATTTAAATTTGAAAACGCAAGATTTGATTCTTCTTGCTCTGAGCAGATCGATCGGAGAAGAAAACTACCCTGCTTTGTGTTTGAAAGCCGAAGCTCGTTACGAGGCTAACTGTTCGACGAATGCCGATAAATCAGGCAATGTTATGAATAACACCGCCGGGGGAGGAAAGACAGCAAAGTGAAGTTACAAACATCCCCTAGGACTATCGCACCCACGACCCACTACCCTATCAGAGCTTCCCCTCACTAAATACCCTGTGCCCTTGCGTATACATACATACCCGATATGTATTTTAAAACATCGATTTCCACCTATAGAATCTCCACCATGATGAATTGTTACCCCCAGGGACCTACTCGGCATTATTTCAATGTCCACAGTCATTAAATTTTCACCAGGAATTTTTTGAATCGAGACTTCTGAGACCTCTTAACAATCTTCTGAATAAGAAACGATCCTAAAAGTTGTAAAATGTAACCGATTAAATAAAATAAAAGATGCGCATTTCCTTTTGAAAAAGTGGCAGCGACATTGAATTACGGTTGTTCCTCTTTGATGTCAAACATATTCAAATAGGCAATAGCAGGATATGATTTATTTACCAATACTTTACATGGAGTCAGTACGTATATTATTCGTGCATTCGTGCGATGGGTCGCTTCATACTGTATGAATATTAACGTGAACACTCCCTACAGGGTGCCACATATTCGAGATCGTACACCAATACACTCATGAAAGAAGTCTATATAACTTTAGGTGGATGAAGCATTTGAGCTGGAAATCCTGCGGTGTCTTCCGCGTCTTATACAACAAGACCTTAAGGGAGTGAAAGCCAATATTCGAAATATATAATATGCTTTTATACTACCACCCCCGAAATGAAAAAGGAGTGGGTGTATCCCGGGTGTATTGCCAATATGAATGCCGCGAGAATCTTGCGTTTCGACCCCATTTGCGAGATGCAAAGCAGCTTCCGGCTGGATTCGTCCAAGTGGCGGGAATCACGTGTGCATTTGACTCTATCCCTTTTCAGCCAATTTTCTCACTGATGCGATAAATAAAAATTTTTTAATTTATATTTTTTAATGAAAACATAGTTTTAGGAATATGTTATATTCATAAACAAAGAAATAACCATTATAATATGTTATTTGATGGCAAATACATTATCAGAACAATTTCTATTTTTATTCTATTCTATCAACATAAAACGAAGACGGAAATAAGAAGATTCATTAAACTTACTTTTAAAAGGAAATATGGCAGGTAGTGAACGAGAAACCAAATCAACATAAAACGAAGAAAGAAGCAGGAAGTGTAGTCCTTACAAATATGAAACCCCAGTGACAGTTTCAGAAGGATAAACCACCAGATCTACTTTGCACAGGTTTTTACCTATCGAGCAATAGGAAATCGAACATATATAAACCCCTAAAAAATCAGTTACAAAGAAGTCAGTATCGGCGAGACATTAACAGCGAAACAATATACCGAGATTTTTCACCAGTGTGACTTTACCCGGTATTGAGTTCAATACTTGATACCAATTCTCAATAGTGATACTCTCCATAACTCCATCAACTTATACGTATTTTTAAAAACCCAGCGTCCTGCAGATAATTATTGAGTCAACAATCAACCTAATCAAATATCAACGCTAAGGATAATATCTACCTAAATTCCAGCCTAATTGTCTACCTGGATCTTCGTACAAGATAACTAACACGAGCCTTTTCAGGATATTATTTAAAACTATTTCCTCTTCAAAAGTAAGGTTCAAATCTTATAACGAAATTGTATAAGCGGGGGGCGATCGCCCCTCCCAAAAGCCTTAGATTATCATATGAGAGAGAAAGAGATAGCACATATCTCATATATCGCCCCCTCCAAAACCCTCGTCTGGATCCGCCTTTGCAAATAAATAATTTTACTTAATTCTTAGTTAACTCATTAACTTATCCTCACCCCAAATCAAGTTCTTTATATAAATTAATTTAAAAGGAGGAACTTAGGTAATAATTTTAAAGGTTTTTTTATCTTGAACGTAACAAATAAAAGGATCAATAGGTAAACTAGAATTTTTAATTTTCCGACTTTAATTTAATTCTATGCCCGTAAGTTCGCATTAGAATGTTTCGAATGAGAGATTGTAGCAGTTTCTGTAATTACCACAGCTTTCAAAACTCCAATTAATGGCTAATTAAATCGCTCCTAATGAGACGAATGTTTCTTATGCAGAGACGATTTTTGCTGAAGAAATCGCTTTTCCGCGCAATTGCTTGCTAATTATGCCCGTTAACTAATAACTCGCATTAATTTCAAGCGATTTAGAGCCGGTGATGCGTGTGCGAAAATCACTCGCACTGCTCCCTTTTCTCTCTCTCGCACGGAAGGTAAAATAGTTGAATTATCCTCTCGCTCTCTCAGTTCCCGGCGCATCGGCCTCCAAAGTTTAAATTGAATTGAGCTGCTGGCACGGTGCGGCGCGACATTAGTTCGCAAAACTATACACTCTGGAAACTATACATGCGCGACCATATCCGAAGACCATCGACTGGAGAACAGTACTCTGTGTTTATGGGACAAGTAACACTGTGGAGATACAGTTCAACTGGCAACAAGCGCACGAACGTGTACTGGTGCCCGGTTAATGTTACCCTCGCAAACCTATCCACCCTTCAAGATTTCACTGTGCTGTATACTGGGTGTTTATTTACACTTGTCACATGCATGTAATTACTGTCATACTCAGAATTTGCCTCTTAATGTTTAGCGAAAAATTGCCCAAGCCGCTTGCAAATGGAGTTGAATTTATTTCTCTGGAAAATCTGTTGTTTCATCCGATTCCCTGATCCGTTCAAAAAAAAAAATTTTAAAAATAGGCGACGAGTTTTATTTGATAAGTTTCTAGTTGTAGGTGTTTAGAGGTAGGAAGGGAGGGGAGGAGAAAGAAAGGGAGGGGATAACCGTCCTAAAAAAAAAATTTGTTTTAACGATTCCCGGATCCGTTCAGACAAAAATTTTAAACAAAGGGCACGATTTTTATTTGATGAATTTATATAGTTGTAGGAATTCAGGGCTAGAAAAGGAGGGGATAGCCATCTCTAAAGAAAAATTTGTTGTTTCAACCGATTCCTGAATCCATTTAGAAAAAAATTCTAAAAATATAGGATCGATCGATTCCTTCGATCCTTCCTTCCTTTATTTGATAAATTTATATAGTTTTAGGTGTTCAGAGGTAGGAAGGGTAGGGAGAAGAAAGAAAGAGAGGGGATAGCTGTCCCTAAAAGAAAGTCTGTTATTTCAACCCATTCCCGTATCCGTTCAGAAAAAAATTTTAAACAAAGGGCACGATTTTTATTTGATAAAATACAGTTGTAGGTGTTCAGAGGTAGGAAGGGAGGGGTAAAGGGAAAAAGGGAGGGGATAACCGTCCCTAAAGGAAAATCTGTTATTTCAACCCATTCCCGGATCCGTTTAGAAAATAATTCTATACAAAGGACACGATTTTTTTGTTGTTGATAAATTGATATAGTTGTAGGTGTTCAGAGGTAGGAAGGGTGGGGAGAAGAAAGAAAGAGAGGGGATAGCCGTCCCTAAAGGATACAGGGACGGACCCCTTCGAAAAAGTCCAGGGTCTTAGCCCCCGAAAATTATCTGGAACTGATTATTTTTTTCGGGCAGAGTTGCCATAAAAACCAAAAGAAAAAAATCCTTTTATTTCTTAGCACCGAGTATATTCGTACCTAACGGAAGGTAAAACATTTGATAGCATCGCTGCTTGGGAGTGCCATCAAGACAGTTTAAGTCGAAGGGTTGGACATTGGGGGTTGGGAATATCGGTCCGTCTGGGTATCGGGGAATGTTTCTTGCACGGGGTTGTCGCTTATCGGGAATGTATAGTATCAAAGTGCACGTACACGTGTCCTTGCGCACACGTGTAAGTTGGTCAGGTCGTTAGCAAGTTGTCGAGATTAAATGCCTTCTAGCTGTATTAGAAACCCTAGCTTGATTAGCCTGCTATTTCACATCCTAGAAACACATTTCTAGTCGGATTCCTTGATTTTTGCCGGGGCCTCTAAATTTTTACTGTTACTATTTTACAGGTAAAAGTATCAGTTGGTTTGGGGTAACTTCTAAATTCCCTTTATGGGAAAATTTTTTTATTATTGATGAAAGTTCAAATCAATTTTCTTCACTAACCTAGAAAAAAAAATTTGTTTACAAACTTTTATTAACCCACTAAATACCAAGATGAATCTAAACATACTAAGATCAAACTAAACACTGGACTTATAACCAAATAAAGAAATATTCTTATTTTTCGGTTACAATTTACAATTGTTTACGTAATAATTGTTTAAACAAATTTCTAAACAAATTTATTTCTTTAAAACTATTTATACCAATCGATTCTATAAGAAAAATAATGAAAATTTCGTAGGTATCGTTTTCTTGTACCAGTTGTATTTTGTTCATAAAATCCTTATAAACAAAGAACTGTCATTTGTTTATAACGGTTTTATGAACAAAGTACAACTGGTACAAAAAAGTTATTTATATAAAACCTTTTTAGTTTTTTTCACAGAATCGATTGACATAAAAGTTTCAAAACAACTTAATTAATTAACAATTTGGATAAACAATTATTGTTTAAACAGCTAAAAATTACAATCAATTTATCAAATTTTAAAAAACTTCTTAGGCCAATCGATTCTATAAGAAAAATAATAAAAATTTTGTACGTATCGTTTTCTTGTACCAGTTGTATTTTGTTCATAAAATCCTTATAAACAAAGAACCGTTATTTGTTTATAAAGATTTTATAAACACAGTACAACTGGTACAAAAAAATTATTCATACAAAACCTTCTCAGTTTTTTTCACAGAATCGACTAGCATAAGAAGTTTTAAAACAACTCAATTTATTAACAATTTAGATAAACAATTATTGTTTAAACAGCTCAAAATTACAAAAAATTTACCAAATTTTAAAAAACTTCCTATGTCAATCGGTTCTATATTAAAAATTATCAAGATTTCGTATGTATCATTTTTTTACCAGTTGTATTTTGTTCATAAAATCGTTATAAACAAATAACTGTTATTTGTTTATTACCAGTTCATAAAAAAAGTACAAATGGTACAAAAAAATTATGTATACAAAACCTTCTCAGTTTTTTTCACAGAATCGATCGGCATAAGAAGTTTTAAAACATCCTCATTTATTAACAATTTGAATAAACAATTATTGTTAAAACAACTGAAAATTGTAAACAAAAACATATAGGTAACATTTTTTTATTTGCCTATGAATCCAATATTTAATTTGATCTTAGTATGGTTAGTTTCGTCTTGGTATTTAATTTTCTAATCATTGTTTTGCATATAACGCGAATCTTAATCGATTGTTTTCTAAACAATCATAAATTCCCCGAGAACGAATCATGCAATATTCGCAAACACACATGATTTGTGGACTCTCGTTTTTGGGAGAAACAGCCCTAATTTCACCCTTGTGATGTTCACATTTTCCGCGTATATCTCATATATAATTTTATCCCCTTCAAGGTACGGACCAAAGTCTACGTTTCTTGACATCCAAATAATGACAATAACGTGACACGTGATACATATAAAAAAATTGTGAATTTCATACGACAATGTCTGGTTCGTATAAAATCAAACTCGTGTTTTTAAAATAGTTTTCTTTAACTTCTCTCAGAATTCTATTTTCGTTATTCGATATTTCTTTTCTAATGAACCTAATCTTGAAGTACTAAAAATTTTACGAGATTCTTTTATGTCCTTTTGCCTTCCAAGCGGAGAAGCCGTATAAAAAACGGATGAATAAACTAATTACGGTTTTAATTTTGGATTTGTGAAAATACTTCCAAGAGTTTTTTTTTCTCAGTTTTTTTTTTTAACCAGTGATGAGCGAAGGCAGATCCAGACGAGCCCTTTGCATCAGTCAATGGTCTGGAATCAGAAGCGAGACGCTTCTGAGGATTCGTTATGAATTTTTCACCGGTCAGTCCTGAAAACAGACGACTAAATGAGTGAACCAGCTTAAAACCCCGGGGGTAAATATAACCCGGACAAGAAGACACCCTCCCATGGTTGCTTAGCAACCCACATATGAGAACTTTCCAGGACTATACGTCGAAGGGCGAGAATCAATCCTCATATTATCAAAATCAAAGCGAAATGAAAGAGTGGACTTTATTTTTTCCTGGGTGTAAGAAACTTTAGTCAGGGAAAATGTATCAAATATTTTCTACTGAATTTTTTAAATCGTAGAAATTTGGATGCTGACATCCTAACATTTTTCGATGGGATTAATCTCCAAAATGGCAATTTTTAAATGTGCAAATTGAACACAGTTATAAATTTCTAGAGGGGGAAAAATAACAGGCTGCCGAAGAAGAACACGTGTACTTATATAGGTAGTAAACAAGCCGATATAGTATCGTATCGTATCCAATATGAGATTGCTGCCTTTTCTGGAATATGCTAATTTGATAATACATACAAATGTCCCCATAAACTATAGAATTTTCATAAAGGATATGCAAATGATGAATGCTAGGTCGACATTTCTAGACATGCCTTCTTCGAGACTAAGAAGATTGATAGATTTTTTTTCTTAATAAATTTATTTTTATAGCTGCGATAGAAACAGTCAGACCTCTTAGGAAATAGAATCGTTAAGAGCAATGCTAAAATTTGTTCCGATTGTTGAAATATTTCATTATTATTACATTCTCGATGGTTTGAAATTTGATTTTCAAAAAAAGAAGTTTTTGTTGAAAATTATTATATTGCAGAAAGATTTCAATTATCGTTTTAAGAAGAAGGTACTTTAAGACAACTTAAAAAAAATATTCAGAAAGTGAAGAAAAGAAATCATGTGTCAGGAAAAGGTAGAATCAAAAAAAATGAGATGAAACTTGACCTCGTTAAGAGAGACGAATGTCCAGATGGAGTTTCCCGACGGAATCGCTGTTTCTCGATATAGAATAAAGCAAAAAAAATCCTTTGGTAATAGAATTACCGGAACGGCCATAAATGTATTCCCTGAGTCATTTTTCTTGGTCAAGGGTCGAATTGCCTAAACTTACATGCGGTTACTCGAAGACGAATTGCAAAAAGTGACGGCCAGGTTATCCTATCTCAATTCTCTGAATTGGGGATTAAAAGTAGCCCTCTTTTAGACGTTCGAAAAATATGTCATTTTTGAGATTTTTTTCGGGTAAAATAACTTCAAACGTTTTGTAATTTATAGGGTAATTTAATACATATCTTGACAGTTTACAAAAATATTTGGAGAAAAAAAATTTTTACTATTAAAATATACGTTGTTCATAGTATCCCATTTTTGCTGTGTACATTCTAGCGCTCTGAATTTTTTCTTTGGAATTCGTTTACTTTTTCTGCAACGTTTAATGGAATTATTCAAATCTCGAAAACGTAAAAACATAATTTAAAATGCGCTAGAGATGATTAGAAAAAACTTTTGGGGGGTTTTTTCCCCCTATCAAACTTTCTTTTTTTTCCACACATAAATTCCAATATCATTTGTAATATCAACATCAAGAATATTGTATCGAGGCAAGATTACTTTTTCCATAAAAGTGGCAAGTGGTGTGCAGGTAAAAAGTGAGCGATATTTTCTCGAAGATTGTTTTCTCTCGTCAGGTAGCCGCATACGTCACAGAGATTCCCTAGAGGAGGAAAAGGCCTCTTCTCTCCAACTGAAGGAATTTACCCAGTATAGATCACAACTCGCGAAGGCCATGGGAGTCCCATAGCGAATCGTGGCGAATCAACTTCCGTCATTGCCCGCTATCCTAAACCTAATGCCTAGCATTTCTCTTCGGTCTCCGAAGGACCTCATCCTCCTTTACCCCTGGACAAACACCTAACTATCCAAACATAAACCAATCGACCTTTTTTAATATTGGAAAAAAGATATTCTTTCTAAACTGTTTATTATTCTTTTCCTTCTTTATTCTTTTTTAATGGTGTCTAATTTTTTCTGTATTTCTTTCTGTTCTATTTTTTAGTATCAGATTGATTTTATCGTTAAAATTTAATTTTTTATCGTCTACAGATTAACGTTTTAAAATCTCTAATTATTGAAAGAAAAGAAAATTTCTTGGAGAGATTGACAAAGCTAAATTCTATAATGACGTTTGACTTTCATCCCCACTCCTACGGCCACTGTCTAAATGGGGATTCATTTTTGGCGCCTTTTCACTTGTTGCTCAGTTTAGGTATTTTTAAGGCTGATTTTGGAATTTTTGTGCTTTTCAAACAAACAGTGTGAGTAGAAGAAAACCACTCGGTTATTCTGTAAAATTATTTTTTTTAAATAATTTCTAGTTTCACGCAAAATGACGTTTTAAGTTCATCCCCACTCCTACGGAAGTGGGGACATTGGCTTAAGAATGAAAAATTTTTGCATTTCAGATAAAAATGACTCAATTTAGACTATTTTTGGAAAATCGAAAATCTTAACGATCACAAAGCTTCCTCTAAGCAAAGTCTATAAAATAAATTGCCAAATAAAAATTAGAGAAAATAACTAAAAATGATGATAATAATAATGCAAAACTAAAGAAAATAATTACACTTTGAGAAAAATAAGTGATGAAAGTATGAAATATATTTAAAATTAATAAACATAATTGAAAAATGATGAAGGCAATAGAAAATTGAAGTAAATAAGTAAAATTTTAGATAAATATTTAGAAAATTTAGAAAATTAATTGAAAAACAGTTGAAATTTTTAAAATTTAGAGAAAATGATTAAAATTTAAGAAAAAAAGTGATAATACTTCTTATATGAGAAAGCAAAATCAAAAAATGAAATTAAAATTAAATAAAATAATTGAAAAATGGTAAAAACAATTAAGCATTGAAGAAAGTAATTGATATTTAAAAAATTAATTGAAATTTGAGATAAATAATTGGAAATTTCGAAAATTCACTAAAAAGTAATTTAAAATTTGAGAAAACAGTTGCAAAATAATGAAAATATTTAAAAATTGAAAGAAATAATTAAAAGCTGAAGTAAATAATTGAAAATTGAAGAAAATAATTTAAATTTTGAAAAGAAGTGATAAAAAATACAAAATGAATTTGAAATTGAAGAAAGTAATTGAAATGTAAAAGAAATAATTGAAAATTCAGGAAATTAATAAAAAATTGGAAAAGTATAATAGAAATTGTAAGAAGAATAGTTGAAAAATTATAAAAGCAATTAAAAATTGTAGAAAATATTTGAAATTTAAAGAATTAATTAAAAGTGGTGTAAAATAGTAGGTAGAATAATAATAATAATAGTTGAAAATAGAAGAAAATAATTAAAATTTGTAAAAATATAATAATTGAAAATTTCTTAAATTATTTGAAAAATAATAGAAAAGTTTGGTAAATTAGTTAAAAAATTAATTAAAATATTAAAAAATTGGAGAAAATAATTTTATAATGGTAAAAGTAATTGAAATTCTAAAAAGCAATTTAAATTTCAAAAATGTAGTTATAAAATTACAAAATATAAGAAAATAATTAAAAAATAATATGAAAAACTATACATTAATAAAAATTATTAAAATATGAGATAAATAATTGTAAATTAAGGTAATTGACTAAAAAAAATATTGTAAGTTCTCACAAATCGGAGAACAGAATTGCAAATTGATGAAAATAATTTAAAATAAAAAAATATACTTGGAATTTGTGATAAAAAATTGAAAATTCAAGAAAATAATAGATAAATAATAATACAAATTTAGCATTGATAAAAGTTATTGAAATTTGAGATAAATAATTGAAAAATGTAGGAAATTATTTACCCGTATACTTTATAAATAAAATAAAATAAAAAATAAAATTAAAAAAAATATTTAATATAATTTGAAATTTGAGAAAACAATTGCAAAATAGTAAAAATATTTAAAAAATTGAAAAAAATAATTAAAATTTGAGGTAAATAATTGAAAGTTAAAGAAAATAATTAAAATTTTGAAAAAAAAGTGCTAAAATACAAAGAGAATTGTAAATTGAAGGAAATACGTTAAAAATGAGAGAAATAATTGGAAAATTCAAGAAAAATTATAAAAAATTCCATATGGCAAAATTACAGACAAAAAATAAATTTCTTAATAAGAATGTGGACAAATGAATTTACAATTCGACGAAAAAGATAACACTTTAAAAAACAAAAATCATATTTTGCAAAAATAATTGGAAAATAACGAAAGAAATTGAAAAGTAATTATTAAACAATGATACTAATTTGATATTGAAAGAAATAATTCAAAATGGAAAAGTTTTATTTGAAAAAATTAAAGAAAATCATTAAAACTTGCGGACAATTTGAATTTAAATTTTTAGGGAAAAATTAAAAAATAATGTAAATTCATTAGAATTTGAAATTTTTTTTGAAAAAAGATAAAAATAGATTAGAATTGTAGCAAATAATTAAAATCATAATAGAAAAGAATTGTTAAAAACTGAAGCAATTTTTAAATATTTTTTAATATTTTTAAATTTATTATTCTTAAAGCGTAAATTAATTAAATTTTTAACTAATGAAATTTCATATTAATTAAAGTTCGAAGAATTATAATATATAATTGTAATTGTAATCCTGTTTATCTCAAATAAGTATATTCTGAAACTCTTTCAATTATTTTTAAATTTTTCTTATTATTTTCTTTATGTTATAATTATTTCTATCAATTATTTTTTGACTAAATTTCTAATTTCTTTATTATTTATCTAAAATTTTAGTTATTTTTTCAATTTACGATTATTTTTATCATTCTGCAATTATTTTCTTCTATTATAAATATATGTTATAATTTATTCAATTATTAATTAATTAATTTGTTCAATTTTCAATTATTTTTACTATTCCTCAATTGAATCCTTAAATTTTCAATTATTTATTTTATTTTACAATTTCCTTCTTTCCTTTTTTATTTTCTTAAAACTTTTGCAATTATTTTCTTTGCCTTTTAATTAGACATATTAATTATCTTTCAATTAATTTTCTCAGATTTTATTTATTATCTCAAATCTAAGTTATTGCATCCACATTTTAATGTTTTAATTATTCTTCAATTATTTTTCTCAAATTTCAATTCCTTCGTCAATTTTTAATTTTTTTTTTCATTTGCAATGATTTCCACAATTTTTATATTATTTTGAATATTTGCTGATTAATTCCGAAAATTTCAATTGTTTATCTCAAATTTCCATTTTTTTTTCTTCAATAAATGTTCGATTATTTCAATAATGTTGTAATTATTTTCCTGAATATAAAATTCTTGAAATCATTTTGTAAGAATGTACTTTTTTTATTTCATAAATATTCTGTATTTTTTAAAATTATTTTTCTAAAATTGCAATTAACATCTACAAATTTAAACGATTTTTATCATTTTTCAAAAATTTTCTTCAATGATTTTCATTATTTTTCAATTTTTCCCCTAAATTTTAAATTTAAAGTTTCCGCAAGTTTCATTCTTAAGTTTTTCCAAATATAACTTTTTTATTTTTAATTATTTCCTTCAATATCAAATTAGTTTCATTATTTGTCAATTAACTTTCAACTTCTTTCGTCATTTTTCAATTATTTTTACAAAACATGTTTTCTGTTTTTTAAATTGTAATTTTTTAATTCAAATTAGGATTAATTTCTTCAATATCGAATTATTAATGTCAACTTGTAATGTCAAATAATGGAAAGACATAACTCATTAAATTTGTTAATTTAATTATCAGTTTCACTATATTCATTGTTTCCATAATTTTTTCCAAATAATTTTTAATATTAAAAAACTTAAAACTTAAAAATTACTTAAAATTACTTAAAAAAATTAAATTAATTAAAAGTAATTTAAAACCTCCAAATATATAAAAATTTTCATTCATGTTGCATTTTTATGTCAAGGTTGTGTTGTGCCAATTATTTATAATTGAAAAGTCTCGCGTAGAGTATCTTCCTTCCTCTTCTTCTCTCAACGTAAAAGTATTTATTTTTAAAAATTGTTCTCCTAGGGCTAAATAAAATAGTTTGGCAAAATTATACCAGTCTTTTATTTTGTCAAAATTAATTTTGGTCCTTCAGACCAATACTTTGTCGATTGGCTCCAGAGAAGTGCGAAGAGCGACGATGATGTTTTTCAAAGGTAAATGGAACAGAGGATAATTTATCGGGATATCAGGAAACGGCGGAACGGATCCATATTCCAATTAAAGTTCATCCTCCCGGAACGGGATGCACGCATCATTCCTTCTCTATCTCTCTCTGTCTCGTGTTCTTTCTCTCTTTTGCTCTTGCTTTTTGCGTTTTGCTTTCCAGTCCATTTGGCGCTGTAAACTCGAACTTTATAGCTGCAAGCCGGAGTTCATATACGGGATAGGGAAGGGTTATTGCAACCAAGAGTTCCACATTGAATTGCAACCCTTGTTGAAAACGTGCCGCCATCTCTCGGTTAGCGTTTCCTCCACAAGTGACCCAGATCTATTTCTAATCAAGGAAATTCCACCCCAAGTACATAAACTCAAACTTCCTTTAATTTCAAGTCAAAGTCTTAAGAATTTAATTAAAGTGTCCACCTCTTATTATAAACACATGTTAAGGCCAGGTTACTCTGAACAATTTTGAAAAAATCGAAATTTTTTTTTTTCATAAATTAGTACTGTATACTCATAGAAACAATATAGAATTAGTCCCGAAGGTCAGCAAGACCGAGAAGCAGGTATAAAAGAGTGGGGAGCAAGGCACTTTGCTGATAGGGCCAAAAACATACGTGTTGATCGAGATGAGCTAGAAGCTACTGAAGCGTCTAAGGATCACAGAACTGCTTTAAGAAATGCAAGAATTCTTCAGAATGATGCTTACGAAGACGAGGAAGGAATTGTGTATGCAGCTGGAATGGATATGTAAGTAAAATTCACTTTTTACGATTTTTCACGAATAAAAACTTTGAACTGATTTTTCTCCGAACCACGTTTTTCGCATGGATGACACTCTCATTTCAAGACTATTGCACTTATCGATATGAACCAAACGGCATGGCCTGAAGCAGAACCATAAAAATTCATTATTATTTAAAACAGTTATAAACAATTAAAAGTGAAAATAAAAGGTTGAAAAAATTCAAAAGTCAGTCATTTTGTTTTTTATTCATTGAAAATGTTTCATTCTGCTTAAGGCCATATTAAAAAAACTTATTACTTAACATTTTTTGTATTATAAATAAAATGTATTGAAAAAATCATGTTTTTTAGAGTAAGCTGGCCTTAAGAATGCCGCGGTCCTTAGAAAAATAAAGAAAATTATCTTTCATTTTTGCCAGTTTTCTGGTAAAGGGGTTAAAATTGCAAAATTTAGTCGAGCTAATAATGTAGAACCAAGTCCATAAAGTTCCAGGAGTGGGTTGAGTGGTTAGGCGACGAAGGAGCCTAATATTAAAAACAAATTCCCCTTTTAAAGCAGCGGTCGCAGCAAGTCGAGCACAAAAATGAAGCATTACTTCGTTCATCTTGCAGGAGTTCTGGCTAATGGCGTCGTTATTCTAAAATACCGCGATCATATTTTTACCAAGTTAGTTTGAAGATGGCGTTCGCCAAATAATGCTCTACCGAATCGAACTTAATCTATGTTCCGTTTTGTCCCTTTTAAATTCTCCTGAATCCGTTAATACCGTCCCCCTCCCAATTGTAAATCATCTAAGGATTACATGAAACGATATTCCCTGAGAAAAATAAAGTTTAGGGGTGGAGGGGGGAGAGGCAAGAGTGGGACAACCCTCGACGTCTCGTATTTTGGGAAACATTTAAATTCTCATACGCGAATAAATAGCAAAAATTTCACGCGCGATAAAATATAGATTTCCTACGGACCCCGCGGTGAAGATGTCCCCCTCGGGAGAAGAATGCGGTCATAAAATCATTGATATGAAAATATAGCTCCCCACCCCTGAACCCTTCTGTCTGTCTGTCTGCGTCAGTTGACGCAGACAAGACCATCGAGCCGAACAACCGGGGGCATCGTCGCAAATATAGAGGAGAAAAATCTTTTGTTTCACCAACGTCAACCCCGATTCAGAATCCTCGTATCGTCCTATTTTTCTCGTTCTTGCCTTTATTTGCATCTCTCTCGCTTCTCAGTTTTTTTTATCGCTTCGAAACTTCCTATCGGATCATACCGACACAGGATTATTTTACGTGCTTTTGTTAAGGACGAAGCATTCTCCTATGAAATTGATACGTTAAATTGTAAAGAAGCCCACTTGAAATATTGATGAGAGACGAGATTTTTATAAAGAAATTTTATAAAAAGGGAATTGTGGAAAATTGGCATTTAATAACCTAACCCAAAAAAGGAGTATGGTTAACTTCAGACGGAAAGGAGGTTATCCAAGTCTCCCATTGGTCAGTACATATCGATATTTTTCGGTTTCGATTATCGAAAGTATGGAAAATAAAATTTGTGTGTTCTATAACTTTTAAATTTTTACTCTCGTAACCAAAGTTCCTGTAGAAAAAATATTTTAAAATTGTTTTGTCACAAAACAAGACAATAGCCATTTTAAGGACTAGTTTTTTTTAAGCCTTTAATGACTAATTTTATTCTAAGTATAACTATAACTATTTTCCCATGAAATTAGTTTCTGGATAAATTTTAGTTTATAAATAATAAATTATTCTGAAATACATTCAAGACGAACGTCAATTTATTACTTAGATGAATACATCACAATTGTTTATCCGTTGAAGGAACTATTAAAATGCTTCTAAAGATTATTGATTACTCGTATAATATTGACTAGAATTTGAGGTATCAAATTTTAAGTATTGTTATTTTATGTATCGTAAGACGAAAGTCAATTTATTATTCAGATGAATACGTCACAATTGTTTATCTGTTAAAAAAACTAGTTAAGCGCTACTAAAGGTTATTAATTACTCGTTTAATATTGATTAGAATTTGAGGTACATTTAAGTTGTGATAAAGATGTAAAAAGTCGCACGAAGTAGACTGTTTGAAAAATAAAAAAGAACTACGCTGAATTAATTCATCAGGCACTTGATGACCCAAAGCATAAAGTCCCATCTGGAACTCAAGCTCCTTCTCCTCCTCTTCTTCTTCTTCTTCTTCATCTTCTCCTTCCTCTTCTTTTTCTTCTCCCCATTTTTCGTTTTCTTCACTTTCTCCTCTTTCTCTTCTTCCCTTTCCATCTCATTCCTCATCTTTTCCTCCCTCTTCTGCTTATTAGCAAATGGGGTTAATCTAACACCCTATGTATAAAAAGCTACAGTTCCTTCGATACTAAATAAGAATTTTTACAAACTTCGAAAGGCTAATATAAGAGACGATGAGTAAAATAGGGTGGGAAACCTTCGGATGGTTTTTGGTTTCGAGTGCACTCGATCTGAAAATAAGGATTTACATATTCATGCAAGGATCTCGAGGAAGGATCCGTGGAGAGTCGACGCGACGTCGTCCTATCGGTTGGTATTTCTGCACAGACTGTACGAAGAGATGAGAGGATAGTTCGTAATGGGATTTTCGAGATCCCGTTGGGAAGAAAACTCGTAATGTATTGACTTTTGTGCGATAGGCGAACATCGCGTGTTGTATTAGATTAGAAAGTTTTTATTTATTCCAAAAATAATCCCTTCATGCATTAAAACACATTTGACGGAAAACCTCTCATATACGATTTCTTAATTACCGCCAAGATGTCAATTAAAAATTTCCCTCATCATACAAGATGGAGGAGGAAGAAGATTCATACAAGAAAATTTAAGTTGAAGTTTATTCAAGTTGACTGGAGATGTTTATTTTTCTTCATAGGAAGCGCGTCACCTTAAAATGTTTAGCAAAAAGCAATGGTGGATGACGAATTGTTCCTTGCGCTCCAAGGGGTTTCTTTTCTGGTCTTCATCCCCTGATATATCGACGCACGACGGCGAGCGATTCCCACGGAGGATACCGCGAGCCAATCTTTCGGAAACCAGCCCCAAATCCAAAGGACGTCGCGATATTTATAGGATGGATTTAAAGTATAAAGTCGAGCGGATAAGGGTTGCTATGGTCGTGTTCCTATTTTCTAAGAGACAATCGCCTCGCCGCCGCAGAGGGGTGGTAAATCTAAAACCTTAAACCTGGGGTAAATACCACTAGAATCGTGTACCCTCGAAACCAAATCTAATCGAACTTCGCATTTAAATAATCCTCCTTTAATTACTCGCCGTTTATAATTAAATCTCCATGTTAAATATATTCAATGTTTCGTTTAAAATTAAAAAGTTTAATTTTGTTAATATTCTGTTTCGGTTCTGTGATTCATTTTCTCGTTTTCCCAACTTTTAAAATTCCTTTGAGTTGAGTCAGGTCATGGAGATTAAATCCTTTTGTTCCCCTGATTACCTGTTCTGTGTCCCGGAATCGTAGGTTTCGTTTGATTTGCTCATAGAGAAGCATCTAGGGTCTTTATTTTATATGGTAGTGCAGGACAAATCCTGAAGAAATATATTCTTGATTTATATCTTCAACACGCATAGTGGTGCAAAAGTAATTAACCCATCCATATTGTCCGCTCTATCGAAATCACAACAAATCTCCTAATCAATTAAGTCTTGAATTCTTTCATAAAAATACCTCGGACTAATGTTTATGAAATCATTTATATCTACATATTTTTTACTAACAAATTATCTTACTCTCTTAAATATCATTGTTTATTTTTTATATTGTAAAACATCTTCTGTTGAGTGAAACATGATTTACCTCTCGTATTTGTTGTTTCATTTGTAGACTTTTGTATAAAAACCTAGATATCTGTGACTTTTCTAAATAATAAACTTAACGTAATCGGATTAAATTTAAATGGAATATTTTTGTTACCCTTTCCTTAATAGGTATCTTTGTAATGATATTATCAATGTGTAGCGTACTCATACCATTACTATAGAAGCCGGCACGGCTCTCGAAGAGAGTAGGGTTTCCCAATTCTCGCGCGTCTCTCTCTTCCCCTTCTTCGCAGCGGCACTGACGGCTCGTATATATATTCGGCTTCGCTCGCCAATTCAGTCAGTCGTCTGGCGGACAGGACTCGAGGCGGTCCTCGGTCCTGTGCTAGGTAACTCAGTAGGCTGCTGGCCAGTGGAAGAGTTGCGTGTGGGTGCTTCCGCCACATCATCACAATTCCAGAGAAAACTATCTAGAGGCCAAAATTACCAAATGAGGGCATATGGGGATTGAGTCCCGGTACTGCTCCCTCAAAACTCATGCTATATATCTGAAACCTTTAAGATGAAAAATCATCTCGGCTTTCTCTAAATTAATAAATGTGCCCTTCTTTAGTTTGTCGAACAGTGGTGGAGGATTGCAACGTCTATGGTTTTAAACGTATCAGTCTATGTCAGAACATTCGTTGGCCTACTGTTTTTGACTAGCTAGCTTGTAGAGAAAATAAATACTGTAAATCTCGAAATCTGATAAAACTCTAAAATTGTTTTATAACTAGTTTACTCTGCATCAATTAAGATTTTGTTAATTTCTTTTTGTAACATTTCAATTTTTAGTTATTAGTATATATTGTTGTTATTTTTATTTTTAATTCTCACTATCATCATTGACTTCACCTTAAACAGTTCAAGACAAATATTAAAAAATAAATTGAAACTCGTTATTTTTTTCGTATTTACACCATTTTTGAATAATTACAACTGGGAACGTGACTGAGATATGGATCCTATTTAAATTCGAGGTATGTCTTGAATTTTCCGTTTCATTGGTTTCTTGTCACAGCACAAGTACCCAGGATAGAATTCCCTTGCGATCCACCTAAAGTTGATGCAATCGAAGATGGAATGCTAAACAGTCGAAGGGTTAAGCTGTCGCTTGACTGTTGTTGAAATACTTTAGGCGCTACCCCCCAACCCCTGAAACATTCAATCCGTCTTTCTCTTTCTGGCTGAGTATACTTCCAAGCACTGCGTGCATTTAGATAAGTTAAACTATAAATTAGACGGATCACTGGTAGCTACTCGAGGAAACGTTGTCGGCGCCTGAATATGTATGATTTATACTGGAACTTTCTTCTCTTCGATATTATTCCTGCCGCAAGAGAATGATAGAATCCAAAGCGTGAAAACTCAAAATATACATCTACATTGTCGGTTTCTCTCAGCACTGAAAAAGAATCGTCTAAAGAATAAATTGTTGTTATTTGAAATAAAGGCACAATCAATATCACAGAATTAAAAATGATTCTTGAGACAATTTTCCAACTGGCTAATATAACACACACGAGTTGATTTAGGATTTGGTGCTGCAATCGAGCGAGCGAAATGCCCGAACAGAATACTAATCAAAGATACACAAATTCCATGGCTAATACTTCAAATCCCCTTTAGCTTGGAACCCGAAATTAAATTATTGGATTAGAAGACTGGCGTCGCCAACCCTTTTGCTCTATCGTCAATCGCGCCCCTTGTTTCACAAGTATATGGTTTTGCAGAGCCTATCGTTAGCTTTTGCGATGCCATTTCCTTCTGTTTAAGATCCACTCACTTGAATTTAATCCATTTCAGTTATCGTAAACTTTTTTTGCCTAGTTAAACTCCACAAGGATAATATTGAGAAACTCTATATTATTGATGTTTTTTGTTCCTTTCGGTTACTCATAGAGGAAACTTTGTGATCGTTACGATTTTTCGAACAGTAGGTTTAATCGACTCATTTTTATGTAAAGTGTGTCGATTTTCAATCTTAGGCAAGTGTCGGGATGTATGTGTGTACAAATGTAGTGTATGTGTATGTGTGTAGTACATTTTTTGTCGCCGGGATATCTCGAGAACCGTTTAACGGATTTTAATAAAATTTGGTATGGTTATAAAACTCATAAGTATCTAATCTAATTTTATCTAATTTCTTTTTAAAATAGAGAGTTGTTTCCTTCCAAAATTTTTATAAGAAGACAGAAAGTTGTTTTTAGTGATCTCGGGAAGGTAAGTCAAATAAAAATTATACCACAATTTTTAATTTTGCATGAACGCAACGTTTCATTGGCCGGGGTTTGCCAACCTCCTCAGGCTAGAATTTATTTAGAAAATTAACACTTCATTAACCACAACACAAATAACAAAATAATTTTCTTATGTAAGTCAAAAACACAGAATTACCTAATTAGTTAAAACATAATAATTTGTTTAACACGTCAAATTGTACACCACAGAAACTAAATTAGTTATTTTGTCTTTTCCCATTATAATCACTGTTATTGGTAATCTGAACATTCTGTCGGTCTTATCAGAACTAAAATTAGAGAATTTCTCGTTCATATACAAACGGTGCCAATGACTAACGGAAGTCATCGAACTCACAAGCCAAATAATAAACAAAAATACGTGAAAGTGATCAAGAATTTAATTTTCTGAGTAACGGGAAGAAAACTTTATTTAGAGCAAAGCTATCTTCTTTTATAATCATAGTGGACTGATTAGAATTTATGTGAATCATTTATGAAATTCTTCTTTTTTTCCAATTTAATTCATAGTCTAAAATCTCCACGTTATCCCAATCAAATTCGTGACCAATAACGGAAGATACATTAGTGTTATTTCGGGTAATTTTAAAATAAGAATATGGTGGGCATCTTGTGCAATATAAGCCCTTATGTTAAACCTCAAAATGAAAGAAAACCGGACATGGTTTGGGATGACAATTTTTTCACGAGTTTTCTGGATGAAGGACAAACTCTAAAAAGTTTTTAATACCACTCTCGAGGCTTGCCACTCGGCATTACGCGTAAAAGACAGAGCGGGAGGACTAAGAAGAGGAGAGAATATTTCGGATGATTGGTATTGTTGAGAGATGCGAAGAGCCAAGGGGCGCTTCACTGCTCTCGGCTGTATATTCAAATAGGGTGGCCATTAGAGTTATGTTAGAATATATTGATTATTGGGGGGATCAAAGACTGGGGACGAGATGACGCCACCGTGAATTCAAGGGGCGAATGAGGAGGTGGGTCTAAACAAACGACACTGTCTATAAATATATATATCTCTTTATTACACGAATTTTTAAATCTTCGAAAAAACCAATTTTTCCGCAATTTTGTACACCTTAAGCAGGTTCAACCGCTTGACATAATCCCAAACTGAAAAAAAAAGTTATTCATTCAATTTTGCGTCTAGGAAACATTCTGTACTAGATTCAACAACGTGTGATTAGTTTCTATACAATATGCTATCAACAATTATAAATATTTTAAACATAATATTTACAAAAAAATAATTGAAATTGAGATAAATAAGTAAAATTTAAAAAAATTAATTCAGAAATAATAAAAGTAATAAAAATTAAATTACCTAAAAAAATTAATAAAAAAAAACAAATTTAATAAAAAATTTAATACAGTGTATTAAAAAAATAATTTAAAATTAAAGAAAGTAATTAAAATTAGAGAAAATAATTGAAAAAATTACGTAATATATTTCAATTAAAGAAAAGTAAAAGAAATTTTCAAAAAACTATTTGGAACTTTTAGAAGTCCATTAAAGAAAAAGAAAAAAATTAAAAATTAGAGAAAATAAATGAAAATAGATAAACATAATTTAAAATTGAAAAGAAGATGGGCTTGATATTTTTGCAACTAAAAAAAAAGAGAATGATTTTTAATTTCAAGAAATAATTGCAAAGACTACAGAATATTCATAAAATACAAGAAAATCATAGATATAATTGAAAATTGAATAAAATAATAATAAATTTCAGATAAATAATTAAAAACTGTTTAAACATTATGAAAAAAAACGTAGGCGATTGAAAATTAGAAGAAATTGAAAAATATAATGTGAAACTTCAGAAAAATAGTCTTACAAAATAATATTAAAAAATTAGAATAATTAAAAACTGGAGAAAGTAATTAAAAAGTAATTTTAAAATTTGAAACTTGAAGAAAATAATTGAAATATAATAAAAGCAATGATAAGTTGAAAAAAATATATTAAATTACGTATAAATAATTTTAAAAATTGTAGAATTTTTTTTTAAAGAAAAAAACAAATTGATATTTGAGAAAAAAATTTTAAAAAAATCTGATAATTTAATTGAAAAAAATTAGAATAATTAAGAATTAAAGAAAAGAATTGAGAAAAGCTCAAAGTAATTGAAATTTAAGATAATCAATAAAATTTTTTGGAAATTATGAACACAAATAAAAATAATTAAAAATTTAACAAAATAATTGAAATTTCAAAAAATACTTAAAAATCTTAAACAATAAGTTTACAAAATGAGGATAATAACGAAAAATTAAGGGAAATAATTGAGAAAGGATAAAAATCATTTAAAATTGAAAAAAATAATGGAAATATGATGAAAATAATTAAAATTTAAAAAAAATATTAAAATATGATGAAAAAAATTAAAAATTCAGATACCTAAATAATTGAAGTTTTTAAAAATTATGCCAAAAAATAAAAATAGTTAGAAACTGCAGAAAATAATAAAAATATTGCATAATTTATTTTTAAGCAAAAGAAAATAATTAAAAAATTGTTAAAAAAATTGAAAATTGAAGGCAATAATCTAAATTTGAAAATTGAAGAAAATAATTGAAATTTGTAAAATATATGTACTTAAAAATCTTAAACAATAATTTTACAAAATGAGGCTAATAATAATTAAAAACTAAGGGAAATAATTGAAAAACCATAAAAATAATTTAAAATTGAGAAAAATAATTGAAATATGATGAAAATAATTAAATTTCAGATAGATAATTGAAATTTTTAAAAATTATGCCAAAATAATGAAAGTAATTAGAAACTGCAAAAAATAATAAAAATATTGCATAATTTATTTTTAAGCAAAAGAAAATAATTGAAAAATTTTATAAAAACATGAAAATTGAAGACAATAATCTAAATTTGAGGTAATACTTGAAAATTTAATAAATTAATTAAAAAATAATTCAAATAATTAAAAGATGGATAAAACAATTGCAAATTGATAAAGAGATATGAATACTGAACAAAATAATTGAGAGTTGAGATAAATATTTGAAAGTTCAGGATATTAATTCATAAATAATGAAAATCATTCAAAATTGAGGATAATAAATTCAACAACAAAAATAATAATGGCAAATTAAAAAAATTAATTTAAATTTACGATGAATGATATAAAATTTAGCAATAAATAATTAGATTGTTTCACTGTCCAAGTGAAAATAATTACAATTGAAAAAAATATTGAATAAATTGCAGAAAATAAGATTTAGGTGAAAAAATGAGAAACAATGCAAATAATACAAAATTGAAGAAATTAATTGAAAAATGATAAAAACTGTTAAAAATTGTAGTTTGAGTAATTGATATCAGAAGATAAACTAATTATTAAAAATTGAAAAATTTTTAAATAACTTCAATTATTTAAAAGTTTAGGATATTAATTCAGATACAACGAAAATAATTAAAAATCGAAGATAATAATTGCAAAATGATAATAATAATAATTGTAAATTAAACAAATTAATTTAAATTTGCGATAAATAATATAAAATGTAGCAATAAATAATTAAATTGTTTTTTTGTCGAAGAGAAGATAATAAAAATTGAAAAAATGATTGAGAGAATTAAAGAAAATAATTAAAATTTTCAAAAAGTAAATTTAAGATTTAGGGAAAAAAATGAGAAATAATGAGAATAACTAAAAAATTATAAAAGTAGTTGAAATTTAATAAATAATAACATTTTTTGGAAATCATGAAAACTAATGAAGAACTTATTTAAGAAAATAATTGAAATTTGAGATAATAACTAAAAATTTAGTAAATTAATTGAAAAATAATTAAAATGATTAAAAGATGGATAAAATAATTGCAAATTGGTAAAAAGATATGAATATTTAACAAAATAATTCAGAGTTGAGACAAATATTTGCAAATTTAGGATATTAATAATTCATAAATAACGAAAATGATTAAAAATTGAAGATAATAATTTTAAAATGAAAATAATAATAAAAAATAAAAAAAATTAATTTAAATTTGAGATAAATAATATGAAATTTAGCAATAAATAATGAAATTTTTTTATTGTCGAAGCAAAAATAGTTAAAATTAAAAAGAAATTATTGAAAAATTGCAAAAAATAATTGAAATTTGCGGAAGGTAGATTTCAGATTCAGGTGAAAAAACAGAGAAACAATGAAATAATAAAAAATTTTGAGAAAATAATTGAAACATAAAAATAATTAAAATTGTAGTTTAAGTAATTAAAATCATAAGATAAACTAATTATTAAAAATTGAAAAATTTGTAAATCACTTTAAATATTGTATATTTGAACCGTGGATTAATTGAATTTTTAATCAGTGCAAGTTGAAATTAACAGAAATGTGAAGAAATTATAAAACAAACTTGTAAATTATATAAAATTCTACTCTTTGAATTTCGTCCATATTGTGGTCAAATTTTGTTTTTTATTTGAAAATTTGATCCAAAGTAATTTTTCCCGATTGATCATTTGCTAAAAAATCATTTTTTATTTAGAGTTTTTGTGGAACCTACGTTAATGAAATTTAAAACCTAATAAGTACCAATTTTGAAAAATTTTAAATTTTACACACCAAAGCTTTAATTTAAATATAATTAACACGAAATGTAACTGACATAAGAGAAAGAAATAATTTTAATTCGACTTTGGCATCCTTTTCCCGTTCTAAATACCGAACGTTTGTTGCTTTTTTCCTTTTGCAAATCTACTTTGTACTCGTATCTCTTGGCATGGTCACGTGACCGAAAGCTCGTTCTTTTTCAAAGTGGACTGCGACACAGGGGAGAAGCCACCCCTTTTTGAACGAATGTCGACTCGTACGGTGTCGTAACGGTGGACAAATTAAAATAATAACTCTCGCATATCAGTGGCTCGGCTAGAAACCGAGAAAGAGGATTCTATCTCGCTGTGTAACTTGACAAACGAAACAACCCCCGCAGAATAATACCCACGCTACAATGAAACAATATAAAAAGATTTCAAGAAGAATACACTGAAATTACGAAAAACCAAGAAAAATACCTGCACTAAAATAAGATATGCTCAACAATTTTTTTATTAAATTTTACTATAAACTTGTAATTAGGCAATAAAGTGGGATTTTTGGCCACAGTGATCCACTCTTCAAGTTTAATTAAACACTCGTCACTGATTTGTGTCAAATTATCTTTTATAATTATTTCTTCGACAAAAGATTCCCGCTGTAATTGGATAGAGCCAATTTGTATCTCGACCTTTATTCAATTTTGTGTTCAAATTCAATATACTACAGAAGTTTGAATAATGTAAATTTCTGGTTAAGCCTGTGAACTGAAGTGGAATTCGAAAGGAAATAATCAGAGTAAGAGAAAAAAAAAATTGAAGAAATGAAGCGAGCCGGGTATTGTCCGAGGATGATGTTCATCGGGAATAAAGGCGAAAAAGAACCAAAGCTTTCTGATCCTGCTGCCATTTAATTCCCTCTTTCTCCACTGTTCCATTCAAGATTTTCTGTTCTTTGACCCTTTTGCTTATCTCTGCCAAAACCACGAAGATTTTTCCAGTTAATATAAAATCCAAGAACTAAGGAAATAGCTGATGGGAAAAAAATATTATGATGTTAAAAACAGAGGCATTTTAAGTGTCAAATTTGATAAATTAAATTATAAATTAATATATTTGAAAGTCCCATACAAGATTTGCTCAGTGGTGAAAATCCAGGAAATGAATTTCGAAAAGGTCTACAGCCCGTAATTTTAAACGGATTTTAACTTTTTTTTATTTTACAGATAAATAAATTCTTAAGAGATCCCTCGAGATACTTTCTTCATTTTCTAAATTATTTAATAATTTTTTGTTTAACAAAGTTGACAAAGAATTTTTTTCAATAAATAATTATAGATTTCTTGATTCCTGTATTGAAATATACTTAAAATGTGCTTATATTTCAAGTTAAGAACTCATAAAAGATAGAAAATTAGGTTAAATTAATATTTATTTGTTATAAACAATTATTATTAACAAATAAACAACATTCATTAACAAAGTTGTAAGTAGCCTTTTTAAAAAAAAATTAAACTGACAAAACATGTAATAGTAATATAACTTAAAAAATAATAGATAATCAATAATTCATTATTTATAACAATTATTTGTTTAAACAAATTTTGTTGTTATTTATACCTAAATACTTATTAAATTGAGTTACAGAGTTGCAACTTTTTCTTAATTTGCAACTCGTCAAACCGAATGTAATCACTTACTAACAAAAAAATACCAAAACCAATTTTACTAATTGTTTAAAAAACTTATTATTGTTTATTTACAACAATTTATCAAATTGACCTACACAATTGCAATTCATCAATCCAAATTTAACCACTTACAAACAAGAAAATAACAAAAACAATTTGAAAAAATTGTTTAAACAAATTATTATTGTTTATTTAAAACTGTTTTTTAAATTGAGCTACAGAATTGCAACTTTTTTGCAATTTTGCAACTGGTCAAGCAGGATATAACCAATTACTAATAACAAACTAATAGTAACAATTTTAACAATTGTTTAAATAAATTATTATTGTTTACTCACAACTTTTAATCAAATTAAGCAACAGAGTTGCAACTTTTTCGCAATTTTGGGACTCATCAATCTAAATTTAACCACTTACTAACAAGAAGAAAACAAAACAATTTTACCAATTGTTTGAATAAATTATTATTTTGTATTTACGACTGTTTTTAAATTAAGTTCATTAAACAATTAAATATTGACTATCCATAAAAAACAGCTTGATAAGTAGCAAATTTTGCTATAAAGTTGCAACTATAAAGTTGAGAGAAAGTTTGAGAAATAGTTGTAAATGAACAATAATAACTAGTTTAAACAATTGGTAGAATTGTTATTGTTATTTTTTTGTTAGCAACTGGTTATATTCAGCTTGATGAGTTGAAAAATTAAGAAAATATTGCAACTCTGTAGCTCAATTTGATAAACAGTTGTAAATAAACAATAATAATTTGTTTAAACAATGGGTAAAATTATTACTTTTAGTTTGTTATTCGTAAAATTTTTTATTGTTTTTTTCATGATAGTAACTGCTTATATCCGGCTTGATGAGTTGAAAAATTGAGAAAACATTGCAACTCTTTAGTTCAATTTGATAAATGGTTGTATATAAACAATAACAATTGTTTAAACAATTGTAAAATTGTTGCTTTTAGTTTGTTATTAGTAATTGGTTGTGCCCGTTTTGATAAGTCACAAAATTGAGAAAAACTTGCAATTCTGTTACTCAATTTGATTAAAAGTTGTGAATAAATAATAATAATTTGTTTAAACAATTATTAAACTTAAATGACCTAGTGATAAAGTCGTTATTCATAATTGGTAAAATTGTAGTTTTAGTTTGTTATTAGTAATTGGGTATATCCTGCTTGATGAGTTACATAATTGCAAAAAAAGTTGCAACTCTGTAGCTCTATTTGATTAACAGGTTTAAATAAACAATAATAATTTGTTTAAACAATTTTTTTAATTAAAATACGTAGGTATTCCAGGTTTAAAAAAAATCAGAGGTACTCTTAATTCGGAAGTTTATTCCAAAAGTTATTTGTTATTATTAACAAATAAATAACATTCCTTTACAAAGTTGTAAGTAGCCTTTTTAAAAAAAAATTAAACTGCCAAAACATGTAATAGTAAGATAACTTAAAAATGACAGATAATCAATAATTCATTGTTTATAACAATTATTTGTTTAAACAAATTTTGTTGTTATTCATATCTAAATACTAATTAAATTGAGTTGCAGAGTTGCAACTTTTTCTTAATTTGAAACTCGTCAAACCGAATGTAATCATTTACTAACAAAAAAAGAACAAAAACAATTTGACCAATTGTTTAAATAAACAATAATAAATTGTTTAAACAATTGGTCAAATTGTTTTTGTTCTTTTTTTGTTAGTAAATGATTACATTCGGTTTGACGAGTTTCAAATTAAGAAAAAGTTGCAACTCTGCAACTCAATTTAATTAGTATTTAGATATGAATAACAACAAAATTTGTTTAAACAAATAATTGTTATAAACAATGAATTATTGATTATCTGTCATTTTTAAGTTACCTTACTATTACATGTTTTAACAGTTTAATTTTTTTTTAAAAAGGCTACTTACAACTTTGTAAAGGAATGTTATTTATTTGTTAATAATAACAAATAACTTTTGGAATAAACTTCCGAATTAAGAGTACCTCTGATTTTTTTTAACCTGGAATACCTACGTATTTTAATTATCTGATTACGAAAATCGTAATGAAAATTAGCGACTAGATCATTTTCAATATAAAAACTAAAAAGAACCCATAAAAACCCATAAGATTGAAGTTTTTTGCAATTATATCATTAATGTTGAAAATTTTGAAAATTGTTTGATATAAAAGTTGTAGGTCTTTTTAAAATACATCTATGATGTAGAATATATTTTTTTAATATATCCAATAATTTTCGAGAAAATCAATGGTAAAGTTGATCGAACCGTTTCAGAATTGCACCCTCTTTTAGAAATTGAAATGATCAAGTCTATTCTTTTTTTGTTTTTACCCCCCGAAGCTCCCTTTTTACAGAGGGGTTCAATGTAATATTTCTAATCAGCGCGTCAAAATACGTAGGTATACTAAGTTTAATTCAAATCAGGAAAGGGGTCCTAAAATAAAACTAGTCTTCCCAGACTGTAGCTCCTGCCTTTTATTCTCGCCGCTCGGCTTGTCGCTCTGCCCGAGCAACTTTATTATCGATTTTCTTGAAAACTGTTAAAGATAACAAAAAATGCTTAAAACTAAAAATGTGCACTTTTAGAAGGCCTACAACTTTTGTTAAACACAATTTTTGAAATTTTTAAGATTTATTGAGATATAATTGCCAAAAATTCAATTTTTACCGGTTTTAATGAGTTTTTTATGGTTTTCCCCATGAAACTGAGCTAGCCAACAATTTCCACTACGATTTTCGTAATCAGCGCGTCGAAATACGTAGGTATACCAAGTTTCATTAAAATCAGGAAAGGGGTCCTAAAATAAAACCAGTCTTCCCAGACTGTAGCTCCTGCCTTTTCTTCTCGCCGCTCGGCTCGTCGCTCTGCAAGAACAACTTTATTATCGATTTTCTTAAAAACTATTAAAGATAACAAAATAATACTTAAAACAAAAAATGTGCAATTTTAAAAGGTCTACAACCTTTGTAAAACAGAATTTTTGA
This sequence comes from Ganaspis brasiliensis, assembly GCA_037103525.1. NCBI lineage: Eukaryota > Metazoa > Arthropoda > Insecta > Hymenoptera > Figitidae > Ganaspis > Ganaspis brasiliensis. The sequence continues at coordinate 4,665,558 of JAZKLR010000022.1, read as the reverse complement.
AATTTTCAATATTTATTGAGTTAATTGCCAAAAATTCAATTTTTACCGGTTTTAATGAGTTTTTTATGGTTTTTACCGTGAAAAAGAGCTAGTCAACAATTTTCACTACGACTTTCGTTACCAGTGCATCAAAATACGTAGGCATACCAAGTTTGAAAAAATCGAGGTTACCCATTAATTGGAAGTACAGCCGACTTTTGTGGCGAGTGTCAAAAATAAAAAAAGAATAAAAACCGATGCACCGCAAGTGTCGTGGCTCTCTTAGGTCCTTCTTATAACGTTTTCGTGGTGGCACTGGCATTGGCCATGATGGTATTTTAGGGATCGATAATTTATGTAAATGTGTACGCGGCAAGGGCGCTACCGTGTGGCGGTGAGTTACCGCCAAAGGGGTGAGTGGGTGGCGAGGGGGTGAGAGTGGTTGTTGGCAGCGACGATGGCGACGCCGCATGGTGATGGAAGGGAGAAGATCGCGACAACACGAAGGGGTTTGACGTCCAACCCTTTCATCGATTGTACTCCACTCCCTTCGGCAGCACCCCGTCTTTCAACTCCTACCAAAAAACCTGCCACTGACTAATGCCCGATAATGTCCCTCTCTACTTCCCATGATAAAAACCCTTCTGAGAAACTGCCAATTAAAAATGCTCCGCAATTCGTCCTCTTTCCAAGATCAATTTTCAACCCAGTATTCCAATCGACATCAAAGGAAGACACAGCAGCATGTAGAATAATGGAGAAATATAAAATAATATTTAATATGTAATACAATAAAATGTGCAATAATAAACAATATCTAATTATGCAATAATATATACAAACTAATTTATTATTATTTAGAACTTTTATAAAGCAACCCCCTTGTAGTTCTTCCAAAAATTATTTTCTACTTTTATGGCACACCAACCCCCCGGTATTTCTTCCAAAAAACTATTGTCTTTTTTTTATGTCACTCTAACCTCCCGGTAGTTCTTCCAAAAATTACTTTCTACTTTTTATGGCACCCTAACCCCCCGCTATTTCTTCCAAAAATTATTTTCTACTATTATTGCACACCAACCCCCTGGTAGTTCTTCCAAAAACTATTTTCTATTTTTTATGGCACCAGTATTTCTTTACTGGAATATTCTTCATTGGAACGAAAAACCAAAGGATCTATTGTTCAAGTAGAATGAGCAAGACAATAATCGAAACGTTTCAAGAAATTCATTTAATATATCACTTTTTTTAAACTCAGGTAATCTATACATCTGTAGTGAGGGACAAATACTGATTTCTTAATATTTTAAAAAATGTTCTGTACTTAGAACTGAATTATTCTTTTCCTAATCTTTTTACGAACATTTTCCAAAACGTTAGGTAAAAGTCCCATTTTTGTCGGTAAATGAATTTTTCCTAGATTTGAAAAATTTCCCTAATTTTTGTAAGGGAAAAATCCCAAATTTATTAAATTTTATGTAATTTTAATGTATCATAATTTAATGTATATCTAAAATAAACCTTGTTTGAGGTTTCACTTGCTAATAAATGAAAAAAAAATAGTCATGATTTTTAATTACAATTTATTTTTAAAGCACAATATAACAGACGTGAGGTGATATTCAAGAAGGGGAGGAAGATATAGGAGCAGCACATGGAGAGGGGATGAAAATACCGTGCGTCATTAAGCTATGCATTGTTCGCAGAAGGCTGATTGTCTTGGTCGCTCGTTGCAGCCTAACCAGAGACAATTGTTCAATATTCCCATTGATCTGTGAGACACCCTGGAGGCTTTTGCCCCCAATCCACCCCCATATATATGCGAGGCTTTTGTCAATATCTCTATTTTAATGATATGAGACTCTTTCTCCACTCTCTTTCGCAATAGTAGAAAAAAAAGAAGGGGGAAACAGGTGGATTTCAGCACCATTATCATCTCGAAATGTATTTTTATTTTGAAAAATGATACACTATACTTCCGACACGATGATTAGTGAAACATCATTTTTGCTCATTTTTATGCGCGCTTCATTATTTTCGTAAAAACTTTTTTCAGTGGAATTTTTTTTAAAACCTGTTTTTCCCAGTCTCGGTTATTAATTATGAGCAACCGAAATTTATAAAAATTAATTTATTTCAAACACATATTAACTTACGTTTTTATTAAGGAGTTACAAAAGCGCGTGAAAAGAAAAACTGTTTTTAGAAGAGACAGCAATAGAAATTAAAAAAAATAACTTTTAGAAATAATCTGTAAAAAAAGAAATCGATTTTTTGCAGAATCAGGACTTAGGTAAACCTTAAGTGGATTTTAAATTTCTACCGAATGCAAGAAAAAAGTGTAAAGAAGTTTTAGAGAAAATAGATGAGATCAGCTTTAAGTTAGTTGCAAGTTAGGTGTTGATATCGGAAGTTGCGATTGCGAACGAGACCGAATACCGACACGAAACCGCACGGTCATAATTAACGAACATAAATTATCAATCCGAACATCGGTTAGCGATGCGACATGTATATACGAGGGAACTAGGAGAGTTGCAGTCTCTAGAATGGAGGATGGGCACGAAGGGCGGCTAAAGGGTGGCCGCGAGAGCGAAGTGATTGATATAGGATGCGGTCACTACAGAGCCAACTGGTAGTGCTGACTCCGTGACGTACGTCTCTAACCGTCACTAACGTGTGACCGTTATGCTCTCTGCATTTCACTTGTCCGAAAAAATCAATCCCTATTCGTCAAAATGCACCCAAAAGTTAAAAAATTACAATTTTAAAAAGTTTCGCACAATTGGTATTTTAAATTTTCGCGCCTTTAGAATAATAGATAAAGGCACTGTTCCTGGAGACGAAGAGTATACTTTAGATAAAATCCTAACTGTCTCAGTATTCGAGAAATCTGTAATTTCGCATTGTGTGATTAATTAAATTTCAGAGTAATTCGAATTTTAAATTTCTCCAAAATGGAAACGAGTAGGATATCACTTAAAACGGATTTTTACCCTTTGATTAGTTGCACAGCTTGGTAAATAATCCGTTTTTGTCTGCATTTTAGTAATATCTAGCTATCAAGAGTAAAAAATAAGATCTTAGATATTTATTGCGCAGTTCGAAATTACGGATTTCTTGAAAACGGGAATAGATTGGATTTTATTTAAGACGGATTTTTAACCTTTTATTAATTGTGAAAGATGCTATAGAATCCCTTTTTTAAACATCTTTGTGATACATTTTAAATTTCAGCGTCTTTCGAACAATAGATAAAGTCACTGTTCCTGGAGACGGATTATTTCAGATAAAATCCAAACTATCCTATTATTAGAAAAACCTGTAATTTCGATTTGCTTGATTGATTTAGTTCCTAAGTAATTCCAAATTTCTCCAAAATGGAAACGGGTAGGATATCATTTGAAACGGATTTTTAACCTTTAATTAGTAGCAAAACTTGGTACAGAAGCCGTTTTTGTCCGCATTTTATTAATATTTATCTATCAAGAGTAAAAAATAAGATCTAGATATTTATTGCGCAGTTCGAAATTACGGATTTCTCGAAAACGGGAATAGATTGGATTTTATTTAAGACGGATTTTTAACCTTTTATTAATTGTAAAAGTCGCTACAGAAGCCCTTTTTTAAGCATTTTTGTGATACGTATCTTAACTTGGCATTTTATATTTTTAAGCCTTTTGAACTACAGATGAAGGCACTGTTTTTGGAGACGTGAGGTATGTTTCAGATAAAATCCTAATCGTCCCAGAGTTCGAGAAATCTGTAATTTCGAATTGTATGATTCATTTGGTCTTTTGAGCAATTCAAAATTTCAAATTTCTCGAAAACGAAAACGGATAGCATATTATTTGAAACAGATTTTTAACCTTTGATTAGTTGCAAAACTTGCTAAAGAAGGCGTTTTTGTCCGCATTTTTGTACTATCTATCTATCAAGAGTAAAAGATGAGATTTTAGAAATTCATTGCGCAGTTCGAAATTACGGATTTCTCGTAAACGGAAACAGATGCAATTTTATTTAAGACGGATTTTTAACCTTTTATTAATTGTAAAAGAAGCTACAAAAGCCCTTTACGAAACATTTTTGTGATACCTATCTTAACTTCAAGGAGAACATCTCCTGACACCGAAGAAATATTTTCTGTTAAGTTTCTCTTGAAGTTTAGATTAGTGTCACTAAAATGGGAACAAAAAATCTTCTGTAGCATGTTCTGCAGTTAATTATAGGTTAAAAATCCTTCTTAAGTGGAGTCTTTACTTTTTTCATTTCTGAAGAATCTGTAATTTCCCATCATGCAACAGATTTAGTTTTTTACTATTTTCAAAATTACGGATTTCTTAAAAATAGGAACAGATTGGGTTTAATTTTAGACAAATTTTTACCTTTTTATTTAGTAAAAAACCCGCTACAAGAGCAATTTTTTAGCATTTTTATAACAATCATCTCAATTTTAAGAACACTGAAATCAAAAATACTTATTTGGCACTACCGCATATGTTCTTAAATTTAAAAAGGGTGTATCAAATATGCGGAAAATTTGGCTTCTGTAGCATATTTGTTAAGTATTTATAGGTTCAAAATCCGTTTTAAATAAAATTTTATCTATATCCATTTTTGAGAAATTTGTAATTTCGAATAACGTTATCTTTCACGTTATTTAAAATTACTGATTTTTCAAAAACGGGAACATTTATATGAACATAAAAAACGAAGTTTTCTTCTATAAATTTTGAAATTACGGATTCCTTGAAAATGGAAATAGATTGGATTTCATTTGATACGAATTTTTAATCTTTTATTAATTGTGAAAGACGCTACAAAATCCCTATTCTAAGCATTTTTGTGATACATACAGCAACATCTCCTAACACCGAAAAAATATTTTTTGTCAAGTTTCTCTTGAAGTTTAGATTAGTGTCACTAAAAGGGGGATAAAAAATCTTCAGCAGCATGTTTTGCAATTAATTATAGGTTAAAAATCCTTCTTGAGTGGAGTCCTAACTTTTCCAATTTTTGATGAATCTGTAATTTCCCATCTTGATTTAGTCATTTTCTATTTTCAGAATTACGGATTTCTCGACAATAAGAACAGATTGGATTTCATTTTTGATGAATTTTTAACCTTTGATTAATTAAAAAACCCGCTACAGAAGCAGTTTTTTATGCAATTTTATAACAACCATCCCAACTTTAAGAACACTGCAATAAAAAATATTTATTTGGCGCTGCAACACTTTTTCTTGAAGGTAAGAAAGGTGTATCAAATATGTAGACAAAACTGTTTCTGTAGCATGTTGGCTAAGTATTTATAGGTTCAAAATCCGTTTTAAATAAAATTCTATCTATATCCATTTTTGAGAAATTTGTAATTTTGTATCATTCTATCTTCTACTTTATCAAAAGTTACTAACTTCTCGAAAACAGAAACATTTATGTGGATATTAAAAACGGTGTTTTCTTCTATAAACTTTGAAGTTACGAAATTCTTGAAAACGGAAACAGTTTGGATTTCATTGAAAGCGGTTTGTAACATTAAACTAATTTTTTAATAGGATGTGAAAACCTGCGACCAAGTACTTTGTACCATTCTATAAGGTTATATTAAAGGGTGTCCGACTTGACCAAGCCCGTTAAAAACACACCCTTTATTAGGGACCATAATACCACCCTCAGCAGAAATTAGAATGCCACCATTCTCCGGCGTCAAATCTCCCGTTTGGCATGTCTTAACCGCAGTAATATACTGTTCTAACGTCTCCAACCGTCTTTTTAGTTACTCTAAATTTTTTTTCACATCAGAGTTGACTATTAATCGATCTTTGCTTCTCTTCCATTGTTCTTTATCCTGTCGCAAACGACTGGAAGATCAATGATCGTGATATGCCTAAACAAGAGAAAGGTTGAGATAGGAGCAGTGGATGCAAAATGGTCGCAGCCACCGCCTTAATGAAATATGAAAAGCCGGTGGACTTTCTCAGGGGTATGGGTAGAGGGTCAAAGCCTCGCATGACTTGTGAGAAGGGTGGAAAAGGTGGTAGAAGGGTGAAAAGGGAGCAAAGGGAGGAAAGGGAGAAAAGGGTGGTGGAAGAGGAAGAGGTACAAAAGTAGAGAAGAGGGACTGAGACTCGATATCCGCACTACCGAGGCTCGGACCAACGAACGGACAGACGGACAGACACAGCTCAGAGATCCGCTCCACGGTTATACGCTTTAATTCCTTCGACGGCTTTAATTCTCATATTCGTATTCCGCGACCACCCATCCTCCCCAGTGTACCCTCTTCTCCACTCTTCTCTTCTATCTTTCTCATTCGTTCCTCGAGCCGCTGCAAACCCCTCGAATTCTGCCAGCGTAACCCTTTCTCCAGAGCCTTGCCCACTGTTCGGACGATACACGCATTTCCAGAGTTCAAAATTATCACTGGCGACTTGAATTTCACATTTCGAAACAGAATATCATAGCAGAGTATCGTGCCTTTAATTAAAATTGTATTAAGCACGAAACTTGATTTTATTTCAAATTCCATTTAATATCCAACATAATTTTTAGTGGAAGCATTAAACACTGAAAACTTATCATAATTTCTAGTTATTAAATAATAATCAACCAGAGATTGTTAAGCATGCGCTGTTAATTTGATAGTATTCCGAAAAGCGATTAAGAGAAACGATTAAATGCCCTCATTAGCCAGAAAAACTGACGGAGAAATCAAACTGAAAATAAGTCAGGAAACCAATCTTGATAATTGAAATCCATTAGGGATAGAAGTTATGATGGAAAAGCGCGAGGCGCATAATTCGAGCGAGCTGAAATTATTATTCGAGAAGTGAACCACTTACGTATTAATTAAAATTGAAATAATTACTTTTTCGCTAATTCACATCAAAGTAATTCAATTATTCAATCGAGCTTGATTTATTCCACATCGACGTGCCCAAACCATATTCGAAAGAATCCGTCCTTGTTATAGAGACCATCTTACCGGATCGTAAAAGCAGAGTGGCGAGCAGAGGAATTTATTCCGGAAATACGTCCCCAGCACACGAAGGGATAAAGATATTCCGGTTTTTGCATGGATTAGTAATGGAAGCTCTCCCGGGATAGAAGCTCTTTCAGGGGGTGGTTAGCATCGCGGTATAAGGGGTACCTTCTAGCCCCTTTTCCACCCTTTCCGGACCCAGGGTTCTGCCTTTTGGCTCTCTGCGGCTGTCCTCCTCTTCTTTTTCCTTATGTGGGATAGAGAACTACGACTGTATCGACAATAGTCTCGAAAAGCTACCACATGAGTCAACCACGGGTCCGTGAAAACGATTACCGACATCATTCGTAATAAAATTTACTTCCCTTTCAAATTCCCTATTCCTTCCCGGTTGTAAAATTTAGCCTCGAAATCATTTCACAATTACCCTCTACTTTTGTTTAATAGGTAATGTTTTGGCTCGTATTTATTTTAGGTGATTTAAAGAATACGCGATGTTTTAGAAAATTAGAAGACGATATTTGGTAGAGAAAGTGTATTTCTTTTGAGAAATATAAATATTTTGGGGTTGACAAATTATTTCCTGAAACAAGTGACAATTTTATTAATTACTCATTAATTAAACAATGATTGGACGATAAAACAACGGGTGGTTAATATTTAGGGACTAAGAAAGTTGATAAACAAAACGGGGGATGATTTCGTGACGGGATTTAAATTTAGAATGAAAGATACGATTGAAATTTTTCATAGAATGCTAGGAAAAGAGGAAGAAACTGCAAAATTAAAAGCGATACAGTTTAAAAATATTGTACTACTGTACCCGGTCGGTAAAAAATCCCCTTTCGTTTAATAAAATAAATTTTACCGCTCCAAAAAAATTGTTAAACACAAAATAGAACGATTTTGGTCCTGGATATAAATTTAAAATGAAAAGGACAACTGATATTTGTCATATAATGCGAGGGGAAGAGGAATCAACTGAGAAACTAATCTTCGCGCAACGCCACTAGCGCCACAGTTTCAAAATATTACACTAATGTTCCCTGTCGGTAAAAAATTCTCTTCTATTAAATTTAAAACAATTTTGTTGCATCAAGAATGTCGATGAACAAAACACGGAGTGATTTCGTGCCGATTGTTAATTTATCAAAAAAGTACGATTGACATTTTTCATTGGATGATTGGGGCAGAAAAAACAACTGCAAATTTAATCTGTTCGCAGCACCTCTAGCGACACTGACTTAAAACACAGTGCACTGTCGGTAACAAATCCTCTTTCAATAAATAAAAAACAGATTTTTCCCCGTTAGATGACAAGATTGGCGTGATTGTTACCTACTCATGAAAAACTCCTCGAGAGTAACAGATTCCATCTGAGATTTCCCGAAAGCGGACTCGAATCTTTCGAGCACGAGTGCGGGTTTTGCGAACAATACCAACGTAATTCATAATTTAATACCTCGCCCGGATGGCGTAAAGCTGTGGGCGATAAAAGCATCGGCAATATATACGCACCCACACACTCTTGCTGGCAAATCTGTCATATATACACGTACTGGCTTCTCACTTGGTGAAAGCTCGAAGGTACGGATATAGAAACGCTTAAGTGGTGCATTGGAATCGCTCAAACCTTCCACCCACTCACCCTTTTCTCCTCTCCCAAACCATCTACTGTATTTTGCAATCCCATCGGGGCTAACGACGACAGCCTATTGTTTCAAAGTATTAGTCATTGCCTTACCCCCCACCCCCTTTTCAACTCCTTCCAGATGCAACCCACCTCACTTTTCTCTCTCTATTTTGTTGGGAGCTTCGAAATTTTAACGCAAGGCGTCACCACCTCATGAGGTAAATATTCAAATTAAGATTGTTTTAAATTACATAAAATTTTTTTTCATGAACAATAACTTCTGTATATTGTTCCCTTACCTGCAATTGCTCCGAGAAACCAATTTACCTTTTTTTTTTAAAGTTGCCCTTTTTCCTAAAGTTTCCGATCAGAAAGCAAGAACTTGCCGAACGGAAATAAAGAGTGCTATGCAGTTCCAATGCGGATTATTTTCAACAATAGGAGGTCGTTCAATTCGAAGTTCATGTCGATAACAACTGTATCGTGACGTGCTTGGCAACGTGATACTTTTCCTAGTTGAGAATTTCTCGAGGCAGCTCATAATTATCAACCGGATATAAATGCCGTGTGATTCCTTTTTGAGACTCGGAACGAGAAGGCGTTGTTCGGCACGCGAGATCGCTTAGGTAGACATTTTAGTTCGACTGACGATAAAAAGCTCGAAAGACATTGATTCAGCAATTATTATTATTGTAATATTATGAATTTATTTCCATAATATTATGAATTTATCACTCAGTTAATAATTATTGAAAAGATATTATCGATTTCACTGAGTCAAATAAAACGAAAAAATCTTCACTTTTTTAACGTTTCAACAGCTATGCTGCCCTCATCAGAAACTAAAATTTATTAATAACATGTTTAACAAAAAATTAATTTACAAATTATGTGTTATTATTATATTATTATTATTATTAATTATTATTAATTATTTAAATTATTATTATTATAATAATTATTATTATTGTTAATCCAATTAACAAAAAAGATGACACAAAGAATCTTAGTAAGACCTATACTCATTTTCTTAATGAACGTAAATATAGATATCGAAATGAATATTAACATTACTTTTAAAATAACACAATAATTTTATCAAAAACAATAAATTTTAAGAAAAAAATTTTTTACTATCTTTTTATTACTTTCTTTAATTTGTTTATTTCCTTCTCAAGGTTTTGATTGACTAGGTAATATTTTTTTATGTAAAAAAATGGGTTTTTTTTTTTTAAATAATCTACTTCATATAATTTATAAACAAATTTTTAAGTTTGTAATATTTTTTCAAAGTATAATTTAAATTTAATTTTATTTTAACTTTCGACAATCAAGAATGTACCCTTATATTTTGTACACAATGACTTATAATAATCCGATCGCATTGATTAGTTCAATAATATTCTAATTACCTCAGTTTAATTTTAGTAAACGGACGAGACACTTGTTGTCAAAAATTTGTCATCGTCTTTATATTTAATTTATTTATTGTTAATTTTTTACGGTAATTATTGTTGACACCATTTCATTTTATTATATGCATAATTTGTAAATTAATTTTTTGTTAAACATGTTATTAATAAATTTTAGTTTCTGATGAGGGCAGCATAGCTGTTGAAACGTTAAAAAAGTGAAGATTTTTTCGTTTTATTTGACTCAGTGAAATCGATAATATCTTTTCAATAATTATTATTATTATTTCTCTTTCTGAGCTTCGGTAACTTGAAATGATACGAGAATTTTCATAAGCTAATTAATCTATAAGCCAATTATCATGAGTTCCATTTACAATTAGAATTCACAAATTGATAATTGCATATTCATTTCGGAATACTAATTAACGAAATTAATTCCGAGAGATATTGTCAGAAATATAATTGCAATTAATGAAATCTTTCAATTATAAGATTGAAATAAATGAGGATATTAAATATTTAGATTGAATATCTGAAACAGTGAATATTTTAAATTGTGGAAGAGGAAATTAGTTTTTGTGTTTAAAATTAAGTAAGTATGAAATATGAGTAGCTAAAGTAATTAGTAAGTAAAAAATAAAATTAGAATTTTGTTTTAATGGTGAATATCTTTCTTTGTCAATCTTTTTGGAACGTGTGTGTCATTGCAAACATGTGTATACATAATAATAATTACGCAAATATTCGTTCGTAAATAAGTAATATCACTTGGTTCTTTCAATCGATTCTAATTTGGGAGTTAAATACGAAGCAAATATAGGTGTGTGGGGTTATAATATCGTTTTTGTTTAGGGAACGCAACCTGTTTGTTTGACATATCGTGTTCTCGACCATTATAAACTCAAACTATGTATCGTGTTCGATCAGCCTCGAATATATTAAACGTACATTTACCAATTGGTAATTTCAGATTAGAATCTTTTCCTTGAATGTTCATTATGCGATCTCGGAACTTGGTAATATTTCGCGAATAACAAGTTCTAAATCTAAAATTATGGCGAATTAATTCTAAACTAATAATAGAAATTATTCGTGACAAATATATTGATTAAATGATTATTTAAACATAATATTTTGATTATGTATTCTAACTTACATTAATGTTTTATTAGGCCAAGTTTAAAATTTGTATTTATAGAAATATAAAATAAAGTTACATCTGCTAAGAGAATGTGCCCTTTCAGGTTTTAATTATATATTTAATTCCGATATCATCAAACCCACTTGACGCCTTGTGCCCCGAACAGTTACTCCAAGTTCAATTAGTTCCTTTTGCGTTAGAATGAGGGGAAGGTGGCCATGTCAATTCCTTGACGTTGGAAGAGATCTAGAAAAAGAAAAAAAATTGATTCAATGATCGGGTTTTATTACAAATAAGAAATATAATTTATATTAAGTACACTGAAAAAAATCCCTTGCACCCGTGTACAAGAAATCAACCATTTTTCCTTGTTAGTTTAGGCGCCAACTAGGGAAGGTTAGTTAAAATGACAAGACAATTTGTACTCTAAGTAATTAGGAATTATATTATTGTAACACTAAAAATTGTGCGATTGACTGCTTTTATTACAGCAAAAAGTTCTTTATTATCTAAAATACGTTTGTCAACACTTTCTCTCTTTCAAACATAAGTGGTTTAGGTAAATAATACAAATGTTATTCGATATGTATTTTAAGGTTATGTTTTTTTGACATTTTTAGAAAAAACTACATAATATAAAACTTTAGTAAACTTTATTACTATTTTAAAGATTAATTGACAAAGAAACTCATTTGCACTGGAAAATTATAAAATTTCAACTGATTTATAAATTTTTTTCAGATTTTAAGAATTACAAGTCAAAATTAGAATTAACTTCTCTTCGGTTGCTAATTGAGAATTGAAGCAAATAATTCACACTTCAAGAGAATAATTGAGAAACAAATATAAATTGTCGAGAAAAATCGACAACAGAGCAGAAAATGGAAAAATTTTAAGAATACATAATATTTTAAAATTGACGAAAACAAGTCATAATTTTTAACAATAATCGAAAAATGTCTAAATTAATAGACATTTGACCAAAAAAGGATTGAAAAAATTTAACAAGAAATATTAAACTTAAAGAAAATTATTGCAAATTGAAAAAATATGTGAAAAAAATGTATAAAGAATTGACGACTAAAAATAAAAATGTCTATATTAATATACAATTAACAAAAAGAATTTTAAAAATTGAAAAAGAAATATTTTATTTAAAGTAAATAATTGAAAATTGAAGACAATTATTAAACAATTGAATTTAAAATTAAATAATCTTATTGATAATTAAAATAAATAATAGGTACAAAGGGTGAGAATTTTTTAATTTTAAACAAAATAATTTAAATTTGAAAAATATAATTATAATTTGTAAAACATAAAGAGGAATTGGAAAAAAATAATTAAAAATTGAAGAAATAAATTGTAGATTAGAGAATTAATTTGAAATTGGATAAAAATAATTTATAATTTAAAGAGAAATTACTAAATGACGTTAATAATGAAATATTAAGGAGAATACTTGACAATTAATAAACAAGAATTTCAAAATCGTTGACAATAATCAATAATACAAAAAAATAATTCTAAAATAATTAAATAATAATTATAAATTTCAATTCGAAAAAAATAAGATGCCTGAATATAACGAAATTATGATTTTAAATAATCCAGAAAGGTTGTTGATATCAGTTTTTAATGGAACAATTCTTGGAAAAGGCTACCAAAACAATGTTTACCTATCAGTTCTATTAATAGAGCCGATGTTATTTGTTTTTATCTGACTTTGTGTCACCGAGCTATTACAATAATAACAAAAAAATTACTGATTTTAATCATAAAAAATGAGAAATTAATTTCAGTAATTTTTAAAAATATCATTTTATAAAATTCCCTGTCTTTTCGATCCTTCTTTCAAGTTTTCCTCGATCAAGGAATATCCCATGACAATTCCAAGTTTTCTACAACTGTACTACGACGCATCTTGTCAAAATAATTATTTGAAACATTTTATACGAATTAACGACTTTTCCAGCTTTTTTCTCATTAAAAAAAATATATTCAATGACAATTTCCAGGTTTTGCAGAAACAAAAATAATATATAAATAAAATATATTCATAATGAAAAAATGGAAAAAAAAACTACCATTCAAAGTGACGCACTTGCTAGTTTCCAGGTCCAGGAAAATAAAGAGAAATTGCGTCTCTTGTTTGGTCGACAGTAATAGTTTAAAACAAAGACAAATAACACTAATAATGCCTCACTACAAATTATTCAACACAAACACTATCACTTACAACTTGAAAGCACCTTGAAATTTGTGATATCAACTAAAAAGTAAAGAAAATTAAATTTGTTTGGAAATGACGCAGCGATAAATGTGCATTTGGTGCATTTTTCAACAGGAATGAACAGGTCTATGTGAAATGAGCTCTCCCATTGGCTGATCAGGTTCTAAATGTAACAAGCGTTCTGATTGGACGCTCAAAAAAATCGTTTCATTTTTAAATTTCTATAAATTCTAAATAATAAATGCACACTTATTTAAAGGTTTTATTTTAAATTATATTGTCTTTTTCTGATAATTACCTTTAACCAGAAGAGTATGTTTGTAGTTTGATTGACTACTATTAAAATAATAATTATATGTTATAGTTAATATTATTTTAGTTATTGTTAAATTATTCAATTATTTTACGTATAATACGTATTTTACTGATTTTACATATAAAACAATTATTATATACCTACGTAGAAAACCTCGAGTAACGCGTCATACTTATGTACGACCCTGATTCTGACAGACGTACATTTATAGGTTATGTTTCTTATTCTTATTGCGTTTACGTGTTGCTGTGTTTTCATTTTATTCGCGAAGAAATGTTCTATTTTATATTTAAAATAATGGTACAGAGACGACATAAACTAAAAGTTAAATAGATTATTTTATTACTCGTCGTAATTTTTTTAATTCAGTTGTTTTTATAAACAAAGTAGTTGAAGCATTTAATTTTTATTTAATTTCCTTTTTTCCATTTATTAAATTCAATTTATTAATATTATTGAACGCAATTCTCCGAGTTCTTTTATTTTCAGTCATTAAAAAAGTTTTGCTTATAAATGTAATTTCAAGTGTATCATTTTTTATTTATTACATTTCATTTTCTGTTTGACAGTTGCTTACAATTTCTAACAAGGATTCTTTTAATTATCTTTTGGAAAAAGGTCTAAATCCTGCCGTAAATAAAATATGCTCATCTGTATAATTCATCGTTGGCATAGTGGAGATAAAATAAAACTCTGTCTTGAAATTGCTGAAATTAAGGAACCGAGAATCTCAGAAGGCACATTAGAATTCAAAATTCATAAAATACTTTCAACATAGAATATCATCGAAGAGGATATATTTACAAAAGGTCTTTCAATCGTGAAAATGTGTTGCTTTGTAAATGGAAAAAGTGCACTTTTGTATCGACAAAAACTTGAGAATAGGTAATTAAGTTATGGTTAAGGTATAATTTCTTCAATTTAATTATTAAACCAGCAACATTATCGTGAAAAACATTCCATTGTTGCTGGTCATTGAAAACTAAACTTTTTTACGAATGCAAAAGTAATGAAAATTATGAGAATAGTTACAAAATTTAAAAAATGACTAAATAATTACACAACTGAAAAAAATAATTTAAAAAATTTACACAATAAATATTAAATATTAACAGAAAAATAAAAAAATTAAGATAATTATGAGAATAAATGTTTGTAAATAATTGCACATTGAACAACTGGATTAAAAATCGAAGACAGTAATTCAAGTCGATGGAAAAATAATTGAAAATTCAAGTATTAAATTGAAATTTGAAACAATAATTAATAATTGGCGAAAAAAAATTAGAAAATAACGAAAATAATTGACAACTGAAAATAACATTCGAGAAATGGCTAGATTATTACACAATTGAAAAAGATAATTCACAAAACTTTTTAAACAGTTATAATATTTTAAGAGAATAATTGAAAATTGCAAAAAATTGTTGGAAATAAGTGAAACTTTGCGAAAACTGAAAGAAATTGTTGAAAAATGACGATAATAATTGAAAAATTGAAAAAATATATATAAAAATGACAAAAATAACTGAAAATAGAAAACAAAATTTTAAAAATGACTATATTAATACATAATTGGAAGAGATAACTCAAAAAATGAAACAATAAATATTAAATTCCACCCAATAAAAAAAATATTGAAAAATGGAATTTGAATTTGAAGAAAATAGTTGTGAAAGAAAACAACTATATTGAAATTGAGAAACAATTTTTATGATTGGAAAAAATAATTGATAACCGCAAAAGTAATCGATAATTGAGGATTGAAATTTAAAGAATATAATTAAAAATTGAAGAAAGTAATTTAAGATATGCGAGAATCATTGAATATATTAAAAAATGGAATTAAAATTTGAATAAAAAATTGAGAATTAAAGAAAGGAAATGGAGCCCAAGAGTTTAAAATTAAACAAAGTTATTTACAATCGAAAAACATAATTTATAAAAAGCAATAATCATTCAATATTAAAGAAAAAAAATAATTAAAATTAAAATAAAATTAATTGAAAAAAGTCGAGAATTAATGAATATAGAAGAAAACAATTAATAACTATAGAATAGAAATAAAAATTGAAGAATGAAATGAAAACTTAAAGAAAATAATTGAACAATTGTATTTAAAATTAAAGAAACTTAGTGATAAGCCAAAAAAATAATATAGAAAAGAAGCTATAATTTTTTAATATTAAAGAAAGTATCGAATTGAAAATTGAAAAGTGGATTATAAATTTAAAGAAAATAACTGCAAAAGTGCGAATTAAAAAGAATAGTTCTAGAATTCAAAAATGGAATTAAAATTTAAAAAAAAAATTGTGAGTGAAAACAATAATAATTGAAAAATTCCCTATTATTGAATATTGAGGAATTAATTAAAAATCAGTGAAAATAAGGGAAAACTAAAGAAAATATTTCAGAATTGAACAAAATAATTAAAACTTGAAGAAATAAATTGAAAATTAAAGAACTAAATGGAAATTTCAAGAAAATAATTGATTATTGAGAGAATGCGAGAATTATTGAATATTAAATAAAATAATTGGAATACGAAGAAGGAATTTGAAAATGGAAGAAGATAATAGAGGATTGAAGAAAATAATTAAAAATTAAAGAAATAAATTGAAGATTAACGAATTAAATTAAAATTTTAAGAGAATAGTTGACAATTGAAAGAAAAATTACAACATGACAAAGATAATTGACAATTAAAAACAAAATTAAAAAATTGGCTAGATTAATACACAACCGATCAAAATAATATAAAAAATCAAAGAATAATTATAAAATTTTGAGATAAAAATTGAAAATTGAAAATAAAAGTTGGATATAAATGAAAATTGCGGAAAATAATTAATAATTGAAGGAAATATTTGAAAAATGACGAGAATAATTGAAAAATTACAGAAAATATATGAAATTTTACGAAAATAATTGTCAATTGAAAACAAAATATAAGAAATGACTAGATTAATAGATAACTGAAAAAAATAATTGAAAAAATTGAACAAGAAATATTACATTTAAAGAATTAGTGCATAGTTAATTGCATATTTAAAAACTGTATTGAAAATCGAAAAAAATAATTAAAATTGAAAAAAATTAGAATTGAATAAAGCACTTAAAAATTGAAGAATTGAATTTAAATTTCTGGAATAGGTATACTTAAAAATTGAAAAATGAAATTAAAAATAAAAGAAAATAATTAAAAATCAATTTTAAAATTAAAGAAACTTAATGATAATGTAAATAATAATAATAATAATAATAATAATAATAATAACAATTGAATTTAAATTTTAAAACAATTTTGATGAGTAAAAAAAATAATTGAAAAAATCTGAGAATTATTGAATATTGAGGGGTTAATGAAAATTCGATAAAAATAATTGAAAATTAAAAAAAATATTTGAGAATTGAAGAAATAAATTGAAAATTAAAGAATTAAATGCAAATATCAAGAAAATAATTGATAATTATAAAATAAAATTACAATATGACGAAAATAAATAACTATTAAAAAAAAATTAACAATTGAAAACAAATCGAAGAGTGGTGAGAATAATCGGGATTAGAAATTGTTTTTTAAATTAATGAATAATCATATAATTGAAGGAGAATAATAAATTGTCAATTAAAAACTGATGAAAATTATTACAAAAATGGTAAAATATAAATGAAAATTAAAGAATTGTATTTATATTTCAATAAAATAATTGATAATTGAAAGAAAATTGGCAAAATGACTAAAATAATTAAATATTAAAGAAAATAATTTAGAAATGAGGACAATAATTGACCATCAAAAGAAAAATTTTGAATTTGTCGATTATGATCGACAACAAAACAAAATAACTAAAAAAATTTTTAAATAATTATAAAATTTAAAGAGAATAATTGTATATTGAAAACTGTTGAAAATTATAGCAACATAAACATTGAAAAACATTGAATTCTTTCTGGTCATTTACAACTAAACATTTTTGAAAATACAAAGAAGCTTAATAATTTAATGAAATTTGTTATTTAAATAAATTTAACATTTTAGAAAATATAACTCTCATTCTATTCAAATTAAAATCGCTGCCGATTTCAAGAAATAGACAAATAAATAAAAGTAAATAAAAAATGTTTTAAAAGAGCACGAATTTTCCAATTTTATATTTAAAAAAGAAAAAATAATAAAAAAAATAAATAAAAGAAGAAAATATCGTACGTAGATACGTTAAAAAAAGTTGAAATATTTTTTTGAACAAAATGTATTCAAACTGATACGAACTTCAATCGTTCAAAACTTCTATTGAGGGTTATTTCTATTCTTCAAAAATTCTAACATCTCAAGTTTTAATTTTTTCAAATTTAAAATAGTTCCAAACTTAAAACACTTTTAACGAAATATTGACTTACATATATTTTCAAAATCTAACAATACATATTTAAATTTTTTTTAACATTAACCAATATATAAAAACTTCTAATTATACAAAAAAAATTTATTGTATATTAAAGCTTCAATCAGTCCAAATTTTGAAAATAATAATTTATACTATAATTTGAATAAATGAAAATTGGGCCTAATGGAATTTAAAATGAAGTAAAATTTATATTAACAACAACAAAAATTAAAATTGTAAAAAGTTTAAATGTTTAGTCATTAATAATCAGAATAATACAAACGCAAGGTTTGATTAAAATTTAGATAATTTAAAGCCTTATAACAAATAAAAATAATCAATATAAATAATCAAAAAATTAAAACTTAAATATATATTGATTCTTGATTACTAATTTAGATTTTCATTAAAAATAGTTATTTCAAAATTTTAATGATCTCAATTTCCAATGATCTAAATATCATTTAATTTAATCACAAGAACATGTCAAGTTAATTTATATTGATAGAATTAAATTTAAATTTACTAAAAATTTTAGTGTCTGGAAATTTCAGTTCAATATTTTAGGGTAAACTATATTTTAATTAATTTATTTTCTGTCAATGCAGTTAAATTGATTCTTATGAAAGTAGACTCTAGTTTTAATTTAAATATACATTTTTTTAAACGTAACTGATTTAAAACAAAAAAATACATAAGTGACAAATTCAGGTGCGGACAGACAAGAATGAATGAAAGAACGAATGAACCTTGCGGATTATTAAAGATTTGTGATATATGAAAAAAAATTGATTTTCGATAAAATTTCTCAGAAATTTTAGATGCACGAAGAAATTCACGGTTTAGTAACAAATTTCCCGGACAATTTTTTAATTCCCGGTTTTTGTAGGTTTCCCGGTCAAGTGGCCACCCTTTTTTTATTAAAAATAATTTTTTAATCAGAAAGATTGGAAGTTTTTAAAATCAGTTCAGACCTCTCGGGGGGGGGGGGGGGGGATGAACCCCCAAAAAAACCCCCGTGGGCACGGGTCTGCAGCTTCGGGGATAGCGCAGGAATTTTAAATTATTTTCTTTAAACTTCGATTACTTTTCTCAATCTTTTAATAATTAATGTCTACAAAATAAAAATTTTCAACAGAGTTATAAATCGTTGGTAAGTAAATTTCGATGCATTTAATAATAACATTTGTGAATACCCTCTTCCATTTTTGCAATGTAAATTAAATTCACGTTGCTTTTCATCTGAGATTTTATAAAAAAGATATGATACAGAAATTTTTTAGGAGGAATTCTAAGAAGATTGTTCGGAAATAATTTAATAAGATAAATTTGAGGAGTGGACTTGGGTGGGAATGTGATGTGGTTTGTGCATTGTATACAGTTTACGAGTTTGCGGACTAACCTCAGAAATATAACTCTCTGTGTGGTTACTCTTCAATCTTATCCAAGAGCAAAGCATCCTCGGCATAACTCCGAAGGCTCTACTTCCATAACCAACCTATCCTGGATTCATGAGCTTCTTGAACTACTTGCGTTCACCTGCTACTCTCTTCTTATTTTGCAGACTTTCTTTTTACGATGCTTTCCTTATCACAAAAACCTTAATATTGAAAAAATTTCTCGATTTAGAAATAATCTCTCATAGGAAATACAGTCGAGAATCCACTCTTGCAAAAATAATCCACAATATTGATATGGCAAAAGTTGCTAAAATAATTATCTTATTTTTGTGTTTCTTTCGGATATAAAGAATAAAATAAAAGAGTCAGAGGGATGGAACAGTTTTAATAAACGTACATCATTTTTCTTATCGAATGTGACTATGCTATTAACTTAATCTCTTTGAATGTGGGAAAAAGTTAGGAGACTTAACTAATGCGTTCGAGTCTCGAGTCGCAACGGTTCGCCTGGAAATAAAATAAAATAAAATCTGTTGTAAAGCAATTATTAATGGCGGAGCATGCAATGCTGCCAGAAACTTTCAGCACGCAAATAAGCTATATTCCTTTGCCGTGCATATTCCAACTTCGGCCAGCGGTAACCCACCCTTTACCTTTTCCAGATTTAATCCGTCTTTGGCACCGTACCGACTCTTTCCTTCCCACAAACCGGATCCTTTCGGCGGAAGATAGAAAAATTTAACTTCCACCGAGTATTACCTTTTTCCCCTTTCTTTACCTGGTAATCTTTTTTCGCGAAATTGTGATGCTTTCGAGCTTCGCTGGCCTGCCAAATTAATCTCTCCGCATATTCATTTGCACTCCTTCTTTAATGAGGACTGATTCCTCTAAAAAGATAAACCAAAAGAGAAAAAAAAATCGCCCATTTACTCCATTTTTATAAATAAATAGTTTTTTAATTAATCCTATCCACGAGCAAGATCGAGAGATTTTTTTGTGTGGGATTATTTTTCAACAATTGATCGAAATTAAATAATAAACCGACGGGGAGTTTTGGGGGAACAAAATTATTTGAATTCATCGCGGGTGCCGATTAAGGAAGTTCTACCGTAAATCGAATAATCAAACATATTTTGATAAAACTTGGTGTACTGATAGATAAAGCTTCTAAAATTTTATAGTTAAATTTTTGAGACATGTAGGTTCTTGGGAAAAAAGTTATGATCGATATATTTTTTCACTGTTTAACCTGTTTAACATTGATTCTTATGAAAATTCATTACTCTGTCACATATATTTTCGTACTAAAGATTATTAAATGACCAGATAGTGATCAAAGTTTGTATAGTTAAACACAGATATCTAATGAGCCGATATTATATTTAAAAAGGGACAATGGGTTTTTGTCAGAGTTGCAATAAATTAATTTGTAAAAATATTTCACGTTTTACACGATACAGTTCAGACGTTCTGACATTTTAAAATGTTGATTTTGATCGCACATGAAAAATAGTCATATTTAACAAGTAAATAAAGTTAAAAAAGTTAATAAATACAATTATTTAATTATATATTAGTAAAATTAAATTTAAACCTAGCCTCAAAATAATGGTCTCTGTTTTGACTAGTATTGTCATACGATAGAACTTCCTTAAAGTAAGAAAAATAAAAATAAGAACGTATTCTTCAGAAAAAATCAGTGAAAATTTATTTCAACGCATAAAGTTATCTTCATATAATATTTAAAGACTGACAACGTTTCGCCTACATGCAAACCTCTTCAGGACAAAAGCAACTATAATTACAAAAAATATTATATCAATATGTATACCATAAAATATTATTTAAGAAAACAATTTCTAATACTTTTTGAGGTTATTTACAACACAGCACTTTCTTTAAAATAATTTAAACGACATAACATATATATTGGAATTGTCAGAAGGGTTTGAGGTTAGGAAAAACAGAAGAAACAATTTTAAGTTGATAATTGTGTCAAGTAGAAAATTAAAAAGAAAAGTAATAAACATTTAGTTAATTTTCTGATCCGATGTATTTTAAAAATCGCTATTGTTTGAGAAAGTTTATTTTCCACTTTATTTCGATACGAAGTGAACGAAAAATTGTCCTTAGTGAAAGTGACTAAAAAATTACCAAGACAGTTCAAGAGTGAATTAGTTTTTAAGAAAAGTGGAATTAATAACTGCACTGAAAACTTTTATGTATTAAAATAATCTGCAGGGAAATTGTTTTAAGCCAATTTCAGATTAGTTTAATCCAAAACAATTTTTTGTAAAAACTCGAATGTTTGAGAAAAATGTATTATGTTATTATGTATACGCAAAATCTGTTTATTTTTTGTACTTTACCCGTTTATGTATAAATAAAAAAGAATAATTTTAAGTGGATTTCGCGATCTTAACCTCATCAAAATAAACAAAGAATAAAAGTTCCACTTTATGGCTATTATCGATAAAAGGAACTTAGTTCTCTCTTTAAAGCAGACTTTTCAATATTTAAACATATTTTTGGTTAATTAAATATAAAATTTAATTTTATAACACGCCAAACGAACTAGAATGAACTTCGGAATACAATGAGGAAAAGCAGACGAAAACATTAGATCCAGATTCTTCCAGCCAATCACGATCTTCCCCCTAAGTCACGTGTTCGATCCAGGCGCTCTGACAGCTGTCTCCCTCTGGCGGATGGCGCTAATTTCAAATTTAAAAAACCGACTCAGCTTCACATTTTTACGCAAAAGTAATTTCCCAGCTTATAAAACCATAAAATTGGTCATTTTTCTTAGGGTTCGTCTATAAATTACGTCAGACTTTTTCCCTTTTTTCAATCCCCCCTTTTCCTTCCTCACAACATATCACATATTTTTCAACTCCCTTAAACATCACGTCACATTTTCTTAACCCCCCCCCCACCCCCCTCAGTGGAAAAAAATCAAAAAGTAGGGTTCAAATTGATTTCCTGAATGCAATTTCCAAACTATTTGAAACTTTTTTTTTAATAAATTTTTCAGAAATATGTGAGAGCAGATTTTTAAATTTTCTTACAGTTATCAATACATATGTTAATGTAAAGAGTGAAAAAAATTGAGATTTTTAACATTTATCTATCTTATTCACTGAAAAAAATCTGTTCATGTTTAAAACTTCATATTATGCATAGTCACTTGGAGAATAGAGAAAGAAAACAACTGTTTTTTTAAAAATATTGTTATAAACAAATAATATAAACAAATTTAGTATTTCCACACTTATGAGTAGAAAAAATCTCGTTTTCACTAAATTATTCCTTTATTATGTAAATTAATGTATTTAAAAAAAAAATTATTTGTCAATAAATTTTTCTTTTTTTATAAACAATTTAGTAAAAACTAATATACTATTTGATCATCAATAAGCTAAAACTTTTTGCGTTTTCTCGTAATTTTGAATAGAACACACAAAGTGAACGTTTTTTGTATAAAATTTGATTTTCCAATAAATTTACTTCTTTTTATAAACAATTCTGTATAAACAAAGGAACTAAAATATCATTTTTGTTACCAAGGAGTCGTGTTCTTTATAACATTGTGCTTAGATTTGGCAAACAAAATTTTTTAATTAAGCGTTTTGCAATAAATATTCATTTTTTATAAACAATTTTTATAAACAAATGCTGTATCTCAACATTTATAAGCTAAATTTCTTCATTTTCGGGTATTTTTGTCTAGAACATACAAATTGTACTTTATTTCTATAACATTTGATTTTGCAATAAAATTATCTTTTTTATAAACAATCATCTACCTAAACAAATTAAAATAAAATTTCAATTTTTTAACAAAAAAATTGAGATTTTTTATTATGTTTAGCTTTGGAAAACTAAAGTTTATTATTATGGAAAATTTGTTTTTCAATAAATATCCCTTTTTCGTAAACAATCTACCTAAACTAATGCTCTATTTAGACATTTATAAGCTAAAACATTTTGCTTATAATGTATACTACATTTGTTTGTAGTAATTGTTTAATAAAAAAAGGCAACATTATTTCAAAATAAATTTTTCTTTATTAAAAAGTTCAGTATTTCAAAATATAAGCAT
The DNA here is from genome assembly GCA_037103525.1 of Ganaspis brasiliensis. Lineage (NCBI taxonomy): Eukaryota > Metazoa > Arthropoda > Insecta > Hymenoptera > Figitidae > Ganaspis > Ganaspis brasiliensis. Next base: position 4,641,969 of record JAZKLR010000022.1, on the reverse strand, counting down.
AATATACACGATAAGAAACTTTTTTACTCAAAACTGTCATTTTACTTTATTTGTTGATAAAAATTGTTTATAAAAAAACTTAAATTTATTGCAATCGAAATTCTTACTAAAAAATATGTATGTTCTGCTTTGTAAGTTCCAGTCAAAATTATCCGAAAATACAAAATATTTAAGCTTATAAATGTCCAAATAGCGCATTTGTTTAGATAGATTGTTTATAAAAAAGGGATATTTATTGCGAAACAAATTTTCCATAATAATAAACTTTAGTTTGCCAAATCTAAGCATAATATAAAAAAACACAATTTTTTTGTTCCAAAAATGATATTTTAGTTTAATTTGTTTATGTAGATTGTTTATAAAGAAAATAAATTTACTGTAAAATCAAGTGTTATAGAAAAAATGTTCACTTTGTATATTCTAGTCAAAGTTACAAAATGCAAAAGTTTTTGCTTAGCATTTGTTCTATAAAATAAATTTTATAGATTGTTTATAAAAAAGGATAAATTTTTGCAAATTTAATTTTTCTTAACAATAAACTTTTATTTGACAAATTTAAGCATAATATTAAAAAAACGCGATTTTTTTGTTATAAAAATGATATTTTACTTTCTTTGTTTAGATCGATTGTTTATAAAAAAAATGAAAATTTATTGGAAAATTAAATTTTATAGAAAGAACGTTTACTTTGTATGTTCTACTCAAAATTACGAGAAAACGCAAAAAGTTTTAGCTTATAAATATCCAAATAGAGAATTAGTTTAGATAGATTATTTATAAAAAAAGGACATTTATTGCAAAACAAATTTTCCATAATAATAGACTTTAGTTTGCCAAATCTAAGCATAATATTTAAAAAAAAAAACACGACTTTTTTATTACAAAGATGATATACTAGTTACTTTGTTTATACAAAATTGTTTATAAAAAAAGTACATTTATTTGAAAAATCAAATTTTATAGAAACAACTTTTACTTTGTATGTTCTACTCAAAGTTACCAGAAAATGCATAAAGTTTTAGCTGATAAATACCTAAATACAGCATTCGTTTCTATAAAATAAATTCTGTAGATTGTTTATAAAAAAGGTTATTTTTTGCAAATTAACTTTTCCTTAATAATAATGAACTTTTGTTGACAAATCTAAGCATAATATTTTAAAAAAGCGCGACTTTTTTGACAAAAAAAAGATATTTTACTTTCTTTTTTATATAGATTGTTTATGAAAAAATATAAATTTATCGGAAAATTCAATTTTATAGAAAGAACATTCACTTTGTATGTTCTAGTCAAAATTACGAGAAACGAAAAAATGTTAGCTTATCAATAACCAAATATAGCATTTGTTTCTACAAAATAAATTCTATAGATTGTTTATAAAAAAGGTTTTTTTTTACAAATAAAATTTTCCTTAATAAGAAACTTTTGTGCGACAAATTTAGCACAATATTAAAAAAAACGCGACATAAAAAAAATGATATTTTACTTTCTTTGTTTATATAGATTGTTTATAAAAGAAGGTATTTTTATTAAAAAATTAAATTTTATAGAAAGAACTTTTACTTTGTATATTCTATATTTAAAATTACGAGAAAACGCAAAAAGTTTTAGTTAATAAAAATACCTAAATGCAGCATTTGCTTCTATAAAATAAATTCTACAGATTGTTTATAAAAAAACGATATTTTTTGCAAATTTAAGTTTTCTTAATAATAAACTTTTGTTTGACAATTTTAAGCATAATGTTAAAAAAAATGTTACTTTTTTGTCAAAAAATTGATATTTTATTTTCTTTGTTTATATAGATTGTTTATAAAAAAATGTAAATTTATTGGAATAATAAATTTTATGAAAATAACGTTCTGTATGTTTAAGTCAAAATTACGAAAAAACACAGAAAGTTTTGGCTTTTAAATGCCCAAATATAGCATTGGTTTCTACAAAATAAATTCTATAGATTGTTTATAAAAAAGGATAATTTTTGCAAATTAAATTTTTCTTAATAATAAACTTTTGTTTGCCAAATTTAAGCATAATATATTTTAAAAAAAACGCGACTTTTTTGTGAAAAAAAAACGATATTTTACTTTCTTTATTTATATGGACTGTTTACAAAAAAAAAGAAAAATTTATTGATAAGTAAATTTTTTTTAGTAAAATACATTAATTTGCATAATAACCCTGGCGACACTATCGGATTGAATTCCAATCAGTTTGAATAAGTTTTAATCAGAATTCTTCCGGGGCATTCCGAAATTTGTTTCCGAGCCAATCAGTTTTTATCCGAATCTAAAAATGGATGTAATTTGACGAAAAATTCTTTCCGAATCATTCCAAAATAATCCGTTTTATTCCGAAGCTAAATTTTAATCCGTTTGAATCTTGTTATTTCATTCCGAATCATTCCGAATCAATCCGTTCCAATTTTAGTCGGGTTTATTCGAATATGAAACGGATTGATTCTGATTGATTCGGAATAAAATAACGTGATTCAAACGAATTAAAATTTAGCTTCGGAATGAAACAGATTACACTACAACCGACCACCCCCCTCTCTGTTGTCAGAAATTGTCACAAAATTTTTAACCCCTCCCCCCCTTAGTATGTGACTTAATTTATTTATTAATATCTTATTTATTTCCCCTTAATAAAAAAAAAATATATAAATAAAAGTCCTCTTTCCCAGACTCTTGATAAAAAATCAATTAAATCACAAAAAATCAATTAATCACAAATTCCAAAAATTAAGTCGAATATTTCGATTTTGAGGTTTCTTGAAGGTTTTAAGAGTCGGAAAATATATTTTCCATTGATCTAAATCCCTTTGAAATAATTTAATGTCCAGACTCTTGAAAAGGACTAAAGTGAGGATAATACCCTCGTTTCAGGCCACAGAAAGTTCATTGCGAAATATCGAGGAACTGAGAGGAAGAGAGCAAAGATTTCTTGGATTTTACCAAATACGTATTATTTGTTCGACATTGGTGAGGGGTGAAATCTGTTTCTTTGCAGAGCGAAGAATATCAATTGTTAGAAATACAAAGGGTGAGAAAACGAAGGGAGGTTTGAGAGGCGGACCTGTGGGGTAAGGAAGTAAAGCGAAGACAGACGAAGGGGTGGTGAAAGTGGTACAAACCAAATTCTTAAGAGAATTTAACCGTTTGAATAGCTCGCAAATCCATTGCAAATGTTTACACGGGATTTCGCACCGGGTATCTTCTTCTTTTCATTCTCTTTCTCTCTCTCTCTCTCTCTTCATAAAGAACCACCTGACTTTTGACTTTTCAAGTTTCTTCCTTTTCTTTTTTTTAATTTTGATCCTAACTGCTCAGACACTATTATAATTACCTTCATTATCTTATCTATCATTCTTATCGTAACTAGCATAAAACAAAATCAATTTCGAACTTGCATGCAACATTGGTATTTTCCGAGTCATAAATAAGCCGCACGTTTCACAATTTTATCTCTTATCGAGATTTCTCAAGATAAAATGCTATTTACATTAAGTGAATCGAATAAGAAGATTGTCATGGAATTCAATTAGTTTGCGCATTATCAGCTCCATATCAGTTTTCTAAATTATAGTCAAAATTTCTAGTCGTGAACATGGGAAAAGGTTCGGAAGTAGTGTACTCGACGGAAAAAAGTGAATATGAGAAAATATCAGGGGAGGAATTTTCACAAGGAATTGAGAAAGAATCGGATAAGGGAAATCGAAGGCTTCAGTATGCAGCTTCTATTAGCGGTAAGTATTTTTATTTCGGTTTTTTTTTTTTCGAAATTAGGTAATAAAGCATATTTAATTTGTATTTTCCTTGACAGTGTCAATTTTATCAATGGTGTTTGGAACCATATACACCTGGTCGTCACCAGCGATGCCTTATTTTAGAAGCAACATTTCGGATATTTCTCTAACCGAATCGGAAATAGTCTGGATCGCAACACTTCCGGATATAGGAGCCTTTGTCGGAAACTGTGTTATGATATTCACCTTGAAAGCCTTGGGCCGTAAACGCTGGATTTTATTTCTTGGAGCGCCTCACATGATTTTGTGGCTGATGGTATTGTTTGCAAAAAATGCCCCAATGTTGTACATACCACGATTAATTAGCGGAATAATTGGTGACCTAGGATTTGTGCTACTTCCTCTCTACATAGGAGAAATCGCAGATAAGGAAATTCGAGGCATTCTACTCTTGTGGATAAAACTTTTTTCCAATTTGGGACACATGTATGTAAAAACAATCGGAGCATTCTTTTCCTTCAAGATACTGAACATCATGTTGTTTTTTGTGCCATTTGTTTTTTTTATAACATTCGTATTCATGCCGGAGAGTCCGTACTATCTTTTGCTCAAAAATCGAAAAGCAGAAGCTCTGAAGACCCTGATGAAACTGAAAGGAGTGAAGGATGAAAAACTGGTGACTTTGGAATTGGAGAGAATTCAAAATGCAGTCGAAGAGAGTCGAGAAAATAAAAAATTGCTGTTTCGAGAATTGTTCTGCCGAAAAGGAAACAGAAAAGGTCTCATCATTGTTCTCATATCGTGGATGACAAAATTCTTGTGTGGCTCAACTGCCATTAATTCCTTCACTCAGGAGATTTTGGAAGAGACGGATATTTCGTTATCGCCGAAAATTTGTGCAATGATTCTTGCAATGATTGAAGTAGCATTGACTCTATCAGCAACGTCGATCATCGAACGAGCTGGCAGACGATGGACTTTTTTATTATCCGGTATATTTTGCTCCTTTGGTCTCCTAATGGTTGGATTTTTCTTCTTCATGAAAATATACTTGATGACGGACGTCAGACCGTTTTCCCTATTGCCACTGATTGGACTTATTATTTTTCAAGTTGCCTATTCTCTGGGCATTGCTTACATACCGATTATAATGCTCGGGGAAATGTTTTCCATTGACGTAAAAATGCCGGCTGTATTTTCTCTCAGTATCTCCATGAGTCTGCTCTCAATTATTATTAAAGTCGCGTTCCAGAATCTGAACAAACTTATCGGTATTTACACAACGTTTTGGATTTTTGGAATTTGCAGTCTTGTCGGCTCAATTGCGTTTTTTATAATTACACCCGAGACTAAGGGCAAGACTCTCGAGGAAATCCAGGAAAGATTGCACAGGAAGAAGACTGTGGTAAATAAAGAAGCCATCATTTTGGGTTTAGAATATTAATCTCTTGACATTTTTATTTATTTATGATTAATGTTTGTTGAACAAAGTAATATTAAGTGAGAATTATGAAAGAGAGTATTTTTTTAACAGGATTTAGTTTATATTAAACTAAAGCAGAAAGAAGACTTATGTATTAGTAATATCATGTAATTGTATATTGTAATTAAAATAATTTTTAAAATGATTTCAATTTTGTCCTGTCAAATGAAGAGCCTTTCTTTTAAACCATTTTATTAGAATTTTAAAGATTGTTTAAAGGGCATTCTTTCTCAAATTCAAATACTTAATTTTATAATGTTGTATGGTGTTTTTAATTCTAGTTTAAGGGTGGCGAATTGTGACCGAAATATTGCTTACCCCCCCCCCCCTCATCCCCTAAAAATCGACAATTGTGCAAATAAAGATGAGAAAAAAAGGAAATGTCAAATTGAAGCACATTTTCATAGGAAAACATTTTTTATGACATATGAAATAAAGAATCCTCAGACCTCACACGCTTTATAATCAAAATCAACTATTGAAAATCATCACCTAATCATCATCAAGAACATCCCCTAAAAAACATTCCCTAAGCATTAATTTTAAAAGTTAGGAATTATTCTTACAGAAATAAACTGAAAACATTTCTGTCACTTCCACAGGCCATTAAATTCATAAAATTAGATAGATTCTTTTAGGATATCTATCAATCAAACTAACTTTAAGAAATAATAAAAGACATCTCTTAAAAATCGCCCCCCCCCCCCCAAAAAATAAATTAATTTCACTTGTTAGGAATTATTCTTTGTGAAATAAATTTAAACAAATTCTGTCACTTCTACAGGATATAAATTGTATTAATTTAAAGTTCTTCTGTCACCCCTAAAGGCCATAAAATTATCCAGGATTTTAAAGGATTTTTTTTTATTATAATATTTAATTTTACTTTTATCGTTTTTAAGATTCTAAAAAAATTCTATGGTCTGTAGAGGTGATAGAAATGTTTCTAGTTAATTTCACGAAGAATAATTTCTAATTTGCAAAAATAATCCTTAGGGGATGATTTTTAAAGGATTTTTTTTTACTATAATATTTGATTTTACTTTAATCGGTTGACATTCTGAAAGAACTCTATAACCTGTAGAGGTGACAGAAATTTTTTTTAGTTGATTTAACGAAGAATAATTTCTAATTTGCAAAAATAATCCTTAGGGGATGATATTAAGGGATGTTTTTTTTAAATAAAAGAATTTGTTATTTTTTAATTTTACTATAATGAAATGATTTATGAAAAAATCCTGTAGCCTGTATAAGTAACAGAAAATTTTTAAATTGATTTTACAAAGAACAATTTTTAATTTGCAAAAACAAGTCTTAGGGAAGATTTTAAAAGATGTTCTTTTGTTTTTTTATCATGAAAAAATTTGATATTTTTTAATTTTACTTTAATCCAACGATATCTGAAAAAATTATATAGCCTGTAGAGGTGACAGAAATGTTTCCAGTTGATTTCAGGAAGAATAATTTCTAATTTGCAAAAAAAATTCTTAGGGGAAGATTTTAAGGGAGGTGTTTTTTTTATCATGTTAAAAATTGATATTTTTTAATTTTACTTTAATCCAATGATACCTGAAAAAAATTTTGTAGCCTGTAGAGGTAACAGAAAATTTGCAAATTGATTATACAAAGAATAATTTCTAACTTGGAAAAATAATTTTTAAGGGATGTTTTTTAAGAAATGTTTTTTTATATCTGTTTATTTCGCTTTGATAAACTTGACAGATGTTTTTAAAATTGATTTCGCAAAGAATAATTCCTACCTTGTTAAAGTAATTCTTAAGGGATGATTTTTAAAGAATGTTTTTGATTATCTTTGATTTTTCTTTTATCAGTTAATATTTAAAAAGACTTCTGTAACCTGCAGAGGTGACAAAAATATTTCTAGTTGATTGCACGAAGAATACTTTCTAATTTGCAAAAATAATTCTTAGGGGATGATATTAAGGGATGTTTTTTATCATGAAAAAATTTGTTATTTTACTTTTATTTATTTTTATTGATTTATTTATTTGTTCATGTGTTTTATCCAATGATATCTGAAAAAATTCTGTAGTCTGTAGAGATAACAGAAAGTTTTTAAATTGATTTTACAAAGAATAATTTCTAATTTGCAAAAATAATTCTTAAGGGGTGATTTTAAAGAATGTTCTTTTAATTTTGTCATAAAAAAAATTCATATTTTTTAATTTTTCTTTAATCCAATGATATATGAAAAAATTCTAGACTCCGTAGAGGTAACAAAAAATTTTTTTTAGTTGATTTAGCGAATAATAATTTCTAATTTGCAAAAATATTTCTTAGGGGATGATTTTTAAAGGATTTTTTTTATTAATAGTATTTGAATTTAATTATATCAGTTGACATTTCAAAAAAATTCTATAGGCTGTAGAAGTGACAGAAGTGTTTCTAGTTTATTTCAGAAAGAATAATTTCTAATTTAAAAAAATAATTTTTAGGGGATGATTTTTAAAAATTTTTTTGATTATAGTATTTGATTTTTATTTTATCCGTTGACATTCTATTAAAATTCTATAGGCTGTAGAGGTGATAGAAATGTTTCTACTTGATTTCACGAAGAATAATTTCTAATTTGCAAAAATAATTTTTAGGGGATGATTTCTAAGGGATGTTTTTCTGGTTTGGTTTTTGATCATAAAATAATTTGATATTTTTTTATTTTACTTAGATCGAATGATATCTGAAAAAATTCTTTAATCCGTAAAGGTAACAGGAATTTTTATAATTGATTATACAAAGAATAATTGCGAACTGGGGGAAATAATTTTTAGGGGATGATTTTTAAGAGATATTTATTACTTTATTTTAGTACACTTTGATCCAATGATATTTGAAAAAATTCTGTAGCCTGTAAAGGTAACAGAAATTTTATAAAATATTGATTATGCAAAGAATAATTTCTAACCTGGAAAAATAATTTTTAAGGGATGTTTTTTAAGAAATGTTTTTTTATATCTTTTTATTTCGCTTTGATCAAATGATACCGGGAAAAAATTGTATAGCCAATAGAGGTGATGATGTTTTAGAAATTGATTTTGCAAAGAATAATTCCTAACTTGTTAAAGTAATTCTTAAGGGATGATTTTCAAGGGATGTTTTTGATTATCTTTGATTTTTCTTTTATCAGTCGACATTTTAAAAGTCTTTTGTAACCTGTAGAAATGGCAGAAATATTTCTGGTTGATTTGACGAAAATTAATTTCTAATTTGCAAAAATAATTCTTAGGGGATGATTTTTAAGGAATAATTAATTCTTTTTGTATTTTACTTTGATGTAATTATTTTAAAAAATGAGAATGTAAAAAAAAATTTTAATTGATTTTACAATGAATAAAGCCTAACTTGCGAAAATAATTTTTAGGGGATGTTTTTTAAGGAATCTTTTTTGATTTCTTTTTTTTCTGGTTGATCAAATAATATGGAGAAAAAAAATTTATAGCCAATAAAGGTGACAGAAGTTTATGAAATTGATTTTGTAATGAATAGTTCCTAATTTATAAAAATAATACTTAGGGGATGATTTTTAAGAGATGTTTTTGATAATCTTTGATTTTGCTTTTATCAGTTGACATTCTACAAGAATTCTATAGCTTGTAGAGGTAACAGAAATGTTTCTAGTTGATTTCACGGAGAATGATTTCTTACTTGCAAAAATAACTCTGAGGGGATGATTTTTAAGGGATGCTTTTTTATCATTTTTTATTTTAACTTTTATCCAATGACATCCGTTAAATGTTCTATAACCTGTAGAGGTGACATACAATTTTTAAATTCATTTTACAAAAAATAATTCCTAATTTGTGAAAATAATTCTTAGGGGATGATTTTTAGGGTTGTTTTTTTATTACACTGGCTGCAAAAATAAATTTTTTTTTTTATATTGGAATGATTTCTTATGTATTTTTATCCGCTGAGCACGATCCCGTGTTCCGAAATTGCCTACTAGGTCAGATTTGTCAGAAAAGTGGGGGTAAGAAACCAGGGAAACCTGTTTTCTGGGGTTTACAAATTTTTTTTTCTCTTTAACCTTACATGCTACAAACTTCCAAAAGGTCATATATTAAAGCTTGCAAAACGACTTTAAGAAAAGTAGTTTAGAAAAGTGGGGGTAATAACCTAAAAAAAAATTGTTCTGTCAGTTTAGATAGCAAAATGTTTCCTAATGTATTTTTATCCGCTGAATGCGACCCTAGATCCCAAAAGTACAAAAGATCAAAATTAATTAATATAATTAAAGTTGCTATTTAGATTCGTTTGCTGTTTATATATTTAAATTGCGAATTCACTTGTTTATAAAAACAAAAGACTTTAAATTAACCCAATTCATTGTGCGTGTCAATTATTTACCGCTTCACAACATGTATATTTTTTTCTCTTGGATAGTCGAAAATTTACGTGATTTTTGGGACAAGATAATTCTCGAAACTCGGGTCTGAATCCAAAAGGAATAAGAGCAATCCGAATTGCAAGGAAACGGATACGAGACCGCAACGATCAGTAGTGTTCCCTTAGCAGTTCGTCTCCGGTTTTAGACTCATGTAAAGTACACCCTGACGAAACAAACCTTACCTCCAAAAGCGGTTCGACCTCGAGGAGGGGTTGCTCACCCCTTAAGACAAACAGTGGCGGTGTCTTAACAAGTGGACCAAGCTGTGCCCAAGACAAAGGGTAATTGAGGGTAGGGATTAATACCCCTATACGTTGGAAATCCAGCCTGCCCGCTCTTTGGAGTTGCGGAATTCCCACCCCCTTTTTGTGCCCCTCTCTCCCCCTCCCCCAATCCTTGTTTCCTACACTTCCGAATCTTAGAGTCAGTATACTGTCCCTCTTGAAATTTCTCGCCTCTCCTAGATCTTCCGCTCTTCCTCTATCCTACTCAAGTCTATTTATCTATCCTTGCTATCCATTTCTTCTTCACTGTATCTTCCTCTCTAACTAGTCCTCTTTCTCATGGCTTCTACAACACTCAAGACACTCCTTTGGGAAATGTCAGGGCTATCTTACTAATTAAACAATCAAATACGGGTATCCACCAAATCTCGGACCTTTGCCCAATTCCCCGTTAGTCTTTCCAAAATCGATTGATTAACTTGCGAGAAACTTTGACAGAGATATGAGAAAACCCGTATCTGATTTTTCGACTTTTTTTTGTCTGTGTATCTTTTCTTATATTGACAGGGCTCGAACCGGTAAAAGTACTTAAAAATACGGACTTTAGGGACCAAAAATTCAAAATTACGGACTTTTACGGACTAGTTACAAATAAACATTTTGTATCTCAAAAGACTATTTTGAGTGTGATAGAATTAAAATACAGTAGAAAAGTAAAAAGAAATTGTATTTTTTATGTTTAAAATAATGTATTTCTTTGAAAATTATAGAAAATTTTATTAATAATAAATAGAAAAATATTAATGAGTCTAAGGCAAATAAGAGGACAATTATTGTAGGTATACTTATAACATAGGTACAAAAAAAAAGCTTTCTGTGGATTAAAATAGACCTATAAGTCTTATTATAGTACTAGCAACATTAACGCGCGCCAGAAACTTTGCATTGTTATTTGTTCTTAAAAACTATAAATTTTTGCAACTTCAAATCATGAAAATTAGTAGAATAATTACAAAATTTAAGAAACTAACTGAAAAATAACGAAAATAATTGACAATTGAAAACAAAACTCGAAAAATGTCTAGATAATTATACAATTGAAAAAGAATAATTTAAATAATTGAACAATAAATATTCAAATTAAACAAGAAAATTAAAAAATAAACTGTTGGAAATAATTGCAAATTGAAAAACTAAATTGAAAATCGACAAAATAATGGAAAATGAAGAAAATAATTGAAAACTGAAGGAAATAATAACAATTTCGAGAAATAAATTGAAAATTTAAGAACTGAATTGATATTGGAAAAATAATTAATAATTTAAAAAAAATTACAAAAGGACTGAAAAAAAATTAAAATTGAAAAAATTAAAGAATTATTATAAAATTTTTAGAGAATAATTGAAAAAAGTGTGCAAACAATTGAAAATTGGGTAAAATAAATAATAATTGCAAGAAATAGTTGAAAAATATATTAATTGACAATTGGAAAAAAATACTTTAAAAATATGAAAATTATATAAAGAATTGTTGGAAATAATTAAACATTCAACAACTAGATTGAAAATTGAAAGCAATAATTACAAAAAAAAAGGGGGGAAAAAATTGAAAAATTAAGAAAATAATTAGAAATTGCAAAAAGGAATTGAATTTCAAAAAATAAACTTAAAATTGGAAAAAGAAGATAATTATTGAATATAGAATAACATAATTAAACAACTGCTTTTAAAATTAAAAAAATTTATTGCGATACTCGAAGAAAAAAAAATAATTTAAAAAAGGCGAGAATTTTTTTTAATATTAAAGACAATAATTTAAAATTGAAAAATAAAATTTAAAGAAAATAGTTGTAGAATTAAACAATTGTATTGAAATTTTAAGACAATTTTTATGAGTGAAAAAAATAATTGCAAATTGAATTAAACAGCTGATAAGTTAAAAATTAAATTGAAATTTGAATAAAAAATGTAAAATTGAAGAAAATATTTAAGAGTTTAAGAAAATAGTTGTAGAATTGAAAAACTAAATTTAAATTTAAAAGAATTTTTATAATTGAAAAAAATGATTGAGAAAAGCCGAGAATTAAAGAAAAATTATAAACAAAAAAGTAAACTGGAAAAGTTATTTAAACTTTTTAAAAATAATTGAAAATTAAAGAATTAAATCAAATTTTGAAGAAGACAGATAGATAATTAAAAGGAACATAACAAAATACAAAATTATCAAATATTAAAGAAAATAATAGACAAATGAAAAAAATTCGAAAACTGTCAAGAATAATCAACAAGAGAACAAAATAATTTAAAAAGTTAAAAAATAATTATAAAAATTCAAGAGAATAAATAAAAGTTGAAAAAATTGTTGAAATTAATTGAAAGTTGCGGAAAATGAATAATAATTGAAAGAAACAGTTTATGACGAGAATAATTATTAAATGTAGCAGAAAATAATTAAAAACTGAAAAATAGAATTAAAATTTGAAAAAAAATTCAGAGTTGACGAAACTAATTGAACATGTGAATTATAGTCATAGAAACTTATTGATAATAAAAAAAAAAGGACAAAAGGGAAGAATTTTTAATAATAAAGAAAAAAATTAAAAAATGCAATTAAAATTTGAAGGAAATAATCGAGAATTGAAGGAGATAGTTTTAGAATCGAACAATTGAGTTTAAATTTTAAAATTGTTATGAGTAAAACAAATAATTGAAAAAATCAAGGAAATTTTTAAATGTAAAGGAATTAAATTGAAGTTTTAAGATAATAATTGATAATTGAAGAAAAAATTACAAATCGACGAAAATAATTGACAGTTGAAAAAAATTCGAAATGTGTCGAGAATAATCGTTATTAGAACGAAGTAATTTTAAAAATTAAAGAGTAATTATAAAAGTGGATGAAAATAATTATATTTGTAAAAACTTTTTTCAAATTATGAATTTATTAATTGATAATCTAAACTAAAGAAAATTGTAGGAAAAATTTTAGGAAATAAATGAAAATTGAAGAAATTAATTGCAATTTGAAGAGTATATTAAATTTTCAAGAAAATAACTGATAATTGAAAAAAGGCGAGTATTATTGAGTATTAAATAAAATAATTAAAAATTGAAGCAAGGAATTGAAAAATTGAAACTCAACCGTTTTTACACTGCTTAGGGCCTCTTATCTTAGAATTTACGGAATTTGCGGACTTTTCTAAACAAATTACGGACCTTTTACGGACCATAAGTAAATTTACGGACTTTTACGGGATTTACGGAGCTAGTTCGAGCCCTGTATATTGAGGAAAATAATTTATGTAGAAGGGAAAATAATATTGATTTGATAATATATTCATTAAATCCGGAATTAAATCTCTAGAGACACTTTTTAGTCAAAGTTTCTGTCTTCTTAAACACCCGAAAACTTGGCAAGGTTTAAACTGTTCCCGGGGGAATCGGGGCTTGAGACTAACTTTCGCAAATTATAATACAAAATACCATAACTATTGTCCTAATCACGCTTTATTTTAACTGGTCCCCTCGAAACGAGTCTCGACCCAATCGTAAAAGGAAAACTCGACATCAAGACGCCTAATCAACTAATATGGGATAGTGAAACATTCATTAGGATTTTGTCAGGAGAAAAGTATTTTTTACTGAAAAAATTAAATTATATTAATTAATGTTATTGAAATTATTATTACCAACACAATAGTGGTGTTGATTTATTAAATATTAATTTTACTTCAGTTTATTAAAATGTTTTGATGGCAGCACCAAATGTATGGCGCATGCGCGGCCAGTGCGATTTTGATCAACACTGTATCGATAATGTCATAAATATAATTCGTGTTTTTTCTGTTTACAAGAAAAGTTTTATAATAAAATTAATAAAATATGTTAAATAAGGATACCCTCACAACAAAAGGATATTTTAAAACTGTGAAACTTAAATCATAAATCGTAGGTATTGAATACAAATTTTTCAGCAAATGACAGAAAACAGATTATTATAAAAAGTTAATTTATTCTAATCGAACTAATGTTTTAAGCAAATAACAATATTTTTTACTTAAAAATGTTTCATTTTTGTGAGTAAAAGCTATATTTGTAAAACAGTTATTAAACTTATTCATAAAAGAGCAAAATTAAACAGCAGTCTATAACCTAACCTCGAAATCGATAATATACTGCTTTCGTTATAAGATAAAAAATTTATTAACCAAGAATTATCAATTTAAAAGACTTTTAATTTATCCAAAACCATTTATAAATTTAGTTTTATTTATTAGAAATAATGACAAAAATCTTTAAATCTCCTAATTATGATAAAAAAAAAAGGAAAATAAGTAGGGATTTTTTTAATAATTTAAAAATCCTGAATACGATGTTTAGAAAGCTTGGAAGCTCAAAACCAGATGGGATATGATGAAAAGAAACATCGAAAAGAGCACAGTGAATTGAATAACATAGCAATATCGAATTCCACGATTCGCCTCAGAAGCGATATCTTCCCTTTTGTATATTATTGGATTCTCGAGGAATGTAAATCGACTCAGAACATTCGTCAAAAGGAAGAGTACATAATATAACTGCTCTTATGCATATCTATCAAATTCGCCACAGATTCTTCACGAAATTTTTCTCTTGATATCGAGTTATCGAAATATTTTACATTGTATATACTTGGTAAGGAGCATTTCACAATATTTTTGTAGCAACATTTCGTAATGCATTTTGTAAATATATTTCACATAAGAAAATCCATGAAAAAACGTTAAAATTTTACTAACAATGAAAAACTTTAAGAAAATCGTTTTAAAATTTCAAATTAAAATTGTTTAAAAATATTTCATAACTTAGTCTTAACATAAAAAATTCGACAATGTATTCTTAGTAATAAACATATCATGTTGTATTCTTAGACACATTTCATAATGTATTCATAGTGATAAACATTTCATTCTATATTCTTAGACGCATTTCACAATATGTTCTTAGAATCATTTCTTAATATATGCGCTCTTAGAAACATTTTTTAATATGTACTTGAAAACGTTGCTTAATATGAACTTGGAAACATTTCACAATAATGTGACGAGGTATAATTTTTTTCTCACAATGCTTTTAAAAACTTTTAAAAATAATTAAACCACACACCATTTTGGAATCAATCTTCCTGCTATTGCACTTTCGAATGAAAACGAAAATTTTATTCTGAATTTTCATCCAAGATAACTCTCACTTTTATTTTTTTAAATAGAGTTTTATTTTATATTATTTTAGCTACTTTTGTGTTTTTTAGATTCACGTTAATTTTGGTTAAGATTGTTTATTTTTATTTCATTATTCAAATCAACTATTTCACGGAATTTTCATTTTAAATAATTTCAAATAATTAGAATTTGTTTGAATTGGATGTGAGTCCTGATTTTCTTATTTTTGAAATGTGGCCAAGGGGCTAATTCAATTCGCATAAAATCAATTCACAAAAAAATCATAGTAATTCAAAGTTAAAATTAAACACGTGGCCAAATCACAAGCCGTCGGCCAGTTTTAAATGACAAAAAAATAGTCCTGAACTTAAACGATTTAGGATAAAAGACGATTTTAAGTTTTAATAGGCGTTACTGTCAAACTGTTATATCACTGAGTCAGCGGCCATTTTAGATTCCAGCTAATCGACGTCAGCGCCACTGTTTCAACTGATCGATGTTTCTCGGTCGATCGTTACTCAATAGTACCATCCGCCGGTAACTATTACCAACTAAAATTCTCTGAAATTTAATTTTGAGCTACTTAGTAAACATAATTAGTCATCAGTTTTGTAAAACATTAAAAATTAATTGTCTTGGTAGAATAATTTAAATATAAATTAATAATAAAATTATAAATTAGTAAAACTGAGACAGTTTTTAAAAGCATTTCACATTTCCTAAGAAAGAAACAATTCACAACATTTTTTACTGGAAATATTTTATTTTAGCATTTTAAAAAATACATCTAGAAGCGTAAAACATTACAATTCAAATTACTCATTTTGTCATTTCTCAATACAGAGTAGAACACGTAGCGCAGCAATTAGTTCTCGTTAAATAGAGATGATTGGTATAAGGTGCGTGAAGTTTTGAACTTTCGATATGACGAGGGGATGTAAATCGAGATCAAACCAATTTTCTGATATAGTATCGCGATAAGAACGACAGGCAACAGTAGGTGTTTGGTGCTATAATCGCCTAGCAACGATACGGCTCGATGTATTAATTATTGAGCCAAGTGCTGTGAAAGGGCTGCAAGCAAAATAAGTCCAGGATGCAACAATGAGGTGCGGGAGGGTTACAACCGCCTGCTTTTACAGATACATGACACAAGATAATTGTACTTTTTAATATTGCCGATCCACCCGATGATAAATTTTTATAAGCATTCAATGAAAATGCACCTTTCATACACCATTTTTTTAACATTACATTCTGCAATAAAACTTTTCCCATCATCCGGTTTTTTAAAAGCAGTTTAATTTACAAGATATTATCTTCTTCTACCTCGAACCCTCTTTTTTGTTTATTTCCCAAATAACCAGCAGACATTTTTCGTTTCTTCAATACAATACTCAAAAGCGCATATTTACCTGAAAACTGAATTGATGACAAAATGGTTAACTATTAAAGTTAATTTACGATGTAGAACCTTTGACCTACGAGCGTCTTGCATGCAGGCAATAAGGGTGGCTGGGAGAGGGTGAACGAGGGTGAGGGAGAGAAGACGGGAATGTAAACCGCGTAACAGTATTAAAGGTGCTTGCTACTATTGATTATTAGTTGTTATCTTGGTGAAGTATTGCAACGTTTGCGGCAAGCAAGGAACAACCATCAACTGCCACCCCCCGTGACTCGGACCCCGACTGCATATACACCATATACATACATCAGTCGACACTAAGATAAGACTCGGATGGATCGTTATACTGCCTGACCTATGATTAATAATTACTCGCACAGGCCTTTATCAGATGCCAGACGACGGTTCAGTTACCTCGATAACGAGTAATCAAACCTCTGACCTGGCGCGCTACAATACGTAGCAAACACCACCTTCAATCCTTGTCCTCAGGGTCCTAAATTCCATGGGTTTATCTTGAATGATTAAAACTTCAGGAAACCACGGAAATTTGATTAATTTCCAGAGAGTAATAGACAAACTTAATTCGATGTTTCTGATCCAAAGATTTTTAATTCAAGAAACGCTTTTTATAAAATTTTATAACTTAATTTAATTTATAGTTTTGATACTAACTTTTTTATTAAAATAAAATTGTTAACTAGAAAAAGAAAAATCTCTGGCGCAACGATCCGAACAGATTGACTGCTCCGTCCGGTCTGGCGCTTGAGCCACGAAGCTTCTAGATTTATACCCGAGGCGACGCCTGCGCGGAACGAAGCGCGCGCTGATTCGCCGCTACCGTTCAGTGGAGATGGGCCCACAGCGGTGGCTCCGTCCAGTCTGCCGCTTCGCCCACTGGGCCTGTGGATTTATAGCCGTCTCGGCGTCTGCGCAGAACGAAGCGCCTGCTGATTGGCCGCTACCTTCTGGTAGGGATAAGCGCACAGTGATAGCTAAAATATGCCCAATAACGAATAAGTAACTTCTCTTAACATTCAAAATGCATTTCAAATTTCTAACCAGCTGCATCATAAATTATCCTTCCCCGGTCGAAAAGTGAAACGAATTAGGAGGTGAAAAGTTCAATTGTTTAAATCGTAGAGTTTATCACAACCCTTTTCACCTTCTCGCCCTTGTAAATGTAAATTTTTTTAATAACCACTAGCCTATATTTCAAATTAAGCCACGTTTCGCACCAGTGTAAGCAATCGAGCGCCACTCGAATACGAGTCACGAATGCGCGCACGCAATTGTAAAAAAAAAGGAATTAATATGGGAAATTGTATCATAGACGCGTATGATTTTTATATCAACCGCATGATCTATAGCCGCCAAACAAGCAATTTTATTATTCGGCTAGAAGTAAATTTTTGAATACCCACCACCCTTCAATTCTTCAATACCATAAAAGCCAAATTGTAAATTTCCTATTCCATCACTGAGCGCGTAAATATTATTTTCAACAACAAATGCTTTTACTACGACAATTGCTATTTTCAACTGATGAACTAATTTTTAACGACGAGAGACAAAAAGAATTTCCAATGAGGAGATAAAAAAGATTGATAAGAAGTGAAACAGAGAAGGGTGTCCTCGATAAATCAAAAGGCAAGTTAAATTATTGACTCGCATTAAATTAAAAAACACGAAGCCTGTCGTTTGCCTCCTATATTCGTTTCTCCCTTCTCAACTATCTTCGACTTGATTCCCATACCAAGGCGCATTTCTGTACAGAAAGTTCCCTATCAATTTCCACCCCTGCAGAAACAATATCTCCCAAGCGTTAGAAATCGTGGAGGCCCCGACGGGGGAAAGAAGTCTCCAATTCGCTTGGTCGTATTATAAAATATTGACGTGCATCGTCGCGTTTTCCAATGGATATTCGAGAATGACATTGCGACTCTTTATGCTGATCAAGAAGGGGGAGGGATGTCGCAAAGGAGACTTTAATAATGCAACCCTCGATTTCCGAGTTTTCCAGAATTTCAAACTTGTCATTTCCAGCCTCCATAGAGACTCGGCTACGTCCTACAATTTCAATTTAAATCATCGCCAAGTTGAACTCAATTAATAGGTAATTTGAAGTTAAACTTGACATTTTCTACCGAATGAATCACTAATAAGAACACTGGAAACATTTTCTCAATTAGAAACTTATCAACTGAATGATATTTATAAATTGCAAAATGTTTTGTTCTTAACTTAAATTTTTCTCAAGCTCTAACTTGCATAATTTTGTTTTCGGAGTTTCTCATATGAGTTCAGGTTGTTTTGAAGCAACATAGTTCACATCTGTTGTGGTAGGCATTTAATTAGACACTTTGCCTCGGCGTGGGATTTCACAGCTTGAGTCAACGCTAGTCCTAAAGACACTTCCGATCCTCTTCAACGGTTTCTAAGCTCACCTTTTGATCTTTCGAATCTTCAGCGCCTCTCGCTTTTGTGTATACTAACATTTAAAAAAAGCGGTTTTAAAGTATCTTCTCGACATATCGAATACTCGGTTTTTTTTTATTCCATAAGCATTGACATTTGCGAAATTGAGCCACATTCAATTTTAAAGCCTTGTGGAGTGAGGAAGAAACTGTTAAAGTTCCATTCGAACCCAAATAACACGATACACCGGAGGGTGAAAAGCAATCCGTTTTTAAATTCTGACTCTCAAAAAGGAAAATTACCAAAAAGGAGTTGAAAGTACTGAGAATCGTTGCTAATTTGAATTAGTGACTGATTTAGATTAAAAGAAAAAATAAATTTGAGTCCAAAAACGTGTATAAAAAGTGTCAACTTGGCACCCAATAAGTGATCAGGAGCGTAACGCACTTTTCAAGACCCTGGGTCTAAATTCGGCAGAGAAACTAGTTTTTAGTCGTATAAGACTAAGAACTGAATGAAATTTAATCATACTATCCTAAAAAGGAACAGACGTTATGATTAACTTCAGACATGTAAGACCCTTTTGTGACATCTTATTGGTCAGTAGATATCGATTGTTTTCGATTTCGACTTTCTGGCTTTTATAATAATTTTTATAGTGAAATATTAAAATTTAATTTCAAACTTACGAATGACATTTTATTTTTTAGGAATTTAAAATTATAATAATTTTAATTAAGTTGACCGTAATTTAAAAATGAAGTTTGACCTTGAAATTTATGAAAGAAATACCTTTCGACAAACATCAGACGTATAAGACCCTTTTTCGCTCTCTCATTGGTCAACAATATTTTCGATATTTATCGATAGTATTTTGTTGTTATTTTGGTGGTAGTTTGCTAAGAATAATATTTCAGGTTGTTCTCTTTTTATTTAGTAATTTTGTAATATATAATTGAAATTTTAATTTTCTTTAGAAGAAAAGTGTTTTATAAAAAAAATCAGTGAAGTGTTTAGTGGTTAATAGTGTTTTAATTTTATAAGAAAAGTGTTATGTTTATTTAATGTGCTTGACGTGACAATCTTCTGCAGATTTATATGGGTGAGTAATAATAACAATGTTTTTCATTGATTTATTTTTATTTAATTAATTTAATTATATTTAACTATTAATAATATATTGCAACATAAAATTCAGTCAGTGTAGTTAATGAATTCTGACTTTCAAAAAGGAAAATTAACAAATCTTTACTAATGCGAATTAGTGACTGATTTAGATTAAGAGAAAAAAATTAGAGTCTATAAAAGTATATATGTATAGTGTCAACTTGGCACCCAATAAGTGCTCAGGAGCGTAACGCACTTTTCAGGGCCCTAAGCTCAATTCGATAGGGAATCTTGTTTTAAGTCGTAGAATATCAAAAGCCGAATGAAATTTAATCTTGTTTTGAAAAAGAGACTTTCTTATCTATTTATAGATAAAAGAATTTTTAAAATAAAAATTATTTGCAATTTATTTAGAAAGAAAAAATTATTCTTGCGCGTTTAGGTTAAAAGAAAAAGAACAGCTTAACGGCTTCTCTTTGATATGGACAAGATTTTTTTTAAAGTTACATTCGGACACAAACAGCACAACTTACCGGAGGGTGAAAAACAATCCGTTTTTTTATATTCACTCTTAATAAGGAAAATTACCAAAAGGGACTTAAAAGTATTAAGAATCGTTGCTACTTTAAATTTAGCAATTCATTTAGATTAAAAGAAAAAAATTAGAGTCGAAAATAGCTTACAAAGAGTGTCAACTTGGCACCCAATATCTACTCAGGAGCGTAACGAAGTTTTTAGGGCCCTGGGTCTTAATTCAATAGGGAAACTTGTTTTTTGTCGTAGAAGATCAAAATCCGAATGAAATTCACTTCGTTCTTAAAAGTCAAGATAGATAAATAATAAATAATAGCTAAAAGTAAGAGAATTATTGAAATAAAAATTATTTACAACTTATTTTAGAGAGAAAAAATTACTCTTGCGCGTTTCGATTAAAAGAAAAAGAACAGCTTCACTGGGCGGCTTCTCTTGGTATGGACAAGAGTTTTTAAAGGTCGGTTTCGGCAAAAACACTCGGCTGAGTGTAGAGAGCTGGTCCGCGGCTGATTTCGATTGAATAATTTATGTTTCATTACCGACGGGGCTTATAGGCGCCTTGTAAACGCTATTCCGTACATTCAGAAAGGCTTGTGCACACAAGGTCTGGGAATCCACTGCCTTTCACATATTTCCTATAGGCTTTCAAGCATCCTGAAAAGAATTTTGTATCGAGGGTATTGAGGTCCGACCCACCAATATCGTACCTTACAAATCGCAGAAAAAACTAAGAATAAAAATACCTGAAATTGAAAAGTGTAGATTGGGTATTTTTTTATTTTATTAATAATTATGCTGGACGATCTTCTAAACAAGAAGCTAAAAAATATTTTATTTTGAGGTCTTTTAAACTTGAGATAATTTATGTTAAAATAGTTAAGATTAAAAATTCACAGACATGAGAATTGATCGGAAAAATATTTCTTCAATGGGAAAACGGAGTTATAGATTTTTAATTTGCTTGATGGTAGAGGAAGATACAACACGTAACATGTTTCGAGTTGAAAAAATCTGTTCGATGTGAATGCATTATTTTCAATTTTGTATTAACCCTATGTCTACCTTTTTTTTCGTTTTAATTTATTTCACGAATTGAAATCATTTTAAAAAATCGTTTTTATGAAAATTTTTGAAAATTCGTTCAATGAGTATTTTGACACAATTACTGAAACATTTTATTGACACTTTTCAATCGTGGGATTGAATTTAAACTCGAACGCCACTTCTTTGAGGTGGAAATTGTAGGAGGAGTTTGGAAGCTTTTCGGTCGATAAGAAGACGGCGGTAGAATCTCTTACCAGCGAGTCTGCCATACCAACAGAAGACTCCCAACCACTCTCAACTACCTACGTCGGTTTTCAATATAGGCAGTCGAAGAAAGTGGAGGCAATGCCTGACTATACTAAACCTCTATCACTAAAGCGCACTCGTTTTACTTTACTTTTTACTGTGTGCCACTCGTGATACTAATGGGCATTTCTCGTGCTTCTGATTCATTCACCGATATCACTGGAAATGCATTGTAAAATATGACCAGTAAACAATTGCAATTATAATCTTTGCACAAACATCTAAGAGGCCATTATTTTTTCATCAACGCTCAAGTTATTTAACTTCCCTGATAAATTATACGCTGTTTTATTTATGAAAAGTGTAGTATTCTCTTTGTAATATCATAATTAGAAATCCGTTATTTCAACCAAGGACATTTTTTACCTTTGATTTGGATTAATATTATTTTTCGGTATTAAAATTCAGAATTGAGTAAATATTTGGTTCTGAAGCCCGAACAAATGTAAAATTCATGAACAGATGACAAATGAGTTTTTGGAATCGATCAGGTATTGGCATGCCAAGTGTGCACTGAAACCTTGATATAAATGAATCGTGTCCCTGGGGTCATATCTTTCTGGAATACAAAACATTAATAGACAAATAGGAGCGTTGCCGTGGACGGAAATAAATGATACAAAGCAACTGATCGATTTATTTCATCGTGTCCCTTGTGCTAAAATGGTTTTTTCCCCATCAAACACGCAACAGAAAAGTAATACGGAAAGTATTTTTTTTTTTATTGATAACAAAAATCCACGTGCAATAATATTCGAATTTCGATTGACCTACATTTCTGCTTATCCAAATTTTTATTCACTTGAATTGAAAAAAATTCATGTTTGGTTATATTTTGAAAAATTTGGAAAATTATTAAGAAATTATATATTTAGGTGGTTTCTATGTTGTTTTAAAAATTACGAT
Organism: Ganaspis brasiliensis; assembly: GCA_037103525.1. Taxonomy (NCBI): domain Eukaryota; kingdom Metazoa; phylum Arthropoda; class Insecta; order Hymenoptera; family Figitidae; genus Ganaspis; species Ganaspis brasiliensis. The sequence goes on along the minus strand of JAZKLR010000022.1, from coordinate 4,619,188 downwards.
TGTCAAAATTGAGTAAAAATTGTGATTTGATGTATGAAGAGTGTAAAAGTAGGTTGTCAAGTGGGTGTGTCGTCGATTCTTCTTCCGTCGACTAGCACCTTGCCTAAATCCTTTAGTCCACTGTGCTTTCGTCTGTTATAAATGAAGTTGTGCTTCGTATGTGTATCCATCCATCGGTGTAACACCGAACAGACCACAGATTGCTCTGTTTTCAAGCCCTTTCAATTTATCCATCGGTTTCTTCTTCTCACCAACCATTTTCTATTTCATTTATTATCCAGACGTCTCTAATAGAAAAAGCTTGATCTGCTGAAAGTACAATATTTCCTTCACATATTTCACTTTGAAATAAATCCATATTAAGAGAAAAAGTTTCTCGATTCGTGGTTAATGATGAACCAAGTAGCTGAAGAAGAATAATAATTAATCATGTATGATAAAAGTAATTTTAATGATTTAATGTTATATCATTATGACAAGTTCTACAATCTAAATTCATTGATTTCGTATTTCATGTTCCATGTTTAATGCTTTCATGCTTACAAATTGGGAGCTTTTTTAATGTAACTATTTTTGTCTAACTTTTTTTTGTGTGTAAATTTACAAGAAATAGTTTTGATATTTCCGCTGTGAAAAAAATTATACTACCCGATAGTGATATATAATGTTTACTTTTCTTTTTGCTGTAAATGAAATTTTGCAACTTGCTGCTAATACGTTTTTGTTCTGCTTTTTGCAGCGAATGATATTCTGTAATTTGCTACGAATAAAAATCTTTTTATTATGTTAATGATAGAATAATGTTATAATGTTAATGACATGAATTAATGTTTTGTGATGAACTTTAATTATGTGCTATGTTTTACAAATGTATATATCAAAAAATTGATATTATTTGGTTTTAGTTTTAGGTTCAACAAATTGTAAGATTTTTAAATGTAACTATTAATGAACCAGAAATAAAATTTTTAAATTTTCAAACCTTCTTTCATTTTTAATTTTAACAGTTGACCTGCAAAGTGATGCTGATGAAAATAACTTCGCTGTAAAAAACATTCTGCAACCTGCTGCTTATAAACAAATTTTCTCTGGTATTCGCTGTAAAAAATATTCTGCAACTTGCTGAATAATAACCAACTATTTTCTCTGGTTTTCGCTGTAAAATATATTCTGCAATTTTATCCGGATAAAAAATGTATCTTCTGCTAATGATAAGATATTATTATCTATAATATGTTATAAGTTTCATTTATTTATTCATTTATCCATTCTGTCTTCACTTCTGAAGATTACCACTAAATGTTTTTTTGTTTTAAATTTTAAAGCACTTTTCACCTATTCAAAATTTTATTGAATTTCAAATTCATTACAATTGTAATTTCTTCAAATTTCAATTAATTTGAACTTGCACTGAGAACAAAGTTTGTTTGATTCAAACATAAATAAATATGATAAATAATCAATTAGATAACATGTTTCTTTTAACTACAATAACATATTTAATTTAAACTTAGTTTTCGGTTGATCAATATTAGCTTTAAATCAAACAAATTTTTTTCTAAGTGTGCATTGATTGAAAGTTCACACTGTAAAAACAAGTGTCTTATTTTAAGACATTTTTGTCCTCACTTTTAAGACGTTTTAGAGTGTCTTAATTTTAAACCAATGAGAAAGCATCTTTCAAAATTATTAACCAATGAAAAAGATTGAAATAACCGTAAGACGCTTTCCTAATGTCTTGTGTCTTAAAATAAGACACTTAGAAGACAGCAGTTTTTGCAGTGCAATTAATAATTTATAAAAATTCAATTAATTTTCAAATTTTTTTTTAAATTTGCTTAAACTTCTAATTATTTTAATTATTACTCAAATTTTTTTATAAATTCTTAATCGACATTATGCAATTGTCAATTATTTTCTTCAATTTTTTCAATTACTTTTTCAGTTTTAATTATTTTCTTCAACAATAAACCATTTTCATTATATATTAATTATTGCATTTATTTTCAATTTCTTTCATCATTTTTTAATTATTTCACCAAAATATAATCTATTTTAAAATTACAATTATTTCCTTTAAATTACGAACAATATATTTAATATCGAAACTAATGTAAATTTAATTATCCGTTTCAATATTTTCATCGTTTTCTAAAATCATTTTCCAACTATTTTTTAATATTAAGAAACCTGTTACATTGCTTCATTTTTATTTATTTTTTCAAATTGTTAGTAGTATTTTTCAATTGTTTAAAAAAAGTAATAAGCTTTCCAATCAATTTCTCTTTAATTTCAAACAAATTCTGTAATTTTCTCAATTATTTCTCACTTTTTTGAATTCTTTTCTTCAATTTTCAATTAATTCTCTCGAATTTTAATTATTTTCGTCAATTTTCAATTTTTGTTATCATTTTGTCATTATTGTCTCCAATTTTTAATTTTTATTATTCTTCCTCAATTAATTTAATCCTACATTTTAAATTATTTTTTATCTAACTTCAATTATTTTTTTTCATTTTCAATTAATTTTCTTTACTTGAAAAAATGTTTTTCCTTTAAATTTACTTCTATCATTTGCCAATTATTTTTTGCAATTTTAAATCCTTTCCATTGTTTTTCAATTAATTTCTTCATTTTTCAGTTATTTATCTCAATTTTTAAAAACAATTTTTTTCAATTTTTATTTGCCTTCATCATATTTCGATTATTTTCTTCACTTTTAAATTATTATTATTATTTTTCAATTAATATCCTAAATTTTAAATTATTATCTGAAATCTAAATTCTTGACTTCATTTTTCAAATTTTAAAATCATTTTTAAATTATTTTCTTATGTTTTAATATCATTTTTCAATTATATTCACTAAGTTTATATTATTTTGATAACTTTTAAAATTAATTTCCAAAAATTGCAATTATTTATCTCAAATTTCGACTATTTTCAATTTTTAATTATTTCTGTAATGTTTTTAATTTTCGATTGAATTTTTTTAATCATTTTCTAATTATTGTCTTTTATTTTACGTATATATTCTGTACTTGTTTCTATGGTTTGTCCAAAATTTAAATTATTTTTCTTCAATTTTCGATTATTTTTATCATTTTTCAATTATTTGTCCGAATTTTAATTATTCTCATTTTTTCAATAAGTTACTAAAATTTTAAAGTATTTTTCTTAAATTTTAATTCTGTTAATTTTAAAGTATTTCTATGATTTCTTAATTATCCTCCCCAAATCTTGATTCTTCCCATTATTTTTTAATTAATTTGCATAATTTTCAATTATTTTTCCTTCAACTTCAATTATTTTTTTAATTTCCAATTTATTTTCTGCACTTGAAAAAATTTTTCCTTTTAATTTATTTCTATTATTGTGCAATTATTTTCTGCAATTTTAAATCATTTCCATTGTTTTTCAATCAATTTCTTCATTTTTCAGTTATTTATCTCCATTTTCAACAACTATTTTTTTCAATTTTAATTTGCTTTTATCATTTCTGGATTATTTTCTTTACTTTTAAATTATTATTATTATTTTTCAATTAATATCCTAAATTTTCAATTACTATCTGAAATCTAAATTCTTGACTTCATTTTTCAGTTATTAAAATCTGTTTTAAATTATTTTCTTATGTTTCAATATCATTTTTTAATTATATTCACTAAGTTTATATTATTTTGATTACTTTTAAAATTAATTTCCAAAAATTGCAATTATTTATCTTAAATTTCAACTATTTTTAATTTTTAATTATTTTTGTTATGTTTTTAATTTTCTAATTAATTTTTTTAATCATTTTGTAATTAATGTCTTTTATTTTACGTATATATTCTGTACTTGTTTCTATGGTTTGTCCAAAATTTAAATTATTTTTCTTCAATTTTCGATTATTTTTATCATTTTTCAATTATTTGTCCGAATTTTAATTATTCTCATTTTTTCAATAAGTTACTAAAACTTTTAAGTATTTTTCTTAAATTTTAATTCTGTTAATTTTAAAGTATTTCTATGATTTCTTAATTATCCTCCCCAAATTTTGATTCTTCCCATTATTTTTTAATTAATTTGCATAATTTTCAATTATTTTTCCTTCAACTTCAATTATTTTTTTAATTTCCAATTTATTTTCTGCACTTGAAAAAATTTTTCCTTTTAATTTATTTCTATTATTGTGCAATTATTTTCTGCAATTTTAAATCATTTCCATTGTTTTTCAATCAATTTTTTCATTTTTCAGTTATTTATCTCCATTTTCAACAACTATTTTTTTCAATTTTAATTTGCTTTTATCATTTCTCGATTATTTTTTTCACTTTTAAATTATTATTATTATTATTTTTCAATTAATATCCTAAATTTTCAATTACTATCTGAAATCTAAATTCTTGACTTCATTTTTCAGTTATTAAAATCTGTTTTAAATTATTTTCTTATGTTTCAATATCATTTTTTAATTATATTCACTAAGTTTATATTATTTTGATTACTTTTAAAATTAATTTCCAAAAATTGCAATTATTTATCTTAAATTTCAACTATTTTTAATTTTTAATTATTTTTGTTATGTTTTTAATTTTCTAATGAATTTTTTTAATCATTTTGTAATTAATGTCTTTTATTTTACTTATATATTTTGTACTTTTTTCTATGATTTGTCCAAAATTTAAATTGTTTTCTTCAATTTTCCATTATTTTTATCATTTTTCAATTATTTGCCCGAATTTTAATTATTCTCATTTTTTCAATAAGTTACTAAAATTATCAAATATTTTTCTTAAATTTTAATTCTGTTATCTTTAAAGTATTTCTATGATTTCTTAATTACTCTCCCCAAATTTTGATTCTTCCCATTATTTTTTAATTAATTTGCATAATTTTCAATTATTCTTCCTCTTACTTGAATTATTTTTTTTAATTTCCAATTGATTTTCTGCAATTGAAAAAAATTTTCCCTTTAATTTATTTCTATTATTGTGCAATTATTTTCTGCAATTTTAAATCATTTCCATTGTTTTTCAATCAATTTCTTCATTTTTCAGTTATTTATCTCCATTTTCAACAACTATTTTTTTCAATTTTAATTTGCTTTTATCATTTCTGGATTATTTTCTTCACTTTCAATTTATTATTATTATTTTTCAATTAATATCCTAAATTTTCAATTACTATCTGAAATCTAAATTCTTGACTTCATTTTTCAGTTATTAAAATCTGTTTTAAATTATTTTCTTATGTTTCAATATCATTTTTTAATTATATTCACTAAGTTTATATTATTTTGATTACTTTTAAAATTAATTTCCAAAAATTGCAATTATTTATCTTAAATTTCAACTATTTTTAATTTTTAATTATTTTTGTTATGTTTTTAATTTTCTAATGAATTTTTTTAATCATTTTGTAATTAATGTCTTTTATTTTACTTATATATTTTGTACTTTTTTCTATGATTTGTCCAAAATTTAAATTGTTTTCTTCAATTTTCCATTATTTTTATCATTTTTCAATTATTTGCCCGAATTTTAATTATTCTCATTTTTTCAATAAGTTACTAAAATTATCAAATATTTTTCTTAAATTTTAATTCTGTTATCTTTAAAGTATTTCTATGATTTCTTAATTACTCTCCCCAAATTTTGATTCTTCCCATTATTTTTTAATTAATTTGCATAGTTTTCAATTATTCTTCCTCTAACTTGAATTATTTTTTTTAATTTCCAATTCATTTTCTGCAATTGAAAAAAATTTTCCCTTTAATTTATTTCTATTATTGTGCAATTATTTTCTGCAATTTTAAATCATTTCCATTGTTTTTCAATCAATTTTTTCATTTTTCAGTTATTTATCTCCATTTTCAACAACTATTTTTTTCAATTTTAATTTGCTTTTATCATTTCTCGATTATTTTTTTCACTTTTAAATTATTATTATTATTATTTTTCAATTAATATCCTAAATTTTCAATTACTATCTGAAATCTAAATTCTTGACTTCATTTTTCAATTTTTAAAATCATTTTTATACTATTTTCTTGTTTTAATATCATTTTTTAATTATATTTATATTTAATTTATTTCTGTAATGTTTTTAGTTTTCGATTGATTTTTTTTAATCATTTTCTTATTATTGTCTTTTATTTCACGTATATATTCTGTAGTTTTTTCAATGATTTGTCCAAAAATTTAAATTATTTCCTTTAATTTTCAATTATTTTTCTCATTTTTCAATTATTTTCCCGAATTTTAATTATTCTCATTTTTTTAATAAGTTACTAAGATTTTCAAGTATTTTTCTTAAGTTTTAATTCTGTTAATTTTAAAGTACTTATATGACTTCTTAATTATATTCCCAATTCTTGATTCTTTCCATTATTATTTAATAATTTTTAATTATTTTTCCTCTAACTGAAATTATTTTTTTTAATTTTCAATTTATTTTCTGCACTGGAAAAAAAAATTTTTCTTTTAATTTATTTCTATCATTTTGCAATAATTTTCTTCAATTTTAAATCTCTAATTTTAAATTTAAAATTTTTTTATTATTGTCTTTGAATTAATTTCTTCATTTTTCAGTTATTTATCTCAATCTTTAATAACTATTTTTTTAATTTTCAGTTACCTTTGTCATTTAGCAATTATTTGTTTCACTTTTAAATTATTTTTCTATTTTTTCAATTAATTTCATAAATTTTTAATTATTTTCTCCAATTGAAATTATTGTTTCCACTTTTCAATTATTTTCTTATGTTTTAAATACTTATTATGCAATTTTTTCCATTTCAATTATTTTCTTCAATTTTTAACAAGTTTTATCACTTTTCAATTATATCCACTAATTCTATATTATTTCGATTACTCTTAAAACTAATTTCCAAAAATGGCTATTATTTATGTCAAATTTTAATTATTTTCTTCAATTTTCAATTATTTCTGCAATCTTTTAATTATTCTCTTCAATTTATATTTTTTTAAATCATTTTGTTATTACATATTGTTCTTTATTTCACATACATATTCTGTATTTTTTTAATTATCCAAAATTGTCCTAAATTTAAATTATTTCCATCAATTTTGATTATTTTTATCATTTTACAATCATTTGCCCGAATTTTAATTATTCTCATTTTTTCAATAAATTACTAAGATTTTTAAGTATTTTTCTCAAACTTCAATTATTTCCTTTAATTTTAAAGTGTTTCTATAATTTCTTAATATTATTCTCCTGAATTCTTAATTATATTTTAAATTTCTATCATTTTCTTTAATTCTGTTTGATTCTAAATTTTTATCAATTTTTTCCTGTAAAAATAAATCTTGATTTATTTATCTTTAAATATTGTTTTTAAAATATTTATTAATTGATTACACAATTTGTAGAAACTTATCGCGTGATATTGTGCGTTGCAGGATCTAGTTAATATTATAATTTAATAATAAACTGTCAATGATACAATGGTTGCTTTTTCGACAAGATTTAATGTTAAAAGCTAAATGACGAAGTGTCAATGACATATACTTAATTACATGATGCAAGTTAAAATGATGTAATGTTAAAATCAACATTAAAATGTTAAAATTAACATTAAAATGTTAAAATCAACAAACATTAAAATGTCAAAAATCATCGACACATTTGGGCTAAAGTTTCATCTGCAAAATGTCCCATTTTGGGACCATTGTAATCACCCAATTTAAAAAAATTAATCCTAATTATCCTAATTTGTAGGATGAGGTAACATCTTTTTATTCAATGCTTTAAATTCTCCTTTTAAATGAGAATTTCAGTTCATGTTCCACATCCACTTTTCTCTCTGATATGCAAACGTTTTACATGCGAATCTCTTTTCTGGACAATAAATCCGCATTAAAGTAATTAAGCACGAGTTTACGAGGTGCCGACTCTGCGATTGATACCGACTGATCACCTTAGGCGATTTTGCAAAAGCACTCGAAGTTAATGAGATCGTGCGATACGTCCAGAATTTATTCCCTCAAAGAACACTCTCTTTATACGATTATTCGTTAGAGAAGCTTACTCGCCCGTAAATTTTGGCTCAACCATTAAAATAATGCTAGGAATCACGTCATTATGATAAAATTTCATTTGACATTTTCCAATTCCGTTAAACAATTCAATTTGTTCAATTCTTTAAATTATATATATATATAACCTGCAAAACTCTATATATTTTTGGTTTCACTTAAAAATAATGAATCAAGATTGACAGACTAAAAATCGTAGAATAAAAGTTTCATACAAAATGAAAATTTATTTTGAAGCTTTGTCTATAAAACTACATCTTGTAAACGGTGTGAAACACAATAACCTAAAAGGTATCCTATATTTTGAACGTCAAGGAAATATTTCTTACTGTTTACACTGTCGTAACGCATCACATGTCATGTTTCGTGTACAGTTTTCCGAGATTCCTTTTCCCAGTGGAAAAAAAAAACTCATACGAGCTACTGTCGTATGCGAGGAAATAAACGAACATACCAGAGTTTTGCAGATTTAATGGAAGTAGTGAAAAGGGAAACGGACAGACAGTCAGACAGAGGAAGTAGTAGAAGACGGCTTCCGATGGGCCGTATTGTGCGCGAATCACATGCAAAACGCTGAAATATGTGAATCCAACATTTCCAAAGAATAACCTCGACTGCTGCCACCCTTCCGATTTCATTTCGTTCAACGGAAAAGTTTTAACTTTATATCTGCATCGTCGACTGAGTTCCGTCATTGCTTTCTTTTCTTCGGCGCTTTTGATTTGCAAAATGCAAGTTCAATAGAGACTCGTTTCTTGCCAAGTTTTATATTCAATTTACATGAAATTTAGGTTAAATCAACAATAAAAAAAATTTGTTACAAACTTTTTACTGTGACTTTTGCGGTATTTTTATATTAAAATATTAAAACGACGTGTTTCGAGTCATTTGAGACCTCATCAGGTTAAGAGATTTAAAATTCTTAATAATTTTTAAAAACTCCTGTAATAAAATAATAAAATAAAAATGTGAGGTTAGGGGTCGTTTATTTACCACGTGGACAATTTTTGATTTCTCCTGCCCCCTCTTTAAATGTCCACTTTTTTTGGGACTTTTTTTTAAAATAACATGATTTTCCATGTTGTGAGAAATTATATCTACAAAGTAGGATTCTTATCTTAAGGACGCTTATACCCTCAAGCGATTCTCATTCTATTGGACCATGGTGGTTAATATTTTTTTAATTTCATTTCTTCTTATAATTTGGTTTATAAATAATATTTTGTAGATAAAATCATTACACAAACAAATTTTATTGAAAAAAAATTGTTTCTGTTGAAAATTTCAAGCTATTAAAATTTTTTCTTTATGATTATTTCAGAAAAGTGAAGAATTACTACCCTTGAATAACATTTTCTTAACAACGGTGCGGTAAATTAATTGCATATTGTTGTAAAAGTTGTATTATATTACAGTTTAAAATATATTAGTTTTTTTAAAAATTTGTAGAACCGTGTTTTTTTAATTAATTAAAATATAGTCATTTTGCGCGTTTTGTTACAGTTTCTATGTAAAAGTCCCAAATTTATAAATTTATATCTTAAAAACAGAACGGTAAAATTCAATAAAATTGTAACAGTACATGTAAAGCAATGCATTTAATATGTCATTAAAATTTTAAAAGAATCTGTAAAAATGATTTTTTGGATATACCTCCTTAAAATGGTAAGTAAATTAATATTTAATATTTACAAGAAATATTTTACTTAAATCCGTAGAATCTTTCTCGAAATAACCTGTGGCGACAAAAAAAACGTCACCATCGCACATTTCACAAAGCTTCCTCTAGAAGGAAGCAAAATCTAAAAAATTTAAAGAAAAATAAAAATTAGAGAAAATGATTAAAAATGATAATAATAATGCAAAACTAAAGAAAATAATTACACTTTGAGAAAAATAAGTGATAAAAGTATAAAATATATTTAAAATTAAAAAACGTAATTGAAAAATGATAAAGGTAATAGAAAATTGAAGTAAATATAAGTAGAATTTAAGATAAATATTTAGAAAATTAATTGAAAAACGATTAAAATCTTTAAATTTTTGAGAAAATTATTGTAAAATGGAGAAAAAGTTTGTAAAATTATGAAAATAATTATAAATTAAATTTAAGATAAATAAATTAAAATTGAAGAAAATAATTACAATTTTGAAAAAAATAAGTGATAATACTTGCCACATAAAAAAGAAAAATCAGAAAGTTTAATCGAAATTAGAGAAAATAATTAGAAAATGGTAAAAAGAATGAAAAATATAAAGAACGTAATTGATATTTAAAGAATTAATTGAAATTAGTGCTAAACAATTGGAAATTTACATAATTAATAAAAAAAATAACTAAAAATTGTAGAAAATAATTGCAAAATAATAAAAATATTTGAAAATTGAATAAAGTAAACGAGATTTTAGGTAAATAACTAAAATTTGAAGAAAATAATTGAAATTACAAATAGGGATAATATTTCCTATATAAAAGAGCAAAAATCAAAAGATTTAATTAAAATTAAAGAAAATAATTGAAAAGTGCTAATAATAATTAAGCATTGAAGAAAGTAATTGATATTCAAAGAATTAATTAAAATTTTAAATAAATAATTGGAAATTTGGAAAATTTACTAAAAAATAATTTAAGTTTTGCGAAAACAATTGCAAAATAATGAAAATATTTAAAAATTGAAAGAAACAATTAAAATCTGGGGTAAATAATTAAAAATTGAAGAAAATAATTGAAATTTTGAAAAAAAGTGAAAAATTACAAAATGAATTTGAAATTGAAGAAAGTAATTGAAATGTGAGGGAAATAAATGAAAATTTAGAAAATTAATAAAAATTGAGAGAAATAATTAAAATCTGAGGGAAATAATTAAAAATTGAAGAAAATAGATGAGAATTGAAGAAAATAATTAAAATTTTGAAAAAAAGTGAAAAATTACAAAATGAATTTGAAATTGAAGAAAGTAATTGAAATGTGAGAGAAATAATTGAAAATTTAGAAAATTAATAAAAAATTGAAAAATTTTAAAAGAAATTGTAAGAAAAATAGTTGAAAAATTATAAAAGCAATTAAAAATTGTAGAACATTTTTGAAATTTGAAGAATTAATTAAAAGTTGGGTAAAATAGTAGGTAGAATGATAATAATAGTTCAAAATAGAAAAATAATATTAAAATTTGTAAAAATAGTAATTGAAAACTTCTTAAATTATTTGAAAAAGAAAAATTAGAGAAAATGATTTAAAATTATAATAATAATAATGCAAAACTAAAGAAAATAATTAAATTTTGAGAAAAATAAGTGATAAAAGTATAAAATATATTTATAATTAAAAAACGTAATTAAAAAATGATAAAGGTAATAGAAAATTGAAGTAAATAAGTAAAACTTAAGATAAATATTTAGAAAATTTAGAAAATTAATTGAAAAACAATTAAAATCTTAAAACTTTGGTGAAAACTAATTTAAATTTAAAATAATGAAAATAATTGAAAAATGAAAATAATTATAAATAAAATCTGAGATAAATAAATGAAAATTAAAGAAATTTATTGGAAATTGAAAAAAAGTGATTAAAAATTGAAGAAAATAATTAAAATTTTGAAAAAAGTGATAAAATTACAAAATGAATTTGAAATTGAAGAAAATAATTAAAGTGTGAGAAAAATAATTGAAAATTTAGAAAATTAATAAAAAATTGAAAAAGTTTAAAAGAAATTGTAAGAAAAATAGTTGAAAAATTATAAAGGCAATTAAAAATTGTAAAAAATATTTGCAATTTAAAGAATTAATTAAAAGCGATTAAAATAGTAGGTGGAATAATTATAATAGTTGAAAATAGAAGAAAATAATTAAAATTTGTAAAAATAATAATTGAAAACTTCCTAAATTAATTGAAAAATAATAGAAAAGTTTGGTAAATTAGTTAAAAAATAATTAAAATATTAAAAAATTGGAGAAAATAATTTTAAAATGGTAAAAGTAATTGACAGTCTAAAAAATAATTAAAATTTCAGAAAAATGTTTTTATAAAATTACAAAATATATTTAAAATATAAGAAAATAAAAAAAAATTAAATAATAAAATAAATATAATTTGAATTTATGATAAATATTTGAAAATTCAAGAAAATTATAGAAAGACAATTTTAAAAATTGAGCTTTGATAAAAATGATTGAAATTTGAGATAAATAATTGAAAAATTTATGAAATAAAAAAATATATTGAATATAATTTACAATTTGAGAAAAGAATTGCAAAATAGTGAAAATATTTAAAAATATTAAATATTAAAAATATCGACTAAAGAATAAATTATTCTAATTTTATGTGAAAATGAGTGTTCTGAAGCTAAATTAACATTTCTTCCTGACCATATTTTTTTGTGAAACTAATTTGTAATAATTGGGTTTTATAGTCCTATAGTAAATTGTATATTTTTATTTGTTTGTAAAACGAAACATTTCTGTACCTGTTTAAGAATAATTAAATAAATTTGAAAAACTAAGTAATAAGTCCAAACTCTTTACACAAAATTTAAAAGAGGTAAATAATTTTTTACTTTTTAATGTGAAAGAAGAACTCAAAATCTATCGAAAGACATTAAAACCTCAAAATCCATTTTTTGCTGCTATTTCACCGTGGAGCGTCACATATTTGTGTACATTGATACAACATAAAAAAAATGGAAAAACCATCAGGCACAAATTTAATGCAATCTATTTTATTTTAAAAGTCCATGAATCTTTTATGTAATGTGTCCAATTTTATCTATAACTTTATTAAGAGTATTTGTTAATAATTTTAATAAATTTTAAACTAAATTACTATAAAAAACTGTTATTGGACATAAAGGTATATTTTTTTCATGTATTTTTGTTAATCCATAAAACCGTGGATCATATCCGTTAGAATTATTATTATTTTGCATAGTAAAAAAATAAAAATAAAAGTTAGATTAAATTTCAATATTTGTATTAATAATAGAAAAGTATTTTTCACACTTTTTAAATTCACGGAAACTTTGAAAAGAATAAGACAATATTATTTAGAACGCAGGTCGTACAAAATTCAAAGAGCTAATTTTTCTTGTGTATGAGCGTTGGAGGTCTTTTGAAAAAATTGGCAAAGGTGGTTGGGCAATTCTTGAAGCGGAAAGAAAAAAATACCGTTGGAACGTGCCAGCTTTTTTCATCTCTTTTTCTACCACCTCTAGTCAACGTATGTAGGGCCACGACCCCAAACCAGGCGAAATGCTAACAAGACAAAAAACAGAACACATTTTAACGTCACAATTAAAAATATTATACATATATTACCAGACTCGTAACCACACCATACTAGTGCTCATCTTCCTCTGACATTTCTCATGTTGCGATGTGCACCATGACGATCAGACAAGAAAAAATGGGATACGTTTCTGGGGAGTTCTGATTTCTAAACGAATTCTTTTTGACAAAATTTTTATTCCTTTGTTTCAGTTTCAGGTTTAGTAAATTGCGTGATTCTTTAAATATCTGACTGTAATGATTTAAAATTAATGTAAGAAATGCTTTATATTTTTATGTACATTTTATATTATATTAAACTATTCTTTTATAAGATTTTTTTAAATATATTTAAATGTAATTGTAAAATGTCCAAAAACAAATCTTTTTTAAAACTCTGGTACATTTTTATTATTCAATTTTTTTCATCTTATAATTATTTTTTTCTTTTTAGTAATGTTTCTTGATTTAAAAGCACTTTTTTCATTTTGTCATGCTTTTTTCGATTTATAGTGATTTTTTTACCTTGTCCAGTTATTTTTAATTAAATAAAAATCTTTATTTTAATTTTTAGTGATTTTTCTATATTTATATTCTTTGTTCTATATTTTTCTATATTCTGCAATTTCGATCAATATTCTTGTAACTTTAATTCACATGACATAGTTATATTATACACTGTCTAGTTCTTTTTTAACACTTTAATATTTATCTTTACTTTCATATTATATTATGTTTTTAATTAATTTAAAATTAATTTTTTACTTGCTAGTAATTTTTCTGCATTTTCTAAAATACCGGCCAGTAGTATGTGACCACCTGTTTTGAGTGATTCAGATTAATTAATTTTTCTTCTATCTAATTGTAAAATAAAATTTTTTTTCTCTGTAATTAGTTCAAAACTAACTAAATTCTAAATAGAATGAGCCCATGACGAAGTCGCTTTGTCCACTTTAGAAGGATTTATTATTAAAAAAGTGTAAATTGTAGTGACTTTTTAAATTTTAAATAACTTTTGAAATAATACAGATTTTGTATGTCCTTGGTGTGATTTTAAACATAATTTTCTATAGAATTTGAAAAGTTCATCATTATTGTTGCACAATTTTTTTCTTGATTTTTCCTGAGGCTAAAGCGGGAACAAATAAATGCAAAAAATATAAATAATATAATTAGTAAGAAAAATATTTTACAAAATTATAATGAAAAATATTTATAAAATATTTTTACAAAAACTTTGCTTAAATTTATTCATTATAATTTTAAAACATATTTTTTTCACTAATTATTATTTTATTAAATTTTTTGCATTCTTTTATATTCACTTTAGCCTCAGGTAAAATCTAATAAAAAAATTCTGCAACAATAATGATAAACTTTTTAAATTCTATAGAAAATTATGTTTAAAATCACACCAAGGACATAAAAAATCTTTATTATTTTAAAAGCTATTTAAAATTTTAAAAAATACTGCAATTTACACTTTTTTATAATAATAAATTATTTTAAAAGGTACAAAGCAATTTCGTCATGGGCTTATTTTATTCAGAATTTCTTTAAATTGCAAGTATTTTTATTCAACTTCTGGTTATTTTTTTCTTTTCCAGTAAATCCTTTTACTTTTATAGTTTTTTTTTTTTCAATTTGTGATTCGAATCCAACATTCATTACCATAAAAACTTTTTTTCAACTTTTGTTCCTAAATTTAGTTATTCTTGCACTTTCTAATGATTTTGTATCATTTTCTAGTCATTTTCGATAAATTCCTATAATTTATATTAATAATTATTATAATTATATTATATTAGTATATTATATTATTATATTATATTATATTATTAATTATATTATAATTTTAATCAAAATACGTTTATTTAGTACATTTTTTCTTTTATCCTTTCAACGTAATTTTTCGTTGTTTTTTAGTTATTTTCTTGATTTTTTCCCTCTTTACTTTTTTAATGATTCTTCTTCACTTATTTTCACTAAATTTTTTTCACATAATAGTAAAAAAAATTATTAGTTTTTTTGTCACTTTCTAGTAGTTTTCTCATTATCTCAAGCTCCTTTTAAATATCTAATTTCTTATTCAATTTTCTGAAATATATTTTTTTTATAATTTTTCTCTATATTCTAGTTATATTCTTTGATATCTAAATATTTTTTTTGCTTTTCTTAGTTTCCACATTTTTATTTTCAATTTCATTTTTTCTAAATTTAGTTTCTCTTACTTCTTATAGTCGTGTTTTTACTTTCTAGTTATTTTGCAACAAATTCTAGTCACTTTTATCAATTTATGGTTATTTTCTTCACTACCTGGTTATTTTGTGAATTTTTAATAAGATTTCACTTTTTTAAAGTAAGGTTTCTTTTTTTTCTATTCTTTTCTTTATTTTCTCATTCTTCATTTACTTTATACACATTTTGCTTTCTTTTCTAGTTACTTTCAAATAATTTCTAGTTATTATTTTACATTCTAGTAATTTTACTACATATTCTGTTCTTATTCAGTAATTTTTAGTAATTTTCATTGATATATAGTTATTTTTTCACACTCTAATACTTTATATATATTTATTTAAAATGATCTTTCTACAAGTTCTGTTTATTTTTGACTGTCTGAATATTTTGTTCTACTTTCTAATTATTTTTCTTTAATTTATCTTTAGTCTTTTAATTTGCCGGTATTTTTTTCCTTCTCTTAATGAAATTCTAGTTATTTTTTACTTATTCTAATAGAATTTGCTGTTTACATTTTTTTTCTTCAATTTTTTATGATTTTACTGTTTTTTAGGGTTTTCAATAACTTATAGTGGTTTTCACCATATTATAGTTATTTTCATGACTATTAAGTTTTTTTGAAAATTTATAGTAATTTTTAGTTTTTCAGATGTTTTCTATTTTCTAGTTTTTTTAGTTTCTAATTTTTCTCTAACTTTATAATAATTTTTCGTTTTTTCCTATTTACTTTTAAATAACTCCTAGTATTTTTTTACTTTCCAGTAATTTTTCTAAATCTATACATTAATCGTCTATTCAAATACCATTAAATACATTCTAGAAGTTTATATCAATATCTATTGAATCTTTAATACATTAGCTTTATTTTTTAATGATTTTTCATCACATTCTAACTATTTTTAACACAAATATGTTATTTATATTTTCTAATTATCTTCAATTTTTTCTCTTTTTTTAAACATTTTTATCCCTGTTTTTCCCTTTTATAGTTATATTTAATCAATTTCTACTTATTATTTTACCTTCTAGTAATTTTCTCTTATTTTTACTTATCCGTCTTCAATTAAATTATTTTTACATTCAATAGGGTTTTTTTTCATTCTTTAGTTAGTTTTCAATAAACTCTATTTATTTTCAATAAATCTCCTTCTGGTGTAAGAAATAGATAAATTGTATTCCATTCAATGCAGTAAAGGTAAGAAAGGTAAAAAATGATGAAATGGAATTGATGAAATATAGTTTTGTGCCTGTTATTATTTATTTTCAAAAGTGTTTTTATTTTTTTAAAATATATAAAAATAGTTAGAAAAATTAATACAACTTATTTTCTAATAATTACATTTTTTAATTGTGTATAGTTTTTAATTTTAGAAATTTCTTTCTTAGAGAAAGTATTTTATGTATTTCTGTGGCACTTTCGTTGTTAAAATAGAATTTTTTCAGATTTTTTAACCTTATTTACATATTATTGTCCACTTTACACTTTCATTGTTTTTCAATTGATTTGTGATTGTAGATAAAAATACAAATTTGTGATTTCAAATTTGTTTAAAAATCGGTTTAAAAAAACACAATTTAAAAGAAAAACTTTTGCCAATAATGTGTAAAAGAATTTTCTTGATTTTTTAATAAAAAAATTTCAAATTCGAAAAATTGAAATAATATAAGAAATCACTTTTAGCTACATAACTTTTTATACGAAAATTGGAATTAAAAATCTTCAAAACATATTTCGCTTTAGAAAATAGAAAATATTTTTGAATAGAGCAGAATCAATTTCGAAATTATTCTTTTCTATTTCTGGAACTAAGTATTAGAGGGGAATTCAGGTATTTATTTATTTATTTAATGTACAATGTACGGGTGTAAAGAACCCATTAAAGTAATAATAAGAATTTTAATATACAGTATTTAAAATATAACGAGTAAGAAATAACTTACATAAATATAAAGTAATATAGTAATATATCGACAGCGATTAATGACACCCTTTATTTACAAAAACCAGTAATAATCGATTATGAAATGTTGGATGCAAATAAAATAATATCACGAAGTTTTTGAGTAAACAAACTGATTTTTCCGTCAAAGAAGTCTAGAGAGTCACTATAATAATTGGCCTCAAGACAAAGTCTGTTGAAAAAAGAATTTTTACCAAAGTTAGTTTTATGAAATGTAACATAGAATGGAAGCAAATGCCGAAGTGATCTTTGAGGAGCAGAAAAGTCAATAAGCAATAGAACCTATTTTTTTTTGTATTTAATACAAAACAAATCATTGCAATTTTAGGTAATTGTCAAATAAATAAGTTAATTCTTTTTTTTTCAAGGCTTCTTACCGGGCTATCATTATAACCTTCTGCTAAAAAAATCTATTTTCTTTAATTCTTACTGCAAAGACATTAGCAACAAGATTATTAATTTTTTCTTTTGTTTTTTTCCGTAAAAGTCAATGTTGATGAACAACAATGATGAGTGAGTTTTTAATGCAAGTACAGATTCGTCTTAACATGCACAGGTCATGCTGGCGTTGAAAGGGAGTAACTTATTGCAGCATTGGGAATTGCCAGTTTATTATTAGGGAGATTGTAAGGCATAGAGGGCTAAGATCAAGGGTTGTTGTTAATTCTCCCAACACTTGGTTCCCGAGAGGGAACACGCGGTCTTAAGATTTCCTTCTTGAGGAAGCCACCTTCTCCATCCTTTTCACATCCCCATCCAAACATTTTGAATCCTTGCTGTTAATTAGTACCTACTTTAAATAGCCATCTACCCTACTGTCTTCTTACTATATTGATCTCCTTATCGTACATACATTGTAAACAATTTTCTTTACCAAATCACCACCAGAAATAAAAACTTATTGATGAATTTCTTTATGAATCAGAGATTCGCAAAATCAATTTTGACAATTATGAATCAGTTTAAAAATTTTGTGGTTAGTTGATAAAATACTCTCGTTTCTTTAGGATAGTAACAGGATGAGTGAAAAAATGAATAATTATGAAACAATGCAATTTTGTTGATTCGAAACAATGCAGCTTGTTCATTTGTTGTTAGATAAATCATTCCAGGATGTTTATGTTAGTAGACATCAACGATCTATGAAGTATGAGCGTACCCTGGAGCAAAGGGGTATTTGGCGATGGGAAGATGAAACAGAGATGGTGAGATGCAAGACGGAAGTGAAGGGATGAGAAAGACTCAAGGGTTGCGGAAACGGGAGCGAAACTCTAGTAGCAGGATTCAACCTCTCAACGCGCACCGTTTAGATTTATGGGCATAAATTTCGACCCAATAAGAAGCGAAACTCCAACTATCTCGATGCCAAGGTATGTACTATATAGTTAGGTAATAGCGTGCAAACATTAGACAACACTGGGAAGACGTAAATTTACTCCCTGAAGTAGCTACCATTACTTATCTCACGCGAAAAAAGAGTTTCTAAATACAACATGAACGATAGGTTTTTGCAAAAATCGTTTTCGTATATAGGGTTCATTTTTAGAATCGTGAGAAATATATCAAATTTATATGATAATTCGATTCTGAACAGAAAAAGATTGTGATTTATTATCTTGCATCCAGTGATGGTAAATTAATTAGTAATGTCGATTGAGATAATCATATATTTATATTTTAATTTAAAAAAAATGAAGCATACTTGAAAATACTCTCGTCTAATATGCACTAAAAATATTACTCATACGTGATCATCATTAGTCTCTCACTCGATCAATTCAAAATTGAATAAAAATTAAATAAATAAGAAGATGTCTCATTTTCCCGGATTTCCTTGCTCAGGATGAGCTGAGTTATACTCGAGAGCTCTGAGAATTTGTGGTGGGATGGGAGCAGGTGTTCCATTTGGATCAACTGGAAGATGAGCGCCATGAGGTTGGAAGCCTCCTTCGTTTGCAACGTAAGTCAATTGGATTTGTTGGCCATCAGGAGCCGTGTATGAAGATTGACCAACAACTTCCATTGCTCCATTTCCATTTATCTGACCTTGCTCTCGGGCTGCGATTCCATTTCCAGTCTCGAAGCTCCACTGGAAAGAGCCGTCTGGATTAGGCCCATCTTGGCTCTGACGTATAATTGGAATTGGACTTCCATCCTGAGCCACTACAACTCCCACCAAGGCCACCAGCAACATCATCTGAAAAAAACCAAAAGATATCACAAATTATTTAAATACTTTTTGAAAAACTATTTCCTAACCTCTTTCTTCGACTGTTCAAAATATTCAGTTTTATCTTTCAAAGTTCAAAAAAAGGCACTGGAATACTCGGCC
Source organism: Ganaspis brasiliensis (assembly GCA_037103525.1). Taxonomy (NCBI): domain Eukaryota; kingdom Metazoa; phylum Arthropoda; class Insecta; order Hymenoptera; family Figitidae; genus Ganaspis; species Ganaspis brasiliensis. The sequence continues at coordinate 4,599,348 of JAZKLR010000022.1, read as the reverse complement.
ACTGCAAACATCAAAATTCTAAGTGAATCCTTACTAGACGCATAGAACTTAAGATATATGTTAATCTTGTAGATTCTATTTCTTGGTTTGCCACACATGTATCCAGAGTGTTTTTCTCGAAGTGCAATAGACAAGGCAATAGATACAAAAAAGTAGAGGACCATAAGAGAGTCGCCTTGGAAAATTCCTTTTCTAAACGATATGATGTTAGTCATCACCTGCTGTTTGTCAGATGTTATAACAAACCTTGTTCTTCACTTGAGCATTTTTTTAGAATTTTACGATGTTTGGTTGCACCTCTAAGGATTCAAGGAGCTTGATGATCAGCTCGTGACTCGTGGATTTGAATGCTTTGCGGTAATCAATCCAAGCCATTGACAGGTTACGTCGATAAAATTTCGAATCTTGGGTAACACATCTATCTATTAATAGGTTCTCCCTACAACCTGACAGGCCTTTCTTACATCCTCGTTGTTCACCTACTGCACTCCAGACTGGTTCTATAGATGACAATATTCTTTCCTTAAGGCAGAATTCTAGGTTGCTTGGAATGCTAGGTTCCTTGTAGCAGGTGTTAAGGCAAACAATTGGTCTATAATTTTTTAGATTGGATATATGTCCTGATTTTGGTAGAAGTACCGTTCGTCCTTCCACCAACCACTGCGGTATGAGATGTTCTCCTTAAAAAAAAGGTTGAGAAGATGCGGGCCAAATGTCGGTGAGTTGAAGTAAACTTCTTCGACCATAGATTATTAATCTTATCTGATCCGGGTGCTAAAAAATTCTTAGTTTAGCAACTTAATTTCTCACCTCTTCTGCAGTTATTAGTGAACATGTTTCTGCATAATGGTCAAGTCCCTATCAGATACAGAAGCTACGAAAAAGTGACAAAGATAACTCTTCTTCGTTCACTGAATGCACTAAAAAAATACTCGGTTTAGATTAGACTTTGGTTGACAGGTTATGTAGAAGTTTGACAACTATAATTACGGATTTCCTAAAATGCATGGGTGCGCCACTGTCGATTCTACCTAACCTTAAAATGTCACTAACAGTTTCACGAATATCAAGTATTCAATCAGACAGTCGTATGGGTAAAACACAAAAATGTATGGCAGTTCCCAAATCAGCAATAAAATATGGTCGATCTGCCCATAATTATCGCAGTTCCAGGAAAATATTTTTTTCTGTGTGGAATGTCCCATATATGTTGATCCATTGAATTCTCCGTTTCTACTAATCGAAAAAGCTTTAAAATAGGACCATTTAAAGGCAAATTTTATAAGCTTTCCAATGGTCTATGAAAAATTTCAATTTTCTAATATCTGACAGAGTTATCAAAGTTTTAAGACGTTCATGTTTTTAAACCCATTTTTGTAAGTGGTCCCACAATTTTGTCCGGTAGTGTATTCCCTTATTTTGTACTTTTACCTTTTTTGAATCTCAATAATATTCATTCCTTTCACTCAAAAAAACTAATCACACAAAAATTTGCATTTTAAGTTTTTCGTCTTAATCAGCATTTAAACAATTTTTTTTTAAACTAAACATCTACAAGTTTTCCAAATATAAATAAAAATCTCGCATAAAATTAGTCAAATTGTTGAAAAAAATAACAAATGAGTTCAATTTCACGTTAGACATTTTTGAAGGGCATTTTAGAAATCACGACATTCACATTTTGGAATCACTTGCGTTCAAAAAAATCTTTAATCCAAAACTGGTCCGCGGGTTGATGGAAGTCGGAATTTTTTCACACAACTTACCATTCGTTTCATGACGATTATTTGTCGATTCAATAAAAATAAAAACTGTTTTAAAAAAAAAAAATTGCTTGAAATCTGATAGTTGGAGTAAAACTCGTGGCTGGACTGACTCGTGAAACACTGATGCAAACCTTTCGCTTTATATATCCTCATTCACGAATCTTCAGTAAGTATACACAGTTGGAAATTTTGTGTATTTGTGTAAAAAACGGTCCATGTTAAATTTTTTGTGTCGGAATTTAACATTTTTCGTGTGTTGATCCAACACATTCTTCAACTGTCATTCTATTCTTGAACATAACCTTCAATTTATTAGTAATAACACTGTAATTTACATTTATTTATTTTTTGTTATAAAACATAATTTTCAAATTGAAAATTCATTTTAATTATTGAAAAAATAATTAAATTATTTTTTACCCTTGAAGCTGATGAAACTTAGGTTAAGTTTAAGGTTTAGGTTTTCTCTGTTAAAATTAGTGAGAAACGAATAATTAACAAGTAAAAAATTCTACTTTTTCACTAAATCGCGTTTCACTGAACCAATAGTAGAAATTTAAAATCTATACGGCGGAAATTTATTTTAAATTTTTATAGCCAAATTCGAGGGCAGAAGGTGATTCAAGGACAAAACAACATTCATTTATTTCTATCGTGCTAAGGAAAAAACTAAATAATCAACAATGTTATCATTGTTTCTTACGTTTTTTCTCCCAGCATCTTTTCCTTATTCATGTAAAAACATGAAAAAGCAAAACAAAAGCAGAACAACAATTTTTATTATGAAAAATAACTTTACTTTTAATTATTTTTTAACAGAAATAAAAATAATTTAATTTCTAAATCTGAATTAGGGAAAGACTTGTAACGAAATAATAAAAAGTCCACAAAATGAGTTAGTAAAAATTTCCATTCAAACCTAGTAAAACATTACTAATTTTTTGTAAAAAAAACTACAAACTGATAGTAAAAATTACTAATTCACATTTGTAAGAGTTATTAGTGTAAATTAGTAATTTTTACTATCAATTTGTAGTATTTTTTTTAATAAATTACTTCATTTATTGTTGCTTTTTAACAGAAAGTACAATATTTTACTTAAAAATTAAAGATTGCTAAATGTTCTTAATTCCCCGAATTATCTGACTGTTTTGGAAAATTTACATATGAATATTTTCCTCATGTACTAATTCAAATAGTGAAATTTGACTAAAACTTAGTGAAGATTTCTACTAATTTGAATTAGTGACCGATTTATGAAGTCAGTTTTACGTTCAAAATTTTTCGCTCCTTAGTTTCACATTAATTTTACGTTGAAAATTTTTTTTTTCGTAAAAACGGTATAGAATCCTTGAAAATCAATATTTTTCAATCGCTCAACTCTGTTTCTCTTTAGGAGGCTTCAAAGAAAACTGCTAAAGAGCCTAATTAAACATTTTTTAATACTAACTATTTTTATGGGTCCACCAGGAACACTCAAAACACAAAATTGCAAAAATCCGAAAACGAGCGTGTATTTGAGGACCCATAAAAATATCTAATTTTAAAAAATTGTTAATTAAGCTCTTTAGCGTCATTCTTTGAAGCCTCTTAAAGAGAAACAGAGTCAAGCGATTGAAAAATTTCGATTTTCAACGATTCTATACCATTTTTACGAAAAAGTTTTTTTTTCCATGTAAGTCATTAAAATTCCGACTTTTCGTTTTTCCGACACATTTTTGGACCACCCTGGTGATTAAGTTATACGAGTACTGAAATTAGTGCATGATTTAATAATGAGGAAAGTTTAGATAACATTTAGGTGTCTTCAGGAAGACTAAACTAATGGCATATTCAGCACGAATGTCGCATAGATTAGGGGTCGGCTGGAAAACAGTGACCGATAAATTGTGCCACGAGTGTCTCTTACTTGTAATTAAACGCACAATTTAAACAGGCCGTAAATGTCGACATTCTCGAAGCAGAGCCTCTTTGGTTCGTTGAATCTAGAACTGCCTCTTACTCGAAACTTTTTAAAAATATTTTCACAATTTTTAGTTTTAACACTTTAATCCATTGAATTCTATTTAGTTCCTATAAATGAAACTAAGGAATATAATTTCTAGAGATTAAATAATTTAAACGTAAAAATTAATTATTTTTGGGAAAATAATGTCGTTCCGTCATTAAAAACGAAAAATTAAATGAGAGTATGTATTTTCCATGATTTTTAAATTGGATGAGTAACAAGGATTTACTGTACGTCGTTTCTTTAATTATACACAGTAATCGAATTGATGCGACACGTATATATCGAACATCTGCGATCCATTGTGATGGATAAATCACCTTGGGACCATCCCCGATCGCCTCTCCCCTGTCGCCTTGCATATAGACACTTACTAATGAGCCAACCCCATTTAATTAACCGTATAGGTGTACGGAGGGCACCATGTGCAACTGTCAGCCTATTTCTTGCAAACAACCATGTCACACATGATATTCATAATAATAGTCTTAATCAAGATAGAGAGCATTTTAATTACTATTTCCGTAAAAAATAGTTTAGAAAGTGAAAAAAAAAACAACTTTCCGTCTCATTCAATTAATTGAATGTTTAACAAATTAGATGAAAGAAAAGTTTTAATTTGAAGTAGTTATCTCTGTAAATCTGAATTAGTGGTTTTCTACTAATGAATTAGCGAAAAGTGAGCTACTAATAAAATAGTAAGAATTTTACTAATTTTTAGTAGAAAACTACTAATCTTGTAGTAGAAAACTACTAATTAAATTAGTAAAAAAATCTACTTTTTGAAAAGTAAAGTTTGACTATTTCAATTAGTAGTTTTCTACTAAGAATTAGTAATTTTCTACTAAGAACTAGTAGTTTTCTACTAAGAATTAGTAGTTTTCTACTATATGAATTAGAGAAAAATGAGCCATGAATTTGACTAATTCATAGTAGAAAACTACTAATTCAGATTTAGAGAGTATACTCTTATTTAAGATTATTATTTTACTTATTATTATTAATTTAAGATTATTAAATTTACTAGCAAAATGAAACGCGATTAGTTTTTCATACATTTTAGAAATTATAAAATACAAAATTATAAATATAACAAATCGGTAAATAATATTTATCTAATAAGAAGAAGTAAATATTTTAAATATAATATTTAAAAAGCAATTAATATAAATAAAATAAATATTTATTTAGGACAAAATTTATAATATTTTAGAATTAAAAAGAATTGCAAATTTTGCAAATTAATTGAAAAAAAATAATGAAATCAATTAAGAATTTGGGAAAGTAATTTAAACAATCATAAACATGTTTTAAACATAAAGAAAATAATTTGAATTTGAGAAAAATACTTGAGAATTTTAAAAGTAAATTAAAACAAAATTGAATAATGAAAAATTAGAGAAAATAATTGAAAATTGAAAAAACATTATTAAAAATTGAGATAAATAAATTAAAATTAAAAAAAAAATTAAAATTTGAGAAAATAATTAAACAAATTACATAAAATATTGTAAATAAAGGAAAGTTAAACAAAATTTCAGAAAAATACTTAAAACTTTCAGAAGTTCATTGAAATAAAAGAAAATAATTAAAAATTAGAGAAATTAAATGAAAAAACATAAACATAATTTAAAATCGAAACAGAACAAGTTTTAATTAGAGAGAAATAAGTAAAAACTTTTTGGCAATTATGAAAAAGAACGAGAAAAAAAATGAAAGTAATTGAAAATTGAAGAAAATAATATAAAAAATAATATAAATAATGACATTTAAGTGTGATAATTGAAAAACTAACAGAATTTTTTTAAATAAAGAAAAAATAATTAAAATTTGAAAAAATACATGAAGATCTTAGAAATCAATTAAAAAAAAGAAAATAACTAAAAATTGGAAAAAAGAATTAAAAAAATAAGCTAAAAGTAATTGAAATTTACGATTATTAATAAAAAAAAAAATTAAAATTATGAAAACAAATGAAAATAATTAAAAATTAAAGAAAACAATTGAAATTTTAGAAAAATTCTTAAAAATCTTAGAAAATAATTTTAGAAAAAGAGAGTAACTAAAAATTGGAGAAAAAACTGGAAGAATGCAAAAGTAATTGCAATAATTAATAAAATTGTTTGGAAATTATGAAATCAAATAAAAATAATTAAAAATTGAAGAGAATAATAGAGATTTGAGAAAAACACTTTAAACTTTTAGAAATTAATTTTATAAAATGAGAAAAACTAAAAATTGGAGAAAAGTCTGGAAGAAAGCTAAAAATAATTTAAATTTACGATAATAATTAAAAAAAAAAAATTGGAAATTCTAATAACAAATTAAAATAATTATAAATTAAAGAAAATATTTAAATTTTCAGAAAAATACTTAAAAATCTTAGAAAATAATTCTAGAAAATGAGAATAATAATTAACAATCGAGAAAAATAATTGTAAAATGATAAAATTAATTCAAAATTTAAAAAAAAATAATTGAAATATGCTGAAAATAATTTAAGATTGAGTAAGAAAATTGAATTATGATGAAAATAATTTAAATATGAAAAATTGAAAACATTCAATAAAATTTGAGAGAAATAACTGAAAAAATCATAAAATATATGTATGTTAATAATAATAATAGTTATAAAATTACTTAAAACTGTTTAATTAAAGAGAATAATTAAAAAATCGCAGAAATAACGAAAATTGATGAAAATAATTGCAATATCGGATAAATAATTCAAATTTTCAAAAGTAATGCCAAAATAATTAATATAATTATAAATTGATGAAAATCAAGAAAAATTGCAGAATTTATTTTTAAGCAAAAGAAAATAATTAAAAAATGATTATATAATGGAAAATTGATGATAATAATCTAAATTTGAGATAATAACTGAAAATTTAGGAAATTAATTGCATGTGTATTATGTTTTAAACTTCTTCAAAAACCATAATAAATTTTTAAAGCACTTTTCAAAACTTTTTTTTTACATAATTGACAATTAAAACCAGCACAACTCGACACTAACAAAAAAGGTTACCTTATTCTTTCAATTCTAATTTCAAAATATTTCCTGATAGTCAAAATAAATAAAATAACAGGGACTAACTACACTTCATTTTTTAAAACATGGACAGAAAAAGATGAATAAATATAAATACTAACTAACTTTAGGAGTTTACGGAGATTATTATTATTTAATAGATTTTTCACAAATATTTGTGAATTATTCTTGGCGCCAATTTGAGAATAAAATAATTTTCTTTTTAGGATATAATACTTTTAAAATAAGAACCATATTCTTAATTCGTAAGAAAATATTTTTAATTTAAGAATATGCTTCTTATTTTAAGAATATTGTATCCTTAATAGAAGAATATTTTATTCTGTAGAACATAATTTTTTTAAAGTTTGAAATTGCACAGCCCAACAAAAAAAAAAGTTTTTTTGTCCGAGACACTACACTAGTTTATTCCTAAGTATTTTTTTCCGCTGAATCAGAATCTGAATTCAGAGGAACCAGATTGGCTAACAGTTTTGAAATAATCTAAAAAAAATTTTAAAAACACAAATCAAAACTAGAAACATTTTTTCTTTTTTTTGAAGATCCTACGTTCATGTTTTCCTACATATTTTTCTCCGCTGAATCCGAATCCAAAGTCAAAATAACCAGATTCGCTAAATTTTTTTAAATAATCTCTAAAAATTGCTCAAAATCCCGAAAAAACCCAAAAAAAAATTTTTTTGTCCAGGACAATATGCTAGTGTACTCCTACGTATTTTTCACCGCTGAATCTGAATCCGCAATCAAAATGATCAGATTATCTAAAATTTTTCAGATAATCACAGAAAAGCGATTTTTTCGTGTTTTTTAGTAGTTTTTTAAGATTATCTCAAAAAATTGATCTAATATGGTTATTTTGTCTTCGGATTCGGATTCAGATCAGAAAAATACGTAGGAATACATTACCATATTGTCCCGGACAAAAAAATTTTTTTTTTTGGGTTTTTCCGGGATTTTGAGCAATTATTTTTAGAGATTATTTAAAAAAATGTAGCCAATTTGGTTATTTTGACTTCGGATTCGGATTCAGCGAAGAAAAATAGGTAAAAATACACAAGTATAACATCCCTGAAAAAAAAATATTTTTTTGGGTTTTGATTTGTGTTTTTAAAGTTTTTTTGAGATTAGGATCTCAAAAATTTCAGTCAATTTGGTTATTCTGATTTCGGATTCGGATTCATCGAAGAAAAATACGTAGGAATACACTAATTTAGTGTCTCGGAAAAAAAATTTTTTGTGGGGCTTTATCAATCTGAAATTGTCTCTTTTTCATCCTTTTTCCCTAAATTGTAAAGCGCTTTTATAAAAATTATAATTAATTTTCTTTCCAAGTAATTCGTTAATTAAATAATTAGCTGCTAATTAAATTATCATTTAATGTGGGATTTTAGGGAGTACAGCAATTTTAGAAATGTTCAAATAAATAATTAATTGATCATAACCTACATAACCTTGCCTTTTACTAAAAATGGAAAAATCAATTATTATATTTTAGACTGTTAATTAAATCTAGTGTGTGGATTGTAATACGCCAATTTATATATAGATAAATATTATATATTACAATAAATTTAAATAAGCTTAGTTGATTTGTTTAAACAAATTTAACAAGAATCAAAAAATTGTCGTTTTTGTTTCAGATTTCAATTATCTGAAAAAAATTTATTTTTTTATTTATTATTATTCAAAAATAATAATAAAGTGTAAAATAATTAATAAAATCATATTAATAAAATCATAAGTACAACAATCGGGGACAAAGTAGTTAGGAAATTAAAAAGATATTTTTGAAAAATAAATTTTAAGGTTAAAAAACAATATATACTGGAGTGAGAATTTTAGCCCCGTTTCAGTAACGATAATAATTTCATTGAGAAAAATTACTAATTTTAGGTGGATTATTGGCTATTTATATAATATAGTACTCAAAATAATTTTATATTATAATTATGAATATTATAAAATATAAATATATGTATAAAAAGAAAATTTAGATTCAAAATAAATATATCAATAATTATAAAAAAAAATGTATGAGATAATACAAATATTAACACATTTCACCGATATTATTCAATAATACATTTATATCTTCGGTTATGGAGGATCAAACCTTTTTTAATTTGACAATTAGGGTTAAAAAATCGAAAATTAAGCATGTAATTGGACGTTCAGGTCTTATTAATATTTAAAAATGTGGCGTCCATGGCGCCGTGGCTTAGTTGGTTAAAGCGCCTGTCTAGTAAACAGGAGATCGAGGGTTCGAATCCCTCCGGGGCCTTGTTGACAGAGTTCTTCTCTGGCACCAAATTTTTTTTTTTTTTAATGAAAATAACAATATCTTTCTAAATTTGATTAATCCTTGAATTCTGGTAATTTTTAAAAAACATTTTGTTAATAAAATTCTATTTTTAGTATTACATTATATAGTTAAATAATCGCAAAAACACTTATACATTAAAAATCATGATGCTGTATACAAATTTAACGGTTAGAAATTAGTTTAGCCAATTTCAACACCTTTGAAACAATTTTATTTTAAAATATTATGTAAGCATTGCGTAAAAAATGTAGTTATATAATTATAAAATACAAAGTTATACAATTAACGTGTTTAGATACAAATAAAAAAGAAATTGCAATAGTAAAAATAATTTGTGTTCTTATGTCCTCAAATTAATAACAATTTTTCAATATTTTTTTTGAGAAATCTTTAAAAAAAAATGAATGCGAAATTTCACAAATATACATTTTACTTTTTAATAAAATTACAATTATAATTATAATTCTTGAATTAATTTCAATATTATTGATACAAAATCAAAATACATTTAATTGTTTAATTTTACAACTAAAAATAATAATTTTCATATTTCAAATAAATCGCATCTCGAGAGTCGAGATATTGATTTACAACTCGAAGCGAGATCAGCTGGCACTGCGCGACTCACTTCATTGTTGTAGTTTCATGTTGTGAGTGATTGCCGCGGCAAGTTACATTTTATCAATTTTATTTAAGTTTATTACTGTAAATTGTGTAAAAATGAGTTCATGTACTGATTTGTTACGTTTAAATGAAAAGAGACTATTTAAAGAATTGAAGGAAAGTCTTCCGAAAGGTGCAAAGGAGTCAAGAAATATTATTGAAATTCAAGAGGATATTCTCTATGTTTGGGATGCCGACAAATGTTGTATTTTAAAATTAGATGTTGCTGCAACTCGTGGAAAAAATGATGAAGATATTCCTCATCAGGTAAGTCGTATTTTCTATTATCGCTTTTTATAAAATGTATAACCTGTTTTGGATTTTAAATACTTTTGTTTATCTTTTGTCACATAACCTCATTTCTTGAAAATGCAGAAATTCGATGTATTTACGTTTATTAGTGCAATTTTCTTTCTAAATTAAGAACGAAGGAAGTTTTATTAAATTAATTATCACAATTTAAAGTTTTAGATTATAATGTAAATGTATTTTTTTTCGTGTAATATCAAACCTAACCTCTGTTCAAAGATATTGCATAATTTTAGCAATATTTGACTTTGCTTATGCAATTTTAATTTGTGAAAATTTATAAAGTGCCTTTTAGTTAGCTTTTTATTATAAAATCAGTTAAATAAGAATTTTTTAAACTTTAATTATTAAATTTGAAGTAGCAATTTTAATTTTACAGAAATCCTAAATAATAAAACAATTTTTGAAGTATATAATTAATCATTTATTAACTTTATAATTGTTCTCTTTTCTGAATTTGAAACAATAAATTACTTATTTATTATTTATTTATTATTAAATCATTACTAAATCTTTGAAAATTATAATTTAAGAAAAAAGGTTATAACACTTGACGTTCATTTTTGTGGAACTATGAATTTTTGAACGTTAAACTGTCAAATGTTAAGTTGACTTTGTATTTTTTAAAAATTTGTTTTTTACTTTTAATAAAAAAACAATGTAAGTTTTAAAAATCCTGAAATGAATAATTTAGACATTTTAAAAATTTGAATCTCATTTACTTTTATTAATTTTTTATTTACTATTTCATAGATTAATGAATTATAATTATTTGATAAATTAAGATTTATTTCATGAATTAATTTGGATAAAGATTCTATTAAAATATTTATTCTTTTAGTTCAAAATGATCAATTTTTTAGGAGATTAGAAAAAAACATTTGATAATAAACAGTAATAATAATAATAGTAATAATAATAAATAAAGTGGTTTTCTAGTTTATTTTGTGTAAAAAATTATTTTTTAATATCAAATTTTAAAATTAAATTATATAAATTTAGAGACTTTAAAGATGTTCAACGCATAGACATAATTTCAAACCAGAAAATATTTTTAACATAAAATAAACATATTAAAATTGATTTCACTCAATTTTGAAAGACCTAGTTGTAGATTTTTAAAAAATATAGGTAGATGTAAAATTTGCTATGAAATCGTAATTAATTAACATTTTGTGTCTTTTCTTCAAATTTTGTGAACAATTGTAATTTTCATCCAATTTTGACAAATAATAGTTCATTTTGATCTTTAAAATATTCTCTACATATTTGTTAGTTGGATTAAGTCAATAATATTCAGATAAGAAATTATTAAACAAATTAAATTTTTCTATTTTATATTTTTTAAACAAAAAATATTTTAACAAAATCCAACGAACAGACTTATAGAGTTTAAAAGATAAAAATGAACTATTATTTGTCAAAATTAGATGAAAGTAACAATTGTTCACAAACTTTAAAGAAAAAACACAAAATTTTAAATAATTATTATTTCATAACAAATTTGGCATCAAACTAATTTCTTTTGAAAAATGTACAACTGGATCTTTCAAAATTGGATAAAATCAATTTTAATTATATTTTTATTTTATATGAAAAATCATTTTCTAGTTTGAGATTATGTCTATGGGTTAAACATTCTTAAGTGAAATGATAAGTTTGATTTTTGAATTTGTCTAGATAAGAAATAACAAGTGGTCAAAAAAATAACAAGGATAAAAAAAAGAAACTTAATTTTGTAACAAGTTTACTATCAAAATCTTTAGAATAACCAATAGAATTCTAGATATTTTGAAAAAGCTCCAAAAATTCATCCTTTTGAACAAAAAACAGAAATTGTAAAAAATTTGTTTGATAGAGTGATTAAACTTTCTTTCCTTGAGTTTTGGGGAAAAAATTTTAATTTAGTAGAAAAACGTATAGTTATTTGTCCGATAAAATTTTTATGTAGAAGACAATTTAAAAAAGAGAAAATTAATGGAAACGTCGTATAGATATTGAGAAAGAAAGTAGCAATGCGATAAATTTAAAAACTGATGTGTTTAACTTTAAAAAAATCTCTGAAATGTTTAATTAAAATAATAAAAAATTACTTGACGATTACTAATATAAAAAGTATTAAAATGTAAAATTTTATATTTTTCCATATAAAGATAAATGAACAATATATAACTTTAATAACTGGAAAACTTTTTCAATCAAATTTGTCTAAATTTAAAAATTTTAATTTCGCGGAAAAGTGGTGTTCGTACAGTCCTTTTGTTCAGATGTGAATTCTACTTTATTACCTATATGATCTGTTCCGTAGCATGACATGATGATTTATTATGTACACGTGGTTTTAAATTTAAAACATTAATTATGCAAAACCTAGTGTTTTACTAACATGTCCTTTTTTGGCTTTGTTAGGTAAATTTAATTTCAATTTGTAATCATTAAAATTTAAAATTTTGAGGCAATTAGATTAACATTTTTTTTTATCAATTTATAATTTTAGATGATTGAAGAGGACCCGAGCTATCGATTTAATTATTTTATATAAAATTATTTGTAATTTTTTCTATTAATGTTAAAATATGATTTTAAAGTATAGGAGGTTCAGAAAAATGTCGCTTTTTTACCTATCAAAAAATATTTTCAAAAATATAGAATAAATTTAAAAAAAATTATTTTTTATTTTTCTACTTAACAAGTAAACAAATGATGATTTGTGTTTCTATAGAATTATTGAGTTTATCATTCTAAAATGGATAAATCACTTAATGATATAAAATAATAGATACAATATGGTTTCAAAGTCCGACTGTCAAATAACGTAATTTTGTGATTTTTAATCGTTATTTGTGAGAAAATGGAATTAATAAAATAAGTTTTAACTTACCTAATATAAAGCAAGTGAATTTAACTTTCAAATTTTCTTAGCACTTTTTAAATGTTTACTTTAAGTTATGAGAAATAAAAAATTGAAAACACGATTTTTTTTATTTTTGTGAATTTTTCGACCTAATATCTTGGTTTATGAAAAATAAAAAAATTTGATATCTTTAAAATATTTAAATGACGATTAAATCTACTTACAATATAATTTCATGTTGGTCCTGAATTTAGTTTTGTAAATAGTAAAGTTTAAAAATTGAAATACAATTTTAGGTTAAAACAATACTTATTTATAAGTAGAAGGTGGTTTCTTATCATTTTAACTTAAAAATGTATTACAATTTCTAAACTTTGTTTCAAAACCTAATTCAGGAACAACTTGAAGATTTTTATGTGAGTACATTTAGGCTTGATTTGAATATTTTAAAGGAATCAAATTTTTATACTTTTCGTAAAGAAAGATATTAGGTCGTAAATTTCACAAAAATAAAAAAGATTCGTGTTTTGAATTTAATAATTCTCATAATTTAAAGTAAAAATGTAAAAAGTGCTAAGAAAATTTAAAAGTTACATTCCCTTGCTTCTTATTGGGTAAGATAAAACTTTTGTTATTAATTCCATTTTCTTAAAAATAACGTTTGAAAATCGCAAACATAGATTATATGATAATCGGACTTTGAAGCCATATTTTATCTATTATTTTATATCTGTAAGTGATTTATACATTTAAGAATAATAAATTCAATATTTATAAACATCATTTTCATTTCATACTCTAGAAACCATATACAGAATCAATTCTAAAAGTTTAAAATTTTTCCAAAATTGGTCCGGAACGACTAAAGCTTGAAATAAAACACCGTCCAAAAAAATTATCACTGTTTTTCCACCCAAGAAAAAATTTAGCATTTTCGTAAAGTAGGGTTAAAAAAAAGTACCCATATTTAACCATTTTTCTAGATCAATTCGTTTACGGTTTTACGGGTAGATTAACCTATAAATTGAAAGTAATTAATAACTTACCTTACAATTTTTAAATTTTTATGAAATTTTGTATCCAAGGACTTTTCGGATCGCTGATTACGAATCTGAAATCAGTTTTTAAAAATTCAAGGTGGCGGATCCAATATGACGGACGAATTTTAAAAAAGTATTCAATTTTTATGAAACTTGATATTTAAGAGTTTTTGGGGACTCTAATTAAGAATCTGAATCTTTGAGTGCATAATTAACAGGGTGTCTACTAACCGGGAAAACCGGGAAATAATCGGGAATTTAAATTGACCGGAAAAAACCGGGAATTTTCCGTCAAACCGGTAATTTTTTTTCTGTGATAAAAAATTCTTTTCAATTTTCAATTATTTTCTTCAATTATCAATTATTTTCTACAATTCTCAATTATTTTCTTTCATTTGGAATTATTATCATTAATTTAAAATTATTTCTTCATTTCTCAATTATTTTCTTCGATTTTCTACTATTTTCTTCAATTGCTAATTATTTTCTTTAATTTTCAATTATTTTCATCAATTTCTAATTAATTTATTTAAGTCTGAAATATTTTCTACGTTTTTAAATTATTTTAATCAATTTTTAATTATATTCGTCAACTACAAATTATTTTTTTTGAATTGACAATTATTTGATTCAGTTTTTAAATATTTTCTTCAATTTTTAATTATTTTCATCAATTTTTAATTATTTTCTTCAGATCTCAACTATTTCCTTCAATTTTTAATTATTTAATTTAATATTCAATAATTCTCGACTTTTTTTAACTATTTTTTTCAATTATCATTTATTTATTTCACATCTCAATAACTCCTCCATTTTTCAATTATTTTCTTCTATAATTAATAATTCTCGGCTTTTTTCAATATTTTTTTTCAAATATCAATAATGTTTTTGAAACTTGAATTCAATTCATCAATTATTATTCAACAATTTTCATAAAATCACATTTTCTTCAATTTCAAATTATATTTTACAATTTTTAATTAATTTCTTCAAATTACAATTACATTCTTCATTTTTTATTGTTTTTTTTTCAAATTCTATAATTCTTGGGTTGTTCAATTTCTTTTTTCTTCAATTATCACTTATTTTCTTCTACTTTCAATCCCATTGTTCAATTCTTGAATTATTTTCTTTAATTCTCAATTATAAATTTCGACATTCAATTCCATTCTTTAATTTTTGAATTTTTTTTTTAATATTCAATACCTCTAGGCTTTTTACAATTATTTTTTTTAAATTCTTAATTATTTTCTTCAAATTCAAATTTTTTTCTTAAATTTCAATTATTTTCTTCAATTTCCAATTATTTTTGCATATTTCTTTCAGTTTCTCAATTTCTTCTCAATTTTCTTCAATATTTAACAATTCTCAGCTTTTTTAAATTATGTTTTTCATTCAATTTTTATTTATATTGAGAATTTTTAAACTATTTTCATCAATTCGCAATTATTTCCGTCGATTTCTAAATTTTTCTGCTGTTTCCAAATATTGTATTTAATTTTTAAGTACTTTCTTCAATTTTTAATTATTTTCTTCAATTTTCAATTATTTTCTTTAATTTTTAATTATTTTGTTCAATTTTCAATTGTTTGTTTCAATATTCAGTAATCTCGACTTTTTTCAATTATTTTTTTTTCAATTATCAGTTATTTGTTTCATGTTTCAAAACCTTCTTCAATTTTCAATAATTTTCTTCTATTTTCAATTTAATTGTTCAATTGTTCAATTATTTTTTTCAATTATGAATTAATTTCTTTAAATAACAATTTTATTCTTCAATTTTTAATGTTTTCTTCAATATTAAATAATTCCTGTCATTTTCCATTTTTTTTTTTTAATTATAAATTAGTTTATTCTTTTTTCATTCCAATTGTTCAGTACTTTTTTTTAATTCTCAATTATTCGCAATTATTTCCGTCGATTTCTAAATTTTTCTGCTGTTTCCAAATATTGTATTTAATTTTTAAGTACTTTCTTCAATTTTTAATTATTTTCTTTAATTTTCAATTATTTTCTTTAATTTTTAATTATTTTGTTCAATTTTCAATTGTTTCTTTCAATATTCAGTAATCTCGACTTTTTTCAATTATATTTTTTTTTCAATTATCAGTTATTTATTTCATGTTTCAAAACCTTCTTCAATTTTCAATAATTTTCTTCTATTTTCAATTTAATTGTTCAATTGTTCAATTATTTTTTTCAATTATGAATTAATTTCTTTAAATAACAATTTTATTCTTCAATTTTTAATGTTTTCTTCAATATTAAATAATTCCTGTCATTTTCCATTTTTTTTTAATTATAAATTAGTTTCTTCTTTTTTCAGTCCAATTGTTCAGTAATTTTGTTTAATTCTCAATTATTCGCAATTATTTCCGTCGGTTTCTAAATTTTTCTGCTGTTTCCAAATATTGTATTTAATTTTTAAGTACTTTCTTCAATTTTTAATTATTTTCTTTAATTTTCAATTATTTTCTTTAATTTTTAATCATCTTGTTCAATTTTCAATTGTTTGTTTCAATATTCAGTAATCTCGTCTTTTTTTAATTATTTTTTTTTTCAATTATCAGTTATTTATTTCATGTTTCAAAACCTCCTTCAATTTTCAATAATTTTCTTCTATTTTCAATTTAATTGTTCAATTGTTGAATTATTTTTTTCAATTCACAATTAATTTCTTTAAATAACAATTCTATTCTTCAATTTTTAATGTTTGTTCAATATTAAATAATTCCTGACATTTTCCATTTTTTTTTTAATTATAAATTATTTTCTTCTTTTTTCAGTCCAATTGTTCAGTAATTTTCTTTAATTCTCAATTATTGTATTCCAATTTCAATTTTATTTCTCGATTTTCAATTGTTTTTTTTTTAATATTCAATAATTCTGTGTTTTTCTGTTTTCAATTTGATTATTTAATTTCCAATATATTTCTTTAATTTTGAATTATAAACTTAAATTTTAAATTATTTTTTTGGATTTTCTATCTAGTTAACCAATTTTCAATTATATTCTTTGAATTTAATAACCATTGTTCAATTTTTTCAATTATTGTTCAATTGTAGATTAATATTTACTTTTTTTTTTAATTTTGTTTCTAATTGTCAAATATCTTTGTCATTGTTCAATTATTTCTTTCCATTATTAATTATTTCTTTTCATTATTAATTGTTTATTTTAATTCTTAATTATTATTTTTTGTAAAGTTAATATTTAATTCTTCAATTCTCAATTATTTTCTTTGAATTTCAATTATTTGCTTCAATTATCAACTGTTATGTTCAATTTTTGTAGCCATTTGTAGGTCTATTTATACTTAAAATATATTTTAAGTTAACAAGAGAAAAAACCGGGAAAAAAATACAACAAATGATTTCGATAAAAATATTTTTTTGATAAAGTTGACTACTTCTTGCGACTTTTTTTTTCGTCTTATAGTCTATTCGAGCCCTGAGAGTTTAATTAAAATAAAATGGATATTTTCTCCAGAAAATTCCTGAGGATTTTGATTTATATACCTATAATATACTGGATGTATCATTGAGTCGTTAGAATAACAGAAATTACAAAAGAAACCCAAATAAAAGTTTTCAACTAAAGCGCGTACATTAATAGCAGTAAAATCTCACTTTAAAAAATTCATATGCATTCCCCATACTCAATTCCTTGAAATCGGACCTTCCCTCTGTTTTTTCTGGATATGGTTTAATCGGTGTGGCGATGGGTATCTGGGTCGGTCAGGGGGAGAAAATAGAGTTGAGTGAAGAGTAGAAGAGTGGGGGGGGGGGTGTGGGTGGGGAGCACTTGGAAAATGATTACGTGTTAAATGAAAGGGAAGCGGCGCGGCGGTCCTGCGGAATCGCGAATGGTTTACGGAACGAACGTTTCGTCCACTTCTCGGTGGTAGTATGGAGAAGCAGTGCTTTTATTTAATTTCAATGGCACAGCGGGATCAGTGGGTACATTAATGCCTGGCCGCACTCGCGCACTCAGAGAAAGAGCGAGTGCGAATGCGAATACGAGTGCGAGGGGATAATTTATAGGAAATGGGTTGTTCGACTCCGCTCCGGAGTAATTTAATTAAAATAAATGTCCGCACGTACCCGCGGACCACACTGGCGAATAAAATGCAAATTCAGACCCTTGCGCGTTACCTACATCCCTATAGATATACATCCGCTTTCTAGGGAAGGTGTATAGAATAGGATACGCTCAGCCACGATTGTAGATCCATTCATCCGTTGATTCGATAAGGGAGGATTTCAAGGGTGCCTCATTTTTAACTTCTACTACTTTTACCTCTCGTTTACCTCTATGCTCTGACTTCATCTAGATTGAATTTAAAATCCTCTCTATTCCAATTTAAGTGCCTCAAAAATCCTCCCTTCCAAAGCGCTGTTGATTTACTGTTATAACTCGATCATTTTTACTGCCAGATGGAAATGATCGGTAGAACAATTCTCATCAGTTTCTTCCATTTCCTTAGCTGTGGCTAATCTTGACATCGATACTTATCCAGATAAATTAAACAGGCAAAAGAAACAGTGGATGGAAGGTCCAGTAGCGTGCGAGGCGACTATAATATCAGTCGTAAATAATAAAAGTTAGCGAGGTTCCTCTCGCGCTGCGGGACTTTAAACCGGAAGATAGGTGTCGCAGGGCACGTAGGGGGTCTGCAGGGGTTGGGGAAGCTGGAGACAAAGACGCGCCATTGTCAACCGCTCCGCCATCGGAACCACCATCCGCCGCGGGAAACTTTGAATCATTTTTATTGCATAGAGTTATCTTTGTTACCAACGGTACGAACGTCTAAACGCGTCCTCTCCCCCTGTCTCGTTCGCCTTCTCTCTCCACTTCTCCACTGCGTTTATTGTCAACTTCGCTCTTCCTCCTTCCCACTTGTTCTCCATCACCTCTCTCCCTGTTAGATAATACGAACTGGAAAGCATTCACACTGCTTTGACTGCCCAAATGGAATAAGTTCTTTAATTCGTGAATTTACCGACGTCCTAGCAGCCAGCAAACCTCCAGGTTATCACCAAGATTCCGGTCCACGTTGTCCACCAAGAATGATTATCTCCAACCTCGCGACTTCATGAGAATCTAGGAATTTTTCCAAGTTTGTCTGATTCAGACGGACAAAAAGTAAAAACACGAGAGATCACTTATCTCTCATCTTTATTCGTATTTCAAGTTTCATTTAAGGAGACTTCTTTAATTTGAATTTTTACATGACTGATTAATCTATTTTAGATTAGGAAATTCTATCTGAATGACCTGGGGTGGAAAGGAGGGATTAGAACAGATGTGATTATTATTATTTATTTATACACGGACTAGTAATAATCCTTAAGTACATATCCTACGTAAGAAACGAATATTGAAGGTAAGCGTTAAAAGTTAACGGAAAAGGAAACTCTTATATCGGCTTCCTTGATAAGAGAGAGAAGGTAAGCGTTACGATTTAACGGAAAAAGAAACTCTCACCTTATTAAAATCTCTTTAAATTTTAATTTCTCTCTCTCTCTCTCTGAAATTTTACCTCATTATACAAATATTCTTCAAATTTAAATTTTATTTATAAATACAAACATTAAACTATTTGCTAAGTCCATCATTGTTCGAGCGAACCCTTGCATAATGAGAGTTAATAGTTTTAGGAAGAGACAAAATCTTCGAGCTATAACAAAACGAGAGATAAATACATTTAGTGCGTTGTATTGAAAGTTATTAACAAATAGAACGGAAATATGTATAACGTGAAAATGAAATGTGTTAAATGTGAAAGTGTATAGTGTCTATTATTGTTTTTTGTTTATTAAGAGTTTGTATTAAATAGTTTTAAATACGTGTTTATATTGTTACATGTGAATAAGGGAGCGTTCACAAATGACGTCACGCATTTTTTTCAACTTTTTGACCCCCCCCCCCCCCCCTCCTGTCACGTTCTGTCACGTGAGAGTAAACACGTACCCCTAAAAGGACGTCACGTTTCTTGCCCCCCCCCCCCCTATTTTTATGATAATTTTATTTTCAACGTTAATAACAAAAAATTCAAAATTAATAATTTTCAATTGGTTTTATTATTCTAAATTTGCAGTTATTTGGGTTTATTACTGATATTTGGTTAATAAATAGATTATACACTGTGATTAAAAAATTTTCTTATTTTTTGCACAACAAATACATTAAGGACTGTTTCAAATCATATACCTCGAACTTTAAGTATTAAATAATTCATATTAAACATAAAAATAACATTTCGTGACGTCACGTTTAGGACGACCCCCCTTCCCCCAAGTCACGTTTTGTCACGTTTGATCAAGACTCCCCCCTCCCCTCTATAGCGTGACGTCATATGTGAACGCTCCCTAAGTGAACGAAAAGTGTTTAGTAAATAAATAAGTATTCAATAATAAAAGACAATAATAGTGTTATGAAGTGCTCAAAGTGTCTGAGGTAAAGAGATGAGATAAACATGAGACAATAAGAGACATGAAGTAAAGATATAAGACAATAACATGAGACAATGAGATGAGATAAACAGATGAAATACAGAAACAAAAAAACATTAAGAGTTGAAATAAAGAGATGCTTTGATGACATAGGATAAAGAGGTGAATTAATTTAAAGTATTATTGACACATATATGTATGCGGAGTTAGATCGTGAGACGTAGATAATTTTTATAGGAATTTTGAAAAACTATATGGTCCTCTTATTTTATTGTTTAAAATATATTTTACAAGACCTGATTTATCAAATTTACAGATAATAATTTAATGTAGATGTCATTAACTGGTTCAATTTCACCCAGTCGATTTTATCTCTCCCGAAAATGATGCATTTTTAAAACTTTTTTTTCAATTTAGAAAAAATTGAAAACAGTTTCACGTGCGAATGTACAAAGGTCAATATTAAAGTAATATTTTATAAGAATTGGAATTTAGAAGGTAATTTATTGTTGTCCATTGTTCATAATAAGAAGAAAATTTTTCTACCCGAAGGAACAAAATTGTGTAGGTATGAAGCACTAACACATCAAATAAAACCCAACAAGTTATTTATTGGCGACGTTTCGTCCACAATTCGTAGACATTTTCAGACTGTAATTAGTAAAAAAATTTAAACACGAACCAACACAGAATATAGACATTAAGAAAAAATTTTTACCTGATACGAAATTTGTTAAAAATTTTGAAACATCATAGAATGTGATTTGTCAAAAGCTTGTTAGCCCTAGGTTAGAGACAAACTAAATGAAATGTGCGATAGTGACGATTACAAGCTTAAACGACGAGTACAAATGTATAGAATGGCATTGAAAAATCAAAACAAATTTACTAAACTAGAATAAAATAAAAAAGTAAAGTTGAGAAAAAATTAAGAAATTTGAAAAATTTTGTTGTAGAAGATGTTTGGAAGTTTTGCTTAAACCATCGAAATTTTCTTTGATATTTATGCTATTCGGGTCACTATTAATAAAAATCATTTATAAAATAACACGTTTTCTCCAATCACATTCGTAGTCTTCAATTTTAGTATTTTTATAATCGAATTTATAATTATTGTTAGTACAATGAAAATTGAAAACAAAATTTGGATTTTTTATTATTATGGCCCCTCTAGGGGACTTTAGGAGCTTTGGGGAGGCTCTAGGGGGACTTTAGGGAAGTTCCAGAGAAATAATAGGGGGCTTTATGGGCTTTAGAGAGGTTTTAGTAATGCTGTAGGGGGATCCAGGAGTCGAGAGGAGGGGGAACAATTTATAATTTTAATTTTTAAAGGGGGAGAGGGGGGCTCTAGGGGGACTTTGGGGAAGTTCTAGGGAAATTGTAGGTGACTTTAGGGGATTTAGGGAGGGTTTAGGGAGGCTGTAGGAGGATCCTGGTGTGGAGAAAAAGAGGAGAAATTTCATAAAATCTTGTAACGGAGTCGGAGGCGGCAAAATTTTTTTTAATATAGGGAGATGAGATATTTAGAAAGCGTTTTACAGTTATTTGAAGTTATTTCATTGGATAATAATTTTTTAAGACGCTTTCACATTGGTCGAAATTCATACACACAAAAAAATGTTTATCAATCAGTAGTGTCAATAATTTAACATTATATAAAAGGTTATTTTCATTTTGATTATTTTTTCATACCTAGAATCCCAGATTTTTCAAAATTAAAACCTTTTTATTCCCAGCACTGAATGAGTTTATGGCATGTAATATTCGTTATTCGATCAAAGCTAGGATATTGCTCAGTTTCATTTCCGATTCAAAAACGATAATAGTCTTTAACGAGGAATCATTCTCGCATCACGATGTAGTTGAGAATAATAAAAAGAGGAAATAAATGAAGACTCGGTGTCAATAATGACACGTTTTCTCGTATCACAAAAAGAAAAACTTCGAAATGTGCGAGGTGTGTGACGTGAATTTCCATAAAACTGTCAACTCTCAATGCACAATAACCCATACCGTAAATTTTTTCTTCATTCGAATGTATATTCTGCTGGCAACGATATTACGCTGTAACTGATTTTTAAAAAAATGAATAATAGAGTTTAACGGCAACATTTAATTACGAAATTAAAATTTACGGGTAGTAAAATAACATTATTTCCGTCGGAATATTTGTGTCACTAAGTTTTAATTATTATCCGTTGATAAAGTCGACTAAACGAAATTGTTTTAATTTGTTTATTCAATTGTATTAATGTAATGGAATAAATAAATTAAACATTGCAGTCCCGCCAACATTGAGCATTTATAAAAGGATTTGCAATTAGGGAGGAATTCAATTTTGATAAAGCAAGTTGAGAATTTCAAACCATTGAATTTAATACGTGCTTCGTCGACTGAAAGAATGTGTTATCTAAATTAAAAAAGGCTATGGAATATCATGTCCAGGGAAAGGGTCATCAGGATCACGAATGGAATAGGAAATTCCAGTACTTACCTAACCCCCTTTTTTTCTGGCCCCCTTGCAAGGATAAGGTACAGAGACTAGAGGGAATTAAAAAAGCGAGGGTTGAGATATCGCGTAATAAGCGAAATCCTCTCCACAATAATTAAAAAGTAATTTTACTGTGACGTTTCTCACCGAGTGTGCCCGGATTACTTAGCACCGTATAGGCGAATGTGTATTCACTTTGAGACAAGTGAGAAATGCGAAAAAATGTTGGAAAAGGCTGCACATTTCTCATTACCCTTTCCATTCTAAACGTATCGGAGAACGACGTTCTTTTCTCCAAACTCATGTTAAATGAGATTAAGCAAAGACTAATTACAAAATTGAAAATGCTACCAACTCCAAGTTAACAATCTCTTAACAAGAAAATGTAATCTCTCGAATATCCTGAAATGGTATTCAATGGTTAAAACCATTTCAATTAATGTTACCAATAATTTAGATATAAAATTATAAATTAAATTGATAAAAATTAAGAATCAAGTAGTAAATGAATAATAAAATATATATTTAACAAAATAAAAATGTTTGCTTGTGGCAGGAATGGAGCCCTGGATCTGTAGATTTTTGGTCTTTACTCTTGGCCGTTGAGCCATGAGGATTTGAATGGGAGAATTTAAAGTGAAAATGACTAAAAGATAATTTAATTTAATAATTTAATTTATTTAAATTTCTTTTTGTTTGTCCTACATAAGTTGAGGGTCAATCTTTACAATTGATTTTGTATACTGTATTAGTTATATCATTTTTATCAGTTTTGTCTTTTATCTTTTTTACCAAATATAGTTAAGGTTATTTTTTATTGTTGGTATTGTGTGGATATTAAGTTTTTTAAAGGCAAGAGAAAGTTTTCCATAGAGATTATTATTAATATATGGTAATTTAAGTTTTGTTGTTAATAAAAATATTTTAATCTTTAAATTTATTTAAATATTTTGATTGTTTCTACTGTTATCTGTGTTTTGTAATTGTCATTAATCATTTTTTAATATATTTTTGTGTTAAGTTCATAGGATAGTCGTTATTGTGTGAAATTATTTTTATAAATTTTTAATTATTGTTATGGAATTTTTTATCCGATGGTGTTATTGCTCTATCGACTAAATTATAAATCATTGCTATTTTTTGTGATAGGGGGTGTTTTGAATTGAAGTTTAGTATACGACCAGAAAAACTGTGTTTTTAGTCCCAATTCAATTAGTAATTATCCTGTCGTCACTTTTAATTGATGATATATCTAGGAAATTAATTTTTTATTTATTTCTATTTCGTGGGTAAATTGTAAATGTTCGTTGTTATTATGAAAAATTTTTAATATTTCGCCAATTTTGTTTTTAAGGATGCAAGTAATGATGTCATCTACATATCTGTGATAAAAAATTGGTTTGAAAGAAAGTAAATTTAAGCATTCAGTTTCTAAATCGTCCATGACTATGTCAGCAAATAAACCTGAGATTGGTGACCCCATAGGTGTATCGAACTTTTGTTCATAACATTTAGTAAAAATTATTATTTTATTTATTTAATTGTTAATGTTTAATTTTCAGATGGTTCGAGAAATCTGTGATGAAACTTGATATAAAATATAATTTTATTAATAAAATCAAATCTGAGATTCCTAATAAAATCAAATTATTTGAACAATAGAAATAAGAAGTAGTAATATTAAATTTACCGATTCCCCGGTTTAGGAAATTTAGAAGAGAGAGAACGATACATGCTTTAACCAATGATATCTCGAAAATGCGTTACCATGCATTTTTTTCACTTTCTTGTAAATAAAATGATTGAATTAAATTGCAATGAAAGAACAATAATTCAAATAAATTGGTTGTGAATGGGGAGATTATCGGATTAAAAAGAATATAATATTGAATCCAAGTGCGATAAACGTTTATGACGCGTTTCTGAAAAAAATGCAAAATAAAGTACAGGTTGGGTCGGTAGACAGGTGGGTACGTGAGTAATAAAATTCGCGGGAAGTGTTTTACATCGTTGCCGTAGAAAAGAGGCAGGGGTAGAAGTCGTGGGTGGGTATGGGTTATGGGGAAAAGGGTTATGAGGATAGCAGCGGCAGTCGGTGAATTCAGTAAGTGGCGGACAATGGCTTTTGTGGTAGACATTGGCCCTCGGCATTCGTATTTCGTTCCCCGGTGGTTAGATACATTTTCGTCCCTCTCTATTCCCTTTTTGCACCAGGAACACTCGAATGCCACGATGCCAACTGCTGTATGGGACAGAAAAAAGAAACGATGCCAAAGAAAGTCCACAATACATCCCCGTTAAGTACACGCGGGTTTCAATTATTAATATAAAATTATCCTTGATAAATGTACCTCAAGATAAAATTTATAACGAATGAAAAACTTTTATCACGTGATAGACAAAAAATATGGTTTTATCGTTTTAATAAAGAAGGGTTGCGGGGATTGAAGATGTAAGAATATGTTAGTAGGTACTAGGATCTCAAATTCTTTTATATTCGGTAAATTTTTTACATCTTAGTAAATATCTTAAAGAAAATTTGTCTAACCCTAAAAAACTTTCTCAATTTTAGATCTCGTATCCGCTAAGATCTGAAATATTCTCTAAATAACGAAGATAACAAATACGAGTGAGCCGTTTTAGCGAAAAATGTATTACTTCATTCCGTGCAATTTACGGTTTTATGAACATCGTGAATTTCAGCCGTAAACTCGCAGACTCGGCACAAAGAAGGTGAATACATCATCTATATATCGCGATGGTCATCTAAACTCGAAGCACCATCGTATCAGGTCCCTAAACCTCCATGCCGCATAAGCGAACCCTCTCCCCTGAGGAAACTTAGAGATACCTTGAGAAAGCAGTCCGATTGTCTAGAATTGTATGAATATAGTTAGTAAGTGGCTAATTAACATTACAACTACCCTCTACGAATTTCTCACACACACACACTCTCTCTCTCTCTTTCACTTCTCTTTAGATATATTCTACCCCTTCTTTGTCTACCTTTCCTATCTCACTCCCTCTCCTTTATATAGAGAACCTCGTCTCTTTTCTATGAAGTCATACTCTCGTAATTTAAGTGTGCTACCGAAGACACGGTTTCGCCATGCGACGTCGAGTATTATCATGGTAATTTGTTAGAAACAAACATTATAATTCCAAGCTAAAGGGGATGGCAGTGGATGAAGGTGATGGCGGTGCCTTCTTGAAACTAAGAGAAGGGTTGAGACTTCGTACTCAAGTTAAAGGCGTAAGATCCACGGTGTTTTGGACAGTGTCCATTGTCTTGGGATTATTTATTGGCGACGACGTCGCTTCTGCGAAGACCAGTGCTAAGACAGCGTTTATACAGCATAACACTGGATTTATATCGCCTACAACAACTGAACAACTAGCCATTATGCGCTTCCAGGGCTTCAAGAGGAAATTCATTAATTCCCGCTTCAAACTATACGAACTGTTAATGTTTAGCTAAAACTAAACGGACAGTCTCTATAAATGTCAATTTAATTAAAAACATTTTATTAGCAGGGAAATAAAAATGACATAGAGCTTAGCCGGAGAACTGGTCGTTGTTGATACTTTACATTTTGTTGGGAACAACGGAAGCGGTTAAGAGCGTCACGGGGGTGAAAAGTCGTAAAGGCTCTTTACAACGTTACTGCTAAACCGACAAAGTTACCGGGGCGCGTACGCGCGTCCGTTCATTTTTATTGACAGAAAAGGCGCACGCCTTTATTAGAAATTCACAATGCCGCTCTGAACTTTTTCAATACCCTTCTCTATGGCTTTCGCTAACGTCTTTCCAAACTCCAATATCTTGAAACCACTATTCCGATATATATGTATATTTTTTTAATGATGACAAAAACGGCTTCTGTAGCATGTTTTGTAATTAATTCTACTATGTTACAATCTATAGTAACTATACGAAATCATTGCTAATAGTCTGTTGGATCCTAATGTTGAACCTTGGACTTATCTTACACTTTAGCCTCTCGGGTCTAAATGTTTTGAGACAAACATGATGAGGATTGATAAAAACAATAGTTTGGAGAAAAAGATAATTACTGGAGCAGATTATTGAAAGTATCTTATAGCTATAGGTGATGAGTCTAAACTGTATTTATTAGGTGAAAGATTGTTTCAGCAATGGTTAGTTGATAATTATGTTAAAATGGAAAAAGATAGATTACATTATTTTACGGACAATCAACAATAAGAGCAGAATCTTATAAGGGTTTAATAGAGCATTTACAACATCGAGCTAATGAAATGGAGACTCATATTAGGAGATTATATTGCCTTCAGCATTTATTGATTTCCCAAGAAATGTGACTTAATTTACTAAACAATTAGATGCGCGCTTTTTTCTAATAGGTTAAAAATCCGTTTTAAGTAATACCCTCTTAACAAAATCTCATATTTCCAATTACTTTACTGATTCAGTATTTCAAGTAATTTGAAATTTCAGATTTCTCGAAAATGGGAAAAGATAGGATTTTATTTAAAACGAACTTTTAACCAATAACTAATTACAAAACACGCTACAGAAAGCGTTTTGTCCGCATTTCTATAGCATCTATTTTAGATTCAAGAAAAGCGTTTAGCGCCGAAGAAATATTTTTGGTCACGTTTCTCTTGAAGTTGAGACAGGTGTCACAAAATGTTTATAAAAACAACTTCTGTAGCATGTTCTGCAATTATTTATAGGATAAAAATCTGTTTTAAGTAATATCCTGCCTGCTCTCGTCTTTAAGAAATTTGTAATATCAAATTGCTCATTTCATTCAGTCTTTTAATAAGTTCAAAACTGTGAATTTCATGAAAACGAAAATAGCTAGGACATCATTAAAACGGTTTTTAAACCTATAACTATTTACAAAACTTGCTACAGAAGACTTTCTGAGTGCTTTTTTGTGATACCTAACTTAATTTCAAGAGCAACTCACCAAAATTTGTTTCTTTGGCGCTATCAACTTTTTTTAAATTAAGGTATGTTCTACAAAAATTCAGACAAAAATGGCTTCTGTAGCATGTTTTGTAATTAGTTATACGTTGAAAATCCGTCTTAAGTTACATTCTGTCTATTTCGGTTTTTAAGAAATTTGTAATTTCGATTTGCGCATTTTATTCAGTCTTTTAAGTAATACGAAATTGTGGATTTCATGAACAACGAAACAGATAGGATATCATTTAAAATTGATTTTTAAACTATGACTAATTACAAAACGTGCTACAAAAGCCGTTGTTTCTACATTTTAATAGTATATTTCTTAACTACGAGAGAAACGTGTCGCGAAAAAAAAATTTTTTGGTCAAATTGCTCTTAAAGTTAAGACTTATGTCACAAAATTTTCACAAAAACAGCGTCTGTATCACGTATTGTAATTATTTTTAGGTCAAAAATCCATTTCAAGTGATATCTTCTCTGGTCCTGTCTTCGAGAAATTTGTAATTTCAAATTTCATATTTGATTTAGTTTTTTGATTAATTCGAAATTACGGATTTCTTAAAAATGGAAAAAGATAGCATGTCATTTTAAACTGATTTTTAACCTCTAACTAATTACAAAACTTGCTACAAAAGACTTTTTATCCCCATTTTTGTGACACTTATCTTAACTTCGAGAGCAACATGACCAAAAGTATTTTTTTGGAGCTATTACCTTTTTTTTGTAGTTAGATAGATCCTACTAATATTTCAACAAAAGTAGCTTCTGTAGCATTTTTTGTAATTAGTTACAGGTTAAAAATCTGTTTTAAATGATATCCTACTTGTTTCCGTTTTCAAGAAATTTGTATTTTCCAATTGAACATTTGACATAATCTTTTAAGTAATCAAAAATTACGGATTTCTTAAAAATGGAAAGATAGTATGTCATTTTATATGGATTTTTAACCTATAACTGATTACAAAACTTGCTACAAAAGACTTTTTATGCGCATTTTTGGGACACTTATCTTAATTTCCAGAGCAACATGACCAAAAGTATTCTTTTGGAGCTATTACCTTTCTTTTGTAGTTAGATAGTTCCTACTAATATTTCAACAAAAGTAGCTTCTGTAGCGTTTTTTGTAATTAGTTACAGGTTAAAAATCCGTTTTAAATGGTATCCTACCTTTTTCCGTTTTCAAGAAATTTGTAATTTCAAATTGAGCATTTGGCATAATCTTTTAACTAATTCAAAATTACGGATTTTTTGAAAACTTAATCAGATAGCATATGATTGACAATTAATTTTTAACCTAAGACTAATTACTAAATATGCTACAGAAGTCATTTTTGTACCATGCACTGTTAAAAAAAGGAGTTGAAATTTAACTCTCTGCGGGACTCTATAAAAGTCGCACGCCTTGAAGAGTTGAAGTAAAGAGAGTTAACGCTTAATCCTTCAGTCCCCACTATTCTTAAACATGGAGCGTATGAGCCTTACTCACCTTGGGGAGTCTACTTTTAACTCTAAAATCTCAACTCCCAACTCCAGCAACCGTTAACTCCCCAAATTTTTAACAGTGTGTATCCATCACCGGTAAAAAATAAAACCTATAATTAATCTATTGAGTGAAGGAAAGGTATATGCGAAATCTTATTTCTTCTAAAATGGAAAAATAAATTTAGCTTGTACATATCTCTCTATCTCTCTTTCTCGTTCGATTTCACTTTAATTGCGCCTTTTTTGTCTGCGACTTTGAGTTTTTGGCAATTTTTAAGCTAATGGACCCCTTGAGGGACAGTAAATGAAACAGTAAATAAGTTTCGATTGCCTTTAGTTCAACGGAGGAGAAAAAAGGTGGAAGTGGAAAGACTCTGAAAAATTGGTATTTAAGGTGGAAGAAGAACACGTTGTGCTTGCCCCTTGGCAGTAAATCCAGAAACGGTAACGGCCCCCCGGGAGATAATGCGCAATCATTTCGAAATGGAAATTAAAATCAGATGATGAATCCTAACGATGCCGTTTATTATTTTAATTTTCCGCGAAGGCTGCTGCCTCCGCCACCTCGTTTGGTCGGTGCCGCTGGTTACTCGAGTTCGAGACACTAAATTACGTTCCTATTAGCCGTATAATTACAAGATGGCCCCAGTAATTTCCGTTTATTCCAACTTCGTCTCGTTGAACGGTCTTGGTCCTGCAAATATTATGTTTTTTTCCCCTCTTAAAAAGCCACTGAAAGAAAATCGCGATATTTCCCCCATTCAGAAAAATAAAAAGTTTTTGCATTCTACGAGGAAGGATTGTGAATATATAGGGCTTGAAAATTTCCTGACGATCCAAGCCACATTTAAACGTGCCAATAATGGAGAATCTTGGGATTTAAGAGGTCGATAAATTTCGCATTAAATTTCTGCCAAGAGTCTTTGCAAGGTAGCAGGTTTCTGTCGACATTTATTTGTTAGAATGACGTAAAAGCAAATTCGTTTTTACCAGTGTTACCAGTTCTCGGTGGCTTATAATGATGTTACTATAACTTTTTATGCCCATCGTAAGACGTTATAACCGACACGATCGTATTCTCTGGAATCGACATTCAACTCCATATTTCGATTCTTATTACATCGTCGAGTTTCTTTTCTTTATTTTCAACAATAATTTTATATTTAGATTTTGATGAAATTATATTAGTATAGGGAAAATTAGTATTTTATAATAAAAGTGTTAGTTTCTTCGTTTCTCAAATAATTATCGAATCTCGCCGTCTCTTGCTACAGTCGTATATGGAAAATGCAAAGACGTAATTATTTCTTTTTTATTTTCTTCATCTCTCGACATACCGAGAGTAGGTAATTAAAAAGCCTCGAGTAGGTAAATATCCGAGTGGTATATACTACAACACGGGTAGCGGAATAGGTCGCGTCTACCGCCTTATAAAAACGGGGGAAAGGGGAGATGCTTAAAAACGGTCGGCCGGCTACGCTATTTTTCGAGTTAATTTGAATTTCGTAATTACCCCGGGCCAGCTACGGCACTGCACGAACTAGCAAAAGGATACAAAAAGGTCCTCTTATTAATACCCGCGCGAGAATTCTTCTCTGCCCAAGGTACCTTAGGAAACTTTGAAAGGAAAAAGAGATCTTCAGGATTTGCAGCTACTTCGTTGAGTTGCGAATCTTTTAATCCGTTTACATTAGTTTTTATTTCTCTGAAAAGCATAAAAATAAAATTTTATCTCCTTTGCATGCTTATTATTTTCTTCTATTTTTTAGGCAATTATTCGCAATTTAGGTTTTATAGTTTTTTTTTATCTGGTTAATAAAATGTCGATTTAGATTGATGTGGTTCTATTTTTTGTCACTTAAGATGTATACCATTTTGTTATTATCGTACTACTTTCTTACTATCGATTTGTTTGGCACAATACAATCATGGTTAAAGTTCTAAAGCAAAGGAGACAATGAATACATTTGGCTGAGGGTTCGTTGAAGAATGATTGGGGATGGTGTAATTATGGTGTATTTTTCACTGCTTGTTCACCCTCCTAGCCGATTGATATTTTGCATTTAGAAGTTAGAAAGGCTCTCGAAGAGTCTTGAAAAAAGCAATGAGAATGAAGTGATTGAATTTAAAAGAAAGGGAGCGAAGAAAAATGTCCCTCTTTAAGTAGATAATTGTTTTGCAATTAATCAGAGGTTTACTAGATAGAAACTCTTTTTCTAACTTTCTCTAATGCTACCAGAACTTAAATAAATTTTTCTATTTCAAGCAAATGAAAAATACAATCCCATGACTGATATTTCGCACACAATTGTAGAAGAGTCTATCAAGCAGGCAATCCAAGCACGTGGAATGTTAAATCGACGACCAGGAGAGCTATTACTCAGCGTCTAAAGCAGACGAAGTTTGCTATTCGGGATTTAGAAGATGGAGCGAGAAGGAAAGAGTCCTTATAAACTCACGCCCCATTTCGCAGAAGGTTCATCTTTAATTTCTTCGCGTTTTTTGCCCGCCACTCGACACTCTTTTAAATTCAAGCCTCACACCCTCATTGTGACCAACCCCTCGGCACTGTTCGCTCATTTCTCCGGTTGTCTTACGGCGATTAACCAGACTTGTAGGTCCCTCATCCTCGGCTTGTTTCCACTTTTCTCCTCTCTATAGTCATCTCTCTTTTTCTTTTCTTACTCGATGTCAACTACCACGGTGTTCCTCCTCCTCGCGTTGATTCAGTTCCTTCCTCCGACTCGTAGTCACATTCTTAATATCGTCTTTTTAAGATTTTTTTAAGTGCCATTAGGGAAACTATATTACCACTCTCCAAGGAGAGTGCCTATAGGGAGACTGTGTGGAGGAGGACTCTCTCGACGCAGGGATGATTGCAGGCTTTGAACATACGCTCTCTCACGACTCTGGCTCAAATTGCGCAAATAAATTTCCTTTATTTTTACTGTCCGACATCCTGCCGTCGTGTCTTCCGGTTCTACTGCATCGAACAACCGTTGCTCCTCTTGCTTTTAACGATCACGATTAAGAAGTTCGTTAAGCCACTGTAATAATCATTACTCATTCCTTATGCACGAGATGAAGAATTAAATATTTTCTGGATTCGGTATTTTTTAGTCTACCACGTAGAAAAATTTTATTACAAACTCCTGGGAGCTTATCATGGAAATTTAAAGACGAATCCGCGAGTTCTAGTTGGTGTTTTTTCAATAAATTATTTTAAAGTACCTTAACTGAAGTAATGTTTTATTTATAATTCGATACAATTGTTTACGGCCCCTCATCCTGGTTTAGAAATAATTTGTCGTCACTCTCATAAAGTGAAATAAAAAAAATAATTTTTTACTTTTACACTTATTATGTATGTTATTAATATTAAGTTTTAAATATTCACATGCACATGTCTTAATTTTTATCTTTACAGGTACCGGACCCTAAGCCAATTAAATATTTAAGTTTATATGCAACATGACATAAAAATTCTAATTTAATTATTAATCCTTTTTTATTTTCATTAGAGAAATAACTTGGGGTTTTACCATGGAAAACCAAAATGGAACACAAGATAAATGATATCAAATTTATTCATCAAAAAGAGCGTCACAATTTATACAAGACAAAGTGGGAAATGTTTCCAAATATAAACACATTGATCTGAATTATTAGAACACATTTAAAAAAAAATCGCTTTATCGTATAGTTCTAAAATTTAGCTGACATAGTTAATAGAATTTATTTTATCGTCTACCTAATTCAAATCAATCAGAATCGACTTACTCTCGTTTCTTTCTTATTAAAACTGAAAAGTCCTGATTACGTTGCGAAATAAGAAACAGAAGCGACTGGAAAGGACTTTACTTAAAAAGTACAAATCCAACTGTCAGTCTCGCGTCAGACTCGCTTACTCTCTTTCCATCCACCTTTCACCCCCTCCATCTGAGACATTGTCCTCGAGGGTATACCCGCGAGGAAGTCGTGAAGTGCAAATGACGTCGGTGAGGCTTTGAGTAAGCGTTAAAGAGAGAAGTAAATGTTCCAGCTACTCACTGTCCCCGCGATATTTTATGTATTTTAACTTCAAGCTGTTGTTACCATTATCATCATCTCACTCGTGCATTATTCACGTTCAACAAAAACTCAGAAAAATTAATTCACAAACTTTCAGAAACAGAATTAAATCCTTTAGCAAAGCATTCCGACAAATTGTTACCTTTTAGTTAAAAAGCACTTGGTGGAAGTTTTAGATTGGGATTATCTCATATTGGGAAAAATATTATTTTGTATTTTTATTTTTTAGAACTTTAGGTAATATTGCTTGTTGTCAATTCGTGTTTAATTTATTGTCCTATTTCATCCGATGCTTTAAAGAAATATTTTATTATGGTATATTTTGTGAAAACGTATTTAAGGTAGGGAAGCACATATATTGTGTGAAATCGTCTCACGGCAGAAAAATAAGATGGGGCTTACTAGCGATATTTCATCACGATGATACCCTAGCGTACCCTTGACAACATTTTGTGCCTACTTTTCCGTTTTCTTTTCTGTATCAAACTGGATTTCAAACACTATAACACGGTAATTGGACGTTGGAATAGATTCAATATTGCCAAATCGAAAGATCCGAAGAGCAGAAAGTCAGGGGATGCTCTTGCTATCCTACATCGGAATGAAAATCAAATTACCCGCCAAATTACGTTCAATTTCCCGTTCCGTTTCTGATAGGAAGGAAATGGAAAACACGTAATCACCCCATTAAATGTTTAAATCAATTCTGCAAAGTTGAAGTTTCTTTTAATTATTCTAAAAGCATTCTAGAGAAGGTACTCCCTTATTACTTTCTTGTAACTTGCAACCTTTTCGTAGCTTTCAAACTTGAAAGAATATTAATTTTAATTGAAATCAGGCTTCCAATTTTGCGATAATTTTACGAATCTCAGAATCAAATTTTAACGAGTCCTAGTAATTTTTAATTTGTTTCATTACTAAATGGTCGCTATCATATTCAAACATTTTTCAGTATGCCATTATGACAAAGATAGAAGAGTGAAATTTGGCTGTGTCCGGAAAATTGATAGAGACTCCCCCTTAAAGCACTACTGAGAGCTCGCGACCTTTCGCAATTATACTTTTTAATTTTTATTAGCAAGACCACCAGCGCTTGCCTAAGCGTATGCATAATGCTATGAATATTTTCGCCGTAACTCTGCCAACTTGTCTTCCAAGGAATTAACCCTTAAATTAGCAGTTAGCTTTGGCTTGAGACGTAAAGTCCCTGCGTCTCACTAAATTAGACTTTCTGGCGCATCTCTTTCTCTCGTAAACATATACTTTCATTGTTAAAATCAAAACCCTTTTCATGCTTCTTCATTCTTTAAAAGCTTTGCTCTTCACTTTCCTAATTCGATAATTCCACTTAGATTTGTTATTCTAATAAAATTGTTGGAAATTTCCACCCATCAATGATTCCGAGAATCATCATTGTCGATCTCTGTTAGTATTACTCGTGAGTTCAATCCTGCAGAACCTTTTGGTTCCGCGAAATCAGAATGAGAGAGACTTCAATGCCGAAGGTGAATCGAACAAATGCGCGAAACTGAGTATTGAACAGTCATCGACGACAATAAAGTCACATCAGTTGATGCTGTAATGTCGTCATGTGGTTTAATTTGGAGAACTTAGGATAAGCAAGACTTTAGTTTTGGAGAAATTTAGACAGATGAATCTTTAAACTCTTGCATACGGAATTTATAACGATTGCTGTTGTAGAGAAAATGCAAGAGGACATTTTGTTAGAAAAAATTGTATTGCTTGTTCGTAGCTCAAGTCTTGCATAGAAATATGACGCTCGACCAGTGGAACTTATTAGAGTCGTGCTTGCTTCCGAGTTTCCAGAAGTGCTAGCTGCACGGGCTTATTTAAGCCAGCTTCCTAAGTGCGCATACTAAATATGATAATATTGCAACGGCAAAAAACGTCAGTGGTATTTAGCCCCCTAATTAGAAAATCGTGACTCGTTTACGAACGCTACATTTCGTTCCTCCTCAACTCCCTCGTATTTCTTTATTTTTACCACCATCTTCTTTAATTTATATCAAATTTAGCAGAAAAGGAATTAATCAACTTTGCTAAGACTTGTCTTATGTCAAAGACTTAACCCAATTAACCAATAGAAAAATTTTACTGAAGCTCCAGAGAATAGGACAGACAGACATTCTTACTGTTAGCTCAATTTTTACATTTTACGGCAATTAAAAGTTTACGTCTTAAAATTTAAATTTCCCATTGAAAAAAAGCCTGTACCCAACCTAAAAAACATCTTAACAATGTATCTAGATAAAGGTAATATTCTACTGGTGCATAATAGTGATATTTAAAAAACCTGTCAGCGGAACATAAAGCACTTAATGCCCTCGACAAAGAGGAGGATAAAATAAAAAGCATTATGCCTAAAACTAACAACTTGGACAATGTTGGTACCGTGCTACCAGAGAATCCGTAATTTCTTACAAATCCGGAAGATCCCGGTGCATCTCGATGATCGAGAGGATAAAAAGGAGTATTACGAGGCAGAAATAAAAGTTGAGGGGGTAGTAGGAAAACCCCGTTCATTCTGAGTGAGAAAATAGACATAGTCCTGTTCGCGGGGCGGCCGGACCGGCGCGATGGACTCTGTGGGTGGTTCCCGTTTAAATCCAACAGGGATGCACTGTTCGCATGCTCAAGTCCAAACCACCCCTTTTCTGAAAGTCATTCGCTCAGGCACCAAATATTCATGCTCTCTCTCTCCTTGACTCTCCTCCGAATATCTTATACCTCAGATCTATTTTGCAGTGTCTTAAAGATTTTTTATCGGTTTCTTAAACACTGAATACATTGCCTAAAATTATTTTGTATAATTAAAGTCAATATCACGTTAATTATTTTTAATCATTGTTTTTATATTAATTAATTCTTCAGTAGCTATTCCGGTACCTATTTCGCATTTCCACATTTGTGACCCAGGGTAAAAGGGATGATCAACTTTTAAGATCCCTTTCACCTTGGAGCGTTACAACTAGTCCAGATGCATACATTTAATACATAATCAGTATGATAATATTATTAAATAAATCTAAATAACGGTTCAGTCCGAAAAGAGGTCAGGATTCTCCCATTGCAGAAAATCAACCTGTATTTTATACGCGGAGATTTGAAGAGAACATAAAAGGGGTGACGTACATTGGATCTAATATCTAGGAGTCGCATTTGTACCAACGCAAAAGCACAAGTAGGCAGATACCCACTTTGGAGTGACTCAACAAGGTGGAGGTGGAAAAGGAGCAGAACACCACCTCTGTGAGGTAACAACCCTCTCTTGTATCCGCACCCCCTTGGTGCACGTCTCTTCCGCTCAGCTACCCCAACAACCCTCTCCCTCCAAAAGTCCTCGCCCGACAGAACCGTAATGATTTTGTTTTAAGGGCGTGTTTAATTATGAATCCGCATCCGGGTGAAGCTCCACCCCGCTAGAACGAGAGAGTTTCACTACTCTCTAGAAAGTGGGGATGGTGACGGCATTGGTGCTAGCTAGGTGGCCCTCTTTCGACCTTAATTGCATCGTACATTATCCAGGCGGTAGGCAGATTTCTAATTACTTATTTTTGCCTGGTCACTCGCCTGGATGGCTCTAGTATCTTTGGCAGGCCGTCTGCACG
Organism: Ganaspis brasiliensis; assembly: GCA_037103525.1. Classification (NCBI taxonomy): domain Eukaryota; kingdom Metazoa; phylum Arthropoda; class Insecta; order Hymenoptera; family Figitidae; genus Ganaspis; species Ganaspis brasiliensis. Next base: position 4,562,245 of record JAZKLR010000022.1, on the reverse strand, counting down.
CATTTAATTGGTTGCGTAACGAGAAGTCGTCTGCATCCTCCTAAGTGCTACAGTCTCCAGATACGCATCAATCTTAATTATGATACCGAGACTCATCCTTGATATTGACAGCTTCAAACTTTTTAATTCCTAGTAGATCGTCTTGTAAATAATTTAATTTGATAAATTAGAATTAGACAGAGAATTTTCTTGGACCTGGGACTTATGCTTTTTATTAGTAATTATTGTGAGGGTTCCGTTTCTACTTTTACGATAAATAGAAGCTGGAGAACACTATTCACCCTCGATCTTTAACTTCATTTTTGTTCTATTCTTTGCGTGACCAATTTAAACACGAATCAATTTAAATAATGTATCAATAAATACGAAAAGAAAAAGATTTTGTAAAAGGGGTGGTTTTGACGAACTCTTAAGATTAATGATCTTTTTGGTTACTGATTTGGTTTAGTATGTTTATTTTGTAGACCAAAAGCGAATGTGAAGCAAACGCTGAAAACTTGACATCAGTTGTTTCACATATTTATTTAATGAATCCGTAGGATCAGGATTTATAAATAAATATATTCTCATTGACAAATCTGTCGAGACACATGGTCAATGAAAGTTATTCTTAATCCTTCTGTTGTGATTTTTAATGGAGAAAAAGGATGCGTATGGGGCACATGGTTCCAATTAATTCAAAGGTTATATCTAGTAGTTTTAAATGACACCATAAGGGTCCGTTCTAAAAATACGTAACGCTTTTGTGGATCAATTTTATTCCCCCCTTGTGCAATGGGATGGTACATGCTAAAGTTAATTTTTCTGACCTCCTCCCCTCTTAATATAAAAATTCTCATTGACTATCTTAAGGAAACACTTGGTCAATGAAAGTTATTTTCAATCCTTCTGTTGTGTTTTTTAATAGCTAAAAACCATAAGAATAACGCGTCGCAAAGAAAAGAACCTAAGAAGTTAAACCGCAATTTCACAGGAGAGTGAAAAGAAGCCACGTGTGCTCCATTGGATTCTGTACAAATACCTGATACTTAATATCACTAATATGTTGCTCATCGTGTTGCTACTAAAAAGTTGACTAGAAAAATTGAAGAGGATTTGATGACGCTAAGAATTTAAACATAGAGAACAGTAAAAAATAAATCCGCTCAACCATAGCTCTTTTAATATTTCCAACTAAAGAAATACATCATTATAATTTTTTTTTTGTAACATTTTGCACCAAAAATTCTATAGTCTGAAAAGACGCCCAGTCGTTAAAAACCAGAAATTGTTAGAAACAAAAAGCTCTAGCTTTAGTTATCTTTATAATTAAAAACTAAAATCTTTTGTTTACATTAAAAGGAGGTATACAGTAGTTAAATGCTGAATACAAATATAAGTAAAACTGAAAAGAGCATGTTTATCGTCTGCAAAATTTTCTCAACGACACAAAAACGCATTTCTTTATGTTTGCTTTTTGAGGCAGATTGTTGAAGATTAAGGCTTGTTCTCTGATGTAACTTCTACGATAGTGAAAAGGTCGTCGAGTCGAAAATCGCACTCTTTACAGACCAAAGAAGTCATTGCTGAATGCGCTCGAAGGACTTGTTTCTTAAGCTGTTGAATGGTTCTCGTCTACACGAGACAGTGCACTTTTCTTTACAACACCCGGGACACATCGTTGATTCCAACGGTTTTGCTTTTAATCACTCAGTCGTCTAACCTGAAAGGCGTTATGAGACTCTAACCCAACACTCATGTCTGAGGTTAGCCAGAGATTCGCTTGGATTAATTTAACTAGCATCAGCAACCATCTCGGAATCTCATAATTTTTGTACCTTGTCAGTAAAATTATTTCTTCCATCTCGCGCAACCAAAACACTTTGGTCTTACAAAGATAAAGTTTCCATTAATTTCTAGAATATAAATGCCCCATTCCGAATGAGATTCCAACGATGGTCTTTGACCTCAAAAAGATTTTCTGGTGACCTCTCCCCAGTTATTTTCTCGAGAGCGCTAAATTGCGCAACAGCAAAATTCTAGACGACGCAATCACTCCCCCAATCGTGATTCTCGCAAGTAAAGCATAACAGAGCCACATACTCTGAAGGGGCTGGAACGCAAGAGGGGGGTTGCATTTATTCCAGGCTAGCTCGGTTGCTGGTCATCCCAGCCAGAGAGTGGAGGACAATTAAAATAGCTATGCTTACTAGGACCGCGACGAGAAAGGAAAGGGTCAGGGGGTGGTGTAAGGGGAAAGGTTGCACACCCCCACAGGGCACCGCGAGGGTGCTGGTAAGTTCTTTCCGCTCGGCTGCAGGCAGAAAGGGAATTATTTTAATTGCGGACAGCCTCGGTCGACCAACCCTTTCTTTCTCACTCTCCAGAAAGAGCTTGCCTCTCTCTTTCTTTCTTTACCCTTTACTCACCCTACACGCATCCACCTACGTGTACTTTCGTGCCCGTCCCTTACGAATGTGAACTCTTCTCGCTTCCTCTCAAAACTTTGCTGTGAAACTGTCTAGAACATTTATTTTCTCGGTTGTATTGAAGTTTAGCCTCCAAATGCCTCGGGCTCATCTTTCGGGTAATGGCTTTTGTACTAATTGTAGAAATTCTTGTACGTGGAGAGACGATAAAAAATTGAGATCAGGATTTATAATCTGACTTACTGAAGAATTGTAAAATTAATTTTTACATTCTTTTAGCTTTTATTCTAAGAAAATTAGTCGATGTGCTTAAGAGATATATCTGATTTCAGCTCTCAAAGATTATCTTCTTGAGAATTGTCCTAGAAGACAGTTATTACACTCTCTGAACCGATATACGATGCCCTCAACACCTCTAAGTTCTATCTTAATTTTTCCTTTCGGACCTAGCAATGAAAACCGAAAATCTCTCGAATACGACACCCTCTTTACTCGCAAATAACGTTTCTATTCTCTGTGATCTTTCCCTCTGGAGAAGAATCCCCACATACTTTTATCCTCATGAAAAAAATAGTATCAGTGACAGTAACAATCAATATTTTTATCCAAGCAATATTTCTCAAATTGAACTTAAATATTGAGTTTAAAAATGGAGTTATTAAATGGTTAGAAATGGTTTGGCGTGAAAGTGATTATAATTTAGGAAAGAGAAGAATAGCTAGACTTGTGGGATGAAAGTGCAATTGAAAGAATCAAAGCGGAAGTTCGTTGAGAGAAGGTTGAAGGTGGAGCATGTTGCAGTTTTCAAGAGGTCGCATCCGGTCTTGTATGAAAAGGACGTGGTTGGCCTCATTGTTAAATAGCATACACGACAACGACCATGTCTACGTCGCCGGCGTTACCTACGATGACGCAATTACCCACAACGGGAAAATAATTAATAACAATTAATCTCTCGTGTATGGCAGCGCAGGCGGTACAACCAGCGCCCAGTAATTATGTGCGGATTATAAAGGTCGAGAGCCTCGGCAGCCCTGTGAAGGGCTGTTCACTCGAACTGTTCACTTGGCATTTACACCCGCAAACCCTCTAAATCGCTCAAACGCTCCTACCATCAACTCGTTTTCACAGACTCGTTTTCGTCGTCGAAACAATGCACACTACTGCTTTTCGTCGACGCCCTTTTTGACAGCTTCCGGAATTCGAGATCCGATTCTCACTTTACCTTTCAAAATCAATGAAAAAATTTAAATAATCCCCAAAAAAGTTCCTTTCTATTTCATACCCTTTTTTAAGAGGTCCTTAACTTTAAATTGCGCAATAAATTTCTAAGATTTTATTTTTCACTTGAGATGAATAGATGCTAGTAAATTGCAATCGAAAATGGCTTCTGTAGCATGTTTTCTAGTTAGTTATAGGTTAAAAATCAGTTTAAAATGATATCCTATCTGTTTTTGTTATTGAGATGTTTGTAATTTCAAATTGCTTAAAAACTAAATCAATTACGAAATTACAGATTTCTCGAGGAAGGGAAGAGGAAGAAATTTATTTCAAATGGATTTTAACCCATAACTAATTGCAAAACGTGCTACAGAAGCCATTTTATTTTGGTCAAGTTGCTCTTGAATTTAAGACAGGTAGATAAAAACCGTTCACAAAAAAAAATCTGTACCGTGTTTTGTAGTAATTTATAGATTAAAAATTCGTTTTAAGTGCTATCCTCTCTGTTACCGTCTTCAAGAAATTTGTAACTTCGAATTGGATATTTGATTTTGTCTTTTAAGTAACTTGAAATTACAGATTTCTTGAACACCGAAACAGATAGAATATAATTTAAAATTGATTTTTAAACTATGAGTAATTACAAAATATGCTACAGAAGCCGTTTTGTCCACATTGTTTTAGTAGATATTTTAATTTCAAGAGAAAGATGATAGCGCCAAAAAAATATTCTAGGTCACGTTGCTCTTGGAGTTTACATAAATCTCACAAAAATGAGCACAAAAAATCTTTAGCAAGTTGTGCAATTAGTTAAAGGTTGAAAATCCGTTTAAAATGAAATCCTACTTGTTTACGTTTTCAAGAAATTCATAATTTTGATATACTGAAAAGACTAATTCGAATGCGCAATTCGAAATTAAAAATTTTTCGAAGACGGGAGCAAAGAGAATATCACTTAAAACGGATTTTTAACCTACAAATAATTGCAGAACATGCTACAGAAGCTGTTTGTATAAAAATTTTGTGATACTTGTTTCAACTTCAAAAGAAGTATGATCAAAAATATTTCTTTGACGCTAAACGATTTTCTTGAGTTTAAGATAGATGCTATTAAAAGCGGGGAAAATGCCTTCTATAGCGGGTTTTGTAATTAATCATAGACTTAAAAATCGTTTTATATGATATCTTATCTATTTCGGTTTTCAAGAAATCCGTAATTTTGAATTACTGAAAAGACTGAATCAAATCCACAATTCAAACTTACGGATTTCTTGAAAACGCAAACAGATAGAATATCATTTTAAACGGATTTTTAACTTATAACAATTTACAGAACTTGCTACAGAAGACTTTTTGTGTGCATTTTTGTGACACTTATGTGAACTTCAAGAGCAACGTGAAAAAAAATATTTCTCTGGCGCTATCAACTTTCTCTTGATATTAAAGTAGATGCTACAAAAGTTCGGCCAAAAATAGCTTCTGTAGCACGTTTTGTAGTTACTTGTAGGTTAAAAATCCGTTTTAAGTAAAGCACTATCTGTTCCCAGTTTCAAGAAATCTGTAATTTAGAATTTCGTCACTGATTTAGTATTGCAATTAATCTGAAATTACAGATTTCTCAAAAACGGGGACAGATCAGATGTCACTTAAAACGGATTTTTAACCTATAATCAATGCAAAATATATGCTACAGAATACATTTTTGTCCAAAATTTTGTAGCATCTTTCTATCCTCTGTAAAAAATAAAAGCTTAGGAACTAATTGCGTATTTCGAAATTACGAATTTCTCAAAAACGAAAACAGATCGGATTTTATTTAAAGCGGATTTATAACTTTTAAATCATTGAATTACATCCTCATAAAAATTTAATTATTTAATTATATTTAATTCTGGACAATTAAATTGCGTTTTCTCGAATTCGATCATCTGAATCCACACAACCACTCGTCTTGTTTAAGAAACACGAGAACAGGAAAGATTGATGATTGGAATTAATAAACGTCCTTACTCTGATTAAATTCACGTCTTCATACAGCTTCCCCAATTCTTGAGGAATTCCGCACAAAATAAATAAAAAGCGAGCATTCTTGGTAACATTCCTTTCTAGAGGCGCCATGGGATCTATTGGCCAATTTGTGGCTGGTATTCCCATCAGTTCAACAGCAATCACCCAGAGCTATAAAGTGAGCAGTTCACTTTTATTGCCAATCACTCGTTTCTTACAAGGATTTTCTGGTAAGGATTTTCAGTAAACAAAAAATTGTCTTATCTGTAAAATGTTCTTTCCGTGAACACAAAATTAGAAAATCGATTGTCTTTGATAAAGATAGAAAATCATTTGATATAGTTCAAATTCCCATCAGATCAATTCTAATAATAATTCTTCGATAAGTCTCCATTACGATTGGTATCGATAGTAGAGAGCTTGGATGTCTGACACTGAGGGCAGAGGTGGCTTATTTATCCAGATAAATAATAGGAAATAAAGACCGACGGGATAAAGTAGCGAAGGCAGGAGACGAGTTTCGTAACAAATGCCAGCCACTCGATCTAAATTGAGTTAAAGAGTTCTTTACGCTCATCCTACTCCTCAGCAATATCTATCCTTAACCCTCCGAAGGTAGGATATCGCTCGTCCTAAGATCCTTGCTAGGACAACATCCATATTGCCACGCTTTTTTCCCCCGGACAGAATTCCAAGAGTAGGAGTAGATAGATTTTTCTTTGCGGACTTAATCTAAGCCTGAGTATAAAGCGACGATGTTGGAGACCGGGGTCGTTTCCTACCTAGAATCCTCTCACGATACCACTTTCTCACTCACTTATTTCTTTGAGGAACGACAGATATTACTGGTGGTATTAGACAAGGCCATTATTATCGAGATCATAGTCGCTGAATTAAGAATATTTATTTAGTGGGACGTAATAGGAAAAATCGAAACAGGATGTTTATTAAAAATATGCAATCAAGTTAGCGACGATTTTGGTCCAATTTCCGAATTTATTAAATTGAATAGGTTTGCGCATTCTTTGAAGTAAGTTTAATTCTGAATTTAATACAAAACGTAGCCAGATGCCAAGTTAATTGAACTATATTTAGAAATACGAATTTTGATTGATGGGGTAAAAGATAATTAAGTTGGTGCTAATTCCAGAATTGAATTTGGAAATCGATAATTGTGTGATAAAATTCCCTTCCCAGAAGGAATAATTATTATTAATGATAATTACAGTTGACCAAAGTGGTTTTTATTCATTTAGAGGATTCTTCCTTTCAATAAATATATTTCTGTTGTCTATAGTCAAACAATTTATCATTTGTCTAATAACGGAAGCGTCAGGTCGTGCCCATCCTGATTAAACGACCTTTGTAGATAATGTATATAAAGTTATGTCAGTGTTTGTGGATAAAATGATCCCTGTCTTCAACTCTAATACCTATTACATCTCCTTCCCCTTATGTTGACTATTTCGTGATGTCTCTACTTGTGATTAATGATATCGAAACTTTTGTTTTCCTTCTTTCAATATTTATATCATTATCTCCTTGACATTTTTTCCGTTCAGTAACAATTTTTGTATTGGATATATTATTAGATATTAGATATTTTACTACATATTAGATATGTTAATATTCATCTATAAAATCTCTGTTCTAGAAATTCCGTTACGCCTATCCCATTAGTTGATTTAAACTTTAATAGGTTTTCCTTGGTTGGACTTATTTTAATTTTTCTCGATTATTTTCGATTTTTTTTAAATCTAGTTTCTGGTCTTCTCCTATTATTTTCGAGTTTCTATTCCTTTAAGTATTGAAAACCTTATTATATTAGAATTATACGTTTTAAACATTGTTTCTTTAAATGAATTAAATTCTTAATAGGTCATTTGTTTTGCCCCCCCCCTCTCCCCCTAGTGGAAAATCGTGGACTTAAGCGAACCCCCCTCCCCCCATTTAAAGGTCAAATTCATTAATAGGTCTTTTCCTATCATTTTCGAATTTCTATTCTCTCTAAACCTGAATTAGTTAAATATAACTAATTATTAGTAAAATCGTCGCTGAGTTTTTGCTTCAGCAATTAGTGAAAAATAACTAATTATTAGTTAAAAAATGACTAATTGTTAGTAAAAAAGTAGGTAACTAAAAAATAGTCAAAATTTGACTAATTGAATTAATAAACAGAATTTTACTAAAATCTTAATTATTTTGACATAACCTAAAAATAAATCTGACTAATAATTAGTTATTTTTCACTAAATGATTAGTAGAAATATAACTATTTGAATTAGTGAATTTTTGCTATCAAATGAGTTATTTTTAACTAATTCAGATTTAGAGAGTTCTTTTAAATATTGAAAACCTTCTTAATTTCAGAATTTTTAATTAATTCTTTAAATTTCAAATATTTTTACATTTTTTAATTGTTTTTATCATTTTTCTATAATTTCTCTTGAAATTTCCAATTATTTCTCTCATATTTAACGTATTTCCTTCAATTTCCAATTTTTTTTGTATTTTATCAGTTTTTTTTCAAAATTTCAATTATCTTCATATATTAATTATTTACCTCAAATAATTTTAGTTATATTTTTCAATTTTTAAATATTTTCACTATTTTGCAATTGTTTTCACAAAATTTTAATTATATTCAATAATTTTTTTTAATTTCCTAAATTTTTTAATTATTTATCTCATTTTAATCATTTTTATCATTGCTCAATTTTTAAAATTATTTTTCTATTATTTTAGTGAATTTTCAATTATTTATCTTAAATTTCAATTATATTTTTTTACTTTAAATTATTTTCAACAATTTGCAATTCTTTTCTCCGATTTGTGAGAATTTTCAATATTTTTTAGTTAATTACCTTAATTTACAATTATTTATTTCATATTTTAATAACTTTTATTAATGTTTAATTTTTCATATAATTTTTTGATTATTTTCTTATATTTTAAATATACTTTGTAATTTTAAAAATACATTTTTCTGAAATTTTAATTATTTCTTAGACTTTTAATTACTTTTTCCATTTTAAAATTATTTTCTCCGACTTTGTAATATTTTAATTAATTTTTAACTAATTTACCAAACTTTTCTAGTATTTTTTAATTAATTTAAGAAATTTTCAATTATTATTTTTACAAATTTTAATTATTTCTTTCTATTTTCAACTATTATTATTATTCTACCTACTATTTTACCCCACTTTTAATTAATTCTGTAAATTGCAAATATTTTCTACAATTTTTAATTGCTTTTATTATTTTTGAACAATTTTTCTTACAATTTTTAAAATACTTTTTCAATTTTTTATTAATTTCAAAAATTTTCAATTATTTCTCTCATATTTCAATTCCTTTCTTAAATTTCAAATTCATTTTGTAATTTTAGCACTTTTGTTCAAAATTTTAATTATTTTCTTCAATTTGAAAATCTTTACCTCAGATTTTAATTATTTCTTTCCATTTTTAAAGATTTTTATTATTTTGCAATTGTTTTCTTAAATTTTAAATTATTTTTTAGTCAATTTTACAAATTTTCAATTATTTACCTGAAATTTAAAATATTTTTATTATTTTGCACTTATTTTCTCAATTTTTTAATTATTTTTTTTTAATTTTCTAAATTTCCAATTGTTTATCACTAATTCCAATTAATTCTTTATATATTAATGACTTTCTTTATATTTATCATTGTTTTTACCATTTTTGCATTTTTCAATTATTTTCTTTAATTTCAATTATTTTTTCCAAATATTTTTATTATTTTGCAATTATTTTCTCAATTTAAAAATTTTTTTTTTATTAATTTTCTAAATTTTCAATTGTTTATCACTAATTCCAATTAATTCATTAAATATCAATTAGTTTCTTTATATTTATCATTGTTTTTACCATTTTTGTATTTTTCAATTATTGTCTTTAATTTTAATTACATTTTTTGATTTTGCTTTCTCATATAGGAAGTATTATCACTTATTTTTCTTAAATTTCAATTGTTTTCTTCAAATTCCAATTATTTACCTGAAATCTCAATTAGTTTATTTAATTTTTAAATATTTTTATTATTTTGCAATTATTTTCTCCAATTTTTAATTATGTTTTAGTGAATTTTCCTCGTGGTATGTGAACGAGCTCATAGATTTTTTAAAAAGTAAATAATATTCTTATCTAATATTGGTTAATACAGATTTTAATTTTTTTTTTTTTAATGTCTTATGTCTTAAAATAAATTTGTTTTCATTTGCCGATTCTTATGGTCCAAAAATGCCAATTTTTGTATCTTTAAGGTATTAGTCGCGTAAAATGATTTTCGTCAGATTTTTTTAAAACTTTGTATCTGTATTCATGAGGTATTTATCTATGAAATGAAATCTATCCTATTAATTTTGACCACTTCTGAGCTTCAAAATATTAATTCAAAGTTTATACCTTTTACATGCAATAGCACAAAATGCATGTAAAAAATGTCTCTTATATTCAATTATAAAAAAACAAGTCGTCAGTTTTTCAAATAAAACTACTAAGTTACACATTGAGATAAAATAAATCCTTTAAAAAAAATTAATTTTATTGACCACGCCGTATAAAAAATACAATAATTTAAAAATTCATAATTTTTCATTTTCACGTGGTTTCATTGAAAAATGTCGAAAACGTGTAAGCAATACATCACGATAACTTATAGTACCTGACTCAAAATCGTGAAAATTACATATATTATATTAGAAGAGGTCACAAGGAAGCAAGTGAGTTGATATAAAAGTTTATTTTTTGTTCTTTTTATTTTGCGGGAGTTTTGCGGGAGCATTTACGCGACTAATACCTTAAAATTCTATTGTTTAAAAACTAGAGCCAATCCAATATTTTCAAGGTCAGATTTGGATTCCACGAAAAAAATCCTATAAGAATCGGCTATAATATTTAAGTCAACAAGACATTTTTTAAATTTTGTTGGCTTGTGTATATGACAAGTACCTATTACTTTATTAGTAGTGTACTTAGTTTCAGTATAGGAATCAATATTTTAAACATATTGATGTAATTATTTAAAAGTGTTTACTTTTGTTGAGTTGATACAAATAAACATTAATGAAATATTATCTTTAGATTACTAAACAATTAGTTGCGCATTTTTTCCAGTATATTATTAGATACATTATTAGTCACGTTACGATTTAGATACTCCCGTATAGTATTTTGTCATCGAGACAATTTTGTGAAAGTTTCGTTTTGCCTGAGGCAGGAGGATTAAAGGACACATAGAAAATAGAAATCCTCTCTTCTAAGGCAGTAAGAAACTGCATTGTGATTCTGGTCGTCTACGAACTGCTAACGATGCTCCTGTGAGTCTCACTCACCTCACTCGACTTCTTAGCCAATACCCCACAATTAGCTTATCCTGTTAAACCCCTGGCCCCTTGGTTGAATTCGTTAAAATTAACCTTACGCTACCACTGCGACAATTTTCAGACTCTCTTCTCTATTTTCTTCTTTCGGGCTTTCTTGTTTCGTGGCCTGTTTTCGAAACACGATAAATACGCATAACTAGTCTCAAGTCGAACTTTCCCGACTATCCACTCTGTCTCGAGTCAATTTATTCCTGAAACTTGGAAACTGGCTAGAACTCTCAAACTAACTGTTAACAAAATTTGGCAAATTTTTTGTTTTTCCGGTTTGGCGTAAAAAAGGGTTTTAAGATATACGGCATGTAAAGAAATAGGTCTTAGAATGCGAATCCACATAGGAGCCTACGTGACCATAGATCTATTTTTCTCGCAGATCCGGTGACGATTGCTCGCCAAATCCCTGTAGAGCCTTACGAAGCGGTTGGCTTCTATATATAGGATACCATTATCAAAATGGGCTCGTTTCATTCCCGTGTGCTTCGAAGCTCGACACCCTGCATAGTCGAATTGCCGTCACACTCCACTGTCTGTCATTTGTCATTTCGAATCCACCTTGGCACACCGAAAAGAAATCGATCAAAGAAATCCTTGAGGTACCATTTGCAAAATCATTTTTATATAACAAAGAGCAAAAATAACATTGTTTTATACTGTTAGAATAAAACAATGTTAGTGTTGAAATAATTTTCCTAAATGTCATCAATGGTCTGAAGATCCTAAAGAATCTTATACAACATTTAAATTTTTGATGATTAGCGTTTTTTAAACTTCGGATCAAAAAGTTGTCGAGAAAATTTTCTTGTTGTGAGAAGTTCCCTCGGTAAAGTTTCTCCTTTATCACTAAGGAAGTTTTTTAAGAAGTTTAAAGCCAATTCGTTGTGGACAAACTTGAGTATTTCTGTTAAATTCCTATTGTTAAAAATCCGGATATCCGAAACTGTTATTTATTGATAAGTTTTTCTTTGGGCAAATTAAGAAAATATAGATTTCGAATATATATTACCCTGAGGGTACAAGGTGATAGTTAAAGAGTGATTGTTTGATGCTGGGCAGTAATTCATTTTGCTAGTAATAGATCATTGCCCCGACCATAAGGCGCCGGTCACTTCCCTCATAAAGCATTCCAGTCTCATTCTCAACGATCCCATAGGAATTCAGCCTCATTCCTTTTATCCAACAACCCTAGAAGGTAGTTCGAATTTTAGCTTTCTTATTCTAACTAAATAACACCTTATTTCCGAAAACTCTAATCAACTCTGTAAAATTACTGTTAACTATAAAAAGTAAACACAAAAGAATAATTGTATGCTTAAAATCCTGAAAATTCAAATGAATCTTAAAACAATGAGTTTTGTAATGTGAGAATAAAACTATAAAGTTTGATTTCAAAGTGAGAAGTGGAATTACAAACTCGGGGAACTAAAAATCAAAGATATTTTTGCTTTGAAATCCGTAATTGAAGAGGAAGATTTGTCCGGTTATAGGACACTCGTGGAATATGGTCTGGCTACTATAGCTACGATCGAGGGTCGTTTCAACCCCCTCTGTGAATTCCTGAATGGTCTTCGAACGGTGTTACCCTCCTTCCTAACCCCATCGTTTCAAATGCAACAGGTGATGCTTTTCCAATATCAAACAATTTCAATTGCTCTATCACTTTCCATTCAGAGTTTGACTTATTAATGTTTCCTATTGATACAGTTGTTGACTTAAATTAGCGCAGGGTGTGTATCAACTTGAGAAATCTTAAAAATCTTAAATTCTACTTAAACTTTTTTTTTTAGAACTTTCAAATTATCTTAAATTCAGAAACAACTATAGAAATTACATTCTAAAAAAAGATCTTATTTTAGGGCAGAAAGTAAGTCTTGTTTTAAGACGCAAAATTTTTAAGATAGCCCTTGTAGAATTTTAAATACTCTTTTTGTACCTCAATTTAAGAAGCAAAGAATGTGATTATCAGCATAAAAATTTGCCGAGTTTAAGACAATTAATCTGCAAAATCAGCAGTTATTTGTGTGTTGAATTTCGGAAATGTATTTTAAATTCAGCTAGTTCAAGATCTTATTTTCAAGACTGATGTAATTTCAGACTTCTCTAAATTTAAGATTTACTTTTTACAGTGTACAGCATACATAACAGATTATGACTTATTTAACTTTTTTCACCTGTCCTAAAATCTTGACTTTTTTTCAGTTTAGAAAAAATGTAATTTGCTTTAAAATTCACTGTAAAAAGAGATTCTGAATTTAAGACTTGTCTTAAATTTAGCAAGTCCTACTATATAAATATTTATGTAAAAAATACTATCGTAATAAAAATGAATTTACAATAATTACAAATTTACCTTTTTAAATTTATTAGTACTTCACATTTTTAAAGCAAAAGAAAAATCTGTAAAATCAGCAAGAGCTGTCTTAAAAATTTTGCGTCTTAAAATAAGACTTTCTTTTTACAATGTTTAATCGATTGAAATTTGCATTGATTAAAATTTTAATTTATCCAAACTTCAAGAAAATTGTAAATTTGAATTGATTTAACAAGTTCTTTATTCGCTAATAAATAATCCATTCAAAATTTTAATTCTTTTGTATTATGTTTTCAATTATTTTCTTCCATTTTCAATTATTCTTACAATTCTGTTATTTTTAAATCATTTTTTAATTATTTTTATCATTTTTTAATTATTTTCTTCAATTATTATTATTATTATTATTATTATTATTATTTATTTTCATTATTTTTCACTTAATTTATAATGAATTTTAAATTACTTTCTGCAAATTTTAATTATATTATCTTTTTTTCAATTATTTTCAGTCTTAATCATTTTCTTAAATTTTACCTACATCTATCCTTCTTTTATTAATTATCTTTGTTATTTTATTTCTGTCATCGTTTTTCATTGCCTTAAAAAAATTCTAATTATTTCTAATTTCCAATTGTAATCTTCAATTTTACAATTAATTTTTTTAATACTCAAATAGCTTTATTATGTTTTTGGCTTCCTTTTCTTTAAAGGGAATATACAAAACTCCATTTACAAAACTTCAAACTAAAAAGTCGCTTTTCACCCCAAATGGAAATATTATTAAAATTAATTTCAGCGAATTTTGAAAGATCTAGTTGTCCATTTTTCAGAAAAAATAGGTTTATCTAAAATTTGTAGTTAAATAATAATTATTTAACATTTCATATTTATTCTTTAAATTCAACGATCAACTGCAATTTTCATCCAATTCTGACAAATAATAACTCATTTTTCCCGTTTAAACATTCTCTACAATTTTATTTCGTGGGTTTTCTTATATAATGTTTTGTTTAAAAAATACGTAAAGAACAAATTTTATTTGTTTAATAACTTTTAAACAAAATATTATGTATCAAAACCCAACAAATAGGATTGCAGAGAATGTTTCAACGAGAAAATGTGCTATTATTTATCAGAATTTCAAAATTTGATGAAATTAATTTGAATAATAGTTTTATTTGATGGAAACATTCATTTTTTAGTTTGAGGTTATGTCAATAAAGAGAATCTCTTTAATTTAATTCTCTTTTCAATTAATTTCTTCAAGTTTGAATTATTTTCATTTTTTTCTCAATGTTTTTATTCTATTTCTGAAATTTTGAAGTTTTTTTTAATTTCTTTTCTAAAGTTTCAATTATTTTTCACAATTTTTAATTATTTTCTTTAGTTTCTTAAATTATTTTTCGCACTTTTCAATTATTTATGTTTTTATTTTGAATAATGGTGTTCAATATTTCGATTCTTCAGTTTTAAATTGGTTTCTTAAATTTAAATTTTGTTCATCAATTGTTTAAATTTTGTTCTTCAATTTTCAATTATATCCTTACAATTTTTCAATTTTTTTTTAAATTTACATTTTTTTTATTTGTCAATTACTGTCTTAAAATTACAAACTGTTTTCATCAATTTGTTTAATTAATTTTATCAGCACTCATTTCTTTCAGTATTTTTAATTAATGTTAACATTTTTTAATTTTTTTCCTTATATTTCAATAGTTTTTTTCATTTCAATTCTGAAAATTTTTCAATTATATTTTTCACATTTCAAATTTCAAATTCTGCAATCTTTCTATTACTTTCTCGTAATTTTAAATGATTTTCTTAAATTTTCAATAATGTTGTTCAATCTTTTTATTATCATTAAACGCTGTATTTTCATTTATTTAATTCTCTTTTAACTATTTTCATCAATGCAAAACTAATGTCTTCATTAATTTTAAATTGCTTTCTCAAATTAAAATTTTACTCTTAGATTTTTTTAATAATTTTATTCACTTTTCATTAAATCTCTTCAATTTTTGAATTCTGAACTTTAATTTTTGAATTACTTTTGTCAATTTTCAATAGTATTCTTCAATTCTAAAAAAGCTTTTTAAAATTTCAATTATATTCTTCAACTAAAAAATGTTGTTTTTTTTTATTTTTAATTTCCTTTGTCATTTTCAATTATTTTCTTTAATTTTAAAATATCTTCTTCAATATATTTATATTCTTCAATTTTTCATGTAACTTCTCCGATGCATAATTGTATTTTTAATAATTAAAAATACAATTATGCATCGGAGAAGATTTTTATTAACTTCGTCATTTTTAAATTTTTATTTTCTTTCCTAAATAATTATTTCTTTTTTAAAGTGTCAATACTATTTTTAAAAATTTCCAATATTTTTCTTTAAGTTTCAATTATTTTCTACAATTGGTTTACTCATTTTTAAATATTTTTTAAATGAAACCGTATGATCAGGATTTATAAATAAAAATATTCTCATTGACAAATGTGACGAGACACCTGGTCAATGAAAACTATTCTCAATCCTTCTGTTGTGATTTTTAATGGATAAAAACCATAAATATATTACTCATCGTGTTATTACTAAAAAAAAACTACTTCTTCAATACATTTATATTCTTTAATTTTTCATTTAAGTTCTCCAATATATAATTTTATTTTTATTTTTATTAACTTCGTCATTTTTAAATTATTATCTTCTTTCTTAAACAAATATTTCTTTTTTAAACTGTGAATACTGATTTTCAATTTTTTTAATGTTTTTATTCAAGTTTCAACTATTTTCTGCAAATATCACTTCTCCGTGTATTTTTATATAGTTACTTTTTAAATCTGAATTAGTCAAAAACTACTATTTAGGGGTTAAAATCGTGAACGATTCTTCTCTTTTTCAATTAGTAAAAAATAACTAATTAATAGTAAAAATTTTCTAATTCAGCAGTTAAATTTAACTAATTAAATCGTAAAAAATAACTAACGTAATTAGTAAATATAAATCTACTAATTCTTTTAGTAGTTTAAAATAGCCTAAAATCACTTTGACTAATTAAATTAGTAGTTTTTTACTTGAGTATTAATAAAAAAATTACTATTTGAAATGGTAAACGAGTATTCACTGTTAAAATAGTAGTTTTTAACTATTTTAGATTTAGAGAGTCTTCAATTCTAGTTACATTCTAGCTTTATACTTTTCTATTTTTTTTGTAAATTTTCAATTATTATTATCTTTAAATTTTAATTACCTATATTTTTGCTCCTATTATATTTCCAACTATTTTCTTAATTTTCATTTATATGCATTATTGTATATGAACATATATAGGCATTATACAGATGTATATCTTCACAGAATGTGCTTAAATACACACGTGATACTAATATCTCGATAATTTTCAAAAATTAAAATTATTTTCTCTGAAGGATATGAAAATATCTCACCCAACTTTTGGTCACTCATAAGAATCGCAAGTTGCAAGCTAACGTAATCAAGTTTTAATCATGCTCCTTGCCAGCGAGGGGGTAGAGACGATCTACGATACAATTACCTCTGCAGTAGTTGTCCCTAGTATAAGTGCGGTAGATACTGGTATTCACACCACAAGGCGAGAACGCAAATCCTGCGCGATCCTGGGAAGATTATAATTCGGACACACAAAGGATGGGACAAAATTATACTTGATACAAATAGAAATTCTTAGCATCTCAAATACTTGTACCGCTTCCAAGAATTCTTTACATTTTTCACATTCTCACTCATAAGTAATGGGGATTTAAATAATTCCTAATATGTCTTCAAATATTCATTAATATGCCTTTGAATATTTATTAATATATATGTTCATATTTATTAATCTTAAAAGATCTTAAATGTATCTTAAAAGAATCATGAATATATCTGGTTATAAAAAAATGAATATTTTATAATTAATCTTCAGTTCGTTAAGTAAAGAAAAAATAGAAACTTGAGTTCTTTATTGTAAGGTATATGCCGATTTTAATGTGCACTCATCGCTCTACGTCAGAAACACAACCCTTCTACAAGTTTCGGAACGAAATCAAACGACTGAAATCAAAGATGAAAATAATAAGTGACGAGGGTGGTTGCAAGAATAAACGAGAAGAAATCGCGAGGGGATTTTACTTTTGCCTTTTCAAGCGATCTCACTAGTCTTTGATTTATGAATTCAAAGCCGCAACCACCTGTCAATGGCAATGCACTTTTCGTCCTTTTTATGTAAAAACAGGTCTGAGTATAGTTTCTTTTTTCTACAAAATATTCATTTCATAAATAATCTTTATTACCGATTCACAACTTTCATCTGTTTTGCAATTATGTTTTTTCATTACTTTTTATCGTAACCAATTTTACAGTGGTTTTATTAGTAGTAGATAAAAATAAAATCACGAGATTCTTAATGATTCAGAGATTTAAGAGAAAAGCTCGAAAAATCCCCGAGAATCAAAGTTGGTTTAGAAAGTTCTGATCCCCTACTTTTATGTCAGCAGACACCTTCACGAGATGAAAGTGTTTCTTGGCTTTTCTTCTCGCAAGTATTTCCCAAAGTCCCTTAGATAAGTCAATTTTCAGATCCATTCGAACTTCGGGTCTCATAAAATTCTATACGACGGAACATTCTTTGTATACTGGAAAATTGTGACAAAAGCCAGAAAAAAAATTCCATCTTAGAATATTAACAGATTTGAAGATATTAACAGCATTTAAAATAAGTATAAAAGTTCCTTTTCAGAAAAGAAATCAGAAAACGTGAAACTTATAAGGAAATTCATTAAAATTTAAATACAACTCTCGGTTCTTGCAGAAAATCTATCTGTCGAGGCAAAATTGAAAACTCAATAATTATGTCAGTAGCAGACGAACGGAATCTGTTCTTGATTCATAGCAGAGCGTACACAAACACGAAACGTCTTTAGCTAATCGGAATTCAATTAAACCATTAGCAACCGAGGTTTGAGGGTTAGTGGTAGGAGACTTAAGGCCTAATGCGAAGGAAAATCGAACCTTTAGTCCGGTAAAGCTGTGGGCAAGAACACGACCAACCCTCTTGAATATTAAAGAGAATCAACAGTCGAGTTAAATTCGGCAGTTCTGGGTTTATTATCTAAAACTAAAACTGGCTTTAGAGAATGTTTAGGACTTATTAAAGACTGTTTACACCAAGGCTGTTAGTTGGGTTTTTGAAGGTAAAAATAATTTTTTTTTTTTGTAATCAATGAATTAATTTATTTATTCTTAAATGGCGGAAAATACTCAGGAATATATATCCTAATTTTTCCAATTGATAAACAGAATTATTATCCCCTAAAAACCACCCCTAAGGAAAATAATCGAAAAAAATGATCAATTTTTAAAAAATATTCTAATGAAGTTCTAAAATAGTGGAACATACTCAGAAATATGCACCCTAATTTTTCTAATTGATAACTAAAATTACCAACCCCTAAAAACTACCCATAAAGAAAATAATCGAAAAAAAATTTTAAACAAATTATCAATTTCTACAAAAAAAATTCTAATTAGGTTCTAAAATAGAGCAACATGTTTAGAAATATGTGCCCTAATTTTTCCAATTGATAACCAAAATTATCATCCTCTAAAAACCACCCCTGAGGAAAATAATTGGGAAATAATTTAAAGAAATTTTTCACTTTCTATGGGAAAATTCTAATAAAGTTTTAAAATGGTGGAAAATAATCAAAAATATGCCTCTTAATTTTTCCAATTGAAAATTTAAAATTTTCATCCCCTAAGAACCACCCCTTAGAAAAATAATCGAGGAATAATTAGAAAACATTTTTCACTTTCTACGAAAAAATTCTGGTGAAGTTCTACAATTTTGTAAAATACTCAGAAACATGCCTTTTAATTTTTTCAATTAGGAACTAGAATTTTCATCCCCTAAAAACCACCCCGGAGGAAAATAATCGAGAATAAGAATTAAAAGAAATTTTTACTTTCTACGACAAAATTCTAATGAAGTTTTACAACGGCGGAACACTCTCAGAGTTATGAACCCAAATTTTTCCAACTGATAACAAAAATTATTAACCCCTGGGAACTACTCATAAGAAAAATAATCGAAAAAAAAAATTTTAAAAAATCAATTTCTAGACAAAAATTCTAATGAAGTTCTGAAATGGCGAAAAATATTTAAGAATATGCCATCTAATTTTTCCATTTGATAACCAAAATTATCATCCCCTAAAAACCACCTGTAAGAAAAATACTCGGAAAGAAATTTAAAAAAATTATCAATTTTTACAAAAACATTCTAATGAAGTTCTAAAATTCCGGAAAATAATGAGAAATATGACTTAGTTTTTCCAATTAGGAACTAGAATTTTCATCCCCTAAAAACCACCCTAGAGGAAAATAATCCAGAATAAGAATTAAAAAGAATAAGAATAAGAACAAGAATGAAAAAGAATAAGAAATTTTTACTTTCTACGACAAAATTCTAATGAAGTTTTACAACGACGGAACATTCTCAAAGTTATGTCTCCAAATTTTTCCAAATAATATCAAGAATTATTAACCCCTAAAAACTACTCATAAGAAAAATAATCGAAAAAAAATTTTAAAAGAAAATCAATTTTTAGAAAAAAGTTCAAATGAAGTTTAAAAATGTCGGAAAGTACTTAAAAATATGCTTTTTAATTTTTCCATTTGAAAACCAGAATTATCATCCCCTAAAAACCACCCATGAAGAAAATACTCGAAATGAAGTTAAAAAAAATTATCAATTTTTACAAAAAAATTGTATTAAAGTTCTAAAATGGTTGGACATATTCGGAAATATTTCCCCTAATTTTTTCAATCATTTAGGAACTTCAAGAAATTTTTTTTTTTAAATTTGAACATTTTTTTCAAATTTTTTTCGATTATTTTTCTCTGAGATGGTCTTTAATGGATGGTAATTCTCGTTATTAATTCGAAAAATTAAAAGGCATATTTCTGACTATTTTACGCCATTTTAGAACTTTATTAGAATTTTTTTGAAGAAATTGATAATTTTTTTCAAAATTTTTTTCAATTTTTTTCTTTAAGGGTGATTTTTAGGGGATGGTAATTCTGATTATCAATTGGAAAATTAGGTGGCACATTCCTGGATATTTTCTGCCATTTAAGAACTTTATTAGAATTTATTAAAGAAATTTAAACAATTTTTTTAATTATTTATCGATTATTATTCTCTGAGTTGGTTTTTAGGGGATGTTAATTCTAGTTATCTATTGGAAAATTTAGGGGACATATCCCTGAGTATTTTCCACTATTTTAGAACTTCTTTAGAATGTTTTTGTAAAAATTGATAAATATTTCAAAATTTTTTCAATTTTTTTTTTTTTTGAAGGGTATTTTTTTGGGGATGGTTATTCCGATTATCAATTGAAAAAATTAGGAGACATATTTCTGAGTATTTTTCGCAATTTGAGGACATCTTTAGAAATTTCAAAAGAAATTGCTAAATTTTTTCTAATTATTTCTCGATTATTTTTCTCTGAGGTGGTTTTTAGGGGATGATAATTCTGGTTAACAATTGGAAAAATTTGAGGACATATTCCTGAGAATGTTCCGCTATTTTACAACTTTATTAGAATTTTGTCGTAGAAAGTAAAAAATTTCTTTTAATTATTTCTCGATTATTTTCCTCCGGGGTGGTTTTTAGAATTTTAGGGGATGAAAATTCGGAATTTTAGAATTTCATTACAAGTTTTTTTTTAAGAATTGATACTTTTTTTCAATTTATTTTCAAGTATTTTCCTCCAGGGTGGTTTTCAGGGGTTGAGAATTCTAGTTCCTAATTGTAAAAATTAATAGGCATATTTCTGAGTATTTTCCGGAATTTTAGAACCTTATTAGAATGTTCTTGTAAAAATTGATAATTTTTTTCAATTTCTTGTCGAGTATTTTTATTATGAGTAGTTTTTAGGGGTTAATAATTCTTGTTATTTTTTTGAAAAATTTGGGGACATAAACCTGAGAATGTTCCGCCGTTGTAGAATTTTATTAGCATTTATTCGTAAAAACTGGAAAATTTATTTTAATTATTTCTCGATTATTTTCCTCCATTTAGGGGATGAAAATTCTGGTTCTCAATTTGGAAAAATTAAAAGGCATATTCCTGAATATTTTCCGAAATTTTAGAACTTCATTAGAATTTATTGAAGAAATTTAAAAAAAAATTTAATTATTTATCGTTTATTATTCTCTGAGGTGGTTTTTAGGGGATGATATTTCTGGTTATAAAATAGAAAAATTACTAGGCATATTCAGTATTTTTCGCCATTTCAGAACTTTATTAGAATTTTTTTGTAGATATTGATTTTTTTTCAACTTTTTTTGGATTTGTTTTTCTGAGTAGTTTTTAAGGGTTAATAATTCTTGTTATCCTTTGGAAAAATTTGGGGACATAATCCTGAGAATGTTCCGGTGTTGTAGAATTTTATTAGAATTTTTTCGTAGAAACAGAAAAATGTCTTCTAATTATTTCTCGATTATTTTCCTAAGGGGTGGTTTTTAGGGGATGAAAATTCTTGTTCTCAATTTGAAAAAACTAAAAAGCATAATCCTGAATATTTTCCGAAATTTTAGAACTTGATTAGAATTTTTTCGTAGAAATTGATAAATTTTTTCAATATTTTTTTTATTATTTTCTTTAGGGGTGGTATTTTAAGGGATGGTAATTCTGGTTATCAATTGAAAAATTTAAGGGGCATATTACTAAGTATGTTCCACAATTTTATAACTTTATTAGAATTTTTTTGTAGAAATTTATATTTTTTAAAAATTTTTTTTATTTTTTTCAGGGGTGGTTTTTAGGGGATGGTAAATCCGATTATCTATTGGAAAATTTAGCGCACATATTCCTAATTATTTTCCGCCATTTTAGAACCTTTTTAGAATTTTTTGTAGAAATTGATAATTTTTTTCAAAATTTTTTTTGATTTTTTTTCGCGGGCAGATTACTGGAAAAATAGAGTCTGATTAAAGAGGGTGTAGCGCAAAGTGATTTCTTTCTTTAAACCTGTCATCAGTGTAAATAAGTCCATATGAGAGGTATATATTTAAAGAGTGCGTAAAGTTGATTAGTCCTTTAAACCATCGGTATAAACAGGCTCTTACTACTTGTTACTTAAATATTATTTACTTATTTATATACTTATCACTTACATACATATTACTTAAATCCTTATAATAATTCACAAAAATAAAGCTGTTTCAAGCTTTTAAAATTACTTTATTTAAGAAAAGTGGCTCTATGACATGAAGAGAGGAGGATAAAGCTATCCCAATAGCAGGCCTTGTACATCAATATACAAAGCACGAAATTCCAGTGGCAAGGGAGAAGTGGATAGTGTCTCTTTACTTAGGGCTGATCTGTTGAACACCATACATCATACGTAATACTGAATCCGATTTTGATACTATATATACACGTCTCTATTTCTGATGCCCGCTTACTATCAATAGCTCCTTCTTTTTCTCTAATCCTCCGAGTTATAAGTCATTTCATTTCATTAAAAATGACGGCATAAGTCGGATAAATGGAAAATTCGATCATTTTTCAACAACTCGGAGTTTGACGTGACAGTAATTCTCTTAATGTAATATAAGGTCTATTGAAATAAATAACATATTGATTTTAAAAAATAGGTTTAAAGGAGAGGATCTACTTCAAACCTGTCTTTTAAGATGTCGGTAACTTTATATCTTATCAGCCTATTATAAGTTTTCCAAAGACAAAATTGTTACAATGAATCTGTTAGTCTTTTAAAAATAATCTTCCAAAAGTTAGAGTCCATGAGGTTGGGTCATTTGATACGTATTATCATCCCTTCTTCTCTTTCTCTCATCCATTCCCCGCCACCAATGTATTCCGTTTGTTCGCAATCCGTAACTAATATGTCGTCGAGTGTGACTTGCCTCTACAAGTTCAAAAGGGGTCTAAGTGCCAAAATCAATAATTTGGGTTTGATGACGATCTACCTTTTGGCGCACCCACTTAATTTTAAGCCAGAGTGCTTACTTCCTTCACAAAGGACCAATTAAAATTGTCCTTTTATCTTTTAATTTCAATGATTTATTAATAACCACAAAATCCACACTCTAGTTGTATTTATAAGAAAGTCACTTCAACTCGATTTTAATCAACTTTATAAAATTACTTGTCAAGAAATTGTATCTTTCATGGATTTCCTTCTGAAAAGAAATGTCGTTGATATTCGTTCATCGCCTTTGTGCAAATGTGTATTCAAGGAGCTGAAGGAAGCGTTATATTCTTTCGTCGCAGGGAGATTCACACACAAGACTAGAAGGTATGGCTTGATATCTAGCATTGCAGCTTGCTTCTTCAGTGATACATTGTCTGGGACTTCGTTCCACCTATATTTCACCCTTACACTTGTATCCAGCACCACGTACGGCAAAATCGAGCATGCACATGTACGGGCAAGTAAATTGTGAATATGATAATGCGAGCTCACAATCCGATTCGGTATTTCAGCGGCGTTTCTCCGATTGCCCGACCATTTGTTCGAAAAGCTCTTCTCTTCACGCGACAGCCTGACGAATGGGAGATACTCCCTCCTTCTTTTTCTCAATCCCTGTTTTTCCTCAAACTTTTTATTTCTCCTTTCACTCGCCCTCAATCCAAATTGCCAAGTTCCTAACAGGCTGAAATATTTACCAAAAACTAGACCGAAATCGGTGAAGAAAACCTACACATTTAAATAGAACTCTCGGTTTTATAAAAAGAAACACATCTAATTTTAGAAATTTAAGGTGCTATATTTTTCGTTTGTTCATTCCTATGATATGGTGTCCATACTCTTAGACTTGAAAAGGTTCAGAATCGATTTTTGAGATTTGCTGCATTCCAGTTTGCATATTGAGTTTGATGCTTATACACATGATTAGGTACTCAATCTTAAGAATATAATTGAAAGTACCAAAGTTGGAATCTAGATTTTTATACAATGATCTCTTATTCATGTTCGAAACGATTAATGATTTTACTAATTCTCCTTCTGTGCTGACTTGTATTAATTTTTCTGATCCTTAGAGATCACTGCGAACAGTATTACCATTTTATGTATATTTCCATAGAACGAATTTTGTCAAGGATTCAGTATTTAACAGACTTTGTACTAGGACAAATTACTACAGTGATATTCTTGACTTTTTTAAATTGTAGGCTTAACATAGTCTCATCTGTCTCATCTTGTAACTAAATGTTTGAATTCTGTTTCATCTTAATTGCTTATTTATTTGTAATGACTACGTATGGCTTTTTGATATCTACGTCATTTATTTTCGTCTCCAGTCTGTAAAGTTAGTTCGTACTTGACCTCGACAACGGTCGCACCTTTTGACAAAGTCACATCACGATGACTACAAAATTTGAATTTTAAAATGTAACTACTTCTTGTGAAGGTAAAAATTAAGATCTCTAATTTTACTAAAATTAAAGTGGCGTTCGTGTTAAAAATCATTGACGAAACGTCGTGTTAATAAAGATACTGTCTTTATTTTAAACAAATTTATGTGTTTAGAGTTTTTTTTTTGTTTTTTTATTTCTAAAAATACAAAGACATAAACCTACACTTACTTGCTCCAACGACATTTTCCTAATTTATAACAGACATAACAGTTTTTATAATATTTAATAATAATGATGCGCCCTTGATTTGTTGTTTATTATTGTTTCTATAGATAATTATCTAATGGGTATGTAACCTGTATATATGTACTAAATAAATAAATAGTGTGTCCAATGCAGCGATCTCGAAAATGTTGAATTTTTCTTGAAATTGCTTTTCAAGCTGGAAACCTCGGAAGTCATCTTACATTTTAAAACAAATACAATTGGCAACGCAGTTTATCATTTACATTCAACCTTTTCACGTATTTCAAATTTTGGTGTATTTTATATTATTTATGCAATTTTTAATTACCTAATCTTCAATTTGGATCCACCACCTTGAAATAAATTATTAAAAAACAAAATTTTGTAATTACTATCTTTTAGGAAATTCTCTGCTGCACAGTGGTCTAAAAGTCGAATCTAGCTGACCAAAAGTCAAAAAATTCGAGTCTTTAAATAAATTTTTTTAAAATGATTCTATGACGTACTATATCTATTGTGTTTGATTCAGAATATTTCATCCATTAAACTTTTTTTTATTGATATATCATAGTTTAAACCGGGTCAGTCTTGCTTATTAGTTGATTTAATTAATTTAATTTAATTTAATTATTTGCAGCTAGTGACCTTTTGAATTATCATTTATAATAATAATCCACAAGATTCATTGATTCTTTCATTCTGTCAACACCTGAAGTTTGTCACTTAGATATTTTTTGTTTTAAATCAGTTACATTTGGAAAAATGTTTATTTTTAAATTAATTATAAATCATACGAGTTTATATTTTATGTATCTAATTATTAAATGCCTTTTATTAAAAAAGTAGAATAATAAGTAATATAATAATAATAATTAAGGAAATATCATCAATTATAATATCATTGAAAAGAAAACAAGTACCATTTTTAAATATTTTATAAGTGTCTTAAACACCTTTCTATACCCAGAGAAAAAATATATTTGTCTCACAGCCAAGTAACTTTTTATTTGGTTCAAATAAAATTTTATTTGATTCAAATAAATTTTTTTATTTAAAACAAATAAAAAATTACTTGGCTGTGAGACAAATATATTTTTATTTGGAACAAATAACATATCTTTGTGTCAAATATATAATTTCTCTGGGTGATAAAATAATTTTTTCATTTTTTAATGATTACAAATTTTTTTTTTCAAACTTTCAACGTAATTTTTATTTAAAAACCCTACTAAATTACATCTCTTTATATGAATGTTGTTTTCTAGATCTCAAAATGCTTTTTTTTATTGCATGAGCAAATTAAATTTATTTAATTCCTAATTAAGGGGGTTTATCCAAAAATCAATTTT
Organism: Ganaspis brasiliensis; assembly: GCA_037103525.1. Lineage (NCBI taxonomy): Eukaryota > Metazoa > Arthropoda > Insecta > Hymenoptera > Figitidae > Ganaspis > Ganaspis brasiliensis. Next base: position 4,535,886 of record JAZKLR010000022.1, on the reverse strand, counting down.
CTACAGATTTTTATAAAATTTTAATGACATATTAAATGCATCATTTTACATATATGATTACAATTTTATTGAAATTTACCGTTCTGCTTTTAAGATATAAATTTATAAAGTTGGGACTTTTACATGGAAACAGTGACAAAACGCGCAAAATGACAATATTTTAATTAATTAAAAAAAAAACGTTCCTGCAAATTTAAAAAAAAAATTAATACATTTTAAACTATAATATAATACGACTTTTACAACAATATTTAATTAATTTACCGTACTGTTGTTTAATAGCTTGAAATTCTTAACGGAAAATTTTTTTAACAAAATTCGTTTGTGAAATAATTTTAACTATAAAATACAATTTAGAAACTAAATTATAAGAAAAAATAAAATTAAAAAGATATTGAATATCATTGTCCGATAGAATGAGAACCGCTTAAGGGTATATAAGCGTCCTTAAATTAATTCATCAATTATTTTCTTAACATTTAATTATTTTAACTTCAATGCCGTTTAGGCCAAAAAAAGACAAATTTAATTATTTTATTCATTTTATACTTTTTCTTTCAATTATCAACTATTTTCTTTAAATTTCCATTTAATTCTTTAATTTTTTATTATTTTCTTCATTTTTAAATTGCATTCTTCGTTTTTAAATTATTTTCTTGAAATTTCAATACAATTCTTCAATTTTCATTTATTTTCTACAATGTTTTCCATAATTTTCATCAATTTTCAATTGACAATTTATTATTCCCGTTCAATTTATGATTATTCATTAACTTTTATAGAAAATTTTGTTCAAATGCATTTATTCTCACCTTTTTTCGAACCATTCTTTCAATTGTTAATTATTTTTTTAACAGTAAATTATTTTCGACATATTGTAATTTTTCTTTTAATTATCAAGTATTTTCTTAAAATCTCCATTTCATTCTTTAATTTCCAATTTATTTCTTCAATTTTTTATTATTTTCTTCAAATCTCTGATTTTTTTCTTTAATTGTCAATTATTTTCTTGAAATTTCAATACAATTCTTTAATTTTCATTTATTTTCAACAATTTTTTCCAGAATTTACATCAGTATCCAATGGACAATTTATTATTCTCCTTCAATCTTATGATTATTTATTAATTTTAAAAAAAAATTTCGTACGAATGCATTTAATCTCACCATTTGTCGATTTTTTTTCAATTGTTAATTATTTTCGTCAATATTGAATAATTTTCGTCTTGTTGTAATTCTTGTTGTAATTATCAATTATTTTCCTAAAATTTCCATGTAATTCCCTAATTTCCAATTTATTTCTTCAATTTTTAATTACTTTTTCCAATTCTCAAATATTTTCTTTAATTTTTCATTTTTTTATCGATTTTCAATTAATTTCTCAATATTCAATAATTGTCAGATATTTTCAATTATTTTTTTACTCATAAAAATTGTTTTAAAATTTCAATTCAATTATTCAATTCTAAAACTATTCTCTTCAATTCTCAGTTATTTTTATCAATTTTAAATTCCAATTTTTAATTACTTTCTTTAATATTAAAAAATTATCGCCTTTTTCTATTATTTTTTCTATTATCATTAAGTTTCTTTAATTTTAAATACAATTGTTCAATTACATTCTTTAATTTCTAATTCCATTAATTAATTTTTATTTCCATTCTTCAGTTTTCAATTGTTTTCTTCTAGACTCATTAACTCTGCATTTTTCAATTTTTTTTCAATTTTAATTATTTTTTTCGTTTTTTTAGCTAGCTGTTAAATGTGCTATTATTTCCAACAATTATTCCTATAATTTCCTAATTATTCAATTTACAATTATTTTCTGTAAATTAACTATTTCTTGTTGAACTTTTTCAATTATTTTTTTCAGTTGTCTATTAATTTAGTCATTTTTCAAATTTTGATTTCAATTGACAATTATTTTCTCCATTTTTCACATATTTTCTTCAATTTTTTAATTATTTTCGTCATTTTTCAACTATTGCCTTCAATTACTAATTATTTTCCGCAATTTTCAATTATTTCCTACAACTTTTTCAACTTTTAATTATTATCTTAATATTTTTATCTTTCTCAATTTTTTATCATTTTCTTTAATTTAAATTATTTTTTGACGATTTTCAATCCAACTTTTCAATTTGTAATTATTTGCAACAATATTTCTTTTGAATTTGAGTGATATCTTAGCTTCTACTATAACCTCAACTATTGTTTTAATCAATTATTTTTAATTATTACTTTCTTGAAATTTCAATTACATCTTCAATTTTCATTTACATTTTACATTTAAAAAAAAATTTTCTCTCAAGTTTCTAATTTTCTGTCCAATTTAAAAGCAAACTCATCTAATGTATCAATAATTAAAAAACATTAAAATTTTGTTACCTTGAAAACCTTGAACAATTTTCTCAAAAATCACCGGACACTCTATTCAAGTTTTTATTTCCCATCCCTGCTACATAAATCTCAGAAAATTGAAAATCTCTCTCATATCGTAAATCCCTGTAAAAGCACAATTTTTTCCCAGATCGAATTTACGAATCGAATAACTCGGTCGGTGATTTAAGAAAGTCTATTAAGCCGCGTGAATTTGCCATTATGTTTCTGCTTCGACGATGGCATTTTCCGAGCCATAAAGGCTGAATATTGCAAAAAATTATTCAGGATAATTTAAATTGATGTATCAATTCCATTCGTTCACTTTTTAGGCAGTGTTACTGCCGCGGTTTCAAGAAAGAACGAGCTCCCATTTAGGGAGGTGCGGTTTTGAGAGAAAACAAGGATATAAATTATCTACAGATAGGTTCTATAATTTAAATTGCACCAGGGTCTCAATATCGCGTGAACCAACTCGACGCCGGCATACGCATCGTAAAATTCAAATCAGTTGCCATTAATCCTTCACATTTTTTGCCCTATCCAAGAAAATTGGTATTTTTAATCGAAAAATTGAATTTCTCGTAGAAATAGTTATTAAAAAAAGTTCCTGATAAAATAAAAGAAGAAAAAAGATAGAAACACTATAGTTATCTGTAATAAATTGATGCCATTCGTAAACGGGACCTGTGGTTCGAACTCTGTCTGCTAGTTTTTGCTATAGGTTATAAATTACCCATTGCGATATTTCTTATTGTTAGCGGGGTGCTACCGCGTGCGTCTGAGGGCTTTGATCGGTCAGGCTCTACTATATCCAGTGTCGCGGTCGTTAATCAAAGATAGTCTATTGCATGAAGGGTCTACAAGTTCGCTCCCCATTCCGAATTCTCTTTCATCTCATTCTTATATCCTTCCGTAATCTTATAATTAACAGATGTTTAAATATTTTTTTTTATTTCTTTTTTTATTGAACACATAAAGTACGTTAAGATTTTGCGACAAGGTTGAAAATTTATACTTGAAATCTGTTAGCATTAGGGAAAGAGAGAAACGAGGAATCGTGGTGACTTCTCACTGCGAGGAATGCTTTTCACATGTTATGTATCAAAGGTGTGTAATAACGTAACAAATAACCACTTTACGTGCCAGCTGATGTAGGAGCATTCCTTCCCCGGAACATTACGGCTAATGTCTAACGTCAATTCTCCTAGACACCATACACGCCCTCACTTACCATTTACATTCAAATCCCAGAATAACGTGTTTATATTTCATCCGGGCCCTCCTTAAAGTCCTAAAATTTCCCTTAAAATTCCAAGAAGAAACAGAAATTACTTTACAAGAATTCGTACTTGTTTTATTTTCGGAAATGTTAATATTAACAGTTGTCATCTTCAATTTTTCCCTGGTTAAAAGTTTCGATTTTTGAAAAATGGGGAAGTTTTTTTTAAGGGTTTAAGAAAAAGTCTATACTAATTTAATTAAGCTTATAGAGCATTCTTTTCCAAGTAATTTGACCTATATGACTTTAACTTTTGGTCATTCGACCCCCCTGTAGCACTACCTTAAAGTTACCACTTTATTGAAATAGTTCCGAATTTACGCGCTTTTGCCGCAAAATTTAGATTTTTAATATTTTTTGTTTTAATATTGGTTGTACTTTTTATAATGTTTGTTTTACAAACAGTAGATGATTGTTAATCATTTTTATTTTGTTAAATAATTCTTTTATGACAAGACGTCAATTTGTAAAGATTTCAATGAAGGGGTAACTTTGAGGTTTTGTTATAGAATGGTATAGTGTCAAAAATTTAAAGCTATATAGGTCAAATTACTTGTCAGAGTGTCCTCTGTAAACTCAAGCAATTTAAAATCAATTTTTTTCAAACCCTCGAAAATGATCTCGACTTTTCGAAAATTGTAAATTTTGTCATGCATTTTATATGGAAAAATTAAGATGTTCGGTTGTAAAGGGCCATTTAAGTATTACGTAAGAATATTTTAATTGGTTTTTGACCACCCTTCCCCTCTTCAATATTTTTGAGTAAATAAAAAAACAATTTTGTTTTTGATCACTCCACCCCCCTGTAGCACTACCCCAAAGTTACCCCTTTATTACGTAAACAAATTTTAATTAGTTTTTGACCCGCCCCCCTCTTCCATGTCAGTATTTTTTAGTGAATAAAAAAACAATTTTGTTTTCGGTAACTCCACCCCCCTGTAGTAGTACCCCAAAGTTACCCCTTTATTAAAGTAGTTACAAACTTACGTGTTTTTTTATACGAAATAATGACTTGTAATCGTTTTTGTTCTAATATTAATTTTGTTCTTTAATCATAATTATTTTACAATTATTCGATGATTGTTTATACACGGAAAAAAATTAATATCCAAATTTGATATTTAATATGAGATTCAAGCATAAATTATCTCTAAAAACAAAAGTAAGATGTAATAAAATCTTTAAAATTAAAATGTGGATTTATATCAGATTAAAATATTACTATTGTAAAGAATACATATTCTTATGCCTAAAAACAATATTAGAAATCTCTAATTCTGTGATATATATGGAAAATAACAAACGGATTACTTAGAATGTATATGTTTAAAAATTTAAAAGAAATAGTAAAACGTTTTGTTTAAAAGTATTCGACAAAAATAATTATTTTTTAGAGCAAATTTATTAATAAAAAAGTCGATCTAAATTCAGTCAAATCTTCATTATATCCCAAAAACTAAACATTTTTAAACTTTTTCGAATAATAAAATATGTTTTAGCATAACCTTTTTTTATATATTTCTAGGTTGATAAATGAACATATCTCTAAATTAGAGATTTCATAAAATGTTATTTTCTGATATAAAGTTTTGCAAAATAAAGCATAACTTATTATAAAAAGTTTGATTATAATGCTTAATTTAGATACATTTTTAATTCTCTGCAATTAAGAATTCAACTCATTTCAAATTTTGTGATTCATTTTTTTCCGTGTACTGTTTTAATTTGTTTAATAATTTTTTATGGTAAATACGCATTATTTGTAAAAATTTCAATAACCATTAATATTAATATTTCTAAAAATAAAAAAATACTTTTTTTCTGTTTTTGTCTTTGGTACAAATTTTGGGATATTTTTTGCTTTTTACACAAAAAATGATACCACCGAGCACTTTAATTTTCTGATGTCAAAGTATATAAAAAATTTAATTTTTTGAAAACTCGATATCGCTTGCTAGGGTTTTAAAAAAGTTTACATTAATTTAATTAGGCTTACATAAGTGCGATTCCAAGTGAAATTTACGTTATTTTCAGGTAGGTTAACGGCGAGCAATTAAACTTTGAATTTTACTATATTTAATATGACTAATGTTTTACATAAATATTTAGGTTTTTTTTTATTAATTTATCTTAAATAAATAAATAAAATTTTTTAATTAATTTATCTTCCGTTCTATCAGTCGTATCAAAGTTTTCTGTTTTTTAAAATGCTCAAGAAAATATAAGGAATATTTCTATTTTAGGGTAATTTTTTATAATTTTAATATTAAAAAAGTTATTAAGTAAAAATTATATAACTTTTGAGCAGCAAGACAAAATTCAATGACCCCAATGTTAAAACGAACTTATCTGTATTCTTTTTAAGATTCCAAAAGAAATTAACTTTACAGTTACTTTCTTGATATTTAATTTTAATAAATTATAAATGTAAACATTGGAGATTTCTGTTAGTAAATAAATCAATATGGTTGCGCGCGCATTTCCATTTGAAAGGAATGAAGTCATGTTTTTACGAAGTCGCAGTGATGCCAACTACCGTCATCAAACGCAAACTAATTAATATTTTGAAACATTTTTTATGGAAAATACGCGTTAATTTGTAAAAATTTCAATAAAGAGGCAACTTTGAGGTAGTGTTGTGTAGAGTACCCGAAATTTAAAGTTATATAGGTCAAATTACTTGTTAGAGAATCCTCTATAAACCCAAATAATTTAATAGCAATGTTTTTGCAACCCTCGGGAATGATCTCGAGCTTTCGAAAATTGTAATTTTTGTCATTAATAAAATTGTGATGCTTCTTGGAACCTATTACACTCCTATATTAATTATCACTCTTGAAAAAAGATTTATAAAAATAAAAAGGACTTTTTTCTGAAGATACTTATTTTCTAAAGAAAAGGTTAGTTAAGATTTCGTGAAGAATACATCTGTAATCCGTAATTGTGAAAATTAACGATAAGATCCGAACGAGATTACAGGGACGTTGTTAGGCGTGCTTGAAGAAACTCTTGAGATATCTTACAATTAAAGCAAAATCCATTAAGGCATGCTGGTAACGCGCGAACCGCAAACACCCCACGCACGAAACACCACTGCCATGATGAGGAAGTAGAAATTTAGAACGAGAACTTCAACTTACGAATAACCTCCGAAGCCACCCTGAAGTAACACTGAGAGTTCGCGGTAGCTTTAAGGTCCTTCGTTACTTACGAGAACTTACGAGATACTTCTCCCAAAGCTCTTGGATAGTACACGAGATTTTGTCGTGAGAAAATTCCAATTCATTTTCGTTTCTTGAAAAACGTAGTTTTTTGTTTGGCACTGTCGGTTTAAAAAAAAAAAATTGTACACTATATTCTTAACCTGAAGTGGGGAACTTCGCTGCGAGTTGGACATAGTTTTATTTTTTGGTAATAACTTTTGATTGAATCAAGATATTGACAAATTAAATGTTTCATTTTAAAGCTAGAAGGCGTAAGTACACATTTATGCACAAGTTTTTGAAATTTTTTAAAAAAACCAAAAAGTATAGCCAATTTTCTGATCAGATGATTTTTTAACTTTGGTTTTTCGTTGCTGGGAGTTGGCCACCCTCAAATGTCCTACATTTTACTCAAACTTTTTAAATTTCTAAGGTGAATTAGGGGTGGGAGGGGCAAGATGGGGTACCTGCTCTGATTAAGAAACTAATTAACCAATCATGATCATTTTTTTATTTCATAACACCGTTACGATTACGTTTCTTAATTGTTATAAACAATTAAATAAACAAATTAAAAACTCTCAGTTTTTTCAATTAAAAAGAAATGTTTTTTAATAAAATTAGTTCAGCACAAGATACGAAATATATTAAGTGAACCATAATTATCTATAAACAATATTCAGTTAGTCTACTAACAATTTATAAACAAATGAATATACAAATTCGTTTTTTTTTTTTTTTTAAGTCGTTTTTTTCAAGTTTTTCTGCAAGTAAGATCGAAATACTAACTGATGTTTTAAATTTTTATTTTTAAGAATTTTCTTACTTGTTATAAACAAATCAATAAACAAATTGGAAACTTTTCGTTTTTCCAATTAAAAAAAAATGTTCTTCAATAAGATTAGTTCAGCACAAGATACAAAAAAAATTTAATGAACCATAATTATCTATAAACAATATTCTGTAATTCCATAAACAATTTATAAACAAATGAATAAACAAATTCTTATTCTTTGTCTTTTTATAAAGAAAAAAAGTCGATTTTTCAGTTTTTCTGCTAGTAAGATCGAAATACTGATCAACTGATCTTTAAAATTTGTATATTAATAATTTTCTTAATTGGCATAAGCATTACTAATAGTTTATTTATGTTTATTTATTTCTTAACAGAATTAATAAATAGTGAACCATAATTATCTGTAAACAATATTCTGTAATTCCATAATTTTTAATAAATAATATTAATAAATAGTGAACCATAATTATCTGTAAACAATATTCTGTAATTCCATAATTTTTATATTAATAATTTTCTTAATTGTCATAAACATTAATAATGGTTTATTTATGTTTATTTATTTCTTTACAGAATTAATAAATAGTGAACCATAATTATCTGTAAACAATATTCTGTAATTCCATAAACAATTTATAAACAAATGAATAAACAAATTCTTATTCTTTGTCTTTTTATAAAGAAAAAAAGTCGATTTTTCAGTTTTTCTGCTAGTAAGATCGAAATACTGATCAATTGATGTTTAAAATTTGTATATTAATAATTTTCTTAATTGTCATAAACGTTAATAATGGTTTATTTATGTTTATTTATTTCTTTACAGAATTAATAAATAATACTCTTAAACTTTAATGCACCAAAAAAAAATTTTTTTTCTTCTGTTTTGTATTGCTTTAATTACATATCAGAACATAATTTTGTTGAAAACTGAACGTTTTGAAGTTTTCTATTAATTTGTTTATAACAATGAAAAAAATTGTTGATTGAAAAGCTTTAAACACCAATTAGTGTTTCGATCTTAAAACTAAAGAATTTTAAGAAAAAATTAATTTTTGCTTAGATTAAAAAAACAAAGAAAACGGATTTGTTAATTTATTTGTTTATAGATTGTTTATGGACCTACAGATAATTGTTTATAGATAATTATAGTTTAAAAGTTGTATTTCGTACCTCGTACTGAACTGATCTAACTAAAAACATTTTTTTTATTGAAAAAAAAGAAAAGTTTTCAATTTGTTTATTACTTTGTTTATAACAATTAAGAAAGTTGTTAATAAAAAACTTTAAACATCACTTAGTATTTCCATCTTACTCGCAGAAAAACTGAAAAATACAACTTTTTCTTTATAATAAGATAAAGAAAACAAATTTGTTTATTCATTTGTTTATAAATTGTTTATAGCCTAATTGAATATTGTTTATAGATAATTATGGTTATTTAGTATTATGTATACTAAATGTATTTTGTACCTTGTGCTGAACTAATCTTATTAATAAATTTTTTTTTCATTGAAAAAACGAAGATTTTATATTTTTTTATTAATTTGTTTATGATAACTAAAAATTGTTTATGCGAATCTAGTAGATACTTTGGAGTGTTTTAATCTTAGATATAGGATCATTTAATGAAAAAACTATTTTTTTATAGACAACGACGAAGAAAACGAATTTGTGAAATGCTTAATTAATTGTCTATAGACCAAGTAAATATTGTTTATAGATAATTATGGTTCACTAAATGTATTTTGTGACTTGTGCTGAACTAATCTTATTAAAAAAACTTTTTTTTTAATTGAAAAAACGGAGTTTTCAATTTGTTCATTAATTTGTTTATGATAACTAAAAATTGTTTATGCGAATCTAGTAGATACTTTGGAGTGTTTTAATCTTAGATATAGAAACATTTAATGAAAAAACTATTTTTTTTTATTGACAACGACGAAAAAATCGTATTTGTTTAAATAAATTGTTTATTTGTTAAACAATTTAACAATTAATTAATTAAATTTAACAATTTAAACTTTTTTAAAAATTGTTCTACTATGATTTTTAACGAAGTTATGATGTTTTACTTAAAATATGCCTTTTTTCCAAAAGTTCAAAACACATTAATAGTGAGTTACGGAAAAAAGTGATTTTAAGTAAAACATCATAACTTCGTTAAAAATCATCGTAGAACAATTTTTAAAAAAGTGTTTTAAAGGTCATAAATCAAGTTTTCTATTAATCCTAGATTTATATAAATTTTGTTGCTAATAAAATTAATTTAGCTTTAGAAGACATGTAGTAAGTTAATTTTCGCAATTAACAATCAAACTTATTGTGGTTTTATTAAGATAAATAATAATATTTAAAAATATAATAATATTTAAAATATATTTTAAAAATATATTTCTGTTAAACACTTAATAAACAATACACAATAAAAGGCACTATTCATTTTTACGTTATACATATTTCCGTTCTATTTATTAATAACTTTTTAATAACTCTCAATACAACGCACTAAATGTATTTATCTCTCGTTTCGTTATAGCTCGAAAATTTTGCCTCTTTTCCTAAAACCATTAACTGTTATTATGCAAGGGTTCGCTCGAACAATGATCAGCTTAGCAAATAGTTTATTTTTTATATTTGGAAATCAAATTTGAATTTGAAAAATATTTGTATAATGAGGTAAAATTTCAGAGAAATTAAAATTTAAAGAGTTTTTAATGAGGTGAGAGTTTCCTTTTCCGTTAAATTTTAACGCTTACCTTCTCTCTCTTACCAAGGAAGCTGATATAAGAGTTTCCGTTAACTTTTAACGCTTTGCCTTCTCTCTCCTACTCACGAAACCAATATAAGACTTTCCTTTTCCGTTAACTTTTAACGCTTACCTTCAGTACTCGTTTCTTACATAGGAATATACTTTTGCATCGATAATTTTTTGATAGAAGGATGAAAGAAGATAAACAAAAATGAAGTCATTCGGACAATGTAGTTTAATGCTTAAAAAATGTTTCCGACGTTTCGAAATCGAAATGATTTCCTCTTCAGGGAGTCAATAATTAAAGCATATTCAAAAACAGAAATTCATGAAGAATTTCAATCGTCACAATGGTATAAAACATCTCTTAATACAAAGTCGTCAATACATTTATATAAAAGAGAAAATCAGTGTTCAGAGTCAGAAACGCTATAAAATTTATAATTGTCACAAAAACACACATAAAATAATAACACACAAAAAATAAAATAAAATAAAACTATCAAACATTAAAAATACTTTTAATTTGTAAAATGTGTGCACAGACAGGAATGACTTCACAATTAGAACTGGAACTAGGACTGGAACTATCGATAATGTTAGTTTAAATTAGTTTCAAACCTTAGGTAGTCCATCTTGCCCCCACCTCTTCTATTCCACAAAAATAATGCTCAAAATTGTGCTTTTCAAGCGAAAGCATATCGAGAAACAGGATACCAGCTCGAGAAAGGGAGAATATATATGAGATGGGGGTCATACAGAAGAGTCAGACAGGTACTTGTTTCGTGAATGAGATTTAGTTTGATAATAAGATCCGCCCTGCGAGAAAGAGGACGAGGAGAATGTCGACTTGGTAGGAGAACTGAGATACGACATTTCGTGCTGTGGTTTTAACTCTTGGTTATATCCGTAGTTATGAAACTGCAGGATTCAAGAAGCGAGGGTGTCTACTCCAACGTAAACTAGACTCTTCTGCCGTAAAGATCCTAAAACTAAGTCTGAGAAATCTTAGCCCAAAAAAAAAAAAAGCAAGTACCCCTCGTAAAAATCCCGGTAAATATCCCAATCAAATATTTCCCTCGACTGTCTCGTTGAAACTGTAAAAGAAATAATTTTTTTCCATGAATACATTGCTGGCTCGCGGTTTTTAGTACCGGACAAATATTTAAGGTGCTCTGGAGAAAATTATTTTTGCAAAATTAATACTTTGTTACGTTTCACATTGCTGGACGAGAATGTCTTGTGGTGGGTGCACCCCGGGTGAATTCGCATGCGTTAAAAGTCGCATGTGGGAGAGATGGCGCACAACAGTACAGTGAAATTGGAGAAGGGGTGAGTTTTTTTTTTCGTGAGGGAGTGGGAACTCAAGAGAAGCCGCGACGAATAAAAGGGAAATGTATGGAAGGAAAGATCTAATTTGTTCTTGTCCGTGGCTGCTTTCGCGGGGGGCCAAAATTAATATTCATAAGCGTCCAGAGAGGTCCCGAGGGCGGGGTCAACTTACATGTATCTTTCGCTACTGACCCGAACCCCTATCGTCCCACCCCTTACTCTTAACCAGCTCCGTGATAACGGTCAGGAATTAAAATACTGCCCACAGGTTTTAACCCTTCTTCGTTCGGTCGCCATCACGTCCAGCGTCCCTCCTTTGTTTCATCTCGTCTCCCCCTTTTTTTTTTCGTACAATTCAAAAGAACCGGGAAAATTTCTTCAGCAATTGTAAAAAGGCTTCTAATGTATTTAATTAACGTGGCACTTTTGAAATAATTTTTTTTCTCTCTCCTGCTCGGAAATAAACCAAACTCGGCACACGTAATACTTGGAGAAGATTGAGCAACCTTTTTTAGGGGTACTTACACTCACCTTTGATAACCCTGGTGTTTATAAATTTAGGCTGTTGGGGGAATGTGAAGAATGTGCAAGATAAGGGAAATTAATAATCATTTTAATGAATCTAGGAAAAGATGTTGCTGATTTTGGGGAATGTTGATATTTATAAACTGAGAGAGTTTTGATCTGATAATAGGGGTAAACTATAACAAAAACTATAAATTTTTAATTTTAGGTCCAAAATTATTCAACTTAGAAATAAAATCAACTGTGAGATAATCTAAATGGTCTAAAAAAACACATAATAAGAAGGAACTGCGTCTTAGATATTAAAATAAATAATAAAAACTGAAAAATGTTTACGTCAAAGAGGCCATTGAAGTATTAGGTAAGCATATTTTAAGAAGTTTTTGAACCCCCCCCCCCCCCCTCCATGTCAGCATTTTTCAATGGATAAAAGAATAATTTTGTATGTAGTGTCAAAATTTTAGACCCCTCCCCTCCTTTTTGATGCTTACTTAATACTTGAATGGTCCCAAAAAAAAGTAGTTATTACCACCTGCATAATTGACATGACTTTCGACAGTGATTGCTCATATAAAAATTCACATAACTGCAGAAAAACCAAAATAAAGCTTGATATTAAAGAAAAATTATTTTGTAATAATTACCTTTTTCTGGTAATAATATAAATCAATTAATGTAGGAAAATACTAGAGTTGTAGTAACGTCAAAATATAAGGTTAATTTGAGAATTCACAGTGCTGCAAAATTCCGTTCATGTCTGTTTAAAAAAAAATAGGAAGTTTTTCTTTTAGATTTTTTGACCCAGAATTAGAATCTGACATTCAAAAAAGCCCATCACGTCAAGATTTTTTGTAATTTTAGCTTAAATGGACAAGAATATCCATTTTTGCGATTTTTGTGAATGTTTTGCAGCTTACAAAAATATTTTTTTTATTTTCCTAAATGATATCGTATAGTACTAGTCTTAAGCTTCAAAACCCATTTTGGAAATTATTTTACAATTTTTTAAGAAAAAGTTATGTAGATTTGGAATTTTTTCATTTAGAACTATAGTCTCTTTAAATTTCTGGGAGTGGGTTTTCACTTCTCAAAGTGTAAAAATTGATCCACTCCAATCACTCCAGAAAGGGTGAAAATTGAATTACTCCTATCAGAATGAGAAACACACTCTAAAAGGGTAAAATCTCACTTATATAAAATGAATTTTTACTCCAATTTGAGCGGAAATTCACTCTAAGGAAAAAATGAACACTTACTGTAATTTTGGAGTGAATTTCCACTTGAACTGGAGTGAAATTTTACTCTATAAGAGTGAGATCTCACTTTTTTAGGGTGGGTTTCTTATTTATTTATTAAATCGTAAATTTTAACAAAAAATGCTCTGGAGTTTATGGGATAAATGGTCAAAGTCTAAAAAACTGTCAATTTTTTTTTTGCAAACTGAGCCTCTCTGAGGGTGCCTTAAAAAACCACCCCGAAACGTAAATTCATCAATTTTAAGTAAAAAGGTCTAAAATATTATTTTTTTACTTCGCTCTTTTATAGATTTTTCCATTAACAAAATACGAGGCTTGCTACATTTTAAAATTAGTTTTTAATTGTTTAAACATTTTTTTTTCATATTTTCTGTTTTATCTAAATATTTTAAGAGCTTATAATTTTTCAAATAGCAAAGGGAAAAACAATTTAATTAAATTCTTTTAATTGATCATTTAAACAATAAAAATTGTTTAAAACCAACTTTTCATTAAATTTAGCAAGATTTGTGTAGTTTTTTGCATTTTTCATTGAAAAACTATAGAAAAAGTTATTTATTCTTAATTCGCAATGTACATTCAATTATTGAAACAAATTTAATTAGTTTAAATAATTTATTTTTCTTATATTTTCGGATTCAAATAATTTTTTTTTATAGCTGTCGATTCTTTAGTAACAATTGACAGAACTGGTTAATTTTAGGCAAGTATAAGGTAAAATAGATGTAAAAACCTTCCTCTATGATTTATTAAAAAGAATTGGTAAAAACCTAAAATATGCACAAAAAAAAATTGTTTACACAAATATAAATTGTTTAAACAATTAAAAAGTCTTGAAAATTGGAGACGGAAAAATTCTTAATATTTGTCTAATGAAGAAAGCAAAAAACGAAGTTTTTCTAGTTGAATTTAATGAAAAGTTGTTTTAAACAATTCAAATTGTTTAAACAAATAAATAAAATATTAATTGAAAAAATTGTTTGTTAATTGTACTATAAAATCGACGGTTATTAAAAAAATTATTTAAATTTCAAAATATGAGGAAAAGATATTGTTTAAAAAATTGAATGTGTAATGTAAATTGTGGATAAATAACCTCTTCACATGTCTTCAATGAAAAATGCAAAAAAACTACATCATTCTAGCTGAATTCAATAAAAAGTAAATTATAAACAATTTGAATGGTTTAATTTCAACTTTTTATCAAATTAAGCTATAAAGTTATAATTTTTTCTCAATTAAACATGTTTTTATTTTTGGAAAGGTAAGTCTGACTGTATAAGACGTAATTATCGAGTTAAAACTTTCAACAATTTATTATTATCGCTATGTTTAATACAGATTCTTAATTTTACATTATTATTTCTGATAAAGTTTGTTTATTACAATCATTACTTATTGAAACAATTCGCAGAATTATTATAATTAGTTTTTTGTTAGTAATTGGTATTATTTATCTTGAAAAGTTGCAAAATGGAGAAAAGGTTGTTAAGAAGTTAACTCTGTATTTTGATAAAATGCTAAAATTAAACAATAATAATTTGTTTAAACAATTGGTAGAATTGTTATTTTTAGTTTTTGTTGTTAGTAATTTATATCATTCAGCTTGAAAAGTTGCAAAATCTAGAAGAAGTTGCAACTCTGTAGCTTAATTTGATAAAAATTTGGAATTATACAATAATAATTTGTTTAAACAATTAGTAGAATTGTTTTTATTTTTTTGTTAGTAATTTATGTCATTCAGCTTAAAAAGTTGCCTTTTTAAGCTACTCTGTAGCTTAATTTAATAAATAGTTGTAAATAAACAATAATAATTTGGTTAAATAAATTAGCAATTACATGAAAAAATTTGTAAGTCTGTATTTATACTGTTTACTGAAGATACTGCAAAAAATTGTCTAGAAAATAGTAATAAGAAATATTTTTTTAACTTATAAAGAATTTTTTTTTCTTTTTTTCTTTTTTGGGAGTTCTTGGATAACCCATAAAAACTAGTCAATATTACAAAATGGTTAAATAAACAATTTAAAATTATTCTTTGAAGCCTCCTGCAGAGAAACAGATTTTTCCGTAAAAAAAATATGATTTTCGAGAATTTTATACCAAGCCTAGGAAAAATTGTTTTTTTTTTCACGTTTAAAATTCATAGGATAGTTTAAGCGCTTTGAGCGATCTGTAAATATTTTTTGATTTAAAAAAAAACGTTATATTTTTTTTAATATACAGTGTTGCTCAATAATTTTTGCCCATTTTACAACGATAAAATGCTTTGCAAAAAGTTTTGTATTTTATTTATTATTGAAGTTAAAAGCTCAAAAAAGACTCATTTTTAAGCTCATTGCTTGAGTTTGAACACTAAATAAAACAAAAAATTTTGTTAATATTTAATTAATTTTATGGCAGAACAAAATTTTTCATTTTTAAAAATTGTTTATTCTTTTTAAACTTCTAGGAAATCATCACATTCTAATTGCACTTATACTATTTGAAAGCTATTTTTATCATCTTTAAAACGCATTTATAAACATTTTTAAACGATTTTTTTTTTTACAATAATATAGTCATTTGTTTAAAAAATTAGCCATTTTTTCAGTTCTTGATAACTCAAGAACGGTTTGGTTTAAAAAAAATGTTTAAGAACATAAATTGTTCCTTTTTTCATGTAGAATTAGGAAAATAAATATTGAAAAAAAAATTTTTGAACAAACTTTTCCAACATTTTTTTAAAAAAACCTTTCTTATATTTTTAATTTTCAATTGTAGAAACTCGGACTTTTATACTCACTACAAAATGCGAGCAAATTGATCCAGCGAGTCTGATTTTGGACCTAACCTTAAAATCAATAAACCGGTACTTTTTTTCGATAGCGCCTGAACCCTACCTAAAATTAATACAAGTCTAGAATCAATAGAAAGCTTGATTTATTACCTTTAAATCACTTTTTTAAAAATTCTTCTACGATGATTTTTAACGAAGTTATGATGTTTTACTTCAAATATGACTTTTTTCCAAATGTTCAAAACACATCAATAGTGAGTTACGGGAAAAAAATGATTTTAAGTAAAACATCATAACTTCGTTAGAAATTATCGTAGAACAATTTTTAAAAAAGTGTTTTAAAGGTAATAAATCAAGTTTTCTATTGATCCCAGACTTACATAAATTTTAGGTCCGGTTCAGACTCTATCGAACAAAAAGTACTATTTTATTGATTTTGAGGTTAGATCCAGTTTTGATGATGGATTCAGAGCTTCAAAATACATAGGAAAATATTGGTCTCTTACCCAGATCTGGGAACTTTATTTTTTTTTTTGTAAGACTGTGTTATAAAATAATTTACCTAGGAGAAAGGGTTGAGGGGGTTAATTTCTAAAATGATGTCAAACAAGGAGTCAATGGCATTATGTGACGATCTGTGATGTAAAGAGGGAAGGGTTGAAATAATCTTAAACATAGTGTGATGTAGTTTATGAACAGCCCCTTACCTAGATTTTCGACTTGTCTTCTTGATTTAAAAAGGTGGGGTGGGGGTAAGAAGATGAAAGATCTTGGATGCAAGATACCCGGAAGAGAGGGTTGGTATCCCACTTCCGGCGATAGACAATTAGCCCTCGAGCATTAATCCTCAAGCAACGGCCGTTACTCGACAGGATATTATAGCCGAGCTGGCCGTAACAATAAGGATTATGCGGGAAAATGCTTCGATAGCGATTCTAATACGCTCTCAACCCCCGTTCTCGACAACCCCCCTCAGCGGGGACCAACATCTTCTAGGGTAAACGGGCACAGGGCCATGGACCGACTTAACTTGGCTGGCAATAATAAAATGATATAGGAGGCGAAATATGCATTTAAATTATCGCCCCGCGATAATAATTTGCATACCACCGCGGCCAACTCTCACCCCACTCCACTCGGCACTTCGATGCCCCGTTCGCTTAGTTTAGCCCCGTTTAATTTAAATAATACTTCTCCGCACCACACCGCCTAAAGATATACATAAAATCGCCATAACATTGTAAATTATAACTGATACGGCTTATACGTATAGCAAACTCCCAAGCACCTTCACCAACCGACGATTATCAACGCAACGTCTCGCAAGGCTTTTGCTTCTGATTAAGGAGCACTAAATTAGTCCAAAATCTTATAAAATCGTCTTTTTTTACTTTGAATAATGTCCGAGTGTTTTAAGAGAGAGAAATGTTATATCCGAAGGCGTAGATGTAGGTGAGGTAGGAGTTCCCCCACTACAAAAATAAAAGGGGGTGGGGGAAATGTATGTTTTGACCCCCTCTAGAAATGGCAATTTGTAATAAATATAAAAACTAACCAATTTTTACTTCATGTTTTAAAACGCGGACAGAAAAAATGAATAAATATAAATAGTAACTAACTTCAGGAGTTTACGGAGATTATTATTATTTAATACTGAAAATGGAAAGGGAATTATTAAAAAATGTATAAAATACTAGGAAAATACTAAGTAAATGGAAATCATCGGAAAAATGTCCTAAGTGTTTTAAGCGAAAGAAATGTTATCTGGAGGTGTAGAAATAGGTGATGTAGGAGTTCCCCCACTACCAAGATAAAAGGGAGTGGGGGGAATTTATGTCTTGACCCCCCTTTAGAAATGACAATTTTTAATATGTATGAATAAACTAGAAAAGAAACAGAAATTACTATTAAGTGGGACAAAAATGAGAAATACTGAAAATGGAAAAGGAATTATTAAAAAGTGTAAAAAGTAGTAGAAAAATACTAAGTAATTGGAAATTATCGGAAAAATGTCCTAAGTGTTTTGAGCGAGAGAAATGTTATATCCGGAGGCGTAGAAATAGGTGAGGTAGGAGTTCCCCCACTACAAAAATAAAAGGGGGTGGGGGAAATGTATGTTTTGACCCCCCTTTGGAAATGACAATTTTTAATATGTACGAATAAACTAGAAAAGGAACAGAAATTACTATTATGTGGGACAAAAATGAGATATACTGAAAATGGAAAAGGAATTATTTAAAAGTGTATAAAATACTAGGAAAATACTAAGTAATTGGAAATTATCGGAAAAATGTCCTAAGTGTTTTGAGCGAGAGAAATGTTATATCCGGAGGCGTAGAAATAGGTGAGGTAGGAGTTCCCCCACTACAAAAATAAAAGGGGGTGGGGGAAATGTATGTTTTGACCCCCTCTAGAAATGCCAATTTGTAATACAGTAATATGTACGAATAAACTAGAAAGGGAGTAGAAATTACTATTAAATGCGTCAAAAATGAAAAATTAATGATAAATTAGCAAAATATAACACGCGCAAGCGCGCGATTAGTTTTCCATACATTTTAGAAATTAAACTATAATAATAAATAAAACAAATCGATGAATAATATTTATCCAATAAGGAAGACTGACAGTATAGAGTATAAGAGTATAGAGTTTGATGTTACTGATATTAAATTGGGGAGCGCCATCAGGAAAAGCCATTTACATTTGAAAAAAAACAATTCGAAAATCGCAAAAATAATTGAAATATGTAGAAAATAATTAAATAATGACAAAAATAATTCAATTTGAAAAAAAAGTTGTAAATGACAAAACTAATTAAAAAATTGATTAAAAATCAAAAAATGATGACAAAAATTGAAACGAAATAATTGGAATTTGAAGTAAATAATTGAAAAGTTTCACAAATAATTAAAGTTACAAAAAAGTAGTTAAAGAATGACAAAAATAATTAAAATTTAAAACAAAAGTTTGAGACTGGTGTAAAAAATTTAAATTTGCGCACGATTATTGAGATATTGAAGAAATAAGTAAAATATAAAGAAACTAATTGAATAATGACATAAATAATTATGAAAGCTGGTGTAAAAATTACACTATTTAGACAATAGTTGTAAAATTGACAAAAAAATAATAGTATTTACAAGAAAATAATTGAAATTTGAAAAAAATAATTTAAAAATATCAGAAAAGTGTATATGTGTAGAAAATAGATGAATAATGACAAAAATAACTAAAATTTAGAAAAAAAATAATGAAAAATGAGTAATATATTAACAAATGAAGTAAAAAAATAAACATTTTAATACATTATTTGAAAAATTGTATAAAATAATTGAAAAATTAACGATACAATTAAAATGTAAAGAAATTAATTGAATAATGACATAAGTAATTGAAAACTGATCTTCAAAAGTTAATTAATTCATGACAATAATAAAAAGATTAAAGAAAATGACATTTGAAGTAAATAATTCCAAAATGTCAAAAATATTTGAATATTGACAGAAATAGTTGTAACTTGAAAAAATAAATAAAAAAAGACAAAAATAATTGATTATTTTAAAAAAATTAAAAATTTGAAGAAAATACTTGAAAATTTGACAAAACATTTGAAATATTTAAATAAATAATTCAAAACTGATTTAAAAATTAAAAAATTATAGACAATAATTGTGAAGTTAAAAAAAAATTATAAGTTTGAGGAAAATAAGTGAAAGTTGAAGAAATTAATTGAAGTTTGAAGATAATTATTGCCAATTGAAGAGAATAATTCAAAAATGTTAAAAAAATTTAAATATGAAAAAAATAATTGAAGTTTGAAGAAAATATTTGAAAAAGATGTAAGAAAATTAATAAATTTGTAACAATAATAAAATTAATGATTAAAATAATTGAAAACAGGTGTAAGAAATTTAAAAGTTCATGACAATAAAAAAAATGGAATAAAATAATTGCAATTTGTAAAAAATAATTCTAAAATGTCAAAAATAACAAAAATATGAGAAAAATATTTGGAAAATAACAAAAATAATTGATTAATGACAAAAGTAATTAAAATTTAAAGATAATAATTGAAAAATAACGAAAGGGAATTGAACTTGTGTCGAAAATTTTGATATTCCTGACAATAATTTGAAGATTGAAGAACACAATTGAAATTTAAAAAAAGTAATTGAAAAGTTTCAAAAATAATTGAAATTACAAGAAGATAATTGAACAATAACTAAAATAATTGTAATTTAAAAAAAATAATTGATAATTGGTGCATAAAATTAAAAATTTTAAGAAACTAATTCATTAATGACATAAATAATTGAAAGCTGGTGTGAAAATAAAACATTTATAGAGAATAATTGAAGTTTAAAGAAAATAATTGAAATTTGTAGAAAATAATTGTAAAAGGTGTACAAAATTAATAAACTCTTGACAATAATAAAAATAATAAAGAAAATGATTAAAATTTGTAGAAAATAATTGGAAACTAATATAGAAATTTAAAAATTCATGGCAATAAAAATGTAATTATTTATTTATTTACGGGCAAAAGCCCATTACAATATTAAATTTAAAAATTTCTTTCAAGTAACAATAAAATTATAAAATTGCAATAATAGAAATATGAAGAAAATAATCGTAAAATGACAAAAAAAAGTGATAAAAATTACTAGAAAAATCCAAACTATTTAGAAATTAACGAAAATAACTCTAAATTGACGAAAACTACTGCAACTTGTTTAAAAGATATTAGAAAATGAAGAAAAATCCATAAATTTTTTTAAATTAATCAAAGTAAAGAAAAACAACTAGATATAAGAAAAAACTTACTGGAATGTAACAAAATAACTAAAATTTCATTATATTTACTCAGGAAAGGAAAATAAACAATGTTAAACTTTGAAAACATTACAAGAAGGTTAAAAACTAAGTCACCGGAAAGTGTCGGAGAAAACTACTATAAATTGCCCAACGTTACTAGAACTTATCTAAAAGCAACTCGAAAATAGAGAAAAATCATTAGAAATTTTAAGAAAAAATTAAATTAAAAATAAAATAAAAATAAGGTAAAATTACTTGAATGTAAAAAAATAACTAGAAAGTGATTAAACATAAGCAGAAAAATAGAGTTAATAAAGTATTAGAGTTTTAAAAATAGCTTGAAGCTCGGCTTGAAGTCGAAAAAAAATCACTAGAAAATAAAGTTTGCTGTGAAAAATATCATTTTTCGCCTGCGCAACCAAGAAAAATTTCGGTAATAACTAAATAATTAATTACACTTGAAGATTTCGTCATATTGATTAAAATCTGAAGTTAACATTGCACATTCAGAATGGCAGACCAAATGTAACCAGTTTTTTTGATTTGCTTGAAACTTGCTAACTTCGGGTTTTTTGAATCGCTGATTACGAATCTGACATCAGTTTTCAAAAATCTAATATAGTTTATCCCATATGGCGGACTTAATATTTAAAATTTAACCGGATTTGCTTGAAACATACTATTTAGAGGATTTTTAGATCGCTGATTACGAATCTGACATCAGTTTTCAAAAATCCAAAATGACTGATCCAATATGGCGGACTTAATTTTTAAAATTTAATCCCATTCGCTTGAAATGATAAATTGTTTGTACTTTTTGAGATAATCTCAAAAATTGTATCAAATCTGGTTATTTTGACTTTGGATTCGAATTCAGATAGGGACAAATACGTAGGAATACACTATTATTACTAATATTATTTTGTTGTAGTTTTTCGGTTTTTTGAGCAGTTTTTTTTTATCTCGAAAATTTTAGCCAATCTGGTTATTATGACTTTGGATTCGGGTTCAAAAGAGAAAAATACGTAGGAATACATTAGTGTAGTGTCCCGGACAAAAAATGTTTTTTTTTTATGTTTTCGAGTAGTTTTTTAAGATCATCTACAAAATTTTAGCTAATCTGATTATTCTAAATTCGGATTCAACGAATAAAAACGCTTTAAGGGTAGTGACTCAGAAAAACAAAATTTCTTTTGTTGGACTGTGTTATTAGAGGGTTAAAAAAATTATTATATACAGATGACAATATATTTTTTTCTCACTCTTCCTTTTCTTTCTTAATTGATTACGTTTTGTTTATTCATTTTGTTAGAAGTTTTATTATATAATTTGTTACTCGATATACCTTCCTTTAATGATAACTCATCTTTACCTTGTTAATTATTTGTAGTTTTTAATACTGCTCAGTATTGTTTTTTATACTGTATAATATTTTTTTTTCTCTTCTCGGTTAACTCACAATTGTATGTTTCATATTTTCGGTTCCTGGAAGGGCTATATAGCCCTAGGATCCTGTATTCTTTAAATGAAATAAATAAATAAATAAATATTACTAACATGTATTGAATAATTGCTAAAAAATGTACAAAAATCATTAAAAAGAATGATAGTATTTTAAAGTTGTTAAATTTTCTATAATATACTGCAATTCTAGATCAAAAAACCAAAATTATGCCAGTAAAATTATCCACAACCCTAAGCAACAGGTTTAATTTTTGTCTCTGACCAATAACCGTAGTATAATTTTACATCTAAAAATTTTTTTCTAAAATCTTCCAATTGTGCTTTGCAGTATTTCATATCATTCATTGAGAAAAAAAAACTGAAATAAACTTCGATGTTTTTCCGAATAATCTCATAGAACATTTTTAATTCTCCCTTTTTCTTCCCCTATAAAACACACAAATTTAGAAAACTAGATACTTTATGCACATTTTATAAAACCAATAGAGATTCCAAAATTTATTTAAAAAAAAAAATTATTATTCTCAAAAGCTTGTAATTGAAATAACAACTTTTTTCTAAACGAAAAGTCTTCTCTCATAAACAGGGAAATCCCTCTTTCATTAAATAATAACAGCATCTCAGTTAAAGGAAGGCAAGGGTATTAACAAGTTGTGAAAGAGTAAAAATGCAATGCTAGTGTTGCTGTTTTTTTTTTACCCCTTCCGGGTAAATTATTACCTCGTCAGTTTACCTGTGACTTAAGCGTCTCACAGGGGAAGTATGTTGAGAGAGTGACCACGAGTATTCGCCTCAAACCCCTTTCATAATTCCCCCTGCCCCCATACATTGTAAAGACACAAGGAAGAGTGGACGGGATAATACCAGGACAGAGGCGTGCACGCTGTGACGATATAGAATTTTAATATAGTGGTTTACGAGCGCGATTGTCCGCCATTTTACGGTCGCTATGGAGCGGCTATTTGAATTCTTAGATCTGCATACTTCGCGGAATTGCGTGGCAGCGCAATAGGGTGTCTATGTAGACCGCTCTGGTAAAGAGGAGAGGGGTGGGGATGGCTCTACTCATCCCACCAGTCAAGGAGCGCTGTGCACGCGGACATTCAAATATCTCGACCGCTTTCTCTATATATTATATGGCTTAATAAAATAATAACGTAGATCCTTGGCCTCGGCACGTAACCTAACTCGAAACCGCCGATTGTAAATGGTCGTAAACGGAGACGGACGGTCGGTGTCACTGAGACGAGAGTACCCATTTGATTAACATAGAATTCCAGTTTTCTTCGATCCTCGCCAGGATTATTAATTTATTCTTATTTCCAACATTTCCCTGACTACAAAAGTATGCGCTGCCACTTTCCACTTTCGTTTCTATTAACTTTAATATTGCTCGGTCGATTGGTATTATGAGATTCCGAGACTTGTGCCTCGTGACAAAATGTCTGTGAATTGGTCATTTCTCAAATTTCTTTCAATTAAATATGGTCATAAAAACTAAATTACGGCCAATTGTTGGTAGATATTCCAAAATGGCCGATTTAGGAAAAAAATTAGGGTTGGGGATAAAAAAAAAGTTAGCTCACAGTTTTGATCAGTCTATGATCTTATCAATACAGGTTGAACAGTAAAATTTGGAGATAAAATTCATATCAAGACTTTTTCGAGGTTTTGAAAAAAATCCCAAGGTTTAGAAAATATTATTTTATTAAGAGAGTCGTATAAATATCTTAACTTTTTTAGTAGAATTAAAAAAGTTGCAAAAAAATTGACAATTAGAAAGAATAAGAATAATAAATAATTGAAGCCGTGCAAGGAAGAGCTATATCTATTTACAAGGGCCCGGGTGGCGATTTGTAAATTTTTGACATCTGACCTTTGAGGGGCGGGGAAATAAAACAAAAATAAATTGAAGATTTTCTTAATTAGCGTAATTATTTCAACGCAAAAGTCGACAATGTTATTTGATTTCGAGTAACTGATTCATTTTTAATTTTTTATAACCATAAATTATACGAAATGTACCTAACATTGCGCGCTAGCGCGAGACTAGTTTCTACAGATTGTGTTATCAACAACTAGAAATATTTTAAATACAATACTTAAAGATAAATAAAACAAGATTTATTTGTATAGGACAAAATTTATAAAATTTTGTAATTGAAAAGAATTTAAAAAAGTAATTGAAATTTGAGAAAAAAATGCTTAAATATTTTAGAAATTGATTGGATGAAAATGAGAATATAATTAAAATTGGGTGAAATAATTGAAAATGATAAAAATACTAGAAAATTGAAGCTTTATTGCAATTTTAGAAAAATAATTGAACACAATACAGAATATATGCGAAGTGAAAGAAAGTACCTAATTATAGAATGATTTCAAGAATTTTAAATTTAGGAAAATATTAAAAAAAATATTATAGAAATAATCGAACATTAAAGAAAATAATGGGAATCTGTGATAAATAATTGAAATTTTCGGAATTAATCAACAAGTTATCAAAATAATATAAAAATTGTAAAAATCGTTGCAAATTAAAAAAAAATGATTAAAAATTGACGAACGTAATTGAAATTTGAGAAATATAATTAAAGAATGATTAAAACATTGAAAAGTGGATACAATAATTTATAAGTTTGAGGTAATGAATGAAAATTTAGGAAATTAATTGAAAAATAATTTGTATGCCTAATTAAAAGGTGGAGAAAATAATTGCAAAAAATAAAAGAAAATGAAAATTGAAAAATGAGATAACTAGATAAAAATTTAGGGATTTAATTGAAGAATAGTAAAAATAATAAAAAACTGAAGAAATTGATTGCAAAATGATAACAATAATAATTAGAAATTGAAGAAAATTATAATTTGAGAAAAATATTTCATGCTCTTGGAAATTAATTGAAGAATAATAAAAATAATAAAATTTGATAAAATATTTGCAAACTAATTGAAAATAATTAAAAATGAAAGAAAATAATTTTAATTTGTGAAAAATAATTGAAAAATTTACAACGAATATTTGTAATAAAAGAAAATAATAGCAGAATGATAAAAATAATTATAAATTGAAAAAAGAACTGGAATTTGACGTAGGGGAGAGTGGCCATCAATGTACCAGTTTTTTCAATGAACCATTTCAATTTTCTCAGAAACAATTAAATAAAAATTCTCCTAATTTTAAATATAAATGAAGTTTGCGTAAACACACTACGTCCATAAATTTGAGACGTGTGGATTTATTCTTTACACAGAAAACTGGAAAAAACTGTTTTTGATGTACTGAAGAAAAAATTTACCTAAAATACGAACACGTTTTTTAATTGAAATAAGGCCATTTAAAATAAATGTACTTACGATTTATTTTGTTTTGGGCCTTAACTACAATATTCTAATGAGATAAAGATTTTGAAATATTGGATTAAGTTATAAAAAACAATTTTTGTTGCAAATCTCATGTTGATTCAATGTACCGGGGAACAATGAACCACCTGGAATTTCAGTGTATTTTCGATTTCCAGAGTGCTATGCTTGATTATAAAACTAGGCATGCATACAGCATGTTACAGCGATTGTTATCAGTACTTTTCTCAACATAGCAAAACTAAAATGCCATTTTAGCTAGTTAACTTAAATTTGAGGTATATTTATGTTATACATTATCAATTAAAAAGTGTTAAGTAACAATTTTTTATAGTATTTGATAGAAAACAAGTTTTTTTACAAAGTGAAAATTGCAATATTATTATTGTTGAACATTTTTAGTATTTTTATAGAGGTGGTTCATTGTGTACCCAGTTTGTTGAAAATGAAAATAGCTTGTTACTTTAGAAAAATCCTAAATTTTATTATTTAATCAAAATAAATCGTGTAAAATATGTGTGCATTACCTAGATAAGTGTTGTATTTTTATATTGATGCCAAGAAGTGCTTGAAATTGGTGAAATTCAATAAGTACTATGACCTTGAAAAAAACCCGGTACATTGATAGCCACTCTCCCCTAAATAATAAAAATATTAGAAAATTATTTGAAAAATGATAAAAATAATTGAAAATTAAGGAAAGTAATAAAAATTTGTAAAAAATAATTGAAAAAATTACAGAATATATTCATAATAAACAAGACAATTAAAAAAAAATAATAATTGTAAATTAAAGATAATTATGAAAATTTAAGGAAAAAAAATGGAAATTACAGAATTTATTTGATATAAAAAAAAGTGATTGAAAATCGAAGAACATCATTTCAAAACTTGAAAAATACAACTAAAATTCAAAAACAATAAATAAAAATTTAATAAAAATTGTTGAAGTTTGAAACAGGTTTTATAATATTAAAAAATATTTGGAAAATGATTATGGATAATCAAAATAATATAAAATTTGTAAAAGTCATTGCAAATTAAAAAAAAATAATTAAAAATTGACGAACGTAATTGAAATTTGAGAAAAATAATTGAAGAATAATTTAATCATTGAAAAGTGGATAGGATAATAGCTTAGATTTGAGATAATAAATAGAAAGGGAAATTAATTGAAGAAATGAAAATAATAAAAATTCGAGAAAATATTTGCAAAGTAATAAAAATAATTAAAAATTAAAGAAAATAATTTTAATTTGTGAAAAATAATTGAACAAATAACTTGAATTTGAGAAAAATAATACAAAAATTAAAAAATTCATTAAAAAAGAATTAAAAATGACAAAAAATAATTGTTAAATGATAAAATAATTGAAAATTGAAGAAAATAATAAAAATTTGTAAAATATAATTGAAAAAATGTACAGAATATATTTTGGATAAATAAGACTACTTGACAAATGATAAAAATAATTAGAAATTAAAGATAATTATGGAAATTTAAGAAAAAAATTGGGAAATTACAGAATTTATTTGATGTTAAAAAAAGTGATTGAAAAAGGGAAAACATCATTTGAATACTTGAAATTTACAACTTACATATTGAAAAGAATAAAAAAAAAATTAATAAAAATTGATGAAGCATGAAACAGGTTTTTTAATACTGAAAAGTATTTGGAAAATGATTATGGAAATCGATGAAAATAGTGAAACTTATAATTAAATTAATAAATTTGATGGGTATCCATCCATTATTTAATTAACATTAATAATTCGATATTGAAAGAACTAATTATAATTTGAAGATAAAAAATTACAATTTGAGAAGCAAAAATTATATTTTGTAAAAATAATTGAAAACTGACGAAATAAATTGAAAATTAATTAATAAATATCGAAACTCGTCTGATATTGAAGGAGATAAATAAAATTGAAAAAGTTTTATTTGAAAAATTAAAAAAAATAATTGAAACTTGCGGAAATTGAAATTAAAATTTAGGGGATAAATTGGAAAATAAAAAAAATAATTAAAAATCGAATTAAATTGTTGATAATGATAAAAAATAATTGAA
The DNA here is from genome assembly GCA_037103525.1 of Ganaspis brasiliensis. NCBI lineage: Eukaryota > Metazoa > Arthropoda > Insecta > Hymenoptera > Figitidae > Ganaspis > Ganaspis brasiliensis. The sequence goes on along the minus strand of JAZKLR010000022.1, from coordinate 4,507,869 downwards.
ACATTCAGCAAATAATTGAAATCATAATAGAAAAGAACTGTTAAAAATTCATGAAATTTTTTTAATAATTTCAAATTTACTATTCTCAAAGCGTAGATTAATTGAAGTTCGAAGAAATTAAAATTATTTTAAGTTGTAAACTTGAAAAAATTTTACGTAAGTGGTAAAAGTAAAAAATATATAATACATTTTGGTATTTCTATATATGTTATTTGCTTTGTGGTAAAAAATTGCGAAAACATTATTTACATAGTGTAAGAGGGAGGTAACCGACATTTTTACTTAAATTCCTTCTATGATAACCTTAACTTGAATAATTGACATTTTGCAAATATTCACAATCTTTTTTTAAAATTTTTAGTATTAAAATATTAGAGTTGTAATATTTTTATTACAAAAATTCGACAAAGATAACTATTTGAAAAAGTGTATATTTTTCTATTTTGTAACATTTTTGCAAAATATGAGTTAGGTCCTAGAAATGTTTGAATAGTTGAAAAATGTTGAAGAACGACAAATTAGTTATATTTCAGATAAAATTTATGCAAAGGAGCAAATTGAATTAAAAATATTTTTATTAAAGAAGTAATTCAGTTTTTCAAATTAAAATTTGTCTAAATCGTATTATAAAGAAGTTATTAAATATTAATGTTATTTTTAATAAAAATAATAAAATTAGTCAATTTGTAAATTATTTTAATAGATACCAATGAAGACGAGTCTTAGTTCAAAACGTATTTCCCAAAGAATAATTAAAATTTGACCAAATTTTAACAAATATCAACAACTTTAAACCCTTAATTGCTAATTAGAAATTCATATTTTCAAAAAAATTCAAGGTTTAAAAAAGTTTAAGTCGACATCACGGTTTTTTCAACGTTTGACTAAATTCACGTGATTTTTACGATTTTCAAGATTTCAAGGATCGCTGACCACCTTGATATAATACAAATTCGATAGCAATAACACACTTACTTCGACAAATTATTTTCAAAAAAGCGACAGGCGCGGTGTAGCTTGAGATCCACACATGATTAAATTCGCGTGAGTTGAGAAATTTGCGATCCCCTGTGACTGCTGAAAGCTTGCGTAATAATATAATTAATTAAGTAATTAATGAGCGCGCCTCTCAGTAGGTGAATCCCAATAAACCATCCAGTAATATTCTCACCTTTATTATACCACGGCAATACAATCCCCAAGGATTATTTTCCTTAACAATTATTTCAACCAGATTCAACATTATAATAACCACCTATATCAATAATTACCTATACCAAACATACTATTATATTATCAAATCACAATAATTGGTTTCACGTTTGTGATAATTGACCGAGTATAATTGTCCACAATCCCTTGTCAAAGATTTGAAAAAGATTTTTATCGATTCGGTGTTTATTTAAAAAAAAATATATAAAAATGAATTTTAAAAAATAAAAATATTAGGATCCCACTATTTTGAAAAATTTTCTCCTAATATCCCATATTTTTTACGAAAATTTGCAATTTGTAAAAAAAAAACTTTATAAAAATCTTGATCTCAAATTTTAGTTTATTCAAAGTTTTAAAGTACGATTATTTTGTAATTTAGCAGTTAAAATTAAAAAATGATTTATTTTGTGATTCAGTTTAACTTAATTTAAATCTTTCGTATTATTTCCTGTTTCGTTTTTTGTTAAAAACGTCAGATATTAATGGAAATAAGAAATTTTATTATAATGACTATTTAAAATAATAAGTTACAAGTATGGAAAAATGTTAATAATAAATAAAATCAAAGTTTGACAACATCGAAATCTATGACCATATTTTTCATTAAATTTCGCATATTTTGAGAGTTCTTGGATTCCTTTAGATGAAAAATTCACAAAGTTACAGACATTCAAAGTTAAAAGTGTCAAATCCCTAGTTTTGAGAAAAACGAGTTTAAAATTCAAGATTACAATTAGCGCTCTTGCATTTTAAAATTTAAAAATAAGATTATTTTGTGTTTTTAATTACGATAAAGTTAGAATGATTTTACATTATTAAAATTTAAAAGTAAAAATTTAGATTTTAATATAAGCAATATGTTAGTTTATCATGTATGTGTTCAAATCTTACATTATGTAAAAGTAAAAGTTTAGATAAAGTTATAATAAACGCGTGATTCGAGACGTGGGACATATTACATAGTATATGTTTTTCTGCAATTAAAAAAAACTCGAAAATCTGAACCTCCTTTAGAAATATGTAAGAGTTTCGAAAAATTTATTAATATTTTTATTAATTTTCTGATTTAATTTAATAAAATTTAGAGGGGGAAGGGAGTACAAGTTTTTTTTTCATTTATCTGATTATTTTTACATTAGCTTGTTTTTTATTCAATTTTCTTTACATTTTGTCTATTTTTTCGCAAATTTATTTACCCTTTTAAAAAATGTTCAGATTCTAAGATTTTTTAAACAAATCATTGTTTAAATTGTTTAAGAATTTGTTTTTTCTTATTTTTGCCTCCCCATGTGATCGTTAAGATTTTCGACTCGAGAACGCCTTAACGGATTTTAATAAAATTTGGAAGGCGAATTAAGCTCATAAATATCAAAATTTGGATACAGGGATTTTTGAAAATATTCACTCTCTAAATCTGAATTAGTCAAAAATTACTATTTATAGGTTAAATTAGTAGCCTTTTAACCACTTCAGATTTAGAGAGCAACCAAATTTTTTTAAGCACCATTCTTCACCAAAAAATATTGTTTTTTGACAAAAAAAAAATTTTACATTAAAAATACAACTGAACAAATAAAAGAATCATATTCCTTATCTCAAAAGGAATCAATTATTCAAAAATTCGGATGATAATTTATGATTTTTCATTTTTTTATACATTAAAAATTCTTTTTCTTTTTGTAACTTCTCCAATTTTTATTTTTTAATCATAGGTCCTATAGATAAAATATTCTAGATTAAAAAAACGAATTAAATGATCAATATAAAGCATATTTTTTTTAGAAAGTGATAGAATTATAGGCTATTTTTCATTTTTAAGAAATTCAAAATTTATTTTTTTTGCAATATAATCTATAAGGAAGCAAAATGTTCATGAATGAAGATAAATTTCACCTAGTTTAAATTTATTTACATATTCATTAAATTTTCTTCAATTTGTGAAGAATTTTCTAATTCTTTTCATTTTTGAAGGAATTTGTCATTCTATTTATACAATTTTTACATTTTCTTATTTTATTCTCACTATTTCTTATTTTGTAGTTCATTTTTCATTATTTTTGTATTTTATCCAATTTTTTCATAGTTTTCTAAACTTCTTTTTTAATATTTACTCCCATTTTTCAATAAACTGCTTTATTTCTTTTTTTATTTTATCTCTCTAAATATTATTTGATTCAAATTTACTAATATTTCAGTCGTAAATTTATCAGAATTTCAACCCATTCAAATTTTATTAAATTCAAATTTCAGTGAATTCAAATCCTCATTCGTTTGAGAATTGTTTAGCTTTTAAGAAATAAGAAAAAAATAAATTTTCACGCTGCCTACGTTTAAAGATAATAACAGGCTTCACAGACAGTCCCCTATTTTCCCTAAATGTCCCCTATCTTGCGATTGGTCCCTAAAAGTCCCCTATTTAGAAAATAGTACCTATTTTTCCCCTATTTTCCACGAAAGTATATTTAAAGTCAAGGTATCTAGAGATTTTCAATTATTTTCAATCTTCTTTACATTTTTATTATTTTTTCAATCTTCAATTATTTCTATCATTTTTAAATTATTTTCTCCAATTTTTCATTTATTGAATTATATTTCAATAGATTTTCTGAATTTTTAATCCTTCATCTTTATCACTTATTTTTCATAAATTTTATTTATTTTCTTTAATTTTCAATTATTTCTATAATTTTAAAAATATTTTCTTCTATTTTTAGTTTTGAAAAGTATTTTATCATACACTTTATACATTTTTTATTTATTTATCTCAAATTTTAGTCATTTGTATTATTTTTCAAAAAATTCCATCATTTTTAAATCGATTTCTTTAATTTTTCAATTTTTTTTTATAAATTTTCCAATTATTTTTTAACTGATTTACTAAACCTTTAATTATTTATTTCAAATTTTAAATAATTAAAAAAATTGTAAATATATTTTAAAATTTTTCAATTATTTTTTTCAAATTTACAATTACTTTCGGTATTTTGTAATTAATTTTCTAAATTTTTAATTATTTATCTCAAATTCCAATTATTTAAAAAATAATTTATTATTTTTGCCATTTTTCAATTATTCTTTTCAATTCTCGATTGCTTTCTTCAATTCTGAAACACTTTCTAAATTTTAAATTACTGTCTTCAATTTCCAATTATTTCTATAATTTTGCAATTTTTTTCTCCAAATTATAATTTTTAAAATTATTTTTTAACTGATTTACTAAACCTTTAATCATTTATTTTAAATTTCAATTGATTAAACACATTTTTAATGAATTTTAGACTTTTTAAATTATTTTTTTTCAAATTTACAATTACTTTCGGTATTTTGTAAATAATTTCCTAAATTTTCAATTACTTTTTAAAATTTATCATTATTTTTGCTATTTTTCAATTATTCCTTTAATTTGATATATATTCTGTAATTTTTTAAAATTATTCTTCTCAAATCTCGATTGTTTTCTTTAATTTTCAAATATGTTCTTAATTTTAAATTACTGTCTTCACTTTTCAATTATTTCTATAATTTTGAAAATTGTATTTCTTTAATTTTTAATTTTTAAAATTATTTTTAGTTTGATTTATTTATAATCTTCATTTATTAATCTTAAATTTCAATTCTTTTTTTTCAATCTTTAATTTGTTTTATAACCTCCTCAGTGATTTCTTCGATTTTAAATTACCTTAATCATTTTTTAATTAGTTTCCTAAATTTTTAATTATTTTTCTCTTTTCTCGATTGTTTTCATCAATTTTCAAATATTTTCTCAATTTTCAGTTGTTTCTATAATTCTGCAATTATAATTTTTAATTTTTTAAATTATTTTTAAATTGATTTATTGAATCTTCAATTATTTATCTCAAATTTAAACTCTTTCTTTTAATTGATTGATTAAATTAGTTAATTGATTTGATTTTAGTTATTTGATTAGTTTTAATAATCTTTTTTAATTGATTTTTTTCCAATTTTTAATTCTGTTTATTATTTTTTAATTAATTACTTAAATTTTCCATTTTTTTTTTACCATTATATTCTTATCTTTTTTTAATTATTTCTGAAGTTCTCCTTTTTTTTTATTTTTTATTAATTTGAAAATTTTGTAATTTTTTTGTCATTCTACAACTTGTTTTTTTGTCCTACCCAAATAAAATCGAGGTTCTACTGTATATAATTAATTTATCTTTATTTATAAAGTTTTTAAAGTAGGTACCCTAAAAGTTCCCTATTTTTGTATATTCTCTCCCCTATTTCCACTAAAATATTCTTCATTGTCACTGTGAAGTCTGTAATAATAATAATAAGTAGTCTTGCAAATTAATAAGTATATAATTTATTTATCCTTATTTATCAACTTTTTAAGTACTTTTAGGGTACTTTTCAAAATACCCTAAAATTCCCCTGTTTTTATATATTCAGTCCCCTATTTCCTCTACAATATTCTTTATCATCGCTGTGAGGATTACAAAATCCTAAATCTCCAAAATATAATTTTGTTTCATTGAAACAGTTTTTGGCGCAATAAACAAGGCAATCTTTTGGACAATAATTCACGGGAATTCCCAAAGTTCGAACTCAACGTTGTCACCAAGGATTTTTTTATTCGGGTACGCGATGCCAGTGCCTGGGGATTCATAAAACGGCCGTGAAATATCGCGGCAAAATAAGTTACGTCGTTTAGTGTGATTTGAGCCAGGCTAATGTACTTTAATAACGTATTTTACGTCGCTCGGCCACTCGCGGCCTACTACTGTGCCTGAACACAGAAAGATAGGGCAGTGGTGAATGGCTGCTTGGAGAATGAAAAGGCTGCGAGGAGGTGGATTGGGGCGCTTGCCTGCCCAATTGGGACATTTTCGGTCGCATTAAATACATAATTCGAGCTACGGCTTAATCTCGCGTCCGTACACATATATAAGTATTTTACCATCCAGTCACGATGCACTAACTTCCAAAGGTCCAACTCTGTTATTACTCTCAAATTTTACTGCCACCGAAAACTTATATTTCATAGCTTATTATCATTAATGGTCCTACTTTTTTCAACATTTGTCATTTCGGGGGCTCTTTTGTCATAAGTAGACAAATAAAACAACAAATTGTAAAGAGTAACGAATAAATAATAGTCAGATTTTTTGTTTTTAAAATTCCATGTTTATTAGTTTTTTTTTTTTTTTTATAAAAAATGCAGTTCTCGAATCGACTTTGGCAATCAAAATTACGTACTTTAAGTATTAGAAAAGAAAAAAATAAGGAACAATTACGTACCAAATTTTTTTACTTGTATTAATTTCAAAGTATCGATTTTAAGCTCAAAATACTATAAAATTGTAAAAGCCAGTGACACAAATTCTGACTAGCAGAATTGAAAACTTATAACTTGTTTTTTTACTTCGTTTATGTTGATTGCCATATCAAAATTGATACGAAACTTCCTCGAACGAAATTTTATGACCTTTACAGAAAGTAATTGAGAATTGAAGAAACAATTAAACAATTGGTTTGTAGGCAAAAAACATTATTGATAATTATTAAGAGTCAGTTAATTATTAAGTGGCCTAAAACTTGTTTTTTATTTAACATTGTTGATAATTGAAAAAAATAATTTAAAAAACGAAAAATATTGAATATTAAAGAAAATAATTGAGAATTGAAAAATTAAATTAAAATTCTAAGAAAAACTTACGAGAATTGAAGGAAACCATTAAAAAAAAATAAACAATTGAATTGAGAATTGAAAAAAAAAATAAATGAAAAAAGCCGAGAAATATCGAATATTAAAGAAAATAATTGAAAATTAAAGAATGAAATTAATATTCTAAGAAATTAATTGAGAATAAGCCCTGAAATATTGAATATTAAAGAAAATAATTGAAAATTAAAGAATGGAATTGAAATTTTAAGAAAATAATCGTAAATTGAAGAATTGAATTAAAATTCGAAGAAAAAATTACGACAATTGAAGAAAACAATAGAAAAATTGAAATAAATAATTGAAAAAAGTTGAGAGATATTGAATATTAAAGAAAATAATTGAAAATTGAAGAATGGAATTTAAATTCTAAGAAATTATTTAAGAATTGAAGAAACTGTTTAAAGAGTTGAACAATTGATCTGAAATTTAAAAAAAATGGTAATTGAAAACAGTAACTGAAAACAGCCGAGGATTCATTAAATATTGAAGATAATAATTGAAAATTTTAAAAATAATTTTAAAAAGCCGAGGATTTCTGAATATTAAAGAAAATAATTGTTAAATAAAGAATTGAATTAAAATTCTAAAAAAAAAACGAGAATTGATAAAAAGAATAGAAAAATTTAACAACTAAATTAAAATTTGAAAAAGATAAATGAAAAAAGTTAAGAGAAATTGAATATTAAAGAAAAGAATTGAAAATTCAAGAATGGAATTAAAATTCTAAGAAATTAATTGAGAATTGAAGAAACTGTTTAAAGAGTTGAATAATTGATCTAAAATTTAAAAGAAAATGGGAATTGAAACAATAACTGAAAACAGCCGAGGATTATTAAATATTGAAGATTATAATTAAAAATTGAAGAAATAATTTTAAAAAGCCGAGGATTTCTGAATATTTAAGAAAATAATTGTTAATTGAAGAATTGAATTAAAATTCTAAAAAAAATACGAAAATTAATGAAAGGAATAGAAAAATTGAACAACTAAATTAAAATTTGAAAAAGATAAATGAAAAAAGTTGAGAGAAATTGAATATTAAAGAAAATAATTGAAAATTGAAGAATAGAATTGAAATTCTAAGAAATTGATTGAGAATTGAAGAAACTGTTTAAAGAGTTGAACAACTAATCTAAAATTAAAGAAAAATGGTAATTGAAAACAATTATTGTTTATTAAATAATTGAAAACAGCCGAGGATTATTAAATATTAAAGATAATAATTGAAAATTGAAGAAATAATTTTAAAAAACCGAGGATTCTTGAATATTGAAGAAAATAATTGTTAATTGAAGAATTGAATTGAAATTCTTAGAAAATAATTGAGAATTAAATGAAATAATTGAACAATTGAATTGAAAATTTGAGAAAATAAATGTCAATTTAAAGATTATAATTGAAAATTACAAAAATTATTAAATATTGCAGAAAATAATTGAAAATTAAATAATGGAATCGAAATTCGTAGAGTATAATTGAGAATTGTAGAAAGTATTTGATATTTAAAAAAAAACCGAGAATTATTGAATATTGAAGAAAATTATTGAACATCGAAGAATGGAATTGAAATATTGGAGAAAAATAATTGTAAAAATCCGAAAATTATTTAATATTAAACAAAACAATTTAAAAACGACGAAATTAAGTGAGCATAGAAGAAAATTTTAGAAAGTGGCAAGATTAATCGACAATTAAACAAAATAATTTGTTTAATTATTGAATAAATGTGAAATTTTTAATAAATAATTGAAAATTAACGAAAAAATTGTAGAAAAAGAATTTAAAATCGATAAAAAAATTGTAAATCAAATATTTCATTTGAAATTTGAAGAAAATAATTGAAGGGTCGAATTGAAATTTAAAGAAAATGATTAATAATTGAAAACAGTGATTGAAAAAATCGAGAATTCTTGAATATTGAAGAAAATAATTTAAAATTGAAGAATGGATTTGAGATTTGTAAAAATAATTGATAATTGTACAAAATAATTGAAAAAGTCAAGAAATATTGTTTGTTAAAGAATATTGTTAAAAAATGATGAAAATAATTATCAATTTAGAAAAATTTGAAAAATGTCAAGAATAATCAACAATGGAACAAAATAATTTTAAAAATTAAAGAATAAATATGAAATTTCTAATAAATAATTAAAAATTAAATTAGATTATAAAAAACTAAACAGAATTGAAATTCAAAGAAAATAATTCGAGACTGAATGAAATAATTGTGTTTATGGTAATATTTGAATATTGTTTGTAACGTATTTTACGTACTCATATTTTGTCCAAATTTTCATACAGAATACATATTCTATTGGTGGAGAGTAAAATTTGTATTTTACAAATGTAGAAAACCCAAATAATTTACGTCAAATACTCAGAATTATGCGTAGCTGTATAACACTGTCCAAATTACGTACTTTACGGACTTTTCGTCCAAAATACGGACTTTTACGAACTCAAAATAAAATTACGTACTTTTCCCTAATTTACATACTCGGTTCGAGGCCTGAAAATTGTGATATCGCAACTTTTTATTATTTAAAATAGCTTAAATTAGCTTTCGCCTGCATCTTGGGATTTTTTGAAAATTGCTGTTTGACGAAATACCGGGGTGTTGTTGTGCCATATACAGTGATTTTTTACCAAAAAGTTCACTCTATGTGGTCTGGCTATTCGTCCAGATAATTTTCAGTCTTTCTTTTTGTGAAAATTAATGTTAGCCGGGTATCTTTTAGTTTAAAAAAACACTGTATGTGTCATAACAACCCCCCGGTATTTCGTCAAACAATTTTTTTTTCACAGTCAAAACAAAAGGTATTACACTCCCAAAGACAGCATTTGAATTTTCTGTACGAATAGTCACGGGCTAAATTTCAATAAATCTTCATTATTCAATATTATATCATAAAGGTATGCATAAGAATATCGATATTACCATATCATGTAATCCCAACTCTATTTTTAGGGAAACCATAATCATTTATCGATTTTATTTTAAGTTATGAATCTTTTTGTTTATTAATCAATATAGATTCATGGCATAATATATATAATAAAAAAATTATATTTTACTATTTTTAATTGATCACTACTTTGTGATAAATTTTAATTCTAAAAAAAAGTTCGATTAGCAAATAGAAAAGATTAGAAAAGTATAATATTATATGATCCGAGCCTAGAAGAATGAGGAATATTGTTGCTGAAAGATGTGGTATCAGTGACTACTAATATTTCATCAGTTGATTTATAAACTTAGCTAATAAAGTGACACATAACGTCGAATGACAATCGAGTTTTATATTAATGTTCGAGCTGCACCCACGTGTTGTCGGCTATGATCATTCGTTTAATCAAACCGTGGCCTAATATGATTACTTACTGCGCATTCGCGTTATTCCATACACGTGGGACATGATTCAACAATTCCCAAACCTAATCCCGTTATGGGCACTTTCTCTCTTTCCTCCCCTTTTTTTCTTTCACCTCGTGTTCGCGCGAGCCACATCACAACTGACCGGACGTGCGTACTCCACCCTTCGATGTAAAAAATTCAATTTTTTTCTCATACCAGTATTTACACATCTTTCATTCATTGTCGCATAAAGTGAGACTGTACTTTCCGATACATTCCACTTATGTCTAAACTGTTAAATAATTCCCTTCTGAATTTTTATATAGAGAAAATTAAATTTGACCCATGAAAGAAGGGTTAGAAAAGGATAAACTAAATTTTTTTTCCGTAGTCTAAGCAACGTTTTGATGATTAAGATTCAAACAATTTTTGTTAATTTAACATATGATTTGAGTAAACGTTTCAATGCAACACAGTCAAAAACGTATCGGTGATTCTCTAAATCTGAATTTTTGGTTTTCTACTAATGAATTAGCGAAAAGTGAGCTACTATTAAAATATTAAGAATTTTACTATTTTTTAGTAGAAAACTAACAGTTTTTAGTAGAAAACTTCTAATTTTGTAGTAGAAAACTAGTAATTAAATTAGTAAAAAAATCTGCTTATTTTAAAAGTAAAGTTTCACTATTTCAATTAGTAGTTTTCTACTATATGAATTAGAGAAAAGTGAGCCAAGAATTTGACTAATTCATAGTAGAAAACTACTAACTCATAGTGAAGAACTACTAATTCAGATTTAGAGAGAGTGTAAACCTGTTATCTGCATTCTCGCAAATTTTTGTCACTAGAACAAAGACTTAAAAAATAAAAAAATCTACTTAGCAGATAATAATATGTCTCGTTACAACAAATCTTTAACTTTTAAAGACCTATTATTAACAAACTAATTTATTTTTTATCAGGTGGTTTTTCTGATTTTTCCACTTTTTGTCCTAGAGACAAAAAATTACTAGAATGTGACTTGGCAGGTTTACTCTAAACCGTCGATATATATAATAGAGGGAAAAAGACAATAAATAAAGAATAAATCAATTAAAATTATTTTAAGTTTACTAGTAAAGAGGTAACTTTTTTTAAGTGTCATTCTAACATAAATAAATTTTTTAAATTCAATTTCGAACAACAACTTTTCGTTTAAGATATATTTCTCCGAAAGACAGTCCCTGCCAAAAGTTAGTATTTCAGTTAATAGCGATTATTAATTAATATAATTTATTTCTTAACTTATTATTTACTATTAATAGTTAATCAGACATCGACTAATAGTTTTTTAATGAAAATGTTTTATAATGAACAAAAGTTGCTACTCTCTAAATCTGAATTAATAGTTTTCTACTATGAATTAGCGAAAAGTGAACCAAGAATTTTACTAATTTTTTAGTAGAAAGCTACTAATTTTTAGTAGAAAACTACTAATTTTATAGTAGAAAACTACTAATTTTAAGTAGAAAACTACTAATTAAAACAGTAAAACTTTACTATTAAAATAAGTAGATTTTTTTACTAATTTAATTAGTAGTTTTGTACTAAAAAATCAGTAGTTTTCTACTAAAAAATATTAAAATTCTTACTTATTTAATTTTAGCTCACTTTTTCTTAAATTTTTTCTAAAAATAGTACAACTTAAGTACATAATAGCTTATTTTCTTAAAAAAGCAAACTCTACAACTTCACCTCGTATGATTTTTGAAAAAGTGGATCATTTTTTAAATAAAGCAGTTTGTTTATAAATATTTTGAAATATGTTTTTAAATAAATTACTATATTTAAAAAATGATCCACTTTTTTAAAAATCTTATGAGGTGAAGTTGTAGAGTTTGTTTTTCTTAAGAAAATAAGCTATTATTTACTTAAATTGTACCATTATTAAAAAAAATTAAAGAAAAGATAGACTTGTAAAAAAAGTATCTTTGAAAATCGTTAAAAATCTAGCAACTTTTGTTCATTTTTAAAAAGTTTTCATTAAATAATTATTAGCCGATGCCTGATTAACTATTAATTGTGAAAAATAAGTTACGAAATAAATTATATTAATTTAATTAATAATCGCTAATAACTGGTAGCCCAATTGAACTTTTACAAAAAATGGAAAATAATTGACAGAAATGAAGCATTTAATCTTTTAAAGTCAATTTACTGAACTCAAACATTATAAACATGATATGCTATAAAATTCAGAGAAAATTGTAAATTTCTAAGTACATTCCACTGCAAATGTTAAAAAGTTTTAAAAAAATTATGAATTGCATGCTCATCCTCAAATGCACATAAAATTCTGTTAAATGAGAATTTGAAATTTTTTAAAATGAAAAGTTAATTTAAAATAAATTATGGTAAGTTGATAATTTCTTTTGAATACGAATTCGGAGTACTAAAAATTGTGTTAAGTAAAAATTTGGATTAATTTAGATATAATTAAAAACTAGTGCAGAAGGAAGTAAAATTTTTAATGTGTAAAATTCCTAATTGCTCTTTGAAGTTTGGGGGGGGGGGTGGGGGTCAAAAAAGTTAAATCCAAATACAAAAGTTTATATTTTACAATTATCTTTTATTAATGTTAAAATTATTTTTTTGTTTCATTCATTTTTTTAAATTTACTTTTCTTAATTTAAATTATTTTGTATCTTATTATTATCTCTAGTAATTTTTCTTCATATTATAATTTCTTACTTCTCTTTCTTTTTTCTTCAATTTTTAATCCCATTTGCACTTTTATATATTTTTTCTTTGTTTTCCATTAACTGTTATGCATCGTCTTGTTAACATTTTACCATCTAGGAGTTTTTATTCATTTATTTATTTACCTATTTATTTTTAGTTTTTTTTAATGTTCAAATATTTTCTTTTCTATTTATATGTCTTTTTTCTAGTCATTCTTTTTTAACTTCTAGTAACAATTTTTTTTTTACTTTATAGTAATTTTCTTTAAATTTTTGTAATTTCGTTAGTTTTCTAGAAGTTTTTCTTAATTTTAAAACTAATTTTTACTTTCAATACTTTTTTTTCAATTTCTGGGTTTTCTTTTTTATCCTTTTTTTTTTGTTATTTCTAGTTATTTATCTACAATCCTATTTATTTTTTTTAATTTTTTATATTCTTAGTAATTTCTCTAAATTTCTAAGTTTCTTTAATCAATGTATAGTCACTTACTTCACTTTCTAGTTATTTTAAAATTACCTTATAATTTTTCTTTTACATTCATTATTTTAATTTTAAAGCTAGTTATTGATTTCCTATTAATTTATTTTTCTTAGTAAAATCTCATACAATTTTTTCTTTTATTTATTTTCTAATAATCCTTTCTCTACATCTGAATTAGTGGTTTTCTATTAATGAATTAGCGAAAAGTGAACTACTATTAAATTAGTAAGAATTTTACTATTTTTTAGTAGAAAATTACTAATTTTTAGTAGCAAACTACTAATTAAATTAGTAAAAAAATCTACCTATTTTAAAAGTAAAGTTTTACTATTTCAATCAGTATTAAAAATTAGTAGGTTTTTACTAAACAATTAGTAAAATTCTTGGCTTACTTTTCACTAATTCATAGTAGAAAACTACTAATTGATAGTTGAAAACTATTAATTCAGATTTAAAGAACTACTTCATTTAATAGTTTTTTTTCCAATTTCTAATTCTATATTCACTTTCTAGTAAAAAAAAACGTCTAGTTAATTTTTCAATTTCTAGTAACTTTTCTTTATTATTGTTTTTCTTTTTTAATAACAAAATTATTTTTCAACAGTATTGTTTCGAATTAAATATTTATTTTACATGAAAATTGACATATTTTCTTCATTTTCTAATTTTTCTTTAAATTTCAATTATTTATTCACTTTTTAAATTTTGTCTTTATGTCCAAGTTGCGATTTTTTACAACTTTGAGTACAATTTCACTAAAATCTTCAATGTTAAGTGATGAATTTTTATCCAATTTTAGGGGTGCCCCACTAATTAAATTTCATTTTTTGCTAATTATTTTTACAGTTTAAAAATCTCCCCCTCCCCCGTTTAAACAGGTTTTTTTTCAACTATTAGTACGATTTCAGAGAATTCACTGTAGAAACTATAGTATTTTTGCCTATATTATTAGGGGGGTTATTATTAGAGGGGGTAATTTTAGAGGGATCCACAGAAGAAATCAAAATTGATACCCATTAATAAGATTTTAGAGAGTCATCATTCAGTGTTATATTTATCTAAACATATTGTCTTGATTAACATATCTTACCAACACCACTATATTTTTTTTTTTTTCTTTACGATAAACTCAAGCCATTTTTGTTTCCAAGAATTTTTTGTCCCAAAACCACAAAACCCCGAAAACTCTTTGACAACGGTTTAAACTTTTAATCTGAAGGGAAAATTTAAATTTACGAATGTAACTAGCTTAGGTTGGTCGGAAGTTGGTACGTTCTCACTGAATCGTTTACAGAGATGCAAATTTGCATTGAACGAAATGAGACGATGTAGAGCATTCCAGTCTAAAGTTAATAGCTTTCCAACGATTAACTGTATTTCGCGTCCCTCATTCTGGCTCATGTCCCTATCCTCCTCGGTTTACCTCGTTCTTGATTCGCCATCTCTGTTCACGGACTATCCCCCTAATAATATATGTCCTAAAGGTCGCGAAATAACTGACTCGGAGAATTTCACCATTCATCGACTTACAATTTTTACATTTTTTATTATTATTATTTTTTTTTTAAGATTTCAATTATCTTAATTCGCGATCATAACTATTTTTACTGTTTTTTTTGTGTTTGTTTTGAAATTGGAAATTTTTTCGTAGACGTGTGTTTTTGGAATTAGATGAGGATTACTCGAGGGAGAGCCAATAGTTTCTAGGGAAAGCGCTAGGCTACTGCGAGGGGTTATAGGGCATAATTTAGTGGACAGTTTGATATACAAACAATCTTTAATGAAATTCTTGGTGTTCATTAATAACGCATTACAGGCTCGCGAGCGGCGCCGGCGACGACACCCCTTTATATTCACGGTCCTAACCCATCCTCCGACTCTGAGTAAACCTACTCACTACTTCCATTCACCGAGTCACACACATTCATGTAATACGTCACCAGCAATTATGGTCTATATTATTAAATTAATACATCTTTATTAACACAGAAAAAACTATCTGTGATTTTTGCTGCATGTGATTTTCAGGTGAATGAAATTCTTAAGATTAACTCTAGATCATATATCAAAAAAAGAACCACAATCTGTTGTTAGTAAACACTGCACAGATGACGATCATATCTTTGATTGGGAAACTGTCAAAATTTTGGACCACGAACCTAATAGAAATAAAAGGTTAATTTTTGAAATCATTTTTATTAAATCAAACAATTTGACTATTAACAAAAAAGAAGATATATTGTTTTTTAGAAAATTAAATTCATAAGCGTATTCTTATTTCTAATTTCTCTTTGATTTAACTTTGTCAGATTTAAATGTCTTTGATGGTTAACACAGAGTTCATCGACCTACAATTTATACAAATATTATCGCTATCAAAATTTTCGCTCAGTCAGTTTTGAAATGTGTTGGACTCAACTGAAATATTTTCAGTTTCGTTTTTTCTGAAAAAATGTTTTTTGACGAAAAACTATAGTTATGAAAAAATTTTTATTGTTTTAAAAGGTAATTTTATAAATAGTAATATTTTGTTAACAAATAGTTTTAATAGTGACTGTGGTTGTATATTTGGTTTTTTTAAATTTTGTTGCTACTGATATATAATAAATATTTTAGCCTGAGGAGGTTGGCAAATTAGACCAACGAAACGTCGCTATGACAAATTGAAAAAATTGATTATTTTTTCACTTAACCTTCCTGTGATCGTTCTTTCCTACTGGAATTTCTTTTAAATATACAACTATGGAAGGGTTTACCAACTTTCTTGGAAAAAAAAAAAGTTAACTCTAGATCATTGTTAAATGTCTCTTTATTTTGATGTTAAATTTACATATATGGATGACTTTTTGCTGCATTGAAATTTTCATCCAAATCATATGTTAAATTAACAAAATTTTTTTTCAGTGAAGAAGATCTAATCTAATTCTTTAAAAAAATCTGTTTTTTGGATTTCTTAATCACAAATTTTCGAACAATACAGTATTTTTAATTTTGCGAAATTCGCCTTTACATTTGAGGAGCATTCATTCAAAAGTCGTTAAATCCATTTACCAAATAAGCAGAGATAAATACAAATTTAATTTATTAAGAACTTTACAAATCGATCTGTCACTATTAAATTTAAGAGAAGCATTTTATTAACAAAGAATTTTTGATTTAAATGGATTTTAATGTTATTATTTATAATTAAATCTTAACAAGTTTTATTATCACAAAATATTAAAATCTAAATTTTTGAACTATCATTTATCTTAAATATTTTTTTAAAAATAATTACTTAATTTTACTAACAACATTAGACAAACTTTTTGGTGGTTATTTAAAACTATAAATTTTTGGAAATTCAAATAATGAAAATTACGAAATTGAAGAATATATCTGAAAAATGACGAAAATAATTGACAGTTAAAAATAAAATTCGGAAATCAGAGAATAATTATAAAATTGTAAGATAATGATTGAAAATTGAAAAAATTATAGGTAATAATTAAAAATCGAAAAAAATAATAAAATTCGAAAAAATTTTTTAATTTTAATTTAATTAATGTTTAAATTTTAATTCCACAAAATGTGGAAATTTATCTGAAAGCGAAAATCAAAAAGGAAAAATTCTTTTTATTGACTTTTAGTGGCGCTTACGGCTTTAACTTTTATTAACCTAAAAATTAAATTGAATTTAAACAAATTGATAAATAAGGAGAAAGTAATTTTATAATGGAATATTTTTACGGCTTTAGCTTTTATTAACCTTAAAATTAAATCGGATTTAAATTTTAAACAAATTTACAAATAAGGGTAAAAGTAAATTTACAATTAAATGCCAATTCAAAGAGGTATTTTATTCTTAATATACATATGTCTATGACAGATTATGTTTAAAAATTTATATTCAAATAGAAGTTTTTATTAAATTTTCCATCTGTTCAATTTTCACTGTTTTAACCAATCGTCTTGCAACAGATATTATTTTTTTTGGGACATGAATATATTTTAAGTTGTGAGGTTTTGCATGAGTTATTATCGACACATCTTGCCACAACTGGAGGACAGCGATTCCCTAAAAATAAAAACCAAGATGCACAATAAAGTAAAACATTTTTTGCATTCCTTATTATTAAATACATAAATGTATGTAAACGAAAAGAAAATAAATAGAAAAATTTTATAAAAGCCTGTTACAATTTGGAGACAAAGTGTGACTAAACTCAATAATTTTAATATCAGAAATACTAAACACTAAAAAACTTTTATGAAATTTAGTATAGAATCAGATATCAGTCCAGTTTTCCTGGATTTTTTCAAAATAATTATAAACAAATATTTCTGAAATAATTATATGATTAAAAATACTTTACCAGCGAAAGAAAGTGCAAGAATGTTTGCCAGAAGGAAAAATACGAGAAAAATTGAAAAGCGACCCATTGCTTGTGATTCTTCAAAACTTTAAAAATTTTTACTGTGCTTTAAATTTCTCGTTATATCTCACGTTCTAATGCCAATTTTGCAAAAATACGAGGATATTTATATCGTTCAAATTATTCAAATCTAAAACATTTAATGACTTGTCACTTAGGGGAATAGATTACTATTAATTACTAGATTAAACAAAATTTTTTATTATTCAAATTATGCAACGTTTCGTTGGCAAATTTTCGCCAACCTCATCATACTAAAATTTATTAAAAGAAAACAATTCCATAATATACACTCGTTTCAAAAACTTAACAAAACACAAATTCACAAAATTCAATATAAATAAAGAAAAACGTAAAGTTACTATTATTAGGTAAAATATAAAATTTGTTTTAAACATGTCATTAAATATAAACGAATAATTATAATAATTATATTTTGTTTATAATATCTTTTCCCAGTTTTACAATATTATTAAGATTCTTTTTTACAAGTGGAACAGGAATGGAAACTAACAAATTTTTTTTTCTCCTGAGCGCCATCTATGAGCACCAAGCACAAAGTTTTGCATACCAGTTGCCGCACCCTGTTCTGCTGAATTATTTTCTCCCTCTATTTGCAATTCGGAATGGTGATAACCGCATTAATTACTATTATGATTACCATCGCGTTTCCATGATTGTTGTCATCACGATTTGCTATTCTAT
Source organism: Ganaspis brasiliensis (assembly GCA_037103525.1). Lineage (NCBI taxonomy): Eukaryota > Metazoa > Arthropoda > Insecta > Hymenoptera > Figitidae > Ganaspis > Ganaspis brasiliensis. The sequence goes on along the minus strand of JAZKLR010000022.1, from coordinate 4,489,289 downwards.
TATTATCTATGACCGTTCCCTGTGACCAGGGAGCAGCCCTGAGCGAAAATTGGCGAAATACCAACCCACCAAGATTAGTCCCTAATAGCTTCCACGTGAGAGAAAGAGACGAGAGAAATTGTAACGCAAAATTGCGCGTACGTACTCTCTTGATGTATGGCAATAAAACGGCTGCTTGAAATCCACCCAGCTATCGTCCGGAATGCGACTCATGGGGGGTTGACTAATAATAACGGCTGATGCTCAAGCTGTATAATTTTCCAACCCCAGGTCTCCAAAGCTCGCGACCTGACAACAACCTTAATATGGACAAATGCCGGACTATATCTCAGAAGAACGTAACGCGAGTTTGCTTTACATTATTTCACTAACGTTCTCCACATTTGCTACATTTATGTGCACTGTAGCCTTACACCTTTCATGTAAAAACACATTTCTCTTGCTCCGTTTCTCACCTTATCATTTCAATTTCTCAAGTTCAACATTCAATATTCTCAAGAGTACGAAACATTTAATTCTTTCAGGCTTCGCACTCCCCAACTATTTACTACTTTTTGCTACTTTTTTCATGAAAGGCTACTTTTTTGATACTTTTTTCGGCCTAAAGCTACTAAAAGCTACTTTTTTAAAAATTATGGGAAAAAAGTATTCAGTTATTAGATTATCAATTTTATAAGTGCAAAAATTTATTAATTTACAGTCAAACTTCCATACTGCCGAAAGAAATTTGACGTTTCCGCGGTAGAAAGGTTCTTTAAAATGATATTAGTGAGTGAACGTTCAGGAATGTAACAACTATTTTAAATCATAGGATCTTTAAATATAAAATGGAAATTAAATTAATTATTAAACAATAATTTATCTATTAATTAAGGCTGCAGTGAGAAATAAAAAATTTATATAACAATTTGCACAATCAGACTTCTATCGTTAAAATCACATGTTTGAAATCACATTATTTTTATAATAAACTCTTCGAATTTTTCAATAGTGAAAAATTATAATTTGTTGTTGACCCTCCTGTCCACAGTATCAAAATTTTGTGTTGGAGAATCAGCTACTTTTTTACTTTTTACAATTTGAAAAATGTGCTTTCCGAGGTGCTTTTAAATACGAATTTGATGGTTAAAATGCAAGTAGTTTTGTAAAACTGAATTTAACTGCTGCCAGATTGTGAAATTTAAATTAAAATTTTGTTACTTTGAAAATTTTGACATTTTGCAAGTAAGTTTTAAAAGTAATTTTCACCTAACATTTTGTTTTCATTAATTCTAAAATATTAATTGATATATGTAAATGAGACTAAACGAACATCTAACACATTCATGTAAAACGAAAATAATAATTAATAGTAAAAATAAATTAAACTTATCTTCTTTTCTATTTGGCTACTTTTTACTACTTTTTTTAATCATGCAAGCTACTTTTTCCTACTATTTTTGAACTCTCAAAACAGTGCGAAGCCTGTTCTTTAGATTAGAGAGAGAGAGTTAGGGGAGAGTCGGACAAAATGCCTATAGTAAAGTTTGGATCAAAAAAAAGTATTTAATTATAGTTTTGAAAAATATAAATCATCAAATATTTAGAAAACAACCTTTAAGAATATAATAAGGTAGTTATTTTAAGTACTTATTTTAGAAAAAAGAATTATTTAAATATTGATGTCAAAATTAGCCATTTTGACTCACGACTGGGTAAATCGCCTGTGCACAAAAATATGAAAAAATATGGATAAAAGTAAAAAAAAATTTTTATATGTTTTCTATAATCAATTATCTTGTTAAAATTAAACAAAGAACTAGATTTGAATACAAAAATATAATCTTTTTATCATAAAACTAAAGTATAAATCCAAAGCAGTCCGACAAAAAATGGAAATAAAGTCTATAACAAATAAATAAAGCTTCTACAATTATAAAATATCTTACAAAAGTAAATTAAACACTGTAATAAATTACAAAAATACCTGCTTGTTTCAAAACAGCGTTTTAGAAAGAAAACGAAAATTTTGATATTCAATGACAAATGTGACAGGTTAATCCGCCATGATTCTTTACAATCACGTGACTTACGTAATTCTCGCACTCGTCCGTAATTCTTCTGCGCATGCGCACTTGTTTTGATTCATTCCGCTCTTATTTAAAATCATGTTTTAAAAATATATTAAAAATTATTCTTCAATGCATAATTATTATAATTATTATTAATATAAATGCAATAATTAATATAATTAATTTATTTAAACACTGATTTTTATATAGAAGCAGTAACAACTTGATATTTAGTTTCTACATCAAAATATACGTTAGCCGAGAGATTTTCCGTATCGTAACTATCTTGCTTCGAAGTTTTACAGCATATAGGTAATTTAACCATGGCAGTTTACCTAAAAACACACTATGTAATTAAACTAATTATTTTCATTTTAGAACTCATTTTTATATATTAAATCAAAGTGTTTAGATAGCTGAATGTTTAAGGATTAATTGAAAGAAAAAATTATGTACGTCTGTGAGATAGAAGTGCATATTTTCTGAAATTTAAAAATAAAAAAATTATCGTTGGATAACATCATTTTCACAATTCTTTAATAAATTCTTTAATAATAAACTGATAAACATGAAACTTTATAGAAATCATTTCTACTTTAATATACTTCATTAATAAAAACAAATATGATTAATATTTATTTTTGGCCAAGTTATTATAACGATTGCAATTTACCCAATTAGGCATTTTACCCGACTCTCCCCTATAAAAAGTCAATACACATATTTCTTAATTAGAAAAATATAATTTATTTTATGAACTAATTAATCGACAATTCAAAATCGCGGGTCCAATATGACGGAATTTTTCTTCTCAAAATTGCTCGGCCTTGTTTAAAAATTGTTACTCGCGGGTTTTGGCAAAAATAATCAAAATTTGAAGAAAATAATTAGAAAATGACAAAAATAATTGAAATTTGAAGAAACAAAATGAAAGGTAACAAAACTAATTTAAACAAAAATAAAAATTAAATATTTGAGGAAAAGACTTGAAAAATTACAAACATAATTGAAAAATGGAAAAACAAAAAAAAAATTTGATGTCAATACATAATTAAAAAATTGGAGAAAAAATTGACGATTAAAGAAAATAATTAAATAATTGAAAAATCATAAAATTGATAAAAATTTGAAGAAAATACTTAAAAAATGATAAAAATAATTAAAATTTAAAAAAAAAAAACAATTAAAAAATGACAAACATAATGAAACATTACAAAAATAATCAAAAAATAGAACAAATAGTCGAAAAATAACAAAAATAATTGAACCAAGAAGAAAAAAAATGAAAAATAATAAAACTAATTTAAAATTACGTAAAAAATTTATGATTTGAAGAAAAGAAGTCAAAAATGACATAAAGAATTGAAAAATGGAGAAACAAAATAAAAATTAGAAATCAAAAATTGAAAAATTGGAGAAAAAAATTGACGTTTAAAGAAAATAATTGAATAATGACAAAATAATTGAAAAAACACAAAAAAATGAAATTTGAAGAAAGTAATTGGAAAATGATAAAAATAATTAAGATTAAAAATAAAAAACAATTGACAAAATGACAAAAATAATTGAAAAATGAAAAAATTAAATGTAAATTAAAGTAAGAAATTAAAGAATCCATGACAATAACTTAAAGATATAAGAAAATAAGTAAATTTTGGAGTAAGTAATAAAAAAATGTCGAAAATATTCATAATAATTGAAAAATTACTAAATTAATCAAAAGTTTTAAAAAACAATTAAAACTGACAAAAATAATTTCAAATAGGAAAGAAAAGTCTAAAAATGACAAAAATAGTTTAAAATTTGAAGAAAATAATTGAAAAATCACAAAAAATTTTAATTTGAAGGAAATACGTGAAAAATAACAAGGTAATAAAAATTGGAGACAAATAAATAAAAAATGCCAAAACTAATTAAAAATTAAGTAAAAAATAAAAAATTTAAAGAAAAAACTTGAAAAATGATGAAAATAATTAAAATTTGAAAAGAAATTGAGAAATGACAAAAATAAATGAAATTTGAAGAATATAATTGAGAAATCACAAACAAATTTTAATTTGATGGTAATATGTAAAAAATACCAAAAACAATAAAAATTTGAGACAAATAATTGAAAAATGAAAAAACTAATTAAAAATAAGTAAAAAAAAAGATTTAGGATAAAGTTTGAAAAATGATAAAAATAATTAAAATTTTAAAATTAATTGAGAAATGACAAAAATTAGTGGAAATTGATGTAAGAAATTAAAAAATTTATGACAATATTTTAAAGATATAAGAAAATAAGAATAAAATTTGGAGAAAGTAATAAAATAATGTAGAAAATATTGACAATAATTGAGAAATTACTAAATTAATTAAAATTTTGAAAAAACATTAAAAAGAGAGAAAAATAATTAAAAATAGGAAAAAATAATCGAGAAATGACAAAAATAATTATTTTTGAAATTGATTGAAATTTGAAGAAAATAATTGAGAAATACAAGAAAATTATATTTGATGGTAATACGTGATAAATAACAAAAATAATAAAAATTTGAGACAAATAATTGAAAAGTGACAAAACTAATTAAAAATTAAGTAAAAAATATAAAATTTGAAGAAATGACCTGAAAAATGATAAAAATAATTCAAATTTGAATAGAAATTGAGAAATGACAAAAATGAATGAAAATTGAAGAAGTTAAAAAATTCGTGACAATAATTTAAAGATATAAGAAAATAAGAATAAAATTTGTAGAAAGTAATAAAACAATGTCGAAAATATTGACAATAATTGAGAAATTACTAAATTAATTGAAAATTTGAAAAAGCAATTAAAAAATGACAAAAATAATTAAAAATAGGAAAAAATAGTCGAGAAATGACAAAAATAATTGAAATTTGAAAAAAATAATTGAAACTTGTAAAAAATAATTGACAATATTGGTGTAAAGTATTGAAAAATTATTGACACATAATAATAAAATTATTTAAAAAATGGCTGAAGTTTCAAGAAAATAATTGAAATTCGTAGAAAAAAATTAAAAACTGTGTAATAAATTGATAAAATCATGACCATAAAAAAAAGATTAAATTTTTTTTTTTTAAATTTGATGAAAATAATTTTTAAATGTCAAAACTAATAAAAATATCAAAAATTAATTGAAAAATGATAAAAATAATTAAAATTTGATGAAAAAATTGAAAGACGACGAAAGTAATTGACAATACTGGTTCAAAATTAAAAATCTTGAGAGATTAATTAAAAAATTGAAAAAGTAATTAAAATTAGAAGAAACTTATTAAACAATGTCAAAAATAATTGAAATTTGAAGAAAATAATTGTATATAATAATAATAATAATCATCATTTTACTAAGAAAGTGATAAAAATGAGTTTTATTTTAAAGTGAGTAATAGTGAGTGATTTTAAAAAAGTGAATAAAAGTGAGAAAGGTGAATCACTGGCAGCCCTGAAAATGCTGAAATTCGCTTGAAACTTGTTACACTTTTACTATTTTGAAAATCTAATTTCAGATTAGTACGCATTGTGTGCTTTAAACACACATTTTTTAAAATTAATTTACTATGATTTTTAAAGAAGTTATGAATTTATGACATTTAACCACATTAATGTCTGCAATCTCAAAAGGATTAAAATTTCTCAAGCCTGAGTAACTGTTGATGGTAAAAAGATTTTTTTATTTTTGTGAGTGCTTTAAAATCTACATATTTTTTAAATTATAATCATAACAATGAAAAGTAGTGTCATAATGATAATAAATTAATATTAATAAATAGTTCTTAATCAATGCAAAAATATTGTAGAAGATAAATTTTAACGTCATGAAACTGTTCTTTCCTAAAAAAAAAAAAAAAACACCAGCTCTACATTTTAACCTCTTGTTTTTTCCATAAATTTAAATATAAAAAATCTTTTTTAAAATCTACAAGTTAGCATGATCAAGTTATGAAGGTGTTAAATCTTTTAAAGCTTAATATGTTTCTGAGTTTTAAAGATCAAAAAATGTATTAATAATTTTTTCATTTTCGACGCACAAAAAGAAATCTATCCAGAAAATCACCCATAGATATTTCATTAGTCTAAAATAATGAGTAAAGCTATTTTTAACGATTACCATTTCGTTTTAATTAACAGCAAATATTTTTTTCTGCCTTCAATACCTTCTACAATAATAAAACTATAATTCGCCATGGTTTGGAATTATTTATATCCATGCCGAACAATCAAAAATATTTCCGTGATCCAGGAAGGTAGAAAATAGTAACACAAATTTATATTATGTCATAAGCAACGTTTCGATTGCTGAAATAAAACACAACATATAAAAATAATGGATTTTATTCATCTATAAAAATAAGTACATATCACAATCTCGAATTAAGCGACATTTTGCAAAAATACGCAGTCTCTGTGACCTAATTACTAACTGACATTCCAAAAATTTATAATTTTTTGAAGATTCGATTTGATTGCCAAACAAATGTTGACAATTTTTTATTTATCCTGATAATTAAGAATGTTATAATTTCAAATCATAAACATGATACTAAATCTACTTGAGTTATGATTATATCAGACTTGAGAGTCATTGTCGATTATCAAAACGTAACAAAAATAAATAAACAGGAATGATATAATACAAAATACTACGAGATGGCAAAAAGGGACAATTTAATCTAAAGATTCGTAATGTTGATACTGGGAAATGTTAGTTTTCGAGAAGATACATTTCGTACAGTTTTCGATGCTCTTCCGACTGGAACTTGGGCACGAAATTGATTTTTACGACTTCGGTGAAACCCTCTTCCAGACTTGGGACCTTGAAGTTTTTTCTGTAAGGTTGAAGATTTGAGAAGAAGTAGGTATGTAGTTGAAGACACAGAAGGAGCAGAAGCTTCACAAATCTGACACAACGCCAGGCCAACTTCGATTCGATGTTGCTGATAAGAAATGAATTTCGGTATCACTGAACTTCATTACTAACCAGCATTAAATCGAGTTTTTTGACACAAAGAATAATTTAAAGTTACTTACATGTAGGAGTTGATGATTATGTCGCTAATTTTCTCGTGGTTTGGATCCGTCAAACACCGGAACTAAAAAAAAATTACAAAGCGTCATTGGAAATTGTTTTAAAGGCGACTTAAAAATACGGTAGATACCTTATTATTATGTTTAGTATGCTCCTTGTTAGCCGACATGACAAAACATCTTACTGGAACTTTTTGCCGTTTGCCTACTTGTATGTATCTTTGCCTCGAAATTTCATCTGGATTTGTATTATCAACGACTACACTTTTTCCCTGAGTCAAAGCTTTCTCCGTTTCAGCGACACATTTTTGCCAACTGCCCATTGTATCTCTATTGACGTAGTAATAATTAGCCAAATAGGACTTGGCAAAATGAGATTTTCCTGAGCCGGGACATCCGACCATTACAATCACCTAATTTTAAAATAAAAAAAAGATTGATTACACCGCTTGTTTTAAGATACGAAACTTTCGATAAATCACCTTATAAGCTGGCTTATGTCACTGCGTCTGCGCAGAAGTTCGTCGTCATGGCAACGAACTTCTGCGCAGGCGCCAACATAAGGAAAGAGCTAGACGCTGTAACCAGCCTCATAGTGTGATGTTACATTTAAAAGAAGTTATATTTATAGGTTCTTTTTTAATTATTATTATTTTAAACAATATGTTCTATTTTAATTTTAAACTAGTATCAAATACCTCTTGCTCTTTTGAAATAATTTGCGCATTTGGTGGGTCGCAAATGTGTGTCTTTTTGTTCACCTCCTCCTTTGGATGAAAAACAGGTGGACTGTAGATTGTCGGTTTATGACCAAGAAAATGTTCCTCGGGCGTGTGAAATGTTAATCCTAAATTCATAGCTAACAATCGATCAGCCAAGGAATGATCCTTTTTTCTTTTAGTCTCTTTTTGAGCCGGCCGACCAGCAGCATCTCCGACAAATAAAGATTGGTCTTTGTTTATTGAGACACCGCTATTTTTCTAAAAAAAATTGTCAAGTTTTTAAGTCAAAATTGTGAATCCGTTTTTAAGTTCTTTATGATTTGCAAAAAAATCTTTAATGCATACTTCTTTCGATAAAAGATCCCACATTCCGGTACACGGTTTCCTGAATCGACTATGCCCAACAGCAATAAATACCTTTCGAAAAAATGGAATTTTAAATAAAATTTAAATATTTGCAGGGATCACAGGTTCTCCCCTATTCACCTTTTTTCCCCTATTTTAAAATTTTGCACCTATTTCCCCTATTTTAAAGAATTGTCCCCTATTTCCCCTTTTTCTAATTTTCAGTATTAAAGTTTATAGTTATAGTCAAAATCGATAGAAAATCCCCATTAAAAATACATAATGAAAAATAACCTTTTAAAAAAATTTCCCAACTTTTTTAATTTATAAGCTAAAAATATTCTATGTCATAAATTTCTTCATTTTTAGCCATATTTTAAAATATGATGTTTAAAGAAATTAAATTATCAAAATGTCGTATGTTACAAAAAATATGTAGAAATAATACAGGAAATTCAGCAAAATTTCAAAATTTTGGATATACATTCAAAATTGTGACTTTCCATATTTTCGAATTAATCATCTTGAATCACGATTGCCGAGGATTTTCGAGGCTTCCAAAATGACAAATCTCGTGTAAAAAATTCAGTTTTCAAAAAAATTACATTACATCATCAATTTTTAAATATACAGTCTACAAGTATTTAATTTCTACATCTCTTTTCAATTATCTTTTTCATTTTTAAAGTACTTTTGTCAATTTTCAAGTATTTCTAAGATTTTGAATTTAATTTTTTCTTGTCAGGAATAGTTAAATTTATTACACAAGTTTTTTTTTATTTTTGTCATATTTAAATTATTTTCTTAAAATTTCAATTATATTCTAAAATCTATAAATTATTGCCAAGAATATTTAAGTTTTCTACACAAGTTTCAATTTACTTTTGTCAATTTTTAATTATTTGTTTAAAAATTTTAATTACTTTTGGCATATTTCTTAGTATTTTCGTTAATTTCAAATTATTTTCTTCATATTTCTATTATTTTTGTCATTTTAGAATTATTTTATAAAAATTTCAATTGTTATATTCAATTTTTTTTGTCATGAATTTTTAAATTTTACACCAGTTTTAATTTATTTTCTTCAAATTTTAAAAATTGTCTTCATTCTTTTTATTATTGTCACGAATTTATTAATTTTTTACAACTTTTTCAGTTATTTTCTACACATTTCAACCATTTTCTAGAAACTTTAATTACTTTCTTCTTATTTAAATTTTTTGACATTTTTTAATTAGTCTATTAAATTACAATTATTTTCTTTAAACTTTAAATTATTGACAGAAACATTTAAATTTTCTACACAAATTTCAATTTAGTTTTGTTATTTTTTAATTATTTTCTTCAAATTTCAATTACTTTTGTTATTAATCAATTATTTTTGTCATTTTCCAAATATTTTCTTCATATTTTGATTATTTTTGACATTTTAAAATTATTTTTAATAAATTTAAATTATTTTATTTGATTTTGTTTATTATCAAGAAATTAAAAAAAATTTACACCAGTTTTAAGTAAATTTCTTCAAATTTCAATCATTTTCTTTATCCTTTTTATTATTCTCATGAATTTATTAATTTTTTACAACTTTTTCAATTATTTCTACAAATTACAATTACTTTCGTTATATTTAAATTTTATGACATTTTTGAATTATTGTCTTCAAATTTCAATTTTTTTCTTCAGACTACAATTACTTTCTTAAACTTTCAATTATTTTCCTCAAAGTACCAATATTTTTTTCAATTGTTCAATTATTGTCTATAATTTTTTAATTTTCAAACCAGCTTTCAATTATTTATCTCCTTATTCAATTAGTTTCTTAATATTTGAATTGTTTCGTCAATTTTTCAAGTATTGTCTTCAAATTTATATTTTTTCACACTTTTTTCAATTATTTTCTACACATTTAAATTCCTTTCCTCATATTTAATTTTTTTTTTGTTGACATTTTTGAATTATTCTCTTTAAATTTTAATTATTTTCTTCAAGCGTCAATTAATATCTTTAACTTTTAATTATAATATTAATTATAATATTATAATATATAATTATTATAATATTAATTTAATAATTAATATATATAAATATTATATTTAATTATAAACTTTTAATATTTTTTTTAATTTTTCAATAATTATTGTCTATAAATTTTGAATTCTTTACGTCAGTTATCAATTATTATTATCATTTCTCAATTATTTTTTTTAAACTACAATTATTTTTGTCATTATTCAAATATTTTTGACATTTTGGAATTATTTTCTTTAATATTTTTATTATTGTTGCCTATAAATTTAAAATTTTAACACTAGCTTTCAATTATTTATGCCATTATTCAATTAGTTTCTTCACGTTTCAATAATGTCCTTAATTTTTCAATTAATGTAATACACTTTTTATTTTTTACTTCATTTTTTGAATTATATTTCTCATTAATTTTTTCCAAATTATAGTTTTTTTTTGGTAATTTTTCAACTGTTTTCTACATATTTTCTATACATATGTAAATTTATTTTATCTTTTTTAAAATTATTTTCTTTTAAGTTTGAATCATTATTTTTCGTCAAATTTTACTTATTTTTGTCATTTTTCAATTATTTTCGTGTAATTACAAGTGTTCTTTAAATTTTTCAAATATTTTCTTTAAATTTCAATTATTTTATTTTAAATTTAAAATTTTTGTCTTCATTTCTTGATTTTTAATTAACTTTCCAATTCTAGTTTTCTCATTTAACAAATTTTTGTTTCAAATTTGATATTGGGAGCACTGATTAATTATTGCGGGCCCCAAATTAATATCAGTAATATTTTGTTTTTTATTGCAAATTATTGTTTATTCACTTTTTTCACTTAAAAACTCCCTATTTATTCACCATTTTAAATTAAAAAGTCACTTTTTTGTACTATTTTCAATCCGCAAGTCCACTGTCAGCCCTGTATAATGTTTCCATATTTAAAATTTGTAAATAAAAAATTCCTAAAAAGTCTTTAAGTATACATAAGTTAAAGCAAATTTTCTATCCCCTTTTTGTCCCCTATTTTTGAAAAAATTCGCACCTATTCACCTTTTTCAATAGCAATAGGTCCTGTGATCCCTGTATTTGAATTCCAAATAACTAGATTATATATTATTGTTATTATTATTACTATTACTATTTTTTTTTTATTACCGTTATCACTCATTTTTAAACCTACAAATTATTCTATTTTATGCACCTGCATAGGAGTTCCCAATTTTTTAACAAGCCTTTCGATCTTTAGCTTGAAATCACTAACTTTTACTTTCCCTGTTCCTAAGCTGGCTTGATTCGTAAAAATTATGATTTTAAAACCATCCGCATGCAGTTTTTTTATTTTATTAGGAACTTCTGGATGCCACAGTTGCCAATCATTTGCATCCTTAGGAAATTCTAGTCCTGATCTTGTTTTTATGAGAGTTTTGTCCATGTCATAAGCCGCTATCTTTTTTAGAAAATCAATTATTATTAATAAATTCAAAAATAAGTATTTTTTAATCACGAACGCCTCGCGGAAAAACTGTAAAAAAATAATTTCAAAAACTTACTTTACAACGACCTTGAATTCCTTTGCTAGTATAAACTAAACACATTCCTTTGCCAAATTCTTCCCAAGTTTCATTATCAGCAATTTCAGAATTTTTACTAATCTCAGATTCTGTTTGCTTGGAATTTCCCGGAATGGTTAAATTCTTATCAGTCTTTAATAAATACTTTTCTTGACTATCTGGACAACTATCCGAGAGACTTATATTTAAACTGTCCTCATGACTGTCAAATAGATACTCTTTTTTCACCTTTTTATCTTTATTGTTGTCGTTACACTCTGAATCAGATTCATGAATTCTCTTTCTTTCTTTTGGTATTAAAATCGCTCGAGTTGGTGGAGGATTGAATTCTATGGTATAAGAATTTTTTCCGTACAAAATTTCCAATCGATCATTATGCTGGGCCACAACTTTGACGTCTTTTTCCATTTTAAAGCCATTTAAACCACTTGCATGAACTCCTATTTGTTGTACGAAAACTCTCTGATCCGAATAATTGGCGAAGAGTCGAACTGATAAGATAATGAAAAATAAATTTATGTAGTATGAACACAATCTTGCTTAATTTTCTCATTTTTAAAAATCTCTGCAAATATGTGAGATTTGACTTGAAAATGTAATATTTTTGCTTTTTAAATAAATTATAAAAATTATGTTAAAAATAAAAACTAGGATATTATGTTTTAAAAAGCAACCTGTTTTAATAAATATAGAAATAAAAACAAATTTTATAATTTATAATTCAATAAATAGAAAAATAAAAACAAGTTTTATAATTTATAATTCAATTACCAGTTTGATATTTACAATTATTTTTTTACATAAAAATATTTACAAATTAATTGTACATTTTGTCGAAATTATATTTTAATATCTAAATTTACTAAAAACAAGAAAATAAAAATTATATAGATCATTTTCATACTATATATAACATATATAACTAAAAAATTACATTCTAAAAATAATTTCGAAGTAAAAAAAACATCTTTCATTCTTTTTAACATTAATTTAATATTGATGTAAATTAAACAGAAAATTTGAATTAAATATATCGATAAAAATCAAAATCTTTTGTACAAGAACACAATTTGTAATATAAAAATAAATTTTTAATTTAACTTAAAAAGGTAAAAACTTAATGCACTATAACTTAATTTTGACTATAAATTCAGTTTGTATTTAAATAGAAATAATTTTAAATATAAACGCAATTTGACATTACATTGCATTCAAATAAAAAATTTTAGCTTCAGCGAAAGATGCTTATTCTAAAAACAGTAAATATTTAACGGTTAAATTCTGTCGAACAGGTTTTGAACAATTTTTTTATTTTCACCGAAAGCTGATTATAATATATTTGCAAAAAAAATCCATATATATAAGTTTAGAGGTTATGTCTTTGTAAACGTAAAATAAAAAGGTTAATTGTTAAAAACGTAAAATTAATAAAATATTTCCAAATTATCTTACCAAAATGTAAAAAACGAGAGTGTAAGATTTGCATTTTGAATGTCTGTTTTGAAGAGAAAGTTGTGCAATATTGGAACTAACCTTGGCGTCTTGAACAACGTGTGTCTGTAATTTTTGTCTCAATACTTCGACCGACAAACACTTCTTGATTATCTGGCAGGAAAATTGACGGTAGTGACTCATCTTCTGCATATATGTAACAAGATTTCACCTCCGTACCCATTTTCCACGAAAATTTTATAACAGTAAAGAAACCGCAAACTAAAAATTAACAGTGACGTGATTTTTCTGAACGTGGTAAATGCGCATGCGTAGCAAACAGCTGACACGGCTAAAGCATTCGTCTGCTTCTTCGCACGTGCGAGAATATTCTTGAAATCAATATATTATTCTTTTTTCTCATTTGAGAAGCAAGCGTACAAAACATGATAAATCGATTCGAATTAATATTGAAATTAAGCGAGAAATATAGTGTCTATGTAACCAGTGGAGATAAAAAAGATTATCTCATTTTACGTATTTTTTAACTTTTCACAGTTTTTTAATCCAAACCTCAAACAATATCAATTTATCAATATTCTAATTAATGTAAACTTAAATAAAACTTAATCTTAAGTTGTCGAAACATTCGTTAATTAAAATTTGAATCAACTCTAAATTTAATTCGTCTAAATATGCTAAGCAGTCGAAATTAATTTCACTTAAATTATATTATTATATATAATATATTTCAGTTTGTTTTATTTTTTTTTATACCTATATCAACCTCAAATTGAATAAATTCGAATTTCAATTTAGGCATTTCTGTTTTTTTATTGTTTAAAACTTCAAACATCTCTGACTTTAATGGAATCAAAATTTAAATTGTTGAATTTAATTTAAATAAAACAAACAATACAAATTTTGGTTTATTCTGTTTTTATTTAACCTGAAATTCAGTCAATTAAAATGTCCATTCAGTTTTAATTGATTTATAATTTATTTAATTCAGGCTTAGGTTAATTCTAATTTTTCTTCCTCAACTTTTTAATTGATTCTAAATTTAATAGATTCAAAATTTAAAAACTTTAATTCCAATCCATTGCAAATTTAACCAATCCTCAATTTTAATTACTTAATTTTGAATCTTTTGGATCTTTAATTAATTAAAAATTGACACTATATTAAATTTCATTTATTTTAATTTCAGTCATTCTCAAATTTAATTGTTCCAAATTTTTAGTGATAACAACTTTCAATGCTGTAAATTTCAAACTAACTTAATGCAAATTTTAAATAGAGAAAAGGTACTATAATCCTTTTTAGTTTATTTTTCACATTTTGAATAATTTTTTCAACTTTTTTATTTTTAAATAATTCCTTTATTTCTGTAACAGGCGTTTTTTTTAATTTTCTTAATTTTTGGAAAATACTTCCCCTAATTTAAAGACTTTTCCATTTATTTTAAAGTTGTAAACTTTTTTCGTTTTTCTTATTTTTTCGTAGGTTGTTAAGTTAACTTAAAATATTTCCTTGTTTATAACGTTATTTTTTTGGCAAAATTTTCACTTTTTCATTACATATTTTTCTTACTTTCCTCACTTTTAAAATAATTTCCTTAACTTTTTCAGTTTTAAAAAATTTATTCTTTTCCTTTTTAAACTTTTTACTTATCTTTTTATCATTTTAACCATTTTTAGTAGATTTTTCCCAACTTTCTTATTTTTTCAAAGCTTTTTAGGTTTCTTAAAATATTTTCCCTTTATTTATTTATTTAAATATAAACGGGTCATATACAAATTAAAAAATACCCTTTAGTACATAAGTACTCAGAATACGATAATAATTAAGAGAAACTAAAAAAAAATGAATTACTGATTGTTAATTATTTAATATTAGGGGTTTAATAGATAATAAATGATTAAAATGACTTATTATTTAAGTTTATATACAGTTATTTGTAAAAAATGTTATTAAAATAGAATTATTTAAACAAAATCAACATACGGCTTAAACAAAATCTTTTAATAAAGAAAAAATACTTTGGACTACTTTACAAAAAACATTTGTAACTCCTAAATTAATTATTATTTCATTTGTTTAAATAAATCAGAATTATTGTTTAATAATCAATAAGGGTTATTTTAGATTATTGATATTGTTTATGAAATTATCACAATATAGTTTATATTGTTTATGTTTTGAATTATTATTAATAACATTATTTGCAGTATTTGAAAATTTATTTAACATTATTTGCATTGAGAATAGTAAATTTAAAATTATTTAAAAAAATTTTCAACTTTTAACAATTCTTTTCTATTATGATTTTAATTATTTGCTACAATTTTAAACTATTTACATCATTTTCAAACATTTTATTCAATTTTTCATTATTTTTCATTTTGTCCCTAAATTTAAAATTTAATTTCCGCAAGTTTCAATTTTTTTTTTTTTTTTTTAAATAAAAGTTTTTTAATTTTATTTATTTCCTTTAATATCAGATTAGTTTCAATATTTATTAATTAATTTTCAATTTCTTTCGTCATTTTTCAATTATTTTTACAAAGTATGATTTTTTCTTTTAAAATTGTAATTTTTTTCTTCAAATTATAATTAATTTTTTCAATATCGAATTATTAATGTCAAATTGTAATGTCAATTACAATTTCATTATTAAAAAACCTGTTTCATGCTTCATTAATTTTTATTGAATTTTTATTTATTGTTTTTTAATTTTAGTTGTATTTTTCAAATATATAAATGATTTTCTTTGATTTTCAATCCCTTGCTTTTATATCAAATAAATTCTGTAATTTTTGCAATTTTTTTCCCCCTAAATTTCCATAATTATCTGTAACTTTCAATTATTTTTATTATTTTTCAAGTAGTCTTGTTTATCTCAAATACATTCCGTCAGTTTTCAATTATTTTTTACAAATTTTTATTATTTTCTTCATTTTTCAATTTTTTTTGTTGTCATTTTTAATTATTTTTTAATTAATATTCTAATTTTCGTATTATTTATCTCAAATTCCAGTAATTTTTTCAATTTACAGATATTTTTATGATTATGAAATTATTTTCTATTATTACAAATATATATTTTAATTTTTTCAATATATTATTTTTTACAAATTAAAATTTTTCTTTAATTTTCCATTATTTTTATTACTTTGCAAATATTTTCTCGAATTCTTTATTATTTTCATTTCTTCAATTAATTTCCTAGATTTTAAAATATTATTTGCAAATCTTAATAATTTTCTTCTATGTTTAATTATTCTTATTATTCTACAATTAAATTCCTAAATTTTCAATTATTTATCTCACTTTTCAAATATTTTTTTTAATTTTATTTTTTATTTATCTTTTTGCAATCATTTTCTCTAACTTTTAATTATATATTCATTATTTTTCAATTAATTTTCTTTCGTATTTATTATCTTACTTTTAAGTTAATGTATCCACTTTTAAATGTTTTAATCATTCTTCAATACATTTTTTTCGAATTTCAGTTACGTTCGTCAATTTTTAATTATTTTTTTTAATTTGCAATGATTTTCACAAATTTTATATTATTTTGATCATTTGCTGATTAATTCCAAAAATTTCAATTATTTATCTTAAATTTCCATTATTTTCTTCAATTTTCGCTTATTTCTATAATGTTTTCATTATTTTAATCAATTTAAAATTCTTGAAATTATTTTTTAGTTAGGTACTTTCTTTTACTTTACATATATTCTGTATTTTTTAAAACTTATTTTTCTAAAATTGCCATAATTATCTTCAATTTTCTATTATTTTTATCATTCTTCAATTCTTTTACTCAATTTTAATTATTATCACTTTTATCCAATCAATTTCTAAAAAATGTTAGTATAGTTTTTCTCAAATTTCAATTATTTTTAAAATTTCGTTCTAATTCCAAAATTTCCTAAATTTTGTCGTATACAAGTGAATTTTTGTTTTATATATCTTTAAGTATTGTATTTAAAATATTTATTTTTGTTTTATCCCCCGCCCCTTCCACCCCTCTGATAATAATCATTAAGTCTGCAGATGGCAAAATTTTACAAATCGCCAACCCTGGTTGCGCTGAACTACTGGAAAATCATCACCCTAATTAGAGCCCCCCAAAAACCTTAAAATTCTACTAATACGTAATTTTCGAGCCTTTCCCGAATTAAGCTCATTTCGCGGATCTGAAAATAACATAGATGAGAGCTGCTTCAAAAAAAAATTGTAATAAACCATATTAACTTTTTACCTGGGGGAGAATTTATCGGCACTTAAGAGACAAGAAGAATTTTAAAGCAAGCCTACTTCGTTATCCTCCAAAAACGCGAAGAGAGCAAAGACTAGAGGACTCCGACATTAAAAATGAAAAGGATCGCGGAGAAAACTCTAGTATATACAGCGGATTTTAAAGAGCGTGACAAGGCTCAAGATGTCTATCTGTCGGGTACTTAGTGAGCGAGCACGGAACGAAAATGGTAATGGTTCTTCGGGGGTCTGAGCGGGGAATGGATGTATTCACATTATCCTCTCGGTTCTTTTAATTTCTCCAAAGCACCCCTCTCTCGCCTCCGGATTAATAAGGCGTCGACAATGTGACGTCTTTTTTCTTTTCCCCGTACCTTGGATGGGACAGTAGACAGCTACCAAAGTGAATGAGGGTTGGTAGGGTCACGTGAAATGAGTTGGGTGGCTGCTTCTGCCACTGTTCAGCCTCTTAATAAATGTGTTACTAACACCGAGTCCTGGTTCTCAGTTCTTCTATTCGCTGGGACCATCACCCTGGAGAATACTTCCTACCAAAGGGAGAACTTTTAAACGCTCAAACTTCGTTTGCGTCCTCTTCGAGACACTCAGCAAAAGAAAAAGCTTCTTGGATTACTTTCTTTGGCTTCAAACAAGCCACTCGATCAACTTTTGTCTCTATCTACTTTCCCATTCTGACAAGCAAACCTCAAATATTAGTTTATTTCCCGTACTTTCGACACTCATTGTTCACATTTCTCAAAAATGAAACGCACTTTTTATTGTCTAGAATAATTCAGAACTTGTTTTATTAACCATTGTTTGAATAATGATTCGTAATTTAAAACTTATAACAAGGTGAGCCAATCAATGTTCAACTCAACTTTTGCCCCCTTCCAGTCTTTAATTTTCCTTGCATAATATATTCATAATGCTGTTTTGGCAAGGAGGGAAAAAAGTTGCAGAACCCGGAACACGGTTCAATAATAATGATGCACACTGTCTTCCTCGAAGAAACCGTCGAGCCTGCGGGTAGAAAGTAATTGCCTCTCGATATACGCCGATACTCTATACCTGAGGATGTTCCTCCGTACTTAGTTTCGAAACTCGTCGCCAAAGAGAAATTCTCCGCGAAATTAAATATCTGCCGGGAGAACAGGAGCACCTGCTATACCCTGGATACGGGAGCAATAAAAAATCAAAATGGAAAACAAAGCTGAGGGTACGAGATCGTATTATAAAGTTTTTTAATCGATAGACGACGAAGACCCAGCGCGCTTCTCGGAGATTGAGAATTCAGGAATTTTCCCGGCGAAGGGTCGCGAAATCAAGCGATCGGGCGAAAAATCCAATGCTGCCAACCGAACCGAGTAATAATGAATTTATAATGTCGTGATGGATTTAAAAACTCGCACTGAATTTTTCGTTACTTTGTAATTTAATTCAAATATTCTTTAATAAGTAGGATTAATCTGTTATTTTCTTGGTTGTTTATGGAATAATTTTTTCAGACTCTGCACCTGACAGACCCTCCAATTTTCGAAGTCACCCATCTGGTCATAAACGAAACAGTGACACAATTAATTCTTTGGGGCAGTTTGGGCATCGTGGTTGTAGGGCTGCCGAAACGATGGGACAAAGAATCTGCTTTGAAAGGAGGAAGAAACGCAATTTCCTGCATGTGAGTACTTTTAATTTTAACTTTGTTTCGACTCTTATTAACCTTCTTGACCAACAGTGAAATTATGCTTCGTAACCGCGGTAGAATTTATTTTGTAATCTTTAGTCAATTTTAATTTCATGTAGGTTTTTTATTTTAATATAATTTTCCGCTTCGGAAATTAAAGTCAGTTCTGTTGCTTTTCCAACAGAAAGTAGTTGTAAATAAATCTTGTTATCGACAGCCCTTATGAAAAAGTATGACAGTAAAAGTATGATGCGCCTGTCATGAATTTCCTGTCATTGTTTCGCGATGACAGCAAAAGTATAACAGGAAATGTATTACAGAAAAAGTGCACAAATAACGTCGTGAAAATAACGTCAGGGAAATAAATATACTATTTGTGTGAAAAAATAGTATAAGTCTTACTTTAAAAGATTTATTGGCCCTGAAAAGTATGATTGTTTAAAGGAGAATTAAAATCCAGGTTCAATTCTGCGAGTCTCACTTTAAACTTGATTAACGCGTACCAAAATTTTTAAAAACTTTTTCGACAGCGACGAGACTACACTCACGACGGATGACACAAGACTAAACGGTTCCCGAGAACAGTAGCTGTTATCAGTTTGAGGAGGGGTTAGTAATTGCTGATTGGTCGATGCGCACTCGATGTACCGAAGTCGAATCAATTAGTTTTTCTGCTCACTGTGAAACATTCTGATTGGTTCGACTTCGGTAGAAAATGTATTATAGGACAAAGGACGCCCTATGCAAATAACGTCGTGAAAATAACGTCAGGGAAAAAATAGTGGAAATGTTACGTTAAAAGATTTATTGGTCCTGAAAAGGTCCGATTGTTTAAAGGAGAATTATAATCCAGGTTCAATTCTGCGAGTTTCACTTTAACTTAATTAACGCGTCCCGAAATTTTTAAAAACATTTTTGATATCGAGGAGACCTCACTCACGACGGATGACACAAGACTAAACGGTTCCCGAGAACAGTATAGCTGTTGTCCGTTCGAGGAAGGGTTAGTAATTGCTGATTGGTCGATGCGCACTCGATGTACCAAAGTCGAACCAATTAGTTTTTCTGCTCACTGTGAAACATTTTGATTGGTTCGACTTCGGTACATCGAGTGCCCATCGGCCAATCAGCAATTACTAACCCTTCCTCGAACGGACAACAGCTACTGTTCTCGGGAACCGTTTAGTCTTGTGTCATCTGTCGTGAGTGAGGTCACCTTGCTATCAAAATTTTTTATAAAAATTTCGGGATGCATTAATTAAGTTAAAGTGAAACTCGCAGAATTGAACCTGGATTATAATTCTCCATTAAACAATCGGACCTCTACAGGCCCAATAAATCTTTTAACGTAACATTTCCACAATTTTTTTTCCCTGACGTTATTTTCACGACGTTATTTGTATAGGGCGTCCTTTTTCCTATATAATACATTTTCTATCATGCATTTCCTGTCATACTTTTTTTATAAAGGAGGGTAACTTAGTTTCGTCAGTGGCCACCAGGTGAGCAATTGGCGGCTTTTCGCAATTAAGATTTAATAAAGAGTCGTCCGCAAGAGAACAAGTCTATTTGGCTAATTTAGGTGCCTGACACCTCGGCAAGATAAGTTTCTAATTCAGCAACTAAAATTTCGGAAACGAGAGCACATAAGATTTCTCTTGCAGGATATATTTATCTCTAACGACTGAGTCGCGTGCGCGATTCGGAGATAAGAAAAGCGCAATTGGCGAGAATTTCTCGACTGTGTTCCAGTGACTTTCGCGGTCCTCTTTCTCAACGCCTCCTAATATCCGGTAATTAAGTGGGTGTTACGATGACGCTCGAACCCCTCAGTGTCCTCCCTCTTATGGAATTAAGGTAGCTTTACTTGGTTAGTTTTCAAAAGTTCCGAGGGCAGAACGCACCGCTGAATACTAACCGCCTCATCAACAACACATGCCACCGACTACTATCTCGACATTTTAGCCACCCACTGCTTTCTTATCCTAACCCCTTCTCTCTCCATCATCATGTTACACCGTCTCGTAGAATCTAATCTTTCGGATGATCATAACGTCACGCAATTAAAAGCCTTATTAGAGATAAATGCGATCGTAAGCATCGTCCCCGTGGAGGCTGATTTTACGATCAGAGCTGACTAATTATTATTTTATCTAGGATTTTATGTTCTTAAAGAAATGACATGTCACAAAATTTTCATTATTATACTAAATAATAAAATTTAGAGAATACTATTACAATTTTAACTTTGAGAATATAATTATTATTTTAGTTTGTAAACATTAGAGAAATTAAAACTGTGAGGGCAAAGAGCAATAAGCTTTGAGCGTCAGAGTTGGTTTTGGAACGAGGTACCACGCGCTATTAATAAACATATTTTTCCCAGTAAAGTGGCAAAGTTTAGGGCGGAGATTTAGAAGCAGAGTTTTTGTGTTTAAGAAACAGCCAGCTACCACTTGGATGAACAAGCGCAGGGGCAGCCGAATTTATATGATCACACGTACTGCACTGGCGAAACGTACAACAAGCTGAACAGTTTGTAAGCAAGTTGCGACCATTAGAACGAATCTCAGGGATTTAGGACCTCTTCCTCTGAGAGATACCGCTTATGCGAACAATCTCACCCTTATCTTTGCAATTTTCTTTTTTCTTACTTTACAGCTAAATATAATTTATAAACTTGACTCTTGAAACATTGTACTCTAATTTATCAACGTAAATTTAAGATGAAAAATTAAATTAACGACCTGGGCCTTTTTTATTTAAGGAGTTATTTCATTATTGCAAAGGCGGTTGCGTCCCAAAAGTTACGTTAGTGGGTAAATCATCAATCAACAGTCGATCATGTAAATGAAGTTCGCAACGTTTAAAAAAACGAAAAAAAAATTTTTTCAAGACCAAAGAATTTTTACTTAAAATTGCTTCAAAATGATCTCAAAAACATAAATATAAAGTTTCAGAACGATTTAAGGTCCGGAACACCCTCAAAATGTCGAAAAACCACCCCTATGGTAATACTAGTATACACACAAAACATAAAAAATTTCATAATTACGAGACCAAAAAGTTAATTGAATTTTTACACACTTATGGATCCCAATTGACACCAAAAAAAGTTTTATCCTACTATCGGCTCCGGAACACCCCCAAATCTACCCCCAAAAAGCGAAAAAGTCAACATTTCAAGATATAAAAAATCCGCAAAACCACCAAAGTACCGAGACCAAAAAGTTAATTGCATTTTTACACACCTATGGATCCCAACTAATACCAAAAAAAGTTTCATCCCCATATCGGCTCCGGAACACCCCCAAATCCACCCCCAAATAGCGAAAAAATCGACATTTCCAGATACAAAAAATCCGCAAAACCACCAAAGTGCCGAGACCAAAAAGTTAATTGCATTTTTACACACCTATGGATCCCAACTAATACCAAAAAAACTTTCATCCCCATATCGGCTCCGGAACACCCCCAAATCCACCCCCAAAAAGCGAAAAAATCAACATTTCAAGATATAAAAAATCCGTAAAACCACCAAAGTACCGAGACCAAAAAGTTAATTGCATTTTTACACACCTATGGATCCCAACTAATATCAAAAAAAGTTTCATCCCCATATCGGCTCCGGAACACCCCCAAATCCACCCCCAAAAAGCGAAAAAATCGACATTTCCAGATACAAAAAATCCGCAAAACCACCAAAGTGCCGAGACCAAAAAGTTAATTGCATTTTTACACACCTATGGATCCCAACTAATACCAAAAAAACTTTCATCCCCATATCGGCTCCGGAACACCCCCAAATCCACCCCCAAATAGCGAAAAAATCGACATTTCCAGATACAAAAAATCCGCAAAACCACCAAAGTACCGAGACCAAAAAGTTAATTGCATTTTTACACACCTATGGATCCCAACTAATACCAAAAAAAGTTTCATCCCCATATCGGCTCCGGAACACCCCCAAATCCACCCCCAAATAGCGAAAAAATCGACATTTCCAGATACAAAAAATCCGCAAAACCACCAAAGTGCCGAGACCAAAAAGTTAATTGCATTTTTACACACCTATGGATCCCAACTAATACCAAAAAAACTTTCATCCCCATATCGGCTCCGGAACACCCCCAAATCCACCCCCAAATAGCGAAAAAATCGACATTTCCAGATACAAAAAATCCGCAAAACCACCAAAGTACCGAGACCAAAAAGTTAATTGCATTTTTACACACCTATGGATCCCAACTAATACCAAAAAAAGTTTCATCCCCATATCGGCTCCGGAACACCCCTAAATCCACCCCCAAATAGCGAAAAAATCGACATTTCCAGATACAAAAAATCCGCAAAACCACCAAAGTGCCGAGACCAAAAAGTTAATTGCATTTTTACACACCTATGGATCCCAACTAATACCAAAAAAAGTTTCATCCCCATATCGGCTCCGGAACACCCCCAAATCCACCCCCAAATAGCGAAAAAATCGACATTTCCAGATACAAAAAATCCGCAAAACCACCAAAGTGCCGAGACCAAAAAGTTAATTGCATTTTTACACACCTATGGATCCCAACTAATACCAAAAAAAGTTTCATCCCCATATCGGCTCCGGAACACCCCCAAATCCACCCCCAAAAAGCGAAAAAGTCAACATTTCAAGATATAAAAAATCCGCAAAACCACCAAAGTACCGAGACCAAAAAGTTAATTGCATTTTTACACACCTATGGATCCCAACTAATACCAAAAAAAGTTTCATCCCCATATCGGCTCCGGAACACCCCCAAATCCACCCCCAAATAGCGAAAAAATCGACATTTCCAGATACAAAAAATCCGCAAAACCACCAAAGTGCCGAGACCAAAAAGTTAATTGCATTTTTACACACCTATGAATCCCAACAAATACCAAAAAAAGTTTCATTCCCATATCGGCTCCGGAACACCCCCAAATCCACCCCCAAAAAGCGAAAAAATCAACATTTCAAGATATAAAAAATCCGTAAAACCACCAAAGTACCGAGACCAAAAAGTTAATTGCATTTTTACACACCTATGGATCCCAACTAATATCAAAAAAAGTTTCATCCCCATATCGGCTCCGGAACACCCCCAAATCCACCCCCAAAAAGCGAAAAAATCGACATTTCCAGATACAAAAAATCCGCAAAACCACCAAAGTGCCGAGACCAAAAAGTTAATTGCATTTTTACACACCTATGGATCCCAACTAATACCAAAAAAACTTTCATCCCCATATCGGCTCCGGAACACCCCCAAATCCACCCCCAAATAGCGAAAAAATCGACATTTCCAGATACAAAAAATCCGCAAAACCACCAAAGTACCGAGACCAAAAAGTTAATTGCATTTTTACACACCTATGGATCCCAACTAATATCAAAAAAAGTTTCATCCCCATATCGGCTCCGGAACACCCCCAAATCCAGCCCCAAATAGCGAAAAAATCGACATTTCAAGATATAAAAAATCCGCAAAACCACCAAAGTACCGAGACCAAAAAGTTAATTGCATTTTTACACACCTATGGATCCCAACTAAAACCAAAAAAAGTTTCATCCCCATATCGGCTCCGGAACACCCCCAAATCCACCCCCAAAAAGCGAAAAAATCGACATTTCAAGATATAAAAAATCTGCAAAACCACCAAAGTACCGAGACCAAAAAGTTAATTGCATTTTTACACACCTATGGATCCCAACTAATATCAAAAAAAGTTTCATCCCCATATCGGCTCCGGAACACCCCCAAATCCACCCCGAAAAAGCGAAAAAATCGACATTTCCAGATACAAAAAATCCGCAAAACCACCAAAGTGCCGAGACCAAAAAGTTAATTGCATTTTTACACACCTATGGATCCCAACTAATACCAAAAAAACTTTCATCCCCATATCGGCTCCGGAACACCCCCAAATCCACCCCCAAAAAGCGAAAAAATCGACATTTCCAGATACAAAAAATCCGCAAAACCACCAAAGTACCGAGACCAAAAAGTTAATTGCATTTTAACACACCTATGAATCCCAACAAATACCAAAAAAAGTTTCATTCCCATATCGGCTCCGGAACACCCCCAAATCCACCCCCAAAAAGCGAAAAAATCAACATTTCAAGATATAAAAAATCCGTAAAACCACCAAAGTACCGAGACCAAAAAGTTAATTGCATTTTTACACACCTATGGATCCCAACTAATATCAAAAAAAGTTTCATCCCCATATCGGCTCCGGAACACCCCCAAATCCACCCCGAAAAAGCGAAAAAATCGACATTTCCAGATACAAAAAATCCGCAAAACCACCAAAGTGCCGAGACCAAAAAGTTAATTGCATTTTTACACACCTATGGATCCCAACTAATACCAAAAAAACTTTCATCCCCATATCGGCTCCGGAACACCCCCAAATCCACCCCCAAAAAGCGAAAAAATCGACATTTCCAGATACAAAAAATCCGCAAAACCACCAAAGTACCGAGACCAAAAAGTTAATTGCATTTTAACACACCTATGAATCCCAACAAATACCAAAAAAAGTTTCATTCCCATATCGGCTCCGGAACACCCCCAAATCCACCCCCAAAAAGCGAAAAAATCAACATTTCAAGATATAAAAAATCCGTAAAACCACCAAAGTACCGAGACCAAAAAGTTAATTGCATTTTTACACACCTATGGATCCCAACTAATACCAAAAAAAGTTTCATCCCAATATCGGCTCCGGAACACCCCCAAATCCACCCCCAAAAAGAGAAAAAATTGACATTTCAAGATATAAAAAATCCGTAAAAACACCATAACACGGAGACCAAAAAGTTAACTGTTTATTTTCCTAAATCCACCCTCGTATCGTCATATATATCATTCCGAAATGTTTATTTATTTTTCGAACATTTTATTTTTTATTTTTTTTTATTGTTTCAATAGGTAATAAAATTTTTATGAGATCGTGGAACATTCTTAAAAGAGACTGAACAAGAATTTCTACAAATATAATGATAATTACGAAAATTTTACATTGTTTGGAAAATGAAACTTTGAATGAAAGCAATTTGTAAATAGTCATATATGGCATTCGACATGACATTTTCATTCTAAATTTTTGTTTGTTTGGAATAATTTTTTTTTGATTCTCTATGAAAAATAAAGAAACACTTATTTTTTAATTTTTTTTTTGAATGAAAATGTCAGAAGTTATGAACTTTTGAAATTTAACGTTTTTTGAAATAGAGCATTTTTAACCTTCGTTTTTCTCAAAACCG
The DNA here is from genome assembly GCA_037103525.1 of Ganaspis brasiliensis. NCBI lineage: Eukaryota > Metazoa > Arthropoda > Insecta > Hymenoptera > Figitidae > Ganaspis > Ganaspis brasiliensis. Next base: position 4,462,875 of record JAZKLR010000022.1, on the reverse strand, counting down.
AAGATCTCGATTTTTTTCTTTTAAAGCAGTTACTGATTAATAAAGAAATTTTTCTCGTAAGTCTTAAAGTGGTGCTCTTTAATGTTTCAATGATATTTTTAATAATTCCTTGTTGCAAAGAGTTTAAATTATGAATTATAGAAATGAAACAACTTCAACTTACAAATTCATGTGTTTAACAGTGTTCTTTTGTTTTGTAACAGAAGGTTAAAATTTAAAAAAATGTATAAGTAAACTATATAAATGCAAATATGATTAAAACTCTAAAGAGCACCACTTTTAGACTTACGAGAAAATTTTTTTATTAATTGAAAGAAAAAAATCGAAAATCGAGACCTAATCGGTCACTAATAACGGAGAAAAACGAAGGTTAAAATGCTATATTTCTAAAAACGTTAAATTTAAAAAATTCATGACTTCTGCAATTTGCATTCAATAAAAAAATTGTAAAATACGTGTTTCTTTATTTATCATAGAGAATGAGAAAAAAATTATTCCAAACAAAAAGAAATTTTGAACTATCCCATGGTAGTTGAACCTCTCGACTAAATTTTTTTCAGTGTGACTACACTGTAAAAATAGGTGTCTCACTTATGTTTTAAAGCTAAACAATTAAATGTTTCGTACCTTTGAGGCATTGATTGTGATTTGTTTTGAGTTGTCTGGTGTTTCACTTTGAAACAGGCATAATATCTAAATTGAACCAGAAAACAATTTTCGTGTTTTAGACATGTATTAAAACACGAAATCCGTCTTTAATTAAGATTCATAACTTAATTTTAGTCATTTATGATCTTTTACTATCTTAAAGTGAGTCAGATTCAGCTGTGCATGATCACATGGTAACACTTGTTTTGTTTTATAAATGAGGACACAAAACACTTTAAAAGTTTTAAAAGTGAGGACAATCTATCTTATAATAAGATACTTATTTTTACAGTGTATCTAATTATTATTTATGTTTAATTCTAATTTTATTTAATAGGTGACGGTCCAAGGTTTCAATTAGTATGTTTACCGAACCTTTTCGACAAAAAGTTTTGACGCTATTATAAAAAAACTGATTTTTGTTACTTTTCTCCTCGGTCTCCCCTACTAGATACAGAAATCATTGATTTTACTGTGGAAATTTGTTGACCGATAGTAAAGCTTTGTACTAAAACATAAAATGATGATGTTAATGCATTAATTTACTTATATTATAACTTACAAACAAATGTTAAACCTAAGATTTCTCAAAATGTCTTAAGCCCACTTAAGCCGTTTTTCGAGTAAAGGATTTGATATGATAAATTTGCATTTAAAGTTTTCCGCGCCAAAGAGAGAGCAATATAGAGTGAGAGAATAAGAGAATGTGAGACTTGATACGTGTTTGTGCGAGGCCCGTTTCAAGAACATAGTATGGGTCTTTAGGCGGGGAGCGGGGTGACAATGCTCATCCCCACTTGTCGCCCTGCTTCTAGCTAGCGCGCTCGTAAGGCAAAATACGAAAAGAAGCCAATTTTTGTATTTCGGTATTTCCAAACGTCGAGATCGGGAAATTCGTTTTCCTTTACATACTTAATACACTCAGCGCTTCCCTCGCTCCGTCCGATTTACTGTTTATTTTCATTATTTACTTTTTAATTCAATTTATAATAATTTACTTTCTTCTTGTATTCTTGTCTTCTTATCGCTAATACATTTCTCTTGTAAAGAACAACCAAAAATGCTAAACTAGGTGAGAATTATGTCCACTTCATGGACATTTCGCTTCCAAGTAAGCAAAATAATTCACTTCCTCATAGAGGAAGCAAGAAATTAATGATATATAAGTTAATTGGGAAAGGTGTTATAAAAAAAAATTTAATGCAAAAAAATGTAAAAATATGAATTATTTTACAAATTCTTGATCAATTATAAAAGTTATATAGATCAATCGATTCGTTTTGAGATAAGGAATATGATTTTTATATTCTTTAAGTTGTATTTTTAGCATGAAAAAAATTTTTGTCAAAAAACGATTTTTTTCGATGAAAATAAGTTGATTTATACAATTTTTGGAAAATCAAAAATCTTAACGATCACAAAGTTTCCTCTATGAGGATGCAAAAATTAACTTTGCTATTTTTAATTTACCAAAATAGTGTACTTTTTAAAATAATGAATTATATATTTTTGTCTCTTAATTACAAATATAATCTCCGATTTTTTAAATTAATTTCTTGAACTTTTAATTAACTTCATACAAATATAAATTATCATTTCTAGTATTTTTCATTATTGTCTTTTATAATAATCTATTTGTTGTCGTACGCCAAGCATATCGTTTTGTTATACCAATCAAAATATTATTGTTATAACCAAGAATGGTCGTTCAAAATTCGTCGAAAATTGCCTCATAATTATCCACATAATTTCCTATGAGCTTTCCATGTAAATTTTCATAAAAATAAAAATTACTGTTTTTAAGAGTGGGTATTACTGAGATGTTTTAGCACAGCTTTAGAGAAACTAATTCAGACGTGAAAAGAAGCAAACTACAAGATCCTAAAGAAGATTTTATAAAATAATTACAGCAAAAAAAAGTATACTTTTCACGAAAATGATTAAAAATTTTACAAGTATACTTTTTTTTGCTGTAATTATTTTATAAAATCTTTCATGTTTTTAATAAACCGACAAAAATATACAATTTATTAATTTAAAAAGTACACTAATTTGCTAAATTAAAAATAGCAAAGTTAATTTTTTAGCATTTTTGGTTGTTCTTTACAAGAGAAATGTATTAGCGATAAGAAGACAAGAATACAAGAAGAAAGTAAATTATTATAAATTGAATTAAAAAGTAAATAATGAAAATAAACAGTAAATTGGACGGAGCGAGGGAAGCGCTGAGTGTATTAAGTATGTAAAGGAAAACGAATTTCCCGATCTCGACGTTTGGAAATACCGAAATACAAAAATTGGCTTCTTTTCGTATTTTGCCTTACGAGCGCGCTAGCCAGAAGCAGGGCGACAAGTGGGGATGAGCATTGTCACCCCGCTCCCCGCCAAAAGACCCATACTATGTTCTTGAAACGGGCCTCGCACAAACACGTATCAAGTCTCACATTCTCTTATTCACTCACTCTATATTGTTCTCTCTTTGGCGCGGAAAACTTTAAATGCAAATTTATCATATCAAATCCTTTACTCGAAAAACGGCTTAAGACATTTTGAGAAATCTTAGGTTTAACATTTGTTTGTAAGTTATAATATAAGTAAATTAATGCATTAACATCATCATTTTATGTTTTAGTACAAAGCTTTACTATCGATCAACAAATTTCCACAGTAAAATCAATGATTTCTGTATGATTATTATTTTGAAAAATAAACAAACTTGGAAAGAATCAATCCGTTTTTCGAAACATCTAATAAAATATTAAAAAAGCAATTACTTTTACTTAGAAATAGTTAAATATGCATGGTATAAATAATTTTCTGTAACTTTCTTGTACTCTTTATTTAAAATTTATTTATATGAACAGCTCAGTGAGGAAAAATTCTTGGTGGTCAAAATAATTAATTTTTAGCTCACAATGTATATAATTTTTTTTTTTAATCGAGGTTTCTTAAAGTTTAGCTAAAACTTCATTAAACTTAAAAAAAAAATGTAAACTATAAACGAATACCCTTGCTTATTATGAATGACACTCAACAAATGTGCAATTTTAGCATTTTTACGGAGGAAATCTAGTAGGGGAGACCGAGGAGAAAAGTAACAAAAATCAGTTTTTTTTATAATAGCGTCAAAACTATTTGTCGAAAAGGTTCTGTAAACATGCTAATCGAAACCTTGGACCTTCACCTATTAAATAAAATTAGAATTAAACATAAATAATAATTAGATAGTCACACTGAAAAAAATTTAGTCGAGAGGTTCAACTACCACGGGATAGTTGAATGCGAAACAGTTAAAGTAATGACTTTTTTTGTTAATTTAACTGTGTTCGGGTTTTTAATTTTTCTACTTTTCTTGTAGTTAAACATTAGTAGGTCAACTTACTACTTTAAGTAGTTAAATTTCAAAGACAACTACAAAATCTCATTATACCAACTACTTTCTAAGTAGAAACAACTACTTTCGCAGTTATTTTAACTACCTTTTTGAAGTCAATATAACTTATAAATTCAATTGAGGAACTACTGAACTACTCCGCGTAGTTAAACAGTTTTACATTCATTTAAATGAAATGTTCTATTGTTATTTCTACTCCTAAAATCAAAAATCCGTCACAAAGGTTTTAAAAATAACAATTAACAAATTTTAATTGTATAAAATACATATTTTATATAATCAAATTAAAAAACAAAACGAAGTTTAACCCTTTAACGCCCAAATGTACAAATTTTTGTCATGAAGTTTCACGCAAAATTTTATTGATTGAACCTTATAAAGAAAAATTTGCTATAGCCGTCTCATATGGTCCAAAAATCGCTCTTTCAAATGGCGTATTGAGAAATCTTGTAAATTTTTAAATAAACAAATTATATATGTTTTTTTAAACAAAAACATGAAATTTTTAGGTTCTTTTGTCAAATTATTACATTTTTTTATAAGCAATGGCATTGCAGTATCTATAAAAGTCATAAATATGGCGTCAAAAATAAGTAGGCTGTAAGATAGGAGTATTAAGAAAAACAAAAATTCAAAATGGCGGATACAAAATGTCGATTAAAGTGAATTTTTTAGATAATGTACATAGCCTTGTGAACAAAATCGAAAAAAGTAAGGGACTCTTATAAAACTTGTTATACACGGGTTTTTGTGGTTGCTGATTACGCATCTAAAGTTCATTTTTAAAAATTTAAAATGGCGGATCCAATATGGCAGACGAAATATTTTAAAAATTTGATGGATTCGATTTAAACTTGTTACTTGAGGGTTTTTGGGTTCGCTGATTACGAATCTAAAGTCACTTTTTAAAATTGTACATTTGGGTGTTAAAGGGTTAAAAAACTTCAAATTACCAACATTTAATCATTAAAAAATTGCTTCCACCATAAGGATTGGAAAAATGGAATCTCTTTCAAACGTGGAGTGAAAATGTTTGAAAAATAAATATACATTTCGTTATGATAAATATGACGATTTAGAATTTGTTTTCATTCAAAGTTTAAATTTCCAAACAATGTAAAATTTCCGTAATTTTCATTAAGCTTGTAGAAATTCTTGTTCAGTCTCTTTTAAGAATGTTCCACGATCTCATAAAAATTTTATTACCTATTGAAACAATAAAAAAAAATAAAAAATAAAATGTTCGAAAAATAAATAAACATTTCGGAATGATATATATGACGATACGAGGGTGGATTTAGGAAAATAAACAGTTAACTTTTTGGTCTCGGTACTTTGGTGGTTTTGCGGATTTTTTGTATCTGGAAATGTCGATTTTTTCGCTTTTTGGGGGTAGATTTGGGGGTGTTCCGGAGCCGATATGGGGATAAAACTTTTTTTGGTATTAGTTGGGATCCATAGGTGTGTAAAAATGCAATTAACTTTTTGGTCTCGGTACTTTGGTGGTTTTACGGATTTTTTATATCTTGAAATGTTGATTTTTTCGCTTTTTGGGGGTGGATTTAAGGGTGTTCCGGAGCCGATATGGGGATGAAACTTTTTTTGGTATTTGTTGGGATTCATAGGTGTGTTAAAATGCAATTAACTTTTTGGTCTCGGTACTTTGGTGGTTTTGCGGATTTTTTGTATCTGGAAATGTCGATTTTTTCGCTTTTTCGGGGTGGATTTGGGGGTGTTCCGGAGCCGATATGGGGATAAAACTTTTTTTGGTATTAGTTGGGATCCATAGGTGTGTAAAAATGCAATTAACTTTTTGGTCTCGGTACTTTGGTGGTTTTGCGGATTTTTTGTATCTGGAAATGTCGATTTTTTCGCTTTTTGGGGGTGGATTTGGGGGTGTTCCGGAGCCGATATGGGGATGAAACTTTTTTTGGTATTTGTTGGGATTCATAGGTGTGTAAAAATGCAATTAACTTTTTGGTCTCGGTACTTTGGTGGTTTTGCGGATTTTTTGTATCTGGAAATGTCGATTTTTTCGCTTTTTGGGGGTGGATTTGGGGGTGTTCCGGAGCCGATATGGGGATGAAACTTTTTTTGGTATTAGTTGGGATCCATAGGTGTGTAAAAATGCAATTAACTTTTTGGTCTCGGTACTTTGGTGGTTTTGCGGATTTTTTATATCTTGAAATGTTGACTTTTTCGCTTTTTGGGGGTAGATTTGGGGGTGTTCCGGAGCCGATAGTAGGATAAAACTTTTTTTGGTGTCAATTGGGATCCATAAGTGTGTAAAAATTCAATTAACTTTTTGGTCTCGTAATTATGAAATTTTTTATGTTTTGTGTGTATACTAGTATTACCATAGGGGTGGTTTTTCGACATTTTGAGGGTGTTCCGGACCTTAAATCGTTCTGAAACTTTATATTTATGTTTTTGAGATCATTTTTAAGCAATTTTAAGTAAAAATTCTTTGGTCTTGAAAAAAATTTTTTTTCGTTTTTTTAAACGTTGCGAACTTCATTTACATAGTCGATCGACACATATCAAAGATTGGAAGACATGACAACCGTCGCATCACTCTGGGTTTATAGGTGATGGAACGATTCCCCTGAAAAAATTCTGGGTTAATTATTAATCCTTTTAAAATTAATTAAAATAAGCCGAGCCTATAAAGAAGATCTGGAAATTGAAAAATCTCCCGGTACTAGTGTCGCCGCAGACCAAAAAAGGGAAGAGATGATACTTGTTGATTTATTGTAGGTCTAGTGGTAACAGAACAGTATTACTGAAAAAAATTCTGGTTTAATTATTTATCCTTGTAACGATCCCTATCGTTTTAAAGGTTATAATCGCCGTCTCCCTCCGATTTCGCTCTTCCGACATAAACACATTTTCATTAAAATTCAAATTGAATTTACCACGTCTAACTATTCGTCGCTAGGTGGCGCGCGCGTCTAAATTAGCAGACGACGCAACACCTGCTACCGACCGGATCAGATCGATGCGAGCGATCATGACATATAGATTAGCGATTCACCGCACAAATTATTCAGCAGTATTTGTACACTATCCAAGTTATTAATTAAGAGTAAATAAATTCTGTTGTTATCGAATAGTGGTGTGCCATTATTTGTCGTCATTCCATCGAAATTTGGTACGATTCTTAACGAAGTCTTGTCACCGAAAGGCCGTGAATAGGTTTCACGAATCCTTGTCTCCAGAGCCTACGGTGAATATTTAACTATCGGTAAGTCGCTTTTTGTCTTTGCTCCACTTTCCTCATTTATTTGGCCTTTTGGACTGATGGTTGCAGTCGCCTAATCTATGCTTTTCTACGTGCTGAGAGTCAACTTCTCGATTTGTGCTCCCCTCCGTGAGTTGAACCCCCTTGTCTTTCTTATGAATCTTGATTCTTAAAATAAAATTCAATTAAATTAAAATTTAAGATTTAGTGGTGAAGGAACTCTTCCCCTAAAAAAATTCTGGTTTAATTATTGATCCTTTAAAAATTATTTACAATCAGCCGAGCCTATGAAGTAGATCTAGAAGGCGGTCGACATTAGTGTTTAAAATTCTCACGATACTAGGTCGCCTATGATAAAAATTAGGAAAAAATTATTCGTCTCCTCATTCTACGTTTTGTGGTGATGGAACTGTTCCCGTGAAAAAAATTCTGGTTTAATTATTGATCCTTTAAAAATTATTTACAATCAGCCGAGCCTATAAAGAAGATCTAGAAGGTGGTCGACATTAGTTTTGGAAACTCTCCCGGTACTAGGCATTCAAAATAGAAAAAGATGACTAGTCTCCTCATTCTAGAGTTAGGGGTGAAGGAACTCTTCCCCTAAAAAAAAATTCTGGTTTAATTATTGATCCTTTAAAAATTAATTAAAGTAAACTAACCGTCAAAAAAATATCTTTAAAACTTCATCGTATGTGGCAATCCTTTGCTACATCACAAGGCTCAAAAAAATCTTAAAAAACGTTTCTTCAATTTGAGGAAACATTCGCTGAAGAAGTTAAGCGCCTTGTGGAAAAGTGCGTCCCAGAACTTTCTCAGCAGAGGTAGTATCATGAAAAGTACTTATTGTGTAATGGTCATGAATTGGAACATCCACCTTAAATTTCCACTATGAAAATGAGGTAAAGGTGTAAGGGACTTCCGGTGTATCGGGGACATAAAATGCCTCTTGCGGCAGGAGGAGTCGAGGCATGGATTAAGCAAATGGCGGCAATAACGGCGATTATTCGGATTATGATATCAGAGCGCGAAGTAGGATCGCCTACACTTGCAGCCAGCCACTAACTGCCGCAACGCCAAATCCAGACTTCAAGACACCGGATTAAAACTATTACCACTTGGCCATCCTGGCAGCCAACCCCCTTGGCACTCCTTCTCCTTTCCTCTTGTTAACTCGGATGTTTTACCGCGAGACTTTCAAAAGTCGTTTGCCAACGAAGAAACCCTGAGTAAGTCGCAGAATTGTATAAATATGCCTTATATCCCCTCAAGTGAAGCGCGAAAAGTTGCTCTTAATAAATCTGCATAAATGAGGGACTGAAGTAAGAAAAATAACTCTCCTTTCTCTAATTCAACTCTGATGTTTTATTGCTTATGAAAATGAATTTTACTTTTATCTAGAATGCGAAGAAGGTTAATTATTTACCTGAAGATTTTATTTTATAAAAGTTAATTTTTGTCACATTTTATAGTTTTGTTATTTGACAAAATTCGCTATTCAGATAAATTATTTTAATCTTCGTTATTTGAAAACTAATAACAAAAATCCGAATTTGGAAATTGGGGAAAAAGATAGTATTAACTTTGCAAGAAATTGTGCCGGTTAATACACTCGGAAAGTCGCCTGTGCTGGATTCAGAGAGACGAAGGAGCGGTTACTCTTGGAGCTAATTATTGTTTTAAGGATTACCGTTATGTGTTTATTATGCGAGGATTCCAGACAGTAATATTCGACGGAATTCTAACGACTGGGAAGCAAAACGCGAATACCACTTTGAACCGGCCTACGTTTATGAATAATTCTCACCTTCCAACCCTGCTTCTCGACACCATCCTCCACTAATTCCAGAGTCGTAAACCTTAATGCTTCACCTGTAGGCATTTCCTAAGTTTTGAATTTTGACTTTATTTCCTATTCAGATACTGCTGCCAACTAAAATACTCAACTACTTCCTACCTCAAAAAAAATTATTAACAAACATTCGTGAAATCTATTTTGATTTTATCAGAAAGTTTATTTCCTCCAATTTGGGAAACACAGTCAATGAATTTTCCGAGTATGTGAGAAATTGTCACAACGATATTTTAAAATTGCCAGCACGCCTGATCCGCCACATTTATTTTGCTCCTTTTTTCATTTATTTATCGGTTCAGTCGTTTGGAACGCACGCTCGCATTTAACGAATGATAGAATCGCAACTGGTGCTCTCGCCACAACTCTCTCGGAGTCAGATTTATGTTCGTTTGCTTTTACAAAAAAGGGACTTGGGTCACGTACGACAGCTATTCGAAAAAACATTTGACAAAAGAGGGAATCATCGATCCTGTTCTGATAATATCTTACAATAATTCTCTTGCGTAATTTGTTCCCAGTTGCGTAACCAACAATGGCTTAGAGCATTAAAATTCTACAAACCCTGAACAGTTGTTCAAAAATGATATGTTTTTATTTGTAATTATTACATTTCAAAGTATTAAAAACTTATTCTATTTTCTCAATTAAAGATACTATTTTGACGCTACGTCACCCTTAAGGATAAACGTGAGCGATTTCTCTGCTAAAAGACACCAAATTACCAAAATAATTTTTTTGATTTTTTTTTACTGACACACTTATAAAAATTATGAACACATATATTAGACTTCACGAAGACATTAAACTGTTTTATCATTAAGAAGTCGGCATTGACATTTTCTTGCAGCTATTTTATAAAATGTATTAATAATAATTAGTTGGTAATGTCAAGAAGCAAATAAAAGAATCCGTTGTTTACCTAAACACCTAGACAATCACCTGATAAAAAATATATAATATTACTGAAACGAGAATCATGACCCTTTTTTTTATCAAGATTAAAAAGCATTGCCATTTTTTTCCCGCGTGTATTTAATTCTTTATGATTATCAGAGGATAAATGAGAGCAGAAGGAGAGATTAATTTCGGAAGTAGGATCCATGTCGCACGTATTCGTGCTTTCGAATATTTCGCACCTATCTCCAGTGGCTTCTCGCATCGTTACTGAACACATACCAGGAGGCGTTTATTTAAAAAATGATTTAACCTAATGGTTTTACATATGTAATCCCGATATAAACCCAGGCTAATCTCGGGGAACCACGCGCGGTTAACTCGTATATTCGAGCTGGGTAATCCATAGTGAGCATCTCTCTTCCACGTATGCTCTCATCATCTCTTTCGCTCGCTTTCTATCACTATGAGAGTCACCCCTTTTGTGTTAACTCCCACACCCCATGAGAGCAGGTTCTCACCGTGGTTCGAACTGGTCAACTCTTTTTTTTCCTCTTTGCTGTTTTGCTTCATCCCTTTTTCGATGAGCAAGTTGCAAGAGGTGAAAATCATCACAGAGAACGGGACTCAACGCTTGGGGAATGTTTACCATGTACCGAGAGCAGAGAAAATATTCACCACAGGTGTATGTTTGTTTACAAGGGTGGGAAACGACTCGTGCTAGCTTTTCGGATATTGACACAGGATGCTGTTGCTTTTATTTTTCCGGTTTTAAACGGTTTCTGCTTTTTATAGGAATTAAAGTTAAAAATTAATTTATGATTTATGAAAAAAACAATAAAATATGACGAGTAAATAAAGGGTGAGTTGGAGGGGGGGAGAAGGGTCACATTTTTTTATTTAACGATCAATAATAGATGTTACGTGATGATGAAACTGTTCCCCTGAAAACAATTCTGGTTTAATTATTGATCCTTTAAAAATTATTTACAATCAGGCGAGCCTATAAAGAAGATCTAGAAGGTGGTCGACATTAGTTTTGGAAACTCTCCCGGCACTAGTGTCGCCTATGATCAAAAATAGGAAGAGAAGACTAGTCTCCTCATTCTAGAATTAGTGGTGAAGGAACTCTTCCCCTATAAAAAATTCTGGTTTAATTATTGATCCTTTAAAAATTATTTACAATCAGCCGAGCCTATAAAGAAAATCTCAAATGACGGTCGAATTATGAGATACGAGCCTGGGTGCTGAGTATTGATTTTCTGGTCGATCCGTATTTCTCGTTTTTCTCTAGATCAGCGGTCTCATTATTGTCTTTGTTCGTTAAATTCGTAAATTGCGATTTGCGCAGGTCAAGTTGACGAATTGTAACGAATGTCAGTCGAGACAATCCGAATTTTTCTTTTAGGTGACGACTTTCCTTAGGTGCAACCGAGAGGGTATATGTTTTCCTAGCGACTGAGGTAGTAAGACACAGCAAAAGAGAAGAAGACGTGTAAAGGGAAGGATCGCGGAAAAGAGGATCTACTGGTCGATTAGAATTTGCCATGTGCTTGTTAATTCATTCACGTGAGATCCCTGAATTATTGTAGCCGTATATTTTCCGGAATGGTTTAATTTGTCACCGTATTAACATATATTTAATCAGTGTAATTTTTTATTTAAGAGTAATTGTGAAAAATATCGGTTGAGTACTATTGGGATTATAGTTAATAAATTAGTGTTATTTAAAGTGTTTTTCTATTGTTTTTCTAAACTTAGTTCCAGGAGTCCCGACGCACAGTGGTTGAAACTGGAATTTACTGTTCAAAATCGACTACAGGTCACAAATCTCAACTGATTTCAAAAGTTTGTTTTTAAATGATCAGCTATGAATTCTTGACAAAATGGTCTTTCTCGATTTTTAAATTAATTATTTATAACATTTATAAATGTAACAATTTTCTTAATTATTACTATAATTGCAAATCAAAATTTATCTAACTATAAAAATTAATATTTACTTTCTTTAAAATGTTCGCAGTTTTTTTACAGCTGTCAAATGTCAAATTGACATAAAATTCTTATTTAGCGACATCAGAAGACCCTTTTACTGTCATTTTTGTGAAAGAAACTTACTTTATAAAAAAGTTGACAATTTCACTCGAAAGTTATTTAATTAAGTAAATTGTTTATAGCAAATATTTTATCCATATTATATACAATTGTTTATACCTTAAGCGATTGCTAAATATGGTTTTGATGGTTAATATGTGTATCTGCTATTATTATTTTTATTATTTAAACACAACTATTTTTACAAAAATTATAATTTCTTCTCCTATTTGTTTATTTATAAATATTATAAATAATTAATTTCAAAATCGGGAAAGACCATTTTTTTAAGAATTTATCGCTGATCATTTAAAAAAAAACTTTTGAAATCGGTTAAGATTTGTGACCTGTAGTCGATTTTGTACAGTAAATTCCAGTTTCAGACCACTGTGCGACGTCGAGATTTGCGGTCAATTTTTCTGGTTGATTTTTCTTCTTAGATGAGTTCATTTATAAATTTGTTGTTTTGTCTGTCTCAACGTCGGTATCGCGATGTCGTAGTCTCAGCGGAATCTCTCTTTTGATTTAATCAGCACGAAGAGAGTTTTGGTTTTTGATGGTTTAGTAAGAGTTTTTGAATATCGAAATGATGCAAATTTGCTTTGGTTAAGCGAACTTATCTCTTTATTTTACTCTTCACCTGAAAAAAATTCTGGTTTAATTACTGATCCTTTAAAAATTATTTACAATCACCTGAGCTATAAATTCTAGGATTAAAGGAACTCTTCCCCTAAAATTTCACGCTCACAAAGAATAAAAAATATTAAAATTTTTAAAATCCCTTATTTATCAAGTGAATTTTGCTCTTATTTAATTAATTTGAGCAACTTGTAAATTTCATAAATCAGGGAAGAATTTGATAATCTATGGGGTACAAGATGGGTTGGGTGTGGATTTTGTGTACGTGAATGGGTTAATAATGAAAGGCAACTGGGTGTAAATAAAGCCAAGTAAAAGGCTCATTTAGGGTAGTAGAGGAGTTGTGGTTAGGAGCAAAGGTCGACGTGGCAGCGATTGGACAATATCTTCTTGTAGACCACCCTTGTGATCCTTGTTACTGATGCTAGTATACGACCAGGTGCTGACGCTCGATTCGACTCTTTACGATCTCTGCGAAATAGACTCCAAATTAACTCTAAGGAAATTAATCCTATCTTCCTGTTCCGTTTGTACTCTGACCACAAAGACACTTACAAACACATGAAATTATTTCTTAACCTAATTTTAATATTCTCTCTCTCTCATTGTCTTTTGTTGTAAATTAACTCTAATCTGGTAATTAATTTATTATTAATCCAGAAGCCCTTTTTATTTTAGGAATCAATTTTAGGAAAATACTTGCAAGATGTTTCGGTAAGTCGTAAAACCACAATTGACTCCTTAGAAAAGGGGAGAAAGTAAAATCAAAAGGAGATGGAACAAAGAGGGAAGACAAAACGATAGACTTTCCTCGTTATTTCGCAGACCAATCTTGGTGTGGATTTTATTATGTACTTTCTTCAAAACTTCTCATCGTTTCGCCTCAAATGTTATCTATTTCTCTCTCTATCTCTCTCTCTCTCTTTCTTTATCCTAATAAAATTTTTGATAATGTTCTTTACCTGTTTCCTGATTTGTTATATAAAATATTACCTTCCATTAAAAAATACAGAATAATGCATTAATTATTCTATTTTTAATTCTCAATGCTCTAGAGTTTCCGAGAGACACACAACTTTGTACTTTGCGCGATAACTCTGTTTTGCCCTCTTTGATGTAAATGCGTCTTCCACATCTTTCTTCTTTCTCAACTTGTCTCACATAACTCGTATAGGTGTTTCGCGTAAATATATTCGTATGTATATGTGGCCAGAGCGTTGACGGGAGCTTCTAATCAAAGAATTCTGAGGAAAGCACAGGAGAAAATTTAAATACGCGACACGCGTCTCCCGTAACGAAATAAAAGCCGAGGGACGGCGAATGAGACATCTGTCGGTTCTTTTAATTACCGCAGTACGTGTGCTTCACCGTCTCTACGTCCGTCCGTCTGTCCCTGACTCCTCCGCATTTATACAGAAATTTCTGATTCTTTTGTTTGCCATTTTTACTCAATTCCTCTGTCCGAATCGTCTCGAGCTTCACCAATCCCTTGGTCACGTTCCTCGAGGAAATGCTCCTGAATATGCTTTTCCATTTTCTAAAAACACTATTGTAACATTTATTTATTATTTTGTTAATTGAATTTATTAAATTCTGGTTTAATTATTGATCCTTTATAAAATTGTTAAAAGAAGGGAAGGCTATACAGTTATGAAAGGTAGTTGATGTGACATTAGTGTTAAAAGTGAGGCTAGTCAGCTAGTTTGGAAAACGATGTTCAGTAGTGGTTCGACTGGATCAGAGAGTATTTAGTGATTTTTAAATGTCGCCTTCTCAAAAAAAAAAAATTCTGGTTTAATTATTGATCCTTTAAGAGTATTATTATTATTAAATATTTATAATACAATTGGTATTATATTTTCGTGGTATTACGGCTGAAAATAGAGATTTTCTTGACAGAAGCTTTCTAGAATGTAGAGGCAGTGAATCGTGATTATGGAGAATTTCCCGACAAGTCTTCGAGGATCGTCGGGGCGCCGGAAGTTGGGACGAAGATCAGGAAGACGGGCTTTGCATTCTCGGGAAACCAATGGCGATGGAGAGTAACGCACCAAGGCAAGAATTAACGGGCTTAGTTGCCGACGCAGGTGTCGCGAAGGCGAAGCAAGCCAGGGCAGAATGAATTACGACAGAAGCGTCAGCTAGTATAACGTCGTTGTTATATATTTTGTGCAACATCCCGATTTTATGGGGCCACCCTTAACGGGATGCAAACTTCCCTTCCGGACCGCGAAAACACAGGAGACCCGTTAAAACCCTACAAAAATCAAGGTTTAAACAAGTCTTTAATCCATCTTTTAAAACTCTATTTTAAACAAACTGTTTGTCAGACATTATTTAATCCAAAGGTAAAGGAATTGTTTAGAGTATTAACAATTTTGTTGAAATAATTTTGAGAATTTTTAGAGAACTTGAGGCAGTAAAGACTTGCAAGAGGTTTTCCCTCTATTTCACGCTTTTCTCAAGTTTGAATATTGAGTATTATCAAGAACAGGTGGGGTAACGAATTATGTTGAAACTGTGCATTGAATTTGCATAATGGTGTCGTTATTCCGCGAGGAAGGTATAAGGCTCTTTAATCTTTATCCTCGTCCTGAGTTTCTCATCGCTTCCATCAGTCATCTTAGTCGATGGAAATTCAAGGAGATACATAATACATTCTAAATAACGTGATATTGCAAGCTGTGGGAACCAACTCTCGAGTTTTGGAACTGTTGTCTTTTGTCCAGAGTCGGCTAAGTAATCGCGAGGAGTAAAAAGGACATAAAATACAGGTGCTACACCATCACAACTGTGCATCCTGCTACATCGTGACACGGTAAAACGAAGTGACACTACGTGTCTCTCGTTAAGATCTCGCGAGAATCACGTACCTCTTTCGAAATTTCAACGATGAATACCTAAATCGCGAGAAGAAAGCTCAAGAGACGGTCATTTCCCTCTATTTAGTTTACTTTAATGAAGTAACATTCTTTAGGTGACATTTTAGTCGAGATATTTATAAGTCTTGAGAATTGTGGAATGGGGATTTTTTTAAATATTTAATTAAAACTGCCTAATAATATTTGATTAGAATTTAATCTTTTGGAGTGGAAGGAATATGGGAAATAAGATATGAAGGGAAACTGACTTGTTAGATATGACAATATACCTAACATGTTAATCTCCTCTTCGTAAATCATTTGAAGTTTAGAAAGGAATTACAAGTCAAAAGGGAAATGTGTCAATTGAGAATTTTTTAGAATATCTACATGCAAAAGTTAAATAAATTCCTAAGAATTTTCGAAAATTGCAGCAACCACCTGAGAAAATCGACCAAATTTCTTAAAATTTTCCAAAATTGGAAAACACACCTGCAAAACTTCTACCCAATAATTTTTAAGAATGATGTTTAATCGTGATTGAAAGCTGGGGTGAGGACGTAACACTCCTGAGTCATTGGCTACTACAATATTTAGTAATTTTTTTAATTAGTTTTCCCAGAAAAAAATTCTAATTTAGCTATTGATCCTTTAACACATAATTAAAATTAACTACGCCTAAAAAGAAGGTTGGACCCATTGAATCTCCACATTTATAAAAAAAAATATTCCTACTTTTGTTTTCTATTTTTACTTCAAATTTTCACCAATCCAATATTATAATATTATATATAATACTAGCAGCATTAATAAACTTTGCATTGTTGTTGGTCATTTAAAACTATAAATTTTTGAAAATTCAAATAATAGAAATTATGAAATTGAAGAATATTTCTAAAAAATGACGAAAATAATTGACAGTTGGAAAAATTTCGAAAAATGGCTACATAATTACACAATTAAAAAGAATAGTTTACAAAATTAAACAATAAATATTATATTGAAAAAAATAGTTGAAAAATATAGGAATAACTGTTGGAAATAATTGCAAATTGAAAAATGGGATTTAAAATCGAAAAAAATAATTGAAATTGAAGCAAATAATAAAAATTTGAGAAAATAAATTGAAAATTTAAGAAATTAATTAAAATTTGAAAAAATAATTGAGAACTGAAACCAAAATTAGAAAATAACGAAAATATCGACAATTCAAAACAAAATTCAGAAGATGTCTAAATTACACAACTGAACAAAATAATTTAAAAAATCAAAAAATAATTATATGTAAAATTTTAAGATAATAATTAAACACTCAAAAAATTATAGGAAATAATTGAAAATTGAGCAAAATAATTAATAATTGAAGGAAATAGTTGAAAAATGATAAGAATAATAGAAAAATTGGAGAAAATAAGTGAAAAATGACGAAAATGATTTTCAACTAAAAACAAAATTCAAATAATGAATAGATTAATAGTCAACTGAAAAAATAATTGAAAAAATTAAAAATGGGAATATTAAATTTGAAAAAAATAATTGCAAATTGAAAAATTAAAAAAATTAAAGGAATAATTGTTGAAAATAATAGCACATTTAACAACTGGATTGAAAAACGAGAAAAATAATTTAAAATTGAAAAAGGCAATTAAAAATTAAAGAATGGAATTGAAATTTAAAGAATATACTTAAAAATTGAAAAAGAAGTAATTGAAAAGAGCCAAGAATAAATGAATATAAAAGAAAATAATTGAACACTGAAGAATGGAAATAAAAATTTAAGAATTGAATTAAAAATATAGAAAATAATTGAACAATTGTATTAAAAATTACAGAAACTTAATTATAATCGAAAAAATTGTAGAAAAAAGGCAATAATTTTTTAATATTTAAGAAAATAATTGAAAATTGAAGAGTGGAATTTAAATTTGAAAAAATAACTGAGAATTGAAGAGAATATTTTAAAATTGAATAATTGAATTGAAATTGTAAAAGAATTTTTATGAGTGAAAAAAATAATTGAAAAAATTCAAGAATTATTTGAATATTGAGAAATTCTTCAGTTGAAATTTTGTCATTACTTGCAATTTCAAATTTTAATTTTTTTAATTGAAAATCGATAAAAATAAATTAAATTTAAAGAAAATATTTGAGAACTAAAGAAAATAATTAAAAATTGAAGAAATAAATTGGAAATTGAAGAATTGTATTGAAATTTCAAGAAAATAATTGTTAATTGAAATACAAATTACAAAATGACTAAAATAATTAAATATTAAAGAAAGTAATTGAAAAATGAGAAAAAAGATTGACAATCGAAAGGAAAAGTTTAAATTTGTCGAGAATAATCGACAACAGAACAAAATATCTTAAAAAAAAGAATAATTATATTGAAAACTGTTGAAAATTATAGCAACATATACGCTCGCCGAGGAGCGCGAAAAACATTGCATTGTTTCTGGTCATTTACAACTATAAATTTTTGCAAATACAAATGAGATTAATATATTAATTAAATTTGTTATTCAAATTAACTTAATATTTTAGATAAATATATAACTTTCATTCTCTGCAAAGTTTTTGAACAAAGTGTATTCAAACTTTTTATTTATTAAGGTTTTAAGATTTATATTTATTATTTTTTTAAATACCTAATTATTTTAATCTCTTATATTTACAAACTAACATATATAGTATAAACTTAATTTTATTTATACGATTTTTAATTGATTTAAACTTTAATTAGTATAGGAATTACAAAGTTACTCATATTTTAATATTAATAAACTTCAGTTGTTTTCAACTTTTATTTCTTAAAAGTTTAATTATTCAAAATTTTAATTAATTCAAATTTGAACTATTATAAACTTTACACATTTGTAAAATCTAACAATGCATATTTACATTATTTTAATTATTAACCATTATATAAAAATTTCTAATTATACCAAAAAATTCCATTGTATATTAAAGCTTCAATCAGTCCAAATTTTAAAAATTCTAATTTAGATTATAATTTAAATCAATGAAAATTGGGTCTAATTGAATTTAAAATTAAGTGAAATTTATATTTACAAAAAAAATTAAAATTGTGAAAAGTTTAAATGCTTAGTTATCAATGTTTAGCTTAATAAAAACGCAAGTATTGATTAAAATTTAGATAATCTAAAGCCGTATAACCAATAAAAATTTAGATAAATTCAAACTTCAATAAATTAAACCTTAAATATATATTGATTCTTAACTACTAATTTAAATTTTCATTAAAAATAATTATTTCGAAATTTTAAGGATCTCAATTTCCGATGATCTAAATATGAATTAATTTAATCAGAAGAAAATTTCAAGTTAATTTATATTCATAGAATTAAATTTTAATTTACTAAAAATTTTCTGTATGGAAATTTTAGTTCAATATTTTAGGGTAAACTATGTTTTAATTTATTTATTTTCTGTCAATGCAGTTAAATTGATTTTTATCAAAGTAGACTCTAATTTTAATTTAAAGATAAATTTTTTTCAAACGTAACTTATTCAAAACAAAAAAATATCTTTAAGTGCCAAACTTTAGGTGCGGACAAACTGAAAGAATGAATGAATCTTGCCGATTATTATTATAGATTGTATTACTTATAAATGAAATTTCAGAAAATTTCTTTTAATTATTGGTCCTTCAAAACATCATTATTTTAAGGGTAGAAATTTGTGAATCACTTCGAATTTTTAGAATTTAGAACAGCTATCTGCAAAAATGTTAAAATTCCGTTGAATTTTAAATTTTTTAAGCAGCCTCTAGCAACAATTGTCAAAACTCCTTCGAATTTTAAGAAACTAGAGTAGCCACCTGAAGATTCAATCAAATTTCAATCAATTTTCAGAAATTGAGCAGCTACTTGCTTCTACATAAATAAGATACAAGTTATAATTTGTTACCCTCATTGCTGTCCCACAAAATTTTAATAAAAAATTTATTATTAAGCCCCACGTTGGGTGCCAAATATATTAACGGTTACACTCTAAAAACAAGTGTCTTATTTTGTCCTCACTTTTAAGACATTTTGCGGTGTCTTAATTTTAAACCATTGAGATAGTGTCTTAAAAATGCCTGTAAGACGCTTTCTAAACGTCTTATGTCTTAAAATTAGACACTTGTAAGACACCAGTTTTTACAGTGTAGTCCATTAATCCCGTCGATATTTGCTTCTTCCTATTTAAGTTTACCAAAATAACGACGTTTCGAAAATTCGAGTAACTCACTCAAGATTCTAAGAACTTGAGATTGAAATAAAAAGAATAAGTAGAAAGACAGAGAGACGATTATCCTGGGTATCACGGCCCATTTACCTCCAGCAAGTCATATTTCTAATTACTTTCCGACGGATTCTCAACTCTTCTCTTTTTTACCATCATATCACCCTTTATCCACATCTCTCACTCTCTCTCCTTTTCTCACCAAAAAGTCTCAAATAAGGGAGGCGTCTCTAGTCGCTTACCAAGGATAATAATGATAATAATAAAAATACGCGAGAAATGAGAAAGACTGAGTAGAGAGAAAGTAGCCAGCGAGAATGAACTAAGAACTAAAAGAAGTTTGGAAGAAAAATGATCATCGTAAGGCGTTATCGCGGAAATTAAAGAAAACCAAAAATTATAAAGTTATTCAATTGCAAACTTCTTCCCGGCTCAAACTTTCTAAAATGAAAAAATTGAACGAGAGAGTGGGTCATTCTTAATTTAACTTTATCGGGATACTTTTTTTTTCTACTTGTTCTTTATATTTAATTACTCGTTCTTTAAATCCTCCCCAGAATATTCGGTCAATCATTATCAATACTTTAATTTAATTAATATTCTTAATTAAAAGTAATTCATAATAATTTTTAAAATTAAAAATACTTTTTATAATTAAAATTAATTTTTATGAATGCAGAGACAATTTATAGCTCTGCAAGTGGAGGGAAAAATTCGATTCGTTGAGATGAGCAGTTAAGCATTAATGGATTTATAATCTAATGAATTTTTCGGTTTCTTCGCAGGAAGATAGCGCGAGTTGGACAGATATTCTTGCAGATTTATAGATGCAAAAGAGAGAAAATCAGACAAAAAGTTAAAGCGAAGAGAGAAGGGAAAATCAGTCGTTAATCTGGAGTCGCTGTAACATCCGTGAAATCGAGTCATCGCTGGTTTTCTACACTAGACTGACCACGGTCTCTAAAATAATCTGAAAATCGAATAAATTATGATTTTATAACGCCCTCAGCTAAAGCAAAAATTATCAGTCGTGTAATCATATTTATTGTTGATTCTATCCAACAAAAAAAAAAAGAAAGAAACGTTCTTTTCCTCATTACTCAGCTGTTAAATGTAAATGAATTTACCGAATTATAAAAAATTTGAGTCGGGAAAATTCTTTTCTGGTTCGGTGCAAAGTGAAATTTAAAATTTCTCCTCATATGTAAAATTTATTCCAAAAAACTAATTATCCTTGTGTATTCTGAGGCGCTTTTAGCATCGTCTGATATCATTCAGATGAAGTAGAAGAGATGAAAAAAATTACAAAGCTCCGTCTGTACTCGCTTTTCCTACAAATTGCAAGTCGAAAGAGAGAGAGAGACCGGAACGCAAAGGACTCTACCCCTTTTGCCAGGGTTAATATATTTGTGGAGGGAAATTATTTTTAATTTTTACGCGAATCAAGGATACGAATGTCTGAAGCAGTGTGCGACACGGTCGTGTAAGAATTTCTTAATTAGATTTGAGCCCCTGCAGGTAACTTTCTTTTGTTTCAGTCCACGATATTCTCTAAGCTCTGATGGTTCATGAATTACCTTCTTCATACTTTATTCTGACTTTATTATTTTTATCCGTCGCAAGAAAAAAAAAACTAGCATCTATTCGAAATTGTTTTATTCTTTAAAATCATCACGAATTATTGTCAAGTGAATTCAATTTTAATAATTGAATTTGAATGATAGTGATTTAAAATTGTGTTTTTAATTTAATGAAATTTTCTTCGCTCAGATTAAATAATTTGTTTTAATTTAAAATTGCTTTTAATTTGAAGTAATTTTTAAAATTGGATCACCGAGGGGTTCTAAGTGGCTTTAGAAAAAGAATATGCAATAGAATATACATAAAATTAATGTGATTTTCCCACATGTAGAAAAAGCAGCCAGTCTGGCTAATGAAAAGCTCCTACATCGAAACATAAGGCACGCTTTACGTCGGTATCTCCTTTCCCTTTGTCCAATTTATTATTCTCCTGAAAATTACGTCCGAGTTTCCTACATCGTCAGAGAGAAAAGGATGTTAATTTTACTAGCCAAGGACAGCTCCAAATACAATTTTAAAATGGAGAATATTTCTAGACTTGAAATTAGAAATTCATGCTCTCAATATCTGAATAATGACATTAGGGATATATTTCTCTAGAGTCGGAGTTTTATTACATCTATAAGTGAGTTATAATTCTTATATCATTTCGTATATGACCGGGTTTACACTGCCTAAAAAGTGGGCATTAAGGAGCAACTTACTTTAAACGTGGCGTCAGAGTGGGGAGATGAGAGCGAGAGAGACACGAAGCTAAGTATCTCTCTCGCTCTCATGTCCCCACTCTCTCACTCATGAGCGCGAGAGAGATACTTAGCTTCGTGTCTCTCTCGCTCTCATCTCCCCACTCTGACGCCACGCTCACTCTTCTCTTTTTTAAACTTTGCAACTCTTTAAATTCACTCAATAAATAATAATTTTATTTTGTTTACAAGTTTAACCAAATAATTTTTTTTACAATAATACTTTACCCAAAATAGGTGCCTTGAGTCAACAAGGTGAAATCTTCATTGAAAAAAAAAAAGAAAATACGATCCATTACATGCACTGATGGACGTACGAGAGGCATAAATTTTGATAATTCCGAATTTGTGACGGAACGAAGAAAAATTCCCGGCGTCGGTGGGCGCCGCGGCGACGTCCGCTTGAAAAGTGGGAATAAATCGTGTTGCCTTTGTCAACGGACCAGTCACCCAACCTCCATGGCACACTCTCCTTCCCTTGTGTCATTCCCGTAAAAAACCATAGCGTCAGACCCCGCTTTTGACTAGCTGGGCGTATGCATACATTTTTATCAATTATTAAGAACTCGGCTCTCTTTTTCTATCTCGTTCTGTCCTTCTTTCTCCGTCTCACCGTGCGTGGTTGTTATAACTCTGCTATATGCCAGAGACATTAATAACGGGCGAGCTAACCACCCCCGACTACCGCGAACCCCGTAACACCATCCCCCTTGTAGCCTTTGCCCTCTCTCGACAACACCTCTCTCTTCTCTTTTTAGCCCATGGAAATGCCGGAGACCTCTCCGGACACACGAAAGTAGGAGTAATAATAAAATATACGAAATGCGGTAGGTGACCCCTTACGAGGTGGTGGTTTCAACTCTCTCTGTATGGTGACATTGTCGCACTTCTGAAATACGCAATTTGGTACCTATAGTAAGATGTACTGCTATTTTGTTCTGATTTGAAAAATGGGTTTTGAGGCACGAGAAATATTTCTTGATAACTGTGAGTTTGTTTACATCGTTGGCTAAAAAAAAGGCCTTCTTTAAAATTCGACTAAAGACATGAAAGGTACGGAATATTGTCCTTCCAGATGATTTTCAGATAACTAGCTTTAAAATTTCGGGAGGAGTGACTGTGCCCCATTTTTTCCTAGGTAGATCCGTCACTGGTGCAAAGTCACGTGACGAAAATGGCGTTCCATAAACAGCTGATCCAACTCGAGTTTTTGAAAACCTATAACTTTGTCATTTTCCAATTAATAACTATCCTGTTTTAGATAATTACTGTTAAAAATTGAAGAATTTTGAATATTTTCTTCTAAGATTAACTTTCGATAAATATCTTTAAAATTTCGACTGGGGCGACGATGTCCCATTCGACCGTACGCTGATCTGACTGTTGCAAAGTCACATGACGAAAATGGCGTTCTATAAACAGCTGATCCAACTCGAGTTTTTGGAAACCTATAACTTTGTCATTTTCTACTTAATAACTATCCTGTTTTAGATAATTACTATTAAAAACTGAAGAATTTTGAATATTTTCTTCTAAGATTAACTTTCGATAACTATCTTTAAAATTTCGACGGGGGTGACGATGTCCCATTCGCCCATACGCTGATCTGACTCTGTTGCAAAGTCACGTGACGAAAATGGCGTCCTAAGAACAGCTGATCCAACTCAAATTTTTAAAAATCCACATGTTTGTCATTTTTTGCTTAATACCGATTATTTCTATAAATAATCTATGAAATATAAAATATTTCTATAAATAATAAAGGATGATTTCTATAAAAAGACTGAAGTATTCCGAATATTTTATTTTTAGATTATTTTTCAATAACTATCTTTGGGTCTTGTAAATTTTTAAAGACATAATTAGGATATTTCTTGAGATTTTTTTCTCAGAAGTTTCAAAACATAATAAGTGAACATTTTTTTACATGTTATTACGTATCTGTAGATCAAATAAAATCATTGATAATTAAAATTATCAATTGCAATCTTAAAAATGACAACATCTTTCTCTAATAGGAGACGCTTCATTTGCAGCTTAAAATTAAATTGAGTTTTGGCTGTCACCGACCGTTGTGGCAGAGTCATTTTAAACAAAAAATCAAGCGTGATTTAAAAATAGACAATTTAATATACCGGTTAAACCTCAAGTTACTAAAGACTATCATAATTTTTAAAATATAGCAAATTTTTGAAATCAAAAAATTGAAAAAATAATATTTTTTCGACCTTGAATAATTTACACAAAAAGTAATAATGTTAGCCATGTGGCTGATATTTTACAAAAAACACGTTTAAAGTTTTGGTTTTTAAAGGTTTATCTCAAAATTCGTTAGTTGCAGATTTTTAATTTTGACGTTCATCTACTACTGAAAAGTCACGTAACAAAAATGGCGCCCTATGAACAGCTGATCCAGCTCAAATTTTTAAAAATCCATAACTTTGTCATTTTCTAGTTGATACCTATCCTGTTTACTAGGTTATTTTAAGGGGCACACCTAGTGTGAGCGCCTAAAAAAACGGTGATTTTTAGGAATTTTTTTTTGAAGAATGTATTGCGTCAAATGTTTTGAATTTTTTTTACCTTTATTTGTCTATAAATCAGTTATTAATTTTTTATTTTTGTATAGAAAAATACATATTTTTTTAAAAGTTATGTCCCATCTCGCAAGTGTAAAAAAAAAAGTTGTCCCACTGCTGCAGTGATTGCGGCCTTCTGAGTGACTGAAATCAAAAAAACCAAAAAGATTATTAAACTAGAAGACATTTGCCGTACTATGACCCTCGGATGGAAAAAAATATTGAATTTCAAAAAAATGGCGGAGTTTTGAAAAAAAATTATAAATTTCGACTAAAAAATCCGATAGTTTTTGGCATCCCAAAATTTTATTTTTCATCAAAAAAAAAAAAAACTGGAGCCTCATAGTACGGCAAATATCTTCTAGTTTAATAATCTTTTTGGTTTTTTTGATTTCAGTCACTCAGAAGGCCGCAATAACTGCAGCAGTGGAGAAACTGGTTTTTTTTTTAATATAGTGAATAACTCTTTAAAAAAAATATATTTTTCTTTGCAAATATTACAAAATGTTCACTATTTATACAAATATACATGTACAAAACTTTTAAAAAAATTAGATACAATAATTTCCCTGAAAAAAATTCCTAAAAATCGACGTTTTTTTCAGTCACTCACACTAGGTGTGCCCCTTAATAAATAATAGAAGTATTCTGAATATTGTCTTTTTAGATAATTTTTCGAAAACTATCTTTAAAATTTCGAACAGTGTAACGGTGCCCTCTTCGTCCTTACGTATATCTATCCCTTCTGCAAAGTCACGTGACAAAAATGGCGTCCTTTAAACAGCTGATCCAACTCAAATTTTTAAAAATCCATATCTTTGTCATTTTTTGTTTAATGCCGATCCTGTTTTTGGTTAATTTCTTTTTAAAAACTGAAGTATTACCAATATTACTGTAACTACTAAAACAGATTTTATAAATTTTAACTTTTTAAACAATAAACGCGTTTAAACAAAGTTTAAGTTTAAGAAAGAAGTTTAAGCAAAAGCGTAAAATAAACTCCCATAACTAAAAAGAAATTGAGTCATAAAAACATAAAGCAGACTTGAATACAAATCAGTCTTTTATAATTATTTGTTATATTTTTGTTACAGAAGTCACAATTTAGACGGATTTGGCTCTCATCTTGCGTCCAATGAAATTAGAAAAGCCAGGTGGCATCCTGGTTCAACAAACGACACACACCTTGTAGTGCTAACGTCGCAAAATACGTTTCAGTAGGTTTAAAAAATTATATTTTTATTATTATTCTAGAATTTTTTCCCTACAGTGTAACCTGGCAAATTTTGGTTACCTTTCTACAATTTCGGTTACAAACTAAAAAGATTACACTGTATTTAAATTTTTCTCTTTGGAATATTGTTTTATAAAAAAATACTTGTAAAATGCACAGTTTATACGAATGTGAAATCGGAGAAACGCCTAAATTGCTCAAAACTTGGAAAGTGGGACCAACACCTTCTGTTTCACCTTCGAAAATCCCGAGTTTTGCTTCTCTCGGAGACATTGCAGTGGATTTTGATTTTTCCTCGCCTTCTGTTCAAGCGGAATCTGATAAAGATCTTGAGGTAGATGATAATTATGTTAACTAATTAATTAATTATAATCATTATAATAACTTACAAATCACTGAGAAATTAGTATAACTTATGATTTACTAAGAAATTATAATGATGTTTGTTTTTAATCCTAGATTGATAAAGTTAATTGGAGCCAAATAGAATGGCCTATTCTTGTTCTTCGTGGAAATGGAGATGTGTTCATTGTAAGAGGCGATATTTTAACAAAGTAAGTAAATTTAATTTTTTAAAATAAATTAACATTTTTTATTTTAGAAAACAACACGTTTCTTAATCTTTTCTCAAAAAATTCATGAATTGTTTTTTATGCGCAGTGACATCAGTTTGCAAAATTGAATCCAAGTTTCTAAAATTTAAATAATTTTAGTTCCTTAAATTTCATAGTTGAAAATTTTCTAAACGGAACAAAATTGCTCTAATTTTTATTTTTGTTCAGATTTTCAGTTCCAGTGGTTTTAGGATCACTTACAATGTATCCTCCTGCTGTTGATAATTATGGAATAGACTGTTGCTCAATTATGTGCATACAAACCACTCCACCAATTGTCGTAATTGCAGACTGTTCAGGAAAAATATATCACGCCGTTTTACTCGCTGACGACTTTGAAGACGAGGAGAAAAAAGTTCGTTCTTCCATTGTTTTAATTTTTCTATTACAAAGAATTAATTCTAAAATTAATAAATAAAATAATGGAATTATTTTCAACATTTTAAAAATTCAATGTAAATTTAAATTTAAATATATTTTATATTTTTTAGACATGGTCTCAGTACGGTTCAACGTACAGTCTTCACACACCCGACGTTGCTCTTTATGTTTATGAATGTGTAGAAATGGAATTAGGACTCTTTTATAATGAGGATGATAAAAAATACACATGTCCCATTCATCTTCATAAAGACAGGAGTAACAGATCAAGGTATTTTATCTCAATTTTCCAATAAATATGTTCATATGTTTTAAAACTTCAAATAAATTATTTAATTTATGGAAAATAAAACCTATTTTTAGAATAAATGTATCAATATTCTAAAAAATCGGTTTAGAATAGAAACTCGGTTGACAAGAAACTTGCCCGCCATCTGTTGGAACATCAGATTAATGAATGCCAACAGATGGCGCTACCTGCTTTTAAAACCTAGACGCTACCTGCAGATGGCGCCTTATAGACTTTTTATAAACACCAAATTAGACAATTCCAAACTATAAATTTTATATTTAAATCTTTTTCTAGATATTTTTGTTCTCATAATGCTGGAATTCATGTGGTTAATCTGCCAATGGTCTCGCAATTAGATGAATACATAAATGCAGGTGAAGGTGAGTTTCAAATTTTTCTATTCTGAAAAATACATTTAAAACGCCGTCTATCTAAATGGATACATTTACTTTTTGCAGAAAATTTTGATTTATTTCTTCCTTCCCTTCAAAATCAGTCAAATTCCCAATACTTGGTGTGCACTCGAACAAAACACACGGGATTGGAAGAAGCAACTCCAGTACTCGGATTCGGCTTATTACAAGAACCTTGTGTTTTAATTGCTCTTTTATATACTGGAGTCGTTGTCGATTTATCTATCGTGGACTTCCATTACTTGCCAAAAATTGAATTACTTCGACCAGTTAACAGTCCTAGCAAAAAGGTTATTTTACTTTATTCACATGATTAGCATTTAAGGGACTTTTTTTCGATAAATAAAAAAAGAAATTTAAATTTTTATTATGAAAATTAACAACATTGACAAAAGTGCGTGGAATTTTTTCTAAATTTTTATAAAGAATAATAATAATATTGTGAAATATTTTAATTCATAGGTAACTAAAGAGCCTTTCGAAGTTTACATTAAACAATTTTTAAGACACGAGTCATCACAACCAATTACAATGCTTGGACTTCGACAAAATTTGACTATTCAGGATTCTCTTGAGGTAGATTTGCAAAAGAATTTTCAACACGATTATATTTTTTTTCAATCATTCCTAAAATATTTATTTTATTTTTCAGTTACTTTACCGAGCCACGACAATTTTCAGAACTCAGCACTTTGCGCGCCACGACAAAGTACGCGAAGAAATTGGAAAAAAAGTGCGAACGTTAAAAGCTTTAAAAAATCATCAGTTCAAGGAAATTGAATATTTGATTCGCATGAAAAAGGAACTTCAACAAACTGCGGAAAAATTAGCTGAGCGATATGAGGATATTAAAGATAATCAGGAAGAACTCGCCCGAAGGTATTTTATTGGTATTTTAGTTATTTTTTTTATTTTCGTTTTACTGGAAAAATTAACAATGTAATCATAACAAAATCATTTTTAAAGATTTAAAAATGTTAAGGATTGAACTTTTAAATTTTAAATTAAAAATATTAAAGAAATTTTGTTTCAGTTTATTAAAATGTTTTGTTGGCAGGTTCAAATATGTACATCGCATGTGCGGTCAGTAAGATTCTGATTTTTTTCAGAAATCTTTTACGTATAATAATTATTATATAATAAAATTAATTAAATATGTTAAATCAGAAAAATTTTAAATGTGAAAGTTCAATAATAAATCGTATTGAATAAGATTTTTTGAGCAAATTGTATAAAACATAATCTTATGAAAAGGTTAGTTTATATTCTAATTTTATTAATAGTTGAAGCAAATAACAAACATTTGTTACTTAAAAATACTTTAATTTTGTGAGTAAAAACTATATTTGTAAAACAGTTATTAAACTTATTCATAAAAAGCAAAATCAAACAAAAGTCAATACAACCTAACCTTAAAAGTAATGTGTATCTGTTGATTGTCAGAAAAAAATTTTATTATAACAAAGAATTTTGATTTTAGAAATATCTGGACTTAACTAAGACGATTTATAAATTTATTTTTGTTAACCAGAAAAAATTAAATAACCTCTAAATTGCTTAATTATGAAAGACTTTACTTAAAATCAAAACGTATAAAATCCGAAAAATATTATCTATTATAAATAACTTATTACAATTTTTCTATCTTAAAATTAACTTTAGTGGTTAGGTGGGAAATGCCATTTGTTTCTCGAAATCACAAAAAGTGGATTTAAGTATTAACTTTTGAAAACTTATTCCTCAAATACTCTTATCTAACCTAAAAACAATTATGTATATTATTATTAATTTCATTGTTTTTTTTTTTTAGTAGAAAGTACTCAAATACTAAATTCTAGCAACAAAAGTAGAAGACATATTGTCACTTGCAATAAAAAAAATTATTATAAATTAATTTAACAAAACAAATAATTAAATAATAATACCCATTTTTTCAGAGCGGAAGAAGTTCTTCGATTAGTAAATTTAAAAGAACCTTCACTGTCACCCTTAGAGAGAGCAGAGGGTGAGGAAATGAGATCGATAGAGAATAAAGTGAAACAATTGTGCGTTCGTTTAGAACAGCTCAAGAAAAAAGCAAATAAACAAACTATAAATACCGAAAATAGCAATGTTAACGGAGAAAAAAAGGAAATTGTTTTTAAAGAAAAACAAGTGCAGACAATCAAAACGAATCTTCTCCAAATGTGTGTATCCAATTTTTATGTTAAATTTGACCCAATATGAAGAAAGGGACCTAAGCAGCAAAAAATTGTAGGTTATGTTCAGTGACAGTGTTACCTTGATTAGAAGTTCCTTTTTAATTATATAAAATTAAAATCTGAATATTTTGGAAAGATCGAAGATTAAAAAAAAGTTTTTAGTGAAATTTTTCTCCTCTGTATACTTTTATTCCAAAAATTACAAACATAACCTAAAAAAATTCCTACTTGGGTCCCTTTCTTCATAACGCGTCACATATATAATTTTATACTTTACATTCATTTTTATCTTTTTCTCCTTATATATTACATTTTTATTTTTTTTTCACTTTTATAACTTTACAATACAAAAACATCGATCATTAATTCAATTTTCATTTCAGGGGCAAGGATATCGCTGAACTAGTATCACAAACAAAAATTCTAGAAAAAGAAATTATATAATTGAATTCATAATAAAATCTGCGACCCATGTGTTAATATAGAACATAAATTCTTTTTTTATCGTACATAAAAACGACTTGATCTCTTTCAGTTCTTATGTCATTACTGCAGTGATTTATAATTGTTTTCAGAATGAGAATAATGTAATAATTTATTACTTTTTATAAAATCTTGATACTATTTTACAATTTTTCTACTTTTTTGTAACATATTTAAATTGTGTCATTTTTAAATGCGACCTCTACAACTGGTATCCAGGATTTTCTCTAGAAATTGAAGATAAGGTAGAAATTTTATGGAAACTGTCCTTTAACGGATAAATGGAGAACGAATTTTAAGCATTCCCTTCTGTTGATAAAAATATTTATACTATTTTTTCAAGTCGTCGAAATTTATTTTTCAGTAATGAATATGTTTTATAATTGGTTTCTAATTAATGTCTGTAATTCATTATATTGTATTATGAGAAAGAATAGGAATTGAATAAATTTTTTATATTTGCAATAAAAATACAATGAAATGATTTCTAGTCTAAGAAATGAGGTCTTTTAATAGAAAATAGAAAAATTTTTATTTAAAACAATATAATTTTTTGTGTTAATGAAATTTTTTAATAATTGTAAAAAGGAGTTACCAACGATTGGTAATTACAATATCTATATTTTATTTACCAACTTTTCCACCCTTAGGAAAGTTAACCCTCTTTTTAAATTTTCTTTCTTTTGGTTTCTACTTTATCTTTCGACGGTAATGTACCGACTGAAGTTAATACTTAACTTTTTTCGAACCTGAGTTTAATACATATCATAAACTGATAAAAAATATCAATGAAAGTTAATTTCTAAAATAAACTTCAAAATTTATTCAGTTTTTTGTGCAATTTTAGTTTATGTTTGTTTTTTATTCGTTTTCTTGTTTGTCATTTCTGTTATTTCGTTTTCTTTTTCTTTTTTTTTCTTTTTTGATTTGTTATCTTATGTAGAAATTACATTTTGCATAAAAAAAAATTGAATAGCAGCAATAGGTATTTATTAAATTATTATTTAAATAAAATGTAAGTAACCAAACAGAAATTTTGTTTCATTAATTTTTTATAGTTGCCTACACGAAATTATTGAAAAAAATTACCATAGTTCGGTAATTGGTATGAATTTGAATTTTATTATCGGTGGTCGAATTTGCATATCAAACTGTAAAAATAAGATAATGATATCCTCTGATTGCCTTTAACTTCCTCTAGAAAGAAATTAATAGGAAATATATTTTCATTACAATTGAATAAAATGAATCTAAATGAAGTTCCATAATCTTGTTAAAGTTAAATTCACCTTGCATTATATCCAGATCCAACGAGTCCGTTAATTTCAATTTTCCACGCTTTAATATTAACTACGGACAATCAATATATTCCCTTTTCTGAGAAAATCTATATTATATCAATATTCATGAAGCGTTCACCGAAACTATTATAGAAATTAAAATTTTTCTTCATTTTTGTCTGTTTGTTTGGCAACTTTTAAAAATTAGAGCGTGAATAATCTACGCGAATATTGAGTGGTGTTTTGAAACATTTGCATAGATTTTGAAAAAGAATTCTGAATTGAAATTAATAAATCGAGTAACGATTAAAACTAGTTGTCCTTTGAAAAAGAAAATTACAATTTTTTTTTAGAGATGTTTCAATTTGTAAAATGTCTCCGGGATTTAGAAACACAATCAATTAATTTATATAATCTCTTTTCGTTCAAAATAATTAATTATCTCTAAACTACTTTTGCTTAAGTTTGACCTCGTGACTACTATAGAACATGTGAGCGAATCAACTCCTTTGTTAATTATTCAACAAGTTTGTCTACACATGCATTTGTCCTGATGTAGAACTGTTGGACCACAATTTATTTCTCTTCTACGCCATTAAAACATTATCAAGTGGAATTTATTTACAAATGTATTGCATTCCTCAAAATTGCAGATATTTTACAATTAGCAATATAAGTTCATGATTAACAGCCATGTATCTAAAAGTAATGTTTCGAATCTTATCTAAAAAAAACTTTATTTTACAATATTTTTAATAATTTTGTGTTAAAAAAAAATAGTATCAAAAATGGTTGTTTATTAACTTAACAAATTACGTGTCAATTGAACAGGATAGATTTGGAACAAATTTATGCGAGAAAATATTAATGTAAATGTAAAATTTTTAAATTTACGCGCGCATACTGGAGCGCCATCTACTCTGCTTTACTGAGTTGAACCTAGATGGGAAACTCGATGTAAAAAAAGTCGGGATGATAGAATTCCGGAAAAATGGAATCAATTGATAATAACCGTTTTGTCAAGTAAAAATTCTGATACACGGTTCACTAAATTAATTTAATGAACATAAAGTATACATTTCAAAGATTTAAATTTTTGTGCGAACCTTGGAGCGCCATCTGTTCTGTTTTATTGACTCGAACCTAGATGGGAAACTCGGTTGAAAAAAAGTCGGGATGATAGAATTCCGGAAAAATGGAATCAGTTGATAATAAACTTTTTGGCAAATGAAAATTCTGATAAACGGTTCACTTAATTGATTTAATAAACCTTTAGCTTAAATTTCAAGGGTTAACATTTTCGTGGGAAAATTGGAGTTCCATCTTACCGGCTCGAACCTAGATGGGAAACTCGGTTGAAAAAAAGCCGAGACAATAGATTTTCGGAAAAATGAAATTAACTGATAATAAACTGTTTGGCAAATGAGATTTCTGATAAATGGCTCACTTAATTGATTTAATAAACTTTAATTATAATTTCAAAGATTAAATTTTCGTGCTAACATTAGATCGACATCTGTTCGGTTTTTACTAACTCGTACATAGATGAGGAACTCGATTGAAAAAATGAGCAGAGATAGAATTCCGAAAAAAATAGAATTTATTGATAATGAAGTATCTGATAACTTCTAAATCAACTTCTTGATTCTTCTAAATGGCACAATTTATTATTGTAATAAACCGTGAATATAAAATATTCAATATTTAAATTTTAAATTTATAATAAATCTGCTTTACCGACACGAACACAGATGGGAAACTCGATTGAGAAAAAAATTTCGGGTCTATTTAAAAATTACTTTTTTAGATTTTAATGTTTGTATTTCTATGACAAATTTTGGTTAACGAGGTCTTACATAACCGAAGTTTATAACGGATTATAAATATAATCAAATAAAAATATTTTTAATCGTCAAATGCCTCTGGGAATTTTTTTACCAAAACAGCAATAAAAAGAATCCTCATAAAAATAAATTAATAGCAGCAATTTGCACTTCATCAAGAAACATTTTGCCATTAAATGAAAATTTCAAATTTCGATTTTTTGCACGATCGTTTAAAATTGTTAAACAAATTTTTCATCACTATATGTACTTGTTTTCTCTGTGGAAACTTTAATTAGAATAAAGCTGCAAAACCTACGCAGCACTCTCATTCGCTTACAAACGAATGCTTTTTAATAAAACCTTATTCTTTTTATTTTCATAACTTTCTCTTTAAAAATGCAATAACTAATTTTCCAAAGAAGGCGATTTTTAACTACCAGCGGCAAATTACATCATTTTTATTATGATAGACATAAAACGACCAGTATTTATGAATCGCAGTAAAAAAAATTATAAAAGAAGAAAAGAGTTGAGAAGCTAAAAGTTCTCTCTTGTTAGAGTAAATTCGGCTTTTATATTATTAAAATCCGAGTGTGGATAGTACTTTAAAC
Organism: Ganaspis brasiliensis; assembly: GCA_037103525.1. NCBI lineage: Eukaryota > Metazoa > Arthropoda > Insecta > Hymenoptera > Figitidae > Ganaspis > Ganaspis brasiliensis. Next base: position 4,428,766 of record JAZKLR010000022.1, on the reverse strand, counting down.
TGCTGGAATTATTCAAGGATCCTTTTTGAAATATGAGAAGATGCTTTAATAATTTTGAAATTTGAAAGAAGCCTTTGTTAATTTTTAAATAAGGGTCTTTCAATTTTGAAATGTTTAATCTCTTTTGTTTACCAAGAAAATAAAATTATCTGCGATTTTATAAAAAGGTGAAAACATTTTTAAAAAGCATCTTTTATTTATAAAATGAAAATGATATAAAAGCGTTTATAACATTTTTTTTATGAAATTCCCTTTAAAGGGGTTTCGCTCAATTTTAACGCAAGAGGTGTGCAAACTGCGGGAATTTAATTTGGTTCAAATTTCGAAACCGCACAAAATTCGAACACATGCACGGCTCTAATTTTAACGTCGTACAACGCAAGAATTATTTACATCTATGAACAAATTATATCTACAAACTTTAATTTTGGTTTCTTATTAATTAACTTTCGCAAAATATAAATTTACTTCAGATGATATTTAATATACGTATAACACGCACAGTGAAGCTCTATCTGAATTTTTATTTTATATTAAACGTTTGACCTTAAATATTATTTTACATACCAACATACCGAGCATTTAATTTACATATCAGAAAAAACATTTCTAATTTCTGTTTCAAAAGATATTTTGATATTTTAAACTATCATTTCTCAGTTATGGAGATTAAAATAATTTTATAACCAACTTTTAAAAATTTAAGTGTTTTTAATCAATATAAAATTGTGTCGATAACTGTACTGATGATTTTTTTTTAATATTCTATTTAGCCATAAATAAAAATGTACCATTTGTTATTAAAAATGCACGTCTTTTTTTTTTGTTAAATTCATTTTATTAAAAAAATTACTTTGAAAATTTGATAATAACAGTTTTGTCATCGTTTTATGGATAACAGAAATGTTTTATGTACAAAGATTTACGAGGAAAATTATTTTGAGTAACCTCGATAGCCAGATGGAGTACCAACGGAATACCCAAGACTTGCATAAATTCCTCCATATCCGTCATAAGATCCATAGCCTCCATATTGGTTTCCATAATAATCGCCTACTGTATTGTATCCGTTGTTATAGCTAGAAGGGTATCCACCGTAACTAGAACCATATCCTCCATAACCGGAACCATATCCCCCATAGCCAGAACCATATCCAGAACCATATCCAGAGCCATAACCGTTACCATATCCTCCATAACCACTGCCATATCCATAACCTTTTCCATAACTTCCATATCCAGAGTAACTGTTTCCATATCCAGAATATCCTGGATAATTGCTTCCATATCCATAATATCCGTATCTAAAAAAAAAAAGAATTAATTAGGGAATTCATGTCCGGAAATTAGTAACAGGTATGTCATTTTTTGTATTTTTGTGTCAGAAAATGACACAAAATTGTTTTTACTATTAACGGTGTTTTCAGTTTTATTGAGATTAGGGTGTTTTGGGGTGTTGTGCAACACCGCCGATTTCTGATCTACATTTTGATTTTAAAAATTTTTTAAATCTATTAATGAAGGAATGTAATATTTCCCTTCCTCTACATTATTCAATCATGAAATATTTAAGAATTTGATTATTGAACATGTTTTACAAGCAACAAAAAAAAGTGTTGCACATCACCCCATAACACCCTATTACTATAATTGAAGGTAGAAAATTTTTTTAAAAAAGTTCTTCTGATATTATTAAATTATTGACTTGTATGATAAAAAGTATTTTATTCATAAATACGCAAATGTAAAAATACTACATATACATATAATATTCACATATGTATATGTGTCAAGTATACATGGGAAAACTTTGTTATTCGCATAACAAAAAATTGTATTATATTATCTAAATTGCATTTATATAGTTTAAAAAATTTTTTTAGTCATTCTTTAGTAACAGACAAATTAAAATTAAAGAAATATTTTTCGGAATTTAAAGCGAACATTTTTAAATGAATTTACAAATCTACTATTTTGTTCTTTTTTAATTAAAAAAAATGTAATATGTTCTGAAAAATAAGGCGGACCCCCTTGGGCCTCCAAACAATCTCAGACCTGAATAAAATAAAATAAAAATAAAGCAATACATTGAAAAATGGAGAAAGTAGGCAAAAAAAGTTTTACAAAGAATGAAAATATTACGAAAAGTATTAAAAAATATAAGAAAATGAACTACAAAAAAAAGACAGTAAGAATAAAATAAGAAAATGTAAAAAGATAAATAAAAAATGTAATAATTCTTATCCACAAAATGAAGAAAATTCAAAATGAATGTGCAAATAACTTAATAATAAAATAAAGGAAAAAAAATTGTAAACATTAGATTCATATTTGAAACATTTTTAAAAATGAATATTTTTAGAAAGTCATAAAATCTAGAAATTATTTCAAAGAGTGAATAAATTCGAGAAAAAATAGACAAAATGTAAAAGAATTTGAATTTTACAAAAGAAAAACGAGAAAACAATCAGATAAATGAAGAAAATTATACTCTCCCGTCCCATTAATCAAATAGATCTATTAATCAAAATAGATAAAAGAATCAATGAGAAAATAAATAAATTTTTCGGATCGTTATAAAAAACAAAATTATGTAAAATGAACTTAAAAAATTTGCATAAAAAGAAGAAAATCTATAACACAATAAAAATTGAAAGCAAAAAAAATAAAAACCTTCAACAAGTGATAAGAATTAAGAAATTGGGTCAAAATACTGAAAAGAAACTGAAAAAAAATTTTGATAATAAAAAATTATAAGAAAAAATTTCATTGTTGGAAAAAATTATAGTTCTTAAAAACTTCAAAGAAATGGAAACAATAATTATTACATTAGAAAATTCATTAAAAAATCAAATAATAATAAAAGAAAATTGTCAAGGATGTCAAAAAAAGTATAATAGAGTTATAAAATTTAAAAGATGTCGTAAATATTTAAATTAAGTCAAAATGAAACATATAAGTGTTGTGATCGATAACATTTTAAATTTTCCAAAAATAGTCTAAATTGATTTATTTTCATCTAAAAAGTGTAAATTTTCATTTTTAATCAAATGTCCAGATGTATGTGTGTGTGTATTAACTTTTTTCTCGCCCGAATATTTCGAGAACGCTTTAACGGATTTTGATAAAATTTGGATGACTTATTAAGCTTATAAATATTTAAATTTGGACACAGGGATTTTTGAAAATACCCAATCAAATTTTTTTCAACACCTTTTTTCATTCAAAAAAATCTTTTTTTGACAAAATTTTTGTTCATTGTAAAAATAAAAGTTAATGGATACAAAAATCATATTCCTCGTCTCAAAATAAATCGATTGACGTATAATTCACCAAAAATTCGCATAATAATTCATGATTTTTCATCTGTTTGTTACATTTAAAATTCTTTTTTTATTTAAATAACTTCTTATATTTTTATTTTATAATCATACACTCAAAAAAAAAATTTGTTTGCGACAACCAAACTTCAGTTAAAGAAACAAATTTTGGTTGGAACAACCAAATTTTGGTTGAAACAATAGAATAATTTTGTTGATTTAACCAAATTTTTATTGTTTCAACCAAAATTTGTTTCTTTAACTGAAGTTTGGTTGTCACAAACAAATTTTTTTCTGAGTGTAGATCCTTTGGATAAAATTTTCTAGATTAAAAGATGAACTAACTGGTCTATTTAAATTTAAAGTAGGGGATACTGCCCAACAGTAGATCGTAAAAATTTCTAACAGATGTAATTATTTTAGGCTGAAGTAATTAACAAAAGGTTTAACACTAGAATGAAGCTAATCTATTCAATTAATTATCACAATCATCAAAATGGACCTAAAATCATCCACTTATTTATAATAAGTATTTTTATAATTTGATAAAAATTTACTCAAAAACTATTTTTTTGCCAACAGTAGATAATTCTTTCTAATTTGAAAAATATAAATTGTAGAACAGTTTTTTACCTGCAATAGATTTCCTTGATAAGTATTCTTGAAAATAAAATGAATTTGTTAACATAAAATTTGTTTATTCTTTAGTAATAAAATAAAATATTAAACATACGAGAAATCTTGTCACGTTTAACGAAAACTAGCAACTATGGCAACGAAAATTAGTTACAATTTATATATAAATTTATATTTATTATTTCATTAAAACTATAAATACATTTCAGGTTAATTTTTTTAACTTTTAAGAACGGTTTTATTCATTTTTACATAGTAATTATTTGTATTCTTAAAAAAAAATTGTTTGGTTTCCTTATTTTATTTCTGAAATCTTATTATAATATTGTGAATTACAATTTTAAAATCATTTTTTAGAAAATTCAAATTATCTACTGTTTGCCATCATCTATACTCTCTAAATCTGAATTAGTTAAAAACTACTATTTTAAGGGTGAAAACTCGTTTACCATGTCAAATAGTAATTTTTTACTAATAACTTAGTAAAAAACTACTAATTTATTTAGCCAAAGTAATTTTAGGTTATGTTAAACTATACTAAAAGAATTAGTGGATTTCTATTTACTATAATTACCTAAGTTATTTTTTACTATATAATTAATTAATTTAACTACTGTATTAGTAGTTTTCTACTAATAATTAGTTTTTAGTTAATTTTTTACTAATTTAAAAAGATAAAACTCGTTCACGATTTTAACCCCTAAATAGTAATTTTTAACTGATTCAGAATTAAAGAGTATTGTTGGTTGGTCGCCCCTATGTATTTTTCTGAAAATAAATAGAATTAATGGCTATTTTATATTTTTAACGAAATTCAAATTTTATTTATTTATTTCGCATTATTATAATGTATTTAAATTAAAGTTTGATTCAACTGGAGTTTAGGGTTTATTGAAATTAGAAAAAATTACTAAATTGGACATGAAATTATTAAAATCTAATATTTTTTACTTTCTTGCTACCCAAAGTTTTTAGATCGTACTCTGAACCATTTTAAATTCAAATTTTCAAGTTATTGAAGAATGCAAGATTAAAATTAAATTTTTCTCTAATATTCTACTAATTCCTGGAAATTTAAAAAATTCGGAACACTTAAAAAATCTTTTAATATTTTTACAAATTCCTAGTTTTTATTTTAATGTACTAAAAATTGACAAAAATTTCTCGAATCAGTGGATACCCTTTTAAATAGATTTTTTTGAAAAATAAAGTATATCAGGAGAAAACGTTACAAATAGGAGACTTTTTGGGACCAATTGCAAAATATGGGACTTTAAGGGAAAATAGTAACAACCACGGTACACTAGGGTGTCCCAAAAAAAAAAAATTCGATTTTCATAAACCTTACCCCCCAATTTTGTTCTTTGGCGAAAAATATGCGATACGTATTTTTTTATTTTTTTATTTTTTAATATTAACCCGTGCCGCAAAGCCGTTGAAAATTACCATTAAATTCCCATAGGAAAAATGCACTTTTTTGTAAATTTGACATAAAATCGTGAAAAATTGATCTTTTTCTTTCTGTAAACGATATTTTTGTTCATGAATGTCCAAATAATAAAAATCTGTCGTATAATTATTAAATAAATTATTTTAACTATTTTTTATGTGACTTTAAAAAAACCCCATCAACGTAAAAAACCTGGAATTTATTAAAAAAAAAATTAATTATTATTTTAAATGCTTCTTCTTCATTCATTGATGTTATTATCAAAATATATATTATTGTTTATATTTTACCATGTTACATAAGTTGTTTAAACAATTTATTGTTATTTCCCTACAAAATGACAAATAAATCGAGCGTTTTTGCAATTTTCTTAAACTTTCTAACTTTAAACGCCTAATGCAAACATATATTTATATATATTTATGTTATATAAATATTTATTATCAAATTAAGACGCTAACAATTGTTTAAACAAATTATTGTTGTTATTAATTAACTTTTTAAAAAATGCTTATAAAGAGTTGTAGTTTTTTTTTAATTTTGCAAATTGATTTTCTTTAACCAATCACATGTTAATAAATTAAATAAAATTATTATAAAAACAATTATTTAAACAAATTATTGTTGTTATTTTTTAACTTTTTCAAAAATGCTTATAAAGAGTTGTCGTTTTTTCTCCATTTTGCAAATTGATTTTATTAATCCAGCCACATGTCAATAAACATAACAAAATTATTATTTTAACAAATATTTAAACAAGTTATTGTTGTTATTTATTAAATTTTTCAAAAATGTTTATAAAGAGTTGTAGTTTTTTCTCAATTTTGCTAATTGATTTTATTAAACCAACCACATGTTAATAAAATTATTAAAATTATTATTATAACAATTAATTAAACAACTTATTGTTGTTATTTATTAGCTTCTCTAAAAATGCATTAAAAGAGTTGTAGTTATTCTTAATTTTGCAAATTACTTTTCTTAAGTCAACCACAATTTAAAAAAATTAATAAATTTTAAACATAACAAATTCTTAAACAAACTGTTTAACTCTTTATTTAGCATTTATTAAAAATTTTATAAATAACAACAATAATTTGTTTAAATATTTGTTATAATAATAATTTTAATAATTTTATTAACATGTAGTTGGTTTAATAAAATCAATTTGCAAAATTGAGAAAAAACTACAACTCTTTATAAGCATTTTTGAAAAAGTTAAAAAATAACAACAATAATTTGTTTAAACAATTGATAGCGTCTTAATTTGATAATAATTATTTATATAACATAAATATATATAAATTTATGTTTTTATTAGGTGTTTAATGTTAGAAAGTTTAAGAATGAAGAAAAAGCGTTTAAAATAATAATTAATATTTTTTTAATAAATTCCAGGTTTTTTTACGTTAATGGGGGTTTTTTTAAAGTCACATAAAAAATAGTTAAAATAATTTATTTAATAAATATACGACAGATTTTTATTATTTGGACATTCATGAACAAAAATATCGTTTACAGAAAGAAAAAGGTCAATTTTTCACGATTTTATGTCAAATTTACGAAAAAGTGCATTTTTCCTATTGGAATTCAATGGTAATTTTCAACGGCTTTGCGGCACGGGTTAATATTAAAAAATAAAAAAATACGTATCGCATATTTTTCGCCAAAGAACAAAATTTGGGGGTAAGGTTTATGAAAATCGAAATTTTTTTTTGGGCCACCCTAAGATACACAGCCCATCTCCTTTTTTCTTCCTTTTCCTTTTCTCTTACATCAATTCTACCTCCAATAGTAATCATTTCAATAAAACTTTAAATAAATACTAAAAACAATTTTGTGTCATTTTTTCATATCCTTTCTGTCATTGCGAAAAAATTACAGAAAGATGACATACCTGTCATTAATTTCCTGACATTTTTCAAAATGATTAATGTGGATGTTGGTTTAAAATATGAGTAAGTGTTTTTTAGTAATTTTTGGTCATGTATATGTTATTCGTTGTTAATTGACTGTTATTTATTGTTAATTTCTACTATCCAATGTAAATTTACTATTGCTCTTTGTAAAATTGTTTAATAAACACCACAAACAATTTTTTAAAATTCTTATTCTTACTAAACAGCTAAAATCATTTCTTAATTTCATTATATACTCATATATACTAAAGCAAAACATAATGTTGTATTTGATTCGAATACGTTCGTTAAGTAAGTTAATATTTACCCGTTGTTACCACCCCCAATTAATCCAGGATAGTTGCTTCGATATCCACCTCTATATGTGGTACTAATACCATAAGGTGTTCCGCTTGCATATCCTCCATATCCCCCATAGCCGTAATCTCTACTGACGAGGAATGCTGGAATCAGAGAATCTTTCAGGAGAACTATTATGTACGTTCTGCAACTTGATGTTTGCATTAATTAGTTATCTATTAATACAAAATTGAAATAATCAGAAGACTATGTCAAAGAAGTAAAAAATTTCAAAAAAATTACGTCAAAGATGCATATGGGTTTGTCAACTAACAGTTTCGATTTTGAATTATTAAAACACATTTTAATTATATCTAATGATTCATTAACTTAAAAAATGGTATAAACTGGGGAAAAAATACACTAATGATATAATCGGATTTATATTTCCTATGTGATCTGTTTTTTTATAGTCCGAGGTCTATCCATTTTCTCCATGATGATGAATGTATACACGTTATATATCATCATGCATGTCTGTGGTATTTTTAACACTCTTTACGAACATTGTGAGCACCTCATTACTCATTTTGTTTGAAAAATCTTTTTCTTCCAAGAATCATTATTGGTTGCATAATATACACGCGACACGAGTATGAATGGTTTTACACGGGTGACTGACTCTTCTTCATTGCTCTTTTCATTGTCTAAAGCATTACATTTTCTTAACGAGAAAATCAATATTGTCCACGATATCATAAATGTAAAATAAAAACATGTTTTGATAATCTGTGTATAATTTAGCATAATGTGTTTAATACAAGATTTTTAATCTCTTAGGAAATTTTGACGATATAGATAATGAGGATTTTGTGTCAATGGTATATGAATCATCCATGTTTTGCATTTTCTTGCAACATATAAAAGTCAAAACGGGGTTAGAGATTTGTCATTTTTTTTTTTTTTATTAAATCAACAAGGTTTTGTCTTTCGTACATTTTTCTCTATTCACTTTATGTTTCTTTACAAATATTTATTTCGTCTTTCCTTAAAAGTACCAAATTAATGTATTTCTTAAAAATACAAAATTTTGTAGCGTTTGGTATTTTTAGAGAAACATAAACTCACTTGTAATATATTGTTACAAACATCTAATAATTCGGTAGGGATTTTGTTACTCTAAGGATTTTATGGCACTGAAGTTTTTAATGTTCAAAATTCATGTACAATATGAACTATTAAAACAATTATTTTAGGTATTATATTCCTTATAGGTACTAACATGTTTAGTTAGTTGTTTATTTTATTTTATGGAAAGCTTTACTGCGATATATTTCAACTTAGTAGTTTAAAATTTCAAGGAAAATAACAAAGCAACGATAATAGTAATTTGAAATTAAGTGTAAAATATATGCAACTGGTGAGTGACATCAGTATAGAGAAAAATGACATAAGTATGCCTAGTTGACATAAAAAATGTTTAACCAGGTACACACGTAATACTTTTGTAAAACAATCAATAATATTTCATTTACAAAATGATTTAATGTTTGTCTGGATAAATTTACAAGTACATATTTATATATATGAATATTTACATAAATATAAGATATACATTTTGAATACCTTTCTTTTTCTTCTTTAATGTAGTCGGAGTGTGGACAATTAAAATCAGAAAAAAAACAATTAATAATTTAGATGATGATTAAATTAAACTTTAAAACATTTCGTTGATAACACTCCACGAAAAACAACTATTACAAATACAAAGTATACTAAAAGTAACGTCAAATAGAGTTTATATTGGCATAACCTATGACATAACCTCAAACTAAGAAGTCGTTTTTGACGAAAAAAGGAAAATTCTTAAAAATCTATTTCTTTCCACAATTTTTACTATTTTTTATCGACAATTTTTTTAGAGTCTTTATTACAATTTTGAACAAATTACGCATTTACTTAAAAAACTTTTGATAAAAAAAAAAATTGAAAATTCTAAAACTCGCACAAATTTTTGTTTTTTTAATTTTATCACTGTAAGGTAATTTTAAATCTAAAATGTTGTTAGAAAAAAATTTTACACCTCTGAACAACGCGATTTATGAAATGTTTAAATTTCACCAGTGCCTCCCCTTAATTAATTCATAAAAATCAAATATTTAATAATAATAATTAGAACCTACAAATTTTCAAATTTTAGCAGTTGGACAAAATAACGTTAACCTATATTTGAACAATATAACAATTTCCGTGGCAAATTTTGTATCAATATGATACTTACTCGACATAACCTCAAACTAAAAAGTGGTTTTCTAACACTTTTAGACGGTAATAACTTTTTTGGACGTTTTCAGTACTTTAAAAAATTTCAAAATGGCGGATCCAATATGGCGAGGGAAGAAATTTTTTTTACAATATATGAATACTCAGTATACGTTTCTTTAAAAAAAAATTTGTTTATGATACTAAGTACATCAATGTTTTTGGGGTCACTGAACACGAACATGAAAGATTTTAAAAATCCAAAATGGCGGGTTCAATATGGCGTACGATATTTTAAAAATCGATTATATTTGTTTGAAACTTGTTACTTGGAGGTTTTTAGGCTCGCTGTACATGAATATGAAGTAAGATTTTAAAATGGCGGATCCAATATGGAGGACAATATTTTTAAAATCGATCATATTTATTTAAAACTTGTTTTTCATGCGTATTTCAGGTCGTTTATTGTGATTTTGAAGTTAGATTTGAAAAATTTGAAGTTTCAGATCCAATATTAATATTTTACAAATTGATTAGGTTTTTGTGAAACTTGTTACTCGGAGATATTTGAGGTCTTTGGTTATGATTTTAAAGTGAACAGCGACCCCAAAAATTCCCTAGTAAAAACAAATCTGATCGATTTTTAAAATATATCCTGCCATATTGGATCCGCCATTTTGAATTTTTGAAATCTGACTTTATATTTGTGATTAGCGACCCCAAAATCCCCTGAGTAACAAGTTTCAAACAAATGTGATCGATTTTCAAAATATCGTCCACCATATTGGATCCGCCATTTTACATTTTTGAAATCTGACTTCAGATTCGTGTTTAGCGACACCAAAAAGATTTTGATACTTAGTATAATAAAAAAAATAAATTTTAAAGAAACGTATACTGGGTATTCATGTATTGAAAAAAAACATTTTACGTCGACATTTTGAATCCGCCATCTTGAAATTTGTAAAGGACTTTTCGACGTGAAAACTAGTGTATTTCAGAAAGTCATAATTTGGTGACTATTAGGCCGAATTTAATTTTCTAAACAGGAATTTAAAGCTAATATAGTCTACTTCAACTTTTGTGTACACGATTTTTCCATCCGATTACGTAAAAAAAGTTCTGCATCAGTATTTAAAAACAAGGTTTTCTCGGTTAAAAATCATGAAAAATTAGTCAACTTTAGAAGGGCACAACTCGGGAACTATTTGGCCAATTAAGTTCTTCTTTTTTTTAAAAGACTTGGAATTTTATATACTTTTCTTTTTATAGACCATATTTTTTTACATAAAATGCATAAAAACCCGTCAATTCAAGAAAACGTGATTTTTTGCACCTTTTTCGAAAATTTAACCGGGTACCTCAACTCCTGCCGAAACCTTAGGGTTTTTAATTAAATGCCAAAATATGGTTTAAACAAAAAATATCGACCTTTAGAGTTATTACCTAAAAGTACCTGGTCAACTTCAACACCAATTCTTCAAAAATAAATCCAATTTTCAACAATGAGTTGCAGCTTCATTTTAATTAAACATTTTATTTCAGTGAAAGTGCCGACTAATAAATTAATAATGAAAATTTCTCAATTTGAAGAAAAAGCGTAAGGGCCCGATTATAACAACATTGACACCCGTTTCAAAGAACTTGGTCAGTGTACGCACATCGCAACGTTCAAGGTCGTTACGTAAACTATGCGAGTTTATATCAGCGATATGAAAAGTTATACAACTTTTTCACACTGAGTGTGGACTGAAGTGTGTCACTTATATTCTCACGCTCTAGGAAGTCAAACTGTTTTTACTATACAAATACAAGGATGACATTCATAGTCATCTAGTATGCTAATTTGAGGCAAATCCTTGGAAGACGTTGTGAACTGCAACAGTTTACGCCAGCGGCTGTTTATATCGCACTATTTACAATTTTCTGGAGAATTTATTTCTATAGTGACAACTCATGTGCATTTCTAGATTATATCAATTCCGTTATATGCGGATATTGTATTACAATTAATAAGACGTATTGTATTACGATTAGCAGGACGTATTATAGACCATTTGAGGTAGGTAGGTGTGTAACCATTTATCATAAATGTGCATAAGTAGAAAACTGTCAAGAATCGCAAAATATGTATACGTGACGTGTATATTGATATTATGAATTGACGATTGATCATGATGAAGAATCATTAGCAAGAATCGTCGACCCCTAAATGAATAGAATGAAGCTCATTTTCCGGAAATAGATGCAATCGATATCGAGAAGTAGAGCCACCCTTGTCGAAAACGTAATTGAATCCTACTGAGACCAACTGACCCATTTCGGAGTCATTATTGAATTGATAAGATACTGAAAGGATATATGTGAAGATCCTAGAAGGTATATTTTTAGGGATATATATTCGTCCATATATATGCATATATGTACATCATTATGCATATTTTAATAGTATCTTTTAGCATCTCTTAGTTTCCTTCTAAATCTTTTAGTATCTTTATACAACTTTTAGTATCATGTATCTTTTAGCATTGTAATGCATTTTTTAGAACATCTTTATCGATCTTTTAGTATATCTTTATACGTCTTTTAATATATTTATGCAACTTTTAGTATCTTTATGCGTGTTTAGAATCTGTAAATCTTTAAGTTACCTTATTATAATAGGTGCTCAGTTTATCGTCGAAGAATATCCGGAAAATCCACTAAAGAGATTATATCAAAACACTAAAATGGGTTTAGTACTTACTTCTGTCACTGGCAGCGGTTTCTAAGTCTCCGGAATTGCTAGATCGTTTAATTTCACCAGGTGATGCTGTCTTAGACGTTTCGAGAACCGTTTCTGTCTGTATTGCACTTCTGCATACTGCTATTAGTACGGCAAATATACCAATCTGTAATAAATTCAATATTTACCATAACAACATTTGTAATAAACAATAACACTTAGTTAAGAATTTTGTGTTAAATGTAACATATTTCAAATGTCCTAAACGGTATACTTAAGGTAGAATAAGACACCGAAACTGGCAAAAAGTTAAATTAGAGAAAACTCCTATTTTTAAATTTACGTAGTACAGGAAAGTTTATATAGTGAGAAACAAATCGTGGTAACTAATTATGACCAAAAACTATCAATTATATTTAAATAATAATTTTTTATTGTTTTTTTTTTTATATTACTAGAAAACAAACACGTGCAATTCATTGCCAATTACTATATTATATAATTTTTTAAAGCCTAATTTTATCCTATTAAAATATCCAAAAGATATAAAATAAAAGCCATAATTTGGAACTGCACTGAATGAGGCAAATTATTTTCCTAAAATTAAAAAATAGGATTTTTTTATACTTTTGGTACCGCTTTACATGATTCCGTAATAGCAGATTTTATTTTTAAACACCTGAAAATCCAATATGGAGACTTTTTGATAAGATAGTATCAAAAAATAACAAATTATTTTTTAAAATCATCATATTTAATCAAAGCCATTATTTATGCATGAAATAAAGTGGCATAAAGTAGCATAAACTATATAAAGATTAAAAATATACAGTTTGGTGGAATTTGAAAAAGAATTAGAAAATTTTGGTACATATTGGATTAAACTTTATCTTTTTAACAAAATAAATGCAACATATTATTTTAAGGTTTTTTGTAATCCTAAATAAAAAACCTGTTAACAAGTTTTCAGAATTTAAAATGGCAGATTCAATATGGCGGACAAAATACTAAATTAAAGGTTGTTAAAAATAAAATCTGAGCACCGAATCTTGTAGAGCAATTCGAAAAATATAAAGAAATCCAATTTTCGAAATTTAGAAAATAGAAATGAATGCATTCAACTTAGAATGAAATAAAATTTTCATCATTATAAATTTCCGCTTATAAAAATTATTATTGATTAAAATTTGTAAAAATTAAAATTCGGCTAGATGGAAATTTATAATTTGAATTAGTTTCAATTTAAAAAAATAATTAAGATTAGATTACAATTTTCAAAATTATAGTTTGAATTAATTTGAATTTGGATTAAGTAAAATTTTGATCAATAAAAATTGTGAAATAATAACATGTTAATGTTGGGATTAATAGGGCTTGGAGAAATTAAAAAACTGAAGTTTGAATTAATTGAAAGTTAGATTAACCAAATTTTTAATTTATAGAAATTAACAACAGTGTAAATCCAAATTGAGTTAATTCTAAAATAATATCCATTTTAATCATTCAAATTATTAAATTTCAAAATTTCGATAGTTAGAATTTCATTTGAGTAAAATTATAATAAACGCAAATTTCGATCGTGTAAGAGTTGGATGAAAGAAATTTAGGTTTGACTACAATTTTGGAAAATTTTGTTTAGAAATAATTTGATAGATTTTTGTGGCCTTTGGTCGAATTATTTCTTTAAATAATAATGTTTCTTAATAGATATTAACGTTTTTTTATTAATACGAAACAAAACTTTTAGAAGTGATTGTACGAAGTTTGTAACCTGAAAAAAAACTACTGGAAAATAATTTCTAATCTATCAGTAAATATGATATGAATTTTGAAAAATATTTTATTAATAAAATTATAGCATATAATGCTGTATAATTTTTTTTTATTTTTGCAACTATTTATTTATAAAAGGTTTTAATCAGCTTAAAAACGTGGCAATGTTTTCTTGGTTGAAGAAAGTGAGGTTAGGAAGCACGTGGTTATTGAATATGTTTCGATAGAAGATGAAGAGCATAAAGAAGAAACACAAATAATAGTTTTCGTTAAAAAATTTCTTACTATTTGCCTATTGTAAATTTTCTTGTTAAAAAAATATTATCTTTCATTTCTACCACTGTTTATACGAAATATATATTTTTAAATTTAGCGCGCGCTTTAATTCAATGGTTTGAAAAAATAGCAATCTTCTTTACCGACAATCTGTATTTTTTCTACAACGTCGCCATATTTCCACAAAAAAGTGTCCAAAAGTGTCAGAACACTTGTGCTTTTTTAACCTATTTTAATTATTTTCTTCGAAACTAATCAGTAAGTATACAAAACTTTAATTATTTATTAAAGCCGACATCTTCAAGTTTAATTTATATTCAAGGCAAAACATTTTGACATGCATAAATAGCATTTTTTTACTTGTGAAGATCCGAGACCTATAATCTTTATAAGAGACAATGTAATTTCATAATTTGTATAACTTTTAAACTAATCAGACGAAAAATTTGAAATTTTGTGAACTGTTTCGTAACATCAAAAGAAACTAATCCTCAAATTTTTAAGAATTTCTGACATTTTGATATACGTATTCGATTTATCCTTAAAATTTTGTGTTAGTTCAACACAAAAAAACAAGTTAAATTTATATATACAAATTTTGTGTTGTACTTTTACACAGATTTGCGAAGAACATTATATATTTGTTTAATTTTAAATCTATGTCTCTAAAATTAACAGTATTTTCGACATTAACGATTTTCATCGGTAATTTTAAATTCAATATTATTTAATGACGAAATAGTTCACAAGCTATAAACAAATTTTTATTGAGTAAAAAATTATTAAATTAATCAATGAAACATTTTTAAAAAGACAAACCAGTATCTATTTGCACAAAAACTTCATATAAATTTTTGTCTAAACTGATTCTTTATTGTATTCAAATATCCCTGACGAAAGTATCGGATTGAATAAGTTTTAATAAGTATTCTTCCGTAGCATTCCGAAATTTGTTTCCGAGCCAATTAGTTTTTATCAGAATCTAAAAATGGATGTAACTAGACGAAAAATTCTTTACGAATCATTCCGAATTAATCCGTTTTGTTCCGAAGCTAAAATTTAATCCGATTGAATCCCGTTATTTCATTCCGAATCAATCTGTTCCAATTTTGGTCGGGTTTATTCGAATATTAAACGAATTAATTTGAAATGATTCGGAGTGAAATAACGGGATTCAAACGGATTAAAATTTAGCTTCGGAATGAAATGGATTAATTCGGAATGATTTGGAAAGAATTTTTCGTCAAGTTACATCCATTTTTAGATACGGATAAAAATTGATTGGTTTGGAAACAAATTTCTGAATGTCCGGAAAGAATATTGATTGAAACTTTATTTAAACTGATTGCAATTTAATCCAATACTTTTGTCAGGGATAATAATAACATTTAAAAATAAATACTCTTCTTTAACTTAATCCATGTCCTTTAGTTAAACTAGACTAGAATACTATAGAATATTGCGTAAACTTTATTACTATAATAAAATTAAAACGTCAAGATTGAAAAGTATGAACCAAGTGAGATATACAAGTTGAGATTAAATCGCGATTTTGCTAAAATTTACTCGTATAAAATAAATAATCTGTTTAGTACACTTTGTGACATTTAATTTAATTAGACAACAAAAATAGAGAAATTCATTTACAAAGTGAAATTAAAACGTTAAGTTTTAAAAATATGAAGATATGAATTAAGTATACAATTTGAGGTTATGATTTGCAAACTTATTCGCATTAATAAAAGATTTATATTATTTGCAGAAATTATATAAGGCATGTGAATATAAAATAGTAATTACCAACTAATATATATATTTATCTAAGAAACACTAAATAAAAAACTTAAAATCACGCTTTTTATGACGATAAATAAAAACAAAGTGAAAGACGCCGACCACAATTTAAAAATGATTTATTTGTTTATATATTTGTGTTTATATTTATATTTGACATAATATTACAAATGTAACTGAAAAAAAAATAATCCAAAAAATAAAATCTGCTATAAAATGAACTAGATTAGGTAATTGTGCATCATCAATGTCAACGAAGGATGTGTATCAGCACACAAATGATTTAAAATTAAGATAGTCTACATAGTTGTGCAACTGCCGGCACGCAACGGAAATCACACTTTGATATTTCTCCAAACCGCACGCAAAGACAGGCGACGAAGGCCTGTCTCTTATTTAACCAATGGGTGTGTCCCACTTCATTGTTCACGATAACGTAAAATAATATGTTGATCTTTTTTTTTCTGCGCACATTATAACCATAAACGAAAATCCTATTTTTAAAGAAATTCTAGTTTATGAGTCATTCTGCTTTTTAACGACTCTAAATTTTATGCGGATTTTCCGCATTTTTTTTTCACAAAAGCAGATGAGTTAAAAATGCCATCATTTATTACGGCAGAGATTAAAGCAATGTACTTTCACACTTTATTGGTTTTTCATTATTATTGATTTCTGTGGCCGCAGACTTTGAAGAATATTTATTATTTTTGATTCGTATTTATTTAGCATTTTTTTACGCTTGGATTTTTTTAGTCTGTACCTTTAGAGTAGTAGTATTTTTTAATAATAGCAGCCGCGCATGGAAGAGCGATCTATAACCAGTAAAATGTAAATTTTAAGAAGAATGAAAAAAGTAGAATTAATTTTTTTTACATAGTTTTAAAAATAAACGTGTAGTTTATGAATTTTTAAAATGAGGTACAAAATATGTAAATCATCGATTTTACTAATTTTTTAATGGCTTAATAATAAAAAAAAAAAACGAAAATTTTTTTAACGAGGGATCTAACCGATATTTTACTTAGATTCATTTTTTTGAACGAACAATAATATGAGGTAAAAAATATATGTATAAATCATTGATTTCATTAATTTTTTTTTCGCTTCATAATAAAAAATAGCGGAATTATTTCTAGTAGAAGAATCTAACCAATATTTTAATAGATCTTTCTTTTTCGAACAAACAGTAGTTTATGAATTTTTAAAAATTTTTAAAATTTTTAAAAATGAGGTAAAAAATATATAAATCGTCGAGTTCTCTATAATATTAACTGCATCATGATAAAAAGCGCGGAAATATTTTTTGTAGTTGGATCTAACGTACATTTTACTTAGATCCCTCCTTTTTGAACAAATAGTAGTTTATGGATTTTTAAAATGAGGTAAAAAATACATAAATCATCGATTTCACTATATTTTTAATTGCTTCATAATAAAACAAACGAAAATATTACTTATAGAGAGATCTAACCAATATTTTACTTAGATCCCTCTTTTTTGAAAGAACAATAGTTTATGAAGTTTTAAAATGAGCTAAAAATATATAAATTATCGATTTCACTAATATTTAATTGCTTCATAATAAAAAAAAAACGAAATTATATCTTAAAAAGGGATCTAATCGACATTTTACTTAGATCCTTTTTTTTAACAAACAGTAGTTTATGAATTTTCAAAGTGAGGTAAAAAATACATAAATCATCGATCTCACTAATATTTAATTGCTTCATAATAAAAAAAAAACGAAATTATATCTTAAAGAGGGATCTAATCGACATTTTACTTAGATCCTTTTTTTTTAACAAACTGTAGTTTATGAATTTTAAAAATGATATAAAAAATATATAAATCACCGATTTCGCTAATATTTCTTTGCTTCATATTAAAAAACGAAATTATATCTTATAGAGGGATCCATACGGCATTTTACTTAGATCCGTCTTTTTTTAACAAACAATAGTACATGAATTTTTAAAAGTCGGAAAAAAAATATAATTTATTGATTTTACTAATATTTTATTTGTTTCATAATAAAAGAAGGCGAAAAAATTTTTTTTTTGAGATCTAACCGACATTTTACTTAGATCCCTATTTTTTAAACAAACAGTAGTTTATAAATTTTTAAACTGAGGTAAAAATATATAAATTATTGATTTCACTAATTTTTTAATTGCTTCGTAATAAAGGAAACGGAAAATATTCAATATTGAGAGATCTAACCAAAATTTTACTTGGATTCCTTTTTTTTTTTTTTTTAAATAAAAAGTAATTTATAAATTTTTGAAATGAAGTAAAAAATATGTAAATTATCGATTTTATTAATATTTTAATTGCTGATTAATAAAAAAAATAGCGAAAATATTTCTTATAATAATAATAATAGATTAATAGATCCCTCTTCCACTCACGGCTTCAATTTTCGATTTATAGTTAGTTCCTCATTTATTTATTAATTATGAGCTCGTTTATTATTTGTTTCATTTTCACTTTTTTTCTCTGCTTTATAAATAAAAAAGATTAGTTCAATACTGAGTAAAAAATGAAGGAAAAACCATTTTTAATTAATAACCAGTTATTCAAAGAAAAAAAATAGATGTAAAAAATAATGTAAGCTAATTTTCGCAGTTTTTATTCAAAACATTTCTTTTCAGATGAAAACCTACATTTTTAATTGCGAACACTGAGAGATGATTTTTAAATTTAAAACTCGGAATAGAGGAGATTTCCCATTAAAAGCTTTTTTCAAACGTTGTGTAAATCTACGATTTCCACAACTTTTAAGCTCTTTCTCACTATTTAATTATTATATGAACCATAACATTTTTAAAGGTCAAATAATCACTTTAACATTTTTATTTATTTTATCTTTTATATTAAAATGCTTGGTATATTCTAAAAGTATACTAAATTTTGATGATTATTTTTAATTTAAATCAAAAATCTAGAAACATTTAACATTAATTTTTCACAAACTGATTTTTTCCAAAAATAGTTTAATTTTAATAAATGTTTACGTATTTTTTTGAGAAAAAGTTTCTTCACAAAAACGTTTTGGTAAAAGGGAAAAAAATTTTATTTTCAACATCTTGATCAGTTCCAAATTGCTCTTTAAAAAAAAATTACAATTTTCTGTTTATTTGAAACGATTGTCAAATTTTAGGTTATTTTATCTAAATTATTCCCAATAAACAAAAAATTGTAATTTTTATTTAAATGCAACTTTTAATTGATTAAAATGTTAAAATTGTTAAAAATAAATTTGTTTACCTTTCAACCAAAATGTTTTTTAAACTTAAGTAGTTTTTTTATTAAAAATATTTGACAATTTGGAATTGAACTTTTTCCGAATATTTAAGTCTGATTTCTCCGTTAACAAATAGCCATATTTTAAAAATTTTTGATTTAAAATCCGTGTAATAAAGTTGTTAAGAATCTTTTTCACAATAAAATAAGGTCTGATTTATTAAAATTAAACCACTTTTTAAAAAAAAACAACTCTAAATCTGAATTAGTTAAAAATAACTAATTATTAGCAAAAATAGTTGCTGAGTTTTTATTTCAGCAATTAGTGAAAAATAACTAATTATTATTAAAATATGACTAATTATTAGAAAAAAGTTAACTAAATTAACTAAACTAACTTTACTAAATAATTAGTAGAAATGTAACTATTTCAGTTATTAGTGACCGAGTTTTTGCTTTCAAATTAGTTATTTTTAACTAATTTTAATTTTTTAATTAATTTAGAGAGCATAGTTTATAAAAAATTAATGTGAAATCTTTCTAAATTTTAGATTTAAAATTAATGATCAAAATTAAACATAATACTTTCAGAAGATACTAGAAAATAAAAAATAAAAGATTAAATTTTGAATGGGACTGTACCTAGAATAACACCTTAACCCGACTCTTTTGGTGATAACACGAACAATCTTATTATAACTCAGATTATGTTTTATAGGGGACAGCTTCCATTTTCCTGAGAATTCGAGCTTTTTTAAGATAAAACGTAAGATGAATATATAATGTGTTCAAGACCGAGTTAAAAAAGATTTCTGGTTATCATTCTGATATACAAGTGTTTAGGGATTTAAGTCAAATTTGCAGAAATATTAAACTCATTTTATATGATTTGTACATTTTAAATTTTCGAAAAGGCTTTATTTTTGTTTACGTAAAGTACAAAAATAATATCAGGCAAATTGTTAACATTAAAATGTTAATTACAAACTATTAATTGAATTACTCTCGTTACCAAACATGATTTTCTTAAAATTTACATAATGTTTATAATGAAAATATGCAAGAAAGACATCTAACTGAATTAAAATTATAAACTTCTATGAGTGCACTAATATTAATTAAGCACATAATTATCAATACTTATTCTTAAAGAGTACTGAATTAATTAATTTCTTTCCTCCAAAGGAGAATATTTAATTTATAAATACACAGTTCTTTGAAGATGCTAATAAGAAAGAAGCCGGCTATAGAAATATCACTTTTTCAAGTGCTTTGAATCAAACGAGAATTTCATTAATCGACAAAATTTTTTCTTTGAACTATTTTTGAAAACTTGTCCCAATTTACTCATGTTTTCAGCTTTTAATAAAGCTCTTTTTACCCGATAAAAAACAGTTAATTTGCATTAAATGAAAAAAATTTAGGATTTCCCATTTGATTGATAAAAAATAGGTTCCGAATATTTTTCCGTTTAATCCTTTCAACGCATTTTTGATATTTAATTTATTTCTATTAAAACTCATAATAGTTTCAAATTCTGTACCATTGATCTTTTTTACCAATTTGTCATTGATCCATGGAATCAATTTTTAAAAAAATGTTTAAACCAAGCTTTTTATAAAGCAAAAAGTCAGGTTTTGTTTGCACTTTGGTACTTACAAGAAAATGTATTCTCATTTTTGAAAATCAAGTAAAATTCTTTATAAATGAAGGATTAATTGATTTTTTTTTTTTTTTGTATAAAAAAGCACTCGAAGCACGTGTTCACTTGAGTTAAGTGATATTACAGACAACTTATAGGTGGTATCCTCATATATATGTTTGGAATCCCCTCCATTAATATTTGAGCTTATAGTCTCTTTTGTAGCTGGTGCCAAGGTCGTCTAAGAGTTCTGTCAACGTTCTTTTAATCATTGAAACAGATTCTTAACAAATAGATACTTTGTTTCCATAGCTGGCACTTTCTTTTTAAATAATGATTATAAAACATTATTTTTTATCTAAAGGTCCAAATATTGGATAATATCCTTCGTTTACAGACAAATACTCTGATGGAAAATAACTCTTATTTGCAAATAACAAATTTTCTGACACTAAACAAATTCAAATGATTACTAGGTTTCATATTTGTAATTACTACTAAAAATAATGAAAAGCACGTGTCCTAAGATGATGCACAAAAGGAAGTCATAAAAATGCAACTTCCACTGCTATTAGTATAACTGACAAATTAAAATTCTCCTTATATCGTGATTTTTTTTTTCAAGGATTTCACACATCAATTAATAAAATGACTCTTGCCATTTTTGATTTTTAAACAGAATAGAAACTTAATTTACATTTTGCGCAAAAATTATTAAACAGATTTTACTGTGTTTTGTTTTAAATTCAAAATAGAAGAGATGATTTTTAAAAATACGGGATAATTACAAGGAGACTTGCCAAAAAAATGTAGAATTGGTCATAATATAAAGTCAAGGCTGTTGTTAATTCTGTGCGTGATGTGCACATTTTTTGGTAAATTACAAACAAATTATGTGCGAGTTATAAAGTAAATATGTTTTGATTCAAATTTTTCTTGTATTTATAATTGTACACATTTTTTTGTATTTTGATTTATTTTAACTTATAATTTTTATTTCTTAGTATCTTCTGAAAGCATTATGATCAAGTTTTGAGGTTAGGTTTAAATTTAAATACAAAATTAAGAAATATTTAATTTTAATTGTTCATAAACTCTTTCTCGGTAGATTTCCCAAAATTGGTTTAATTAAAAAAAGAGTTCTTTAAAAAAATTTTTAACAACTTCATCACAAGAACTTCAAATTAAATAGACCGTTTTCAAAATATGGATATTTATTTAAGAGAATGGTGATTTATAACGAAGACGACTTCAAAGTTAACATTAACTTTTGCCTGGGACTGTATCGCGACCAATTCCCTTAAAATAATATTCCACTGAAATTTTTGTACAATTTTGATTTAATTTAACTAAATTTCAGTATTTTATTTAAATAAATATTAAAAATAAAGTAATTGATCGTCAAAATAATCATTTTCATTACGAGAGAAAAAACTGTTTTCACTTTTCGAACTAATATAGCAATGTATTGTTACAAAGTAGTCATCTAAATGTGTAAGAAAGATATTTTATCTCTTCTAAGCCATAAAAAATATGCCATAAAATGTTATTCTTGTATAATTTTAAATATGCAGATGTCGCTTTAAAATTTAAATATCATATTAAAGCGAAATAAACCCAGTGTTTGTTTTTAATTATATACGAAGAAACACTAACTTTATAATAACTAAAAATGAACAATTCATCAAATTTAGAGAACTAAGTAATAGTCTGGTATTAATATACACGGTAAAAAATGTTCAAAATATATCACATATAAAAGTAAGAAAATTTTCGAAAATGGATGCAAAATTTATTTCCAAAAAATTTCGAAATTTTACGAAATTTTTTGAAAAATATATAGAATTTTACATTTTTCAAAGAAAAAAGTAATTTTTCTAAACGATGTTAGAAGTTGTTCGAAATTGTTAACAATGAAATTCGAAAAAAAATTCGAAATTTTTCGAAAAATATATAGGACTTGAAATTTTTGTATCAGGTAAGAAATTTTTATAAAAAGTCTTAGAAAAATATATAGAATTTTAAAGTTCTCAAAGAAAAAAAAATTTTTTTAAACAATGTTAGAAAATAATCAAAACAGTTTCCGAATTTTTCGAAAATTATAGAAGAATTGAAGTTTCTCAAACAGATAAGAAATTTTTCTAAACGATGTTAGAAATTGTGCGAAGTAGTTTACTATAAAATTCGAAAAAGATTTCAAAATTTTTCAAATAATATATCAGATTTGAAATTTTATAAACGGGCAGAAAGTTTTTCTAAACAATGTTGTGAAATTATCGGAATAATGGTTTCATGAAATTTTTAATTGTTTAAACAATTTTTTATTGTTAATTGTAATTGTTTTTAACTTAAATCGACAGAATTCTATTTTTTTTACATTTTGACACATTTAACGCATAAAATAACTAAATGTAAAAAAAAGGGACAATGTTCCATGTTTAAAAATTGTTTAAACAATTGTTTGTTGTTAATTGTAGTTTATTTCAATATAACCCTAAAGAATTCTAGTTTTCTTACATTTTATCAAATTTTATGCCTGAAATAATTAAATATAAAATGTAGGAACAATTTTTAATGTTTAACAATTGTTTAAAAAATTGTTTGTTGTTAATTGTATTTTTTCAATAAAACCTAAAATGAATTCTAGTTTCCTTATATTTTACGAAATTTTATGCTTAAAAAAATCATATATAAAAAACAAGGACAAAGTTTAATGTTTATCAACTGTTTATATAAATTATTATTTTCAAAAACTTTAAATAGAATAAAATTAACATTTCAATTTTTTTTTACATAACTAAGCCTTTGATAGAAGTAAAATTTAAATTACAATTGAAATAATTTATTGAGATAATGTATGTATGCGAACAAATATTTTTATATTTTTTTTTCATTTTTTAATATTTTTTATCTTTTAATTTTTCTTTTCAATTTTCTTTTTGTCTTTTAAATAAAATTGTTTAATAAATTTAAAAAATGATTTTTTATTAATTTGTAATTGTTGTTTTAGTAAACATGATTTACCAACTTTTTAATTAGCACTAAAATTAATTTTCAGATTTCTCAAATTTATATGTGCAGTTTTAAATTCGCTTTTTGTCTAATGTTTAAAATGAAATTAAGGAAAGGTAAGAATAGATTTAAAATGCCATTTTTATTCTATTTTAAGTTGATAAAAATAATAGTTTATTTAAACAATTGTTAAACATTAAACATTGTTCCTTTTTTTATATTTAATTTAATTTTATATTTTAGGCATAGAATTTGATAAATTGCAAGAAAACTAGAATTTTTAGGGTTATATTGAAAAAAATTACAATTAACAACAAACAATTGTTTAAACAATTTGTTAACATTAAACATTGTTCATTCTTTTTATATTTAATTATTTCAGGCATAAAATTTGGTAAAATGTAGAAAAACTAGAATTCTTTAGGGTTGTATTGAAAAAAATTACAATCAACAACAAATAATTGTTCTCTCCATTAACATAACGTCAAACTAGAAAGTCGTTTTTCACTCTAAATAAAAATATTATTCTAATTAATTATAACAAATTTTGAAAGATCCAGTTGTGAATTTTTTAGATGAAATTAGCTTGAACTAAAATTTGTTGTCAAATAAAAATTATTATTTATAATTCAATCGAATGGCAATTCCTCGTATTTTTCCTTTTAATGCAAATTAACTGTATTATATCAAATGAAAGGAGCTTTATTATTAAACACGTAGAATATGAGTAAATTGTGATAAGTTTTCAAAAATAGTTCAAAGAAAAAATTTTGTCGATTAATGAAATTCTTGTTTGATTCAAAGTACTTGAAAAAGTGATATTTCTATAGCCGGCTTTTTCCTTATTATAACATCTTCAAAGAACTGTGTATTTATAAATTAAATATTCTCTTTTGGAGGAAAGTCCTACGCAAAATAGTCTTGGTAATGATGTTAATGAATATAAAATAAAAATATATAATAATTAAGTTAAAAATGTAGATAGTCTATTTGTTAATAAAAATGAATAAATTGAAAGTATCAACTTGATTAAATTTAATATAAGAATGAAAATTTTTCACAATAGATATAGAATGAATAAAATTTCTTTATCGGCTTAAAAAAACAAATTTTATCCCATTATGTAATTACATCTTAAAGGTATTTACATCTTATAGAAAATCCCATCAGTGAGTCAAGAGGTACTTTCTTCCGTAAAGAGCACGCGACTCAAGAGCATTATTGTCCTTGATTACAGTCCATGTTAATCTACAAGGACATTTAATTTCGTTCTAGTAATATTTCATGTTTTAATCAAAGAATTTTAAAATAAAATATTTTTTACAAAAAACAAGAAATTGTAAAGAAATTTAGTAAAAAAATGTTTAATTTGGAATTATTTTAATTTCGTCAAACAATTTAGAGTATATACAAAGTTTCGCATTTATTTCACTTTTTCCGTAATGATCAGCTCAAGACTGTGACAGAATGTTCAATTAAATGAATAATACGTTTTTTTTTAAATATGTGTATCAAAGGTGACAGAACGCGATTAAATTATCATTGTAATGATTCTTCTAATGATACAGGAGAATTAAGAATCTGATCTCACAATGAATGATTCACAAATTCAGGAAAATGACAAGGCCGAAAAAATATTTTCTGTAAATAGTTCAAAGCAATAAGTAATTGTAATAAGTAGTGATATCCGCATTAGATCAGAATATAATAAGAGTTTCTTACGTCATATATGCATTTCTGATTGTTCATACAGCGAAAAACACTTTACGCGCATTAAATTCATTACTTGACCTCATTGTCTGACAAATCAGAAGGTTATGATACTAATTAAATTAGTAATTAATAAATTGATCGATATTATAATTAACTACCAAAACTTTTTCAGGGTAATACATTTTTTCCTGCATTTTTTGAGTTCTGTACTTATCAAAAAGTTAATAATTACATCTTTGCAAAAAAAAATTTTTTTTGTCCAAACAGTACATTAGTATATTTCTACGTATTTTTCTTTCTCTAAATACGAATCTGAAGTCAGAAAATTGCTAGATTTGTTCTACTTTTTTAAAAAATTTATAAAAAAAAATTTGAAAACACAAATCATAACCAAAAAAAAATTTTTTTTTTCGCAGCACTATACCAGTGTTTTCCTATGATTTTTCTTTGATGACTCCAAATCCAAAGTCAAAATGATCAGATTAGCTAAAACTTTTAAAATAATCTCAAAAAACGATTATATCTCAAAAAGTTAAACTAATCTGGCGATTCTAACTTCATCTTCGGATTCAGCGGAGAAAAACAAGTAGGAATACACTAGCATATTGTCCCAGACAAATTTTTTTTTTTTTTTGTGTTTTTGATCAATTTTTTGAAGATTGTCTCAAAAATTTTGGCCAATAAGGTTATTCTGATTTTGAATCTGGATTCTGCGAAAAAAATAGATAGGAATGCACTAGCGTAGAGTCCCCGAAAAAAAATTGTTTTTTGTTTTTATGATAATCTCAACAAATTGCACAAAAACCCGAAAAAACCCCAAAAAAAATTTTTTTTGACGGAAACAATATGCAACGGTATTCCTACGTATTTTTCTCCGCTGAATACGAATCCAAAGTCAAAATGATCAGATAAGCTAAAATTTTTGAGATAATCACAAAAAAGCGATTTTTTTTTGTGTTTTTGATAAGATTTTTTATATTATCTCAAAAATTTGAACCAATCTGGCAATTCTAACTTCGGATTCGGATTCAGCGGAGAAAAGTACGTAGAAATACACTAGCATATTGTCCCATACAAAAAAAAATTTTTTATATTTTTTTAGTGTTTTTGATCAATTTTTGGAAATTTTTTTAAGAATTTTGGCCAATCGGGTTATTTTGGTTCGGAATTCGGATTCAGCGGAGAAAAATACGTAGGCATGCACTAGCGTAAAGTCTCGGAAAAAATTTTTTTTTTTGGTTTTTAAGATAATCTCAAAAAATTGCTCAAAAACCCGAAAAAACCAAAAAAAAATTTTTTTTGTCGGAGACAATATACAAGGGTATTTTTACGTATTTTTCTCTGCTGTATACGAATCCAGAGTCAAAATGATCAGATTAACTAAATTTTTTGAGATAATCTCAAAAAATCGATTTTTTCGTGTTTTTGATCAGATTTTTGATATTATCTCAAAAAGTTGAACAAATCTGATAATTCTAACTTCGAATTCGGATTCAGCTGAGAAAAATACGTAGGAATACACCAGCATATTGTCCCGGACAAAAAAAAACTTTTTTTTTTATTTTTTGAGGTTTTTGAGCAGTTTTTTGAGATTATCTCAAAATTTTTAACCAATCTGGTTATAATGATTTCGAATTCAGGTTCAGAGGAGGAAAATACGTAGAAATACAGTAGCATATTGTTTCAGACAAAAATAATGTTTTTTGGGTTTTTAATCAAATTTTCGAGATTATCTAAAAAATGTTAGCCAATCTGATTATTCTGACTTCGGATTCGAATTCAGCGGAGAAAAATGAGTAAAAATACAAGAGCCTAGTGTCCCGGAAATAAAGAAAAATTTTTTTTTGGTTTTATTTTTGTTTTTAAATTTGTTTATTATTATCTCAAAAATTAGAACCAATCTTGCAATTCTAACTTTGATTTCACATTCAGTGAAGAAAAATACGAAGGAATAGAATAGTGTTGGGTCTAGGATAAAATTTTTTTTTTATGTATGTGTAATCAAATTTTTAAATTGTATAAAAATAGTCGATGATCTAGATTATAAAAAAAATTGTATCTTTAATGTTCGAGTGATAATTTTTTAAATACATATTCGGAAAAAAAAGTTTGCATAAATTTAAATAAGTCTATGAAATTTTTTATGAATTTCAGAATGTGCGAAATGTTTTCTAATGACCATTTTATTATGATTGAAAAGATAACTATTTTATTACTTGAAGTTTCAGTTTAACTTTTTATGAACTCTTCTTTGAGAAAATAACAATTTTAAGCTGAAATAAAAACAAATTATGATATATTTTAAGCTGCTGATAACTTTGAGCTTTTCGATGGGTTTTGAAGAATACATTTTCCTTCTCTAGTCGGAAGAATGATAAATAAAAGATTTCATTTGATGAGGAATTTTTATCAGGGGGTTTAAAACTATCTTAAGAAAATATTTTTATGGTATAAAAAAAACATAAACATGAAAGGCTGTTGACCTACATGCTTCCTACTTGTTGAATAAATCGATCATAACTAACTCAGTATTAACCTCGGCTATTAAAATTTAATATTCCTGCGGGAAAATGAAAAATTCGGATTAAGATTTAATAAATGGGGCAATTTTTATCGGCATTGGACAAGTTTTGAGAAATATTAATAAAACAGAAAATCAATATTTCTTATTTTGGATGCATTCAATTTACAACTGACCTTAATTATGATTCATACAGTGTGTCAATCTATATTTAATAAAAAAAAAAGTGGATTCGATTTTTAAGACTGTCATTGAAAAATAATGTTATTTCTCAACCTATATAAACATTATCCGATTGAGAATAATTTCTATTGACCTTTTAAGAAAAATAAAACGTCATTCTTCTTCAAATTTATTAAATAACAGCGCAGAATTTTTAGCATGCCGGCATCAGTATTACCTTCATGCACATCTGGTTGCATACTAAATGAGATTTCACTATTTTAAATAAAATGTAAGCAGGAGCTCTTCACTGAGTTTTTCTTGTCAGATAAATTTATCTTACTGGCTGATGTATTTTTCTGATTATTATTCTTATATTATTTCAATGGTTTCTTCTTCATTACTCATTTTTAAATTGCTCCACAAACCCTGTGGCAAAACATTTGAATGGAATTTTTTAATTCTCGTTTATTTTATACATGAGAAATATATGTATACTCTTATTTCAATTATTTAATAATTATTTTATTTTTTAGAAAAATTTGATGAAAAAAAGAATTGGGTAAAATACAGTGTGGTCTATTTTCAAATCGTGAACGTCGAATATTAATTATTAAATATTTCCTTAAATATAAAATTATGAACATGTTATACGATAAAGTATTCTCAAAGCAATTATTTTTGCAAAGATTTTTATAACAATTTTTGCATATTTATTTAAATGTTTAATAAAATAATGTAATTGGTATTATTAAATTGAAAATTAAAATTCAAGGTGTACGATTTAAAGTAAACCTTAAAGTTTTTTTTACATATTTTTATTCTAAAGTTTAGTTTAATTAATGAAAATTCTTACTTTCATTTTTTTCTTGAGATTTGTTCATGGGAATTCAGGTAGGTATAGAATTTAATGATTTTGAGGATATTGCTTCTTCGCCTAAGTACAATGGTGCCATAAACTAAATAATAATAAAAAGAGTGGGAAATTTTGAGCCTGTATTGACAATTTAAGGGGTCAAGTTAAAATTTCCAGTTTTAAAATTTTTAAGTTTACCACGGTCACGACTTTAGAAGAAGAGAAAGAGGAAGAGGAAAAAGAAGAAGAAGAAGAAAAAGAAGAGGAAGAAGAAGAAAAAGAAAAAGAAGAAGAAGAAGAAGAAACTGAAGCGTCCTAGTCAAGCTTTTTGGTCTCAGTGTTCTCGTTGGGGTCTTTGAAGGAAAATTAAATTAAAATTAAATAATTATTTGATTTTTGAGCTTTTTTTTAGCTTATGTGAATTTATTTGTGAAAAAGTGTGCGTGAAGAAGAAGAAGAAGAAGAAGAAGAAAAACAAGAGGGGGAAAAGAAGAAGGAAAAAGAAGAGGAAGGAAAGCTGGTGCAACACTTAGCTACATTTTTGTCAGGTATGTGGTAACTCTTTAATTTATTTTATAAAAAATATTATCCATGTGCTAATAACGTATTTTGGCTAATATAATTTAAATATTTGAATTAAACTACTCATTTATTTGATTTAGATTAAATTAATTCTATTAAATTAAATACAAATTTAAAAATTTATTAAAAATGCTTTATTAACATATATTTTATTTTTCCAAATTTATGGCTGAACATCATGGTCTTAATCTCTCTAAGCTTCTAAAGGACTACAATTCTACACGTCGACAGATAGCTGAATCTTTGTCAAGACAACAATTTCTATTAAGTTCCAAGAGTCAAAACATATATCTCCACAATTTATTATCAACATTGGTATGCGTTTTAATCATCTGAATTTTTATAGTACAACATGGAACAACTATTTTAATCATCTTAAAAAACAACTTTTATATAAACTTTTAAAAACACAAATTAGAGATACTTATTTTAATATCAATTTTTTTTTAAAAAATGAGTTAAATTATAAAGAAATTCAAATTCAACAATCGTCTTTGGATACAAATGTAAAACTTAAATTCTTTGAATTTACTAATCAAAAATTTAATTCCATTCGCAACAATCTGACTAATAAACATTTTAATAAATTCAACTCACTAATTTCCAATTTAGAAATTAAACAATAAACTTCTGATAAAAAAGTTTGGATTGTGAATCTTACTATAATGCTAATATACCAAAAAATGTTATCGACGCGTTGTAGCCTTAGGTCCCAACCACAGCTCTACACAATCTTTTTCTAAAAAATCTTTTTTCTATTTCAAAGATTATCAATATTTTAAAAAACGCAGAATCGTCGATTAGAAGGCTAGATATTGATAATGTTTTAGAAAATAAAATTAGAAAACGGATTACTCACAGTTGATACTAGGGAAACAATGCCGTTTGCTTATATAAATCTGTTTACTGTCTGATCTGCTGTCTGTCTCTTCTACTTATGAGCTTTCAAGACTAAATCCGTTGAGCAAACTTCAATCTAACACTAGAAAAATCGTTTAAAAATTAAATGATAATGATTTTTTAGATCGCAAATATCACCACAACGAATTAACTTTAACTGACCCAGTTTTAGCTAAATGTTATGAAGTTGCAAAAGTTCACAAAAAAGACGCTTCTTTTCGTCCGATTATTTCATTAGTTAATAGTCCAACATATTTGTTAGCAAAATTTTTATGTAATGATCTAAAACAAAATATTCAGCTACCAAGATCTCATGTAAAAAATAGTTCCTTGGCTAAAGTTTGAGCGAAGTTGGCACTGCCAATGCGAACTTCGAAACTTTGCATCTAAAGTTTATGAAAATTTGACCTAACCAATAAAAGTTCCGCTTATGCAGAAAGCTTGACGAGAAAAGTTGCGTCAAGTATAACATGGTTGGGAATGGATAACTTTCATCGCAAATTTCAGGAAAGATTCCAGAAAAGTTCTAATTAAAGGAAAAAAAATTGTTTGTGGATTGAATGAATTTGTAACACATTATTTGTGATCCTATCAATCTCGATAAGAGGGGTAACAACAGATCTCCGGTTTGTGACGAGCAGTGCTTCAGTCTTTTCCAAGGCCATTTCCAGCGTCCATCCAGCGCTTGACTCTTCGTAAAGTTTCATTGACCCTTATGTCAAAGATTTCTATAGTTTGCGCTATTAATGCGCAGAATCCTTTCTTCTTCTTCGTGTCTTCTCTGGCTTTCTTTGCCTCTGCAAAACCATGCCCTCTAGAAGTTTATCCATTGTGTCCAGAAGACATATGGGTCTATAGGATGACGTTATATCTAGAGGTTTGTTTACTTTTCTAAGAAGAGCTAACTTCTGCTTTTTTCCAGTCTATAAAGAACCTTCTAGCCTTGAGACAATCATTTAAAAAGTCAAGAAGAAGTTCAGGATACACATCGATCACCAATTTCAGGATCTCATTACGTATTCCATCCCTCTCTGGTGTCTTGCCATATTTGAACCCTTTTCCCGCAATTCTTAGCTCCTCAAGCATGAAAAGATCTTCCCTCCGTACTAGGCAAAAGGAATAGTTTTCTTGGGACTATGGTTCCACATATGGGAATAAGGGTCTAATGATCTGTCTGGTCTAATCAGGTTTGTCTAGACCAGGGGTCTATTGTTTAATAACCAATTTCTTGGTTACAATTTTAAACTCCAGGCCTCATGGATCGTTTTCGACTTCGCTGATTAAGTCTTTCTAGCCCTTCCGTTGACTGCGTCTTATTCCCTGCTTTTTTGCTCTAGTGAAATGTCCCTCTTTCAGCGGGTATATCTCCGTCTCGTTTTATTGCCCTCAGTTTTCAAACTGTTCAATTCATCGATCCACCAGTAAGTTAAGTTCTTCCTGGAGTAATCGCGTCTTGGTCGTGGCATGGAGTGGTTGCAAACTGCAATCACCTCACGCCACGCGGCACGCACTATCTCTTCAACCGTTTCCGGTTCCCTTATCCAGCTAAGTTCGGAGATTAGCTTGGCTTCTTCCAGGAATTTTCTTGCCTTATCTCGATCGAGCTTACTCACGTTCCATGAGGGATTCTTACTAAGACTACCGGGCTTTTGCCCTTATCAAGCTGTTCCATCAACATAACTAACTCAATATACTGGTGATCGCTCAAGGTTGTTTCATGGAGTACCTCCCATTCCCTGATCTTCCATGCCAAACTGGGCGAGGCAATTGAGATATCCAAAATTGCCCCCGATCAGTGTCGCCGAAATGTAAACTCCTGGTCCTGGTTCACTACGACTAGGTCATTGATGACCACTATCTCGCTTATCAAAGTGCCCCTCCTGTCTAATAGGGTTTTTTTCCTTTCGGAACACTTACAATTGAAGTCTCCCGTTATGAAAATCCTCCTTCGGCATAAAAGCCAAAAGCTTTTATGCTTTCCTCAAGAGATTGCATTTCGGCCTCAAAATCCTGGAAGCGATCGTTCGAAGAGAAGTGGCAGCTATACAGAAGTATACCTGCCACCTTTATCCAAACGAACCCCTTGTCGGTCTCCAGAAAATCTTACACACTTGAATCTCAGATCTACATGTTTGATCTTGATACCAGACAGAGTATTTCGGTTTTCTACACTGTTCACTGAAAAGCAGTATATCAACCCTCGTTTGAATAGCAGTTAGAAACATGAGATATTTAGCTAGCTTCTCCTTGTCAAGGTTAATCTGAAAACACCTTAGCTCCTTCCTTTTAACTTCTTGAGTTCTGCACAGTAGATATGGTAGGACTCACTTCCTGGACGGTATTTGAAGTCCGTCATGCCTTTATCAGAGCAGGTGGTGCAGTGGAACTTAGCACTAAATCCCTTGCTCTGATGGTCTGGTTTTCCACACCGCAAACAAGCTTTGCTTCTGTCAGGGCCACTGCAATTCCTAGTCAGGTGTCTATACCCGAGGCACTTATAGCACCTCTCAACTTCCAACCTGGCCCGGACTCTGCAGTTTATCCAACCGATTTTTATCTAACCTACCTTTAGCAATGCTCCAGCAGATGCTTCATGAAGTTAAAGTACCGCTATCTTGCTTCCGACACTAAGGGAAAAGAGGCGGCAAGACACCTGTAGGTCTGTCCTGTCCAGGGTCCTCTTAACCGCTTCCATCACTTCGTCTGCCTCTGTTGACTCGCCGAGGTCATAGATTTTCACGGACCTTTTTGTGACTACAACGGCGACATCTCCTTCCTCCTGCAACGCGGAGGTCAGTTCCCTACTGATCCCTGAGCGGTCCTCTCTTCCCTTAAGGACGAGAAGCATGTCGTTCTTCAACGTCTTCCGGATCGACAAGACCTCCGTTTTAGTGTCAGCAGGATTGACTACCGACTTCATATGCATCAAGGCGTAAGCGAAGTTAACATTATCCTTCAGGGACACCTTGATAGCGTCGTATTTTATTTCCATACGTTGTTGGAAGGCCTTCTTTTTCGCCTCGGCCTCTTTCTTTTCTTCTGCGGCTTTTGTCTTCTCTTTCTTCTTTTTCTTTTGAGTGTCTGAGTCTAACTGCCACTCTTTGCTAATTTCGATTACTAGGTCATTTAGCCCGCTGATTACCCCAGCAAAGAATTTTTCAATCCCGCTCTGGGGCTCCTCAGGCTTTTTCTCTTTTTTCGAGGACCTTTCTTCGAGGGTCCTTGAAGCTTGTCGCTTTTCTCATCGTCTTTCTCATCGTCTTTCTCCTTTACCTTTCGATGCTAGACTCTCCAACTCGTCGGATTTTAGACGAGGGGTAACCTTCGCATTTCCCTTTTGTTTGGAGACGCCTCTTAGCTTCTTCAGCATCTCATCCTTTAAATCTTTAGCCGCTTTTTCAAGGCATCGGCTGTATTCCACTGTCGTGTTGATGGTGTTTTTAACTGATCTTGAGTTGTTCTCCAACCGATTCGACTGCACGAACAACAGCGCTTTTGTCAGATGAGTGACGAACACTTGCTTCTCCAAAAGCTGAATGATGGCTTCCCATCCCTCGGCTTTCGGAGGAGAGGGTATGTCAGTTAAAAAACGTCTGCCATATTGGATCCGAGATTTTGAATTTTGAAAAATAGACATTGGATTTGTAATCAGCAACACAAAAAACCTCCAAGTATTACCCCCTCCTCCCCTCTATAAGTGTTATATATTTTTCATAACGCAGTCGTAAAAATGGCGTAATTCGGTTCTCTGTAGATAACCAGAAAGTTGCAGATTTAAGAACGATTCACTATGTGACGTCAGAGTGCAAACAAGTACAGTCCAAATTGCATGTCTCCCACTTTTCTACTTTTCTTGCACGCACTGTTTGACCAACAGAACAGAGTCGATGTCTTTAGCATGAGTAGTACAACTTCAAAATCTAACCTGACCGTATCACTAGCGCGGCGTGTTTACGAGTAAAAAAGTGTGAGACATTCAATTTGGATTGTATTTGTGTACACTCTGACGTGACATAGTAAATCGTTCTTAATTCTGCAACTTTCTGGTTATCTTTACAGAGAACCGAATCACGCCTTTTATGACTTTGTTATGAAAAGTATCGTTCGTAACTGCGTGAACAAAGCAGTCGTTTTGAAACTCGCGCAATTTTTGCAACTCGTTTCACTCGTTGCAAAAACATTGCTCTCGTTTTAGAAACGACTGCTTGTCACGCATGTTACGAAATATACTATTTTGGACGGTCTCTAAGTAGTTTCGAGTGAATAATTGTTTAATGATGGAAGTCTGGTTAAAAAAAAGGATTTAGTAAAGATAAATTTAAGTTTTATAATTGATTAAAGTTTAAACTAAATTCTAAGTTTGAATCGATTGGCAGTTGACAAATTTCTGTTGATTAAAACTAGCAGTTTTTCAAATTTTTATTGCTTTAAATAATCGTTGGAAATTCCATCTTGAAATTTTGATTGATAGAAGTTAGTATATTACAATGTAAATTTTATTCAAATAAAAGCACAATTTGACGTTTTTGTGTCAAACTGTTTGAAATTTCTATTACATTCCGGATGATTTAATAATGGAAGAACAAGTAAAAATGAGTAGAAATGTTAATTGCATATTAATTTATTGTTTATTTTTCTTTAATTACCTCAAACATGCTTTTTAAGAACAACATGTCAAATTTGTTTTAAAAGTGACATTTTATTTTCCTTAGAAAACAGAGTAAGTTTTACTTTGTTTGCACTGCTTGAGTTAAAAAGTAAATATTACTTGACAAGTCAAGCCAATATTACATTGTTTTTGAGTGATTTGAAAAAAGTGATTAATAGTGAGAAAAGTGGGTCACTGGCAGCTTTCTTTGAACTTGTTACAAATTGTTCATTTTCTTGAATCTCTTTTATTTCCAATTACTCGGGATATCGAATATTTTTGAAAGGCATTTTTTGCACGGATTAAACAAATTTTCCATCCAAAGTTCAAAGTTGAAACTAAGGGTTCATTGTGGTTAAATCTGAGTACATGTGTCTCCCTCATTACTAATGGGAGAATAAGAAAGACGATTTTTTATTTTTGAATTTCGTTTCCAACATTTCGGGATTTCGTAGTATTTAAAAATCGTTTTTGTTTCGAATACTAATGCATTTTTTATCTGTTCCAGGACATTTACAAAATTTTTCTATGTTATTTTGCTATTTGTTATTATAAATATAATTTATATAATTATATAATAATTATAATATATTATAAATGTTATTATTACTATGTTTTATTTATATGGTATACATCAAAAATTTTATATCTTACACTGAAAGAAATGGATATTAAAACTTACTATTCTAGATATTAAAAAATATTAATTTTAATATCTGAATATTAAGTTTGAATATCTAAATACTAAATTTGAATATCTAGATATGTTAAATTTTAATATCCACTAATATCCACTTTTCTAAGTGTATTCATGTATATTTTGAGATTATTATTTTATGTTTTATTTTTGTGCATGAATATAAAAATAAATCTATTAAAAATTTTCTGTCCTTTTCAGATTGACTAATTACATATTTTAATCTGTTTCAACATAACTGATTATATTGTTTTTTTTTGTTTCAGGTTAACATAAAACATCATTCATTTCTCAGTATTTTTGTTTTATATTATGTATTTATGTCTTGAATAATATTTAAAATGTATATATATGAGGAGCACTTTTTCAAAAGTTGATAAATCCATTTTTTTTAGAGATAAACACAATTTTAACATATGAAGAACCTTGAAAATCGATCCGTCACTATTAAATTTAAGAAAAAAAATGTATTAATAAAGAATTTTCAATTTTAAGAAATCTGGATATTTAACCAAGATGATTTAAAATTTTAATTTTGTTTCCTAGTAGAATATACAAAAACCTCTAAATTTCCTAATTATGATAAACTTTAATTAAAAACAAATCGCCCAAAGTCCAAAAAACATTTTTTTTCAATAATTTTATGTAGTTTTTCTAATTTTTAATTAACTTTGGGGGTTAGGTGGAAAACTGCATTTTGTTTAATTTTCTCAAAAAAATAAAAAGTGGATTTATCAACTTTTGAAAAAGTGCTCCTCATATACATATATAAGTAGGTAATTATATTTTTAATTTAACTTTTCATGCTTCTGTGATCAATGGTCAGGCAAATGCGAGTACTTCTAAAAAAGCCGGATACGGACGCACTTTGAATAATAAATAAAAATTTTAATTTTTTCAAACAAATAGATGTTTTTATTTATGCAATCCTTCTGACCAGACTCTATATTTTTTTCATTTAAAACATCAAATTTAATTATAAAATGTCATATTTTCCAAATTGTCCATAAATAAGATTCCTGAAAACTGTTGAACGTTTTTTATTATTCAAACACAAATTTCCACTTTTCTCAAAATTTTATTGTCAATCTTCTACATTAATAAAATCAGATTTCTGACCATACATTACATAGAACTTTTCGTCCCTTTATTAATTTTTAGATACTATTTTCAATCCTATTTTTCTGTTTTTTCTTCATACTAAATTATTTTTCTTCAAAGTTTCTAATTTTTTTCCTCCAACTAAAAAGTACAGTCGGCTATTGCTTCAATTCCTAGAAAGTCAAAAGTCCCATTTTAAGGTCCGAAAAACTCCACAGGAGTAAAAACCTTTGAGATAGACTCTTGAGGATTGGAGTCTTCATAAATGGAGTCTTTAGAATTGGATTCTTCAGGAGTTTTAGTGCACTTTCAAATTTTAAAGTATTCTGAAATATTTGTCACGTCTTTGATATTTAATATTTCAAACTCAAATTTTTTCATCATTCACTGCTTCTAAATTGAAACAAGTTAAAATTAAAGTCCTCGATTTCGGTGATAAATAAAAAAGTATAATGCCAATTTCGAGACAAGTATTCTTTGAATTCCGAAGTTAATTTAAAATGACCCGTGTATAAATAAGTGACTAAGACGAAGAACACAGTGTCATTTAATTCCCAAGCGAATTGACTATAATTTATTATTCATGAAATATATCAGTGATATGGTGTTTTCCCCGTCCCCAAAGACTTTTGCAGAATCAGTTTCACAGTGATTATTCCTCGCTAGTAGACTCCTCATTTATCATTTAAAACGTGCGAAATGAAAAATGAAAATAAACTAGAAAAAAGTATTATCATATTGAATATTAAATTGCGCACAAGCTTTTGCAAACTAAAATTCTGCTAAAAAGTATACAGATTTATTTATTCTATAGAACATATTATTCAAAGTAAATTCCACATTTTGTGTCTCTATTTATTTCTATATTCATTTATTTAAATTTTTTCCCCAGTATATATATTAATTTTTGTACAATTTTTAATCATTTGTTCTAAATTTGTGAAAATTGTTTAAAAATGTATTTTAATTTTTTATAGAGATTTTTTTGAAGAAGCTTCTTGCATTAGGGGATGATAAGATTAGAATTTATTGTAGTAAAAGAAATGAGATTTATATTAATAAAAACAACAAGGATAATTTATTTCATAAATTTTAGTATGTAATAAAAATAATAGACGCCCACTTTTTTCTAGAAAGGTAATTTTTCAAATTTTCCAGTTAACTTTTTCACCCTCTCTTTATAATGGAAAGTTTTTTCTCATCGAAGCCGCAATCCTCTCACTCAGACGTGATGTTATTTATAATTTTTTTCGATAAATGAAATCAATAAAGCCATGCATTTAAATCTCTCTTGTATGCTCAATTTAATGAAAAACTCAATCGATGTCTGCATTAGAAAATGCTCCAACTCAAAAACAGTTAATTAAAAAGTATAGATTGAAAAATATTTCGAATCTTTTTTTATTGTAACACAAACACAGCATATTACTTTTTAAATAATATAGTTGAATTCTTAAAATCCGAACCAAGAGAAATATAGATTAAAAATCAAAAATTTTGTTATTCAATTAAAATTGATTGAAGGGTATTTTTTTCAATTAATATTTTTTTATTGATGTTTTTATTTTAAATTCCAAACGTTCATCGATACAAAGTTTTAAGCTTTCAGTGATTTCAACTTTTAATGGAAGTAAACTTCGAGCCAGGGCTTAATAAGAAATATTAAAGAAAAACCTTAGCTGATTTCTTTACTTTCCCTATCAAAACAAGTTAAGTTCACCGAGTACTCTTTCAACTTCTAGTGTCATAACGAACAAAAATACAAATATTTTTACTATGCCTGAATGCAGTTACTTTTTTAATTAGGAGATTTTCTTAGCAAGTTACTTAAGTAAAAAGTATAAAAAAAGATTCAAAAACCTCTTGATAGGAAGGCTTATTTGCCTAGAAGAAATAAGTTGATTAAAGTTTTCTTAACCAGGCAACTACTTCTTTCTAAACAAACAATATCGAGCAGTTTTAAGTAAAGAGACAGAAGCAATATTTAAGACTAAGTTTTGAGACTTGCAACTCAATTCTTCATTATTTCGTATAAACACAATCAATTAATTAAACAATATTTTTGTTATTAAAAAAATTTCTCAAAATTTAAATAAAACATTTTGTAGAAATACTTGAAATAAAACAACACATTTTCTATTTAAAGACCGATAAAATATTGCCAATCGTAATAAATTGAAAATAAATGAAATATTTTCCAACAGAAATAAAATGAAAGGAAGAAATATAAAAATTGCATTTAGAATTGATATCTATTTACTTCTCAGTGACCTTTAATCCGGCAGAAAAAATTCCGTTCCAGCACGTCTGGCTGAAAAAAAAGTGAAGTTGCTTTTTTTTTCTCAATGTATATTTATTTTCTTCTTTATTGGAATATAATGTCTTCCATGAAAAGTCGAATATGTACGGTTGAGTCAATGATTTAATTACGGGACGATTTATGATTACAAACGGATTTTAAATTTGGAACAAGCAAAACAATCTTGTTAGTTTACCAGGAGAACAAGATGCGTTGATGAAACGTATCTGCTACATAACCCTTATTCCCCTGCACGCAAACTAAACAAGATTGTTTACTGACTTTGAAAGCTCAGTTACCCCCGAAAGTAGATAGTCGAGGTAACTTTGC
This sequence comes from Ganaspis brasiliensis, assembly GCA_037103525.1. Classification (NCBI taxonomy): domain Eukaryota; kingdom Metazoa; phylum Arthropoda; class Insecta; order Hymenoptera; family Figitidae; genus Ganaspis; species Ganaspis brasiliensis. The sequence continues at coordinate 4,388,623 of JAZKLR010000022.1, read as the reverse complement.
ACTAGGAGGTCATCCATCGATTTTACTCATATGACTTTCGACACACGTTCAAGTGCTGACATCGGATCTCTCGGGGAGGAAATTATTTGATTAACAATAGGGCTTAATAAATCACATTTTGTCAAATTAAACCTTCCATTCAACCGTTTAAGTACTTAATGTGCCACCAAAGGTCAAAATTTGTTTCCAAACCTCGTTCCAAACGACTCACATGTAGTTTCCAACAAATGTCGAAAATTTTAGAGGTAAGCGAAATTCGCTATTGTTTTTATTATCAATTAAATATTGTATTTTTGATGTTAAAAATTTGATGAAATAGTAATAAATATCATTATGTCTTTAAAAATTGACGGATTTTAATAAAACCTAGAGCCTGTTTACACCAAAGAGTTAAAATAAAGATTTAAAGTACACTCGTCATTTAAACCTGTCATTTTTTAAAAATTCAATTTTAAAAGGAAGGTTTAAAGAAAGGTTTATAAGTTTAAAGTTGGAGCTCCTCTTTAAAATTCTTTTTGAATCTGTTTTTTAGGCTGTTGTTGTAAAGGACTCCTAGTTTTTAAGGTCCGGAAACAAATCAAAAGTTACTTTTTTAAAATTCAAAATGTCGGATCTAATATGGCAGAAGGTAATTTTTTATTTTTAATTAAACTCGGTGAATGGAGGTCTTTGGAGTCTCTGCGGTTACGTATCTGATATTATTTCCACAAAATTCAAAATGGTGAATTCAGCATAACGGTCAAAATATCTGACTGTCCATGACAAAACGTGCCATAGCTCCAAAAAATAAAATTTAAATTTTTGATGCCAATCGACAGGTTTTTATTCGTTCTTTCATTTCCGAAAATAAAAAAATTATTGTTTTTAAAAAATTCTGATGTTATTAAACAAGAAGCGTAGGGACGTTATATACATTGGTTTCAATGCATTACTGCAACTTTAAAAGCTCACCCTGTAAAGTTGACGTTTGGGAGCTAAGGCACGTTTTCTCATGAACAGTCACATATAAATTTTGTATTTTATTCCATGAAACTTAATTAGTAGAAAATTTTAAATATGAATCAGAAGTCACTGCCAATTTCCCTAGAAAATTTAAAATTACGGAAAAATAATTATAAAATGAAGAAAATTCATTAGCATAGGTAACAATATAAGTAAATTGATGAAAAAAAACGAGAATAATTACTTGAAGGGAAAAGTAAAAATAAAATAGAAAGGAAATATTAATAAAAAGTACAATAAAATAATGTTTTGAATAATAATTAGAATGTGTTGTTTTTACCAGGAAGTAAAATAATAACATGATGTTTATTAAAGGTAATTAGAAAAGAAAAAAGTTACTGTTAGATAAAAAAGAAAATGACAAATTGACGGAAAAAAATTGGTAAACTGAAGAAAAAATACTAGAAAGTGAAAAATAACTAGAATTTGAAAGAATAATAAAAAAATAAAGGTAAATAGTTAAAAAATAGCAAGAAAAGGTATAACTATGTATTGATTTAAATTACTAAAATATTCAAACAAATAATTGGAAAACGTCAACAGAAATAATATAAAGTAAAAAAGTACCTGAAAGTTGATAACTGGTTACTAGAAAAGAAAAAAAATTATTATAGAGTGTAAAAATAATAGTAAGTTGAAAAAAATTATGAACTCAAGAAGAAATATCATGAAGTAAGTAATATTTAGAAGTTGAAGAAAAAGAACTAGAAAATAAAGAAAAAATACTAAAGTGTTAAAAAATAAGTAGAAAATGTGTAATATAAAACTATACATTGATAAATATTATTAAAACTGGCAAAATAAAACGCGCGCCAGCGCGCGATTAGGTTTCCATGCATTTTAGAAATTATAAAATACAATAATAAATATAACAAATCGGTAAATAATATTTATGTAATAAGAAGAAATAAATATTTTAAATATAATATTTAAAAATCAATTGATATAAATAAAATAAATATTTATGCAGGACAAAATTTATAATATTTTAGAATTTAAAAGAATTGCAAGAAATAATTGAAATTAAAAAAAAAATAATTGCAAATTTTGCAAATTAATTGAAAAAAATGAAATCAATCAAAAATTGGGAAAAGTAATTTAAACAATTATAAAAATGTTTTAAACACGAAGAAAATAATTTAAATTTGAAAAAAATACTTGAGAATCTTAAAAGTAAATTAAAGCGAAATTGAATAATGAAAAATTAGAGAAAATAATTAAAAATTGAAAAAACAAGGTTAAAAATTAATATAAATAAATTTAAAAAAAATAAAATAATTAAAATTGGAGAAAACAATTGAAATTTTAGAAAAAATCTTAAAAATCTTAAAAAATAATTTTAGAAAATGAGAATAACTAAAAATTGCAGAAAAGACTGGAAGAATGCTAAAAATAATTGAAATTTACGATAATTAATAAATTTTTTTGGATATTATGAAAACAAATAAAAATAATTTAGAATTGAAGAAAATAATAGAAATTTGAAATACTTAAAAAAAATTTAGAAATTAATTTTATAAAATGAGAAAAACTAAAAATTGGAAAAAGGTTAGGAAGAAAGCTAAAAATAATTGAAATTTACGATAATTAATTAAAAAAAAGTTTGAAATTCTGATAACAAATGAAAATAATTAGAAATTGAAGAAAACAATTGAAATTTTAGAAAAATTCTTAAAAATCTTAGAAAATGAGAATAACTAAAAATTGCAGAAAAGACTGGAAGAATGCTAAAAATAATTGAAATTTACGATAATTAATAAATTTTTTTGGGTATTATGAAAACAAATAAAAATAATTTAGAATTGAAGAAAATAATAGAAATTTGAAATACTTACAAAAAATTTAGAAATTAATTTTATAAAATGAGAAAAACTAAAAATTGGAAAAAAGTCCGGAAGAAAGCTAAAAATAATTGAAATTTACGATAATTAATTAAAAAAAAAGTTTGAAATTCCGATAATAAATGAAAATAATTAGAAATTGAAGAAAATATTTGAATTTTCAGAAAAATACTTAAAAATCTTAGAAAATAAATTTAGAAAAAGAGAATAATCATTAACAATCGAGAAAAATAATTGAAAAATGATAAAATTAATTCAAAATTGAAAAAAATAATTGTAATATGTTGAAAATAATTTAATATTAGGTAACAATATAAGTAAATTGATGAAAAAAAAACGAGAATTATTACATGAAAGAAAAAGTAGAAATAAAATACAAAGGAAATAATTATAAAAAGTACAATAATAATAATCTAGTAAAATAATAACTAGATGTTCTTTAAAGGTAATTAAAAAAGAAAAAAGTTACTGTTAAATAAAAAAGAAATGACAAATTGACTGGAAAAAATTGGTAAACTGAAGAAAAAATACTAGAAATGGAAAAATAACTAGAAGTTGAATGAAAAATAAGAAGATACAGAAATAATATAAAGTAAAAAATACCTGGAAGTTGATAACAGGTTACTAGAAAAGAAAAAACAAAAATTTTAATGTGTAATACAATAGTAAGTTGAAAAAAATTATTAAAACTAGTAAAATAAAACACGCGCCAGCGCGCGATTAGTTTTTCATACATTTTAAAAATTATAAAATACAATAATAAATATAACAAATCGGTGAATAATATTTATTTAATATGAAGAAATAAATATTTTTAATATAATATTTAAAAATCAATTAATATAAATAAAATAAATATTTATTTAGGACAAAATTTATAATATTTTAGAATTACAAAGAATTGCAAAAAATAATTGAAATTAAACAAAATAATTGCAAATTTTGCAAATTGCAAATTGAAAAAAAAATAAGGAAATCAATTAAAAATTGGGGAAACTAATTTAAACAATCATAAAAATGTTTTAAACATGAAGAAAATAAATAAAATTTGAGAAAAATACTTGAGAATCTTAAAATTAAATTAAAACAAAATTAAATAATGAAAAATTAAAGAAAGTAATTCAAAATTAAAAAAACATGGTTAGAAATTGAGAGAAATAAATTGAAATTAAAAAAAATAATTAAAATTTTAGAAAACAATTAAACAAATTACATAAAATATTTTAAATAAAGAAAAGTTAAACAAAATTTGAGAAAAATATCTAAAACTTTCAGGAGATCATTGAAATAATAGAAATTAATTAAAAATTAGACAAAATAATCGAAAAAAGATACAAATAATTTAAAATTGAACAGAACAAGTTTTAATTAAAGAGAAATAAGTAAAAACTTTTTGGCAATTATAAAAAAGAACGAGAAAAAGAACAAAAGTAATTGAAAATTGAAGAAAATAATATAAAAAATAATATAAATAATGAAAGAATTGAAAAGTCATATAAATAGTTAACAATTTTTGAAATTATGAAACAAATGTAAAGAATTAAAAATTGAAGAAAATAAATTTTGGAAAATAATTGAAAAATGGTTTTAAATTTTAAAACTTGACGAAAATAATTAAAATATGATACAAACAATGGTAATTTTTTTTTAAATAAAGAAAAAATAATTGAAATTTGAAAAAAATACATGTAGATCTTAGAAATCAATTAAAAAAAAGAAAATAACTAAAAATTGGAGAAAAGAATTGAAGAATAATTGAATAATTAAAAAATGATAAAATTAATTCAAAATTGAAAAAAATAATTGTAGTATGCTGAAAATAATTTAAGATTGAGAAAGAAAATTGAATTATGATGAAAATAATATAAATATGAAAAATTGAAAACATTCAATAAAATTTGAGAGAAATAACTGAAAAAACTAGAGTATATGTTTAAAAAAAAAATAATAATTACAAAATTACTTAAAAAATTTTAATTAAAGAGAAAAATTAAAAATTTGCGTAAATAACGAAAATTGATGATAATAATTGCAATATCGGTTAAATAATTGAAATTTTTAAAAGTAATGACAAATTAATTAATTTATTTATTTCTTACATAAACGGGCAAAGTACAAAAAGAAAAATGCCCTTTTGCACACTAGGTACTGACAATAATAATGAATTAAAAAATAATGAAAATAATTATAAATTGATGAAAATCAAGAAAAATTGCAGAATATATTTTTAAGCAAAAGAAAATAATTTAAAAAAATTTTTAAAGCATTGTTCGAAACTGTTTTTTGACACTAATGACAATTGAAAACTAGCACAACAAAATAAAATAACAGGGACTAACTTCACTCTGGATTTTAAAACGTGGACAGAAAAAGATGAATAAATATTAATACTAACTAACTTCACTTCAGACTTTAAAATGTGGACAAAAAAAGATGAATAAATATAAATACATACTAACTAACTTCAGGAGTTTACGGAGATTATTATTATTTAATAATAATTAAATATTGTTTTTTTTAAGGTAAAAATTTTGGTGAAATAGGGTAAATGCGGGGGTAGTCGGACACTTAAGGATTCGATCTTAAATAATGATATTTTTCTTAAAATTGAAAAGTATTTTAACATATTGCTTTGCATGAACCGTTAAATAAGTCATCCATGATTAATTTTCATATAAATTTGCCACAAACATGTCAATATTTAATAAAATATAGCTATTTTAATAAAAAATCAGAATATCAGCAGTAGTCGGACACTTGCTTGTAAAGTCGGACACAACTGTATCAGTAGTCGGACATTTTTCTTTTTTAAAATAATAAAATATTTCTTGCTTTTATGTTATAAAATCTATCAAATTCAGTTATAGAAATAATCCTCAGGCAGCACGATTTTAATTTGTAAACCCATATGGTGAATCTTAAATAAAAAAAGAAAGTTTTTTAGTTTTAAAAATTTATACCTCACTATGGTATTTTGAAGACAATCTGTTAAGTTCTGTTGTGATCCTTCAGTGCAAAGGAGGAATTGGTATAAAATCAAATTTTAGGTTATTTTTCTTTTGATGGAGAAAATGTTAGAAAGTTAACAAATTTATAGGTTATAAGTAGTTGTTTTTATGATATTTACTTTTTCAGCATCTAAAATAATACGAGATATAATACAAGTAATATAGTGTCCGACTATACACAAACACTCTAAAATCTGACAGGTTAGGTCGGACACGTCAATTACGTCAATTATTTGTAAATTTAAAGTCATTTTAATGTTATTTTCACTTTTAAACATAAAATTAAAGTTTTCATAATCACTTTGTAACATTTTCAAACATAATTACAACCTACAAAACCTTATTTCGTACTAATAAAAATCTCTACCTCCTTAACGGCTGGAATAAGAAATCAGACAAAATGTCAAAACAACGCGGTTGAGTAAATTATTGTTGCATTTAAACTAATTTACCAATCACCAGAGGGCATTGCAGGTAATTTTTATATTCTATAATTCTGACAAATTTGATAAAATAACTTTGTGAGAAGATTCCGATAGTAAATAATTATTTATTTAACTTCAAAACTGAAAGTGTCCTACTATCGGTACTGTCCGAAATTACCCGCATTTACCCTAGTAATAAATATCATTATGTCTTTAAAAATTGACAAATTTTAATAAAACGTAGAGCCTAATTACACCGAGGGGTTAAAGTGAAGGTTTAAAGTACACTCGTCATTATTCTGTCATTTTAAAAAATTTAAAAAAATTTAAATTATAGTATATTATGCACCAAGCGTCATAAGTGCGTCTTTATAGTCGAGCGCAGATATTTCCAACGAGTTGCAGGCGAGAGCAAGACCGAGGCGAAGCCGAGGTCGCTCGAGCCGGAGACAAAGGCGTATTATGGTCACTCTACGCTACCTATGCCGGTGCATGCTAAGTTTTTCCATATAGCCCAGCAGGTCAATAAAGTAACCATTACTGCCCTAGGGTAATAATGGATACTTTATTGACCCGCGAGCAGGTCAATAATGTGACCATTATTGCCCTAGGGTAATAATGGGCACTTTATTGACCGCTGGACTATAAGGAAGAACTTAGGATGCGCCTATATAGGTAGGTAAAGTGACCATAAAACGCCTGAGTGCCATAAAATTTTTAAAAAATTCAATTTTAAATAGAAGGTTTGAAGAAAGGTTAATAAGTTTAAAGTTGAAGCTCCGCTTTAAAGTCTTTTTGTAGACTTTTTGTCAGAAGTCACTGCCAATTTCTCTAGAAAATTAAAATTATGGAAAAATAATTATAAAATGATGAAAATTCATTAGTAAATTGATGAAAGAAAATACGAAAAACGAGAATAATTGAAGGGTAAAGTAGAAATAAAATAGAAAGGAAATAATTATAAAAAGTACAATAATAATATTTTTAATAATAATTAAAATGAGGTTTTTTACCAGAAAGTAAAATAATAACTAGATGTTCTTTAAAGGTAATTAAAAAAGAAAAAAGTTACTGTTAGATAAAAAAGAAATGACAAATTGGCGGAAAAAAATTGGTAAACTGAAGAAAAAATACTAGAAAGTGAAAAATAACTAGAATTTGAAAGAATAATAAGAAGATAAGGGTAAAAATTTTAAAAATATCGAGAAAAGGTATTGATTAAAATTACTAGATAGAATATTCAAACAAATAATTGGAAAACGTCAACAAAACTATAAAGTCAAAAAATACCTAGAAGTTGATAACAGGTTACTAGAAAAGAAAAAAAATTATTATAAAGTGTAAAAACAATAGTAAGTTGAAAAAAATTATGAACTCAAGAAGAAATATTATGAAGTGAGCAATATTTAGAAGTTGAAGAAAAATAACTAGAAAATAAAGAAAAAATACTAAAGTGTTAAAAAATAAGTAGAAGATGTGTAATATAAAACTATACATTGATAAATACATATATATTAATGGAAATTGCTAAAATATTTTGACAAATACTTGGAAAACGTCAAAAAAAAATATTATAAAGTAAAAAATAACTAGCAGTTGATAATAGGTTACTAGAAAAAGAAAAAAGTTACTATAAAATGTAAAACACAGTAGAAAATTAAAAAAAAATTATGAACTGAAGAACAAAAACCATGAAATGAATATAGTATCTGGAAGTGAATAATAGAAAAATTATTGGAAAATAAAGAGAAAATACTAAAGTGTTAAAAAATAACTAGAAAACGTAAAAAATTACCAAAAAAAGATAACTAGAAGCTGAACAAAAATTATTAAAAAGTAAGACTAAAATTTAAGAGTATTAAGTAATAAATAAATATTGATAAATATGAGTATAGTAAAGTATTGAATAATAACCAGAATATGTCAAAAAATTACGAGAAAATAAAGTAATAATTAAAAAGAGTAGGGGAGTGGGCCCCAAGATGGACAGGGCCCCCACTGTAAAAACAAGTGTCTTATTTTAAGATATTTTTGTCCTCACTTTTAAGACGTTTTAGGGTGTCTTAATTTTAAACCAATGAGAAAGCATCTTTCAAAATTATTAACCAATGAAATTGCTTGAAATAACCATAAGGCGCTTTCTTAATGTCTTGTGTCTTAAAATAAGACACTTAGAAGACAGCAGTTTTTGCAGTGCCAAGATGGACATTTCGTATAAAATTTTTGTTTAAGGTGGCAGCGCTTTAAGCTTTTTGTCATTTTTGTTGTTTGTCTAGACGAAGATTTTGATGCACATTTGAAGAAAAAAAACGAGCCAGTATCATTTTGACACATGACTTAATTTAAAATTGTTATATTGTACAGAATGGAAATGTTATTTTGTACAACTGCTAAGTGTTATTTTGTACAATTTTGAAAAATTAATTTGTTATTTTGTACAATTTTTTAAAGAAGCTAAAAACCTTTGGGATCACAATTAAATCCAGTTTTTAAATACTTGTACAAAATACAAATTCATTTTTCAAAATAGTACAAAATAACATTTAGCATTTGTACAAAATAACATTCTCATTCTGTACAATATAACAATCTTAAATTAAGTCATGTGTCAAAATGATACTGGCTCAAAAAAACCAGTTGGTTTTTCTTCTATACATGCCACGTAATTTTGGGTCTAAAAAAGTTTTGTAACAGTTTTTTCTTAAGTTGGTAATGTTACTTTAATTTATGATTTAGAATGAGTACTTAACGTTATAATATTCTTTATTTATCGTATAATAATATCCTAAAATAATTTTACTAATTCAGTGTTCGTATATATATTTTTACTTGGGATTAAAAAATGGTGTCATGTACCCTAAGATGGACAGACCTCAAATCTCAATATATTTATTTGCATAATTTCGATTTTACACTTTTTTAAATAATTTTTTGAGCCAATTAATTAAAATTTTTTATTTTTTACCATAAAATGTGATGTTATCGTTAGAGAATTTGATATATCTATATTTTTCGATATTTTATTACTTTTTACTGTTAAGCTATTAAATTGAATTTTTAAGAAATGTTATTTCCTGATAAATTCCGTAAAATGATTAAAAATTAGTTTAAGAATTGTTACAGGATGTTAATTTTTTATTTACTACAATTTTCAGAGACTTTTAAGAAGGTGTCCATCTTGGGGCCACTTTTTTTTAGACCGAAAATTTTAACAATTAGAAAAAACGCTTTAAAAAATGTTTATGTTCAAAATAAAATTTTATCTCTGTGGCCATAAGGTACCTTATAAATTGTACTTTCATCCGGTATAAAATATTTTAATATATTTTATTTGGTTTGGATTCTACAGCAATAAGACGAAAGGGTGTCCAACTTGGGGCCCTCTCCCCTATAATATAAAAATTGGTAAAAATTAAGAAAAGATTTTGAGAAATAACTAGAAATTGGCCAAAAATTACTAAAAAGTAGAGGAATAACTAGAAGTTTATTAAAAATAACTTAAAAGAAAAAATTTTACTATAAAATAAAATAGGAATGGAAAATTAAAAAAAGAAATTGAGGGGCTGGATGCAATAAAGGGATATAGAGGACTTTCGAAGTCCCCCGTTTCTGCCGGAGACTCGCTGTACGCGGGGCCAACGAAAGTCGCGCGTATCCCCTTATTGCATCCAGCCCCTCAATTTTAAACTGAAAGGAAAATACTAGAAAGTGGAAAATAACTAAAAGTTAAACGACTAATAAAAAGATAAGAATAAAGTACTGAAGAGTTAAAAAATAACTAGAAAATGTACAAAATATATATTGATGAAAATTACTAAAGAATATTTGGACAAATAATTGGAAAACATAACCAAAGACACTATAAAGTCAAAAATAACTAGAAATTGATAACAGGTTACTAGAAAAGGAAAAAAGTTACTATAAAGTGTAAAAACAATATCAAAGTAAAAAAAATTCTAAAACTGATGAAGAAATACCAAAAAATGAAAAATAGCTAAAAGTTAAAAAAAATAACTAAAAAATAAAAAAAAAAAGTATAAAGCGTTAAAAAATAACAAGAAAATGTGTAATATAAATCTATATATTAATATAATATAATATATTAATATATTAATTAGTTATTGATAAAAATTATTAATTTATTATAATGATGCATTAAATATTAACTAGAATATGTCGAAAAATTAAAACAAAGTAAAATAATAACTAGAAATTAATAATTAAATTAAATAATTAAAAAAAAGTGACTTAAAAAGGAAAAAAATTATTATTGGATGAATAATAATATAAGTATACATTTTTTTCGTGTTTTTGATCAGTTTTTTTATACGATCTCAAGAAGTTGAACCAATCTCACAATTCTAACTTTGAATTCGGATTTAGCGGAGAAAAATACTTAGAAATATTGTCCCGGACAAAAAAAAACTTTTTTTTATTTTTTAAGATTTTTGAGCCGTTTTTTTAGATTATCTCAAAAAGTTTAGCCAATTTGATTATTCTGACTTTGGATTCGAATTCAGCGGAGGGATATACGCAAAAATACACTACCGCAGTGTCTTAAAAAAAAAAATTTTTTTTGTTTTAAAATTTTTTTTGAGGTTATTTCAAAAAGTCGAACCAATCTAACAATTCTGATTTCGGATTTGGATTCAGCGAAGAAAAATACATAGGAATACACTAGTTTAGTGTCTCGGACAAAAAAAATTTTTTTTTTTCTAAGGCTGTGTTATCAGTAACTTCATTAAATTTTGTTTCCATAAAAAAAAGTCCAAGGTTAAAACTGAATGCGAGTTATTTTTCACAGTTGTTTTTGCATGTAAAATGGTCCGATATGTCACTCAATGGCCTAGATACAGATTTCGTAGAGCAAACAAATTTCTATCCGCAACTTTTTTTTATATTTTTAAGAAAGTGAAAATTGGATGATTTTATCGTCAAAGGGTCATATTGATAAATTTATCACTTGAGAAATAGTTTTATTTTGATAAATTTTCCAAACGACCGTTTGCTAAATTGAAAAAAACCTGAGCCATATGTTCTAGACAGATTGTATGTACTGCTGTAAGATATACTGATTGAATATCTTTAAGCGTCAGATGGAGAATCTAATACTGCGAATTTCTACAAAAAGTAGTATCGGCATTAACACACATTTAATATAAAATATTATTTAAATTTTATAACAATAACAATAATTTGTCTTTTATCTAAATTCTAGACAATATAAAGTAATAATTCTGCTAATAATTTCATATTCTGTTTAATGTCATTCTCGCCTCTGCTAAATTAGATTTAAAAATTAATTGTAAATCAAGTTATTAATGGCAACAAATAATAATATTTGTTAATTGAAAATTGAATTTGATATCAGCTTGAGTACAAATCCGAACTTTATTACCTAATAATTTATGCATACACAAGTTTAGTAACCATATTTTGTCCTAATGATCAGAATGTTTGATAATTTACATTCAATATTCACTCTCCTGCACTTACTATACTTTACCGTAAGTGAATAATTCCTTTTTACTGAAAAAATAATCTAAATTGTAAAATTGTTGTTAATTCGACCGGTAAATAATCCTAATAATTAAGCGGGACAAAATATGTAATATCCACAGATTATATTGGTTGACTAAATTCAGAAAATTGTACTGAATAATTTTAATTATAAATCCGAGCTTTAATCTCGTCCGAGTAAAACGAAATATAAATAAATATATAATAAAATCCATCAAATATTTGATTAAATAGAAAGAGATTTTAGATTTACTGATTATTTTTCTGCATGTATGCGACATCATATTTCTAAATAAGTACTTTTTCCATTCGGAGAAAGCTTTTACAAAGATTTTATTATTTATTGCTATGAAACTTTGGAAATATAGCGTGATATAATATTGCTCGGACTAAAGGTTGCGTCAGTATAGTCGTGCTTTATGATATTTTCCAGTAACTCGGAAAAACAAAATTTGAAGAAATGTTCTGCTTTAGGTACATACATTAGAGAATTGGTTTCTTGCCCTAGTGCGCAAAAAACTATATGCACAGATATCAAACAATTTCAAAGGCAAATATTTGTTTGTGATCAGCTACATTTTGACCTCTTCTATCGTTCGCTGACATCAAATTTTTATATAATTTCAATTTTTATGTAATTTACTGCTGATCGGATACTTTTAAAACCGATAATGAATTTATCAATAATGAAACATTTTTATTTGTTCAAATTTGAAAAAGGTCTAATGTTTCTTGATTTGTAGTTGTTTTAGAATTTTTAATTTTCGGATTTTTAACCTAACCAATTTGCGAGTGAAATGTTATCATTAGCGCCGCTCGCAACTTTAACAGAAACGGTGAAAATTAACTCAATTTTTAAAATCTGTCTTTAATATTAACGTAAAAAAATCTAAAAAAAATAAAAACGATAACAACCGGTTTTCTAAATTAAAAATCGTATACATTTTTTATTTCAAAATATACAATATTTTTTAACGCACACCATTATTAAAAGTAATTATTGAGTCGTAAAAATAGCCATAATAGACTTTTTCCATTTTTTTAAAGCAGAAATAGTATAAAAGTTTTTTTACATTTGTTCCTTAATGGATTAAGTGTAAAGTCTTTAAGTTGAAAGTTTTAGAACTTTTAATTGTTTAAGTGCACCGAGACCGCTTCATTATTGATTTATTTTTAACACAAGAACTTGAGCAAATTCAGTTACTATTTCACGTTGGAGAACTTGGATGCTAATATCTCGAGTTTGCAGAGAATGTATATGATAATTTTGGGTGTTAATGTTTGTCTGATTAGCCACTCGAAAAGCAAATAAATGGTCAAGACATTCTTCCAGTTTTAAGAAATACGAATTTTATATAACTCTCGAACTGTGTGCAAATCATTAACAGATTTGATAGAAACAGGATTTATAATATTAGCCAATCGTCGATACACGGGATTATTTTTAACTGGGTTTATAAGGTCAAATTCGATTTTTGTAACTAGGGTATATGAACTTTAAAAAAAGAAACAACTATTACCGGATGATTTTGTTTACTTTCACCGCAGTCTAACCATCAGTTTCTATTTATCACGTGTAAACGCGACCGGTCCAAATGAATGTTAAATGGGAAATAAAAATGTTTTAAATTTAAACTTGTGAAAGAAGATACACTGCATCTTGTGCACAATCAATGATTCATTGACTTTGAAATTTTTTATCGTTTTTGAAATGCCAATCTGGTTATAATTTAGTATAATTTATGTGTGTATCTCTAAATTTACAAAAGGAATAAATAAATCAGTAATCAGCTAATTCTAAAAGTTTTGCAAATAGTTTGTAACCTATTTATTAAAAAATCTATAACATTGGAATGTTAATCGGATATTTCAGAAAAATTTCAGGAATGTGGAACATTTTTAAATTCCTTGAGTTTAATAGCAAGTTTTATCCATTCTGCGAGTAAAAAGCTTGCAATAAAATGAATAATTACACTGAGAAAAATGGAAATTATGAATATTTAAATTTAACATCGATATATTAAAACATAGTATTTAGATATTCAAACTTCATATCCAGATATTAAAATTAATACTTTTTAATATCCAGGATAGTAAATTTGATTATACATTTCTTTCAGTGTAAGTTAAGAATAAAAATCCCAATAAGCGAAAAAATGTTTTTCTTGAGACTAGTAAATTTGCGTGTATATTGTGTATCTTAATCCAGAGTCAGATTTAGTTGATTGTCTTAAAAACACGAATTAAAATGTTTTTAGAAACTGCGTATTTATCAGATTTGTCCAAATATTTACCCTCTCAAAACTCCATTTCTCAGAATATCTAACCTCTCAAATTTTAATTTGCCAAAATTTTAAAATTCTTAAACATATATTTTTCAAAAATTGTATTTATCAGATTCAATATTGGTACGAAGGCTACGAACATTTAATGAACCGAAACTTTATTTATTAGAGTCTTAAACTTCCCAAATACAAAATTTCCAGAATGTGTATTTGTGCCACACACGGAATATAGAATTTCCAAAAGAGCTCGCTGATTGGCCGGTAATGTTTCCGGAAAGATTACCAACCAATCAGATAGCTCCTTTAGAAATTCTACATTCTATGTGTTGCGCAAATGCACATTTTGGAAATTTTGTATTTGGGAAGTTTAAGAATGTGATAAATAAAGTTTCGATTAGTTAAATATTCGGACAAATAATGAATCTGATAAATACGATTTCTGAGAAATATGTATTCGAGAAATTAAACAATTTGTCAAATAAAAAATTCAAGAGTTTAGATATTCTGAGAAAAGGAGCTTTGAGAGATTAAATATTTGGACAAATGGTAAATCTGATGAATAAAATTTCTGTCGAATGCATTTTCTGAAAGTTGAATATTTTGACAAATAGAGTTTTGGTTTTTTAAATATTCGGATAAAAAGAAAGTCTGATAAATACAATTTGGGGAAAATGTATATTCAGAAAGTTAAATATTCCGACAAATAAAGTTTCGGGAAGTTGAATATTCTGATAAATAAATTTCGGTCTATTGAACGTTCTGTCAATTGAATTTTTGTCAAAATGTCGACTTCCCCTGTTCTTTAGATGTATTCTTTTAAAATTATTTTAAAAACATTTATAAATTTTTTTAATACTTTACAATACTGTTCAATCCTAACTCTTAGTCTGTTCTAATAAATCCTTTTCTGTTCATTTAATATTTTCGTACATTATTTTCAATACCTGATAGTACTTCTCAATCCACAAATTAATTTTTATTATTATGAATAAATAAATCCTTATAAATAATTGTATTATTTGTAATACTCGTTGATACGTTTTAATCTTCAACTTTTTGTTTATTTTTATAAATCCATTTCTATCTATTAGGTATATTCTCGTAAATTTTTTCAATATTTCTCAATACACTTCAATCATTACCTTCTTGTCTATTCTTCTAAATTCTTTTCGATCCACAAATACAAAAATGTATTCTTTTCAATTCTTTTCAATACTTTCAACTTCATTTCAATCCTCAACTTCTTGTCAATTCTTGTAAATTTTTTTATATTCATTAGATAAAAAATAATCTATTAATTCCTTCTAAATACTTTTTAATACTTGTCAATAAGTTTATATTTGCAACTTGTTGCCTAATTTTCTGATTACAATTCTATCCACTAGATGTATGTTTGTGTATTAGTTTCAATACTTCTCAATACATGAATCATTAACTTTTTATATGTTCTTTTAAATCCTTTTTTATCCTTTACGTACAACCTTATGTACATTTTTAATACTATTCAATTCGTTTTAATCATCAACTTTAAATTTTATTCCTTTAAATCATTTTTTATACATTAGAGGCTTGTTCATAAATTCTGTTCAATACCTTCCAATTCATTTCAATCCTCAACTTTTTGTCTACTCTTATAATTTCTTTTCCATCCATTAGACACATTCTAATTCTCCTATACCGTACGAATTATTTTGAATTCTATCCAATACCTTCTAATCCATTTCAATCCTTAACTTTTTGTCTATTCTTATAAATTTGTTTCCATCCATTACACTGATTCTAAATCTTCTAAACCGTGTAAATTTCTTTTAATACTTGTCAGTAAGATTTAATTCGCATCTTTTGTCAATTCCTTTAAATCCAAATGCATCCTTAGGATTCTGTTCAATACTTTGTAATTAGTTTCAGTTCTCATTTTTTTTGTGTATTTTTGCCAATCCTTTTCCATCCGTAAATAAATTTTAATCCTTTGAACTCTAGTGAATTTTTTTCAATACTTGACCATGAATTTGAATCATTAACTTTTTGTCTATTCGTTTAAATCCCTTTTTACCCATTAGATACAACATTATGTATTTTTTTCAATACTTTTCGATTCGTTTCAATAATAAAATTTTTGTCTACTCTTTTAAATCCTCTTCTATCCATTAGATGCATCCTTATAAATTATTTTCAATATTTTCTAATTCATTTTAATCCTCAACTTTTTGTCCATTCTTAAAAATCCTTTTTCATCCGTTAGATAGATTCTAATTCTTCTAAATTGTATGATTTTTGTTTCTAATTGTCAGTGAGACTTAATTCGCAACTTATTCTCTATTCCTTTAAATACTTTTCTGTCCATCAAATGCATCCTCATGCATTATGTTAAATAATTTTTAATTCATTTTAATTCTCATCTTTTTGTCCATTTTTATAAATTCTATTCCATCCGTAGATAGATTTTAATCCTTCAAATCCTTGTGAATTCTTTTTAATACTTGCTAATACATTTCAAACATCAGACGTTGGTTTTTACATTATTTTTCTATCCATTTGGTGTATTCTTATAAATTTCTTCAATACTTTTCAATACATTTTAATCCTTTTTGTCTAATAAACTTTTTAGCTATTCTTATAACTCTTTTTCTACCAATTAAATAAATTATAATTCTCCTAAACCGAATTTATTTTTTTTAATACTTGTCAGTAAGATTTAATTCGCAACTTTTAGTTCATTTCTTTAAATCCTTTTCTGTCCATTAGATGCAACCTTATAAATTCTGTTCAATAATTTTTAATTCGTTTCAATCCTCGTATTTTTGGTTATTTTTATAAATCCCGTTCCATCTATTAGATAGATTTTAATCCTTTGAATCCTTGTGAATTCTTTTCAATACTTGTTAATACATTTCAAACATCAACTATTGATATTTTCTTCTAAATCTTTTTCTATCCGTTGAATGTATTCTTAAAAATTTCTTGCAATACTTTTCAATACACTTCAATCCTTTTCGTCTAACAAACTTCTCGTCTATTCTTATAAATCATTTTTTATCCATTAGATAGATTCTAATTCGCCTAAATCGTGTGAATTTTTTTTAATACTTGTCAGTAAGATTTAATTCGCAACTTTTGGTCTATTCCTGTGAATCTTTTTCTGTCCATCAGATGCATCCTTATACATTCTGTTCAATAATTTTTAATTCGTTCCAATCCTCATCCTTTTGTCTATTTTCAAAAATCCTATTCCATATATATATATATTAGATGGATTTAAATCCTTCGATTTATTCTGAATTCTTTTCAACACTTTTTAATACACTTCAATTCTTTTCGTCTATTCTTATAAATCCTTTTCTATCTACTGGATAAATTCTAATCCTACTTAACGACGTATGAATTGTTTTTAATACTTGTCAATAACTTTTAATTATGACCCTTTTTCTGTTTTTCTGATCCTTTTTTAAACAATATCCCATCATTGCAGCTTTTGTTTCGTTTCTTTTTCAAATGTAAAACAATTTTCTAAAAAAATACAAAAGTACATCAACCCATTTGTTTTTTTATACAATGAAGATATATCATTATTTCTGTTGCAGTAAATAATCTACTGTTTCTGGTAAAATCCGATTCTGCCACGTTGCATTAAGTATTCATTTATATCTAAAATCTCCGTTAAATTTGGGTTACGTTAATGCATCTTAGAACTGAAGCTTAAATTGTACAGAAAGATAAAGGATAATAGATTTATCAACTGCATGTGACATCCTAAAACAAAGAACATTCATTCTAAAGACTTCTCTTTAAACAAAAACCAGAATCAGTTTAAGAGTACATTTTAAACTGAAAACGTATTTAGAGCCTTTACCTCAATGTTTGTAATTTAACAATACAATGATAATATAATTTTATAAGAAAAAAAGCAGAACACAAAAAACTAAAAAAAGCCTCCAACATTTCAATCGTTCGATTAAAATATTTCTCTCCAGCTAAATAAAGCTATTTCATTTTTTAATTGAATTATTTTATAGAGATTTTATTTTTACGATTCGGTTATTACAGAAATGTCAACAATTCCCACTGTTATGCATTTATTCTATCTGATTCTTGTTTTTGTTTTTTTGTTTTTTTTTTACAAAAAAGCATTATATTTCATTCTACAATTTTGGTTTTGCTTTCATGTTTTTGATGTACGGTAAAAGAATTTTCCGGTCGAATGCATTTTTATTTGATGTTTATAAAACGAAAATACATAAATTTTTAACAATAGCTATACCGAAGTAGATTTATATATTAGCTTTTAAATTAAGTGCTTAAAAAACAGAACTTGTAATTTACGCTATAACGAAAGATCTTTAAAACTATTCCTGAAGGTATTAGAAAAGATTTTGTTCTCATTCTATCTGGACTCTGAAGATGAAAATACCTACTTGAATTTTGATAGGTTAAAATACTGTTAGAGAAAAGATATGCTCGAGTGCGATAAATGGAGGGTGGGTTAGCTGAATTGGCTTAAATTGGAGCGAATTGAAGTATTTGGGGATAAGCCTCAGACATTGAGTTGCAAAGGGCGCATAACTTACAAGGTGGTAGATAATGCGGGAAAAAACCAATCACCCTTACAAATATATCAGACATATTTGAAATCTACTTTCATATAAAACGTTTTCCTAATGGAAAGCATAATATTTTATATATCAGAAAAGTAGACCAAGAAAAACTAGAACACAGTTATTTTAAGTGCAACAATTTTTTCAGAAAATATTTTTATTTCATGACTAAAAAGTGTGAAAAAATACTAATATTAATAAATTAATTATAGTCGACAGGGAAAAAATAAAGATGTAATCATAACAAAATAGTTTTGTTGGGTTATTAAAAAACAATTTTTTATTTGAGGTTATATTAAAATGTTTTGATGGCAGTACCAAATATGTATAGCGCATGCGCAGCGAGTGCGATTTTGATCAACACTCGTCTATCGATAATGTCATAAATATGATGCATTTTTTTTGTTTTACAAGAAAAGTTTTATAATAAAATTAAAAAAATATGTCAAATAAGGATAATTTTAAATGTGAAAGTTCAATAATAAATCGTATTGAGTAAAATTTTTTGAGCGAATGAGACAAAGCAGATTCTTATAAAAAGTTAATTCATTCTAATTTAGTTAAAAGTTTAAGCAAATAATAAACATTTTTGTTCCTTAAAAATGTTTCAGTTTTACGGGTAAAAACTATATTTGTAAAACAGTTTTTAGATTTATTCATAAAAAAGCAAAATCAAACAAACGACTATAACCTAACCTCGAAATCGATCTGTCACTATTCTGTTTATTATATGTAGAGTTGCGAAGAAGTATTATTAACTGGTGGACGGTAATGAGAACGAGAATATAACCGACCAAAATTCTAATCGAGAATTTATAAGAATTTAAGTTTTTTGATTTATTTATCAAATTGAGTCAAATTTTCTCAATCAATGTTTAAATTAAAATTTGAAAAAATAAAAGATAATTGAAAAAAAAAATTACAAAATGACAAAAATAATTGACAATTGAAAACAAAATTGAAAAAATAACTAGATTAATACACAACCGAACAAAATAATTTAAAAAATTAAAGAATAGTTATAAAATTTTAAGATGATAATTAAAAATTGAAAAAATTGAAGGAAATAGTTGAAATAATTGCACATTTAACAACTGCATTGAAAATCGAAAAAAATAATTAAAATTAAAAAAAAATAATTGAAAATTGAAGAATTAAATTAAAATTTATGGAATATACTTAAAATTTAAAAAAAAAATTTAAAAAGCCGAGAATTAATAATTATATAGAAGAAAACAATTGAAAACTGAAGAATGAAAATAAAAATTGAAGAATAGAATAAAAAATTAAAGAAAATAATTGAACTGTATTTGAATTGTATTTGAAATTAAAGAAACTTAATGATAATCCAAAAAAATAAAATAAAAGCGATAATTTTTTAATATTAAAGAAAATAATTGAAAATTTATAAGTGAAATTTAAATTTGAAGAAAATAACTGAGAATTGAAGAGAATAGTACTTCTAGAATTGAATAATTGAATTAAAATTTTTAAACAATTTTTATCAGTGAAAAAATTAATTAAAAAAAAAGAGAATTGTTGAATATTGAGGAATTAATTGAAAATCGATAAAAAAAATTGAAGATTAAAGAAAATATTTGAAAAATGAAGAAAATAATTAAAAATTTATTTATTTATTCATTAATAATATATCCCGCGTTCAAAAATTGGAATTTCCAACAAATTGAAAATTAAAGAATTAAATGTAAATTTCAAGAAAATAATTGATAATAAAAAAAAAATTACAATATTACGAAAATAATTAATTAATAAACAATTGAAAAAAAATTCGACAAATGGTGAGAATAATCGTAATTCGTACAAAAAATTTGTAATTAACGAATATTTATAAATTTAAAGGAGAATAATAAATTGCCAATTAAAAACTGATGAAAATTATGGAAAAAAACTGTTGAAAATAAATGAAAATTAAAGAAATCAATTGGAAATTCAAGAATTGTATTGAAAGAAAAAAATTGATAATTGAGAAAATGCTGGAATTAATTAATATTAAGGAATTAATTGAAAATCGATCAAAATAATTGAAGTTTAAAGAAAATTTTTGAGAATTGAAGAAAATAATTAAAAATTGAAGAAATAAATTGTAAATTAAAAAATTAAATGTAAATTCTTAAGAAATTAATTGTTAATTAAAAGAAAAATTACAATATGACAATAATAGTAAAATATTGACGAAAATAATTAACTAAAAAAAAAAATTTACGATTGAAAAAAAATTCAAAAAAGATGAGAATAATTGGCATTCGAAAAAAAATTTTTAATTGATGAATAATCATAAAATTCAAGGAGAAAAATAAATTGGCAATTGAAAACTGATGAAAATAATGGAAACAATTTTAAAATTAAATAAATGAAAATTAAAGAAATCATTTGGAAGTTGAAGAATTATATTGAAATTTTAAGAAAAATTTGATTATTCAGAAAATGCGAGAATTATTGAATTTTGAATAAAGTAATTGAAAAACGTAGAATGCAATTGAAAATTGAAGAAAATAATTGAAAATTAAAGAAATAAATGGGAGATTAAAGAATTGAATTGAAGATTAAAGATTTAAATTGACATTTTAAAAAAATAGTTGATAATTGAAAGAAAAATAACAAAATTTTTTTCAACTTATCATTGTCATCATATTTCAATTATTGCCTTCAAGTTTGAAAATTTAAAATCATTTTTCTAATATTTTCCACAAGTTTTAATAATTCCTATTTTTTTAAATTATTTCCTAAAATTTTTAAATATTTTTCTGAAATTTCCTATTATTTTCTTTAATTTTTAATCATTATTAATTATTTAATTTAATTTTCAATTATTTATATTACTTGTTTATTATTTTTAATTTCTTACGATCTTTTTCATAATTTCAAAAAAAAATTTAATTACTTATCTGAAATTTTCATTTTTTTATTCAATTTTCAATTATATTTACGATTTCTTTGTTTATAATAAAGACTATAAATATAATATAAAATTATATATATAATTTATATAATATAATTTAATTTTATATTTTCTGTATCTTCTGCAATTATTTCTCTTAAATTAAAAATTGTTTTTCTGAATTTTAAATTATGTTTATCTGTTTTCCTTTATTTTCTCTACTTTTAATTATTTTCTTTTTTTTTTTGCAATTAACTTCTAAAAGTTTCAAGTATTTTTCTAATATTTTCTTTCAATTTCCTTTATTTAAAATATATTATACAATTTTTCCAATTATTCTTTAAAATTTTCTTCATTTTTAAATTATTTCTTCATAATTTTCTTAAATTTTTAATCATTTTCATCATTTTTAATTTTTTATCTCAATTTGAATGATTTTTTTTTAATTTTCAATTATTTTTTCTAATTTTTCATTACCCTTATTTTTTTCAATTTATTTCCTAGATTTTTAATTTTTTCCTCAAATTTAAATTTCTTTCTTTCATTTTAAAATTGTTCATAATTGTTATATTTAATAATAATTTTTACACTACATTGACTTATAGTTAATTTGTAATGATAATTATTTTGTTATATCTCCATTTTTTAATAATAAACTGTTTATGCTTGAAAATAGTAGGACTCATTCAAACAGAGAAAATTCTCATAAATTCTCCGGAAGGAGAATATTCTCGGTTATATTCTCGAGAATGTAACCGGATTTTAAATCACCGAGAATTTTGCAACTCTAATTATAAGAAAAAAATTGTATTAACAAATAATTTTTAATTTTATAATATCAAGTCCTAACCAAGACGATTTATAAATTTAATTTTGTTTACTAGGAAAAATTAATAAAATCTTTAAATCTTATAAAATCCAAAAAATATTCTTTTATAAATAACATTACAATTTTTCTATTTTAAAATTAACTTTATTAGTGGCGATATGTGAGAAATGTCATTTGCTTAAACTTCTCGAACTAATAAAAAATGGATTCATTAATTTTTGAAAACTTACTCCTCAAATACTCTTATTTAGCTTAGAAACAATAATATTATTATTACTTTTATAGACAAAGCTTTTTTGCTGGCATATATTTTTTTATACCGACAAAAAAAGTTTAGTTGAGTCAACAAAATTTTTGTTTTGCATTGCAAATATTTTTTCAGTGCAGCCTTTAAATCTTCGGTGTAAACACACTCTGTGTAAAAAAAAACCGTCTGGTTAGTACAACAAAATAAATTCCGCGGGCTATTTAAAGCAAAGTTTACACAATCAATTACAGACAATAGCTTATAGAAAATCGATTAATTGCTGGCAATAGATTCGAATAGCTCAAACTTTATAATTTATTTGATAAAAGGTGTAATAAACATTTTGTGAAGAGAGCTAAAAGTTTTGTTTAAATATACAGAAGATAAGAGCTTTTGGGGCGATTGCAATTACATTTTAAAATTATCTATTGATCAAGAACTAGAAACTAACCTCTTGATGCGGTCTCTCCTTTCACCCTTGATACCTTCACTTGAAAATCCGATTAGAAAATTCAACATTACACGGAAGTTGTGCAATACTGGAGTTTGCAACTTTGACTCTCTGAAGTTTTCGTGTGGAATTCATCCTTTACTGCAATGCTGTGGTTTGTAACATTCATAACTCCACATAAAGTGAATTTTAAATGTTTCTATTATAAGGAACATTTTACTGTCAATTGTCGGAATGAAAATTGTTTATTATTTAAATCAGCGTAAACAAATTAAGGAAAGAATAACAGATTTCAGTCTGGGAATCTGTTATAAAAATAAATTTTTGAAACTAAATTAGAGCTTTTTATTAATTACTGAACAGTAAGAAAATATCTGGATTAAATTTTAAATATTAAAAATATACTAATTATTTTACAAAATAGTTTTAATCAGGGGCGGCAACTTGAGTATAGTACGTCTGCAAATTCCATAGAGCAAAAAAGTCGCCCTATGGAATTCCATATTGCAAAATTACTGACAAAATATAAATTTCTTAATAAGAATGTGGATAAATGAATTTACAATACGA
This sequence comes from Ganaspis brasiliensis, assembly GCA_037103525.1. Lineage (NCBI taxonomy): Eukaryota > Metazoa > Arthropoda > Insecta > Hymenoptera > Figitidae > Ganaspis > Ganaspis brasiliensis. Next base: position 4,364,954 of record JAZKLR010000022.1, on the reverse strand, counting down.
AGAAAATGATAAAAATTAAAAAGAAACATATTTTGTAAAAATAATTGAAACATGACGAAATAAGCTGAAAATTAATTAATAATTAATTTAACTAATTTGATACTGAAGAAAATAATTAAAACTGAAAAAGTTTTATTTGAAAAAATTAAAGAAAAGAATTAAAACTTGCGGAAATTGAATTTAAAAATTAGGGGAAAAATTGAATAATAATGGAAATAATTAGAAAATGAAGAAAATTTTTGGAAAATGATAAAAATAGTTGACAATTGTAACAAATAATTAAAATCATAAAAGAAAAGAATTGTTAAAAGTTTAAGAAATTTTTAAATAATTTTAAATTTACTATTCTCGAAGATCAAAGAAAAGAATTGAAACTTAGGAAATTGAATTTAAAAATGAGGGAAAAAATTAAAAAATAATTAAAATAAAATTAAAGAAAAATGTTGAAAAATGATAATAATACTTGAGAATTGTAGCAAATATAATTAAAATCATAAAAAAGAAGAGAATTCTTAAAAATTTGATAAGTTTTTAAATAATTTTAAATTTACTATTCTCAAACAGTGGATTAATTAAAATTTAAATCAATGAAATTTTAAATTAATTGCAGTTTAAAGAATTAAAATATATAATAATTGTAATTGAAGTCTTGTTTATCGCAAATATATTCTGTAATTTTTAAGAATATTTTTTACAAATGTTTATTATTATTTCAATTATTTTATTATTAATTTTCTAAATTTTTTTATTACTTATCTTAAATTTTAGTTACTTTTTCAATGTACAAATATTTTCATCATTTTGCAATTTTTTTCTTATATGTATTACAAATATGTGTTACAATTTTTCTAATTATTTCTCAAAAACTAAAATTTTTTCTTCAGTTTTAAATTATTTATATTACTTTACAAATATTTCTACAATTTTATATTATTTTCAATATTCTTCAATTAATTTTCTAGATTTTAAAATATTTTTCTCAAATTTTAATAATTTTCTTCAATTTTTAATTAGTTTTATTACTTTGCAAATATTGTCTCGAGTTTTTTTATTACTTTCATTACTCTTCAATTAATTTTCTAGACTTTAAAATATTTTTCTTAAATTTTAACAAATTTCTTTAATTTCCAATTATTTTTGTTAGCATTTTGCAATCAATTTCTTCGATTTTTTATTAATCTCACTATTCATTCCTCAATTCAATACCTAAATCTTTAATTATGTATCTCATTTATCAATTATTTTTTTTAAATTCATTTTCTTTTATCTTTTTGCAAATATTTCCTCCACCTTTTAACTAGATACATTAATTATTTTTCAATTAATTTTCTAAATTTTTATTTATTATCTCAAATCTAAGTTACTGTATCCACGTTTCAATTCTTTAATCATTCTTCAATTATTTTTCTCATATTCCAAATACTTTTGACAATTTTTTATTATTTTTTTGTTAAATTGCAATTATTTCCACAAATGTTATATTATTTTTATTATTTGTTGAATAATTCCGAAAATTTCGATTATTTTTCTCAAATTTCTATTATTTTCTTCAATAAATTATTATTTATTATTATTATTATATTACTATTATTTCTATTATTTTTCTTCAATTTTCAATTACTATTCTTATCATTTTTCAATCAATTTCTTCGATTTTTAATTATTCTCACTATTCATTCCTTAGTTAAATTCCTAATTTTTCAATTATTTATCTCATTTATCAACTATTTTTCTTTTATCTTTTTGCAATTATGTAATGACGTTATTCAATTTTTAATTATTTTTTTTCATTTGCAATGATTTTCACATATTTTATATTTATTGCACTGAAAAAAATGTTTAGTCATATCAACAAAAATTTGGTTGAGCCATCCAAATTTTTGTTGCTATAACTAAAAATTTGGTTGAGCCAACAAAATTATTGTTGATATGACTAAACATTTTTTTCAGTGTGTGAATATTTGTTGATTAATTTCGAAAATTCCAATTATTTCTCTCGAAATTTCCATTATTTTCTTCAATTTGCAATTATTTCTATAATGTTGTAATTATTTTTCTAAGTTCAACTTTTTTCGAAATTTTTCAATTATTATAAAAAATATGATTTTTGTTCTTCAAATTTTTCAATCTTTTAATCATTTTTCAATTATGGTTTTAATGTTCTGCCGATGCGCACATCGCGAAACCCTACTCATAAATATTTTTTATCTTAAGATCTTAAGATCTTAAGATCCTTCTTTCTTTACGAAATTCGGAAAACTTTAACATCAATTTAATTTCAATTTCGTGAGCGTTATGTACTCAATTAAGTGTGATTAAAAACTATATTTTATGTAAACATAAATTATCTATTTATAACAATTTATATTGATATATTGTTGACATAAACTAATTTCTAATTTGGTCAATTTTTTTAAACAATTTTTCTGATTATTATCTCAAATCGAATAAACATCAAATTTAGTTACAAAAAGGTATTAAAAGTCATCAAACATTATTTTTTGTAAACATTTTTATAAACAAATTTTGTAAATTCTTTTTTGGACACTTTTTTACATGAAGGATATTTTTCTTTATCGATAATATTTGCAATTTAGAAAAATTTGTATATTCAATTTAATATTTAAAATTTGTATATTTAAGTTTAAATTAACAAAAACGCCCCTATCGGTTACTTTAAGAACTATCCAATATGGCCGCCGACAGAGAGAAAATTGACTTATTTAGTACATAAAAATACGATATTTATTTTAAAAAAAAATTTTTAAAGTGTTTGTGAAAGTAAATTATAATTTTATAATAGCGAGGATTACTTATTTTGTAAATATACAATGGAATTCTCGATTTTTTCTCTAGTTTTATTACTAGCTCCTCATACAAGAATTGACAACATTTTGAACCTTTATCATATTTCTAGACGACGGAGTAGTTTTACTGAATAAAAATAAATTGTTTAAGCTTCAAGCTTACATAATTTTAATCGTAACAAGACTTTCGAAACAAACTTTTATTGTAAAACCAAATTCGGCTGTCTTTGAATAAACTCTCTGTCAGCGGCCATATTTGTTTTGAACAGGTGGCGCCTCAATGCTCGCGGTGGTTTTTTCTTTTTGCCAATTAGTAGTAAATAATTGTGAATATAAATTGTGGTAAAATCTAATTTGTATACAGAACTATTTTTAAACAATTTTTTATATTTTTATACATTTTTACAGTTTTTAACGTGATGACTTAAAAGTATTATGTTAATAAACATAATAAATATTATGTTATAAGTGATCATAAATATTTTTAAACAAATATTTCACAATTAAACATTTTTCACCTTTCATATGTTTCCTTTCTACATTGATATTTATGTTAAGTTTTAAAATAGTTTAATGTGAAAACCATTAGTCCATTATCATAATCATGGTAATATCTGTGTAATCAGAGGACATATTTAATCAGAGGACAAACAAACAGTTTAGCAACAAATGTAAATATTTAGTTGTATTGTTATTGGAAATATATTGTTAAATTATTACAATTCATTTAACTTGATAACAAGTTCTACAATAGTTGCAATCATCATGTTTAAAAAATTATTACAGTGTTGAAAGTATACAGTATAAAAAATTATATGTATGGAAATAATTTATAATAATAAGGGTTTTTTGTCATTGATCACAAAGTCAATTTTTCAAATTCAAAATATCATATCTGGACGAATTTTTAAAAAATATGTACGTTTTGAATTTTAAAATTAATTCCTAGCACGGGAAAATCCGTTCGGTTTGAAATTTTTAACATTAGATTTACAAGTTAAAAACCATTTTTCACCAATTTTATTTCTATTTTTCATTTTTTATTGCTCTTTAAACAGATTTAAAAAATTTATTAAATAGTAAACAGATTTAAAGTAAATTGATCAAAATTTGGAAACTTTGACATTTTCACGGATTAAATATCAAAAACTAATTAATATTTCGATAATTAAAAGTCTATGTCAATTAGAATTTCCATTAACGGAAATTTGTCACAAAAAAAATAAATTAATTAAATTTTGAGCGGATCAAGTTTACACTGAATTGTAATTAATGTTAAAACTTCTATTGGCTATATTCTTTGATCGAAATCCAAAACCGAATAATAATCTTCTTTGGTAAAATTTCAATTAATTTCAAACTGATAAATAATAAAATAATAAATTTAACAAAAAAACCCAAATTCACCGACCTTTTCGACAAAAAGCAAAAATACACATTTCTCTCCTTTTTTTTCAAATCATCCTTGAACAATTGCCGAAAATCCTTGCCCTTTCTTTTTCACAACCCCTAAAAAAAAGTTGTAACGACGCATCATCCATTTTCCAAGACTCAATTTCTTCGTGTTATTATAAGAGAAAAGTGTAAAATTTATTATATTCTGATTAAAAAGTAGACTTTATTAAAAAAAAAGAAAAAAGAAAAAAAAAGAGACTCTGTTAACATAATATTGCAGGTATCATAAATTGAACAGTAAAAACCAGACATTTAAAATAATGATAAGGCATTCTTGGTATTTATCAATCCTATTAAAAGAGAGATACATAATGCAGTTTATATAGAAAAAAGGGGCGAATAGATAAAATGATAAAGAAAACATAGTATTTAAACAAAATGAGAGAGTGAGAGAGATAGATAGAGAAGTATTGGTTTTGGGGGGAGGGGGGGGGGCAAATAACGGAGCAAAGCGCAGGTTCTAACTGACAGAGGCCACAGCTGGAAAACGCGGTTTTGGCTACGAAATCGGCCGCATTTCATCGCCGTTAGTTGACACGTGAGCGGCTCAAATTCACTTTTTTCATTTCAATAAAACAATTCGAATTTGTAGAAAAAAAAATGAATCCCAATTATTTTAAAAAATGTGTGTGATTACAAAAAAAAAATTTTTTTTTACCTTTGAGTGACACGTGTACTATTAAAATAAGACACAATAATAAAAAAAAAAATTTTTTTTGTTTTTTTATATATAATTATTATATAGGTTACATAAAAAAAATAACAACAATGAAAAAAGAACCGATACTTTAATTTTTAATTTCGACAATTTTATTTCAATGTTAAATTTTGTTTTTTAAGTGCGCGAATAAAATGAAAGAAGGTTGATGTTTGAGGAACCGTAATTCAGTGAATATATAGTGGAACTGGCAATTTGCATATGAATGGAAAGAATCCAGAAAGTTTCGTGTCTAAAGTTAAAAGAATATCTATCAAAACTCTATAGGAAGAATTCAAGTTTTTTCGCGTTGGCACTTCTTTATTTGATATTAAAAGATATGAGACGAAGTTGTAAAAAGTTTTTAAAAGACGGTTTCCAGGAAAAAGTGTTTAAAAGAAAGGAAAACGTGAGGAAATTGCAAGTGAAGATATAGTGGTGTTTCCGGGGACAATATAAAGGGATCTATAAAAGTGGGGAAAAAACAAAAAAAAATAATAGAAAGAGGAAGTCGTTAACAGCAGCTGAGGAAAATGTTTTACTTGTCATATTCGGGAGAAAACTTGGCACTTGGCTGAAACTAATACTTTTGAAGAGAAAAGTACGACATTGTGGAGAAATAATTAGCTAACAAGGAAATACAAAGTTGTGAATTCAATGTGGAAACTTGGTATCAAACAATTCTTGGATTGTCTTACTAATAAAAATCATCCCCAAGGAGAAACTTTTTTAATGAATTTTCAGCTAAAAGCGAGGCTAAAAGTGGAAAAATATTTAAAAAGTGGAATTTAAGGGAAAAGGATCAACTTGAGATGAATTGAAGAAAAAGAAAACTAAAAGAAAGTAAACAAAGTAACAAACGAATAAAAAACGGTATAATTAAAAAAGCATTTGAAATTAATAAAACGAAAGTGGCGAAAGAAATTGAAAATTTCATTTGAAAAGTATCTCATCGAAAATAGACTTTAGGCTGAAAAAGTAATAATAATCTGCAAAAGTAATAAATTGACAGTTTTCTGGATAAATTGATAACAAATAGAATTTTTTAAAATATCACAGAGTTGCAAATAAAATAACTCATCCCTAAAATAGAACTATTGACAATAAAAGTTGTAGTATCGAAAATCTGCAATCAAAATTAATCTGCATGGAACGGATTTCTGCGCCGATATTGAAAACAATTTACATGAATATTGGTAAGCATTGAAAATTTATAAATATAAAAAACCATATTTTCATTTAACTTTGTGGAAACTGATGTTTCAGTTAAAATTTAAATCAAAGTTGTATAATTAACCAACTTTGGTGGTTTGTTTTAAATGGATTTTGAATCAAGCTACTAAAGTTGATTAATTGTAAATATTAAATGTAGAATTATTTACTGAAAATGGCCGTGTTTATTTTAAATAAATAAACAATTCGGTTAAATATTTTTAGAATTAACGAAATTAAATATCGATTGTAAGTACAATTTTCAATATATGCGGTTTAATTAAAAATTAATCGTAAATAGCAAAAGTTGATAGATGAGAAAGTTTCGATAAAATAATTTTATCCATTAAATAATATTGTTTCAATTGAAGATGTTTGTTCTATAAAAAGCTTAACATAAAGTGCAAGTCTAATGTTTATTTTAAGTAGATGCCATTGAGTAAAAAATGAAACTCTAATGATACAGAAATAACGTTCACTATTGTGTAGTAAAAAGTTTTCATGACCAGCACTTTTTTGCCCTGAAATTAATTATTTTGCTTTTTATCTCATTAATAAAAGATGAAAGGTTACTTAGAAAATATTTCAGGATTTAGCTTTAAACTTTTTCAGATTTTTCCTGTTTCGAGAATTCGTTTTATCTTAAGTCGCGTCTTGACATTTAAGAAATAATGAAATTAATCTTGAGAAGAAAGAAATTTCAAGAAAGTAATTAAGCGTAAAATAAAAAATAACAAAATTAGAATATGCAAAATTTTCGGTTATCTTATAAAGTAATAATGATATTTTACTGAAAAACACAATTTAAAATCGTAAATCTACTGTCAATGAAAAGTAATCTCTCTCTAAATCTGAATTAGTTAAAAATGACTAATTTGAAAGCAAAAAATAACTTTTTAATGATATTTTTACTATTGATTATAGGTATTTTTAATTTTTTATATTAATATTTAGAATTTTGATTGGAATTAATTCTAATTCAATTTTGTATTTTTAGGTTAGTGTTGTTATTAATATAATTTCATTTATTCCTTTATTTATATTTAATGATAATAATAAATTTAATGATAGCTTTATAAAATATTTTTCATTTCAAAGGGTAAGATTATCAATAATATTGTTTTCTTTTATTAGATTAAATAAAATAAATTTTATAAGGCTTATAATTTTAATTTTATTAATAAAAATAGGAATGTTTCCTTTTTATTATTGTTATATTATTGTATGCATAAAAATCTCAAAAATTAAAAATATGTCAAATTAAGATTTTTAATTTTCCTCAAAATTGATAAGATTTTCTTCTAGACATGAACACATTTTCATTTATGACAAATTTTTTCGGGACAAAAAAGATGTTCACGTCCTCGAGAAAACAGTACTATTATGATTAATGGCTAAATTCATAGCAAGCTTGTCAAATAACTCACAGTTTTTTATAGAATCCGAGTTGTGCAAAAGAAATAATTGTCTGGGTTCTTTTCATAAATAAAGAAAGAAGTTGGGCAGGTGAATGCCTAGAAGTTATAAATTAGATCAAGGAAATCAAAATGTAGGGATAAAATTGTGATTTTAACCAAAATCAACCAAAAAAGCTAAAATGAAATCAATTAAAAACTGGGTTATAAAGATTAAAGAAAAATATTTGAGTTTCGATAAAAATTAGCATTTTTAACTTTTACTTTTTATTTAAAAAAAAATCTAAATGGGTTCCTCATAATTTTTTTCAGAACTTTCTTCCCATGTTTAAAACAGCCTTTTTCTGTACTTTTTTTTATTTTTAAGAATGTTTTTCTGAAAAATTGAACTACAAAAATAACTGTATTAGTCAAAGTAATTTTAAGTTATGTTTAACTATTAAAAGAATTAGTAGATTTCTATTTACTAATTACATTAGTTATTTTGTACTATTAAATTAGTTAAATTTAACTGCTGAATTAGTAGTCTTTTACTATTAATTAGTTATTTTTTACTAATTGAAAATGAGAAAACTAATTCACGATTTTAACCCCTAAATGGTAGTTTTTAACTAATTTAGACTTAGAGAGATAACATAAATATAATAAAATAATATAATGTAACATATAAATATAAAAAGAAATATAAATAATATAAAATAAATATAATAAAAATTGATGAGTCGTAATGTACTGTAAACATTTGATTCTTCAAAAGTAGCAAAAGTTGAATTTTATTAGATTAAAGGAAAATAGGAAAAAAAGTACAAAGTACAAAACCACGTGACAAAAATGGCGCCCTATGAACAGCTGATCCAACTCAGATTTTTGAAGAACGACAACTTTGTCATTTTTTACTATTAAATTAGTTAAATTCAACTGCTGAATTAGTAGTTTTTTACTATTAATTAGTTATTTTTTACTAATTAAAAAAGAGAAAACTCATTCACGATTTTAACACCTAAATGATAGTTTTTAACTAATTCAGATTTAGAGAGATAACATAAATATAATAAAACAATATAATGTAAAATATAAATATAAAAAGAAATATAAATAATATAATAATAAAATAGATATAATAGATAAATAGATGTTGGAAATAAATCGAGAACTCATTAAGAATCTGACAATTAAAATGAAGCTACTTTGAACAAAGGCAGATTAGAATTTCCTTTAATACTATTTTCCCTAAATAAAGTAACGTGAAGAAATGCAGGGCACGGAATGCAAATTCCTGAAACAATATGTACTACTCGAGTTGCTGTAACGATTTAGAATTAGAGATATATAACACACGTAGTTCGGAGAAACTAACACTTGAGTAAATTCATTTATCGGTATACAGAGTCAAGCAAAGTTCACTAGTGAAACAAAATTTAATGACTTACAAGCTTCAAATGATACAAGTTGATGTCAAACTAAAATCGTTTTCAAGCAATTCTTAATTAAACGAATAAATAACGAGAAGCATCCTACAATAAACTTTAGGAAATGTTTATCGTTTTGGAAAATAATTAATTGTTGAAATTCAGTTAGTTTGTATTATATAATTATTATAAATCCACATTGTTACTATTATCTGTTTATGCACTCGTGAACTTTTCGATATTTTAAAGGTGAAATTTTTTCACTCTAGAAATCAGAATTCAGTTGAATTTCCAATTGCTAAGCGCATCATCTTTATCGATCAAGATTTTAAATAAATATGTATTCAGAGCATTCAAGTATTTTCTAGATAGAGTGTAATTCATTCATGCATTTTTCAAAGCACTTTGCATGTATCAAAGAACCATTTTTTAATATCTTCTTTTTATGCTACTTTAATTTAATTTCATTTTTCAATATAAATCTCTATAAAGATCACATTTCTTATTATTAAATATTACCATATATTATGTGAAAAATATTATAAATTAATTACTAATTATTGCCATCACAATATTTTTCAAGTCTCGAGAATTATTTTTTAATGACTTTTTTTTTAATAACCTAATTATAATAATGCTCTTCCAGTAAAAATAAATAATTACCATAAAGAACAAGAGGGAAGGTTAATTAAACAGAATTCTTTTTTCATAATTATGTCGTGACTGTTTTTTTTTCTTTTTTTCAATTTGCGGCTTTTTATTGAATTTATTTATCTTTTTGTAAGATGAAAATAAATTTTGTAAAACTCCGACCTCGGAAATAAAAGTAAAAATATTTTTCATTGCTTGATGGTAGTTTTAATAATAATGAAACGCAGATCGAAAAACGTCTTCAGCCTCCATGGGAGGTTTGTTATTACTTCCATAAGGCCAAAATGAAATTTACATTCAGCAGACAATAATAGATTTCATTTAATGTGTACAAGAATAGACAGACGCTAGTGCTACTATGTTTTGTAGAAATAAATCAAACGCCATTCCAAGTGTCAGGTGGTAACATTTTTCCACTACTTTAAAATTTTAAACGGGTAACTTTTCTCAACTGCACCGAGCTATGAATGAGTAAGAAAATGAATTGTCATTTAAAATTACATTCCAAAGCTTTCTTTTCCTAGAGTTCATAAAAATTGCAAGAGCTTCCAAAATTGAGTGATTTTTTACAAAGAGCGGTAAATTGGATTCTTTTCTCAATTTTTTTTTAGATTAGTATTCCGATTACGAATTAAAACAATAGAATATAGTTTTTTTTAATATTTATTTTTTTTAATTTTAATTTGTTTAATTAATATCTTGTTTTAAATTAGAATTTATAAACTCATTTCCATAAACAGACTTTTGTTTAGAAGACTTTGATAAGAAGTAATTTTACTTTTTCTGGTGCTTTAAACTAAAATGGAAAATAATATTCGAGAAAATTGAAGTTACTGTGGAAATGTGCAACATTGTGTAGAGAAAAGTTAATAAAACTACTTTTAGTACTTTAATAAAACTATTCAAGACATTGTCTGGCTCAAGTACATGGAATCCCGACAAAATTGCTTAGATAAAAAGTCAAATGTTGTTTCGAAACTGAAATAAAGAGATAATTTCTCTTGTTCTCGAATTGTCGATATATTTTTCTTAAAATCCTAATTTTACGGGAACTTCTAAAAGTTTTCCTTGCATTCTAAAACGCAATCTCAGGAAGTTGTTAAGAAAATAAGAAACATTATAATTCAAAGAATGTAAAAAAATCAAATAAAAATTTTAAAAAATAATAATAATCAGCCAAATGATCGAGATTTGGTTAATATTCAAAATTTAATTTATTTCTTCATTAAAATTAAACGGTCAGATTATGAGACGCCTGGGTTTGCAATCTGGGAGGTTAAGCAACTTCGAGTGTGGTTAGAACTTTGATGGGGGACGCTTCTACGATCGCTGCGATTAAGACATACAAAGCGGGATTTTTGACGCCAGGCGGTTGCTAAAAAATTAAATTAAAACACATATCGATTATATTTAACCAAATCCTTTGTTAATTTAATCAAGAAATTAGTAAAATTTACTAAAAAGTAGTAAACCAAGTTTAACCTTTTATTAAGTGACTAATTTTGTAATATTCAAAACGTGATTAAATAAAATAAAAAAAAGTTTATTATTATTATTATTATTATTATTATTATTATTATTATTATTATATTCCTTAAGAAATAACCATATCTTTCTACAGAATCAGAACAGAAAATCTTTAAAAAGAAATCGTGATTTGTCGAACAATAAAAATAATTAATTCTTTTCGAGAAAGAAATTTGCAGAGAAGTTGAAATCGAATCCAGAACAGAAGACAGGTTGCAATTAGTTTTAAAAAATGACTGACATTTTTAATATAAGTAATGGTTTTTTCTCTTGAACTACTGCTTTAATTACAACATAATTACATATTAATTGATAAAATTTCGCAGAATAATTAGAAAAGTAATTGCAATTATTCCGCAGTTAAATCACAGACAACCATTTTGACACAGTTTTTTTTTAATAACGAGTAATGTTAATTAAAAAACTTTATTTTGACAAACAGTAAAATGTTTAATGAACTAATTTTTTAAATTCATGTATTTCTACATGTAAATATTATTTCTGAATTCAATATTTTTATAAAATGTATTTTTCTAAATTTACCTACGTTTCTAATTTTATTCTCCTATTTCTCTTTTGCTACTTCTATTTCTCTAAATTTAAATATTTTTTAACTGGATGAAATTAAAATTTGTTTATGAACATTGAAAGAGATAATTATTTTAATAAATTTGAATTTTGAGTCAAGTCCACGTTTAATTTACTACCATTCTTTGGTTGAATTAACGTTTTAGATAAGATATTGTCTAGTTTCTATACGTGTGCGATAATTTGCTACTTATTAACTCTGGTGCATAATACTAACTTCAACTATAATGCAAAAGAAAACTTAGATACTATTTCTATAGGCTTTAAATAAATAAATAAAAAACATTATAATATTAATTTTACCATTTTTCGATCATTTATTAATTTTTCTTTTATTTTTAATTGATAGACTCAATTACATTATTGTCTTAAAAAATTTAGTTTCTATTCATTAAAAAAAACAAGAATTGACCTTGTATTAAACATTTTTTTCTTAGATAAAAGTGCCGATAATAAAAATAGTCGATATTTTAATATCTTATTATTATTATTATTATGGAATAAAATTAAAAATCACGATTATTTGATTGGAATTTGAATTTTAAATTTACGTTCATTTTAATTTAAAATTGAGTGTAAAATTTGTATTATTAGTGGGTGAAAGAAAATATTTGAAATATGTTATAAATTCAAAATTAATTAAATTTATTCTACTGATCCCGTGTATTGGATTAATTTGGACCACAATAATTAAACTATTATGTTAAATTGTTTTTAAAAATATGCATAAACACGCTCAGTTTATTCCCTATTTTCGTATTGATTTCAGGAAACAACGCTTATCTCGATTAGTTCAGCTTAAAAGCCTGTCTATTTCAATTCAGATATTTATGCCGAATAAATGTTCTTTGACGTTATTCGTCCATCGCAAACTTTGACTACAGTTCGAATAAATCATCCTCAGGCAATATAGTTTTAAACAACCTTGTTTAATTAATCGACGATAAAAAAAATAAAATCTCTTCATCTATCACTTATTTAGAAACTGACATTTTTTGCAGCATTAAAGAATCATATAAAAATTTATGTTAAATAATAATAATATAATTATAATATAATAGTGATTTAACTGTAAATTAATTTTACATTTTTACCTTGTGTAATTTAAATAATGAAATTTCTTAAAATTCCTTGTCCTATTTTTTTGAACTGTAAACTTGCAAAAATTTAAATAATTATCTCAAAATTCATCTCTGAATCTGAATAAGTGAACATTTCTCTTGTTTAACAAGAGTAATAATAAGTTTGCGAGATTCATAAATTAGAAACGTGAATGTAAAAATGTTTCTCGTCTTTTATTTTCTTTTCTTTTCTTTAGAGGAGTAAAATAACAAGCAGCAGCTTGTAGGTTCCATATTTCAATGTAATACCAAACTATCCTCTTCATTATGCGAGAAACTTAAATCACAATAAGTGATTAATTTACTAAACTTTATGCTAAATCCGTCCCTAAATAGACAAATGATTAATTATTAATTAATAATATATTAACATTGTTAATTATTCATGGAAAAGCATTTAATCTTGATGTAAAGTAGAGTAGAAATTATCAGTATAAATTTTTGTTTGATGTGAGTTTGTTTACACTGTAAGTGGTTTAAAATAATTTTTTTAAAATGCAGTTTCAAAAATTTAATATGCGTCATTTTTATTTAGATACCAAAAATATAAATCAGAATATGTCATCTTCAATAAAGAAATAAAAAAAAAATAAGTTTGAAGAAGGACTACAAAAAAGACAATTTGTAAATTTAACGGAATACAAAGCTTCCTCTGAGGAACTAAAAGAAAAATAATTAAATTAAAAAATATTATATATAAAAACTATGAAAAAAATCTCTATGAAAAAGGAAGGTTTATAATAAAATCGAAAAGGAAAAAATAAAAGAATTTAATGAAAAATAGAGAAGATTATTAATAAAAATTAAACAAATGACGATTAAATAATAAAATGGCAAAAAAATATGAAATCCAAAAAAATCGAATATAAAAAAGTTACGGAAATGATAAAAAAAGGAATATTAAAGAAAAATATGAAAACAATTTTGAACGAATTTCAGAAATTGAATTTCTGAAACTATTAAAAATATGAAAAATAAATGAAAAAGTAAGGATGTCAAAGGAAAAGTCAAGAAGTCTGAAAGAATAAGAAAAAGAGAGAACATTATATAAAAATTGAAAAGAGTAGGAAATCTTTTTAGACAATTATTAAAAGATTTAAGAAAATTTTTCTATTTTTGTAAAGTAATAGAAAATAAATGAAAAACGTTAGATTTTTATTAAAATATTTTTTAAAAAATTCAGAAATAACAACCTTGAATAAAGTTTTTGAAAAATTATTTTAAAAAATAAAAGCTATTTAAAGAAAAAAGTCCAAAGATTTTGAGGAAAATAAAATATTTTTAAGATATAAAGATAATCAACTATAAAAATAATATAAAAATGTCCCTATTATAAAATATAATTTGCATAAAATTATAAAAAAAATAAAATAAGAAAAGAGAAGACTTCAAAAATTTTAAAAATATAACATTATTTATAGAAAAAAATACAAAATAGTCTACTAAAATATAAGAAATAGTATAAAAATATCAAAATGCCAAAAAATAAGTAAGAAGTCTACAAAAGAAATGAGAAATTACTAAAAAATAAATTAGGAAATTTTTTATGGAATAAATTATTAAAAATATAAAATCAAGTTTTAGAAAAAAAGTTTAAAAAGAAAGAAGTATTTTGAACGTTTATCTTCAAAAACTTTAAAATTTACTTTTTAACAATCAATTTATAAAGCTTTAAAAAGAAGTCTAATTCAAAAATAAGTTTTTTTAAATTATTCAAACGTTTTTTTTGTTTCTTGTTTTATATGTAATATATGTAATAATTCAATGACTACATTGATGAGTCATAATGTACTGTAAACATTTGATTCTTCAAAAGTTTGAGAAGTTGAATTTTATTAGATTAAAGAAAAATAGGAAAAAAAAGTACAAACCGTGGCCTAAAATTTAAAAAAAAAGTAGATAAAAAATGTTAAAAAGTCGATTAGTCGTATTTTATGCCATAAAAGTTGAAACAAATCGCATTAAAGAAAAAAAAGCCGTAAATAGTCGAGAAAGTCGTAAACTACGGCCACGTACAGAATCACGTGACAAAAATGGGGCCCTATGAACAGCTGATCCAACTCAGATTTTTGAAGAACGACAACTTTGTCATTTTTCTCTTAATACTGTTCCTGTTTTGGATGATTTATTTAAAAAACTGAAGTATTCTGAATATTGTATTTTGAGGTCATAATCTTGACTTAAAAACAGACATAACAAATTTAAATAAAAATCGAAACAAGTCACATTTATAAAATATTTTAAAAGTCATAAACTACGGTCTTGTAGATGATTTTCGTCAGATTGTTTTAAACTTTGCATCAGTATTCCTGAAGTATTTATCTTCGAAATGCGACCTATCCTATCAATTTTGACCACTTCTGAGCTTCAAAATATAAACTCAAAGTTCATACCTTTTACACGCGCTAGCACTCAATGCATGTACTAAATTCATTTATATGAAAACGAATCGTCAGATTTTTAAGTAAAACTACTTTGTTACACATTGAGATAAAACAAATCCTTTAAAAAAAAGTTAACTTTATTGACCACGCCAAGTAGAAAATACATTAAGCTAAAAAGGCAACATTTTTAATTTTTATGTAGTTTCATTGAAGAATCTCGTAAACGTCGTAAAAACACATCGCGAGAACTTGTAGTACTTGATTTAAAATCATACTAAAGTACTTACGTTACTTTAGAAGAGATCACAAGGTAGTAAATGAGTTGCTATAAAAGTTTATTTATTGTTTTTTTTCTTGTCGGGTTTTTACTGTAGCCAGCACGTGACTATCACCTTAAAAGGAAATATAAGAAACTTACATGAAAGTCGAATCAAGTCGCATTTATAAAAAAGAACAAAGAACGTAAAACGATGCTACAAAATCACGTAACAAAAATGGCGTCCTATGAACAGCTGATCCAACTCAGACTTTTGAAGAAACACAACTTTGTCATTTTGCGCTTAATTGTGATCCCGCTTCAGATGATTTGTTTAATAAACTGAAGTATTCTGGATACTGTATTTTGAGATTATTTATCATAATATTGACTTAAAAACAGACATAAGGAACTTAAATAAAATAAACATGTCGCATTTAAAAAAAAATCGTAAATAGTCGAAAAAGTAGTAAACTACGGTCTTGTAAAACTGTCACTGCTACAAAATCACGTGACAAAAATGGCGTCCTATGAACAGCTGATCCAACTCAGACTTTTGAAAAACCACAACTTTGCCATTTTTCGCTTAATACTAATCCCGCTTCAGATGATTTGTTTAATAAACTGAAGTATTCTGGATATTGTATTTTTAGATTATTTATAATAATATTGACTTAAAAGCAGACATATGGAACTTAAATAAAAGTCGAAACATGTCGCATTTTAAAAAAAGTCGTAAATAGTCGAAAAAGTAGTAAACTACGGTCTTGTAAAAATGTCACTGCTACAAAATCACGTGACAAAAATGGCGTCCTATGAACAGCTGATCCAACTCAGACTTTTGAAAAACCACAACTTTGTCATTTTTCGCTTAATACTAATCCCGTTTCAGATGATTTGGTTAAAAACCTGAAGTATTCTGGATATTGTATTTTGAGATTATTTATCATAATCTTGACTTGAAAGCAGGCACATAAAGAACTTACATCAAGCGCGGCGTAAAATCAGAGCGGGGAGATTTACTACATTGAAAATAAGTTCCACTTTTATGACCTTCAAATCGGTGTAAACAGACTCTACGAGTATCATTTTCATCGGAAAGATGAAAGTCTAAAATACATGCTCACACACACACATGCACAAATATAATACGTAATATATATTACATATTTGATTACTTCATATTCAGCTTCTGCACCGACATAAAGGGAAAATATAAGTCCAATAAAAAACGGGTTATAAAAGCAATCTAAAGGGAAACACAAATAGCCTCTAAAATCTTATTTGAATCAAGGATTCTGAGGGATTCGTGGTTAGAATGTTAACCTTATAAATATCTCAAGCGATACATATGTAGGATTTGATTTCACATGACAACTCACGTTGGGACCCATCTGCAGTATTTCTGATATATTGCCAAATACAACCAGTTTTAATCATGATTATCGTATTCAATAATAATGAGGGACATAATAACAGCCGAGTATTAAATACGCCGATGCTGGTTAATCACTAATGACAAAGGAAAAGTTTATTTTGAAAATTTCATGCATAATACCAACATCAAAGTTAATGAATTCCCTTTGCTCAATATATTTCTTTCTATTTAACACGATTCAAGTTTTAATGTAAAATCGGTCTTATTTATAGACCATATTTTTCTTTCTGTTTGTTTCTTATACGCGAACTTGAATTTACGGTCTAATTTTATTTATTTATTTCTCTTTCATATATATGAAGCAGATCCTTTTAAAAAAAGTAAGAAAATTACGAGAATTTCTACTGTACGCGTAATTCAACGTTTTCAAAGATATCATGTGCTTTAGATGGCGGAAAATTGCACTTTTTCATGGATAGCTGCATCTTTGAGAGATGCGGAACCGGAAAATATTAAAGTTTGTTGGAGAATGGTATTTTTTACTTTTACACATCGAAGAACCAAATTTCCTGTTTCTATATCTATATACTAAGGTACTTCAATCTGAAGTATTCTTGGGGTATATTTCGGTTTTATACCTAGCACCAGTTTGCGCTTAACTTCCACTTTTACCTATCATATATGTGTGGACAATATGAACATATATATATGTATATTTGTATACATATCATATATATGTTTGTACACCTATATACCTATATATAAATGATTTTCGTTCATCTGGGATATAAAAGAAGTGGATGTCAGTCGTAGCACTGAAGAAAGCACAACAATTCTGAAGAAGGTCATGTGAAAGAGAAACCTTTTACGAAAAAGATCAGTAGTATCATTCTAATCATTGAGGGGCGAACTTGGATCTTACGGGTGCTTGAGCAGCGTCGAAAGCGTTTAAAAGAGTCGTGAGAAAGCGAAATTCCTTCAAGATTCCAATTTCACCCTCATCGCGAAAGTTCACGCTGAACGCCCAGACTTGTAGGCAATAATCTCAGAGCTTTATAAAGTAATTCGACCAAGGCCTCTCAATATTCAAGACGTCTGACACTTCTCCTTTTTCTTTCTTT
Organism: Ganaspis brasiliensis; assembly: GCA_037103525.1. Taxonomy (NCBI): domain Eukaryota; kingdom Metazoa; phylum Arthropoda; class Insecta; order Hymenoptera; family Figitidae; genus Ganaspis; species Ganaspis brasiliensis. The sequence continues at coordinate 4,346,933 of JAZKLR010000022.1, read as the reverse complement.
AAAAGAAACATTCCTCAATCTTTGCCACTTTCGTACTCATTGACTCAATCAATTGAAATAACAATTTCGATTTATCATTCCTTGTCGAATCCAGATTTTTTTTCAGTGCATTGACTATTTTAGTTAGGCGCGATATGAAGAAAGGGACCTAAATAGCAAAAAAATTTAGGTTATGTTTGTGATTTTTGAAATGGTAATACATAAAAAGGGTAAGCTTTCAGTACACGTAAAGAAAAAAAATTATTTTTATAAAAGTGTTTTACAATTTAGGGAAAAAGGACCAAAAAGAGAAATTTTCAGATTGATAATTTCAAACTTTAAAAAAATAATATTAAATTTTCTGTAGACTATATTAAGGTTTAAAATTACTTACCAATGATTCGAATGATTTTTCTAAAGCTTAAAATTCCTTGTATGCAAATTTCGCTTTCTGACACTTTTTTCCTAAATTATAAAGCATTTTAATAAAATTTATAATTAATTTTCTTTGCGTTTACAAAACATTGATTTTAGACTTCATTCGGTCAAAATTATTCAATACAGTCTTATTTTTATTTTACGCAATTAAAAATCCTTTAAATCAAGGTAAAACTATCACCATAACCTAAAATCTGCTTGGTTCCTTTTTTCATATCGCGTCACATATAAATTTGTCACTTGGTAAAATAATGTAGAGTCAAACTCGCCATAAAATTGGATATTTATCTATTTTTAATGTTTTTACTACAGTCAAAATATACGGCATTGAAAGTGTCCTTCTAAAAGTAGATAATCGCTTTTAATTTAAGATATATAAGCTGTAAAACAAGTATTTACTCGTAATCACATTTGTTTACAAGTATTCTTGCAAATATAATCGATTCGTTAAGAAAACGAACTGTAATCTATAATATTTAAACAAAATATTATTTCAATATTCATTTGACATTTTTGTCGACTGAGAACGAGAAATTAGGATTGTTCCTTTCTGCTATATACCTAACCTAACGTATGAGCTTAAAAGTGCGCGAAATTTGAAACCTACATATGAACAAAATGAGCAATTAGTTCCCTAAATCCTTTTGTGTTACAACTAACCTAGATAAGAGACAAAAATAAAAATTTAATTTTTATTATAAAACTAATAATAATAATTTTATAAAGAAAAAGAAGAAGAATGATAATAATAATAGTAATTAATGATAAAAATTTATATCAGTGCGGAATGTAAAACTAGTAAACACGTTAAATGCAATATGATTAAGTTTATATCAAATCATTTAGGCATCACAATGTGAAATTTACGAAGTGCAACTATTCCTACTGTTCACAGAAACCACGTAGATAACATAATTTAATACCCTGGAGACTCGCGAAATTGAATTCGAATGGAATGTTCCTCAGCATAAATTTATTCTATCCTAGGCGTTGAAAGAGAAACTTGCATTTTAGTAATTTTTATAGAACGTTTTTAGATTGAAAATAATGGTCTTTGCATTTTTATTAGTTAACAAATACACTGAAAAAATAATCTTAGAAGATCCGTTTGTTTATATCGTAATTAATGCAATTAGTATCATCTTCAAGAACATTTTCTTGACTTTAAATATTCGTTTCCTTGGATCAAAAAAATTTTTCAGTGACATTTGAAAAAATAAGTCAAGACCTTTTCAAAGTTGTCTACAATAAATTACATCAAAGTGCTTTTTTCAATTATTGGAAAACTAGGTAAATATTTATTTATTTATTTATTTATAAGTAGGTATACTTTGAATATACGATACTTAAAAAATGGAAAAAATAATTAGAAACTTTAGAAAAAAATTGAATTTTAGTCAACAAAAGGTGAAAAAATTCAAGATATAAATGAAAACTAAATAAAATAGATAGAAAACTAAAAAATTTATAAGGAACTAGAATTGAAGAAAATAAACAAAATTGTATAAAAAAGAGATATTTAAAATGTCATTGAAAAAATTGAGAAATTAAAGGAAATAAGAAGTTTTAAAATTGAAAAGAAGAATAAATAAATAAAAATAATTGAATATGAAAGAAATATTTGAAAGTATTAAAATTAATAATTAATATTTGTGTTAATGATTAGAAGTTAAACTTCTAAATAATTGCAAAAAAATAAAAATAATTGAAAAATGAAGACACTAATTAAAAAAAAATATTAAAAGTAATATAGTATTGACAAAATTAATTGAATAAATTGAAGAAAAAATGTAATTTGAAGAACATAATTGCGAGATGAAACAAAAAATAGAGAATTGAAAACAAAAATTGATAAATGAAAAAAAAAATTAATATGAGAAGAATAATTCAAGAATTTGAAGTTTATAATTGAAAATTAGAGAAAAAATTTTTTAGAGTTGAAGAAATTTGAAAAATCAATTGAAAATTGAGAAATACAATAGAACATTGACGAAATTAATTTAAAAATTGAACACCGTTTTTGAAAATTTAAAAAAATAATTGAAAATTGTGAATAATAATTGAAAGAATTTAGAAACGTAATTAAAAATAAAATAAAATAGTTTAAAATTGAAGAACATTATTAAAAACAATACAGTGTTAACATTAAAAAATTAAAAACGAATAAAGGTGACAAGTATTTTAAAATATGTATTAAAAAATATAATTAAAATTTGAAGATATGCAATGAAAAATAAAAAATAATTGCAAAGTCACGAAGTTAAATAAAATATAATAAATTACTCTCTGTTTTAAAATATAATAAAACTCAAATAATCTATTTAAAATTTTCCGGAATTTTTGGCGTTAAATTATTTACAGACTATGAGTTTTTAGTTAAACAAATTAATAAACAAATAAGTAAGTTAAAATAATTGAAAACTAGAGAAAATGAAAATTGAGGATAATAATTTAAAAGTAGTAATTATTGAAAAATGTTAAAATCGAGCTTTGAATTCGGAAATAGAATTGGGAATCAGCAAACAATTCACATTATAATAGAAAAGAATTAAATTTTCAAAAGAATGGTTCAAATTTGAAGAAATTTTTAAATCAATTAAAAATTTTTTTTTAATAATTTTAAAATTTATTTTTAATAAAAATACTTTAAAAATGATATAACTTAATAATATTTTTTAAAAAAAATGACATTTGTGTGAGCCACGTGTAAAAAAATGAAACGCAAAAAAATGCCTTCAAATTTTAATGTAAATACAATTCGATTTCGACACCCTCGATTTACTTTGAGTAATGTTTTCTCACATCGATTAGTAATACTTTTGAAAGGGTCTAAAAATACTGTATATTTTCAAACGTTACATTAATCAATCGGTTTGTTTGCATTGAGAGTAAATAATAAAATATAAATAGTTTATACAAAAAATTATGTATATTTTTAAGTAAATACTAGTTTATAAAAAAAATTGACCTGTTTCAGATCTCTAGTCTCAGTATGAATGATTCTTGGTCACCAGAAGAAGGAGGTCCGTATAAAGAGTGGCCACCTGTCTACTACAATAGTACTCACTGGTTGTCAAGTAACGACACTCTTCTTAGCGAGCAAGGTACTTTGAATATTTAAAATAACAGAATTTAGTATTTAGTCAAACTTGTACTTTTTTTAGTTAATTTTAATTTTGAATAACAATATACACTGCGCTTGAAAAAAATTGAATGGAATATTTGTGAGGCGCTTGAATATTTCCTAAAACCCATTTGGACTAAAATTTATTTGGCCTAAAACTCATTTAGCCTAAAATCTATTTTGTCTAAAATTCATTTAGCCTAAATCTCATTTGGCCTAAAATCCAATTGACATAAAAGCCCATTTAGCCTAAAATCTATTTGGCCTACTAAAGCTCATTTAGCCTAAAACTCACTTAACCTAAAACCCATATTCTAGCGGGAAATTCAAATTTAAAATATAAATAATTGTTTATAAATTGTTATAAATTATTTATTTCACAATTAGGTGATATTTAATTGCTTTTTTGCTGGTTCTTAAAAACTTAGCAAGAATTACAGAAGTTTTTATCTATTTAAAATTTTTAAATGCAATCTCTACATTACTAAAAATTAGGAATGATTAAATTTGGATTAGAAAATTAAAATAATTACTGTTTTATATTATTTCAAGTTTTAATGAATTAAAAACAAATGCAATTAAAATGTTATTAAATTGAAATTTGAAGCTGATTAAATTTATAATGAATTTTAAAGGAAATATGATTAAAATTTTGAGAAATTAATCCTAGAAAAATAGTAAAACGATTTAAATTTTCACTAATAAAAATTAGAATTTACTCAAATTTGGATCAATTTAAATTTAATTTGATTAAATTTAAGGTTCATTAAAAATAAAACCGATTAAAATTTAGCTTTGCTTAAAATTTGAGTGCACTTAATTTCTACTGTTTGAAGTTTGTCTGAATCAAATTTGGAGTTGTTTAAAAAGATAATAAATTTTTTGACAAATTAAAATTTAGATTAATTACAATTTTGATTATTAAGAATAAATAAACTTAGAAATAAAATATCGATCAAATTTTAGTTTTTGCCGGCAATCTGTTGACATTGTCGATCATTTCTTATTATGTGACAATGAAAATAAAAAATATTTTATTATAATCTAATTTATTAATTTGTAACATATTTTAAATGTGTCATTTTTTTCTCCTTTCTGTAATAATATTCGTGACGAAAATTTTTAAATCGAAAGGAAAAAATTTTTATGACTCGGATTTTATTGCGTGTAAAATGGAATATAAAAGAGCGAACGAGGAAAATCAATTATAGTTTTCGAGAATGTATATATACGATCACGGACAATGTATTCTTTTGAGAAAAATTCTGTTTCCACTGGGCTAAACTTAAGCCTTTGGTGGTCTTATAAACCCGAACACATCACCTACTTCTAGAGGTCGAGAAGATATAGAGGGTATTTTCTAAAACGAATCCTTCTAAATCGGATCGTCCGTTCAAGAGATCGCAAAAGGATCTTGTTTTTATGTTGTGTGAAACTCCCGCATCCGCCTGATCTTACCTTATAGTAGGTTAAATATACGCATCAAATAAACTGTCCAGTTTTTACCATCAAGGGACAGAAACGATACTATCTACAAACATAAATACAACCCCTTGTGGTCTTAATGTCAAATCTTTTTTTTTGTATGTTGATAACTATTTAAACGAATAACAAATCATGAAAATCCGTGAAAAAAGATAGAGGAAAACTTGAAATATAATATAATGTAACATAAACAAAACTTTATATATTTTTACTGTGTAAATTTCAAGCACAGGACTGTCAGTGGACTTGCAGATTAAAAATAGTAAAAAAAAAAAATTTACATTGAAATGCATAGGGTTATTATTATAAAACGGTTTTATGATTAATTTATTGTAAAAATGTATAAATTATTGCAATTAATACACAGTCGAAAATTTTGTGTATTTGTGTAACAATCGGTCCATTTAATAACTGTCATTACAGGCTTCACACGCCGTCCTCTATTTCTCCTAAATATACCCTATTTTGAGATTGGTCTCTAAAAGTCCCCTATTTAGAAAATTTTACCCTAAAATCCCCTATTTTTAACGAAAGTATAATTAAAGTCAAGGTATCTAGAAATTTTAAATTATTTTCAATCTTCCTTAAATTTTTATTATTTTTTCAATCTTTAATTATTTCTATCATTTTTAAATTATTTTCTCCAATTTTTCATTTATTAAATTGTATTTCAATAGATTTCCTGAATTTCCAATCCTTCATCTCAGATTCCAATTTTTTTCTTCAATCTACCATTATCCTTATCATTATTTCTCAATATTTTCCTTCCATTCATACTTATTTGAATTATTATTTGACTAATTTCAGAAACTGTCAATTATTTTCATCAAATTTAAATTATTTTATTCAATTTAAATGATTTTTTTCTACTTATTAAATATTTTCATTATTTTTCAATTAATTTCCAAAACTTGCAATTATTTTTTTACATTACATTCTAATTTTTTTCATTATTTTTTCATTGTGTTTATCATTTTTCAATTATTTTATTAAATTTCAAAAATGTTTTATAATTTTATCACTTATTTTTCATAAATTTTATTTATTTTCTTAAACTTTCAATTATTTTTATAACTTTGAGAATATTTTCTCCAATTTATAGTTTTGAAAAGTGTTTTTGCATACACTTTCTACATTTTTTATTTATTTATCTCAAATTTCAGTCATTTATATTATTTTTCAAATATTTCCATCATTTTTAAATTGGTATCTTTAATTTTGTTAATTTTTCAATTTTTTTTCCAAATTATCAAATTTTCAATTATTTTTTAACTGATTTACTAAACCTTTAATTATTTATTTCAAACTTTAATTAATTAAACAAATTGTTAATAAATTTTAGAATTTTTGAATTATTTTTTTCAAATTTACAATTATTTTTGGTATTTTGTAATTTCTATAATTTTGCCATTTTTTTTTACAAATTGTAATTTTTAAAATTATTTTTTAACTAATGTAATAAACCTTTAATCATTTATTTCAAATTTTAATTGATTAAAACCATTTTTAATGAATTATAGAGTTATTTTTTTCAAATTTACAATTACTTTTGGTATTTTGTAAATAATTTCCTTTATTTTTAATTTTTTATCTCAAATTTCAATTATTTTTAAAAATTTATCATTATTTTTGCTATTTTTCCATTATTTCCTTTAATTTGATATATATTCTGTAATTTTTTAAAATTATTCTTCTCAAATTTCGATTGTTTTCTTTTATTTTCAAATATTTTTATTAATTTTAAATCACTGTCTTCAATTTTTAATTTTTAAAATTATTTTCAGCTTGATTTACTTAATCGTCATTTATTAATCTTAAATTTCAATCCTTTGTTTTCAATGCTTAATTAGTTTTATAACTTTCTTATTAATCACTTCGATTTTAAATTACCTTAATAATTTTTTAATTAGATTCCTAAGTTTTCAATTATTTTTCTCAATTCTCGATTGTTTTCATCAATTTTGAATTTTTTTTCAATTATTCTTATCATTTTTAGATTAATTTTGTCAATTTTCAATAATTGTCTTAAATTTTCAGTTGTTTCTATAATTTTGCAATTATAGAAACAATTTTTAATTTTTTAAATTGATTTATTAAATCTTCAATTATTTATCTCAAATTTGAACTCTTCCTTTTAATTTTGATTAGTTTTATAATCTTTTTTAACTGTTTTTTTTTCCAATTTTTAATTATGTTCATTAGTTTTTAATTAATTGCTTAAATTTTTAATATTTTTTTTAATTTACAATTATTTTTATCTTTTTTCAATAATCTTCTTCAGTTTTTAATTATTCTCATCATTTATATTTCAATTATTATCTTGAATTTTTAATTATTTCTAAAGTTCTGCATTACCTAATTTTCTTTATAATTTTGAATTATTATTTATCAGTTTTAAATTATTTTCTAAAATTTGTAGTTATTTTCCTTTTTTTTCATTAATTATTTGAAAATTCTGTAATTATATTTTTTAATTATATTCTTTTTATTCTACAACTTTGTAATTTTGTCCTACCCAAATAAAATCGAGGTTCTACTGTATATAATTCATTTACGTTTATTTATAAAGTTTTTAAAGTACCCTAAAAGTTCCCTATTTTTGTATGTTCAGTCCCCTATTTCCCCTAAAATATTTTTCTTTGTCAATGTGAAGCCTGTCATTAGATTCTTGAACATAACCTCAATTTCTTAGTAATAACACTGCAATTTACATTTGATTTTTTTTATTGTAAAACCTAAATTTCGTTTTGAAAATTCATTTTAATAATCAAAAGATAAAGTTCAATACAAATTGAATAATATTGACTCCATAACTAGACGAAATTATATTTTACTTCTATCAAGCAGACGATAAAGAAAACAACACAAATCTCTGTGTGAAAAATTAACACAAATTTTTAGTGGACCGTTTGGTACATGTGATTTATGTTAAATTCAACAGAAAATTTTTAACTGTGTAGGTAGAATATGTTTTTTGTGTCTTTGTAATATACTTATACATTCCTTATCAATTATTTAATTTGCAGTTAACAGGTAAATAAACAATCACAATGACAAAATTTTCTAACCAAGTTTCTATTTTTCACAACTTTTTTAGCATTAAAAAGAAATAAAGCAAATCACTGATAATAGGTATGAATCTATTTTAAAATCGTAATAAAATATGTTTTATTTCTGATCGTTAATAATTCAAACCGTATTTTAATGTATTGTTATAAAAGTCACTTTTTATTAAAACTCTCATATATTTCAATGTAAATTTGGGTTTTGTGCCCAACCTTTCTGACAAAATAACAAAAGTTAATGGACTTGTGACTTCACACTGGTTTGGTCTATAATTAAAATTTAACAAAAAATAATTCGAGACTGGTGTAAAAAATTTAAATTTTGAGTACAATAATTGAGATATTGACGAAATAATTAAAATGTGAAGAAACCAATTCAATAATGATATAAATAATTGAAAGCTCGTGTAAAAATTAAAATTTTAAGACAATAGTTGAAAAATTGGAAAAAAATTTAAAAAGGGCAAAAAAATGTTTTTCTGTGTAAAAAAGAGTTAAAAAATGACAAAAGTAAGTGACATTTGGAAAAAGAAATGAATGAAAGATGAGAAATATAATTAAAAAATGGAGTAAAAGATAAAAAATTCATAGCATTAATTAAAAAATTGTATAAAATAATTGAAAAATTAACAATATAATTTAAATGTGAGGAAACTAATTGAATGATATAAATAATTGAAAACTGGTGAAAAGTTAATAAATTCATGTCAATAAAAAAAAGATTGAAGAAAATGACATTGAAAAAAAATAATTTTAAAATGTCAAAAATATTTGAATAATAACTAAAATAATTGTAATTTGAAAAAAATAATTCAATTAAAGAGTTAAAAAATGAGATATCATAAAAAAAATATTTAGATATTTTATTTCTAAATTAAATTGATTAGGTCAACTATTTTTCTTATCAATTGGTCTTATAGTATTAGTTATTATTTATTATATTTGATTATATTTTAGATTTATTATTTATGAATTTGATTGAGATTCAATTGATGATTTGAGAAGTGACAAAAATAATTATTAACTGGTGTAAAAAAATAAAAATTTGAAGGCAATACTTAAAAATTTATTTATTTATTTCTTAAAATTGACGAAACAATTGAAATGTTAAGAAACTAATTAATAATGACATAAATAATTGAAAGCTAGTGAAAAAATAAAAAATTTATAGATAATATTTGAAAAATTGAAAAAAATATTAGAAGTTTAAGGAAAATAATGAAAGTTGAAGTAATAAATTGAAATTTGGAGAAAATAATTAAAATTTGAAGCAAAGAATTCAAAAATGACTAAAAAATGTAAAATATAACAAAAGTAATTCAATATTGAAAAAAGTAATTCAAGTTTGAAGAAAATAATTGAAATTTGTAAAAAATAATTGAAAAGGGTGTAAAAAATCTTATAGACGTTTCACCAAAAATAAGCGAGAAAAGTAAGAGTTAGTGAGCGGTTTTTAAAAAAGTGAATAAAAGTGTAAAAGTGATAAAAGTGAGTCCCTGTCAGACCTGGAAATATAATATACGTGACGCTCCACGAGAAAAGACACCTAACGCGAAAAAAGAGATGCTTAACATGACCATGTTTGTAGCTTCTTAACAAGAAAACTAATTCCAGGAATCAAATTTTGATTTTTAGAACTCAAGAAGCAACTCAAAAACTACTAATTATCATACAATAAATGAAAAAATAAAAGCCAATTTTACGGAACAGTCCTTCAAAAAAATGGAACGTAAAAAAAAGTTGCAACATGCAAGTGAAAGAACAATTCAAAAATTATCTTTTAGCATAAAGAAATGAAAATTAATTTTTTTCCTCGTTAGGTTCCTTTTCTCGTGGAGCGTCACATATGTAATATAAAGAACACTTTATAAATCTTTGTTGTAAATTTCAAGCATATATGTACGTTCTGAAAGTTGCTTGAATTTTCGTGACCCTATTGCAAGAATTCGCCTCAGGCTAAATCCAATGTTTTTGTATTTGAAGCTTAAATGTTTCTGGCATAAAATATGAAATTTTTGCTGTACAATGTAAAATGCTGTGAAAAATATATAATTATGATGAAGATATGGCACACTGAAAAAATTCATTCTTTTGCAGGATAATTGAGTTTTGAGTAAAAAAAAACTGTATAGGTATAATGTTTCCGTACTTAAAAAAATGTTCGCTGTATTGCGAAAAAAGGTATTGAATGTAATGTTCTTTTACAACACAAGCCTGTAAAATGTTACAAATAGAAATGTGAGCAGCAAGATGAAAATATTTTTCAAGATATCTTTGCTCTAGTTTTTATCAAACTCGGATACATTTCACGTATGATCTCGATGTCTGGACCACACTGAGAAAAAAAAATTTTTTACCAAGGATAAAAATATGCTTAGACTATCCAAGAATGCATACTTGGGTCAATAATAAATTATCCTTGATCCAAAAATAATTCTACTAGTTTCGATTCGATAATTTTCATTTGATCCAATGCAATAAAAAACATAAAGCATTTCTCTCAGTGCACTGATTTATAAAGTTTTGGATTGAACTTTTGGCGCCGCAATGTGCAAAATAATTTCAATGAACTTTTAAACTTTTAGGATAAAGAAACTTAATTTTTAAGGTACATTTGAGAACAATTTTAATGCCTTCATTAGCTACCAAGTATAATGAGAAACGATTCGTGTAACTCGTTTTTAAATCTTATTAAATTTTAGAAGTAGCGTAACGACATGCATGCTCTTGCAATCATTAGGAGAGATTTAAAGTAACGACATTATTTTCTTATAATGTAAAAATTATTTTATTATAATATGAAAATTTGGCCTTGAAGCTTAAAGAAAATTTACTATCACAATTTTAAAAATCAGAAGTAAAAGATGATGAATAAATGTTGTTTTTCTTAATGTTGAACCTTTAACATCCCCTGCTTTACGTTTTCATCATTTTCTCCAAAAATTCCGTAGGAATATAGTTTTAATCTTAAACCACACCAAATTCAGATATTTTCCCACTATTGTTATCTTTCACTATCTTTCATTATATTTGTACCCTTTCATTATTATAAAGTATGTCATAAGCATTGTTTTCAAGACAAGTATCAAATCTTTGAATATCCCTTTCAACGCAATCATCAAAGTTTCTTCATCTCCGGATCTAAACCTAAAATGAAGGATAAGAAATTTGATTCTATACGGCGTATTAAGATTAACAAAACTAAAGTTTCGTATTAAAACTAAAGTCACAAAAATGACAGGGTGTTAAGAAACAATAATACCCAGCTTAAATTCGAAATACTATATTTATGTGTGGGTAGGATCCTTATCTTCCTGCTTGAGGATTTTCACCCACTCATGAGTATAATTATTCAAACGATTGAGATATATATCAAACGTAGGTATCACATAATCAAAATACACAAATGGTATTAAAGTGAAATGAAAATTATCTCCAATGTAACTTTTACTATAACATTAGTCTTCAGGACATAAAAATTAATTTAAAAACAATGTTTAACAAGTATAATTCTAAAATAATGAGGTATTCAATAATTGAAATTATTTTACATATAGAATAGTAAAAGTTATTTAGCAGATATATATGTATAAGGCTAAAAAGCACTTTTAAGGTATTACAATAGACACAATAAAGTTTAAAAAGTCTAGAGATGTGCCCAAATATACATATCACTGTGTATTCTTAAGGGCACGTGTTGCAGAGACAAAATTTCTCACAGTGGCTTTGTGCGAGAAATGTTGTCTCCATGGCACATGGCCTTAAAACTGGAACTATATGCATTCGACTAGATGACTATGGACGACTATAGAAACAAGATAAATGAATAATCACCGCAAATAATTTTGTATGTTTTCTTGCAGACATTCTGTACGATGTTCCGGCTGGAATAATTGTACTTCTCAGTATATGTTATGGAACCATTTCCGTGCTGGCTGTTGTCGGAAATGCTCTTGTGATGTGGATCATAGCTACTTCAAAGCGAATGCAAAGTGTCACCAACTGCTTCATTGCCAATCTGGCATGCGCCGACATTGTCATAGGATTGTTCGCAATTCCCTTTCAAGTAAGTTATACCAACTACATGAAGCATTTTTACTAGTTTATGCTTAATATTTAAATAATTGTTTAATCAAAATAAAAAAAAAACAAATAATTAAATAAACCCTAGGGCCAAGTTATTTTAAAGAACTAAACAAAAAAAGAGAAAATAATAAAGAAATTAAACTAATCAAATTATTTTCGAATTCAAATTAAACCGCGACTAACACAGATATTTTCGGAGAGTGGGGTTGAGGAGCAGTAACAAAACTACGATTTTTAAATTAGATTACAAATTAGTATATTTATTTAAAATATTCAATTTAAGAAGATTCACAAAAGGTTAAATAACCTGCCGCACGGCACGGACATTTTACAAAGGTTATGCGGTCTTATTTAGTTACATTTTTATAAAGTTTTAACACTTTAAGAAAAGAACACGACCAAATATTCGAACACACCAGTTTAGAATGACGAGAACGCTACGTCAAGAGTTTTCAATGCAACACATGCGCCACGGTGTCGCTCTCACGAATCAAATTTTAAAGTACGCGCAGAAGCATTATCCACGGAAGGACAGATAGAACTGCAATCGACCGAGAAACGTAAATCAGGTACAGTGCTAGCGGCGCTGGCGTCCAACGCCAAAATCAAAATGGCTGCCACCAGTGTTTTGACAGTTCATAAAATACGACAGTCGTTATTATATTTTGGTCCTGGCACTCTTGTGAGAACGGAATTCACATGCAATCTTATGTGCCACAATCCCACCAAAAACAGGCATCCAAAACGATTACTACCACCAGGACCACCTTCTCGACAAATAGTTGTAGATGTAGAAAACTCTAAGAGTCAAGCAATATTCATGCGTGTAAAAAAAAAAGAGTACGACACATTAAATGTTTATCGCACAAAAACCAAATATATTGTCCGGTCCAACAAGTTGGCAAATAACGAGAAGTTTATATAATAAAAATTATTAAACAATTTAAAATTAAATGTAATATTAAAATAAAAATAACTTTTAATTAACAGAGTGTTAAATTCAACTAAATATAAACAAAATATAAATCAAAATAATTTTTGAATTTAAATAATATTTAGAATTTATAAGAGCGTAACCGGGAATTTAAATTGACCGGGAAACCCGGGAATTAACCAGGAATTTTCCGTTAAACCGAGAATTTTTTTCTGGGACAATAAATTCTTTTCAATTTTCAATTATTTTCTACAATTCTCAATTATTTTCTTCCATTTGGAATTATTTTGATTAATGGGTAATTCCACTGACTTTCATCTGAGGGCTGTTGCTGACATATTTTTAAAAAATCTTGTTTTAATATATGTGAAACTCGATGAATTTCTACGTTCATTAGCCATAATATTATAAAATAAATTTTAATATCTTCGATGATATTAATAATCAAAAATACAATATGTGTTCTTACTTACAAGAAACATAAATCACTTTATTCTATCTATAGAAATTATGATATTATTATAAATTTAATTATAATCATAACATAAAATAATTTTATAATAATATCATAATTTCTAAAGATAGAATAAAGTGATTTATGTTTCTTGTAAGTAAGAACACATATTGTTAAGTAGTTTTTTAATAATAACGTTTTTAAAAAAATGAAAAATTTGAGGTTACGAAATCATGTAGTGAACATCCTATTTTTGATTAATAATATCATCGAAGAAATTAAAATTTATTTTATAATATTATGGCTAATGAACGTAGAAATTCATCGAGTTTCACATATATTAAAACAAGATTTTTTAAAAATATGTCAGCAATAGCCCTCAGATGAAAGTCAGTGGAATTACCCTAATTTAAAATTATTTCTTCATTTCTCAATTATTTTCTTCGATTTTCTACTATTTTCTTCAATTGCCAATTATTTTCTTCAATTTTCAATTATTTTCATCAATTTCTAATTAATTTATTTAATTCTGAAATATTTTCTACGATTTTCAATTATTTTAATCAATTTTTAATTATTTTCTTCGGATGTCAACTATTTCCTTTAATTTTTAATTATTTAATTTAATATTCAATAATTCTCGACTTTCTTCAACTATTTTTTTCAAATATCATTTATTTATTTCACATCTCAATAACTCCTTCATTTTTCAATTATTTTCTTCTATAATCAATAATTCTCGGCTTTTTTTAATATTTTTTTTCAATTATCAATTATGTTTTTTAAACTTGAATTCAATTAATCAATTATTATTCATAACAATTTTCATAAAATCACATTTCCTTCAATTCCAAATTATTTTCTACAATTTTCAATTAATTTCTTCAAATTACAATTACATTCTTCATTTTTTATTGTTTTTTTTTTCAAATTCTAGAATTTCTGGGTTGTTCAATTTCTTTTTTCTTCAATTAACACTTATTTTCTTCTACTTTCCATCTCTTTGTTCAATTCTTGAATTATTTTCATTAATTCTCAATTATAATTTTCGACATTCAATCCCATTCTTTAATTTTCAATTTTTTTTTAATATTCAGTATTATTCAGTAATTTTCTTTAATTCTCATTTATTGTATTCGAATTTCAATTTTATTTCTCAATTTTCAATTGTTTTTTTTTTAATATTCAATAATTCTGTGTTTTTCTGATTTTAATTTGATTATTTAATTTTTAATTTATTTCTTCAATTTTGAATTATTAACTTAAATTTAAAATTATTTTTTTGGATTTTCTATCTAGTTAACCAATTTTCAATTATATTCTTTGAATTTAATAACCATTTTTCAATTTTTTCAATTATTGTTCAATTGTAGATTAATATTTACATTTTTTTTTTAATTTTGTTTCTAATTGTCAAATATATTTGTCATTGTTCAATCATTTCTTTCCATTATTAATTATTTCTTTTCATTATTAATTGTTTCTTTTAATTCTTAATTATTATTTTTTGTAAAGTTTAATATTTAATTCTTCAATTCTCAATTATTTTCTTTGAATTTCAATTATTTTCTTCAATTATCAACTGTTATACAAGCCATTTGTAGGTGTATTTATATTTAAAATAAATTTTAATTTAACAAGAGAAAAAACCGGGAAAAATAGGAACAAAAACCGGAAAAAACCGGGAATTTTGTGGGATGAAATTAGTAGACACCCTGAATAAATTAAAAACAATGGAAAACACAAAAAGTACTTGAAAAGCACTTGATTTAGAAAATAATTGTTGTTGTTGCTCAACAAACAACTGAGTTTGAAATGGGAAACTATATTTTCCATTTATAAGTTCAAATGCCACAAATAACACTAGTCAAAGGGATTAGAATGTCCTTCTGGAGCACATATCAAATTAGAGCAAAGTACTGTAATGAGAGACGCTTCTCTAATTAGAGACACGACTTTTTTAGAAAATGTGGGACGAAGCATTTCTACAATCACTTGAAATTACAAATGACTGCCATTACATGGTTTGTGTTAATTATTGTAAATTAATTTACATTTATGTTTCAAGTTTAATTTTAATATTTTAAACTGGGCTTGAATAAACATGAATTGAATATAAAGAATGTAATGAAAGATATAAACTTCTTGAAAATGTAATTTAATATAATACATGCCTGTGTATTAATACACCTAGACATTAAATAAGTTATTATTGAAAATTTTCATGAAGATAAGATGTTTCCAAAATGTTTGCAAAAGTAGCTTAAAATTCATTAATTTTTAAGATGGAGGAAAAAGATATAAAATGCTTCAAATGTCTTAAAAGTGACAACAATGCATTCAAAGATGTTTCTTTATACAATGTAAATATTATCTGCAGCTTTTCTGGTTAGAATATTTCAGAATTTCCATGTTTATTCACGTTTTAAAATTGTATATAAAATATCCTTAAACCGTATCTTTATGTTCCATAAGGGATGTATTCATTCCCGCAGGAAGGGATACAACAATTTCTTTAATATATTAGTCTCTAAAAAACCTCATGTAGAAGTAAAAATAATGTTTTAAAAACAAGCATTAACATCTTTCACAAGCTTTACAGTGACAATGAAGAATATTTTAGGGGAAATAGGTGACTAAATATATAAAAATAAGGGACTTTTTGGATACTTAAAAAAATTAATAAATAAAGATAAATAAATTATATACCTAAACTAATTAATTTGCAAGACAAAAACATTTTCTAGTTTAAATTTTAAAAGAGTTACGAAATTTCTTCAATTATTCTGAAATTATCAATTTTTATGATAAAGAATATTTTATTTATAAATGCCTACATGAAACAATAAGACTGCATTGTTAGAATTGTGGGAAGTTATTATGAAATGAATAAAAGCATATTTAAACGTGAAAATTAATTTTTTTCCTTATTTCTTAAAAGCTAAACAAATTTTCAAAAGAATGGGAATTTGAATCGACTGAATTTTGAATGTAGTAAAATTTGAATAGTTTGAAATTCTGATAAATTTACGGCTGGATTAGTAAATTTGAATCAAATAATATTTAAAGAGAAAAAAGAAAAAGGGAAAAAGAAACAAAGCAATCTATTGAAAAATGGGAAAAAATCTCAAAAAAAAAAGTTTAACAAACAATGAAGAAATTTGAAAAAATATAAAAATAGTGAAAAATGAACTACAAAATAAAAAATAGTAAGAATAAAATAGGAAAATGTACACATATTACATAAACAGAATGACAAATTCCTTTAAAAATGAAAAAATTTTGAAAATTATTCACAAATTGAAAAAAATTTACAAAGGAATATGTAAATGAATTTAAAAAATAAAAGAATCACATTTTTGAACAATTTTAACAACAAAAATTTGTTTAAAAAATCTTGGAATCTAAAAATGTTATGAAAGGGTAAATAAATTTGCGAAAAATAGACAAATTTTGAAGAAAATAGAATAAATTTACATAAAAAACGAGTTAATCTAAAAATAATCAGATAAATGAAAAAAATGTACTCTCCTCCCCCCCCCTTAAATTACGAAATTAAATAAGAAAATCAATTAAAAAAAATTAACAAATCTTTCGAAATGTTATAAAACCAAAATAATATAAAAAAAACCTGAAATACTTTGCGTGAAAAAAAGAAAATCTACAACACAAAAAAGAATATTAAAAGCAAATCAAAAAAAAATCTTTAAAAAGGGATTAGCACTAAGAAATTATATAAAAATACAAAAGGAATAATAATAATAAAATACTGACAATTTTTTTAAGAGTAAGAAATTATAAGACAAAAATTTAATTTTTTGATAAAATGATACATATTTAAGATTTCAAAGAAATAAAAACATGATTATTAAATTAGAAAATTCATTATTTATAAGTCGAACAAAAGAAAGTTATCAAGTAAGGAAAGAATTAATAATAAAATTAGAAAATTTATAAAATAGCGGAAAGATTTTATTTATGTTAAAATGAATCGAAAAATAATTAGTTTTTTAATTTTAACTGTTAAGGATGTTTGACTTATGACATAACCTCAACATGAAAAGTATTTTTTAACATGAAAATAAAATAAAATAGAATCTGTTTTTATCAAGCTCTAAAAGTTCTACTTATACAATTTTCAAATAAAATTATTTTGGATTAAAATATTTTGTCATCCATGCATTATTGAATATTTTGTGTTTTTTCTTAAAATCTAATGAAAATTGCAATTTTTATCTAATTGGGTCAAATAATGGGTTGTTTTATTCTTTGAAACATTCTCTACAATTCTACTCATAGCAATTTTTAAAAAAGGTATTGTTCAGAAACAATGAAAAAAAAAGATACATTTTTTTTGTTCATCACTTTTTAACTAAACATTTTAAATAAAATTCTATGAGTAGATTTATACAGAATAAGTAAATCTTTAAAATTTATTAAAGGCACATGTTTTACTTTATTTTCATGACAAAAACTAATTTTTAGTTTGATGTCATGTTACATGGTCAAACATCCTTAAATTTTGAAATATTTGTAATTTAAAACTTTGAATAAATTAAAGTTCTGGATTTCTCGACATAATTCCCTAGAGAATGAAAAAGTTATTTCCGAGTTTATTTCTTTCAAAATGTGTAAAGAATTATTTAAATGTGGAAAAATTGCTTTTTTAAACGTGTAAAATTTACGAATATCATTTTGATACAAAACTTGTCATAAAAATTTTTATATTGTACAAACAGAGCTAAATGTTATTTAGTACAACTGTTAAAATTAAAAGATTTTTATGACCTAATCAAATATTTGATTTTGATGACTTAGTAGAGTTAGTGTTTTAACAAGCTTTAAAATATCTATACTTATACAATTTTGAAATAAAATCATTTTAGATAAAAATATTTTGTCATTCATGCATTATTGAATATTTTTTTTTCTTGAAATCTATTGAAAAATTGCGACAGATTTAGCCAATTATATCAAATAATAGCTCGTTTTATTCTTTAAAACATTCTCTACAATTCTACTCATAGCACTTTTTAAAAAATGTATTGTTCAGAAACAATAAAGAAAACATAGAAGATAAACTTTTATTGTCCATTACTTTTTAACTAAATATTTTTAACAAAATCGTATAAGTAGATTCATATAGAGCAAGAAGATCATTTAAAATTTATTAAGGGCACATGTTTTACTTTATTTTCACGATAGAAACTAATTTTTAATTTGAGGTTATGTTATAGGGTCAAACATCCTTAAATTTTCAAATAATTGCAATTTAAAACTTTTAATAAATTAAAGTTTTGGATTTCTCGAATTCCCTAGAGAATAAAAAAGTTATTTCCGACGTTATTTCTTTCAAAATGTGCAAAAAAAAATTTAAAATAGGTAAAATAAATTGCTTTTTGCAGAACGTTCAAAAAACTTCTTTTAAAAGATTACTTCTTATAAAACCTATAAAGATAACTTTTCAATAAAGATTACTGTTTACAAAATATGTAAAAAGAAATTTTTTACATAATCATTCTTTCCGGAGTTATTTCGGATGATAAAGTAAAATAGGACACCATGCATACAAAATGAGGGTCATTTCGAACCAAACGGAAACTGAAACAAAGCTATTGAAACAAACTAATGTTTACTTACGACATTCATTTCTTTTAATGTAGCCATCTCAATTTCCGTTTGATTGAAAATGAACGTAGATTGACCGTGTTTCTGGAAAGAGATTTTTCCGAGAAAGATTAGTAAAACCATGAAAAATATTGGAACAATATCGACGGTACTGTACCTACCATTATTGGTTCGATGATTAATAGTCATACTCATCCAATATTAGAATCTTGACTCCCAGTAAAATCCAATAGTTCACCAATCGTAAAATAGTATCCTCAAAAAAAAAAAAACTATCCTACTTATTACTAAACTTTAAATAACACACAAACTCAACATTATAACATCGAATTCGCATTTCATCAAAAAATATATCATTTCCCAAAAATCAACTCAGTCAAGTTTCTAACATATACAAGAAGTTCATAATGTTTATTTTACTCCACACAACTTTTCCTACCTAAAACTAATCTTGCACAATATGTTCATAAGTCTCTCATGTACTTCTTAACAGTTTCAAGCAGCTTTACTTCAACGATGGATTTTGCCTCACTTTATGTGTCCATTTTGCCCTTTCGTGCAAGCTCTATGTGTCAATGTGTCAGTATTCACTCTTACAGCGATTGCGGTTGATCGACATCGAGCCATCCTCAAACCCCTAAGGTTAGTAAAAAAAAAGAAATATCTCTCTTTATTACTAAATCAACAGGATGATGAGTTGGCGTGTAGTTAATCATAAATTTGATCTACTACTGAACATCAAATTAAGAAATGGTTTCTAGCTGAGTAATAATTTTAATGATGTCACTTGAAAAATGCGTGGAATACGACTATCGCAAAATTTTTCTTTCTGGGTATTGGACACTTGATTTATCGTTGCGGCTCGGATTTTATCATCAGCATGCTTTTTTAATAGATGTGATCTCTGAGTTACCGTTGACACAGACCAAAACACAATTGATCTTGTTATACTTGTTGTTAGACCAAGCGTGGAACTGACATTACTTATTGCTCAATAAATAGAGGGATAAAAGAAGATTCTCCATATTAACTTCGATATCGATAAATTTTTATCTCTCTTTTTCAAATCATATAGAGTCATTATAAGTTTAAATCTCGTCTCATTCTGGGATTTACTTTTATTCAAAAAGAAAAACATATTTTCGATTTAAAACTTTCATCCCACGGTCGATTAGTTATTTTAAAATGCAATCTCTTTTTTTTTATATTTGCACAAAATTGACTTCTGATTTTTATTTATTGTTTGCTAAGAGATGAAAAAATTCATATTGACAAACTGCTTGACTGCATTTTTGACGCAATAATTTTCTCCCTGTTTCACAATAACCTTTAAAATATTTCACTCGAAAACAGATTTCGCGAAAATACAGAGAAAACATTGTATGTAGGTGACTATATTAAGTTTACTTGTTTATATATGTGAAGTCTGTTAGGGGTATGAACGAAAGTTGGGTGCGGGTTTTGTTCGACTAGGGTACGCTGAGAAAATTTAAGAGAGTTTACAACTTTAAAAATACTTTAAGAATATACATATAAAGAGTAATGTGTGTTTGCTTCAACTAATACATTGTTACTTTCAAATCACTTTTAAAACTTCCAAACATTCTTATCACTTGTGCAAGATTTCTGAATTCATCTCAGCAGAACTTTAAAACACTCCCATCTGTTTTGTTAAAACGAAATAAAAACCTATATAATAGTATACAAAAAAAGATAACAAAGATATTTATTATTATTATTTAATTATTGTATTTTACATGATTTATTATCGGATAATATGTTTACTTTTTCCATTAATTGCACTTCACAATTCAAAAAGTCCAATTTCCTGAAATTGATTTATTTCCCTAACTTTCCGATCCTATACAATTCAATCGACAGGTAATCTACTTTTAATTTGTTTTTTCTCTCTTCTCATCTTGGTATCAAATATCTGTATATCCGAATTGTCTTTAACACCGTTATCGCCCTATATCCGATGATCCAATTCATCGTTTTTCTTTTTCCTCCCTTTCTATGACATTTCTTATATTAAATTCTACAAATTTCGAGGGTTTCATTTAAAGAACGAGATTTAACTGATTTCAAGTACGAAAACTATTTGAGAACAAATCATTTCCAGCTTAATTTCAAATTAGGAGATACCTTACAATGAAACTTATGACCTGGAAATTTTCAACTTCACACTTTATATATCGACTTTCTAATTAGCATATAAATTTGAATGTAAATCCACATTTCGAGCACATTTTACCAGGTATACACAAAACTGCATTTCTGGTTTGTTATAAAAAAAAAATATATCCTCATTAATTTATTGGAAAATCTGATTACAAAAAGTTAAAATATGAACATTCTTTTACGAGAAAATAAGGCTGCTTTTCTAAAATAAATAAATACCTGTTACAGTGCAAGACCAAGCAAATTGAAAGCTAAACTAATTATCGCCGGTATTTGGTTGATTAGTGCAGCTTTAGCAGTGCCAATGGCAGTAGCTTTGAGGGTGATTATGATGCCAGAACCTCTAGGTAAGTCTAATAAACAACAGTAGTGAAATTATTTTCATTTATCGAATTGCAATTTTCAGTTTAATTATTTCAGGGATCACAGGTTGTACCCTATTCACCTTTTTTCCCCTATTTTAAAATTTTGCATCTATTTACCCTATTTTAAAGAATTGTCTCCTATTTCCCCTTTTTCTAATTTTCAGTATTAAAGTTTATAGTTATAGTCAAAATCGATAGAAAATCCCCATTAAAAATACATAATGAAAAATAACCTTTTAAAAAAATTTCCCAACTTTTTTAATTTATAAGCTAAATATATTCTATGTCATAAATTTCTTCATTTTTAGCCATATTTTAAAATATGATGTTTAAAGAAATTAAATTATCAAAATGTCGTATGTTACAAAAAATATGTAGAAATAATACAGGAAATTCAACAAAATTTCAAAATTTTTGATATACATTCAAAATTGTGACTTTCCATATTTTCGAATTAATCATCTTGAATCACGATTGCCGAGGATTTTCAAGGCTTCCAAAATGACAAATCTCGTGTAAAAAATTCAGTTTTCAAAAAAAGTTTTCAAAAAAAACTCTTTTCAATTATTTTTTTCATTTTTAAAGTACTTTTGTCAATTTTCAAGTATTTCTAAGATTTTGAATTTCATTTTTTCGAATATCAATTATTTTCTTCAGTGTTTAAATTCTTGTCAGGAATAGTTAAATTTATTACACAAGTTTTCATTTATTTTTGTCATATTTAAATAATTTTCTTAAAATTTCAATTCTATTCTAAAATCTATAAATTATTGCCAAGAATATTTAAATTTTTTACACAAGTTTCAATCTACTTTTGTCAATTTTCAATTATTTGTTTAAAAATTTTAATTACTTTTGGCATATTTCTTAGTATTTTCGTTAATTTCAAATTATTTTCTTCATATTTCTATTATTTTTGTCATTTTAGAATTATTTTATAAAAATTTCAATTGTTATATTCAATTTTTTTTTGTCATGAATTTTTAAATTGTACACCAGTTCTAATTTATTTTCTTCAAATTTTAAAAATTGTCTTCATTCTTTTTATTATTGTCTCGAATTTATTAATTTTTTACAACTTTTTCAGTTATTTTCTACACATTTCAATCATTTTCTAGAAACTTTAATTACTTTCTTCTTATTTAAATTTTTTGACATTTTTTAATTAGTCTATTAAATTACAATTATTTTCTTTAAACCTTAAATTATTGACAGAAATATTTAAATTTTCTACACAAATTTTAATTTAGTTTTGTTATTTTTTAATTATTTTCTTCAAATTTCAATTACTTTTGTTATTATTCAATTATTTTTGTCATTATCCAAATATTTTCTTCATATTTTTATTATTTTTGACGTTTTAAAATTATTATTAATAAATTTAAATTGTTTTATTCAATTTTGTTTATTGTCAAGAAATTAAAAAAAATTTACACCAGTTTTAAATAAATTTCTTCAAATTTCAATCATTTTCTTTATCCTTTTTATTATTCTCATGAATTTATTAATTTTTTACAACTTTTTCAATTATTTTTTTAATTATTTCTACAAATTCCAATTACTTTCGTTGTATTTAAATTTTATGACATTTTTGAATTATTGTCTTCAAATTTCAATTTTTTTCTTCAGACTTCAATTAATTTCTTAAACTTTCAATTATTTTCCTCAAAGTTCCAATATTTTTTTCAATTGTTAAATTATTGTCTATAATTTTTTAATTTTCAAACCAGCTTTCAATTATTTACCTCCTTATTCAATTAGTTTCTTAATATTTGAATTGTTTCGTCAATTTTTCAAGTATTGTCTTCAAATTTATATTTTTTTCACACTTTTTTCAATTATTTTCTTCAAACGTCAATTAATATCTTCAACTTTTAATTATAATATATAATTATTATCAGGGACTGACACGAAAACCGAAACAAAATATATTTTATTTTTGTTTCATTTCTGTTTTGAAAAACTGAAACAAAATATCAATTTAATTTTAATTTGTGTTGAACCTGAAACGAAAAGGCTCTGAATTACGTTTTCGTCTCATGCCCGAAACGTAAATCGGCTCCGAATTCCGTTTTCGTTTCTCATAAAAAAGGCTCTAAATTTCACAAAAACAATTTTAAACACAATTTTTTTCTTGCAGGAGACGAAAACGAAATTCAGAATCTATTCGTTTCGGGCATGAGACTGAAACGAAATTCGGAGTTGATTTTCGTTTCGGGCATGAGACGAAAACGTAATTCAGAGCCTTTTCGTTTCAGGCTCAATACAAAACAATATTGATTGTACATTTTTGTTTCGTCACAACAATTCAAAACAGAAACAGAATTCGGTTTTCGTGTCAGTCCCTGATTATTATAATATAATTATAATATTAATTTAATAATTAATATACATAAATATTATATTTAATTATAAACTTTTAATATTTTTTTTAATTTTTCAATAAATATTGTCTATAAATTTTTAATTCTTTACATCAGTTATCAATTATTATTATCATTTCTCAATTATTTTTTTCAAACTACAATTATTTTTGTCCTTATTCAAATATTTTTGACATTTTGGTTATTCAATTAGTTTCTTCACGTTTCAATAATGTCCTTAATTTTTCAATTAATGTTCAATTAATGTTTTTCAATTAATTCAATTAAAACTTTTTATTTTTTATTTTATTTTTTGAATTATATTTCTCATTAATTTTTTCCAAATTATAGTTTTTTTTGGTAATTTTTCAACTGTTTTCTACATATTTTCTACATATGTAAATTTATTTTATCTTTTTTTAAATTATTTTCTTTTAAGTTTGAATCATTATTTTTCGTCAAATTTGACTTATTTTTGTCATTTTTCAATTATTACAAGTGTTCTTTAAATTTTTCAAATATTTTCTTTAAATTTCAATTATTTTATTTTAAATTTTAAATTTTTGTCTTCATTTCTTGATTTTTAATTAACTTTCCAGTTATAGTTTTCTCATTTAACAAATTTTTGTTTCAAATTTGATATTGGGAGCACTTATTAATTATTGCGGGCCCCAAATTAATATCAGTAATATTTTGTTTTTTATTGCAAATTATTGTTTATTCACTTTTTTCACTTAAAAACTCCCTATTTATTCACCATTTTAAATTAAAAATTCACTTTTTTGTACTATTTTCAATCCTCAAGTCCACTGGCAGCTCTGTATAATGTTTCCATATTTAAAATTTGTAAATAAAAAAGTCCTTAAAAGTCTTTAAGTATATATAAGTTAAAGCAAATTTTCTATCCCCTTTTTGTCCCCTATTTTTGAGAAAATTCGCACCTATTCACCTTTTTCAATAGCAATAGGTCATGTGATCCCTGTTATTTTTATTTCAACAAATCACTTTTTTCCTATTATTATTTCCTGCAATTTTTCTATCTCTATCATCGAGAAAAATTGTTGGAAAACTTTTGTAATGGAAAAAAAAGTGGTAAGCCTATTAAGATTTTCCTCTAATAAATGTTAATAAGGGATGCTATAAGCCCCATTATAGATCTAAATAATTAACAAACTCTTATTAGAGTTTGTAATCTAAATAATTGATAAACTACCTTAAGAGGTCAACAATTAGTTTATGCGAAAATGAAAAATCCCTAAAGCACTCAATTATATAATACTACAACACGGACAAAAATAAGCAGACCAAGAAAGCCGAGAAAGGTTTTAATCTTTTCTTGTCAATTATTAACTTTTAAACGAAAATTAAACCCCAACGTGCGGATAGCAAAGGATTATCAGATTTATGTCAGTACAAGAATTAATTTAAATCTTTAATTAAAATCATGCCTTTTAAAAGTCAGTTTCAGCACTATACATGAGCTTATAAATAAATAAATGAAGACTGGAATAACATATTTAAATTTGATGCTGTTTTTTAAAAACAAAACGAAATTGTTTTTTAAAAATGCATTTTTTCACTTTTCGTGATAATAGTTTAAAAAAGTAGAAAACATGGAAAAGTGACCCTACTCAATTTCGTGCAAATAATTCCAAACCTACGCGTTCCGGGGATTAAAAGAAGCTTAAAATTTTTATTAAAAAACAATTTTTATTTTTATCTCTCTTACTTCACTTTTGAAAAATATTTCGTGATTTGGTTTCTTTGTTGATTTTTCCATAATTTTATTGGTTTATCACATGTGACTCAATAAAGACTGAATAGTTTGTTTATTTTAAAAAATAATGGCTTTATATGCCTTTTCATTTGATTTTTTTTGTCTTCTTTCAATTCATGCGCCGAAAGATTACAAAAAAATAAAAAGGTCTATTTTAAAGTGACACATATTTTTAGGTTATGAACATAAAAACATGTGTTTTCTTCTTCTTCTTCTTCAAATTAGTGTCTGGATGTGGCCAATTCAAGTCACAAAAATAGATCAATTAATAATTTAGATCACATAAATTAGATCAAATAATTCAAATTAGCAAATTTAATCAAATTAAACTCAAAACAAAAACACGTGGTCGTTTCCCAAGCCGTCGGCCATTTTAACTCAAAGTTACAAGTTACAAGTCAAGGAAGTTAGATGGTTTTATCAGGAAGGTTAGGCTCAATCCCAAATTTACTTTAAGGTAAAAAGATTTCTAATATAAAAGGTATTTAGCGAGGAATGGTATAAATAATCGAAAAAACTAACTTTTATCAGACTGTCTGTATATCATTACTCGTTAAGACTAATTTATATTTTGAAATTGCATAAATTGTTGTCATTAGAAGATAAAATATGTGTTTTTACATTTTCATAATATATTTATGTTCCCTTTTTTAATTATTTAATTTGTATTTTTGGACATTTAAAAATAAAGCAGATAAACCGGCAAGAAGACGGAAAATGAAAAAAATTCGAATTTTCTAAATTACATGCAAACCTAAATAATTCCCATTCTATTAAAAACCTGATTTTCCCTCCTTTTTATAGCTCCGACAAGAGAAAAGAGTTTTCATAAAATCCATTCTACTTTATTTTAAAATGATTTTTTATTTCATGTAGCAGAGTATAATTTAAATTTCTTTATTCCTTTAAATCTTTACATCATATTTCACCTTTTCTAAATGTTCTTAAACTTTAAATGTATATATAATTTGAACTTACATTGTTTAAAAGTTTAATTATTCCACGGTTTAAATATACTAAATTTAACGTTATTTAAAATTTTCTGAAATTTTTAATAATTCTTTTCTCTTATGATTTCAATTACTTAAAATACAATTTGCAACTATTTTTATCATTTTTAAATTACTTTCATTGTTTATCACTTTTTTCCCTAAATCTTAAATCTACTTTCTGCAAGTTTAAATTATTTTTTAAACTTTTTTCAATCACTTTTTCAATTTTAATTAATTTTTCTTCAATACTAAAACAATTTTATTATTTGTTGCTAAATTTCATATTATTTATCGCAAAATAAAATTAATTTTCTTAATTCACCACTATTATTTTCATTCTGCAATTATTATCTTCAATTTTTAATTATTTTCATAATTTCTGAATTAACATCCTGAACTTTTAAATATCTCAATTTTTAATTATAATTATCATTTTTTATCATTTTACAATTATTTTTAACATCTTTTAATTATTATTTTAAAAGAATTTATCACTCGGTGAAGTTATTAATTCATAGGAATTTATCAATTGTGATAAATTGTGAGTGATTGATAAATTCCTATGAATTAATCTTTTAATTATATTAATTATTTTGTAAATTAATTTCCTACATTTTCAGTCATTATCTCAAATTTAGATTATTGTCTTCAATTTTCAACTTTTTAAACGATTTTTCAATTATTTTCTTTTGCTCAAAAATAAATTCTGTACCTACTTTTTCTATTATTTGCTTCAATTTCTAATTATTTTAGTTTTTTTGCATAATTTTCAAAAATTTAAATTATTTATCTGAAATTTTAATTAATTTCATCATATTTTAGTTTTTCTTTAAATTTTTTTAATCATTTTCCTCATTTTTCAATTATTTTCCTAAATTTTTAATTATATTTCTCATTTTATAAAATTATTTTTTAAGATTTTTCTGAAACTTCAATTAGTTTTTTTCAATTTTTTATTATTCTTTTTCTTTAATTATATTCTAAAATTTTGAAATATTTTTCACAAATTACCATTATTTTCTTCAATTTTTAATTATTTTGAATTCTTTTCATAATTTAATCAATTTATTTATTTATTTATTCCTCCAAATACAATGAAGATCCCAGCGATCAAAAATGACCATTTAGGATTTTTTAGAACAATTTTTTTTTTAAATTTCTAAATTTTAAACTATTTATCTTATATTTCAATTGTTTAATAATTCTATTTTCAATTTTTCTTATTACTTGTTTATTATTTTTTTAAGTTTTAATTATTCTACTTATGTTGTTTCTCATAATTTCCAAAAAGTTTTTAATTACTTATCTGAAATTTTCATTTTTCTATTCAATTTTCAATTATATCTACGATTTTCTTGTATTCTAGGTTATATTCTGTTTTTTCCATTTTACAGTGTAATCTTTAATTATTTTCTTTTTTTTTGCAATGAACTTCTAAAAGTTTCAAGTATTCTTCTGATATTTCAATTATTTAATTCAATTTTCAATTTTTAAATTACTTGCTTATTATTTTTTTCATTTTTCAATTATTCTACTTACGTTCTTTTTCATAATTTCCAAAAAGTTTTTAATTACTTATCTAAAATTTCCATTTTTCTATTCAATTTTCAATTATATCTACAATTTTCTTGTATTTTAGGTTATATTCTGTTTTTTTCATTTTACATTTACATATTATTTTTTATTGTTTTCTTCAATTTTGAATTATTTACATCATTTTTTAATTATTTCACTAAATTCTTAATTATATTTCACAATTTGTAAAATTATTTTTTAAGATTTTTCTCAAATTTCAATTACTGTTGTCAATTATTTTCTAAAAATTTTAAATTTTTTCTTCTATTTTTAGATAATTGGCTTATTATTTTCTTCAATTTTCAATTATTATACTTACGTTCTTTTTCATAATTTTTAAAAAAAATTTAATTAGCTACTTAACTAAAATTTTGTTTTCTATTCAATTTTCAATTATATCTACGATTTTCTTGTATTTTAGGTACCTATATTCTGTATTTTTTGCAATTATTTCTCGTAAATTGAGAACTGTTCTTTTTAATTTTAAATTACGTTTACACCGAAAAAAATAAATTCTCAATACGAACGGAATTTTCCGCTTCTAAATTCCTTTTACGTTTTCGTTTTAATATAAGTTTATTTTTCTACACCGAAGCGGAATTTTCTTATTAATCTGAGAATATTTTATCTAAAGGATGACTTTTAAGTTTTCCTTTGTGATTGAACTTATTCCTATATATTTAAGATTATCCCTTTAAAATTGAGATTATTCCTCTAAACAAACAGATTCTTGAAGTTGCCCGTGATTATTTGTATATGTTTGAATTCATGCAACTTCAAACTAGTTGAAAATATTATTAAATGTCATTCTTGAAAAATAGATAACTTATGAAAAAAAAATCTCCAGTGAAATCTATTCAAAATTTGCAGCCTATATTAATAAATGTATATTCTGTAACATAATTGTCGTTTTATTTGTAGGATTGAAGTTAAATCTTTAAAATGTTAATTCAATAAATTAATCAACGTATGTACATATTTTAATTTATATCAATAGAAAATAATAAGATTTGGATCATTGTTTTCTTTTTCAGAGAATTCTGTAATTTTATTTTGTATTATATAAACATGTATGTAACGTTAAAAGACTTTAAAGTTTAATTAATTTAAATGAAAGCGAAAAATAATAATAAACTCTTGGAAACATTCTAAACATATTAATCTTTTTGATAAATTAAAATTTTTTAAATTATTTATAATTCAAGTATTTAAGGACTTTATTTAAAATAGTCCAAGTATTAGTATTTAAAATCTGATTTTTAACCGCTCTAATAATTTACAATAAATATTTAATTCAAATATTATTTTTGTTTAATAGAAATCATCAAAGTATATTAAAAATTTTAGAGAGTGTTTAAAGACTGTAACCTAGATGATTCTCCTTTAAAGAATACTTTATCATTTAAATAAATCGATTAACCACTAAATTGTTGCCTTAAATAATAGTGTTTCTTGTTTATTTTTATTTAAATATTCATTACAAAAGTATATTAAACGTATAATTCTTATTTTAAATAATAAATAAAAAAGGTTAACGTACATAAATTTGATACTTTTGAAGTTGGTCTAAAATTGATGAGATTACACTTTTTTTGAGAGGATTCCTTTACAAAAAAGGAAAATCCATTTAATTAAAGAGGAATACTTTAGTGCCCATATATAAGAGGAAAATTTGCATCCAATTAAGCGGAATCCATTTATTTTGAGAATATTTTTTTTTCGGTGTACAATTTTTCATTTTACAGTTTATTTTTTAATTATTTTCGTTTTTTTTGCAATAAACTTCTAAGAGTTTCAACCATTTTTCTGAAATTCTTTTAAATTTGCCTTTATTTAAAATATATTATGTAATTTTCTCAAATATTTTCTTAAATTTTAATTATTTTCTTCAATTTTAAGTTATTTATATTATTTTAAAAATTTTAAATTATTTATATTATTTTTCATTATTTTCTTCAATTTTTAATTATTTTCATTTCTGAATTAATTTCGTAAAATTTTAATTATTTATCTCACTCATTTTTTTAAATTTTCAAGTATTTTCTCCAATTTTCCATTATTTTAATTTGTTTCAATTTATTTCTAAGAGTTTGAAGTATGTTTCTCAAATTTAAATTATTTTCTTTAATTTTAAAACATTTCTATGATTTTTTAAATTACTGTCTTCAACTTTAATCGTTTTCATGATTTTTTTTCAAATAATTTGCAAAATTTTTTATTATTTTTTAAATATTATATTTAATAAATTTACAATTGTTGATATCATAAGATGTAGAAACTAATCGCGCCCCAGCGCGCGTTGTTTAATCTAGTTAGGTATAAAAAATTACAATTTTTATAATTTATATAAAACTTTGTTCACAATCTTTATATTTAATAATAATTTTTACTCTTCATTGTCTCATAGTTAATTTGTAATGATAATTATTTTTGGCATTTATCTAATTTTATTTCAATAAATTGTTTGTGTTTCAAAATAGTGGTGCTTATTCAAACATAGCAAATTCTCATAAATTCTCTGGAAAGAAAATATATTCGGTTATATTCTCGAGACTGTAAAAAAAATAATATTAAATTAAAATGTTTATTTATATAATTTTAAATTAGCACAAAATAAAACTATTAACTTAAATTATTAAATTTAAAGTAATATGTACTGCCCCTCAAAGTTAGAAATGTAAATTAATTTTTTTTTAATAACTCTAATTAAATGAAGTAAAAATGATTGAATTCTTATTTTACCGGATTTTAAATTACCGAGAATTTTGCAATTCTATACCAAACTCGTAAAACGAAATTTTATAAATAGTATCGGCGCCACTATCGAAATGGCGCTAAATTCAAAACCTAATTATTTATTTTATTATTTTTATTATTATTCATATTTATAATCCAATTTATTTTACATAAAATTTATTACTAATATTACCTTTAAAAAATGTAAAATAAATTAATATTTAAAATTCCATGCAAAAATTGATTGAAGTTTTTACTCTTTTTACATATTTTTGGTAATTTTCTACAATATTTTCGCATTGTTATTTAATCAAATGGAAAAAAGTATTGTGCAATTGTTTACTCCAGGTCATGAAAATGACTGAACAAAAATGACTCGTGAAGATTGATGGCACTGCAAACATCATTTTTGATTTATCAAGCATGATAAATTCTGCGATTACTACAATAATAGCTGTCATTTACTATGGCTTCTCTAACAATGAAGTGCCTCAACATCAATTTTGCCCTTCAGGAGAGAACTCTTCGTGTTTTTATACTAGTCAGCGATAGATAAAGTTCTTACAATCGGCTATCAGAAGATACATTGCTGAACCTTTGCAAAAAGAACGCGAAATGCGAACCAAACTTTACATAGCTTCATTTGGAACAAATGTTCAAAAGAAAAGTTTCTGTCGAAGAAATTTTTGCAAATAGCAGTTGCTGAAGTGGTTACAGAATTTTATGATAGATTGGGAGAAACTGCGACATTTTTGAAAACAAGAAACTTGTGTTTGGGAAAAACTAAAAAGGAAATTGCTCATGGACAATACCAGATAAGATCAAAAAAGGCATTATGATAAAGAAGAAAATTTATCAAAGAGTTGGTAAAATATTGCATAAAAGAAACTTAGAGTTTTCCCTAAAGAGTTATGCAAGTAAAGCTTGCATTTTGATGCTTGTTATTTTGATGTAAATAAATAAGAAAAGTTTCTTACCGCATAACTATTTTTATAAATTTAATTATTAAAAAAAAACTTGAAAATATTTTAAATAATTTTTAAACAATCGGTTCTTTTAAATACGGAAGGGTTTTTAAAGTAAGAAAAAACGGTTGTAGAACATCGGGAATTTTTTAATTTTAGACTAAATCGTATAGAGGGACTGAATTTGACGTGTATGAATTAATAAACTGTCAGAGCCAACATGAAAAGACAAACATTAATTCTCATATATATTAAAGGTAGAAATTGCGACGGTACACAAATTAAAGAACGATACGTAAAACAGATTGAATGTAAATTCTTATCTTAGATTGACATCCATTGGGATTAGGTGACCTGTAATTTACGAAGAACTAGACTAATAATTCTTATGTTAGTATCATTGTTATTCCACCCGTGTACACTGACTTGACAGATTTAAGAGAACAATTTCCTTCTTCCTTATTTTACAGAGCCTCCTTTTCGCCACTTTCTGTGAAATAATCTTTTTAACAGTAACCATAAAATGGAACTTAATGCATATCTTCAATTTCCCCTTTTCACCCACCCCACTTTAAACTTCCTTTTTCTCAATGTGAGAAAAACGCTCTTGTCGATAACTGTTAACCCAACATAACAATAATAGTAGTCATTTTGTAATTTGTGTAAATCGAATGTTCTATAAATAGAAATTAGCCTGTGCCAGTTAACAAAAGAAAAACAATTTTAAAGTAGTACTTTACTTTCTGCATTTGTAGTGCATTAACTAATGAAATTATGCTGTAATTTTATATAAAGTAAAGCACTATCAAAGCAATGGTTTCAAGTATGTAGCTACTACTTAAAACTTTTTGTTGATTTATGAAAGCACGTTTCACTTACACTCCAAAATTTGATCCAGCAGAAGCAGAAGTGATAAATTGCATATTACTCTTTCCATATTTTGATTTCAATTTCAATTATTCATCACTGTATGCTAAACAGAAATTCGAAAAGAATAATTTAACAATATTTTCATGTTATTTAAAAAAAAAACCCATTAGTTTGAAGTACACACTTAAAAATATTTTTTAAATCTAATTGCTAAATTAACCTCATAAAAAGTGATAAATTTTGCTTTCATCTTTTTAATAAAACAATTATCTCGATTGATAATTAGTTTTAATTAAAACTTTTAGCTCTGAATTTGAATGCGAGAGGAATCCGGATATCATAGCCTTTTTCAAGTTTCGCTCAGATACGCGAAATCATTGCAATTATACAATATTCTGTACTTTTTTTTTTCTTTACCGATCAATCTCATTAGACTAATTAGCTTCATTAATACTTGAAAATATCATTGACTTATTTAAGGCAATTTTATAAATATTAATTTTTACATTATTTTTAGAATAAATACAACAATCGTGATACATTTTTCGATCTATTAGCTTTAATTAATCCATATTGTTAAATCATTTTGATCGTACTTCAAAGAACATTGTTTGATGGTACATCCATGTATTATTCGGAATCTATAAAACCTTTCGGAAGACAATCATCCCGTCAAGTCGCGCATGAAATTATTGATGAGAAATTGTTTCATTAGAAAGGAATACTGTCGATGCTTATTACAAAATTAGCATTCCATTGTCTTTGAAACATAAACGTCTAAGCTTCGCAATTCAACTACTGATCTATAATCAGTTTTCATATATTGACTGATTGAATTTTCTCACAATGAATTTTGTTACTACAGCTAACATACATTGACTAGAATAATACATTAACACGATATAAACCTATAAATGTCGCTATAAATTTTCATATCTCAACCCCATATAAAATAGCATTGTTAACTAAATAATTGCTCTTTAAATCTGAATTAGTTAAAAATAACTAATTACTTGTCAAATCGTGGATGAGTTTTTATATCAGCAAATAGTAAAAAAAACTAAACTAGTTGAAAATTATGTTCATTGCATGAATACTTTACTTCGATGTAAGCAAAATAATTAGATTAAAATAATAATATATGGCAAAAATAGTTCAAATTTGACTAATTAATTAGTAAACAGAATTTTACTAAAATATTATTTATTTTGACATAACCTAAAAATGAATTGCACTAATAATAAATTTTTTTACTAAATGATTAGTAGAAATATAAATATTTGAATTAGTGACTGAATTTTTGCTTTCAAATTAATTATTTTTAACTAATTCAGATTTAGAGAGCGCGTAAAAATAATTAATTTTTAATTATTAAAGTCTTAACTTAGAATTAATAAAATAAAAAATCCAGTGAATAATGGATTAAGTGAAAAACTAGAGAAAAAAAGTAGATAAATAAGTAAAGAGAAAACAAACTATTAAATAAGAAATTAAGTGAATATTAAAAATTAATGTAAAGGTAAATAAAAAATTACGGGATTAATGAATGAGAAATAAGAGAAAAAGTAAATAAGAAATGAAGTGAAGAAGTTAATAAAACTTAAGTGGATAAGTAAACAAAAACTTGAGTATTTTAGTAAATAAAAATTTAAGTCACTTAGTAAATAAAAAAATAAGATTACTGTATACTGATTAGAGTTTTATTTATTAATTCAAAACAAACTTTAAAAAATAACTAGATTAATACCCAACCGAACAAAATAATTTAAAAAGTCAAAGAATAGTTATAAAATTTTAAGATAATAATTAAAAATTGAAAAAATTGAAGAAAATATGTGAAAAATTACAAAAATTATTGTCAATTGAAAACAAAATTCAAAAAATGACTAGATTAATAGACAACTGAAAAAAAATTGTAAAAATTAAACAAAAAATATTAAGTTTAAAGAAAATAATTGCAAACTGAAAAATTAGGAAAATTATAGGAATAATTGTTGGAAATAATTGCACATTTAACAACTGCATTGAAAATCGAAAAAAATAATTAAAATTGAAAAAAATAATTCAAAATTGAAGAATTGAAGTGAAATTTATGGAATATACTTAATTACTTAATATTTGGAAAAAAATTTAAAAAAGACGAGAATTAATAATTATAGAAGAAAACAATTAAAAACTGAAGAATGAAAATAAAAATTGAAGAATAGAATCAAAAATTAAAGAAAATGATTGAACAATTGTATTTAAAATTAAAGAAACTTAATGATAATCGAAAAAAATAATAAAATAAAAACGATAATTTTTTAATATTAAAGAAAATAATTGAAAATTTAAAAGTGGAATTTAAATTTAAAGAAAATAACTGAGAATTGAAGAGAATAGTTGTTCTAGAATTGAATAATTGAATTAAAATTTTCAAACAATTTTTATCAGTGAAAAAATTAATTGAAAAAATAAGATAATTGTTGAATATTCAGGAATTAATTGAAAATCGATAAAAAAAATTGAAGATTAAAGAAAATATTTGAAAATTGAAGAAAATAATTAAAAATTTATTTATTTATTCAATAATATATCCCGCATTCAAAAATTGGAATTTCCAACAAATTGGAAATTAAAGAATTAAATATAAATTTTAAGAAAATAATTGATAATCAAAAAAAAAAAAAATAACAATATGACGAAAATAATTAATTAATTGACAATTGAAAAAAAAATCGATAAATGGTGAGAATAATCGTCATTCGTACAAAAAAAATTTGTTATTAACGAATATTCATAAAATTGAAGGAAAATAATAAACTGCCAATTGAAAACTGATGAAAATTATGGAAAAAAATTGTTGAAAATAAATGAAAATTAAAGAAATCAATTGGAAATTCAAGAATTGTATTGAAAGAAAATAATTGATAATTGAGAAAATGCTGCAATTAATTAATATTAAGGACTTAATTGAAAATCGATCAAAATAATTGAAATTTAAAGAAAATCTTTTAAAATTGAAAAAAATAATTAAAAATTTAAGAAAATTTTTGAGAATTGAAGAAAATAATTAAAAATTGAAGAAATAAATTGGAAATTAAAAAATTAAATGTAAATTTCAAAAAAATAATTGATAATTAGAAGAAAAATTACGATATGACAAAAATAATAAAATATTGGCGAGATTAATTAACTTAAAAAAAAAAAAATAAGTAACAATCGAAAAAAAATTCGAAAAATGGTGAGAATAATCGGCATTTGAAAAAAAAAAGTTTAATTCATGAATAATTATAAAATTCAAGGAGAAAAATAAGTTGTCCATTGAAAACTGATGAAAATAATGGAAACAAATTTTAAAAAATAAATGAAAATTAAAGAAATTATTTGGGAGTTAAATAATTGCATTGAAATTTCAAGAAAAAATTTGATAATTCAGAAAATGAGAGAATTATTGAATTTTAAAAGTGATTGAAAAACGTAGAATGCAATTGAAATTTGAAGAAAATAATTGAAAATTAAAGAAAGAAATGTCAGATTAAAGAATTAATTTGAAGATTAAAGATTTAAATTGAAATTTTAAAAAAATAGTTGATAATTGAAAGACAAATAACAAAATTTTTTTCAACTTATTATTGTTTTCATCATATTTTATTTATTGTCTTCAAGTTTGAAATTTTAAAATCATTTTTCAACTATTTTCCACAAGTTTTAATAATTCCTATTTTTTTAAATTATTTTCTAAAATTTTTAAATATTTTTCTTAAATTTCCCATTATTTTCTTTAATTTGTAATTATTTTTAATTATTTAATTTAATTTCCAATTATTTATATTACTTGTTTATTATTTTTAAATATTTACGTTCTTTTTCATAATTTCCAAAAAGTTTTTAATTATTTATTTGAAATTTTTATTTTTCTATTCAATTTTCAATTATATCTACGATTTTCTTGTATTTTATATACCTATATTCTGTATGTTTTGCAATTATTTCTCTTAAATTAATAATTGTTTTTCTCAATTTTAATTTATGTTTATCTGTTTTCATTTATATTCTCTACTTTTAATTATTTTCTTTTTTTTTTTTGCAATTAACTTTTAAAAGTTTCAAGTATTTTTCTGAAATTTTCTTTCAATTTCCTTTATTTAAAATATATTATGCAATTTTTTCAATCATTTTTTAAAATTTTAATTATTTTCTTCATTTTTAAATTATTTATATTATATCTTCATAATTTTCTTAAATTTGTAATCATTTTCATCATTTTCTGAATTAATTTTCTAAATTTTTAATTATTTATCTCAATTTGAATCATTTTTTTCAATTTTCAATTATTTTCTCCAATTTTTTATTACCCTAATTTTTTTCAATTTATTTCCGAAATTTAAAATTTTTTTCTCAAATATTTAAATTACTTTCTTTCATTTCAAAATTGTTCATAATTGTTATATTTAATAATAATTTTTACACTTCATTGACTTATAGTTAATTTGTAATGATAATTATTTTGTTACATTTACATTTTTTTTATAATAAATTGCTTGTGCTTCAAAATAGTGGGGCTCATTCAAACATAGAAAATTCTCATAAATTCTCCGGAAGGAGAATATTCTCGGTTATATTCTCGAGAATGTAACCGGATTTCAAATTACCAAAAATTTTGCAACTCTAATACTGATACAAAAGTAACCAATTTCATGACCTAAGCGCATAATAGATTTTACCATGCCTTTCATTTTCCGAAGACTGGATGTTCCCCTTTAAGTGGAAAAAGAACTATTCTGTCAGACGGTTCAGATTTTACAGCAGCTCTAAACCGCAGTATTAAAAACATCTAATTTTAAATTTCCTCTTGTTCAATTACGACCCTTTAAAAGAAACCTTTAATAAATTTTCTACTCAACTGTTATAAGTAGAAATAAATTTTAATCTAGTGGGAAGAAAAAAAGATAATTTTTATCCCCGGAAGAAGTAATTTTTTATCTACTACCATTTTTATCATTAAACAACATACATTAGACAACAACAAAAATGATTCTGCAAATCTACTATTATCAAATTTTAGCATTTGTTTCTCTGGAAAATGTATATAGAATAATTTCTGAATAGTTGAATTATCTTTTATTTAAGTAGAAAAAGAAGAAATAACTAGACAAAATTTGTGAATCGTTTCTTTACTGTTTCTATAGAAAATGCTTTTATAATAATTATACGTTCAGCGCCAGACCTATAGTCAAGAAATTACATTTTCACTCGAAATTGTCCATTTCCGCGTTTAGTGGGGAAATAACCATTTTCGACACTAGACGTGAAAATGATCATTTCTGATGGGAAAATAACTATTTTTGTCACTAATGAGCAAACCACTATTCACGTTAGTAGTGGGAAAAATTAATACTTGTATAACTTGTGGGAAAAATGAAAATTTCGACACTAGTAGGAAAAATGATCATTTCCTTCACTAGTCGATAAAATAATAATTTTTATAACTGGTATAGAAAGACCTTTTTTGTTATTAACGGAAAAATTGGCTACTTTTGGTCACTATAGTGAGGAAAATGATCATTTTCGTCACTAATGGAAAAATTATAATTTCCGTCACTAGTGGAGAAAATAACCATTTTCTTTGGAAAAGTGGTAATTTTTTTATTAATATAAATTATAATTTTGTTCACTAGTGGGGAAAATGACAATATCCGTCACTAGTGAAAAAAATCCATTTTTGCTGCATATAAAGTTACATAAATTTGAAGTTTAACTGACATAATTAAACTACTTTAACACAATCTAAAGCAGAGTTAGGAAATGCAATATTAATTCCATAATAATTAATTTATAATAAGCAAATTTACAATCACAATATAAGTCTCTTGTCGGAAGTTAATTCTAGCTTGTTCCCTTTGTATAATCAAGAAACTGATTCTTATTAATAAGCATTTAAATTTATGAAACTTTTGTTAAAAATATTTCAGTATTAAGATGCATTGTCTCAAGGAGATTAAAATAATAAATTTCCCGTGACTTACAAAAGGTGAATAATTAACAGAAATGTTGCAAAATATAGAAATAACAAAAGATAATGGACACTGTAGATGAGAATTTACGTAAAGTGTATTTTTTAAGGGGATTCACTAAAGAGTAAAATTGTTACTAAATTATTCGCTTTGAAAACACTTCTTTATAAAATCCATAATTTTTTACCCCTTTATTCACTAGATTATGCTCATAATTCATAAAACATACTTTTCTGTTACAGCAACAGTTTTAATCCCATGAGACAATTATTTGCCCCCTCTGCCTCATTCTTTATAACGTTTTTTTTTGAAAAATCCTAGCTTATAATTATTTTAGTAACACGAAGATGTATGAGTGCATTTAAAACGAGATCTTTGTTTACTGTAACTTTTATATGTTTAATAGTAGTTTCTATATATTTTATATATTAATGTATATTTTGCATACTAATGTATACATTAAAGATTAATATATATTCTAAATATTTATTTTTTTTAGAGTATTTATAATTCATACATTTACTTATTAACACAATTCACTATTTTTATCTAACATTTTTAAAAACCACTCTTTTTTCACCTTAATTGAAAAAAAAGTGAACTTAATAGTCGATTTTCATATGCATTTAAAAACAAACCCTGGAATAATAAATTCCACTTGGTTCCATTGAATGGCACTTGACCGATTTTATTGCGGGAAAAGTCACTTTCTAGATAAATCAAGTAGCTGTATGTAATTATATTAAATTAAACTACTTGGCACCTTTTAGCTGTTTCATTATAAGATTTAAAAAAATACGAATAATTTCTTACTTTTAACAAACTTTTTATAATTTTTCACCAAAAAAAAAAACAGAGAAAAAACTCTTATTTGGTTTATAGAGGTAAAAATTTACAAATCTGTTCCTTTATCCGGTAAACTGAATCAGAAGATTCCCTATTTTTAATCCTAATTACCTAATTTTCGAAATAAAAAAAACTTGTTTCTTAAGTAGAAACCACCATTAATTTAAACAAAAGAAAATTTGTTTATCTTTTTTTAAACTATTTTGCACGTTTATACATTTTTTGAATTTGTAATGTTTTTTAACATTTTTATATCAAGAAAGCAGAGAAACGTATAAAATCACTTATACATTTTACAATATATTGGAAACTATATTGGAACTTTTGTCCTTTAGTACTTTTTTATTTTGGAACTTTCCGATTGGACCCTTTAGTTTCTAACTTTTTATTTGGAACTTTACAATCCTTCTGTTTAGGTTTCGTATACTTCAACAATTCGAAAAAATATATACTTTAAGAAAAAAAATTTTTTAATTTGTCTTGACAGAGGCTAACAAACTAGCTCGTATTTCCTAACCTCCAAAAATAGACAATCTAATAATAAAAACTGTTTTGATTTAAATCACTTTGATTTAAATCATTGGAAAATTTGCATTAAAATTACGATTTAAATCAAAAAAACTTTACAATTCTCCAGAAGTCTAATACTACATGTAAAACGTCGCAAGCCTTAAACACAACCCACAAATTTGTAGATAAATGTTAAAAATTTTAATTTTAATATTTTAATCTTTAAAAAATTTTAAAAATTGTGCTAATACAGATGATCAAAATATCTACGATTTACAAATTTTTGGTATGAAGATATCAAAAAATAGTATTACATTTTTATATCTTCAAGTCATTATAATTATATAAATTTCAAACGTCAATTAAGTCATTTTTCAATTTCTTCTAACTTTTAAATTTCAATTGATTCAAATTTATAGGAATGTAATTAATACAAAATAATGAAATAATATTAAATATTTTTCATATTCGCACAATAATCCTTTTTTTTTTAATATTCTTACCAGATTTTTAAGAGATTTCAAATTTTCGAAACTGTTTAATTTTTATCTTATAATTTCTTATTTTTACAAAATTTTAAGTTTTTTTCTTCTTTTACTTTTGATATTTTTTCTTTTTTTTATTTATCTTTTTGTTTTTGGATTTTCTTTAATTTTTCTCTATTTGTGCAAATTATTTAATATTATTTTACACAATTTCGTTATTATAACATTCACTAAACTTTTTATTTCATTGATTTTCATAGTTGTTTCCATATTATTAAAAATAAATGAGGGGCTGGATGCAATAAGGGGATACGCGCGACTTTCGTTGGCCCCGCGTACAGCGAGTCTCCGGCAGAAACGGGGGACTTCTAAACACCTCTATATCCCTTTATTGCATCCAGCCCCTCAAATACTCCCATTTTTTTTTTTTTTTTTTGAAATTTATTCAATTTTTTCACATGTTGTCTATCGTTTGCGAGATTTTTCGCAAATTTACTTATTCTTCCATCAAGTTTTCAGGTTTTATTTATTTTTCTAAATTTATTGTGAGACTTATTTTAAGTGCAATATTATAAAAATGTGTTTAGTTTAATTTGCCTAAACTTTTTTATTTTTATATGATTTTAAGTTTCTTTTGTGGACTTTCTTTTTATTTATCTTGATATATGCATTTTTTAATTTTTTGTTGTTGTACTTTTTACATTTTTTTAGTTTGTTAGATTAAGGATAAATTAAATTTATTTAATTTTCTTTATGTTTCACTATTTTTTTAGTTCTTCCTTGCGTTTTAATTAATTCTTTAATTTTTGTCATAATTTTTTCATTTCTAAGAAAGAAGCATTTTTCCTTCTTTTTAATTGCTTAGTTCTTATCTTATAATTACGAATTTTTGAAAATATTGATTTGGTGCTTTTATCTATATTTTAAAAATTTCCCAATTTTCTACTTTTTTGAAAGCTTTTATTCCTTTACTAATTATATTATGTGAATTTAATTTTTAATCTTGTACTAAATATTCTCATTTAAACATCGTTCTTGTACTTCATAGAATTTCTTTTCATTAAATTTTCTTTTTAAATTTCCCAAAATTCAATTGATTCTTTTTTTTATTCAATTTGTAAAATAATTCTCTAATTTTTCTAATTTTAAAATTTTTTTCTCTTTAGTAATATATTTTAACATTATTTTTTATTATCTTCTTATTAATTATTTTAATTTAAAAAAATGTCCGTAAATAGTTGAATTTTATGAAAAGAGTTTCTACTTTTTTATATATAATTATGCCACTGTTTCATTCTTGTGTTGTTTTTTTTAATTTTTTCCTCATTTCTTTAATAAACTACTGACAAATAAACATTTGGAGATTTTAAATACTGGTTATATTTTTAAAAAACCAATTCTTGATTTAAATAAAAAAAATCCGATTTAAATCAAATAAATCAGATTTTTTTTTATTTTTTTAAAAAAATCATGATTTTTATCAGCCCTGAAAACCAATTTTATCATAAAACGGCTTTTAAAAATATGAAAAAAACTTTATAAAAAACTTAATTTTCAGCAAAAATGTATAATTATAAATTATTATTGATTACAGCGCCGCACATAAAAAAGGCTTTTTGTCACAATGAGAATATGTCGGAAAGTTCAATGCTGACATACAGAGCTGTTTTAGGCTTTCTACAATATCTGACACCCCTAAGCATCATATCCTGCGTTTACGCCAGAATGGCTTTAAGATTATGGGGCAGTCGAGCTCCTGGGAACGCACAAGACTCAAGAGATGCCAATTTAATGAAAAATAAGA
The DNA here is from genome assembly GCA_037103525.1 of Ganaspis brasiliensis. Lineage (NCBI taxonomy): Eukaryota > Metazoa > Arthropoda > Insecta > Hymenoptera > Figitidae > Ganaspis > Ganaspis brasiliensis. The sequence goes on along the minus strand of JAZKLR010000022.1, from coordinate 4,304,275 downwards.
AAAAAGTAAGACATTTCCTGCATTCCTTTATTTTTCATAGCTTAGCATAAATCACTTGACATGACAAATTGCCGAACGTATCCAAAGAATATTCCATATCATTGAAATCTCATTATTCATAAAATAAAAATTATATAATTCACTTTATTTCTGTAAAAATTAAATTTATTTAAATTGTGGACTGGTATATATTCTACATCTAATTTTTTCTAAATTGATTTATTTTAAGTGCGTCAAACTTATACAATCTATGTTTTCTTTCTATTTCTATTGAATCATAAAATCAGTTTACTTTGAAAGCAGTTATTAGCATAAAAATTTTCTCGCAAGTATGATTCATATTTTCCGATAACAATGAAAAGAAGTTTTATTTTCATTATATGCTCAGCACGAGTTATGAAGCTTGGGATTGATTCAGCCGCACGTATATAAAACTTATTGTGCATACCCTCTATCCACACAAAAAAAGAAAAATAAGCAGAGACCCACAAGATATATGCTAGAGGGTGAAGAAATGTATGTTGACGTGGAAAATTCTGACTCTAATGTTTACCGAGTTTTTTGACATTTTCTTGAATAAATATTCAATATGCATCTGCATTTTCGTATTGAATTTTTTTCAAGTATCTGTTGTGGTTGTGGTTCAATTAACTCGGAATTTCTTAAAAAAAGAAAAATAATAGTAATTACCTATACATTGTTATAATATACTCACTATAAAATACATTCTCTAATTTAAATTTTTTTTTAAAAATCAATGTAATTAGTTACACTCAACATCGCATAATTAATCGATTTCAATCTAATTTCATCGTTCTCGTTCTAAACGAAAAAAGTTTAAATTAACTTTGAATACATTGAAACTTAAAAGTGCTCTTGTAAAACTCTCGGAATAAACTTATTCCATTTTAAATTGCAGGTGATCAAAATGCTAGTAATTGTCGTAGCAATATTTGCAATTTGTTGGTTACCACTACAAACGTACAATGTACTTCAATACACGTATCCAACAATAAATGAGTAAGTGAAAAGTTAATTAAAAAATTAATTAAATAATAATTCAACCAATTTGAATGTACATTATATTGTAAAACTCTTTTCTTCCTAATATACCAAAAAAAACCTTTATTTTTAAAAATTTTCCAAGAATAGTTAAAATTTTAACTAGTTTAGTCAAAATTTTTTATTTTGTAAAAAATGTTTTTACATTGTGCGCCATAACACGAATCGTACTTTTCAAAATAACACTTGATATATGTATTGAAGAAAGGCAGACAAAACCAAATGGGATTCTGGGTTATATAAACAAGTTAAAAACTCAGGATTATTATGATTGACCAAAGAAATTAATGTTGAGACTGATAACTGTGACAATAGAACGACCATAGAATGACAAGATGAAAAGAGACTTAACGTCACTTTGGAAATTAATGTACGTCTCTGATTGGCCTGTAATATTTCCAGAAATTTTCTAACCAATCAAAGACGTTTCAGTTAAATGACAATTTTTCTGTTAAATAGAAATTTAATAAAATGATGATAATCCCTTTTAATGAGAATTATCAAATAAATTCATTATAAGATAATTACTTAACGTGAAATTAGGAACATTTTCACATGTTCCGTTTTTTAATAGCATCATGTTTTATTTAAAATAAAAAAGTATTCGCCTTGTTAAAAAAAACTCAAACTACTTTGTACATAAATGAAATAAATTTCACGTTAAAAAATACCTTTGTTTTTTAACAAAGATTAAAAATTCTAGATTAAAAATTCTATTAATTTAGTCATAAATCGTATTTTTTAAGAACTGTTGAAATATAAAAGTAATTGCTTTTATTGAATTTTTAATTAAGTGAAGTAGCTTGAGGGGGGCGAATATTAATCAATATCCCATTTCTCATTTTAATATGCTTTTTTAGTTGCTTCTATTTTCAACATTTTTTACCGTAAATTGCCTGAACATGCAGAATAATCCCTCAGCAGAAAAAGAACATTTTTGCCTCGCCAACTGGATTCAGTTTTATTTATCTCCTAACATATTATGTTCTGTATAATTGAATTGTTTTACAAAATAGAAAGAGCGAAATATTCATTTCAATTATAAAATTCCATAAATTGTTACAAATTGTTCGATTAAAAATAACAAAAAGCAATTTGTAAATTTATTTATGCGGAAGTGATAAAATAAATTATTTTCTACTTATTTTATTGCGAGTTTCAGCTCATAGATATTTTACAAAGGCATGCTTTTGATAAATTTTCACATGATAAATTTTGAATAATGTAAATAATTGAATTTCAGATATCGATATATCAATATTATATGGTTCTGTTGCGACTGGTTGGCGATGTCCAATAGCTGTTACAACCCGTTTATCTACGGAATTTATAATGTAAGTAAATAAAAAGAAAAATAATTTTATAGATGCATTTTTTGTACAAGGGATTTAGAAACCTTAATAAATGAGATTTTAAACATTTTTTTAATGGATAAGACGAATTAAGTTTGAATCGAAATATTTTGGTGAAACGAGGATTTTTTTTATTTTTTTTCAAAAATTAACAATCATAAATTCTAACCAATTATGACAAACAATGGCCCATTTTGTTCTTTGTAATATTCTCTACAATTTAGCTCATTTAATTCATTGTTAACAATATTTGGTTCAGAAATAATAAAGATGATAATATAATAAAAATTCAATGAACAGGAATGTAGAGAATGTTTCAAAGAACAGAATGGGCCATTGTTTGTCATAATTGGATAACAATTGCGATTGTTCATTAAATTTCAAGAAAAAATAGAAAATTTTAAATAATCCGTATTTGACATAGTATCATAAATTCAGAGAAGAATAATCATTACAACTTTAATTACTTCGTTTGTAAAAATAAACAGGAACTCTAAATAATGACATATCAACATTTGAATTACTTTTCACTACTTCCGAATAACTTTACATTTATAAATTCTATTACTATTCATGAAACATGATTAAGAAAGATATTTTATAAATATGGAAATGTATTATTCTCAAGCCAAGGAAACTTAATTTACTAAGTCAGAAATTTAATTGAATTATTTAAAACTTTTACTTGGAGTTAAGATTTATTATCTACGATATTATTTTTACTTTTAAATATTATTTATTATAAAATAGATTTTATAATAGGTTAAACAGAAAGTATGTTAACCATTCAAAAAGTGTGCAATCCAAGAGTAGAATAAATTACCAACCCTGTCAATATTTCTATTTCTAGTATTATTTTCCACTTACAGGAAAAATTCAAAAGGGAATTTCAACAAAGGCGTCCATGTAAATCTCGAAAGTGGTCATCGAGTCCACCGACTGACAGTTTAGATCTGGATAAAACGCAGAGTACCAGAGCGTCCATTAGGTACATTCTCAGGTGCTCTATTCCTATAAAAATGCACGTGTTTTTTAAGATTTTTGTCGTCTTATTGCAAATAATTAGAAACGCCACATGTGAATGAACCCTTATATAAATTCCCTCAATAATCCTCAAATGATTTTTATCTTTAGGATTTGACAGGAAATTAATGACGACATTAATTTCGACATTAATTTATTATTACATTGTATGCCATAACACGAATTGTATTTTTTGAAATAACACATAACACTGAAGAAAGACAAAACTAAATGGGGGTTATAAAACAAGTTAAAAATCCAGGTTGTTATAATTAACGAAAGAAATAAACTTTGAGAGTGTTTACTGTGACACTAGAACGACCATAGAGTAACAAGATGCAAATATACTTAGCGTCACGTCTGGAAAGAACATCCGTTTCTGATTGGTCCGTAATATGTCCAGAAATATTCAGCCAATCAGAGACTTGAATCCATTTTCTACGCAATACTGCCTATCTTTGCATCTTGTCATTCTATGATCAATCTAACAAAAATATCTTATTAAAAAACATAAAGAAACAGCAAATTCATAATATTCTCCGTTTTTGACTTGTTTGTATAGCCCAGAATCTAATTTGGTTCTATTATTTAAGCACATTTACGCTTCAATTACAATCTCTATTATTTTAAACAATGAGATTTCTTTTTTCTAGCAATAAAATGCGGGGATTTACATTTTTATTTTAAAAAATGGAATAAAATTGAGATTAATTTTTAAAGAAATGATAATGTGGTGTTTTAAATCAGGAATATAAGCAATTAAAAGCAATAATAAACATTTTGTGATGCAGATATGATTGGCGGAGGCCAACATCTAGTGGCTGTCAAGCGTCGTCATTTTATAGAAGTGCATCAATGAGAGAAACTTCAAGACTCATGGTGAACGGAAACGAAGCACCAACACGTTCCATAAATTCGAGCGGATGCTGCACTCGAAATGGACATGATAACCAGTCTTCTATCCCCAAGACGATAGACAGAACAACAGAGTTATATGTCTTTTCTTCCGGAAGACACAAACATAGCCGAGATCTTGCTAACCAAGAACTTTGTTTATAATTTCAGCAAACATAAATGCATCACTGAACGACATTTCTACAAATAAAAGTCAGTTTAATATAGGACATAAGCCATACAACTTTATACCAAATAGAAAATCAAATATTGAGTTTAAAATTACTGAAAACTATAATCAATAATTATGACGTCCTAAAGAAAAAAAAAATATTAAATATAATAACAATTTTTTAAAAATATTCTTTCATAAGGATAAGTTTTTATTAAAATTTGATCATGGACAAAATTTAAAAAAGTAAAACAAGAATTGAAAATAATAATAGAATAAAATTTCCTGTAGCGGTAGTACTTTTTTATTAAAATTTATTTTGGTTCTCGAAATATCGAATTTCTTTAGTGATTAATACGAAACCCTTTGTATGTTAAAATGAAACTTTTTCATTTGATATTAAATTCTTTCGTTTAAAGCAAAAAATATTGTAGACGTCTGTTATTGATTATTTTTATTCGTAAATAATTTAAGCTAGGAGAATGTAGACAATTTTTTATGCAAATGTTTTAAATACTTGTAAGATTATTTATAAAATTGTAAAATTATTGATAAAGTTATTTATAAACCTGTAAAATTATTTATAAAATTGTAAAATTTTAACATCCGCTGTCAAAGTACTCAAAGTTTGGTACATTGAAATTAATATTACTTGCTAATAATAAAAGTTTAGAAGAGAGTAGTATATTAATTATTAATTCTTTTATTTAAAGCAGTTAATTTCAATGGATCGAAAATTTATTTATGAAAATCCGTTCTAATAATTCTAAATTTGAATTTCACTCGAATTTAAATTATTTTATAAATAATTCACTCATTCTGTAAATATATCACACAGCCATAATTTTAGTTTAAACAAAATTTTATGAATGTATGTTATGTTTGAAAAAATTGTTTCATTATGTGTTCATAAGTTTAAATTCAGTATAAATTAAAATTTTTAATATAGTCATGATTTTAATTTAATGCGATTAATTATTACTATTATTTTAATTTAATATAATTATAATTTGCGCAATTTTCAATCCTCGTCGAATTTTTAAATTTAAAAAATAAGTGTCAAAAGGTATTTACAAAATATTTGAATCTTTAATCTAGAGTGTACAACAGCCTGTAAATGTATTTTCCTCAATTTTGACAAAATCAATCAAATAACATAGGGATTAAAATGAAGATAATTATTTACTCTATCAGCCATAAGCTTCAAAGAATCTTATATAGGATATTAACAGCACTCAACCTAAATTCCTCTATAATACCATTACCAAGTGCTTGTATATTATAGTTATTATTGTAGAGGGATTACAGTTTACACTGTCTATCATTTTGTAACTTGAAATGTAATAACAAGATAATCTCATAACTTTAGGAACATCGAAACTATTGCAACAAAGTATACTTTAGATATTTAAATTTTTAAACTTGTTTATTTTATAGAAAACAAAATTTCAAATAAGGATCTATTAATCTCGCAAATAAAAAAAATACCAAAAATTCTGTAATATTCCAAGAAAATTTGTTTTACTACATTATAAAAAATTTTATAATTTAACATTTTACATTTTTTGACATTAAAAACTGAATTTTACGTACAATAGGCATTTGCTCAATTATAGGACTTGATTAAATTATCCGAAAACACTGTATTTAATAATTATCACAATGAAGGTGAGACTGAGACTTAAAATAATTTATAGATTGTTAAGCAAGTTTACTGAAAGGCGAAATAACTATCTTTATGTAAAATGACTTTTAATGTAAGTAAATTATTAGAAGCCAATAACTATATTATTTTTCAATATAGATTCTCAAAATACGAACGCAATGTTAAACAATATGAAATATAAATTTGATCATGGATCGTGAAAATTGTTAACTCCGAATTATTATAAGTTTTACTGATACAATGTAAAAAAATTAAATAATAAAATTGACAGTTTTTATGATTATGTAGCGATTGAACTTGAAAAGTAAGCATTTAATTTAGCAGTATTTATATGTGATAAGTTTTAATTGAATAAGTGTCCATGGTTGTGATTTAATATTTAATTAACACTAATTGTACATTATTAACTTAGATGATAAAAATTTAATTTATTTTACGCATAAATCCGAGAATAGAGCATTAAAATCTTCGGATATGACATATTTGTTGTATAATAAACAATAAATCTAAAATTGATTTATTTTCAAAAATTTTTTTTTTAATTTAGAGAATTTTTAAGATTGTAAGTTGTTAATTTTTGTTCTGATCAATGTAAAAAAAAACAATGGGGAAAAACGCGTTTAAAAGTAGAATTTTTAAAAGTATGTAATTAAGAGACGAGAAATCAATAAAAATCGTTGTATATGTAAAATATGTTTTAATGTTATGCTACGAGCTAAAAACTTTGAGAGATCTTTCTTTAAAATAATCAGTTTTATTTAATTTCATCAGTTTCATCAATTTCATTATCACATAAATTATAATAATTCGTACACATTGTGCGTAATTATTGTAATTAAAAAGTATTAAATTTAATATACCTAGTCATAATTCATGTTATTTCGACGTTCAATGTCCCTAATTTCGAGAATATCAGTCTTCAAATGCAACTTCATTATTTCTCTCCAAATATCCATCCTATGTTGCTGATTATCGATTCCCAAACGAAGCAAAATATTTTCATTGATTCTCAATAGAACTCTTCCGGTTATATCATGCTAGAAACACAAAAAGATTAATTTTTATTTAATAAGCTTTTGACACAAAAAAAGCAAATTTAATTTCTAAATAATATTGCCAATTAAAAAAGTTGTTAATTAGATTTTAATTAATTAAATAATAAATACAACTTACATATAAAAATTTTTCATGATATAATTGATAATAATCGCTACAGTGACGTCTTAACCATTTTTGTACGTCCAAAACATTCCACAAATAAACTGGCCGAGGTCTTGTTGTCTTAACCTAAAAACCCAAAATTTAATCAGCAAAATATTGTCTAAAGAAACTAAAAAACGAAAAAACATTTTAAGAGATAAAAATCTAACCTTTGGTTTATTATTATTGGTGTTTATAACTTCTTCTACCATAGTTATTAATTATTTGAATTTATTTTATTACACAAACAATATAATTAATTTGTAGGCTTAAAAAGTCAGACTTCAACATGATCACTATTTACACATATTTATATTAAAGACGAAACTTCGTATAACTTTCGTAAAACTTAATTTGTTAAATTCTAATATAAACCACAAGAGAAGTTATACATTTTTCACTAAATTAACAACTATAAAAATAAATATTTACATTATATGTTGCATTGTTTACATGTAAACATAAAGTGACATAAGTCAGAGATGGGAAATAAAGCCGGGGCGTTACTTTCGGTATTTACGTAAATTCGATCTTCTTGATTGGCTGGTAATCTTTCCAGAAAAATTACTAGCCAATCAAAGAGTCTTAATTTGTGTTACACAAGCTTTAAGCTTCTATCACAAGCGCTTATATTTCTCAACATGGCGTTCACCATCTACACTTTTTCTGCTTTCTTTTTAACCACTTTTTATTAAAATCCACATATTTTACATTTCTTTAATTTCCTTTTAAAGAATATCTTTGTGAATTTTTAAAGAGTAATAAAATAAAATTAGCAGCAAGTGAACTACTTTCTAGAAAAAAATGATAGAAATGTGATTTCAAAAATGTAACCCTTTTGCACAATCGCAAAATGATTTTAAATTTCAAAGCGATTTTTGTTTAATTGTTGGTGACTGGTAAGTTTTTTAAAAATTGAAAATAGTAAAATTGAATTATATTACAAAATGAAAGTAAATAACATACACAAATATTTAATAAATCAGAGTATTTATGGATAATTTGATATCAGAATAGAGTTTGAGTTTGAATTTAATTTTATTTTTTTATTGCAGAAGTTGTTTTTTTTTTTGTAAATATTTTGAACAAATATTAATTCAAAATGGATATTGTTGAATCTTGGTCCCTTAGCAATATGCAGGACAATTCATCAACTAAAGGTAATTTTTTATTCCGTAATTTCGTATCTTAAAATCATTCATTTAATTTCAATTATAAAAACATTACAGATTCTTCAGAAACTTGTGCAAAATCAACGAATAAATCAGAAATTTGTAGACTTTGTGGAGAAAGTGATGATATTTGTATTTCAATATTCAATAATAAATTATCAATAGCTGAGAAAATAAGCAGATGTCTGCCAATAATAGTAATATTCTTATTTTTAATATTTGACTTTTTCTCCTTACATTTTTGTAACAAAACAATTTTCCTTTCAGGTTCTTCCTAAAGATAATTTACCTTCTCACATCTGTAAACGCTGCCTCTCTTATCTAAATATCAGTTACAAATTAATTGTAAATTCTCTCAAAGTTGATTCAGAACTTCGGCAAAAATTGTCCGACGAAAAAAAGAAAGAAGAGAATTCAAACACAAAAGAAAAGGAAAGTTCAGAATTGACTGAGGAAACGACTCCTTTGATACCATTGAAAAAATTGAAAAAATTCGCAGTTCATGGTCCAATAATTTGTGAATTTTGTAACACAAAATTTACAGACGTCAATAATTTCGATAAACATTTCGAGGCGGTGCATATTTTAAAATGGAAATGCAATTTTTGTGACGAAAGTTTTGAAACGTCGAATGAGTTAATTACACATAAATCAGCAACACATGCTGGAAAAATAATAATCTGTAAAACATGTGTCGATGAGGAAGAAGCTGAGGAAAAAATGCTGAAAAAAAGAAATGTTGAAATGGATTATATCTCTTCTGGAGAAGATTATGATGAAAAGTTTTACATTCCTGCCGATCCTCCACCAGATTTGAAACCAGCAAATTTAAAATTATCAGAAAAAAATTCCACTGCTGCTCTTAATGATTCTCAATCTGTTGAAATACCAAATTTACCGGAAATTTCTCTCAATCCGTCGTTAGATAATCAAAATTTGGCCATAGCTTCTCTTAGAAAACAGATTCTTTTAAGTCCAAATTCACAATCTGCACCGGCAAATGATAGTTTTGATAAGAGCATGGTGAAAAATGAGCCAGAGGACGCGAATAAACTTTATTATACTTGTGATGTATGCAATCTTCATGTAGATGATAAAAAACTTTTTGAATTGCATCAAAAGATTCATATTCCAAGGACAGTGGCTTGTGTTCTTTGTAAGAAAGAATCTCAAACTATTTATGAACTTTATCTGCACAAAAAGGAAGCTCACAATTTGTATTCCAAAGTTAATCTCAAGTATGTTTGCGATAAATGCGGGAAATTTTTCTCCAATAGTTGGCAATGGGAGGAACATAAAATACGCAGATGTAGAAATAGACAAGGATACAATAGATGTAAATATTGTAGTGCTTCTTTCACTACTAAACACAAACTAAACAAGCATTTAAGGGTAAAGTTTTTAATTTTAATTTCTAATTTTAAGAATTAAATTTTAAGCAAGGATCACAGGTTGTCCCCTATTCACCTTTTTTCCCCTATTTTAAAATTTTGCACCTATTTCCCCTATTTTAAAGAATTGTCCCCTATTTCCCCTTTTTCTAATTTTCAGTATTAAAGTTTATAGTTATAGTCAAAATCGATAGAAAATCCCCATTAAAAATACATAATGAAAAATAACCTTTTAAAAAAATTTCCCAACTTTTTTAATTTATAAGCTAAAAATATTTTATGTCATAAATTTCTTCATTTTTAGCCATATTTTAAAATATGATGTTTAAAGAAATTAAATTATCAAAATGTCGTATGTTACAAAAAATATGTAGAAATAATACAGGAAATTCAACAAAATTTCAAAATTTTGGATATACATTCAAAATTGTGACTTTCCATATTTTCGAATTAATCATCTTGAATCACGATTGCCGAGGATTTTCGAGGCTTCCAAAATGACAAATCTCGTGTAAAAAATTCAGTTTTCACAAAAATGACATTACATCATCAATTTTTTTTTTTTTAATTTAATAATTAATGTATATAAATATTATATTTAATTATAAACTTTTAATATTTTTTTTAATTTTTCAATAATTATTGTCTATAAATTTTGAATTCTTTACATCAGTTATCAATTACTATTATCATTTCTCAATTATTTTTTTCAAACTACAATTATTTTTGTCATTATTCAAATATTTTTGACATTTTGGAATTATTTTCTTTAAATGTCATTTTCTTTAATATTTTTATTATTGTTGCCTATAAATTTTTAATTTTAACACTAGCTTTCAATTATTTATGCCATTATTCAATTAGTTCCTTCACGTTTCAATAATGTCCTTAATTTTTCAATTAATGTAATACACTTTTTATTTTTTTCTTCATTTTTTGAATTATGTTTCTCATTAATTTTTTCCAAATTATAGTTTTTTTTGGTAATTTTTCAACTGTTTTCTACATATTTTCTACATATGTAAATTTATTTTATCTTTTTTTAAATTATTTTCTTTTAAGTTTGAATCATTATTTTTCGTCAAACTTTAATTATTTTTGTCATTTTTCAATTATTTTCGTGTAATTACAAGTGTTCTTTAAATTTTTCAAATATTTTCTTTAAATTTCAATTATTTTATTTTAAATTTAAAATTTTTGTCTTCATTTCTTGATTTTTAATTAACTTTCCAATTATAGTTTTCTCATTTAACAAATTTTTGTTTCAAATTTGATAATGGGAGCACTGATTAATTATTGCGGGCCCCAAATTAATATCAGTAATATTTTGTTTTTTATTGCAAATTATTGTTTATTCACTTTTTTTCACTAAAAAACTCCCTATTTATTCACCATTTTAAATTAAAGAGTCACTTTTTTGTACTATTTTCAATCCACAAGTCCACTGGCAGCCCTGTATAATGTTTCCATATTTAAAATTTGTAAATAAAAAAAGTCCTAAAAAGTCTTTAAGTATACATAAGTTAAAGCAAATTTTCTATCCTCTTTTTGTCCCCTATTTTTGAAAAAATTCGCACCTATTCACCTTTTTCAATAGCAATAGGTCCTGTGATCCCTGTAATAAAAAAGCTAATCTCGATTTTTCTTTTCCAGAAACACAAAGAAGAAATGTTTAGCGATCCGACCGTTAAAATTTTTAAATGCGTTTCTTGTCCGAAAATATTTGTCGATGAAGAATTTTATCAGAAGCACAGAAATGTAGGTCTTGAAAAATTTTGGTAAATGATTAAACGCAATTTTTTGAAATATTAAAAAATGGTTTTAAATTTTTGTATTTCTTTTTTTAATAGGTTCATGATCCGGAATGTTGGAACAACTTTAAATGCACGATATGCAGTCGTTCTTTTAGAGATAACGTGAGATTAAGAGAACACATGAAATCGATTCATGAGGGAGTTAAACCGCATGTTTGTGACGTGTGTGGTAAATCCTTCCATCGCTTATCTAACATGGTAATCAACTCGATTAGTTTAATAATAATAACAATTCTAACAATTTTTTAAAATTAAAAAATTATTTATATTTTTAACTATTTTCAACAATTAAATTGGTTTTAAAAATCTTTTTAATACAGAAAGTTCATCGAGCGCTGCATTTTGGTCACAAATGTAACACTTGTGATGAAGTTTTTGACAAATCAAAACTATTAGTAAATCACATTAAAGAAATTCATGGCTTGGAACCTCCTGCAAGTTTGGCATCGAGAAAAGCATATATTAGCGGAAGTCACATATGTAAATATTGTGGAAGAACTTTAGCAACCCATCAATCTTTATTGGATCATGAACATATTCATACTGGAGAAAAGCCTTATCCTTGTGACATTTGCGACAAAAGTTTTAGGTATTTTACATATTTTTTTTTTAAAAAAATCATAAAAATCTGACTTTTTTTATTTAAATCAAAAATTTATTTTTTTGGAAATATATAAAATTAGTAGGGTATATAAAATTTTCAAATCTTTATTAGTAAGTAGTTTATTTTTTAAACTGAGAACATTTAATAAGAAATAATAAAGAATAAAACATTTGATCAAAATCACACCAATATGATCGCAAAATTAAAAAAATTAGGTAAAAACAACGAAAAAATAATAAATTGGAAAAAAAAAAACATAAAGACGTAAAAAGATAATAAAAAAGAACAAATTCTTTTAAATAAAAAAAGTCATGGGCTTTATTAAAGAAATAAAGAAAAATTAAAAAAAAACACAAAAATGAAACAGTGACATTAAATATATAAAAAAGTAGAAAATCTTTTCGAAAAAATAAACTATTTACGGACATTTTTTTTTTAAATTTAAGAAATAAGAATTCACTGAAAAAATTTTGGTGCAGCATCTGCACTTTAAAGTACAGTATCCGTCCCAAATGAAAAATTACGTTATTCTTAAGATAATTTTAAAAAAAAAACATTGAAATATATTACTAAAGAGAAAAAAAATTAAAATTAAAAAAATTAGAGAAATATTTTACAAATTGAAGAAAAAAGGAATGCATAAAATTTTAAAAGAAAAAAATTTTATGAAATAGAAGGACGATGTTAAAATTAGAATGTTTACTACAAGATTAAATTTAGATAAAATATAAGATAAAAGAATAAAAGTTTTTAAAAAAGTAGAAAATTGACAAATTTAAAGAATGTAGATAAAAGCATGGAATAAAGTTTTTCAAAAATTCGTAATTGTGCGATAAAAACTAAAAAATTTAAAAGAAAGAAAAATGTCTCTATGAAATAGAAAAATGATGACAAAAACTAAAAAATTTATTAAAATGCAAGGAAGGACTTAAAAAATTGTGAAACAGCAAGAAAAATAAATGATTAGGGTGAAAATGGAAATATTTTTTTCGTATTCTAACACTGTAAACTGTAAAAAAAATATATAAAAAATACAAAAAATTAGAAATTTTGCAAGAATCTACTAAAAAAATTAGAATTAATAAAAATAAAATAAAAAATTGTGTATAAAGATAAATGAAAAGTCCACAAAAGACATTTAAAATCCTATAAAAATAAAAAGTTTAGGAAAATTAAACCAAAAATATTTTTATAAAATTACACTGAAAACAAATCGAACAATAAATTCAGAAAAATAAAAAAAATCTAAAAATGTAATCAAAGAATAAGTAAGTTTGCAAAGAATAGACAAGATGTGAAAACAAATTAAATAAATTTACAAAAAAATAAGCGTGTTATTTTTAGGGTGTCTAGCTAATTATCTTTTTCAAATTGGCGGCAAATTCCTGGATCGTAAACTACAATTTTCCCGGATTTGTTACTTTAATTAAGAAAAAACAGTAAAATTAATTTTAAGAAGAACTATCTTTAAAAAAATAAGATAAATTATTAAAAGGTTCAAAATCTTCAGAAAGTTTATGAAAAATGAAAAAATCACCGAAAAAGTGAGGAAATAAAAAGTTTAAATAAATAAAAAAAATCTAAGAACATCCAATAAAAAATAATTAAAATATATTAGATCTTAATCTTAACAACGAAATATTTTTTCGTTGATTTTTTTTTATATATATATATATATTTTTTTTTTATTTATGTTCATACTGCATGTTAAAAGTCGCAAACAATTTGAAAAAAACATAAATTTGTGGACAAATCTAAAAAATTTCAATGTGAATATTTTATTCTTTATAAAATTAAAAAAAATGTGATAATACAGATGAACAAAATACCTACAACCTACTAATTTTTGGTATGTAGATAGCAAAAAATAATATCAAATTTTTATATCTTTAAATCATTATAATTGAAATAAATTTCAAACATCAATATTAACTTATAATTATTCCAATTTATTCAAACTTTAAATTTAAATTAATTCAAATTTATTTGCATATTAATTAATGTATGTATTTTCCATTTTCACAATAATACTTTTTTTAATTTTTACAAGATCTCTGAGAAATTTCACTTTTTCGATACTGCTTAATTTTTATCTTATAATAATACTTATTATTACAAAAATTTTTATTTTCTTCTTTTACTTTTAATATTATTTTTTGTATTTGACTTTTTATTTTAGGATTTTCTTTAATTTTCTTCTTTTTATGCAAATTATTTAATATTAATTTACACAATTCTTTCTTAAAATTTTTAGATTTTCTTTATTTTTCTAAATTTATTGTTGGACTTGTTTTAAGAGTAATATTATAAAAAGATTTTTGGTTTAATGTTCCTATACTTTTTTATTTTTTAAGGATTTTAAAATTTTTTTGTGGGCTTTTTATTTATTTTTTTTGTACCTATATTTTTTTGTTTTTATTAATTTTTATTTTTAGTAGATTCTTTTACCAATTTTTGTTATTTTTTTTACTTTTTACATTTTTTTACAGTTTGTTAGATTGAGAAAAAAGCATTACTCTCCATTTTCTTTCTACTTATTTAATTTTCTTGTTGTTTCACAATTTTTTTAGTCCTTTCATGCATTTTATTTATTTACGTCTTTTGTTACATTTTCATTAATTCTTTAATTTTTGTTATCATTTTTTTTTCATTTTTTCAAATTATAATTGTTTTGTTTTTATCTTGTTACCACGAATTTTTTAAAACTTTTATTTTATTTATTTTATTTTATCTACGTTTTTAAACTTACTTAATTTTCTACTTTTTTGAATTCATAAAATTTTATTTCTTTTCAAATTTTCCAAAATTTTATTCATTCTTTTTTTTAAATTTGTAAAATAATTCTCTAATTTTTCTAATTTAAATAATTTTTTCATTCTTGACTTCATTTTTTTTTAAATTTTTCTTTATTTCTTTAATAATGTTCATGACTGTTTTTATTTAAAAGAATTTTCTCATTTTTTTAATAAACTGTTTTTTCAGCTTTTTACGTTTTTATGTTTTTTTTCTTAGAATTTATTATTTTCTCATTGCTTTTACTTAATTTACTTAATTTTGCAATCATATGAATTTAATGATTTTTTTTGAAATCTTCTCATTTATTCGACACAAGTTATTTGATTCTCATTAAATGTTTTATTCTTTATTATTTCTTATTAAATTTTCTCAGTTTAAAAAATAAACTGTTTACAAATAAACATTTGAAAGTTTTATAATTACTAATTTTTATATATTTAAAAAAATCATGATTTTTATCAGCCCTGGTTCATTAATTAATTTTGTTTAATTGTAAAATTTCAGGAGTTACACCGCGCGTTGGTCGCACATGCAAAGACACAACAAAGGAACTTTTATTTGTGAACAATGCGGAAAATGTTTCAGGTTTGAAATTTTCCTTTTTTATAAGTAGTTCTAAATATAAAAATTAAATATATATTTACACTTTAATAGTTATATTTTAACATTAATATTCGTTTTTAATTACAGTTTCAAGCAGAATTTGATGACTCACATACAAATTCACGTTTCCATGGAAGAAAGGAAATATCAGTGTCAAATTTGCCAAAAACGCTTCCTGAGAAAAGCGCATCTAAATGTACATATGCGAATTCATGATGGACTTCGTCCTTACACTTGTGATATTTGTAATTTTAGTTTCACTCAAATTGGCGACATGAGACGTCATCGAGCACGACACGTGAATGGAGAGGTTCTAAAAAGAAAGCCAAAAGAAAGAACTAGAAAATGGACTTACAATACGAGTAATGAAGACACAAATTAAATATACTCTTTTATTGTTTTTTACACAGAGATAGCCAATCTTTAATTAAAATAAGTCTAGTTATAAAAATTAGAAGAATGTATAAAACTATATTTTAAAAAAAAGTAAAGAAAACAACTAAAATATATTTTCGATTTTTTAGTCCAGATTTCTTTCTTTTATACTTTTTTTTCTCATTTTCGTATTATTAGTTAATTTCTGTTTCTCGATTGTCAAACTTCTACAAACTAATTTTTGTAATATTTTAAAACTTTTGACTAAGTTTCAATTGGTTTGTGATTAACAAATTACTATATTTTAGAAATACTACGTAATAGTATAATTTTTTCGTTATAACTTTAAATACTTTTGTATCAAAATGTATTTACATCTAAATTGTAAGCATTTATTTAAAGACAACGAAATTATGTTTCAGAATTGAATTGCAATTTCTTATATGTAATACCGTATTTTTTATTATGTTTAAACTTGTTTCGAAAAATCTTGTGTGTCTTTTCCTGCATATGTGGGTAAATAAAGTTATTTTTAAAAAATACGAATTGAATTCTAATAGATATTTTTTGTTTATTAAAGTTTTTTTATTAAAATACATTTTGTTTTTAATCACCTTAGATTATTTTTCAAAACTTGAATTTATAAATGGATTTAAATTACGGAAGTGCACGGTTTGACTCAAGTAGTGCACTCAAGCGCCATCTTCAGTGAAAGAAGAAAATCATGTAAATTACATGTCAAAGAACTTCCGGTTTCTTTTTCGCCTGGTGGATGTGAGAAGATGGTAACGTTGTTTCTCTATTCTTTGTTTTCTTATATTACAAGTTGTTTAGACAATAACTAGTGATTAATAGTTTCTCAATGTTATAAAAATGGTTCGAATATACTTCATCTTAATTCCGTTCTTCTAAAAAAGTTAATTTTTACCCAAAATTCTCTTGACACTTGTCTCAACCATGTGCTTTCCCCCGTTTTTAGTTTCCGTTTTAAACAACCATTCAACCCTTTTTAAAACTTATGCATCAAAATTCAGCTTATTTTCCAATTTTGTGTTCTTTTAACCAACAAAATCGATCCTTATCGTCTTAAATTCGTCAAGTTAAAATCATAAACTCGACACCGAAACATAACCTCACTTTTTTCAAAGCTAACCAACAGTGCTTGGTTATTTTGTAAATAATTTGTTTCGCGTCTCATGAACTAATAAGTAAATTGTTTTAAATATATTTCTGAATGACTTCATATATTATATTTAAATTTACATGTTAAATTGTTTATTTTTTGAAATTGTGTTAGAATTGTTTGTAATTTAATGTTTATTTTTCAGACTTGCAAACGCCGAAACGGAGGGCGTGCAAAGCATGGCCGAGGCCATGTTAATCCTGTTCGATGCACAAATTGTGCCCGATGTGTTCCCAAGGACAAGGCAATTAAAAAGTTCGTCATCAGGAACATCGTCGAAGCTGCAGCTGTAAGAGATATCACAGAAGCTAGCGTGTATCAAGCTTATCAGCTCCCCAAATTGTACGCGAAGTTGCACTACTGCGTTTCCTGCGCTATTCACTCGAAAGTAGTTCGCAACAGGTCAAAAGCTGATCGTCGTATCAGGACACCTCCAGTTCGCAATTTCCCCAGGGTAATTATCTCTTTCTTTAGTATTATTAAGGAGGAATCGGAACAAAAGTTAGTCCAAATGAATAATTTTGATTTTTGATATAGAAGACACATAAGTTAATGTACTTTTTTTCAGGGAAAGTGTGGACACTTGTAGTTTTTACAAAATGAGCCGTTAAAAATTGCAATTTGATGAAAATTAAAAAAAATTGCAATTTTTAATGGGTTATTTTGTAAAAATAAGCCATATTTTACAAAATAAACCGTTAAAAATTGCAATTTGATGAAAATTAAAAAAAATTGCATTTTTTAACGGCTCATTTTGTAAAAACTAGAAGTGTCCACACTTACCCTGAAAAAAATTACATTAACTTATGTGTCTTCTATATCAAAAATCAAAATTATTCATTTGGACTAACTTTTGTTCCGATTGTTTGTCCGATTCCTCCTTAAAAACTTTTTTATATTCTTCAACTCCTAAATAATCTATTTATTTTTCTATTTACAAGTCAATCAAATAACTGTTAGTTTATTTCTAAATAATCAAATTTGTGCGTATTTTTTTCTATAATTCAGGTACAGTCATGAAAGTAATTTAGTTTTTGGAGTTTTTTCAAAATTTCTCGTAAAATTCAATAGATTTTACTTATCAAATGTAAGGGAAATAATAGTTGTATGGTATTAAAATTTCGAAATTTATCTCCATGTTTTTGTTATTTTAATACCATACAACTATTATTTGCCTTACATTTGAATAATTGATTTCAATTTTTAAGTAAAATCTATTGACTTTAACGGGATATTTTAAAAAACTCCGAAAACCAAATTACTTTTGTGACGGTCCTTGCTATAATTTAATTCAATTTTTGAATTTTCAAATGAAAAATAATTATATTTCACCTTTTCTCAAAATAGTCCAGTCAATAGGTACTTTTGGACGGTAATAACTCTAAAGGTCAATGTTTTTTTGCTTAGACCCTTTATTTTTGCATACAATTAAAGACCCTAAGTTTTTGGCAGACGTGGCGTTAAATTTTTCGAAAAAGATTTTAAAAAATCACTTTTGAAGGTTTTTATGCATTTTATGTGAGAAATATGCTTTATAAAAAGAAAATTCTGAGTTTTTTTTTAATGAAAATTATTTCATGAAAAATTAGTAAACTTTGGGAACTATTTGACCAATTAAGTTCATCTGTTTTTGTAAAAGATTCATTTTCCGTTTATAAAGCATATTTTTTTCATAAAATGCATTTTAAAAACCGTCAATTCCAGAAATTTTTTTTTTTTAAATTAACAAGGTTCCTGGTCGCCGCGAAAACTTAGGATCTTTAATTGCATGCCAAAAATTCATTTTTCCGATGTATTGACTGGGCTAAAAATGAAAAAATCGTTTTTCATTTCAAAAGATAAATTTATATATTAATACGAATTAAATTCAGTTTTCATTTTCTGCTGCAAAAGTTATTTATAAAAATAAAAAAATTTAAATGTAAAAGAATCCATTAAAACCTTAAGGAAAATAAATTTTATTCGTTTTGAATTTCGATGACATTTTGATCAAATAAAAGTTGTATTTAAATACAAATTACAATTTTTTGTTTATAGGAAGCAATTGTGTGTATTATTCTATCTAATTCATTTCCTATAAACAGAAAATTGTAACTTTCTTCAAACATAACTTTCAATAACTAATTTCTAAATAATAGAATGGTTTTTTGTCATAACTTTTATTTAGACGAAAAATTATTTATCCTAAATTGTTTTCCCTAATGGTTATTGAACATAATTATTGTTTATTCGAAGAATCACATAAACTAAAATTTATTTGTACTAAACGTAAATAAACATAATTTTCTATATTTTGGACTAATTCATCTAGCTTAAAATTAATTTAAAGTAAGTACTTTTTTCGACAATTTAAGAACTATGACGTCATTTGAGAGCTTGATGTTATGTTAAATAATAATTAGATAAATACAATTTATATTAAATACATATTTTATAATGTCAAAAAGTACTTATTTTAAATGAATTTTAGGTTAGATGCCAGTTCGAAACATAGAAAATTATGTTAATATACGTTTAGTACAAACAAATGTTGGTTTATGTGATTCTTCGGATAAACAATAATTACGTTAAATAACCATTCGAGAAAAAAATTTAGAATACATAATATTTCGTCTAAATAAAAGTTATGCCAAAAAACAATTCCAGAAATTATAATTCGAATTATAAGATTTACGTCAAATAACAAGTCCATATTAAATATTTCGATGTATGAAAATTAGAAAAATGAAATTTGGGGAATAATCATACGTCTCCAATTGGTAAAAATGTTGCAAAATCGGAGAAAATATAGAGTTCAGCTAACTTTTGTTCCGATTTTTTGTCTGATTATTCCAGAAATTGTTAAAACTATAAAATTTTGTGCTTAAAATATTTGGACGATTTTATAATTTGAAGTTTTCAAATATGTATTTAATTAAAATAAAAAAAAACCTTATTTGCCGTCTTGAAAGCTCATAGAAAAATAATAGTATTAAAAAAATTTAGAGAAATTAACTAACAAGAATTTTCTCTTTTTTTCAGGAAATGCGCCAGGGTCAGCAAAATCGAAAATAAGTAATTTGTATGCGATTAAACATTACAATAAAAAAATTTTACACTCGTATTTGTTTTGAAGTTTGAATAGTTTTATTTATTCCTTTAAAAACCACACTTATATTTTAAATTCAACTTATTGTTTTTACATCGAACCTTGTTGAAATTTAACAAAATGTTTTTATTACAAATTTTCATAGAATTAAACTCAAAATTTTAATAAATACCTCTTTGAACTTTTTACATTAAATCTTATCAAAGATTAGTATGTTTTATAATTCTTTTTGAAATTGAACTCCAATTTTTACAAGAATTTATTTAAATTCAACGTTTTTATAAAAAACTTTCTCAAATTTAACTCAATGTGTTCACGAACAAACTTATTACAATTTGATTAAACTGTTTATGCTTTAAAGAATTCCTTTTGAAATTTTGATAATCTATTGTCGCAATTTTCGTACACGCGGGAATTTTACATAACTAATATGCTATTATTTGTACGGTATATGATAAAAATACTGTCACGTTAGTCATAGCCGAAAAAGGATAATTTTTTTTTGTTATTTAATTTATAATCTGTTTTTCAACTTAAAACCAACATGATAGTATTCTCACAAAATCGAATAATAAACTTAGACGCATTGTCTAAATTATTTCAATATCACATTCCTTTATTACAATGAATTTAATAATTAGCGTTATCTTAAAACTACCGGGGACAAAATTTCAATGTCTGCGATGTCACACAAAATTGCAAAAAAAAACACAATTAAATTAATTAAATTTAAAAATTAACCAACTTCTTGAAATCATTTATTAGCCTCATCCATTGCTTTCTTTAGCGATTTCTCGAATATTTTTTTTGAATCGCAAAAGCCTTGTTTCGTTTTTCCAAATGAATTTGGACCCGCCGATGTTGGAGTTTCCCTTCCAATATTTCTCATCCTCATTCTTGCTTCCGCTGGCATTTCTTCCGGTTCCTCGTCATCGTCTGCGTTAAAAACCGACGCTACTGTCGGTTTTGGAATCGTGGAAGTTTTTGTGACCGGATTCTAAAAATAATAGTTTATTACTATTAATTTAGTTTTGTATTAATAGTGTAAAATTTGAATTATACTTTTACGTTAAACAATATATTGTTTTAAGAATGTTCTCCATTGACATAACCTCAAACTAAAAAATGACTATTTCCATCAATTAAAATTACTATTACAGTTAATTTCACCAAATTTTGAAAGATCCAGTCATACATTTTCTAGAAAAAATGAGGTTCAGCTAAAATCTGTTATTAAATAATAATTATTTAATATTTCTTCTTTAAATTTAATGAACAATTGCAATTTTATCCAATTCTGACAAATAATAGCTCATTTTTCTCGTTGAAACATTCTATACAATTTTATTTGTTGAGTTTTGTTAAATAATATTTTGTTTAAAAGCTATTTACGTATTTTTTAAACAGAATATTCAGGGATCACAGGACCTATTGCTATTGAAAAAGGTGAATAGGTGCGAATTTTTTCAAAAATAGGGGACAAAAAGAGGATAGAAAATTTGCTTTAACTTATGTATACTTAAAGACTTGTTAGGACTTTTTTATTTACAAATTTTAAATATGGAAACATTGTACAGGGCTGCCAGTGGACTTGTGGATTGAAAATAGTACAAACAAGTGACTTTTTAATTTAAAATGGTGAATAAATAGGGAGTTTTTAAGTGAAAAAAGTGAATAAACAATAATTTGCAATAAAAAACAAAATATTACTGATATTAATTTGGGGCCCGCTTCATCAGTGCTCCCAATATCAAATTTGAAACAAAAATTTGTTAAATGAGAAAAATATAATTGGAAAGTTAATTAAAAATCAAGAAATGAAGACAAAAATTTTAAATTTAAAATAAAATAATTGAAATTGAAAGAAAATATTTGAAAAATTTAAAGAACACTTGTAATTACACGAAAATAATTGAAAAATGACAAAAATAAGTAAAATTTGACGAAAAATAATGATTCAAACTTGAAAGAAAATAATTTAAAAAAAGATAAAATAAATTTACAATTGTAGAAAATATGTAGAAAACAGTTGAAAAATTACCAAAAAAAGAACTATAATTTGGAAAAAATTAATGAGAAATATAATTCAAAAAATGAAGTAAAAAATAAAAAGTGTATTACATTAATTGAAAAATTAAGGACATTATTGAAACATAAAGAAACTGTTTGAATAATGGCATAAATAATTGAAAGCTAGTGTTAAAATTAAAAATTTATAGGCAACAATAATAAAAATATTAAAGAAAATTACATGTAAAGAAAATAATTCCAAAATGTCAAAAATATTTGATTAATGACAAAAATAATTGTAGTTTGAAAAAAATAATTGAGAAATGATAATAATAATTGATAACTGATGTAAAGAATTAAAAATTTATAGACAATAATTATTGAAAAATTAAAAAAAATATTAAAAGTTTATAATTAAATATAATATTTATATATATTAATTATTAAATTAACATTATAATTATATTATAATAATTATATATTACAATATTATAATTAATATTATGATTAAAAGTTGAAGATATTAATTGACGTTAGAAGAAAACAATTAAAATTTAAAGAGAATAATTCAAAAATGTCAACAACAAAAAAAATTAAATATGAGAAAAGGAATTGAAATGTGTAGAAAATAATTGAAAAAAGTGTGAAAAAATATAAATTTGAAGACAATACTTGAAAGATTGACAAAATAATTCAAATATTAAAAAAATAATTGAATAAGGAGATAAATAATTGAAAGCTGGTTTGAAAATTAAAAAATTATAGACAATAATTGAACAATTGAAAAAAATATTGGAACTTTGAGGAAAATAATTGAAAGTTTAAGAAATTAATTGAAGTCTGAAGAAAAAAATTTAAATTTGAAGACAATAATTCAAAAATATCATAAAATTTAAATACATATAACGAAAGTAATTGTAATTTGTAGAAATAATTAAAAAAGTTGTAAAAAATTAATAAATTCATGAGAATAATAAAAAGGATAAAGAAAATGATTGAAATTTGAAGAAATTTATTTAAAACTGGTGTAAATTTTATTTTAATTTCTTGACAATAAACAAAATTGAATAAAATAATTTAAATTTATTAAAAATAATTTTAAAATGTCAAAAATAATAAAAATATGAAGAAAATATTTGGAAAATGACAAAAATAATTGAATAATAACAAAAGTAATTGAAATTTGAAGAAAATAATTAAAAAATAATAAAACTAAATTGAAATTTGTGTAGAAAATTTAAATATTTCTGTCAATAATTTAAAGTTTAAAGAAAATAATTGTAATTTAATAGACTAATTAAAAAATGTCAAAAAATTTAAATAAGAAGAAAGTAATTAAAGTTTCTAGAAAATGATGGAAATGTGTAGAAAATAACTGAAAAAGTTGTAAAAAATTAATAAATTCGTGACAATAATAAAAAGAATGAAGACAATTTTTAAAATTTGAAGAAAATAAATTAAAACTGGTGTAAAATTTAAAAATTCATGACAAAAAAAATTGAATATAACAATTGAAATTTTTATAAAATAATTCTAAAATGACAAAAATAATAGAAATATGAAGAAAATAATTTGAAATTAACGAAAATACTAAGAAATATGCCAAAAGTAATTAAAATTTTTAAACAAATAATTAAAAATTGACAAAAGTAGATTGAAACTTGTGTAGAAAATTTAAATATTCTTGGCAATAATTTATAGATTTTAGAATATAATTGAAATTTTAAGAAAATAATTTAAATATGACAAAAATAAATGAAAACTTGTGTAATAAATTTAACTATTCCTGACAAGAATTTAAACACTGAAGAAAATAATTGATATTCGAAAAAATGAAATTCAAAATCTTAGAAATACCTGAAAATTGACAAAAGTACTTTAAAAATGAAAAAGATAATTGAAAAGAGATGCAGAAATTAAATACTTGTAGACTGTATATTTAAAAAATTGATGATGTAATGTAATTTTTGTGAAAACTGAATTTTTACACGAGATTTGTCATTTTGGAAGCCTCGAAAATCCTCGGCAATCGTGATTCAAGATGATTAATTCGAAAATATGGAAAGTCACAATTTTGAATGTATATCCAAAATTTTGAAATTTTCTTGAATTTCCTGTATTATTTCTACATATTTTTTGTAACATAAGACATTTTGATAATTTAATTTCTTTAAACATCATATTTTAAAATATGGCTAAAAATGAAGAAATTTATGACATAAAATATTTTTAGCTTATAAATTAAAAAAGTTGGGAAATTTTTTTAAAAGGTTATTTTTCATTATGTATTTTTAATGAGGATTTTCTATCGATTTTGACTATAACTATAAACTTTAATACTGAAAATTAGAAAAAGGGGAAATAGGGGACAATTCTTTAAAATAGGGGAAATAGGTGCAAAATTTTAAAATAGGGGAAAAAAGGTGAATAGGGGACAACCTGTGATCCCTGAATATTATTTAATGAAATCTAACAAATAAAATCGTGGAGAATGTTTCAGCGAGAAAAAGTAGCTATTATTTGTAAGAATTGGATGAAAATTGCAGTTGTTCATTAAATTTAAAGAAAAAATGTAAAATAATTATTATTTGACAACAAATTTTAGCTCAACCTAATTTTTTCTGAAAAATATACAACTGGATCTTTCAAAATTTGGTGAAATATTTGAATAATATTTTTATTTGGGGTGGGAAACGACTTTCTAGTTTGAGGTTATGTAAATGGAGAGAACCTCCTTAAATATTAATTAAAAAATTACCGAGGCGCCTCCGAGTTTGATTTGAATTCCCTTCTTTTGTTCAGTGGACGCTAATTTCTTTCCAAATCCAAAAGTTAGCTTTTGTTTCCTGGAATCATTGTGCATGTAGTTGGAAGAATCTCGACGATCATCTGTCCTCAACGGGGAACGATCTCGGACCCTCTCGTCTCTGGCATCCTCTGCTTTGTAGGCACTTGACCCTGACAACGTCAAACACTGGCAAAGTTCAGATTCAGTTAAAACCAAAGCAGACTTATTAACCGGAAACTTTTTAATAAATTTCTTTACATGGTTTTTTTTATAAATAACTAGTCGACATTATCACAAAGTCAAATAATAAAACGAGATTTTACAAATGATAATAAAGTATTTAAAGAAAAATTAAGCTTTTATAAAAATGGAGAACTAAATTTAAATAACAGTTTTCAAAATTAATGCTTGAAAACAGTAACAATTAAAAAGAATAAACTTAACTGGAGAATTAAAAAAAAAGGATGGAAATAGTTGAAGACAAAACAAATTATCTTGATCGAGTATTCAAAAGAAATAAACTGATCGAATTCAATAAAACGGGTTTTTGAACAAAATAAACGGCCATTTGAGTAAATTGTAATGAAAATAAAGTTAAAAAATTGTTCCGTTAATAAGTTTAGAGTTTTGCTGCTTTAACAACATGAATTGTTTCATATAATAAAGATATAAAAACTATAAAGTAAGTATAAATTGTATATTTGGCATGCATAAATTAGTGCATTGTTTTAAATACAAGAATTAAAATTATAAAATGGAATTATTACTAAAGGAAAAATGTAATTATTTACAAAAATTAAAATTATTGAATACATAAATATTGTGATTATTAATTACACAAAATATAGTTATTAAGTACTGATTAAATACAAAAATTAAACTCTTGTTGAATTGAAAAAGCAACTACATACATTTTCTTTATCTAGCTTTATGTAAGAATTTTTTTTTAATATAAGTTAACAAATAATTGCAATAAACAATAACTGAATCTATTGTTACAAACGACATGATTAATAAAATAAAACAGGCTTTGCAAAGAAAAAGACGCAATGCAACAAAAACAGAGCAAATATGTGCACAAAATTATACTGAGGGTGTAATTATTTGCCCTTCTTTTTTTTAGTTAAATAGTAGACAGTATGAATGAAACCTTTTCTGTAGTCTCCTTTGTGCTGTTTAGACATATTTTTCACTTTGTACTCCTTTTTATAAACAAAATAAATCACTGCAAGGAAATATCAAGAAATATTCCTATAAATCAACGTGGACAATGAAGTTTGTTCTTTGTTAACCGTAGATCGAAGAAGTGATACCAAATTAACGAGAAGAAAATCGAACACTCCTCTCAGGGTGGGGTAGATAGAATCTTTTTGTGACCAGCACAGTTTATTTAATAAAATGTAAATAAAAAAAACTTATTGTTTTCTGAACTATTTTAGAAAACGTATTTTTCATTATGATTTTTATTTTAAAATTGGTTTTATTCTTTTTAAACATTTTTAAGTTTTCTAGATAAACATTTGTGGTTGGCTAACCTTGTAGCCAAATCACACTTTCAAAAGTGTGTTATGAAGTTCTGATAACCTTCATAACCTATAAATATACATAAAATTAAGTTATTTTCAAAGTTATGTGTTTTTAAATATATAATTTAACACTTTTATTGCTTAACAAATGTACTAAGAAGATATTTTGTGGTTTATATTAAATTAACCGGTAAAATATGTATATAATTTCCTTATGACAAAAAAGGAAGTTTAGTTCTCCAATTATTTGTGAACGCATAAACGTTTAAGTTTCTTGGACGTTTCTATTTATTCCTATATTTTATAATTATGTGCAAACATTAGGTAAGTAAATCAAATTGTTGTTGAATTTTTTATATAATGAACTTTATCATATTATATTTATTTAAATGAGTTAAACAGGCTCAAATAAACCATAACCTTACTTTGAGCAAAGCGAATTAAACACGTCGTTTTTTAAAAATAAAATATTAAAAATAATTGAATTAAGGTTTAAAAATTAGGTTTAAGTAAAATTGAATTACAGTATTTTTTAAATAAAAATGCTTTTAAATAAAGAATTCAAATGTACAAATACAATTTTTTGTAATTTACATAATTCTTTTTCTAGGTATTAGGTAAATTTTCATCGAAATTATAAAATAACAATGAACAGTATAGAATCTTTATCAAGATGTTCAGGAATTGGTATTTTGAGAAGAATTGTTCACAAATTACCAACACTGTATAACCCAATTCTTCCTTCGTCAGAAATATGTATTCCAAATCAATTTCGACTTCGAAGACAATTTTGCAAAACAATTTCAAACTGTTCAGTATCTAAAAAGTTATTAGAAAAGGATGTTTTTGATAGAATTAAAGTTCCAAAATTTAAGAAGAAGTTCCTATCTTTACAGGAGTTTATGCCAAAGAAAGAGAAAAGAGAATTAATAGCGGATAAAGTGCCATACGTAAAATCTTTTCATGGTGATGGTAAAAAAGGTAAAATCATCTTTATCATAAATAAATAATAATTAATGAAACATACATATTTATTGCATTTTTAACATGATTTTTTTTACAGTTTTCATAGACGTTTATGGATGTCAAATGAATGTGAACGATGCAGAAGTAGTTTTATCAATTCTGAAAGAACATGGATACAAACTCACAAAAGAATTAAAAGATGCGGATATTATTTTAGTTCTTACATGTGCTATTAGAGAAGGTGCAGAGGAAAAAATTTGGTCTAGACTCGGTTATTTTAGGCACTTGATGAACAGGAAGAAAATCCTGGGAATCTCTACACACGCAAAAGTTGGACTTTTAGGTAATTTGAATTTTTAGGAAAACCTAGAATAGTCAGGAAATTTTATTTGGTATGGAAAAGTCAGGGAAAAAGTAAAAAACGACTGGAAAATAATTTTTATATAAATTAGAAATTTTATATTTATTTTTTAATTTTTCTAATTATTTTGTTCAATTGTTGATTATTCTTGACATTTTTCGATTTTTTTTAAATTGATAATTATTTTCGTTCTTTTCCAACAACATCCTTCAAAAAACAATATTTTTCGACTTTTAATTAATTTGTACAATTATTTTTTTCATTTATCAATTATTTTTGCAAACTTTTACCAAATTATTGTTTTTTCAATTATTTTCTGCAATATTCAATAATTCTCGACTTTTTCCATTACTGTTTTCAATTATTAATCATTTTCTTTAAATTTCAAGACGAATCTTCAAATTTCAAATCAATTCTTTCATTTTCAATTTTTTTCATCAATTTTAAATTATTTTTCTACAATTTTTTCGATAATTTTCAATTATTGATCACAGGGTGTCTACTAACCGGGAAAACCGGGAAATAACCGGGAATTTAAATTGACCAGGAAAAACCGGGAATTAACCAGGAATTTTCCGTCAAACCGGGAATTTTTTTTCTGTGATAAATTCTTTTCAATTTTCAATTATTTTCTTCAATTTCCAATTATTTTCTACAATTCTCAATTATTTTCTTCCATTTGGAATTATTTTCATTAATTTAAAAAATTATTTCTTCATTTCTCAATTATTTTCTTCAATTTTCAATTATTTTCATCAATTTCTAATTAATTTATTTAATTCTGAAATATTTTCTACGATTTTTTATTTATTCAATAACATATCCCGCGGTCAAAAATAGACCATTATGGGAACCGTAAAAAAATACAATAAGTATAATAATAATTTTTCATGAGTATGTCTAAGATTCACTTATACTCTCTTAACAAACTTTAACAAATCATTCATGAATTCCACCTGAGAACACGCAAAAATATCCAGTCGCGATTTACCACGATAAAATAGCTTATTTATTAGATCACGAGCATCATACATAGGAGCGTTGAATTTTCAATTATTTTAATCAATTTTTAATTATTTTCTTCAACTATAAATTTTTTTTTTGAATTGCCAATTATTTGATTCATTTTCAATTATTTTCTTCAATTTTTAATTATTTTCTTCATATCTCAACTATTTCCTTCAATTTTTAATTATTTAATTTAATATTCAATAATTCTCGACTTTTTTCAACTATTTTTTTCAATTATCATTTATTTATTTCACATCTCTATAATTCCTTCATTTTTCAATTATTTTCTTCTATAATCAATAATTCTCGGCTTTTTTCAATATTTTTCTTCAATTATCAATACTGTTTTTGAAACTTGAATTCAATTCATCAATTATTATTCAACAATTTTCATAAAATCACATTTTCTTCAATTTCAAATTGTATTCAACAATTTTTAATTAATTTCTTCAAATTACAAT
Source organism: Ganaspis brasiliensis (assembly GCA_037103525.1). Taxonomy (NCBI): domain Eukaryota; kingdom Metazoa; phylum Arthropoda; class Insecta; order Hymenoptera; family Figitidae; genus Ganaspis; species Ganaspis brasiliensis. The sequence continues at coordinate 4,274,757 of JAZKLR010000022.1, read as the reverse complement.
TACATTCCTCATTTTTTATTGTTTTTTTCAAATTCTATAGTTCCTGGGTTGTTCAATTTCTTTTTTCTTCAATTATCACTTATTTTCTTCTACTTTCAATCCCATTGTTCAATTCTTGAATTATTTACTTTAATTCTCAATTATAATTTTTGACACTTAATTCCATTTTTAAATTTTCAATTTTTTTTTAATATTCAATAACTCTAGGCTTTTTACAATGATTTTTTTTAAATTCTCAATTATTTTCTTCAAATTCCAATTATTTTCTTAAATTTCAATTATTTTCTTCAATTTACAATTATTTTGGCATATTTCTTTCAGTTTCTCAATTTCTTTCAATTTTCAATTTTTTCTCAATTTTCTTCAAAATTTGACAATTCTCAGCTTTTTTAAATTATATTTTTCTTTCGATTTTTATTTCAATTGAGAATTTTTAAATTATTTTCATCAATTCGCAATTATTTCCGTCGATTTCTAAATTTTTCTGCTGTTTCCAAATATTGTATTTAATTTTTAAGTACCTTCTTCAATTTTTTATTATTGTCTTCAATTTTCAATTATTTTCTTTAATTTTTAATTATTTTGTTCAATTTTCAATGGTTTGTTTCAATATTCAGTAATCTCGACTTTTTTCAATTATTTTTTTTTCAATTATCAGTTATTTATTTCATGTTTTAAAACCTCCTTCAAATTTCAATAATTTTCTTCTATTTTCAATTTAATTGTTCAATTATTTTTTTCAATTTTCAATAAATTTCTTTAAATAATAATTCTATTCTTCAATTTTTAATGTTTTTTCAATATGATTTCAATTTGATTATTTAATTTTCAATTTATTTCCTCAATTTTGAATTATTAACTTAAATTTTAAATTATTTTTTTGGATTTTCTACTAGTTGACCAACTTTCAATTATATTCTTTGAATTTAATAACCATTGTTCAATATTTTCAATTATTGTTTAATTTTAGATTAATATTTACTTTTTTTTTTTAATTTTGTTTCTAATTGTCAAATATATTTGTCATTGTTCAATCATTTCTTTCCATTATTAATTATTTCTTTTCATTATTAATTGTTTCTTTTAATTCTTAATTATTATTTTTTGTAAAGTTAATATTTAGTTCTTCAATTCTCAATTATTTTCTTTGAATTTCAATTATTTGCTTCAATTATCAACTGTTGTATACAATTTTTGTAGCCATTTGTAGGACTATTTATACTTAAAATAAATTTTAAGTTAAGAAGAGAAATAATGGGGAAATGACCGGGAATTTTGTAGGACGAAATTAGTAGACACCCTATGATCGGAAACTTTACATTTATTCTGTAATTAGTAAAATTATTTTGTTTACTTGTTGATTAATCTTGGCACTTTCCGAATTTTTTTGTTGTAGTCACTTATTTTTGTCATTATTTTGTTCAATATTTAATAATTCTCGGGGTTTTCCAATTATTTTTCTCCATTATTTTAATTTAATTCTTCAATAATAATTCTTCAATAATTTCTTCAATACTCAATAATTCTAGACTTTTTTTAATAATCAATTATTCTCTACAATTTTCAATTCAATTGTTCCATTCTTCAATTATTTTCTAAGAATTTCAGTTCCATGATTCACTTTTGAATTATTTTCTGCAATATTCAATAATTCTCTGTTATTTTCAATTGTTTTTTTATCAATTGTTTCTTCAATTTTCGATTAAATTGCTCAGTTTAATTATTTTCTTCAATTCTCAATTACATTCTTCCATTTTCAATTACTTTCTTTAATATTCAATAATTCTCGGCTTTTTTTAATTATTTTTCCCTTTATCAATTATTTTTTTCAATTTTCATTCATTTTCTTCAATATTTAATTATTCTCGACTCTTTTTAATTATTTTTTTCAATTTTTAATTATTTTCTTAATTATCAATTTTATTCTGTAATTTTCGTTTATTTTCTTCAATTTTTAATTGTTTCCTTCAAGTTTCAATTATTTTTATAATTTTCTCCAGTTTTCAATTTTTAAAATTATTCTCTATAAGTTTTATAATTGTTCTTTAATTTTTTCAATTATTTGGTTCAATTGACGATTATTCTCGACATTTTTCGATTTATTTTTAATTGTCAAGTATGCTTGTTATTTTTTAGTTTTTTTTTTGTCAATGTTCAATTATTTTCGTTATCTTTTAATATTTTTAACTACAAATTATTTTCTTCAAATTTTAATTTAATTCTTTAATTTTCAATTCATTTCTTCAATTTTTAATTAATTTCTTTCATTTTTTTTTTATTTTTAATCTAGTTGATCAATTTTAGTTATTTCCTACAATTATTCCTATAGAATTTTTTTTTTTCAATTTTCAATTATTTTCTTTGCATTTAGTATTTATTGATTAATTTTGCAATTATTTTGTTCATTGCCGATTAATCTTGCCATTTATCCAATTTTGTTTTCAATTGGCAATTATTTTTGTCATTTTTCAGATAATTCTTCAGATTTTCTTCAATTTTGTCATTATTCATTTTCTCGTCATTTTTCAATTATTTCTTTCCATTATCAATTATTTCTTTCAATTTATTATCTTCAAAGCTTAATTTAATTGTTTAATTCTATTTTTACCTTTTTTGTTTTGATGAAATTAAAAATTGCACATGTTACAGAAATCTCGTATCTTAAATTAATAATTTATCTAACACTGTAATTAAAGCTATGATTTCTGCATTGTCAGAAAAGTCCTAATTTTTATTATTGCTATCGAAAGAAAGTTTAGAAATTAATAATATTTTAAAATTTTCAATATAAAAATAAATGTTACTATACTTTGAAAAATTTCGTATCTTTTATTAATTAGTTGTTTTAATATGAATCATACTTTGGAGAGGTATGAAAAAATATAATTTGAGGCCTGGAAAACCTGAAAAAGTCATGAAAATTTGTAGCAATCCTGGTAACATTACGTATAAATTCCTATCTGAATTTTCATTTTTCATGTTTCTTTTCTAGGTTGTATGGCTGAACGTTTAAAGCATAAAATTATTGAAAAGGATCGTTTAGTTGACATCGTGGCAGGTCCAGATAGTTATAAAGATTTGCCGAGATTGTTATCCATTACAGATGATAATGAAACTGCGATCAATGTTATTTTATCAGCTGATGAAACTTACGCTGATATTTCACCAGTTAGATTAAATCCTGACTCTGTTTCTGCCTTTGTGTAAGTTAAATCAACATATTTTTTTTTTAAATCCATTAATTTGGTTGTATTTTGACTAATTTTTGTTCTTATTTGTTCTCAATTTTCAGAACAATTATGAGAGGCTGTGACAATATGTGCACTTATTGCATTGTTCCTTTCACACGTGGAAGAGAAAGATCTCGACCGATAAGTAGTATCGAGGATGAAGTTAGACGTTTATCTGATCAGAATGTAAAAGAAATCATTCTTCTTGGTCAGAACGTTAATAGTTATCGAGATAATTCAATGAATGTTAATGACTCAGAAACTCAGTTAGCAAAGGGCTTTAATACAGTTTATAAATCAAAAAAGGGGGGACTAAGATTCTGTGATCTTCTTGACAAGGTTTCGTCAATCAATCCGGAAATCAGAATAAGGTAATATAATCATTTTTTTCAAATGAAAGTTCAATGTTTTTTAATAATGCCAATTTTTAATATTTTAAATAGTGTCAGGGTTGCCACAAGTCTGGAAAACCGGGGAAAAAACAGAACTTTTTCTTGTTTTCTTTTCTGCTTAACTTCTTTTTACCTTATAATTTATTTTCGTAAATTCTTAACTTTTTTACTTTTTAAAATACAATTATTATTATGTTTATTATTATTATTATATTATTATTAAAGTAGAATAATATTTTATTTATAATAAGGAAGGAAATGTCAAAGTGTTTTAAATGCATTTTGAAAGTAATCTTTTTTTGATTTTGATTTTCAATTTAAATTTCAATCGACTTGAAATTTTTATTTTATTGATACTAATTTAATTCGTTTAATGTTTGCTTTAAAAAAAAATTTAAATTCACTGAAATTTTGATCAAAAAAATCTAAAAACAAATAGAAGTTTAAATTAACAATCAACTGAAATTGGAATTTATAAATTTCTTTTTAATCAATTTTAATTTCATGAATGAAATTTTCAATTGATGCTTATTTTAATGAACTTAATATTTGATATGATATTAATATATTTTAGCTTCTACTAATTAAAACTTTATTTATGCAAATTAATAATTTAAATTTCAATCAATTAAAAATGAAATATAAATCTTAAAACTTTGATATTATTAAAATTTTAATGAATTTAAGATTAAAATTATTTAAATTTAAATCGATACAACTTGGAAGTATTTTAAATCTAAAAGAATTAAAATTTGGATTGATAAATGTTTTAGAGAATAAAAATTTGAATCAAAAAAAGTATTTCGTAATTGAAATTGTTCGTATATGAAATAAAAAATAAGAAATTTTAATCAATAGAAATTAGGAATAATTAAAAGTATAGAAGTTGTATATTTTGTCCAAAAAGCTATTTTTTCAACAAAAATATTCCAACCCTTTGTGACGTACTACAATATATAATAATTTTTATTTTTCAACTTTTATAAGATAATCTGAAACAATCTATGAAATTCTTTTCTTTTTATTAATTTGTAACATTTTTTAAAAAATAATAACTAATTCATACGTAAAACTTCTGAATTTGTAATATAATATTAAATTTTATATTATTAAAATTTATGGAATTAATTATACCTAAAACCGGCCCTGCATATAAATGTATTTCATTTAAGATTATAAAAATTTATTTAAAAAAAATGTAATAAAAAAATTTAAGTAAAAATGATGAAAAATCTAAACGTACAAAATTTTAAGAAATACATAAATAATATTCTTTTTTCCTGTTAAGATTATTACTTTGTATGATAGTACTATGGCAACCCTGAGTATTTAGTGATTTGGTAGTTAATAAAACAATAATTGCAGATTTACGTCTCCACACCCAAAAGATTTTCCTGATTCTGTGCTCCAGTTGGTAGCTGAAAGGCCAAATATTTGTAAACAACTTCATTTACCAGCTCAATCTGGCAATTCAGCCGTTTTAGAAAGAATGAGACGTGGTTACACTAGAGAATCATATTTAGAATTAATAGATCATGTGCGAAACATTATTCCAGATGTTTATCTTTCCAGTGATTTTATTGCTGGATTTTGCGGTGAAACAGAGAGTGAATTCGAAGATACAGTTTCTCTTATTCAAACAGTTAAATATAATCAAGCATTTCTATTTGCATATAGTATGCGAGAGGTCAGTTAATTTTTTATTTACTTTTTTATCTGAATGCTTTTAAGTTCCCAACTTTCGAATTTGAAATGATTTTAAACTTCATTGCTTTCAATTTGGAATGATTTTAAATTTGAATGCTTTCAAATTTGGAATAATTTTAAATTGGAATGCTCCCAAATTTGTATGATTTTAATTTGGATTTTTCAGGGTGTCTACTAACCGAGAAAACCGGGAAATAACCGGGAATTTAAATTGACCGGGAAAAACCGGGAATTAACCGGGAATTTTCCGTCAAACCGGGAATTTTTTTTCTGGGATAATAAATTCTTTTCAATTTTCAATTATTTTCTTCAATTTTTAATTATTTTCATCAATTCCATTCTTTAATTTTCAATTTTTCTTTTTTAATATTCAATAACTCTAGGCTCTTTACAATGATTTTTTTTTAAATTCTCAATTATTTTCTTCAAATTCCGATTTTTTTCTTAAATTTCAATTATTTTCTTCAATTTCTAATTATTTTTTCATATTTCTTTCAGTTTCTCAATTTCTTTCAATTTTTTCTTAATTTTCTTCAATATTTAACAATTTTCAGCTTTTTTAAATTATGTTTTTCTTTCAATTTTTATTTAAATTGAGAATTTTTAAATTATTTTCATCAATTCGTAATTATTTCCGTCGATTTCTAAATTTTTCTGCTGTTTCCAAATATTGTATTTAATTTTTAAGTACTTTCTTCAATTTTCAATTATTTTCTTCAATTTTCAATTATTTTCTTTAATTTTTAATTATTTTGTTCAATTTTCAATTGTTTGTTTCAATATTCAGTAATCTCGACTTTTTTCAATTATTTTTTTTCAATTATCAGTTATTTATTTCATGTTTCAAAACCTCCTTCAATTTTTAATAATTTTCTTCTATTTTCAATTTAATTGTTCAATTATGTTTTTCAATTCTCAATTAATTTCTTTAAATAACAATTCTATTCTTCAATTTTTAATGTTTTCTTCAATATTAAATAATTTCTGTCATTTTTCATTTTTTTTTTAATTATAAATTATTTTCTTCTTTTTTCAGTCCAATTGTTTAGCAATTTTCTTTAATTCTCAATTATTGTATTCGAATTTCAATTTTATTTCTCAATTTTCAATTGTTTTTTTTTTGTTTTTAATATTCAATAACTCTGTGTTTTTCTGATTTCAATTTGATTATTTAATTTACAATTTATTTCTTTAATTTTGAATTATTAACTTAAATTTTAAATTATTTTTTTGGATTTTCTATCTAGTTGACCAATTTTCAATTATATTCTTTGAATTTAATAACCATTGTTCCATTTTTTCAATTATTGTTCAATTGTAGATTAATATTTTCTTTTTGTGGGACGAAATTAGTAGACACCCTGATTCTTCCAAACTTGAATGATTTTAAATTTTAAAGCTTCCAAATAATAAAATGCAATTAATAAACAAGTTTTTAATATAATAAATTTTATTCAAACTGTATTTCAGAAAACTGCTGCTCATCGGCGTTTCAAAGACGATGTTGAAGAGAGCGTGAAAAGCTCACGCCTTATTAAAATGATTGATGCTTTCAAAAATGAAGCAAAAAAATTAAACGAAGCCCAAATAGGTCAACATCAATTAATTTTAATAGAAGGAGTAAGTAATTTTTATTATAATAAAGAAGTACATTTAAACGTCTATTATGCAGGATATTGATTTATTTGTTGTGTTTTATTTAATTAATTTATTCAATATTTTTATTTAATTTTTACAGGTAAGTAAAAAAAATCCCCGGCATCTCATTGGAAGAAACGACGGCAACACAAGAGTAATTCTATCCAATTGTTTAGTGGAAGAAAACAAGAATTCTTCGCATACAAGACAAGTTAATCCCGGTGATTATGTCGTTGTGCAAATTTCCAACGCTAATTTTCAAACTCTCAGAGGCATTCCTCTTTATTTATCATCAATAGCGGAGTTTGAATCTTCAATGGACCACAGGTTTAGAACTTACTCTTATTAAACTGGAGGAAATTAATCAATCTGTAAAAAAAAAAATTCTACAAATTTGTAGAGTAATCTTCTGCCACTGTAAATAAGTATGTATAAGTATTGAAATATATATTATAATAACTAAAGTTTTTAAACACATTTAAAGTAGATTAAGTATTAAGTTATGTAGTTTTAATGGAAGTAGTTTGAAAATAAACCGACTTCGCCAACAGCCTTAAGTCAACTTTTCCTTACCTTCTAGGGCAACAAAAACCAAATCTTTCGTATATTATTTTATTTTTCTGAAAATATTGTACTGTACATAAAAATTAATATTTCTTACACAACTTAAATACAAGGATAGTATATAAACATTTTTATGAATGTTGTACAATTAGCGGATCTTACAAGTGTGAGAATTTGATTTTTGGTAGGAGATGAATGATAATTTGGGAAAATGATATAGAAAATGTACAATGTTTGATTATTTTTACAGCATATTAATGTTACATTCTGTGCTGTACATTATCTTGTCTTTGGAAGCCTCAGAGGGACACGTTACTAATATGTTAGACTAAGCTCGCGGTGCCTATGTTAATAACGACGTTGTCAACTCCTCGTTCATAAACTGTCAGGTCGTGACCTCGTGGCTGTTCGAGCAAGGCAGCAAGTTGTTCTCCACTAGGAAAAGGTCCTTGTGGAAGGATTACATCGCATTCTAACTGACCTGCAACATACAATAGAATAGCTTATTATTGATATAATCATCCGACCGAAAGATCTGTCATTGATATATTTATACGACAGACAGTTAAATTATAATAACTTTTGTTACCAGGGAACTAATATTTTTTATTAAAAAAGTAAGATGATTAAAAGTGACCTTGAGCGCTTGAGTATTCGGAAATCTCACCCGACAAAGAAGGAGATGCTCCTTTACTGGATCCGTACATCCGTGTGCTGTAGCCAGAATCATTATGCGCATCGTGCAACGGAGGAGTGGGACTGTATACGGCATTACGAGATCTGTATGGCATCTGGGCTATCGTGTCGTAGGGGACGTTCTCGGCTATCATGCCTTTACCTGGAATACCTCCGTTCATTGGTCTCGTCTGCTCCTCATCATCTTCAGCTTCACTGCTCTCACTATCGTTGCCTATCGTTCAATCAATGATTTTATTTTCATTACAAACTTCCATAAGCTACTCTTACTATAAGTTGAGTCATTCTAAATATATGTCATTGATTCTAAGTAAGGCACAGTGAGTAAAAATAAAAAATCGTACAACTTTTATACACTCAGGGATCACAGGACCCATTGCTATTGAAAAAGGTGAATAGGTGCGAATTTTTTCAAAAATAGGGGACAAAAAGGGGATAGAAAATTTGCTTTAACTTATGTATACTTAAAGACTTTTTAGGACTTTTTTATTTACAAATTTTAAATATGGAAACATTATACAGGGCTGCCAGTGGACTTGTGGATTGAAAATAGTACAAAAAAGTGACTTTTTAATTTAAAATGGTGAATAAATAGGGAGTTTTTAAGTGAAAAAAGTGAATAAACAATAATTTGCAATAAAAAACAAAATATTACTGATATTAATTTGGGGCCCGCTTAATCAGTGCTCCCAATATCAAATTTGAAACAAAAATTTGTTAAATGAGAAAACTATAATTGCAAAGTTAATTAAAAATCAAGAAATGAAGACAAAAATTTTAAATTTAAAATAAAATAATTGAAATTTAAAGAAAATATTTGAAAAATTTAAAGAACACTTGTAATTACACGAAAATAATTGAAAAATGACAGAAATAAGTAAAATTTGACGAAAAATAATGATTCAAACTTAAAAAAAAATAGTTTAAAAAAAGATTAAATAAATTTACATATGTAGAAAATATGTAGAAAACAGTTGAAAAATTACCAAAAAAAACTATAATTTGGAAAAAATTAATGAGAAATATAATTCAAAAAATGAAGTAAAAAATAAAAAGTGTATTACATTAATTGAAAAATTAAGGACATTATTGAAACGTGAAGAAACTAATTGAATAATGGCATAAATAATTGAAAGCTAGTGTTAAAATTAAAAATTTATAGGCAACAATAATAAAAATATTAAAGAAAATGACATTTAAAGAAAATAATTCCAAAATGTCAAAAATATTTGAATAATGACAAAAATAATTGTAGTTTGAAACAAATAATTGAGAAATGATGATAATAATAATTGATAACTGATGTCAAGAATTAAAAATTTATAGACAATAATTATTGAAAAATTAAAAAAAATATTAAAAGTTTATAATTAAATATAATATTTATATATATTAATTATTAAATTAATATTATAATTATATTATAATAATTATATATTATAATATTATAATTAATATTATAATTAAAAGTTGAAGATATTAATTGACGTTTGAAGAAAATAATTAAAATTTAAAGAGAATAATTCAAAAATGTCAACAACAAAAAAATTATATATGAGGAAAGGAATTGAAATGTGTAGAAAATAATTGAAAAAAGTGTGAAAAAATATAAATTTGAAGACAATACTTGAAAAATTGACGAAACAATTCAAATATTAAGAAACTAATTGACTAAGGAGATAAATAATTGAAAGCTGGTTTGAAAATTAAAAAATTATAGACAATAATAGAACAATTGAAAAAAATATTGGAACTTTGAGGAAAATAATTGAAAGTTTAAGAAATTAATTGAAGTCTGAAGAAAAAAATTGAAATTTGAAGACAATAATTCAAAAGTGTCATAAAATTTAAATATAACGAAAGTAATTGTAATTTGTAGAAATAATTAAAAAAATAATTGAAAAAGTTGTAAAAAATTAATAAATTCATGAGAATAATAAAAAGGATAAAGAAAATGATTGAAATTTGAAGAAATTTATTTAAAACTGGTGTAAATTTTTTTTAATTTTTTGACAATAAACAAAATTGAATAAAATAATTTAAATGTATTAAAAATAATTTTAAAACGTCAAAAATAATAAAAATATGAAGAAAATATATGGAAAATGACAAAAATAATTAAATAATAACAAAAGTAATTGAAATTTGAAGAAAATAATTAAAAAATAATAAAACTAAATTGAAATTTGTGTAGAAAATTTAAATATTTCTGTCAATAATTTAAAGTTTAAAGAAAATAATTGTAATTTAATAGACTAATTAAAAAATGTCAAAAAATTTAAATAAGAAGAAAGTAATTAAAGTTTCTAGAAAATGATTGAAATGTGTAGAAAATAACTGAAAAAGTTGTAAAAAATTAATAAATTCGTGGAAATAATAAAAAAAATGAAGACAATTTTTAAAATTTGAAGAAAATAAATTAAAACTGGTGTAAAATTTAAAAATTCATGACAAAAAAAATTGAATATAACAATTGAAATTTTTATAAAATAATTCTAAAATGACAAAAATAATAGAAATATGAAGAAAATAATTTGAAATTAACGAAAATACTAAGAAATATGCCAAAAGTAATTAAAATTTTTAAACAAATAATTAAAAATTGACAAAAGTAGATTGAAACTTGTGTAGAAAATTTAAATATTCTTGGCAATAATTTATAGATTTTAGAATATAATTGAAATTTTAAGAAAATAATTTAAATATGACAAAAATAAATGAAAACTTGTGTAATAAATTTAACTATTCCTGACAAGAATTTAAACACTGAAGAAAATAATTGATATTCGAAAAAATGAAATTCAAAATCTTAGAAATACTTGAAAATTGAGAAAAGTACTTTAAAAATGAAAAATATAATTGAAAAGAGATGCAGAAATTAAATACTTGTAGACTGTATATTTAAAAAATTGATAATGTAATGTAATTTTTTTGAAAACTGAATTTTTACACGAGATTTGTCATTTTGGAAGCCTCGAAAATCCTCGGCAATCGTGATTCAAGATGATTAATTCGAAAATATGGAAAGTCACAATTTTGAATGTATATCCAAAATTTTGAAATTTTGTTGAATTTCCTGTATTATTTCTACATATTTTTTGTAACATAAGACATTTTGATAATTTAATTTCTTTAAACATCATATTTTAAAATGTGGCTAAAAATGAAGAAATTTATGACATAGAATATTTTTAGCTTATAAATTAAAAAAGTTGGGAAATTTTTTTAAAAGGTTATTTTTCATTATGTATTTTTAATGGGGTTTTTCTATCGATTTTGACTATAACTATAAACTTTAATACTGAAAATTAGAAAAAGGGGAAATAGGGGACAATTCTTTAAAATAGGGGAAATAGGTGCAAAATTTTAAAATAGGGGAAAAAAGGTGAATAGGGGACAACCTGTGATCCCTGTACACTATTAAGGACTTAAGGAGGGTCGACCGCTTGACATAACCTCAGACTAAAAAGTGGTTTTTAACAGCAAATGAAACTATAATTAAAATGATTTCGCCAAATTTTGAAAGATTTAGTTGTTTAGTAACTTTCGGACAAAATATTTTAAACAAAATTCAACGAGTGGAATTGTAGAAAATGTTTAAAAGAGCAAAATGAGCTGTTATTTGTCAAAATTGGTTGAAAATTTCAATTGGTTACTGACCCTCAAAGAAAAAACACAAATTGTTGAATAATTATTATTTTACAACGAACTTTGGTCCAACCTAGTTTTTTCTGATAATTGTACAACTGAATCTTTCAGAATTTAGTGAAATCATTTTAATTATAGTTTCATTTGATGTTAAAAATCACTTTTTAGTTTGAGGTTATGTCAAGCGGTCGACACTCCTTAAATAATCCAAAACAGCAAATATTTTTAGATTTATATTTATCTATCAAAAAATACGTTGTCTAATATAGTTTAAATACAAAAATAAACTATGATCTTATTTAGATTAATAAAGATTTTTTAGAATAAATTAATTATTATCAGATAAAATTTTTTGAATTAATTTTTCTTTCTTAAAATTTGTTACAAATTGATAAATAGAAATAAATTTTAGAGAATAAATCAAATTTTGTTCCTGAGAGTTGAAAATACAAATTTTGATAATATGTTACAAAAAGTTAGAAAAGTTTTTATTTTTTAATAGTTTTTTGAACGAAATATGTTTAAACTCCTATACAAACTTAATTACTTGATTTATTCTAAATTTCTATTGATAATAAATCCTTATTCTTCAAAATTTCTATCAATTTAAATTTTAATTTTTACAAGTTAAAAAATTACCAAGTTCTGTCGATTTAAATTTGAATTATTTCAAATTTCTATTAATCACAATTGAAATATAACCAAAGTTTCAAGATTTATAACTCATTTTTATTTTAAATCTTAATAGTGGTAACAAAAATTAGTTCAATCTTCTACCTTGACAAATTAAATTAAACCAAAATTTTTAAATTAGATTTTATTATTACGAATTTAAATTGTTTTAAAGTTTAAGTATGAACTATGAAATTTTCAAATTTTAATCAATTCAATGTTAAACTTGAAATTATATATTATTATGAACTTTAACCAACGTATAAAAACTTCAAATTATAAAAAATTTGCATTGTATCAAAACTTTAAACAATCCAAATTTTGTGATTATAATTTCAACTATTAAAAACTAAAATTTGTATCAATAAACATTCGAATCAATGGAACTTAAAACCATTTAAAAGTTAAAAAACTATTGGTTTCAATTGATAGAAATTTAGAAGTTTCAAATCAATTCAAACTTTAATCAATTAATACTTAAATTTATCGATTCTAAATTCTTATATTGATTCAGACTTCTGTTAATAAAGAATTATTTAAAACATTTTAAGAACTGAATTTCCAAAAATCTAAATATTAATCAATTTAAACTTCTGCTCATAAACTTTTAAGAAATTTTTAAATCAGTCAAATTAAATAATTGTAGTTTATCAACATTTTAGTATACCTACTCAAAAAAAGAAATCTATTTTTCTATTATTATTATTTTATATTTATTCTTTTATAATTTTATTTAGTTATTTCAAGTATATAATTTTTGTGAGAATTTTGGGACTCATAATCTTGATTTTAATGAATTTCTAGTCCGATGAGCTTTGGCAAATTTGTAAATCCTTTTTTTTTTGTCAATTCAATTGAACTAATTAAAAAATATTTAAAAACGGTGCTCGCTTTTTTCCAATCATAAAATTCTTGGTATTTCATTCTTTATTCTTACTTATATTGTATTTTTTAGAAGTAATATTATTATATAAATTATAATATAAAATATTCATTAATTTTCATGTTATGTTTAAAGTGTTTTAAATCTTTATTAAAAACTGGTAAGGTATTTCTCCTGCAGTTGTACTTGATAAAATCGCTTTTCTTTAGATTTTCTTTAAATTATGAGAAAACGTTATTTTATATATGAGCCTTCTATCTGGTTTAAATTTCAGTACACTTTACGATACTCAAATTTAAGATATTCAAATTCAAAATTCGAATTTTGTATGGAAAATGATAAAAAATTGGAATTTCGAACCTGAATATCTCAATTTTAAACATCGCAAAGGGTACTAAAATTTTCACCAGATAGAACCCAGTGGGCAAAAAAAACCATAAAAGCCGACATAGGGACGTCTTTCGGACATGTGTGCCCACTGGGAAGGCACATATAAAATTATGTTTTCTCAAAATTTAAAGAAAATCAATTTTTTCTAGTATAACTGCCAGAGAAATACCTTAAGTAGATTAGATTTTTATTTTAATTTAATAGAATTTAGGAAAAATTATAACAGGAAATTAATAACGAGTATGTTATTATTTTGGGAATCGCGTAATAAAATGATATATTATTGTACCGTAGGTGATTAACAATCTGCCTTTTGGGAAAAGAAAACTTTAAAATAGTTTAATAATAACTTTCGATTGAACACAATATCGTATTGAACACTATAAAAAATAAAACTGAAATAAAAACCATGGATAACAATTCGGAACATATAGGCATAGTGCGCCATATTTGTACATAATTGTAAGTTGTGCGAAGGGCAGGGATGTAAAAAACTGCAATCCCAAAAAATACATTGTTTGAAGAAATGAGGGTATATACGTCATTTACGTGAGGTAAAATTACCTTTACATCCTTGGTGAGGGATATGTCGATAAGGTTTTGATTAGCTGGTAATGTTTCCGGAAAAATTACTAGCCAATCAGAAAGCCCTAATTCGAGATATCGAAGTATTCATTGAAGTCAATACTTACCTTGACCATGACCGTATTTGTGACGGTTTCTCCCTTTCTACAATTTTGAAAAAATATGCGTATCAGCATGCGATGCCAATATATTCCGAACTATTATCCGCGATTTTTCTTTTAGTTTAATTTTATACAGTATTAAATACGATATTGTGTTCACCGGAAGCTTATTATTATAAAACAATTTAAAATTTTCCTTTTTTAATTTTAACCGTTGTTCATAGTGAAAATAACATTGTGTCTTTTTTTCCTATCATTACCTGTCGTTAGAAAAAAATGACAGGCAACAGTGCGTTTTGCATTGGCCTAACGCACATTGAATCGTAATCGCTAATCCTTAATCGTAAGAATGAGAGGAAGCAGGACAGAGATATATGTCTGTCTTTCTTCCTCTCATTCTTACGATTAAGGATTAGCGATTACGATTCATTGTGCGTTAGGCTATTGCGTCATAATGAGAGAGAAGATAAGCATTGTCCTTTTCTATCTCATTACGGCGCAACGTAAAATCTTAACCTTGTCATAAATTGTCACCACGAGATGTGCAGGAACAAAATTAAAATTAAATAAAAAAGCTTCATACATGTCAGAAAAATAATTACCACCGTTTTCTCTGTGCCAACCGTTGGTAATCCCACCCTGTGGAGTCATCCTTTGACTCGGCGAACAAGGACTTCGATTTGGACTGGTAGCTTCACTACTCTCTGTCAATTCCCTTTGGCTTCTTCTGCCATTGTGCATTCCAGAAACTTGTTGAAACCGTTTTATCATGTCGTGCACACTTCTCCGTTTGGGCGACGATTTCCAGTTCTCGCAGTTTTCGTCTTTGCTCTGATGAAGTGAATTGCGTTCATCCGGACAGGAATTCGATACTAGTTCGTTAGACATGGAAATCTAAAAGGAATTCATTATAATCTCGTTATTGTCACATTCTCTTGGCTAGAAAAATTTTATTACCAGAAAACATCGCTATTAAAAGCTCGGACTTGTTTAAAAAAAAACCTCTAAAATTAAAAGCATGTTCTGATAGTTTTTACAAGATCCCTGTTAAAAGATGGTTCAATTAGTATTAAAAAATCACCTGATGTTGTAAAACCTGCTGTCTGAGACTAACGGAAGGTGAGGAAGACGCTCCTAGCGGAGAAGATCGATCGCCTCGCCTGATAACCCCGTCGAAAGTTTCATTCAGTCTGGCGGGAATGTCCAGTACTCTTAAAATAGGTCTGGAAGATCTGGTGCCAGAGGGCAAATCCCTCATGGATTTGCTGAGCCTCGGAATGGCAGGAATATCCAAATCGTCGAGACTTCCTCTGTGAACGTAAGTCTCCCCGGGGATTTCGAAGCTGCGATCGTGCGGCCTCTCATCCAGAAGATCTTCCAGCGATCTAGCACGGGCTGGTGGATTCTGTTCGTCGGTAACATGCCTGATTGGTCTCTCACTGTGCCTGCCTTTCCCACCTCGCAACAGCCTGTGATGCCTCTCGTCACATCTGGAACGTTCGACAGCCACACATCTTGTTAACTCTGATATCTGTCCTCTGGTTCGTTTTTCCAAATTGGCGACCTTGAGATCGAGTCGTTCATGGGCCTGATCGATGTGTGCCTTCAATTCTGCTTTGTCCCTTTCAAGCTTAGCTTCCATGTGTCTAAAGAATGGAGCACAGTAGCAGGTGTAACCCACACCTACTGGACCTTTCCTGATGTTACCCGCTAGATCAAGATAATATTGTTCGCCTCGGCCGAGAGGATCCGACGGCAAAGAATCAAGACGCGGTTGGGGAAACGCCTCCGGATCAGGATAGTAATGACAACCATAAGGAGACCACTCTCGGCCCATCATCGTTTTCTCAAAATGGACCTTGTGCTGTTTCCCCCCCTTGAGCTTCTTCTTTTCCTTTTTCGAACCACTATCTCTACTCCCACTCGTTCCGCTTCCGTTCTTTTCTCTTTTCTTCTCTCCCTTTCCGCCTACTTTCCCGTCCACCTTATCCAACGTTTCCCCCTCGCGACTTTTACTTCGAGCTCGACTTTTGCTACGTGATTTGTTGATTATTTCGAGAATCTCCGATAAATTCTTTCTCCTCGCTATGTCTTTCGCCGTCTCGCCTTGCTTGTTTCGTAGAGACCTATCGCAACCAGCCTCCAGAAGTATTCGCGTCAGCTTCCGTCGACCCATCGCTGCCGCTATATGCAACGCGGTGTCTCCATTCTGAAAGAATCCATATTATTTATTGCTGCAAATATATCAAGAACATTATTACTATGTTGTTTTTTTTAAATTAGAATCTTCGCTAGAGTCTGCTTTCGAATCTACTGTGAGTAGTTACTTTTTTCGCCGCCAGAACTCACTCACAGTAGTTACAAAAAGTCTCACCAGATGGCGAATCGTACTAGCGGAGAAACCAATTCTCAGGGTGCCGTCTTATGAGGCTAGGGATTAATGGATTAGGGATTAGAATAGACCAATCAGATAATTGGTCACATTGGAATGCATTTTCTGATTGGTCTATTCTAATCCCTGATCCATTAATCCCTAACATGAGACGGCACCCTCAGGAAGAACCTACCACCAATTTTTAACTTACTTTATTTTGCTCCGAAACTCGACACAAGGCGGAAATGAGTATCCGAGTAACACCTGCATGTCCGTATCGTGCTGACGTATGAAGTGGCGTGTCTCCGTACTAAAATTGAAACAACATTTATGTATAAAACCAAAACAAGTCTAAAGCGTGTTCAGAAACTCTCCAGATCTAAGAGTACGGTCATATTCACAATTGGAAACCCTATTCTTGTCTTTCTCTCTTACATGAGTAGGCATAAGTTTGTCTCACTCTAACATTTTCCACTTGCAATGCAGACGGAAAATATAAGAGAGAGAGAGAGAGAGATACAAAGAGAGAAAAACAAGAGTAAACATTTTTCTAATCGACTCATTGAGGTTAAATCATTATAACATTTTTCTTTTAGCTTCTGAAATTTTCAACATTGTTAAATCGAAACAGGAGCTTTTCAAGCAATTCCGAAGATGGCTGTGGTTTATTTATTGAAGCCAATAAACCAGAGGAAGAAGTTTGAGAAACTTTTAAAGAGGGATTGGAGAAGCAGCAGCTATAAGATTTTGCCATAACAACTAACTTTTAAAGTTGCAGTACAGTTTGAAGGCAAAGGTTCGAGAACTTTTGAAAGGGATTTGAAAAGCTGGAGGTACAGGTTTTGGATTTTACGGCGTTGTATGGCAACGAAAGTGTTAATTATTTATGGTTAGGTTTTGAGTTCCTGAACACGCGGGATACCGGTTTTTCGACGGTTACGGTTTATGCTTGTGAGTTGGTTCAACGTACGTTATTCTGAAGGTCGGGGTTGCATCCAGCCAAGAGAAGCTCCCGACAGCTTTGGTTGTGTCCGTTTTGGCAGGCCAGGTGAAGTGGCGCGAATCCAGCAAGATTTCTCGCGTGCAATGGTGCACGCTGTGTCCCAAGGGCCTTCGCCAATGCAGCAACAGTCCGACTGTAACCTCGCCATGAAGCTTCGTGTAACGCTGAGTTCCCATGCTAAAACATGCATACAAATCGACATTGAATCACTTCATTGCTCATGTAACACCGTCCTTATTTCCATTCTACATTCTTACTTTATCTTTCTCTCTGCCGCTAAACCAAAACTAAATGTTAATTAAAACTTTCAGGCGATCGCAGAGTGTGTGAAAAGAAAAAGAAGAATGCAAAGCAGAATCTAGAATAGAGCTTGGAAGATGATGACTGAAACTATAAAAGTAGTAAAAGTATGTTTTCTACCTAGTTTTTAAATTTTGTGGAAGATTCAAAATTTCTAAGATATTGTGATTTAGTTAGTTTTTATTCAATCGGAATTTTTTGATTCCAGGATTTTGAATGACAAGTATGATTCAAAGATACGATTCTGATTTATAAAATCACTCCTGATACGGGTTGTTAAAATTGACGATTAAAAAATAGATTTATTCAATCGGTTTTTATTATTTGGACGATTGTTAATTTATAGGTTATTTCAGGTTATTTCTAAGATCTAGAGCTAGAACCGGTATGGATCCTGCTGACATGTGGACTAACAAAAAAATTCCATGTGTAAGAAAAGGACGAAGGTATTTCTGTCTTTTTCTAACTAATGGATTTTTTTAGTTAGTCAACATGCCACCAGGTCCTTTGTCGGATCTAGGTAAATTATCTTAGGTTTTATCTAAATTATTTTCAATAAATAGAGAATTGTAATTACTATGCAAATACAACGCTTTGAATTGATAAAAATGTTGAAAATAAAATTGCTTACCTTCCCCCGAAAACGCTTTTAAATTTTAGATATTTTTTTTATTTAAAATGGATGAAAATATAACATTGGATTCAACTTTTTTTCCAATTGTTTTTTATTTCTCCTTAATTAATGTTTGTTTAAAATTTGCTATTGTTAGAACTATCTGTCGTTTTCTATTTTTAACTATACTAAAAATGTGAATCGCAATAAAAATGTATTTTTCAATTTGTTTACCTCCCCTTATCATATGCATTTTTTTACAAACAAATCTACACGTTCTTTATTTTTATTGAAAGCGTAAAGGTACGATCACACGACTTTTGAAAAAAAACATTCCCATCTTTTTCTCTCCCATGACACTGGCATAAGTTTGTCTCACTCTTCATTCTCCGTCTTTGGCCTAACGCACATTGAATCGTAATCGCTAATCCTTAATCGTAAGAATGAGAGGAAGCAGGACAGAGATATATGTCTGTCCTACTTCCTCTCATTCATTGTGCTTTAGGCTTTTGGAAAAAGTAAATATTGAAACCAACTTATGCCACTCTCATGGGAGAAAGAAAGATAAGAATTGTTTTGTCCCAAAGTCGTGTAGCCGTACCCTAAAAGCTAAAAAAACATTTCTTATATTTTTTTCGTCTCGATTTCAACAAAAATCGATATCTCTCGAATTAGAGTTTTCTGATAGGCCGGTAACATTTCCGGAAATATTACCACCCAATAAGAAAGTACTAATTCGAGATATTTTTTGCCGACATAACCTTCTAATAAACCCATCATTCCGACATATTTTCTACACAAAAAAAAGAGTCAATCTGAAGTCAATATCTTCCTGAAACCAATTCCTTTAATTGGATTTACAGGCGAACATTGTCGATTTAAACTTTATTGGTTATTATTTTATTTTCACATCGTGTTCTTGCGGTAGGTAAGAAACTCATCAAGGTAATTGGAAATTCGCAGCTAATTGTTCAATTAGGTGCGAGTTATCAATCGCATGAATTTATTAAAAGTCAGGTCGACCGGTCTTGAATATCGCGTGCGTCCTTTTCGTTTCTGCCCAGAAGCTGAGGAACGAAAATGCAACATGGCACTTTCCTGGTGCTGGTTATCGGTAGCAGCGTATCGGCAACTCTGTTACCGGCGTTCAACTGCGACGGCATTAATGACGTTTGTAGCCGTTATCAGGGAGTCTCCCTTTCCTCATCCCGGTACCAACAGTAATTTATCACCGGGAACCCTTCGTAAACCACGACCAGGTTCAAATCTTCGAACCGGTTGTTGTGCAGGTAACCTGGAAATCGTTTGCTTTAACTTAAGAGCTAGAGCACGTACGTGTTCGAAGAAACCCGATCTGGTGATACGGATGAAGCGACTTAAAAGTGAAGATTGGCAAGGAAAAGGTAATAGAGACGTGAATACAAACACGATCGAGTAGCTGCTTCGTCGTTGGTTTTGCGTGCTGATTCAAAGATTTTAGACCTTGTCGAATGTCTTCCTATTTCTATAACGGAGCCATATAATGCTCACCTGCAAATTTGTAATTTCTTCTGTTAATTTACCCAAGTTTTAGATCTCTAGAGAGATATTTTATCTAATAGGAAATTCGATTTTTTGCCTCTTTGATAAAAAATAACTTGTCAATCGAGATTATTCTAATCAACGGTCGTTAATCA
Source organism: Ganaspis brasiliensis (assembly GCA_037103525.1). Lineage (NCBI taxonomy): Eukaryota > Metazoa > Arthropoda > Insecta > Hymenoptera > Figitidae > Ganaspis > Ganaspis brasiliensis. The sequence continues at coordinate 4,254,285 of JAZKLR010000022.1, read as the reverse complement.
AGTTTATCGGGCTTTAGGCAAGTAAAAGTCTCGATCATGAGGAAATATGAAGAGCGTTATAAGGAGATAATCTTCTGCATTATTTTAAGATCTAGCGTGCACACTTAGCTCCAATTCTCTACAGTCTTTTAGCCTCTGGTCAAACTATTACAATTACGTACGGACAGCACGTTCAATATTACTCATCTGTTTGTTGTGCCTGCGTGATGCGAGTTTTTTAAAAGAAAACATGAAAAGCGTCTGTCTTTTCCAGAAGATTAAAACATCTGGTTTAGAAGTATTTTTTTATGTGAAAACTTGCTACCAGGTACCTTGTAGCTCGTATTATTTTTAGAGATGGTTAATTTGACCCTCTTATAGAACACACCTTAAACAACAAGATACAGCAAACATTTTCAAAAACCAGAAATCCAGTCAGATGAAGCTATATAATAAAGATCGTAACTTCAATAGAGGCACGGATTAAGATGTCCGTCCAGTTAAGTATCGAAAATATAGCTATCTGAATTTCACAAAGTTTGTGAATGACCTGGGTAGAATATTTTCGATTTAGTCACCAATTTAAGAATATTTGGTCACTGTGGCTATGGTTACCAATTTGCCGGTGATATCCTGCGGCGCGAAACAATGAACTGGGTATCAAGCCCACGTATCGGTTGCATGCAGTGACGTGGATGATCCCTTGGTCGTGTATTACTTATTTATTTTTAGCTGTCTCATATGGGCTGCATTCTTCTTGGATTTTTTTCATTGACCAAGAAGGTGCGATCACAGTCCCCTCCTAAGGGTCGGCACGTTTGCCTCTGGGCATCCTGTCCTCGGCCGCGATACCAACCGTAATTCCATCTGATACAGGTCATAATGATCTTCCCATTTCTTAAAACACTTTTTGCTTTCTCTGCGATTTTGATACCATGAATGGAAAAATCTCCCTTTCTGAATTTAAACAATTGTGGAAAACAAGCATGAATGCAAACAAGTACTAAATATTCTCCTTCGAATAAAATCAAAGATTCTATGATAGACTTGGAAACATAGAAAGACGACAGGTAAATACTAAACATTCGTGAATAGGTTTGTAATCAAGAACGCGAGGGAGATCTTATCTCAACAGTTGACTATCCTTTAGCACGGACGCTTGTATGTTAACCTAAGTCACACCACATTTTACTAGTTTCTCTCGATAAATAGGATGCTATTTGTACCAGAGGTTAATTTCCAATCACAAGAGATTTGATATTTAATATCTAACGATTAGAGCAGAATATCTAAAGGTGCCTCCCATGTCGGCGGAAAGCAAAAACCATGTGTGTGAGAGAGAACGTTATATCTGTTCTTGTCTTTCTATCCCATGTTTTTCACTTTTCGCCGACACGGAAATATTCTTTTCAGTGTAAATGCTTAATCTGATTAATATTCATGCTTCTAAAATTTTTACAAAGTAGTAATTTAAAAAGTAAGCTTTTTACTCTTACTAATTGAATTTTCGCCGTTGTCGTTTAATTCCAATGTGTCATTGAAAGCCGGTAGTCGGTACCACATTCTATAGTGCGTAAGGTTGCAGGAGACACAGGCCGGATGCCGCCGTCGGGATGTAGAAAGACCGCAAGGAAATCGTTAAAGTGAGAATAGGCTGTAGATATATATCATGTACCATAGCTCGGTACAATTCAAAGTGTATTTCTCTACATTGTGTGTGCTACTATGACTCGGCTGCGGATCCCGTTTTCGCAGAAAAAATCTTTCATCCAAAGTATCATATTATAGAATAATTCCGCATGAATAAAAACTTCGTAAAGAACTACTAATGGGTTTAGCGACATGAGTGTCAATATAATGAAGTGAGTGGTCGCGTCCATCCTCTTTCAAGGTCGCTCTTTAATGAAAACGCGCCACCCGCTAGGGTCGCTTCAATTTAAGACTCGATTTGCAAACCAGACCAACTGAAACTAAATGAAATTCATACTTGATATCGTAGAAACTGGTTTAGTCTGTATAAATCATACTCCACGAAAGCTGGCTTTTCACTCTCAACTTGCTTATTCAACTACTGGTTTCGTGTAACTTACTTTCATCTAACTTCATTAGTTTCTACATTGATAAAAATAGCCTAACGCACAATGAATCGTAATCGCTAATCCTTAATCGTAAGAATGAGAGGAAGTAGGACGGATATATATGTATCTCTGTCCTGCTTCCTCACATATTTATGGCAGAGTTCGGAAATTGACACGTCATTTGGTTTTAGACGTAGATACGTAAAATACGTAATATACGCGTAGAAAACTGTAGAAAACGTAGGTAAAATACGTTTCAAAGATGGCGTCTGAGGGAAACAAATAACAATATAAAATCATCACCTTTTTGAATGTTTATTACCATTTACTACTGAGGAGTTTGTATATATTTAACATTATAAAATAAGTATAAGCTAGCAGAATATAAGAAAAAGATAAACATGAAGTATTTACCTGGAAATAAAATACGGAAAAATAAAAAATTTATAATCAAAAACATTGTAACTAATGAAAAAACAAGAACAGTATCGAAAATTGCTGATTTTTGAAGGTTAGGTAAAATCGACAGAGGCGCCCCGGAAATTCATAACCTGTCAATCATAGTCAAATGTCTAATCTGAACACAGTATTTTTTTCCCAACATTTTGTCCAAAATAGTTGCCCAATCGTAAATTCTCCATGAGACTTTATATGGAACACGGATTTTTCACTGATATGAAGTCATGTCATACAAAAAGTGTAATTAAAGTTTTGCCGGAACATTTTAATAACGTGTACAATCCTTTCATCACTGAATCATATGGAGCGTTCCATTTTAATAGAAGTCCACTGCAATCACAAAAATTGCACTGATGCAATGCTCGTGAGATTTTATCCAGTTAATTCTTCAAGAGCCCGCCTTATAATTCCACTTTGAACGTGTCGAGCCGATTATAGCATTTTCGCGCCTGGAGATCAACATTGTGGTAAGGCAAAGTGTACAAGATATCAAAGCGAATTGATATCGATCGACCCGTGGAAATTATCTGCAATCTTAGTACTGAGCCTTCTGCAGGTATTGAATTCACTCACCCAGATGGTATTTGACCACTTAAATAAACTATTTGAATTCTGCGAGAAAAATAAAAAAGAACCGATTTGTTTCTTTTGTGCATTTACCATCTGTTCGACCACAGTCTTGTCGAATCAACAAGGAAGATAAACAGATTGGAAATATTTTTATTTTTGTAGAATTACATAAACATAAGTTATTCTGATATCGGTTTTACCGTTAATTAAATATTTGCGATTTTTAAGTTTACGGTGTAAAGAGAAGAGAATGCAAATGCAACTAAAAGATTGAAATGGCTGAAGAAATTGAAAGGAATGAAAAATAGCGTTTCCTATAAATCTAGCACTTTCAGGATATGTCTTGTTATGTTGCTAATAGTAAAACTCTTCTGTCCATCTTATCGAGACGCGGAGTAAAACCGGCTAAAGAGATCTGGCAAGGGAAACCGAAGAAGGCTTGAAAAAGCAGAAGAGCCAATGGATAAGTGGAAGACCAAAGATATTTCTCGCAAAAAGCAGAAAATTCGTTGAATTCGATGAGTTATCTATGAGTCTGGAATGATTTTTAGTTTTTAGTCAGCGGAGATTCTTCGGCTCAAGTGTGTCCCGATTGCAGAACGTCGATTAATTTGCTTTTTACTTCTCATTTAATTACTTTGTAATCGAGGCTTATCAAGAATGAACTTGTACAGCTGTCACAAGAAACTTGCATCTTTCATATGAGGAATATAGGATTGGATGATTTGATGAACGGAAAGAGTAATTTGGAATTACCAAAGTGGAAATGTCAATAGAAAAAGCTTTACCGAAATTGAAACATTTATCAGAGTTAAAAAATACTAAAGTTAAAATATCAAAGTAAAATTATAAAAATGTTCTGGAATCTACAAAGGATTGTAATACACTGCAGGTTATATCTTATAACAGCGCTTGATAGTTGAACTTTCTCATTTGCCTACACAATGGCAAGGATCATGGATCATCGAAGGAAAAAAACGAAATATTTTTGAGCCTGGAGCATGGTAATAGCGGGAGGCAACCACGCCTATAACCACTTTGCCTGTGGTTAGTTCCTATAGTGGAATGTTATGTATCCTCAAGAGGACGAATGGATGGACATACTTATATAGTTATATACTCACATTCAGATAACTTTTCCGGTTCTAAATCATGCCAAAGTGCTGGCATTGTTACTTTCGACATTTCCACGTGGTTCGCCGTCAAAACTCGAGACGGTATTCCTTTACATGGAGATCGGTTTTACAAGAACTTGAGAATACGATTGTGATGTTTCTATAATGCGAAACTATACCTTCTCTTCAACAAGGGTTCAATGTCAAAAGAATTTTATCTTATCCTCAACAAAAGCTGAACTAGTTTTAACTGGCCTAGAACTTTACCGCCTCTCGAGGGGTCGCGTCAACTTTATTTTAGAGCTTCTGAAGAATATATTCTCAAAGGAATACTTAGGAATAAGGAATATTCGGAATATGAAGTTTAGCACTAATATTTTTTTGTTTTGAACCAGCTGCTTTTTAAATAATGTATTTGAGGAGCATTTTTTCAAAACTTGATAAATCCGTTCGAAATAGTTTTTCAGAAAAGCGACAAACTTTGCATCTTAATAACCAGAAGTGGTAAAAAAATGTTGAGAATTATTTTTCATCGAGGCGATCGACTATATAAATAATCAGTATACCAAAAAATTTATATTATTTATTATGGCCGTTATTTAAAAGAAAAATTGGTTTTATTCAGTTTTGTTTCAGAACACCTGATTTTCAAATACTGAAATAAATTAATAGGACAAATATAATGATTTAAAATGTTTCTGAACTATTAAAATCTATTGGATAATTTTCTATTTTTATTAGATATAATTTTGTACATTCATAAATATAATAATTATACTTGCGCTTTGAAAAAGATTAGATTTTAGAGAATTTTAGGATTTATCAAATTTTTGATTAAGTATGGTCAAATTGTCACAGATTTAAAAGGGTTTTAAATGCAGTTTTGATACCAAATTGAGAAATTTTGGGAAATTCTGAATCAAAGGTAAATAATCATGTTCCTTGAGTCCGAAATGTATGGAAATTATACATATCTCATTTTTATTAAAAAATGGTTTTATCAAGTTTTGAAAAAGTACTCCATATTTACATTCATTAAAATTTTAATTTATCAATTATCAATTATTTTCTTGAGATTTCAATACATTACAAATTTTCCAATTGATTTCTTCAATTTTGATTTATTTCCTAAATTTTTTTTTTTAACTTTCCATCATATTTAATTATTTTTGTCATTTTATAATTTTTCCTATCATACAGATTCACACTTATTATCATACAGATTAATTTTCTTTAATTTCCAATTTATTTCTAAAATTTTAATTATTTTCCTTTTTTGGTTTATTTTTATCGTTTATCAATTAATTCCACAATATTTAATAATTCTTGGATATTTTCAATTATTTTCTTCAGTCATAAAAATTGTTTTAAAATTTCAATTCAATTGTTCAATTCTGCAACTAATATCTTCAATTCTCAATTACTTTCTTCAAATTTTCATTCCAATTTTTAATGTTTAATTATTACTTTAATATTAAAAAAATTTCGCTTTTGGTCAATTATTTTTTTTCGATTATCAATAAGTTTATTTAATATTAAATTCAATTGTTCAAATATATCCTTCAATTCTCAACTTTTTTTAAAAAATGTTAATACCATTTTTTACTTTCCAACTTTTTCTTCTACATTCAATAATCTCGGGTTTTATAAATAACTTTTTCAATTTTTTATTATATTTTTCTAATTTCAATTACATTCTTTAATGTTTAATTATTTGTACGATTTACAACTAACTCTTCAATATTAAGAAATTCTCGGCTTTTTTCATTTAGTTTTTCCAATCATAAAAATTGTTTTAAAATTCCGTTTAAAATAATTTTCTTATTTCTTCAATTTTCTACAATTATTTTCTTCATCTCATTATTTTCTTCAAATTTCAATTTTATTCTTAAATTTTCATTTGTTTTCAAAATTTTCTACTTATATCAATTACTTTTCTCTGCATCAATAAATTTTTTAATTTTAGATACAGTTATTCAATTATATTCTACAAATTTTAATTCCATTCTTCAATTTTCAATTTTTTTTTCAATTTTTAATCAATTCATCAATATTTAATAATTCTCTGATTTTTAAAATTCTTTTAACAACCATAAAAATTGTTTTCCATTATCAATTCAATCGTTCAATTCTATAACTATCTTTTTAAATTTTTAATTTATTTTTTTAAATTTTCAATTGAATTCTTCAGTCTTTTATTATTTTCTTCTGTATTTAATAATTAGGTGCTTTTTTAAATTATTTTAAAAACTTTTTTATTATATTTTTCAAATTTCAATTACATTCTTCAATTATCAATTATTTTCATCAATTTTGAATTTTTTCCCCCTTTTCAATTCAGTTGTTGGATTGATAATTATTCCTATAATTTTCCAAATTTTTCAATTATTTTGTTTAAATTTAATGTTTGTTTAATTTTTTTAAATTATTTTTCAAATTGTTTATTATTTTAGCCATTTTTCGAATTTTTTGTTTTTAATTGTCAATTATTTTCGTCCGTTTTCAGATATTTTCTTCAATTTTGCAATTGTTCTCGTTATTTTTGAATTATTTCTTTCAATTAGGTATTTCCGAGGGGCTACTCACTCTCGAATCAGTCCGAATCAGTTGAACACTAACAGATGATTTCAACTGATTCCTGCTGATTGCATTCACTATTTAAGTTAAATAAGTTAAATAACTTATCTTGCACAGACGACACTCTTTGCGTTGAGCGTGCGTTATTTTCACTGTTCGATCCTTATGTCCACTACCCTCTCACTATTCCCACTATCCGCTCACTAAATACAGTATTTGCAGTATTTACACTATTCGCTCCTTATTTTCGTTATTCGTGCTTTATTTCTTTTGTCTCTGCTGTCTCATTAAATATCAATTGCACAAAATTTTTGTAAAAATACTTTTTGTAGAGAATAATAGAATCTACAATTTTTATTAAAAACTTTTTTTTCTAACTAAAATAATAAAAAAGTTATAAACAAAAAACTGATAAAAGTGAAGAAAGTGAAGAAAGTGAAGAAAGGAAAATCTTAGATATTAATTAACTCACTTATTATTAACTTTAGGACTAAAATAGTTTAAATATATTTTAAATTGTACTCTTTAACAAATTGTTTAAATGGCAAAACTTAACAAATTTTAATTATCTTTATTTAATAATTTATTTAATTACTTTTACATAACATAAAAATGAATTCCACTAATAATTAATTATTTTCAAGTAAATGATTAAAAAAATCTTATTATTGAATCAAACTGACTTTTTGTTACATAGTTAGTTATTTTTAATTAATATATATATGGGGCAAAATTTCTCAACTGTACCAATCGAAAAAATAAAAAGGGCTAATATTTGCACAAAATGTAGTATTGTAGGTCAGTACTTTAAGCACCGATTATTATAAAATTCTAATAAAAATTGTAGAAGGGGGAGGGGGTTGAAGATTCTGGTCCAGTGTGAAAAGGCTATTTTTTGAAAAATCGTAACCATTATGCAAAAAGGTGAACAAAAATTTGGCCTACACTCTAAAAACAAGTGTCTTATTTTGTCCTCACTTTTAAGACATTTTAGAGTGTCTTAATTTTAAACCATTGAGAAAGTGTCTTAAAAATACCTGTAAGACGCTTTCTAAACGTCTTATGTCTTAAAATAAGACACTTGTAAGACACCTTTTTTTACAGTGTATATGTTTTCGAAAGTCTTTATCTTCCTCTTTTGAATGGTAAAAATTTTTTTTTTAAATTTTAACCTATTTTTTTAAAGAAGAAACATTTTTTTATACATTTTTTAATAAAAATTTGTAAAAAATAAAATATTTTACAAACAAATAAACTTTTGGTAATTTTAAGCTTACTAACGTAAAGTTTATTAAATTCCGGACCCAACAAGCATAGTGATGCATGTCGAGCAAACGATCTGATCGATTTTGATATCGATCGTCAGTTGTTTGCTTGGATCGTCTCGATTTTATTTTATATAATTAATTAATTTTATAATTAATTATACAGGCTTAAATAAAACTTTTCTTTAAAAAAGAATGTTAATATATGTGTATTCTAAAGATTTGTTTGTAGTAATTTATTTTATATAAAGCATAATTATAATAAGTAAAATCGATTTAAGATTGATCTAGAAATTGACGATTTTTTGTCATATTGAACAGCATATTTTTTTATTATGAGGACTCAAAATTAGTATATTTCTTTTGCTTATCCAGACACAATTGCTTAAGAACAGTAATTTAATTATTACAAAACTGAATTTCATAATTCTATATTTAAACAAATGACATATTTAAACACATCATATCTTTTTTCTGAAAGCTTGTAATAAGTTCAAACTTTACGCACATTTAAATTTGTACAAACAGTTTTTATCAAAATTTTACTAAGATATTTTGCTTAATTTCTTAAATATTTGAGTAAGAAATATATTACAAATTTAGAAGTCCTTCAAAATTGGTTGGTTTGGCAAAAAATTACTTGAATCGATTTTATTTAAATTAAATATCGTAATTAATATTCATTTAAAAAGGTGTAATAGATTTTATTTAAAGGTGTAACATTTATTTTCTTATAATTACTTGCAAATTAATGTTATTTATGATAATTATTATTTCTGGATAAATAAAGTAAATGTACAAACTAATTTTAAATTAAATTAAATTTTCGTAAGTATCCAACTTTCTTATTAAATAGTTTTAAAAAAATATGCTGTCAAATATGCCAAAAATTGTCTATTTTTAAATCAATCTTCAATTCATTTTACTTACTATAATTGTGCTTTATATACAAAATAAATTACTACAAACATATCTTTAGAATATATTTATTAACATTCTTTTTTAAAGAAAAGTTTTATTTAAGTCTATATTTATTAATTAAAAAAATTACTCATATGACAGTTCAGTATAAATGCGTACTGAATAAAATATGCCAACTAAAAGAAAAAAACCTAATATTTAAAGATATTTTCAAAAATGATGATAATTATTCAAAGTTAACTAAAAAGTAAAGTTATAAGTATAATTTGATGATATATACTGATAATTAATTATAATATTCATTAATTATAAATTAAGAATCGAGACGATCCAAGCAAACAACTGACGATCGATTTCAAAATCGATCAGATCGTTTGCTCGACATGCATCACTAAACAAGTATAATTTGAAGGAATTTTGATAAAGGAATGATAATTTTTCATCATTTTTTGTTAACAGCAATGAGGCAAATTGTAACTATAATGTAATTGTGTATTTTATCTTGTAGGAACTGAGTACAGCATCCCACTGTATTATAAAACATTTTACAATCTTTTAACTTTTCAGTCAATGCTAATATATCATAAAATGGAAACTGTCAAAATAATGATTTTTATTTTCTTATGAATTGTTAATTATTTGAAACTATTTCTTATCTATTTGTGGAAAATTGACTCTCTAAATCTGAATTAGTGGTTTTCTACTAATGAATTAGCGAAAAGTGAGCTACTATTAAAATAGTAAGAATTTTACTAATTCTTAGTAGAAAACTACTAATTAAATTAGTAAAAAAATCTACTTTTTTGTAATTAAGAATTAGTAGTTTTTTACTAAGAATTAGTAGTTTTTTACTAAGAATTAGTAGTTTTCTACTAAGAATTAGTAGTTTTCTACTAAGAATTAGTAGTTTTCTACTATATGAATTAGAGAAAAATGAGCCATGAATTTGACTAATTCATAGTAGAAAACTACTAATTCAGATTTAGAGAGGATGAATTAAAATCTTCAAATAACATTTATTTTATCGTTTAACATTGCAAGGAATAATTGTATGACAAAAAAATACCAATAACAAATGTTATAGCTATATTTTTTCAACTTATGTTTGACAGATAGAAAAAGCTGCAAAAAAATGTATTGAAATGAATTTCACTTTTTATTTCTTACGTCGATTTTATAAAATTCATCGTCAGGAAATTACAATTAAAGAGATATAATTTAAAATATGAAATACATATTATTCCAACGTTAAACAAAATGTTTAAAATGACAGGATTATAATTATAGAAATTAATTTTAAAGCTAATAGAATCAAACTTTATTTCGTTAATATTAACCGATTTTTATCAATTTTTTTTTATTTTTCTTCATTTTTCATAACCTACTTAATTGACTTACAAATTTTTTAAATAAATTATTTATTATTAGTTTCTATTTTTCGTTTACGAAATTTAAACATAACAATAAAAAGGATCTTCCAGGTCAACTTTTTTTATTGCATTCCTGGGTCAGGTCAGCAAGAATCGCTGCACTAGCCTCGTCACTATTTACACTATTTACACTATTTCGACACTATTCGTACGTTATTTTCACTGTTCGCTCACTAACTGCTGATTCGTACCTTATTCAACACTGCCAATACTGTAAATACTGTAAATACCTTAAATACTGAGTTTAACTTAGTGACACTAAATCGAGAACTAAATTACTGTAAATACGTAAACTATTCGTTATTTGAACGTTAAAATTGACTGATTCGAGAGTGAGTAGCCCCTCGGGTATTTCCTACAATTTTTACAATTTTCATTTATTCTCTTAAAATTTTAGAATTATTCTTGAATTTTTTTTGTTATTTTTCTCTCTTGCCGATTATTCTTGCCAGTTTGCGATTTTTTTTTCAATTGTCAATTATTTCCGTTATTTTATAATGCTTTCTCAATTATTATTTTCTAAAATTTTAATGTAATTTCTTTAATATTCAATTATTTTCTTTATTTTTAAATTAGTTTCTTCAATTTTTAATTATTCTTTTTCAATGTTTAATTAATTCTTTAATATTAAATAATTCTTGGCTTTTTTTCAATTATAAAAATTATTTTAAAATTTCAATTCAATTATTCAATTCTACAACTGTTTTCTTCAATTCTTCAATATTTTCTTTAAATTTCAATTCCATTCTTAAAATTTTAATTGTTTTCTTTAATTTTCAATTATTATCTTTAATTTCAGTTTTTTTTCAACATTCAATCCAGTTGTTCAATTTATAATTACTTCCAACAATTATTCCTAAGATTTATTAATTTTTTTTTGCAATTATTTTTTTGAAATTAAATTTTTATTATTTTATTCTTAAAATTCTTTTTAGTTGTGTTAATTAATTAATCTAGCCATTTTTTTTAATTTTGTTCTCAATTGTCAATTATTTTCGCTTTTTTGTTTTTGTAATTTTTTTTCAATTATTAATTATTTTTTCAAATTTCAATTCAATTTTTAAATTTTCAATTTATTTCTTCATTTTTTTATTACTTTCTTCAATCTCAATTATTTTCTTTGATTTTCAATAGTCTTTCAATTTTCAATTACATATTTCCAAATAAGTCCTTTAATTTTCTGAATTTTTAAATTATTGTGTTTCAATTTAATATTTATTGTTTAATTTTTTATTTAATTTTTTTTCAATTGTGTAATTTTTAAGTCATTTTTCAAATTTCGTCTACAAATTGTCAATTTTCTTTTATTTTGCAAATTTTTTAAATTTTGACTCCAACAATTTTTTTTACTTATTTATGTATAATTTTTCGTTTAATGAATAAAGGAAATCCCTATAAACGACAAAAACGAGATTTTTATTAGTTCAAAAAATGCTGAAAATTAAAATTCATGAATGTAAAAATGTTTTACACTGAAAAAAAATGTTTAGTCATATCAGCAAAAATTTGGTTGAGCCAACAAAATTTTTGTAGATATGACTAAACATTTTTTTCAGTGTATAGTACTCCCTAGATTGTTAGTACCTATTTTAAAAAATAACGAAAAAACCATCAAATTTAACAGAAGTTTGAAGATTATTTGGGAATACTAAAGAATATTCCGGAATATATGGAAATATCAGTAATAATCAAGAATATGGAATATATGCTGGAAGAGATGGAAATATCATGGAATATCGCCGCCTCAGCAAGAGGATTAATTTTTACTTTTCTTTTTGCTGTATTTAACAAAAGTTTTTATCTTTTCTCTTTGATGTATTTACTTCAATTGGAACCACGTTAAAAATACCAGTCTGACAAGGTATTTAGAATCTAATACTGTTACACATATACTGTGAAATTTATAACAGTTAAAATAAGAAACTAAAACTTTGCACCGAAACTAATTGGATTCAATCGCTCGCCTAATTGAATATTCATTCAACTGAAGGTTCAGTCAATAGAGTTCTAGTAATGATCCTGATTTGAATTCAGTCGGAGACTTAATAGTATTTTTCTTGACTCTATAATTTCCAACGACACTAACTCATTCACTAACGGAAATTAATCTTGTGGGAGTGTTTTTCTTAATTTTTAGACTCATAAAATATACATATATTGCGGTTTTGACACAAGGAGCTATTTATAATGATTAAATCCTCTTATCCCATACGTCAATTAGCGGATTTGGAACCGATTCGTGAATTAGAAACGCTTCGAGCCTAGCTTTGTCGATATACAAATGTATTCTTGAATGTGGCTGATCCGTTGAAATATTGGGTTCGCCTGTATAACGAAGAAGGTGATTGATGACTTACATGTCCTCTTAACGCGAGTCTAATCTCTTGAGAACATGGAATTTCTTTCGTCTAAAGACTCTAAAGTGCCCACGTATCTAAGGGCAATATTGTCCCTAATTTGATCAGTCGTATCATCGAAACGTATCGTCTTTTGATTATCTAAAAGACACCTTTTGCATTCCATCCTTACGATTCAAGAAGACTCTTCTTGTTACGATCATTGGTAGGTTTGATCCTTATGATCATTGGCAGGCTTCATCCTTATGATCATCGGTAGATCCTTATGATTATCGAGATGATCATCCAAAGGTACCATCTTTTCGATCATCTAAATTATTATTAAACTTGATTCTGGGAAAATTGTATGTTTGAAATTGATTTAGCATCACGTGTTTGGTATTAAGATGTTGGTATTAAGATAATGATATTAAGATATTGAGATTGAGATATTAATATTAAGATATATGGAAGAAATAGGTGACAATAAATAAATAAGAAATATGCAGCTTTTAGAATAAGTTTCATCGCGTTTTCTTTTCGCGGTGTAACTTAAAAGATCGGGTTCTCCAACAGCCACGAAAATTAGCCTTGCTAACCGCTTCATGGAATAATTCAGCCTAATTTGCGTGGAATGGTGCCCGTATGCGGGAACAAAGACCTGCTGCGAAGAAAGGAGAGAAAAACTCCTTTTCCTTTCTCTCCGTCTTTTTTCAGTGAATTAAACGTCAGATCATGCTAGCTTTATATAGTAATGTAGAAAAATCAACAGGTGGTCCTTTATCCAATTTTCTCGCTCTCTTATAATGCTCTAATAAAGCAGTTTCCCATAAGTATCTCTTTGAATTCAGTTTCAGTTCTCGATTACATTACAATGGGGAAATCTTTCCATTGAGCTATTAAAAATACAGGTAATTTGAATAAAAAGACCAATTAAAATTGGTACCAAAAAAGGTATAATTGGTATATTAACATGTCGGAACCAAGATCTTGAGAAAAGTCTATATAATATTGAATTTAAAATACGAAATTTTTGCAATTAGTAATTCCGATGTGTATAAAGATCATCAATATCATTTTTGGAGCTACCGTGACTGATTAATCGCTTTACAAAGTAATAATCATAATAATCTCATCAGCAATTTAAATTATTCTTTTAGAATGGAACGGCATTATTGGTTGAACTTCTTATCAAAATTTTAATATAATTTTATCTATAATTGGATATTCAATTATAAAGATAAGCTATATATTGCCTGATATGAAGTATGACATAATCCTTTGTCACTCAAGCTACATTTATGTCTTTTGTGTTTTAAATATTTTATGCTAAAGAATAAATTTTCTGCATTGAAATTGTATATTTTGGGCTAAAAATAGTAAATTAGTTAATACTGCAAACAAAAATTACTGTATATTAAAATTACAGGACCATAAACTTTAAACATTCTATGCTAAAAGAATACATTTTTTGTATTGAAATTATATATTTTGGGATAAAAACGTTAAATTAGTTAATAAAATTGTAGTATCCATATGTATTACAATTATTGTCATCTATATATTTTAATATTTATTATTGCTTTATAGTAAATAATGACACATTTAATCATCAATATCAAAGTAAATATAATAAAGAAAGAGATTAAAAATTTTTTTAAATTTTAAATTTAGAGAACTAAACTACCTCGTATATATCTGATGTCCATTGTGTAGTTACGTTGACATTATCAGAGGTGCGTGTGTGTATATGTATAAGCTCAACATTCGTCTGTGTGTCATAAACCGAGAAGTGCTCACAAACTGTTTACATTTTACTGCCAGTCGAAGTTTTTTCAGTCGGATGTGAAAGACTGAAATATTAACTGTATTTTCAATAAGTATATAATCTTCTGTGTAAAATGTAATTTTTCAGAACTTTTTCAAGATATATGCATATAATTTATATACATACATATTTATAAAACTGTTTATCAGTAAAAAGAGTTTTACAAAGTACGAAATTGAATTTCCTTTGTTTCTCTTTTTGGTCCTTTCACATATCGTTTTTCAAGGATTAATAAAATTCGGAGAATTATTCAGTAAGTTTATTTCAACTATTTATGAAAATTATTTTAATGTTACAATCATTTGCAAACACCACTATCTGAATTTTAAAATAAACAATAAGTTTGCGATATGGATGTCAATTATTCAACAAGTATTTATATTTTTATTCGCGTGTGTGTTGAAAATCAAAAATATTGTACTCTATCTGTGTGTGGGGGTCAGGTACGTAGCCAGAAATTATTTTCGTGGGGTAACCCCACTGAATCTATAACTTACTTAACCCAAAGGTCTTTTCACCTAGAATTTTCTTGTTGATTTTGATTCTAGAGTATAAATTTTAATTTTGCAACAAAAATTAAAATTATCGCCAGAGCCTTTTTTGACAAACTTCGATTTTTCTTTAAAAAAAAAACGTAAATTCAATTTCGCTTCAAAAATTTTTATTTTTTGGAAAAACTCTTTGTACAAAAGTTATGGATATTAAAAAAAGAAATACTTTTTATACGAACATTTTTTTTATTTAATTAATAGTTTCCATCAAAATCGAAAAAAAACTGATTTTTTACATTTTTTTAAATTTTTCTAACCCAAAAGTGTCCCCATCTGGATATTTCTTGCCGATTTTGGTTATACAATATAAATATACAACAAAAATAAAAATGTCTGCCCAAAATTTTTTAAGAAATTTTTATTAAAAATTTAATTTTGACAAAACGAAATTTTTCAATAAACTATAAGAATAAATTTGAACAAATTGTTTTAACAAGTAATCAAATATGTAAACTATTATAAAAGCACAGTTAATGCACAGTCAAATTTGAATTACTTATTGAAACAATTTGTTCAAATTTATTTTTATACTTTATAGAAAAAATTTCCTTTTGTCAAAATAAAAGTTATAATACAAAATTCTCAAAAATTTTTGGACAATTATTTTTATTTTTGTTGTATATTTATATTGTATAACCAAAATTGACAAGAAATGTCCAGGTGCCAGCACCTTTAGGGTAAATTGATATAAAAACATGTAAAAAATTAGTTTTTTTTTCGATTTTCATGGAAACTATTGATTATATAAAAAAACGGTTTCTATAAAAAATATTCCTTTTTTTAACAACTATAACTTTTGTATAAAGAGTTTTTCCAGAAAAGGAAAATTTTTGAAGCGTAATTCAATTTTTATTATTTTAAAAAGAAAAATCAAAGTTTCTCATAAAGGGCTCAAGCTATTATTTTAATTTTTGTTGCAAAATCATCTGTTTATACTCTAGATTCAAAATCAACAAGAAAATCCCAGGTGCAAAGACATTTGACTTAAATTTATTTCCTGTGTGTAGTTTGAATTTCAAAGGCCCCGGGCCCTCTGAACACCCCCCTGGTTACGAGCCTGGTGGGGGGAATCACTGGCTTGTCTCTGGTATGAGTGATATGTCCAAACAAATCTTAACAAAGAAAGTGTCTTTAAACCGTGAAAATAGGATAAAATTTGCAATTTTTTAAGGTAATGTTAACAAATTCTATTTAAGAAGAAACATTTTTTGCTAAAACAAAAGAACTTTCGTGCAATATTTCAACAAAACGCGTTACAAGATACTTTTTAGGAGTCAACTCATTTTATGTTATTACGATACGTATTAAAGTTCATTGTTTGTTTTTTTTATTTCCGACAATTATTGTTACGTTCTTTTATTTTGTTTCGTATTATTTCAATTATAAGAATAATTTTCTTGGCGGTGTGAAAAATCGTCATTTAGAGGTTATGTATTTTGACATATCAAAATACATTTCTGGATTTTCTGTTATTTTCCGTACCTTTTCGTATATAATACACAAGGTGAACATAACCAAATAAAATAATGATAATTTCTTTTAATTATTGGCATTTTTCTTTAAATAGATTATTAAAAAATGGAGTCTGACGCAAGACCCCCGCAAAAATTAGCGAACAAGGGACAATGGAAATTTTGGAAAAGAGAGTTCCAAACTTATATGAAAATTACAAAAGGATATGAAAAACCAGGAGATGAGCAAGTAGCTTGGCTGAAAAATTTTATCGGACCCATTGGATTAAATGCGTTTGAAAAAATTTCCTTCGATGATCCAAAGGACGAGGACGACATGGAAATTGTTTTGAAAAAATTGGAAGAATATTTTGACCCTCCAAAAAATGAGATTGAAGAGCGGCACAAATTTTTTACAAAGTCAAAAAAAGGCAATGAATCAATTGATAAATACATTGACGATTTGAAGGTAAGTTTTCTTTCTTAAATAATTATTTTATTTTTTGTTATTGTTTCTCTGTTTACCTTCTTGGTCCTTTTTATTTGTTTGTTTTTTGCTTTTATTTTCGTTTATCTTTTTAATCTTTTTTTTCTGTATATCCTTTTTAATAAACCGTATTTTTTATTCATAACAGGACATCTCCAAACATTGTAATTTTGGAGATCAAAGGGATAAACTTATTAGAGATGCGGTTGTTTTGGATATAAAAGATAAACATTTACGACAACTTTTATTTGAAGAAAGAAATTTGAACTTAGAGAAATTAAAAGTAATTTACAAGACGTATGAGATAAACTTATTAAAAATTAAAGACGTATCTAAGGAAGTAATGATCAAAAAACCTGAGCCAGAGAAAAAAATTGATGAACCTTCGAATCCAAATGTGAAACAAAACTTTAATAATAATAAACCATGTTGGAGATGTGGAAAACGTCATCCACCAAAAAATTGTCCCGCCTGGGGAAAAAATTGTGTTTACTGCAAACAATTACATCATTTTTCACATTGTTGTCCGGTTGCTAAACTGGATGAAGTGAAAATTACTTCCGTTTCAGACACACCGGTAAGTTACATTGAATTTTATTTACAAAATAATACGAATAACACTTCTTTTATAAGAATAAGCGATATTAAAATCCTATTAATGATTCCTTTCTTTCCAGATTTCTGATGAAACGAAGAAGAAAGTAAATTCAAACACAGGTGTTGATAAAAATAAGGTAAAAAATAAAAAGAAATCAGAACAAACAAAGTAACTTTTTTCTAGCTTTTTTTTAAACAAAAGCATTATATATTTTTTGTTTTTTTCCCGAGTTTCAAGTTCAAAAATTGTTACGAATTTAATTCGTTTCGAGTTGCGTTTTCTTTACTATCTTAATAAGTACAAATTTTGTATTACGAGAATATGATCTGATTATTATAAAAGATTTTCTATATTTTCAATAAAAATACACTTTTTCTAAAATAAGTTGTTTTTTTTTAACTTCCTCCATTGTAGAGTTTTTAAAGTCCAATATTTTAATAATACAAGCGTATTAAAATAAAATAAATTGGAAATATAGTAGAATTTGAGTAAATTCTATAATATTTTATTAAATTTTTTAAAAAAATTTTTTACAGAATTTTGAAAAGTATCCTCGACATGATTTAAAAAATCAGATGACAAAGGTGCCTCAAGTGACAAATATACCTCAGAGCTCGAAGTTACCTTCTGCGCCTTCTGCAAGTTTAATGGATTTAAAAAATGAAAAACTAATCTTTCAAAAGCAATGTATAAAAACATATCAGGAAGAAAGAAAAACTAATATGAAAATGCAAAGATCTTCAGTGGCTGATTATACTCCTCCGTCATATAGTTCATTGTATCCTACTTTACAATCTGAAAATCCTGCACATCCATATCGTCCAAATAATTCCAATTCAAATAATCAAGGTCAAACCTATCAATCTGCTAATCAATCAAAATATTATGATCCTCGCAGACGGCCAGAAAAGCCAAAAGCGAAGGCTGAATCAGAATGCACAATTTCCTAAAATAAGTTCATATTAAAAACTTGAAATCAAGAATATAATTTTGCTTTTTTGATATTATTTTCTATTTAAGGACAAAAATGTACTTGTCTTAAAATTTATATTATATATTATTTTCTTTAAGAATTTATATTGATAATGGATTTAATTCTGTTTTTTATACTACATTTATCATTTCGATTATTATGTTGCGTTATTGAACAAATGAAAGTGTATAAGAATGTGTTCCAAATAAGGAGAGAATATTTTTAGAAACAATATTTTTGTTTGCAGAAATAATATTTGTAATCTTTGTAAAGAAATATTTGTAATATTAAGACAATATTTTAATATTAAGAATATTTGTAATCTTTGAGTAAAAGAAAAATACAAGAAAATCTAATTGAGTAAAAATTTATTTTAATAGGTATATAAGAAAAAAACATTAATTAATGACCGTTATTGATGAAATTTTAGAAAAACTCTTTATTTCAAATAATGGAAAGGGAAATGAAAGGTAAATAAATATATGTATATACGAACTTATACACATCTATATAAATTATAAAATGAATATTTAAAATCTACTCAGTTTAAAATAACAATTTTTTTCAAAGTGTAATCATAATTCCATAATATCTTTTGGTAAATATATTATTTTTTGAGTTATGTGTTTGGAGATAAGTTGTTCGTGACTTATTTGTTAATTACAAAGTATTGAGTATTTTCTGTAACATAAATCTAACAAAGAATCATCACGTAATTGTTTAACATAACCTGCAACTATCAAGTCTATAAAATGAATGCTTTAGTATCAATTAGATATTGACATTGTTCATTTTATTACAAAAATTATATTACTTTTGAATCATAAACTTTTATTAAAAATACTAATTTCGTTACTGAAAGGCTAAAGTATTAAAAATCACATAAACTTTTCTTTAGCTACGGTACTGGATGTATGTAGCTGTATATATATTTAAAATAATGTGTGTACTGTGTATGTGATTCATAACTATAAACACAACTGAGTTTACGGTCGGTTGTTGGCGATGCAATTTTTAGACATAGACATTAATAATTAATTGCAAAATATAATAAAAATATTTTTTATATAAATTCATTTCAGTTGGTTACAGTTTTATTGATGTTATCAATAATCAAGAAATTTTATAAACTATATTTCATTGTGGGCATTTAACCAGATTAAATTTCCTTTCTTACTCTCGTTATTTTCTCATATCAGCATAAATTCCATTTGGAGCATTAAAATTCGACGATTGCAGAAACATAAGTAAGTTTTATTAAAACTAATCGTAATAT
Source organism: Ganaspis brasiliensis (assembly GCA_037103525.1). Lineage (NCBI taxonomy): Eukaryota > Metazoa > Arthropoda > Insecta > Hymenoptera > Figitidae > Ganaspis > Ganaspis brasiliensis. Next base: position 4,234,391 of record JAZKLR010000022.1, on the reverse strand, counting down.
TTATATTTATAAAATATGCGCTTTTTTAAAAAAAATCGTCAATGTTGTAAACAGTTTTATTGTCTCAAATTATAAGTTATTAAACATTTTCTGTAATTTGAAAGCGATTAAAATTAATTATTTTTTAAAATGAATAGTTCAAAAATAAAAAACTTCTAAATTATAACATAGAATATTTTACAAAAACTTAGTGAAGATTGTTTATACTAAATTAATGCTTACCGATTAACAACATTTTATTTTTTAAAGCATCATTTTTAATCATTTAATTCTTTTAACAGGTTGACTTTATTATTTTTAAAAAAAACATGGAATCGGATGCTAGACCTCCCGGGAAATTGTCCAACGAAGGAGACTTGTCAAAAAACTGGAAATTATGGAAAAAAGAGTTTCAAGTTTATATGAAAATTACCAAAGGCTTTGAAAAACCTGAAGATGAGCAAGTAGCCTGGCTCAAAAATTTTATAGGACCTGTAGGAATGGAAGCTTATGATAAAATTTCTTTTGACAATCCAAAGGACGAGGAAAAGATGGCAGTGGTTTTGGAAAGACTGGAGCGATTTTTTAATCACCAGAAAAATGAAACTGAAGAACGATACAAGTTTTTTTCTAAATTAAAAAAGAACAACGAATCCATTGATTCATTTATTCAGGAATTAATGGTGAGATTTATTATTGGTAATTTTTAATAATTTTTTGGAATAAATATCAATTTAATTTCTTTTTTAATTGATAAAATTATATTGGACAGGAAATATCCAAATTTTGCAATTTTGGAGATCAGAAGGAAAAATTAATACAAGTTGCTGTTGTCAACAATATAAAGGACAAAAATTTACAACAACTTTTGTTTGATGAAGAGGATCTAAATTTAGATAAACTGAGAATTATTTATAAAACATATGAAAACATGAAAGGTGCTTCTAAAGAAGTTATAACAGAAAAGCCAGAATTTAAAAAAAATGTTGAGGAACGTTTCACGTCGAGATGTTCGAAATGCAAGCAACAACATCCTTTTAGAGCTTGTCCTGCTTATGGCAAAATGTGTGCTCATTGCAAAAATTATAATCATTTTTATTACGCATGTCCACTTGTTAAACTTGGTAAGTTATTATATTTATAATGGTTTAAACATAATACTGAATATTTAAAAAAAAAAATTATTTGCAATTATAACAGAAATATTCGGTTTAAAAATAAAATTCATCTTGTTTTTTCAGAATCCGGTAGAAATTAGAAAACTTTGATCAAGAATAGATCCAACCTTGTAAACATTTTTATTGTGTTGCTCTTATTCTAAAAAAATATTTTACTTGCTGCTATTCAAATTTTAAGTTTTTATTTTTTTGAAAGATTTGTAATAAATTACACAGTTAGGTCTAATTGTTTATATCCATTGTAATGTTTTCATAAGTAAGCATTGTATAAGGATAAGTGTTCTGAATAAAAAGTATTTTTGTTCAGACATTTTACGAGGCTTTTTTTCGAAAAAGTATTTTTATTTCCATAAAACATTTTAAATTTCAAAAAGAATATGATTAAGCGTAAGATTCTATTTTACTCTATAAAAACTTTTTTGTAGTAAATTAAACGGTCTTTAATGTGGTGGGGTTAATTTTTAAAATTAAATTAATTGTCATCGAAATAAGTGAAAATGAAAGATTCAAGCAGAGTTGCAAAGAAGTAATATTACCTGGAGAACGGTAATAAGAACGAGAATATAACCGGGAATATAACCGACCAAAATTCTAATCGAGAATTTATGAGAATTTAGGTTTTTTATTTATTTATCAAATTAAGTCAAATTTTCTCAATCAATGTACGAAAATAGAATCTCTAGTTTAATTCTAATTAGTAATGATTTGAATTTCAATATTAAAAGTAAGAATTATACATAATTGTCAAATTGAAGAATACATCTCAAAACTGACGAAAATAATTGACAGCAGAAAACAAAATTCGAAAAGTGGCTACATAATTACAGAATTGTATGAAAGTTTAAAAAATTGAACAATAAATATTAAATTTAAACAAAATTGTTGAAAAATTATAGGAATAACTGTTGGAAATTATTGCAAATTGAACAACTGGATTGAAAATCGAAAAAAATAATTGAAATTGAAGAAAATAATAAAAATTGAGGATATAAGTTGAAGGTTTAAGAAATAATTTAAAATTTGAACAAATAATTGATACTTGAAAAAAAAACACAAATAACGAAAATAATTGACAATTGAAAAAAAAATTAAAAAAATGGCTAGATTAATACACAACCGAACAAAGTAATTTGAAAAATCAAAGAATAATTATAAAATTTAAAAAGAATAATTGTATATTGAAAAAATTGTAGAAAATAATTGAAAATTGCGGAAAATAATTAATAATTGTAGGAAATAGTTGAAAAATGACGAGAGTAATTGAAAAATTGAAGAAAATATGTGAAAAATGATTAAAATAATAATTGTTAATTGAAAACAAAATTCGAAAAATGACTAGACTCATAGACAACTGAAAAAAAGTAATTGAAAAAAGTCGAGAATTAATGAATATAGAAGAAAATAATTCAACAATTGTATTTAAAATTAAAGAAACTTAATGATAATCGAGAAAAATAATAGATAAGAAAGCCCATAATTTTTTGGTATTAAAGAAAATAATTAAAAATTGAACAGTGGAATTTAAATTTGAAGAAAATAACTCAGAATTAAAGAGAATAGTTCTAGAATTAAATCATTGAATTAAAATTTTAAGACAATTTCTATGAGTAGAAAAAATAATTGAAAAAATCCGGAAATTATTGAATATTGATGAATTAATTGAAAATAGATAAAAATAATTGAAAATTAAAGAAAATTTGAAGAAATTGAAGAATATAATAAAAAATTTAAGAAATAAATTGGAAATTAAAGAATTAAATGGAAATTTCAAGAAAATAATTTACAATTAAAAGAAAAATTACAATATGACGAAAATAATTAACTATTAAAAAAAATAATTAACAATTGAAAAAAAAATCAAGAAATGGTGAGAATAATCGACATTCGAAAAAAAAATGTTTTAAATTAATGGATAAACATAAAATTGAAGCAGAATAATAAATTTTCAATTTAAAACTGTTGAAATTTATGAAAAAAATTGTAGAAAGAAAAATTACAAAATGACTAAAAATAATTAAATATTTAAGAAAATAATTCAAAAATGGAGAAAATAATTGACAATCCAAAGAAAAATTCGAAATCTGTCGAGAATAATCGACAACAAATAAAAATAATTAAAGAAAATTAAGGAATAATTATAAAATTTGAGGAGAATAATAATAATAATAATAATAATTTATAGAAAAAATTATAGATTTATTTATTAATGAAATTAAAATTATTTGTTCAAACATACTAAATTTGAAGTGATTTAAAAATTTCAGAAATTTTTAATAATTCTTTTCTTTTAAGATTTAATTACTTGAACTACATTTTTCGACTATTTTTATCATTTTCCAATTACTTTCTGCAGTTTTTAATTATTTCCCTTAATCTTAAATCTACCTACCTTCCGCAAATTTCAATTAATTTTTAAAAAAATTTCAACCACTTTTTTAATTTTGATTATTTTTTCTTCGCCATTAAAACAATTAACAAAAATCCATTATTTATTGCTAAAATTCATATTATTTTTCGTAAAATGAAATTAATTTTTTTAATTTACTATTATTGTTTTCAATTTGCAATTATTATCTTCAATCTTCAATCATTTTCATTATTTCTGAATTAATAACCTGAACTTTCAAATATATATCTCAATTTTCAATTATTTTGTTCAATATTAATTTCTTTTTATTATATTGCAATTATTTTCTCCATATTTTAATTATTTTTCAATTAATTTCCTAAATTTTCGGTTATTATATCAAATATAGATTAATGTCTTCAATTTTAAACTTTTTGAACGATTTTACGATTATTTTCTTTTGCTTAATAATAAATTCTGTAATTTTTCTACTATTTTCATTCTTTTTGCATAATTTTCAAAAATTTCAATTATTTTTCTGAAATTTTAATTATTTTCATCATATTTCAATGATTTTTTTAAATTTTTAATTTTTTCCATCCTATGACAATTATTTTTAAAAAATTTTAATTATTTTCATCATATTTCAAATATTTTTTTCAATTTTAAATTATTTTTATCACTTTTTAAATTATTTCCCTAAATTCTTAATTATTATTCTCATTTCGTCAAATTATTTTTCAAGATTTTTAAGTATTTTTTTCAAATTTCAATTATTTTCATTTATTTTCATAATTTACAAAATTGTTTATTAATTATGTTGAGTTTCAATTATTTGTAGCCTTCTTCAATTCTTTTCTTCAAATTTTAATTATTCTCATTTTTTCAATTAATTTTTCAGATTTTCAAGTATTTTTCTCAAATTTTAATTTTTGTCTATTTTAATTATTTTTTTTTATTTATTTCATAACATTTTATTAATTAGGTTACATGAATCATAAATTTGGGCGTTGAAACCAATAAATAAATCTTTTAAAAATTTTGAAAAAATTCTACAATTTTTTCAATTACCTATTTATTTTAAATTTCATTAATTTTTTTCAAGTTATCATTGTTTTTATCATATTTAAATTGTTCTCTTCAACTTTAAAATTTTAAAACCATTTTTCAATTATTTTCCCCGATTGTTAGTTATTCTTATTTTTTAAAATTATTTTCTAAAATTTTTAAATACTTTTCTCAAATTTCCCATTATTTTCTTCCATGTTTAGTTTTCAATTCTTTTCATCATTTCCAAATTTTAAACTATTTATATGATATTTCAATTATTTAATTCAATTTTCAATTACTTACGTTCTTTTTCCTAATTTCAAAAAGTTTTGAATTATTTTTCTGAAATTTTCTTTAATTTTCTTTTATTTAAAATATATTACCTAATTTTTTCCATTATTTTATAAAATTTTAATTATTTTCTTAAAATTTGTCGAAAATGTGTGGGACAATAAGAGACAAAAGTATCTTTCCGATATCCCAAATTAATCTACGTAAAGCATATGAGCTTTGTGTTTTAACTTTTAGAAGATAAAGTCGCTCACGTACATCCTTAAATATCCCACCAACTTTTTTTTAGTTAGTCGCAAATATATTTAAAATAAAACGAAAATTTGTGTTAATTAAAAGAGTTTACGGACGGTTGTTGGCGATGCAATTTTAGAGATTGCAAACTATTTTTTAAAAATATTTAAAAATGTTTTTTATCTTAATCCATTTCAGTTGATTACAATGTTATCAATGTTATCAATAATTAAGAAATTTTATAAACGATATTTCAGTGTGGGTATTTAACCAGATTACATTTTCTTTCTTATTCTCCTGTTATTTTCTCATATCAGCATAAATTCCATTCGGAACATTCAAATTCATCCATTGCAGAAACAGCATAAGTAAGTTCTATTAACCCTCCGTTTGACACCTGTTCCGATACCCTTCGGACCCCTGTACATTTATATTCATTGGTGCAAATATATTTTTATTAAATTTAAAACACTTAAAATTTTACTGATTTCATTTTAACTGACTTCTTGCTTGTTTAATCAGTCAAATTTAACAGAAAAACAACGACATCAAGTGATATTTTAGTTACTGATTCACTGATTGTATAAGTAAAAAATAAATAAAATTCTTATTTATTATCAGATTTAGAAAGTGATGTAGGTATTCAAAATCATGTTTTTAGCAAGCAAGTATACATTTTTGATTTCTTACCTTTCTCAGTGGTTCTGGCATATGCTAAACTATATACAGGTAAAAAATTTGTTAAACTTTCTTGAATTATGTTTTAAAGTAAACCGTTTTTTGTTCATCTGTTCATTTTATTTTTAAGCGCATCAGTGTTTCCATTTTGTATACATCATTTAACAAAGTCGCTAAAAAATTTTTTTTTTTTATAAATTTGCTTTGGGTTATCTCGATGAAACATTCTTGTTAAACCGAATTTTTGCGATAATTTTTCTTAATTGTTTAAACAATTTTTATAAACAAAAAGTTAGTATAAAAATTTTCACGAATTTGACTAAAATTAAATATTTTTTAAAATGAATAAATATTAAAAACTTCTAAATTGATTAAAAACATTTTACTGAAACTTAGAGAAGATTTTTACCACACTAATGTTTACTGATTAAAAAAAAATTCAACTTTTGAAAGCATCATAATATTTTAATTCTTTTAACAGGTTGACTTCATATTTAAGAACATGGACTCAGATGCTAGACCTCCCGAGAAATTGTCCAACGAAGGTGACTTGTCAAAAAACTGGAAATTATGGAAAAAAGAGTTTCAAATTTACATGAAAATTACTAAAGGCTATGAAAAACCAGAATGCGAACAAGTAGCCTGGCTGAAAAATTTTATAGGACCTGTAGGAATGGATGCTTTTGAAAAATTGTCTTTTGGCGATCCAAAGGACGAGGAAAAGATGTCAGTGGTTTTAGAAAAACTGGAGCAATTTTTTAATCACCAGAAAAATGAAACTGAAGAACGATTGAAGTTTTTTTCTAAATTAAAAGAGGACAACCAATCCATTGAGTCATTTATTCAGGAATTAATGGTGAGATTTGTTATTGGTAATTTTTTTTTAAGTTTTTTGAAATATATTCCAAATATAATTTATTTTTTAATTGAGAAAATTAAATTGCACAGGAAATATCAAAATATTGCAATTTTGGAGATCAAAGGGAAAAACTAATACAAGTTGTTGTTGTCAAGAATATAAAGGACAAAAATTTACAACAACTTTTATTTGAAGAAGGGGATCTAAGCTTGGATAAACTCAGAATTTTTTATAAAACGTATGAAAAAATTAGAGGTGTTTCTAAAGAAGTTGTAACAGAAAAGCCAGAATTGAAAAAAGCAAATAAGGAAAGTTTCGGGTCAAAATGCTGGAGATGTAGGAAAGAACATTCTTTTAATTCTTGTCCTGCTTATGGAAAAATGTGTACTAATTGCAAAAATTATCATCATTTTTATTACGCATGTCCATTTGGTAAACTTGGTAAGTAACTATATTTCAGGGTGCTCACCAGTCAGGAAATTTGAAAAGGACGAGGTTTATTTAATTTCTTTAGTGAAATATACTGTACTAAAAATTGCAAAACACGATGTTTTTCACCTCCATGTAATTTCATTTTAATGTAAATTTTTAAAACACTTATTTTGCTTCATTGTCTACAATTTATCAGTAGGAATTCAGCGATCTTCCATATTTCCCCCACCGAACATGAACTGCTTTATAGATCTTATTATTTCGGTGGAAATGTTAAAAAAATAGAAATTGACAAGAATATGATAAGCTGTGCATGGAGATCAAATTTTCGATATGAGAAAGCTTTGAAGTAAATAGAAGAAGAAGAAGAAAAGACAGCGGAAGATAAAAATGACAGCACTTTGTCCCTTAAAAGTTACGACACTGCAAATTGAAAGATAGGCAAATTGAAAAAAAACGGTAGAAGATGGAAAACCTAATTTAAAACTTAAAAAATTCCGAAAGACAGTTATAGAAGAACAAATCCAAAATATAAATACCCAATTTTATTTTATTTATTGAATTTTATTGTTGTACTTTATTGCAGAATAACACTTGTAAAACACACTTAAAATGATTTTTGGTCACGGAAAGTCAGGTAATTTCAAAACAAAAATGTGGTGGGCACCCTGTATTTACAGAATATTTTAAATATAATACTGAATATTTTTTTTTTATTTGCAATTATAACAAGAATATTCATTGGAAAAATTAAATTTCTTATTTTTTCAGGATATGGTAAATATTAGAAAACTTTTATCAAGAATAGATCCAACTTTATAAATATTTCTATTGTGATGCTCTCATTCTAAAAAACATATTATATATTCTATACTAATCCAATTTCAAATTTTTATTGTTTGAAAGATTTGTAATTTAATAAAGTTTCTGATGTCAATTGTAATGTTTTCATAAGTAAGCATTGTATAAGGATATGTATTCTAAATAAACAGTGAGTATTTTTATTTATATAAAATATAATTCTAAATTGCAAAAAAATACGAATAAGCGTAAGATTATATTTTAATAACTTGTAAAAACAAGACATGATTTACATTATAACGAAAATAATGTTTCATCTAAATTGTTCTATAAAGCTTGTCAAAAATGTAATCCTAATTATTTTAAAATATAATTCCTTGTAAAGTTGTCGACTCCTTAAATGATTTGATTTTAGAATAAATGTTAATTATTTTTAATGAACTTATCGTATTAATCATTTCATGAACCTGGACTTTTAATACAATTTTCAGACAATTTATTTGACTAACTAGCAGTCTAATATTATAAACATATCATTCTTCTTCCAGTATTATTTTAGTTTAAACTATGACTTAGTATAGTAATTCTCCAGTTTTAAAATTGTAAATGAACAACTGCAAATAAAACAAAAATAATGTTTATTTATTTAGACAAATCTGTACTCCGTAGGGAGTGAACATACAAATCCGAAGCCAACAATAAGAATAAGAATAAAAAGCTGTGGAAGTACAAGTAGCATCTATCCAACTGCAGAAGAGAGCTACTTAAATCTCAAAGAGAAGATTTGCTTAAAGAAATTGGAGAGGCTGGTTGTAGCTTGATACACAATACTGTTAAGAGTATTATTTGCATTTCCGAGGATTTAAAAACTTTTGGACAATATAAACAGATTTTTATCATCGTTAAATACATCTTCTTTCATTTTTCAACAAACTTGTCATTTACAGCGTTTTTAAACTTTTTTAAAATTGATAATTTTTTTCTACCCGCATTTATTAATTTTTTACAGTACCTTTTCCGTATTTTTATATTTAAATATTAAAACCACATTGTTTCGACTCAACACATGTTTGAGTCCTCATCTTGAGAGTTTTATCGTATTCTTAAAAACTCTTGTAATAAAATAATAAAAATACAAATTTGAGGTTAGAAGTTATATTATATCAAAATAAACATGTATTCAATTATCATAAAATATAAACTTATTTTTTTAAAAGCTCCGTTCTTTTTGGATGCTTATTAAATTCAAATAGAAATTTATGGATTACATTTTGATTTTATTTTATTTGCATGAATCGTTTTTATGTATCAACATTTCGATTTTAAAGGAGAAATGAGATATGTGATATGAAGTTAGAAAAGATAGTGCAATCGATGAAACGATTTTAATTCGATATACAATTAGCGGGAAATAATTTGAGTTTTTAAATATCTAAATGTCTAAATTTCTAAATTTTTCTATTAGTCGATAATATGTTATACTTAAATCTGCGATATCTTAATTAAAATTTACAGTTTTTCCAGAATTACTTTGTATATAAATTATTTTAAGATTAAATCAAAAAATTGTTTATTACGCGCAGGACATTGTAATAATATATTTTCCGAACATTTTAAGAATTTTGCCGAAAACTTTTGTTCAATTTTGAGTTGTTACACCGGAAATAAAAACCTATTCACTTTTTCTGAATCGGTCACTTTTCTGAATCTGCTTTCTTAAAAAAAAATTGCCGATTAACTCCGATTTAAATCATTTTAATTTTCGAAGTGTTTTTTAGTTTTAGAAATACGTGCAACAGAAATTTTATATATTTGTTCAATTTTAAAAAGTATTATCAAATCTAACAGTCCTGCACTTAATTTATTTAAGTAGCTTAATTAATTAAAAATTCCAAATTTTGTGTAAAATACGACAATCTAACCTCAAAATGTCCAAACCGATTCATAATTGAAAAAACCGATTCAATAAATTTTGTATTAATAGGAAATTCACTCCGATTCAAAACTACTCAGAATGTCAATTATTAATCTTCTTTTTTAAAAACTCCGATTCACTAGAGGTTTTATTCAAAACGTTTTTTTTTTCTGGGTATTTAGCAGAAATAAACATTTTGAAAAATAAGATTAAACTTGAATATCTCACACGGATAAAAGGAAAAGAAAAAGTCAAATTTTAACGTTGGTTTGAGTTCTTTTTAGCTGCTTTATTTGACTCGAAAGCAGAAACATATCGGCAGAGTTCCATGCATGCAACAGCAAAGTAAGGAATGTATAGAGCCTTGAACCGAGACCTGGGTTATGGTCCCTTCAAGTCTGGTTCACACCCTTCCAATACACTTCACGTGGATATCAACTTCTGCATAACTGGAGTTTCCTTACCAAGACGTAAACTTTATTTATATCCATTCCCTTGAGAAATTCAAATACATTTTAAATTTTCAAATTGCCTCGGATGCAATCATTTCATGCGCATTTATTAATTAAGATTTCAAGTTTGTTTCTTTGATAATTGTAAGTCTCAAGTTAAAATTTTCTTTTTTCCTCGACAGTGATAAATTCAACACTTTGCGCACGACATTCAATTATCTTTACTTTACAACAAGGAATTTCTTCATAATATCATGCGCCCTAATGATCATGTATATCAACGCTAAAGTATGGCGCATTGTGGCAATTAAGTAGCATTCAAGAAATGCAAGCAACTGTGTAAAATCGTAAAGCGATTCAATTTAGGGCTAGATATTAAGTGATTAAATAATAAACAAACTTATGCTTGGAATCGTAAAGCGAGGGCAATTCCAAGTGGATGAGAATTACTTGCAGATCATAAACGATAAAGTTGTATAGATGGAGGAGCGAATGAGACGATTTAAATGGTTTTTACACTAAAAAAACTTTACGTAATTGTCATTTTCTCTCGGTAGTAAAATTCATTATAGCTTGTAATTTGCGTTATAACTGCAGCACGATGTTATTTACAATTCGCAAACTAATTATCGGGCCTGTTTAATCCCGATCTTTGCAGTTGGCAAACCAATTTGCTTTTCAATTTCTTTGAATTTATTTTCAATTTGCTATTTTTAGTTTATAATTATTTTTAAATTGTTTCAATTTATTTTTAATTTGCTTTTAAACTCGGTAGCTTGAGGTTTCGTTTATCGAACAAGTTATAGACTTTGTCGCTCGGCAATAAGAAAGAAAAATCATGTGTGATTCTATAATAAGACGGTAGCACTCATTTGACTGAACGAAAATCATTACGTGTAATGTTCTCGCCAGGAAACAAGTTCTCATTATTTTGCCCTGGGAAAAAGGATGAATTATCGGAAAATTATGCTTAGTAAATGGGACGTCATTGTATAATTACTCTCCTTTAGATGTAATTCTTGCCGCGACTAAAGAAGAGCGCATATTCTGCGGAACGGAAATGATTGATACTCTGGGGGCAAAATTAATACCTGGGCAATTTTCTTTCAGTGAAATCAACTAGAGGAAAGAAATTTAAAGTACCAGTGGTTCCGTTTAGAAATGAGACTAATTTTACCAATTATACAGAATATCCAACCGGGTGTTCTAAATAGGGGCGGCGACTTGTAAATTTTTGCCATCTGCAAACTTAATATTGACCGAGGGGGGGGGGGGAGAGAAATAAAACAATAATAAATTAAAGAGTTTCTTAATTAGCGTAATTATTGTAACTTAAAAGTTGACAATTTTATTTGATTTTGAGTACATTTTCAGAAATAATAACCAAATAATCAAAACAATATAAAATTTGTGGTCAAATCATTACAAGTTAAAAAAATAAAAAATTGACGAACTTAATTAAAATTTGAGAAAAATAATTGAAAAATGATTAAAACATTGAAAATTTGAAGAACAAAATCATATTTTTTAAAATAATTGAAAAATGTCGAAAAAAATTGAACTTAGAAAAATAATTACAACATTATAGAAATAATCGTAAATTCAAGAAAATAATGGAAATTTGAGAGAAATAATTAAAATTTTTGGAATTAATCAACAAATATTCACAATAATATAAAATTTGTGAAAATCATTGCAAATGAAAAAAAAAATAATTGAAAATTGAAGAACGTAATTAAAATTTGAGATAAAATTTGAGAAAAATAATTGAAGATTGATTGAAACATTGAAAAGTTGGGAATATAACTTAGATTTAAGATAATAAATGAAAATTAAGGAAATAAATTGAAAAATAATTAATATATGTACTTCAAAGGTCGAGAAAATAATTGCAAAAGGATAAAAGAAAATAAAAATTGAAAAAAAAGTAAGATAAATAATTGAAAATTTAGGAATTTAACTGAAGAATGAATAGTGAGAATAATTGGAAATTGAAGAAATTAATTGCAAAATGAAAAGAATAGTAATTAAAAATTGAAGAAAAACGATACAAATAATCGTTAATTGAAGAAAATAATGGAAATTTGAGAGAAATAATGGAAATTTTCGGAATTAATCAACAAAAAATTAAAATAATATAAAATTTGTGAAAATCGTTGCAAATTAACAAAAAAAAATAATAAAAAATTGTCGAAAGTATTTGGAATATGAGAAAAAAATTGAAGAATGATTAAAGAATTAGAACGTGGATACAGTAACTTAGATTTGAGATAATAAATAAAAATTTAGAGAATTATTTGAAAAATAATTCATATATTTAAAAGGTGGAGTACATAATTGCAAAAAAGATAAAAGAAAATAAATTTGAAAAAACTAATTGATAAATGAGATAAATAATTTAAAATTTACATATTTAATTAAGGAATGAATAGTGAGATTAATAAAAAAATGAAGAAATTGATTGCAAAATGATAAAAAAAATAATTGGAAATTAAAGAAAATTATTAAAATTTGATAAACATGTTTCAAAATCTAGGAAATTAATTAAAAAGTAATGAAAATCATAAAAAATTCAAGACAATATTTGCGAAGTAATAAAAATAATTAAAAATTGAATAAATGAATTACAAAATGATAATATTAATACTTGAAAAATGAAGAAAATTATTAAAATTTGAGAAATATATTTTAGAAAGTAGGAAATTAATTGAAAAGTAATAAAAATAATAAAAAAATCGAGACAAAATTTGCAAAGTAATAAAAATAATTAGAAATTTAAGGAAATAATTTTATTTTTTTTTGAGAAAAATTAAAAAATTGCAACATACATTTGTAGTAAAAGAAAATAATTTCAGAATAATAAAAATAATTGTATATCGAAAAAATAAGTGCAGGTTGTGATAAATTATAAAAAAATTCAAAATTAATTAAAAAATAATTAATGTATCTAATCAAAAGGTGGAGAAAATAAATGCAAAAAGATAAAAGAAAATGAATTTGAAAAAAATATTTGATAAATAAGAGAAATAATTGAAAATTTAGATATTTAATTGAGGAATGAATAGTGAAATTAATAAAAAATTTTAAAAATTGATTGCAAAATGATAACAAAATAATTGGAAATTAAAGAAATTTTTAAAATGTGAGAAAAATATTTTAAGTCTAGAAAATTAATTGAAGAGTACTGAAACTAATACGAAATTCGAGACAATACTTGGAAAGTAATAGAACTAATTAAAAATTGAAAAAAGTTATTAAAATTTGCGAAATATCTTTCAAAATTAATTAAAAAATAATCGAATATGAGAAAAAGTAATGGAAAAATATAAAAGAAAATGAAAATTGAAAAAAATGTTTGAAAAGTGAGATAAATAATTGAAAATTGAAAAAATTGATTGCAAAATGACAATAATAATATTTGAAATTAAAGAAAATTATTAAAATTTGAGAAAAATATATTAAAATTAACATATTAATTAAAGAATAATGGAAAAAATAAAAAATATTTGTAAAGTAATAAAAATAATTTAAAATTGAAAAAAATAATTTTAGTTTGTGAAAAATAATTGACAAAATTTCAACATATATTTGTAATATAAGAAAATAATTGCAGAATGGTAAAAATAATTGTATATTGAAAAAATAACTAAAATTTGAGATAAATAATAAAAAAATTAGAAAATTAATAAAGAAATAATTGAAAATGAGAAAAAGGAATTCAAAATTAATTGAAAAATAAATTTAATAATAAAGTAATTGATAGAAATAATTGTATATTGAAGAAAGTAATAAAAATTTGTAAAAAATAATTTAAAAAATTACAGACTATATTTGAGATAAACAAGACTACAATTACAATTATTATATATTATAATTCTTCAAACCTCAATTAATTTGAAATTTCATTGATTATAATTTTAATTAATACACTCTTTAAGAATAGTAAATTTAAAATTATTTAAAAATTTCTTCAATTTTTAAGAATTTTTTTTTAATGATTTTAATTATATTTGCTACAATTCTCAAATATTTTTATCATTTTTCAATATTTTTCTTCAATTTTATTTTCAGTATTTTTTATTTTTTCCCCTTATATTTAAATTCAATTTCCCAAGTTTAAATTCTTTTCTTTAATCTTTGAGAATAGTAAATTAAAAATTATTTAAAAATTTCTTAAATTTTTAACGATTCTTTTCTGTTATTATTTTAATTACTTGCTACAATTGTCAACTATTTTTATTATTTTCCAAAAATTTTCTTCATTTTCTAATTATTTCCATTATTTTTCAATTTTCCCCCTAATTTTTAAATTCAATTTCCGCAAGTTTCAATTCTTTTCTTTAATTTTTTCAAATAAAACTTTTTTCAGTTTTAATTATTTTCTTTAATATCAAATTAGTTAAATTATTTATTAATTAATTTTTAATTTCTTTAGTCATTTTTCAATTATTTTTACAAAATAAGTTTTTTTTTTAAATTTTAATCATTTTCTTCGAATTGTAAATTCTTTCATCCACATTGTTATTAAGAAATTTGTTTTTTGTCAGTAATTTTGCCATATGGAATTCCATAGGGCGAATTTTTTGCTCTATGGAATTTGCAGACGTACCATACACAAGTCGCTGCCCCTGGTTCTAAATGGGTAAAGTTAGGAATTGGATCTCGTTTTTTTTTTCACGCATCAATGCCGAAGAAAAATTAAAGGGAATCTAGATCCCTAGATGACGGGTGTGCCTTGATCAGTGGCAAGAAAATTTAGCAGGAATTTAGAAAATAAAGACTTTTAGATTCTTTACAATTTAAGAATGCAATTAAAATAACAGTGTTCTTAACAAGGTGGTGCTTTTTCTTTGATTTACGGAAACAATACTTAACTAATGAGAATACATTAGTAGATAGGAAGAGCAAAGTCAGGCGGTCTGCGTGGACAAGAAACCGCAGTCGATCGTGCGGGTATTTTCTCTCGTTTACAAAGTCAACCCGCGTAATGTCAAGGCAGTACTTCTTCACCATTTTCAGAAGACTTTGTACCACACTTTTAAAATATCTCTTTGTATCACTTTCGCCGCTCCAGTGACTCCTTTCAAAGTAACTTTAATTGTTTATGACAATTTTTTATTTTTTGCACAATGACAATTTGCCGTCAAAATTCGAGACGCATGGAGAACGAATTTACAAGAGGTTGTTAAATATGAGATGGATAGAGATAGCATTACTAAATAGTGTTATTTCTTTCTCTCTTATGTAAATATAAAACTTTTTTTAAAGGCAGAGGGGTCATGATCCTACAACCACCCCTGAGTTTTAATTGTTGGAAATCAAAATAAAGGAGAACCGGGTAAAATGCCTATTTGGGTAAATTGGCTTTCGTTAATAACTTGGCCAAAAATAAATATTAAATATAATTGTTTTTATTAATGAAGTATATTAAGACGAAGATGGTTTCTATAAAGTTTCATGTTTATCAATTTATTATTAAAGAATTTGTTAAAAAATTGTAAAAATGATGCTTTCCAAAGATAATTTTTCATTTTTAAATTTATGTACCTCACAGACGCGTAAATATATATATTTTTTAATTAATCCTTAAACATTTAGCTTATTACTAAACATTTTGATTTAATTGATATATAAATGAATCTTAAAATTAAAAAAGAATTAGTTTAAGGAAGTTTTTTTCATTGTCATAAGCTGAAACTAAAAAATGTCTTTTCACCCCAAATAATAAAATTACCAAAATTAACTTCACCAAATTTTAAAAGATCCTGTTGTATTTTTTTCATAAAAAATAAGGTTTAGCTATAATTTATTGCAAAATAATAATTATTTAACATTTTGGGATTTCTCTTTAAATCTAGTTAAAATCTGTAATTTTCATCCAATTTTGACAAATAATAGCTTATTTTGCGTTTTGAAACATTTTCTACAATTTTATTTATTTTGTCAAACAATATTTTATTCAAATAAAATTTTATTTAGTAAAATTCAACAAATAAAATTGTTGAGAATGTTTAGAAGAAAAAAATGAGCTATTATTTTTCAAATTTAGATACAAATTACAGATTTTAACTAGATTTAAAGAAAAAAACAAAAAATTAAATAATTATTATTTGACAACAAATTTTGACGTTATTAAAGAATCGTGGCGGATAACCTGTCACATTTGGCATTGATTGTCGAATTTTAGGTTTTCTTTCTAAAAATCATGATTTTTTGAAGAAAGAAGGTATTTATATAAAGTATTATTGTATCACAAATTTAACTTTACAAGTTATTTCAATCATATATTTTTTATAGTCTTTTTTTTCTTTATGAAGCACCGTTTTTCGATGTCACTTTAGATTTTAGAGAAAAACTTTATATTTCCTGTATTAAAAGGTAATTCTCTTTATAATATTAATAAGATAATTGATTTTAAAAAAGAAATAAACGAAACTTTTTTACATTTATCCGCAATTTTGATCATTATTATTGTCTTGTCAATTTACCCAAGTCTTATAAAAAATGGCGAATCTCAATAAAGATACTTTATAAATAATGTATTCTATGTTATCTTCAATAAATTCTTTAAATAATTTTCTTATTTGATTCTCAATTTATTTTAATGTGTGGTGGTTTATATTTTCTAAAAATATCATTAAATACTTTTTATTACGCATAACTTAAATCCACGTTTCAAAAATACTAAATTTGAAGTGTTTTAAAAATTTCTTCGTTTTTTTTTAAATTCTTTCTATTATGATTTCAATTACTTAAAATACGATTTTGTACTATTTTTATCATTTTTCAACTATTTTCTACAATTCTTAGTTATTTTAATTGTTTTTAAATTGTTTCCCTAAATCTTAAATTTACCTTCCTCAAAATCCAATATTATTATCTTTAGTTTTCTCAATCACTTTTTCAATTTGAATTATTTTTGCCTTGACATTAAATCAATTTAATTATTTATTCCTAAATCTTATATTCTTTATCACAAATTTAAAGTAATTTGTTTAATTTATCATTATTTTTGTCATTTTTCAATTATTATTATAATAATATCATTATTGCAATATTATTTACTGAACTTTTATAAATATGTATCTTAATTTTTAATTATTTTCTTCAATTTTCATTTCTTTTCATTATTTTGCAATTATTTCCTCCGTCTTTTAATTTTTTTATTATTTTTCACTTAATTTCCTAAATTTTCAGCTATTATCTCAAATTTAGATTATTGTCTTCAATTTTCAATTTTTTAAACGATTTTTCAATTATTTTCTTTTGCTTAGCAACAAATTTTGTAATTTATATTATTTTCTCCGATTTTTAATTATTTTCAGTCTTTTGGCATAATTTTTCAAAATTTCAATTATTTATATCTGAAATTTCTATTATTATTTTCATCAATTGATTATTTCTGCGATTTTTTAATTATTCTCTTTTTTTAAAATTTTTAAGTAATTTTGTAACTATTTTCTTTTTTTAAACATATATTGTATGATTTTTTCAATTATTTCTCTTAAATTTTATTTAGTTTCTTCAATCTTTCATATTTAAATTATTTTCATCATATTTCAATTATTTTTCTCAATCTTAGATTATTTTCAGCATATATTTTAATTATTTTTTTCAATTTTGAATTAATTTTATCATTTTTCAATTATTTTCCTCGATTGTTAATTATTATTCTCATTTTCTAAAACTTTTAAGTATTTTTCTAAAATTTCAATTATTTTTTTCCAATTTTTAATTATTTTCATTTGTTTTCATAATTTCCGATTTTTTTTCATTAATTATCGTAAATTTCTTTTATTTTTAGCTTTCTTCAATTCTTTTCTCCAATTTTTATTTATTCTAATTTTTTTCAATTAATTTCTAAGATCTGCATATATTTTTCTCAAACTTTAATTTTTTTTCATTTAAAAAAAATTCTGTAATTTTTTCAATTATTTCACTCAAATGTGGTTTATTTTTTACAGCTTATCGTTATTTGTATCATATTCCAACTATTTTCTTAAAGTTTCAAATTGTAAAATCATTTTTCAATTATTTTCCAAAATTTGTATCCTTCAATTTTTAATTTTTTTCATTTCTTTTATAATTTCAGAAATTTTCAATTATTTATATTATTTTTTTTAATTTTCAATTACTTTCGTTCTTTTTCGTTATTACCAAAAAGTTTTTAATTATTTGTGTCTAATTAAAAATTATTCTCTTCAATTTTAAATTACGTTTATCTTGTTTCATTTATTTTCTCTAATTTTTAATTTTTTTCTTTTTCTTTTTATTGAACTTCTGAAAGTTTTAAGTAGATATTTTTCTGAAATTTTCTTTAACTTTCCTTTACTTAAAATATATTATGTAATTTTTTCAATTATTTTCTAAAATTTTAATTATTTTTTTCATTTTGTTATTGTTATCTCATATTTTAATCATTTTTGCTTCCTCATAGAGGAAGCTTTGTGATCGTTAAGATTTCCGATTTTCCAAAAATAGTCTAAATCGACTTATTTTCATCTAAAAAGCGTAAATTTTCATTCCTAAGCAAATGTCCAGATGTATGTGTGTGTGTGTGTGTGTGTGTAGCGTTTTTTGTGTACAAGATATCTCGAGAACGCTTTAACGGATTCCAATAAAATTTGGATGACTTATTAAGCTCATGAATATCTAAATTTGTACACAGGGATTTTTGAAAATACCCAACCAAATTTTTTTGAGCACCTTTTTTCATCGAAAAAAATAGTTTTTTGACAAAAATTTTTTTCATGCTAAAAATACAACTTAAAGAATACAAAAATCATATTCCTTATCTCAAAAAGAATCGATTGACCTATATAACTTTCATAATTGATTAAGAATTCGTAAAATAATTCATATTTTTACATTTTTTTTCATTAAAAATTTTTTTTACATCTTCCCCAATTAACTTATATATTATTAATTTCTTGCTTCCTCTATGAGGAAGCAAATTATTTTGCTTACTTGGAAGCGAAATGTCCATAAAATGGACATAATTCTCACCTAGTTTTTTCAATTTTCAATTATTTTCCCTAATTTTTTCATTATTCAATTTTTTATCAATTTATTTTTAAAACATTTCCATGATTTTTTAAATTACTTTCCCCAATTGTTAGTTGATTTCATTTTTTTTCACTTATGTAATTTGCAAATTTTGCAATTAATTTTTGCTATTTTTTTAATTGTAAAATTTTATAAATTTTGTCCTTAAAAAAGGTTTATTAGGGTTGCAGGCGCTGAAAGAACAAGAAATAAAATAAAAACGTCTATTACGATAAATTGTCACTCTAAATCTTTAATTTCATTCACATAAAATTGATATAAAGTAAAATTTGGGGATTCATCATGTACCTTCTATATTTGAAAAGGACTGACAAAAATACTAATTATAATTAAAGCCACAAGTTTTTTTTCCGTTAAGGATGATACACTGAAATGATGATGTAATAGAAGTTAATGACAATTATAATGAGGAAATGTTGCTTGTTGATTTTCAAGCGATTATTTTCAACCTGGGACTTAGTCGCAAAACCTATTAGTTACGCGATTTCATGGAAGGACTTCTTGTGTGCATGAGCTTTGAAACGAAGAGCCGAGACTTTCTCTATGACACCATCTTAAAGGGAAGAAGCGGATAACGAACAAACTAGATGGAAGCTAATGGTATCGGATGTCCAAGCGCGTCAAGCGGAATACGCGTGGCTCCGACGAGAAAGGAAACCAGGCAAAGAAGCAAGCAACAGCAAAAAATTCTTAAGCAGATACTCTTTAAATCTGGTCTAGAGGATTGGAGGAAACAGTGCGATTTACCAGTTTTGTTGACTATACAAGAAGAGAGGAAGATTATTTATATATTTTTTCTGTACACTGAGTGACTTTTAATTACAGTTTTTGCTTTTTTCAATTTCTATATTTGTAATAAAACGTAAGAATTTAGGGATAATCGAGGTACGATCATAATAGTTCTTTAAAAAAAAGAGTTTGTGTTACCTTGTTTTCTATTATTGTAATTACGTGTGACAAAAAATTAATACATATAATTAGAATTAGTATTATTTGAAGTTAGAAAAAAGATAATGTGAAAAAGCGATATTTATTTTTAACACATTTTGATCCATTTATTATGGCATGTCTAAAATTTTATTAGACTTTTTCTACGACATTTTTTCGAGCAGCCATATGTCTCATGAGCTATTCTACCACTTCACAATATTTATTCAAAAATATATTTAAAAAAAATCTATCTCTAGAAAAATTTCGTATTATCCAGAATACTGAACACAGATGTTAATTATTATTACCATTTTCACTTCAATTTAGTAAGAAATCACTTCTCAAACCACATGAAACTTTTGCTAGTTAGTATATAAGGAAAGTTAAAACACTCTGTTCTATAGCTACGCGCGCGATTATTCGACGTCATCGAAATGTTATTAATATGTTTGTAGTTCAGGCTTAAAAAAGTGTGCGTAATGTATATATCATAGTATAAGTTGTTCGTTACACAGATTTCGTCAAATACCAGTATAAAGATACAGAATACTTGTAACTATACAAATATCAAAAACGAACTTGCATCTGTATCTCTGACCTGTCAAACAAATACTGCCATTTTTCTTTTTGCTGCGCGCGCACCCCATGCTTTTAAGTTTCTAACACACGTTTTATAATTCTTGCAATTCTTTATTTTCATCTCTCTTAAATTCTTTAGAGGTAATATAATTATGTGTCTTATAAAGTATATCAGACTTTTACTACTTTTTATCAAAAAGACAACTGTTGCATCTAAAACATCTTTTCTTATACAGTGTATAAGTTTTTATAACCATAAATCTCGATTATCCCTAAACTCTTAAATTTTATTGTACATAATGATAAGCAATAAAGCAGATATTAAAATCAAAAGTTTCTCAGTGTAACCTCACAGATACTGATAATTATGCTACTTCCTAAAAATGGACAAATTAAATAGACCTTCACTTAATTAAATCTAGTCCTAATCGGTAAAATAAGACGTTCGCCACCTGAGTCATTAATTAAAATCCATTTCGATTAAAACAAAAATGTCTGAGTAAGTCTTCCGCTTATATTTGACGACAATCTGTCGCGAGTCGTTACATTCCGTTTACGGTTTTTGAATATGTTTCTCTAGCATTCAATGTTCCGGAGGCGACTTGCAAGTCATGACATGGCACGAGTGTTAGCTACCGGGTAGAGTTGGCCAATGGCATCGCAACTATACGAGTTGTCGGATTCTCGTCTATTTCGCCTTCAAGGAAGTACTGGGGACGCGTAGTAATGTACATCTAACGAGATCGGCTTCATCAAATGCCAGATTGATATGCAGATCCTTTCTTTGAGTCTTCCATTCACTTCACAACTGAAAGAGGTAAGAAAAACACACCTGCTAAATTAATCAGAAACTCGAATACTAGGAAATAGCAGTTCAATGGTGTACAGTTATTGTTGTCTGTTTTTATAACAAGACAACTTTGCAAATTCGTGCTCCCTTTACACGATAATAATGTTTATTTATATATTTACAAGTTTTTAGGGCTATAAAAAGGCCTTCCAAAGAACCAAGATATGTGAATTTAATATACCAGCTTACAAGGAATGAAAATTTGGATATAGAATATATGTGACGCTCTACGGTGAAAGGGATCTTAGCTGTAAAAGGCAAATTTTACAGAAGAAGAAAAAGAAGAAGCGTGTCTGCATGTCTGTCTGTATAAGTTGCTGACGATATCGCTAATAACACAAAAACTAAAAGATGTAAATAATAATTTTTTACTTTTTAATGTGAAAGAAAAACTCAAAATCTATCCAAAGACATCAAAACCTCAAATTTCATTTTTGCAGCTAAGGTAAATTTACGGATGCTGTAGAAGTACTGTGTTTTGAGCGAAAGCCTGATTAAAATGGTTTACATAAATTATCCTGATTTGTTTAAAAATTATCTTCTCTAAAGGTTTGGACAAACCAATGCCGGATCAAGGCTGTCACGGGCCTGAAGCACAACAAACTTTCAGGGTCCCCCTAAAAAAGAACGAAAAAAAATGTCTACATTTTCATCTTATAAGGGTGTCTAGCAAATAATCATTTTGAAATTTCCGGATCTCAACTCATAATTTTTCCGGATTTGTTTATTTTCGTTATTAATAATTGTACAATTTTAATAATAACAAGGTTTAAACAAAACATAAATATTCATTCAAAAATATGTACAAAAATATAACCGACAAATTTGAAAAAACATTTTTTAATCATTAGAAATTATATGGAAAAAATAAAAATACAATGAAAAAATAAATAAATTTAAAAAACAGTAAAAGTCTGAAGAAATAAAAAAACGTGAGAGCATTTATTAAACAATATAATAATATAAAAAATGTTAAACAATGAAGAAAATCTTCAAAGAATCTAACAAAATGTGACAAATAAAATTTTACAAAATCTACAAAAATTACAAAATT
Organism: Ganaspis brasiliensis; assembly: GCA_037103525.1. Classification (NCBI taxonomy): domain Eukaryota; kingdom Metazoa; phylum Arthropoda; class Insecta; order Hymenoptera; family Figitidae; genus Ganaspis; species Ganaspis brasiliensis. Next base: position 4,211,696 of record JAZKLR010000022.1, on the reverse strand, counting down.
TTATTAAAACCAGTATTATGAATGAGCAGATAAGAAATTTAGGAATAAATTACATTGAAATGGAAAAATTAAAGCAAAAATATGTAAAAATGTAACAATTTAAAAACCTGTGAAAAAATAAATAAATTTTTCTTCTAGGTAATAAAAAGGTAAAAAATTCATTGAAGGCAAAAAGAGGAAAATTAGGAAATATGTTAATAATGTTATAAAATCTTAAACAGTTTAAGAAACATTGATTAAATTGCATTTTTTAAATCAAAATACCACGCGGCAATATTTGAAAAAATAGTAAAATTTTTTAAAAGAAAAAATTGAAACTACAAAAAAGAGGAAATAAAGGTTTTCAAAAATTTAAAATATTTCACGGATATGTTTTTTTAAATGATGAAAATAAATAAGATAATTAGTAAAAAACGGAAAAATGTTACTAAAGAAAACAAAATACATTTAAAAACTTGTTTTGAAAATTAAGCAAGAAACAATAATTTTGAGAAAAGAATAAATATTTCTAAGAAATAGGGAAATTATGATCAAATGAGAAAATCTATAATAAGATCAAATTTACATAAAAGTAAATAAAAGATGAAAAGTCTTTAAAAATTATAAAAGTTAATAAGTTATGACAAATTACAAAAAAAATTGAATAAATGTTTAAAAAACCAGAAAGTTGAAAAAAATTATATTTCTCCATCTTCATCTTAACTATAATAGTAAATAAAATTAATTACTAAAAAAGTAAATAAATTTCTCTAAATATTATAAAAATGAATAAATAACAATAATAAATAAATAATAATAAATAATAACTTTTTAAAATTAACTGAAGTAGGCAATTTACGTAATAAGAAGAAAAATTTAAAAAATCCAAAACATAAAGAGTATTATTAAATGCATAAAAAAGGAAAAGTTTTTAAAAAGAGATCAAAGTTAAGTGAGTATAAAAGTACAGAAAAACAATGCAAAACAAAATACTCACAAAATTTTTTTTAAAATAAAAAATTACAAGAAAAAAAAATTAAACATTTTAAGAAAGTGATATAAATTAGTAAACAAATCTACAATTTTTTTTATAATTTTCAACAGTTTTTAATTTACAATTATTCTCATTAAATTTTATAATTATTCTTTAATATATAAAATAATTGTATTCTATTGTCGATAATTGTCCCCAGTTTTCGATTTTTTTTTAATTACCAATTATTTTCCTCATTTTATATTTTTTCTATCAATTATAATTATTTTCTTAATTCAATTATATTCTTCAATTTTCAATTACTTCAATTTTTATTATTTTCTTTAATATTAAAAAATTCTCGCCTTTCGCTAATCATTTTTTTCGATTATGAATAAGTTTCGATAATTTCAAATTATTTTCTTCAAATTTCAATTTTTTTTAAATTTCAATTCCATTTAATTCAGTTTTCAATTATTTTCTTCTATATTCAACAACTCTCAGCTTTTTCAATTACTTTTTTGTAATTTTTAATTATACTCTTTAAATTTTAATTTCAATTTTCAATTATTTTTTCAATTTTAATTATTTTTTTCTATTTTAAATCCAGTTGTTCAATGGGCAAATATACTTCCAACAATTATTTCTATAATTTTTTTAATTTTGCTTCCTTATAGAGGAAGCTCTATGATTGTTAAGATTTTCGATTTCCCAAAAATAGTCTAAATCGACCCATTTTCATCTAAAAAGCGTAAATTTTTATTCCCAAGCAAATGTCCAGATGTATATGTGTGTGTATAGCGTTTTTTGTGCACAACACAATATATCTTGAGAACACTTGAACAGATTCCAATAAAATTTGGATGACTTATTAAGTTCATGAATATCTAAATTTGGACACAGGGATTTTTGAAAATACCCAAATAAATTTTTTTATCATTTTTCATCGAAAAAAAACGTTTCTGGCCAACATTTTTTTTCATGCTGAAAATATATATTATATTCATGTTTTTTATTTTTTTTGCATTTAAAATTATTTTTTTAATAAATTCTCTAATTAACTTTTATATTATTAATTTATTGCTTCCTCTATGAGGAAACAAATTATTTTGCTTACGTGGAAGCGAAATGTTCATGAAATGGACATAATTTTCACCTAGTTTAATTTGCAATAATTTTGTTTAAATTTAATGTTTCTTGCTTAATTTTTTCAATTATTTTTTCAGTTGGTTATTAATCTAATCATTTTTCAAATATTTTTTTCAATTTTTCAATTATTTCTCTCAATTATTAGTTAATTTCCGCAATTTTCAATTATTGCCTATAAATTTCTCAATTTTCAATTGTTCTCTTAAAATTAAGTAATTTTGTTTTGAGTTTTTCAACTATTCTATTTGGTTGTGTATTTTTCGAATTTTGTTTCCAATTGTCAATTATTTTCACGTTTTGTAATTTTGTTTCAATTCTCAATTATTTTTTCACATTTTAATTTTATTCTTAAATTTTGAATTTGTTTCTTCAAATTTGTATCATTTTCTTCCAATTTCTATTATATTTCTTCAATTTTCAATTGTTTGCTTTAATTTTTTTATTATTTTCTATAATTTTTAATTATTTTCTTCAATTTCAATTTTTTTTTCGATTTTTATTTCTCGTGGGCCAATGTCGTTATTATTGCTAGAAATTAATATTTTACTATTATAGTTTAATATACGTTTCATCTATCTTTCAATCCAAATTTTTTATACTGAATTCCGATCATTTCAACTTTAATTTTTTTAAATTATTATTATTATTAAAGAATACAAGATTAAAATGGAAGTTTTTAGGATTCATCTACGAATTCTGAAAGTTTCTTAAAAATTCACAGATCGTTTGCAAAACTCGCGGATCGATTATAAAATTTACGCCTCGTTTTCAAAATTTGCATGTCGCTTTCAAAATTTGCGGATAATTAAAAAAAATTCCCGGCGAATTACCGGGCCCCTTGGGGGTTCGAGGTTCATCCCCAGAGGATGAAAATTGGTCTAAAATCTGTAGTTTTGGAAGGATTTGATATTTTAAGGATAGGACATATATTACTATTTTTTCAAGGTTCAGGAAATATTCCAGTTTGCAAAGAGTAGTTATAAACAGGCAAAAAGGATTGGGAACATAATAGGTAAACATAGCATTTTTATAGAAATACCATCGGATACCATCTCATAATATCTGGGCCATCAAAACATATTTATAGTAATATTTATAGTATATTTATAGTATATTTATAATTTATAATGACATTTATAATGACAGGATAAGGGAAATTCAACCTGAGTCTGTAAATCATAATTTTTATTTGATGCCTTTCCCTCAATTTAATGTTGTATTCTCCAGGCACTGCGGATTACAATTTGGCGCCTGGTTGGAGCAAAAAGTATTTTCTCTGAAGGTCGAATAATTTTCCACTTAGGCGTAGAAAATTAAACCAAGAGGAAAAAAAACAGAAGGTTTTTAATACTCGAACCACTTTTTAATGTGATCCTGGTTAGTGAATTTAAGGCGAAGGCATTTCCTTCTACTTATGGCATTGGCGGCAACTTGAATAGAGGCGGGGCACCATCTATAAACCAGCTATTAAACATCTATTTCCAGTAACACTTTCAGAGCAACCGGGCAGAAATCAGCAGAAAGAATAAGTAGACTTGCACTTTTCTTATTGTAAATGAGGGATACGTGCTAAAACCAAGTATAAAGAAGCATTCACGTCGCATGCAGTAACCACTAAGTGGACTTTTAGCACGTTTAACTCCGTATGGTCAAGCCGTCGCTGTATAACTTGATGCTGGCAAATACCGTCAACCGTAGCCGCAATCTAATGGCTGTCTTCCCGTTATAAGCGCAGACACGTCGCATTTATACAGGATGGAATTTTCGTCTTTTACTTCCTCTTTTCTTGGAATCGTCGAATTAAAACGCGAAATGCGTATTAAAGGTAGCAGATACACGAAAGATACGCCTGGGATGAGCTTCAACTGCATTCCACCTTTCACGTGTATAAGTATATGTTTTATGGTATGTGTACGCGAATTTTGCGGTGTTACTTTCTCAGATAATTAACGATCGATAAAGTGTTGGTATACGCTGATTGCGTATGTATACAGGCGATCAGATCTCTTTCTACAATTTTTTTGCAGTTGCACAAATTTATTAGATGATGGATAATGAATATTATGTCAAGTTCATTTAAACACTCTACAATAAAATCAGACGATGCTTGATTTTTCTAATCTCTAGATGAAGAAAAAAACATTTTTAATGATGAAGATTTCAGTCATTTTTTTGGTATTTAAAAATGACAAGTTCGAAGAGGATGTTCAGACATTAAGTCGCCTTGGTGTGCGGAATTTAATCTCAAACTCGGCGAAGAATGAATTTTAATGAAGCGGCCACGTGCCTGAGGTCAACTAGCCTTATGCTAATAACATTCATTTTTTATCTGCGGTGACCCAAAGTTCCGAAATTGGTGAGGTGTCGCTTATTGTCACATTAAAGTATTCGATTACTTTATACCCGCGGACCATCCTTAAAGCTAACGGTATTTATGATCCGAATCGTTCCATAAATTCTTTAGATGTTGGTCGAATGTCAAGACAAAAAGGCTTCTATCCTGCCCCTTCATAAATCAAGTAGTTATTCAGATCGTTAACGAGTATAATCGCACAAACAGGCACATCTACATAAGGACATGTTCTACTTAAAGTGGGAGAAATGACAAAGTGAAATTGTCATCAGTCTTCTTGATTGCGAATCGATTAATTAACCAACCGGATGAAGAATAGGCGAAATCTCCACGGGGTTACTGACATTGAGATCTTATCCGGCTCCGATCAAAATAGATACTTTGCATTCAAATTAAAGATTTATTATCTGTAACCAAGAACAAACTTTGCTTAATTATAATTAATGGATTCAAAAAGTCCACTAAATTGAACTTACAGACTCTGTAAGTTTCAGGGATCATGTTAAATGTGTTTCATTCTGAAGCAAAGTTGTTAAGGATCCTTTTTTTCCCTACTATTTACCGCCTACAAGCCAAGGTTCCCTATAAGATATCGTTCCGTTCCGTCTCGTAAGTTCTTGGACTTTATGGAAGTCGAACGATTTTCCGCGCTCCCTTAGAGCTATTTTAATGGCGCCCCTTTGCCATTTAGACCTCGAAGAAGAAAGATCCGGAACCTTAGTTGCGGGACATTGTGTAAAGTCGAGACTCTCACTTTACCAAGAAGCAACTCACATACTGGAGAGTGTAGTAGGCGATGCTTAAGAGAGCAATTATTGCGGAATCGCAATCAGCAGGTCCCTTTAATTACTTCAGTAGTCGCTCTCCGATGCTGAATAGTCCTTCGTACGCCTGTCTTTGGAAAATCAAATACACTTCGTGAGAAAGATGCAAATCAATCTTTTAAATTGACATTTGTTTATATTTTGTTCAAGTTTATCTAACTGTGTCGCAAAATTACAGGATTATGTAATTCTGTCGTGTAGGTTCAGTATTTTCAACCAAGCATGACAATCCTTTCTCTCATAAATTGTCTGTTATTATAGGACATATCGAATAAACATAGCCTCCGGATCAAGTTAGGTGTCATAAATCTTTACATACCATTGGTAGTTTGCAGTTCTATATGTATTAGATTCACACCCACTGGTTGTAAAATTACTTGGGAGTGTTTTACGGATAATTTTAGATCAAGTAGAATGTTCAGTTGTACCAAATAGAAGGGGCATTCATTATATTAGTTTGGATGGTTATGGTCCATTAAACTAAATAGGATGGATATGACCTATTCCTCCATATAAGATGATCAAAATCCGTTGCGTCAAATAGATAATGGTTATATTCCATTAAATCAAATAGGATGGACATGACCTATGACCAAATAAGATATTCATAATTCATTATACCAAATCAACATTAGTCTAAACTGTTACACCAAATAGATAATGGTTATATTCCATTAAACCAAATCAAATGGACATGACCTATGACCAAATAAGATATTCATAATTTATTCGACCAAATCGGCAATAGTCTAAAGCATTACACTAAAAAGGATGGTCATAAGTCATTATATTAAATAGGATGAACATGACCTATGACCAAATAAGATATTCATAATTCATTCTACCAAATCGACAATTGTCTAAACCATTACACCAAAAAGGATGATCATAAGTCATTATATTAAATGGTATATGGTTATGATTTATTAAAACAAACAGTCTTGGTTCATTTAAACCAAATTGGATGATCATAATCAATTTCACCAAATAAACTATGATAACATTCCATAAAGCCAAACAAAATAATTATGATTCACTTAATCAAAAAGGATTAAGAAATAAAGAATGGTCTTAAACTATTACATCATAAAGGATGGTCATAATTTGTTACACCAAAATGGATTGTTATGCTCCATTAAACCAAACATGATGGTCATAGCCAATTAAGCCAAATTCGATGGTCGTAATCTAGTTCACTAAACTAGATGGTCGTAATTCACTATGTCAAATTGGATACTTATAGTCTATTAAACCAAAGAAGATGGTCGAACTTCATTAGACCAAATAGAATATTTATAGTTCATTTTGTCGAATAAACAATAATGATATTCTATTAAATCAAATTGGATGGTGATTACCCATTACACCAAATTGGATGATCATAATTCAGTATACCAAATTGAATTCGTCATATATCATTACACTAAATTGGATGGTCATATTACATTACACCTTATCATATTCCATTAAACCAAATAGAAAGATCGACAACAAATATTCAAACAAAATACAAAACACAAATATTTGTTAAATGTTAGAAGTAAATTTTTGGATACATAGGTATTTTAGGATCATTACCAGATTGTATTTTCAAATAATGTTAATTCGGTAGGTGTACAATTTTTTCCCCTATCCTTATTGTCTAAAGAAAGAAGAACAATGTAACATTGAAAGCAGTATGTTGAGAGGTCAGTACATAAGCAAAACAGTTCTCTAGTGGATTTTGTCTCGGAGCAGAGTTAAGGATGCGAAATAACAACTCAGCATCCCATCCTAAGCAAAAATTGTATGGTATCTCATCGACCCACCGGTTCGTTGAGATCGTTTGAGAAAGCTACAATAAGAAGAGAACGAGAAACAAGAAACAGTAGTAATAGCAACTCGCCTATGGAAATTCGCAATTGAATCTTTCTGCACGGAGGGATCAATTTAAGAAATTCGTGACAAGGCACATCGAATGAGACATCCATCGGCAAAACTTTCTAAAACAAATAATGCCCCGGAGAAACAAGTTTCAAATTTACCATATCGAAATAGGATTTTACTATTAAAAGTATTTAATGTAAAAAATCAAATAAAATAGAATACAACAGAGTTATCAACTTTCTAAATATATACCACGGAAGATTACTCCGAAAGATTCGAAACCTTCCGAAATATATTCCAGGAAGATTCTGCTGTAAGATTCGAAACTATCTTAAATGTATTCCTGCAAGATTCTTGGAAGAAAAAGAATATGAAGAGACAGAGAGGCGATTAATTGCAACTGATGGTTGAGTTTTATTGAGTTCAAGTTTCAAAAAATGAAAGTAATTAGATTCTCAGGGGAGCTGAAAGTGTGCATTTATACCTTATAAAGACACGTATATGGACTATAGGGTCAAACTTTATTGTTTTATATCCAGTATCAATAGCCTTAATAGTAGCAACTGTTCTTACGCAGAAACCGGTTTATTTCTTCAGAAGACTTGTGATCCGAGACTATTTTTCCATGCTATTCAATAAAATTAATAACCGCGCCACTATAAAACCGTGTTAGGTCTCATTATGTTGATTGCCCTTTATGTAAATCAGGGAATGAATAAAGAAAACAAGAAAAGCGCCGTGTAATCATTAGTCGGAAGTCGGTGACTTAATTAAGAGTCATTACAATTAATATATTTGCCTAAGTCATATTTACTCAACTAATAATACGGTTCATAATTTATGGGAGCATAAATAATTACCGGCCATATGCTCTTTGACAAGTGTTTATTTTGTTTAAACTGTGAAAAGTAGCAGAAGACGCGTTTCTTCGATGTGAAAAATTCAAATATTTAAGGGGGGGTATTGTTTAAATAGCAAAAAAAAAACCCTATTTAAACATTTTTTTTTTTTTTTTTGACGAAACTACTAAATATTTTTTAATCCTTTTATTACTACATTATTTAGTAACTTTTAAAGTAACTTTTTGAATTTTTTAAGAAAAAAATGTCCAGAAACAACGGAGTTCCAGCCACTTCCAGTAGGCCATGTCGAATTTTACGGTGTCCCGGATTTAAAATCGTAGAATCATCTGAAACACATGGGATTAAGAAAAATTAGTTATTTGGAAATATACCTCCCAGTCAACGTTGCCCTTTTATTAAAAAAAAATTTTTTTCTATTTTTTTACGGTCGTTTAATGTCCAAGTACGTTTTTTAGCCTAAAAAAGGCGCCATTTTGTAGCTGCACAATCGATCAGAAACAAAAAAAAAATAAAAGGGCAACGTTGACTGAGAGGTATACTTCCAAATAACTAATTTTTCTTAATCCCATATGTTTTAGATGATTCTACGATTTTAAATCCGGGACACCGTAAAATTCGACATGGCCTACTGGAAATGGCTGCAACTCCGTTGTTTCTGGACATTTTTTTCTTAAAAAATTCAAAAAGTGACTTTAAAAGTTACTAAATAATGTAGTAATAAAAGGATTAAAAAATATTTAGTAGTTTCGTCAAAAAAAAAAAATGTTTAAATAGGGTTTTTTTTTTGCTATTTAAACAATACCCCCCCCCCCCCCCCTTTAGGGGTCGTTCATATACCACGTGGACAATTTTTAATCACTTTTTGATCTCCCCCTCCTTCCTCGTGGACAATCTTGGACTTTTGGCGAACCCCCATGCCCCCCCCCCCTCTAAATGTCCAAGTGAATTTTTTTTTAAAAATAAAAAAAAAATTGAAAAATAAAAATTGGAGAAAACGATTAAAAATGATAATAATAATGCAGAACTAAAGAAAATAATTATATTTTTTGAAAAAATAAATCATGAAAGTATAAAATATATTTAAAATTAAAAAACATAATTGATAAATGATGAAGGCAATAAAAAATTGAAGTAAATAAGTAAAATTTAAGATAAATATTTAGAAAATTTAGAAAATTAATTGAAAAACAATTAAAATCTTTAAAAATTTGGAGAAAATGATTGTAAAATAATTAAAAAATAAAAATAATTATAAATTAAATTTGAGATAAATAATTTAAAGTTGAAGAAAATAATTGCAATTTTGAAAAAAATGTGTGATAATACTTCCCACATGAGAAAGCAAAATCAGAAAGTTTAAAAGCAATTAAAGAAAATAATTGGAAAATGGTAAAAACAATGAAAAATATAAAGAAAGTAGTTGATATTTAAAGAATTAATTGAAATTAGTGATAAAAAGTTGGAAACTTAGAAAATTCACTAAAAAATAATTTAAAATTTGGGAAAACATTTGCAACATAATTTAAAATTTGCGAAAACAATTGCAAAACAATGAAAATATTTAAAGTTCTGAAGTAAAAAATTGAAAATTGAAAAAAATAATTAAAACTTTGAAAAAAAGTGATAAAACCACAAAATGAATTGAAAATTGAAGTACCTATTTTTAATTATAAAACTACAAAAGATATTTAAAATATAAAAAAAGAATTAAAAAATAATTTGAAAAATTAAACATTAATAAAAATTATTGAAATATGAGATAAATAATTGGAAATTAAGGTAATTGACTAAAAAAAATTGAAAATTCTCAGAAATCGGAGAAAAGAATTGCAAATTTAATGAAAAAGATTTTAAAATAAAAAAATATAATTGAAATTTGTGACAATTAATTGAAAATTCAAAAAATAATAGAAAAATAATTTTAAAAATTGAGCATTAATAAAAAATACTGTAATTTTAGATAAATAATGGAAAAATTTAGGAAATTATAAAAGAATATTAAATATAATTTAAAATTTGAGAAAACAATTGCAAAATAGTGAAAATATTTAATTTTGAAAAAAATTAATAAAAATTTGAGGTAAAAAATGAAAAATTGAGATAAATAATTGAAGTTTTGAAAAAAATTAATTAAATTACAAAATTAATTTGAAATTGAAGAAAGTAATTGAAATGTGAGAGAAATAATTGAAAATTTCAGAAATTAATGAAAAATTGAAATAGTATAATAGAAATTGTAAGAAAATTAGTTGAAAAATTATAAAAGCAATTAAAAATTGTAGAAAATATTTGCAATTTAAAGTATTAATTAAAAGTGGGGTAAAATAGTAGGTAGAATAATAATAATAGTTGAAAATAGAAGAAAATTATTTCAAAATTTGTAAAAATAATAATTGAAAATTTCTTAAATTAGTTGAAAAATAATAGAAAAGTTTGGTCAATTATTTAAAAAATAATTAAAATATTAAAAAATTACAGAAAATAATTTTAAATTGGTAAAAGTAATTGAATGTCTAAGAAATAATTAAAATTTTAGAAAAATGTATTTATAAAATTACAAAATATATTAAAAATATAAGAAAAAAATTAAAAAAGAATTTGAAAAAATTAAACATTAATAAAAATTATTGAAATATGAGATAAATATTTGTAAGTTAAGGTAATTATCTAAAAATTAAAAAAATATTTAACATTCTCCTAAATCGGTGAAAAGAATTTAGGAAATTTAAAAACAATATTGAATATGATTGAAAATTTGGGAAAACAATTGCAAAATAGTGCAAATATTTAAAAATTAAAAAAAATTAATTTGTTTCAATTCGTCATATTGGATCGGGTTTTTTGAAAAATAAATTTTTGACATGAAATTTGTTAATAATTTAATATTAATTTAATATTAATTTGCTAATAGTGACCCCGAAAAGCCCGATAACGGTGTTTCAAGGCAATTTCTTGAAAAATGTGGAAATTCAAAATTTTGTCTGCCATTTTGGCTCCAAAATTTAAAAAAATTAATTTTTGACATCGTAATCTTCATTAGCGACCTCAAAATCCCTCGAATAAGATCTATTGAGTTTTCTTGAATATTTATGTGATAAAACGCTGAAAATATTGCAATCTATTTTTTGACCCATTTTTGAACATCCGCCATTTTTAAAAATTTGAAAATTAAATTTTTCTAAAACCACTGCCTTAAAATATAGCTAAAAATGAAGAAATTTGTGACCTGGAAATTTTTTTGCAAACAAATTTAAAAAGTTAAGGAATTTTTTTAAAAAAGTCCATTTTTCCCATGGGAAATTTTAATCGATTGATGGCACCGGTTAATATTAATCAGTCAGGTTGCAATTTTACAGAAATTTTTTTTTTTTATAATGGAACCAAACTGGGGTGTAGCGTAAACAAAATTCGAAAGTCGACTTTTAAACGGACACCCCTAAGGTTTTCAACATATATTTTAGGTTTTCCGATCTGTTCTGATTTTCACATTATTTCATGTAACTTATATTAAGATCATAAAAAATGGGTAAATGACTCATTTTAAAAAGCATGTAGAAGCTACTTAGAAAGTAATTTGTTACACGCAGAGATTAAGTGTAAAAGGATTTTTCTGGCTTAGCTGCATTGGTATCTTTTTCAACAAAGCAAATCTAAGACAGGGTGCTGTTGTAACAATTTATCACCTATTCAAGTCGACTTTGCAGAATAATATCAGAGCTCTCTTTGATCTACTCTGTCGTTGTGGATTATAATATGTACTTTCAAAAGAATATATTTATTCATTAGCTTTTTCATTTCTTTCTTCTTTATTTTTGGATTACAATACACCCAATGACACAATATAATGTTAGCATTTTCTCGCTGAAGAAAAATTTGAATTAAGCTTCAAATAATTGTAAATTTCATTGTGAATTTCATCACACATTCTTTCATTGTAACAAATGATAATTATCTGAATCTTGATTGAAATAATTGTTTTTATCACCTACAATGGAAACACTGGAATTTTGATTATGCCACGCAGTAAACTACGTAATTTCAAATGAGTTGAATACGTTTAGGTAGTTTCCTAATCGCACATATATATATTCAATCAGTTATTCTGTACGAATCTGAGCCAGCACCTTTTTCACACCCACGCCTGAAATACGAAGGCAATTTTGTTGTCATGTATATGCAGAATTGTGGGTGGTTAAGTGTCGTTTGGATTCGGAGACCTGGCATCTTGTCTCCAACAATGAATATCAAGTGGTACCATCCCTGTCTGCTTGTCTGCCTTATACATTTAAATGTGCGACTTTCAAATAAGACGTCCATTACTGCGAAACTTTCTTTCGTGTGCGAATATTGAAAATCGTTTCTCAAATCTCTTTCAACAAAAATTAGCTCTTTTGGTTTTTCATGTTGCTCGGTTACTTTATGTTACTCCTCTTTAGTTACTTGAAGCCATTCCTTTTGGTTACTTTATGCCACTTCTTACAATTCCTTATTTTTAGCCACTTTATGCCCGTGACACTTTTTTCTCTGTTGCTGAATCTTTTGTGAGTATTTCTCTTATTCTTCATTTATTTCTCTCTCCTCCATTTTATGGTCTTTTTACATCAGAGCGAGGTAAGATAAGAAACGGGTAGAGGACTGAAAGAACCGAATCCCTTGTCTGCTAGCTGGAACACGATAATTCACCATCTCAGTTGTTCAAATGCCTCGCCTTCACGAATATTCAAGTTGAAGTGTTACATCCGCTTTCGCCCTTCATTAATTTAACAGAGAAAGTTTCACGTGTTTGCTAAGTACTACACGCATAAGTTTCTCGGAGTGTATGTCATCGATCTTACTCCAACTACGACGCCATTGCGATAAGGTTTATTCGCATTATACCTTCATCCACAATCGCTCTGTTCTGTCCCTATAAGAAAAGTCAAGTGTATGAAAAATAATATAGAAATGATACGGGACGTACAATAGTTTGGTTGCCTAAAAATGTAGGTAAGTAATTATTTAAACTAAAAAATAGCATCTTTTTCAAAAATTGTATTTTTCCTTCTAAGGGCGCTTTCATACCTTTGTAGCTGTTTAAAATTGAACGATTTTTGCAGAATTTCTAGTTTCTTAAAGTTAAAGTTAATCATAAAAGTTTCTTTTAAAAATTTGGTTTCTTTCTTTTTTTACTTCAAGTTTTATTCATTCTGAGCGCAGCGACAGTGTGGGTCCGGCCGGTACCAACTATCGAGTGTCATATTTCTAAACAAAACTGCTAAAGAATCTAAAACACATGGCTCTAGTTTTCTAATGAAAAGACCTTTTCTTTGTATTCCTTGTTACCAAGGGGCATGAAGAGGTCATCGAAGTCAGTTTTTCGTTGACTTTCGAACAGTCAAGTTCACGCTATTTTTTTGATCCAATAATCTTTCTTAAAAAACGAATAAGAATGTACGTTGATTTGTTATCTAACGACTAAGAATCATTGTGAATCGTGATCTAAATCTATTACGTGATCAAAAATAATCTAATAAGTTTCTTCAATTTTAAATTCAAAATCAGTTTCATAGGAAATTCTGGACAAGTAAATCAATCGTTTGTAAGATTTGGTTTATTATCGACCTTAATAAACTTTAAAGAAGAGTTATGAGTTTATTTGGGTCAATCTTACAAACACCTCCAGAATTTCATATCTATCTTTGAAGTTTTCTGTATTCTTTCTTAAAGTTTTACATCTATTTTAAAGTTTCTTATAATCATTTATCAAAACCTCAACTAATAGTGTACTGAATTATAAATCTTTCAAAATTACCATTGTAATCTAAAATTAAATAAGAATCTTTAATCTTAAATTTCGATATAATTGACAATAAATGTAAAAGGACTTTATAATTATTTATTAATGTGATATTATCAAAACTATTATAAGTGATTGATTTGTTATATTTTCATAATTAATAGACAATTATTATGTACTTATATTCTTTTATTAAAAATAAACTATCATGTGTTGAAGAGTCTAAAAACAAGTGATTGTGTCTTCAATTAATTCAGTGTAATTCATAACAGTAGCCGTTTATACACTGTGATGAAGACAAGTACATTTTTCGCTTTTTTTTTAATTTTCGTTGTTCAAGTTTGGTGGGCTGCATTTTCTAAAACAAGTAATTGGAAAAATTTGCAATTAAGCTGAATTAAACCTTGCACTATTAGCTTTAAAATAAGCCAAGGAAAACTTAAATATCTTGACTGGTTCTAAAGTTATAAGTAAATGTATAATACGAAAAAACGCAACGATGAGGAATCAAAGGAATTGTTGTCTTTTGTTCTTTATACACATTTACTTATAACTTTTGAACCAGCCAAGATATTTTAATTTTCTTTGGCTTATTTTAAAGCTAATAGTTCAAGGTTTAAATTAGGTTAACTTAAAATTTTTCCAAATGCTTGTCTAGAAAATACAGCTCACAAAACTTGAATCATGAAAATGACATTGCAAGTCCCACGTCATTTGAATTTAGAAATTTGAACTTTGCATGCGTTAATAGCTTATTTCTTTACCTTTCTAACCATGTAATTAACATTTTTTTATCTTAATCCATATTCATTTTATAACGCGATTTAGTACGTACTCGTGGAAGGATTTTTTGTCCTGCCGGAAGGACGTTAGACGTTCTATCATTAAAATAAGACGAATTAACGGCAAATTTTATAAGCTCTTCAATGGTCTATGAAAAATTTCAATTTGCTAATAATTATCTGACAGAGTTATCAACATTTTAAGACCGCCATGTTTTTAATCCGATTTTTGTAAGTGGTCTCACAATTTTGGCAAGTAGTGTAAAATTATATGTATATTCGAATGGTCTAAAAATAAATGGAAAAAAGAAGTTGGAAATGTTATTCTCTCACCCCTAGTATGCAAAAAAAATGCAATAATAACAAAAAAGCGTTAAAAATATTTCTTATTATTTTTTTGACAATTTTTTTCACGATTTTCAAGAAATAGCATAAATGCAGCCTTTTAACAATTATTTAGTGTAAGTGCTAATTTGTTTAAATAAATGATTATTGTTTATTTATAACTATCTATAAAATTAAGTTACAGAATTGTAAGTTTTTCTCAATTTTGATACTTTTTAAGACGAATGTAACCAGTTACTAACAACAAACTAAAAATAACAATATGTATCAATTCGTTAAACAAATTATTTGTTTAGTTAGAATTTTTTATCAAATCAAGCTACAAAGTTGAAACTTTTTCTCAATTAAACATGTTTTTTTTTTTGAAGAGGTAAGACTTTCTGTATAAAACGTAATTATCTAATTAAAACTTTTAACGATTTATTATTGTCAAACAACAGAATTAGGTATTATAAATAAATTAGGTAGTATAAATACGGATTTATATTTTTACATCATTATTTTCGATAAAATTGGTTCATTACAATCATTGCTTCTGATATCTTTTGTTGACAGTTTTTAATACAATAATTAGGTCTAACAGTCAATTTTATCACTCCAAATATAAAAACATGAAAAATCGAAAAAACGTTGCAACCTTGTACCTAAATTTAATAAAAACTTAAAATTAAACTATTATAATTTGTTTAAACAATTTTTAGAATGGCTATTATTAGTTTGTTGTTAGTAATTAATATCGTTCAGCTTGAAAAGTTGCAAAACTCAGAAGAATTTTTAATATTAATTATAGCTTAATTAAGTATAGCTTAATTTGATAAAATGTTGAAATTATACAATAATAATTTGTTAAAACATTGCTAAAAAGTTTAAAATAAACATTAATTATTTGTTTAAACAATTGGTAGAATTGTTATTTTTAGTTCTTGTTGTTCGTAATTTATTATATCATTAAGCTTGAAAGGATATGTAAAATATAGAAAAAGTTGCAACTCTGTAGTGTAATAAAGTTGATAAAAAGTTGAAATTGTACAATAATAATTTGTTTAAACAATTGGTAAAATTGTTATTTTTATTTTGTTGGTAGTAATTGGAATCATTAAGCTTAAAAAGTTGCAAAATTAAGAAAAAGTTACAACTCTGTAGCTTTATTTAATAAATAGTTGTAAATAAATAATAATAATTTGTTTAAAAAAATTAGCAATTAGATGAAACAATTGTTAAGTCTGTATTTATGCTATTTACTGAAAATAATACAAAAAATTGTTAAAAAAACAGTAATAAATATTTCTTAACGCTTTTTTTTTTGAGTTTTTGGAGAACCCATAAAAAATAGTTAATATTAAAAATTGGTTAAATAAACAATTTAGCATTATTCTTTGAAGTTTTCTGAAGAAAAAAAAGTGACCGTTTCTGTCCTTTTCTGTTTCATGCTCTGGTTCCGTATCCGTACTCAATCTGCATAGACTTTTTACCAGAGTTTTTTCATTCAAACATTTGAGTTCATTTATAACCCTAGATCAGGTTTGTAAAGGTAATAATGAACCTAAAGTAAATTGCTCTTATTTTTTTATGTAAATTACGTCTCTTGTTTTTCGTGAAATGTAAATCACCTTTTAAAAATGAAGCCTTTACGTACCAAATGTAAGTGTTGCAATGGCAACTTGCTTTTACTTTTTGACTCCACCATTTTGGATTAGTTTTTTTACATTTTATATATTCTTGATTAGAGAGAGAAAAAGACAGAATATATTTTGTCCTTCTCCCCCCCTCTCTCTCACTCTCTCTCTCTCTTATTCTTTAGATTGGCGATTAAAGATTGATTCTTTAGCAGGGTTGGGTAATGATGCGTCACTCAAGGTTTTCTACGTATGTTACCGGTATGTTACGTCAAGTAACATCCCTGTTTTAGGTATGTTACCCCCCCCCCCCCACCACCAAAAAATGCATTATGTAACAAATTTGGTAGGTAATAACTTACCTAGGTAACATACAGTAACAAAATATGTACCATACCTCTGGTATGTTACGTACACAACCCTGTTCTTTAGTCAAATGATAGTTAGGGACAAAAAGAGGTTATGTCGAAGGTTGAAAATTTCAATGTATTAAAATTATAAAAAGTTGCTATTAAGAAACTTGGTTTTTTGTCCCATAAATATTGGGTAAAGTTAGATATGGGAAATATTCATATGTATATCTACATTTTGTGTGAAAATGGTTAATTAATAAGGTAATTTTAATTAATAACGACGCCCCCCGTTGATAAAGTGTTTATTAAAAAGCCAGTGTAATAAAATGTTAATTTGAATAACAGTAGAATAATGTTAAAGCAAGGTTATAAAGAATGTTATACAAAATGTTATTGCATATTTGAATTAATAAACAAATGTATCCATCGTTAGGTCCAATTAACATTTTATGACAAAACTTTAAAAGACATTTGATTAAACAAATAGTTTAATAGAAATTATATCCAAAAAAATTAATTATAAAAATGACATTCCACTGTTTTTCAAATTAACATTTTATTAACCTGGCTTTTTAATAAACACTTTATCAACGGGGGGCGTCGATAAGGTGTTTTGAAACACTGCATGAGAATTTTCGGGTTCGCTTCCAACAGTCAGGATGGCCGAGCGGTCTAAGGCGCCAGACTCAAGGATTTTCCTTGCCCGCTAACCGGGTCTTTCGAGTATTCTGGTCCTCTTTGAGGGCGTGGGTTCGAATCCCACTTCTGACAAATTTTTTTTTTTATTATTTTGCAGAAATTAAAACATAATTTTATTTACAAATATTAGTAATAATAATGTAGGTATATGTATATTAATAACAGAATGTATATATTAATAACATAATTTTTATATTAATGAGATAATGTAAATACAATTAATTACTTAAGACTATTGATAATAGTCTATCTAATAATAATAATAATAATAATAATAATAACATTTCAATAATCTATTTCATAATAATATCATGACTAAATTCTCAAGTCATCGTTGAAGTCATTTTATAGTCATTTTGCATTTTCAAAGATAAATGTAACTAATGGATTTATTATACAACTGTATTAATTACCTAACTATATAATAAAATTCGTTAATTAATATGACATGGAAGTAAATGGATTCATTACGACGTATAGTAACGCTGTAAGTCTATTTTTACCATGTCATAGAATCAATTTGATCGCTGCTCGTTATAACATTTTTATGTAGGTGCATAATGCATAATTTCACTTATGTGCGTTAGTACACGCAGCGGTGAGTTGTTTAAAATACAAGTTGGCACAAGTAAGAATATGATCACGATAAGAAGATCGTTCTGAACATATTGTTACCTTGTTTCATCAACATTTTCTAATAGGCTGATCGTAATAATGTTTAAATCAATCGTTACACATTAACAAGCACACCGCGCATTTAAATTAATAAAGCCATAAAGTGGCAACATTGACAGAAGTGAATTTCACATTTACTATCTATATAAGTACAGTCGCATGAATTATGTCACAAGCCGTGATATGAACTATGAAATGAAGTACATACATGTCAACAAAGTACGATATTTATTATAATGCAAACAGCATTTCCTTCTCTTTTAAACTATTAAAAATCGGTACATTCCGTATTATTTAAATAGTATATATACATACTTATATGCTTTAGAATGTTTCAATTTTATTATTCTTAATTATAATCATAAACATTGTTATTACTATCATTATGTTATTATTATTGTTAATAGATATACTAATACAATCTTAAATTTGATTTACGATTACAAAATTAGTAACTGTAAAAAGTTTTAATTTGCATAAAGATTAGACTGCTAAGGGCACTTTTTTCCAAGTGGTACAAATTAAGGAAAAATGGGATAATAACACTAATTTGTCATCATAAATGTTGTCTTGGATGTTAGCTTCAAAGAGGCTAAACTCGTCTTTTAAGTGGTGGGAAGAAGGTTGAATGTCATCGATTAAAGAACTTTCACACTAATGCGAAGGCTTTACATTATCGCATAGCGTAAAACTTGCATAATCGTAGTATATACGCACGAGTTCCTGCTCGATCAACGAACCTTCTCGATACATAAATCGCTTCCTGGGCTCTTGAATCATGCTATAGTGCTGTTATCTGTCTCCTCCGTATATATAATTTGATTTGATAAGCCTTTTTCCAACTCGTTTTATTACATTCACTTCATTTTTTTCCAAAATTATTCCTATCTTATCCTAAAATTTATATATGTGCATGTTTTTATGGTGTTCATAATATTATTCCAATACATTGAAAATATGAAAAGTTGCATTTCTAATTTAATGATTATTATCCGAATTTGTAATTCTCCGAACTTGTCAAAATGTTGATAACTCTGTCAAATATTAGCGAATTGAAATTTATTATAAACCATTGAAAAGCTTATAAAATTTACCGTTAAATGATTCTATATTAAAGCTTTTTGGATAAATAAAAATGGAGATTCAATGCGATAAAGAAAGGTGGATTTTTCGTTTTTTGTGAATTTTCATTGTTCAAGTTTCGCGGGCTGCATTTTCTAGAAAAGTAATTGGAAATTTTTGAAATTAAGCTAATTTAAATCTTGAACTATTCGCTTTAAAATAAGCCAAAGAAAAGTAAAATATCTTAACTGGTTCAAAAGTTATAAGTAAATATGTATAAAGAACAAAACGCAACGATTCTAGTGCTCGCTATGGCAAATAGTCCGAGAAGGGTGGAAACAACGGAATGTTGCGTTTTGTTCTTTCTACACATTTACTTATAACTTTTGAACCATCAAAGATATTTTCATTTTTTTGGCTTATTTTAAAGCTAATAGTTCAAGGTTTAAAGTAGCTTAGTTCCAAAAATTTCCAAGTACTTTTCTAGAAAATGCAGCCCACCAAACTTGAACAATAAAAATTCACAAGAAACGAAAAATCCACCTGCCTTTATCACATTCAATCTCCATTTTTATTTATCAAAAAAGATTTAATATAGGATCATCTAACGGCAAATTTTATAAGCTTTACAATGATCTATGAAAAATTTAAATTCGTTAATATCTGACAGAGTTATCAACATTTTAAGACGGTCATGTTTTTAATTCCATTTTTGTAAATAGATCCAGACAAGGTTTTTGGAGGGGGTATTATATGAGAGGGAAAGAGATAGCGCTATAGTGCTATCTCTTTCTCTCTCATTCTTAAATATAAGGTTTTGATCAAATACATGCGCACTAGTCTTCTATTGATCAAATACATGCGCACTAGTTTTCTAATGATCAAATACATGCGCACTAGTTTTCTAATGACCGAATACATGCGCACTAGCTTTTTTCATGATCAAATACATGCGCACTGGTTTTTTATTGATCAAATACATGCGCACTAGTTTTCTAATGATCAAATACATGCGCACTAGTTTTCTAATGATCAAATACATGCGCACTAGTTTTCTAATGACCAAATACATGCGCACTAGTTTTCTAATGACCAAATACATGCGCACTAGCTTTTTTAATGATCAAATACATGCGCACTGGTTTTTTATTGATCAAATACATGCGCACTAGTTTTCTAATGATCAAATACATGCGCACTAGTTTTCTAATGATCGAATACATGCGCACTAGTTTTTATGAATCAAATACATGCACATTAGTTTTTTATTGATCAAATACATGCAGTGGCGAATCCAGATAAGTTTTTTGGAGGGGGTATTGTATGAGAGAGAAAGAGATAGCGCTATAGTGATATATCTTTCTCTCTCATTCTCAAATATGAGGCTTTGGGGGAGTGGGCAAGTTCCCGTTGCCCCCTCCTGGATCCGCCAATGCATAGAAGATTTGGAATCTTTGGAAATATATTCTTCTATGTAAGATTCAAAATGTTCCAAAATATGTATTCCAGGAAGATTCTTGAAAGAAGGACCTGTCTCTTGTGACAGTACTGACCCCACAGAAATGGTAACGAAGCAATAACAACTGCACCCCTAGTTATCCTTTCTCTCCGTTCCTCGAAGCACATGGTGTGTCGATGTCGTGACTATCCTCCTTTCCCACACTTGCATCGTCTTGTTTCGACATCGCGACCATAAAACAAAGAGAAAGGGTAAGAAATAGATCGACAAGAAAGTTAAAATCCTGTAATAACCCTATACTTTCTCCAGAGTATAATCGATCAAGTTATTTCCATCAGGAATTCGGGACATACTTCCTCATACTTTGTCTCTTACAACTAACCTTATACCTTTTCCGAGACCTTTCCTCCTATACCTTCGACATTACTATCATTATGATTTCCATTATCTCATTTTTGCAACTTCGTTTTTCAGGATGAAAATTACCTTTTCACAAAAGTCAATAGATTTTCAATGAAGTTGATTAATACTGATGAATAAGTTAAAGAAAAAAATTCCAAATGTGCATTAGCGAGAAACATTGACTACGGAAGTCGATTGAGAGATTCTCAAGTAGGCAGTCACGACCCTGGTGTCGATTCATGATTCGTGTTAAATACGATGGTGCTGGAGTTGAAGTTAATAGGATGGCAAAAGTGTTAGACGCAACTTGCTGGAAATTGCCTTGATACAGGATCATCTCACAAATTGTAATCGCTTAACAGGCAATATTCTTGTCCATGCTATTTATATGGAAGCTGTTTTCTTACCCTAATACGTCCCGCGTAAAAATATCTTAAACGCAGTCCTTTAAGAGACATTAATTATGATTTTCCATTTCGTAAGGTATTTTCTCATAAATTGTATACTTACACGGAGAAAAATAGGATCTTGAAAGAATAGTTAGATTTAATAAATATGTAGATACTTTGTAGTCGGGTCAGATTTTAAAAATAACAGTATAAGAAAAATAAAATGAAAAAAGATAAGAGGTAGTGAAAAAAGGCAATGAAAAAAAGAAAGGTTATAAAGAAGGTAATATAAAAGAAAAAGGATAAGCAAACATACACGTTGAGTGTTTTCCTAGAAAATCCGAGCTTTTACGCTTTAACTTTTCGCAATACACGAATGCAAATTTCAATTAATATTGTACGGCTCTGAGTTAATGGTATTTCCTTATTGCCTTTCTACATTTCCTTAAGAGCAACAAGACGAAAAGCTTACTCCTGCTTGTTTTTTAGGTTTATCTGATATTTAAAGAAGACTTTATTTTAGTTTATAGAAGAATCCCGTAGGAACGTGACTTTCGGAAAAGAGAGTATAAGATAAGTAAATAGACAAGGAAGTATGTATTTTATGGTAAAAAACACTTTTTTAATTTGATAAATTCGCGGAAAATCAAGATTTTCTAACCAAATGATTCTAAAATTTATTACATTAGAAAAAAGAAATTAAGTTTTTGTTCACTTATCTTTCCGCTATTTTGAACTTGATTAGATAACTGCGGATAATATACGTCTAAATTGAAAGGTTTTGAACTGCAGGTGTGAATTCATAATAGGCATTAGCATTCCTCACTCGTTACATTATATTATTTAATACAGAGATATGATACTATTATGATTCCGTGTGAGAAACTTGAGGCAGTTCTTGCCCGTGGTCTAAAGTCACGAGCGAGAAATTCGAGATAAAAATCATCTATTCAGTTCCTCTCAGGTGTGGATCTGAAGAATGTTTCCAGGAGCTAGATATAGTTTTCCAGATTATTTTACAGAAAATGCCCATTGTAATTTTATGAAAAGTATCTTTCAGCCTTTCTACACTTGATAAACTATTGCAGATTATAATATTGGTATTGTGTAAAAAGGCACTAAAATTTCTAACCTCAAAATTGAAAATTACTATACAGATTTATTTATTTTTTTTTTAAGAATATTATAAAATGTATTAATGATAATATTATATTTTATATTTATTTTTTCTAATATTAATCTGGAAAGATTATAACTAGAAGTTTAAAAGTTTTAGAGATGCCTTTTTTGGATTTTTTGCTAAGGAACTTTCTGAGATTTATTTCTTTTACAAACGAAGACTCTTCTTTAAAGACTCTTCAAACTGAAAAATCGACTTTTAAAGTCTTTAAAAAGTATAGAAACAAATATTTACGAATTATCCTCAAGACGAGGTCTTTTTTGTGGAAAAAAAATAACTTGTCAATGGGGACTGCTGTTAAACTTTTCCAGTAGATAGCAGCACCAACGTAAGATTTTGTAGCATAAAATTTTAAGTAACATTTATTGCCGAAAGAAAATTTTAAAAACTTATAAAGTACATTTAATTTGTTATATATTAAAACTTCTGAGAAGAAGAATTATTAAAAAAACTTTCTATTTGTGGCCTAAACAATTTAGAAGACCTTTCAAGAAAAGATTTGAAAGTTGTGGAGTATGAATTACCTACCACCCCTGGAGACAAAAAAAAACTTATTGAATAAAACCTCTAGTGAATCGGAAATCTTAAAAAAGCAGATTAATGGTTGATATTCTAAATAGTTTTGAATCGGAGTTATTTTAAATAAGCAATTTCCTATTAGTACAAAATTTATTGAATCGTTTTTGACAATTATGAATCGGTTTGGAAATTTTGAGGTTAGATTGTCGTCGTATTTTATACAAAATTTGGAATTTCTAATTAATCCAGCTATTTAAATAAATTATGTGCAGAGCTGTTAGATTTCATAATAGTTTTTAAAATTAGACAAATAAATAAAATTTTTGTTAAACATATTTCTAAAAAATAAAAAACCCTGGAAAAATTAAAATGATTTGAATCGGAGTTAATCGGAAATTTACTTTTAAGAAAGCAGATTCACTTAAGCTTATGACCGATTCAGAAAAAGAGAATAGGTTTTTATTTCCTGGGACTTTAATCGGTTTACAGCAGTAGGAAAAAGTATAAACCCTTTTACCGACAGTCGATCAATTTTGGCGGCAAAAATTTATTTTTCAAATGTTACTTTATTTCTTGTGAAAAAAAACAGAGAAACTTATTACTAAATTGAGTAATAATCGCTTATTACTAAACCACAACAACTTTTTTGTCATTTAAACCAAATTTTGATAACCAAACATAAAAAGTTAATTTTTTTCCCATTGTTCTCAGTAATAAATTCCAGTTTCTTTACAACGCGGATGCAAATTCACCGAGAACCATGATCAGGATTACAGACTAGACCTAATTGATACTTTATGACGGAAATTCCAGGCAGATTTTACATACATACTCGACGATTTGTTTCTTGTGGGTCGCGCAGCTAACGACTAAGCAACTCAGGTGGATATTGAAAATTTACATTTCGCGGGCAATTCCAGTTGGTCGGGTTGGCGTTAACAATATATAATAAAAGCTGGCACGTTCAGGATTGGTGATTGAGGAAGCGCAGCAACGTCTTAAGTGAATTTAGAGCTTTTATAGGCAGCTGTGGCTCTCCTTGAGGCTGCATGAAGTAACTTTTACGATCTAGTAATTTCAGGCCTGGTGTAGTCTGGATAGGCAATTTCAAAGTTACGGTTGCGCGTTGTCGTGTCCGATGATCGCGTGCTTTTTAAAAGAGAGCATTTACTCCACATGTGCATACGTATGACCATCCCGTAATAATATAAAGTAAAACTCTTATCCAATGGCCACACACGCCAAAGATGGCCTTTTAATGTCCATTACCGCAGCGTCTTCAACGCACTGTGTTGACGGCAAGGTGAAAAAATGCCGCATCGCACGCGATAAGTATCGTCCAGGATATATTATGTGTAATGGAGAAGAAGATTAGCAGTGACGCAGATTTACTTTCTTCATATTGCTGGCTCACACAAATAAAAGGCATTTAAAAACTCAACTTGAGGTGTAATTTAAACCCTTTGCTCCAGGCCGAAGCATTGTGCGATATCTTTCTTTTTTTTTTTTTTGTCCATCTCTGATAATAGATTTCATTCAATTTCTACAGTCACGTACAACTGCCATAAAGTGTTGTAAATGTGACAAATCACATGGTGAAGTCTCATGAGTGTCTTGTTTTTTTTATTGAATCTTGTACCGTTCGCTCCTAGAACTGTCTCTTGAATGACTATATACTTCTTTTGCAGCTCCCTTTTTGGTGCTTGTCTATAATAGAAAGCCTCTGATATGTTTAACGGACAATTACAAGCTGCTAATAAGAATAATTAAAACGGAGTGTCTAAATCGACCGTTTACGGGACAAATAAGAGAAATGAATTATTTCGCCCGTTGAAGAAAAATGAATTACTAAAAATGCGTTTCAAAACTTGTTCACACTAAATATTATAATATTTCACAACATATCCGGCCACATAACCTCTATTTCTGAAGTTTGGCAAAAAAACAAAAAAAAAGGTATCACGATAATAAATTCCTAAATAAGCGGGAATTTTTGAAAAATCTAATAAACGACTTTATATATTACATTCGTAAATTTGTACGTACATTTTCTTCAAAATTTCTATGTCAAGATAAAAAGCACTATGAAAATGTAGATCTTTTTAAACAAGATAATTTAAAGGTTATGAAGATTGAAGCTTGATCTGTCAAGAAAAGTTGCCTTCTAGAGAAATGCAATTTAATGAATAAAAATCAGTTAATAAGTAAATGAGAATAGTGTTTTAATCACGTGTACATTTAAAAAATTATTATTATTACTAGCAACATTAAATTTTGCATTGTTGTTGATCATTTAAAACTATAAATTTTTTGCTAATTCAAATAATGAAAATGTCGAAATTGAAGAATATATCCGAAAAATTACGAAAATATAATTGGCAGTTGAAAACAAAATTCGAAAAATGGCTACATAATTAAACAATTCAAAGAAAAAGTAGTTTAGATAATAACACAGCCCCACAAAAAAAAAAGTGTCATGTACTTTTGACCGGAATACCTTAGCCCTATGTATTTTGACGCGCTGAACACGAATCCGAAGTCCATTTTGCTCCATCACGTCAGGATTTTTTTCTAACCTCAAAAAACATGTCGGATTTTGAGAGGTAGGCGATTTTTTAAAAAAATTTATGGATTTACTTCAAACTTGGTATCTGGGGGTTTTTTGGGTCGCTGATTATGAATCTGAAGTTAGATTTTCAAAATTCAAAATGGCGGATCCAATATGGCGGATGAATTTTGAAAAAATTTGAAGATTTACTTCAAACTTGGTATCTGGGAGTTTTTTTGGGTCGCTGATTACGAATCTGAAGTTAGATTTTCAAAATTCAAAATGGCGGATCCAATATGGCGGACGAATTTTTAAAAAATTTGAAGATTTATCAGGAATAAGATGCAGAATGGAACAATGTACTTTCTTATTTGGCTTCTGCACCAAACATATCCAATCTGTTACCAAGGAATATTTTATGATAAAATTGTAATAGAAGTCATATTTGAAAATGTGAGAAACTCGCTTCGAAATCACACTCAGCAATTTAAAAACCTGAAGATACCAAATTTCATAAAAATTTCGAAAATATGACATCAGATTCGCAATCAGCGACCCAAAAAACCCCCAGATACCAAGTTTGAAGTAAATCTTCAAATTTTTTCAAAATTCGTCCGCCATATTGGATCCGCCATTTTGAATTTTGAAAATCTAACTTCAGATTCGTAATCAGCGACCCAAAAAACCCACAGATACCAAGTTTGAAGTAAATCCATAAATTTTTTTAAAAAATCGCCTACCTCTCAAAATTCGACATGTTTTTTGAGGTTAGAAAAAAATCCTGACGTGATGGAGCAAAATGGACTTCGGATTCGTGTTCAGCGCGTCAAAATACATAGGGCTAGGGTATTCCGGTCAAAAGTACATGACACTTTTTTTTTTTTGTGGGGCTGTGTAATTAAATAATAAATATTAAATTTAAACAAAACAGTTGAAAAATTGTAGGAATAACTGTATGAAATAATTGCAAATTGAACAACTAACTGCATTGAAAATCGAAAAAAAATAATTGAAATTGAGGAAATCAATTGAAAATTTGAGAAATAATTTATAATTAAAAAAAAAACAAAATGACGAAAATAACAATAAATTATTAAGGTTAAATCAATATAGGTACTAATTAAAATAGTGAAACTTTACTTTTAAGATAAGTAGACTTTTTTGCTACTTTAATTAGTAGTTTTCTACAAAAAACAGGGATGTAGCCAGGGGAGAGGGGTTTTGCCCCCCCACCCCCGAAATAAAAAAATTCTATTGAAAAAGAGGTTTTTAGACGCAAAATTTTTTTCAAAACCCCCCCCGAAATTTTTTTCTGGCTACGCTCCTGACTAAAAAATTAGTATTTTTCTACTAAAAATTAATAGTTTTCCATATCAAGTTGTATATTCCTCCTTGTAACAAGGCAAATTTCCTTATGACAGTTTTTACAATAATTAATTCTTTAATTTACAATTTATTTCTTCAATTCTCAAATACTTTCTTCTCTCTAAATTTGAATTAAATAGTTTTCTACTAATGAATTAGCAAAAAGTGAGCTACTACTAAATAGTAAGAATTTTACTATATTTTAGTAGAAAACTACTAATTAAATTATTTCAAAAATCTACTCATTTTAAAAGTAAAGTTTCACAATTTCAATTAGTAGTTTTCTACTGAAAAATTAGTCAAATTCTTGGCTCACTTTTCAATAATTCATAGTAGTAAACTACTAATTGATAGTACAAACTACTAGTTGATAGTAGAAACCTACTATAATTAAAATAGTGGAACTTTACTTTAAATAAATAATTTAAATAAAATAAATACAAACTACTAATTGATAGTAGAAAACTACTAACTCAGCTTTAGTGAATTTAATTTTCAATTATTTTTATGGTTTTTTAATTATTTCCTCAATATTCAATAATTCTCGGATTATTCCAATTATTTGTTCACTCATAAAAATAGTTTTAAATTTTGAATTCAATTATTCAATTCTAGAACTATTCTCTTCAATTCATAGTTATGTTCTTCTATTTAAATTTCACGTATTTTTTTAATATTAAAAATTTATCGCTTTTTTTGATTATTATTGTGGATTATCATTAAGTTTCTTTAATTTTAAATACAATAAATTGTTCAATTATTTTCTTTAATTTTTAATACCATTCTTCAATTTTTATTTCCATTCTTCAGTTTTCAATTGTTCATAAATTCTCGGCTTTTACCAATTACTTTTTTTTAATTTTTAAATATATTCTTTAAATTTTCAATTTTAATTATTTTTTTCGATTTTGAATCCAGTAGTTAAATGTGACTATTGTTATAAAATTTTTTAATTTGCAATTATTTTCTTTAAATTTAGTATTTCTTGTTTAATTTTTTCAATTATTTTTTTTAATTGTCTATTAATCTAGTCATTTTTTTAAACTATTTTCTTCAATTACTAATCATTTTCCGCAATTTTTAATTATTATTTTTAAATCTTGCAATTATTCGTTGATTTTTTGAATTAGTTTGTTCGATTGTGTATTAATTTAGTTATTTTTTAAATTTTGTTTTCAAGTGTAAATTATTTTCGTCCTTTTGTAATTTTTTTTCAATAATAAATTATTTTTTCCCATTTCAATTTAATTCTTACATTTTCAATTGATTTCCTCAATTTTTTATTATTTTCCTCAATTTGAATTATTTTCTTCAAATTCAATTATTTTTTTCGATTTTCAATGCAGTTGTTCAATTTGCAATTATTTTAAACAGTTATTCATACAATAATAATAATAATAATAATAATCATTTTGTAAATGAACATGTCATTAAAACACTATTCTTATTTATTTATTAATTGACTTTTATTCATTAAATTGTATTTCTATAGAAGGCAACTTTTCTTGGCCGATCAAGTTTCAATCTTCATAACCTTTAAATTATCTTGTTTAAAAAGATATACATTTTCATAATACTTTTTATCTTGACATAGAAATTTCGAAGAAAATGCATACATACAAATTTACGAATGTAATATTTAAAGTAGCCAGAAAAAAATTTGGAGGGGGGTGGTTGAAAAAACTTTTACACTCAAAGACGTATTTTTCAATAGAATTTTTCGATTTCGGGGAGGAGGGGTTTACCCCCCCCTGGTTACGCCCCTGCGTGACGTCAACAAAACAAAAATGGCTGACAGAAGTAGGTAATTTTTTTAACTAAAGCACCTAAACGAGAGAAATTTTTTTAAAATACATTATACAAATAATAAAATACGTCTCACTTTAAATAAACTTTGTCAACAGTCTCAGGACTAAATTTTGTTCAGCGTAAGAAAGTTTCAAACGGCACAATTTGTGTACTGGAGAAAAATATATTGACAAAAAATAGTTTAAATATTTAAAATTTTTGCATTAAAAACTTGTAATCTTTAAAATAATTTCATTTATTTATTAATTAGCATGTTTCATTTAATTAATTGTCCATTTTTTGAAAGAATAATAAATATTTATAGGTTAGGATTCTTGACATGTCAGCTGTTATATCAATATATACTGCGTAAAAAATGTTAATTGCAGGAATTTTTGTTTTAAAATTGTTCTTTTTTATTTTCTTCATCTACCCGTACTCAATATTAAATGTAGCTTTTTTAATAAATTTAGAAAATTACACTTTTTTCTTTTTTTACAAGATTTTTACGTGTTTGATTACTTTTTTTACCTACTTCTTTTAGTTTAAATTCATACCACCAGATAGCGTATCGGAATTAGCCATTCCAAATACCTTTTTGTTTTTGTTAAACTTCAGAAATGGAGGTTATGTGCCCCGATTTGTTCTGAAATGTTATAATATTTAGTGTGTACAAGTTTTGAAACACATTTTAAGTAATTATATTTTCTTTAACGGGCGAAATAATTAATTTCTCTTATTTATCCCGTTTCCCCCCTCTCCATAATCTCTAGCGGGCGAACTACTTCTTCGCTCTTATTTCTCCCGTAAACACGGCAAAAATAGGTGTCTTAAATTGTTAAAAAATGTCTTAAATTAAGACATTTTTCGTGTCTTAGACACCAAAAGTATCTTAATTTAAGACATTTTTGTCCAATTTAAGACACCATGTTTTTGCAGTGAACGGGCGATTTAGACACGTTGTAATTAAAATGCCTTTAACAATTAGGAATCATTGTGTTATTATTGTGATTGGAAGTCATTGTTAAGGGACTCTTTGTTGTACAACATTAATTTATTTTCAGATCCATTGTTCAGAGGGAATGGATGAAATAAAATCATCCCAGTCAATGTTGCGCGTTTTTTACCGCGATTGTCCTTCTGAATGAACAATTAGAGTTCTCGGGAGTTTTATTTTTAGTTTGAAATAGAGCTCTTAATACGATAGAGGATTACATACCAGAGAAGACAGTTGGATATATGTACCTTGTCGAATAAATAAATACCGCCGTCAGGCAAGAAACGCACACGACTCAAGCAGCAGATTCTGTTGTAAAGGAACTCCGACTAGTTTCTTTTTGTCTGCAGTCACAACTTTCTTTCTGACAAATGAGACGTTTTTTAACAGTCTTTGACATCATTGCGCCCTCTGACACTTCACTCTGGTATGTTTCGCGTAGATGCTATCGAAAGTTATTAACACTCTCGTTTACGAGTTCTCAGCCCACAGAAGAAACTGTGACTTGAAATAAACTCGCGAGAAAATGTCTACGCAGTTCAAAATTTTTGTGTATTTGTGTAGAAAACAGTCCTTGTTAAATTGTTTGTGTTAAAATTTAACCTTTTTCGTGAGTTGATTTTACAGATTCTTCAAATGTCATTCGATTCTTGAACATAACCTCAAAATTTTATAGTAAGTGACCGTGACCAAACAGTCGATAAACATAACAATACAAATTTTAAGTGAACCGTTTGGAACATGTGGAATATGTTAAATTTACCACAAAATCTTTAACTGTGATAGAAGTTGAAAGTCTTTGTTTTTGATAAGCTCAACGTTTCATTGCTTGTATGAGATTTTTCTACATCTCTCTCTCTCTGAATCCTTTTCCGAAGAAATAACACACATACAAAATCTTTTATATATCGTGTTGAGCAGGTGTACAGGGCTACATACATATAATATATTATATTCAAAGCGAGGCAAGGTTAGAAGACACGACGACACACTCCATGAGTTCTCAAGCCACTCTTCGCCTTACATAAAGCTGCCTATGCCTATTTACGAGCTGGAATTGTGCGCAGTCATTTTTTGCGATTTGTAGAAATCGATAGTGCATAGACTCACCCTTCCTACGTCCATAGAGAATATAGAAGGTAATCCGCATGCATCTTTTGACATTTGCATTTTGCGAGATTCTTACACACGCGAAATGGCGAGATACCGAGCCGTCAGTCGATGGGATAAGATCAGAGGAGCATCAGACCCGGTGATCCCGGAGAACCCGTAGGGCACCAAGATGTGTACTATCAACGGGTCGCAGAAGGAAGAGGAAACTCTTGGAAAACATGTTTTTACCCGCTTGAATTCCACTTATTGGCCTTATTGCACATATGCACCCAAAGGTGCGTATTGTATAAAAGCTAAATCGTATGCTATCATCTTTTTATCCAAAAGCGGAACAATGGACTGAATTTCCTCTATTCAATAAACAATTTCATTGTATTCAATAAACAATTTTCAGTTTTAACTTTAAAGTAGAAAAACTCTTCTTGTCCTTCTAGAAAAAGTCGATTCAACAATAAACAAAATCTTCTATATGTACACTAAAAAAATTCAATAAGTCATATTAACTATAGATGAAGAGTTGCAAGAAATTCAGTTGTGCCAACTCCAAAAAATAGTTAAATCAAATGAAAATGCAGTAGACTCTAATATTTTTGTATCTTTGGTGGAACTTTTGTATGTACAGTTTGTTTTGGCGATAACTATAAAAGAAATTTGAATCATCAGAAAGTTTGCAGAATCATCAGTATCAACTTGATTGTCTTGACTGTCGGTAATGACTGTTATGTCGCTTAAAACTTTGTTGTTATTTGTGCCCTTTTCTTTTTGCTTTAGTTAGAAAATCTTATATAATATAAATTAATAAATTAAGGAATTTTTTGATATTCTATACAATAATAATACAGAGGGAAACAATTTTAATATATCTATTGTTCGCCTGTTTGTATTGTACGAAAATTAAAAGACAAAGCTTAGACATCACAATCCAAATATAAACACTATACTGGCCTTCATAACAGATTTGAACTAATAAATACAACGCCATAGTATTTTCAAATGTTAAGTTAAAGTTAATATAACCATAACCGAGATTTAAACCAAATTTTCCTTTGTATTCAAACCGACTGATTTTCTAGTTGAAATAGATATTGGCGCTTTTTATCGCCAAAACAAACTATAATTTTCCAGTTGAACAAACAAAATTTTCTTATTTGTATGAACTAAAAATTTTTCTCAGTGTATTCTAAAAGGTTTAAACCCGTTTTGTGAAAAAACCCGGGAATTTGTAAATAGATCCGGGAAGTTCGGGAATCTTTTGAAAATGTCGGGAAAATATATAATAAAGTGTACTTTGAAGATTTTAAAAGGTGGCGCGAACTAGAGCTTTTAAGCTCGGATAGACTTCGAGTAGACTAAACCCAAGAAAATATTTTAAGGTTAAAGTAAATAATTTAAGAAATAAGGAAATAAACGAAACTGAAGATAATGACCAACAAATTAAAGAATGTAACTGAAATTTGGAAAAAATTTAAAATTTAAGGAAACAATTGAATTGACTAAAAGAATTAAAATTTTGTAGGAAATTATTGAAAACGGATTAATGTAATTATGAATAATCAAAAATAGAAAAGTATGAATGAAATTTGAAGGAAATAATTGAAAATTGAAAAAAAATTATGGAAAATAATTGGAAATTGAAAAAAAAAATTCTGCTGGAATCGCAGAAACTATACATAAAAATAGATAAGGGAGTTTGTAAATATCAATTACAAAGATTGAATAAAATAACTGTAGATTCAAAAAAATATTTAAAGTTTAAAAAATCAGGAAATTGGGAAAGTAATTGAAAATTGTAAAGAAATTGCTAAAAATGTGAAAACTTGGATTGAAATAGGAAAAAGAGAGTAGAGAATAAAACATTAAAAAATAAGGTAGTACAATTAAAATTGTGAAATATAATTACATCACTTGAAGAATCTAACAA
Source organism: Ganaspis brasiliensis (assembly GCA_037103525.1). Classification (NCBI taxonomy): domain Eukaryota; kingdom Metazoa; phylum Arthropoda; class Insecta; order Hymenoptera; family Figitidae; genus Ganaspis; species Ganaspis brasiliensis. The sequence continues at coordinate 4,178,700 of JAZKLR010000022.1, read as the reverse complement.
AAAATTTAAAAAAAAAATAATAAGAAATAAGGGGAAAAATTTTTTAAATAAAGTTAATACTTTAAAACTGAAGAAAATAATTGTAAAATCTAGAAAATAATTCCAAATGCAAGCAAATAATTAAGAATTGAAGAAATATTCGAAAACTGTAGAATTTATTTTTAAAAATTGTAAAATGTAAATGAAACTTAAAAATAATAATTGAAATTGAAATTTTTTAAATCCAGAAACATAATTGAGATCTGGAAAATTTGAATAATATAACTTAAGTTCGGAGAAAATAATTTGAAATTGAGAAAATATAATCTAAAAATAAAGAAAAACGAATAAAAAATAGAGAAATATAATTGAAGTTTGAAGAAAATAATTCAGAATTGGAAAAAAGTAATTCCGAATGGAAGAGAAGAATTACAAATACAAAAAACGACTTTAAAATTGATTAATAAATAATTCTTAATATTTGAAACCAATTTCTTATGTAACAACATGAAACCTAATAAAAACATTAAAAACGCTACTCAAATACTTTGTAATATATTATATTTCAAAATTGTAATCTATAATTTTCATTTTTAAAAATTCGGGAAAATTGTCCTCTAAGATCCGGGAAATCCGAGAATTTAAAATTGCCAGTTTGCTAGACTCCCTGATTTCTTAAAGTAGATGAACTTTTAAGGAAAATAAGATCTGAGTGAAGTGATATAGTCAATTTTTCATTGAAATATGTTTAAAAAAGTGTAATTTTTAATTTTTGACAAAAATTCAAATTACTCTCGAAATAATGATGGTTTTTTAAAGTTCCTATGCTTGTTTTAAAGGGCATTTTCTGAAAAATAAGATTATTGCATAAGCATTGAAGTGGGTTAAAATTCGTGAAATCAGCATAAAAAAATATGATTTTTCTTGCTTATCGAACTATTGAAAAAATTATTGTTTGATCATAAAAATATTTCCACCAAACGAAACAATTTTTACAAAAGTTATTGCAAAATTTACATTTTTAACACTTTTTTAATAAAAGCTTATATTTCATAAATGAGTTTACCGATTTAAGTGTACCATAAATAGAATCAAAGGGCACAAAATGGAGTTCCGCAGTTACAGTGCGAAAATTTAAAAAAAATTTATTTTGCATAATTTGTTTATAAATTGTTTATAAACAATTAATTTCTTTTAATGTTCTGGACCTTTTAAAAATCGGGAAAAGATATTAAAATATACTTAAAACTCTAAGGAATCAAAATCCATTCAGAAAATTGACGAGCGATTATTTTTTTGGAGCATCCCATCAGAAATTTCGGATAACTTTTGCTTATGCTTTAAAAAGTTGCGAAACTTTTTGGCACACAAGCACCAAATTTTTTAATTTGAAAGATTGAAAGAAGATAAAGTTTTGTCCATAACGAGGGAAATGTGAAAAACTCCCTAATAGAAAACATAAAAATACCTACCTATAGAGAGAAATAAATAGATAGGAAAAGAATAAAAATTGAAATAAAAAAAATTTAGATATTAAAAAAGATAACTTGAAAATAAAGGAAAATTACTAGAATATAAAATAATGTCTGAAATTCGAAAAACTAAACAGAAAAGAGAGAAAAACAAAGAATGCGAAATTAAAGAAAAACGAAAAAACTAAAAATAAAGATTAATTCCAAAACAGTCAAAAAAATATAGCTAGAAAGTGACGAAAAATCCTAAAACTTATTAAAAAATAATTGAAATTGAAGAAAGATAAATTTCTAATAAAATAAAATAATTCGATTAAAGAAAAATGACTTTAGAAAAAGAGAAAAAATAATTGTTGTAAAGAAAAAATTATGTATTTTATAAAAGTATAAGTAGAAAGTAAAGAACAATTACTAGAAATTGAACAAGTATAAACTATAAAATAAAAAAGATAACTAGAAATTAAGGAAAAAATCCTAAAATGATATAAAATTTTAAAAACTGTAACAAATAACTATCAAATTATAAAAATTACCAGAATTTATGAAAAATAACTAAAAAATGATCAAACATCACTAGAATGTGTTAGACAAATAACAAGAAATAAGAAAAAAATTTTAAACGAAAAAGTATTCAGATATAACAAAATACCTAGAAAATATGTGGAAAAATAACTAGAAAATGCATAAATTTACTAGGAAGTAAATTAATATTTACAATTTCTTTAAAAATAACTAAAAAAGGAGGGAAAATTACTTTAAATCCTATAAAAAATGACAAATTGAACCTATAAAACAGAGAACAATTACTATAACCAGTGAAAAATAACCAGAAGTTGAAGAAAAACAGTAAAACCTATAAATTGTCAGTTATTATAGCGAAAAGTTTCTATGATGCAGTTGAATTTTCTCCCGGGCATATTTAAAAGAAATTGCACAAAAAAAGAACCATAAAGAAAGAGGAAATAACATATTCACGTTAATTGCGAATAAAAGAAGAAAAAAGACGACAAAATCGTAAGAAGTGGAAACAAGGAAGAGACAAAATTACACAGATATGTACTCATGGGAATGTGCATTAAAGATAGAATAAAATTCTATTTGTATATAACTTTAGCGGTATTTTTTATATGATCAATAGATTCTTATGAAAGAGTCTTTTATTATTAATTCATTTTCTATATAGAAGCAGTCTATAAGACGGAGGATCATGCCTATTACAGTATTACTTGAACTTTTTTTTAACATTTTAATGGCCAAGAGCAACAATATAATTATACGATTGGTGCGCTTCCTAAAGGTGACTTTGAATATTTAGTCGAGTTTAATGATGACATTGTACAAAAGAAGTCTTCAATTTTCAGACTCATCCATATAGTCAAGCTCATTAACTGACCTGGATGATCTGGTATACCATTATCACCCCGATAATTATCAATTTTTTCTGCTTATCTTATTTCCCAAATGAATTTAAATCTCGAAATGATTCAACATCATTTTTGTTTTTAATCATACCAAATTCTTATAAACTCAACTTTTTTTAACTACAGTTACAAACTTTTAGTATAACTTTAGTATAAACTTTTCAAAATTAACCCATTATAACGCCCGTACTTAGGGAAATGTGGATACCAAAAAAGGCAATATAGAAAAGAGAATCGTGGATTAAATGATTATTTTTGACATTAAAAAATGTGCAACAAAAAATTTGTTTAAACAAATTGTTATAAACAAATAGAAAAAATTGGAAAATATTAAAAATGAATAGAGCCATTTGATTTTGTATGAGAAAAATTACTAATGGAACATGCGTGACATTTGAAAATTTTTCACTTGATTTGTTATAAATAATTTATAATCAAAATGTGGGGTAAGATGAGCATTGTTATTGTTTATTAATTATTTACACATGTTGAAAATCCTTGAAACGTTACATATGTTTCTTCAGCAATTTCTCTCATACAATAATCAGCGCCATTGGTTTTAAACAATTCTTAATTTTTCTCTATATTTGTTTAGAACAATTTGTTTAACCAAATTATTTTTTAAACAATTTTTAATTTAAAATATCATCATTTAGACCACGGTCCTCTTTCCCTTATTGATTTTTGTGGTATATTTCCCTAAACATGCGGGATAAAATAGGTTCAAGGTGATTATTATTGTTTACTGATTTTCTCTATAACAAATAAAGTGAGAAACTTAAAAATGTCATACAAATTCCTTTACTAATTTTTCACGTACAATTGAATGGAACTATTTACTTTTAATAATTTCTAATTTTTTTCTATTTGTTTATAACAATTTGTCTAAACAAATTATTTGTTAAACAATCTTAAATGCCAAAAATCATCATTTGATCCAAAGTCTTTTTTCTAGTATTAGCTTTTTTGGTATCCACAATTCCCTAAGCACCGTTAATCGGTTAAATGTGATATTAAACTTTCGATAGAGCATACCCTAATGAAATCAAGCAAAACAGTTGCTATATCTAAAACCATTTTTTTTTCATACGGAAAGTACAATCTCGGTAAAGTATCGATGGTGTTACCAGTAGGGATTACATGCATGTCGGAGAAAAACCGGTTTGATGATCTGCCAAAACTTTTTATTTCAGTATATTATATATCTTTGAAGCCGTACTTTTAACAATTTTCTTCGCATGGCTTCGAATGATACGGTGATTAACAATTTAACATCGTGATGATAAGTCCGTGGTGATCTTGGGAACTAAGTACCATCAATAATTATTCCAGGATTACAATTAACGTTTGAGAAATTAAATACCATCTAATGCTTTCCATTAAAGAAACAATTCGCAACGCCGTTCTACATTTGCAACTATAAATGCCCAATAATTCATGAGGATATATATATACTCGAGTATGAAAGAGAAAGTCGAATTGGATTCTTATATATATATATTTCATACATCTTCGTGATGCATGAAAGTTTTCTGTGTTTAATTACGAGTCGGAGGCATCGATGCGCGGATTCTTCGCTCCCCATGGTCTAATTAGTCAGTGAAAGTGACACTCCATATTCAGCAAATTGCTAAATAAGTCGTCGTTGATTTCAGCTTTCGGCCACCTTTCTAACAAGTTCAAAATTCAGCCGAGTTGACGAGAATTTATATTTCAAAAGGGTAAAAGTCTGTCACCCGGTTAGAAAACACGAGAAAACGTATATAAAAGTTTAGAAAGTGGATGTGAATCAATTTTAACATTTCATGGGAAATAAAAAGAAAAATTCCCCCTCGGGAATTATGGATAATTATTGTCAATCTTTTCATCAAAGATTATACGAGGAAAATAATTTTCCTGGGGATAATTTGTTTCTGAGTTACTATGTATAGAAGTCGTGCAACTTCACATGCATGCCTTGGACAAGATTCTTACATCAACCTAATAAAAGGACCATAAAGCAAGAGAAAAATACTTTTATGCGTTTGTAGCGTGAGCTCGTGCTTTTCCTGAGATACTTTGACTGTTCATAGACGTGAGTCAGCTCTTATTACACATCATTAAATAAGTCCGAAAACTCACGCTGTTAAAATGTAATATAAAAAATAAAGCCTACTGAATAAAAAAGTTTTTTTAAAGTTGTTATGTGATATCTTTTGTGCAGCTGAGAAACTTCTTAGCAGATAACTTTATATCGGAAGGTAATCTGACGCGCGACAATGAAATTTAGACTTAAGGAAAGGAATTAAGGCTTCTTTTAAGGATTAATGTTCAACACAGTCAAGATGTGATAATCATTTCATAATGTGACCTCATTATATTTCGTTTCTTAGCATTTTTAACCAGTCATCGTCTTCCTTTTAAACAATTGAACTTGCAAAAATAAAATAGGAGTTGTGGAAAAAAATACAACTCACAATGTGGAGAGTATAATGAAATGTACTTACAACAGTGTCTTGATGTCCAATATCCGCTGCATGCTTGATCAAAAGTTCAACCACTTCCAAATGACCTTCGGCTGCTGCCCTTTGAATAGAAGTTATGCCGGTCTGAAAGAAAAAATGCCAATATTTACGTTTGCCTTGCAAATACAATAATGAAATGAATACCTGACCATGTTGTACCTAAGAATATAGTGAAACTAAAATTTGGTATTGTAATTTAAAAATTTAATTGGAAAACAGTAATAACCACTTTCTTCCTTCTCAAATCTTTTCCTAGAAAACGTTCAATTCAATATCAAGTTCTTCTCAGAGTGATTGAATCTCAGAAATTCCTCAAAGCAAAAAGCTGACTCATTATCAATCGCAACTGGCTTCATATCATATTAATAATGCGACTTGCTTTCCTAATTTAAAAAAAAAGTAACTGTGGCTTTCATATCTAGAGAGTAAGTAATATATGTACATTTCATTTAAATGAATCATATCTGGATCTTCTCAACTCGTTCACAACTGTGTGAGTAGTTCTTATGAGAGTATATTGATCGTCAAATAGTTCCCTGTTAGTTTCATAGAATGTAAAATAATTTCATAAAATAGCAAGTAGTTTCGTAGACCATCGTATGTTTCTAAGAACTTATAAATAGTCACGTAGAGCATCAAATAGTTTTTTAGAACATATGAGTTTCTTAAGTAGAACACCAAATAATTTCATAGAACCTCAAATAGTTTCACTGAGCATACTAAAATGTTACACAGAAGCACAGAACATCAAATAGTTCCATAGAACATAATAATATTTTATACAGAACATCAAATAATAATCAAATAATTCCATAGAACGTTAAAAAGTTTCATAGAACACCAAATAATTTCATAGAACATCAAATAGTTTCACTGAGAATAGCAAAATGTTACACAGAAGCACAGAACATCAAATAAATCAGTAGAACATCAAATAGTTCCATAGAACATAATAATATTTTATACAGAACATCAAATAATTCCATAGAACGTTTAAAAGTTTCATAGAACATCAAATTGTATCATAAAACATATCTAAATGTTACACTGCAGCACAGAACATCAAAAAATTCCATTGAAGATAACAATATGTTATACAAAACATCAAATAATTCCATAGAACGTGAAAAAATTTTATAGAACATCAACTAATTTAATAAAACATCGAATAGTCCAATAGAATATTGGATTTTCCTTAATATAATTTTATAGAATACTCGGCAGTTTCATACAACATTAAATTGTTTCATAGAACATATCAAAATCTTTCACTGTATCACAGAACATCAAATATTTCCATAGAACAGGAAAAAGTTTCATGGAACATCAACTAATTCAATCGATTCAACATCGAATAGTCCAATAGAATATTGGATGTTCCCTCATATAATTTTATAGAACACTAGGCAGTTTCATAGAACATCAAATTGTTTCATAGAACATACCAAAATATTAAATTGTAGCACGGAACAACAAATAATTCCATAGAATATGACAATATGTTATTAAGGGCATTAAATAATTCCATAAACCGTGAAAAAGTTTCATAGAACATAAAATTGTTTTATAGAATATACCAAAATATTACACTGTAGCACACAGCATCAAATAATTTCATAGAACATGAAAAAGTTACATAGAATATCAACTAATCCAATAAATCATCAAATTGCTTCATAGATCTTACCAAAATGTTACACTGAAGCACAGAACATGAAAGAAATCTATAGAACGTAAAATAGTTCCATTTAAAATAACCATTTGTTACATAGAACATCAACTAATTCAATAAAGCATCGAATAGTCTAACAGAATATTGGATGTTCCCCAATATAATTTTATAGAATACTAATAGAGCATCAAATTGTTTTATAGAACATACCAAAATGTTACACTGTAGCACAGAACATCAAATAATTCCATAGAACATAAAAAACTTTCATAGAACATCAACTAATTCAATAAAACATCGAATAGCCCAATAGAATGTTAGATGTTCCCTAATATAATTTTATAGAGCACTAGGCAGTTTCATAAAACATCAAATTGTTTTACAAAACATACAAAAATGTTACCTTTTAGCACAGAACATCAAATAATTCCATAGAAGATGACAATACACTACCGGACAAATTGTGGGACAACTTACAGAAATGGGATTAAAAACATGCCCGTCTGAAAATGTTGATAACTTCGTCAGATATTAGCAAATTAAAATTTTTCATATATCATTGGAAAGCTTATAAAATTTGCCGTTAAATGGTCTAATTTTGAAGCTTATTCGAATAATACAAACGGAGATCCAATGTGATAAAGACAGGTGAATTTTTCGTTTTTTGTGAATTTTCATTGTTCAAGTTTGGTGGGATGCATTTTCTAGAACAGTAAATGGAAATATTTGAAATTAAGCTAAATTAAACCTTAAACTATTAGCTTTAAAATAAGCCAACGAAAATTAAAATATCTTGAATGGTTCAAAAGTTATAAGTAAATGTGTATAAAGAACAAAACGCAACATTCCGTTGTTTCCTCCCCTCTCGGCCTATTTGCCATAGCGAGCACTAGAATCGTTGCGTTTTTTCGTATCATACATTTTCTTATAACTTTTGAACCAGTTAAGATATTTTAATTTTCTTTTGCTTATTTTAAAGGTAAGAGTGCAAGGTTTGAATTAGCTTAATTTCAAAATTTTCCAATTACTTTTCTAGAAAAGGGAGCTCACCAAACTTGAACAATGAAAATTCACAAAAACGAAAATTTCACCTAATATCTTTATCACACTGAATCTCCGTTCCTATTATTCAAAAAAGCTTAAAATAGAACAATTTAACGGCAAATTTTATAAGTTTTCCAATTGTCTATGAAAATTTTTAATTTGCTAATATCTGACAAAGTTATCAACATTTTAAGACGGTCATGGTTTTAATCATATTTTTGTAAGTGGTCCCACAATTTTGTCCGGTAGTGTATGTTATACAGGACATTAAATAATTTCATAGAAAGTGAAAAAGTTTCATAGAACATCAACTAATTTAATAGTAGGAAAGCCCAAAGTGTTTTTTGGGAGTAACTCGAGCGCGGAAGATGAACATAGAGGGGGATACCTTGCATGACGTTTAGTACCTCTACCAGATATTACCTATTTTTGGAAAGACGTGCGTCTAGGACAGCCCGTCAGATTAGTAAAAAAAATCGATCGTCAAAAATATTAAAGCGTGTCAGATTAAAGTAAGGTAGGTTAATTACTAACTGTAGAATGTACATGTAGAAAATCTGATTATTTGAGTGAAACGTAAGGGAGTGGGAGGGTGACAAAGTTGCAAGAATAATCGTGTATTGAGATTGGAGCCCGTAGCTGGAGGAAAACACGCATCCCCACTCCATGCCTCTCTGTCTGTTTTCCTTTTTCTATTTCTGACTCTCTCGCACCATACCGTCACAGCTTTTCGTCGCCATGACAACATTACAGCTGATTGGAAAACAAAGCTTTCGAGTTACATTCGAGGTATCGATGATACACAGCAAGTTCTCGACGTCTAATCTTCCGCTTGATATGTCTCAATCACAGATAAAAGACCAGGCCAGCAGATGACAGAAACGGTCACCCATACATGTGCTAAACTTAGCTGGGCGTAATTGTGTTCCGTGACCGCGAAGCCACGCACTTCGCTGCCTCAACCATATCATCTGTCTGTCAGATTAATAATATTCCTCCAAATAATCGTCAGATATTGGGCTAGCAAGACTGGAACATCAAGCTGATCCTTCTGTATAGAAATCTGACACGCTCGAGTATTTCCAGATGACGATTTTTTTTGCATTTTTAATCATTCGCTACGAGTTTGCGTCACTTCCAATACGTCAGTCTTTCGAATGGGAGCATTTTTAGGGTTCACTCAACATCCCCTCTGAATATCTGACGCGCTCGAAAAACAATTTTTTTCTTCTATTTTCTATCCATCCGGACGACCACCCCCACCACGGAAATCGTCAGATGAACATACCTACAGTGTCACAGACACGTTGCAGTATCTAATCTATTAATATCTGACATGCTCAAGTATTTCCACGTCATTGGTTTTTTTTACATTTTTAAAATTTTGTAGACACTTCCCCCACTACTAAAAGGAGAAACATTATAGAACCTTTTATTCTTCTTACAAGCTAAACTTCATAATCTCATCATCTAGACAACGCTCGAGTAAGTCCCCATTTAGCATCATGGGCTCCCCTACTATAATAAAACATCGAATAGTCCAATAGAATATTGGATATTCCATAATATAATTTTATAGAACACTGGGTAGTTTCATAGAGCATCAAATAATTCTAAAAACATATATCATTTGGTTACGTACAACCTCAAATATTTACATACTTTATCAAATATAGTTACATACAACATCAAATAATTGCAAACATTAAATATCTACAAACATCATGAAATAGTTACAAACATCAAATAGTTGTACGGAACATTAAAAATCTCCCCTATCAACTTCATTAACCAGCTTCATACAACATGAAATATATTCCATAAAGTGTCTAGACTCAATGATACAGAAAAATGTCTACTTTATGTGAAAGAGTGCACTTTTTCACTGGTTACAAAGTTTTTCAATCATCTTATTCAGCTTCCATAATAGCGTACCTATAATGACGAACAGAGACGACACCATATACAATCTTTTTTTAAAAACCAAAGCGCATCTTTCTTATGACGAACTTAATTTTAAACAGAACACGATTGATGGTACTTTGCATGAATAAAATTTCGATTAACACGTATAATAGACCCTGTTAAAACGGTACATTGTGGTCGATACCTGAGGTATAATAGTACAGAAGAACAAGGCGTATAAAGAACCAGATCGTACAAAATCGGTTGCGAGAGAATTATGCGTCCAGATGGGCATCTGGAAAAACTGAACGTCAATTAAACTAACCAGACGCAACGGATGCCATCGTGGATACTGTTCACACATTCTGCTACAAAGAATTTTTCCTTTTTCCCATGATTTTAATTAACATTTAATTAAAGGACAGTTACTTAGTGATCTGGTGTCGGCATTTCTGGAAAGTAACAGTATGAAAAGACCAACCATCTGTTTCTGATCCACAATCTGTTGATCAGAAAACCTTCAATGGGACAATTGCAGAAACGTGATCATGTTAAGATCACAATGTTGATGCCTCTCCAGGGTGGTCGAACTATTTTACAAATTTTAAATGTTTTATAAATTATGAACAAAGTTTTAGTAATCATGTTGAAATTCAAGTCGGTATAATATGATATATAGATCATTGCGAATCATCAAGTGTAAATGAGACCTGATTTCGCGCACTCCCCGTGGCGAGAAAGGTGCTCATTTAAGTAACGATAGGGAATAACTTCACTTGCAAGTGTATATATATACATTTCATAAAAAGAGATCCAGGCTTCTTCCAATCTTGCAGTCTATTACTGATGATCTGGTATGAAAACAAAGAAGTTGATTTTATGGATGCTCCGATTTCACGCAGAGTTACTGGGAGAATGTGAACTGCCAGTTCATCAGGAAGTAGAGTACACAATCGGTGTAAATTTCTTTTTACTGACACTGGCTGCAAACCTTATAAAGATAAAACTGGGACAAGACATTGCTAACTCATGTAACAATTCTTTTTCTTTGTTCCATACCTCCTACATTTCAACTAATTCAACTCCAGAGAGCAATTCGTTTCATATTTATCTTTCTTTCGAACCCGGAGAAACTAGATCCAATTGTTCTTTACCACAAAAAAGAAAATAGTTCAGAAGAGAAAAATATTAATCAATTAGTTTTAATTGTTTGGGGGAAAAAAGAAATTTTTAACGTCGCCCAAACATAAATAACACACGTCGTGATGTTTTTATTGGCCCTGATCGAGCGTAATATATTTACGAACAAGGAATTCAGTTTGCCCGTGATTCTTGGAAGCTTGGATTTAATCGTTTAAGCAAACATAAACACTTCTTTCTTGATGTGGCTACATCCGGTAATGATAATCGGAGACTCAGGGAAACGATGGAGCGACCTTCGAGATGCCTCTCGATCCTCGCTTTGATCCTTCAACCGAGTCCGATACGATGTATTGAACTCACCGCGACTGACGATAGATCGAGTTCTTTCCTTTTATCGCTCCTTTACGAAGCGATAGCCATCTGAATGCCCGTCACTTAACCGTAAGATCGTTAACTTGACGCTCTTTGCTTTACGTAATCCTGAATTAGGTTCCTCGTGATAAACGACAAACTCATAGCCAATGAGGACTCGGATCAATGGTGCAGAGCAATATAGTATATAGATCGATACGGTATTTTCTTCAACTTCCTTTTTATTATGAAAATCTTTTTAGGAGTGAATTAAAAGCAGGAAGAATAGAATGTGATTTATTGTTTTTATCAAACAACATTGTGTGAGAGTGCAAAAAAAACAGGAGGGTTTTCAGAACTCATCGAATGATTGTTTGATCGTTTCCCTCTGATGGGTTTTCTATCAAATTGTTTTCTGTGCGCACGAATCCAAGTGGATGTTCGCGTTAGGTTCGCTCAGGATAAAACAAAGCGGTAATAGGATGTGCTGGGCCCATGCTCTGATTAACGGGGAAAGCAACTATTGTCCTGACTGCCGTTGCATTGTTGTAAACAAGTTTCCGTTGCTAGACCAATATTCCGGTACTTGAATCTGGAAGTGTATTAAAGACGAAAAAATGTTTTAGGAAGAATTTCTTGATTCAGATATAATTAGTGTATTATGTTGTACTGTTGAGTAATTAATTAACTTGTTTTTTTTTCAGGATGACGGAAATATAGATGACTTTATTTAAAACTCGCTACAAACCGATGAAAACAGGATGCAGGTCCTCATCATTTATGCTCGAGGAGAATCTAGAAGTCAATTTTATGTTGTCAACGGATACAAGATATTAATATCTAAAGACTCTAATATTTTTAATGCCTTTGATGTCTTATTCAAACTTCACTTCGTAACAAACGTTTGCTATTCAGGAAGTTTAAACATTTTCTATACCTTTATGGAAACATTTTTGTATAATATTCCATCAATTAAAACTGAAAATTCTGTCATTGTTTTAGTATATTATTATCCAAAATGTAAAATACTTCCTCTATAAGGAAGCAATATTATATATATAGGTGTTTAAATTGTATTTTATAATTAACTAAATTTGTATTCTATCGATTTTACAAATAAAATTAATTAATTTGTTCAGAAAAAAAACGTTTTAACCAAAATTAATTAATGTTATTAACAAGATGAAAATAATTCATTTTAAGAAAAACAATTAAATAAATTAAAATAATCGACTTTAGAAGTATATAAAAAAGAATTATAAAAAAAATTTTTAATTCTTACACCGAAACAAATATAAAAGTACGAAGTAATATATATCTCATTTAATGTTGCACAAATATTATAATTCTCTTAATTATAGTGCATTTAATTAAGTGCAATTAAAGTGCAAAAAAACTAAACAACAATCAAAAATTGTTAAGAGAATTAAACAATTTGCTACAACATCACAAGTTTTGTTAATTCTATATTAACAAAACGTTAGTTATTTAACAATCCTTCTTTTTGTGATAATTTAATTAATAGACACAACTGAAAAATTTAAAAAAAAAACCACTGATCTAAAAAATAAAATTATTAATTTTATCAATAAAAATTACTTTCAAGTTTAATGAACTGACTTATTCATTAATTATTATTAATACACATCAAAAATTCAGTAAATATTACTGATTTAAGAATAAAAATTATTAATTACACTGAGTTACAAAAAATGAGGAAAAAAATTACTTTGAATCCGACCTAGCCTAAGTTGTTCGTCATAAAAAACTAAAAAAATTGTGCATTCAATTCCCCCCCCCCCCACCCCCAAAATTTCATTTTAGAGCTGTAAAACAGTTTTTCTGCAATTTTTGTATAAAATATACTGTTACTTCGTCATTTTTGGTCCAATTTTCAAAATTTTTTTTAATTTAAAGCTGAAAAACAAGGCTTTCTATACCTAATAGAGGTTTTATGTTTAAAAAAAAATTTACGGTAGAAAAAGAGTTAAAAATTTCGAAAATTGTCAATTTTTTTGAATTTTTTCAACTTTGGCAATGATTTACGGACCAATTTTGTATAGAATTTTTTTCTGTGCTGAATTGTTTAAAGTGTATTAAATTCTGTTTTGAATGAGCTTTTTTTGAATTAAATTGGTGAAAAACTGGCTGTGTTATTGAATTTTTTGTCTTTATAATCATAGAATTTTTCGGGGAAATCTAAGTTCAAAATTTTTGGTGACATTTTTATTTTTCTAAATTTTACCGAAATTTACTAAAATAAGTATAAAAAAAGTTGTTAGAAGATGATAAGTACCACTTGCAACAATTAAAAAAGTCAAAAAAAAGAAAGTACTGTTTTTTGCTTAAATAAAATACTGTGATTATAAAGACAAAAAATTCAATAACTCAGACAGTTTTTGACCAATTTAATTTACGAAAAGCTTATTCGAAACAGAATTTAATACACTTTAAATAATTCAGCACAGAAAAAAACATTCTATATAAAATTGGTCCTTAAATCATTGCCAAAGTTAAAAAAATTCCAAAAAATTGACAATTTTCGAACTTTTTTACTCTTTTTCTACCGTAAATTTTTCTTGAAACATAAAACCTCTATTAGGTATAGAAAACCTTGTTTTTCAGCTTTAAATTAAAAAAAAAATTTTGAAAATCGGACCAAAAATGACGAAGTGCTCTAAAATGAAATTTTGGGGATGAGGGGGAAATTTGAAAGACATTTTTTTAGTTGTTCATGACGAATAACTTAGACTAGGTGCTAGGTCCGATTCAAAGTAATTTTTTACTGTCACACAGTGTTATATAAATAAAACTAACTTTTAATTCAAATGAAAATGACTGGTTTATTAGTTGATAAGACTAAACTTCAGTAAAAATGGCTCATTTGCAAATAAAAATTGTTAATATGATTAGCAAAAATGATTTTTAAGATCAATGGGAATGACTGATTCGTTAGTTGATACGACTAATAAATTCAGCAAAAATGACTGATTTAAGAAAAAAAATTATAAATTATATCAGTAAAAATAACTTTTAAGTTCAATGAAAATGACTGTATAGTTAACTCAAATTTATTAATTTTATCGAACAAACTCATTAATTTCTTCAGTCACAGTCACTAAATTAAACATTAGAAATTATTGCTATTTTAGTAAAACTTAATGATTATTATAATAATAAAAACAATTAATTAAAATAGTGAAAAGCACCGTTTTTGTCAATGGATCTCTTTGAATTTTTTGGAGTGAAATTTCACTCCGAAAAGAGTGAAAATTGAGCCACCCCAATCAGAGTGAATCTTACTTACTCTTTTCACTCGAACTGGAGTGAAATTTCATTCAATTAGAGTGACTCCAGACTGATTGAATCATTCAATTTTTACTGAGAATCAGTCAAATTTGACTGATTTAAACTAAGAGTGCAAGGAGAATATAAATTTTAAAATGTACATTTTTTGGACGATAATGAAGCTGTTAAATTATATTATTCCGTCTGAAAACCGAGAAGGTTTTAAGATAACTCATACTCATCCTCAAAATCTGATTTCATTTAAGCTGCGTTCGAAGCACTAAGTATCCAAGCCTAAGTCTTCATTCTCCGATCTCTCAACCTGTTACTTGATCGGTTGCATACGCGAAGTCTTAAGAGAAAGACGCAAATCTTATAAGATTTCCGAGCAAAGAATGCTCAATCGTTCAAGAACCACTCACTTGTAAGTAATCCCTTCTGCTCCAAGGGAAGAGCGTTAACTGCATTCTTCAAGGACAAAAGCCTTGAATATAAGACTAAAAACTTCAAACTTAATTCTACAGTCTTATACAAAAGGAGATCGACAATTAACAACCTTTTTATCCAAGAAGAGATCAATGATTACCAACTTTTTCATCCAGCATGCCCAAATAGCTCGCAAAATTACAGGAATATTTCTAGAGTATTTCTCGAAATTTTGCAAAGTAGTAAATTTTTAAAATTTGGATTCTACCAAAAGGTTATTTCAAAATAACATTTTGGCTAATATTAGAAGGTCTGCAACCTTTAAAAAGCAACCTTTTCCTTGATGCGAATTGCGTGTGATACTTGAAGATAATGCTAACAAATTTCAAATACCATGACATGCAAGAATTAACCGTGTACTTTCTACTTTGTCTCGGTTGTTTATGTCAGCATAGAAAAACCTGGGAAAGGATTAAGATTATGCAGCCAATCGTGAAATTGCACAATCAATTTAAACAAATATTGTCGATATAATCGAATACAAATTAAAACAAATAACTAATGTTCTTAGAATTGAAGGAGATTTTATAAATCATTTTCCGTATGTTGTTTGATTTTTGTGAAATGTTAAAAAGATTTTAAATCGGTTTCCTTTACGAGTCATTTATTGATATGTGATAATCTTTCAATTGTATTAAATTATGTTCATAATATTCAATTATATTATGTTTTATTCAAAATGTAGTGGAAAATAAACAATATAAGCAAAATGTGTTTAGTATTTGTCGCATGTATTTAATAAATATAAAGGATACTTTTATCGTAAACATGATTATTATCAACGTTGAAACTTCACTCAGATGCGAACATTATGATATACACTACTGGACACTACCTTATATTTGAGAATGAGAGAGAAAGAGATAGCGCTATAGTGATATATCTTTCGTTGAGAGAGAAAGATATATCACTATAGCGCTATCTCTTTCTCTCTCATATAATACCCTCTCCAAAAACCTTATCTGGATCCGCCACTGCATGTATTTGATCAATAAAAAACTCATGCGCATGCATTTGATCAATAAAAAACTAATGCGCATGTATTTGATTCATAAAAACTAGTGCGCATGTAGTTGATCAATAGAAAACTAGTGCACATGTATTTGATCAATAGAAAACTAGTGCGCATATATTTAATCAATAGAAAACTAGTGCGCATGTATTTGATCAATAGAAAACTAGTGCGCATGTATTTGATCAATAGAAAACTAGTGCGCATGTATTTGATCATTAAAAAAGCTAGTGCGCATGTGTTTGGACATTAAAAAAGCTAGTGCGCATGTATTTGGTCAATAGAAAACTAGTGCGCATGTATTTGATCATTACAAAATTATTGCGCATGTTTTTGATCATTAGAAAACTAGTGCGCATGTATTCGATCAATAAAAAACTAGTGCGCATATATTTGATCATTAGGTGACTAGTGCGCATGTATTTGATCAAAACCTTATATTTGAGAATGAGAGAGAAAGAGATAGCACTATAGCGCTATCTCTTTCCCTCTCATATAATACCCCCTCCAAAAACCTTGTCTGTATCCACTTACAAAAATGGGATTATAAACATGACCGTCTTAAAATGTTGATAACTCGGTTAGATATTATCGAATTGAAATTTTTTATAGATCATTAGAAAGGTTATGAAATTTGCCGTTAGATGTTTCAATATTAAAGCTTTTTTGATAAATAAAAATGGAGATTCAATGCCATAAAGACAGGCAAATTTTTCGTTTTTTGTGAATTTTCATTGTTCAAGTTTGGTGGGCTGCTTGTTCTAGAAAAGTGATTGGAAAATTTTGAAATTAAGTTAAATTAAACCTTGAACTATAAGCTTTAAAATAAGCCAAAGAAAATTAGAATATATCTTGACTGGTTCAAAAGTTATAAGTAAATGTGTATAAAGAACAAAACGCAACATTCCGTTGTTTCCTCCCCTCTCGGCCTATTTGCCATAGCGAGCACTAGAATCGTTGCGTTTTTTTCGTATCATACATTTACTTATAACTTTTGAACCAGTCAAGATATTTTAATTTTCTTTAGCTTATTTTAAAGCTAATAGTTCAAAGTTTAATTTAGCTTAATTTCAAAATTTTCCAATTACTTTTCTAGAAAATGCAGCCCACCAAACTTGAACAATGAAAATTCACAAAAAACGAAAAATTCACCTGTCTTTATCGCATTGAATCTCCATTCTTATTTATCAAAAAAGGCTTTAATATAGGAACATGTAACGGAAATTTTTATAAGCTTTCCAATGGTCTATAAAAAAATTTAATTCGCTAATATCTGACAGAGTTATCAACATTTTGAGACTGTCATGTTTTTAATCGCATTTTTGTAAGTGGTCCCACAATTTTGACCGGTAGTGTAAATAAATTATCATAAATGATATTTTTTCAAAATCCACTTGACGAATTAATATCAAAGGTATCTATGTATTTAATCAACACAAGACTAAATAAATAACTTAACTCATGACAGAAATATTAAATAATATTCATCAAGCTAGAGGAATGACGCTAAACCAAGGGACAACATTTATTTCCCTTTTGTCAAAAATCTATGAGATCTATTTTATTTGTATTTTAGAGAAATATTTCATATTCCCATAGCTTCCGGAAAACATCCATAAAGTACTGTTTTCCAAATTTAAAATAGTTGTTTTACGTGTTGAAAGAATGAAAAACAGTCGTATAGGACGAGTTAGAAAACTGACTTTTAAGTTAAACAAACTTTTTTGCAGGATTTGTAGATAAATTATTATAATTATAGAAAAAATCTTGAGGACATGCAAAAGTAATGTTTTTGGAGAGTCATCCAAACTATGAGATGGTTCAAAGGAAATTTTGATCTTTATTAAGTATACGCGAAATAAACACACATTACTTTATATATAAATTAATACTGCTTGAAATAAAAAATTTAGTAACAAATTAAAAATTAGGAGTAACAAATCGCTCAATTATTAATAATAGTGGAGGTTTTGTGTATAAGTAGAACAGGTTGTCGCAAAGTATAGCCATCTGGGTAAAACTTCCAAAATTCGTTGGCGAAGAACCGGTTAACAGAGAAACGTCGCAGAGCGATGAAAGGTTAATTCCCTCCAAATCTGGTTCGTAATTAGTCATGCTCTTCAAAAGATACGACAGTCTGATAACGAAAAACCTCTCACAAGTCGTGCAACCTTTCGGACCCTAGTATCGTCACAGAAAGTAATAGTTACATATCCAGAGAACTAATTGACTATTAATGTCGTGTCACCAAAGTAATTGGAGGACCCGGTTTACAGTTATTCTCCGGGGAAAAAGATTATTATGTTGCAAATTATACACCGGCAATAAAATTCTTACAATCTTGACATAATGAGCAGAAAATCCAATTAAGACAATTTTTGTTTTAATAAAATTATCTTCCGACATGTAAAATTTGTAGTCGATCGAAAATATCATTCTTGCATTAATTACACAAGTTGTTAAAACTTAATATGATTGAAGCATTTTAGATTCTAATATCTATTAATGTAATTATATAATTATGTTATATAATTCTCACAACTTTTTTCCCGTTGTCATTTTTATAAAATTTGTAACGTTTTAATAATAAATTGAATAGTAGGTATTTCGGAAGATTTTGATCTGGAAACGCATTCAATGTATAAAACCTGCTGAAGCTTGGCTTTATTTCTTTTAATCCTTTATCAAAAATTCGACCTGCACTGCCTGTCATTTCGCATGATACTCCCGCTGCTTAACAGACGGTCAGATTTAAATCCTTAGCAATTTAGTGATCTGGAAAAATTAATTAACCTTGGAAATGACTGCTAAAATCTTTTTTAAGAATTTTCCTTTTTAAGAATAATGTTACCAACATTATTTTTCAATTCAAACACATAATCAAAAATTTAATTACACAGCCCCACAAAAAAAATAAAAGTATGAAGTATGAGACCCATATATTTCTATGTATTTTCTTACCCAAAATCCGAATCCGTCATCAGAATTTGCTGAGCAAGTCTGGGTTTGACCCTAACCTCAAAAACACCTAAAAATGGCTAAAATGGAACTTTTTGTTTACTAGAAACTAAATCCGTCTTCAAGTTGATACGTATCTAAGGCCAATTAGAAAGATTCAATTATGACCTTAAAAATGCTTTGTTAAAAACTGTTCTACGATGATTTTTAACGAAGATATGATATATTTTACTTAAAAATTGGTTTTCTTCAATTGCGCAAAACTCAAGAATTTTGAGTTGTGGAGATGAATAGACAAGAAAAAAATATTTCTTCTTTCATGTAGAATCAAAAAATATATATATTAAATATATATATTTTTAATATATGTGACGCTCCACGGTGAAAGGGACCTTAGCTGCAAAAAATTAATTTTACAGGACATAACAGGAGTTTCAAGTTGTGACTATGTTTTATCGCCAATTACACAAAACCTAATGGACATAAAAAAATTTTTATTTCTGTATGTGAAAGAGAGATTTAAATTCTATCGATTCCTAATAAAAAATCAAAATCAAATGTTTTGCACCTAATGTCCCTTTCACCGTTGAGCGTCACATATATTTAATATATTTAATAAAAATTATATATATTTAAATAAAATATGTTATATCTTCGTTAAAAATCATCGTAAAACAATTTTTAAAAAGACATTTTAAAGATAATAATTCAAGCTTTCTATTGACTTTAGTAATATATCAATTATTTGAAATCGGATTTAATTTCTAGTAATTTGTAGTTGCCATAGAGCAAAAAAGTCGCCCTGTAGAATTCCATATGGCAAAATTACAGCCAACAATAAATTTTTTAATAAGAATGTGGATACCTAAATGAAATTTAATTCGAAGAAAAAGATTAAAATTTAAAGAACAAAAATCATATTTTGCAAAAATAATTGAAAAATAACGAAAGAAGTTGAAAATTAATTAATAGATAATAATTAAACTAATTTGATATTAAAGGAAATAATTAAAAATGAAAAAGTATTATTTGGAAAATTTGAAGAAAATAATTGAAACTTGCAGAAATTGAATTTAAAAATTAGGGAAAAAATGAAAAAATAATGAAAATAATTAGAAATTGAAGAGAATTTTTGAAAAATGATAGAAAATAGTTGAAAATTGTAACTTATAATTGATGTCATAATAGAAAAGAATTGTTAACAATTGAAGAAATTTTAAAATAATTTTAAACTTATTATTCTCAAAGATTAATTAAATTTTTAATCAATGAAACTTCAAATTAATTGAAGTTCGAAGAATTATAATATTGTAGTCTTATTATCTCAAATATATTTTGTAGTTCTTTCAATTATTTTTCACAAATTGTTGTTAATTTCTTTAATTCACCATTATTTATATCAATTATTGCTATTACTTTGCAAATATTTTCTCGGATTTTTTTTACTTTCATTATTCTTCAATTAATTTCCTAGATTTTTAAATACTTTTCTCAAATTTTAATAATTTTCTTCAATTTTTAATTATTATTGTTATCATTTGCAATGAATTTCTTTAATTTTTAATTATTCTCAAACTTCATTCTTCAATTAAATTCCTAAATTTTCAATTATTATTTATCTCTTTTTTCAATAATTTTTTTCTATTTTAATTTTTTCTTATCTTTTTGCAATTATTTTCTCCACATTTTAATTAGATATTATATTAATTATTTTTCAATTAATTTCCTATATTTTTATTCACTATCTCAAATCTAAGTAAATGTATCTACTTTTCAATGTTTTAATCATTCTTCAATTATTTTTCTCAATTTTCAATTACTTTCGTCAATTTGTATTTTTTTATTTGCAATGATTTTCATTAATTTTATATTATTTTGAATATTTGTTGATTAATTCCAAAAAGTTCAATTATTTCTATAACATTGTAATTATTTTCCTGCATTTAAAATTCTTGAAATCATTTTGTAATAAGATACTTTCTTTTAGTTCATAAATATTCTTTTTTTTAAATTATTTTTCAAAAATTACAATTAATATCTACAAACTTAAACTATTTTTATGATTTTTCAAAAAATTTTCTTCAATCTTTTCAAATTTTCCCCTAAATTTTAAATTCAAAATTTCAGAAGGTTTCAATTATTTTCTTTAATTTTTTCAAATAAAACTTCTTCAGTTTAAGCTATTTTCTTCAATAATTTGTTTCATTATTTATTAGTTAACTTTCAATTTCTTTTGTCATTTTTCAATTATTCTTACAAAATATGATTCTTGTTTTTCAAATTCTAATTTGTTTCTTCAAATTATAATTAATTTCTTCAATATTAAATTCTTAGTATCAGTTTGTAATGTAAAATAATGAAAGGACATACATAACTAATCAAATTTGTTAATTTAATTATCAGTTTCACTATTTTCATCATATTCCAAATAATTTTCAATATTAAAAATTGAAATCAATTTTTATTAAATTTTTATTTTTTGTTTTTATATTTAAGCTCTATTTTTCAAGTATTGAAATAATGTTCTTCGATTTTCAAATTCTGAAATTAAACTCTGTAATTTTCTCAATTTATTTCTTTAAATTTCCAAAAATAACTTAAATTTTTAAATATTTTTATCCTTTTTCAAGTATTCTTGTTTATTTCAAATATATTCTATAATTTTTACAATTATTTTTTTACAAATTTTTTTTAAATTCTTCAAATTTCAAATTATTTCTATCATTTTCCAATTAGTTTTTAATATTTTCAATTATTTTTTAATATATTTTCTAATTTTTTTTATTATTTATCTCAAATTCCAGTTATTTTTTCAATTCATTTGCAACCAATTTCTTCCATTTTTTAATTATTTTTACTATTTATCAATAAAATAATTAAATTTTCAATTATTTATCTCATTTTTCAATTATTTTTTTCAATTTTCATTTTCTTTTATTTTTTTGCAATTATTTTCTCCACATTTTAATTAGATATCAAATCTAAGTTATTGTATCCACTTTTCAATTTTAATCATTTTTCAATTATTTTTCTTAATTTTCAATCAAATTCGTCAATTTTCAATTTTTTTTTTTAATTTGTAATAATTTTCACAAAATTTATATTATTTTGAATATTTGTTAATTAATTCCGAAAATTTACTTGCGAAATCAAATAAATTGTCAACTTTTGCGTTACCATAATTACGGTAATTAAGAAACTCTTTAATTTAATATTGTTTTATTTCTCTTCTCCCCACCTCCCCCCTCCGGTCAATATTAACTGTGCAGATGGCAAAAATTTTCAGTCACCGCCCCTTCTTCAACCCCGATACTTTTATTTTTTTTCTTTTTGCTGTGTTATCAATAATCTTGTTCATAATTACAGATCTCGTACTTTTTCCAATATACTGTAAATCTCATTAAAACACAGTATCATTAGATGATGATGTATCGTGTCATTCTGTGTTAAAAAACAAGAAAAATCCCAGCTTCCGGAATTCGTCGATTATTATTACGTAATAATAATTATGATCGGTTGCTAAAAAACTCGTAATTGGTGATACATTATTTTTCCCTGGACAGAGCATCAATTACGATATTAATTAAACTTGACGAGACCTGTTATCAAAGTAGCAATTCATAATTTAACCACATTCTGAGAAAATTGTTGTCTTGACAAAATAATTGTGATGAATCATTGAGCAGAAAGAAAATTTTCTTTTTCTCTCGCGAGTTTTTTTCCCTTTTCACAAGTCGCCTACCTTCCTTCCTTCTCAGGAAGAAGGCTGTATTTTTTCTTCGACTTTACCACTTTAAGGGATTTGCAGCTTGTTGAGACATACCGTGAGCTTTGAAGTATCCCGTATTTGTATCCTTTGTGTGTGATACACCTACGCACATACTGATATCCCGGAGCGTTTAATGTATTCACCCTCTTTACTGGTAGAGAGTTTGCTCGAGCATGCTAATTGCGTTTAGGACAATAGTGGGATTCCACCTCAGTATTCATGCAGTTTTCTCCAGGCGCGTAGGAGTCCTGGTGCCAAAAGGGGCAAAGACCACACTCAAAAAGAAAAAAAAGTTCTCTATTTCCTTGTAGAACTAGAGTAGGTACCTGTTGCCTGTCAGTAATTCCGCATTCATTAAAATTAATTAAATTAATTTGCATTTCTCTTAAATAAACATTCCCGGAACATTTGATAAATCATGATCCTCCGATGTTAATCTTACAGCAGAAAAGA
The DNA here is from genome assembly GCA_037103525.1 of Ganaspis brasiliensis. NCBI lineage: Eukaryota > Metazoa > Arthropoda > Insecta > Hymenoptera > Figitidae > Ganaspis > Ganaspis brasiliensis. The sequence continues at coordinate 4,155,243 of JAZKLR010000022.1, read as the reverse complement.
CGTTTAACACCAAACCTGTTCTGCACAGACCCTTTAATAAGTAAAACACGGGATTGAGAAATTAACAGAAACATGCGCTGCACTGAGTTTTGTTTATGCCACGAGAAATGTGTAAAGAAGAGCGCTATTCGGGCGGAATTATTGTATAAAGTGATAAAGTAAAGAAAATGTGTTAAGAGGGGAAAATAACATCGGCAGAAAAAAAATTGATGCTCTGAGCTCGAGATGAGGTTGTAAGTACTTTATGTTTTTCGGGTCGCGAAACAGAATGTGAAGACTATTTAAACACTATCATGTAAGGATTTTAACATAACCTACAAAAAAACATAAAATTCAATCTCAAAAATTTTGAAATGCAGAAAAAATTTGATTTTAAGGTCTTACTATAACTGCTTTATGTTTTTGGAGACGCTGCAGCCGAATCTGAAGTCCATATAACATCATTACGTCAGGATTTTAAAATAACCTCAAAAAAAAAAATTTCGACCCCAAAAATTTTGAAATGCAGAAAAAATTTAATTTTAAGGTATTACTATGACTGCTTTATGTTTTTGTGGTCACTGAAGCCGTATCTGAATTCTATTGAACCTCTTCACGTCATTTTAACATAACCTAAAAAAACCCAAAATTCGCGACCCCCAAAAATTTTAAATCTAGAAAAATTCTGATCTCTACGTTCTTCTATAATTGCTTTATGTTTTTGGAAACACTGAAGCTGAATTTGAAGTCAATTTCACATCATTAAGTCAGGATTTTAACATAACCTGAAAAAATCCCAAATTCGACCCCAAAATTTTTAAATCTAGAAAAATACTGATCTTTTAGTCTTACTATAACTGCTTTATGTTTTTGAGGCCACTGAAGCCGAATCTGAGTTCTCTTTAACCTCATCACGTCAGGATTTCAACATAACTTCAGAGAAAAACCAAAATTCGACCCTTAAAATTCTGATATCCAGAAAAATTCTGAACTCAAAGTCTTATTATGACTATTTTATGTTTTTGAGCTCGATGAACCGAATCTGAATTCAATTTAACCTCTTCACGTCAGAATTTTAACATAACCTAACGAAAAATCCCAAAATACGACCCCCAAATTTTTGAAATCTAGATAAATTCTGATCTCTAAGTATAATTATTACTATTTTATGTTTTTGGGGTCGCTGAAGCAGAAACTGAATTCTATTAAACCCCATTACGTCAGGATTTTAATATAACCTATAAAAAAAAACCCAAACTTCGACCTCCAAAATTTTAAAAATCTAGAAAAATTCTGATCTTCAAGTCTTACCATGACTACTTAATGTTTTTGCGGTCTCTGAAGTCTACTTAACCACATTACGTCGGGATTTTAACATAACCTAACAAAAAACCCCAAATTCGACCCCCAAATTTTGGAAATCTAAAAAAATTTAGATCTCTAAGTCTTATTATTACTATTTCATGTTTTTGAGGTCGCTCAAGCAGAATCTGAATTCTATTTAACCCCATCACGCTAGGATTTTAACATAACCTATAAAAAAAAAACCCAAAATTCGACCTCCAAAATTTAAAAATCTAGAAAAATTCTGATCTTTAAGTCCTACTATGACTGCATTATGTTTTTGGGGTGAAGTCTATTTTCCCACATTACGTCAGAATTTTAACATAACCTAACAAAAAACCCCAAATTCGATCCCCAAATTTTGGAAATCTAGAAAAATTCAGATCTCTAAGTCTTATTATTACTATTTTATGTTTTTGCGGTCGCTGAAGCAGAATCTAAAATCCATTTAAACCCCGCCACGTCAGGATTTCAACAAAACTTCAGAGAAAAACCAAAATTCGACCCTTAAAATTTTGATATCCAGAAAAATTTTGAACTCAAAGTCTTATTATGACTATTTTATGTTTTTGTGATCGATGAAGCTGAGTCTGATGTCTATTTAACATTATTACGTCAGGATTTTAACATAACCTAAAAAAACCCAAATTCGACCCCCAAAATTTTGAAATCGAGAAAAATTCTGATCTCTAAGTCTTACTATGACTGCTTTATGTTTTTAAGTTTATATCAAAAGTAGGACGTGATGGGGTTAAATAAGTTTCACATTCTGTTTCAGAGAGCCCAAAACATAAAGTAGTCACGTGAAGACTTATAAATCAAAGACTTTCTTGGTTCAAAATTTTGGGTCAAATTTTGGTATTTCTTTGAGGTTATGTCAAAAGTATGACGTGATTGGGTTAAATAGTTAAATTAATTTTTTCAAAATTTTGGAGCCAAATTTTGAGTTTTTTTAGGTTATGTCAGAAGTAGGAGCTGGTGGGGTTAAATAGGCTTCAAATTCTGTTTCAGAGAGCCTAAAAACATAAAATAGTCACATTAAGACTTTTAAATCAGAATTTTTCTTGGTTTAATAATTGTGTATTCAAATTTCTGGGTTTTTTGAGGTTACACTGCAAAAACATGGTGTCTGAAATTGGACAAAAATGTCCTAAATTAAGATACTTTTGGTGTCTAAGACACGAAAAATGTCTTAATTTAAGAAATTTTTGAACAATTTAAGACACCTGTTTTTACAGTGTATTTCTAAAGTATGACGTGATGGTACTATAGTAAGGCTTAAAGTTCACGATTTTTCTGGATTTCATAATTCTGGGTCAAAATTTGAGGTTTTTTTGAGGTTATGTTAAAATCCTGACGTGATGGGGTTAAACGGACTTTAGATTCTGTTTTATCGACCCCAAAAACATAAACTATTCATGATCTGATCTCAAGCTCAGAGCATTAATTTTTTTTATATAATCGAAAAAAAATGTAATAATAAAGAATTACCGTTCAATTGATATTGAGAATCATTCGAAAATGAATAATTTAATGCGAAAAGTGGATAATTTATTACAACGGTACAGCAATGACAAATAGGTATTATCCTCCGTTTGATAGGTGGTTTCTTTAAAGATGAAACGATAATGAAAGAAGGCTTTGTGCGTGCCAATAGATCGGACAGTAGATTACTTAATGCATAAAAATATTATATCGAGTACGATTTGCGTGTTCTTCTTTTTCTGCAGAGGAAGACTTGATTGATCTGATATCTGAGAAAAATATATGTTTACATACTAAGTATCGTTACCCCACAGTATCATTTTTTGATTCGAACAGGGTAGTTATCAGATTACAACTGGTCATCCATTTATTCTCGGATGACAGTGTATTATTGGTTATTGACAACTAGTTGCATAAATAAATTTTTACTGTTACCTTTTCATGTCCCGAAAAAAAGTACCAAGTATACAATAGCAATCTCGAACATGCCAGCTAGCTTTAAGATGACTTTATCTATGCACAATAGACTGCTTTCTTGGTGATGAATCGATAAATTCATCAGTCAATGAAGCCTTTGTCTGCCACAATTGATCGCATAGTTCGATTATGTAATGCATTAAAATACGTCAGGTAAGTTGATGATCATTCTTTTGTGCATATTAATTTTTATAAAGATCGGAAAATGGGTGATTTAAACTATATTCAGAGCGAGACTATAAAGATAAAGGATTTTGATATAGTAATCATTGATGATGTCAGAAAATGAGATTTGAAAATCCTTGGGTATAGAAAATGTCAATCTATTTGAGATTTTTAGACCAAAATTAAATAGGGGAGCACCGGGTAAAATGCCTAATTGGGTAAATTGGCAATCGTTAAAAACTTGGCCAAAAATAAATATTAAACATAATTGTTTTTATTAATGAAGTACATTAAGGTTTAATATGATTTCTATAAAGTTTCATGTTTATCAGTTTTTTAATTTATTATTAAAGAATTTATTAGACAATTGTGAAAATGATGCTTTCCAATGTATATTTAGATGTAGAAACTAAATGTCAAGTTGTTATAGCTTCTGCATAGAAAATCAGTGTTTTAACAAATTAATTATATTAATGATTGCATTTATATTAATAATAATTATAATAATTGTGCACTGAAGGATCATTTTTAATATATTTTAAAACATGATTTTAAATAAGCGCGGGATGAATCAAAAGTGCGCATGCGCAGAAAAAATACGTACGAGTCGCGAGAGTTCCGTGAGTCACGTGATTATAAAGAAACATGGCAGTTTAACCTGTCACATTTGGCATTGAATATCAAATTTTGGGTTTTCTTTCTAAAACTCACGCTATTTTGAAGCAAGCAGGTATTTCTGTAATGTGTAATTTATTATACAGTGTGTAATTTACTTTTGTAAGTTATTTTATGATTGTAGAAGCTTTATTTATTTGTTATAGATTTTATTTCCATTTTTCGTCGGACTGCTTTTGATTAAAACTTAGTTTTAAGATAAAAAGATTATATTTTTGTATATTCAAAGCTAGTTCTTTTTTTAAAATTAACAAGATGATTGATATTATAGAAAACATATACAAAACTTATTTTACTTTTATTCATATTTTTCCACATTTTTGTGCAAATAATGATTTTTTCTGATAAATAAGTACGTAAAATAACTACCTTATTATATTCTTAAAGGTTGTTTTCTAAATATGCGATGGTTTATATTTTTCAAAACTATAATTGAATACTTTTTTTTTTGCTCCAAACTTTACCAATATAGGCATTTTGGCCGACTCTCCCGTATCTATAACGAAAATTCGCAATAATTGTGGGACTAGGCGAGAAACTTGAAATCAAGAAACATTCAGAATATTTGCCAAAGAATATATTCCCCTTACTCTTCTGCTCTTTGCAGTAACCATGTGGATTTATGGCACACTACAAACACCTTCTTGATTTATCTCACTTTGGAATCCCAGTGGGACTCCAGCCTTCTTGTAAAACGCCGCGGAGTGTGGTATTTGCAGTTGGAGAAAATACTAATACAAAAATTTGCGATGGAGCCATTTTTAAATACTTTCAATTTCCACCAAGACCTTGAATCGTCCTTTTTCTTTCCTTCCTCAACCATCAATATTCTTTAAGTTTGTTAATAGAATTTCTTTATAACTGATTATAATTCAACAATTTTCATATCAAAGACCATTTTTTAAAAATTGAAATAATAGCTATAAATATACTTTTAAACTGGCGCAAATGATGAGAAATTTCAAAAAGATAATTGAATTTTGAGAGAAAAATTAAAAAAAATACGTAATGTAAATGAAAAATGCAAAAAGAAGTAGGGAAAATTGAAGAAAATAATTTTAAATTAAAAAAAAATTTAGTAATGACGAAAATTGCTTTTCTTTAAATAAGAGTTATGTTTATATTAATGATTATTTTTATTTGATTATAATTCTCAATGATTTTACACTGTATTTTTTATATCAAGTTTATTGACTATTGTTATTGTTATTGATTATTATTTGCATGAATCTTTCTTTGTTTTTAACAACATAATAAGCTCTATTTCCCGTTTATACCGCAATTAATAAAATTATTGAGAATATAGAAAAAAAAAATATCAAGACCTGAAAAAATTTCGAAAATTGCGATTTATTCTTTAAAATTTGGACAAAATTTAAACTTTATATAGGTCAATCAATTTGTTTGGAAGCAAGAAACACGATTTTTTTATTATATTTAGTTGAATTTATAGATTAAAAACTTTTTTTTTAAAAAAAAAACAAATTTTTCAAAAAATCAAAATTAAATAAAAGTTTTTTTAATGATTATATTTGAAAACCCTTGTGTTTGATTGTAGATTTCAGTAGTAAAAATAACCATACCAAATTTTATTTAAATCCGTTTAACCGTTTTGAAGTTATGGTGTTCACAAGAAAAACTACATTCATACACTCACACACATATCCAGACATTTGATCAGGAACTCATATAACACATTTCTAAATGAGAGAAAATTAAATTGAAGCATTTTAAAAAAAAATTTAATTTGAAGGAATAAATAAAGCTTCCAATGAGGAATCAAAAATATTGAAAATTGAAGAAAATAACTAAAAATTGATAAATGAGCAATATTTTCAGAAAATATTACAACAATTGAAGAAAATCATTAAAAAAGTTGTAAAATACAATCGACATTTCAAGAAAGAAAAAAAAATCGACAAAAATTAATTTTCAAAAAAAAAATGAAACTCATAGAAAACAATTGTAAATTGAAACAACTATTTTGAAGAAAAAAAAAAAATTTTTTAATAATTTTTTAAAAATTGAAAATGAAAGACAGGAATTGTAAATAAAAAGAAACTAATAAAAGAAAATAATAAAAAAATTTAAATTATAGTTACATAATTCAAATTTAAAAGAAAAAAAATTAAAAATTTGAAGATTACAATTAAAAATTGTTGAAAATAATTACAAATTGAAGAAAATATTTTAAAATTAAAATGAGTCATTGAAAAATGCATAAAATAATGAAAAAATCTAAAAATAAAGTTGACGTTTTAAATTGTTATTAAAATAATTAAATATTAAAAACAGTAATTATTGAATAAAATATAATTTTGAACATTGACGAAAATAATTAAAAATTAATGAAAATAATTGAAAAATTAAAGAGAAAAATTAAAAACTGTCAGAAAGTATGCAGTTGAAAAAATTAAAGAATATAATTGAAAATTAAAGAGAATAATAGTTTGCATGGAGATTTCAATAAATTTTAAAAGATCTTTTTATACAATTTTCAAATCAAATTATTTTTTATCATGACATTTTGTCATTTACGCACTATTCAACATTTTGTGTATATTTTTTCAAATATAATGGACAACTGCAATTTTTATCTAATTATTCCAAAAAATGGTTTATTTTGTTCTTTAAAACAGTCTTTACAATATTCTACGCAAAAAAACTTATTAAAAATGTTTGGTTCATAAGTAATAAGCAAGTATAATTTAATTATTATTATTTATTTAATAATAATCCGCAAGATTCATTCATTCTTTCATTCTGTCCACATCTGAAGTTTGTCGTATAGATATTTTTTGTCTTAAATCAGATACTTTTTAAAAAATACATTTAAGTTGATTAAAATTTAAAATTTATAATCATTCTTCAATTGTTTTTAATTATATTGTTTTTGTCGATTATTCTCACCATTTTTCTAATTTTTCTTTCAATTGTCAATTATTTTCCTCATTTCTCAATTATTTTCATTATTATTTAATTATTTTAGTCATTTTGTAATTTTTCTTTCAAACTATTTTTTTAAAATTTTAATTCAATTCTTTAATCTTTGATTTATTTCTTTAATTTTTAATTATCTTCTTCAATTTTCAATTGCATTCTTCGTTTTTCAATTATTTTACTGAAAATCCACTAATTCTCTCATTTTCTCAATTGTTCAATTGACAATTTATTATTCTCTTTCAATTTTATGATTATTCATTATTTTTAAATATTTTTTTGTTCAAATGCCAATTATTCTTACTATTTTTTAATTTTTTTTCAATTGTTAATTATTCTTTTTAGAAGTTAATTATTTCCTTCTATATTTAATTATTTACGTCATATTGTAATTTTTCTTTTAATTTTGATCAATTATTTTCTTGGAATTTCCATTTTATTCTTTAACTTTCAAAATATTTCTTTCATTTTTAATTGTTTTCTTCAATTCTGAAATATTTTCTTTATTTTTCAATTATTTTTATCGAGTTTCAATTACATCCTCAATATTCAATAAATCTCAAATTTTTTCAATTAGTTTTTTCACTCATAAAAATTGTTTTAAAATTTCAATTCAATTATTCAATTCTCAGTAATTTTCTTCAAATTTAAATTCCACTTTTAAATTTTTCAATTATTTTCTTTAATATTAAAAAAATTATCACCTTCTTCTAATATTTTTTTCGCCTATTATCATTAATTTTAAATATACAATTGTTCAATTATTTTTTTAATTTTTAATTCCATTCTTTAATTCTTATTTTCATTTTTAGTTTTTTATTGTTTTCTTCTATATTCATTAATTCTTGGCTTTTTTAAATTAATTTTTTTAAAATTTTAAGTATATTTTTTAAACTTTAATTGCATTCTTCAATTCTCAATTATATTTTTCAATTTTAATTATGTATTCGATTTTCAATCAAGTTGTTAAATGTGCAAGTATTTACAACAATTATTTCTATAATTTTCTTCATTTTTCATTTTTAAATTTACAATTATTTTCTTAGAATTTAATATTCTCGTCATTTTTCAACTATTTTCTTCAATTATTAATTATTTTCCGCAATTTTCAATTATTTCCTATACATCTTTTTGAATTTTTAATTATTTTTTTTCGATTTTCAATCCAGTTGTTCAATTTGCAATTATTTACAACAGTTATTCCGATAATTTTTCAACTATTTTGTTTAAATTTAATATTTATTGTTTAATTTTTTCAATTGTGTAATTATGTAGCCATTTTTCGAATTTTGTTTTCAACTGTCAATTTTTTTCGTCATTTTTCAGATATCGAAGCCCCCCGACGATAAAATGTTTATTCAAATTTCAGTGCAATAAAATGTTAATTCAGAAAGTTGTGCTATATGATTTCGTTTGAAAATTTTATGAGAAGAATGTTTCAAAGAACAAAATATAAGCCCATCTCTAACATCATTTGATAAATATTGCAATTATTAATTAAATTATAAGAAAAAACACTAAATTCTGAATGACAAAATATTCTAAACCAAAATAATTTTATTTGAATATAGTGTAAGTATAGAACTTTTAAAATTTGTCAAGAACAATTTTTATTTTATTTTCTCAGTATAAAAACTACTTTTTATTTTGCGGTTATGTCACAGGGTCAAACATCCTTAAAAGGATAAAAAAAATTAAGTACATGATAATATATGATACCTATTGTTATTGAACGATTTTTTTTAAATTTGAGGTGAAAAACAAGATGAAAAAAATTCAAGCTTTTCAAGGTCGCTGTACATCCTGTTTTTTTTAAAATAAGTTCTTTTTTTTAGGTATGATTCGACTCCTTAACGGTTTATAAGCCCACTTCTAATCATCCCTTAAAGTTCTTTAAAACCGGAGTAGCATCGACGCTGTGCTTTTATTTCCACCTGTTGAACAACGTGGATCAATACAGTTCGGGGTGTATTGTGCAGACTGGGCGCTAAGGGAAACTACCCTTATAGACCGTGTGGCCCAATGGATACGGCGTCGGACTTCGGATCCGAAGATTGCAGGTTCGAATCCTGTCACGGTCGTTTTCTTTTTTTTTGTATAAGATTCAAATTCGAAATGCCTCAAGACGATAAACAAAATTTGTCGAGATTTTTCTTGGTTTATGTCTTCGAACCAAGTCCAGAAATCCTTTCCTATTCAGTGTTGAAATTATTATTGGTAATGACAATCAATATTCTTCAACTGTAGAAATGTCTCGAAGAGACATTCTTAGAATTTTTCGTGTCATTGGAGCAATAGAACCGTATCCAAGTCGTCACCAGAAACTGGAGTTTGAACCGGGGGACATTTATCTTGTAGGTGAGGATTCAGAATGCTTCGAAGCAATCGTAAAACGGAATGTATCTAAGGATAGAATACATAATGCACGTGGCTACGCATCCTAAATCACGGCTTATCCACGTGCTGCCTTAGACTTATTCGAGGAAATCGAATTATCTTGTAGCAAGTAACTAGTATAACTGATGTTTTCAAAAGGGAAAAATGCAGTTAAAGAAACTCGAGGGGATTTGTAATTTAATGACAAAAGAATGGAGGAGTTGGAAAGAGATGGTAAACACGCGCACGATAAATCAATGTGTGGGCGTTGCACACCACTCATGTAATAATGTGGTGTTCCTGATTATTTACATACAGATTCGCGCGAGACCGCGTGGCGTTGCAATTGATTTTACAACGGGGCGTCGTCGACGAATAGTGATAAATTGCTTGACGTATCTCTGCTTTCATATTAAGAATTATTTCACTCCCAGGGCTGCCAGTGACTCACTTTTTTCACTTTTACACACTTTTTTTTTTAAAATCGCTCACTATTACTAACTTTTGTTAAAAAAAACCTTACTTTTCTCACTTTTTTAGTAAAATGTCTAATTTCGGATGCGGGGAAGGGGTTGGGATGAACACAGGACCGATTCCAGTCTCGATATTGTTTCGCCTTTCGATACGATTTCGAGACGATACTGCGTTAAAAGCTATTCTCGACGAGACTCACTTTTGGTCAAATTTTAACAAATCTACTTCGCGTTAATTAGTATATTTTGGCCCATAAATATTGTAAAACAAATCATTTGAATGCATAATAAAATTTGTTTAAAAAAACCCCGAAAATTTGTACTCGGCTCTTATACTTTTCTTTTCTAATTTTCTTAATAGTGTTTTTAATGATCGATAGTAGACGATACTATAATTTTAATGTTGAGATCGAAACGATACTAAATATATAATCAGACGGAATAACTATTTTTGCATTTTCTTCCAGCTTGAGGTCTTACAATATTTCTTGAAAAATTTCTAGAAAAAATTTCGAAAAATAAGGAAGTTATACACTATCGGTCCTAATTGAGTGCGAAGCTCGATTAAAAGTACGACTACTTTTGAACTATGATAAATCCGTGAAAAATAATGCTAAAAAAATTTTCTGTACAGATTTGAAAAGCTTATAACATTTCTGAAAAGATAATAATTGATATCTGAAAGCAATAGCTTAAATATGTTTTCAATTAACACGAGAGAAATATTAAGTAATTTTGCATTTTATTGATTGCTCAATTTTCAAACGCGTTTTTCTCGAAACCACGTTGTAAAAATCGGTGACCAAAATATTGTAGGGTTTTTTTTAATGATTTAGTTTTATTTTTCATTTTATTGATTGCTCAATTTTCAAACGTGTTTTTCTCAAAACCACGTTTTAAAAATCGGTGACCAAAACTGTGGCTGAAAGGTAAAACAGCACAAGCGACATATTCATGGTTTCGAGTAAAACGTGTTTTTGTTTTTTTTCTGATTTCTGTAAAATCGAAAAATAAACAAATATTTTGGGTGTTTAATATTTAATCCAGTTTTCTAATGTAGTTTTGAGATCTGTTTAACAAATTTAATGAAATTTAAAGGTTTCAGAGTATAACATCTATTATTTTTCTCGATTTTAATGTATTTATGCGATTACGTTTTTTAATATTTTCTACGTAAATAAACATTTTTATCAATTTACAATTATGAAACTTTAAAAAGGATATCTACATATATAGAAATCTGATGTTATCTCAAATTTGATAAAAAAGGAGTTGTGCTGTTTTACCTTTCAGCCACAGAAAATATCGTAGGGTTTTTTTTAATGATTTAGTTTTATTTTTATGGTCAAAATAAATTATATTTTTTACCAAAAAACCACTATTTTCAAATCAAACGTCCACCATTTTTATAGTCGAAAAAATCCAGAAATACTCCGACATCTTTAAATATCTTTTAATAAAAAAAAATTTTTTTCGTAAAAATGTGTATATTTATGCGGAAAAAATACCTATAAGTACTATAATTTGTAGGTTTTTTTTTTAAAAATTCACAAAAAATGCCTTTTTTGAGCTTCTAGGTAGGTGTAACCCCATAAATTATTGTCTGAAATATTTAAATTTTTTACACAATTTTCAATTTACATTCTGTATTTTTTCAATTATTAGCTTCAAATTTCAATTACTTTTGTCATTATTCAAGTATTTTTGTCATTTTCCATATTTTTCATATTTTTATTATTCTTGCCAATTTAAAACTATTTTCTACAAATTTTAACTATTTTATTCAATTTTTTTATTAACATCAATTTTTAAATTTTTAACACTAGTTTTCAATTATTTTCTTCAAATTTCAATCTTTTTCTTCATTCTTTTTATTATTGTCATGAATTTATTAATTTTTTAAATCTTTTTCAATTATATTTTACAAATTTAAATTATTTTCTTTAAACTTTTATTACTTTCTTCATATTTAAATATTATTGCCTTATTTGAATTATTCTCATCGAATTTCAATTATGTTCTTCAAACTTCAATTAATTTCTTCAACTTTTAATTACATCCTTATAGTGCCAAGCTTTTTAAATTTTTCAATTATTATATCTATAAGTTTTTAATTTTTACACCAGCTTTCAATTATGCATGCAATTATTCAATTAATTTCTTAACATTTCAATTGTTTCTTTCATTTTTCAAGTATTTTGTCTTCAAATGTTTAATTTTTTACATCTGTTATCAATTATTTTTGGTATTTTTTAATTATTTTTTTAATTTACAATTATTTTTGTCATTATTCAAATATTCTTGCCAATTTGGAATTATTTTCTTTTAATGTCATTTTCTTCAATCTTTTTACTTTTGTCATAAATTTATTAACTTTTACGTCAGTTTTCATTTATTTATGTCATTATTCAATTAATTTCCTTATATTTCAATAATATTGATATTTTTTCAATTATTTTATACAAATATTTTAAAATTATTCTCTACAAATTTCAAGTATTTTATTCAATTTTTTTATTGACCTGAATTTTTAAATTTCTTACACTAGTTTTCAATTATCTTCTTCCAATTTCAATCATTTTCTTCATTCTTTTTATTATTGTCATGAATTTATTAATTTTTTACAACTTATTTAATTATTTGCTACAAACGTCAATTATTTTCTTCAAACTTTAATTACTTTCTTCATATTTAAATTATTTTCTTTGGATTCCAATTATTTTCTTCAAACTCCAATTAATTTCTTCAACTTTGAATTATTTCTCTCAATCTTCTAATATTGTTTTGAATTTTACAATTATTTTCTATAAATTATTAATTTTTACACCAACTTTAAATTATGTCATTATTCAATTATTTTGATAACATTTCAATTGTTTCTTTAATTTTTCAAGTCTTTTGTCCTCAAATGCTTATTTTTTTACACCTGTTATCAATTACTTTTGGAATTTTCCAATTATTTTTTTCAAATTATATACAATTATTTTAGTCATTAATCAAATATTTCTGATATTTTGAAATTATTTTCTTTAGGTAAATGGAATTTTCTTTAATTTTTTTATGATTGTCATGAATTTATTAACTTTTTTATCAGGTTTCTATTATCTATGTCATTACTCAATTAGTTTCTTTACATTTCAAATATATCGTTAATTTATTAAATGTTTTATTCAATTTTTCAATTAGTGTATTCATTTTTTTTACTCATGTTTTTAAATTATATTTCTCATCTTTCATTAAGAAAATAATTCATTTTTCGAAATTTCAGTTTTTTTTGTCATTCTTTAACTGTTTTCTGCACATATAGTTTTTTTTTGACATTTTTTAATTGTTTTCTTCAATTTCCAATTATTTTCTTGAAACTTCCATTATTTTTTAAAAATTTTTCAACTATTATCTAAAAAGTTTAATTTTTACACCATCTTTCAATTATTTATCTCATTATTCAATTATTTTCTTTACATTTTAATTATTTCGTGAACACGTCAACTCGCATGTCAAGTATTGTACACAAAATTTTAATTTTTTACTCCAGTCTGAAATTATTTTATTCTAAATTTAATTATTTTTGTCATTCTTCAATTATTTTTTTGTAATTTCAATTATTTTTGAAACTTTTCAATAATTTTCTTCAAATTTGAATTATTTCGTTTCAATTTTTCCATTTTTGTCCAATTATTTTTTATACTTTTCAATTATTTTCTTCAAATTTTAATTATTTCTTTTCAATTTTTCCATTTTTGTCTTCAGTTTTTAATCAATTTTTCAATTAATGTTGTTATTTCACCGTTTTTGTTTCAAATTTGAAATATATTTGTCGTTTTTCAATTATTTTTGCCGTCTGATATTAGGGAGCCCTGATTAATATCATTTCCCTGATAGCGGGCCCCAAATTAATATGAGCAATCAGTGTTTCAAAGTCAGTTATACGTATATATATTGTTTACTCATTTTTTTTACTAAAAAAACTCACTATTCACTTATTTTTTTAAATTAAAAAATCACTTTTTTACTATTTTCAAAACCTCTGGCAGCCCTGCACTTTTGAGCTTAAGTATAATAAGCAATAGGAATAAAAATTTTATCGATAATTCCATTTCAAATATCGACAATCATAAGTAAAAATCTGTTATTTGACCCATTCGCGACAATTTGTAAACAATCGTCTGGAAAATGAGAATAATTCAAAGTGAATGTTGCATTAAATAAACAGGAGATTTTAAATATCGCGATGGCCAATCAGTGATTGGACACAAGCATCTCAGCAGTTGAGATTGTTGGATAATAAAACGGTAACATCTTTGTGATTACTGCGCTCTTTGCTGGTGAAAAGGAGTGTTTGAGTGAAGAAAATGATTAATGACTTGTACCAGTTAAAATTACAGCAGAATAAGACAAGAGAGTTATTTTCAGTAATGACAATACCGCCTCCAACTTTTTACCCTGATCATCTAGCGCAACCTGGCAATTTAACAAATTATTGTGTTTTCCTAAATTATGCAGTGACCCGACGTACAAGTAAAAAATTCCGTACTTTACTACTGTTGGGTCGAGTAAATCCTTGACTGTTTAAGAAAAACGTTTGATGTCTGTTTTATGAATGCGATCACAGGTATTTTACACGTCTACGCTACAGGTGCTTCTACGTGTCGAGGATGATGAGGAGTTTGGCGCTGCTCTTTCGCAAAAAGCAGTTGCAGATAAAAAAAAAACACTCCGGTTTCCAGATGAAACTTAAATATGTGTACGCAAAGATTACAAACATTTATTTTCACTGGGTAAAATTTTTTGTGGGGGAGAATCCGACAAGATGTCTGTGTAAAAGTTTGAAGTGGAAAAACATTCAAATAAAAAATATAAACCTCTGAGAATTAAATAAGAAAATTAATTTAAGAGTTTTTTTAAGATAGCATAGAATAAAATATCCTGATTGAGATTCGCTATTTTGGATAAGACTTGGATAAATTGACAAGGCAAAAATAATGTACAAAATTGAGGAAAAGAGTAAAAAAGTTTCGTTTGTTTGTTGTATAAAATCAATTATCATATTAATATTATAAACAGAACTACCTTTTAATGCAGGAAATAAAAAGTTTTTCTCTAAAAACTGAAGTGACATCGAAAAACGGTGCTTCATAAAGGTTAACTACCATATTCTTTATTCACGTTACTCACGTAACTTTCGCACTCATACGCATTTTTCGCGCATGCGCACTTTTTTTGATTAATCCCGCGCTTATTTAAAATTATAACTTAAAAATATAGTAAATATTATTCTTCAATGTACAATTATTATAATTATTTATCATGTAAATGTAATAATTAATATAGTTAGTTTGTTAAAAGAATGATTTTCTATCCCTACTTTCTAATGGGGATATGTTTCCTAAAAAAAAAAGACCAAAAAAAAACGCTCTGAATTGTACAAAAGAATATTGCACAATATTATTAATTCATAAGGAACACTGGTAAAACTTCAAAATGAATATTTCAATTGAAAAACAAATATTAAATAATAAAACTAACTTACAAAAATTGACGAAAGTTTACAATTCTTTTCGAATAAATAAAAGTCTGGAATTTAAAATAATTTTTTTGTAATTTATTACAATTTTATTTTAAATTTAAATTAATTGATTAATGTTACTATCAGCAATAGTTAATAATAATTAATTATCAATTTCATTTATTGTCTCCTTTCTCGAATGACTTCATTTTTGTTCATCTTTTTTCATCCTTCTATTAAAAAAAAAAAAACAATTTTAGTTAAAATTCGAATTAATTTTTTAAATTCTCTAATCTCTATACATATTGATATATAATTTACAAATTAAATTCCAGTGCATCTCATCAACTTTTATTAATATAATTATCCGTATTTATAGCTTTATCCTTATTAAAGCGTTATTTCTTTTTTTCAACAAATAATCATAAATATGTGTATATTTTAGTTACAAAAAAATTAGAAAATAAAGTCACTCTTGATAACCAAATATTTTAAATTTTGAGCGCCTTTATAATATAAAGAAAAGAAAAAAATTTAGAAAGCTTAATTAAAAAAAAATTGTACACGTCTGTGAGATAGAAGTACATATTTTCTAAAATTTAAAAATTAAAAAGTTATCCTTGGAAAGCATCATTTTCACAATTCTTTAATAAATTCTTTACTAATAAACTGATTTACATAAAACTTTATAAAAACCATCTTTACCTTAATATATTTCATTAATAAAAACAATTATTTCATTTATTTTATTCAACTTTTCATTATTTGTATCAAATTGTCTTTTGAATTTTTTTTAAAAATTTTCAGTAACTTTCGTTCTTTTTAATAATTTTTGAAAAGTTTTTAATTATTTATCTAAAATATCCATTATATCATTTAATTGTCAATTATATCTATGGTTTTCTTGTATCTTATGCATATTCCATATTTTTTGCCATTATTTCTTTTAAATTAAAAATTATTTTTTTCTTTTTTTTTAAATTTCTTTAACTTTCCTATATTTAAAGTATATTCTGTAAATTATTCAATTATTTTTCTAAAAATTTAATCATTTGCTTCATTTTTAAATTATTTATTTTATTCTTTCATTACTTCCTTAAATTATCAATAATTTGCAATATTTATGAATTAATTTCTTTGATTTTTTTCCCAATTTTTTTTATTCCATTTTAAAACATTTCTATGCTTTTTTAAATTACTTCCCCCAATTTTTAATACTTTCATTATTTTTTTAATTAGTTTGTACACTTAACAAATATTATTTTAAATTTTAAGTATTTTTTGCAATTTCTTTTAATTTTAAAATTTTATCAAGTTCTTCAGGTATCAATTATTTTCTAAAATTTATTTCCTCCAATTTTCAATTTTTTTTTCAACTGTTTTATAATTTCAAAAATTTGAAACTATTTATCTGACATTTCAATTATTTCATTAAATTTTCGATTATTTATATTATTTTTTGCATTATTTTCTTCAATTCTCAATTAATTTCGTTCTGTTTCATAATTTTTTAAAAGTTTTTAATCAATTCTCTTTAATTAAAAATCATTCTCTTCAACTTTAAATTATGTTTATATATTTTTTTCTCTCTAATTTTTAATTATTTTCCTTTTTATAAATGAACTTTAGAAAGTTTTAATTGTTTCTCTGAAATTTTCTTTAACTTTTCTTTACTTAAAATATATTATGTAATTTTTTCCTTAAATTTTAATTATTTTTTTCAATTTCAAATTATTTATCTCAATCTTAGTTGTTTTCAATTAATTTGCAATATTTGCAATTATGTTGTTTAATTCCAATTAATTTTTGCAATTTTTTTCTAATTTTAAAATTTTATAAATTTTGTCTTATATTTATTTTATATATTAATAATATAAATTTATCTTCAAATATTAACAAATTGTTACAAAAAATGAAAACAAAAAATTTCTTTTTATCGGATCTAGCATAAGTTGTTTGTCATGAAAAACTAAAAGAAAAATGTGTATTAAATCCCCCTCTCCCACATCCAAAATTTCATTTTAGAGCCAAAAAACAGTTTTTCTGCAGTTTTTGTATAAAATATACTGTTACTTCGTCATTTTTGGTCCGATTTCAAAATTTTTCTTATTTTAAGGGCATGTGGTGGATTATGACGTCACTGGTATAGGCAAAATTTGTCCGTAACTTTTCTCCTAAAATATTGGATATTTTTTTATGAAATTTGGTAGAATGACTTAAAATGTCATTAGGAAGGTTTCTCAGACCCGAATTTGTTTAAATTTTGGCCCTAATTTAATTTTGGGAAATTTTCGATAAAATGCAAACTTTTATAAAAATCAATTTTGAGACAAAATTCAAACTAACTCGGGTCTGAGAGACCTTCCTAATGACATTTTAAGTAATTCTACCAAGTTTTATAAAAAAATATTCAATATTTTAAGAAAAAAGTTACGGACAAATTTTGCCTATACCAGTGACGTCATAGTCCATCACAAGCCCTTAAAAGCTGAGAAACGAAACTTTCTATACCTAATAGAGGTTTTATGTTTTAAAAAAAAATTATGGTAGAAAAAGGATTAAAAACTTCGAAATTGGCAATTTTTTTTTAATTTGTTTCAACTTTGGCAATGATTTACGTTCCAATTTTATTTAGAATATTTTTTTTTTGTAAATTATTTAAAATGTATTTAATTCTGCGTCGAATGAGCTATTTTTAAATTAAACTGGTAAAAATTTTGTTAATGATAACACTTAGAAAATAATAACTTATTGCAAAAATAAACATCGAAAACCAACTGCTATATATTGCACTATCTTTAGAAAACCACACTGATGTCGGCCATTTTTATTTTGATACAAGTGGCGCCTCGCACCCCACGGGGTAGTTTTCTTTGCCAATATTTTTTTCAAAAACTGCAGAAAAACTGTTTTTTAGCTCTAAAATGAAATTTTATGTTTGGTGGGGGGGGGGGGGGGGATTTATTACACATTATTTTTCTCATGACGAACAACTTAGACTTAGTTCGATTAAAAGTAATTTTTGACTGTCACACAGTGTTATGTTTAATATTTATTTTTCTCCAATTTACCCAAATAGTCATTTTACCCAATTCTCCCCTACAATAACCCACATAAAACATATTTTGTTTTTCTCCAATTCGAGCTAGATTTAAAAGTGAACTTGAAGCTTACGTCTCGATTCAATAAATAAAACGACGGCGAAGGTGAAATATCTTCCTGGAGCGATAATATGGCAAAGTTCACTAAAGTCGTGATTGTTGGTAGGTTGTCTTTAAGATGGATCATCTGGAGGATACCGCACGAATTCGATCTTCCTGGTGTTCTACCTATGCCAGGTCATCAGATCAGATTTATAATTGCTTATTAAATCTGATTAGTATTGGGATAACCAACTAATTGCCTACTTGAAAAAGGGAGTGCAATTTTTCAAGGGACAAATGAAGCATGAGAGAATCAAGGTCACGAATCGCAAAACTTTTTTTATTAATGTTTTCAGCACAGATTTTGCCAGCAAGATTGGAGAGAAAGGTTACTTGCAATGAAACAAATAGCGTAATAACGTGCATCGTAACCTTTCACGTGCTTTATTAAATGCAATGAGCATCGCAGATGTTACTCGATCCCTATCAATAACAACAGCATGAAAATATTAAATTGCACTTGTTCGAACCTAGTGCAGAAAAATATTAACATTTGTTAATTGCAATTTACAAATTATAATAAAAATTATTTTTATAAATAAGAAGAATATTAAAAAAAAATTGATAAACAAATAGCACTAAATTTGCTTACAATTTATTGCTACCCATAAAAAAAAGAAGAAATAATAACAATAATTTAACGATGAAACCTTTAGACTCTCTGATTTAATCGATAAATCAAGGAGATGATAGAATCTGATTAAAGCGGTTTTACCTGTCGATACATCGGCAATAATCAGGAGTTATGCGTTTCCTTTTTCTATTAAAATCCGCATTTTAATAACGAAATAATAATTTTAACGACAATCGCGGCACAAGTATCGTGGGTCGAATATTAATGTGCTGTTTATAATTTTACGATCTATCTCGCAGGCAGTAAAACAAGACCAAAATAAAGGACGGTAGAGTGGGGTTTATTTATGTGTAAATTAGAAGCCTTACTGAGAATTGGCTGTTAAAAAAATAAGTGATTTATCGCGAACGCAAAGTAAAATTTCTCATCTGCAGATTGAAAGATAATCGTGTGTTTTCTAAGCAGGTCGAGTCCATACCAAGTGATCACACCAATTTCAGTCATATTGAGTAATATTTACGAAATTGATATTTTGGGTTCCTTTAGGAGTAAAAAAAATAAATTTTAATTATTTTTAAAAAATTCAAAATATTTTCGAAAATATTCAAATTCAAAATTTTGAGTACTATTTTTTTTGTTTTATCATAACTTCTGTAATTTTGAAGCAATTGAGATCATTTTTTTTTTAAATTACTCGTATTTAAATACTCTTTCAAGAAAAATTATAATAATTAAGAAATTGTTTATAATTAAATTTTTATTAAAAAAATTAAATTATTTATTTAAACAAAATCTAAAGTATATCATCGATCTTTTTCAAAAAATTCATAAACATAGCCTATAATGTGCTTAAAAATTTAAGCCAAAGAAAAAGATGGTATGTATTATAGTTTTTGAGAAAAAAATTATTAAGTTATGCTAGCGCGGCGCGGATCGGTGTCACCGCTACTCAACGCGTAGTTCCGTAGTAACCGAAATGTATGTATATTTTTACATAATGTAAATATAGTTAGTGTATTATATTTAAATTATAAGCTTCAGAAAGTCACACTGATCTTTTCATAGTACATGGACATCAAACTTTAGAATTAAAAAAATCGGAGAAAATAATTAAAGTAAAAAAAAGTAATTAAAAAATTGGTAATTTATAGAAAAATAACTAAAAATTGGGAAAATTATTAAAATTTAAGAATAATAATTGAAAATTTGTTAAATCAATTGAAAAATAATTAATATAATTAAAAACTGGTAAAAATAAGCGAAAATAAGTGAATAATTAAAATAATTTAAAACTGAAGAAAGAAAAATAATGGACTGGTAAAATTATCAAAATTCGCGATTTTCAGGGGTGTTAATTTTTTTTCTTATGCAATTTTAGACCTAAAATTTGAAATTTGAAATTTTTTTTTACAAACATTGATTAAAAATAGTTATTTATAATAATCTTCAAATTTCATTCATTAATTCAATCTGTCAACACCTGCGAAGTTTGTCAGTACTTCGCAGTACTGACAAATTTTATGTTTCATACTTTATGTTTCAAATTTTTAATC
Source organism: Ganaspis brasiliensis (assembly GCA_037103525.1). Classification (NCBI taxonomy): domain Eukaryota; kingdom Metazoa; phylum Arthropoda; class Insecta; order Hymenoptera; family Figitidae; genus Ganaspis; species Ganaspis brasiliensis. The sequence goes on along the minus strand of JAZKLR010000022.1, from coordinate 4,134,493 downwards.
ATTTTTCTCCTTATAAAATTTTGTCATCTTTTAAATTTATTATAGTTTTCATTTCTTTCAACTATTTTCAAACTATTTTTATCATTCTTTAAGGGGAGAGATAGGTGAAATTTTAACTCAACAAAATTTTTGATGCTCAGAGGTGTCATTTTTTTTTCTTACATCAATTAAGATGTAGAATTATGGTATTACATAAAAATTAAAAAACAATATTTTTTTGGTCATTTTCGAAATTTTATTTTTCAAAATCCATACGATGGATTGTAGAAAATCATTTAAAAATCCCACAAAAAAATTGTCGATGGAAAAAATGAAAATTGTGAAAGAGGTTTAATTTTTAAAATTTAAGTTTTTCTTAAAATAAATTTCTCAAACTCCGCAAATTATTTGTTTCTCTATTTTTGACATTACCCCATAATTTTAGGTCTAAAATTGCATAAGAAAAAAAATTAACACCCCTGAACATCGCGAATTTTGATAATTTTACCAGTCCATTATTTTTCTTTCTTCAGTTTTAAATTATTTTAATTATTCACTTATTTTCGCTTATTTTTACCAGTTTTTAATTATATTAATTATTTTTCAATTGATTTAACAAATTTTCAATTATTATTCTTAAATTTTAATAATTTTCCCAATTTTTAGTTATTTTTCTATAAATTACCAATTTTTTAATTACTTTTTTTTACTTTAATTATTTTCTCCGATTTTTTTAATTCTAAAGTTTGATGTCCATGTACTATGAAAAGATCAGTGTGACTTTCTGAAGCTTATAATTTAAATATAATACACTAACTATATTTACATTATGTAAAAATATACATACATTTCGGTTACTACGGAACTACGCGTTGAGTAGCGGTGACACCGGTCCGCGCCGCGCTAGCATAACTTAATAATTTTTTTCTCAAAAACTATAATACATACCATCTTTTTCTTTGGCTTAAATTTTTAAGCACATTATAGGCTATGTTTATGAATTTTTTGAAAAAGATCGATGATATACTTTAGATTTTGTTTAAATAAATAATTTAATTTTTTTAATAAAAATTTAATTATAAACAATTTCTTAATTATTATAATTTTTCTTGAAAGAGTATTTAAATACGAGTAATTTAAAAAAAAAATGATCTCAATTGCTTCAAAATTACAGAAGTTATGATAAAACAAAAAAAATAGTACTCCAAATTTTGAATTTGAATATTTTCGAAAATATTTTGAATTTTTTAAAAATAATTAAAATTTATTTTTTTTACTCCTAAAGGAACCCAAAATATCAATTTCGTAAATATTACTCAATATGACTGAAATTGGTGTGATCACTTGGTATGGACTCGACCAGCAGTTAAAAAAAATCATTGCTTTCGCCTGCGCAGACCTCTTTATAGAGTGGTGCGAAAATGTCAACCGCTGGTGGTCTGACTGTTAAACGCTTTCTCTTCCAATATATTATTATAGGCAATTAAATAAATTGGAGGGTGATAATTGATTGCTTTATTCAGACATTTCTAGCGTTAGAAAATGGAGCAATTCGATTGAGTGGTATTTTTTAATTACTGGAATATATAATTATATAAGGATTCAATAGTTTCTTATTGAATTATTTGCTATGTTATTAACATTGCAATTGATGAATAACTAATGATGTATCAATATTTATATATTATATCAATTTTTCTATAGAGAAATTGAAGCAGGGAATGTGCTTAGGTAAAAAGTACACTTTATTACATTTAGGGTATAAAAACGCTTCATTTTTCTAGGCAGATAAAGGATACTTTATTACCCTAGACAGATAAAGGATCCTTTACTGTCCTAGGCAGATAAAGTACACTTTATTACTCTAGATAGATAAGGCACACTTTATTGCCCTAGATAGATCTACAATTTATTGCCCTAGGCAGTAAATATTTTTTAACATTCCAAAAATCTTACTAATTGTAACAATTTAAAGTTTGACTAAATTAAACGATGCGTACACTTAAAACTTTCTGAAGTTCATTTATAAAAAAGAAAATAATTAAAAATTAGAGAAAATAAATGAAAAAATATATAATCATCTCAACTTTAAAATAAAAAAAAATTTTGAAATCGGACCAAAACTGACGAAGTAACAGTATATTTTATACAAAAACTGCAGAAAAACTGTTTTTTAGCTCTAAAATGAAATTTTGGGTGTGGGGGAGGGGGATTTAATACACATTTTTCTTTTAGTTTTTCATGACAAACAGCTTATGCTAGATCCCATAAAAAGAAATTTTTTGTTTTCATTTTTTGTAACAATTTGTTAATATTTGAAGATAAATTTATATTACTAATATATAAAATAAATATAAGACAAAATTTATAAAATTTAAAAAATTAGAAAAAAATTGCAAAAAATAATTGGAATTAAACAACATAATTGCAAATATTGCAAATTAATTGAAAAAAAATAAGATTGAGATAGGGGAGAGTGGCCATCAATGTACCGGGTTTTTTTCAAGGTCATAGTACTTATTCAATTTTACCAATTTTAAGCACTTCTTTGCATCAATGTAAAACTACAACACTTCTCTATTTATTGCACACATATTATACACGATTTATTTTGATTAAATAATAAAATTTAGGATTTTTCTAAACTTACAAGCTATTTTCATTTTTAACATCCTGGGTACACAATGAACCACCTCTATAAAAACACTAAAAATGTTCAACAATAATAATATTGCAATTTTCACGTTGTAACAAAACTTATTTTCTATCAAATACTATAAACAATTATTACTTAACACTTTTTAATTGATAATGTATAACATAAATATATCTCAAATTTAAGTTAACTAGCTAAAATGGCATCTTAGTTCTGCTATGTTGAGAAATGTACTGATAATAATTGTTGTAACATGCTGTACGCATGCCTAGTTTTATAATCAGGCATACCACTCCAGAAATCGAAAATACACTGAAATTCCAGGTGGTTCATTGTTCCCCGGTACATTGAATCAACATGACATTTGCAACAAAAATGGTTTTTTATAACTTAATCCAATATTTCAAAATCTTTATCTCATTAGAATATTGTAGTTAAGGCCCAAAACAAAATAAATCGTAAGTACATTTATTTTTAAATTGCCTTATTTCAATTAAAAAACGGGTTTGTATTTTAGGTAAATTTTTTCTTTAGTGCATCAAAAACAGTTTTTTTCAGTTTTCTCTGTAAAGAATAAATCCACACGTCTCAAATTTATGGACGTAGTGTGTTTACGCAAACTTCATTTATATTTAAAATTAGGAGAATTTTTATTTAATTGTTTCTGAGAAAATTGAAATGGTTCATTGAAAAAACTGGTACATTGATGGCCACTCTCCCCTAATTAATTTAAAATTGAAAAAATAATTAAAATTTTAGGAAACAATAACATAATATATTTTAAGTAAAGAAAAGTTAAAGAAAATTTCAGAGAAACAATTAAAACTTTCTGAAGTTCATTTATGAAAAGGAAAATAATTAAAAATTAAAGAAAAAAGAAAAGAAAAAATATTAACATAATTCAAAGTTGAAGAGAATGATTTTTAATTAAAGAGAAATGATAAAAAACTTTAAAAAAATTATGAAACAGAACGAAAGTAATTGAAAATTGAAGAAAATAATACAAAAAATAATATAAATAATTGAAAATTGAATGAAATAATTAAAATGTCAGATAAATAGTTTCAAATTTTAAAAATTATAAAACAAATGAAAAAAAATTGAAAATTGAAGGAAATAAATTTTGGAAAATAATTGATATAGGTATGACAAAATTGATAAAATTTTAGAATTAAAAGGAACTGCAAAAAATAATTAGAATTTTAAAAACTATTTCTTAAGTTTACAAACTAATTAAAAACATAATTAAAGCATTAAAAATTGGGGGAAATAATTTAAAAAAGCATAGAAATGTTTTAAAATTGATAAAAAAATTTTAGAAAAAATGAAAGAAATTATTCCAAATTGAGATAAATAATGAAAAATTTAAGAAATTAATTCAGAAATAATGCAAATTAATAAAAATATAAGTAAATAATGAAAAAATGATATAAATAATTAAAAAATAAAGCAAATGATTAAAATTTGAGAAAAGTAATTGAAAAATTTTACAGAATATACTTTAAATATAGGAAAGTTAAAGAAATTTTCAATAAATACTTGAAACTCTTAAAAGCTCATAGAAAAAAGAAGAAAATAATTTTTAATTTAGAAGAAATAATTGCAAAAAATACAGAATATGCATAAGATACAAGAAAATCACAGATATAATTGAAAATTGAATAAAATAACGGATATTTTAGATAAATAATTAAAAACTTTTTGAAAATCGTAAAAAAGAACGAAAGTAACTAAAAATTTAAAAAATATTATTTAAAGAAAATATGATACAAATAAGTAAAAGTTGAATAAAATAAATGAAATTAGTAAGAAATAATTGACAAAATTAAAGAATTTTTTTAAATAAATAAATGCAATTGAAATTTCAAAAAAATTCTAAATATCATAGAAAATAATTTAAAAAACTGTGAATAATTAAAAATTGAAGAAAATAATTGAAAAAAGCTGAAAATAATTGAAATTTAAGATAATTAGCAAATTTTTTTGAAAATTATGAAAACAAATGAAAATTTTTAAAAATTGAAGAAAATAATTAAAATTTGAGAAAAATATTCGATAATCTTAGAAAGTAATTTTACTGAAAGAGAATTACAAAAGAGGATAACTAAAATTGAGGGAAAAAATTGAAAATTGAAAAAAATGATTGCTAATTGAGGTAAATAATTATAAAATTACTAAACTAATTCAGTAATAATAAAAATCATTGAAACTTTAAGAAAATAATTAAAATTTGAGAATTAAGATTGAAAAATTTACAAAATATACTTTAAATACAGGAAAATTAAAGAAATTTCCAAAAAATATACTTAAAACTCTTAGAAGTTTATTGAAAAACGAAGAAAATAATTTAAAATTAAAGAAAATAAATGAAGAAAGATAAACGTAATTTAAAATTAGGGAAAAAATTTTTTAATTTAAGAGAAATAATTGTAGAAAAATACAGAATGTACGTAAAATACAAGAAAATTTAAGAAAATAACTAAAATTTTATATAAATAACTAAAAACCTTTTAAAAATTAGGAAAAAAATTCAAAAAAATTATCAAAAGATATTAAATAAGTAATTGAAAATTGAACGAAATAATTAAAATATCAGGTAAATAGTTTAACATTTTGGAAATTTTGAAAAAGAATGGAAATAAATAAAGATTGGAGTAAATAATGAAAATTGTAAATTACTTAAAAATCTTAGCAAATAATAATTTATTTTAAAAAAGGAGAATAGTTAAAAACTAGGGAGAATAATTGAAACGTGACCTTAAGATTCGAAACTTGAATGGTATATGATAAATGCAATGATAAGTTGAAAAAAAACAAATAAGATTTGAGAGAAATAATCGAAAAAATTGCATAATTTTCTTTAAATAAAAAAATATTTGGAATTTCTGAAAAATACATGATCTTAGGAATCAATTGAAAAAAATGAGAATAACTAAAAATTGGAGACAAGAATAGAAGAATGATAAAAATAATAATTGAAATTTGCGATAATTAATAAAAAAAAAAATTTGGAAATTATGAAAACAATTAAAATAATTAAAAATTGAAGAAAATAATTGAAATTTTAGAAAAATTCTTAAAAATCGTAGAAAATGATGTCAGAAAATGAGAATAATAATTAACAATCGAGTATAATTGAAAAATGATAAAATTAAATTAAAATCGAAAAAAGAATTGAAATATGCTGAAAATGATTAAATTTAAGATTAAGAAAAAAGAATTGAAATATGATGAAGCATATTTAAGCAAAAGAAAATAACTGAAAAAGCCTTTAAAACATGCAAAATTGTTGAAAATAATCTAAATTTGAGATAATAACTGAAAATTTAGGAAATAATTGAAAAATATTAAAAGATGGAGATATTAATTGCAAAATAATACAAAGAAATGAAACTTGAACACAATAATTAAAAAATGGAGACATATATGTATATTTAAAAGTTCAAGAAATTAATATACAGAAATTATGAAAATGAGTAATAATTGAAAATAATAATTGCAAAATGATAAAAATAGTGGTAAATTTAAAAAATTTTGTTTGAATCTGCGGTGAATAATATAAAATTTAGAAATAAATAATTAAATTGAATAATGTTTTATATATTATTCTATATTATCATAATATATTTATTATATATTATGCTTTTATATGTCTCTTATTTATAGTTTAAATTTTTTCTGGCAATTGATTAGTGTTTTAGAAGAGGTATATAATATGTTTCCTTTAGCTCGTATATATATTATAGGAGATTGAGTGCAAAGTTATTTAATGTTAATTGATATTACTGTACTTTATTGTAATAAATTAATTGCGGTTTGCAATTTCTTTTAGTTAGTAGGAGTACTCATGTACGAAAGGGCTTGTCCCGTATGTTTCTAAATAAATAAAATAAATAAATAAATTCATTTAATGTCAAGGGAAAAATAATTAAAATTGAAAAAGTGATTAAAGAAACTTAACAAAATAATTGAAATTTGAAGAAAGTAAATTTATGATTTAGAGCAACAATTTAAAAATAAATAAAAGTTGCAGAAAATAATTGAAAAATGATAAAAGTAGTACAAAATTGTAGTTTCAGTAATTGAAATCATAATAGATTATCCTAGTCAGAGAAGGTACACTTTATTACCCTAGACATATAATGTACACTTTATTGTCCTAGGCAGATAAGGTACACTTTTTTGACCCTAGATATATAAGGCACACTTTATTGAGCCAGGAAAATAAAAGAGACTTTATTACCCCAGGCAGATAAAGTACACTTTATTATCCTAGACATATAATGTGCACTTTTTGCCCTAGGCAGATAAGGCATACTTTATTGCCCTAGGTAGATAAAGGAAACTTTATTGTCCTAGGAAAATAAAAGACACTTTATTACCCTAGGTAGATGAGGTACACTTTATTATCTTAGATAGATAAGGCACAATAAAATACACTTTATTACCCTAGGTAGATAAACTACACTTTATTACCCTAGATAGATAATTGCCCTAGACAGATAACGTACAATTTATTGCCCTAGGCAGATAAGGTACACTTTTTGGCTACGTACAAAAATTACGTAACATGTTCTTAGTCAATTTTTGAACCTCTCCTACTTAGTGGCGTATCTGTTAAGGGGCAATTGAATTAAACAAAATAATTGCAACCCTAGATATATAAGGCACACTTTATTGACCCAGGAAAATAAAATAAACTTTATCACCATAGACAGATAAGGAACACTTTGTTGCCCTAGGCAGATAAGGCACACTTTATTACCCTATTCAAATAAGGCCCACTTTATTGCCCTAGGTAGATAAAGCACACTTTATTGTCCTAGGAAAATAAAATACACTTTATTACCCTAGGCAGATAAGGTACACTTTATTACCCTAGACATATAATGTACTCTTTATTGTCCTAGGCACAGAAGGTACACTTTATTACCCTAGGCAGATAAGGCACACTTTATTGACCTAGGTAGATAAGGTACACTTTATCACCATAGACAGATAAGGTACACTTTATTGCCCTAGACAGAGAAGGTACACTTTATCATCCTAGGCAGATAAGGTACACTTTATTGCCCTAAGATAATAAAATACACTTTATTATTTCAAATGAATTTTAAAAACCCTAAGTGAATAAAGTACACAACATTCTTCTAAAATACACTTTATCATCCTAAATAATTATATTGTACTTATAACCCACTCTAAGAGAACAAAAGAAAGGAAGTTCTTGTCACGAAAAAACTTTCATTTAACAACAATGAGAACCAACAAAATGGTTGTAATTTTGTGCTCTGTAAGTAGCAGCGCTATTTATTAGAGAAGACGTTAATGCGAGTACTGATTTATCATTGCTGTGACCACTGCAATGCATGTCGGTCATCCGTACCGCCTCCGCAACTTGACTTAGTTTTACAGGACTTGAGCTTTTGATGGTTTTCAAACACGCAATCCTTGTTCACAGAAATAATATCTGTCTATACATAAAAAATACTTTTCATATTTTATATTAAGCACTTGGCATAAAGTAAGGGGAACCTCCTTGTGAGCCAACAAAGATGTAGCGTGCAATTTGAAAGCCAAGAGTGTGAACATTTTTGCCATAACTATGCAAGCAGATTGCGAGGACTGTGTTTTTGTAAAAAAAAAAAAGTTTGATAAGCAAAGAATCGAGGAGATAATACGCCTATTCTGATAAATTATTAGAAAACACACAAATGGAAAGTTGTCTCGCAAAATGTGTATTTTGATAAAGTATTGTATTATTGTGCTGTCGACATGAACAAGCATTTCTGGAAAGGTCATCAATGAAGCCAAAGAGAATTTAATGGTACACGTGAAGTAACGGTATTTTATAATCTCGTGTTCAACGTGATACCTCTATTTATAAAGGATTAATGCAGATAGGAGATCTAAAACAAGCCCAGAGTGTAAAGAGAACCTTGCCTGGTTGCAAAAGTAAATGAAGATAATCCTTACTGAGTGATGAAGAATTTTCTTCTGGTGACAGAAGGATATTATGAATTGCAAAAATAAATATGTTTTATCTTGTACACGTATGTTGAGTGTCTCATTAATCCGATGAAATTAAATGGAAGGAAAAATGTGTCAATGCAAGGATACCTCGTGATTTTTCTTTAATACTATAATTTGGATCATGTGTGTTTACAGGATTTATTAAAGGTACTTAGTACCTGTCCATCCATCCGGCATTTAGACGGTCATTATTTACGATGAGCTGATAGAGAAATTATAGCATTTCCTGAGCACCGTTTTTCCACCAGCGGAATATATTATCGATGGTGGTAAATACCAGTTGATACACTGCTTTACAATATTCTTCCTGACAGGAAAATTTGCTTTGAAGCAACCGCATAGAAACAGCTACCAACTGATATAATACTCAGTTCTAAAAAATTTAATCTTTCTGCAAAAATGTCTATTGTAATTTAGCAAAAATGCTTTCCTGTAAAAACATCTTTTATTTGCATTCTGAACTGTGTGAATAACTTTCTAATAGTCAATCAACATTCAACAGAAAATAAGAGGTCCAATTTCAATTGATCATAATTCAATAATTTTTTGGTTTTATTGAATTTACATTCCTTTATGAACATGTTAATAGAAACGTAATATCCTGTAATTAAATTCTTCGACGTCTGATAAAATATTTTCCTATACGTTATCGTTTCCATTCTTCTAATTACCACCCATTCTAGCATTCATTCCATGTCTACATTATACAAACATATAGTATTTATAAATTACATCTTAAGATTCACACTTCTGTAATTGCCTGTTATTAAAAACGACAGTCTGACAATCAGAACGAATAGGAAACATCTTTTTAAAGATACCATCGTGATGCAAAATGTGTTCGAAATCCAGTTTCGTGTCCACTAAATCAATTTATCGTTAACTAAGATGTTCACAAGATACTGTCACAAACTAATTAAAAAAGAATTGTCGCCTATTAGAAAAAAAACCAATGATTCAGTGTTAATTCTTCTGCATTAACAAAAGAATGTTTTCCGCACAAAAAAAGACAATGGAGCCAAAGAAAAGAAAGAATGATTTTCACCGCAACATCACCTTGAACCACGCAGAGTGATTTCGCAGGTCGTGATGTCGTTAAGAGAACGAAACCGCAAAATGTAAAGTGTCTGGTAAAAGTGGTTGTTCCACAATAACAGTGTTTACGATTTTTTAAGTCACCGTTCCATTACACTGCATTTTATAAATTTTTAGTGGAAACAAAAGCGCGAAAAGAATATTAATTGACCTAGAGTTTTCTCTAGTTATTAATTGATGGTGACTTTCTTTCGCAGAAAATGTTTCTTTAATTTCATTTCAAAGTTTTCTTCTTGTAATTTGGCGTAACATATTATTCAATCAGATAAAGACCAAAAGTGAAATGTCGCGATAAAATCAGGCACTTACATTGATATATCCTACAAGCCACAAATTCAAATAATTTAATTAACGCAGATTCATCTCAAGCCAATGATGCATAACGAGTTTATTAAAAATAAGTGAATTTTTAAATACAACTTATATAACGAACGAGGGTTGTATAAACAATCTGTGGATGTAAGTTATGATCTGTTACAGAAACCACATTCCGAAACGTCTTTTAGTCGCCAGAATATCTTAATTCATAAAACTATGAATTTCTTCAGAGTGTACAAACAGCTTGGTACTCATCGAACGGAAGTTCGCGGCTCGACAGGTGCGACAAGTTGGTGTTTCGTTTGCAGGTGCTTGAGTACAAGTCGAGAAAGGAGGAGCAAAGACAACACTAAGAAAATAAAACTTGCTTGCGCGTTATTAAATCTTACGTGTATTATTGCAGCAATTAATTTCTCAAAGCACAAAGAGACTTTCAGGAGTTTATTGCCAAAATCTTTTATCTAAATTGTCAACTATTTCAGACTAATTAATCTGCTCATCAAGAAGAATAGCACAGGAAAATAAAATTTTTGTTTTTGATTTATGAAACCGGACCGGACCTTGAATTTCTAAAGAATCTTTGTTTTCTGAATCCAAATTCAAAATCCGTTTGTCTCCATCAAATTTAGCCTAATAATAATTTTTTTAAAGAATACGACCATAATGTAGTTAAGTAGGACGTACATTTTTAGTACATTTAAAAAATTAAAAGAGGGATTTTGCAATTAATTTTATAGTAATTAAATCATGCAAAACAACCCCTAAAAACAACTAGACCCCCATCTAAGATATCTATGTTTCAGCCTAAAAATAAAAACAATACTTTCTATAATGGGGTTTTCGCTTTTATGACTATCGTAGGACCGTTTTTATTCTACAAAGTATGATTTTTATTCAAAACAACCCCTAAATTACAACCCCTTCTTACGATACCAACATGTTAACAAAAATGCTTGATTCATGAATTTTTTCAAAGATATTTTTAGTTTTAGAATCGTCATGGAGATAGTTTGTGATATTTAAATACCTAATATCACTGTAATATCACCGGGTTATAGTAAAAAAAAACCCAAAATACTACTCTTATCGAAGATACAAACACATTAGTCAAAAAATTAACACGACACATATTTTGTAACTGCATTTACCATAGATACAGGATTATTCTAGAGACAGTTTTTAATACCTACATTAATGTAATTTTTATTTAGAACAACCCCTAAAAACATCCCCCATCTAAGATATCTACACTTTAGCAAAAAAAACGAAAATAATATTTTTTAAAATGAATTTTCCGCTTTTATAACTGTTTTAGGATTGTTTAGAATAGCTTTCATTACCAAAATATGAGTTTTATTTGAAACATCCCCTAAATTACAACCCCCTCTTACGATACCAACATGTTAATAAAAATGATTGAGTCAGAAATTTTTTAAAAAATATTTCTAGTGTCAGAATCGTTGTGCAGGTTGTTTGTGATATTTAAATACCGAATATCGATGTAACATCACTAGGATTTATTAAAAACAACCCCAAAATACAACTCTTATCGTAGATACAAAGACTCTCGTCAAAAAATTACCATAAAAAATTTTTAACTGCATTTACCAGTTACACGATTGTTCTAGAAACAGTTTTTTATACATTAACGTATAATTAATTAATTATGTTTCATGAAGAACAACCCCTAAGAACAATCCCCATCTGAGATATCTACACAATAGCAAAAAAAAAACGGAAACGAAATTTTTAAAATAGTTTTTCCGCTTTTATAACTGTTTTAGGAGAGCTTTTATCACTCAAAATATGATTTATATTAAACATCCCCTAAATTACAACCCCCTCTTACGATACCAACATGTTAACAAAAATGCTTGAGTAGGAATTGGTTCAAAGATATTTCTAGTTTTAGAATCGTTGTGTAAGTCGTTTGTGATAATTAAATACCTAATATATCTCTGGAAACAACCCCTAAATTACAACTTCCATTTACGATACCAACATCTTAACAAAACTGCTTGAGTCGTAATTTTTTTCAAAGATATTGCCAGTTTTAGAATTGATGTGGAGGTAGTTTGTGATACTCTGATAGTTAGTATCACTGTAAAATCACTGATTTCTATTCAAAACAACCCCAAAATACAACTCCCATATTGTCAGCGATGCCAACTCAATGGCAAAAATGGGGATTGTTTTTAGGGGTTGTTCTGAATAAAAATTACATTTGAGTATTGAGAACTATCTCTAGAACAATTCTGTAGCTGGTAAATGCAGTTATAAATTTTTGATGTTCATTTTTTGACCAAAGTGTTTGTATTTACGATAAGAGTTGTATTTTGGGGTTGTTTTTAACAAAACCCAGTGATGTTGCAGTGATATTATTAGGTATTTAAATATCACAAACCACCTCAACAACGATTCTAAAACTAGAAATATCTTTGAAAAAATTTCTTACTCAAGAATTTTTGTTAACATGTTCGGGTTGTAGGATGGGGTTGTAATTTAGGGGATGTTTAAAATAAAAATCATATTTTGAGAAATAAAAGCTATCCTAAAATAATTATAAAAGCGGAAAATTCATTTTAAAAAAATGTAGTTTTCGTTTTTTTTCCTAAAGTGTAGATATCCCAGATGGAGGTTGTTTTTAGGGGTTGTTCTAAGTGAAAATTACATTTGAGTATTGAGAACTATCACTAGAACATTTCTGTAGCTAATAAATGCAGTTAAAAAATTTAGATTTTAGTATTTTGACGAAAGTGTTTGTGTCTGCGATAAGGGTTGTATATTGGGGTTGTTTTGAACAGAACCCAGTGATATTACAATTGCTTTTGGTCCAAATTACCTCCACATGAATTCTAAAACTTGAAATATCTTTGAAAGAAAGTCTGACTCAATTATTTTTGTTAATATGTTGGTATAGTAAAAGGGGGTTGTAATTTAGGGGATGTTTAAAATAAAAATCATATTTTAAGTAATAAACGCTGTCCTAAAGTAATTATAAAAGCGGAAAATCTATTCTAAAAAATTTGGTTTCCGTTTTTTTTTTTTTTTGCTTAAGTGTAGATATCTCAGATAGGGGTTGTTTTTAGGGGTTTTTCTAAATGAAAATTACATTAATGTATTAAAAACTGTTACAGTGATACTAGGTATTTAACTATTATACAAACGACCTCCACAATGATTCTAAAACTAGAAATATCTTTGAAAAAATTTCAGACTTAAGCATTTTTGTTACCATGTTGATATTGTAAAAGGGGGTTGTAATTTAGGGGGTGTTTAAAATAAAAATCATATTTTGAGAAATAAAAGCTATCCTAAAATAATTATAAAAGCGGAAAATTCATTTTAAAAAAATGTGGTTTTCGTTTTTTTTGCTAAAGTGTAGATATCCCAGATGGAGGTTGTTTTTAGGGGTTGTTGTCAGTAAAAATTACATTTCTATTATTGAGAACTATCTCCAGAACAATTCTTTAGCATGTAGATGCAGGTAAAAAAATTATATTTCATTGTTTTGACAAAAGTGTTTGTATGTCTACAATAAGTGTTGTATATTGGGGTTGTTTTGAACAGCCCCCAGTGATATTACAGTGACCTTGGATATTAGAGTATCCCAAATTACCTCCACATCAATTCTAAAGCTAGAAGTATCTTTGAAAAAAATTCTGACTTAAACATTTTTGTTAACATATTGGTATTGTAAATGGAGGTTGTATTTTGGGGTTGTTTCGGATAAAAATCATACTTGGTGTAAAAAAAACTGTCCTTAATCAATTATAAAAGCTTAAATTCCATTTTACAAAGTTTTGTTTTAATTCTTAATTTAGATGGCGGTTGTTTTTAGGGGTTATTTTTAGGGGTGGTTTTCAATGAAAATTACATTGGAGTATTGAAAACTATCTCTAGAACAGTTTTGTACTGCTGGTAGATACATGTAAGAAATTCTGATCTTAATATTTATGTCAAAATTTTATATCTCCTACAGGGGTTAGTTTTAAGGGATCGATTTGGTTCATATTTATGTTTAAGTGTTGCAGGGTGCTTTTTAACTGCATTCGATGTTATTTTTAGGGGTGCGTTTGAATCTAAATTACTATAGAGTAAGTTGCAAAATTTTTCCGTCTTCATATTGTTCAAATATGTACTAAAAATTTGTGTCCTAGATACATTTGAAAATGGTCGGATTTTTAAAGAAAATTCTTAGAATTTGTTTAAATTTTCAAAAATTTGCTCCTCTTTTAAAGGACCAACTGGTTGTACCGCATGCATTTATCGAAATAAACAAACGTGAAAACAAATGTTATCACAAACTTTTGTTTTCCTAGGAATTATCCATTTTATCGTTTTTTAAAGAGCACTTTACAACTTGGTGTTAACGGTAGAGAAAACACGTAGCGGGCGTAAACCAAGTTGATATTGACATAAAGATCTTGTGAACAAGTAAGTCAGAAATGGTTATGCCTTAACAGCTCTAATAATTTCCAACGGACTTGTAGGCAATCTTCTTCTTATTGGTGCTTGATCAACGAACCTTATTACAGAGTATAGATAATATCAAAACATCTTCATTCTCATTCCTTAATATCTGTTACACATTAAGGCTTATTTATGTAAACATGTTTCGAGGTTTTTGAAATAAAATTATCAGCGATGAAGCGCACACGGTTTGGGGAGCTTTAGCATCTGGTCACGAACTTCTGGTTGGTTCGTGCTCCGGAGATTCTTATTATTTATAGTTATATGATTTCGACAATGGCAAAGAAGCACTGCCTTATTTGCATTTTATTTCTTCGGGACTTCTTTTCCAAGCTATGCATTTTAAATTTTTACTTCACATTCATTCTTTTGATTTCTCTTTTACAAATCTCGGAACGAATCAAAAGAACTGTAGTTTTGCAGAAAGTATTACTTGCATATTTTGCAAGATTTCAATCAATGTCATTTTATAATATGTTTATTATACTTGTTCAGAAAGTGAATTTTCGTGTACGAGATTTAAAAATCAAATGACACGAATATTTTTACAAAATCACTTATCTATGAATGTGATATGATAATCCAAACGCGTATCGTGTAAAAACAATAAGGTTTCAATGATGACTTCAATCTGAAGAGGAGCATTAAATTATACATAATGGGGTACAAAGTAGCATTTATATCATCTTACACATCTAGTTCAATAAAAGTTTATGGTTGATTAAAATTATTTTAGCCGGAGGTGATGCATGGACCATGTTAAGTAGAGTAGACACGAATACTCAAATGAGAAGAGCAAACTAACCATTGACTACTGCATATTCGATGCAAGAACATATCTACCCTCTCACTTGGCTATCTGTTGTTAGCTTGAGCATTATGCACATGCTACATACATGAAGTACTGTTTATATTCGCAGCTGAGCCGGGGGCTAGCTTCGCAAGATGCAATTTGCATTTTAGATAGTGGGGATGGTTGACAGCTTGACATAAATAGGCAGGTTGTCAGAAAACCGATGAAGCAGCTCATAACACTCGAGTTGCAAATGAAGCTTGACCTAATTACAACTATTCAAATCCAATGTTATTTTCAATCCCATCTCATTTTTAATCATATTCTATTTCTATTGATCTTTGTCTTAAATTTCCGGTACCTATATGCTGATACAGGGTGGATACTTTTTTTATGGCATTATATTCCCGGTTTTTTCCCGATCAACTTTTTGGAATTCCCGGTCACAAATTTTACAACAATTAAAACAGTATTTTTAATTTTGCGGAATTTGACTTTATATTTAAAATTATAAATTTTTGCAAATTCAAATAATGAAAATGATGAAATTGAAGAATATATCTGAAAAATGAGGAAAATAATTGACACTTCAAAACAAAATTTAAAAAATGGCTAGATTCATACACAACCGACCAAAATAATTTAAAAAATAAAAGAATAAATATTTAATTTAAACAATACAAAATGACGAAAATAATTGACAATTTAAAACGTGGCTAAATTAATACACAACCAAACAAAATAATTCAAAAAATCAAAGAATAATTATAAAATTTTAAGATAATAATTGCAAATTAAAAAAATTGTAGTTTTTTGCCCGTTTATGTAAATAAATAAATAAATAAATAATTGAAAATTGTGGAAAATAATTAATAATTGAAGGAAAAAGGTGAAAAATGACTACAAAAAATTGAAAAAAATATGTGAAAATGACAAAAATATAATTGTCAATTGAAAACAAAATTCAAAAAATGACTAGATTAATACACGGAAAAAAATCTTCAACTGGAATAGCAATAAGTTTCTCTGGAACAGCGATATGTTTCACTAAAATAGCAAAATCTTTCGCTATTCTAGTGAAACATATCGCTGTTTCAGTGAAACTTATTGCTGTTCCAGTTGAAGATTTTTTTCCGTGTAGACAACAGAAAAAAATAATTGAAAAAATTAAAAAAGAAATATTGAATTTGAAAAAAATAATTGCATGTTGAAAAATTAACAAAATTGTAAGAATAACTGTTGTAAATAATTGCATATTGAACAACTGGATTGAAAATCAAAAAATAATTGAAATTGAAGAATATAATAATAATTTAAGAAATTAATTTAAAATTTAAGAAATGAATTGAAAATGTAAAAATTAAATTAAAATTTAAAAGAATAATTAAAATTTGAAAAAAAAATTACAAAATGACGAAAATAATTGACAATTTAAAAAAAATTTAAAAAGTGGCCAGATTAATACACAATCGAACAAAATAATTTAAAAAATCGAAGAATAATTTTAAAATTTTAAGATAATAATTGAAAATTAAAAAAATTGTAAATAAAATTGAAGAAAATAATAAAAATTGAGGACATTAATTGAAAATTCAAGTAATAAATTAAAAGTTTATGAATTAAATTAAAATTTTAAAAAATAAATAATAATTGAAAAAAAAATTTAAAATGTCGTAAATAATTGACAATTGAGAACAAAATTTAAAAAAAAGTCTAGATTAATACATAATCGAGGAAAATAATTTAAAAAATCAAAAAATAATTATAAAATTTTCAGATAATAATTAAAAATTGAAAAAATTTTAGGAAAAAATTTTAAAATGCGGAAAATAATTAATAATTGAAGGAAATTGTTGAAAAATGACGAGAACAATTGAAAAATTGATGAAAATATGCGAAAAATGAGAAAAATAATTGTCAATTGAGATGAGAACAAAATTCGAAAAATGACTAGGTTAATAATTATAGACAACTGAAAGAAATAATAGAAAAAATTAAACAAGAAATATTAAATTTAAAGAAAATAATTCCCAATTGAAAAATAATTATAGACAACTGAAAGAAATAATAGAAAAAATTAAACAAGAAATATTAAATTTAAAGAAAATAATTCCAAATTGAAAAATTTAAAAAATTATAGAAGTAATTGTTGGAATTAATTGCACATTTAACTACTGTATTGAAAATCGAAAAAAACAATTTAAATTGAAATAAAATAATTAAAAATTGAAGAGAGCAATAAAAAATTGAAAAATTGAATTGAAATTTAAAGAATATACTTAAAAATTAAAAAAGTAATTGAAAAAAGCCGAGAATTAATGAATATAGAAAAAAAAATTGTAATCTGAAGAATGTAATAAAAAATTAAAGAAAATAATTGAACAATTGTATTTACAATTAAAGAAACCTTATGGCAATCGAAAAAAATAATGGAAAAAAGGCGATAATTTTTTAATATTAAAGAAAATAATTAAAAATTGAAATGTGGAATTTACATCTGGAAAAAATAACTTAGAATTGAAGATAATAGTTCTAGAATTGAACTATTAAATTGAAATTTTAAAAACATTTATGATTGAGAAAAATAATTGAAAAAATCTGAAAATTATTGAATATTAAGGAATTAATTGAAAGTCGATAAAAATAATTGAAAAATAAATAAAATATTTGAGAATTGAAGAAAATAATTGAAAATTGAAAAAATAAATTGGAAATTAAAGAATTAAATGGAAGTTTGAAGAAAATAATTGATAATTAAAAGAAAAATTACAATGTGACGAAAAGAATTAAATATTGACGAAGTTAATTAACTATTAAAAAAAAATTAACTATTGGAAAAAAATTCGAAAAATGGTGAGAATAATTGTCATTCGAAGAAAAATAATTTTAATTAATGAATAATAATAGGGTGTCCCAAAAAATAAAAATATTTTTTTTCTTTGGTCTCACCCCCACAAAACCTTTCATTTTACGTCAAAATAAGTGTACTGTATGTAAAAAAAATTAATTTTAATTTTGACCCTTGGACCAGGGCCTCTGCATCATTAAAACATTTAAAATTCAATTTCCTCAGATGAAAACAAAATGTAAGTGCCACTGATTTAAAAATGATAAAAATTAGGATAAAATACTATAAATTAATAGCTGAACCAAACTAAATTTCATTCCATTAAGTATCAACTGCTATTTAATAAATTTTTGTTTAAAAAGTCAACACATCTTTTTTAAACAATAATTTATCAATATAGTTGATACTTTAAAAAAAGTCAAGTTCATTTGTTTTAGCAATTAATTTATATTATTTTATACTAATTTATATAATTTTAAAAGTAATTCTTACTTACATTTGGTTTACACAAAAAAACAAATTTTTAACGTTTTGATGATTTAGAGGCCCTGGACCACGGGTCAAAATTAAAATTAAATCTTTTTACATACAGTACTCTTATTTTGAAGTAAAATGAAAGGTTTTGTGGGGGTGAGACAAAAGAAAAAAAATAATTTTTTTTTTTTGGACACCCTAATGAATAATCATAAAATTGAAGGAGAATAATGAGTTGGCAATTGAAAACTGATGAAAATAAGGGGGAAAATTGTAGAAAATAAATAAAAATTGAAGAATTGTATTGAAATTTCAAAAAAATAATTGATAATTGAGAAAATGCAAGAATTATTGAATATTGAATAAAATAATTGAAAAACGAAGAATGCAATTGAAAATTAAAGAAAATAATTGAGAATTGAAGAAAATAATAAAAAATTAAAGAAAATAATTTTCTCCGCTGAATCGGAATCTGAAGTCAGAATTCTTAGATTGGCTAATTCTTTTTAGATAATCTCAAAAAATTGATTTTTTTGTATTTTTGAGCAGTTTTTTAAAATTATCTAAAAAATGTTCGCCAAATTGGTTATTCTGACTTCGGATTCGGATTCAGCGGATACTAATACTACGTTGAAAAATACTAGCGTAGTGTCCCGGCCAAAAATTTTTTTTGGGTTTTAATTGGTGTTTTTTTTTATCTGTTTTGAGATACTTTTTAAAATTTCAACCAATCTACTGCTAATTTTAACTGCAGATTCATATTCTTTGTAGAAAAATACATAAGAATACGTTAATGCAGTGTCTCGGTTTAAAAAAAATTTGGTTTTTTTGGCTTTTTCCAAATTTTTGGAGTTTTTGTTTTTTGAGATTATATCAAAAAATTTAGCCAATCTAGCAATTCTGACTTCGGATTCATCAGGAAAAAATACGTAAGAATGCACTATAGTTTCTCGGACAAAGAAGTTTTTTTTATATGCCTGTGAAATTGAACGAAAAATTACAAAAGGACTGAAATAATTAAATATTAAAGAAAATAATTGGCAATCGAAATAAAAATTCAAAAACTGTCGAGAATAATCGACAACAGAACAATATAATTCAAAAACATTAAAGAATAATTATAAAATTTAAAGAAAATAATTGTATATTGAAAACTGTTGAAAATTATAGATTTATTTATTAATGTAATTAAAATTATTTGAACTGATATTTATAAATTTGAATTTGAATCAATTTAAATGCATTTTTCATAAAGTATCTGATTTAAAACAAAAAATATCTACGTGCCAAACTTCAGGTGTGAACAGACAAAAAATGAACGAAGGAATGGAAGAACTTGAGAATTATTGTCATTATTCTTACAGATTTGTGATATGTGAAAAAAATTAATTTTCGATAAAATTTCTCAGAACATACAAACACGTACAATCAGAGAGGACGGAAAAGTATCAGTTAGAAACTGGTTCTCTATGACAGCGAGTTGCTAAAGAATTTTTGTAATTATTTAATAGTTGCTACGTTACCAAAAAGTGAACGTGAATGAAACTGTAATTAAGATAAATATCTGTTATTAAAGCGTGCTAATGTCAAGGAACAGATTAATAATTAACCTTTCGTTGATTGAAAATAGTATCCTATTTTCGGTCGGTATACCATGATTTAAACACCAATAGTTCAATACTAAACATTCAGTACAAAAATTTCAATACCAAGATTTCAATACCAAAATTTTGATGCCAAGAAATTCGAGATGAAGGTTTCAATTTGAAATTCAGCAGGAGATTGAACGGAATTAATTGCCGTGGATTTACAAAGTGAATAGGAGTGCGCGAATCAAACGATCCGTGTCACCAGATTCGATAGAACAAAAGCATTATCAATGTTGGAGAGGCTACCATCTGATTTAAGGCCTATTCATTCGCCACTTTTGCAACTTTTTGTCACTGTCACTTCGCTCGGTTAATTACCGCTTACAAAAAATGTTCAGTCAGCAAGTGCTTGAGCCTTGGCGACCCGGAGCCAGTTCTAGGATGGACATGGCTGTTCCTTGGATCTGTCAGGGACAGGTTTTACCTGTGCAACAGCAAAGTTGCATATACAGCCACATTCGCACAATAACCAGGTGGTTGACTGCTCTCACTGAAACACTGAAGACACTGTCAACTCTCTTTCACATTTACGAAGATGGATCTCCATCATTCCACTTATGAATTCAATAAAGTGATAATTTCGCATATCAAGACTCAACGCTTCAATGATTCAAATGAGTGACAAGTCGGCAACTTCTTACTGCTGCTGACTTGAGCAAAAAAAAAAGAGAACAAAAACCAGCGTCATGAAAATTATTCAAATTGTCTTCTAAACACTGAAAATGTATAAAAATACGAAAAAACAACCAGGGCGTAAAATCTAAAATTATTCCAAAACATTTGCGCGTCGCTTATAAATATGTAATGTGTATAATATATGTACATGAATAAAAAGTTTGAATTTTTTTTTAGGAAAAAACTCCCTTGTATCCGCACCTGAATACATGCATCAGGATAGAATAGTGTATGAGATGCCTTCTCCTTCGACTCGGGTGGGAGAAGCACACCAGTCAAACTGGTATCATTGTTCCAAGCATATACCAACACATGGGTGTCTTCAAAGTACAGAAATGGCAGAAAGTACTGGATGTGTCATGTGAATCCCGCATAAAATGAAAATTCTATGTTCAGTAAGCCCAGTGGAAATTCATAGTCACTTTGCTAAATAAAAAGTAGCATTTAAAGTTCAAACTACGCCTTTAAATGATACAAAATACTAGTCACTTAAGACCCCTGGGTGTTTTTCATTAAAATTTATTTTCCAGAAAGCAGTTTCGAAAAAAGATTTTCTGGAAAGAGAAACAAGAAAGATGATTTTAAAACTTGAGTTTCTAAATATTTTTAGTAAACTTTGTTGGTATCTCTATTCGACACAGCAAAAGTGAAAGACATTTATTGTGATTCGATGGTAAATGTTTTGAGAAGCATTGGCTGTGAATTTTTAAGTGGGTGATTAGCATCTACTTAAGACAACATATTTCATTTGAAGCTACATTGACAATAATTGAGCTAACATTTAATCTAATTGATCTAGGGTGTTAGAAAATTGAAGATGGTATTGGAAATAATGAGGATATTAGATAAATAAGAAATATCTATGATAGTATTGCGGATTCGATATTAGAAATACCGTTTACCATGAATTTGTTATACATAATCACTGGTTTTTTGAAATATATCGTTCTACATGAATATAATTTTCAGTTACGAAACAATGAATTAGAAGCTGAGTACCTATTAGAAGCAAGTAGAGCAATTACCAGCATGAAAGCTTATAGACTCGTTTATGATACTGGAGATTTACGATAGTTATTATTAGACAACAGAACCTGTTATCTAAACATAGCAATAAGAGATGTTTTACAAACTCCACCTAAGCATGCAAATTTTTAAAAAATTAATTTTAAACAAACTTTTAAAATCTACTTGACAAATTGATGATCATTAAAAGATTTTACATTGATGTATTTTATAATCTATAGAAAATTTCAATGACTTTCTTAATCCTACAGAATATATCAGATTCCATAAAATTTCACTTATTCAAATTAAGAGATTTATTGGAATTAGTTTTTCAAAGGTGACGCTGTTAAGTTTCTTATACTAAATGATTAGTATAACTGTCCCTGTCAATTCACGATAAGTAAAAGTTTATTTACTGCTTAAATATAGATAGCAGTTTAAGTTTACGACAATTTTCTTAGTTTTTTTAAAGGGATACTTAAGTCACGTAAAATCAATGCAAGAAAAGTCAACTTTCGGTACACTTTTCTCAAAAACTATATTACTCTATAATTGCGTTCATCCATACAGTCTTGTTCTATTCCTAATTAAGTCTACTTTCAGATAATCAAATGAAAACAAAATTTTGTCATATTGCCAATTAGGCTTAAATGAGAGTTTCAGTTTTCTAAATGACTAACGATTTTCAGAAATCTTCGTCAAGCTTTATCATTTGCAATTAAAATTTGAAGATTACTTTCACAAATTGCAAGATTTCTTGTGCACTGTATCAGTTCAGTTTTCAAGGTATATGTATGTATGTCAGTGAGTAAATTGAAGGGCCTATCTTCAAGACACTTCATCTCATCGTGGTTGTATTCGTGTATGTATAATTATGGGGAAAGTTCGACAGCACTGGCCTGCATTCCGGTTGAACCGACCATGTCAACAAGAAAAATCTTGCCTTATACGCACAGACTGTCATCATTCGAAAGGTGTTAATTACCATCAGGTAGCAACCGTTAATGCGAGAAGGGACAAGCATAATTACATCGATGATAAGATGAACACAAAAAATCATGATCAAGATCGCAATACGCAACGTTCGTTTCGCTCAATTCTGAAAAATGTATTCTGTAACAAACCGCAACGTAAAATGCAAATTGATGAAAATTGTAAACCGAAATATTTATTTACAAGGATAAAACTAAACTCCAAATGTAAAAAGTCAATATTGAATCGGATGCAAGGATGTCAAATTATTAAAGAATCTTTCATTTAGAAAATCAAAAAAATCGAGTTTCTGTGCATTATTAGCTTTACGAAAAATTCCTAGAGAGTTTCCAACGAGATTAGCGCGATGAGAGGTAACTCTGAAAGTTGTATGATTTTGCAGTAATTTGATAGGGACAGACCAAGAGACCTGATAGAGTAGGTAGAACCATTTATAATATTATAAAGAAAGCAATCTATTTTAAAAATCTAGATTGAATTGTGAGAATGCATAGAGTACAAAGTAACTGATAACTAAGTAATTAAGAACTAACACAACATTGCAAGTACGGCATTACTCTGAAGTGTCACATTGTTAATTAACAAAAGGCAAAAATTCACTTAACTCTAGGTATTTGTAAGACATAAACTGCTAAGTGGATACACATAAAGCTGTAATATACTTTTTAGTGTCTTTTCCGTAATAGAACATTTACTTCAAAGCGCACGTACCGCATTATTAAGTTAAATGATCGTGAGAAGACTTTGATATTCCCTACCCGAGCTCATCATATCCAAGAAAAGTTCATGGCACATGACTTAATGTAGAGCTATTATAAAACAAAGCCTGCATTAGTTGCAGATTATCATTTTTTCCGAACATGTCTTCGAGAATTTCAGATTAACTAAAATGATTTACAGTAAAATTGATCAGAAGTGTATTATAACTCTTGAATATTGAACGATCAAACAAGCATTTCCTTAATCCCGGCATTCTTTTCATCAGGATACATATAATAAATTCACCAAACTGCGAATTAAGACTTCTTAAAGTTTTATTTCATTATATTCGCCGTTATCCTGAGGTGCATTCTTGGGAGACGCCTATGTTCTACACAAAAGCTATTCCAAGCCTTCGTAATTACAGGCTGTGTGGCACGAGTCAGGTATAACTGTTACATATATACACCGACACACATGTGCCAAGTGCCTAGAGAGAAATTTCTGGAGGACCCACGTCTTAAGAACCGCACGTATCTGACATTTTAAAAGCACAAAAAATGCTTGCTCGAGTTCAGCAAAAGATCCCGGGTTATAAATCGGGTAAACGTTCGCTTTTGGACTAGTTAGAAAAAAAGGGTTATTGGAACTCGTTCGAGTCCCTGAATTAATATAAAATTCACAAAACTCAGTCGAGTTTTTATATGTAAAGGACATAAATGCAGATCCTTCAAGCAACATGAATAGCTCCTGCATAAGTTCAAGTGTATACCTATATGCTTAAAAGGACCTCGTCATAAATTTAACGGTTATAAATGTCGTTCGGAAGTTTCTGTTCATGTATATAGGTATACCACCGAGATAAGAGTGTGTATTCAACTCGTTTCTCTCTATCTCCGTATTTTTACGATTCCTCGTGCAGTGCCTGCATTTGCGTTATTGCCATCCTTCCCTCGCCAGTTGGGATTATGCACAGTTAAAAGACAAAGCGGCCTCTGCAGAAACCGTCGGTCCTTTCGCAAATTATGTACAGCGTCCATAGAAATATCAACGACAATATACTGCTCCTTCGACTCTTACTCTTGCCACTGAAGTCCACACGATCATCGTTCAACAATGTAATTCTTGGTACAGTTTGTATCATTCCATAGAGTAGGAATTGTTTCATAAAATATGTATTGTTAGAGTTTTAATAATCTTAGAGTATATACAACATGAGTTAATAACACAGGACAACAAAATTTTTGTTTTTGACTCATGGAACCGGACTATAAATACCTAAAGTATTTTTGCTCGTTGAATCCAAATCCGGAACCGTTTTACTGGTTTATGTTTAATGTTTTAAAATCTAAAATTAAATCCCCCCATAGCACCTAAACTTGCCTAAACTTTGCCAGTCTTGCCTCAAGTTTATAAACTTGCAGCAAACTTTTTGAAAGTTGATGACACTTGAGGAAAGGTTGGCAAAGTTGAGACAAGTTTAGGTGCTTTGGGGGTTTAATCAAAACAAATAATTAAATCCCTTGCGCCAAGTTATTTTAATGAGCGATAACTAAACAAACAAAAAATAACAAGAACAGTAGACTAATGAATTTAATCAATTTACTCTGTTATTTAAAATAAAATCTAAACTAACAAGACACGCACGACTAACCATAGTTTTTCGGAGAGTGGTTGATAAGGAGCAGCAACTAACCACGATTTTAGATTAAATCACAAAATAATATATATTTATTAAATTTTACCAAATCTGTAAGGGATTTGCGAATAATTGAAACAACAAAGTTAAAAGTATAAAAGAAACGTAATATATTCAAATAACAGTCTTTACATCAAGTTTACAAATTACAAGTTACGCACGCGGAAGGCTAGGAGAGACTGTCTTATCGCAATTTCCCCTTCTATCATTATTTCCTCGTTTGAACCGAGCTGCCGAATTCATGGAAATGGTGAATTTACACCTTACAAATCTAAAGGTTTACAAGGTTTTAAAATAGTCAGCCGCATGGAACAGCCATATTGAGTACGCGCACTGAACACTGACTCTAAATTTACAAAAATAGCCGGAGATCCTACTCCATCAAATTATTCTACAAAAGCTAATGTTGGAGCTCACCTAGGAGGATACAATGTCCACGAATAGACATCCGTCAGTAATATTGTTTACATTTTTATAAAGTTTTAACACTTTTGACAAATAACATACGACCAGAAGGTCGAACACACCAGTTCAGAATGACGACAGAGAAAACGATTTAGAACGCGTCGTTGTCAAGTCAATGTGCTACGACATATGCGCCACGGTGTCGCTGTCATGAATCACATTTCAAAGTTCACGGAGTAGCATTACCCACGGATGGATAGGTAGAGCGGCAATCGACCGAGGAAAGTCAATCAGGTACAGTGGTGGCGGCGCTGATGTCTAGCGACAAAATCAAAATGGCTGCCACCAGTGTTATAACAGTTTGCAAATACCGCCGTCGACATCATCTTCAATGACACTCTTGTGAGAACGGGACTCATATCCAAACTCATGTGCAAGGACAATTCCACGATGATGTTAACCACCAGGACCACCTTCTCGAAAAATAGTTGAAGTTGTGGAAAACTCCACGTCAGAGTCAAGCAGTGTTAGTACGTACAAAAGAAAAAGTGCAAATCGTTAAATATTTATCGCACAAAACAATAATTGTCCGCTCGAACAATTTGGCAGGTTACCAAAAGTTAATAATAATATTTACAATAATAAAAAAACCTAAATAATATTAGATGTGGAATGTATATCAGTTGTTTAGATCAACACCCACCAAAATAATTAATGAAAAAAAGAAGAAAAAGAACTGAACGTTAAATCTAGAGGAAGAGTCGAACAGGACAGACTGCTATAATTAATTACAATTTACAAAAAGATACCCTTTCAATGGTTAGGGAAGACCCATCCTTTTTAGCTTCAAAGCCTCCATTCGAAATGTGCACTAAACTGCGAATAAGGATGTCCAACAAATTATTCGGCTATGTGGAAAGATTCAGGGATCGATAACGGATAGAAGTTGCGCTTTTAATTGACAATGGTTACGCAACAGAACCACCTAATCATCATCTACAAATAAAAGAAGGAACTATATTTCGACTTTTAGGAGGGAAATACTCTCGGTTAATAGTATCCTCGACTCGCATTCCCCTTTCATTAAAAAAGGTAAGAGAAACGAGTAAAAGAACAACTAATAGTATGTGTAATGGAGTATTGCTGACATTAATCTATACAATATCCTTAATTTGGTGCTCTTATTTATGAACCTTTGGTAAGAATCAAACGTTTCTTCTCCAAATAGAGGCAGTGGCAAGTTATAAATTGCTCTTGATTTATTAGCGACTGCCATAGCAGGTGTTATTCCTTGCAACGTATATGACAGGAAGAAAAAAAGTTGGTCCAGATTAGGAGATGACACCTATCAAGAGATCGAGGGCGAGGAAAGAACCACAACGACGATAAGTCTCGAGAAGTCTGCTAATTTAAGTTCGAGCCCAACGATCTCGGTGACCTTAAATAAAAGTGTGTTCATACCTCCCTCTGGTTAAATGTAGCCAAACGTGTTTTCTGTTCGGCATTGCGCAGTGAAGAAGATTGGCCGTCGGTCACTCGGGAATGGTTGCATTGTGCGCTCGATGTCGATGTTGATACTAAGTCCTTAGGCGAGATGTTGTTCGGAGATAATAGAAGATGATCCTGATTACTCTTTGGGATCTTTGAGGCAAGCTTTGTTCATGGTTTAAACAATATTCGACAGTACTTGAGCGAGTCTCACGACTTCATTGCAAGTAACGAGCGTCTATAAAGGTGCAGAGTGCAGTGCTATTAAAGATGCTGCAAAAATGGGCCTTGATTCCATTGCCGATACTGAGGAGGGTATCGAGATACATCCTCAGATATTGTCCTCCGCTAATCGAGATTTATCGATCCTTGTATGAATGAATATCCAATTGCCAAGAGAAACTTTATACATATTTCTAAAACCGATTTTCATTGCTAGAAATTGCAAATGGGTGGAAAAATTCGTTAGTGTTTATTTTTTCACTTAATTTTCTAGGTTAATGATCCATTTATATTAATAATTGTCAAAAATAATATGTTGACGCAAGAATTTTAGATAGATTTATTTTCAAGTATTTTCTAGCCATAGCTATTTTTTCAGTATTTACCAAAAATTATAAACCTTTGGGTCTTTCTCGCCTTAAGGAAATTTAGAGATTTAAAAGGGAAACGTGTTTTCATAAAATAGTTTAATTTCAAGGTTTCTCCAACCTAAACGTCTACAGATGTACAAATTGTCAGATTAGAACCTTTGACAATATTTTCAAAATTGAGCATTAGCAGTACGCTCATTAAAAATGGTTTGAGTGAATAGTAGATCTAAGAATACTCTGTGTCCAACCTCTTCACCGATTCTCTACGAAATCTCGCCCCCCTTTTTCCTTCCATTTTTTCAGTTTCCACCTCCTATACTGTTGTAAGACCATAATGGGTCAGTCTCTTGCGAGATTTGAACCAAGAACAATGTAAAATTCTAAATAATGTTGAATAAACATTCAAACATAACCAAAATTGTAACAATTTATTTTACAAAAGTGACTCCCTATACTAGTTTACCACACTGGGGATGACAATCTTCTAACTTCTTAAAAAAGAATTGTCCTTATGACAAAACATAATAAATTTAAAACATTCTTCAATGTTTAGGAAAGGATGTGTAATAATTTATTATTTTTCTATATGGCACTTATTACTTTACGTTATATTAATTCATTTAGCATAATAGCTTATTACTATATTAGTTTGATTTAGTCAGTGTATTTCGATTGAAGGAAAAATCTGTTTCTTAAATGATTTCTGGTAGAGCCAACTGTCAGAACTGCAGAAAGAAACATCTCTCCTTTCGAATTTTCTCTCAACCCCCAAAAATTCAAATTTCGTATATTGCGAATCAGCCCGAAATCCTTACGCGACAAGCAATTTCGACTATTCGATCTATTGCTCATTATCAAACATTTATACACATATAAACTCACACATATTCAATCCAGAGGTTGATTCATTACAGATGGATAATTTAATCATAAGGGTTTTTTTTGTCTATAGTGAAGATGTAAGGTACGATATAATGATAAAGATGTACATTTAAACTGTAACTCCTTAGCAGGATGTTTTCCCCTTTAAATTAAGAGGAAAAGTTCCCTGCTAACAGGTTTGACTATGTTGCTTGTCGCGATTACTACGGTTTCAAGAGCATCATGTGCAATAAATATGCCAAATTGTAGAGCAAGTAACGTCTTCCGCTACCTCAATTGCGCCAGTCTGTAATTATACACTGCAATTGCTGCCGTTCATTATTCAGGACGGTCCCAATAATACGTTACGAGTCTGACAACTGGAACCACCCACACTATGACTTATCGACCAATTTTGGTGCCGTCATGAAATTTTTATACCCATATCTATTGTCTGGGTCATTGAACACCTTATCTCTGATTCAATCTCAAAGACAGCAAACAATACTGAGACCGAGAGGATGTTGTCCCGTTAAGCCTGAAGCGATGGACTGATGTCTTTCAAACTTATTTGCGAGTAGACAAATTTACCAATAGACTATTTACAAACTTTTGTTCGCGCATATAAACTACCAGCCAAAATTGTGGGACCACTTACAAAAATGGGACTAAAAATATAACAGTCTTAAAATGATGATAACTCTGTCAGATATTAGCGAATTGAAATTTTTCATAGCTATATAACTTTTATAATTGATCAAGAATTCGTAAAATAATTCATATTTTTACATTTTTTTGCATTAAAAAATTTTTTTTAACAATTTCCCCAATTAACTTATATATATTATTAATTATTTTGCTTACTTGGAAGCGAAATGTTCATGAAATGGACATAATTCTCACCTAGTTATAATTTTAATCGTTTCGGTGGAATCAGTGAGGTTTTCTACGAAGGAATGTGAAGTTTCAACTATTTCGCTTCATTGGTTTACAAAATATCAACTATTTCGCTTCATTGGTTTACAAAATATCACGAGTTGAGTATTAAAATTGAATTATTTTAGACAGTACACTATAATATATAAGTTCTCCACAAATATTTCAAAGCAATTGATTAATTATTGATTAGAAGAAAGTAGGATATGAGGTAATAATGATTAGGATTAAGGTAAACTTTTTAATATAAACAGAATCCTTTAATAATAAATGGAATATAACTAGTCAAGTTAAACAATCCATTTGATCTTCTGACTCACTGCGGTTTTAATTAGAAGCTATTTATACCACGACACTCGATTCATTAGGTTCTACTATTCCAGTAAATACTGAATTTACATAAAGTTACTACAGGTCTACTGCCTCTAATTAAGATATTCAGAAGCCCGGGAAGTTTATTAATGAACAAAATCATATGAGAAGTGGAAAATGCACCTTGTCGTGTTTATCAGATATGAGTAGAAATCAGGTTCTGGATTAACCTGTACAGATCACTCGCAGTTTCTGAGAATCCAAGTTGTGCTACGATTTAAACTCAACTTTGAAGCTGACAGCGAAACACCTAGTAGAGGACCGTTATTAGTTATTGCCTTGGACGTTATCGTATCGTTATCCGCCACTTTATACCGCCACGCGCACATTTGCAAAGATCTTTTTGATTATTTTCTGGACAGCTATGATTTGAATCTCACAAAAACTGGTCCATATAGCTTCTTCTTAACAAGTGTGCAAACTCGTTTTAAATAGAAAAGTCATTCTATTAGTTTCAGCTGCCGACACAAAGTCTGCGAAGGGAACGAAATTCTGCTTTTAACGATATTGAACCGCATTCTTGTCAAGGACGTAAACAGAGGGAGCCAAAAGAATATGGCCTTAAAATTTAAAAAGCAGTATCCAAGCAGTGATGAGACGTAGGATTTACGTCCTGACTTAATGATACTGTTCAACTAAGCTGTATACTCGACTGTATATATGAAGTTAGTTCTAGGAAGAAAATGGTTGACGATGGATTCTAGCAATATATCAGTTGATGTTAATTATTGCTGCGAGCAAGAGAAGGATATTACAATTCAATGTCTTGGTACCGTACGATATATTATTGCGGCACGATTTTAACGAATATAGTTTTTCATTGCAAAAGTCAAGTTTACAAAGAATTACTTACATTGTCAGCTTGATTTATGTTCACGCCGTGAAGAATAAGTGTATCGCAAGCCTCCACATGACCAGCTGCAGCGGCCAATGAGAGTGGACTTCGGCCGTGCTGAAACATTTTTTCGCATTTCAAAAAATTGTTCAGCTATTATAAAAGGCTATTATATATTCAAAATCATATTCGATAACTTTACTTAGGGGTGACTTTGAAGGGTTGCTTGTCCTAGTACTCATCTTGAATAATTAGAAATCGAAAAGTTAACTGTTGACACTATCGAACAATTAATTGAGTTTATAGAAAATGAAATAAGATAAAATTGAGACTCGATCGCTTTTTTCGTAATTGAAAGGATATTCTAAGAAGGTGGATCTAATTTGGAAAAATACAGTTTCAATTTTACAATTAAAACTGATGCAGCTTTAAGACAGTTTGTATTCAAGTCATAATTAATCTCGCAAGGATCTTTTAATACACTTTGAACAAGAGCCGCTTATCAGCCGATCAATTAGTAGAGTAATTAACTGCAAAGTATGTTCCGTACACATATTTTCCGTGTTGAATTAACTTCTTAATCGCAATCAAGGTAATTTTAATTATCAGGATATAGAAGGTTTTTTCGTGCATCAGTTTTAATGTTTTGTCAATTAATTATAATCAATATCTAAATTACGTTTAGCATCGCTTATAATTTCTGAATCACTTTTCTTTAAATCGACGCCAAAGGGACTGACATCAATTTCTTCAAAGCAATTAGAAAGAGGAATAATTGTAATAGATGTTTTTCAATCACAGTCTAATGCTGATTGCATTGATATGTATTTTTTAATTTATCAGATTCTACTGTCGCAAATAAATAAGAAACATTAAATTATAGTTTATTGTCACCGATTAACATAATAAACTATTCAAATAACTGGTGCTTATCGATTTAAATAACATACAGTTTGTTGGAGGATAAAGGTGTTAGATCAATCCAAGAATGTACTAATTATGCGTAAAAAATGTCCATGTCATAAAATTTTAACATGGAATCAAAAAATTAACATACCTAATCTGTACAGTTCATAAAATTTTAGAATCAAATAATCCTTATCAGTAGAAAATGTTTTTCGTTTCGCGTGAGTGATTCGTTACATTATAATTAGTAGTTTTGCCGATAGAGTAGTCATAAATTATGCTCCATGCAGATCGAAATATGGTTAATAATGCATAAAATTATTCCAGATTAGACTAGCTTATAGGTATATTCACGGAACATTAATTTTAAGTATTTTACTCTAGAAAATTATATTTCTATCAGATGCACAACAGGTTGTTGCCGAGGATAGTCTTCCTAATAACATGTGCGATTTTAGAGAAAGGACTTACCTCATCCGGAAGGGGTTTGACGCCATCATCGAGAAGGCGAGCGAGACGCGTGGCATCGCCACGAGCAGACGCCTCGCGCACCTTTTCTGCCATTCCGGTCAAGCATCTGCAGAACGAAAAAAGTTAATTATGATCCTTTTATACAAGAAGCACATTTCTTAAAGAGTACTCCTTTTAATTTAATAATTAAGCTCAAAAATAGTCCAAATAGAGGGTAATTCAATTACAACAAAAGATATGGTGCTATTGTCACAATGTGACATAGCAGTCTAATGTTATTTGTTGGATAATTGTTACCACAGTTTTCGTAATAGTAAGATAAATATAAAAATACGCTTGTGTAGTTTATCCCCTTCGATAAAAGAAACATAGTTTGTTCGTTTTTTCTGCGTCGAATGGGTATTTTTAATCGAGCATCAACATTCCGAAGCAGCGACAGAATAAGAAAAAGAATTGAAAAGTGAATTCGTCTTTTGTCAAATTAACATTACACCGAATCGTATTCACAAGACGAACCCAATCTTCATTAAAGAGGAGCAAAAGGACACGAGCTGTAAAGGAACAATGATACACGACGCCATTGTTTCCGGGGACAATAGTCTCACTTGTGTGCGTCGAAGAAATAGTAACTTAAGTGCGATGAATTCTCGGTCTATAGGCAATAATACGCCGCATATTAATTACAAAATTCCAGTTACCAATGTACTGTAAACTTATTTTTGCAACAGCAGAACACTTTGAGCAACTGAATATATTTTCTGGACTGTTAATAGAAGCTGCAAATTTGTGCAAATATATCTTGAATGATTTCTTTCTTTTTTCAGTGCTGTCTACACTTTTCTCGTTAAGTACTGCTGCACATAGACTATTACAGAGGAAGCGCTAATTGCTGAGAACTTACATCGTGTAGGCACGAGAGATTCCTCCCTCGGCGTGTCCATACATGTCCAATAGCACGTCCGCTCTTCTAACAGGCATGTTTAATATTCTTCATCAACACTTTGGTTATTTAAGAATGTCCATTGTCTTGATACAAGGAATCGAGTAAATTTTGTGATCAAAAAAACTTATAGATAAAACTAGGTCCTAGATTTGCGAGGACTCTTCGTTACCGTACGTGTAAAACTGTGTACTAAATGTTTTTGGTATAATTATATAACTTTAAAGGGTGTTTTTACTTATAAAATTATAAAACCTTTTTTCTTTTATTCTGTATAGATTATTTAATTTCTAATAAGGAACTATACTATCTGTAAAAGGAAAAAAGTTTCTTATACAGATAGTATAGTTTCTTCTTATAAATTAATTAATTTATACAGGATAAAGAGAAGAAGGCTTTACTATTTTATAAGTAACAAAAAACACTGGATATCCCTTTAAAGTTGTATGATTATACCAATAACAAGGGGCATAAATATTCCTAAAACTCATTTAACCTGAATCCCATTCAGCCTAAAATGCATTCAGCCTAACTCCCATTTAACCTAAAATGCATTCAGCCTAAATCTAATTTAACCTAAATTCCATTTAAACTAAATCTCATGTGACCTAAATCCCATTTACCGAATTTAGAACCTAAAATTCATTTAGCCTATATCCTATTTAACCTAAATTCCATTTAACGTAGATTTCATTAAACATAAACCTTATTTAATCTAAATTCCATTCAACCTAAAATGCATTCAGCCTAAAACCCACTTAACCTAAATCCAATTAAACGTAAAACACATTTAACCTAAAACGCATTCAACCTAAATCCCATTTAACCCAAAATGCATTCAGCCTAAAATTCATTTAACCTATATCCCATTTAACCTAAATTCCATTTACCATACAATTCCATTCAGCCTGAATCTTATTTAACCTAAATTCCATTTAACCAAAAATACATTCAGCCTAGAACTATTTGTTTTAAATCCCATTGAACCTAGATTGTATATTAAAAATTAGGTTCAATGAAATTTAGGTAAATAGATTCTAGGCTATATGCAATTTAGGTTAAATGATATTTAAGCTGAATGCATTTTAGGTTAAGTAGAATTTAGGTTAAATAAAATTTAGGTTGAATGGAATTTAGGTTGAATGGAACTTAGGCTGCATTAGATTTAGGCTTAATTCATTTTAGGTTACATGGGTTTTAGGCTGAATGCATTTTTAGGTTAAATGGATTTTAGGTTAAACGAGATTTAGGCTGAATAAGAATTAGGCTTAATTCATTTTAGGTGAAATGGAATTCAGGCTGAATGCATTTTCGATTATATGGATTTTAAGTTAAATGGGATTTACGTTGAATTAAATTTAGGCTTAATTCATTTTAGGTGAACTTGGATTCAAGCTGAATGCATTTTCGGTTAAATGGATTTTAGGTTAAATGGGATTTAGGTTAAATGGGTTTTAGGCTGAATGCAATTTCAGTTAAGTGGATTTTTGTTTAAATGGGATTTATGTAAAATGTGATTTAGGTTGAATAAAATTTAGGCTTAATTCATTTTAGGATAAATTGAATTCAAGCTGAATGCATTTTCGGTTAAATAGATTTTAGGTTAAAAGGGATTTAGGTTAAATGGGTTTTAGGTTGAATGCATTTTGAGGTTAAATGGATTTTCGGTTAAACGAGATTTAGGCTGGATAAGAAATAAGCTTAATTCATTTTAGGTGAAATGGAATTCAGGCTGAATGCATTTTCGGTTAAATGGATTTTAAGTTAAATGGGATTTAAGTTGAATAAAATTTAGGCTTAATTCATTCTAGGTTAAATGGGATTCAAGCTGAATGCATTTTCGGTTTAATGGATTTTAGGTTAAAAGGGATTTAGGTTAAATGGGTTTTAGGTTGAATGCATTTTTAGGTTAAATGGATTTTAGGTTAAACAAGATTTAGGCTGGATAAGAAATAGGCTTAATTCATTTTAGGTGAAATGGAATTCAAGCTGAATGCATTTTCGGTTAAATGGATTTTAGGTTTAATGAGATTTGGGTTAAATGGGTTTTAGGCTGAATGCAATTTCAGTTAAGTGGATTTTTGTTTAAATGGGATTTATGTAAAATGTGATTTAGGTTGAATAAAATTTAGGCTTAATTCATTTTAGGATAAATTGAATTCAAGCTGAATGCATTTTCAGTTAAATGGATTTTAGGTTAAAAGGGATTTAGGTTAAATGGATTTTAGGTTGAATACATTTTTAGGTTAAATGGATTTTCGGTTAAACGATATTTAGGCTGGATAAGAAATAAGCTTAATTCATTTTAGGTGAAATGGAATTCAGGCTGAATGCATTTTCGATTATATGGATTTTAAGTTAAATGGGATTTAGGTTGAATAAAATTTAGGCTTAATTCATTCTAGGTTAAATGGGATTTAAGCTGAATGCATTTTCGGTTTAATGGATTTTAGGTTAAAAGGGATTTAGGTTAAATGGGTTTTAGGTTGAATGCATTTTTAGGTTAAATGGATTTTAGGTTAAACAAGATTTAGGCTGGATAAGAAATAGGCTTAATTCATTTTAGGTGAAATGGAATTCAAGCTGAATGCATTTTCGGTTAAATGGATTTTAGGTTAAAAGGGATTTAGGTTAAATGGGTTTCAGGTTGAATGCATTTTTAGGTTAAATGGATTTTCGGTTAAACGAGATTTGGGCTGGATAAGAAATAGGCTTAATTCATTTTAGGTGAAATGGAATTCAGGCTGAATGCATTTTCGGTTAAATGGATTTTAAGTTAAATGGGATTAAGGTTGAATAAAATTTAGGCTTAATTCATTCTAGGTTAAATGGGATTCAAGCTGAATGCATTTTCGGTTAAATGGATTTTAGGTTAAATGGGATTTAGGTTAAATGGGTTTTCGGTTGAATGCATTTTTAGGTTTAATGGATTTTTAGGTTAAATGGATTTTAAGTTAAACGAGATTTAGGCTGAATGAATTTTATATTAAGTGGAATTTAGGTTAAATGAGATTTACGTTAAATGGGTTTTAGGTTGAATGCAATTTAGGTAAAATTGAATTTAGGTTAAATGGGACTTAGACTGAATTAGATTTAGGCTTAATTTATTTTAGCTCAAATGAGATTTAGGTTAAATGGGATTTAAGCTTAATGCATTTTAGGTTGAAAGGAATTTAGGTTAAACGAGATTTAGGCTGATTGAATTTTAGGTTAAATGGAATTTAGGTTAAATGAGATTTAGGTTAAATGGATTTAAGGTTGAATGCAATTTAGGTAAAATGGAAATTAGGTTGATTGGGATTTAGGATGAATAAGTTTAGGCTTTATTCATTTTAGCTTAAATGGAATTTAGGCTGAATGCATTTTAGGTTAAATGGGATTTAGACTAAATGATTTTTAGGCTATTTGTTTTAGGCTGAATGGGACTTAGGCTAACTGGGTTTTAGGGATGAAAAGTAAATCTATTTACAATTATCAACTCCTGTCCATCGTTTAATGCATTTTGTTAGAAAAAGTATACATTATTAACCACTATTTATATAAGAACCACTTTTTTTTAATTTAAACGATCTTACAAAGTGGAAGGATTGTAAACCATATTCACGGATCATAAACAAAAACTCTAATAGATTCCGCAGTTTAAAGGATTTAAATAGATTCTGTTCTCGGTATTAAGGGATGCATATCGGTGGGGATTGGAATAAGAAATCTTTTAATTAGAGATCACAGATAAGAATGTCTTTTACGTTCACGGGACGATTTGCACTGAGATCGTTGGGCATTCCTTCCGCAATCGCGACCTACAAGAAACAGCCCTTGCTTTCGTAAAAAGCCACCGAACAAAGTATTCAATTAAAGCTTCAGCGTCAGTTCCGGTTCAGAAATCAAAGAAACGTGATTTTTGACACTATTAACCTAAGAAGATCGTTGTTTTAACAGTTTCATCCATAAAAGAATTTAATTTTTGATAACTTAACTATACCCAATTCTAGTCAATGTTATGTTGATCATTATTAATCTTTAGAATTCTATACATATTCGATTATGTTATGCATCGAATTTATATAGTGATGGAAAAAAACTGATAGTAGGATTGAAAAGATTTGTAAGA
Source organism: Ganaspis brasiliensis (assembly GCA_037103525.1). NCBI lineage: Eukaryota > Metazoa > Arthropoda > Insecta > Hymenoptera > Figitidae > Ganaspis > Ganaspis brasiliensis. Next base: position 4,097,183 of record JAZKLR010000022.1, on the reverse strand, counting down.
CTGAAAAGATTAGTATTGGTTAAAAAAGATTGGTATATCTAGCAAAGTAATGAATAATTTAGATTTGAGGATTTGATAAGCAGATACATTTACTCTTCATCTTGATTCATGACGATAACAGCATCACTGGGGAAATTGCTTTATCGCATTTGATTTGCAGTGAAATATTATAAATCCAATTAACAAAACCTATTTCTATGCCAGGTGAGTCGTGCTTGGAGATGGCTTTATCAAAAAATTCATCAAAAATCAGGATGAAACGAGCCGGTCACGAGCGTTTGTAGAATCGAAGGAAGCAACATCATTTTTCATCATGACGAGGTCCACGATGGTTTCTCGTTTTTATCAGTCACGTGATAGACCGTTAGTAAAAGAAAAAAAAAACTTAACTGGCACTTTTTCTTACAACTGCGTATAATCGAACGTTTATTTTCCTCGACGGAGAACTTTAATAAAAAGGCTCATCCCATAGTTAGTGTTTCTCTGGTTCGTGAGAGGGCGGAGTGAGTTTTATTTACTGTTTTGCAAAAAGAGAAAATTTCCCATAAGTATGGGTTTTAAGCCAGAGAAAATTATATGTATTAATTGTATTAAGTATCGTGTATAAAGGATTTATTTACGGATATAAATTATTTACATTGTGTCAATTATTTTTTCGAGTTAAAGAATAAGCAAACGAATTAAGTACAAGAATAAGTTTGGTTTGAAAAAAATCAGAACGGGCACTAGTGAATAAGATCAAGCACTAAGTATGACTGACAATTATAATGATCGTGCAATCTCTTTACTCTGGCTAAAGACGCACCCTTTCCGGTAGCCATTTAAGTAGTTCATCAAGAAGTATCATTAATAATGTTTCCAATTAATTACGTCACTAGATTTACATTTTAGTATTTAGAAATTAAAATTGCGTAATAAGGTATTAATTTCTGAATTTTTTATTTGTGTTATCCGATTTAATCATTTCCAATTTAAAGATTCGGTTAAAAACGGGTTTATGATTACTTAAGTTAAAAAACCACAAAATCGAAAATTAGTTTTTATTGAAAAAAGGCATAACTAGCCTATTTCTTTTATTTCAATGATTTGCAACAAATTAAACTGTTCATCAGAGAGAATAACTATTATTTTCTTGTCCTCGTTTTTACTACTATTGACTGCTTTTAATGGTGTCTTCAAACAGCCTGAAACCTACTTAACAGTCAATAAGAAATTCCTTCAATTTTTGCACCAAATGTTTTTGTAAGCTAACTATTTTTATAACATTCAAATCTTATGAATGTATTCATAACTTTCATCTTCTAAATGTATTTATAACACTCATCTGCTAAATGTTTTTATAACATTCACCTTATAAATGTTTTTGTAGCATTCACCATATAAATGCGTTTTCATAACATTTTAATTAATCGTTTTTATAACATTCTTCTGTATGAATTATTTTTTTATTCTTTTATCAAATGTTTGTAAGTCATATTTTATCCAATTAAAACATTTCTTTTACGACATTTACACTGCAGTTTACACTTTTTTCAACAGCGATGAATGATAATTAGTTGAGGCTAATAAGGAACTCTAGACCAGAGAAGCAATGAATCTATTTGCGGAGAATCCATAAATTACTGGAATGGTTTCTTTTAAATGATGCAACATTCATATTATATATGATATTATAGTCTATAGTGCGTAATCGGCTCATTTCTCTTGTGAAGATATTATATGACGTGTTTGTATCCTCTTTTAATCAAGATTCTTAATTAATTTCGATTCGTCCTACCCGCTGAGTTATGTGCTGCGAATCTCTCTCCGCATGTAAGTGGTTCTATATAGTGCAGCTAAAGAACTAAAGTTGATTGGTGAACCGCAAATGGCCAAAAGTATTTCAAACTTTGCTAAAAGAGGAAAAAAATTCAAAATGTGAATCTAAGATTATGAACAAATACATTATAGGTAGACACTTTTCCCAATCCACGTTTCCCAACAATTATTTTTCCCAATGGAATTTTTCTTACAAAAACTAATGATAAGGTAAAAAAAACATGCATATAAAAACGGGTCACAAATAATTAAAAAATTAATTAAACAATATTAAATTAATATTTAATTAATATTAAAAATTAATTAATATTGTTGAAGAGTGGTCAGTGTTTAGAGTTCAGTTCTAATTGTGAAGTCATTCCTGTCTGTGCACACATTTTATAAATTAAAAGTATTTTTAATGTTCGATAGTTTTATTTTATTTTTTATGTGTTATTATTTTATGTGTGTTTTTGTGACAATTACTAAAAAAATGACAATTATAAATTTTATAGGTATGTTATTTACTATAATTTTAATTTTATTTTTTATTTTTATACATATATATAATTTTTCTTTTTCTTATTTTATTTATTTTTTTTTTTCTTTCTTCTTTTTTAAAAAATTTGTAGTAGTCACTTTTTAAAGTTTAACATTTAATTATTAATTTTTGATAATTGATTTTATTTATATAATTTGTTCGTTATTGAATGTTTTCATAATTTATTTTTATTTTAGCGTTTCTGACTCTGAACACTGGTTTTCTCTTTTATATAAATGTATTGACGACTTCGTATTAAGAGATGTTTTTTACCATTGTGACGATTGAAATTCTTCATGAATTTCTGTTTTTGTTTATGCTTTAATTACTGGTATGATTTTATTTCATAATTATTTTTATAATTTATTTACTATTGTAATTATTTTCATTTTTATTTTCATTTATTATTTTTAAAATTATTATTGTTAAGTTTTTGTATACATAATACTTTGTACTTCTTTGATTTAAAAAATTATTTTATTTTATATCACTAGACTCCTTGAAGAGGAAATCATTTCGATTTCGAAACGTCGGAAACATTTTTTAAGCATTAAACTACATTGTCCGAATGACTTCATTTTTGTTTATCTTGTTTCATCCTTCTATAAAAAAAAAAAAAAAAAATTATTTCAGAAATTATGAAAATGATTAAAAATTGAAAATAATAATTGCAAAATGACAAAAATAATAGTAAGTTAAAAAAATAAATTTTCATTTGCGATGATAATATAAAATTAAGGAATAAATAGTTAAATTGATTTAATGTCAAGGCAAAAATAATTAAAATTGAAAAAGTGATTGAGAAAACTAAGTAAAATAATTGAAATTTGAGGAAGGTAAATTTAAAATTTAGGGGATCAATTTAAAAATAATTCAAATAATTAAGGATGGTAGAAAATAGTTGAAAAATGATAAAAAGTGATACAAAATTGTATTTCAAGTAATTGAAATCATAACCGAAAAGAATTACTAAAAATTGAAGAAATTTTTAAATCACTTCAAATTTAGTGTTTTTGATACCTGGATTAATTGAACTTTTAATGAATGTAAGTCCACATTAACTAAAATTAGAAGAAATTATAATTAAAAACAATCTTAACGTCCGATTCAAATATTAAGGAAACAATTTACGACCAATTCGCGGAAGAAAATTTGGAAAAACCCTGAATCAAAACTATATTTCCATAGTAATTTTTGTAACTCTAAGTTTAATAGAATGATAGATAAGTTTAAGGTTTTAACTTTAAATCTGTTAATTAAATATATATTGACGCATATATGTTTCTTGAATTCAAGAACCAGCTACCTTAAATGTAAACTTGGAACTTTGTTGCCTGAAAATTGTATTATTGGTTTGCTTAAGCATCAAGTTACTCTTAACGAAAGGTTTCTTTGCGACAACGTTAGACTTGACCAAAAATTTTACAGTTTAATGAATAATAATTTGAATAGAGTCAAACTTAATTTACATAAACAATCTGATAACTTCTCTGATGATCCGTGGCTAATTAATTTATCTAATTTGTATTTACCTGTTCCTGTATCCGATGTAATTCGTTTGGGTAAAAATTTCAGTAATCTAATGCTTAAAAGTAAATCTGATCAAATTTTAGAAATTTTAGAAATTTTAAAAGACGTAGAATCTAATATTTTTAAAATACCTTTGTCTGAACAGCAAGAATTTCGTTATAAAGTCATAAATTTAACTGATGTGTCTTTTAACACTAGAAGACACATCAGTGTTTTGGACAGAAAAATTGCATAAGGTATTAACGTTTCAAAAGCATTTTCCAAGAATAACAGTGATGTCTGTTTGAATGCCGATAAGGGCAACATTACTGTAGTTATGAATAAGGCAGATTATGTTAATAAAATGGAAAATATGTTAAACAATACAGATAATTTTGAGAAGTTGAATGTGGATCCTTCAAAGAAATTGAAGAATGCTACTTTTAGAATGCTAGATAATGAAGAGATATTTGGGTAGAGACATCGAGAGAAAACACATTGATACTACTAATACTGTTTTGGTTAGATGTTACGGTTTGCCTAAGGTTCACAAGGAGAATATCCCCTTTAGATATAATAAAGAATATCCCTTTATTGTATGTACAATAGATTCATCGAATAGATTTATGGAAGTAAATTTCATTGGTATATTAAAATCTTCAATTAAATTACCTTTCTATGTTGTTAAAAATTCCTGGAAATTTAAGAATATTATTCCAAAATTTCTTATTCCAAAAGATCATGTTTTGGTTTCTCTGGATGTATAGTGTCCATGTTTCCTAATATACCTTTAGAGCTACTTTTATCCGGTATTAAAAATAGATGGGAAGATATTAAATTTTTTACGAAATTAAAATGTGATGATTTTTTGAAGGGCATAGAACATTTGATGTGTTCTACGTATTCCAAATTTAATGGTAAATTTTATAGACAAAAATATGGCACCCTTGTGGGATCTGTTATTTTTCCATAAAAAGTTTTGATTCCTTCCAAATATAATTGATATAAGATTTATTTGATCTTGGGAAGGTCAGTGAAATAAAAATTATCTAATTTTTATCTGTCAACGTTTCGTTGGCCCAGGTTTGCCAACCTCATCAGGCTAGAATTTATTAAAATACTTCATTAAACACTATTTCTTTTACACAACACATAACAAAATATTCATAAACAGTAAGTCCGTTGTCAATAAATTAAAAAAGTTCAAATTTACCTAATTGTTTAAACCATAGCAGCTTTTTTATTTCGTCAGAATTTAAAAAAATTATTAAAGTTATAAATAAATAAATAAATAAATATTATTTCTTTATAAAAACTAATATTGTAAAATGTGTCTAGAGCCGTCGACCCAGTCAAAACTGAAATAAGAAATAGTACTGTTTTGCTTCTATGGTCAGGTCGAGGTAAAGTATTTGAGAAGAGTCAGTGAACTCTAAATAAAAACAAACATTGTTATCTCAGTCGAGACACTGAAAAAGTCTAATCACAAGTTCAATTGTCTAAGTAAAGGATAAAATATTTTATTTATAGTTAAACAGTCTTCTTTAATATTTATTGTGTGGTGAATAGAATTTATATGACCTGACCATAGAAGCAAAACAGTGCTATTTCTTATTTCAGTTTTGACTGGGCCGTCGATGGCTCTAGACACATTTTACAATATGAGTTTTTATAAAGAAATAATATTTATTTATTTATAACTTTAATAGTTTTTTTAAATTCTGACGAAATAAAAAAGCTGCTATGGTTTAAACAATTAGGTAAATTTGAACTTTTTTAATTTATTGACAACGGACTTACTGTTTACACTGTAAAAACAGGTGTCTTACAAGTGTCTAATTTTAAGACATAAGACGTTTAGAAAGCGTCTTACAGGCATTTTTAAGACACTATCTCAATGGTTTAAAATTAAGACACCTCAAAATGTCTTAAAAGTGAGGACAAAATAAGACACTTGTTTTTAGAGTGTATGAATATTTTGTTATGTGTTGTGTAAAAGAAAAAGTGTTTAATGGAGTGTTTTAATAAATTCTAGCCTGATGAGGTTAGCAAACCTGGGCCAACGAAACGTTGCGCAGATAAAAATTAGATAATTTTTATTTCACTGACCTTCCCAAGATCAAATAAATCTTTTATATGTTATTTTTCCAATTTTAGCTGAAATAGTAATAGCTGACTTAGAATCTGCGGCATTCAAACAATTAGATTTCTGCATACCCTTTTATTTGAGATATGTGGATGATACAATTATGTGTAAGGATTCCTTTTGTCCGGCAGTTTACTAGAAAGATAGCAAACTTTTTGGAGTCATTACCATACGCTACCACCCTTTTCCTCTTAAATTATTAAATTGCTGCGTTAGATGTTGCTACCAAACGCTTGATCACGTAGATGTAGATTGTAATATTCTCGACGATCACGTATTACGACTTATATACGAAACCAATCAAGATATATTGTAGTCCTGGAGGTCAGCGATATACATGCTAGCTGCTCGTTCCTGAGCTAAAAGAGATTTACCTACCTGTTCGAGATAGGTAGGTAATAGAGGAGCGTAGGAAGGTACATGTATATCGTTAAATACACCATTTATATCGGAAGTGCGTGCAGACATTCACAAATACCATAAATGGCGCCAACATCTGTAAAGATGGTATATAAGCGTTAGAAGGGCGTGCCAAGTAATTAAAACATTTTACTTCCACAGTATCTTAATGGTTGTACCATTAACTTTCAAGTATTCGCTGATAAATTGGTAAAGTACCTGTGTATCACGTTATCATCTTCGGCAAAATGTTAGCTCGAGTTTATTTCGATTTAAGAGCTATCTTAGAGGAGCAGATTTAACTTTCAACAGCAACAAAACTAATAATGTTTGTTTTTAGATTATTTCTTTCTACATGTATCATTCTCTTTTTTGTTCCTTTTGAGTCAGATTTTAGATTTTATTCCCTTTGGTTGGAATTGTCAATAATTAATTTTAATGTTTGACTGAAACTGCTGTTAGGTCTTTGCTAGCATAAGGAGTCGGAACATAAAGGGAAATTTTATTTTTACGACACATATGGTGTTTAGAACATACAGAAACACAGATGGTGAGGAATTGGCAACCAGCAGCTAATAATAAATATCTAGCAATTATTCATGCATTTCCCGCTGGTACCTACATCCACTTTAACGAAAGACTCAGGCCCTCGTTTTACCGCTTGCATAAAGGATTCTTAGAATATATGTAGACGCTTCTATACGCGTACTTAAAACAGGCACTCATCCTTATTGCCCGGTATACGAGTTATCGTCGCACAAGTAATGGACTTACTCATGGCATATACTTTATTCTCAGAAGATAAAACGTAAATTGCATATTTGTAGGAAAAAACGCCACACTCTAGATTATATACCTTATTATGCAACAATTAGAAAAATAATGTTGAAAAAGTATCAATAACTTGACAATTGGCAATAGTACGAACCTTTTTCGCTACCTCATTGGTCAACAATATCTTCGATTATTATCGATAGTTTTTTGTTGTTATTTTGGTGATAGTATGCTAAGCATAATATTTTAGGTTGTTCTCCTTTTATTTTGTAATTTTGTAATATTTAATTGAAATTTTAATTTACTTTAAGAGAAAAGTGTTTTATAACAAAAAATCAGTGAAGTGTTTAGTGGTTAATAGTGTTTTAATTTTATAAGAGAAGAGGTGTGTTTATTTAGTCGGCTTCACGTGTCAATTTTCTGCAGATTTATATGAGTGAGAAATAATAACAATGTTTTTCATTGCTTTCTTTTTTATTTAATGAATTTAATTATATTTAACTATTAATATTATATTAAAATATAAAATTAAGTTAGCAATTTTGCACTTTTAATGATCAAGTTTAAGGTTAGAGCATTTTGTGTTATTATTTAGGTTTAGTAACATGACGATCCTCCTTACATTTGATGACATGTGAGTAATAGTAATAATAATTTTGATGACCTATTTTTTTAATTGTAAATTGAAAAGGTACAGAGAATACAGAGAATAATTATTATTTTTGTTTTTATCATATCAAGTTAATAGTTTTGCACATTTAATGTCACTAAATAAAACAAACACTTTATGATTTACAATTTAACAAGTAAGACACAATCTTGTGTTATTAGAAACTAGAGAAAATTCACTTTCAAAGCTACAATAATAATCTGTCACGCGACGGAACATTAAGTGAGAATTTTCCAGACCGAGTTATTCAATTATATACTCAACCTTGAACTTGGCTAAGAATATAAATAATAATTAACGTCTAGCCGAGCGTTTTCCAAACTTAAAATAAACAAGTGTTGTTGGTTCGTATCATAAATATGTATTACTCTTGTGAAAACTAACTCGAAAGGTAACTATAATATCCGATGCATTGCGTAATTTTCCTGCACACAAGTAGTATCTAACACGCACATAATATGTACATTCTGCAACATGATTAGGTTCGGTATCTGGTTTATAAACTAGTATCCACAATTGAGTATCCATTTCCGGGTATAATATACTCTCCACTAATGTCTTTCTAATGACTCAGCTGTGATCGATCAATCGATCTACATCTTTCGCGCTGATCAACGTCATAAATCACCTTCTTTTAATTAAATTTCGAAAAAATATGTTAGCACTGCTTTTTTTGTTGGTAAAGGTTGTTTTGATGTTTCATTCGCGAGGAGTAACAGGGTTCGGTGTATTAGTAATGTGCATAATCTTACGGTCATTGGATAGTGAACATCAGCGATTCTCAAGGACGGCAGACGCGCCTTTTTTTCTATTTAAGATGCATTCGAGGTGAGGTATGCACACGACTCAAGGTACATTTATCTTCCGGTCCTTCATGATATATTCCGTCTTGAATCATCTATCACTGAAGCTCAGTCATTAGGAAGTACCCTGCCCTTGTGTTTATCGAGACTTAATAAGTTTTCAGTCCAAACATCAGGTTGTGATGTTACAAAGAAGCAGAATCATTGTGAAGAATCAATAATGGAAACTGATAATATGAAAAAAATCCAAGTCTTTTAAGTCTGTTTATAAAATGTTTTATACAGCGAAAACCAGAGAGAAAATATTGTTACTCATTTTTTCAGCATTTGACAGTGCGTTGTTGGAAAATGAGGTGTCGAATTACACGGACATTTTTAGGTCATATACACAATAGTGGACTTTATTGTTCTATAAAAGCAAGGGTGAAACCTGTTTATTCCCTTGAATACGAGTAAATGAAAAAAGCCCTCTCACAATGGCGAATAGGATCAAGCCTACACCAATATCTTTGGCCAATTACGAATAATGAGAGTAAGTGGCTCACGGTAATCTTCCTCTTGCTTGAACGAGAAGGAAGTTCAGAAAGTGCGCCGTTAGGTATTAACCAAATTCACCCTTTCCTTTTATAAAATTACAGCTGGCGTGAAAAAAAATGCAAAAAGATTTTTACATACTCTGCACTTTAATGCAGCACTGTTCCGCCCAAAAAATTGTAATTCGGCATACCTCGCGAATCAGCATTTCCTGGAAAGATGGATTTTCACTTTTTCTCAGGAGGAATGGAATTCTCTCTTTAATGGAGAAACGTTGCTGGTATGGAGCAGGTTTGAATAATAATAATCAATGAAGTCCAAGCTCGAGAAAGACTTCCTGTCGCCTTTACTTATAATAACCAGCATGGAAGCTATATATGTAACAGTTATTAAATTAATAGCATCTTGTCACGAAGATAAAACACCTGCACGTGTGAGTATCATCCTTCTTCAAATACCGAAAATTGATTTAACTGAAAAAGAGTTAGTACATTATATCGTATGCATTGCACTATTCTAAAGCATTTAATCCTATTTTCCCAATTCGTGGAATTTAACGATTGTAATTATTCTCACCACAATTTGTTGGATCCATTACTAATAAATTATACCTGCATCCTTATATGCGAGGATAATATTTTACTGAATTGATTTTTGGGCCTGGAGATTCCTACGCCATTGACTGGCACATATAACTTCGCCTCACATAAAAGGCGGCAAATTCTGTAAAGGGCTATGAATTTCTTAAGTGGCTAATTAATTGCGTGCTTGTCACAACGTATCCTTTTTTTTTATTTTAGCCTCTTCTGCTGACTTCGTGGTGGCAATAATGGCACATCGTCAGCGTGCCGAGTTCACGATAGTTGCAATTGCTTCTGAACACTCTTCAGATTACTTTAATGACCAATTCGTGGTAAAAAGACGTCTCAGGATGATGATCCTACCAAGAATTGTCATTTGTAGCCCTACGACTTCATTATACTTCATCATAACTGATCGTAATAATATGTTGTCAATCGTATGCCACCGTAGACGGTACCGTTCAATGTCTCTAAATAACAACCTGTTGCTTTTGTTTAACGGTGACAAAAATGACCATCTATTATGGTTACGGTTTTTACACAATAAGTTCTTTTAAAAAAATTCTGTTCAACAGCCATAACATGATTAATCACGCATGTATGGTTTTGCCGAGTGTTATTTTATTATGTATAGCATTGTCTACATTTTTAACGAGATGAACACAAATTGTCACGTGTTTATGATTATGCATATTACACAGAGACTGTAATTAAGAGAACGGTTCCACTTACGAGCCTAGTCATTTTATAACACTGTTTCACGTTGAAAGAGGTTTAAGTTCAAGTACTCGCGTGATTTTTTAACATTCTGCCGTTTTCTGTACGGTGGTAATTCAGAATTACATCCTCATCGTTCTCCCAACAACCCGAGAGATATCGGGAAGGGAACGAGTTACTTTGGCTGGAAGCGTCTGGCAATAATTGGCCACGTTGCCATTTCCTACGTGTTCCTGCTCTCTTATTCACGCTCTAACCATATATGCATATGTTTCAACATGCCGCGGATGAGAAATGATCCGCAGAAAAACACAAGATTGTAAATTCCAGAGTGATCCATTTTATCAGGACTTTATTCATTATTTTCAATGTTTCCACATTTGTTTTTCGATCTAAATGATAATGTTTAATAGTGTTTTTATTAGATTTTTTTTAATTCTATTTAAATCAAACTCATCAGGAATTTTCTAGATCAAATCTTATTTATTTTATTTAAATTGAACTCTCCATCAAGAGAGTTCTTCCATTCTTCGTGTAGATGAATTTCATTCTTACAGGAAGATCTTTTTTATGACTTTCGTAAAGTCCATAACATCTTGATAAACAAGTACTTTCAGTAATAAATTAATTCTATTATTAATAAAATAATAATCTTTTTTTTTTGAGAAGATAAAGTTTGCGAAACAATATTTCTGTATCAACAGATTTCGTATCGATGATTTTAAATGAGCTCTATTGAACCGAACAAAGTGGAAAATTGAAAAAGAAAATGATATTCAGAATATTTTACTGGTTTTCAATAAAATCAGTGGTTAAAGTCCGTAACAAGTAGGTCTGAGTATAGTTAACCGGATTTCAAAAAAGAAGATAATCAGTTTTCCAGTCAATGTCGATATAGTTACCCGATAATAATAAATCGTGTGGAGCCTAATGCCCATAGACGCGATAATAATAAATATCGGAACAGGTGTCCATCCTTATAAGAGACCGTCATCGCACTGCTGTCGATCTGGGCGTAACGTTATTTCTTGCAAATATCCTGAAACAACAAGCCAAGCGAGTTCTTTTCCTCTGGGAGCAAATAAATTCTGCTACATCAAGGTGGTATCAACATGTGAACAGACAGAACTACTAGACAAGAAAAAACCTATCAGAAAAGACGATAACTATCCGGAAAGAACATCTATAAACCATAATCACATAAAAAGCTTCCACTTGCTACAATTTTTCTTTTCATTAAATAAAAAACGTGAGAAAAATTTTACAATTTTTTTCAAGCACTGTCTATCATGAATATCATCCACACATTTTGATACTTTTATTTCTAAACCTGGTATTTTTCATTTCGTAACTTATAAAAATTAAAGTATAAGAAGCTGTATTATTTTCGATACTAACTCCTTTCTGAAATTAGAGACATGCATTTTTACAACTTGGATTTATGCAGTGGCGTAACTGGGAGAACAAGGGCCCTGGGGCAAAAAGGAAAACGGGACCCAAATTATAAACAATAATTTATAATTTTAATTCATTCATTCATTCTGTCCACACCTGAAATTTGTCACTAGATCTTAATTTTTAATTATTTTTTTCTATTATGATTTCAATTACATAAAATACATTTTTGTACTGTTTTTATCCTTTTTTAACTATTTTCGACAATTCTTAATTATTTTAATTGTTTTTCAATTGTTTCCCTAATTCTTTAATTTACCTTCCTCAAATTTCAAATATTTTGTTCATTTTTTTAAATCACTTTTTAAATTTTAATTATTTTTGCCTTGTCATAAAATCAAATTAATTATTTATTCAAAATTTTGACATTATTCATCGCAAATTTAAATTAACTTTTTTAATTTACCATTATTTTTGTCATATTACAATTATTATTTTCAATTCTTCATTATTTTAATAATTTCTAAATTAATTTTCTGAACTATCATATATCTCATATTTCAATTTTTTTGTTCAATTTTCATTTCTTTTTATTATTTTGCAATTATTTTCCCAATAGTTTAATACTTTCATTTTTTTTCAATTAATTTCCTAAATTTTCAGTTAGTATCTGAAATTTAGATTATTGTCATCAAATTTCCATGTTTTAAACGATTTTTTAATTATTTTCATTATTTTGTCATGATTTTAAAAAATTTTGATTGATTATCTGAAATTTCAATTATTTTCAATAATTTCTCTAAAATTTTCTTTACTGTTTTTAATTTTTTCATATTTAAATTATTTTCATTCTTTTGGCATAATTTTTAAAAAATTCAATTATTTATCTGAAAATTAGATAATTCTTTTCATTAATTTTCGATTATTTCTGCGACTTTTGAATTATCCACTTTAATTAAAATTTTTAAGTAATTTTGTAATTCTTTTCTTTTTTATACAAATTCTATGATTTTATTACTTTTCTCAAATTTTATTTACTGTTTTAAATTTTTCATATTTTAATTATTTTCAGAATATTTCAATTATTCTTTTCAATGTTGAAAATTTTATCATTTTTTAATTATTTTTCTCGATTATTATTTGTTAATTAAAATCTCATTTTCTAAAATAATTTTCTAAGATTTTTAACTATTTTTATAAAATTTCAATTATTTTCTTCAATTTTGAATGATTTTTATTTGCTTTCATAATTTCTTAATTAATTTACTGAACTATCAAATATGTAGGTATCTCAATTTTCAATTATGTGGTTCAATTTTCCTTTATTTTTATTATTTTTCAATTATTTTCCTTATCTTTTATAATATTTTCATTATTTTGCAATTTTCAATAAATTTCCTAAATTTTCAGTTATTATCTCAAATTTAGATTATTGGCTTCAATTTTTAATTTTTTAAACGATTTTTTAATTATTTTTTCCCTCAAAAAACCAATTCTGTAATTTTATATTATTAATATTATCTCCGATTTTTAATTATTTTCAATCTTTTGGCATAATTTTCAAAAATTTCAATTATTTATTTGAAATTTTAATAATTCTTTTCATCAATTTTCGATTATTTTTACGAGTTTTGAATTATTAACTTTAATTAAAATTTTTAAGTAACTTTGTAATTATTTTCTTTTTTTAAACATATATTCTAAGATGTTTTAAATTATTTCTCTCGAATTTTATTTACTGTTTTTAATCTATCATATTTACATTATTTTCAACATATTTCAATTATTTTTCTCAATCTTAAATGATTTTTAGCATATTTCAATTATTTTTTCAATTTTGAATTAATTATATCATTCTTTAATTATTTTCCTCGATTGTTAATGCTTATTATCAATTTCTAATATTTTTAAGTATATTTTTCTAAAATTTCAATTATTTTCTTCAATTTTTAATTATTTTCATTTGCTTTCGTAATTTCCAAATTATTTTATTATTATTATCGTAAATTTCATTTATTTTTAGCTTTCCTCAATTCTTTCCTTCAATTTTTAGTTATTTTCATTTTTTTCAATTGATTTCTAAGATCTTCATGTATTTTTCTCAAATTCAATTATTTTTTTTTTATTTAAAACAATTTTCTGTAATGTTTTCAAGTGTTATTTCACTTAAATGTGATTTAATTTTTACAACTTATCATTATCTGTATCATATTTCAATTATTATTTTCTTCAAGTTTCAAATTGTAAAATCATTTTTCAATTATTTTTCAAAGTTTATATCCTTTAATTTTCAATTTTTTTTATTTCTTTTGTAATTGACAAAATTTTCAACCATTTATCTGTGATTTAAATCATTTTATTCAATTTTCAATTATTTATATGATTTTTTGTATTATTTTCTGCAATTTTCAATTACTTTCGTTCTTTTTTGTAATTTCAAAAAGTTTTAATTATTTCTATTTAATTAGAAATTATTCTCTTTAATTTTAAACTATTTTCATCTTGTTTGATTTATTTCCTTCAATTTTTAATTTATTTCTTTTTTTTCAATGAACTTCTGAAAGTTTTAAGTATTTTTCTAAAATTGTCTTAAACTTTTCTTTATTTAAAATATATTCTGTAATTTTTTTAATTATTTTCTCAAATTTTTTTTTTTCAATTTTCAATCATTTTCCTTAATTTTTCATTATTTAATTTTTTTAAATTTATTTTTAAGTTTTTCAAGTAATTTTCATACATTTAAATTATTTTCTTTATTTCAAAAACATTTCTATGATTTTTTAAATTACTTTCCCGAATTTTTAATTGATTACATTTTTTTTCATTTAATTTGACAAATTTGCAATTATTTCGTTTAATTTCAATTATTTATTGAAGTTTTTTTTTAATTCTTAATTTTTATAAATTTTGTCCTGAAGAAAAAGATTTATTAGCCTTGACTGAGGGCCCCCTGAATTCAAGGGCCCCGGGGCACTGCCCCACTTTGCCCCTTAATAGTTACGCCACTGGATTTATGATACGTCTACAACTTTATTAGAATATTTCTACGACAGTTTTTCGAGCAGCCATGTCTCATGAGCCTTTACTACTTCACAATATTTATTTAAAAATATAATTGAAAAAAATTAATCTCTAGTAAAATTTCGTATCATCCGTAATACTGAACACAGACGTTAATTATTATTATTATTATTTTCACTTAAATTTAGTAAGAAATCACTTCTTATCTAAAGATAGAGAATACTTGTATATTTACATATATCTGCATATATCAAAGAAAGACTTGCATCTGTATCTCATCTGACCTGTCAAACAAGTACTGACATTTTTCTTTTTGCTGCGCGCGCACCCTATGTTTCCAACCTATGTTTTATAATCCTTGCAATTTTTTATTTTCATCTCTCTAAAATTCATTAGAGGTAATAATTATGTGTCTTATGAAGTATAACACTTTTACTACTTCTTGTCATTTTTGATAAAAGCGACAAAAAGTTTTTGATTGTACTAACTAACAAACATAAATCAGACATGCTAAAGATATTCCTGAAAAGTTAACTGCTACTTGTGTATTCTTAACCAAAAGCAAAACAAAAAGCATAATTTTTAGTGCGATTAATAACACTTGTTAAAAATCCATCAAATGTTCATCCATCCTGCCGAGGATGTTTAACAATTTTTTTTGTCTCTTTGTTAAGAGGAGACAAGACTGACCGGATACAAGTTCAGATTATAATGTCGATCGCTTAACGAACTGAGAAAAATGAAATATCATCGTCTGCAGCAGTACAGGTTGTGAAATAATGGAATAATAACGAATCAGGTATCCGAAGGCAGTAGAAAAAGGGTCATTTACAGATCTGTCAGATGCAGACAAGAGTATGTCTGGTATAGACACATGCACAATTGGATGTATCGATAGCAAGTAGTCCTAATGTTTTCTTACAAGGAGAGATGCAGAAGGACCTGTTATAATGTAATACATGATGGAAAACTGCCCATGATAGAATACCAAGGTAGCTGCTGTAATTGTTATTGCTAGTAATCAGCCACATAAGCGTTCCTTACAAGAAGCATCGACATACAAAATGAGACGATGATGCAAATGTAGGTATCACGACTGCTTGTATAAGAAATTCTGCTGAAAAACTTTCCACTTGGTGACCTTGAATGCATTTCTGTTTACTCTGAGAAAATTTCTTTAAAGGAAATGTTAATGATTTACTACAATTTAGTCAAGTTACTTAATGTTTCTGTTAGAAATATAGAAATGACAAACAAAAAATGTTACATTTAAGGCCCTACATTTAATAACAAATATTTTTAGTTATTAGAGAATTCTAAGTTCGGAGAAAAAAGAAGTAGGAGTTTTTTTAAAGAACTTAGGAAAAAAAACCGTTTCATTTTACTTTAATCACGCCTGAGTGAACTGTTTATCACTGGGACAGTAGTCAAGATTACTCTTTGTTGCATCGAACAAGTAACCACAAAAAATATAATTCTTTAGGATGTATTACACGTTTCACTGAACTCTTCTTTCTTCTTTTCTTCCTCAAATCCTTCTTGTGGTCTCGTGTTAAAAACATGAATTTAACCTCAAGTGTTAAAATCATCTATTTGACTTCACGCTTCATGAATTGTCCACAAAGTTTCTGTTTACTCACCCCGAAAATCAGGTTTGGAAGATCCACACTCTTGAAAAAGATTTAAGTATTTACTTTTGGAGAAGGGACTGAATTATCAAAACTAAATTAATAACTCGTTAAATATTTCTTTGAAAACTTAAATAAATAAATTGTCAATGTACACGTTACTGAATCAACACTTAAAGGAAAGTGCAAGTGTTATTTTTGAGTTAAGGTGTTGGCTGTAACTTTCTGTTGAAAATTAAGAAACAAAGCTACCAAACTATTTTGATACTTTCTCTTAATCTGCATTTTAAAACACTTATATTTTATCTTAATTAGAGCTATTAATGGATTTATATTTCAATTTCCTGATTGAGCAATGAGCATTAAAATTCAAATACTTCCGGACTTTGACTGAATAATTTTCAGCGTTTTGCATCGGGTTACAAGTATTTACATTTATCTTCGCGCATTTTAGTTATAACTATTATATACCCACGTGGAATAGTGTATGTGTTGAATTTCGAATGAAATCGACAATAATTTATTCCGTGGTCGTAAAATAAACAGTCGACAATCTTCCTACGCTTGTTTCCTCTCAAGCCAAAAGTGCTAAGCAAACATGAAACACGTATTCAGAGATCCAACAATACTAAGCGTGTTCCTTGTAGCTTTCGGTTTTCTTCTATTCATTTCTATTTCTCTCTTTTCATTTTCCATCGTTTCATCC
Organism: Ganaspis brasiliensis; assembly: GCA_037103525.1. Taxonomy (NCBI): domain Eukaryota; kingdom Metazoa; phylum Arthropoda; class Insecta; order Hymenoptera; family Figitidae; genus Ganaspis; species Ganaspis brasiliensis. Next base: position 4,079,962 of record JAZKLR010000022.1, on the reverse strand, counting down.
TCGACCATTGATTCTTTCAGGAAGAGATTGTATCTCTTGCTCATCATCTACTATTCTATTCGTTTACTTTTTGACTCCATTTTGCATTCATAGTTTTTAAAAATGATCTTATTTTAACAAAAAATACTTCCCAAGGTTCTTTAAACTAGAGTAGAAAAATACTTATTATTTATATTCACTGGAAAAAATGGAACAGAAAAATATGAAAAAGTTAAGTGTCCTAGAGAGTAGATGCTTGACTTAGATAATGACCGCCTGACTCAGCGAATTCCTCTGCTAAAGTATGCGGTGCATCGTCAACAACAAATACTACTCTTAAAGTCTGATGATCCACTTTTTGACAAAATTGGATCGTAATTAGTGAACGGTAACTGTGTCGAATCCATCCATTCGAGTAATTGAGTTGCCAAGCTCATAACTGTCGGAAGTGCTCTAGACCGAGACATTTTCCTTTTTAGATTAATTTACGATTTCATTTTGATGGTTGTGCTTTAATATGGGTATTTTCTTTAGAACACATTTCAAGTAATAATAAAAAAATGCTATGGGTTTATGAAAAGTGGTAAAAACATTTTCTCAAGCAAGACATTATAAAAATATCTTTTAATTTATAGGAATAGCCGGAGACTATAGACGTTTTATTAAAGATTTATCACTATAGATTAAAAAACAAACCGCTATAAAAAGATGTAGAATTTCAGTTGAATGACAAAACAGTAAAGCATTTAAAACTTTAAAGGAATGCTCATCAGTTTTTCTATTTTCAAGACGGAAAAAAATAGTGGTTTTAGCATCAAGTTTCTAACATGTTTAAAATAAATTTCTAAATGTTTAAATTAAATAGAGCATGTCTGTAATATTAGTTTTATTAAATGCTACATTTGTAAATTGAAATATTCTAATGTTCATGTTAAATATCTTAATAGATACTTGAAGCCTACATAGATATTTTTCTCGGAACATATACTTCTCAGAACCTTAACTCTCATTATTCAAAAGACACAAATTATATTTTCTTCGATGACAAGACACTAAAATCATTCTATGTCATTTCAGACCTATCCTCTTTGCCTACAGACTCTGAAAACTAACACCTGCATATTTAAAAAACTCGTCCTCCGTTAGCAACACAGAAGAAACCGTCGCCCAAGTTTCTATCTACCGTAACGTCTGAACCAATTAAAAATCCCATAGCTTCTGTTGAATTCCATGAAGCTTAAGCAAGTGCTACAAATTCGAAAATAATGATCGACAACATTTTTACCAATAATGATTTCTACAAAAAAGTAAAATCGAATAATAATTATTTCTACAAAAAACAAATCATATAATAATTATTTCCATAGAAATAAAATCATAATTATTTCTATAGCCATATAAAATTGATAAATGACTTTAAAAAAAGAGAAACTTACAGAAAAGCAACATTATCTAAATTCGTCACGTTCCTGGCGTGACAAAAGTCAAAGTCGATTCGATTTCCGGTAGAGAAATACTTTTCCAACGTTATAGTTTCTTTCCCTTATTTTCTCAATTGTATAACAAGCCATTCCGGAAGCCAGCAGATAATCTCGCGTCCTCGAGGCGGCAGAGTTGGCCGACATTTTGTTTTTTTAGCATTCAAACGAGATGTAATGACGATGAGGGGAAAAAAGGATGAAAGATGAAGGTGATCGAGCCTCATCGGATCCACGCATAATTACTCCCTTCTCATCGTTTATTTTCTCTTTTTGGTCGCATTTGTGTCTTTTTCGTCTCGTCCTTAGAATCCACCGCTCTTCCAGACTCCATAGATCTTTAGATTTACTGACGCAAGAAACGAAACGGTTTAACTGGACCGAATATTGTCCTTGAAATTAACATTAGGATTAGCATCATTTGCCTTTTAACATTTTATAGTATTAGAAAAATATTACCCTGTATTTTTTGCGCTGAACACGAATTTAAAATCAGATTTGCACTTCCAGAGTTTTTTCTTATAGCTCTAAAAATATGTCAGATATTACCTGATAAAGCCTTCTGAAAATTGATGGATTTAAATAAAATTTAACTAAACTCTGCTCTAAAATTGATTAAAAAATTATTCTAATAAAAGTAAAAAAGCATAGAAATGTTTTAAAAATAAATTGAAAAAATTAAATAATGAAAAATTAGAGCCAGTATCATTTTGACACATGACTTAATTTAATATTGTTATATTGTACAGAATGGAAATGTTATTTTGTACAACTGCTAAATGATATTTTGTACAATTTTGAAAAATGAATTTGTTATTTTGTACAATTCTTTAAAAAAGCTAAAATATTGTACTTCCAATGTTTTATTGCTTTTTTAAAAAATTGTACAAAATAACAAATTCATTTTTCAAAACTGTACAAAATAACATTTAGCAGTTGTACAAAATAACATTTCCATTCTGTACAATATAACAATCTAAAATTAAGTCATGTGTCAAAATGATACTGGCTCAAAAATTAGAGAAAAATTTAGAAAATCATAGAAATGTTTTAAAAATAAATTGAAAAAATTAAATAATGAAAAATTAGAGAAAAATTACAGAAAAATTAAAATTTGAGAAAATAACTGAAAAAATTACATAATATATTTTAAATAAAGAAAAGTTAAAGAAAATTTCAGAAAAATACTTAAAACTTTCAGAAGTTTCTTGAAAAAAAAAAGAAAGTAATTAAAACTTGGAGAAAATAAATGAAAAAAGAGAAACGTAATTTAAAATTGAAGAGAACAATTTTTAATTAAAAATATATAATTAAAAACTTTTTGGAAATTATGAAAAAGAATGGAAGTACACTGTAAAAAGCAACCTCTTAAAATGCATTGTACTCACTTTTAAAACATTTAAAATATCTTATATTTCAGCTTCCATCTTAGAAAACGAATGCATTTTAAGATAATTTTGATAACTTTTTGAAAAAATCTTAAAAGTGACTACAAATTTATATTAAATTAAATTAAATAATTAATTAACTTACTTTTTGCATTTTTGTATTATAATTGAAAATTGAAGAAAATAATATAAATAATTGAAGATTGAATAAAATAATTGAAATGTCAGATAAATAGTTTAAAATTTTTGAAATTGTAAATCAATTGGAAAAAGTTGAAAATTAAAAGAGATAAATTTTGGAAAATTATTGAAAAATTATTTTAAAATTTAAAACTTCAAGAATATAATAGAAATATTATAAAAACAATGATAAGTTGTAAAAATTATTGACATTTAAAAGAAATAATTTTAAAAATTACAGAAATATCTTTAAACAAAAAAAATAATTGAAATTTAAGAAAAATACATAAAGATCTTAAAAATTAATTGAAAAAAATGAGAATAATTAAAAATTGGATAAAAGAATCGAAGAGAACTAAAAATAATTAAAATTTTTGAAAAATACTTATAAAACTTAGAAATTAATTTTAGAAAATGAGAATAATAATTAACAATCGAGAGAAATAATTGAAAAATGATTAGATTAATTCAAAACTGAAAAAAATGAAATATGATGAAAGTGATTTAAGATTGAGAAAAAAAAATTGAAATACGATAAAAATAATTTAAATATGAAAAATTGCAAACAGTAAATAAAATTTAAGAGAAATAATTGAAAAAATCATAGAAAACATGTTTAAAATAATAAAATAATTACAAAAATTACTTAAAAAATTTTAATTAAAGCAAATAATTATAAAATCACAGAAATAATCAAAAATTGATGAAATTAATTAAAATTTTAAAAGAATACTTAAAAATCTTAGAAAATAATTTTTGAAAATGTAAATAATAATTAACAATTGAAATAAATAAAATTTGATAAATAAAATTTGAGGGAAATAATTGAAAAAATCATAAAATGTATGTTTAAAGAAATAAAATAATTACAAACTTAATTCAAGTTTTTTAATTAAAGAGAATTATTAATAAAAATCGCAGAAATAATGGGAAATTGATGAAAATAATTGAAATTTTTGAAAATTGTACCAGAAGAATGAAAATAATTGAAAAAATCATAAAATATATGTTTAAAGAAATAAAATAATTACAAACTTAATTCAAGTTTTTTAATTAAAGAGAATTATTAATAAAAATCGCAGAAATAATGGGAAATTGATGAAAATAATTGAAATTTTTGAAAATTGTGCCAAAAGAATGAAAATAATTAAAAATCGGAAAAAAAATATAAAATTACAGAATTTATTTTTAAGCAAAAGTAAATAATTGAAAAATCTTTTAATAAGTTGAAAATTAAAGACAATAATTTAAATTTGAGATAATACCTCAAAATTTAGTAAATTAATTAAAAAATAATGAAAATATTAAAAGATGGACAAAATCATTGCAAAATAATAAAAAGAAATGAAAATTGAACAAAATAATGATTTGAAATATTTGAAAGTTCAGACAATTAATTTAGAAATTATGATAATGATTAAAAATTGAAGATAAAATTTTTCGAAAGTTATGCCCAAATAGTAAAAATAATTAGAAATTGAAGAAAATAATAGAAAAATTGCAAAATTTATTTTTAAGTAAAAAAAATAGTTGAAAAATCGTTTAAAATATGGAAAATTGATGACAATAATCTAAATTTGTTTAAAATTAAATAACTGCAAATTTAGGGAATTAATTGAAAAATAATGAAAATATTAAAAGATACAGAAAATCATTGCAAAGTACCTAATAATTAAAAAAGTGTATGGAAAAGCTAAACAAAATAATTAAAATTTAAGGAAGGTAAATTTAAGATTTTCGAAAACAATTTAAAGATAATTAAAATAATTAAAAATTGCAGTAAATAATTAAAAAATGATAAAAACAGTTGAAAATTCATATTTAGTGTATTTGAAACGTAGATTAATTGAACTTTTAATCAATGAAAGTACACATTAACTGAAACTTGAAGAGATTAAAATTGCTATAATTTTAAAATTTCAAAAAACGGTGATGACCAACAAGGACAACAAATATTGGTAAAAAGAAGAAGAACCAATTTTTTTATTTTTTCTTACGTTTCGAGACTGATTCAGTCTCCTCTTCAGAGATTTATTCAAAACATCTATAATCAAACTATAATAATTTTTTCATATTACTTATTTCTTATACATAGCAGAACAAATTTTAGTATAAAAGTCAAAAATATTTTTTTGTTACATAAAATTCTTTTTAAAATACAAAATTACTCACATCAGCTCATTTTATCCAAAATTCGTCGAACTTGTGTATGTTCTTTCATCACCAGAAATCATATTGCTGCAAATTAATTTTAAAATTTAACACTTGAACATATAAAAATTATAAATTAAAAAAATTTGTTTGTTAATTAGTAAAAATATTCACCTCAGGAAAAAATTTGCAGCAATATGATTTCTGGTGATGAAAGTACATACACAAGTTCGACGAATTTTGGATAAAATGAGCTGATGTGAGTAATTTTGTATTTTAAAAAGAATTTTATGTAACAAAAAAATATTTTTGACTTTTATACTAAAATTTGTTCTGCTATGTATATAATAAATAAGTAATATGAAAAAATTATTATAGTTTGATTATAGATGTTTTGAATAAATCTCTGAAGAGGAGACTGAATCAGTAGGGTGGTCCAAAAACAAAAAAGTTGAAAATATTATGCTCTCACCCCCCAGGATTGTTCTATATCGAAAAAAAAATTACCCATATTTTTTTGTTTTTATTTTTTTTAATATTTAGAGGTCGCTCAAAGAGCTCAAAGTTTCCTATGCAAAATGCATGGGGAAAAAATTTTTTTTCGTAGAATCGATATAAAATCCATGAAAATTAATATTTCTTAATCGGATAATGCTGCTTCTCTTCAGGAGAGTTCAAAAAACAAGATCCAATAATTTATTAAACAATTTTTTATTATTAACTATTTTTTAAAGGTCCTTAAAAACCCCCATAAAATGAAAAAAACGTAAATTATGGGGTTTTTTTAGGGACCTTTAAAAAATAGTTAATAATAAAAAATTGTTTAATAAATTATTGGATCTTATTTTTTGAACTTTTCTGAAGAGAAGCAGCAGTATCCGATCAAGAAATATTAATTTTCATGGATTTTATATCAATTGTACGAAAAAGTTTTTTTTTCCCATGCATTTTGTATGGGAAACTTTGAGCACTTTGAACGACCTCTAAATATTAAAAAAAACAAAAACAAAAAAACAGGGGTAATTTTTTTTTCGATATAGAACAATCCTAGGGGGTAAGAGCAAAACATTTTCAACTTTTTGTTTTTCCCATGTATTTTTGGACCACCCTACTGAATCAGTCTCGAAACGTAAGAAAAAAGAAAAAAATTGGTTCTTCTTCTTTTTACCAATATTTGTTGTCCTTGTTGGTCATCACCGTTTTTTGAAATTAATATTTGGAGGACGTTAAAGAATTTATTATCTTAAAATTTGAAAACATTTGAAAAAGGTGAAATATGATTTAAAATTTTAAAAGAAAAAAAACATCTATTTAAAAAATCATATATAATTGGGGCCCCATTTTTCTTTTTGCCCCAGGGCCTCTGTCCTCCCAGTTACGCCACTGGATGTATCGTATTTAAAAAATCTTTAAATAAAATTGACAAAATTTGCAACATCAGTTTCCTAACTTTACTGTAGCTGTCGACAATAAATTTATGAAAAACTTTCAGGACAGAAGGCAATCAAGTTCATATCTTATCAAAATTAGTGGATTTCGTGAACGAAGATTTTAAAAACGAAGATATAATCAAGTTTACATTTTATTGAATTCTACTTATTCATCCAAAATATATTGCTGAGAATCAATATAACCAACTTTGACATGCCCACTTTACTAACTAACGATGCATATGAGCCAAGAATAACGTCCCGTATGGGCCATAGTAGAGGTGGGAAGAGGACGAATTAATTGGCTCATGAGAAACCATTAATGTCAGTACGCAAGCTATTAATGAAAAGTATAAGATGAAGGCACTAAACGAGAATACTTTCTTTACATATTTCCACTTAATTTATTGTTTGCCTCGTTATAAAAAAGGTGCTGATTAAACTAGACTTATTAGGTGCCACTTGTGGGTAACAGAAAAAAAAAGAAAACAGAAACCGGATTTAGAAATTGTTCGAAACATAAAAAAAAAGAAATATGGCTTGATTGTATATTATACACCTTTTAATAATGTAACTTGAACACCTTCTAATCTTCCATGGGCCTTAAAACTTTCATTTTCATTGCTAAATGAATCTTTATAATTTATCTTCTAAATTAACTATAATCCTCCCATATTTTGTTTCAGAGATTAATTACTCTGCCGCATTTGTTTCATAAATTGTTGTGTCCCAATTTGCTCAGAATTTAACGAATGATATTTATTTTATTAACTAAAATGAATTCCATTTTATATGAATTCCATTTATTTTTGCATTTTGAAAAGACGATTTAGTAACTCAATACGAAGTCTTGTTGCTCCTTGTTCACGCTTCTTAGTGCACGAACTTAAAAGCGTTTACACATGCGTGACAAGATAATTGAAGGATTAGATGGATAAATGTGGTTTTCTATTACTGGCCTCAAATTATCCGCATGAGTAAGTAACGAACGTCCACCTAATACGTCAAAAAATTTAAGACTGCAGAGCACGAGTTTTATAACTATCAGAGTAAATCATTGGTCGACAAGTATTTCCTGCATAGTTAGCCTTTAGATGATATATAAATAACCCATAAAACACTATAGGCTGGTATCTGTTTCCCGTGTCTATCAGTGCTGCTGTCACGAAAAGATGTAAACTGCACAGTATAAATCACTCCCACAAAAAAATACAAAAAATCTTTTAGTACGTATACTGTTGCAATAGCTTGGCAAAAAAATAAAATTTATGTTGTAAAGTTCCTATGAAAAATTTGTAATCTAAAATTTTGAAATTTATGTTTTAAGGTTCAGGGGTCGTCCACTAAACTACGTTACCAATTTGCTGATTTTAAAAGACCTTCCCTCCTTCTACCTACAGTCTGGCCAAAGATATTAAAATTTTGGATAAAAGTTGATTCTAATCACGAAAAATCGAATAAAAATAATTCTGTAGGAATTGAATTTTCTTTTTTAATTTCATTCTGGATTTCTGTCCGAATTTCAATAGTTAGGTACCATTATCATGAGTATTTTTTACTCGGTTGTATAAAATGAAAATTTTACTCAAATACTTATAACTTGTAATTTTTTTCACATACTATCTGTGAAGATTATAAATTTGCAGCTTAAACGAGTATTTTGACCCGAGGCGTAAGCATTTAGTATGGTTGTCAAGTGCACATTAAATTGTCATAGAGTAGGCAATAATTCAATCTGTTGTCGATTTTCAAGAATAATTTTCGTTCCCGCAACCTTGCAAATTGCCAATAAGGAATAAAAGTTTTTATTGTTGAAAATAATTTTACGATTCGTATCTTTAATTATTGTTAAATAATTTTTACAAGACCTTTTTTCGATTATAAGAATGTTTAATGTATGCACAAAAATTATCTTTTAATTAACTTATTCATTCGACAACATGTTTCTTTCTTCACAAGTGTCCTCTTTAGATCTATGAATTTAAAAGAACGATTTAAACTTTAAACAACATTTGAACAACTTTTAACAAACAAAAATGAATGAATTACAATTGAATTCAAATTTAGAAGAATTTCTAAAGATCAATCAAAAAGCCAGATAATCTTTAAACGAAAGAAGAAAAATAAAATCACAGCTGATCCCTATTGGAGAAAAAAAGTTGACCTTTAATTAATTTCGTGAAACACGGACTTTGGCGATTACAATGATGAGCCTAATTTAAAGGGAGCAACAGGTCAGAATTAATCTGACAACTTGTCGAGAAAAGGGTGAGTCACGACAGTGCATAATTAAAATTCCCATGCCATCTTTAAGCATGGCCGTCGTAATTATTCGACTCCAGTTAGGACAAACGCCGCAAAGATTTCTTCGAGATGCTGATGGCATCCTTCTGGAGCAGAAGCGACTTTATTAACTGCTATCTCCGTCAGAAATTGCGGTGTAAATGAACAACACTGGGCAGGCATCAGGATTGATTGATATCTTTTGGCGCAAGTGCTGTTTATGCGTTATTAAGATAATGCTCTCTAAAATCTGCTCTATCTTGTTGAAAATGCTGAAAGGGAAAACCGCTTACTTAGATTATCACTTCTGTTAAAAGAAGTGCTGAGGTTTCAATCTATTATTGGGCCCAATCAGATCGAAACTGTTATTGAGTCAGTGTACAATTTACTTTTTCTGCTTTTATAGAATTCTTTTTATTATAACTTGCAGTGAATCGTTTTATGCACTTTCTGTGGGAAAATGTTAATCGCTGTCTATATTTTTCTCTTATAGGAATTTTTTTTCTTACCTATTGGAAAACATCATTCTCATTAAGAAGAATAACAATTTCATACAATTATGAAATTTTACCTTTTTGTTTCATTTAAAGTTGGTTAATAGTATTTTAAGTTACAGATATCTAGTACAACTATTTCTAGGATCTAATCGGAAACAATTGATTGACTTGGTGTAATGAAATGGAAATTGTACCTTTTCAAGTTTATGGTCTAGGTTTTGAATAATCTGTATAAAAGTATAGAAAAGGTCATGGTAGAGTCACAGTCAAAGGACGGTGTATCTAAAGACGGATATGGAAGTTCAGATTACAATCTGGCAATTTACGTAGCGAAGCAAATGAGATCGCATCGCGAATACATGTGGACATTCTGTCCTGCACTCCAGCGTCATTACGATACGTTGAGCTTTGCATATTCTTTCAACCTTTTAGAGGTAAATAATACTTTTTCTATTTACCGTTTTTAAAATAGTCAATTTTCTGGAGAACATATGTCCTAACTTTCTTCGTATAATTCAGCTAAATCAGCACATTTCAACTACATATTAGTTTTCAACCTTGTTTTCAACGAAATTAGGTCAGATAATATACTTGATCTTTTACTCCCCATTTCCCCCCCCCCTCTCTCTCTCTCTTACACACATACACACAACCGGAAATGCCAAAAAGGCTCGTCTAAAAAATATCTATATTTTTATTTTAGAATTTAGAATTTCGCCTCCTTCCTTTCCCTCTTTACATATCACTCCACATTATATAAAAACATTTCGCCGCTGCCACTGGATCAGAAAATATAACCCAAAGAAACGTGCTCCTGCCTCTCAAACCACTTAACTCCCTCATACATCAAGAACCACGCAACTCTCTAATACCTCTAAAACCACGTAACTCCCTCATACATCAAGAAGCACTTAACTCCCTTCTGCCTCTAGAACCACGTAACTCCTTCATACATCAAAAACTACGTAACTTTCTTCTACCTGAAAAAAACCACGTAACTCCATCTATATTGACAACAAATTCCAAAAGGAAAGAACGATCATAAAAAGATCAAGTGAAAAAATAATCCATTTTTTCAAGTTTATATCATAGCGACGTTTCGTTGGTAAAATAAAATCAGGCTTTTAAAATAATAAAAATTTCATAACTACAATTTTTAATCAAACAAATTTTATCGGAAAAAAGGAATTAGAAAGTATTTCAGTTGACTCCAACACATTTCAAAACTGACTGAACTACCTTCTACCTATAGAACAACGTAATTCCCTCATACGTCAGAAACCACGTAACTTTCTTCTACCTCTAGAACCACGTAACTCCCTCATACATCAAGAACTACTTAGCTCCGTTCTACCTCTAGAACCACGTAACTCCCTCAAACATCAAGAACCACGTAACATTCTTCTACCTCTAGAACCAAGTAACTCCCTCATGCATCAAGAATCACACAACTCCTTCATATATTAAAAACTAAGTAACTTTCTTCTACCTCTAAAATCACGTAACTCCCTTCTACCTCTAGAACCACGTAACTCCGCCATACGTCAAAAACCTCGCCACTTTCTTCTACCACTAGAACCACGTAACTCCCTAATTCGTTAAGAACCACGTAACCGTTTCCGACTTCAGTACACCATATACAAATTAATAATCTCACTGCAAAAACTGCTGTCTTCAAAGTGTCTTATTTTAAGACATTTTGATGTGTTTTTTGTATTTAAGACGCGAAAAATGTCTCATTTTAAAGCATTAATTGCGTCTAAGACACCAAAATGTCTTAAAATAAGACACTTAAAAGACAGCAGTTTTTGCAGTGCGATTAAAAAATGATAAATTTTTTTCTAAAATCAATTGCAAACTCAATTAAAGGTCAATATTAGGCACACTTAAAAAATAATTTTATAAACAATTTAAAAAACTAATAATTTTGCTTCGCTTATATTTTAATAATTATTTAAATATTGTTTTATTAATTTCTTCTGTGATACATAAATTTTTCATTTATTTATTTAAATAATATTAAAATGAAAACAAAATTTTAAAATCGGGCTTAGCTATCTTCTAGAAAATTTTATTCTGAGTGTTTAAAAAAAAAAAATTTTAATCCGTCAAAAATTGACGGCTGTGGACGATTTTGAACTGCAATTTCTCAATTCGAACCACTGTGAGTCGCTGGTTACGAATTCGACATTCGATTTTGTAAATTCAAAATGGCGGATGAATTTTTGAAAATTGATTAAATTAGCTTAAAACTTGTTACATTGGTGTTTTTGGGGTCGCTTATTACGAATTTGACATTTGATTTTGCAAATTCAAAATGGCGGATCCAATATGGCAGATGAGTTTTTGAAAATTGATTAAATTCCCTTAAAACTTGTTACTCAGCGGTTTTTGATGTTACTGATGACGAATCAGAAATCAAGTTTTAAAAATCTAGAATGGCGGATCCAGTATGAAGACCCACAATTTTCAAACCTTAAACAAATACAACTTTTAACAGATTAATAATTAATAATTCATAGTTAAAGGCCTCAAGGTCTTTTACTACGAATTTCCTTAATCACAGTCGTTTAAGGTGGATTTAAGGTTTTAAAGCTAAGGCTCTATTATAAGGCCACATTTTGAGCTCTTGATTCAATAATCATTTCAATTTCCTTGTGAAAATATGGATTACATAAAATGTTTTCCTTGAAAAATAGTATTTTTTTAAAAACAAAATTAGGTATAATTTTGGTTACGTTTGTTATAACCCAATTTTAATCACAGAATCTGAAAGACCGGTAATTTTTATCATAGAAATGATATGCGCCAATTTTTTAAAATGATTTTTTCATAAAGAGCAAGATCGTCGAAGTCAAAGCAAGTTTTTCGTCTGTCCCATCGTTATAGTAGGTTAAAAAAGGTAAAAATTTGTAAATCCTTTTAAATACAATTTTGTGCTTATTCTTTTCCTTCAGATTATTTCAATATTGTATCTTAGTATATTTGTATATTTCCATAGAATACATATTTACATTTTAATATTATATTAGCACATTTTAATAGTACATTTTCTGTATATATATCATAATAGTACATTTGAATTTATCAACGATGTATCTTATAGAATACCATAAAGGTAGCTTCAACAATGCACTTTGCACAAGTATCACACTGAATAATGGTCTTTCAAACCGATTTTGCAACAATCGTAGACGATAAAAGTTTTATTGGCGTTGAGAAGACAGAACAGCAGATCGACGCCTCGGTGATTCCCTTATGGCAGTAAATCGTCTTCTGAAGCGATTTTAAATCTTCATCGAACCAGAGCAACCTTACACAATGTCGATAGCCTGCTGAGTTTCGACGGAAATTGTATACTGTTCTCGTTATTGACACAAGGCAGGACTATAGACTTTGGAAATTTATTGATATCGTAGAATCAAAAGCTTTTGAATGCATCCTTTTGTTTGGATGAAAAGCTGGTACTTAATTCCCTTCTCATCTGTTTCCGCATTATTAACTTTTGAGAATAGAATGAAAACCAAAAATTAATTGATTACGTACAGTTCAATTTGTAAATATTCCAAGTTGAACGCACTTTACTTCGAAGACTTGGAAATCCAATAAAAATCTAAACGAAAATGTGCTGAAATGATTTTTTATTGTTTCAGGAAGTGATTCATTCATAAAAAGAAGCTACAATACTTGATGACGTAGCATAAATTATTTCACTTAAAATCAGTTCTGTAATAGTGAATTTCAAATGAACTCATTTCGCAATTTGTGCTTTATCGTCTTTAAAAAGGGAAACGGCATTTTCTTGAGCAAAACGAACCGGTATTTTTTGTTTTAAAAAGTTTCCTTAATTTGACCAATATTTTCTGGTAGCTATAAAAATTCCCCAAGAACTGTATTTCACGGGCCTGTATCATTTTGACACACATTTTTTCTGGCAACTTGTTATATTGTACTCCCGAAGATGAATGTTATATTTTCCTCCTTCTAAAATCACAGATTTTTAAGAATATTTTATAGAATAATTGATTTTAATACATTAAATTAATATTAAGAGACTTAATTAATCCAGTAAGTTCAATTATTGAATAATTAAAACTTAAAAATCTTTGATTTTAGAAAGAGTAAAATATAACATTCATCTTTGGGAGTACAATATAACAAGTTACCCGAAAAAATTTTTGTCAAAATGATACGGGCCCTATTTCACTGACATTCTGTGGTTACGCCAAAAGTCAATTTGGCTTTATGACTTCGTTACTTCGGTTTCGACCATCGGCTTTTGCGAATTGTTACCTAATTATTTTCATCAGAAACAATATTGAGCATGATTATTTCCCAATTATTTACAAAGTATGCGTCTACCCTGATACAATTAGGTGGATTTATCGTTAGTAACTACACGAGTTTATCGAAAACATTCCTTTTCGATATTAATTCTCCCGCGTGCTTCCAATTTAAGATTGTAATGAGCAATCGAGAAAGTCATTCCAATAATGCTAACGCTGATGATAATCTTTAATTATTTATTTCGCATACACGCTTCTGTAATTTAAATTTTTTTCAAGTTTGCAATTTTGAAATTGAAGTGTGCCAATTATTCATTAGAGTAAGTATATATCCCATTAATACAAATTTTATTATACAATAAATATATAAAATGCGCAAAAATTTAATATTAGAAAAAAGTGTCAGAAAAAACTACTCTTCTTTAACGATTTCTTTCTGCAAATTCTTAATTTCTTGGAAAATTTCAAACATTTGGTTGTGGCGCAAAGTAGAAAAGAAATGAATAAACGTTAACGACTTGGAAAATTCTTATATGGAGGTACTAATTAGATTATGCTAAATAAACTTTTCTCTTGATACATTCCGGGAAAAAGAAGAATGGCACTTTTTAATGAGTGAACTAAAATACTTCTTGGGAACAATTTTGTATTGCACATACACGTGCACCGTATTTGTACACATTAGATCTTCAAGTTCCGTGAAGTACGCTCGATTGCAAGATGGCACTCATTCAGCATCCATTTTACACACAAATGTGAACTTATTTTGGTATTCAACTTTTCGAAATGGGAACATTTCTAAATTTAATCAAATTCAAATTGGAATGCAGTTCATTTTAAATAATCTCAAATTGGAAAGCATTAATTTATAATGTTTTTAAATTGTAATGTTGTTTATAATGTTTTTAAATCATTTATACTGTGAAATTAATACCAAATTTTTAATGTTTTCAATGTATCCAATTTTTCTAGGTTTCAAAAGAATGTTTCTAATTTTTTCCAAATTGGAAGGAATTGGTTGTAAATACACGGAAAAAATGTATAACGCACATTATAAAACTATTTGGACTATTCTTGAATTTGGTTCCAAAATTCGCAGAAGCGAGTAAAGAACGCCATTTTGGGTGCAAGTCTGAAACTGTTACTCACCGGTCTTACATTCGACTGCAAGACAATACTTGTTGAATTGTAATCCACAATGTAGTGAAACCAACATTTGTATTAAAGATATCTCGTACGACAGCACTGACACTGAATTGCAATCACTTTATATTCCGCACTGAATCAACACTGTTGAAAAAATTTCCAGCACTGAATTCTGATGCCGCTTCTTATCCCCGCATTGAAATTACCAGAACAGAACACTACTTTCGGCGCTCCACATTATCACAACGCAAAATACTTTTATTTTCCGAAAACTTTTCAATTCTATTAAAATAGACTTTTTGACACCTTACAATCATCCTTAAAACTCGTTTTAATAATTCAGTACCTACTTTCTTTGAAATATTTTGTATTTTTTAAACTTTGTGGTACTTCTTATTAGAACAATTCGATACTTTTTAAATCTTTTGGGTAGTTTTTAATTCTTTTTGGGATTTTCAAAACTTTTCGGCATTTTATTTTAACTCGACGTTTCGGGAATAAAATTTATTTATCGAAATTGATGCAATTAATGCTCAGAAAGAATTTATTAAATTTACATTTGAAAAATGAAGCTTGTTTTTAAGGAATTAAACAAAATACGACAATTTGGAGCAGAATTTCTAAAAATCACTTGTGAGGACACATAAATGAAGATCACATTTTTTAAGACTTGGATAAAATTTGTATAGGTATTTTTTCGAGGTTGTTGGGTGAAAGAAAGGTTACAATGTTAAATTGCATTTGTATTCATTGAGCTTCGATGTTGATTCATTAAGCGAACACAAGTTGTAAACGACCCGAATCGAAAAGGCAGTTGCACCAGGACTGATTCTCAGATCGTGGAGAGGATCGAGAGATCCGGCGACTCCAGAAGTTCTCCAGATCCCCTCTACACCTGTTCCCCCTTTCCCTTCAGACTCGTCGTCACTCGGTTCGGAACCCGTTCTGGTGTAAAATTTATAGTGAAAATTGAAAGTTTAAAAAGGACACTTTTTGAACAACATTTTATTTTCTTTTATTTATCTCTTTGGAATTTTTTTAAGTTTAAGTAATGACTTTATCAATTACGTAGTTTAAAATTGAATAGAAAAAATCCTATTATTGAAATTTGCTAATAAGAATATTATTTGTAACTTTATCAAATTTTATTACAATTGTAATATAATATTGGTCAGGCGCCTACTCTAGAATTTACGTTTCGGAACGTATTTGACACAGGAACTCAAAAAACTGATACTCTGGAAAGTAAAAAATTATGGCATTTTATGAAATTTTTAGAAAATAAGAATACTTTTTTTTGAAATTAGTTTTTTATAAGGAAAAGCGACAAAATTGATCGAAATAAGAAGATATAAACTATAAATTTTTACAAATTCAAAAAATAAAAATTACGAAACTGAAGAATACATTTGAAAAATGACGAAAAAATTGACAGTTGAAAACAAAATTTAAAAAATGGACAGATTTTTACACAATTGAAAAAATGAAATTTAAACAAAATAGTTGAAAAATTATTGGAATAACACTGCAAAAACAGGATTCACAAATTGTTGAAAAGTGTCTTAAATTAAGACATATTTCGTGTCTTATAGTCGTCATTGAGACATGAAAAATGTCTAAATGTAAGACACTTTTGAACAATTTAAGACACCTGTTTTTACAGTGAACTATTGCTAATTGAATAACTGAATTGAAAATCGAAAAAAATAATTGAAATTGAAGAAGGTATTAAACAGTTGAGGAAATGAAATGAAAATTTAAGAATTAAGTTAAAATTTGAAAAAATAATTGATAATTGAAAAAAAAATTACGAAATGACGAGAATCATTGACGATTGAAAACAAAATTTAATAAATGGCTAGATTAATACATAACCGAACAAAATAATTTAAAAAATCAAAGTTATACAATTTTAAGATAATAATTAAAAATTGAAAAAAATTGTAGTAAATAATTGAAAATTGCGGAAAACAATTAATAATTTAAAAAAATAGTTAAAAATGACGAGAATAATTGAAAAATTGAAGAATATATGTGGAAAATGACGAAAATAATTGTCAATTAAAAACAAAATTTGAAAAATGATTTTATTAATAGACAACTGAAAAAAAAATTTGTGAAAATTAAACAAGAAACATTAATTAAAAAAAAAAGTAATTGCAGATTGGAAAATTAAGAAAATAATAGGAATAATTGTTGGAAATAAATGCATATTTAACAACTGGATTAAAAGTCGCAAAAAATAATCAAAAATGAAAAAAATAGTTAAAAGTGAAGAAAGCAATTAAAAATTGAAGAATGGAATAGAAATTTATTAAATATTTTTAAAAATTGGAAAAAAGTTATTGAAAAAATCCAAGAATTAATGAATATAGAAGAAAACAATTGGAAACCAAAGAATGGAAATAAAAACTGAAAAATGGAATTAAAAATTAAAGAAAATAATTAAAAATTGAAAAGTTGAATTTAAATATAAAAACTCACTAGTCCAAAAAGTAATTTCCTTGTTTTAAACCTTACATTAATTAAAATATAAATCAATCATATTGCATTTTTAAACGTATAGGTTATTAGAAAATAATGCAAAAAGCAGAATTGGAAAAAATTCTCAAATTTACAAGAAAAACAGTTTTGATTGATTTCTGAACAATTTCAATTTATGGACTTGTGCAGTTTCTTCACAAACTGCTTAAAATAAAACAAAGATTTTTATCTTTCTAGCTGTATTAACAATTTTATTGTAGGTACTGTTTTGCGTTAAATAAATACCTATTTTTAGATATTTTTTATTTTAAATAAATATATTACCTACGCTTAATATAACAGTTTTATTTTTGTATTTTATACTCCTTGTTTTTGCAAACATGAAATGGTTTTAATTAAAAATATTCTTCGTTTTTTTTTACGCAAAATTTTTTTTTTTTTAAAATAAAATTCATATCAATTTTAATAAATAAAAATTCGAATAGTAATAATAAATAAAATAATTATTAAAATAAAATTAATAAAATGTATTAATTTATATAATAATTGAGGTAGTTTGTGCAGAAACCGCACAAGTCCATAAATCGAAATTGTTCAGGAATCAATAAAAACTGTTTTTCTTGTAAATGTGAGATTTTTTTTTAATTCTGCGTTTTGTATTATTTTCTATTAATCTCTAAGTTTAAAAATTCAATACGATTGATTTATATTTTAATTAATATAGGGTATAAAAAAAATCAATTAACTTTTGGACTTGTGCGGTTTCTGCACAAAATGAAATGGAAAACACAGAAAATGTATTGAATCAAGTGAAGTATCACAATTTTAGTAAATTTTTAGTAGCATTTATTAAAAAACTTTAATTTGGATAATTTTTATTAGCATTTTATAAATAATAAACATTTTTTGAAAATCACTTTTCAACATTTTCTTAACAATTATTACATAATTCACTATTATTGTTTTCTACCTCCATTTGAGTGCACTTTATAATATAAACTGTTTAATATAAATTATTTAACAACGTCTAAAACACTTTAAAAATATTACAAATAATTATTATTTCATCAATTGCATATTTTTGTACGCAACTTGGAATCATGGACTTGTGCTGTTTCTGCACGAAACGAAAATTTGTTTATTTTTTTTAAAGGGTTTAGAGTTTAGTAACCTATATAATATTTTACTAGATCGTACAGCTTCATTTAAAGATAAATTTTCCATAAAAAAGTGATTTAAAAAAAAATGGACTTGTTCGGTTTCTGCATTAACTGCCTCAATTTAATTCATATAATAAATAATAAATTATGAAATGCTTTAGTTTAAAAATATTCTAGATTTTTTTACATCAAATTTTCTTCCTTTTTCTAACAAACATTCGTATAAATTATAGTAATAATAAATCAAATAATTAATAAAATAAAATTACACCAAAAAAATATTCCGGTAAAAATTACTAAAAAACTATTTAAATAAATTCCGGTTATTATAATTATTGTGAATTTATATTTATTATTTCAAAAATCAAATATCAAAAATGGTGCAAATTTAAGAATAATAATATGAGGAAATTCTTTTGAGACCTACAAATTTCTACCTGGAAATTACCTAGACAAAAGAATTTAAATTAAAATATTTCAGTTTGTCAAAGTACAACTTGATAATTAGGAACATCTTCTTCTTCTTTTTCTTGGTTTGTGACCTTGTTACGGCCAATTCAATATAATTAGGAACTGACCTGGAAAATTTGTGGGCGAATTGCAGTAAATAGTCAAAATGTAAACAAATAGAGAAGGGTAGTTTCTTAGTTAGTTGCTTCCGATCTGAGCTTCAGTGAGGACAGTTTCGGAATCTCAGTTTCAAAATTCGAGCAACCACGTGCATTTCGATTCACATTTTTTATTCGGGAGTGTCACAAAGTGATTAATTATATTTAAAGTGCATTTTTACGTAAAAAATAATTTATTTTATTTTAATAATTTCAATTTGTTGAATAAACAAAGATATACATCGGGAATCGGTCGCGCAAGAATTCTACTGACCACGTGTTCGCGCACTATTTCTTCGGAAGCTAACAAAATTCGGTTTCTTCTCGTTGAAGAATAATTAATTTTATTTTTCTAATTTTTATTTTCTTCCATATAACAATTGAATTAATTTGATTAATTATCTAATTTCGGGAGTGTCGTTACTTTTAAACCGCGTACGATTATTATTCAAGTTTAAATAATTATTTATTAATTCGTTTTAAAAAAAAGTCTCGGGAGTGACCGAAATTCCTTAAATCGCGAGTGGGTGTTTTTTTTTAGTAAAAAATCAACGTACGAGTGCAGCTCCAGGATGGAGGTCGGGTATAGGCAGATGCAGTCAACTGTAAGTTTTAAATTTTTTGTAATTTAAAATTCTCAATGAAAACAGTTTTAAACCATGAAATTTCCAATTAATGAAATTTTAATTCTCAAAAACTATTTAATTGAACTATTTTTCTTTATTTTTCAGACTGAAGGACAGGAAGAGCAGAAGAGGGATCTCTGGATACTGGAGCAGAAAAGGAGCTGATATCCTCCCTCCAACGAGGGAATCCGCGATCGGCAAGTCCGATTTTTAATTACGCGACACGGTGACAAAAAAATGTTATTAATTCCCAAAATATTTTTTTATTTCGGAAATTAATAACTTAATTTTAATCCTGTACAAATATCCCATTTAAAAAGTATTTGCATTAAATTATTTAATTATTATTATTATTTTTTTTTTTAAGTAAAACTTTTTTGTAAATTTTAGTATCCTGTTCAAAAAGATTATTTGAAAGTTATTTCTTATTCAATTATTTTCTCTAAAAAATATTAAATTTTTAAATTAAAAAATAAAATTTTTAAGTTAAAATTAAATTTTAAAAAACTTTTTTAGCTTTGTAATTTTGATTTTTAAATTTTTTTGCCAATTTTCTAAAATCCCTACTAATTACTTTTTGTGAGTTTCAGAGATTTGAACTCGGGTGTCGGACGCGTCCCGGGACGTGATCCCTAGTGTAGGTTTTTTGCACCCGGGTGGAATGAGAGAGAATCGAGGAGTGTGCTGCCGTACTTTTTAAGAAAGACACTATCTCAATAATGTAGATAGTGTATTTTTTAAAAGGTATGACAGTGTGTGCGTGTGAAGAAAATGAGAAGCTAGGCGAATGAGTAGGTAGGGAAATAGATTTTTTGAGTGAATGATTTATTTTGCATGTTTATAAAATTATATTGTGTCACTGTGTTTGCGTCTAATTTCTTGTACCCGGCAAATTATTTACATCCAATTTGAAAAAAATGGTTACTTTCGTAATAGACAGTTTTTTCAAACAAGGTGTAAATAAATTCCGAAAAATGTTCTTGTGTTCTGTTTTCTTATTTGTTGCAGTGAGATCCTGAGATCAACATGGTGAGAACTTTTTTTTAATACTTGTAATACTAATCAAGTATTTTTTCAGATAAAACATTCATGTGGTGAGTTTAACAATTGTCTGATTCAAAATGTTATATTAAGAATGCTTTTTAAAAATTTATTAATTTTTTTTGTAAATTTTTTTTTTTAAGGATATGTCTAAGTTGTAGATTTGCATGGCTTCTTTCATGCAAAACAACAATGTAAGATTGGACATGCCCTTAATGAAAAATAATTTTTTTTTTAAATGAAAATACATTTTTTTTAAATTGAAAATACTTGTTTTTTAATTAAAAATTCATTTTCTTTATAATAAGAAGTAATTTTTTATTAAAAATACTTCTTATTAATAAAAAGAAAATTTTTATTAAAAATACTTCTTTTCAATAAAGAGACATTTTTTTGTTAAAAATACTTCTTTTTAATAAAAAATAAGTAAATCACGTTTTTTTTTCATTTTTTTTAAAATTAAAATTCCTGATGCCCCAGAAATAAATTTTTCAATTGACCCGGTTTTTTAAAATTTTGTACACGAATAATTATGGAGGTTTCTACGACTGAAACCATTTTGAGACTTCGGTGTCCGTCGGTCTGTCGGTCCGTTTGCTATTCACAGCTTTGAGCTGTGCGTTTTCGGTTTTTGGCAAATTTTTAACTAATTCTAAACAGTTTTAAATAGTTTTGAAAAGTTTTTAACAAGTTCTAAACATTTTTAAGTAGTTCTGAACAGTTACAAAACAATTTTGAACTAGGTAAAAACAGTTTTAAATTAGTTCTAAATTTGAGAGTGAAATTTTAAGAGTGAAATTTCAAAAGTGTTAGTGATTATAAAGTGAATATTTAAATAAGCAAGAAGAAAAATTGGAAGGAAGCTGAATATAATATTTTTACTATGTTAGTAAGTATTAAGTATTAAATTTGGTAAGTTTTGCTCTACGTTTATTATTGTATTAATATTTTTGGCGTTTCTAACTATGTTCTAAGTTTCTGTTTCAGGTTTGCCTAATTACTTCAGGAAAGAATCAGGTAAATTTCATTCACATAAACATACATATAATTACTCTTTTATTATTATTGTAATATTTCTTTTTTTTCAGCTTTTTGTCCATTGTTTTATTTTTAGGTGATTAATGAACATTTCTTTTTTCCAGGAAAAACAGGTAATATTTGGGAACTTGTGATTTAAAAATTATTTTTATATGTGTAATTACTTTTTCTTTATTATTGTAATATTTGTAATTTTTTTCAGGTTTTTGTCCATTTTATTTTTAGATCATTAATAAACATTTCTTTTTTTTTCAGGAAAAACAGGTAATATTTGATAATTTTGTGTTTATGTTATTTTCTCTTTTTTTTTAATGTTGTTTTAGGTGTGTTGATTATATTTTTTATTTTGTTTCAGGAAAACGAAGTCAGGTAAATTTAAACCTTATATGTCGAATAATGTATTGATAATTTTGTGTATTTTTAATTGTCTCTTTTTTTGAAAAATGTTGTTTAAGGGTTGTTGATAATCTTTTTTATTTTGTTTCAGGAAAAATAATGCAGGTAAATTTTAACCTTGTACATGTTTATAACTTTAATTCCAATTAATAATAGTTACTAATTCTTTTTTATGGTCTAATCGATTTTTTTCAGGTGATTAATTAACCATTTTCATTTTTTCAGGAAAATATATTATTGCTTATTTCTCATTTCTCAATAAAATTGTTTTAATGTTGTATTATTATTATTGTTATTATATATGTTATTGTTATTGTTGTTGTTGTGATTATTATTATTATATATTTATTATTATTATATATTGTTACATATTGTTACAGGTTTTTGATAAACAACCATTTTTCTGTACCCTAAAAAATATTTACATCTGTTTCAGTCGTCTTTACTAATATTTTAACTTTATTACATAATATTATTATTATATTGTTTAATAATGTTTAACTGTTTTTTTTGCTTTATAAATAACGTTTTTTTCTGTTTCAGGAAAACGTCATGAGGTAAATTATGATTATTTTTTTATGAATATTTTTTTTTCTCGTGGACTAGGCCTATTATATTATTTTTAAATTAATATTCTGAAGTATTGACTAATTGTCTGTCACTTGTTTTCAGTCAATCAGTCAACTCTTTGAGGTTTTAATTTAAAAAGTAGGGAAACCACGATCCTGAGAAAAATATCTTTGGTTTTCGAAACAAAATTTCTTGCCAATATGCAACTTCATATTGCAACGAATTTTGTTTTTAAATCTAACTAATAGTTTCTCAGTGTAAAATCAAAAACGCGCCTAGTGTTCAACCTCTTGGGTGGTGTGGAATAGAACACAATTTTATATTTAAACAGTATTTAATTCTAGAAATTTTATACTTGCATTAATAATTGGTTTAATGGATTATTTTAGATAGGTTGAAAATTGAATAAATTAGAAATTGATTGAATTGAAAAATGGATTTAAAAAAAATGAATTAAAACATAAGTGAATAAAAAATTGGATGAATTGAAAATTATTTCAATTAAAAATTCTATTAATTAAAAAAATTGGAGAATAGAAGTTTCGTTAAATTTAAATTTGCCTTAGTTAAGATAAAACAATTTTTAACAAGTGGATTTTTTAAAAATAACATGAATTCAAAATTAAAGTAATAATAAATTTGATGAATTGAAAATTAGATGAATTAGATTTTGAATTAAATTAAATCCCTGGTTGTGCACACAATTTTAATTAAATAAAAAAAAAGTAAAACGAAAAAAATTGAATCTAATTTAATTTGTTTTTCTATGTGGCAAACATATATAACCTTAAATATAATTGGAAACAGAAAAAGTTTGTTTTTACATTATCTCATAATACAATTTTATTGTAACTGTTTGTAATGTAATTACAATTATTTGAAATGTTATTAAAATTAATTTTATAATAACATAATTCGACTTTGAAATTTTTTTTACGTGATTCGTTCTTTTTTGTTAATTTTTATTCGGTAATTAATTTTTTTTCTACCAAAGGTTTTTGATTTTAAAGTATTAGACTTGTTTAACTCTTTTTTAACACGTCTTGAAGTATTTGTGGTCATGCCAAACAGCAAACCACACGAATTTTTCTTCTCCATTATTTTAAAATCTTCAATTTGCTTTCCAACCAACTCTTTGTTATGTTTCATTTCATTAACAGTCGCTTTTCTAATTTCTTTGGGCGTTTTACGTATTTTCGAACTAATCGTTTCGAATAAACAATCGTTAATTCTGGAAGCTTTTGGATTAATAAGAGAACTATTTTTTGGAGTCCAATGCCCTCGTTCGTGGAATTCAACATCAATAAAGGGAAGATTTGATTTTTTATTCCAAATAACGTATAACGGCGGTTCCTTGTGTTTATTAACACGAATACTTCTTTTTATTGCCTTGCTTGTGAAACTAAGGTGAAATAAACCCGCTGGTCCGTCATTTTCCAAATCAGAAATAATTTCTTCTATTCTCCGTTTGTTCAATTTTATTTTATCTTGTTTTTTCGAGTCTACTCGTCCAGAAGGCTTTCGCTGTTTCAAAGTAACTTTTGATACCGTTTTTTTTTGCTTCGGAATGCTTTTAATTTTTTTAAATGGTTTTTTCGTGGGTTTCATATTGTAAACTGAAAAAAAGTTTTTAAACAAGATTTAAAAACTGTGATGGAATTTATTTTTGTTTACTTTTTTAATGAATTCAAAGACAGTAAATGACTTCTATTACTTTTATAAAATTCGCTTTGTCAAAATAATCAATTTCATTTTTACAACAAATTCATACTCAAATATCAATAATTTTATTAATAATAGTGATAATGGTTATAGTAATAAAATATTACTATTATTAAATATAACCTTAACGTCCGATACAAATATTAAATTGTAAATTGTTTCCTTATTACTATTGTTTTTATTATTTGTTACACTATTAAGTATATTATATTATTATTAATTATTTTACTCAAAAGGGCTAGAAAGTTAATTAATTTTTTGTTGACATTCAATAATTTAAAGGTTATTTAAAATCGGTAAAAAACGAGTTTATAGTATTTAAAGCTAATGAATTATAAATAACAGCTTACTTATCTGAATTTAAAATTTGTAACTTATGAGTTTGTTCTCACAGAAAAAGTTATAAACAAATAATTTTGATGAATTTGGTAAACATTAGAAAATAAAAAGGAATAACTTGAGCACTTTGTTTTGAACCATTTTTTCGTAACTGACAATAAACACATACCTATTTACCTATATATGTATAAAAAAAGGCGAAGTCAACTTCATATTAATTTACAATATCAGTACCATAAAAAATCAAAAATTGTTTTATAATAATAAATAATCATCAATATTTCTAAATTTGAATGTAAATAAAGTACTAAAACTAATAAATATTTATTTATTTTTATTTTATTTTTTTATTAATATTGTATTTTATAAACTTTTAATTGAGCATTTTTAAATTATCGTATTATCAATATTAGATATTGAATAACATTTGATTTAATCATTAATATAGGTTTGAAAATTTATTGTAAAATAAAGAAAGGTCCTATTTTTAGAATATATTTTAAATTATTTTTTTCGTCTTCTAATTGGAACCAAATTTGGATAAATTGTTTTCACAAAAACGTCGGCATAGACATTCCCATAAGACGACATGTGATGTCTTAAAATTAGTTTAACACTTTTTATGGGTCTTGGTTTTCCTACAGGTTTTCCATCCTCATATTCTATACCCCAAGGAAGATCATCGCAATCTAATTCACTGGCAGGAATTTCAACTTCTTCTTCAAAAGAGCCTTTATTTAGTCGATCCATTGCATCATCGGCACTATTTGTATCAAGAGCTAAGTGAGCCACATAATCTTGATCTTTTCGGTTTAAAAATGAGGTTGTTCTGATATTTTTCGAATAATTTTCAACTGAATCAAAATAATCTAGTGGCATAAAAAAATATTATAATCAATTCTAATAATTTTCAAAAGTATTAATCTTGCAAAATTTAAGATATCCGGATTACAAGCATTTTATTGAATTTTTTTCTTAAGGAAATTATTTATTAGTATATTTTAAGAAGTCTAGAAAAAATATTCTAAGAAAATTAATATTACTTTTAGCCTTTCGATGAGACGCGTGTGCTCGTGGAAAACCTTTTTCAAAATATGGATATGAAACCCCATTTTGCGATTTGTTTAAAATGTTCCTTCCATCAGTTTCGCTTTTACCGATATATCTCGCTCCAAGCCAAACTAGATTCATTAAATTTAAGTATCTTTCTTTATTTGCAATATTTTTTTCAAGTTTCCATCTAACGATTTTCTGCCTTCTCGATCTGTTGAGTCCAGCAGGATTAGAATTTTTCTCAATATTTTTTTTTGTTTTTTTCATGCCTTGTTGTCGAAACTAAAAGAACTTGCGAGCTGATTATACTAATTATAAATTTGTATTTCATTTGATTTTTTCATATTATGAAACGTCACATTTTCCGGCATATTGAAAATTTTGTTTATTAATAAATTAATAAACAGTTAAATAAATTATTACAATTGTGTAACCATTAATTAATATTTTTGGACTTTAAAGAATTGAAGAAAATATTTATTATAAAATTTAGAAATGATTACGTGAAATGTCAGATTTTCATTTTTGTAAACTGTCAATATTGTTTCTTAGTTTTGTCAAGGTAACAACATGAAGCTGCCTTCAGTTCAAAAAATACAAAATTATTATCAATGAATAAAAATAATATTAATTGCCGGATTAGTATAAATTTTTTGGAACTTCTTAGTTTTAAATTCCAAATTAATTATATGACTATGTATTTCTTTTAAATTAGCAAAAAAAATGAGATATTACTTTTGAAAACATTTCTTTATTGTTCTACTTCTAATTTTGGTTTTTTTCATTTTTGCAATGAAAACATTAACCCCCGAAATAATCTCACTACACACACAAAGATTTGAAAGCGATACTGTCCTATTTTCATATACATTTTCAAAAATATAATCAAGAAAAGATTTGTTTTCTCCTTTTTGCCAGAGTACAAATATTGGAGGATTCTGAGGAGCATAAATTTGACTATTTCTTTGTATTAAATTACTGACGAAGGCAAGACTCAATGGCAAAGAATAGTTTCTCAAAGTTTTTTGTTTAATAGTTTCTTGAATTTCATATTGGTTGAAAACTGTAACACCTAATTTTCTTGTATTCATTTTTCTTACAATTGGTATTTTTCTGATAGAAACTTTTCTAACCCTTGATCCTTTATATTTAATGCAACATTTAATCTCTTTTGTGTCCTTTTTATGTGGAGCCATTTTTTCAATTTATTGTTGAATAAAAGCATTACCTGCAAAAATATTTTCAAAATGAATTTTTTAAGTAGGAAATATTTTTTCCGAAATTGTTATTGTAAACATACCAAAATAAATAATAATAAAAATAAATTTTTTAGAAAACTTATTTATTTAAAGTATATATAAAATATACTCACCACCTTCAGTTTTAAATTTATTACTATTTATTTAATAACTGAATAATGGTGAAATTCAAAAATTTAAGAATAGAGTATACAATCAATTTAAAATAATTTTTACTTGACGTCAAACATTGCAACCTCCCTGAATAATTGTTTTTAACTGTCAATTTTGTGTGGACTATATTTTCATCAATCTTTATAGAACTGCCTTCACTTTAATAAAATTGAGAAAAATCGAAAATAGAAAATCAAATACCGATAATGCGTTTAGAAAACTATTCTTTTGGATAAATAAATTTAAACCATAATGAAAATCTGTTCTTATAGTATCTAAAGGAGAGAATTTTTTATTTTATTTCTTAGAAATTTTAACCAAAATTAGCTACAGGAGCTAACTTACTTTTATCCGTGCAATTTTGCCTGAACTTCTTTTTGAATATTCCAACGTTTGAAATGTTAGAATCAGACAAATTTCAGAAAATATCGTACAGGACGATTAGTATTTTTTTTTATTTTTAAATAAAAGATTTTGAGGTGTGTTCAGAAGTAATTGATAATTTCATAATAATGATAATTATTCATTTTGTGTGAGGACAATGGAATTTAAACAAAAATACTGAATTCATCTTTATATCATATTTCTAGATGACGTATGCAGAAAGAAAACGAACTGCTTAAGTTTAAAGATAATTTTATTGTAAAAATAAACTATAAACACATTGCACTGTCTGAAAAGAAACACTCTTATGTCGGCCATATTTGTTTTGAAACAAGTGGCGCCTCACAGTGGGGAAGAGAAAGTAACTTTGGACAAATAACTTTCAGCTCTTAATTTTAAGCGAAATTTAAAGTTTGTTTTTTAATAAGAGCTAATAAAATTTTGAATCGATTCTTGGAGGTCGATTTTAAAAAATAAAGTTCAATTTTTTTTGGCAAAAGAAGTTCCATTTTTGTAACAATAATGATATTTGTTACTAACCGAGTAAAATTTGTTAAGTGGCTTCCTAAGGACATAACCTGGCACCACTAAATAAATAAAAAATATTTATCCATTTATTATAAACAAATTAATGTCTATAAAAGTTTATCTTGCTAAATTTCTTAATTTCGTTGTTTTTAAAGCAATATTTAATTCAAGAAATCATTTCATAAACACTAAAACAAAAATATTATAAAATTGATAATAATTTGTTATTAATTAATTAGCTTTTATAAATAAATAAATGTTATATTTGTTATTAAAAGAAAAAACTTGTATTTCTTTGTAAAACTTCTTAATATTATTTTAACCAACACTCAATTATTACGAATAAACAATTAAAACAATTGTTTAATTATTTAATCATATTTGTTAACAAATTCGTATTTTTGTGTATTTTGTTTATTAGTTGTTTAAACAATGTTAGTTAACAAATGCGTCATTTTTGTAATATTTCTAAGAAATAATTTGTTTGTTTCGGGCAAAATCAATTAACTGAAAAGCTCTTAAAGTTTAATCTAGTGAAATGGCTTTATGTCAAATTATTTATTAATTGTCAAGAAACATCTATTTTTTTTTGGCCAAACGATCATTTAATCAATAAAATTGAAATGAAAACCGTAAGTGATATTTATAATAACATTTTAAAATAATTTTTTGTTTTCATTAATGTTAATTGTTGCTTTAAAAAGTGCTCTCATATATGATTTGAGCTTTAATGAGACTTTACATGTGGTTGTGAACCTACCTTACAATATTGTGGGTCATGCGTTTTTCCCTTCTAGTCTGTATTTGCTATTCTATGAGTTTGTTTACATCATTGACAATGTTATTGACTGGATCACTCAAGATCCTTTTTTCGTTAAAAAAGACATCGTTGAGATGATTTTCGATTTATGTTGACATGATGTTTAAAAGGTTTTTTGTTTTTTTATTAAAAAAGTGTTTTTGGTGTGTGAATTAACATATTTTAAGATTCCACGCTGATGTTTTTAAAAATGTTTTGACTGATTTGTAAGGTATTTAGTATTATAATTGTGATTTAATTGTTAATTGTTGAATTACAAGTAAAAAAGAATTTATTATTTTTTATAGATATAACTTGAAGAAGGCACTCATATGTTGCCGAAACGTCGTTTTATGAATTTATGAGTCTTGTATGACTCTCAATTTTATTGATTAAATGATCGTTTGCCCAAAAAAAAGTTTGATGTTTCTTGACAATAATTTATTTACGATCAAAGAAAGTTGGGTGGTTTGGAGAATTGTCTTGACACTTTCTGTTTAAAAGCTATTTATTAATTGTTTAAAAAATGTTTGTTAACAAATGCTTCATTTTTGTAATATTTCTGAGAAATAATTTATTTTTTTCTGGCAAAATCTTTTAACTGAAAAGCTCTTAAAGTTTAATCTAAATAAATCACCTTATGTCAAATTATTTATTAATTGTTTAAAAAATGTTTATTAACAAATGCGTCATTCTGGTAATATTATTAAGAAATATTTCGTTTTTTTATCATATCAATTCAATAAAAAGTCTTTATAGTTTGACTTCGTTAAATGTCGTTAAATCAAATTACTTTTTAATTGTTTAACAATTTGTTTATAACAAATGCAAACTAGGTGAGAATTATGTCCATTTCATGGACATTTCGCTTCCAAGTAAGCAAAATAATTTGCTTCCTCATAGAGGAAGCAAGAAATTAATAATATATAAGTTAATTGGTAAAGTTATTTAAAAATGAAGAATTTTAAATGCAAAAAAAATGTAAAAATATGAATAAATAATAAAATTTTGAGATAAGGAATATGATTTTTGTATTTATTAAGTTGTATTTTTAGCATAAAAAAAATTTTTTGGCAAAAAACGATTTTTTCGATGAAAAAAGGTGCTTAAAAAAATTTGGTTGGGTATTTTCAAAAATCCTTGTGTCCAAATTTAGATATTCATGAGCTTAATAAGTCATCCAAATTTTATTGGAATCCGTGTAAGCGTTCTCAAGATATCTTGTACACAAAAAACGCTATACACACACACATACATAACATATACACCCACACACACACACACACACACACACACACATACATCTGGACATTTGCTTAGGAATGAAATTTTTCGCTTTTTAGATGAAAATAAGTCGATTTAGACTATTTTTGGAAAATCGAAAATTTTAACGATCACAAAGCTTCCTCTATGAGGAAGCAAAAATTATTAATTTTTTTGGTGGTGCAAGGTTATGTTATTAGGAAGCCATTTAACAAATTTTCCTCGGTTAGTAACAAATGTCATCATTATTACAAAAATGGAGTTTCTTTTGACAAAAAAAAAAGAAAGAATTATTGTCAACTTTATAAATAAAGAAAAAAAATTTAACTATTTTTTTTAAGTTGATAAACCTAAAAAACGAAATAATCTGAATAAAACTAAAATTTAATCTCTTTATTTTTGTACATGTAATTTATCAAAAAATGCTATAATTAGTTGATTGTAAATTTATTGATTTTCAAAGAAATTTGAAGTTTGTAAAACTGATAATAAAAGTAAGATTTCTCAATAGTCATAAATACATTATCTGTATTCTTCCGTTTCTGTCCTTGTGATCAGTTTTGTAAATTATTTAAAAATTTGTGTTTCAGAAGTTGTCGACTGCTGCAGTTTCTAACTGACTAAATCAAGATTTTTCAGTAATCATAATCGAGGATAAAATGTATGAATAAACACATTATAATTTGAATTATTTTGCTCTCCTTGGAAGTGTCTCATAACAACAGTAACTCGTTGCATTCTCTGAGGACTTCCTGAAGCGCTACCATTTCTAAACTCACTGGCCATAGGCAAATCATCCTTTCCCAATTCCCTGACGCTGAGATGAATAGCTTCATTATCAGATCCTCTGTTTAGACGTTCCATGGCTCTTTGAGCTTCGTCTGTATTAAAAGTTAAATTTCCCACTAAATTTTGATCGTTTCGGCTTAAAAAACCTGTCTTCCATCCACCTCGGGAAAAGTTTTCGACTGAATCATCCGAACCAGAGGCCCCTGGATGCGATGCATGACCTCTTGGATGTCCCTTTAGTCCCCTTGGATGACATCTACCGTTTTGTGAATCATCTATCACTCTTCCTGCATCGGAAGCAGATCTTCCACTATATCTAGCTCCTCCTGACATTAAATCCAAAGCTTCTTTCCAATTGGGAATAGATGAAATTTTGTCTACCACAATAGCCAATTCAAGTTTATTTTTTTCAAACTCTTTTAGAGTCTTGACTCTTATTTCTTCTGAACTCATTAGCAGTCCGGTTTCTGCTGCCACTGCATCAAAGAGGCAGCAATTTTTTCCTTTTGGAATAACATTTAGATGAGTTTCATTTTTAAAATGATTTTCCTCTAATCGGAGATTTATTGGCGATCCAGATCTTCCAATAGTCACATCCACATTATTATTTAAATTTTTTATTCTGATTTTGCGCTTGACAGCTTTACTTAAAGCCATTATGTGCACTAACCCCGCTTCTTTAAAATTTTCTAAATCCGATATCATTTTTCTTACTTCAGATGTTGCTTTTAAACTAGGTTCCTTTAAAAATGAAATTCTCTTTTTCCTGCTAAACCGAACTATGTGATCATAAATTCGTCGATGGCATTCCCATCTATCGCTTCCAATATAAATTCGCCTCCCTGTAACTATTATTGTATTTTTTATGATAATTATGTTTCTGCAATAATAGAAAATTTACGGGAAAAATAGTCAGAAGTAAAATCTATCTAAAATGCTTAGGAAAGTCTACTAACTGTTTAGCTGATTCGAAAATTTGATTTAATCAAATTTATGATAAGGTGAAAATTAGGCAAAATAAAAATTGTGCCTGATAAATATTCTGAAGAATAAACATTCTGGTAATTAAATATTGTGTAATTATTCGTAGTCATCAGTGTTGAGCATAGACTTTACTTATGATTTTTTTCTGTGTTAAAGCAATAAACTCACCATTCTTTCCACGTTTCATGAAAAATTTCATCCTTAATCTTTAACAATATTAACCCTCAAAAATGTTTACTGAAAAATCTTTAAAAACTGTTTAAAACATTCTCGTCATAATTTTAAAATCCAGAATTGGTTATTCGAATATTTTTTTTAATTTTGTCATGTTTTAATTTTAAATCACGATTTACGAAAATTTAAAAAGTGTCAAGCATTTAGAAAAAATGAAAACATTGAAGACAGATAAAAAAACATTAGACAGTCATCTATCTTTTTATTTTATTAATAAAATTTATCAAATTAAAATTTCCTACTAATTCCTACAAATAAAGCATTATGAATATCGCATTTTCTGGACCAACCTCAGGAAAACATTTTACTTTCGTAGATCTTGTTAATATGCTTTTATTTCCTCAGCATCAACATTTTGTCCTTCAAATTCATTTTGAAGCTGCCTATAAAAATGGTCAAATTATTAATTAAAAACTATAACAAAATTTTTCGAAGTTTAATTAGACATATAGAATATTGAAAAATCCTTAACTGCAATTTATAAATTAGTAATGTTTTGTCATTGAAGTATCGTAGCAACATTTTTTTGAGCAAATATTGTCATTTTTTAAATATCAGATACAGCGGTGAATCAGCCCCTATTTAATATCTATTTCAGACTTTCTTTGTGTATCGGGTTGCGTCTTTTACTGAGTACAATATAGTATTATTTATTTTTAACGCTGTTTTGATGTATTATTTAAAATTTTTAATTTTTACAATTTTTATTAAACTTTATTTGCATTATTTTTTACTTTATTTTCTCGAAAAAAGTGGATTTCCACGATTACAGATTGTTGACTGTCACTGTCTTCACTGTCCAACCATAGGAAAGACGGAGACAGAAATGTTCATTACAATGGAGTCGCACTGTAATTGTTAACTATAGTGGCATTCCATTGTTCACTGTAAAGAGAAGTGTCTTAAAAATTCATTATATTGGCGTATAACATATGTGTAACTACACAACCCTGATTGACAGCTACACCTAGGTGCATAAATGCCTTACCCCCAACCTCTCTCTCTTACTCACGTATTCTCATGCGCAGGGACAACCAGTTGGGGGTAAGGCATTTATGCACCTAGGTGTACACCTAGGTGCATAAATGCCTTACCCCGGACCTCTCTTTCTTTCTCACGTATTCTCATGGGCAGGGACAACCAGTTGGGGGTAAGGCATTAATGCACCTGGGTGTACATACTGATACTGTGAAAAAAATTCAAATTTCTATTTCTGTCCTCTGTTATCTCATATCGGCTGCCTGCGCAGGCAGGCAGTTGTCGAGGTGTGACCGTACCTTTAAATACACATTGCCGATATCTTAAAAACGTAAATTACATTTTGTAAAAATTAAGCATGTAAATTACGTAGTAATTACCTTTACAACTGGACTTTCACCAATACGTGTTTCTGATTTGCTAGAAACATTTCCGTAAATATTCACAGCAGCCAATCAGAAAGATAATAGATACCAGTCATACCAACATTCTGAATCGAAATCATAACTCGATGACAGCAGCAGACAGCAGTTTTGTTTATAAATATAATATAACCTCTTGTTCTGTATGAACATATTATTCAATATTATTTCACGTGGTAAATAATATAAATAACATTTAGTGATGAAGAACATGTCTGGACATCATTCTTGGCTTAAACGGTGTAACATAAAATACTGTAAAAATGAATTCAACATCAATATATCGTATTTTAATGTTCCAAGAGATCCTGCTTTATTTAAAAAATGGTCCCAAGCAGTTTATTGCACCGGTACTCTTTTGCCTCACAATGGGAGAGTTTGCGAGAAACATTTCGATCCAAATGATATCATAGAGTTTAAATGTTCCAAAAAAAATGAAAAAGCTAAAGATCCAGAGTCTGCTATAATTGTAAGTATCTCAAAGAATTAAATCATCATAATACAAATAATTTCCAATTTTGTTTTTAAGATTTTAG
Organism: Ganaspis brasiliensis; assembly: GCA_037103525.1. Lineage (NCBI taxonomy): Eukaryota > Metazoa > Arthropoda > Insecta > Hymenoptera > Figitidae > Ganaspis > Ganaspis brasiliensis. The sequence continues at coordinate 4,045,778 of JAZKLR010000022.1, read as the reverse complement.
TTAAAAGTTAGTATACTTTAAATAGCAGATCTAAATGATACAATTTATTCGATATTGTATATTAATTTTTAGGAACATGTTATAATAAGGGTTCCCAGACTTGGAGCAGCTCCATCAGTTTTCGTAGAAGAAATCGCGGAATATACGAAACAATTGGAACTAAATAACGTAAAACCGTTGCCGAAACTGTCAGACATTTTAACAATTTGTGAAAATACTGCCCCGAAAAGTCAAGCTTTACCGCTTATAAAAAGTATTGCACCTTTTAATAATTCTGATTCTTTTATTCTTTTTTTAAAATAGAACTAACATTAATGCTTTTTCAATATTTACAATAATGACAATGCTTATAAAATTTAAATACAATTTTCCTCACTTTAGACTTATATATAAAATTCTCTGCTTCTTAATTATTTTGTCTGTTTATAGGAAGTCCAGTACCTGTGATAAAACCAAAAACACCAGAAGAAATTTTCTTCGACAAGATCTACGATAGATTAGTTGAACCACGTCTGCCCAGCAAATCTTGGAATATTCATAATTATCAGCATCCTCAAAGAGGAATCGTTTTTGCTGAATTGGTAACATTAAATCCTGATAATGCCATTCCTCCAATTTTGAAAAAATCCGTAAGTTGTGCTCAATATAAGCAATTAAAAATTATTTTAAACCGCGGTGGCCACATTTTTTATAAAATTTAATTCCCGGGTTTTCCCGGTCAATTTTTTAGATTTCTCGGTCATATAAACCGCTTAAGCGCGCGACAAACTTTGAATTGTTGTTGGTCATTTGAAACTATAGATTTTTGCAAATTCAAATAATGAAAATTACGAAATTGAAGAATATATATGAAAACTGACGAAAATAATTGACAGTTGAAAACAAAATTCTAAAAGTGGCTATATAATTAAACAATTCAAAGAAAAAATAGTTTAGACAATTAAACAATAAATATTAAAATTAAACAAAATAGTTGAAAAATTGTAGGAATAACTGTTGAAAATGATTGCAAATTAAACAACTGGATTGAAAATCAAAAAAACAATAATTGAAATTGAAGAAAACAATAAAAAAATTGAGGAAATAAATTGAAAATTTAAAAAAATAATTGATAATTGACAAAAATCACAAAATGACGAGAATAATTGACGTTTGAAAACAAAATTAAAAAAATGTCTAGATTAATATTCAACCGAACAAAATAATTTAAAAAATCAAAGAATAATTATAAAATTTTAAGATGATAATTGAAAATTGAAAAAATTGTAGGAAATAATTGGACATTGAGGAAAATAATTATTAATTGCAGGAAGTAGTTGAAAAATGACAAGAATAATTGAAAAATTGAAGAAAATATTCGAAAAATGACTAGATAAATAGACAACTGAAAACAATAGAGTTGAAAAAATTAAACAAAAAATATTAAATTTATAGAAAGTAATTGCAAATTGAAAAATGAAGAAAATTATAGGAAAAATTGTTGAAAATAATTTGCACATTCAACAACTGGATTGAAAATCGAAAAAAAATAATTAAAAACTGAACAATGAAATTAAAAATTAAAGAAAATAATTGAACATTTTTATTTAAAATTAAAGAAACTTATTGATAATCGAAAAAAATAATAGAAAAAAGGCGATAATTTTTTAATATTAAAGAAAATAATTGAAAAGTGGGATTTAAATATGAAGAAAATAATTTAGAATTAAATAGAATAGTTCTAAAATTGAATGATTGAATTGAAATTTTAAAACAATTTTTATGAGTTGAAAAAATAATTGGAAAAATACGAGAATTATTGAATATTGAATTTAATTGAAAATCGATAAAAATAATTGAAAATTAAAGAAAATATTTGAGAATTAAAGAAGTAAATTGGAAATTAAAGAATTAAATGGAAATTTCAAGAAAAAAAATTGATAATCAAAGGAAAAATTACAATATGACGAAAAGAATTAACTATTAAAGAAAATAATTTACAATTGAAAAGAAAAATCAAAAAATGGTGAGAATAATTGGCATTCGAACAAAAAAATTTCTAAAATTAATGAATATTCATAAAATTGAAGGAGAATAATAAATTGCTAATTGAAAACTGATGAAGATTATGGGAAAAATTGTAGAAAATAAATTATAATCGAAGAAATCAATTGAAAATTAAAGAACTGTATTGGAATAAAATAATTGATAATTGAGAAAATGCGAGAATTAATTAATATTAAGGAATGAATTGAAAATCCATAAAAATAATTGAAAATTAAAAAAAATATTTGAGAATTACGGAAAATAATTAAAAATTGAAGAAATAAATTGGAAATTGAAGAATTGAATGGAAATTTAAGAAAATAATTGATGATTAAAAGAAAAATTACAATATGACAAAAATAATTACCTATTAAAAAAAAAATTGAAAATTGAAAAAAAAATTCAAAAAATGGTGAGAATAATCGGTATTTGAAATTTTTTTTTAAATTAATGAATAATCATAAATTGAAGGAGGATAATAAATTGTCAATTGAAAACTGATGAAGATTATGGGAAAAATTGTAGAAAATAAATGAAATTGAAGAATTGTAATAAAATTTCTAGAAAATAATTGATAATTGAGAAAATGCGAGAATTATTGAATAAAATAATTGGAAAACGAAGAATGCAATTAAAAATTACAAAAAATAATTGAGAATTGAAGAAAATAATTAAAAAATAAAGAAATAAGTTGAAGATTATTATAGATTTGTGATATATGAAAAACAATTGATTTTTGATAAAATTTCTCAGAACTTTTAGATCCACGAAGAAATTCCCGATTTAGTAACAAATTTCCCGGTTTTTCCCGGTCCCAAAAAATTCACTGTCATTTCCCGGTTCAGCGGCCACCCTGTAAAAAATATATTTAATACAACATATTCTTCATATATTCAATGCTGATAGAAAATATATTTTCAGGTTTTTTTCGATGAAAAATTCAACATGCGGATTCATTTCTTCGGCAAGTATTTTTCTAACGTAGAATACAGTACACCAAAGTCTATCAAAGATTTAGAAGACTTACTCCGACAAATCGATTGTTTTAAACTTTGCGAAGGTGGTCCTCATTTGCTTGAATTGAGTGAATCTAAATATGCATTTAGAGACGTAGGAGTTTATAAATGGAGGCACAATAATTGTGAGTTTCGTCTTGAAAAGGGACAAATTTGCAAAAATTGTCAATTACTCAGCAAAATTGTGGGTCAGTGTACGAATGATATACTCAACAAAAAAAAATCCACATCAGCACCATCACCAATTCCTAAAAAGAAAATAAAATTAAACCAAAATGAAGTTAAGGAAAACCAACGTCAGTCTAAAAGATGATCATATTAGTAAAGGAAATCGAAAATTATAAGATCTTAAACCAAAATATTCTTACAAGAGATTTAAATTTTGTAATTGTTCTAAATTGTTTAAATAAAAGCATATTCTATGTTAATGATAAGAATTTATATTTTATAAACGGTGTAAAATTTATGATATGATATAAATAATTTTGATAATTAAGATCAATTCATATTTTATTTTTGCCCTCTATTCTCTGTGAGCGCAACTAAAAGTTAACCTAAAAAATTCCACGTGTTTTTAAACTTTTGGTTGATATTTCTTTAATCTTAAGTTTTTGTTTTTAGCTAGTTTTTAGGCAACTTTTTAAAAAGTATTGTAAACAATTAGTTATTTAGTGAGATTAAAATTAAATGTGACAGAAATGTGTAACTCGATGAAAGTGATTAATGAAGTAAAAGAAGCTTTATTATCAAAAACAAAAATTGACGTCAACAATGTTTTCACCGGAGAGAAAAATATTGCCTTCAAACTTAAAGATCAGGATGTTGAATTTAATCATTCTTTGTCGAAAAGTCAAGTTTCAACTTTGCTGAGAATGTCCCTATTTCACTTGTTGCAATTTTATGAAAATGATTCATTGACAGATGAAAATAATCACAACTGCAAAATAATTACAATTTCTCTATTACACATAGCAAAAGATTTCGATTTTGAAAATGAAACTTTTCTGAAAGAATGTTCAAATTCTATTTTCAAAAATCCTTTAATTTTGCGCTATTTTCTTCCTGTTTACAAAAAGAAACATATCAAGGAGCAAAATTTTACGGACACTTTCTTAGAAATATGCGAAACTCTTCACAGTTTTAAAAAGGATTGCAACCAAGATTATAAAAATGAAAGCAAAGACACTGTTTATTTATATAAAGAAAAATTTATAACTTTATTGAAAGCGGCAGTCGAAAAATGCAAAACTAAAGAAAAAGTAAAGTATCTAGTGAAAGCCGAATTTTTCAAATTCCTTGAATTTAATTATTCTGAAATGGTTGATTTAATCAAAATAATAATGGAATTGCCAATTGATCAATTTTTGGCATCAAATAAAACTTGTCTATCCATTTGGGGAATTACTGTACCAAATTTGATAAACGCATGTTTAGAAAACAGTTGTAATACCAAGAATGTTTTTCCTCTGGACACAGAAATTTTTAAGAAATTATTTTCGATTCTGACTGATTTACAATCTTCTAAAATTGATGCTGTTTTATGGGAAGAAAGCTTGTTTAAATATCTTAAGAGATTTCCTCACAATATTGAAAACATTGAGAAAAGTTTGTATTATTTTTAGTTACGATTATAAAAATAAACCATTGATTTCATTTCTTAATTAATGTTTTTGTTTTAGGTACATTCACTTTATTGTTGCAGAACGAAATGAATTCAGAAAACATTAATTTGGTTTCATTTATTCTCAATAGAAATGTTGCAGATATTTCCCAATTTTTGAAATTCACGAAAAAAAATGACAGTGTGCTGAAGAAGTGCAATATAGTCTTTCCAATACTTGGAAGTAATTTGACCTACAATTGGGATAAACAATTTTTATCTAAACTATATGAATTGCATAAAACTGAAATCGCAGCTTATATCACTAAACATTCAAATAAAAAGTCCTGGATTGAAGAAAATATAGCGGCTGTTATATATTTAATTGAATCCTGTTTTGGTAAACAGTTTTCCAATTTGTTTTTTTTTTCATTAAAAATATAGTTCAAATAAAATAGATATATTTAACACATTTCATCTTATTTTTCAGATTCTCAGACTTGTCAAGAAATTTGCAACTTTGTTTTGGTAAATGGCGACAAATTGATCAAAGTTGATACAGAATATATTCAACTTGTTGATAGTTTCTTTAAGAAAGTGAATATGCAGAAAGAATTTTTACAAGTTCTGGTCCATTTATTAGCATCCACATTAAAATTGTCTAAAAGTAGGACTGCTTTAAATAATAATAAAAAGAAATTGGAATTCTTGTGTCAAAGACTGATAAGTACAATTGAGACTTTGCAAAAAGAGAAAAAGTTTCTGTACGAAGAATTGAATAAAAATCACTCGTGGCCACAGTTTGTGAGATTTTCTTTATCTCAGAGTTTAAAATTTGAAGAAGAACAATTATTTGATCATGCTCTTTTATTAAAAGCTTTTATTGTCGCTTGTAGCGTAGCCTACGATAATAATAGTAGTGAAGAATATGTAAATACCATTTTTGGATTAGCGACAAGTCATTCGGAATATGTTGATATTATGCTCAGCACTTCAACGACTAAAAGTAAATCCACCAAATTTTTTTAATTAGTACTATTTTATTAGCTCAAATTTTACTAAAACTGTTTTTTAATTTTGCAGGATATTTGCTAGAGTTATTATTAACCCTGGTTCGAAAAAATAGGTCTACAATGTTACCAAATCATTTTCCGGTTTATTTATCGGCTTATAATGCTACACTTAGTGAAAGTGACCAAATTCTTTTGCTGGTGAGAATAAATTGAGTTTATTCTAGAAATATTTAGTTTATAATACACTCTATAAGACACTCTAATAAGGCTTAATTAATGTTTAAAATTATATTTGCTAAAGATTTATCTCAATATTACTTGTTATTTGGGAAGTTTCTTAAGCTGAAAAAATTTTTTTCATGGAGTTATAAAGATTTTAATTTTTAAAGTCTGAACTCTATTTATTTTTTAAAATAAAGATTTTATTTTATTTTTTTTATTTTTTTATTTTTTAAGCCTATGTGTAATAACTTTTTAAGTATTTGGGATATCTTATTCTTTTTTCACGGCCGGAAAGAGTTTTGAGTCCTGTTTAAAAATCCATTGGAAATTTAAAAATGTTCTGAAACTAAAAACTCTTTCCAGACGTAAAAAAAGAATGAGATATCCCAAATACTTAAAAAGTTATTCCGCATAAGGTTTTGTTCTTAAATTTTAAATAAACAAGAGTTCCGACTTTAAAAATTAAAATCTTTGAAAAAAAAATCTCCATGAAAAATGTTTTTTCAGCTAAACAAAAAAATATGTGTCGTCTAAAATTCTTTAAAAAGCAAAATTTTTGGTAGAAAATTGATTTCCAGTTCCGACCATTTAAAATAAATTTCGTCAATGTCAATTTTTTTTTAATTTTAACAAAGATCTTTGACACGGAGAGATTGATAATTTTTAAATAAAATTAAACTTTATTTTAATTTTCAGATTTTGAAAGAATACGAAAATTCGAATTTGGATTTGAATAAATATCGACCGTTTTTATGGGGAAAAGCAGCAGCGTTGCATTATAGCGTTAAAGACGATCCTAATCACGCACTTTGGAATCAACCGAAAACTTCTCAAATTTTAGATCTTTTTGAGTTGGAGTTAATAAATAATACGATTACCAGATTTCCTGTTGAGAGAACTTTAAAGGTATTTTTTAAATAACCACTAGAATTTTCTTTAACTGAGGAAGATCTTCATTTTATATAATTTTTAGACTGATGCTTTATGCGCTGCAGATGATGTTTATGATCCTGTGTTTTATTTACCAGTCTTATGTGAAGTATTGTCAGCTTACAATCCAGTTGCTTATCATAAAGTTACTCACAGTGGAGCTTTAGCTTTAATGTTAATTGCTTGCTGCAGCAAATGTGATCAAATTCGACTAGCCTCGTACACTGTTATTTCGAGATTTTATTTCCATCTTGAAAATATGGATTTTAAGAGGTATAACATTTTATTCGATAGATTTTTGTACTATATAAATTTTAATATTAAAAAAAAAATTATTTCAGATCCAATGAAAGACTTCTGTGGGTTCGTTTTATTGATGCCTTACGAAACGGGATAGCAGAATTAGGTAGTTCGGTAAAAGATGTCAGATTAAATGGATTCGTTGCGACGTTTTTGGCAAAATCTTCTATTATTGGGACGCAACCATTGCATCCACTTTACTGGCCTCTGCATAAATTTTTCATGGCTAAACCTGCTCTGAAACTGAACTCAATACCAGAATTTAAAAAATTATTCCACAGTACTGAAGTCGATTATGAGGCTCATCGAGCTTGGATTTTAGAAGTAATTCGTGACGGATTTCGATCAGAAAATGATTTAAAAATCGCAATAAACTGTTCGGTGTTTAATATTCTTCTGAGCTTTTACGTGTCCTCCTTGTCCGACAAACCATCGAGGGTAAGTTTTAAACAGGGCTGTTATTGATTTAAATCATTGAGAAATTTACATTAAAATCATGATTTAAATAAAAAAAAAATTTACAATTCTCCGGATATCTAATACTACATGTAAAACATCGCAAACCATAAACAAAACCCACAAATTTGTGGATAAATCTTGAAAAATTAAATTTTAATATTTTAATCTTTATAAAATTTTAAAAATTGTAGACCTGCGAATTACAATTTTTTGGTATAAAGCAGGGCTGATAAAAATCATGATTTTTTTAAAAAAATCGGATTTATTTGATTTAAATCGGATTTTTTTGATTTAAATCAAAAATTGATTTTTTTAAAAATATAATCAGTATTTAAAATCTCCAAATGTTTATTTGTACGTAGTTAATTAAAGAAAAAATTAAAAAACAACACAAGAATGAAACAGTAACATCATTATATACAAAAAAGTAAAAACTCTTTTAAAAAAATTAAACTATTTACGGACATTTTTTTAAATTAAAATAATAAATAAGAAGATAATTAAGAAAACGTTAAAATATATTACTAAAGAGAACAAAATTTTAAAATTAGAAAAATTAGAGAATTATTTTATAAGTTGAATGAAAAATCAAAAAAGTAGAAAATTGGGAAATTTAAAAATATAAAAAAAGCACGAAATAAATGATTTCAAAAATTCGTAATTACATATTAGATAAAAAATAAACAATTGAAAAGAAGGAAAAATGCTTCTTAGAAATAGAAAAATTATAACAAAAATTTGAGAATTAATTAAAACGCAAAAAAGAATTAAAAAAATAGTGAAACTTTAAGAAAATTAAATAAATAGGAAGAAAATATAGAAATGTTTTTTTCCTTAATCTAACAAACTAAAAAAATGTAAAAAGTACAAAAAATAAAATTAAAAAATGTATACAATATCAAGATAAATAAAAAGAAAGTCGACAAAAGAAACTTAAAAATCCTTTAAAACTAAAAAAAGTTTAAGCAAATTAAACCAAACCCATTTTTATAATATTACACTTAAAATAAGTCCAACAAATAAATTTACAAAAATAAAGAAAATTTAAAAACTTTATGGAAGAATAAGTAAGTTTGCAAAAAATCTCAAAAAAATAGACAAGATGTGAAAACAAATTGAATAAATTTTCAAAAAATGAATTATTTATTTTTAAAAATATAAAAATAATTATGAAAATCAACGAAATAAAAAGTTTATTGAATGTTATAATAACGGAATTGTTTAAAATAATATTAAATAATTTGCATAAAAAGAGGAAAATTAAAGAAAATCCAAAAATAAAAAGACAAATAAAAAATATCAAAAGTGAAAGTAGAAAAAAACTTAAAATTTTGTTAAAATAAGAAATTATAAGATAAAAATTAATATAAATAGGTAGTTTCAAAAAATTGAAATCTCTTGGAAATCTTGTGAGAATATTAAAAAAAAGGATTATTTTGAATATAAAAAAGTATTAATATTATTTAATTATTTTGCATTAATTAATATCCATTAAATTTGAATCAATTGAAATTTAAAAGTTGGAATAAATTGGAATATGACTTAATTGGAATTTATATAATTATAATGACATGAAGATATAAAAATGTAATACTTTTTTTGCTATCTTCATACCAAAGATTTGTAAATCGTAGGTATTTTGATCATCTGTATAAGCACAATTTTTTAAATTTTATAAAGATTAAAATATTGAAATTAAGATTTATCCACAAATTTGTTGGTTTTATTTATGGTTTGTGATGTTTTAAATGCACCGGATAATTGTAAATTTTTTATTTAAATCATGATTTTAATGCAAATTTTCCAATGATTTAAATAATGATTTAAATCAGGATTTAAATCAAAGTGATTTAAATCAATAACAGCCCTGGTATAAAGATAGCAAAAAATAGTATTAAATTTTTATATCTTCAAGTCATTATAATTTAAAGAAATTCCAAACGTCAATTAACTAATATTTCAATTTGTTCCAACTTTTAAATTTCAATTAATTTAAATTTAAATGCATATTAATTAATGCAAAATAATTAAATACTATTAATTATTTTCCATATTTAGATTAATCCTTTTTTAATTCTCATTTTTCTTTTAATATTTCTCTTTTTGTATATTTGTCTTTTTCTTTTAGGATTTTCTTTAATTTTCTTCCTTTTATGCAAAATATTTAATACCATTTTACACACTTTTGTTATTATAACATTCACTAAACTTTTAATTTCGTTGATTTCCATAATTATTTTTATATTTTTAAAAATAAATAATTCATTTTTTGAAAATTTATTCAATTTGTTTTCACATCTTGTCTATTTTTTGTGAGATTTTTTGCAAACTTACGTATTCTTCCATAAAATTTTTTATATTTTCTTTATTTTTCTAAATTTATCGTTGGACTTGTTTTAAGTGTAATTTATTATAAAAATGTTTTTGGTTTAATTTGCTTAAACTTGTTTATTTTTAAAGGATTCTTAAATTTCTTTTGTGGACTTTTTATTAATCTTGATATATATTTTTATACTTTTTATTTTATTTTTATTAATTCTAATTTTTTAGTAGATTCTATAATTTTATGATTTTTTGTACTTTTTACATTTTTCTAGATTAGGGAAAAAAACATTTCACCATTTTCTTCCTGCTTATTTAATTTTCTTGATGTTTCACTAGTTTTTCAGTCCTTCGTTTTAATTAATTCTTTAATTTTTGTGATCATTTTTCCATTTCTTAAAAACATTTTTCCTTCTTTTCAATTGTTTAGTTTTTATCTTATAATTACGAATTTTTGAAAACATTTATTTGATTCTTTTATCTACATTTTTTAAATTACTTTCTACTTTTTTTGGAAGCTTTAATTTTTTTATTTTATATTATGTACACTTAAGCTTGCACTAAATAGTCTCATTTGAACATCGTTTTAAAAATTTCAATAAATTCTTTTCTTCTAAATTTTTTTTAAATTTTCCAAAATTTTATTCATTCTTTTTTTATTCAATTTGTAAAATTATTCTCTTATTTGTCTAATTTTTTTTGTTTTGATTTTTTTAAAAAGACCATGATTTTTATGAGCCCTGGTTTTAAGTAATCGATTTAACATAAATTGTCGATTGATAAAAATATACTGCTCGTTAATAAAGGGTCAGACAAATCTGATTAGCAGATCAATAAATATCGTTATTTTCTATTTCAGAAATTGATCCTCGAGATTATCAATTCAGCTGCGAAGATTCCTAAATCCGCGTGCCAACTGGTTAATTATTATGGACTTATTCCTTGGCTGGATGCTATAACCGAACGACTTCATTCTTCTGATTCCGATATGGTTCCACTATTAATAGATATAGTATCAAATTTCTTTGATAGTTTAATGAAGAAAAATATGGAAGATAAATTTTCTTTGCTTATTTTGCTGCAAGTAATGCTTACTTTGAAAACGGCAATGACGCCTAAAAATATTCAAGTTTCTTGTTTTGCTACATATGTGGAAACATTGGAAAAAATTCTCCATTTTAAAGGTATTCAATTTCCGAAAAATGATATGGAAGGTTTATTAGAGTTGGCTAAAAAATTATTAGAAGATACAAGAGATTGTGAATATTTGCTAATGTACGGATCTGAATTTGCTTCTAATGAAGCAGAAGATCATTTGGAAAACCCGACTTCTGTTGCTTGTAAATCTTTTAGAAAATTGATATTAAGGCATTATGGTTCGAAAAATCTTGTGAATAAAAATTGAGTGTAATTTTTAATTCGAAGAGAGTTATTCATCGAAATAATAAACGTTACTTCAAATGGACCCTTTTTGTACATAAAAGTTTGTAATAAATTTTATTTTAAAGTACTTCTTACAATTCATATTTGCGCTAAAATATTTGTTCTCATAGAGTGTTTCAATTGCTGCGCTTCTTAAAAATTTAGGAATTTTTATTTTCTATTTAAAAATATGTGCGCGTATTCTGAAATAGAAAATATATTAATCACATCTATTTTTAATAAACGCAGCAATCGACACAATTAAACTATTTTTAAAACTAGTTTTTCTAAAACATAATTAAATTAAAATGTAATTTTATTTTTATGTTCTAACGTGGCAATCCTGATGCAAGATTGCAAAAGAAAGACACATTACTTTTTTAGTTTTTGCTAATATAAAAATTGGAAAACGGAAATATTTCGGGCCCGTATCATTTTGACACAAATTTTTTCGGGCAACTTGTTATATTGTACTCCCGAAGATCAATGTTATATTTTACTCCTTCTGGAATCAAAGATTTTTAAGTCTTATTTATTAAATAATTGATTTTAATACACTAAATTAATATTAAAAGACTTAATTAATCCAGAAAATTAAATTATTGAATAATTAAAACTTGAAAATCTCTAATTTTTGTAGGAGTAAAATATAACATTCTTCTTCAGGAGTACAATATAACAAGTTGCACGAAAAAATTTGTGTCAAAATGATACGGGCCCAATATTTCGCAAATTTTTTATTTCGGAATTTAAAAAAACTATTTCTTTTTTGAATAAAGATAAAATGTAAAGTTTTCAATGTGTACGCAAAGAAGTTAAAAAATTTATTTGCTTTTTACAAATAAAAAAAAATGTTATTCACGTAATTTTGTAATAAAGTTTATGTAGCTTTTCGAACTTTATAACTTGCTGTCGTCACTACAATTTTTTATTTCTGATCACGAAATAATATTTTTAATCTGACTATGCCAAATACGTAATAGTATTCAAATAAATTTTTTTTAAAAAAATGAAACTTGGGCGTTTGCGCAAAAGAATTTACAGGTTAGATTTATGCATCAAAATCTTTCTGCGCAAACTCTTAAGTTTCCTGTTCTGGCCACTCTGAAAAGAGGGAGGAAAAATGAAACAGCATGGAGCAACGTTAACAAATCATTCCTCATTCGGTGTTTGTTGGAATTGTTTTGTTTATTTTTAACTACTTTAAAAAATGTTAATTTTTAAATGACAATTTAAAATTCTTTATTCTGTTGAAACCGTTTTTTATTCTTTTCTATTAAGTTCAAAATGTTTTAAAACAAACTGTTGCTTTTTCTTTGTTACGTAGTCATTGGACTGACTTATCACATGTGATCTAAAGAAAATTTAACATACGAAAAAGTGTTAGAATGGTCTTAAAATATTTTTAAATGTTAATGTTAGTTTACACTGTTTACTTGTGCATTATTTTTAAAAAATTGGATTCTGAAAGGTAAATAGTCTTGACATTTTATTTTCATTGAAAATTAATTTATATTATATTACTTATCTTTTATATAAATATTGAATATTTTTCTTTCTTATTTATCTACTTGAAAAAAATGTTTAATAATTTTAAATCAATAAGTGTTTAAAATAACTTTAAATTACTTTAGTCTTAATCAATTTTAATCGGCAAAATTACTATCACCCGGAAGTTGAACGTTAACTTTTGACACCCCAAGCACTTCATTTTACCTTTAACAACTTCTCATGAACGCATTGTCATTCGTTTTATTTTTAGCATACATAAACCTGTCTTATTCTTTTACTTCTGTCAATATCCTCCCCCTTTTTAAAGCAATAAATTAATGAGGACGAATAAAAATAAGTAACTAAATTTATGCACAATAAAAAAAAATTCTCATATCGAAATAAAAAAATTAAACAAAAAGGTTTTTAAAAAAATTACACTGTCGGAACGGCCCCTTTTTCTTGACTGCAAAAAATGGGCTACTTTTTTAAAAATATAATTATTAAAATTTGTTCTCTTTAAGCAGTTAATATCTTTTAAAATGCTGTAAATAATTATCCCTAAACGAAAGGATTAATTTAATTTTGAAATAAAATATTACAAAAATAGTTAAATTTTCAATGTTTTCTTAAAATTAATATTACTTGTGTAATAATTAATATTTTTTCACGTTCTTGGACTTATTTTAAAGGTAATTTTATATGCAATTAAAAAAACCTATTGCCATTAACGAGAAATTTTTTCCCTTGAAAATGCAGACTGTCAAACAAAGTGCACGACAGTGTGCAAATTGTTAATTTTCTTATTAGTAGGAAGATACTATTAAAAATTAATTATACAAATATTTTATAATATTTTAACACAATTTAATTAAAAAACATATTCTTTTATTTTATAAAGAAATATTTTATATTAATGGTAATAAGCTATTTTAATTGTATATTATTGCCTTTAAAATAAGCCCAAGAACGTGAAAAAATATTAATTACTACACACGTAATATTAATTTTAAGAAAACAATGAAAATGTAACTATTTTTTGTGATATTTTATTTAAAAATTAAACCAATCCTTTTAGGGATAATTATTTAAAGAATTTTAAAAGTTATTAACTACTTAAAGAGAAAGAATTTTAATAAATATATTTTAAAAAATAACCGACTTTTTGGCAACAATGGCTTAAATTTGTAAACAAAATATAACAATTTTTAGTAAAAGTCATCGAAATGAATGAAGGAGGTTTAACGGAATTTGAGGAGAGTCTTTCTTTCGACATCGATGATCCTGATTTTGCACCTGGAATTGTTCGCAGAACTTCTGTAAAAACTGTCCTTCATGAAATCCACTTCCGAGATCGAGACTTTGGCGTTAATAAAGGTAACAATAAAAACGGCAATTATTATAATTTCCGTTATCTAACGTGATTTCTCCAAGTTTATGAGCCGGAAATTATATTTAAGACTCGTTACATAAAAATGTCACCGCAATTTTATTATTATCATCTTGATTCTTTGAAAACTTCTTTACAAAGAATTCACCTCTTTTATGCATTAAGAATATTCATTTTTTTAAATTCAAATTTATAAAATTTGTTAAAAATGCCTTATTATACTTATAGAGAATTTGAAATTCAAATAGAAGACTTAATTTGAATAGAATTCAGAACTGAAGATATATAGTTAATTAAGACTCTGATAGTTAATATAGTAAGATATTTCCATAGGTGAGAAATAATTTTAAAGTATCACGTTTCCTAGCAGTGGCAGATATAAATAATAATAAGCTCGATTAGCACTATTCATGAATTTATAAGAAACTCTTTTGCTTGCATCAAAACTTGTAGAAATCACAAAAAAATTCCATTTAACATCTTCATATCGCGTAAAATTTAATTGCATCAGCTTGATAAACAGAAAATTGATTAATTCAATTAAATTGAGCGAATTTGATTGATTTGTCTGAAGTGAATCGCTATTAGTTTGAAAAAATGAAACTTTAACTAAATTGGTAAAGTTAATAATTTGTAACTGATCAATTTTGAAAATACTATTTTTGGAAAATTAAGTTTATAGTTAGTGTATTAAGTGTATATAATTAAGTGTTAGGATAATGAGGGAATAAACGAGAATGAATCTAACCAAAGAGAATTTAGCCTTCTAATCATATAAGTTAATTAAGAGAGAGCAATCAATCATTAGCGTGATTGGACTTTTTTGGAAGTTTGCTAATTACCCCTAACAGTTGTTTGACCTCGAAATTCAATGACGCAAGTATATATATGTGACGCTCCGCGAGAGAAGGGACCTATCGAGGAAAAAATCAATTTTCATTTTTTTACGATAAAAGATAGCTTTTGAATTGTTCTTTCATTTTCATGTTTCAAAAAAAAAAAAAAAATTATTACACTTTTGGTTATAATGCTTTAAACCTAGGCGTACAAAGTGTATCGCCTTTTTGGGTTTTTCTTTGAACGACCGTCCTGTGAAATTAACAATTAATTATTTTGATTTTTTTATGGTAATTGATAGTTTTTTAGTTGCTAAAAAATAAAAATAAATAAAAATTTGATTCCTGCAATTAGTTTTCTTGTTATGAAGCTTTAAACATGAACATGTTAAGCGTCTCAATTTTTCTTTCTCCTCTTTGTCCGTCCGTCCTTTAAAGTTTGCTTTCTCAGCGATAGGTCCCTTCTCTCGCGGAGCGTCACATATATATGTAGTGCGACAATCGCAAGTTAGAGAATGCAATTACCTATGCAAATTTATTACTCAATGAGGTATATATTTACTTTGGAGTGCACACATGTTCCTCGTGATTGTCTCTAACAATAAAAGCTTTCGCGTAAAATCGATGAAATCTCGTGACTTGTCTTTTATTTAAACTTGAGACAAACCAATTAATTTCCTAGGAAACAGGCTAAAGTTACTTATTTGTCAAAGCATATTATATGAAGGTGGTACTTAAAATTCATTAGATCGATGAAAGCTTTCATTTCTAAATTTCCCTAGGCTGTTCAACAATCAGAGTTATAAAATAAGAAAATAATATCAATCACAAAAATTGAAAAATTAGAAAGGTGACAACAAATAAAACTATTAATGTTTACTTTTTGAAAACTTCGGAACATAATTTTTGCAATTAAGAAATGATTGAAAGTAGTAAAAAAGAGATATCGTAATAATTTGATACACTTGATTGCGTTTCAGCGAAGAAGTAAAGGATTTATTCCAATCGATTATTAGGAAGTAATATTCACAAACCGGAAAGTTTTTTTTTACCATTATGAGAAAAACAAGAACTGTTTAAAGTAGAAGAATATAAATTTTTATGTTACTTTGAATTATCTTTTCGAGATGAAAAATACTTACGTGTAGTAAAAAATCGCGACGCTCAATTAATTGTTTAACGTAGTTATTTCAAAAATCGAAATCATATAGAACGTAATAAAACTTTCTGCAAAAAAGTTTAATGTTCAATACGTATTTCTATAAAATATAAAATTAATTTACGGTTTATCTTCTGAGATATGATTATTTAAAAGTCACTATTTTTACACATGAATAGGTTTAAATACATCTTTTTGGTGACAATTTTTTTAATATCCAATAGATAAATCATACGCATCAAGCTAAAAAACTAGATTTCAATAATTAAAAGTTTGTAGATTCCATAAATTTAAATTTTAACTTATTTCACCGCAAGATAAAAAAGAAAAATTAAATAAATAATTAAATTTTTATCAAGTTTTATTTTTGTTTTATCGAAAGTTTATACATATGGCAACATCGCTTTTTTAATGATTCAGAAATTATTTAAAATTTTTCATTTTTAACCTCTTTGTTTGACATTTGTAAACAATTAATGTTTACTATTAGTACAAAACAATTGAATGTAATTTTGAAGTTAACCTCTTTAAAAAAGCAACGTTGCCACTATAAACTACATGAAAATTACATCGGTAATTAAATTAGGTTTATTTTTCACACTTTTTTTTAATTAATTAGTTTTTCATGTTGAAAGTGTATCATTCAAGTTTAAAAGATGTTTTTAATATTTATTGACTAAATCTAAATGTAGTTCTGATTACCTTTTCATCCAAAAAATCAAAATAATCAACAAAGTTGACAGATTAAAAGATCTTAAAAAGATAATTGGAACCTCGAATTCAGGATAATATTTAATTGTACCCAAAATTATCCATGGGCTGAAATTTTAAATCGTTATATATACATAAAATACGCAAACAGAAAATAAAAAATTAGCCTTATTCAACTTTATTTTTGGGGGGGGGGGGGGCTTAAATAATAATAATAAGAGTTAATTAGAAGGATTTGGAAATGACAGGGCTGCCAGCGGACTTGCAGATTGAAAATAGTAACAAAAGTGATTTTATAATTTAAAAAAGTGAGTAAATAGTGAATTCTTGAGTGAAAAAAGTGAGTAAACAATAATTGAAAAATGACAAAAATAATTCAAATTTGAAAAAAAAAACAATTGTAAAATGACAAAATTAATTGAAAATTTGATTAAAAATAAAAAAATGAAGACAAAAATTGAAAAGAAACAATTGGAATTTGAAGGAAATAATTAAAAAAGTTTCAATAATAATTGAAATTGCAAAAAAATAATTTAACAATTGCTAAAACAATTAAAATTTAGAAAAAACAATTCGATAGTCATATAAATGATTTGGTGTAGAAAATTAAAAATTTGAGTACAATAATTGAGATATTGACGAAATAATTAAAATGCGAAGAAACTAATTAAATAATGACATAAATAATTGAAAGCTGGTGAAAAATTAAACTTTTTAGACAATACTTCAAAAATTGAAAAAAATGTAATAAGTTTCATAAAAATAATTGAAACTTGAAGAAAATAATTTTAAAAATGTCAAAAAAATGAATATATTATGTAAAAAATAGTTGAAAAATGATAAAAAAAAACTGAAATTTGAAAACAAAATTAATGAAAAATGAGAAATATAATTTAAAAATGGAATAAAAAATGAACAATTTAATACATTAATTCAAAAAATGTATAAAATAATTAAATAACTAAAGATATAATTGAAATGTCAAGAAACTAATTGAATAATGACAGAAATAATTTAAAACCTGGTGTAAAAGTTAATAAATTTATGACAATAGTAAAAAGATTGAAGAAAATGACATTTAAAGAAAATAACTCCAAAATGTCGAAAATATTTCAATAATGACAAAAATAATTGTAATTTAAAAAATAATAATTGAGAAATGACCAAAATAATTGAAAACTGGTGTAGAAGATTAAAATTTTAACTACTTTTTAGTTATTTGTTTTACTAATAATTAGTACATAATATTTTACTAATAATTAGTTTATTTTTCACTAATTGATGAAACAAAAACTCATCCACGATTTTACTAATAATTAGTTGTTTTTAACTAATTCAGGTTTAGAGATAGACAAAAATTGAAAAATGGAAAAAATATTAGAAGTTTGAGGAAAATAATTAAAATTTAAAGAAAATAATTGAAAACTGGTGTAAAAAATTACAATAAAAAATTGAATAAAATCATTAAAATTTGTATAAAATAATTTTCAAATGGCAAAAATAATAAAAAAGTAAAGAAAGTAATTGGAAAATGACAAGAATAATTGAATAATGATATAATTAATAGAAAGCTAGTGTAAAAATTAAAAGTTTATAGACAATAATTGAAAAAATGAAAAAAATATTAGAAGTTTGAGGAGAATAATTGAAGTTGAAGAGATTAATTGAAGTTTGAAAAAAATAATGGATATTTGAAAAGAATAATTGCAAAATGGCAAAAAAATGTAAGTATGAAGAAAGCAATTAAAGTTTAAAGAAAATAATTGACATTTTTAGAAAAAAAATTGAAAAATGTGTAAAAAAAATTAATAAATTTGTATCAATAATAAAAAGAATGAAGAAAATGACTGAAAACTGGTGCCGAGTTTTAAAAATTCATGACAATAAAAACGAATTGAATAAAATAATTGAAATTTGGAGAAAATAATTCTAAGTTGATAAAAATAAAAGAAAATAATTGGAAAATGACAAAAATACTTGACTAGTGACAAACAGTAATTGAAATTGTAAGAAAATAATTGAAGAATTACAAAAATTATTAACATTAAAAAAAATAATTTGAGACTGGTGAAAAAAATTAAGATTTTGTGTATACAATAATTAAGATATTGACGAAATAATTAGAATGTGAGGAAACTAATTAAATAATGAGAAAAATAATTGTTAACTGGTGTAAAAATTAAACATTTTTAGACAATGGTTAAAAAATTTAAGAAAATAATAAAAGTTTCCAAAAATTATTGAAATTTGAAGAAAATAACTAAACAACGTCAAAAAAAATGTATATATTTATATATGTGTAGAAAGCAGAAAAAATGGAAAAAATAACTGTAACTTGGAAAAAAAGTTAATGAAAAATGAGAAATGTAATTAAAAACTGGAGTAAAAAGAAAGGTAATAGAAAACTGGTGTAAAAGTCAATAAATTCATGACAATAATAAAAAGATTGAAGAAAAGGACATTTAAAGAAAATTTTGAAAGTAATTTCAAAATGTCGAAAATATTTTAATAATGACAAAAATAATTGTAATTTTAACAAAATAATTGAGAAATAACAAAAATAATAGATAACTGGTAACTGGTTAATTAATTGAAAGCTGATGTAAAAATAAAAAATTTATAGACAGCAATTGAAAAACATAAATAAATATTAGAAGTTTGAGGAATATAATTAAATGTGGAAGAAATTAATTGAAATTTGAAGAGAATAATTCAAAAATAGATAAAAAATTAAATATGAAGAAAGTAATTATAGTTTAAAGAAAATAATTGAAAAGATTAAAAATTAATTGAAATTACAAGAAAATAATTGAAGAATGACAAAAATACTTGAATAATGACAAAAGTAATTGAAATTTGAAATAACTAATACATTAACTGAACTTAAATAAATAAATAATAAATAATTGATAATTTAAATTGATAATTTAAAGATTAAAGAACATAATTGAAATTTGAAGAAAATAATTGAAAAATGACAAAAATAAAGGAAAACTTGTGTAATAAATTTAAATATTCATGACTTAATAAGTTGACAAAATCATTTGATTATTCATTAGACCTAACAGATTGCGGATCAAGTTTTTCCAACCACCCAAGAATCATCAGCACGCGTGGCAAAAGTTTTTGTTATCATAACTTAGGCATAATAAGTCATACTCAACTCTCAGATCACCTTTGTCTTATCTCAGAATAAAGAAACTTGATCTCGAGACAAAATTGGATCTAAATATCGGTTTTCTTCTCGAGAACGTCTGGCCAATGCTCCTGTCTACATCTCGAGTATACTAATCGGATAGATAAAGTTGTCTTGTGTCTTTTTTCAGGGTCAATCATTTTTTCACATCGAGAAGTTAATTTCAAAATAATTACAAATAATTAAATTATGTTTAATTTTTCAAATCGAGAAGAAATCTCCATTAATAACTTGAACATTTGAACGAATCCCTATCTTACCGTCATAAGAAACTTTTCCTTCTCACAAGTAGATGGAATTAGTAGGTCTCTTAAAATTCAATCATACTTGATATTCGATTGAATTAATTCGATTTTCCGTTAGCGGTAAGTCAAATCAAGTTTTTAAAAGATAACAAGAAGGAAAAGTAAAAAAAAAGACAGTTTTATTAGGAATCGCTTCTAACTGTTTAGGAATGGAATTAGTATAAAAGGAAGTCGGTATTTCTTTTTCAAATACGTTTTTTCTTAAGAAATTTATTTACATCTTCTTGGGTTTTTTTTCAATTCACAGTAAAAACAAGCAGTGAATAAAATTTTATATATGATTTTCGGTATCCATCTCTACTTTTTAATTTTCTTTCTTTTCTATTTGTTTTTTAAGGATAAACACAACGATAAACACATTCCAAAAGTCATTCTCATCGTTTGCAGATACATCTTTTTCTGGTGGTGAAATTTTCCATATAAACAGAGATATTAGACCCCCCGCAAATCATAAACTTATTGACCTTATATGTAATTATTGCCCTCCATATGAATCATTAAATTTCAGCAATTTTCAAAAGTTTGATTTTAAAATTATCAGAAAAGCGTCACAGGAATTAAAAATGTATCATGTTATTGTCAACTGACGAAATGTGATAAGATTATAAGAGAATTGATAACATTTATATACAAGTATAGAACTTCTGTGTGGTCCCTAGATGGGTCGCATGAATATTCCCCAAATTCTATTTTTCACACATTTTAAAAGTCCTAAAAAGTTACCGAACCGTCAATTGGTACAATTTTTATTTGTCCGAATTATTATAAAAAAAATTTAAAAAAAGATAAACATAATGAAGAATTGATGAAATTAATTAAAAAAATTATTAACAATTAATTAAAAATGAAGGCAAATATTTGAAAAATGATTTTAGGATATGAAAATTAAAGAAACTGACTGAAATTCGAATTCGAAGTAAATTATTGAAAGTATATGACATTAATTGAAAAATAATAAAAATGATATGAAATTAGAGAAATTAAGTTAAAAATTTTAAAAATAATTGAAAATTGAAGAAAAGAATTAAGAAAATTAAACATGGGTGAATTAATTGAAAAATTGTTTAAATAATTGAGAATTGGAGAAAACAATTGAAAAATGATAAAAGTAATTAACAGTTCATGAAACAAATTTTTAGTAATGAAAATATTCATAATTGAGACTAATATTTGAAAAATGATAAAAATAATTAACAATCCATGAAATTAACGGAAAGATAATGAAAAAATTAAAAATTGGAGCATTGAGAAATTATGTTAAAAATTGAAAATTGTAGTAAATAATTGATATTTGACATAAATAATTGGAAGTTTAAGGAAGTCATTAAAAAATAATGCAAATAATTTAAAAAATGGAGATTGTATTATAAAATGATCAAAATAATTGAAAATTGTAGAAAAAATTTAATAATAATAATAAAAACAATTAGCAGTTGATGATTTTAATGAAAAAACCATGAACAAAATTAAAAATAAAGGCAAATAATCGAAAAATGATTTTTAAAAATGAAAATTAAAGAAAATAATTGAAAAATAATTAAAATAATTTGAAATTGTAAAAATTAATTTAAAAAAAAAAGGATAAAAACATTTAAAAATTGCAAAAATACTTTAAAACTTGATAAAATAATTTATAAATTGTAAAAATAATTTAAAAAATGTAAAAATAATTTTATAATGAGGCAATTAATTGAAAAATAATGAAAATAATTGAAAAATCAAGAAATAATTGAAATCTTACGAAAGTAATTGAAAAATACTATTAATTATTAAGTTTTGATTACGTTAACCAAATGTGTGGAAGAATATAATTGTAATTTAAAGAAATTATTTTTTAATTTATGAAAATAATTGATAAATTAAAAAAGAAACTGAAAATTATAAGGAATAATTTTAATAAATAAATTAAGAATTCTAATTTATTATTGAGAAAAATGATGTAATAGTAAAAAAGAATAATTTAAGAAGAATATAATTAGAATGTATGGAAAATAAGTTTTAAAGTTGGGTAAAAAATTGAAAAATAATGAAAATAATTATTACAAATTAAGAAAATAATTTAAAAATATTATAAAAAGTTGAAAATTATTGTAAATAATTGAAATGACAATAGAAAATAATTCGAATTTCAAAAAGGTTATTGATTTACTAAATTTTACTCTTGCTTTAAAGATTCTTAATCTTTTCAATTTTGTAATATATTAAAAAATGTAGGTTTTATTTCACAAAGTTTTTTTTATGTTTCCTGAAAAAAGAGCCATTTTTAAGAGTTCCAAATACAAAAATTTCAATGCTTTAAATTGTGCAATAAAAAAATTTCAATAATAATTTTTCAACACATAATAGAGGGGTCAAGAAAATGTGACGTAATTTTAAAGGGGGGTTGACAAATATGTGACACGTTGTGACAAAGGGTAAGGGGGGGGGGGGTCGAAAAAAGAAAAAGAGTAATTTATGGACTAAGCTAAATAATAAAAATCAATGTTTTAGATTTCATGTACTTTTATAATCTTAAAAGGATTTTATAAAAGAAATATTACACTTTTTTAACGGGTATCTCAAAGCTTAAGAATCAAAGGAGATGGACGAAAATTTAATATTGAGTTTAAAATAGATTTTCAACGAAGAATATAACAGAATCCGATTATACAAGTTAAGGTTGTCTTAAATCCTTTGCAGGATGTCTTGTGTTCCGTTCCGGGAAAATTTCAACAAGAAAGTTATCGGCAAAGTTCTCAAACAAGGATTTTCTATAAATATGTCTTGGTTATCTTTAAAATTTTCAGGCTTTAGAGGAAACAGGCAAGATAAGCTAATCTTTTAGACAAAATCCAAAATAAAAGAAGAAACTTTTAAAAAGTAATTTAAAATGGAAATTTGAGAAACAAACTTTTTAAAACTTGCAAAGTGAAATTAAAAAGAAGTTCTTAAAAGTAGTAAATTTTTTATAAAAAAAGAAGTGGATGTTGAAATTCCAATGTTAGTACGAATCTCTCAATTTAACAGGTATACTTTGTTTAGTTTACCAAGTGGGTTAGTGACTCAGTACCTATTGTTGCATCCCGATATAAATCGCGTTTTTCTAAAATTGTAGGACATATAATATGACATATATGGTTTACACCTTATATGTTCAATAATAGAAATAGATGTGAGTTCTAAAAGTCACGCAGAATAAACACATTGATGTCATTCTTGACAATGATTTTCTTTCTATTATTTGACAAAATTGTTTGATGGTAGTTTTGCCATAAAATAGTGAAAATCGTAATACAAATAGGCAATATTTGACTAGTCAGAGTGACTGATAAATTAAAATTTTGAAAGCGTTATAGTTAATAGTGTCTATATTACGGTTTTCGAGAACTTGTGTAATACTAGGCAGATTTTTATCAGGTTTTGTTTAAGTAAAGGTAGATCTGATTTACAACTGTTCAAACATAAAGGACATCTTTTAAACTGTACAAAAGATTTTAATCGCTTCTGACAAAAGCAGTATTTGCAAACACAAAACACTGAACTTTGTTAGCATTGATGAATACGATTTCCTAATTATCAGGCGCCAGATGGATTTAGTTATTATTTAACTCTTGAATCTATTTCTATTTTCCTGTCATAATTAGTTTTCGTATTTCTATCTTTAACCCGAAACTTTTTTCTTAGTATATATGTATAATAAAACTCTTTATGTATATAGTGAGCCAGAGAAAACCTTTTTATTTTCGTTTAAAAAAAGTATCTTATAATTTATTCAAATAATAATATTGAAAAATATCTATTTAAAATAATCTTTTTATTATAAAGTTAAATGAAATCTAGCATAAAATACCTTTTTTATTTTTGAAAATGTTATATCAAGTTTTTCTATTATATCATTAAACGCCTTTTAATAGTTAAGTAATATCAAGATTGTTACGTTTTTCCTTATCACCAATGATCCTTGGTGTTCTTATTGTCACGTTACGTATTTCACACTAATTAAATCATGATGACTTGCAAAAAAAGGAAGATGTACTAACTTCTGTGAGTAGACACAATCATCTCCAGTGCATCTTCTCTCTAAATCTGAATCAGTTAAAAATTAACTTATTTAATTTTGTGTCTGATTTCTTGATGTTTCAATCAGTCCAATTTAACTGAAACATCAGTTGAGATCTTTGAAATCAATTGAAATCATGATTTCAACTGATGTTTCATTTAAGTTTGATTGATTAGAAAAGCTTCAAATCAGTCACTGAATAAAATATTCACTTCTTGTATATTATTGTTGGTTCAACTTTTAATCGTTTTTGTTTGTGATTCAATAAAAATAGTTTATCGTTACTCATTTTTCAATTTTGGTGAAAAATTTAGTTTATTGTTTCGTTTAAAAAACGTCTTTTTTATTATTAGAGAACCATTAATTTTTAAGGAATGTGACAAAATGGATGTGCTGATGGCAATAATTTGCAATTTCGTATTACGTTTGACCATGTTTCTATTTTTAAATTCTCGACTATAATAGTTACTAACGGTTGCTTCCTCAAGCAACTAATATAGATAATAATTATTGATACTTATTGATAGCCTTACACGTCCATACTAATGCTTTCGACATATATGAATATTACAAAACTTATTGAGCATAATGTTTCGAAACATTATTTAATTAACATTTTTTAAAAATATATAGGTGGTTATTAATGAAAATAGAAAATGACTTTAATTAGCAACAAATTAACTTTTGCTTATGAGGGTAACTGTATAGGTACTAATATGGGGTCAAACCATTTTATGTTAACTAAAGTGGTCGCGTACCAATTTTTAACCAAATTGATACTTTCACAGATGACTTGGTGATATTTTTTAACTATAAAATACAAGGAATTATTTTCAATTATTATTATTTCTTTTAAATTATTAGTTTAAAACATAGGATGAGTTATGGGAAAGGATCATTTTTTCAGCTAGTAGAAATTACAAAATTGAGCAAGTTAAAACTTTTTTTTTAATAAATTAATTTTTCTGTAAATAACTTCTGAAATACGCTAAATTGGGTTATTTTTCAGGTAAACTTTGAATTCATATCTTTATTTGAGAATTACTCTTGGTGCCTATTTAAGAATAAAATATTCTTCTTTTTAAGGATAAGTTTCTCAAAATAAGAAGCATATTCTTAAATGGACAGTATTTTCTTATGGCTTAAGAATGTGATTCTTATTTTAAGAATATTATATCCTTAATAGAAGGATATTTTATTCTTAAATAGGCACCAAGAATAATTCCCAAATAAAGAATACCGTTTTTTCAGTGTTCATCTTATCTATTGTATTTGTATATATAATTAAGTGCTTTAATGATATAAAAATAATAAATTTAATTATTCTAGACAAATGCAATTAATTCTCTTTACATTTCTAAGGATAATTCAAAGATTTTTTTTGTAATTTTTACTAGCTGAAACTAATCATATAGGGTTGTTATAATTTGAAAAATAATGTAATTGATTTTTGATTTAATGAATTATTAACCGAAATTTCTAATCAACATGTTGGATTAACCATCAGAATTCTTAAAATTTACATAATTATTTGCAAATATTCAAAAACTCATGACTCGAAAACGAAATAATGAAAACTAACTAATAACTATTGAACCAGATGAAATAATTTAGAATAAAAAGTGATGTAATAATACACCATGAAATTGGGTTGACCTATATACAATCAGTACACTTTAGATGTTTATTGTTAAGAAACTATTGTTTAAATTTGTGGCACGAGCAGTTTGTCTCTAATATTAGTAGTACATATTCGAATGAATGAAAGTCTATTTCAGGTCTTCTTTTGTGAATGCCTAGATTAGCGAGTTTAAAGTGCGTCACTATTATCTCTTCAAAACACGCATGGACACATATGTACCAATTTTATACTAAGTGCGGAAGTTAGCAAAATAACACACATCCTAACTACAAAAATATGTCACACAAAAAGTAGAGCAGGGATGTTTAATTATATAAATTATGTCTTGTGACTTATGACTGTGGTTTAATATGATATTTATATTCCAATATATATATATAAACAAATTAATTACGTCTATTAAGTTTTCTTCCAATTATTATGATAACTTTGTTGAAAATAT
Organism: Ganaspis brasiliensis; assembly: GCA_037103525.1. Taxonomy (NCBI): domain Eukaryota; kingdom Metazoa; phylum Arthropoda; class Insecta; order Hymenoptera; family Figitidae; genus Ganaspis; species Ganaspis brasiliensis. The sequence continues at coordinate 4,019,258 of JAZKLR010000022.1, read as the reverse complement.
AGTATATTTTTAAAGCAATGCGTCGAATGTAAATGATAATAATTGGTTCTTTAAATATACTTTATAAACAGAAAAGTCTCTTTTGACACTTGAAGACTGATTTCTGTTTCAAAAATATAGTGAGTTGCAAAACCGTGTTTTTTAAATTTTACGAAAGATTGGTATATTAAATTAGAACATGATGTGCCATGCACTAAAAACAGTTTTGTTTGACTTAATAAAAAAAGTTATACAAGCTGCAAATAATTTTCAGTATTTTAACTTTTATTCTGCCGACTAAATGCAAAATAAAAATATTAAGATTGTAAGATTTAAGATTACAGTGAAAGTTTTAACCTTCATTCAGGGTTAAATACAGATGCGTAGGTCAGTTTTTATAATCTATTTTTACTGGCGGATGTTTTGATAAATTAATCGCCTGATGCTTAAATTTTATTTTTATTTTCTTTCTTAAACTTAATGTGTAAGCATTTTTGATAAAAAAAAAATTACTTAAAATGCCAGAAATTTAATTATGGTTAAGTGTCCGATATCAAATTATATACTTTTTAACGAATTAAAAATATTTTACGCCCTTTTCCTTTTAAGAAATTCAGAAATCTCAAAGACAAAAATAAAAAACCATTTTATGTTTCGAGCCATATCAAAATATTTTCTCCCGTTCTCTACTTTAAGGTTATTATTACAAAAGTATAGTAATTCAAAGAGTCGTTCAACTTCGTTATTGAGAGTGACTGATGAAACATTCAATTGAAATTCAATTTAATTATTGCCGGAAGTTTAAGAAAAATAATAACAAACATAATTTTAGGAACAAAATAAAGCTTATTTTCCATACAAACATCTTAAGATTCTTAAGATAATCTTAATTTAAGTTTATTTTTAAGTTTACTTTTAACCTATGTTAAATTAAACTTTTTTAAGTGTTTATTAAGTGTATTAAATTAATGTGAAAAAATTGATGTAGTATATATAAAAACAAATTTAGTTTTGTTTCTTCTCGAATATGTAAATTAGCTTTCTGAATTTTTAATGTTCTTAAACAGTCACAAATCTGAAGAAGTCATGACATGAACAATAACACTATTTTAAAAATACTATTCACGGAAATCTGCACGATCTTTAATTCTTTACTTCTACCATCTGAATACAAAGCTTTATCGTTTTTTCAACAAAAGAAATGTTTAAGCTGTAATTATTTAAAAAAAAAGAAAAAAAAGCATATAAGTACACAGAAAATCAAGTGATCTTTAATTACATTTTAGTGAAATTAACTAAGAAATAAATAGTTAATTTAGCCAATTTCTTTATTAATTTTTAAAAATCTAATGTAGTAGTTATTTGATCCAACAATTTTACAAATTTTTGTGTATGTAGGTAAACATTATTGTATTATTTCTCTGTGAGGAAGATATAGATAAATAATTATTATATATTTTGCGGATAAAAACTGCTTATTCGATTTAAATAATAGCAAAGAACGGATGATGAATAACGATGAACTTGTGTTATTTTGAACATACTTTTGTTCTTTATCAACAATCGATAATCGATTCTTACATTCACTTTAGAAACTATAGAACTTCGTTTCTTCTTTCTCTGTTTTGTAAATATGATCTTTATATTTGCATCAAAAAGAATTTGCATGTAAAGGATAATTGGAAACAAAATTAATTCATCATTAGCTCAAGCTAATATTCAGTAGATTAGAATAATATATATGAAAATTTTCAGTTAATTTTTCCTCAATAATTTTAAAATAATTTTTAAAAATTAAATGTTTTTGGTTGTAAACCGTTTATTTATAAATTGACTCACTTAACCCAGTACCCCAGAGAACTACTTAAAATGCTTTAAATTAATTTATAAAACTGATACAGACAACTTTATTCATCTATTATATTGATCGAATGAACAATTAAATCATTTATTAATTTGGTTTATATAAAAAGAATGATTTATTAATTGAGTTTACAGTCATAAAAGTTCAAAAGTTTCATTTTAAATTATTTATTAGTTTACTAAAAAACGAATTAATTTGACTAAAATATTATTTATCGAATTAACATATGAATATGGGTGAAATTTAGTTCTTATGAATACATAATTTTAAGTGTAAAAGTACAACCTATATTAGAAGTAATAAATTCTGTTTCCATAAATAAAAATAGGTCGTTTAATTTTAGAAGAGTTTGACGTATAAGGTCGAAGTGCTAAAATATCAGCCTTTTAATTGTTTAAATTCTTATTGATTATTGAAAGAGAAACCAACGTCAAATTACGTCAGAACTGTCTTTCAGTATAAAATTATCATTGCTGTTAATTTCTATTACAGATGAGTATTTTTACGTGAATGATGTTCCATCAGCATATTGATTAAAAATTTTAAACTATACCCTTTAACATTCTATACTTTATATTTATTTAAAAAAAAACATATTTTTTGGTTCTGAAATATAATTTGCGGTCTAGAAGTACAAGAAGTTCTGTAAGAACATTTTTATGTCGAAAAAAAGAATATCAAGTGAAAAATTTAAAAGTCAATATCAAAAAGAAAACAGAATCAAGTCTTGAATTTCCCTGGAGAAACTGGAAGCAAAGAACAACTAAATAATAGAATATTTGATTTCTCCAATAATATGAAAAAAAAGTACATACTTTATTTTCCAATAAGTAATAAATAAATGAATAAATAAGAAAAGTAATGTATCTAAATTTTCTAAAATCCGTAGAAATTTCTAGAAATAATTATATTATATATATTAAGTTTTTAATGAACGTTTCAAGTTTATACAAGATATTATATTATAATAATAAAAATAACAGCTTTTGATATACATTCACGATTCTTTTGTCTTTGAAAATGCTTGATTATAAGTTTATTAATTATTATTCCGTTCACGTTTTGTAAATGTCACGTTGTGGGTAACCGTAATTATCTGTTCAGTGACAAAACTTGTTTGGTAAAATTATCCTTAATTAGTCACATGCATTTTTAATTAACACATCCACGGTTTTCAGAGGAAAGGTCACAACCTTATTTACAAGGAAATAGTACCTCTCGACTGGACCAATATTGAGAGAAAAAATTATTTTTCTTTTCCTTCCAGGATCTATTTGCGTGCAAAATCTGAAAACTTATATGCTTTTGTGGGACAAAAATAAACGTCTGAGTTTATTTTACTTCCACGTGCATCGCATTAAAAATATTTACATGGTCGACTCAAAGTTTTATCAAAGAAAAATTATTTTTACGTTTGTCATATATTTTTCATTTTATTTATACGAAAAATATTGACACAATTGCAAGAAATAATTCATTTCGGGCTAAAATTGAAGAACAATTTTGACCTCAAAATAGGTAATTTTTAATTTTTTGATGTTACGAATTTAAAGTGGAAAGAATGTTTTTAAGAAAAGCTATACACTCAAGTGAACAGCATGTTCATTGTAAGATATCAACAATATAAAATCTTATCTATTTATATAAAAGACTGTTCATATAGTTATAACAAAACGAACTTCAACCTATTAAATAATAACGAAAATGATGCATTGAATTTAATGTCACTTGAATAGTTTTAATTAATATATATCTACAGCATCAAGGGACATCTTATAAATAACTTTAGAATAATTGCCATCTAGTATTTTAATAATTTTTTGCTCTCTTATCTGTTTTATATACTCTCGTTTGGAAAATCACACGACCTACATTCGACAAATGGGATTCTTAGTCGTGATTGTGGAATGTACAATGCGCATGTAATATTGCATGAACATCTAGACCGGACATTAGGAAATTAAGAATATAAACATTTGTAATTTTTCGCACTTAAATCTAAAGTATATCATCAGTATAGTAACGTACCAAGACATGAAGACTTTTACTTTTATTGTATACTTTATAAATTTTAATTTCGAAAGTATATATACGTGCACAATTGCACATTCATTAAAGCCACTAACTTCGTTAAAAAATCATTACATTTTAATTTCGTTTTTAAAAACTCATTCTCAACTTTAAAAACATTGTAAATAAAAAATTACTTCTTAGTAAGTGTGCGTGTCAATATTTTTGTTGTCGCTGCTTTTGTCTTTTGTCACGTCTTGTAAGTTTTTATTAAGTAAATAAAATTGTAGTTATTGGTTTTGTTGTCTTTATAATTACTGTGAAAGTTTTTGTCTTTAAGTAATTAGCACTACTATAAAACTCATTATCGTTCGTATTACTTTTTTTTATAATTATTGTCTTGTTATTAAATATTATTTTGCAGATATTGTTTATACTGTTCCTGTACATTTTTATGATAAATTACAAAACAGGAAATAAATAAGCTGTGTAAAAAAAGTTATGTAATATAAAAAAAATTTTCCCAATTATGTAGGAAATATTATTTATATAAAAAGTCTGTGATAATTATAAATAATAGAGAAAAAGAAATTTGGAAGATTATTAAATTTCGTTATTCTCTTAATAGCTATTAAATTTATTTTCAATTTTTGCTACAAATAAAAAAAAAAGTATCTAAATTATTACTATTCGCGCACCCCTTAGTATGGAGTTTTTTTTTTAACTTTACGTGGTTTCAAACCTGGTGGAGAAAAAAGTAACTACTCTCAACAGGTTCGAAAGCAAGCGTGCATAAATTCAGAAAAACTGTTTAAAATTTGCAGTTTTTAGCAAATAATAATAACGTTCAATATATATAGTGTTAAAAATGAACCTTTCACTTCTTGTGAGATTTTTAACATATTTGTAAAAGATAAAGAAAAATTGTGTTTTACTGCGCCTCAAAGCTATTTATGGAATCTAAATTGCTTGATAGCAAAGAAAATGCAAGTTATAAGTGTGCCAATAATTTGCGTGTTCGCATTTTGCGTTGAAGGCTAGTTCTTACTCGCACGGCTGATTACGAATCGTAAGTAAAATTACAAAATTAGTGGTAGTGCGCATCCTTGACTTCTTGTTCTTGTTTGAAGTCGTCGAAGAATATTGCTCTCTTTTCAAAATTACTAGTTCTTTGACAGCGTCCTTCAAAGGTCGCAGACTTCGTAAACGCTGCCAGTAAAAAGCGAAAAATTAATAAGGATTAAAATTTCTAATTCTCATAACTTTCATTTATTTACAATTCTTTTGTATCCACCGCAGGGTACAGTTAAAAATAAACTCAATTCTTTTTAATTCCATTTTAAAAATTTATGCAGAAACAAAGGTACACGGAAAAAAATAATTTGTTGCATTCACAAATAAGTTTAGGTTTGCTACAAACAGTAACATTATTATACATAAATACTTTATTGTTCCTACATTTTATTAAAGAAACTAAGTTCTGCATAACAAATTCACGTTTTTCAGTTGAAAAATTAAAGTCAAACATAAAATTTGAGGAATGTTATTAAGCAGTTTGTAGCCGATTTGTAAATGCCACAAATTATTTTTTTCGTTGTACGAAGATATGAACTCGGAATTTTATGATACTTATATTGAATGGATATATAAAACGTTCTAGACAAAGGAACGGAATTGAAAACAATTGGAATTCAAAAGGATTGAATAATTCCTCATTTATGGAAAGATAACAATTGCTCATTTCTTTTTTCGCAGAAGAAATTATAGTTTTATGGGCTTCAAATAATAATAAATAATAATAATAGTAATTCTAAATTGTAGATATATTTTAAAATATTGTCTCATCATAAATTCAAATACTTGAAATTTCTTCAGGCTAATTTACTCAAGGCTAATAAATACATCTGCTTAAAGTCTAAAAATCATTATAATAACATTAAGAAATAAATCATTAATACTTTAAACAATGTTATAATTGATTTCTAAGATTTATAGAACTATCACTTAAACATTGAATTAATTACCATACTTTGTTAATGGTTAATTACGACTTTAACAAATGCCTTTGATTTTTTCCGAAACTATGAACAATAATTAAAAAGACTTTAAAATAAAATGTTTCTAATCAAAAGTGATAAAAATATTAATTAAACAGAGATTAGACTTTTTTTTGATGACTAATGCATAGCATTATTTAAAAAATAATGTATTCTTTGGAATGAAAAATGCAAGAATGCAAAAATTCATTGGATCTTGACCCAGTACATTTTTGCATTACGAACACTTTTCTTTCAATGATCGCCTTATCTTATCACTGTGATTCTTATCTTCAACATTATTAGAATCAATTAAGAGTAAGTGAAATAAATTATACACATTGTCTATGAAAAAACAAACAAGAATGCATTTCTTTCAAATGCACTGCATGTTAAGTGGATCGATTCCTTACCCCATAACGATTGTTTCTTTATTTCTGATGGTTCTCAAAGAAGAACTGGTTCTAGTCTTCTGACCCTTTCCAGGAACGATTCCCATCCGATTCTCTCGTATTTCACTTCTATCATTCTTTCTCGCGTTTTTCCCCCTTTTTGTATGTTTATCTACATGTAAGCGGGTAAATGAACAGAGAAACCACCAAACTGTGGAATTTCTTTGTTCTCAAGTTTTCTTTCTTTTAGTCTATATTCCTTCACAGAGAGAAATGAATAGCAACTGTTACCATACTGATAGTAATCGTTACAAATGTGTTTCGAATTCAGTACTATCTGTTTCTTTCTATAATATGAGACTATTTTCATTTCAAATCATACAGGCTAAATATTTTCAAAATTCAAAATCATGTTTAATATGATTTTTATTGTTTCTTAGTATAAATAAAGAGACACATATTTTTTAGTTTTGCAAAAAAGAAAAATTCGCAGAGTTACGAGCATTTGAACATTTTAGAACAAAGAGTGGCTTTTGAGCAAAACAAAACTAATTTCTTTAGAATCTCTCTGGTTTTTTCAAAAAACGATATTTTAAACTTTTTTTTTTTATTTTACCAATATTTTAGATGCTCTTTCTTATAGTAATTTTGAAAATTTTTGAAAATTATTAACCAAATGGCGGCTATTTTGTAAAAATAAAACGTGATTTTCTCAAGAACATAATTTTTTATATCTTTGAAATTTTTTTTCTTGTTATTAGATGTAAAATAGAATTTTTTCCAATAGGTTTGGTATATCCACTAAAATGTCGCAAAAGTCTGAAAATTTTTTTTTCTGAAAATACAAAAAGTTATTATTTGAAAGGTATTCTTCAGTTGAAAAAATAAACTCAAATTTTTTTTATTTGCATTCTGAATAAATATTTTTTATTTAAAGAAATGTAATTTGTAATTCTTTTTTATATCTAGTAAATACAAAAAAATGAAATAAGAAATATTGTTTTTAAGAAAATTAGGCTTGTTTAATTTTCAAAAAATTGACATTTTAATAAAATACATATATGGGTAAATACCCTTTACAAATAATAATTAATAACACTCAATTAAAAAACATTTTATAAATTTTCAAAACTTTTTACACTACCGGACAAAATTGTGGGACCACTTACAAAAATAAAATTACAAACATGACCGTCTTAAAATGTTGATAACTCTGTCAGATATTATCAAATTAAAATTTTTTATAGACCATTGGAAAGCTTATAAAATTTGCCGATAAATGGTTCTATTTTAAAGTTTCTTCGATTAATAAAAACGGAGATTCAATGTGATAAAGACAGGTGAATTATTCGTTTTTTGTGAATTTTTATTGTTCAAGTTTGGTGAGCTGCATTTTCTAGAAAAGTAAATCGAAAATTTTGAAATTAAGCTAAATTAAACCTTGAACTATTAGCTTTAAAATAAGTCAAAGAAAATTAAAATATATTTACTAGTTTAAAAGTTATAAGTAAATGTATGATACGAAATAACGCAACGATTCTAGTGCACGCTATGGCAAATAGGCTGAGAGGGGAGAAAACAACGGAATGTTGCGTTTTGTTCTTTATACACATTTACTTATAACTTTTGAACCAGTCAAGATATTTTAATTTTCTTTGGTTTATTTTAAAGCTAATAGTTGAAGGATTAATTTAGCTCAATTTCAAAAATTTTCAATTACATTTCTAGAAAATGCAGCTCACCAAACTTGAACAATGAAAATTCACAGAAAACAAAAAATTCACCTGTCTTTATCACATTAAATCTCCGTTTCTATTAATCCAAAGAGCTTTAAAATAGGACCATTTATCGGAAAATTTTATAAGCTTTCTAATGGTCTATAAAAAATTCCATTTCGTTAATATCTGACAAAGTTATCAACATTTTAAGACAGTCATGTTTTTAATCCATGTTTGTAAGTGGTCCCACAATTTTGGCCGGTAGTATAAATTTCTAAATTTGTAAAGAATAAGCATCAAAAACATTACTAAAATGTACAAAAATAAATAAAATATATATGGGGCTGTGTTAGCCAAAGTAATAACTATTAGTATTCCAAAAAAAAAAAAAATTCTTGAGCCTTTTGCAGTATTTTAGTGCACATTAAACCTATTGAAAATTATATTAAAAAAATGACCGCCATTTTAGTAATTTTCAAAATTTTCAATATTGCTAAGAAAGAGCATCTAAAACATTAGTAAAATCAGAAAACAAAATTGAAAAATATAGATTTTTGTAAAAACTAGACAGATTTTAAAAAAAATTGTTAGCGGTTTCGCTCAAAAACCACTCTTTGTCCTAAAATTTTCAAATGCTCGTAACTTTGAGAAAAAAGTTTTTTCGCAGAACAAAAAATACGTGTCTCGTTATTATTGTCCTAAAAAACATTAAAAAGCAGATTAACATGATTTTAAAAATATTTGGTCAGTATTTTTTTTTATTTTTATTAAATTCAGTCTGTATGATTTAAAATGCAGACAATCATGAATAAAAACTCATTCCAATTGAATAAAAAAAGAGGATTAAACTTCAAACCGATTGCATTTAAAAGAATTAACCTATATTTCGTATTCACAGGTATTCAAATTGAGTCAATTCGCGAAGTCATAATTTATTTATAACCGAATTTCCAATTCCATTCAAAACGTTATATTTGTTATCTTATTTCTTCTTTATCCCTTTCTATTCACTTTAGTTCTTTGATCACTGATCAAGTTCATTTTTTACTGTTCGTTCAATTAAAATTTTTTTTTATTAAAATTTTCACTATTATAAATAATAGTACTAGGTTATAGTTATAGTTCAGGTGGTTTAGGTACTGTTTAAAATAGTATAAACATTTTCAAAACTCAATTGGAAAACGTTTAGCAGACTATAGGTTTATAGTTTCTCAACGGAAATTCTTTTGTTTTATTTTTGATTGCTCTGGTTTCTTTTGGGCTAGCTTGTTTTTGTATTTCTTTTTTTGTCTACTTCGTACATAAGTTCATTCGCAACAGCTAAGTTGTTCTTCTCTCTTTTTCTCCCTAGCAATGAACTGCCGAGGTTGTTGGCTGCATCAAGGAATGCAGACAGGAGACTCGCAAAAACTCTCACCGAACCATATAGTCATCCTTTTCTACATGTCTTTCTGTCTCTTCTTTTCTCTTTTTTTCATATACCTTTTTCCCGTCTTTCTTTCCTGTCCACTTCATTTTTTTCTTTTTCGTAATTCAGAATCATCTAGACACGCGAGTATAACAAGCATGGACCCATAAACCCCAGGTTCTTAACCTCGGAAAAGAATAAAGTTTATAAAATTGATACAATGTTGTTGTAAGTGCTGTGCCTAAAAAAAGTATACTATATATATTAGTTATACTATTAAACTATAAATAACATTTTCTAGTTTCTACAAATATAAAGGTTCATCGTACCTGGTGAAATCTTAATATTATAGTTATCAGACACATAAAACACATCGTGTTCTTTCATAATATAATACGTCGTGATAAAACACAGCACTTTGACCACCCAAGTGTACTGAAAGTTCAAATTTCAAAGATTGAGACTTTTAAAAAATAACTTTATTACAAAAAATATTGCATTGCATTGGATCAGTTTCCATAAACGAAATTCAATGATGCCGAAAGTTCATTGTTGTCTGACGGAACAAAAGCAACAGTAAGAAGATAAACCTTATCTTTGTAAGCGAATAATGGATTGCAATATTATTAAATGAGTACGCGGAAGAGTTGAGAAACTTTCGCTACAAGGAAAAAATTTTGATGCAAAATCTACTTTAAATATTGGCACACTTAAACCCATTGAAACTTCCTAAAATATTTATAGAATTTAATTTAAGGTCTGTTAAACTAATAAGAAAAAACTTTAAAACTGTATAAAAGTTTTAAAAATAGTGTCATATTTTGTATGACTGGTACCTAATGCTTTTAACTTCTTGTCACCAGTTTAATAGTATGAAAATTGATTTAATTATCTCACTTTTATACATCATTATTTTAAATGAGATATATTCATTCAATGAAGAATTACTGGAAAATTTAATAAGCGAATGCAAAACAAGTCTAATACTTAAGTGACTCTTGTATAATTGAAAGAAAACTAAAGAGGGTGACAATGATTGAAGCAGTGCCAACGACTGACTCACTTATCCTAATTAAATTTTTCATTGAACACTTAATTCGTTAATTCTATAAAAAATAAAGCGAGAAAGAAAGTGATGCTTTGATGCTGATGATACAAATCGTATTGATGAGTCAATGATCTCGATTTGATCATTGAGAAATGGTGGGAAAATAATATAAATATGTATATCCCCATGTCAACCATCTATAGATAATAAATCCATTTTTCGGAAAGTTTGATATTAAGATTATTAATAAAAAAAACCAGGGCTTGCGACTTGTAAATTTTTACCATCTGCACACTTAATATTGACCAAGAAGGGGGGAGGGGGGAAAAAAGAAATAAAACGATATAAAATTAAAGAGTTTCTTAATTAGCGTAATTATTGTAACGCAAAAGTTGACAATTTATTTGATTTCGAGTAAATATTCGGAATTAATAAACAAATAATCAAATTAATATAAGTTTTTGAAAATCATTATAAATTTAAAAAAAAAAATTATATTGACAAACTTGATTGAAATTTGGGAAACTAATTGAAAAATGATTAAAACTTTGAAAAATGTATGCAATAACTTAGATTTGAGATAATAAATAAAAATTTAGAATATTAATTGAAAAATAATTAATATATCTAACTAAAAGGTTGAGATAATAATTGCAAAAAGATAAAAGAAAATTAAAATTAAAAAAAATAATTGAAAAATGAGATAAATAATTGAAAATTTAGGAATTTAATTGAGAAATAGTATAAAAATAATTAAAAATTGAAAAAATTGATTGCAAATGATAACAATAATAATTGAAAAATGAAGAAAATTACTAAAATTTGAGAAAAATATTTTAAAATCTAGTTAATTAATTGAATATTATTAATAATAGTTAAAAGTTCGAGAAAATATTTCCAAACTCATGAAAATAATAAAAATTGAAGAAAATAATTTTTAATTTGTGAAAAATGAGTGAAAAAATTACAAGATATATTTGTTAAAAGAAAACCATTGCAGAATGATAAAAATAATTTTGATTTGAAAAAATAACTGGAATTATTAATTTATTAAAAACTAATTGAAAATAACAAAAACTAATTAAAAAACGATAGAAATAATTAAAAATTAGAATTTCATAAAAATTTATAAAAAAAGAATTGTGAAAATTACAAAATATATTTGAGATAAACTAGACTACTTGAAAAAGGATAAAAATAATTACAAATTAAAGTTAATTATGGAAATTTAAGAAAGAAATTAAGAAAATTACAGAATTCATTTGATATAAAAGAAAGTGATTGAAAATCGAAGAACATTATTTAAATGCTTAAAAATACAACTAAAATATAAAAACAATAAATTTTAATAAAAATTGATGAAGTAGGTATGAAACAAGTTTTTAATATTAAAAATTATTTGGAAAATGATGAAAGAAATTGAAAGTTAATTAATAAATAATTAAACTAATTTGATATTGAAGGAAATTATTTAAACTGAAAAAGTTTTATTTGACAAAATTAAAGTAAATAATTGAAACTTGCGGAAATTTTGAATTTAAAATTTAGAGAAAAAATTGAAAAATAATTATAATAATAATTAGAATTTCAAGAAAAATTTTGAAAAATGATCAAAATAGTTGAAATTTATAGATATTAATTGCAATTTAATAAAAATAATTTTAAAAAATACAGAATATTTGTGAAGTAAAAGAAAGTACCTTATTACAAAATGATTTCAAGAATTTTAAACTCAGGAAGATAATTACAACATTATAGAAATAATCGAAAATTTATTGAAGAAAATAATGGAAATTTGAGATAAATAATTGAAATTTTAGGAATTATTAAACAAATATTCAAAATAATGTTAAAAATGTGAACATCTTTGCAAATGAAAAAAATAATTAAAAACTGTCAAAGTAACTGAAATTTGAGATTAAATGAAAAATAATTAATATATCTGATATATGTATATATATAATATATCTAATTAATTATCTTTAAAGATAAAAGAAAATGAAAATTTAAAAAAATAATTTAAAAATGAGATAAATAATTGAAAATTTAGGAATTTAGTTAAGGAATAGTAAAAATAATTAAAAATTTAAGAAATTGATTGCAAAATGACAACAATAGTAATTGAAAATTGAAGAAAATTACTAAAATTTGAGAAAAAATATTTCAAAATCTAAAAAATTAATTGAAGAATATTGAAAATAGTTTAAAATTCGAGAAAATATTTGCAAAGTAATAAAATAATTAAAAATTGAAGAAAATAATTTTAATTTGAGAAAATTACAACATAAATTTGTAATAAAAGAAAATTATTCTAGAATGATAAAAATAATTGTGAATTGCAAAAATAACTAGAATTAGAGATAAATAATAAAAAAAATTAGAAAATGAATTAAAAAATAATTGAAATTGACAAAATGTAATTGAAAAATGATAGAAATAATTGAATTTTTTGGAATTAATCAATAAATATTCAAAATAATATAGAATTAGTGAAAGTCATTATAAATTAAAAAAAGAAATTTATATTCACGAACTTGATTGATATATGAGAAAAATAATTGAAGAATGATTAAAACATTGAAAAGTGGATGCATGAATTAGATTTGAGGTAATAAATAGAAATTAAGGATGTTAATTAAAAAATAATTCATATAGAAGGTGGAAAAAATAATTGCAAAAAGATAAAAAAATTTGAAATTGAAAAAATAATTGAAAATAAAGCTTGAGAATGATTAAAAATTGAAGAAAATTATTAAATTTTGAAAAAAATATTTTAAAATCTAGGAAATTAATTCAAGAATAATGAAAGTAATAAAAAAATCCGAGAAAATATTTGCAAAGTAATAAAAATCATTAAAAGTTGAAGAAAATTATTTTAGTTTATGAAAAATAATTGAAAAAATTACAACATATATTTGTAAGAGAAGAAAATAACTGCAGAATGATGAAAATAATTGTAAATCGACAAAATAACTAGATTTTGATATAAGTAATAAAAAAAATTAGAAAATTAGTCAAAAAATAATTGAAAAAGGCAAAAATTAATTGAAAATCATTTGAAAAATAAATTTAATAAAAAAAATAATTGATATAAATAGTTGTTAATTGAAGAAAATAATAATAATTTGTAAAAAATAATTGAAAGAATTACAGAATATATTTGAGATAACAAGACTACAATTACCATTATGTATTATAATTCGTCGAACTTCAATTAATTTGAAATTTCATTGATTAAAAATTTAATTACATAATCCACGCTTTGAGAATAATAAATTTTAAACTATTTAAAATTTTCTTCAATTTTTAACAATTCTTTTCTGTTATGATTTCAATTATTTGCTGCAATTTTCATCTATTTTTATCATTTTTGAAAAATGTTCTTCAATTTCTAATTATTTTCATTATTTTTTCATTTTTTCCCCTAATTTTTAAATTCAATTTTTGCAAGTTTCAATTATTTTCTTTAATTTTTTCAAATAAAACTTTTTTATTTTTAATTATTTCCTTCAATATCAAATTAGTTTCATTATTTATTAATTAATTTTCAATTACTTTTGCAAAATATGATTTATATAATAAATAACAATCATATTATGTTGGGATCGAATTAACCAGATGTTCAACAAAATTACGCATGCGATAATTACCTGTTGCCAGGTATAATTATAACCCTGAAATTGGGGTAAACTTGACCTTTCCATTTTTTTTTTTGCTGTGCAACTGCTCTGTAATTATAGAAGTCGCCATATTATTATAAATATAGATCTTAGCATATTCACACGCGCTTGTTTGTATTTTACTCAAGATGAAAGCGACTCCGAATCCGAGTGCATAATCTTAGCCGTTCATCAACATTCTCAAGTTTCATGTCCGTTAAAGCCCACCCGCGCCTTTAGTAAAACCGACTGGCATCATGTCGGTTGTGAACTTTAATTCGGTATTGTGAGCTTTAAAGCTCAGCCAATATTAGAGCAAATACTAAAATCAGAATCGCAAAAGTTAATAATCATTTTACAAAATTGCGCACTTTATTGAAATATCTATTTATATACAATATTACTTCAAACCATTTAAGAAACAAATTCTCCGAAAATTGACAAATTTTGATCGATGAAAAATTCGAATGAAACAACCAAATTGGAAGCAGAAACACGCTTCAGTGAAAATTAACTGCTTCAGATGAATATGTTTGAGTCATTGAGAACATAAATCCGAAAGTGAAAATTAACTTTTAGGTATTGCAAATTTTGGAGCAATTGAAAATAAACTCGAAAGTTATAGTGATTATATATAGTGTTAATTATAGTGATTCCAGGAATTTTTACCGTGCGAATATAATCATACACTATTGGAAGAAAATGACGAAAATTTATAACTTTTACCAAGAAATTGTCAGGTTTTCATGTGCGGATCACATTACTTTATCAAGGTTGAAAATCTTTTGCGAAAGCACTGCTTGAGTACATGGCACTTTAATTCCTGCTTTATACTGAGAGATTGACAGTGACCTTGAGAAAAGAACAAGAAATTTTATTGACTTTAACGATTTCGAAAATGATTGCTCTACTTCGGTAAATTGACCTCTGAAGAATAAATTAAAAATGACCCTCGGGGTACATTGACCGAAACATTTCTCGATTTACATGTGATAGTGAATTTAACCTCCATTTAATTAGTTCATTCTTACAGTTATTTTTTTCTCACGTAGGTTAATGAAAAGTTTAAGCTGTTTCTTCAAATACAAACACTAATTTTATATTTTATATCAATCTTAATAAAATAAGTATAATTATATATAATCAAAAGTATTTAAAAGATTTTAACATAAGTTTAGCATTTCATATAACATTTTCCTTTCAATTTCCAAAGATGCTTAATAAAGTTTTAATATCAACAGTTTACCCAACAGAAATAGTTAATTCAATTAAATTAAAATTGTTAATCAGATTGAGGAAAATAGTTATGTGGATATTCAATGAGTCTCTTTGAATATTAATACAAAAAAAATTAACATATTGAATATATCTATATACAATGTTAAAATTTCTTTCTTTTGTCAACAATGAATGTCAATTTTAACCTAGATTTTAACTAAACGAAAAATTACTTGTTTGAAAAAAACATAGAGGGTTAAATTTTTATTTTTAAGCGATAAATACTTCCGTAAAGACATTCATTCGCAGCTCAGGTTATTTTAAATTTATTTCAGAAGGCATATATGCAGGAAAAAATTGCATAATAATTAGAAAGGCTCAACTTTAAGCACCAGGTAATAAATATAGAGGCCGGGGTCAATTTATTTCAAGAACACTGATTTTTTAAATTTCTTTCTTGGTAGGCTGTAAAAATGTAAAATTTGTGGCTAGAATTCCACATTAAAGTATAGACAATCAATTATTTTATGTTAATTAACTTATTAATAAAAAGATTCCAATTTACAAAAAAATTAAAAAGGTAAATAGTAATTCAGTATTGAAATACTCCGAATCGAATAATAGAAAGGAAAATAATTGCTCATTGGCGCCACATGCGTTGTTACTTAATTCTAGTTATATGGCGCGCTCTCTAATCGCATTTAATTGTAAGTCTGACCATGAAATTATATGTCTGTAGTTGACAAAATTGATATTTTAATTTTAATAGCTTCTTTGAACAGTATTTTTAAATTACAATTATTTATAAAAATTACTTTTTGCGTCTTGTAAACTTTGTAAAAATATATAAAAATATTTCAGTGCAAAATCCGGAAAAAAATGTATATACGGTTAAAGTGAAATTTAATTCTGATTTTCGCATCTTCCGCGAATAAAAACTAATTTTCGTTTATGTTTATGATCCAAGCGTTTTTACTACGAAATGTTCGTTAATCACATTTACAACAAATCGTTAACGCAGTTTGGACAAGCTGCGTTATTTTCAGGCGAAAGTATTGCGAAAAATTTTTATTGATCGTAACAAGATAATTTCGTTGAAAGGTTTTCAAAATGTTTAATAAAGTATTTTTCTTCTTTTATCAAAACATTTTGTTTAATTAAGTATTTACTGATTTTAATCAATTATTTGCAAACTGCATTATATTAAAAAAAGGGTCTACCAACTTTTTTTCAACAGACAATAATAAATAATGGCTTATTCATTCAGATTCAATTTTACCGAGAATTTTACATCATAAAGTTTTTATCCTTGATGACTTAAAACTTCCTTTATATGATGTTCCAATCTCTATAATTACAGAATTTTGAAAAATCGCGAGGATTATGATATGTCTTATCACGAGACCAAGGAATGTCATCACGTGCTCTTAATATATGACTTTTAAGTGTACGTACTCAAATTGAAGATATGGAATAAATAATTATTCTAGTTGGCACCTTATCATTAAATGACAAGGAGCGAATATAAATTAGCTATTTCGGAAAAAAGTTAATGTCACTTAAAATTAATGGTTAATAAATTTAATAAATTTTGCATAAAAATAATAAATGCCTTATATTCTAATAAATTATCAATGAAACTGGTAAATTATAAACAACAAAAAATAAATGATAGAAAGTAAGAAAACAAGAATAATCACAGAAATTCAAAGTGAGTAACCTTCTTAAATTTCACCCACAATATATTATAAGAAAAAAATTGTCATTTAATATAACTAAAACGAAAAAAAAAGAAAAATATCTAGGGAAATCACGAGTGCATTTCAAAGAGATTTAATCCTTTCTATAATATAACCTGAGCCTTGTCAAGGTTTTATTGGCTGATAGCTTTAATGCGCAATAACTTTCACGATTGTTTAATAACTCGAATGAGACATTTGATGCAGGTTGTAGTTCCGTTTTTATACAAGGTCATTATGCTTGTCAAACGTTTACAAAAGATGATTAAAAATTATAAATAAAAAGAAAAAAAGTTAATTATAGGGGAGGTTGAGGACGATTGACATGATTTTGCGAACATCTTTTTAACTATATTTTGGATTTACTGACAAAAGATAATTAATCGAGAACAAACGTACTTTTGACGTTGAAAGAATAATGTGTTCGATTAGCTAATTATAAAGCACACAAAGCAACTTTAACAACTAAGCAACATGATCGTGCATGTAAGACGGTCATTTTCTCTGTTGGTCCCAAACCTCTATGAGTAACCGTTTTGGAAATATTCCACTTGTATCAACCAAATTAACTGTTCTTTTTTTCGAAATCGAAACTTTTTAATGATTTAATTTGACAATTTAGAAATTAAACTTTAGAATTAAATTTAATTAATTATTGCCAAGATTATTTGTGATTGACGTTAATAAAAAATTGTACTGGCTTGAAGGAATGTTTGTATTCAAACAAAAATGTTCTCATTAAAAAACTATTTCCATGAAGGTTTTTAAAAGCGGAGTTTATTTTTGTTTTGCTTCAAAACTAAATATTTTCAATTTTATCAGTAAGGTGAAATATTATGTCAATGGTACTTAAAAAGGTATTAAGATAAAAAAGGAACAGTAAGAATTTCAAAATCGAGTTATCAAACCCAATTCTATGAAATATTTAGAAGTCCTGTGTACACAATGGAAAAAGTAATTAAAACAGAAATTTAACTGGAAATTGAATACTTGTAATGAAAAGTAAATTAAAAAGGAGAAAGTTTAAAACAATTTTAAGTATTTTATAGATTTAAAATTTTATAGATTATTAAAGGATTATAATTTAAGCAAAATCATTCATCTATTATTAACATTAATATTTAATTAACTTGAACTACTGATCGCTGAATCTATAAAACTGTTCTTTGTTTAGCTTTTGTTTAATAATATTTAAATGTTTTATGGAACTTTTTTATAAACATTGAGTTCAAAGCTTGAACTATTGGATATGATTAAAAAAACCGTTCTACTGTTTATCAATTTTAAGTATAATCTTTTTAGGAATGTAATCTTTCTTCTAATCTGTGTGATATATATTTAATTGATCCAAAACTATTTCAATGTTAAAATTTATTTCTAATATTCGGCTTTATTTTGACAGCTTTAGTAAATTACGTGCATTTAGGAAGTTGGAGATAAGTTCAGAATTCCCCAAAAATCAGAAAAATACATGACATCATTAAAAATTACCCTTTTTATTTTCATTATCATAAACAAGTCGTTTAATTTGATATTCAATAACAAATAATGATTAATCTGTATATAATTATTATATCCGTGAATAAATCACAAATTTTCGTGTTTACTACAATTTTCAATATTCTTATATAGTTTCGAAATCCTATTAAGTCATCAAGGTTATAAAATTTTAAATTAAACGCATTAAAATTTTATTCATAGTGTGAAGAGACAATAAAACCAAAGCCAATAAGTAATTGAATGAAAATTCGACGCCACCCACGATCTAATTTTTTCATCAATAGCTTTTGTTATTAATTTACCTCAAGAGATTTATTATTTTTTTAATAGCCTTTTACGAAATTAAAAAAAAATTTATTTAGTGCAACTTTTTTAACGCGAATTTTCAACAGCGTTATATTTTTTTATTGATTTTAAGGAAACGATAATTGGAATTGTGTCAACTGTCTTAATTTGAATCAGTTGGATTTTCACTCACTTCAAATCAGTGGAAATTTCACTGATGATTCAATTTAAAGAGAAGTCAGTAGCAAAAAAGGAAATTTTGCAGTATTGTTTAGATTAATTTATCAAATTTTTTTTTACTATAGGAAGGTCACTGTCGATTCGAGAAACATTGCCGTATCTCAGGGCCCTTCGACGCCACCGCATGTCTCGAGGATTTTATCACAATGCCAGTTGTTATCACGTAACATAACAGCTGGCTATCGGAACGTGTCCGTGGCTTTTATAATGTATATTTTCAGGACACGTGTACAAATATACTCTAGGAAATATAATTATTTTCCGTATTCTTAAAATCCCTTTTAATTATATATAAGTCAGATATTTTATATCACACCCCTAAAACGTATACACGAAGCGAAAAAAAATAAGTCTGAAAGTTAAAATTCGATACCTTAATTTCAAGTTTAAACTAAAATTAAAGATAATAATAATTTTTTATAATTTTTTAATCGCAAAGAAATCGCAAAGTATGACACCTATAAATAATAATTTTAAAAAAATCATAATATCTTCAGTAAAATTAAAAATTCACGTAATTCTACTTTTTTGATTATAATTGCATTAATTAGTAAAATTAACATTTAAAAATAAAATTTTTCGAAAACAAGTAACAATGGTGTTGTTACTATAGAAAGTATAAATAAAATTTTTTTGTCTCAATTTAATTCAATTGATTCATTGACTTAACTAATTATCTGTCAATAAAAGTATATGCTTTGCATCAATTGAAAATGATTAAATGACACCTCTATTAGTTTAATTTCTGCAGCAATGTTATCCTTCAATAGAAAAATTTACTAAACTGTTATTTTTCTTAAGTTACTTTCAATAAAGGAAAATTGTTTTGAACGGTATCTAAATAAGTTATATATAATTTTTGGAACATGTTATTTGCATATTAACTGCGATACAAATACAGGTTTCTTTATTGCTTTCCGCATAAAACTCTTTTATTTTTAA
Source organism: Ganaspis brasiliensis (assembly GCA_037103525.1). Lineage (NCBI taxonomy): Eukaryota > Metazoa > Arthropoda > Insecta > Hymenoptera > Figitidae > Ganaspis > Ganaspis brasiliensis. Next base: position 3,999,220 of record JAZKLR010000022.1, on the reverse strand, counting down.
TGTTAAATTATTGTTAATAAAATAAAGATAAATGTAAAGATAATTGTAAAAATAAAAACAAATATGAACATAAATTAAGATAAATAAAATTTTATTTCAAAATAATAAGTATATAGCTTCCTAATAATACTAAACATTGGTGCAATACAGTATGGTCAATTCACAAGTAGTCGGTTTTAAAACAATTTATAAAAAAATTTTACTTTTTCGCTGCAATTGTTTCTTATTGATACCTGTATTACAATCCTTTGACGAAGTATCACATAATACTTATAGACTTTTTATACATTTTTATAATGAATTGATAAAGTTTAATTTCTTATAACATGACTGACTATACATGTTAATTGACCTTTCTGTATGTGTATGAAAAATGCGTATCACGATAAATGGTACCAAACATTTGTAGGAATTATATAGATATATAGTTATGAAAAATAAATGAGTGTATCACTGAATCATCTTATGTATCATCTTCTATTTAGAAAAATGTGAGATTTTATTTTTAGTTGAAACACCTACTGTATTTTATTAATATAAATGAAAACAACATTTGTTAAAAATGATTGCTGTCTTATAAAAAAATGAGTTTGTTAAGTTTTAGACATTAATGATAAAATCCCCCTGTTATAGTTTGATTTTATTGAGAGTTTATGAAGATAAGATAATAAGAATTATACTTTTAGACATCTTATATAAAGAAATAGAATTTTCAGGTTTAAAATTAACAATAGAAAAAGTATCACGCCGGGGGGGGGGGGGATAATAAACATGCAAACTTCAGTTCACCAAAAATTATTGCATTTTTAACATGTAAAACAAAATAAAAATAATAATGATTTAAGCTTTAGATTTAGGGCAAGCAAAATTTCCATAATATCTAATAAAAATTGTTATATTTTATTGAATTTTACTATTCAAATATTTTTTTTCTTTCGTTTACAACCTTTTTACAACCTCGAAGTGTGTAGGTAAAATTAGTGTTTTATTTTTTGAGAAAAATGTCTTTCATCTCAATTTGAATCCTCCTAGATGAAAAATTCACAAAATTACAAAGCATTCAAAGTTAAAAATCTTCAAACCCTAGTTTTGAGAAAAAAGAGTTTAAAGTTCAAGATTACCATTAGCGCCCATGCATTTTAAAAGTTAAAAATAAGATTATTTTGTATTTTTAATTACCACAAAGTTATGATAAACGCATGTTCCGAAGTGGGACATTACGTAGTTTGTTTTCCAGCAATAAAAAAAAAAATTTAGAATCTGCACCTCCTTTAGAAAAATACAAATATCTCGGAAAATAAAATCGACAAATAAAAGTGGGCCCTTTTCATGCGGACGCACATATATATACATAATATAGTGAAAATATAACAGATATAACTATTTAAAATTAAAAAAAGTATAAAAATTTCTTTCTTTACTCTCTAAATCTGAATTAGTTAAAAATAACTAATTTGAAAGCAAAAACTCAGTCACTAATTGAAATAGTTATATTTCTACTAACCATTTAGTAAAAAATTACTAATTATTAGTCAAATTCATTTTTAGGTTATGTCAAAATTACTAATATTTTAGTAAACTTCTGTTTACTAATTCAATTAGTTAAATTTTAACTAATTTTTAGCTATATTTATACTAATAATTAGTCATATTTTACTAATAATTAGTTAATTTTAACTAATTACAGAAACAAAAACTCAGGCACGATTTTACTAATAATTAGTTATTTTTAACTAATTCAAATTTAGAGAGTATTTCCTCAAAGTAGATAAAATTTTGAGAAAAATAGGACCTAAGTGAAGTGATATAGTCAATTTTTAATTGAAAATAAGTTAAAAAAAAGTGGAATTTTTTTCTTAAAAAATGCGCGGCTCGGAATTATTGAAATTTTAAAAATTATTTTTATGTCAAAATAATTTCTTTAAAATTTTATAAATCTTTTTGTTTAACGTTTAAGCTATCCAAATTTAAACGCCTAGAGGTGCCAATTTTTTTTATCTCAATTTGGCCATAAAAAATTTTACAATTCTGAATAAAATTACGTATAGTTGTTAAAAAAATTGTATTTAAAAAAAAAATTTTTTTTTTATTTTTTAGAAAAAGTAAATTTTTTTTCTTGTCAAAAAACTTTATTTTTCAATTTTTAACAATATAGTTTAATTCTAGATCCAAAATTGATCCAGAAAAAGAATTGATACACTTTAGGAACAAGTTGAAATTTTGTTCTCTCTCACCAAAAATATCGATCTTCTCCTACAATTTTCAATTTTTTAAACGCCAATTTTTTTACTGGCTTTTTTTTACAGTTTTGAACAAAAAATTTTTAAAATTGTAAAACCCATCCAAAATTTTTTTTTTCATTTTATCATTGTATAATAATTTTAAATTCAAAATGTTGCTAGAAAAAAATTTGGCATCTCTAAACAACGCAATTTACAAAATTTCACAGGTGCCTCCCTTTAAAACGCAAGCATTGGAAGTTTAAAAAACCTTTATTATTTAGAGAGTACCTAACTTTAATTTTTGTAAAACATTAAAAATTCCACATTCTTGAACATATTTCAATGAAAAATTGACTAAATCACTTCAGTGAGATCATATTTTCCTAAAAATTTCATTTTCTTTGAAGAAATATAAACAGAGAAACACCAAAAGTGTTTGAAACTTATTTTAAAATATAATTTTATATCATTTTAAATAAAAATCTTAAGGTAAGCTGTTTTCTAAACCTATTGACATTTAATTTGATCAATTAAAATTAATTAAAATTAAAAATAGCGCACTCAGTGGCAAAAAAGCGCTTGAAACAAATTATAGTTTTGAAAAATATAAACCATCACATATTTAGAAAACAACCTTTAAGAATATAATAAGGTAGTTATTTTAAGTACTTATTTAAGAAAAAATAGAAAAAATAATTATTTAAATATTGATGTCAAAATTCGCTATTTTGACTCACGACAGGGTAAATTGCCTGTGCACAAAAATGTGGAAAAATATGAAAGAAGTCAAAAAAAATTTTGTATATGTTTTCTATAATCAATTATGTATTTTGTTAATTTTAAAAATGTAAAAAATAAATAAAGCTTCTACTATTATAAAATAACTTACAAAATTAAATTACAAAAATACCTGCTTGCTTTAAAATAGCGTGAGTTTTAGAAAGAAAACCTAAAATTTGACATTCAATGCTAAATGTGACAGGTTAATCCGCTATGATTCTTTATAATCGCGTAATTCACGTAACTCTCGCACTCGTACTTTTTTCTGCGCATGCGCACTTCCTTGGAGTCATCCCGCGCTTATTTAAAATCATGTTTTAAAAATATATTAAAGCTGATTCTTCAATGCACATTTATTATAATTATTATTAATATAAATGCAATAATTGTACGTATCTTGCTTAGAAGTTTTACAGCAAGTAGGCAATTTAACCCAGTCAATTCACCCAAAAACACACGATGTAATAAATTAAAAAAATTATTTTAATTTTAGAACTCATTTTTATAAATTAAATGTGTTTATAAAGCTAGAATTAGAATTTAAGTCATACAGTGTCATACAGTTGAGACATGATGATGAATAAAATCATCATCATGTATAAAAATCTTTTAATTGATTTATTTTATGATTTTTTATATAAAAAAATGAAAGATAAGAATCTTTTCAATATAACAACTTTAGTAATTTTCAAAATGTAAGTAGGGCTTTTCCTGCATTTTGATTTAAGGTGGCAAAATTACACATAAACACTTATGCAAATTTAATCTAAAAAAAAATTTATTTTTATTTTTAGCATTTTATGAAAGGAAAAAAAATAATAATAAACTTGATAAGGGTAGCGGTAGCTGCCGAAACGTCGTTATAAAATATTGTAAATTTTAAAAGAAATGTGGAATTAATAGCCTAAAACTTGTTTTTTATTTAACATACACAAATCCACAAAAAACTGACACTTAATAATATAAAGCTAAATGTTTAAGGTTATGCACTAATTAAAAAAAATATATTATTCACGTTTGTGAGGTAGAAGTATTTATTTTCTGAATTTTAAAATTGAAAAAATTATCGTTGGAAAGCATCATTTTCACAATTCTTTAATAATAAACTGATAAACATGAAACTTTATAGAATTAACATAACCTTAAAAATATTTTTCCAGACAACGTACAATTTCGACACTTAGCCAATTTTTTCAGAAACAAAAAATGTAATTAAAAATATGTCCATATACCCATAATTTAAATTTTATGCAGATTCCAAAACTATTTTGCCATTTTAGAAATATGTATTATTTGGACTTCAGTTTCTGAACAAAATATTGAAAATTACGAACAAAAAAAGTACACAATTTTCAATATTTTGCTCAGAAACTGAAGCTCAAATAATACATATTTTTAAAATGTCAAATTAGTTTTAGAATCTGCATAGAATTTTAATTATGTCTACATGACCATATTTTTAATTACATTTTTTGTTTCTGAAAAAAATTGGCGAAGTGTCGCAATTGTACGCTGCCTGGAAAAGTATTTTTAAGGTTATGTTAATTCTCTCCTTGCAACATCCTTATATACTTCATTAACAAAAACAATTATTTAAATATTTATTTTTGGCCAAGTTATTAACGATTGCCAATTTACCCAATTAGGCATTTTGGCCGACTCTCCCCTACCGAAGAAAAACAAGGAATCCCACTCGAAAATCGAACTTAGCCCTACACAGCCCCTTACACCCCTCTGGTAATTCGTCCCTGAATGAATTTATTTGCAATTCCCAAAAAACAAATCGATTTTTTCTTCTTTTTTTAATTAATCAATTAATCATTCAATCTCACAAAACATTTTCTGTTTTCAGAACGAGTAACCCCTTTTTTCCCCCATAATATGTCAGCGACATTGGCTGGGTCGCTGTTCGCTATTATGGAGTGGGTCGGTTTAGGGGTGAAGGGAGGTAAGAGACGACGCTAGGCGTCTGTCTCCTTTCCTCTCTTGCCCCCCACTTGCCATCATTTTCCCCACCAGTATTCTCTCGCACCCCGGAACCCCGCCCGCACCGTAAGTTATAAAAGCTTCCAATAACGCGCGCCAAGACTCAGTGAGACTCCAACACTCGTTAGTGGACTTTATCATTTTTTAACAAGTTTTTTGCCTGCACTCCAATTTCAATTACACAATATCCAACAGTTGCAAAAGATAAATAAACAAAAAACTTTAATTTCGCGCCATTTGTGCTGCTTCGTGAAAATAGTGCCACTCGCTTTACTAATATCTTTTTTGGATTTCCCAAATAAGTAAGTCCTTTTCTACATACTTTCAAATTAATTAGGTGTGCTGAAAGGTCGAGTGAATGGTGCACTTGTGTTGTGTTTTTAAATATGGTTTGTGTTATTTGTGAAACTGTTTTGAAGGAAGATTATAATGGATTTTCTAAAAATAACTTTGGTATTGTATTTATGCTCAAAATAATTTCGAAGGAGTTGAAAATATCCGTTAGATTTATGTAGAAATTTAAATTTGCTTTAGAACACTAATGGTACTTTGCACTTGATGTTTTTGGAACCTAAGTTGCTATTCTCGCTCATTTGCATAGAAGTAACTTATTATAATTATTTATAGAACTATAATTTGTGTTCTGGAACTTAAAAAAAAGTAAAATATGCAAATGACAGTTCATAATCATGTTGTTTAGGTTTCAAATACAAACTTTTAAAGTACACATTAATGAAAATTCATGATTGTAAGTATTAATTGTTTCAGTATGATAATGAAAAATGATTTATTGTTGTATTGATCTTATTTAGTATTGCTTGTTTGCATACCATGGAGATTTCATAATATGTTATAAAATGAATTACCTACCAATCATAAACATTTTCGGAGTTGTTATTGCGTTTATACTTCACAACGGTAAAATCATTGTATTACTGTGACTGGCATGGTTTTTCTAAAGTGAAAGAGATTCGGGGAAAAAGTTGTGAACAGTATGTACAATCGCAATTGGTAGAGAAAGTAGGAGCGTCGTTTCCGTTACGGATGCACATTAAAAAATTTCAAGTTCTGTCTTTTACAGCATAATTTATATCTTTTTTTTTTTTTTCTAAACGCAAGTAATAACTAGACAATTTCTTGGGTTATTTGGTATTTCCTTGACACACAATTTGCATTCATACATTAGATAAGTACATTCTATCTCCTCTGGAAAGGAATTGACTTAGAACTTTGGTACTTTAGTCTCAATCCAAGACATTCGAAATGGAAACGTGAGAATGACATAACAGAAGTGAGACTAATGGAATTTGAGATAAACATTCTTAAGTTTGAATGATAATAAGCCAAGGAAGACTTTGCACCCAGTTTATGATGAAATGAGAGAGCATGGAGTACGAGCGACCGTGAGAATCAATACTCTCGACCCAGAGGTGTGCTGCATCCTTCAGCCCCGTTCACATGTACCATCCAAAATTTCACAGAGCAACTTTTCCTTCTAGGAAAATTGTGCAACAGGAAAAGTTTACTTATATAAATATATGTAGTTCTATTGTTGACTAAACAACAGGAAAGAACACAAATATGAAACTGGTATATGCCAACCAATGAAAAGTAACTTTTATCAAATTTTAAAAAATGAGAACGTGTTTTTCTATTTAAAATTTAGATTAATATGATATGCATTCTTTTGGTGGGAAACTTCTCAGAACTAATATCCATAAATTTTCGAACTGCACGAATTCCTGTGAAGGGTTATCGGTTATGGTATTAAGTTTGAAAAGGATAGATCTAGAAACACAAAATTTTCAGAATGACTAAATATTCATGAGAAGATTTCAGTCTCGACCTTTTAGTTAAAATTTTACCCGCCCTTCCTCGAGCATATCCTCTATTCCTATTTACCTGCTCCTGCCTCTAAAACTTGCCTTTAGCATAACGTAGGTCAGTTTCGGGACCCCATATAAAAACGGTACAGTCCGGATAAAGAGTTTACATTCCATCTATCTTTAATTTTAATTAATTTACCGATTTTTTATTGTTTTCTTTCACAAAGCATTTGTATCATTCGTAGAAGCGATTTCTTAATTCAAAGAATGCAATTGATCAAGGTTGAGTTATCCTTAGAATCGGATGTCGTATAATTATTTTTGGATCAATCACCAAATAATTAAAACCTATTTTTGAATTGATAAGGAGTGGTGAAGACCATGTGAACTTAATGTCGATATTCAATCAACTGACTTAATAGTATTTTTAATAACTTTCGAGAAATAACATGAAACAAATGTTAGCGTTAAATGATCACTGGATCAGAATTCCTGAAGTGGCCCCTTAATTTTTGTTGAGTCTAGGGATTTTTTTCATGATAGTCCATGATAATACTAGAAAAACCTGTAAAGGGTTTTTCAAAATTAGAATATTTTCCAAAGTTATAAACGATCAAAACTTTATGCATCGTATCAGAAAATATAACCATTTGCTCGTTTTTGGATGTACAGATTTTGATAAATTTTGGAAGAGAGACTAATAAGGAATTGTACTTGAAATAAACGGTCAAAAATTAAAATTTAAATAAATTGGATTGTTTATTTAAATTTTGACCGTTTATCTCAAGTACAATTCCTTATTAGTCTTTCTTCCACAATTTACCAAAATCTGTACATCCAAAAGCGAGCAAATGGTTATTTTCTGATACTATGCAAAAAACTTTGATCGTTTATAACTTTGGAAAATATTCAAATTTTCAAAACCCCTTTACATCTAGTATCATCATGGATTATCAAAACATATATGAATTAATAAAATCCCTAGACTCGACAAAAATTAGGGGGCCACTTTAGGAATTCTGATCCCACTATCAAAAACAGTCAACGAGGAGAACAAAAATGATGTTAATCAATTCAGAACTAATTTAAAATGAAAATTCTAATTCCTTGTTTTAATAGCGATATTTTGTGAATTGAAACATAAAATTAGTGGTTTCAAATAACGTACATTAACTGCTTTTTTTCCAAAGCTTTAAGACCCAACTATTATCAATTATTAATTCAACCTTCATTTCTGTCTTCTGCTTCTTTCCAGACTGGCAAAAACAAGTATTTGGTAACGTAGGTCAGTTTTGTTTTGTGCTGACTTCCATTTCATTCAAGAATAAAATTATATTCATTCAAAAGTAGGCATAAATCCGAGCATAAATCCAATTTAAGTCAATTCGCGGTCAATTTTAAAAACTTTTAACTTTTAAGTTCGGATAATCCTTTTTCTTAATAAAGAATTTGTTTTTAACTTCTTTTTTTACAATGAAAGGTAAATATTAGTACAACATTTAGAAATCCATTTCCTCTTGAAAAGCAATGTTTTTATCTCCTTTTCAATATAGGAAGTGACTTGAATGGGATTTTTAAAACGACGCAAACAATATTGCGTTTTTTTATGCAAAATTTTTTTTTTAATTTGACTAACTTTGCACCTGCGTAATATTCACAACGCAAAGAGGTCACACCTTGTCGTTTCGCTTCTGGTGAATCGCGAGGCCAGTTCCGTTATATCAATCACTATAGTCTCTGTACCGGCTTTGGAATTTTAATTTTTCAACTGCGCGTCAAAGATTCTTTTTCTCACTTAGAACGCGACATGATAACTATAATAAAACATTCTCTTATCTCGATATTGTTAATTGATTTCAAACTTCAACGAATCTTGAGATTTTCACGAGAGATTGTATACAAATTGCAAATATCATTAGATCGGAGAGTTGGTTTAATTGTTTTAATAGGTCTTCACGATGTTATGGTTTGATTACCTTGTTTTAATATACGTATTTGAATATTATTTCATTTGGTTAATTAACTTTTCTGAACTACTAAAATAATGTTCAGTATGACGCATCTTTTTGTTTTAAAAAGAATGTCTTCTCCTTTTCTAAATATGTCGCAATATCTATAGAAAATGTGCAAAGTAATTATAAGACCTTGCAAATTTATGACGGATTTCAAAATGATTCAGAACTTACTTATATAAAGGAATATAATAGAAATAAACAACGCATTTTCCCCTGTACACGTGTTGAAGCACGTGGTTCTTTGTCCAGAAAATTCTAAGATGAAAATTAGACCAATTTATACTCCGGTTGTGAGCAATTGAACGCAATAGTCCTTCACAATGAAATTAGTAAATTTTATTTTACCTGAAAATAGTCTTTTGTAATTTTAATTTTACTCACTATAAAGTTATAAAAGTTTATGTATATAAAGTTGGATAAATTAAAGTTTAATTTAGTTTTTTCCAATTAATAAAATGATAAAATACGAAAAAATGACATTCTTTGCGTATTGAGTAAATAAAAATTGACATTAATTCTGATAAAATAAGTGAGACTCTGCATAAAATATAAATTTCATCAATTGCTTTTAAGCAAAAATGAGAGTTATCCGAAAGGTTAAATAAACAAAGTAATTCATCATTAAAGTCTCATTAATCAAATGTCAAATAAAAGTGACCTGACCGCTTTGATTTCGATTTTTTACTCTTTATCGCAGAATAAATTAAAAAACGTTTAATTTCATCAATGAATTATTTGACAGTATTAATATATTACTATTATATAATTTCGTTCTCAGAATTTATTTTTTGTTAATCCTTTTTACCGGTAACTTTCTATTTCATTTATTATTACCGCGGTATTTATTATAATTTTAGATAAAAATAATTATATAAATATTATTATATAATTTACGGTTTCATGGTACTAGTATTTCGTGGTATTTTAAATTTGAATCATGAAAACTTGTAGGCGTAAAATATAATGTTTTGTGTAAGAACACGACAAGAAAGCTGAAACCTAACCCCCAATTTTGAAAGTCGAATTCTTATGTTCTTTAACAATACTTTTAGCGAAAAACAAGATAATATTAAACTATTTTACTGAATTTGTAAAACTTTGAGGGAACTTTGATTAATACGTAATAGTAATGTTCAAAAATCTGGTAGCAACGAAAAACACAAATAAAAATAACATTCAAGGAAATATGACGATGACAGACGACGCGTAAAAATGAGCGATCCACGCGCATGCGCTTAAAAACTTAACGTCTAATATGTTTAGGTTTAAAATCTTTTTATCAAAGTTTAATATCTTAATTCTTTCACTGAAGTGATAATTTAGGCTCTGATTTGAAATGGTGTGATTTTTACTGAGAATCAATTAAATTTTACTGATTCATTCAGTGTTTTTCCCCTAATTATCATAAAAAGTTATCAGGACATTTTTCTTAAAAGTTAATTTTCTCATTACCTTTTCGATCGTTTACTTTTCTGATTAATTGGGAACTAGTTTTTTTGCACATAAAAAAGTTTTATCTTTTTCTCGTGTAGGTTTATCTTATATTGCAAATGGATTTACGAAGGAGTGAAATAAGAGTTTCCGTTTCCGGTCGATATCGAGATTCGCCCCCGCGTCTTGGTTTGTCTACAGGGTTGTCGACCTCATTTCAACCCCCTTCGCAAATCGAACGAATCTCGTCGCGTCGCCAAGGAAGGGTCACGCATGTGGGTTACACACATTTACACCCACAGTAACGTAACGATTATTAACGAATCCCCTCACCGGAAAAACCTTATCATCTTGCACAATTGATTTAACAGTTCTAATTTAAATTCAACGATTTCAAAGGTAATTTCTTTGATATTTGCTCAACAATGATAACTACTGCAGCACTGAAAATAGTCTTTCTGAATTTTATTATCTTGTTTCATTTTAATATAAAAGCTCGTTTAAATATTACGTAACCGTATCTTTAAAAGTTATTGTGCCCCTGATCTAAAAAGGAAGAGGCCCTTTATCAAAATTACACCTAAATCTGAGCCCCCCCCCCCCTTTTTATGGCCGTGACTTTAGCCAAAAGTTTTTACTCTGATTGCTCGAAATTGACACGAAATTAAATAAATTTTCATTGATGGGAGAAATGGGTTTATTGTGAAGAATGGAAAAATTATTGACGCCCCTGCTTTCACGTTAACAAATACACGCGTTCAGATCGGCGTAACATTATGACACATGCGCATTGAACCCAGACAAAACTGAAGCCTGGGAAACTACGACAAAGTTCGCATTTTAACCCCAGGTCATGTTCAGCCTTATGAAACGGATGTTGCCTTTTTAAAATAGAATTTCGATTTTTTTTCCAATTGAAAGTATACGCAGTGAATTTCAACTTTCCCGCCCAAGCTGTAAAGGTATGGCCGTGACTGTAGCCAATATTTTTTTTAGCCGCATTACTTACAATTAACAAAATTGGATAAATCTTCGTCGAAATTTTCTATACCCCCGGTATGTAGAATTTCTAAAAGAGCCCTCAGATTGGCTGGTAATGTTTCCGGAAATTTACCAACCAATCAGAAGACTCTTTTAGAAATTCTGCATTCCTAGGGTCGGGCAATTGCAAGTTCGGTCAATTGGGTTTTGGAGAAGATGCAGACGACTCGAAAAAACCACTTACTGTCGAGTAATCGAGTATGAAATTTTGGCTAAAGTCCCGGCTATCATATGCCCTTAAAAAAACCTATTTTACATAAATTGATTTAGAGCCGGAATTTCAAAATTAAACAAGAAAACTGATTTTATGACTGGAATACAAAATTCTCCACTAAATCGATACTGTTTTAGAAAAAGAAATTATTCTTGAAATGTGTGCGAAGAAAGAAAATAAGGATATAGAAATTGTTTAAACAAAAGAGACATTTTTGTAATTAGAACGAGAGGTGTGTTATAAAAGAAAGAAAACATTATGAATTAAAATAGAATCTTTGAGTGGATTTAGCAGCTGAATTCTAATTATATAAATAATTTGATATACAAATGCATTAAGGATGAACTAGTAGCCCAGACTAGTGTGGCGCGTGCTTGCAATACCCTTTTCGTGCTCTATTCTTGTCTCTGTGTCGAGTAAAAATTGCAATATCACGTGGTTAATTTTTTGGATCTTTGCCAATTTGTACACTCGTCTTGAGAGTTCGTACTTAAATCCCTTGTTGCTAAACTTAGTCATTTCTCAAGTGGTTAAATCTGCATTTGGATTTTACTAATTTATAATAGAACACTGATTTTAATTGTTTTATATCATTTCATAATAACCGGAAATAACCTTCATTTGAATTAAAAAATCCGTACTTAAATCATCAATTATTACTGGGTTATTTCCTTAAAATTGCAATTTATTGTTTAATGATAGAACGTCTAACGTCCTTCCGGTAGGATAAAAAATCCTTCTACGAGTACGTACGAAATCACGTTATAAAATGAATATGAATTAAGATAAAAACAAAGTTAATTACATGGTTAGAAAGGTAAAGAAATAAGCTTTCAGCGCATGTAAACATCAAGTTACTTAAATCAACGGTAAAATAAAAAAAAAACTATTTTTTGCCTATTTTACACGCATTTAAAATTTAAATTCTGAAAAAAGATAACTTTTTTGGGTTCCCCAACTTGAATAGTTGCATTTAGAAACTTGGTCAATGATCAAAAAGCTTGTTTTATTACTTTTAAAATCATGTATGACATTTTGTTTTTAAATTAAATTATTCTTCTATTATTATATTATCAATAAATGTTGATAGGTTTACGTATGGAGTTCATTAACACAATTGAACCTTATACAAAGATAATGACGTCGTTCCTTTAGTCACGCGTGTTGCAAAAATAAAAAGAAAAAAACATCTTCGTTAATATCATCAAGCTATACACCTGTATAGCAGACTTTTTTAAAAATGCGCAGAGGCTTGATTCGTCATCAGGAAAGAACGTCATCACCTCGTGGTATTTAAGATTTTTTAAATAGCAAGATCCGTTTTACGTAATCTTTAACCTGAATAAATTAGCAAGATTCTCCTTTTATCTTGTGTCATATATGTATTATGTCACGATTATTTTTGCAATTTGTGTCTTACAGAAAATAATTAAATTTGCGAATAAACGAATAAGATAAATTTATTAACAATTAATTAATTTGCAAACATCAGCGAAATATTTGAAGTCGTTTAACTCAAAAGGTTGCTTTATTTCGACCCTTTTTCCTCGACACAATGTCAAGTCGAATTTTTATTTTCGCAAGTACCGCCACGTGCCAAAAATAAGACGGTCTTTTCGAAAAATTTGATTGGTCAGGCGTTTAGTTACTCTTAGACTGTCAGCACAAAATGAAACAGATATGCATATAAAGGACACGTGTGTTCGAATGGCACGTGTAATTTATGATAGAAAGGATTCCACGTGCCGATTCCCACTCATGGTGTTTCTCCTTGATGCTATCCTTCAAATATATCTGCATCTAACATAAATTAATCTAAAGTTGCAACACAGTTAGAAGAAAATGTATGTTTTAATGAGATTCTTGTTATAAAGTTTCATATAAATTAATTCCGACCTGTTGCAAACTTCAATTAATACAAATTTTAATTAAATACTTGTCAAAAGGTCACATTCTGATATATACTTAAAAGGTTATTTTATGCTCTACCCTAGAGAAAAAGAATCTTTATCCTTATTTTTCTCTAAATTGAAATTTTAATAGGATATAAAATAATATTTTTAAAATGGTAACGTCATAATCATTATTTTATTCTAAATATTACATAATATTGTAAATAAAAAAAAAATGCGAAAATTAATTAGTCATAAGCACAAAGTGGATGTGATTCTTCAAATTTAAAGGTCTTAATTGAGCGGAATGTTTCAATCTTATCAGTACTTTTCGGATCAAAGATTCATCTTTTTAGTCCCTCAAATATACTTTATCTTTGAAATCAACAAATTTTTCTTATCAATTTTTAATGCCGTGAAAAATTTACAAGATTGTAATAGCCTTTAGATTACTCGATTTATTGCACTTTACAAAATAGATACACTTTTATAAATACAGAATTACTGCTTTTTAATTAATCAATTAAGCCTTAAATTTAACCTTGGTTTTTTTTCCCCTTTCCCTGAATATGTCGAGGTGGAAAAATTAATTGTTATTTTTAGGCATATCAGCTGCAAAAAGGAGCAGTGACATTTTTTGTCGATGAAACTAGAGCGAAAAAATATTGATAATCCATGATATGAACGCGTGCTACCTTGACATTCTCCCTGGCCCCATTGAGAAAATATGAAGGGTTATTTAGCCTCGATTACCCTCCCAGTTTATCTCAGCCCTTTTCAAGTAGTTCAAATGAGTCACGTCCGTTTTAATTACCAACACTCATGAGATTAAATTAAGCTTTAGTTAAGAAGGAAAAGCTTTTATTGGAGAAATTGAAGGAATTCTGAAAATGTCACCCAAAGAAACATCAAGCTTGAAAAAATAGTGCATTAATTCATTTTTGGTGCAACTCGTTCTTTTAACTCTCAAAATGATCTCGTTTGATTTGTTTCTATACGTCGTAGTTTCGGTTCAATTTGAAGAATATCAAAATGTTCATTTTCTTCTTCAAATTGAGTAACATAAGTTACTTCACTCGATTGAAGGTTATTTCCTTGCTATTAAACTTTACTATAATTTTGGAAATGATTCCAAACTGTTTTAGATTCAATGCTAAATTTACAGGAAGTGAATCCTAAACTATTTTAGGTTCAATGTTACATTGAGTGTATAAAAAAATCAAGTACTGCTTTCTCAAATTCGACTTTTTCTAGAGTTTTTTTTCGCGCCGACTGAGAGAATCAATTTGGAAATTTCAAAGACTTGTTTTATTTTCGAGGTGGTTTTTTATCGTTTTGAAAATAGCAATTATTTTTTAGCGTGAAACGAAAATTAGAATAATTATAAATATTAATAGAACAGCCTAGATAAAAATCATGCTCAAAAGGAATCTCTGGGTCGGATTCCAGGGATAACGAAATGCAAATTTGGCTCACGGTCAACGACCTTCTGAAATGTTGAACTTGGCCCCGTCTTTCGGCAAAGCCTCGAGCTTCTTTTCCGGATTTGGTTTCATGAAGAGCGGGCGACACTTTTTATGATTTTTTCCATGTATTGCAAACATTTGTGTAACATTTCGAAAACAGATATTAATCGCGAATTCTACAGGTATACACCAGTGACGTTACTTTTAAGTATAAGAGAAGCTTTCTTTCAGAGAAAGTAAAAGTGGAACGCAGTTTGCCAAGGCAACATGTGTTGAAACAAAACCAGACGTCCTCCACTCGCTTTTGAATAGTTTTCAGTTCTTAGTTCATACTAAACAATGTTTGGTGGAATCTAGGAAAAACTCACGTGTAACGTATATACCAGAAAATTTGGGTATCTTTCAATTCTTGAAAAAAAAGCCTACAGGGCCCAGTAAATAAATAAGAAATAAAAATAATACAAACTTTTAAGTTTGATTACGTTCTTTACGAGCATTCAACCGGAAAGCTAATTTTGGAATTTTTTTTTATTTTTATCAATTGACAAATGATGCACGTTCTTTTATCAAAAGAGGTAATCAATCAAAGTCTTCTTGTTACGGAAGAAAGACTAGTGAATGTGTTGATGTTAAAAATTTGTGTATCCAAACTTTCCAAGCTTTTGAAAAAAAAGGCTGTTCAGATAATTCTCAATGAAAAAATTAAATCTCAACAATGAGAGAAAAAAAAAGTTAATATTAATATTGATGAGACCTTCTGATAAAAAGTACGGTTTTTAAAATGTTGGGTTTCCCCTGAATCCGGTTTATCAGTCGCTCTTCTCCAAGAAAGTGGGGAATAATTTAGCTGATACAAGAGTAGAAAGAATCTTAGATTGACAGTGGCTTCTCTTTCTGTTTCAGTTACTAATTGTCGCGCAAACATGTCGGTTACATCTGTTCAGTCTGCTAATGAGAGTCTTTCTCGGCATGGGTAAGTTAATTTTAATCGTAATATGACTTAAAGCAAACTAAAATCAATGACAATAAAATTTTTTTTATATATTTTGTTTAAAAATAAATACTTTTCATAAAATAAAATTATTTTATATTTATTATAGTCTTTTATAGGTCCACTTTAATTTTGTATGCTTCTTGTAGATAACTATTTAAATACCCTTGATATTATAAAATTGTAAAACAATTTTTAAGCTTTCCTGCTAAATTTCCGATTTTAAACTATGATTTTCAAATAAAATATTTTCTTTAGTTTTCGAGAAAAAACTTCTGAAAATAAATAAATAAAATACACTCTTAGTACTTTTCAATGTTTTCAAATCTTTTATTTAAATAAATCACTTTATTCCTAAAATTCTTTCTAACAATTTCTGTGGCTGAAAGGCAGAATAACATAACTGCATTTTCATAGTTTTGAGAAAAACCTGTTTTTGTTTATTTTCTTGGTTTTGTAAAATCGAAAAATCAACCAATATTTTTGGTGTTTGGCATTGTATCCTATTTTCTAGTGTAGTTTTTACATCTGTTTATCAATTTTAAATAATATAAACGCTTTAAAAAAGAATATCAATTCTTTTTTTCGATTTGAATGCAGTTATGCTGTTGTGTTATTAATTATTTTCTACGTAAATAAACATTTAAATCACTTTACTGTTATGAAACTTTAAAAAGCATTATTAAATTAACTCAAATCTGATGTTATCTCAAATTCGATAAAATATTAGTTATGATGTTATGCCTTTCAGCCACAGATTTAATCTCACAATTTTTCATAATACGCAGGTTTTTAAAAAAAATTCCGATAGTTTATTTACAAACTCTGTGAAATTTTAATAACGAAAGAATTTTTTATAACTCTGACGTGTTGTATTTAAGGAATGACGTCAATTTTGAATAAAAACGTTAATTGATAATATAAGAATTTGATAATTCATTAAAGAACCGCTATTACATTACAATTCATAAAGCTGTTTAGGTATTCTAGTATATTTATTTTTTTTATAAACCTCGCTTTTATGGACACTGGAAGACACGTGTGTGATAATGTAAATTGCAATAAAAAAAAACGTGTGGTTAGTTCTTCATTTTTTATCAGAAAATGACAAACTTGTGTTTAAAAAAAGAAAAAAGAAAAAAAAATTCATAAATTTCTTATCAAATGTTAAATTAATCAAATTGAAAATTTAAGTAAATTTTGCAGAAATATTACATAAGTTAATTAATATTTGAAAATTAATAAGTAATGTGTCATGAGTGGATGCAGAATTATAAATAAAAGTATAAATTATTTATGAAAAAAATGTCTGAAGGTCTTTGAGATTATTATTTAAATAATTTTTTTCCAATCTTTAATTAAAGGCGATGTGAATATTGTATGTTCAAGTTCATTATAGTTTAATGACTTTGTCTTCTGGAATCATTTTATTACTAATCGTACATCATGTGATCTGTGAAATTATAATTCTTGCGTTAAAAAAAAAAAATTTTATCAACTGTTAGCATAATTATATTGACAGAGGTCATCTTCTCTCGGAAACGTTAAGAACACGTGCCTTTACTCTTTTATGTATACATAAAAAAAAACGATTCACGGAAAATTTAATTACTTTGGTGAACTGGATTTTTTAAAACTGAAATTTACTCCAACGTTTACTTAAACATACATTTTTTTAAAAAATATTTTCTAATTTAACATAAACTTTTAAACTAAAGTGATTTTTAAATTGAAACAGTATTTTTTGTAAAGTTTAAAATTTTCGAATTTAAATAAAAGAGGACATGGACTTTGAATACATATCTTAAAATTGCAGTATATTGGGATAAAGCGCAGCATAAAATTGAAAAAATTAAATTGCATACTTTTATAAGTATTCATGTATGCTGAGAAGCAAATTCTCATTACGTTGTTCCATGTTATCATCGCGTGAGAGAAACTTACAATTTTTACCGTCAATCTATGCAATGAACTTTGTTACTGTTCAAGTTCAAGGCTAAAGATTTGAAAAATCTAATTATTTATTAATTAATTCTCCTATAATCAGAAAATGAAAGTGACAGTTTAAATAAAAAATTAAAAAAATAATTTTTATTAAAAATTAATAAAAATTTTTTTGAACAAAATATATTGCGTATTTTAATTCAATTTAGATGAATTTAAAAGAAATTGTTGGCTTAAAAGTCCGAAAAGAAAAAGTGTCTCTTTTTAGTGTGTCTTAAAAATATGGATTTATATTTTATTTTCTTTTATTCGTGCTTTGGCACTGAATACTGATCACGCATTATTAGTCAATTTCACGTGATTTTCCAAGATGTTCACGTGTTCTTGAGATTTCAATTGAAAATCAAGAAATATTTTAGTCATAGAAAATTTTTGTAATTATCGAGTGTTTTACATGTATAATTGTTATCTGAATCACCTTCTTTAAAACAACTGTTACAGAATGAACAAGTTCTGATTGTTTCATCGAATTCTTAGTTTAAAAACAAATTTAATTACATTTTAATTTCTTATTGAAAATAAACATCAAATATTAATTATAATTTTTTTTAATTTCAGGAGCAATGTATCCTTGCCTTGTCACAGTTTATGTGGCAGCGTTGACGAAAGCTTCCCCGATTCTCATCCTCAATATCAGGATACAATTCTAACGATTGAAGAACTTCGAATTCAACTAAACTCTTGTTTCACGTAAGTTTCCATTTTTGTTAAAATAACTATTTTTGGGTAATAGAACGAAAAAATAAATAAAAAGAATACTAAATTGAATCAGAATTAATTAAATAATAATTGAATTAGATTACAATTATTAATGAATAAAATAAAGAAATAGATGAATTCGTAAAATTATATAAATTCGTAAAGAAAAAAGAAAGTATAAAATCGAAGTTATCATTACGTCATTCAAGCTCAATAAATCATTACAATCTTGAGTAGTTGTCTTTTCATTCGCAAGTGCTGTTAATACTCGGAGAATACATTCAAAAAAGTTGTGCTTTTATCTATATTTTCTGTACTTTTAATAATAATAGAAAAAAAAATTAAATGTTAAAAAACAGTAGAAACGGTTTTAAAAAGAAAGAAATTTTACCACACGCTACTTTGAATAATTTAAAATAAAAATGGCCTCTTCGCAGGTATTTTTAAAAAATTCTCTGTTTCGCAACGCATTTCATTAACTCGTCGTGAAAACTAATCAGGAAAGATTCAAGACTTGAGGAAAAGTCAAGATTGAGGGAAAGTGCCTAGAAATCAAGTCTACAGCACACTTTCAACTCTGACGTTTTAATAAATCCCATTAATATTTTTTCCTTTTAAATCATTGTTGATTCTGTGAATCACTGAAACACTGGTTAAAAATTTTATTGATTAAACAGGAGCTTTTTCCTCATCCACCAAAACATCAAATTTACAAAATATCGAATTTCCAAAACATCAAAACTCCAAAATGCCCAGTCTTTAAAAATTCAAAACATCGAATCTTCAGAATGCAAAGAAATTCCAAAACAATAGACATTTGTCAAAATTATTTATCGCGAGAATTTTTTGACAATTTTTTGTTAAAAAGTATATAATTCTTCGGATAGATAGTCACTGAATAAATGTTGCGATAAATTATTTTCTAATGCCAATAAAGTGTACAATTATCAGCAAAGATTTAGACTCCAGAAAGTGAGTGTCCCAGATCGTGTAATACATGTTCAGATCTTTATGAATGTGTACCGATGAATTGCACAACTCAAACCCACACGACAGGACACAATAGAATCCGGTGAGATCCAGAGCGAGACAATTGAAACCAGTATTTACGTTGTATAAAGATTTAACTTTAATTTTAACCAATTTGAAGAAAAAGGCCAGTGAATCAGAAATTGACTTCTCAATTCCAACATCATTATCCTTTTGAACTTTGATAAAAAAAAAAATTTCCAATCGGCTGCACATTTCAAGAACTGAAAGTTCGGGTCAATAATTTTCATAAACTTAGGCATTTTATGAAGTTTACTCACAAAACGTCAATATCTCATGGAGCTTTAGATAAAAACATTATATAAACAAACATTATGTAAAAACTAAAAAAAAAAATTTATAGTTAGTAGAAGCTGTGTGTATAGAAACTTTATGAGAAAAAAAAAGAATAAAATACAAATTTATAGTTGAGTAAATAGAGTCTTGACAAGTTTTGCAAGAAATTTATTTTCCTAAAGGGGAGGTGGGACATAAATTGTTGGACCTTGAGTTTATCAAGTTATATAAAATACTGTTTATTTATTTATAGGTGTGGTGTCTTGTGGAGCGAAGATCATGTTTCTCTAGATTGCAGAGAATGTGGTGGCTACTCTCTTGAAAGACCGTGTCCACTATGTGATGGACGTTGCCCTTCGAAGTGGAAACGTGACCTTACTCTGGTAAGGGTCAACTTATTTTTTCATTGGCCTTTAAAGCTGATCGAGATGTTCAAATAAGTGAAATAATTGAATTCAAGAAAGGCATCCAACATTATAAACCTGACTTTTAATATTGATTTTTTGAACTTCAAGAATGTTGGATATGAATATCAATCTAAATATTTGTACGTTCGCATAAAAAGAGCCCACTTTGGCACTATTGGACTATATAACCATATTCTTCATTAAATTTTAAACATTTTGAGAGGTCTTGGACCCTTTTAGATGAAAAATTCGCAAAGTTATATGCATTCAGAGTTAGAAGTGTGAAAACTCTAATTTTAAGAAAAACGAGTTTAAACTTAAAGACTACCGTTAGCGCCCATGCATTTTAAAAATTAAAAATAAGATTATTTTGTGTTTTTAATTATGATAAAGTTATGATAAATGCATGATTTGAAAAATGCGAATATCTGGGGAATAAAAATCGAAAAAGTGGTCCCTTTTTATGCGGACGTACATATATAATAAATGATACGAATCAGGCTTCACAGTGAAAATGAAAAATAATTAAGGAAAATAGATGACTTTTAGGGTACTTTAGAAAGTTAATAAGTAAAGATAAATAAATTATACATCCTGATTAAATTGTAAGGGACATTTTCTAGTCTAAATTTTAAAAAAATTACGATATTTCTTCTAATATTACTAAATTATTAACTTTTACGAAAAACAATATTTTATTTATAAATACATGAAAGAATAAGCCTGTGAGAATTTACAACTGGATTATCAGTAAATTTGAATTAAATAATGTTTAAAGAGATAAAATAAAAAGAGGGAAAGAAACAAAGCAATATATTAAAAAAGGTGAGAAAATCTTTTAAAAAAAAGCTTAAACTATGAAAAGATTAGAATAAATATAAAAATAGTGAAAAAAGAAATACAAAATAAAAAATAGTAAGAATAAAATAAGAAAATGTGAAAATTGTATAAAATGACAAATTTCTTAAAAAATAAAAAAATTTAGAAAATTATTCAAAAATTGAAGAAAATTTAAAAAGGAATATGTAAATAAATTTAAAAAATAAATGAAACAAATTTTTAAACAATTTTAACCACAAAAATTTGATTAAAAAAATGTTAAAATTTAAACATTTTTTGAAAGAGTAAATAAATTTGCGAAAAAATAGACAAAATGTAAAGAAAATTAAATAAATTTACATTAAATTTTTCAGCTCAAAAAATAAAGAGACATGCATTTTTTTAAATTTTCAGAACATTTTTTTGTTGTTGAATTTTTACGATTTTCTAAAAATTAAAAAAAAAAGTTTTTTATAAATTTCTTTTTTAAAATCTCGTAATTTACACATTTTTTAAGCTTTTTAGTTGCTCTTTGGCTCATTTTGCCTATTTTTTATGCTGTTTAAAAATTTATCAAGAAAAGTAAAAAATATTTATAAGCAAAAACAATGCTTTGATTTTGAAAAAAAAATCATTTTTTTTTAATTCAAAATTTAAAAAAAATAACTTTATCGTAATTAAAAACACAAAATAATGTTATTTTTATTAAACAAAATTTCATTTCTTTTCAAGGTTTACCTATAGCTACTTAAGTGTACTACTCACCACAAAAATTTCATTTTGTATTTTTTTGTTTCTTGGGGGAAAACATTTTTTTTTTTAAACACCTCCTAAATTCCTCAATTTTTATGATTGAAAATCGTTCCTTGGGCCATTTGTTTAAATTTTTAATGATATTTTTAAAAAAAATACCATAAAAAGTAATAAAAGCTGATAAGAAGCAATATTATCCAATTTTCTAAAAAAAAAAAAATTTGTTTTGTAGTTGAGACACCTTTTTGTTGAAAATTTTAGAGTTTTATAGAATTTATCAATTTGGATGTAATAATTTTGCTATTATAATATTTTAATATTCGTATATAATTATATGCGTTTCATAAAAGGAATATAACTTCAACTCTTAATTAAAATTATCAGCTCATATATTAATATAATATATGCATATTAGCTGATATTTTCAATTAAGAATTGAAGTTATATTCGTTCTATGACACGTATATTATATATCAATATGAAAATATTATAATAGCAAAATGATTACATCCAAATTGCTAAATTCTATAACTCAAAATTTTTCAATAAAATTTATGATATTTTTTTTTAAATATCATTAAAAATTTAAAGAAAGAGCCCAAGGAACGATTTTCAATCTTAAAAATTGCGAAATTTAGGAGGTTTTTATGAATAAATAGAAAATAATTTTTTTCTCTCAAGAATAAAAAAAAATACCATATGAAATTTTTGTGGTGAGTAGTACACATAAGTAGCTATAAACCCTCAAAATTTTAAGAAAAAAAAAGATGGCGTTTTTGAGATAAATTTTTTTTTAGGTTTTTTAAAAAATTGTTATTGTTTTCATTATCAATATTTTAGACTTTTCTTGATAAATTTATAAACAGGATAAAATACTGACTTTTTTGGCGCGATGAACATTATACACATTTAAACTCTACAATGATAAATTCTAAACGTTAAATTTTAAGCAATAAAACTCTACAATCAGATATTTTATAAAACATTAATATTAAATCCTACATACTTAGCTAAATTCTACAATTTGAACTTCTACGAATTTAAACTGATGAATTCTACACATTCAATTCTACTCCGTCAAAATCTACACATAATTTATAATATAAAATATAATATTATATTAATTAAAACAATATTTCTGATATTATTTTTATTAAATAAACGTGTTTAGAATTTTATAATGTGCAATTTAACTGTGCCAAGTTTAATAAAGATAATATCAAAAATACAAATATTTTTATAATTAATATAATATTACATTTTGTAATATAATTTATGTGTAGATTTTAATGGAGTATAATTTAACGTGTAGAATTTATAATTGTAGAGTTGAAATTTGTAGAATTTTAAACTGTAAAATTTAACTATGTAGGATTTAATATTAATGTTTTATAAAAAATCTTATTCTAAAGTTTTAATGTACAGTATTTTAAATTGTAGAATTTATCATTGTAGAGTTCAAATATGTAGAATTCTAACCACGCCAATAGTTATTAAATTAGAAAATTCATTATTAATAAGTCAAAAAATGATAAAAGAAAATTTCCAAGAAAGGAAAGAATATATAATAAAGTTACAAAATTTTTAAAATACACATCGGAAAGATTTAAATTAAGTTCAAGTGAATCACAAAATAGTTAATTTTTGAATCTTAACTGTTAAGTTTTAAAATAATTGTAATTTAAAACTTGGAATGAATTAAATTTTGGAATCAAATGTTTTTTACAAATTCCTAGTTTTCGTGAAAAATTTCCAAAATGGGGGATTTTTAGGGACTAATAACAAAAAAGGGGACTTTTAGGGAAAATAGCCTGTGAAGCCTAATTCTAACCACGCCAATAGTTATTAAATTAGAAAATTCATTATTAATAAGTCAAAAAATGATAAAAGAAAATTTCCAAGGAAGGAAAGAATATAATAATAAAGTTAGAAAAATTTTAAAATACACATCGGAAAGATTTAAATTAAGTTCAAGTGAATCACAAAATAATTAATTTTTGAATTTTAACTGTTAAGTTTGAAAATAATTGTAATTTAAAACTTGGAATGAATTAAATTTCGGGATGAAAGTTTTTTACAAATTCCCAGTTTTCGTGAAAAATTTCCACAATGGGGGATTTTTAGGGACTAATAACAAAAAAGGGGACTTTTAGGGAAAATAGCCTGTGAAGCCTGGAACCTATAAGAAAAATAGAAAGAATTATTTTGTAATATAAATTCTGTTTTTGTTTACAGTCCCACACAAGTGGAAAAGCAAGGTGGAACGGAGAGTGTGGAAGTAGCTGTGGTCCCTCTCTTGAGGAATCTCTCGTTCCAGCTTTGGAGAAACTTCGAGCTACATCGTGAACTCGCCAGAATTCAGGCGACATCACAACTGTGCACAAGACTTAACCATCACCATCCATATAGAGTATCACTCATCAACAACCACCGTACGAATTGAAACGAATGAATGTAGATTCCTGAAAGTGTGAAAGAAAATGAATAAATGACCGAGAGAAGATACGAAGAAACTCTGAAATTCAAGATCAACGCCGATAATTCTTCAGAGAAACTCACAGTTCAGATTTTCCTGAATTGGGACAAAATTATCTACATCATCGAAGAGAAGGCGAAAAGCTATGCGGGTTCCTTATTATCACCTCATCAACTCTCAATCACCGTTGGGAAATTAAAGATTAAAAATAGATACGTTTACCCCCGAAGCTTAATTTAAAATTATACAGAACGCAGTTAAAATTATATTGAGAATATTTTTTACTAAATGTTCATTATACTTTGATGTAAAGAAACAATTTGCTGTATAAAATGTTAAATGTTTAAAATAGCCGGGAACACACATAGCTTGGATACTTCTGTTAACGAAAGCAGGAGACTAACTTATCGCCTTTATGTCGAAATCGTCTCTTTTATAAATGTCAATCTACTAGAGAATAGAAAACGAATTATCAGTTAATGAAATAGTTATTTGACGAAAAAAAGGCTTATAATTTAGCAAGTATGGTGATAAGTATTACTCTCTTGATTCGAAATTACTTCGAGACTTTCTATTCTGAAAAGAAAAAACTGAAAGAACGTTAAGACTGCCTTTATCTTGTTTTTTTCTGCTGTTGTTTCTTTTCTAGCGAGCGCTCTTGTATTAGTAAAAAGTAATACTCGTGAAAAATCCGTTTTAGAATGATTTTTTGTATATTTAAAAACTTGTAAAGATGCAACTTTATGTGGAGCATGTAACTCCGGAGTTGTTGTAAAATTTATTGCAACACTTCGTATGTTACGACTCTGATAAAATAATGTGCATAAAATTTTAAACTACGCTAATACGCAAATTAGTGTAAGTGCTCGTTGACGTATCCAAAATAATTTTTTGAAGCATGCCGTATCCGTTCTACTTGACTCTATTTCTGTAATTATGTTACAAAAAGACGCTCAAATTTGTCCATAACATATTATTTTGTCAGTAAAAGTATTAAGGACTGAAAAATTGACAAGAATAGGTAGAAAAAATTGTTATAATATAAAAATCGATATTTTTTCTTAAATGATTTAATTAAGAAAGAGCAAAGATTTACGTTCGAATTACCAATTTAAGAAATAGTATAGAAAACTTGGATAATAACTGCGATTGAAAAAAAAAGGATGGATATTTTTCTGAGGATACGTCTTGTATGTCCGATAAATTAAGATTAAAAAGAATGAAAAAAAACTGTCTATAGCAACGATAAGTAAAAGAAATTTTAGCTCACTGGAAACGATAGTATAAAAGCATTTATGACTGTGGCAAAATAATGACTGTTATGAATATCATTAATATCATTTTGCTATTACTATAATTCATCCCCATTTCTTAAGTTAATTAAAAGAAAAAGCATTCAGAAATTTTCAAAAGTGTTGCAGTATTATATTTTATTGTAATACATTGGAAAATTTCAACCTTGTAATTTTTATTTAATGTTCCAAATTATTATTTATGATCTTAATGTTGAAAGATATGGGCTTAATAAACGATACTTGTCAATAGTAACAATACGTGTAATCTTTTTCTAATCCTTTCTTTCCTACACAGCTTTTAGTTTTAGCTTTTTTAGATCAAATTCACGGTCTAATTAAAAAAAATTCAAATTCTTGAAGATTTAAAGCCTTTTTGACTAAAGAGTAGTGTTACCAAGAATCGAGTATAAATTAAGTTTCTTTTAAGTTAAAAAAAAATTCTGTAAATAATTATAAAAAAGTTGCGAAAAAATTCATTTTGAAATGGAGTCACGGTGCAATTTAAAAACAATCTAAATTTAAAAAGATTTGAAAGATCTAATGACTACACGATTCCAATTAAAGTTAGCTTGTTTTTAATCTAAAAACTGTTATCGCCTTACAAATTAAAAATAATTTTTTAAAAGTTAATGTGCATAATTTTTTGTACATAGGTATACAAATTTCATAACATTCCTATTGGGAAGAAATAATCCCGTTTAATTTAACTTGGTAGACATAAATTGGATGTTTTAATTTGTAAAAATACAATTTAGAGCCATCGGACCTAAAAGAATTTTAAAGAATATTTTTAGACCAAAAGGAATAAAAATTTTCTTGAATAAATGAATAAATAAATCATTTATGTATCAATAAACATTTAGCGATTTTGATATTAGAATTGAAAATACTTGCCGATCGAAAACTCCCACATCGCGACGAGACGATCTCTTGTATGGAGATCGAAGACTTTTTTCTTTTTTTACAGCTTCTTTGTCCGAAATATGTCTTCTCCTTAGTCTATAAAATTTTGAGTTTCATTATAGCTTTTTGATCAGAATCCTTGGATAATTGTTAAAAATAATAACTATTATTAACTATCTAGATAAAAAACAAAATAGTAATTAGAATCTTTGAATAAATACTTTTATTTTAATTTATTAATTTTCTTCTAATTTAAACTTTAATTGAATTTAATAAGATTTTTAATAATTAAGTAATCAGCTTTTTTTTTAAAAAACTGTTAAAAAATTTTTTAACTTCAAATTGACAAGGTCAAGAATATTTTATGTCTACCATGGCTCAAGTAGGAGCGATCTTACCTTGACGATAAACTAAGTTAAGCAAGGTTGCTCATGGTTAGAACAAAGAGGCACTTTTGTGTTCGACTTGTGAAAAACCATCACAAATGTATCACACAATGATGATTACTACAGCGTTAGGTCAAAAATTTAAGAACTGATCGTTCTGATCAGGACTTACTTTGATCAATGACTTGCTATGTCATAGTTACTCTGAGTGTGAACATTATTTTTTCATACAACAAAAATCCTAATGCACCTATTTTAGAAAATTCCATAAATACTGAAGATTGTCAGTTTTAAAAAATAATTTATTATTATAAGCACTTCTTCTTTCCTTGAAAAATAATAATTTGAAAACAGACAGAAACTTTTTCTTTTTCGATGTTTCCCTATATATTTTCTGTTCTCTTTTACTCAAATTTAAAAAATAAAATAAAAGTATGTTAAATATTAAACAAATAGTATCATCTTCATTATTAAATACACTGGTTTGCTCTATTTTAATTTATCTAATCACTATATTATAAAAAAGCAAGTTTTCAGGAAATATATGAGTGTTAGGGAAATTATATTCGAAGCTGAAAATCGATTGCAAATTTTTTTATCATCTTTTCAGGTTTATATATTTCAATATTTGTTCTCTTTTGAGCGAACAAAAAATCATCAAGTTTATTTATTTATATAAATTGATTTAATCCTTTCATTATTTAAATTAATATTCATATAATAACGTGATAAAAAACCTACTAATTTATTTTATATAACTCTTATATAATTAATAAACGATTATATCAGTAATGTTTTATTTCTTTTGAGAGAATTTTGTCAAAAATTGAGATTTATGTTAAAAAAAATAGTTTATAGGTTATGGCTGACAATAATATTTTTACCATTTTTACCCTTTTCACTCGAATCTAGTAATTAACATTATGTTTAGCAAAAATATATATAAAATTTGATAGATATATATTTTACTTGGAAAGTACTTCAATCCTTAAATTCATCTTTAGAATTTTTCCTCGAATTTTTCTAAAATTTTCTTTTGATTTATATCTCGTAAAACCTTTATTTTACACAAATATATCACTTATTATTAGACCGGTCTTACAATCTCTACCATTGGATCTTCAATTTTTATAGAAAACAATATAATCACTACAATTTTTGACATTATTTTTAACAAAATACTGAGTTTCATCTGGAGAAGTTGATTATATATGATATATGAATAAAAACAATAGAATAACAACAGGAAACAATGCAAATGTCGGAGGTGAAAAATGCTCTGATTGGCTGATGATCGAGCCTTGGTTAGAAATCTTTTTTCCATATTTAATTGTAGAAATAAGCCTAAGGGCGCAATTACATACCTGCGTTGAATGCTGCGTTTTTGCGTTGTGCGTTGTATCCCTAGGGACTGAGAGTTCGTGTACACTGCTTAATGCAGTTCCCTGGAGTTCAGGTTTTATTTAGAAGTACGTATTCTAGTGTTTTGTTTGCTTATGGCCATTTACAACCTGTCAGATTTATTGTCTGCTATTTTTATTTCATAAACCGCAAATATAAATATTATTCTATTTTACGAAAAATGAATAAAGCTGTTGAGAAAAATGTTGAAGTAAATTATAAATTTGATCTATTAATGTAGTCAAGAAATATAACATTAGTATATTTGAATATATAAGAGCAACATTTATTTAAGGATCTGTTTATTGTAACTTGTAAACCTAAAAGCAATGCCATGATAAATAACTACATTTTTTAAATCTATATTTTAAAAATTAAATTTGATGTTTATTTTTTTAATTGCAGTCTAAAGGAAAATGTGGTTATTGTGGCTTTTTCACCAAAGATTTAAAAAAGATTTCTCAACACGAATGTCTTAGAGAGTACAATGAAGAGTCGCAGTTTATAGATATTGTTTTATGTTGTAAGTGAAACGTCTTTAGATGGGTTTAAATAATCCCGCGCAACGCATAGTTTTTGCGGAAATAGAAGTCCTATGTTTACATGCATGCGTTTTAACAGAAAAGCAGAATAGTCCCGTGATTTGTCAACCAATAAACGTAGTTCTTTATTCGGCACCAGCAGATTTCCTAGTATTCAATTCGCGATTAAAAATAAAGTACGTCAGAACGCACGTTAAAACGCATGCATGTAAACATAGGATTTAAGGAAACGCAATTGTTTGCGTGAAACGAAATTCAAATATTTGTTTAACAGTGTTGTTTTATATATTTTTTTAATAATATAATAAAAAAAAAATAACTACGTCCGATAGCTAATAAATGACACTCTACAAAACATTCTTATAAAAAGTTAATTTATAAAAGTTAATATGGAGGAAGTAAATACAATCGTAAACATAAACATTTTTTTAATAAAATTATCGAATTTTTAGCATAAATTATCTCTCGATGTATAAATATACATATATATTTATGTAACTAATTATTTATATATGTGACACGCTCCAAAAACGATAGAATCTAAGAGAACGAAGGAAGGTTTTAGGTTATGTTTTTTTATTTAAAAAGGAAAAATACAATAAAAAAGGATTAACTTCGAAAGCAAACTAATGAAATTTCAGTTTTCATTAGGTTTAAAGTATTCTATAAGAATAAAATTTGATTTTTAAAATTAAAAAAGAAACCAATAATTAAAATAAAACGATTATAAAGATAACCTATAGTTTTTTACATCTAAAAAAACAAGGTCCTCTCCTCCTTTACTACACGTTTCATATATGATATTCTCACTTGAAAATTAATTATTTTCTTAATCATTCCGAATTAATGCGTTTCAATTCTATGAGTTTCAATCCTTTTAATTGTATCCTGTTTAACTTCACTCCGAATTAATCCGTTTAAAATCCAATTAGAATTGGAATGGATTGTATCGGAATGAAATAACGTAGGATTTAAAAGAATTACAATTTCTAGGTTTGAAATGAAATGGATTAATTTTACATTATGATAGAAACTGATTGAATAGTATCGTAGGTTTAAAAAAATGTTAAATATATACCACAAAACATAACAGTACATTGTGCACCAAGTATCGAAAGCTGTTATTTTCCGACGAGTGCAAAGTTTGCTGCTCGAGCAAAGCGAGTGCAGAAATTTGCACGAAGACGGAAAATGCGCTTTTGTACGTATAGTGCACATATTATGATACTTTTTGCAATAGCTTTTCATACACGGAAAAGCACTAATTAAAGAGATACGTATAATTTATAAAAAAGCGAAATCTTTTTTTATCGCATATAAACCATTTAATACTTTTGAATTTCCATTTTCCATTTAAAAAATGGAAACATTTTTTTCCCAATTATCGACTAAAATAATCAGATTTGAGCCTCTATCTGAATTTGTTATTAAGATATCCTAGTTTTAATTGAATTTTGTGATAAAAAATTCAAATATATATATATATATATATATATGTTTATTAAAGTAAGTTCTTTATGAACGAAGCAAGCTAGGGATGAAAGTTTTGATTTTAAATCGTAATAATCGAGCTTTATAGAAGTAATAATGGTTTATAATTTGTCCCTAATAATTGATAAAAACGATAAAATCTGAAGGTATAATTTTTCATTCTCGGTTTCAGCTTTATTGAAATAAGAAAAAGACAATAAAAGCCCTTGATGTTCTATATATTTTTTGGTTATTGCAATACTGCAATACTTTGGTTCAGACACCTTCTGAAGCAGCAGAAAGTCAACAGCATATTATGCACCTATACATCTTGTATTTAGAACTGGATCGACAGGAATCTAAAGTACGTAATAGGTTTTGGGTTCGTCCAATTTTCTCAGTGGATCGACGACGTGCTCAAGGTGCCAGTGAGAATCTTATTTATGAAATGGAGACAGGAGATAGAGAAAAATATTTTAATTGTTTACGAATGAATAAGAAATTGTTTAACAAATTACTTAAGAAAGTACAACCACACATTGAAAAACAATTTGCGATTCGGGAACCGGCAGCAGCACGTACACGGTTGCATATTTGTTTACGTTATCTCGCTTCAGGAGATTCTATGCATTCAATTTCATATCAATTCTGCGTGAGTCCAAGTTTGGTATCAAAGATTGTTAAAGAAACGTGCACAGCTATTTGGGTCGCACTGAAACCTACATCATTTTCACATTTAACTACAGAAGGGACTACAGAAGGGAGTCTCACACGCAAGGAATTTTGAAGAAAAATGGAATTTTCCACATTGCAATATATTTAAATATACTAATGTTATATTTCTTGACTACATTAACAGATCAAATTTATAATTTACTTCAACATTTTTCTCAACAGCTTTATTCATTTTTCGCAAATTAGAATACAATTTATATTTGCAGTTTATGAAATAAAAATAGCAGACAATAAATCTGACAGGTTGTAAATGGCCATAAGCAAACAAAACACTAGAATACATACTTCTAAATAAAACCTGAACTCCAGGGAACTACATTAAGCACGGTACACGAACTTTCAGTCCCTAGGGATACAACGCACAACGCAAAAACGCAGCATTCAACGCAGGCATGTAATTGCGCCCTTATGGTGAGTCCAGAATAGAGAAATCTACATGTGGACCTACATGCAGGTCTGAAGTCACCCATTGAAAATCCCATTGTGACGTCAGACCTACATGTAGGTCCTACATGTAGATTTCTCTATTCTGGACTCACCATAATGGTGAGTCCAGAATAGAGAAATCTACATGTAGGACCTACATGTAGGTCTGACGTCACAATGGGATTTTCAATGGGTGACGTCAGACCTGCATGTAGGTCCACATGTAGATTTCTCTATTCTGGACTCACCATAACGCACAATGAATCGTAATCGCTAATCCTTAATCGTAAGAATGAGAGGAAGTAGGATAGACATATATCTCTGTCCTGCTTTCTCTCATTATTACGATTAAGGATTAGCGATTACGATTCGTTGTGCTTTAGGCTATACAAATTAACTCAATCTTAATTAATCCGGGATAATTTAAATCTTTTACGATTCTAGAAGTCATAAACATTTTTTGCGAAAAAAGATATTGACTATGACGCGCCATATTAAATTGGCGGTTTTTTAAATTTTCATTTTTAACACATAAATACTTTATAATTATGTAAAAGTATATTACCTAAACGATTTCAGCAATTTACATCACTATGTTTCTGCAAAATACGTGAGAAGATGGTTATTTTTCTTCCTTAACTCAACTCTACACAATTTTGTCAAAAAGTCTCGTCGTTAGTACCTATATGATTTTATTTAAAAAAAAAAGACTACATAGTTTAACAGAAATACAAAGTTTTTAAGATTCAAACACCGTTGTTTAATTGTAACGAGCGTTGTAATTGGTTGAAAAAATCACGTTATTGTTTTATCCGTCAATCAGAACAATTCTAATATTTATATTGAACTTGTGAAAAACTGGTTTCTCAAAATTGACACTATGATATTGTACCCACATTTTTCATCGAATTTGTTAAGTTTTTAATTGTTTTTCGTCAAATTATTTGATTTATTATTAAATAAAGTTCATTAGATTTACACAGTTTTATAAAACATTAAGAATAAGTGTGTGAAATGTGAACTTGAAAAAATTCGAGTAATGGAGCTGAAAAAGGCGCAATTGTTGGTAACATCAAAAAAGGTATTTGTCTTATTTAATAATATTAACTACTGAAAATTACAGACTACACATTTTTCAATAACTTATATCGCTTATTCTATTTTAACAATTTATAGCTGAACTCAAAACACTTTTTAAATTTAGGGTTATGTCAATTTCGAAAATATTTTTTGAGTTGATATTTTCGAATCAAAAGCATTGATAATAATCTTTTTAAATTAAATCCTGAATTCGTAATTATTAACTTTTGAAACAGTTTTTTTTTTCGAAAAATGTTTTCAACTTCAAAAATTTAGCTTTGATTATTTTTAATTAAATATTTTGAAAATGGATTTTTTGACAGATTTTTAATTTCACTTTTTGAAAACATCCTAGAAATAATTTACACAATTTTTCAAAAATTTGTGAAAATCAAACATCTGGAGTCCCCAGTTTTTAAGCAAAAATTTTGATAATTACTTTTTTAACACTAAAAATAAATAAATCTTTATCTTTGACCGGTTAATTCTATTCTGTTAGTTTTAAAA
This sequence comes from Ganaspis brasiliensis, assembly GCA_037103525.1. NCBI lineage: Eukaryota > Metazoa > Arthropoda > Insecta > Hymenoptera > Figitidae > Ganaspis > Ganaspis brasiliensis. Next base: position 3,966,127 of record JAZKLR010000022.1, on the reverse strand, counting down.
TAAAATAGAGTATAAAATAAATAAAAATATAAAGTGAAACAGAAATAAGCATAAATTCTGTCATTTTATAAAACTTTGGAAAATTTTGTTATTCACGATATACAAAATAAGGAATCAAAAAAATGTAAACAATAACAACATTAATTATAAATGAAAGATGAGATATTCATGAATAAATATTTATTCGCACATTATTGGCCTACATTATTCGGAATATACACGTTCTATTAACAGTCAGTAAAAGGTGTAAAAACATAGCAAATACTTAATGTCCAATACTTTTCTAGTTAATTTACATGTAGTCACTAGAGTCCTGGACATAAGCTTACAACGATGTTAACACGCATGCTGCGCCAAGCACTTTACAAAAATTTACTCTCAGATTTTGTAAAAAAACAAAAACAAAAATCGCATATTGCTTTTTAAATTCTCATTCTCAATAGTCACGCCAACAAAATTACAATTCCATTTGGCGGACACCAAATTCTTTAATCAAACCAGCAATTAAAACTGTACTTTCATATTCTAAAAGTGCGTTAAAAATTAAAATTCTATACTCATTCTCAAATAATGCATGCGCAGCGAATTTATTCATTGGAGAACCTGAGTCTTTTTCAAAACTGAAGTTGTCTAATTGTCTTCTAAAGAAACAAATAATAATTATTCTAGATAAATTTAAAATTAAGTAAAAGATTTTTTCAAAAGTAAATTTAATTAATTAACTAAGTGATATTTGTAATTGGACAAGGGCAATCTTGAAAAGTTCAGATTCACGTGTATATTTTCAAAGTAATTCTACGTATGTATAAACATTTTTGAACTACATTGGTATGATCTTTCGGTGACGCGACTGTGCGAAAAGTTACTTTTTTTCGTGTGTACATATAGCTATAGAATTGATCCTATCCCAGATGAAGAAATACAAGATGTACAATCCACTCGGAAGCATCGACTTAGATACTATTTTATTAAAAATATCGATTCAGTTTCTATAAAAGTCGATTGTGAGTAATTCACAAAATATACAAATTTGAAAGTTACTCAATCAATTATGATTGATGAAAAATTAGGAACTCTATTTTCTCAGTCTTTTTTAATTCGATTGATCAAAATTTTATGTATTTCTATATTTCTCATCGACTTTATTTCAGTGATATTTATTTTTAGCAAACAGAGTCGATGCTTTCGACGTTACATTTCCAAATGAGAATGTTCCGTCCCGCGAGAACAGCGTATTATTAACAAAAAAAAAAAAAAAAAAAAAAAACATAAATTAGTCTTGACACACGTAAATTAATAAAAAGTGTGCACGTTTTTACAAAACAGTTGGCCTATATGTGACAGCGATTTTGGTATTCTGATCTCTCTGTTTATTCTCCCTTACTGAAAAATTGATTGACAATTATCATATTTTATTCATTCATTATTATCATTTCTCTTTTTGTTCTCAATTTTTTTTTTTTTTTTTTAATTTATTCATTATTCTTTGAAATTTTATTCTCCTTTTACTGCAAATATTTTAGAAATATCTTAAATTGGGGCCTGATTTAGAAAGCGAGACATTCCTCAAATCCGTCGTCAAATTTAAAGCGTCTTTACGATTACAATAATAAATAAATAATCACGTCTTTACAAAAAAAAGTGATGGAAAATCGTTCAATTCACAGAAAGAGATAACCGGGAAGAATTTTAATTCAAAGAGATTTATTAAAATCTGCCTTGGAAAAAAATTAAATCCATTAAAACGGGCCAGGAGTTAGAAGGGTGATTTTAATTAAACTATTTCGTTATTTTTATTTTTTTTTTCATTTTTCTTTTGATCCGTAAAATCGTTCTTTATTTTCAAAAAGAAATACCTTCCTCACTTCTGGACAAATACAAATTACAAATACAAATACCATTTACTAATTTTCGCGTGTTAGTCCAGTCAGAGTTTTTGTGGAAATGGAAGATCGGATAAAAATACTAAAAAACAAGTGAAGACTTGAATAATAAAATTTACACAATTTATATCCTATTATTGGAGTCAGTTCTCCTTCGACATCGTTTATGATTGAAATATCCTCTCCAATATCCAACTAAACCTCTGCTTAGACAAACGTGTCGCAATCTTGGTAATAAAAGTATCGAGAAAAAGTAGTCGAGCGTAGATCGCGAATTCAAGTATACAATAAAGGGGTCTTCCGCTGATATCGAATAAATCCAAAGCGGAAGACTGGGGCTTTTTAGAAATCGAAAAACAAAGAAATTCGTCAGAATGAAAAATAAGGCTTGCGAGGGAAGAGCAAATACACTCTCTCCCTGACCCATTGGAAACGCCAGCAGCCACAAAGGGCCGCGTTTTTCGGACGCTTTATAACGCCGTCGGGATTGTAGCCAGTGTTAAAGAATTATTATTATTATTATTATTATCAATAATAAGAATTAATATTATTAACTATATAATATGAATGCTGTATTCAATTATATCGATGGTATTGATAGCAATTGTCGGTTTGAGTTGTAATACAACAGGCAAACCAATGTTCGTTATTTTGTATTATAGAACGAAAGTGAGAATCGTGAAATTTTCTCAGATCGCGTTACACGAGCGATATGAATCACGAATTCACTCTCTTTATACTCACACACCATAAAACATCAGCTGAGAGCTTTTTGTCACTTACTTTTTTATTATTCTTTTTATTACAAAATACAAATGGCCTTTAGTGTCGACGCTCGATTTAGATCAGATCGGCGACATTCATTGGCATTTCCTCGATGCGGGTATTGTAGAATTGTTCTATATCTTTCAATGCTCTTTTATCGTCTGCAGTGACGAAATTGATGGCTACTCCTTTACGACCAAATCGACCACCACGACCGATTCTGCAAACATAACATATTCGTTTGTTAATTATTATTAAATTATTTTAGGGCTTCTTTGAGTATTAAGAATAAATTCTCAAATTTTTACCCACTCCTTCCCAAAATAATTAGCTATAAGATTTCCTTAGTACCTCTCAGTTCAATTTTACGTGTGATTTTTTAATAACTTCCACCTTTAAAGCTTAATTCCATTAATTCAATTTTTTGTTATTTCTCTTGATCCCTAATTCGATTCGAAGCAAAATAATTACTGATTGAATTACGGACAAAAAAAAAACAATGAAAATTTTACATTTTTAATGCACGGAAACTATTAATTTCACCGAATTTGCATTTGGCAGCATAAAAATTGAAATATAATTAAAATGAGAGAGACAACAGAATTTTAGAAAGTGGTTTTTTACACAAAATATGTAATATTATTAAAATTAGTTTCAATAAACATTGGAAGATCCAGTTGTACATTTTTAGACAAAATTTGGTGTCAAATAATACATAAATTTTAAAATTTTGTATTTTTTCTTTACCTAATTAACATTTATAATTTTCATTCAATAGCACATTTTGCTCTTTAAAATTCTGTATGCTGGGTTTTTTAATATTTTTTTTCAAAAGTTGTTAAATAAAATTTGATTTTTACAAGCTTTTTAAGGAGGTTCTTACAATTGACATAACCTTAAACTAAGAAGTGACTATTGCCATCAAATAAAACTATTATTAAAATTAATTTCACCAAATTTTGAAAGATCCAGTTGTACATTTTCTAGAAAAAATTAAGTTTAGCTATAATTTGTTGCCAATTTGTTAATTATTTAACATTTTATGTTTTTTCTTTAAATTCAATGATCAACTGCAATTTTCATTCAATTCTGCCAAGTAATAGCTTATTTTTCTCGTTGAAATATTCTCAAGAATTTTATTTGCTGGGTTTTATTAAATAATATTTTGTTTAAAAGTTATTAAACAAATACAAAATTTTCTTTATGTATTTTGTAAACAGAATGTTATTTAACAAAATCTAACAAATAAAAATGTAGAAGATGTTTCAATGAAAAAAATGAGCTATTTGTCAGAATTAGATAAAAATTGCAGTTGTTCATTAAATTTAAAGAAAAATATAAAAAGTTATATAATTGTTATTTTACAACAAATTTTTGGTCAACTTAATTTTTTCCAAAAAATGTACAACTGGATCTTTCAAAACTTGGTGAAATTAATTTGAACAATATTTTTATCATGGGTGAAAAACGACTTTCTAGTTTGAGGTTATGTAAATGGAGAGAACCTCCTTAAACAAAATAATATTATTATTTAACATTATTCAAAAAATAGAATTGTAGAGATTATTTCAAAAAGCAAAATGAGCTTATATTTTTCAAAATTTGATAAAAAATCATTAACTCTCGTTAGAGCTAAATAAAAATCACAAAAATGTTAAATAATTATTATTTGACAACAAATTTTGGCTCAAACTAATCTTTTCTGAAAAATGTACACCTGAATCTTTTAAAATTTGGTGAAATCAATAAATTTTAATAGTATCTTTATTAGGTGTGAAAAAATACTTTCTTTACTGGTTGAGTTCATTGTTTCTAAAGTTGAAATTTTTTGTAAAAAAAAGTTTTTTTTAAATTTAATTAAATAGTATCAGAACCAGAAACCAGAATTTATAATTGTCAGAATATTTATTTTCCCGAATATACATTTGTCAGGTATTGTATTTTATCAGATTTAGCATCTGTCTAATACATTTTTTACAATTATTTAAAGTGGTAAAATTTTCGAATTTTTATTTGTGGTTCCTTTGAGGAAAATTTCCCTGACTTTTGAAGATTTTTTAAAAAATCCCTGACTTTTTCGTGACTTGTAGACACCCTGGAATATTGAATTAACCAAAACTTTATTTGACGGAACATTTATCTTCAACTGACAGAATGTGCATTTGCCCAAACCAAGGAGTGTAGGATTTCTAAAAAAACGCTTCCAAGATTGGCTGATAATTTTTCCAAAAAGATTACCAACCAATTAGAAAGTTTTTTGTTTATAAATTCAACATTCCTTGTGTTGGTCAAATTTCCAGTTTGTCAGTTCAGTATTCAGGAAGTTTAATGTTCTGACAAATGAAGTTTCGGTTAGTTAAATATTCTGACAAATGGAATTTCGCGAATTTAAATATTCGAATAAATAAATTTTGCCCTATTGCATGTCCTGGCAACAAAATCTTGAAGAAAACAATGTTGATCCTATAAATTAATGATTGAAAAAAATACAAATTTGGTTTAAAAAAAAAACCCAGGCACACAAAAAAGCTAAAAAAAAAGTAAAACTTTAGATTAAATTACTGTTATAAAGACAAAAACTCTGTGAATTTGCGTTTGGAATTTTGAAAAAAAAGAGGAAACAATGAAAAATTATAGTGTTAAAACTTTGTGAGAAATGATAAAAAAAGATAATCAAAAGTTGATTGGTCAAGAACAATTTAAAATAAATGTTAATTTAAAGTTATACACATTAGAACAAGGACCAAATTTTGAATGATGCAGTTAAAAAACCCTATTTTAAGCCAAAAATGGTCAAGTAATAATAATTTGACAACAAATTTTGGCGCAATTCAATTTTTTCTGAAAACAGTACAACTGGATCTTTCAAAATTCGATGGATCTGTTGTTTTAAACAAAATTAAAGTAGATCGAACAAGAAACTAAAAATATACTTTTAGGCGATTCGATTGAAAATGGGATGAACTAAATTTTGAATTGATTTAATTTTTGATTAATTGATAAATTACGTCACGTTTGAAGTATATACTTAGCCTAAATTGAAACTATACAAAAACCCAAGAGGATAAAAACGTGCCAATCTGTATTTTCTAGACTATATAAAAAATTTATAAAATTCTCCAAATTCAATAAAATAGATGAGTAATAATAAAAATATAACAAAACTTACCGATGAATGTAATTCTCTCGATTGGAAGGAAGATCATAATTAATGACCAATGATACTTGCTGGACGTCAATACCTCGAGCCAAAAGATCAGTGGTAATCAAAACTCGGGATGAACCTGTTCGGAACTGCCTCATAATCAGGTCTCGTTCTCTTTGCTCCATGTCTCCGTGCATGGCAGATACAGTGAAATCACGGGTATGCATATTTTCCGTAAGCCAGTCGACCTTACGACGTGTATTGCAAAAGATTACGGCCTGCGTAATACTCAAAGTATCGTACAAGTCACACAATGTCTCTAACTTCCAATCCTCGCGTTCAACATAAACAAAGAACTGCTTAATACCCTCGAGGGTCAATTCTTCCTTTTTAACAAGAATGTTAATTGGCTGTCTCATAAAGCACTTGGAGACTTCCAATACATCAATAGGCATAGTAGCAGACAGCAATATAACCTGAAACAATACTTCTATGTTAAAAATCTCTTATTGAAAGATTTAAAGAGATCTTTGATTATTATTGAGAATAAAAAAAGAAATTCATAACTCTGTACCTGAACTTCTGCTGGCAGTAGCTTGAATACATCATGGATTTGTTCCTTAAATCCTCGTGACAACATCTCGTCAGCTTCATCAAGAACAAACAACTTGATGCTATTGGTACGCAGAGCACGTCTGCTAACCATATCAATAACCCTTCCGGGTGTTCCCACCACTACGTGGATGCCCTGTTCCAATTTACGAATATCTTCGCGAACATTCGTTCCACCGATACATGCATGACATTGAGCATGCATAAAGTCTCCAAGAGCAATCACCACTTTCTGGATCTGAAAATAGATCGGTGAAATTAGAAACTTGATCTGCTTGTAATATTAAAAACCGATAATTCATGACTTATTAAATTAAGGATTTTTAACTCATTGACAGAGCGTCAAACTAAAAATTGGTTTTTTATTTTAAACCGTTGCATCTATAAAAGACGATCGGAAAAAAAGTAATTTTAAAATAAAAAGTAATGCTCTTTCGATCGGTCTTTAAATTTATAAACAATTTTCTTAATTTCATAAAGAAATTCCTATTTCAAATCTAAAACTATTGATATCTCAAAACACCCCTCCTCAATTTTTCTTGAAACCTATGTAAAAAGAAAGCTAAGTTTTATAATATCTAATTCCAGGGTGTCTAGCGATCTGGGAAATCCGGGAATTTTTTGGAAATGTCGGGAAAATATAATATAGTGTAGGTACTTTAAAGATTTTAAAAGGTGGCGCGAACTAGAGCTTTTTAACTCAGATACACTTCGGGTGGACTAAATCCGAGAAAATATTTTAAGGTTAAACTAAATAATTTAAAAAATAAGAAAATAAATGAAACTGAAGAAAATGATCAACAAATTGAAGAATGTAACTGAAATTTGGAGAAAACACTTTAAAATTTAAGAAAACAATTGAATTGACTAAAATAATTGAAATTTTGAAGGAAATTATTGAAAACGGATGAATATGATTATGAATAATCAAAAATAGAAGAGTGTGACTGAAATTTCAAGGAAATAATGGAAAATTGGCAAGAAATTGCTAAAACTGTAAAAAATTTGATTGAAATGGGATAAAAATAATTGAGATTTTATGAAAACAATTGATGATCACGATAAATAATTAAAATTTGAAGAAAATTATTTAAATTAAAGAAAACATTATTTTAACTTTAAGAAAATAACACGAAAGTAAAAAAGAGAAGAGAATAAAATAATTAAAAAAGGTAGAACAACTAAAATTGCAGAATATAATTACATGACGTAAAGAATCTAACAAAAAATTTAAAAAAAAAATAATCATAAGAAGGAATTTTTTTTTAAAATAATGTTAATACTTTAAAACTGAAGAAAATAATTGTAAAATCCAGAAAATAATAAATTACAAATTCAAGCAAATGATTAAGAATTGGAGAAATACTTGAAAACTGAAGAAATTATTTTTAAAAATTGTAAAATGGAAATAAAAATGGAAAATAATAATTTATAGAATTGAAGAAATTGAAAATTTTTTATTCAGAAACATAATAAATTGAGATTTGGAAAAATTGAATAATATAACTTAAGTTCAGAGAAAATAATCGAAAAATGAATAAAAATAGAAAAATATAATTGAAGTTTGAAGAGAATAATTCACAATTGAAAAAAGTAATTCCAAAATAAAGAAAATAATTGAGAAAACAAGAAACGACTTTAAAATTTATTAATAAATCATTCTTAATATGTGAAACTAATTTATTATGTAACAATATGAAACCTAATAAAAACAGTAAAAAAGATACTTAAGTATTTTATAATATATTATTTCAAAATTGTAATCTATAATTTTCATTTTTAAAAATCTGGGACAATTGTGCTCTAAGATCCGGGAATTTAAAATTGCCATTCTGCTAGACAACCTGAATTCCTTTGAATTTATTATGGCCATTTTAGAGTATTTATAGATAAAAATGATATAAAATATATATTTTTGAAAAATTTGACATGAAGTGAAATTAAATTTACCTAAGCCAGATTCGTTTTTTTTTTAATTTTGAAAGAAAATCCTACATGTATTTTTCTTATAATTTATTTTTTCATTTTAATAATAACTTGGAGATTCATTTGTTAAAATTAATTTAAATATATTTTATATTACTAAGATAATAAATAATTATGCTTGTCTGAAGGTTTTTTTTTTCTAATAATCGTATTTTCTTTTAAAATTTAAAAACAAAAGACTCTGACAAAAGATAAATTCGACTCTGGCTCAGGTAAATTTAACTTCACTTCATGTCAAATTTTTCAGAAACACATATATTTTATATCATTTTTATTCATAAATCCTCTAAAGTCTAAAACGACAATAATAAATTCAAAGAAATTAGAAACTATAAAACCTTAGCTTTCTGTTCACATAGGTTTCAAAAAAATTTAAGGATTAACATAACATCAAACTAAAAGATGACTGACCCCATTAAATAAAACTATTATTAAAATAAAGTTCATCGAATTTTGAAAGATACAGTTGTACATTTCCCAGAAAAAATTAGGTTGAGCTAAAATTTGTTGTCGAATAATAATTATTTAACATTTTATGTTCTTTCTTTAAATTTAATGAACAGCTGCATTTTCCATCTAATTCTGACAAATAGCTCATTTTTTTCGTTGAAACATTCTCTAAAATTTTATTTGTTAGATTTTCTTAAATAATATTTTGTTTAAGAAATACGTAAAGAACAAAATTTATTTGTCTAATAACTTTTAAACACAATATTATTTAACAAAATGTAATAAATAAAATTGTAGAGAATGTTTCAACGAGAAAAATGAGCTATTATTTGACATAATTGGGTGAAAATTGCAGTTGTTCATTAAATTTGAAGAAAAAACATAAAATGTGAAATAATTATTATTTACCAACAAATTTTAGCTCAACCTAATTTTTTCTAAAAAATGTACAACTGGATCTTTTAAAATTTAGTGAAATTAATTTGAATAATATCTTTATTTGAGAGATTTGGGGTGAAAAACGACTTTCTAGTTTGAGGTTATATAAATAAAGAGAACCTCCTTTAAGACCGATCGAAAGAGCATTAAATTCTTTTTCAAAATAGTGTATAAAATATTATCAATGATTTAATTTTAAACAAATTAATTTTATTTAGAAAGAACCGTTTTCGCGATCGTCTTTTGTGGGTGCCATGGTTCGAAATGGAATGCCCCTAAAATTGATTTCACCTAATTTTGAAAAACACTGTTGTACATTTTTCAAAGAAAATTAGGTTGAGACCAAATTTGTTATTAAAAAAACTTCTTATCGGACCTAGTGTAAGTTATAGGTAATAAAAAACTAAAAAAAATGGTATTTATTAAATCTTTGATACACCCTCAAAATCTTGTTTTAAGGATAAACCATTTTCAGGTAGATTTACGTACGTAATATCTCGAAACATCGCCTTTTTTTAACCGAATCAAAAAGTTATTTTTTCTAATTTAAACCTTATAATCAGCCCTTTAAAACAGTTTAAGATTTTCTTCATTACCATTTAAATTCTTAAAGATATAGACCAAAAACCTTGCAAAATTTTGATTTCTTCATTGATTTTTCAATATTGAGACAAATTTATAATTACATTGTTTTTCAAAATTGGGTGAAATAAATTTTAATATTTTTTATTTTTTGTGGAAAACCATTTACTAGTTTGAGATCCTATCAGTGAGTTAAACATCTTTAAAGGTTTTAATCGAGAGAATATAAAAATTATCAGAAATAAATAATCGAGAGATTTTTACCTGCTGGGCAAGCTCACGAGTTGGGGCGAGAATTAATGCTTGACACTCACTAATACTAGTATCGATTTGTTGTAAAATAGAAATTGAAAACGTAGCAGTCTTGCCAGTTCCTGAAATTGAAAAAAAAAATGGATTAAAGAAAGGGGAAGATTATAAAGAGTATATGAAGATATTAAGAATTTTTTTCAGATCTTCTCTTAATTACTTCTTTTTTTTTTAGAACTGAGAATGAATGCAAATTACCTGATTGAGCTTGGGCGATGACATCATGTCCTTTAATACAAGGCAAGATGGCACGCTGTTGAATTGCCGAGGGTTTTTCAAAACCGTATGCATAAATACCACGAAGAAGTTCTTCCTTCAAGCTCATATCATCGAAATTATCGACGATCTATAACAAAAAATAACCAATGTAGTTATTTATAGGGTAAAATATCATTTTAGGAATAAATACATTTTAAAGAGAAATTGGACACTTACTCGAAAAGAGATTTTGTTTAAAGTCATTATTTTGCTTTTTAAAATAGAAAAACTAACTTTTAATCTAATCTTATTTAGACAAAATGTTATTAATTTAATTTCAAACAAAATAAACCATAAAAACTCATAATTTGACAAAAATTGAAGATTTTTCACATTCAGAAACAAGTTTATAGTTTCTCTCATTTCTCTAAAACTTTTCTGAATGATACAAATCTTTAATTTCTATCCAATTATGAGTTTTAATGATTTATTTTGTTTTGAATTAAATTTATCACATTTTGTTTAAATTAAATTTGATTAAAAGTTAGTTTTTTTATTTCAAAAAGCAAAATTATGACTTTAAACATTACAGCTTCTCGAGTAGGTGTCGAATTTTTGGGCCCATATCATTTTGACACAAAATTTTTTGGGAAATATTGTTATATTTTTCAACCCAAGAAAATTTTATTTTGTACTTATACTAAAATCAAAAATTATTAAGCCTTATTTATTAAATAATTTATATCAATACATAAATTAATATTAAAAGACTCAATTAATCCAGTATGTTCAATTATTAAATAATTAAAACTTAAATATCTTTGATTTTATTAGGAGTAAAATATAAGGGAGTGGGCCCCAAGATGGACATTTCGTATAAAATTTTTGTTTAAGGTGACAGCGCCTTATGCTTTCTGTCATTTTTGTTGTTTGTATAGACGAACATTTTGATGCACATTTGAGGAAAAAAAACCAGTTGGTTTTTCTTCTACACATACCACGTAATTTTGTGTCTAAAAAAGTTTTGTAACAGTTTTTTAAGTTGGTAAAGTTATTTAAATTTATGATTTAGAATGAGTACTGAACGTTATAATATTCTTTATTTATCGTATAATAATATTCTAAAATGATTTTACTAATTCAGTATTCATATATATATATTTACTGGGGACTAAAAAATGGTGTCATGTACCCTAAGATGGACAGGCCTAAAATCTCAATGTATTTTTTTGCATATTTTCGATTTTATACTTTTTTCAATAATTTTTTGAGACAATTAATTAAAATTTTTTATTTTCCACCATAAAATATGATTTTATAGTTAGAGAATTTATTATATTGATATTTTTCGATATTTTATTACTTTTTACTGTTAAGCTATTAAATTGAAGTTTTTAGAAATTTTATTTCTTGATAAATTCCGTAAAATGATTAAAACTTAGTTCAAGAATTGTTACACGATGTTAATTTTTTTATTTACTACCATTTTCAGAGACTTTTAAGAAGGTGTCCATCTTGGGGCCACTTTTTTTTAGACCGAAAATTTTAACAATTTGAAAAAATGCTTTAAAAAATGTTTATGTTCAAAATAAAATTTTATCTCTGTGGCCATAAGTTACCTTATAAATTGTACTTTCATCCGGTATAAAATATTTTAATATATTTTATTCGGTTTGGATTCTACAGCAATAAATCGATAGGGTGTCCAACTTGGGGCCCTCTCCCCTAACATTTTCATAGGTTGAACAATATAACATGTACTACGAAAATTTTTTGTCAAAATGATATTGGCCCCAATTTTTAAATCAAGTAGGTGAAAAAGAACTTTGAAATTATTAAGGAGGTTCTCTTCATTCACATAACCTTAAACTAGAAAGTCGTTTTTCACCGCATATAAAAATATTTTTGAAATCAATTTTACCAAATTTTGAAAGATCTAGTTCTATATTTTTCAGAAAAAATTAGATTGAGCTAAAATTTTTTCTCAAATAATAATTGTTTTACATTTTTTCTTTAAATCCAGTTAAAACCTGTAGTTTGTTTCAACGAGAAAAATGAGCTATTATTATTTGTTAAAATTGGATGAAAATTGCAGATTTGAACTAGATTTAAAGAAAAAGCATAAAATGTTTAATAATTATTTTTAAACAAATTTTAGCTCAACTTAACTTTTTCTGGAAAACGTACAACAGGGTTTTTTAAAATTTTGTAAAACTAATTTCAATAATATTGTTATTTGGTGGTAAAAGTCCATTTTTTAGTTTAAGGTTATGTGAATATGGAGGACCTCCTTAAATTTATGCGATTTATTTCTCGAATGTTCTAATAACTATTAAAATTCTGCAAAAATAAGCCCCTAATATTAAAATTATTCGATTGATTTATAAATAAGATATTTAATTTTCCGATTTTGGGAATAAATTATCCAAGGAGGAATCAGACAAATAATCGTAATGAAAAAAAAGTTTGTCTGACTCCATATTTTTCTATATTTTAAATAAATGCGATTTAAATTTTAAAAACATTCTACTAAATAAAAAGATAAATAAATTTATTTGTAACATTTTAACCTATTTGAAGTTACATTCAAATAAAAATTACAATTTTCTATTTATTTTACGTTTTATATAAAATAAACAACAATTTGACAATCGTCTCCAATAAACAAAGTTCTAATAATAATAATAATAATAATAATAATAGTTTTCAAGATCGATTATACGATTTCTCCCTAATTGGTTTCATAATTGAAATATTAATTTGATGCTGGTTTAAAATCTGGTGGCGAAAAAAGTGACTACTCGCAGTAGGTTTGAAAGCAGACGCCACGCCTTAAGCAGAGATTCCAATATTCATTCAGTAAAACGAATTCCTAGATAAAACTTTTTTTTAGCCAGTCGCGTGACTAAAATGTAACTTAATTTCAATACTTAAAATCAATTTATTATCAAAATTTTTATATTAAAATTATATATCTAAAATTATGCCAATATCTATACATCTTGTTTAATTGTTAAACAAACTTTCCGGTTTTATTTAAATTACGTAAGCAATCGAGTCCAGGCGATTGTTAAATATTATATGTTAATAGGTTAAAATTAAAATATTAAAATAAAATTTAGCCTGAGTTTATTTCAAATTATTAATTAACAAGAAAAAAGAAATAAAGCATGTAAAATTAGATTTATTGTTTGAAACGAATTCAATAACCAAGTTAGATATTAATACTTCCTAAAATATGCATAAGGGGCGTGTGTTATAAATGACAATAGGATGTAGAATTTCAATTGCAGTCACTTCATACGAAAGAGAACTTTTCGTATTAAAGTAAATGGCAAGCCATTATCTGCTGTCCTGCAATTAAACCCGAAGTAATGTATTTTAAATTACAGTAATCTTTTAAGGAAACTGAATATCCCAGATGCATTATATCTCCAAGATAAAGTAAAATTCTGCTCCTCATATCAGTAAAATTTCTTATCTCCACACAAGGAAATTGGTTTTTAAAAAATGCTAATCTTAAAAAAATATTGTTTTTTCTTCTTTTCCAGCAGCTCCTTAAATTTGGTAAAAAAAAAAAAAATTGCTTCTCAATTTTCCGTAGAAATTAAACACATAAAAAATATTACATCGCAAATATACTTTTTATAACAATATGAGACACTGATTGATCAGATCTCTAATCAAGGAAATATTTCTCTGAATTTAACGCAGATTGTAATTCAAGGTGCCTTAAAATCTTCTAAGAATTTGTATAATGTAATCAATTTCAGAAAATTAAAATACTTACGAGTTCCCAGTTCGTCTCGATTTCACCTTCCGGTTCCATTCCCGGAGGTCCATCGTACACCGGTGCTTCATTTGATTCACTTGGGCCATTATTAGAATCGGCGACCCATTGCTCGTCGTTCCTGAAACATTATAAAAATTCACTATAATTTCTTCATTACAATGAATCCACAGCGAACGAATCTTTTTTACAATTGAATGGCTTCTTCCCTGTCAAATGTAAAATTACTCTTTTATTTTTATCGACCACTTCTCATTATGACAAAAAATATGAATAAAATGCAGACAATACTGATTGAGGAAGCAATAAGAATAAATTAACTGACAGTAATTAATAAACAGTAAAAAAAAACTTGGAAAATAAATTGATTTATTTAAAAACTAGGAATAGTTAATAAACAAGAGAATTGCAGAAAAAAAACTGCATAAAATAAAAATAAATTACCCTTTTTTATTAATTAGCTAATTAGGAATAAAGGCAATAACAGACAATTGTAAAAAATAAACACAAAATTTTATGAATTTAAATATCATCGATTGAAATTAAAAAACAATAAAAACTTTTTTTCAACATTAAAAACTTGTATGAAAGAATATAAAAGGTGACAATTTTTAAAATTACGTATCTATTTAAAGCTTTCGCAAACTCGAGTCATAGATTTGTTTGTCTGTTGTTGCAAAACATTTATTTTTTAAAATAACTTGCACTGTTTGAAATATATGTCACTCGTGACTCGACAATTAAAAAAATCAACTTATTCGAGATAAGAATCTATTTTCAATAATTGAAATCATTTATTATTAATCACTAGTGTCAGTAATTTTGTCAAAAATTTAAAAACTATCACAAGCCTCAAATTTGGTATTTTTTAATTTGACTTATCTTAATTGTTTATAAATATGTCTACACTCATTGCTTGGAAAGCAATTAAGAAACTAATCATTAAGCCAGTGTAAAAATAAATTATTTCACAAACTTGAACTAAACCACTGATATGAGCTAAATTCCTGCTCAATTTATCAAAATTATTATTTAAATACTTCTCAAAATAATTCAGTACACATATTTCTAACTGATTGATTACACATTTTGCCAAATAAACACATTTTTCAAAATTATTCAGTACACATTTCTAGAAATCTATCCCAAAGTCATTAACTACACTTTTCTCCAAAAATTCCGATTGAAGATAAAAGTCCAGAAACAGGTTTTGATAAATCATTTTCCGTGTTTCAAAACGATTGCCCAACACCGAGTCCATAGGAGGAAAACTAACAGAGTTTAGAAATGCACTGAATTTTGGGAAAAAGACGCCAAACAAAAAAAGCATTATTACCCTTTTTCTTGAGAAGCGGATGACATTGATTAAACGAAAAATGCCCGTATTGAATTAGTTTTAAATAAACGTGTGAATGAGAGGTCGAGGTTTAGAAGAATGACAGTGACTCACGAGAAAGCATGGCCGTGAGGGTTGCTATACACGCCGTTTTTTCAGAAGTGGGGAATTTAATTCTCTCAGGAAGGGGAAAATGGGCATAGAGACACAGAAATTTCACGACAAGCATTCAGTTAAATGACTTTTCCAAACGAAAATTACGTAATTATTGGCAAAAATGAAACTTTCAGAATCTCAAGGTAATGGTTGGCAGTGGAAAAGGGAGCAGCTCACACGTGTGACACTAAAAAAGTAATTACCACATTTACGGGATTATTTGAATTCGGAACTGAAAATAGCGATTTTCTATGAACGAAAAATAAACTCAAAACTTGAATAGGATGTGGAAAATCCTGGAAAATTGAAAAGCAATGTGACAAAAAGAGCGAGAGCACGCCATGTTGTCAGCCGAGACCCATGCAGTCGTCAGATGCCGCATGATTTTCCTGGAAAATGTCATGCACAAGGCGGAGTCGAAAAAATTTAATAAAGCACGCCGATGGATACATGCTTAATTGTACTTTTAAAAGATTCGTTCGAATATTTTGTTGTATAGAACACTTTTAAAAATTCGAACTTACCTACGTTCAGACGTATAAGACATGTTCCACTCACAGTTGCACGGCGGAAAGGCTGATATCCTGGTGCGTCACGAGGAGAATTATGTAGTTGTCGCTAGATTGCGCTCGAGTCGCACCGTCTGGGCGCCTTTAATTTATAAAAAATCCGAAAACCCACTCAATTACTTTTTAACTGATGCACAATTATCGGGTTATTTTTTCATAATTAAATCCACTTTATTTCAAGTATACTGCTTTCGGCAATTTTGAGGTATTTTTGATTGAAAATTGGGATTTTGAGTGAGAGGAAGTGACGTCGCGAAGCCGAAAATAAGAGGGGGAATAGGCAAAAGCGGGAAAATTTAATGAGATTTTAAATTTCTTTAAGTTAAACACTATTAGTTTTATGTTTTTTTTTAATAATTTTGTACTATTTTCAAGTGTGAATTTAGGAACTGAACAAAATTCTTGCTTTGAGGTTACTTTTCTTGGGTTTTAATTTTTGTCGTTATTTTGATTAATATATTATTGGTTTCTTTTGATTTCAATGCTATTTGGATTGATAGAAAATTTGCTGGTGTTTATATTTGGAATCGCACTGCAAAAAAAAGAGAAAAATTTTTAAAAGCAGGTATTTTTGAAATGTGTAAAAAATTTGGTTTTCTTACCTTTATCGGCGAAATTTTAATCTCAATGATTTTTAAAAGCGAGGGAAGACAATAATTTTCGTTTATTATTATAAAAGACCCAGAGCGTTAAAAATCGTTTAAGATTCTGGCTTGTCATTTTTCAGTCTGAAAACAATTGCAAATTTTCTTACTGTTGCAAACTTTTTTGGTTATAAAAAATGTCTTATAAAATGGTTGAAATTGAAACATTTTCAACTGGAGTGGTAAAAAAATTCATTTGTTTTAAATTTAATCGATTTGAATTTTAAATTTGGTCTAAATTAGGCATAAATTTATTTTATAACTATTTTATCGTACTATTCCTATCATTATCCGTTTATATTTATATAAAATTAACTGATGGAAACTTTAGAAAATTGGAATTGAAATTTTTCTAATTTTTATAAATTGAATTTAAAATTTAATAATTTTATATTTTTATTAAAAATCTCATTATTATTCAATTGCTTTTTAATAAAATCAAGAAAAATTTTATTAAATTTTAATGAATTACATGGAAATGAATTTTATAGAAAATTCTTATTGAAAATTATTTTTAATGAAGTTTACTTAATTTTACCATTAATATACTTTAATTTTTAAGATTATTATTTATTAGTATTATTATAATTATATAAATTATAAACTAAAAATTATAACTATATTAATAAATATTTATTTATTTGTCAATTAAGCAATTTTAAATTTTCAAATTTTTTACCCAATTTTCAAAATTTAAAGTCGCTAAATTTTAATTAATATTTTTTCTCAAATTTTTTCCAAAATTTTATTATTTATTCAAAATTTTAGAATTTTAAATATTTAACTTTTTAAAATTCTAAATCAACATCAAAATTATAAACTTTTTATTAATAAAATTTATTTAAAAATACACTATTATTCCTAATATAACTTAACCTATTAATATTAATTATAATTATAATATCCCTAAAATAAATTTAATTACTAATAAAAATTTATTTATTATATAAAATTTTAAAAAATATTCTCATCTGATAAATTAAAAATTCTTAATTCGATCTAAATTTGGGATTAGAAATGAAATTTAAAAAAAAATTATTGTATTGATTTAAATGTAAATTATAATAAATTTGAATAGATTAAAATTTTGATTAATTAAAGTTTAAATGGTTCAACGCCTTCTATTTCTTTTTCAAAAAAAATTGTTTTACAAATCTCATTTATAAACTAGATAAAAATTATGTTCATTACAAGAAAATTTTGCTTCCATGTAAACAAAATATTTTTTTTAAATTAGCAATTGATTAAAATAATCAAAAAAAAGAAAATTTTAATTTCGGTAAAAATAAAAAATAGCTGTTACTTCTATCAATTTACACTTTATGTATGTGAATTAGTTCGTTTTTTAATCTGGAATACTTTTTCTGAAGGTTTACTTTTACTATGATTAAAAATTAAAAATTAGAGAAATGATAGTAAAAGAATTTTATATGTAAAAAAAAAACGATAAATCATTAAATATGCGAATTTTTGGTGGATTATAAATTTTATATAGGCGAATCGATTCGTTTTGAGACAAGGAATATGATTTTTTATTCACTATGTTGTATTTTTAGCACGAAAGAAAAATTTGACAAAAAACTATATTTTTTTAGTGAAAAATAGTGCTCCAAAAAATTTGGTTTTGTTTGTTTAAAAACCATTTCTTAAAAATGAAAATTTAGGCTTTTTAGATGATTTTCGGCTATTTTTGGCAAAATTAATCTACACTTTAATTCTCAGAATAATAAATTGCTTCACAAATCTCAAAATACAAAATAAATTATTTTATTCTCAGAATAAAAAGTCGGTTTACAAATTCTAGTCGAATATTAAAATCTCACTGTAAAATATCAAACAAATGCACAACCAAGTATTAGAAATAATACTGCAATAGGGAAAAAAATATAAATTTCCATTCGAGGCACACAGGTTGAAACTAAAAGTGAAATATCGTCAATTTCGTGATCGATTCCATCTTTCGTTGGAACTTCGACGATAACTCTTTCCGACGTTAAGATAGGAAGAGGAAAATTACACTCGGTTTTATTAATGCACGCTAATGTTACATTTTCGTATTGTAAAGTTGGTTTATAAATATCAAAAACTGCATGAATATCGTTGGATACTTTATCATTATCACTGTAAAAAATATAATAATAATAACCAGGTTCGACAACATCGTGTCTAGATTGCATGTGTTTTCCATTAATTAAATAAGAAACATCCATACAAAATTCAGATTCATTAAATTCTTGTGCAATAAGCACCTGACCACCATAACAAGAAAATAATTCATTCTCAAAGCTGGAAATAGACGAATCTTCTGTTTTCACTGCGGCATTGCCTCCGTGTCTTATTCCTTGATCCAATAATTTTGGAGGTTCAACCGGATCCTGATGTCTTTTTTGTCTCGGATTTAAATTCAATTTTCGATTTTCGTCTTTTTCCTCTCTAGCAGAATCAGGCTTCTCTTCAAGCAATTCTGCTTTTAATAAATTAATCCGCTTGTCCTTCTCGTCAGAAATTTTAGAATTTTCATTTAAACTTTTATTCCTATAAACTAAATTAATCGGTTTTGATTCAAATTGATTATTTTGGAGTTTTTTTCCGTGTCTCATATTTCTTTCTGGATTTTTGGTGTGTTTTCGTCTTGAAAAATCTGCACGTTTCTTTTTTGTTGGATTAACATTAAGTTGATCATTTTTTGTTTCATTTTCTAAATGCATTTTTAACTCTGTTGTATTCTCTATCAGTTCTTTAACATCTGTCTCTTCTTCTAATTCTTTTTTAAAATCTATTGCATTTTTTAAAGGTTTATTTACATTTGTCGCATTTTTTAAATGTTTCTCAACATTTTTATCATTTTCAAAACGTTTTTTAGCATTATTTGACTGTCTTTGGGACAATTCTTTTTGAAACTGAGCATCTGTTTCTTTAGAATGTATTTCCTGTGCATTAGACTCGAATGTTATTTTAACCTGTTGATCTGCCTCTGGTAAATATATTCCTGTTGCTCGAGCTTTATTTTTATTGTGATCCAATAAACCGCAAGTTCGTAAATTTCTCTCTCCTTTTACTACGAGTATAGACGCACCTTCGAATCTAAAAAAATGTAATATTTTAATTAACGAAGGAAATTAATTGATTTTGTGCAATTTGTTCGTGAAACAACAATTTTGTTTTTTAAATTATACCAGTTCAATAACAGGGTATCTATACTCTGTTCCACGAGAGAAAGATGGATGGCTAAATAGATGAGAGTTTATCTTGTAAACCCTTGAAAATATAGCTTATTTTTGAAGAAAATAGGGCAAATTATATAACGTTGGAATCAGAAAAAAACGAGAATCTTGAATATAAAATTTTCAAATCAATTAGATGAAAAATAAAAAAGTTTTTTTTTTTAATTTTTTGACATATGTTTGGGACCCATCATAAACTGCAGGCTAAGAAAGTAGATGACTTGAAAGGCACTGGTGTTAGTGTTTATTATGTTTAAAGTATGTTGAAAAATAAGTTTTCATTTGTCGAAAATGAAAAATCTCCACGCTTTATTTTATAACTTTCTGCGCAAAGAAAAACAAAATTTGTTTTTACGAGGGTCTTTCTCTCGTGGAACAGAATATTGCGAATTATTGTTTCCGAATTTTCGTCAAAAACAGGGTCGACGAAATCAACATTTTACAGGTATGAATTTTTGGCGAAGGGAGCAAGAGGAAATTAGGAAACAGAGGGCGGAAGGATGACTAGCAAAAGCTTTTCAAATTTTCAGGTATAAGGAATTTCATACCTGGGTTTATTTCAGGAATGGAAATTTCCATGCCATCCATATACTGCTTTCACCGGCCCTGACGTTAAATTTATCTTTCAAAATAGTTACGGAAAATTAGGGAAAAACTACTAAAAAATTAGAAAATTCCATAAAAATAAAAAAATTATGGATATTATTAAACAAAATTTTTTTTAACTACTTAAGAATAAAAAAAGTGATGTAAATTAATGTATAACGAACTAGAAAATCCTTTTGAATTAAGGAAATAAATAAGAACATTTTACTGAAAAGAAGAAATTTTTGAAAATTAGAAACTTTGAGACATTACTTATTTTAAACATTAAGGAATAGAAATGTGAATAAATTATTTGAAAATTGGGAAAAAAGAGAATATATTAGAAACCAATGAAACAGTTTAGCTACAGGAAAAAATTTCGAAGAAATAGAAAAATGATAAAATTTAAAAATTCAGGACAAAATTAAATTAATTAAAATAAGAGAATAATAACTTTCAAATAATCAAGAAAATCTAAAAATTTTGTGAAAGAGAAAGTAAGTTTGCAAAAAATACATAAAATATAAAAACAAATTGAATAAATTCATAAAAAAAATTGTACTTCAAATATAAATGAAAAAAAATTGAAAAATACATGTTTTAATCTGCAAAAAAATGGTTATATCAAGAAAGAGAAAATAAAGAATTGAAACGTAGAATATAAGCATTTTTAAAAAAGCTTACAATTTAGGTAAATTGAACTTTTGTTTAACTAAAGTTTGAATGAATATATTGAGTTTGAGTTTAATTAAAATTATAATGAATTAATATTAATTTTAATTCTTTAAAATTGGATGGATTAAAATTGAGATAAACTAATCAAAATTGTAATCGCTAGATATTATTTTTAACTTGGATTCTAGAAAATTTAATGGATTAAAATAGAAATAAATTAAATTTTGAATTTATTAAGTTAAAGATTGTTTAAAATTAGAATTAATTGAAATTTCCATCTTTAAAATTTGGATGAATTAATATCAATTAAATAACTCTCATTAGTAAATATTTTCACTAATTAAAATTAAAATTCACTATGATTAAGAATAATTAAATTTCATAGACTAAAATTTTAAAAAATTAAATTTTAAATTTGTAAAAATGTAATAAAAAGAATCACGATTCACGTTTTTTTTTAAATCAAATTATTTCCTTATTTGTAAATTGCTCCCCCAAACCGGTTTTTGGATCCAAATTAATCTTATACTAGCAACATTAACATTAAAAAATTAAACAATAAATATTAAATTTAAACAAAATAGTAGATGAAAAATTATAGGAATGACTGTTGCAAATAATTGCAAATTGAACAACTAGATTGAAAATCGAAAAACATAATTTAAATTGAAGAAAATAATAAAAAATTGAGGAAATAAATTGAAAATTTGAAAAAATAATTGATAATTTAAAACAAAGTTACAAAATGACAAAAATAATTGAAAATTCAAAACAAAATTCCAAAAATGGCTAGATTAATACACAATCGAAGAAAATAATTTAAAAAATCAAAGAATAATTATAAATTTTAAGATTATTATTAAAAATTGAAAAAATTCTAGGAAATAATTGAAAATTGCGTAATATAATTAATAGTTGAAGGAAATAGTTGAACAATTGAAGAAAATATGTGAAAAATGACGAAAATAATTGTCAATTGAAAACAAAATTCGAAAAATGAATAGATTAATAGACAACTGAAAAAAAAGTTGTAAAAATTAAATAAGAAATATTAAATTTAAAGAAAATAATTGCAAATTTAACTTCTGGATTAAAAATCGAAAAAAACAATAAAAATTGAAAAAAATAATTGAAAATTAAAGAAAGCAAAAAAAATTGTAGAATTGAATTGAAATTTATGGAATATACTTAAAAATTGAAGAATAGAATTAAAAATGAAAAGAAAATAATAATTGAAAAATTATATTTAAAATTAAAGAAACTTAATAATAATCGAAAAAAATAATTGAAAAAGACGATAATTTTGTAATATTAAAGAAAATGATTGAAGAGTGGAATTTAAACTTGAAGAAAATAACTTAGAATTGAAGAGAATAGTTCTAGAATTGAATAATTGAATTGAAAATTTAAAACATTTTAAACAATGAGTGAAAAAATATGAAAATTATTGAATATTGACGAATTAATTAAAACTCGATAAAAATAATTGAAAATTAAAAAAAATATTTAAGAATTGAAGAAAATAATAAAAAATTGAAGAAATAAATTGAAAATTAAAGAATTAATTGGAAATTTAAAAAAAAAAGTTGATAATAAAAAAAAATTACAAAATGACGAAAAAAAAAGAACTTTTAAGAAAAAAAATTAATTAAAAATATTTGAGAATTGCAGAAAATTATTAAAAATTGAAGAAATAAATTGGAAATTAAAGAACTGAATGAAAATTTCAAGAAAATAATTGATAATTAAAAGAAAAATGACAATATGACGAAAATAATTATCTATTAAAAAAAAATTAACAAATGAAAAAACAATCGAAAAATGGTGAGAATAATCGACATTCCAACAAAAAAATTTTAAATTAATGAATAAATATTCTTAAAATTGAAGGTGAATAATAAATTAACAATTGAAAACTGATGAAAAGTAAGGAAAAAATTGTAGAAAATAAATTAAAATTAAAGAATTGTATTAAAATTAAAGAATTGTATTAAAAGAAAATAATTGATAATTTTGAAAATGCGAGAATTAATGAATAATAAGGAATTAATTGAAAATCGATAAAAATAATTGAAAATTAAAGGAAGTATTTGAGAATTGAAGAAATTAATTAAAATTTAAGAAGTAAATTGGTAATTACAGAATTAAATGGAAATTTCAAGAAAAAAATTTATAGGTAATTAAAATAAAATTTACAATATGACGAAAATAATTAACTAAAAAAAAAATAATTAATATTTAAAAAAAATTTTTTAAATGGTGTGAATTATCGGCATTGGAACAAAAAATTTCTAAAATTAATGAATATTCATAAAATTGAAGGAGAGTAATAAATTACTAATTGAAAACTGATGAAAATTAGAGAAATCAATTGAAAATTAAAGAATTGTATTGGAAGAAGATAATTGATAATTGAGAAAATGCGAAAATTAATTAATATTAAGGAATTAATTGAAAATCGATCAAAATAATTGAAAAATTAAAAATATATTTGAGAATTGCAGAAAATAATTATTAAAAATTAAAGAAATAAATTGACTGGAAATTTCAAGAAAATAATTGATAATTAAAAGAAAAATTAGAATATGACAAAAATAATTAAATGTTAAAGAAAATAATTGACAATTAAAAATGCGAAAATTGGCAAGAATAATCGACAACAGAACAAAATAATTTAAAAAAATTAAAGAATAATTATAACATTTCAAGAGAATAATTGTGTATTGAAAACTGTTGAAAATTATAGAGAAAATTATAGATTCATTTCTTAATGAAATTAAAATTATTTGATCTGATATTTATAATTTTAATTTTTATTAATTTAAATGCATTTTTTAAAAAGTA
This sequence comes from Ganaspis brasiliensis, assembly GCA_037103525.1. NCBI lineage: Eukaryota > Metazoa > Arthropoda > Insecta > Hymenoptera > Figitidae > Ganaspis > Ganaspis brasiliensis. The sequence goes on along the minus strand of JAZKLR010000022.1, from coordinate 3,941,936 downwards.
TCAGATTTAAAACAAAAAATATCTATGTGCCAAACTTTAGGTGCGGACGTGCGGACAGAATGAAAGAATATGAATGAATCTTGTGGATTATTATTATAGATTTTTCAATACAATATTCTTATTCACCTTGAGCATACTGATAACGCAACAGTTGCTCCTTTCAGAAGATAAAATCCCCAATATTCAAGGGTGTCATCTGGAAGTGTCATGCTCTTTTTCAGTCGTATGTGTTTTCTGTAGGATGTAGTTTCCGGTCTTCGAGAAACTTGAAACGCGTTAAATGTCTCATTCATCTTTAATTTATGCGCCTGCAAAGATCATTTTGGTTATATTGTGAGATTTCTATCACTTGCAGTTATGGAACTAACATAGGAAATTATAAATTAGGATTCCAAATTTTAAATTAAAATTACAGATTTAATAATTGATAAACGATTAGGAATTTTTCTGGAGTAAAATAAAAATGAGATTAGGTTAATAAATTATTATAAATTTGAGTATTATTCAAAATCTTACAGAGCAAAATATCGATGAAACTCCATCCTTAATTTCTATAATATCTGATTCTGTTACAGCATATGTAACATCAGCATAAACAATGTGTCGCAAATATAACGGAATAATGAGAAGCAAAGTTGGTAAAACGGTTGTTAGAATGCAAAAGATTATTACTCTTCTAATACCATGCATTTTCTCTGAAAATAGAAAATTTATGTTTGTTATTATATTTTATTTAGAAAATTTTACAAATTTTGTATTAACCTTAATAACTATTATATCCATCCAAACACTTTCTTTTAACTAATAAAAATTAAATTAACGAAATAGAAAATTAGTAATCTAAAAATGTTTCTTACGTTCAGGAAACAGAATAAATTAATTTTCCACTCTTAATCTTCTTACGTGACATTAATGAAATTAATAAAATTATTTATTAATAAAAAATACACAATCATTCTCGACTTTCTTGCAATTTTAAAAATAGACTAAGTTTTGAAATGTTTTTTGATTCGACCTATTTTTTAAATTTGTAAACAGATTGATAAAAAGAAATGATTTATGTTAATAGAAACTTTCCTTAAATTTCTGCTTAGATATAAAATATGTACACTAATTTCGTTTATCTAGCAAACAAACTGGATAATTTATTCTTTCGGTATTTGATGACAAGTAAACAAAATATTTGGAATTATATGTGCAAAGATTTTTCTGTTTAGAAGGTTATATATAACACTGATATACTAATTGTCTCTGAAATCTCATTGGCTAAAATTCTAATCCTTGACTCTCCTATTTCAAAAACAGATATTCTATCTTGGAAATAGGAAGTATTTAAGGCCTGTAAAAAGACTAAGGAACGCTTATCAATGAATCAAGATTAAAATAGATTTACAATAATTTCTGGAAAAATTATTATTGAGATAGAATAGTTGACAAAAACAAAAATTTTTAGTTCAAAGTTCTGCTTGAAACGCATGCGTTCTCTTTAAGCTTAGAGGCGCTTACTTTTAAATGTCTTTACAATCTATTTCAAATCCCGACAAATTTTTAAAAACACTTTTTTAATTTTTGAATATTTGACCCAACTATTAGAATTTACAAAATTCGAAAAAATGAATTTTATACAAATTTATTATTTATATCTGGATATTTACTTTTTATAAATTAAAAAACGTCAAAAATTAAGAAAAAAAATATAAATAAAGAGCGAGGTTAATATTATATTCTGCTTTTTCTAAAAATTAGTTAAAATCAGAGTTTTGTGCATTCTGGATTATGTTGACAATAAATTTCTTATCAATCAGTGACGTCAAAAAAAAAAAAAGATGATAAACTGTACGTCTCTTTAAAAAATATATAATTGGAAACTTTCGAATATTTATTAACACATTACATTTACCAAAATTTAAAGTTTAATGTAATATTCCCGTTCAAGTAATTTTTATTTATCAATAAAGTGTTTATTTATTTATGTAACAAAATCTTATTTTTTTATATTTGTTTCATAAATACTGGAAAGTTTCATCTAACCTGGATAATTCTATTTTTATGACACAATGATTGTTATATACATGTAGGTTAATTAATGATTCGTAATCGTACTCGATTTCGTAACTTTTTGTTTCAATTTAGAATTTTTTTGAATGTTTTTCTCTTAGATTTAGAAATTAGATTTTATGTTTTAAAAATATTTAAATTATCATACACGTTTAATTTGTTTTTCAAAATATTTTTTACAATTCAAATTTCTAAATAACACTTAAATAAAATAAATTACAGTCAGGAATAAATTTTTGATATTATTTACTTTACAAAGTCGTTTTGGACAAATTACTATGAAATTGAAAAGAAATTAAATAAATACAAAACACGAAAGATTTCAATATTTCCAACATTTTTAAATTTTTAATGAGAAATTTATTATCGAAAGTAAAGATTATTTATACTTACTATTGAGGGTGTTCATAGAATGATATCTGTAGGAATGATAATATCCCACATTGCTGACAATCTCCTTTTTCGGTCCATACATTGTTATTGTTTTTCTTCTCAACCGTTTATATTAAAAACAACTCAAACTCGAGCAAGTAACATTTTTTTTGACTTCACTATTTCACTGTTCTTACAAATATTTCCAAACAATTGTCATTTACTCTCATTATAATCACATCAAACTTTATAGGTTTATTCCAAAATTTCAGTTCTTCTGTAACTGATTCACAAGCTTAATCGTTTTAAAATTATATTTCACTCTTCTGTACATTTTTATTTTTTCATATTATTAAACTTCTCTATTATTATTTACATTATTTTCAATTCCCAATCATGTTGTATAGTAATAAAAATATCCACACTTTTTATTTACAAAACAATCTTAATTTTTGTGCTTCATAAAACTAAGCACAGGTTTCAAACATTTTCTTGGCAGTAGTTTGTTTTTTCCCAATAGCTGTTGAATCCGTTGCATGTGTATCTTGATTTAACAATGGAAGAGCAAATACTCCTTTCTCAATTGTGCTTATCTTAACCTTATCAGTACTTTACTCTAGATTGGTTTAAAAAACTTATCAAGCTAAATAATGTGACTATGAAAACCAAGTCATTTGTTTACTGGAACTTCAGGTGTTGATGTAATACCAGAAATGTAATTCTGTTTTGAAATATATTCTCCATTTCTTGATAGAAACAATTTACTTCGACAGTTATTCAGCTTAAAAATGTATTTTCGAGTTATTCTTTCATTTACTTTCATCTGTTTTAATAATAATAATTCTTTGCAACGAGTAAACTTTAAAAATGATTCTTTATCAAAACGTATTCTTATTTTCTTCATCTTCACATAAAAATTCCTTTTTAAAATATATTTTTCATCCTTAGGTAACGATTTTTTTGTATAATTATTATAAATTGCACATGATTATGGTTCATATGATTAATTAAATATAGATACTATGAACATATAACTATCTTCTTATAAATAGTTATAACGATTGTAAATAATTTATAATTAGTTGATATCCAGAGTTGTTTCAACTTTCTTTGCGAGAACGACTTTTCCTGATGATTTGTAATATCCACTATCATCCACATTAAATTGTGATAAATGAATTATTGACAATTCTGCTTTTCCAAAATTAGTATCTTTGTGCACCTGAAAAAAAATTAATAGAACAAAATATTAGTAATTTATTCAAATTACTATAGAATTTTTAACTAGAAATTCGAAGCTAATATTAAAAAACTATTAGGATATCAATAATACCTAAATATATCTAAATTCTTAGCTTGTTACTAGATTTTTAAGTATCTAGATAATATTTAATAATAATAATAATCTATTTTTTTTCTCTTTTTTTGGATCCTAAAGCCTATACAACAACACCACAATACTTAATAATAATAATAATATTGGTAATACCAATTAATAGTTAAAACAAATTATTTAAAATTTGCAGGGCTGATAAAAATCATGATTTTTTTTAAAAGATCAAAAAATCCGATTTTTTTATTTAAACAAGAAGACTATGATTTAAATCAGAAATTGATCTTTTTTTCAAGATAATCAGTAGGTACATAAAATTTACAAATGTTTATTTGTAAGTAGTTTATTTTTTAAACTGAGAACATTTAAGAAGAAATAAAGAAGAGTAAAACATTTAATCAAAATCAAATAAATTATATCGAATAAATAAGAAAACTTCAAAAAAATATCTTCAAATTTATATGATGGCAAAATTAAGAAAATTAGGTGAAAGCAACAAAAAATAATATATTACAAAAAAAAAAAAAAACGTAAAAAGATAAGCAAACAGTCTACAGAAAAAAATGAGAAAATTCTTTTAAATAAAAAATGTCATGGATATTATTAAAGAAATAAAGAAAAAATTTAAAAAAAAAACAACACAAGAATGAAACAGTGACATAAAAATATATAAAAGAGTAGAAACTCTTTTAAAAAAATAAGACTATTTAAAAAAAAAAATTTAAATTAAAAAAATAAATAAGAAGATAATTTAAAAAACGTTAAATTGTATTACTAAAAACTAAACATTTTTAAAATTAGAAAAATCAGAGAATTATTTTACATATTGAAGAAAAAAATAATAGAAAAATGTTTCTAAGAAATAGGAAAATTATGACAAAAAATGAAGAATTAATTAAAATGGAAGAAAGGACTAAAAAAAATTTTGATACATCAAGAAAATTAAATAAATAGGAAGAAAATGGAGAAATGTTTTTTCCTTAATCTAAAAAAATGTAAAAAGTACAAAAAATAAAAAAATTTGGTAAGAATATACCTACTAAAACATTAGATTTATTGGAAATAAAATATAAAAATGTATATAAGGATGAATAAAAACTTCAAAAAAGAAATTTAAAAATCCTTTAAAAATAAAAAAGTTTAGCAATAAATAAACCAAAAATATTTTTATAATATTACACTTAAAGCAATTCAAAGAATAAATTTAGATAAATGAAGTAAATATAAAAATTTTATGAAAAAATAAGTCAGTTTTGAAAAATATACAAGATGTGAAAACAAATTAAATTAAATTTATAAAAAAATGAGTATATTTATTTTTTAAAATATGGAAATAATTAAGAAAATCAACGAAATAAAAAATTTAGTGAATGTTACAATACCAAAATTGTATTTAAAAAAAATTGAATAATTTGCATAAAAAAGAAGAAAATTAAAAGAATTAATTGAAGATTAAAGAAAATCCTAAAATAAAAAGACAAATACAAAAAAGATATCCAAAGCTAAAGAAGAAAAAATCTTAAAATTTTGTAAAAAAAAAGAAATTAAAAGATAAAAATTAAATAGTTTCGAAAAGGTGAAATCTCTTAGAAATATTGTAAGAATTAAAAAAAAGGATTATTGTGACTATGGAAAATAATGTATATTATTAAATTATTCTGCATTAATTAATAATTAAGCATTTAAATTTCAATTAATTGAAATTTAGAAGTTTAAACAAATTGGAATTTGAATTAATTGACGTTTTGAATTTATTGAAATTATAATGAATTAAATATAGAAAAATATAATACTATTTTTTGTTATCTTCATACCAATTTGTATATCTGAGGTATTTTGATCATCTGTATTAGTATAAATTTTTAAACTTTACAAAGAATAAAATATTAAAATTGAAATTTTCAAGATTTATCCACAAATAAGTGGGTTTTTTTTATGGTTTGCGATTTTTTACATGCAATATTAGACATCTGAAGAATTGTGAAGTTTTTCTTATTTAAATTATGATCTTAATGTAAATGCCCAAATGATTTAAATCATCATTTAAATCAACTACAGCCCTGAAAATTGGGGTATTATTAGAAATTACATCTATTTTGATTTTTACCTCTATTATATTAGATGCATCAAAAGTTTCACGTTTTAATCTACCATTTCCTTTTCGTTTTCTTTCCTTTAAACTCGCAAAGAGAGTATTCATTATTGTCATATGAAGTTTCACACTTTCTGATTTCTTCTTCATCAGGCCTTTAATAACATATTTAATATAATTGTTTAATAACAATCATATTTAATTTACTAGTGAATTAATTAGAATTTTATCATGTTCTTATTCAACTAATTTTATTAATGTTATTAGTAGAAAAAATTTGTTCACCTCTGTCTGCAAAATAGTCTACAATACTGTCTGACAATTCCTGAAGAAGTCCCTGTTCATCGACAATTTCTGCATATAATATATTAACTTTAGTTGCATCTTTATTCATACATTTGACTCCTCTCGCTTCAATAGAGATTGGTCCATTTTTCTCAATGAAGGGTCTAAAATGAAAAAAATATTTTGAATAATAATATAAAATCAATATTTTTATCGAAATTTGATCATAAATTAAAGCTCAAATTAATTTAGAATTTCGATTCCTTAAAAATTCCACTTACTGAATTATTTCACTGGTACAAGAGTTCAGAATTTCAATAGCTTCGTTTATCTCCTTTTCATCAAATAACCATAAAACGTCAAGAGTGAGATGCAACCTTTTCTCTTTTTGAAAAAGGTTTTCTCTCACTCCCCTCGATTCTTTTCCGCTGTTTGATAAAACTTCGGTTTTAAAATTATTAAAATTATCAATGATATGATCATCATTCATAGGTATCGAAATAAAGTGAGTACATCTCACTTTATGTCTTGATTCTCTTGTTACATAATCTATCTGATGCCTGGCAGATATTATTTCTTCACCTTTTGAGCCTATAAGAACTGTAAAAAACGAAAAAGATTAATACAAGTTTGAAAAAAATGAGATCATCAGTTCATTGAACTTAAAAGTTGTATCTCTTTTTCTTATAAAATAAACAAAGAGTAAAAACCAGTTGGAATAAAAGTGAAAGAGGTTGATTTATGAATTAATAATATTACTAATTGATTTAAATAAAAATTGATTGTTATAAATAATATTAAACCTATATCACTATCTTGTTTGCGTTCCGGTATCAATATTGATGTATTTGTCTCGGTTTCTATTCTCTTTTTAGTTGACCCTTTCGGTCCCGTGACTAATGAAAGCAATCCCCTGTAAAGAAAATTTATGATACAATAATTACTTTTAATTTTCAAGATTAATTACTGTATTTCTAGTTTCTGTTTCAACTTCATTTTAACAGAATCTTGGACAAAATTTCAAAAAGTTTACAAAATTTGTTTATTTTATGAATAATTTACTTATTTGTTACCTTGGAACGTAAAATGTATGTTTATATTTTCCATCATCGTGGGGAAAAAGTTCAATATCAGTAATTGAAGATTCTTCGTTATCTGATTTATTATTCTCATCATTTTCCGGACTCTCACAATCTTGAGAATTACCATATTCCGAAAACCCATAACATTGTCCATCAATCCGAATTAATTTTCTCTTAGGCACATAATTCATTTTTTTACTTGAAAAAAAATTTAATTTTGTTGATTTTGGCAAACTATTTATGATTCTTACGCAAATTCTTTTCCAGATATTGCCCATATTTAGTAATAAACACAATTTAAGAAATTAGAAAAAACTAAATCATTAAAGATTATTTAGTTCTATAATTTATTTAGTATATTAATAATATGTATTTATTGTCTTATTTAATTTTCCTTGTTTATTTGGTTTCTGTAATTATTACATTTTGGAACACTAAATTATTCTTTTTTTTAAATTTAAATTTCTTTTATATTTAAAAACAACTCGGAAAGTTTTTTCTATTTTTAAATTCAACCGATTTATTTTTATAATACTAATAAATCACAAAATTCAGACTTTTTCTATACAATGTTTTTAGTTGCATAACCTCAAAACATACTACAAAACAAACGCTTCAAACTTAATCAAAGGCGCACGCGCAAAAAATTTTAATTTGAAATAAAACTTTGTAATAAAAGGAGAATAATCATTTGGAAGCAACTAAAAGTTAATTTTTGCCGTTTCTTTATAATAACCAGTTTCATTTTTAGAATGCCTTTCAGAGAGATGAATAGTCGACAACTTTATTTCTCCAAAATACGTGTTCTTGTGGACCTAAAAATAATTAATGTTTAATTAAATTTAGTCAATTAAAAACATCTTGTAATATCCTCAATAAAAATTGTCTTTAACAATGTACGAGAAAACATACTTTCAATATATTGGAAGCATCAAATGTACCCCATTTTTTACCTTCCAATGCAAACTTGGTATTCATTACTGTCATGTGCAGTTTTACTTCTTTACATGTTCTAATTAGTCCTGAACAAAAAAAAATATAATGAATAATGCAATCAAAAGGTGATTTTAATTGATACTTATTTATTATTTTTTAACAGTTTAAAAAAATTACCTTTTTTCGCAAAGTATTTTCCAATTTGCTCAACTAGATCTTGAAGGCGATTGTCGCTATTGTTTGAATCAAGTACATTTGCGTAAAGAACCGTAACTTTTAAAGGATTCTTTTTCATACACTCGACTCCCCTGATTTCCAAATTTATAGGGACATTTTTTTCAAAAAATGGACTAAAAATTCAAGTGTAATTGATTAATTTGTTACTTATTCAATTGATAACATAAAAATTATAACTTTCGGGAAAAGAATGTTATTTACTTTAAATTTCTTTTGATGTTTTGTGAATCTATTTGTCCTTAAAAATAAACAACAAGGCATTAAATAACTTACTCTATTACATCTGCTTTACAATCATATAACTTTTCTGCAGCTTGTTTCGTTTTTTTTCATCTAATAACGTTAAAATATATAAAGTCAGATGTAATTTTTCTTGATGTAAAAATATCGACTTATTTACTCCTGTTGCTTCTACAGCAGTTTTCTTTAAAACATCGTCCTTAAAGTCATTGTATCCACGAATGACACTTTCACTTACCAATGGAATTGAGAGAAAATGGGTAAAAGATGTTTCCATTAATAAATTAATTTGTTTTCTAGCTGACACAATCGACCGGTGATCGTAGCCAATTATAACTGAAACAAATTAATTGGTATTCTTAGATTCCTAGTAAAACTAGGAATTCATAATTATTCTTACATTTAGAGTTTTTTTGGTATAATAAACTATGTATTTGAATTTTAGAGTAGGTTTATAGCAGGGCTGTTATTGATTTAAATCACTTTGATTTAAATCGTGATTTAAATCATTGGAAAATTTGAATTAATATCATGATTTAAATCAAAAAAACTTTACAATTCTCGGAATGTCTAATACTGCATGTAAAATATCGCAAACCATAAACAAAACCCACAAATTTGTGCATAAATCTTAAAAAAAAACAATTTCAATATTTTAATCTTTATAAAATTTAAAAAATTGTGCTAATTCAGATGATCAAAATACCTACGATTTACAAATTTTTGGTATTATATATTCACAATAATTCTTTTTTTAAATATTCTTACAAGATATCTAAGAGATTTCAATTTTTCAAAACTGTTAATTTTTATTTTATAATTTCTTATTTTTACAAAATTTTAATTTTTCTTCTACTTTTACTTTTGATATTTTTTTTTGTCTTTTTATTTTAGGATTTTCTTTAATTTTCCTCTTTTTATGCAAATTATTTAATGTTATTTTACACAATTTCGTTATTATAACATTCACTAAACTTTTTATTTCGTTGATTTTCATAATTATTTCCATATTTTTAAAAATAAATATCCTCATTTTTTTTTTGTAAGTTATTCATTTTGCGAGATTTTTTACAAACTTACTTGTTCTTCCATAAAATTTTGTGATTTTCTTTATTTTTCTAATTTTATTGTCCGAATTATTTTAAGTGTAATAATTAAAAAATGTGTTTGGTTTAATTTGCTTTAACTCTTTTATTCTTAAAGAATTTTTAAGTTTCTTTTGTGGACTTTTTTTTTATTTATCTTAATATATACATTTTTTAATTTTATTTTTTGTACTTTTTACATTTTTTTAGTTTGTTAGATTAAGGAAACGATGATTTCTCTATTTTCTTCCTATTTAATTTTTTTGATGTTTCACTATTTTTTTAGTTTTTCCTTGCATTTTAATTAATTCTTTAACTTTTGTCATCATTTTTCCATTTCTAAGAAGCATGTTCCTTTTTTTTAAATGTTTAGTTTTTACCTTATAATTACGAATTTTTTATAACATTTATTTGGAGACTTTATTTACATTTTTAAAAACTTTCCCAATTTTCTACTTTTTTGAAAGTTTTTATTCTTTTATTTTATATTATGTGAGATTAATCTTGTACTAAATATTCTCATTTGAACATCGCGTTCTTGTATTTCATATAATTTGTTTTCTTTTAAATTTTTTTTTAAATTGTACACAATTTTATTCATTTTTTTTTATTCAATTTGTAAAATAATTCTCTAATTTTTATAATTTTAAAATTCTGTTCTCTTTAGTAATATATTTTAACGTTTTTTTAATTATCTTCTTATTTATTAATTTAATTTAAAAATTTGTCCGTAAATAGTTTAATTTTTTGAAATAAGTTTCTACTTTTTTATATAAAATTATGTCACTGTTTCATTCTTGTGTTGTTTTTTTAAAATTTTTCTTCATTTCTTTAATAAACTACTTGCAAATAAACATTTGGAGATTTTATATACTGATTATATTTTAAAAAAATCAATTTTTGATTTAAGTCAAAAAAGTCCGATTTAAATCAAATAAATCGGATTTTTTTTATTTTTTTAAAAAAATCATGATTTTTATCAGCCCTGGTTTATAGGTAATTTTTTTTAAATTCTTACCAACATCCCCAGTTTTTCCTTTTTGTGGAATTTGTAACCTGGTATTTGTTTCAGCTTCCAGTCTTTTTTTTGTGGCTCCATTTTCTCCAATTATCAAAGAAAATAATGCACTGAAAAGAATAAAAATTATTTTACGCAATTAAAAACAAAAACAATGATTAAATGAATAAATTGGAAAATAGCTAATAATTATAATAGAAGCTCATATTTTGAATGTTTCAAAATTAATGCAAAAGTTAAGTTGAAAACTATTTATTTCTTCAAATATGTTATCATAAAAACATACCTCGGTACATGAAATGAATGTTTATATCGGTTTCCATTATATTCGAATATTTTTATATTACTGTCATCAAAACTTTCATCTGAATTACTAACAGGTTCATATTTCTCTTCTTTATTACTTCCTAAATTTCGATTTTCAGGACATGAAGAACTGTCAGAAAATCTGTAATTTCTTCCATCAGCTAAAACCATTTTTAGTTTTAGAACATCCATTTAATTAATGAGAATAATAGTGACTCTTTTCTGTAATAACTGTATTTTTAATTAATTCCCTGTAACGTAGATAATTTCAAAAAGTAACAAGTTAATTACATTGAGATTTACTTAATAAATAAGTAAATATTTACTTGATAAATTAAAAATCACGAAGTTTATGTTTATGTTTAGTTTGTATTTTCTAGGTTATTTAAATGAAAACAATCCGAATAAAAAGCAGGGTTTAACGTTAAATTAAAACGTTAAATTCTTAAAAGAAGCATGGATGAGAACAAATTTTACGTACACTTACAGCGTGCTAAGACTTTTGACGTTATTCTGCAACAAATCACGAAAACTGCTTTAATTGGCCAATTGAATTTTTTTTTAAAAAATAAAGATTTATGAATGAAAAACTGCTATTGATTACAATACTTAAATTATACAATCTAATTATATTGTACAATTTATTATCATTTTGTGTATTTTTAAATTTTGTTATTTTAACAACCGCTCTTAGAGTTTCTAGTTTTGCCCGGTAGGTGGCAGGGCTCATCTCTTCCTTCCGGTTTTGCTTACAACGTTGGCAACCATTGTTGTCATTCGTATCTCAGTAATTTCAGTTACTTGTTGAAACAGCTAACGATTTTAATTCTTTTGTTAACAATTTAACAGTAATTTTCATAAATTAAAGTTAAAAGTATGGCTTTAGTGTTTTAGAGAAGTTTATGTTAAATTAAATGTGCAAAGATTGATCTAGTGCGTTTGTTGTACATAGTTGAAGCTATAATTGAAGGTTATTTTGCAAAAGTAAGCAAGTTTGTTAAAAGTTTTTTTATTTTATATTGTTATTTGTTTTACGCAAATTCTTTTTCAGATATTGCCCACACGGTAAAAAATCTTCAACTGGAATAGCAATAAGTTTCTCTGGTACAGTGATATGTTTCACTAAAATAGCAAAAACTTTCGCTATTCTAGTGAAACAAATCGCTGTTTCATTGAAAATTATTGCTGTTCCAGTTTAAGATTTGTTTCCGTGCATATTTACTAATTCTACACAATTTAAGAAATTAGAAAACTACGTGAAAATTATGTCCATTTCATGGACATTTCGCTTCCAAGTAAGCAAAATAATTTGCTTCCTCATAGAGGAAGCAAGAAATAATTAATATATAAGTTAATTGGGAAAGTTGTTAAAAAAATATTTTTAATGCAAAAAAATGTAAAAATATGAATTATTTTACGAAATCTTAATCAATTGTGAAAGTTATATAGGTCAATCGATTCGTTTTGAGATAAGCAATATGATTTTTGTATTCTTTAAATTGTATTTTTAGCATGAAAAAAATTTTTAGTAAAAAACGATTTTTTTTCGATGAAAAAATCTCAAAAAAATTTGGTTGGGTATTTTCAAAAATCCCTGTGTCCAAATTCAGATATTCATGAGCTTAATAAGTTATCCAAATTTTATTGGAATCTGTTAAAACGTTCTCGAGATATCTTGTACACAAAAAACGCTATACACACACATACATCTGGACATTTGCTTAGGAATGGAAATTTACGCTTTTTAGATGAAAATAAGTCGATTTAGACTATTTTTGGAAAATCGAAAATCTTAACGATCACAAAGCTTAGTCTATGAGGAAGCAAGAATAAGTAACTAGAGATTATTTAGTTCAACAATTTATTTAGAAATTAGTATATTAATAAAGTATTTACTGTTTTATTTACTTTTCGTTGTTTATTTAGTTTTTGTAACTACATATTACATTTTAGGAAACTAAATTATTCTCTTTTTCTAAATTTAAATTTCTTTTATATTTAAAAAAAACTCGGCAAAATTTTTCTATTTTTAAATTTAACCGATTTATTTTTATGATATTAAAAAATCCTATAACTTTCAGACTTTCTTTACAATGTTTAAGTTGCATAAACTCAAAACTTTCTCCAAACTTAAACAATGGCGTAAGCGAAAAAGATATTTTAATCTTAATTAAAAAACTAATAAACATTTGGAAACACCTAAAAGTTAATTTTAGCCGTTTCTTTATAATAACCAGTTTCATTTTTAGAATGCCTTTGAGAGAGATGAATAGTCGATAACTTTATTTCTCCAAAATACGTGTTCTTGTGGACCTAAAAATAATTAATTTTAACTTAACTTTAGTCAATTGAAAGCATTTTGTGATATTGTCAAAACAAATTGTCCTTAACAATGTACGGGAAAACATACTTTCAAAATATTGGAAGCATCAAATGAACCCCAGTCACCTCTCAGTGCATTTTCATCGCCTTCCAATGCAAACTTGGAATTCATAATTGTCATGTGCAGTTTTACTCGATTATATGTTCTGCTAATTAGTCCTGGACAAAAATAAATAAAATGAATAATGCAATTACAAAGGTGATTTTAATTGATCCTTATTTATTATTTTTTAATATTTTAAAAAAATTACCTGCTTCCGCAAAGTATTTTACAATTTGCTCAACTAGGGGTTGAAGGCTATTGCTTGAATCAATTATTTTAGCGTAAAGAATCTTAACTTCTGTAGGATCATCATTCATACACTCGACTCCCCTGATTTCTAAACTTATTGGGCCATTTTCTTCAAAAAAAGGACTAAAAATTCAAGTTTTATTGATGAATTTGTTATTTAATTGATTAAAATAAAGATTCATGACTTTCGGAAAAAGAATATTCTTCACTTCAAATTTCTTTTGATGTTTTGTTAATCTATTTTTCTTTAAAAATGAGAAAAATTGCATTGATTAACTTACTCTATTACATCTGCTTTACAAGCGTATAACGTTTCAGCCGCTTGTTTTTTTTCATCTTCATCTAATAATTTTAAAATATCCAAAGTCTGATGCAATTTTTCCTGATCTTCAAAAATCAACTCATTTACTCCTCTTGCTCCTATTGCAGTTTTATTTAAAACATCATCCTTAAATTCATTGTATCCACGAATGATACTTTCATTTATTAATGGAATTGAGAGAAAATGGGTGAAAGGAATTTTTTTTCTTGATGTTTCCACTAATAAATTAATTCGATTTCTTGCTGATACAATCGACTGGTGATCGTGACCAATTATTACTGAAACAAATTAATTGGTATTCACAAATTCCTAGTGAAATTAGGAACTTATAATTATCTTTACGTTTAGAGTTTTTATAGGTATAATAAACTATTTGAATTTTAGAGTAGGCATATAGGTAATTTTTAAAAATTCTTACCAAGATCCCCGGTTTCCCCCTTTTGTGGAATTTGTAACCTGGTATTTGTTTCAGCTTCCAGTCTTTTTTTTGTGGCTCCTTTTCCTCCAATAATATAAGAAAAAAATGCACTGTAAAGAATAAAAATTATTTTACGTAATTAAAAACTCATGTTTTGAATGATAAAAAATTAATGTAAAAGTTAAGTTAAAAACTTTTTATTCCTTCAAATACGTTATCATAAATATGTACATACCTTGGAACATGAAATGAATGTTTATATCGGTTTCCATAATATGGGACTATTTTAATGTCAACCATTCTTGCTTTTAGATCATCCATTTTATTATTAATGATAAGAATTAGATAAGAATAATAGTGACTCTTTTACTTAATTACTGTATTTTTAATTAATTCTCTGCAGCATGTATAATTCCAAACAGTAACAGGTTAATTATATTGATATTTATTTCTTAAAAATAAATAAAAAATCACGAAGCACTACTCAGGTATGGCACTATGTTTTCTTAGTTATTTAAATGAACCATGATGAACAAATGGATCATGATAATAGAATCACGTGCATGGCATCCATGCAGTGCATGTGAATAAAAAGCAGGGTTGAAGCGTTAAATTCTTCAAATGGATGAGAACAGATTTTAGGTAAACTTACAGCGTGCTAATGCATTTTACGTAATTTTGCTACATAATTATCACGAAATCTTTTTTAATTAGCTGATTTTAATTACTATTTTAATCAAAATAATTAACAAAGAAAAAACTGATATTGATTACAAGATTTAGATTATACAATTTAATTATTTTCTACAATTTATTAGCTTTTTGTGTATTTTTTAATTTTGTTATTTTAAATGAACCGCTCTTAAGGTACGCTCACACCTGGACAACTGCCTACCTGCGCAGGCAGCCGATATGAGATAACAGAGGACAGAAATAGAAATTTGAATTTTTTCTCTCCCTTTATAGCCTAAAGCACAATGAATCGTAATCGCTAATCCTTAATCGTAAGAATGAGAGGAAGTAGGACAGACATATATAGCCTAACGCACAATGAATCGTAATCGCTAATCCTTAATCGTAATAATGAGAGGAAGCAGGACAGAGATATATGTTTGTCCTACTTCCTCTCATTCTTACGATTAAGGATTAGCGATTACGATTCATTGTGCTTTAGGCTTATCTCTGTCCTGCTTCCTCTCATTTTTACGATTAAGGATTAGCGATTACGATTCATTGTGCGTTAGGCTTATCTCATATCGGCTGATATCGGGTGGCAGGGCTCATCTCTTCCCTTCCGGTTCTGCTTACAACTTGCAATGTTGGCAACCATTGCATTGTTGTCATTCGTATTTCAGTTACTTGTTGAAACGATTACCGGTTTTAATTCTTTTGTTAACAATTTAACAGTGATTCTATTTAGAGTTACGAAAAAGTAATATTACTTGGAGAACAGTAATGAGAACGAGAATATAACCGGGAATATAACCGACCAAAATTCTAATCGAGAATTTATAAGAATTTAAGTTTTCTATTTATTTATCAAATTAAGTCAAATTTTCTCAATGTACGAAAATAGAATCTCTAGTGTCATTCTTATTACTAATGATTTGAATTTTAATGTTAATAGTAAGAATTATATATAATAACTATAGCAACATTAAAGACAAACTTTGCATTGTTGTTGGTGATTTAAAACTATAAATTTTTGCAAATTCAAATAATGAAAATTACGAAATTGAAGAATATATCTGAAAAATGACGAAAATAATTGAATTGAATAATTAAAAAAATAAACAATAAATATATTAAATTTCAACAAAATAGTTTAAAAATTATATAGAAATAACAGTTGGAAATAATTGCAAATTAAACAATTGTATTGAAAATCGAAAAAAAAAATTGAAATTGAAGAAAATAATAAAAAATTGAGGAAATTATGATTTAAAAAATCGAAGAATAATTATAAAATTTTAAGATAATAATCGAAAATTGAAAGAATAATAGGAAATAATTGAAAGTTGCGAAAATAATTAATAATTGAAGGGAATATTTAAAAAATTGAAGAAAATATGTAAAAAATTACGAAAATTATTGGCAATTGAAAACAAAATTCAAAAAATAACTAGATTAATAAACAACTGAAAAAATAATTGTAAAAATTAAACAAGAAATATTAAGTTTTAAGAAAATAATTGCAAATTTAAAAATTTAGAAAATTATATAATAATTGTTGGAAATAATTGCACATTTAACAACTGGATTAAAAATCGAAAAAAAAAATTAAAATTAAAAAAAATAATTGAAAATTGAAAAAAGCAATAAAAAATTGAATTTAAATTTATGGAATATACTTAAAAATTGAAAAAAAATTAATTAAAAAAAGACGATAATTATTGAATATAGAAGAAAACCATTTAAAACTGAAGAATGGAAATAAAAATTGAGGAATAGAATTAAAATTTAAGAAAAATAATTGAACAATTGTATTTAAAATTAAAGAAACTTAATAATAATCGTAAAAAATAATAGAAAAAAGGCGATAATTTTTTAATATTAAAGAAAATAATTGAAAATTTAAAAGTGAAATTTAAATTTGAAAGAAATAACTAAAAATTGAAGAGAATAGTTCTAGAATTGAATAATTGAATTGAAATTGTAAAACAATTTTTATGAGTGAAACAATTTATTGAAAAAAAACGAAAATTATTGAATATTATGGAATTAAATAAAAATTGAATAAAATAATAAAAAATTAAAGAAAATATTTAAAAATTGAAGAAAATAATTAAAAATTGAAGAAATAATTTGGAAATTAAAGAATTAAATGGAAATTTCAAGAAAATAATTGATAATCATAAGAAAAATTACAATATCACGAAAATAATTAAATATTAAAAAATTTATTAATATTAAATTAATTTATTTATATTAAAAAATATAATTAACAAATAAAAAAAAAATTCGACGAATGGTGAGAATACTTGTCATTCGTACACAAAAAATTTTGTTATTAATGAATATTCATAAAATTGAAGGAGAATAATAAATTGCCAATTGAAAACTGATGGAAATTATGGGAAAAAATTGTACAAAAAAAATGAAAATTAAAGAATTCAATTTAAAATTCCAGAATTGTATTGAAAGAAAATAATTGATAATTAAGAAAGTGCGGGAGTTAATTAATATTATGGAATTAATTGAAAATCGATCAAAACAATTTAAATTTAAAGAAAATTTTTGAGAATTGAAGAAAATACTAAAAAATTGAAGAAATAAATTTGGAAATTAAAGATTTAAATGTAAATTTCAAGAAAACATTTGATAATTAAAAGAAAAATTTCAATATCATGAAAATCATTAAATATTGGCAAAAATAATTAACAATTAAAAAAAAAATTTAAAGAACGATGAGAATAGTCGTCATTTAATTTTTTTTTTTAAATTGATCAATAATCATAAAAATCAAAAAGAATTATTGGATTTTGAATAAAGTAATTAAAAAACTAAGAATGCAATTGAAAATTGTAGAAAATAATTGAAAATTAAAGAAATAAATGGAAGATTAAAGAATTAAATTGAAGATTAAAAATTGAAATTGAAATTTAAAAAAAACAGTTGATAATTGAAAGAAAAATTACAATTTTTTTTCAACTTATCATTGTTTTCATCATATTTCAATTATTGTCTTCAATTTTCAAATTTTAAAATAATTTTCCAATTATTTTCCACAAGTTTTAATAATTCTTATTTTTTAAGGAGGAATCGGACAAACAATCGGAACAAAAGTTAGTCCAAATGAATAATTTTGATTTTTGATATAGAAGACATATAAGTTAATGTAATTTTTTCAGGGGAACTGTGGACACTTGTAGTTTTTACAAAATGAGCCGTTAGAAATTGCAATTTGATGAAAATTAAAAGAAATTGACGTTGGAAACGATTATTCAATTTGAGGTTCATATTAACCGAAATTGAATAATCGTTTCCAACGTCAATTTTTTTTAATTTTCATCAAATTGCAATTTTTAACGGCTCATTTTGTAAAAACTACAAGTGTCCACACTTTCCCTGAAAAAAATTACATTAACTTATGTGTCTTCTATATCAAAAATCAAAATTATTCATTTGGACTAACTTTTGATCCGATTGTTTGTCCGATTCCTCCTTAAAATTATTTTCTAAAATTTTTAAATATTTTTCTCAAATTTACCATTATTTTCTTTAATTTTTAATCATTTTCAATTCTTTATATTCTTTGTTTATAATTTTCTATTACTTACGTTCTTTTTCATAATTTCCAAAAAGTTTTTAATTATTTATCTGAAATTTTTATTTTTCTATTTATTTTTCAATTATATCTACGATTTTCTTGTATTTTATGCACCTATATTCTGCATGTTTTGCAATTATTTATCTTAAATTAAAAATTGTTTTTCTCAATTTTAAATTATGTTTATCTTTTTTCATTTATTTTCTCTAATTTTTAATTATTTTCTTCTTTTTTTTTGCAATTAACTTTTAAAAGTTTCAAGAACTTTTTTGAAATTTTCATTAAATTTCCTTTATTTAAAATATATTATGGAATTTTTTCAATTATTTTTTTAAATTTTAATTATTAATTATTTCATAATTGTTATATTTAATAATAAATTTTACACTTCATTGACTTATAGTTAATTTATAATGATAATTATTTTGTTACTTATCTATTTTTTTTTTTTTAAATAAATTGTTTGTGTTTTAAAATAGAAACATAGAATCTATATTTCTCATTCAAATATAGTAAATTCTCATAAATTCTCCGGAAGGAGAATATTCTCGGTTATATTCTCGAGAATGTAACCGGATTTTAAATTACCGAGAATTTTGCAACTCTAATTCTATTAAATTAAAGTTAAAAGTAAAGCATTAGTGTTTTACAGAAGTACTAAGATTTATTTTTAAAATTAAGAAAAAATGCTATAGCTTACACAATATTGTCAACTTGGCATTTAAAAAGTGAAGAAATCTCTAAATCAGAATTAGTTAAAAATAACTCATTATTAGTAAAAAAAAAAAAAAAAAACCGAAGGGTTTACTAACTAAAAAAATAAATCGGCTAGATTCTTCTATTTTTAAATTCAACCGATTTATTATTATGATATTAAAAAATTATATAACTTTCAGACTTCTTTTTACAATGTTTCTAGTTGTATAAACTCAAAACTCACTCCAAACTTAAACAAAGGCGTACCCTCAAAACAAATTTTAATTTAAAATAAAATTCAAATAAACATTTAGAAGCAACTAAAAGTTAATTTTAGCCGTTTCTTTATAATAACCAGTTTCATTTTTAGAATGCCTTTGAGAGAGATGAATAGTCGATAACTTTATTTCTCCAAAATACGTGTCCTTGTGGACCTAAAAATAATTAATGTTAAATTAAATTTAGTCAATTGAAAGCATTTTGTAATATTGTCAAAACAATTGTCCTTAACAATGTACGGGAAAACATACTTTCAAAATATTGGAAGCATCAAATGAACCCCAGTCACCTCTCAGTGCATTTTCATCGCCTTCTAATGCAAACTTGGAATTCATAATTGTCATGTGCAGTTTTACTCGATTATATGTCCTACTAATTAGTCCTGAACAAAAAAAATATATAATGAGTAATGCAAATACAAATGTGATTTTAATTGATCCTTATTTGTTATTTTTTTAATTGTTTAAAAAAATTACCTGCTTCCGCAAAGTATTTTACAATTTGCTCAACTAGGGGTTGAAGACTATTGTTTGAATCAATTATTTTTGCGTAAAGAACCTTAACTTCAGAAGGATCATCATTCATACACTCGACTCCCCTGATTTCCAAATTTATAGCGTCATTTTCTTCAAAAAAAGGACTAAAAATTCAAGTTTTATTGATGAATTTGTTATTAAATTTTATAAAATAAAGATTCATGACTATCGGAAAAAGAATGTTTTTTTAAGAGTAACACCGCATAATGATCTATGTTACATTTTATTGAAAATGAGATTGTTATGGAAACAAGTTCATTTAATATCAACAAATATGTCTGAATGAATAAAAAGTTCGAATAAACAATAAGAAATATTAAATTAATTATTTTTCTCATGAACTTTAGTAGGAACTAGTAAAATATAACGCGCGCAAGCGCGCGATTAGTTTTTCATACATTTTAGAAATTAAACTGTAATAATAAATAAAACAAATCGATAAATAATATTTATCTAATAAGGAAGACTGCCAGTGGACTTGCAGATTGAAAATAGTGAAAAAAGACTTTTTAATTTAAAAAAGTGAGAAAATAATGAGTTTTTAAGTGAGAAAATTTTAATTTGCAAAAAAAAAACAATTCGAAAATCGCAAAAATAATTGAAATATGTAGAAAATAATTAAATAATGACAAAAATAATTTAATTTGAAAAAAAAGTTGTAAATGACAAAAATAATTGAAAAATTGATTAAAAATCAAAAAATGATGACAAAAGTTAAAACGAAATATGTAATTGGAATTTTAAGTAAATAATTGAAAAGTTTCAAAAATAATTAAATTTACAAAAAAATAATTAAAGAATGACAAAAATAATTAAAATTTGAAACAAAAGTTTGAGACTGGTGTAAAAAATTTTAATATTTGCACAATAATTGAGATATTGAAGAAATAAGTAAAATGTAAAGAAACTAAGTGAATAATGATATAAATAATTATAAAAGCTGGTGTAAAATTACACTTTTTAGACAATAGTTGAAAAGTTGAAAAAAATAATTGAAATTTGAAAAAAATAATTAAAAAATATCAAAAAAATGTATACGTGCGTAAAAAATAGCTGAGTAATAACAAAATTAACTAAAATTTAGAAAAAAAATGAATGAAAAGTGAGAAATGAGAAATATATTCAAAAATGAAGTAAAAAAATAAATATTTAAAACATTATTTGAAAAATTGTATAAAATAATTGAAAAATTAACGATACAATTAAAATGTGAAGAAACTAATTGAATAATGACATAAATAATTGAAAACTAATCTTCCAAAAGTTAATAAATTCATGACAATAATAAAAAGATTGAAGAAAATGACATTTAAATAAAAATTTCAAAATGTCAAAAATATTTTAATATTGACAAAAATACCTAGTTGTAACTTGAAAAAATAATTGAAAAATGACCAAAATAATTAATAATTTTAAAAAAATACTTGAAAACTTGACAAAACAATTGAAGTATTAAAATAAATAATTCAAAACTGGTGTAAAAATTAAAATATTATAGACAATAATTGTAAAGTAAGAAAAAAAATTTGTAAGTTTGAGGAAAATAATTGAAAGTTGAAGAAATTAATTGAACTTTGAAGACACAAATGCCAATTTGAAGAGAATAATTCAAAAGTGGCAAAAAAATTTAAACATGAAAAAAATAATTAAAGTTTGAAGAAAATAATTGAAAAAGGTGTAAAAAAATTAAAAAATTCGTAACATTAATAAAAATAATGATGAAAATAATTGAAAACGAGTTTAAGAAATTTAAAAGTTCATGACAATAAAAAAATTGAATAAAATAATTGCAATTTGTAAAAAATAATTCTAAAATGGCAAAAATAACAAAAATAGGAAAAAAGTAATTGGAAAATAACAAAAATAATTTATTAATGACAAAAGTAATTGAAATTTGAAGAAAATACCTAGTTGAAAAATAACGAAAGTGAATTCAACTTGCGTAGAAAATTTGGATATTCCTGACAAGAATTTAAAGATTGAAGAACACAATTGAAATTTAAAAAAATAATTGAAATTACAAGAAGATAATTGAACAATAACAAAAATAATTGTAATTTGAAAAAAATAATTGATAACTAGTGATTAAAATTAAAAATTTAAAGACAATATTTGAAAAATTGACCAAAAAATTGAAATCTTAAGAAACTGATTGATTAATGACAGAAATAATAATTGAAAGCTGGTGTATATATAAAAAATTTATAGAGAATAATTAAAGTTGAAAGAAAATAATTGAAATTTGTTGAAATTAATTGATAAACAGTTTATAATCATTACTATATTAAATATCAATATGTTGCATTCAATAATTTGAATAAAATAATAATTGAAATTTGTAGAAACTAATTCTAAAATTGCAAAAATAATAGAAATATGAAGAAAATAATCGTAAAATATTATTGAGTATTGTTGTAACATGTTTCTTTTTACTGAAGTGCAATAAAAGCATATTTTACTTTATATTTCAATTTTTGAAAAAATGAAAACTTTAATATAAATGTTTAACACAATATGAACTTTCAATTTGTTTATCTTCATTTTTTTTTTTATAAGAGTTGAAATTTAAAAATTCTTTTATTCAAATAACCTGTTATTTTAGTTTCTGAAAAACTTTTTTTTTATTTAAAATTTTTTTAAATATTCAGATTCCTTTTTTCAAGTGGTTTATACTTTGTTAATATATATCAGGGAGTAGTATAAGGAGACTGAACGGCCATGATAAATCCGCGTTAAAAGCGGACCACTCTTTTGTAACGTAATTTCTATAGGCTCACTTCAATGCGCACTAGCGCTTCTCGTGGAAAGTCTGAGAACCCTGTTTGTAAACAAGAAATGGCATTTTATAACCTGTTTTTGCATATGAATTTTATTAATATTGCGTATAATCGTTGCTAGACATCAAAAGCTTACCTATTATTACCTATTATCATAAAAAAGTGTTTATTGTCCAAGTGTAACATGTGATTACGCCAAAAATGTCATCCGTATGTGCAGTTGAAAAGTGCAATTCTTACGATTTAATCAAGCGATAGGAAGGAAAAAAATTTCTTTTGTTATACAAAGGTTTGTTTTGGCTTATATTTTTTTAATTGTACAGATGTTACTAGTTAAAATTAATGTTATAGTTTATGAATGTGCTTAAATTTAATGTTTATTTATGCACATGGGAGGAAGTGCGGGAATTGTGGCAGGAATCTGTTCACAAGAAAAATATTTATTTTTCGCCTCTCTCCTATATTTTCCCTTAAACATATAATACACTTTCACAGTAAAAGACAATTAATTGTCAAAAACAACAAGAAATTAACTTTTATGCAGCAGTACGGATGCAATCGCGATGACGCGAACAAACAGTAGCAGACGACATATAATGCCAATTTTGACCACCATGAGCGCAAGTGCGCATAGAAGTGAGCCTATAGAAATTAAGTTACGAACATCGGGACCACTTTCTATACATATCGTTCGGTCTCCTTATACTACTCCCTGATATATATCTACAAAATGTTGTACATTATTTTATTAAGGTTATAAACGTAAATACCTTACAAAAGTATGTTGTTTCATGTCTCCTATGAAATTGCTCAATTGTAACATAGATCATTATTCGGTGTTACTCTGCATTTACTTTAAAGTTCTTTTGATGTTTCGTGAATCTATTTGTCTTTAAAAATCAGAAAAATAGCATTGAATAACTTACTCTATTACATCTGCTTTACAAGCGTATAACCTTTCTGCCGCTTGTTTCCTTTCTTCTTCATCTAATAACTTTAACATATCTAAAGTCAGGTGCAATTTTTCTTGATGTAAAAATATCGACTCATTTACTCCTCTTGCTTCTACAGCAGTTTTCTTTAAAACATCATCCTTAAAGTCATTGTATCCACGAATCACACTTTCATTTACTAGTGGAATTGAGAGAAAATGTGTAAATGGAATTTTTTTTCTTGATGTTTCCACTAATAAATTAATTCGATTTCTAGCTGACACTATCGATCGGTGATCGTGGCCAATTATAACTGAAACAAATTAATTGGTATTCTCAGATTCCTAGCAAAATTAGGAATTTATAATTATCCTTACATTTAGAGTTTTTTTTGGTATAATAATCTATTTGAATTTTAGAGTAGGCTTATTGGTAATTTTTATAAATTTTTACCAACATCTCCGGCTTCCCCTATTTTTGGTATTTGTAACCTGGTCTTTGTTTCAGCTTCCAGTCTTTTTTTTGTCGCTCCTTTTCCTCCAATTATAAAAGAGAAGAATGCACTGAAAAGAATAACAATTATTTTACGTAATTTAAAACAAAAACAATGATTAAATAAATAAATTGGAAAATAGTTTTATTTGTATCTAATAATTATAATAGAAGCTCATGTTTTGAATGGTTCAAAATTAATGTAAAAGTTAAGTTGAAAACTATATATTTCTTCAAATATTTTATCATAAATACATACCTGGGTACATGAAACGAATGTTTATATCGGTTGCCATAGTATGGGATTATTTCAATGTCATCAAAATCTTCATCTGAATTACTAACAGGTTCGTATTTCTCTTCTTTATAACTTCCTAAATTTTGATTTTCAGGCCATGCAGAACTGTCAGAAAATCTGTAATTTCTTCCATCAACTGAAACCATTTTTGGTTTTAGAACATCCATTTTTGGTTTTAATGAGAATAATAGTGACTCTTTTATTTAATTACTATATTTTTAATTAATTCCCTGGAAAGTAGATAATTTCAAAAAGTAATAATTTAATTATATTCAGATTTACTTAATAAATAATTAAATATTTACTTGATAAATTAAAAATCACGAAGCACTGTATTTTCTAGGTTATTTAAATGAAAACAATCCGAATGAAAAACAGGGTTAAGTCGTTAAAACGTTAAATTTTTAAAAGTAGCATGGATGAGAACAAATTTTACGCACACTTACAGCGTGCTAAGACTTTTTACGTAATTCAGCTACAAATCACAAAAACTGCTTTAATTAGACAATTGAATTTCTATTTTAATAAAAATGATTAACGATTAAAAACTGCTATTGATTACAAGACTAAAATTATTCAATCTGATTATATTGTACAATTTATTATCATTTTGTGTATTTTTAAATTTTATTATTTTAAATCAACCGCTCGTAGAGTTTCTAGTTTTGCCCGGTAGGTGGCAGGGCTCATCTCTTCCTTCCGCTTTTGCTTACAACGTTGGCAACCATTGTTGTCATTCGTATTTCAGTTACTTGTTGAAACATTTAACAAATTTATTTCTGTTGTTAACAATTTAAAAGTGATTTTCATAAATTAAGTTAAAAGTAATGTTTTAAAGCAGTTTCTGTTCAATTAAAAGTGCAAGAAGTGATCTAGTGCGTTTGTTAGAAGTTGAAGCTAATTGAAGGTTATTTTGCAAAGTAGTTTAATGTTTTTTAAAAGTTTGCTATTTTTTATCGTAAGTTTTTTATCAATTTAAAGCCAATCTGTAAGATGGAAAATTTAAAAGTGAAATTCAAGTATTAAGAGGTAAATATAATATTTTCGTTTAAGTTAAATTTGAGAGATCAGATCATCAGAAGAATGATATCCTTTGTCTCGGAGAAAGAACAAAGGAGTTCGACTTTTTCTTTAAAATGAAACATTTTGCGTGGCGGTACATTTTTTCTATTTAAAACGGTTTTTTAAAATATTACTAGTTAATTTTGTTAATATAATTACAGTCTTTTAACAATTATACCATAAAAATATAATATTTCACTGTTTGCAGTGAAATATTTAAAACACTGGCAAAATAAGTACATCATGATAGAATTAATGAATATTTTTATAATTAATTTTTTAAACATATTTTGTTTATCAGTATTTAAGGTATTTCTCCGGCAATTATATTTGAAAAAATCGTTTTTTGATGAATTTTCTTTAAATTGTGAGAAAATGTTATTTTATATTTGCCTTCTATCTGGTTAGAATTTCAGTACCCCTTGCGATGCTAAAAATAGAAATATTCAAGTTTAAATTTTCAATTTTTTTATCATTTTCCATACAAATTGGAATTTTGAACCTGAAAATTTCAATTTTTAGCTTCGCAAGGGTTATTGTAATTTTAAACAGATAAATGGCACATATAAAATAACATTTTCTCACAATTTAAAGAAAGTCCATCGAAAATCGATTTTTTCAAGTATAATTGTCGGAGAAATATCTTAATGTGTATTTATTGTCATTCTATTTCAGAATATCATCTGAGATTTTGCCAAATTTATGCTAAATAAAAGCATATAAATATTAAACTTTTATTTCTGTAAAGTTTGAAATCGATATTTCATAGGATTTTAAAGAATAAATTTAAATTCACAATTATTTCAGAGATTAAAATGTTTATAAAGCAGCATTTGTACTTCTGCAAATAGGGTCAAAAAGATTTTGAAGTCATATTCTTCATGAGCTTTGTATTTGACTATTTGTTAAAAAAAATCATTCGTAGATTATTTAAAGTTTTATGAAAATATTCTAAAAATAAGAAGTTTATTAAAAACTTTATTTAATCATTTTTAAAATCCTAAGAAGTAAAAATAAATAAAATTTATGTTTAAAATTAAGAAAAAAATGCTATATTTGTACTGAATTACAAATTATTATTAACTTACACAATATTGTCCACTTGCAGGGATCACAGTTTCTCCCCTTTTTCACCTAATCCCCTTTTTTCCCCCTTATTTTCCCATTTTTTTTTTTTTAGAAAAATCACCTAAAACACCTAAAATTACGATTTTATCACCTAAAACACATAAAATCAACATTTTTCTCTTCTTTGACCTTCTGTTTTTCATAAAGTTTCTATTTTTCCACTTTCGGAAATGCAAAAATTTTAATTTATTTAGATTTTGAACAGAAAACATGAAAAAAACATAATTAAAATAAAATTATTTTCAAAAGTTATATAATTTTCTTATTACCATGTATTCTTAATTAATTAAAGCAAATTAATTTATTGGATAAAAAAAATTTTTATTTTATATTTTTTACTTGTTTTAAACAAATATTACTACTTTTGCATCATAAAATAAAACCATGTACTCTTGCTGAAATACATCAAATTTATTTTATTGGATGAAAAAAAATTCTTTATGAAATATATTTACTTATTTTAAACAAAAATTAATTGTTTTGAATTAGAAAATATAAAAACACAATAAAAGAGATTAATAAAAATAATTTCAATTGATTTTGTCATATTTCGCTGAAAGATTTTTAATTTAATTTCTTTAATATTATATCAGAACATTTTACATCACAGATTTTTATGTTTCCTGTTTGAAATCTAATTATTAAATAGATAAATTAAAAAACCATTTGAAGGAAAAAATTATTTTTAAAAATATTTAATTGCAACAACCATGTTCTCGTTATTGAACAGACAACCTAGAAAAAGTAAATTTTTGTATTTCCGAAAGTGCTCTTTCTTTTGAAATTTTCATAAACAAATTGAACAAAAAAAGACTAAATTAATTAATAAAACTGTTTTGAAAAAAAGAAACAATAAAATTTTGTAAAAGAAAACTTGAATTATTAATATAACTCTTTTTTAGTAAAGAAAATCCCCTTTTTTGAAAATCGAAATTCCCTTTTTCACCTAAAACGAAGTAACCACTGTGATCCCTGCACTTGGAATTTAAAAATTAAAGAAATCTGAATTAGTTAAAAATAACTAATTATTTGTAAAAAAAAATTATTAAAAAATGGTTAAAATTTGACTGATTAAATTAGTAAACAGAATTTTATTAAAATATTAGTTATTTTTTACTAAATGATTAGTAGAAATATAACTATACTTAAATTAGTAATCTTGTGACCAACCTTTCGACCCCCAATTTTTTAAAACAAAAGATTATAATTTCTGAATCTATGAATCATAAATATTAAAATAATTCTGTGAAAGCAACATTATAATTTTTAATTTTCATTGCTCATTTTACCATTTTTAAAAACTCTTTGAAAATACGACATGGTAAAAGAAATCATTTAATCAGAATTTACATTATAACTTAATGTGTTTACTTTAATCAAACCATTTATAAAGTGATTTTTGTCGAATTTAGTGCGTGGCGCGTATTTATTCGTTCAAGATTGTAGTTTTTTGTTTAATCTTTTGGTTTATGTGGAACTTTGAGTATTCACTCTATAAATACTTGGTGTTCAGTGGCGTATTTTGACGTGTGATTTAAACCAATCAGAGTCAACCACGACCAAAATCTTGAAGCTTGTCAGCGCGGTTGTTAGAAGTTATAACGTCTGCTAGAATGGCAGCAACTCAGTTAATTAGGATAATTTTCCTTAATTTATCACTATGTATTTTAATTTGTTTAGCGGGGTAAGTAAATCACAAACTTTATTTTCTCTTCCTTTTTAAGAAACTGCTTGAAATTATTTTTAAAAACAATTCTACATAACCTCTTTAACACTGAATCCGATCAACAATAATCTTATTTTCTCTGCTTAAACATTGCTAAATTTCATAAATATATGCATGCTGTATTTAACATTTAATATGCGACAATTAAAAAATAGTATCTTATTATTAAAAACTAGTATTTTATAATAAAATACTAGTAATTTACCATTTTAACAATTTTACTTTCCTAAAGTTGTCAATGTTGAACCTTCTCTTTTAATTATAAATAATCAATTTATCTTTTTTGTGTTTCTGTTTAGGAGAAACTATTACGATCTTTTAGGAGTTGATAAACGTGCAACAACAAATGAGATTAAGAAAGCCTATAGGAGATTGGCGAAGGAATTACATCCGGATAAAAATCAGGATGATCCTAATGCGGCAGCAAAATTCCAGGAACTTGGAGCTGCTTATGAAGCTCTCTCAGATCCCGATAAACGAAAATTGTACGATAAATATGGAGAGGAGGGTCTGAAAAAAGATGGGTCGATGAATGGTGCAGATCCTTTCTCCAGTTTCTTTGGCGATTTTGGTTTTCATTTTGGTGGAGAGCAGCAACAACATCAAACTCCAAAAGGAGATAATATTATAATGAACTTGTTTGTTACTCTCGAAGAGTTATATACCGGTAATTTTATAGAGGTAAGATTTTTTTTTGAATGATTTTAATTTTTAATTCTCTTGTTTTGTATTTTAGTCACGTACAAAGTGTATGTAACTTTACAATCACGAGTGAAGTTATTTTTAAGATTTTTATTTTTACTCATTGCTCCAATTCTCTCTATTTTAAAATCTTGACGATTTTAGATCACGAGGTATAAGCCTGTTATGAGAGCAGCGAAAGGAACCAGAAAGTGCAATTGTAGACAAGAATTAGTAACTCGTAATTTAGGTAATGGAAGGTTCCAAATGATTCAACAAAAAGTCTGCTCCGAGTGTCCAAACGTACAATTGGTCAACGAGGAGCGAACTTTGGAGGTAGAAATTGAGGCTGGAATGGTCGATGGTCAAGAAACGAAATTCACCGCAGAAGGAGAACCTAATATTGACGGAGATCCTGGTGATTTAATACTCAAGTAGGTTTTTTAAAATATTTTCTATTTTATTTTTTCTTATTTTTTTTTCAGAAAAATGAGTATTATTTTCTAAAATTAGTCAAAAATTTGTGCGAAATTAACTCTGTTAAACCCAGAAACTTTATTTAATGTTTCGTTTTTTTTTTCAGAATTCAAACTCAACCCCATCCTACATTTGAGCGAATTAACGACGATCTTTATACGAATGTGACGATAACGTTGCAAGATGCTTTAATCGGCTTCAGCATCGATATTGATCACTTGGATGGTCACAAAGTGACCATCACAAGAGATAAGGTAACAAAACCTGGTTCTCGAATTAGGAAAAAGGGCGAAGGTATGCCCAATTTTGATAATAATAATCTCCATGGCAATTTGTACATTACCTTCGACATTGCCTTCCCTGAAAAAGATTTTTCGGGCAAAGATAAAGAAGGTAATTTCTTTAAAAATTTATTATTATTTAATATTCGATAATAGAAACAAAATATTAAATATTTTCGTCAAATTTTTATTTAAAATTTTGATTTTAATTAATGTTATTAGATAATTTCATAGAAGAGGGACGCATGAATTTTCCATGCATCTCATTTCACATAATGCACAATTTATCTGAACTTATTGCATCGAACCAGCAATTTCCACAATTTTAATTTACTGGAATTATTATTTAGTCTAATTTTCCTTTTGCAAAAATGTCATTTTACAGAATTTTTTTAGTATACATGTCCTTTTTTTATTTATCTAATTTATTGGTTGAAATAATCTTCGTTTTACTAAGATTTTATCTATTCTAATTTCTATTTTCACAATTTATTTTTTAACAGAATTTGAAGGTTACCGAATTCATATTTAACAGAATTTTCATTTTGCAGAATTTCTTTTGAACTGATTTTTTAATCGGTTTAATTCAATTAATTAGTATAATTAATAATAAATTTTTTTTTTTAATTTTAATTGAGCAGAATTTTTATTTGATATAGTTTTAAGTAAGTCAAATTTGTAAGAGTTTTTAAATTCGCTCCAAATCTTTATACCGGATGTTTTTTTGGACATTGGCAATTTCGGACAAATGGAAATTCTGTGTTTTAAGAATTATATCAAATATCGATTCGTGCAATTAAAAATTTGGGCAAATGAAGATTTTATAAACTGGATATTCATTGAAAATTTTAGTAAAACGAAAAGTATTTCAACCAATAAATTAGATAAATAAAAAAAATGTCATGCAAAAATAATTAGAGCTAATGGATAAACAGTAAAATGAAAATTAGACTAAGTATTAATTCAAGTAAATTAAAATGATGTCAAATGAGATTTGTGGAAGATTCATGAGTCCAATAGAAATGATCTCAGAAGAAGAAAAACTAATACTTTTTTTTATTTTTAGCAATCATAGAATTATTGAATCAGAAACCCGTTAACAGGATATATAATGGAATTCGAGGAATTTAATAACTAGGTTTGTTTAATTTCAATTGTAAAGAAGAAACCGTGCACTGAAAGTGCAAAAGACTGTTCTTGCAATGAGTGCTTCGTGATTCTGTTTCTTCCACGAAACATTTCGTTATCAGTCTCACTAAATACTTCTCGATTAGAGCTTCAACACTCGTTTTAGATAAAGAATTTTTAAGAAGTATATAAGACTGGTACAATTAATTCACGTACATCGACGTTCCTTGGGACGTTTGCAAGGATGAAGTAAACAAATTGCATTATTTGAAGTTTTAAATTATTTTCGAGTGTGTGATAAATAGAGTAAATGTCTGCCAAATGAAATCATGTTTTTTCATACATGCTGTTTATATTTGAGTATAACTGAATTATAGATATCGTGTTAAAAATGTATTTTGCATTTTTCCTATTGGAGACGAATTGATCTTGAGTGGAATTGTATGTTTGTGAACCAAATGAAATATATCTACGAGAAAGAAAGCAAATGTTTCAAAAATCTGCTGTTTCTTATTATTTTTTAGTTTATTTCTTCAAGTGCACTTAGATTATTTTTTAAGTAAATCTATTGTAATAAAAATTTTATTTTATTAATTTTTAATGTATAATATAATTTTCGCATAAATGACGAATTTCACAATTTATCTCTTTATTATTTGCTCTTTTTAGTTTTAGTTTTACTGTGTTGATAAACTTTCATACAACCTGAATATGATATTTTATTTATAAATATAGAATCATTGCAATATTTTTATGTGCATTTCTTTATTCTTTTGTTGCTATTCTCTTTAGCTGCAAAGTCTTTCTGCATAAAATAGATTAATTACGCCTTTTGAATTATTATTAAATTCACTGAAGAAGGGACACATTTGATGCCGAAAAGTTTGAAATAAAGATTAGAGTTCTTTTTTTACGGATCCTAAAGCTAATATAACCTTTATTAAATTATTACACTACGGATCAAATAATACCAATGATATTATTATTATTATAATGATTATTATTTAATTTATTTAAAATATACTTTGCAGGTCTGTAATTGATTTAAATTATTGGGGCATTTGCATTAAAATCATGGTTTAGATAAAAAAAATGGACAATTCTCCGAATGTCTAATACTGCATGTACAAAATCGCAAGCCATAAAAAAAACCTAGAAATTTGTGGATTAATCTAGAAAATTTCAATTTCGATCTTATAATTTCTTATTTTTACCAAATTTGAAGTTTTTTTCTTTAGCTTTTGGTATTTTTTTTTGTATTTGTCTTTTTATTTTAAGATTTCCTTTATTTTCTTCTTTTAATGAAAATTATTCAATATTTTGTATACAATTTTGGTATTGTAACATTCACTAAACTTTTTATTTCGTTGATTTTCTTAATTATTTCCATATTTTTGAAAATAAATATGCACATTTTTTTATAAATTTAATTTAATTTGTTTTTACCGATCTTGTCTATTATTTGAAAATTTACTTATTTATTCAAAAAATTATTAGACTTACTTCATTTTTCTAAATTTATTGTTGGACTTGTTTTAAATGTAATATATAATATTATAAAAATATTTTTGGTTTAAAAAACTTTTTTTTTTTTGTTTTTGGTTTAAAACTTTTCTGAAGTTTTTATTCATCTTTATATACATTTTTATATTTTATTTCTATTAAATCTAATTTTTTAGTATATTCTTACCAAATTTTTTTAATTTTTATATTTTTTAACATTCTTTTAGATTAGGGAAAAACATTTCTCAATTTTCTTCATATTTATTTAATTTTCTTGATGTTTCACAATTTTTTTATTCTTTCGTCTAATTTTTCTAATTTAAAAATGTGTTATTTTTAGTAATACAATTTAACATTTTTTAAATTATCTTTTTATTTATTTTTTTAATTTAAAAAACTTTTCCATAAATAGTTTAATTTTTTGAAAAGAGTTTCTACTCTTTTACATATTTTTATGGTACTGTTTCATTCTTGTTTTGTTTTTTAAAATTGTTTTCTTTATTTCTTTAATAATGTCCATGACATTTTTTATTTAAAAAATTCTCTCATTTTTTCAGTATATTGTTTTCTTATCTCTTTACATTTTTCTGTTGTTGTTGTTGTTTTGTTTTTTTAACTTGTTATTTTTTTTGTTGCCTTTACCTAATTTTTCTAATTTTGCAATCATATGAGTTTGAAGATATTTGTTTAAAATTTTCTTATATTTATTCGACATAATTTATTTGATTTTGATTAAATGTATTATTCTTCATTATTTTTTGTTAGATGTTCTCAGTTTAAAAAATAAACTACTTACAAATAAACATTTAGAAATTTTATATACTTATTATCTTTAAAAAATCTACTTTTAATTTAAATAAAAATCAAATTTTGATTTTTTTAATAAAATCATGATTATTATCAGCCCTGCAAATTTTAAATAATTAGTTTTAACTATTAATTAGTGTTACCAATATTATTATGTCCAAACATTGATTAACTCATATTCCAATTTATTTAAATTTTTAAATTTCAATTATTTCAAATTTAAATGCATAATAATTAAATAATATTAATTATTTTCCATATTCACAATAGTACTTTTTTTAATTCTTACAAGATTTCTAGGAAATTCCACTTTTTCGAAACTGTTTAATGTTTATCTTATAATTTCTTATTTTTACAAAATTTTATGCTTTTTCTTCTTTTACTTTTGATATTTTTTGTATTTGTCTTTTTATTTTAGGATCCTCTTTAGTTTTCTTCTTTTTATGCAAATTTAATATTATTTTACACAATTTTGTTATCATAATATCCACTAAACTGTATATTTAGAATCATGAATCATTTCATTCATCAATTTAATAATAATGAATCGTAATCATTCTTAATTATTTCCATATTTTTAAAAATAAATAATCTCATTTTTTTGTAAATGTATTCAATTTGTTTTCACATCTTGTCTATTTTTTGCGAATTTACTTATTCTTTCATACAATTTTAAAATTTTTTTATTTTTCTAAATTTACTGTTGGACTTGTTTTAAGTGTAATAATAATATTATACATATTATAATATTTTACACTAAGATTACGAAAAAAAAAACATTTCTTCATTTTCTTCCGTTTTATTTAATTTTCTTGTTGTTTCACAATTTTTTTAGTCTATCCTGCCATTTTAATTAATTCTTTAATTTTTGTCGTAATTTTTTCTATTTCTTAGAAACATTTTTCCTTCTTTTAAATTGTTTAGTTTTTATTTTGTAATTACCCACAAATTTTTGAAAACATTTATTCGTTGCTTTTATCTACATTTTTAAAAAAATTAATTTTCTATTTTTTTGAAAACTGTTATTCTTCTATTTTATATTAGGTATGTAAATTTAATTTTGTACTAAATATTTTTATTTTAACATCGGTCCTCTATTTTATAGAATTTTTTTTTCTTTAAAATTTGTTTTAAAATTTTCCTTCATTTTATTCATTCTTTTTTTCTTCAATTTGTAAAATAATTCTCTAATTTTAAAGATGTTTTCTCTTTAGTAATATATTTTAACGTTTTTTAATTATTATTAATATTAATTATATAATTAATATAATTTTATATAATATAATATTTATTAATATAGGGTAAATGCGGGGGTAGTCGGACACTTAAGGATTTGATCTTAAATAATGATATTTTTCTTAAAATAGAAAAGTATTTTAACATATTGCTTTGCATGAACCGTTAAAGGACTCATTCAGGATTAATTTTCATATAAATTTGCAACAAACAATTTATTATTTAATAAAATATAGCAATTTTAATAAAAAATCAGGATATCAGCAGTAGTCGGACACTTGCCTGTAAAGTCGGACACAACTGTATCAGTAGTCGGACATTTTTCTATTTTAAGATAATAAAATATTTCATGTTTTTATGCTATAAAACCTATCAAATTAAATTGCAGAAATAATGCTCAGGAAGCATGGTTTTAATTTGTAAACCCATGTGGTGAATCTTAAATAAAAAAAGATAGTTTTTTAGTTTTAAAATTTTATACTTCTCTATGGCATTTTAAAGACAATCTGTCAAGTTCTGTTGTGATCATTCGGTGAAAAGGAGGAATTCGTATAAAATCAAATTTTAGGTTATTTTTCTGTTGATACAGAAAATGTTTGAAAGTTAACAAATTTATAGGCTATAAGTAATTGTTTTTATGGTATTTACTTTTTCAACATCTAAAATATAACGAGATATAATACAAGTAATATATGTGTCCGACTTCACAAGCAGTCTAAAATCTGACATGTTAGGTCGGACACATCAATTATTTGTAAATTTAAAGTCATTTTAAGGTTATATTCACTTTTAAACATAAAATTAGAGTTTTTATAATCACTTTGTAATATTTTCAAACATAAACACGACCTACAAAACCTTATTTCGTACTAATAAAAATCTCTACCTCCTTGACGGCCGGAACAAGGAAGCAAACAAAATGTCAAAACAACGCGGTTGAGTAAATAACTGTTGCATTTTAACTAATTTAAAAATCACCAGAGGGCGCTGCAGGTAGTTTTTACATTCTATAATTTTGACAAATTTGATAAAATAATTTTGTGAGAAGATTCCAATAGTAAATAATTATTTATTTAACTTCAAAACTGAAAGTGTCCGACTATCGGTACTGTCCGGACTTACCCGCATTTACCCTATATAATTAATAAATATTATATTAATTATATATCCTCCTTTGCATTTTAATTAATTCTTCAATTTTTGTCATAATTTTTCTATTTTTTAGAGAAATTTTTCCATTCTTTTTTTCTTCAATTTGTAAAATTTTCTAATTTTTTTAATTGAAAAATGTGTTCTTTTTAGTACTACAATTTAACGTTTTTTAAATTATCTTCTTATTTATGTTTTTTAATTAAAAAATTTTTTCTTAAATAGTTTAATTTTTTGAAAAGAGTTTCTACTCTTTTATATATTTTTATGCTACTGTTTCATTCTTGTGTTGCTTTTTTAAAATTTTTCTTTATTTGATTAATAATTTCCATGACTTTTTTATTTAAAAGAATTTTCTCAATTTTTGTTAATAGACTGTTTTCTTATCTTTTTATGTTTTCTTTTTTTTTACAATTTATTGCTTTCTCATAGAGGAAGTATTGTTTTATCTTTTCGTTGCTTTTACCTAATTTTCTTAATTTTGCGATCATATATGAATTGGAAGAGAATTTTTTGAAACCTTATCATTCATTCGTCACAATTTGTTTGATTTTGATTAAATTTGTTATTCTTCATTATTCTTATTAAATGTTCTCAGTTTAAAAAATAAACTTCTTACAAATAAACATTTGAAAATTTTATATAGGTACTGATTTTATATATTTACAAAAAAATCCATTTTTAATTTAAATAAAAAAAAAATCGGATTTTTGTGATTTGTTTAACAAAACAAACCATGATTTTTATCAGCCCTGATACTTTGTCTTCAAAATAATTTAATATTATTTAGGAACTTGAAAAAAAGTAAAATCAATTACTCAACAATATATAATCAATTTATTGATTGCTATAAAATATCACACGTGTTCTCTCAAGATATGTACATGCGACTTTATATGCAGAAACAGTACAAACGCATGTTGAAATCGTCGACGCAGGCACTCTGCTTCCCATAGGAATTTAATCTGCTAACTGACCCAGTTAAATTCATCTTTCCACTATCACTTCTATACCTGACTGATCCCTCAAAAATGGCATCGCCTGGTTCCGTTTCTAAATTTATCGTAAAATCAAACCAAGGCGCTATTTTCTGCTTATCCACTTTCTTCTTTTTGCCTTCGAATTTTTCCTCATTTATTAGAATCTTCGCATCGATGATTCGTTTGAGCTTTAAAACAGCACACTGGGGATATTTATCAAGCATTCGATTCAGTTCGCTAACCAAAAATTTAGCGCTTTTCTGTACATTTGGATTGGTCAGGGAAATATTTTTATTACCATGACACATGCACCAGTGTTCTGGAATTTCAGCCATTGAGCAAGTTCGATAATCTGGAATCTGTAGGAACCAGCTGATTCCTCTGGTGATGTTTTGGGAAAGAGTTTTGCTTCTTTCCTTCACAGTTTCTTCTTTCAATTGCTGTGAATTCAGTAAATCCAACAGTGTCTCGTGAAGATCGTAGGCTGTAGTTAGGCTCTTAGTATTTCTTCTTAAATTTACCCAGGCCATTGGAAACCTCTCTTTCCACCAATTAGGTAATACTAAAAACACAAAAGGAAGACTGTCTTCGACTCTGCCTTGGTAAGTCTGACGAAAAGCTCCCCATCTCAATCCATGATCACTCATCACAACCAAAGCCGTTCTCTTAAGAAGATCCTCGTTTTGCAGACTCTTAAAAAAGTCACTGTAGGAGTCGTCACCCAGTTGAGGATACTCCAAAAAATCGTGGGTGAGACTCGTCTGCCAAAAGAAAGCAAAATAGGGATCATTCCTAAACTGTTGAGCTGTCTTGTACGAATACTGGAGAAGTACATTAAAATTTTTCCTTACTCCCAGACAGAGATTTGTATTTAATTTATGATTGTTCCCAATGTCCTTTTCTGCCGCGATGCAAAAAGGTCGAAGATAATAGTCTGCCGGTTGAACTTTAAATCCCGGTTTAAGGTAGTTAAAGGTTGTGATTGAACAGGCATCTTCTCCAAATATGGTTAGATATCCGGCTGAACTGAAGTTCTTCCAAATGAAGGGGCAGGAGTCAAATGGATCTTTTTTCTTCTTCCAGCAGACTTTTTGTAGTTGCTCGCTGGAGAGTCCTGTTAAAACTGGAACTAAATTCGGATAGGTATTGTCTGCTACTTTGTTGTAGCCAAGCATTTCTACAGCACCAAGATCGCTAAGTGCGTTTACGGTTTTTGGCATCATTCGATGAAAATTGAGTCTCGAGACTGCGTCCAATCCTATAACAAGAAGACTGAGAGGAGGTGTTTTCGGATCTGGTCTTTCTAACTTCTGATTCCTTGCCTCGACTTCTGGCTTTCGAGGCAAAAATGCATGGTAATCCCGGTAAATAGTCTCATTGTTTCTTGAGCATTTGACCTTGACAAATTCCTCGTATATGTTTACGGAATCTTGAAATCTGTGACAGTCCACCTCTTGTCTGAAATTATAGTTTGATTTCATGAGACGAGTAACATTATCAAATAGATGTTAAACATTCGATCAATTCCATTCAATGGCATTAAATTCATTCTAAAATGGTAAATACTCATTATCTGATTAGACTTTTGAGAAACTATTATAATTGTGTTTAGAATTCGTTGAAAACTGTTTAGAACTAGTTAAAACAAGCCGAGGATTATACTCATTTAATAATCATTTTGCTACCTCTTGGAGGAAGCAATAAATAATTTTTTAAAAATTTGAAAATTGCGATTTATTTCTTTAAAATTTTGACAAAATATCAACTTTATATATAGGTCAATGGATTTGTTTCGAAGCAAGAAATATGATTTTGTATATATTAAGTTAATTTTATAAGTTAAACATTCTTTTTTGAAAAAAACGAATTTTTCAAAAAATTAAAATTGAATACAATTTTTTTTAATGGTTATTTCTAAAAACCCTTGTGTTTGATTCCAGAATTTAGTAGTCAAAATAATTATACAAAAATTTTATTTAAATTCGTTAAACCGTTTTCGAGTTATCGTGTTCACAAGAAAAAGTACATCCGCACACATACTGACACATACACACACATATACATCCGGACATTTGATCAGGAACTCATATAACACATTTCTAGATAGAGGGAAGTTAATTTGAGACATTTAAAAATATTTATAAATTTGAACAAATACAAAGCTTAAAAAAATGTTTAGAACTAGTTAAACATTGTTTAAATCAATGTTTAAACTAGTTTAAGCATGTTTATTTAGTTTTGAACTATAGTTAAAATTGCTTAAAAGTAGTTAAAAATTGTTTAAAATTTTTTCAAACTATTTAGAGGCTTCACAGCGCTTCTCCAATTCCCCCATTTTTCCTCTTTTTAAAAATCAATTAACCTTTTCTCCACCTTTTTTTTTCTTTTTATCTTCCCAAACACCAATTTTTTAATTCATTTCCTCTATTTTATGTAGAAGTTTTCAAAGTCCGTTGAAGTGATAAAAGGCCATCCATAGTTTTGCTTTTTGAAATAGAAGAACTAACTTTTAACCTAAGGGGTCGTCCACATATCACGTGATATCTTTAGGGGTGGGAGGGGGGTAGGCAAAATATCACGGTCCATGGAAATTAAATTTTTTAGCAATAGAAAAAGTATCACGAGGAGGGGGGAGGGCGTTCAAATTAGCTAAAATTTGTATCACGTGATATGTGAATGATCCCTAATTTAATTTAGGCAAAATGTGGCAAATTTAATTTAAAACAAAATAAACCATTAAAGTTCATAATTGGATCAAAATGAAAGATTTTTTACATTCAGAAACAAATTTATAGTTTCTCCCATTTCTCTGAAACGTTCGTGAATGTCAAAAATCATTAATTTTTTTAATTATTCATTTTGTTTTAAATTAAATTTACCAGCCTTTGTCTAAAAAAAGTTTCAGTGGAAGTTAGTTTTTGTTTTTCAAAAAGCAGAGAATTACTTCAAACATAATACGATCAATGAATCATAAATTTATAAAAGTAAAAGATATTTTTCGAGATTTCAATAATGTGATAAAAAAAGCAGTGAGTAAAATATTCAAGACTATTTAGAAGTAATAAAAAAATTTGCTGAAGGAAGAACTAAAGTAACTACAGTGTTTCATGAATTTATCTAGTTCTCTTTTGCAAATTTATTATTTATATTTTAAAAATTAAAAAATATTAAATTTTTTATTTTGTTTCAAGTTAAAAACTCACCAATAATTTCAGGGCAAAATACAAGTTTTGAGGGTAATTTTTTGTTCCAAAATAAAGTAAACTTAAGATATGATCTCTTGATTAATTAAAATTCACATATTGTACTAGAAAACCCATATTTTGATATTCCTGCTATTTTTCTCCTTTTTTCAAAACGAAATCTCCCATATTTCCCTTTTTTTTAAACCATTTTATGCTGTGAAGCCTGAACCGCTAAACATTTTTTAGAACTTTTTACTGTTTAGAACTGATTTTATACTGTTTAGAACGGGTTAAAAACTGTTTAAAACTGGTTGAAGATTTTTTCAATCTGTGTAGAACTACTTTAAATTGCAGGGATCACAGTTTCTCCCCTTTTTCACCTAATCCCCTTTTTTTAGAAAAATCACCTAAAACACCTAAAATTACGATTTTATCACCTAAAACGCATAAAATCAACATTTTTCTCTTCCTTGACCTTCTGTTTTTCAAAAAGTTTCTATTTTTCCACTTTCGGAAATGCAAAAATTTATCCTTTTTTAGGGTGTCTGTACAATGATGAGAAATTAGTTATTAAATTTAAATGTTTAAAAATAATTTTTAACTTGAAATGGTTTTTTATTATTATTTATTTAGATTTTAAACAGAAAACATGAAAAAAACATAATTAAAATAAAATTATTTTCAAAAGTTATATAATTTTTTTATTGCCATGCATTCTTAATTAATTAAAGCAAATTAATTTATTGGATAAAAAATTTTTTTATTAAATATTTTTTACTCATTTTAAACAAATATTACTAGTTTTGCATCTAAAAATAAAACTATGTATTCTTGCTGAAATACATCAAACAAAAATTAATTTTTTTAATTAGAAAATATAAAAATACAATAAAAGAGATTAATAAAAATAATCCAATTGATTTTGTCATATTTCGCTGAAAGATTTTTAATTTAATTTCTTTAACATTATATCAGAACATTTTACATCACAGATTTTTATGTTTCCTGTTTAAAATCTAATTATTAAATAAATAATTTAAAAAACCATTTGAAGTTAAAAATTATTTTTAAAAATATTTAATTGCAACAATTATCTTCTCGTCATTGAACAGACAACCTATTAAAAGATACATTTTTGTATTTCCAAAAGTGCTCTTTCTTTTGAAATTTTCATAAACAAATTGAACAAAAAAAGACTAAATTAATTAATAAAACTGTTTTGAAAAAAAAGAAGCAATAACATTTTGTAAAAGAAAACTTGAATTATTAATATAACCCTTTTTTCTTAATTTCAAAAATCCCCTTTTTATTAAAGAAAATCCCATTTTTTGAAAATCGAAATCACCTTTTTTACCTAAAATGGAACGAAGAAACCACTGTGATCCCTGAAATTGTTTAGAACTTTATACTGTTTAAAACTAGTTATAATTAATTCCAAACTATTTATAACTGGTTCAAAATTGTTTATAACTGGTTCGAAATTATTTAGAACTGGATAAAAACTATTTAAGACTGGTTTAAAAATTGTTTAGACTTGTTTAAAATTGTTTAGAACTTCATATTGTTTAGAATTTATTTAAAAATGTTTAGAATTAGTTCAAAACAGTTTAGAACCAATTCCAAGTTTTTTAGAACCACTTCAAACTATTTAGAACGGATTAAAAAAGTTATTTAAAACTTGTTAAAATTGTTTAGAACTGCGTATAAAAGGCTGTTTAGGACTGGTCTAAAAATTGTTTAGAATTTGTTTAAAACTATTTAGAATTACTTTAAACCATTTTAGAACCAATTTGAAGTTGTTTAGAACCAATTCAAAGTTGTTTAAAACCAATAAAAAGTTGTTTAAAACCACTTCAAACTGTTTAGAACGGATTAAAAACTGTTAAAAACTAATTAAAAATTTTTATGAATTCTAGAACTAAATTCGAAACTGTTTAGAACTTTATATTGTTTAAAACTGGTTATAATTAATTCCTATCTATTTATAACTGGTTCAGAATTGGTTATAGTTATAAACAATTTTCGAACCACTTGGTTCGAAATTATTTAGAACTGAATAAAAACTATTTAAGACTCGTTTAAAAATTGTTTAGATCTGTTTAAAACTTTTTAAAATTGTTTAGAACATGATATTGTTTCGAATTTGTTTAAAACTATTTAGAATTAGTTCAAAACAGTTTGGAACCACTTTCAAGTTTTTTAGAACCACTTTAAACTATTTAGAACGAATTAAAAAAGTTATTTAAAACTTGTTAAAATTGTTTAGAACTGCGTTTAAAACTACCTAAAATTGTTTAGTACTTT
This sequence comes from Ganaspis brasiliensis, assembly GCA_037103525.1. Taxonomy (NCBI): domain Eukaryota; kingdom Metazoa; phylum Arthropoda; class Insecta; order Hymenoptera; family Figitidae; genus Ganaspis; species Ganaspis brasiliensis. The sequence continues at coordinate 3,899,551 of JAZKLR010000022.1, read as the reverse complement.
AACTGTTTTAAAACTATTTATAACTGGTTCGAAACTATTTAGAACCGGCTAAAAGTTGTTTAGGGCTGGTTTAAAAATTGTTTAGAATTTGTTTAAAATTGTTTAGAATTACTTTAAACCAGTTTAGAACCATTCGAAGTTGTTTAGAACCAATTCAAAGTTGTTTAAAACCAATAAAAAGTTGTTTAGAACTACTTCAAACTGTTTAGAACGGATTTGAATCTGTTAAAAACTAATTAAAAATTGTTTAGAATTCTAGAACTAAATTTGAAATTGTTTAGAACTTCATACTATTTAGATCTGGTTCAAAACTGTTTAGACCTTGTTTTAAACCCTTTATAACTCATTCACAACTGTTTAAAAACGATTAAAAACTGTTTAGAATTAGTTAAAAATGGTTTAAAACTGTTTGGAACTATTTAAATCAAGTTTAAACTGTTTAGAACAATTATAAAACAGTTTGAAATGAGTTCACATCTTTTTTAACTGAGCTAGAATGGAAACGGTTCGTTATAAATTGAATTGCTTCGAAATGTCAAAACTCGTAAATTGTCATTTTGAAATTTTATTTTTTTCTTAACTTACGATATTGAGTTGTCTTCATTCTCGGTCCTCCAAAGCGTTTGCCAGCAGCAGTCAATGATTTCAGTCTCATTATAGAAATGGTCTTTTGATTGATTATTAATAAAAATTGCAGTGTTGTTTGATTCTATAAGTGGCAAGTACGCATCATCTTTGCATTTTATAGGTTTTGCGACTTCTATATACTTTTTAATAGTTGGATCATGAGGATCCATAGCAGGAATACGACATCCTTTATTTTGTACTAAGTATCCAGAATTTTTAAGAGCTAAAACGTGAGGCCTTGATTCTAGGTAATTTTCTGCAAAAATTAAACTCGTTTGTAGTAATTTACGTAAAATAGTAAAATCCCTCATAATTTGATAATGCGGCTATGCTATAAAAATTGCTGCATCTTTCTTTTTAATGTTTATGCACAAACATTTCAAAAAGATAAATTATTTGCTTTATAAATTACAAGACTAAATAATTATTTGATAAAATAATACCTTGATCGGAATTATTTAAATACGATTCAATTCGAAATTGCCGTAAAGAAATACTGTTAATAGCTATGAAATACGCTAATAAGAATATTGTTATCACTATGAGCCATTTCCTTAGGCACCCAAGTTTTTTTATCTTTCTCTCCATTTGATTCTCATCCTGAGAATCACTTGTTTTAGCAAAGTGACGTTCTAAAATTAATAAAAATATTATGCACTAATCTATGTTGAAAGTTTTTTTTTCACGTGTCAATAAAATTCGAACTTTAGAACAGCACGACTTAACAAAATACTTACTACTTGTACGAGTACAACTCCCTTAAGAAATAGAACCTACTTCATGATTATTTTGGATGAGTTTGAGTACGAACACTATGAAGAATACGATGTTTGTTGTGAAAGGCGGATTTTTGTGTGATATTTAAACGTTTCTAAATAATACGTTTCTTTACATACTGACACCCATTATTTATAATAATGAAGAATTGAAGGCTCTAAAATTTTAAAAACGGAAAGTGATTTAGTTGCATAATTTTATGGCTTTGACGTTCTTACAAAGTGTGCATTATGTAAAATAAAGGTAACAAATTTTACAAAATAATGCTTCGTATTTTAGTTAGAAAATAAACATTATGCAATATTGAAGAATAATTTATTTTACGTTTACTCGTGTAATTGATTTTATGATAAAATTGATCTAAAATAAATTATTCTGTCCCTTGCGATGGGCCAGATTTTTCAAAAACGACCAAACCGATCGGTTTCAAATTTAGATGAAATGATTTTATGAAAAAGAAAAAAAAATATCAAATATTTCTTTCCTTTTGTTGTGACAACTCGGCGTAACCCCTTAAGTGAAAGACAGAATCCTATCCGAATATATATAAGAAAAAAAGATTCGATCCATGGAAGGTAGTTAAATAAACATAAACAATTTTATGTTAGTTTTCAAAAGTCGAAGCAACGTTTCGATGGCTTGGTGTGCCACCATCATCAGGCTCTTAATTTTATTTAAATACAAATGTAATAAATTGTCACAAACATAAGAAATAAAAAACACAAAATATTAATTAAATGAAATTTACCGGGATAAAATTCTGAGGCTGAAAGACATAAGAAGAGCATTACTCCATTTTCATAGTTTTCAGATAAACGAGTTTCAATAATGTCTTAGTTCTGTAAAATCAAAAAAATAAATTTTAAAGCTAGGACAGCTAACTCATTTTTTTCCGTCTGACTGAAAGGCAAAAGAACATAATACTCATTTTTTTCGATTTTGAGATAATATCAGATTTTTGTACATTCAGACATGCTTTTTAAAGTTGCATAATTGTAAAATGATAAAAAAAATTGGTATACATAGAGAATATTGAATAATGTAATGACATAAGTCCATTTCTGTCGTCAGCAAAATGGTAAAACAGCACAACTCTATTGAAGCTAAAAAAAACAATATTGATAAGAATAATAATCTTGAAACTTAAAATTCCATGTTGTCATTCGTAAAAATAAAGTGTTAAGTAAAGTAAAAGCAATTTGGTAATACTAAAAGATTAAAAATAAAACCAAACCAATTTTATAATCTACTATTTATATAAATTTATACGTTCAATTTTTTTTTTATTTCACAGTTATCTAAAAATAATAAATATTTATTATTTCTACCTTTTTCGCAAATATTTTTTCTGTTTTTTATCATTTAAAGACTCAGATTCTGAATCTGATTTGTAAGTGGCAATCAAATCCGTGGTTTAAAAACGACTTAAAGCTAGTTCCATATTAAAATAAACGCCAAAACAACATAACTCCAAGATGCGAAAAAAATTTAATTTATTTAAAATCTGTGCGTTTTATTAAATTTGATACACATATTTTAAAAGTACATTAAATAATAATACTAAATGCCAAAAACCAAACACATAATATATTTTTTGATTTTACAAAACTAAGAGAATATTGAAACTCGTTTATCTCAAAACTATGAAAATGGAGTTATGCTCTTTTGCCTTTCAATCACAGAATTTGATCTCGGTAAATTTTATTTAATTAATATTTTCTGTTAATTGTTTCTTATTTTTTATGTTTGTGACAATTTATTATATTGGTATTTAAATAAATTTAAGAGCCTGATGATGATGACAAACCAAGTCATCGAAACGTCGATTTGACTTTTAAAAAATAACATAAAATTATGTTTATGTTTTAATGTTTATGTTTATTTAACTACCTTCCATGGATCGAATCTTCTTAAATTAACAAGATAATTGTTATAATTTACCTTAAAATTAATCCGGCTTTTATCCTCTGAATACAATTTCTAAAGTAATTGCTTTTTGAAATTTTTGTACTCTTTCTGCTAAAAAATATTTACAAGAATTGCAAAATTAGTAAATTTTGTTTTAACGAAATTCTTAAAAACTAGATAAAAATATATTTTAGCTATAAAAAATATTATGTCCATTTATCAAACAGGGCGGAACAAGTTATCTCTGAAACTGTTCGAAATGATAAGGTAAACATACTAGTTATTCCATGATCAAAACTGTTAAACAGTACCTTGTATTTTTTGTAAAAAAATAATTTCAATTAAAAACTGAATACACTAAATTTTTTTTTATTAATTAACGACAGTCACTCAGTTAAATAAAAATTTGTTAGATTAACTACAATTATTATAAAATAAATTGTATTTTTAACATAATTAAACTATTTTTTTATTTACAAATATAATAATTGAAACTGCAAATGGTAGTAAAATTAACTAAACTATTTAACAATTGTTTCTGTTGAGTATTTATTGATGAAAGTAGTTAAAAATTGTCAAATAAAAATAAACTAAAATATGTTTATTTTTTATTGAATTTAGGATAAGTTTTAGTACTATTCTCTAATTTAAAGTCAGAATTCTTTTATTTTTACACAACTATTTCGTTTTAGTTCAAAATTAAAACATTCATACAAATCATTTTCAATAATTATTATAAAGAAACATGAGTGCTTCATTTTGGTTCAAAGTTACAAGGATTTTTTTTCGTGAAAAAATAATTTTTTTTAATGACAAGTACGTACCTAGGCTGTTTAACTTCAAATATCACCATTTTTATGTGTTTATCTGAGATGACAGTAATTTTTTAATACATGTTTTTGGCATTTTTTACATATCTCCTTTTAATGTTTTACGAGATTTTAAGTTTGATCTTTCAAATTTCGAAATTTCTTTGCATGAGGTTTGTTAGGTGAACTTAACTTTTTTTTATTAGGCAGTAATAAGAAAAGGAGGTTTTTTTTATTGTTTTAGAAATTAGAATATTTTTGCACAAGTCTTACAGGCGTAGTCGTCAGTTTAACGACAATAATTGCATGTCGCGAAGTAGTTCCTGGACGAATCTGGTCGATATAGCAGCGCGCGCGCTTCTCTCTTCATTTCCAATACTGTTCCGGGATTTAATATGATCTTTCACCCACTTGCATTATTTCACATTTAACTTTTCGGGTTATAGCTAAATTCCTTCAACCTGCGACATACATATTCTTATCAATTTTTCTAACATTTTGTTATCGATCTTTTTCCACCACCTTCTCTATCTTTCTGTATCGTCGTCTTTTTTTTTGTTGAAATTGAAAAGCAATCTTTCCTTTTTTATCAAAAGTAATCAATTTTTACTTAATCTGATAAACCCAAATTTAGTGAAATCGAAGGTAAACTTATGACTAGATATATCGACGTAAGATTAGATAAATCAATATTTGATTCGAAACGTACAATAATAAAAACCAATTATTAGAAAATTTTGCAAGTATTTTAAAATATGAAAAATTAATTTTATTTTGAAAGAGTTATTCACAAATTTCTTAAAATATTCTCTGTTCAACTTTTGGATTTGTGTATATTTTTGGAAAATAGTATGAATGGTAGAGATTAATTTAAAAAAATGTTTAATTTTGTTTAAACAATTGTTAATTATATATATAAACTGTTATTCAAAAAATGTTATTTTTATTTTTTAGAATAACAATATATCATTTTTTTCTTCAATATTCGATCTTTCTGTTAAGTGCACCTCAAAAAAAAAAAATAAATAATTTAAAAAAATAAATAAACTGTTGTTTAACAAACAATTTAAAAAATTTTTTAGAATAGTAATATTTTTTTTTCTTTAAGACTCAATTTTTCTGTTAAAAGATCCCGCGCGTTAATTTAGAACCTAGAATATTAGTAATGTGAAAAAGTTTTTTAAATCAATTCATTGTTTAAATACAATACAATCAAAATGTATTCATTTTGGAAACAATACAATTTTTTCTGCGTTATTGGAATTATTCCATACAATCTAACATAAGGTATAAATTTTCCAAAAGTTTAGCTTTTGAATAAAATAAAATTTTAAATCGTTTAAGAATTCCTCCTCCCTAATTTTCGACAATATAGCATAATTTTATAGAACCAAAATCTTGTTAGAAAAAAAAATTGTCTAATTATAAACCTCTTTTTGTATGTTTTAACATTCCTACAAAAATGATTTTGCGAAAATGTTTAAAAATGTATTTTTTTTCTTATTTATTGTTAAATAAAAGTATACAAAAACCTAATTAAAAATCTACGCTTATAATTGTTTTTAATACTAGAAGCTATTTTTATGCTGTTTAAATAATCAAAATCAAAAATGTAATATTAACAGTAGATATTTATTTGACCAAAGTCGGATATAAATTTTTATTCACTCCTTTGATAAGACTCCAGTTTACCACGGAAATTTTCACGGTCGGTAATAAAACAGTTCTTCTTCTGCTCCTCAGATGTCAGGACGCTTCACTTTTGAAACACTATTTAAGCTGATTCAAGCTCATTTTATTTCTTAAGGTTGTTGAAACCTTTGTTTGAAAAATAATATTCAGAAATTCTTGAAAAAAGTTAATAAATTTACTCGAATAATAAATTATCTTTAGGTTTTCCTAAATTCATAAATTCATTAATAAATTCATAATTTTGAAAACACAAAATTTTAATTTTACCATTCGAAAGTTAAAGATCAACTTATTATTTAAGTTTATAATTAGTTATTTAAGTTATTATTATTTAATTATTTAATAATAAATAACATGTTATTATTTATGTGTATTGTTTGTAATGTTTATCAATATTTATTGTCGATATTTTTTTCACAGCAAACTTCATTAAAATTGTGTTTTGACAAGGATGTACACAACATTAGGAAATAAATTTGCAATGTGGATCGAGAAATATGAAAATTTATAAACAGATGTAGACAAATTTAAAAATTAAATCTTTGGACGATTTTAAAGTGTACATAAGCAAAGTTTCCTGGGTGAGTGATTTACATATAAATTTATTTATATTTACATTTAATTTAGTATAATGGTATTAAAAGTCTGTTAGTTAACTAGAATAATAATTAATATATAAGATGTAAAATATAAATATGTTTAGTTACAAATTTAATCGTATATTTTGATTTTTGTGGTCCTAAAGATGAACTGGTACCAAATCGAAGCGTTAGAAAACAAAATTTATTAAAACGAAACAATTTCGACCAATAAGCCTTTTTTTGCAACATGTTTTTAAAAATAGGTCATAAACCCGTAAGAATCTAAAAGAATAGGCAACATTCTGAAATTCACAAAACTTTTATATTACAATTTAGCAAAATTTTCTAAACTGCGATACAGAAAATAATTTCCAACACAATAAGAGAAATGTATGATAGAATCAATTTCGCGCATGCGTGGTATTAATTACGCGCATGCGCTTTATGTGAATGGTGACAAAATTTTCTATCACCTTAATAAAAAGAAACTGCTATCATAATTGGCAGAAAATTCTAGTAGAAATTTGTATTAGTAAAAGTAAACTCCAGCAATCAACAAATTAATAAAAGCATAGGTAATAATTTGCAACAAATTATCAGCAAACTCAAAATCTGAAATAGTAGGATTTTCAGGCATTTAATTAGTAGTTTAGTATTTGACTAAATGAATTAGTAGTTTATTACATTTTAACTTATTGAAATAGTAGTTATTTCAAAATGACTAATTCAATTAGTAAGGCAATAATTGTAAATTCCTATTTTTTTCCATGTTAAATGATATTCTTCCCTTATATTTATAAATAAACAATGTAACTTTTACAGAAGTATTATATAAATGTACTTCAAAAGTGAAATTATAAAAAATTGTCAACAAGAAATCGAAAAAGTGCACCTAACCTAAAATGAACTTTCAAAATTTGTTTAATTTTTAACTGTGGGCGCGATTTTAAGGAAAATTGGTGCATTAGGAAGATGGAAAAAAATTTGTTATCGAATAATAATTGTTTTACATTTTATGTTTTTTATTTCAAAATCCAATTAATTAATTGTATTTGTTGGGTTTTGTTAAATAATATGTTGTTTAAAAGTTATTAAACAAATAAAATTTGTTCTCAACGTATTTTTTAAACAGAATATTATTTAAAAAAATATAACAAATAAAATTGTAGAGAATGTTTCAACGGAAAAAATGAGCTAATATTATACTCAAAATTTGATTAAAATGACAGATTTTAACCAGATTTAAAAAAAGAACTTAAAATATTAAATAATTATTATCTGACAACAAATTTTAGCTCAAATTAATTTTTTCTAAAAAATGCATAACTGGATGTTTCAAAATTTTTTTTTATTAATTTGAATTATAATAAATTTTCATTTGGGGTGAAAAGCGATTAGTAGGTTTTCATTATTTTAAAGATGAACAAGTTTGCCTTTTTTTAATTACTAGAATATGACGCTTAATTGTACCTACATTTTTCACTTTTTCAGATTTATAGAGAGTCTGAATTACATTTTTCAATTCTTTCTCAATAAATAAGTGTTAAATTTCTAGGAAACTGTATGTGACCAAATTTATTTTAAATCAGACAGGCTACTGGGCATGGTCGAAACTGAAAATCAATTTTCTATCCAAAATGTTGCATTTTAAAGAATTTTAAACGACACGTATTTTTTTGTTTAGCTGGAAAAAATTCATGGAGTTATAAAGATTTTAATTTTTAAAGTCGGGGCTCTCGTTTATTTAAAATTTAAGAAAATAACCATATAATAACTTTTTAAGCAATTAGGATATCTTATTCTTTTTTTACGACCTGTAAGAGTTTTTAGTCTTCTTTAGAAATCCATTGAAAAATTTTAAAAATGTTCTAAAATAACAAAATTGCGTCCTTTTTACTAAAAAGTTTTGAATTAAAATTACTCAAAAAACCCACAGTATGTTTGGTTCATTTTTTTGTTGAAATTATCTTCATAGTAAAGATTATTTTCTATAAGAATTTAACTTGTGCCTGATTTTGGTAGAAGAGAAAGAAATTATTTTTTATTTTTTTAAAGAAAAATTTCATTTTTCTCCAAAATACATTAGAAATAAAAAAAATCCCCTAAATAAAAGTTGTTGTTTTTCAAAAAATAAAAAAAAAGTTTCTCTTGATATTTTTTCTACTTCGCATTTTTTCAACATTTAATTAAAAGATTTTTTTACAGTATTTTTGAGGGCAAATAAGCAAGTAATTGTTAGAAAAGGTAAAGTTTATATTTATTTTTCAAACATATAACAGTTTTAGTTTTGTTGAATTTTTTATACATAGGTACATATTCTAAAATCTTTTCAGTAAAAAATTCAAATTAAGAAGTGGTTTTTTACCTAAATAAAAATATTATTAAAATTCATTTTACCAAATTTTGAAATATCAAGTTTCACATTTCTCAGTAAAAATTAGGTTGGGTCAAAATTTGTTGTCAAATAATAATTATTTTATATTTCATATTTTTTCTTTGAATCTAGTGGAAATATATCAATTTGTCCAATCTTGACAAATATTAGCTCATTTTTTTCTTTAAAGCACTATTTACAATTTTAGTTGTTGACTTATGTTAAATAATATTTTGTTTAAAAAATATATCAAAATCAAGTTTTGTTTATTTAATAACTTTTGAATAAAATATTTTAAAAAATCTAACAAATAAAATTGTAGAAAATGTTCCAGAAACTAAAATGAGCTATTAATTGTCAAAATAGGATGAGAGTTTAACTAGATTAAACAAAAAAAAACACCAATTGTTAAATAATTGTTATTTGATAACAAATTTTAGCTCAACCTAGTTTTATCTGGAAAATGTACACTTGTATCTTTCAAAATTTGGTGAAATTAATTATAATAACATTTTCATTTGATGTGAAAGCCATTTTTTAGTTTGAGGTTATGTGTTATGTCAATGGAGAGCTAAAAATGTGATATGTTTAAAATATAAACGATTTTAATAAATTACACACTTTCTAAAAAATTATTTTCTTGTTTACATCCAAAAACATTAAAATTTTCTAAAATTAAGCTTTTATTGAATTTTAACGAAATTTGTTGAAAAAACGAGAAATATAAGTAAATATCAAGAAAAACCTTTTTTATATTTTTTGAAGAACAACTTTTACTTAAGAGCATGTGATGGAGAATGACATCACTAATATAGACAAAATTTGTCCGCAAACTTTCTCTTAAAATAATAAATATTTTAACACTAAACTTTGTGGAATTACTTAAAATATCATTAAGAAGGTCTCTTTCACCCAAGTTTGTCAAAATTTTGCCCAAGATTTTGCCTTAAAGATGTTGAAAAGAAAGAATTAACATAACCTTAAAAATACTTTTCCAGGTAGCGTATTATTTGGGCTTCAGTTTCTGAACAAAATATTGAAAATTATGAACAAAAAAAAGTATAAAATTTTCAATATTTTGTTTAGAAACTGAATCCCAAATAATACATATTTCTAAAATGTCACATTAGTTTTAGAATCTGCATAAAATTTAAATGATGGCTACATGGCCATATTTTTAATTACATTTTTTGTTTCTGAAAAAAATTGGCTAAATGTCGAAATTGTACGCTGCCTGGAAAAATATTTTTAAGGTTATGTTAATTTTCTCCTTGCACCACCCTTAAAATTAATTTTTTTAACTTTCCGAAAATAAGCTAATTTTTTAAAAAGCTAACTTTAAGGCAAATTTTGAACAAACTTGGGTCGGAGAGACCTTCTTAATGATATTTTAAGTAATTCTACAAAGTTTGGTGTCAGAATATTTATTATTTTAATAGAAAGTTTACGGACAAATTTTGCCTACACCAGTGATGTCATTCTCCATCACATGCCTTACTTAAAAAGTTATTACATTCATAAGGTTTTTTTTAAATTAAAAAAAAACGAGAGTTACGACTTTAAAAATTAAACTCTTTATAATTCCATGAAGATTTTTTTTCAGCTAAACAAACAAATGGGAAAATCCACAGAACCGGTCGATTTTCACTTATAAAAATAAAAATTTTCAAATTACGAGCACACCTTTCATTTATGGTTTATTTTATTTCAAAAGTATTTAAGAACAATTACCTTCTTGCGTGATCCATTTTATTTTAATGCCGTTCGAGTTAAAAGCCAAAAACGAAAATACCAATGTAATTTATTTTTTTATTCTGCAAATTAAATTATCTTAACCAATAAAAACAGACATTATTGATATTGATTCTGATACAAGTTTGAAAATAAAACAAATGAATGGTTATTTCATTTTTCATATTTATATAAATACCTTCATTCAGTTAAATTTCTTTTAATTTTAGTTTTATTTTTAACTTTTAGACATTATAAATTGAAAATAGAATTTGGCATTTGTATATAAAAATTATAATAATGTCTTTAAATAATCACACATGTTTTCAATTCATTATATTTTAATTTGTAGTTGTGCTCCTGAAAAAAGGCTAAGTTTTGAATCGTTCACGATCAAACATAGAGTGTTAATTATTGTAATATTTTCTTTAATTCTAATCGCACACTGTTCTATTATACCTAGATTATTGTTCATCTGCTAAAAAACAAGTACCAATTTAAAAAATTCAAATCGAATAATCGCCGTAAAAAATTTTTACAAAAATGTATAGGTATTTAATTATTTTAAAGTAATGAGTAACTCTACTTTCAGCGACTACCATTTCTTTTTAATTAAAGGCATATATTTTTTTCTGCCTTTAATAGATTCTACACCAAGTAAAGTATAATTCACCATCATTTGGAATTGTTTCAATCTATGCCGAACAAGTTATACCCATAAGAATTAAAATTGATACCTAGAATAACACGACAAATTTGATTTTTTAAGTAACTTAACTCCATTTTATTTTTTATGTAAGACGAAAAGGTTTGCATTTATTCAATTTTCTTAGTTTAATTGGTTATCAGGGATACTATAAATTGGTAGAAATTTGAAAAAGATTAATATGATACTTCTAAAATAGAAAAATCTGTGAGTAACATGAAATCGACCGGTTCTGTGGATTCGCCCAAATATCTTGTCGTCTAAAATTCTTTAAAAACAACATTTTTGATAGAAAATTGATTTTCAGTTCCGACCATGTCCAGTCTGTCTGATTTGAAATGAATTTGGTCGGGTAAAGAAAAATAAATCATAATTCATTGTTATAATAATGGTTTATTGTTGAAGTGATATAGATATAATGATTCGTAACGTAATTAACTACAATGATACGTTCATAACTAATAGAGTCATGTTTATACACGGATTATACAATATTTACAGAAACATAATGTCGTTAAGCAACATTTTGGACAACGAGCGGACCACAATCATATTCACAGGACTGTCGTGTCGTACCATGACATCGCGATCGAAACCTAATTAAATCAGGCTGCTGATCACACGCGGACCCACTACATCTTGCGTGTACATAGTACGTACATGTTACAATAATGCTACTGCTTATCGTGTAAATCTTGGTAGGTTTACTGCAAGAACGTGTACATCGACTTGCCACGGTCAATAGTCTAATCGGCTTCTTGTTGCGCACACGTTTCATATGTATATCTGCTATTTACAATATATATATATAGCTATCTGCCTTAATTCGCTTCGCATGTACATCGAGAATTGTCTCTTATTTTTCACCGTTTCTTACCTAATTTATATATTGATTCAGGAAAATTTAGAGATTTGATTTTGCATAAGGATATCGCACAATGTGCGCTTTTTTTAGTACCTTTATTTATATGTGTCTGTGTGTGTGTGTATGTTTATGTGTAAAATGAGCGTTTCCGTTCTTTCGCAAGTGTATACTGACAGCTGATATATTCTTTATATAAAGTTTAATTTTTGCTTTCGTTCGCTCTCCACTCTCTATAAATTCCTTAAATTATCCTCAAACCGAATTGAGGAAACGTTCGACTTTCTTATTCATGAGATCATGACTAAGCACATTCCGAGGCCTCTTCGACAATGAGTTTGAAACCGATAGCTCTACTTCTCTCTTTTTTTTTTGCACTCATCAGATTCTGATCAGAAGCAGTAGACTGCCGTTTTCTCTCACAATTTTCTCATCTAATCGAATAGGCATCAAGCAGATTTCAGTCCACAATTGGAATGTCCTTTTTTCAAATAGAGTTAAACCTTTCTTTGATCAAAGCAACAGTAAAACAAAATTTTGGTTTTGAAATTGCTAAATTTCATTTTATTTCTCTACCAACCCCATCAGTGATCTTTTACGTTCCTATCAGCGCAAGATTTCTTTTACTACAATATTACTTCAAAATGGTTTTGATGTTCTTTTGCATGTGATTAATGGATATTGTACATTGACAGTGATTACTACAGCTACATGTCCTTGATATCTACTGTCTCGGAATTCGTTTACAATTACCAACGTATAAATATATTTTGGATTTTTTAAATACAAAATGTCGATATGCTTTCGTGTCGCACTTAATTGCAACTCGGCTTGAAAGGCGATTAAATGCTCTCTTTCTCTCTTCTTGAAATGGAAATTTAAAATGACATTTTAACATCTTGGAATTAAAATCACTAATTTAAAAAAATTTTCCACATTCGGTAATCTCAACACAGGAAGTTCTAAAATACCAAATTCGCCTTGCAAGCCAAACTGCATGCTTCCAGTCACACGTGGATAGTGTTTTTACACTTTTTTCTTTTATTTCTTTCTTTCTTTCTTTTTTTTTTTTTTTTTTATAAACAGAGTTGGATTTATCTCCGCGAGTAACGCAGAATACACAAACATTGCGCACTGAAGAAGGAAACCGAAACTGGGATGATTATTTGATGAGCATAACCGCGAGTGTCGTGTAACCTAATTTTGAAGTAAAATTAACAAACGATATAAAATTTATTAACACATTATGCTACTTGAAATCAAGATTCCTACCACGGTAATGGAACATGTATTTCTTTAATTTTTTGGTATCGCGTAAATCACATGATATACAATATCGTAAATGCTCGAAAAATTAATACGATTGACTTTTAAATAAGCTCAATAAATAATGACTAATTAATAAATTTCACCTCCACATTATCCTTTCTAACTAATTGTGTCCGTGCCTCATTTATCGAATACTTTGAGTATTTTTTTTCTTTCTGACAGAACCCACATGCCCTTTAATTGAGAGAAAAAAAAACATTGAAATACAAGTAAGGAAATGCATCTTACCGCGAGTTTTATTATGGAATCATTGAAAAATTATATTATTTTAATTGGAATCATTGTTTTCGAAATTGATTTATTATTGATAATAGTTAAAAGCTTCTATTAAAAGCTTTAAATTGATATTTTTCCTGTAAAGATTTTCAGTCTCTTGAATTTATTCACTCGCGATAGAAGTTGATATTTTCAAAGGGAATGCAAAACAGATTAGCCACACTCGTATAATAAGCGATACATTTTCCTGTCATGCGACCAAAGTATAAGTACACTTAAAAACTGAGGGCGAGGTGAAGATTAGTACAACGATCGTACTTGAATTTCTAGAAAAGAAGTTTATCACTATTTAAGATTTCTTAAACTGAATCACTGGTTCATTGGTCGGTAAAGTTCGTATACTAGGCACAGGCAAAATTATAATAAGGAAGCCTCAAAAATAATTCATCAGACTTGAATAAACATTTGCACGCAGCCAATGTAACATAACATTCCCAAAATGATTGACAGCAGAGTTTTATTACCAAAGGACAAATCAATCAAATAATAATCAATCTAAACCAATTTGAAAATTGTAAATTCATACAGTGAGCTAAATTCTTGAAAAACTTTGCTCTCAATCAAACTGGGTTTGCACGCATGCTCGCGTAACTGCATGCACGATAATAATACAATAATTAATTTATTAATATATATAATACTATGATACAGGAAATAAGTACATTGGTTTAGTGATTGCAGGCTGCTCCTCTCATATCACAGCGAGGGGCGCTGCCGGGCCCGCGTCTACTTACATACGTATTCCTATTAGAAACAATATATTCTCTTCCTCCTGCGTATCAATTCATTCATTCAACATTCTCACCGAACTGTATACAACTCATACGCTCTTTGATACGATATACAGAGTTACCATGAGTCAATTGAAGAATTAACTCTTCAATTCATTCCCAGCCACTCTGTATACAATTATATATTTCCATATGCACATGTATTTATATGTATTTTATGCACTATATTTATATGCATCATGTGTTTTGTTACATGACCTAGATTCTAAGCGAGTAGACCATCACTGTCGCGAATTTGGACGGTCTGATACGGAGGCTGAAAGAGGCGCGGCGCCACATGTCTTGTGGCTCGCTGTCTAAGCAGCAGAGCTCAGTCTAGGCGCCGCGAATTGCCCCGGTATCGAACGGATTGACAATCGTTTATTAAAGATTCAATCAATTTGATTGAGTTATGCATTATATGTATAATTCGAGCAACCTCGATCTCTTGAATCGGGCGTTTCATCACTTATTCCAAAGTCCAGATTCTGCGATCCGATTTTAATTTACATATTAAGACTAGTGTGATAATAGGAACATGACGTCTTCAGCTGACTCTGCAATCATCGGGGATATGTCGAAACTAGCTTCGGTGGCCATATCGCGATTAGGAAGACCAACTGGAACAGCTGCAGTTCCAAAGTTAGGGAAATGCGTATAAACACGACGATTCGCTTTACACTTGTCTGATGCCACTGCTTGAAATGCTTCATTTAGTCCTTGATCAGTTCCAAGATTCGTCTCTCTTTACATTCGTAGTAGGACGGAGATAGACAGGAATAATGTCATGGAATTATGCTGAAGGGAATTTAAAATCTGCAGGAGAAGCCTTTAGTCTTTAACAGAAGTCTTCAGTCTCACAGAAGTCTTCAGTCTTTTACAGAAGGCTTCTACAGTCTTCTGTAAAAGAAATATCCCACACTGAGAGAAGTTTTGCTCGACATCTGAATTGCGTACTGTACAGATCTCGTACCTAACCTTACGCCCAGAGTCGGTTCTAATTTTTAATTCGGCGTGTGAACCAAAGTAAGGTACGGCATCTGTACCGCGTTTAGTGCAGCTGGCGAACGTGAAAGTACCGATACTGTGCCAAACTTCTCTCAATGCACAAAAGAATATACTTTCCTGCAGAAGAAGAATAAAAAAAAACACGTCTCCCATAGAAAAAGAGTAAAAATGTCTCCTACAGAGGAAATTTAGAGTCAATTTGACAATCAGCGGGAACGAATGTTAGAGGGTATGAAACGAGGAACGGAAATGCAGATTCTTCATGCAGCTAGACCTTCCCCTCGAGGTGCAGGTGGAGGTGGTAATCGAGCTGATGGTGGAGTCGCGTTGCTTTCAGTTCTTGAAGGTGTATCTCTTTCGTAATGGTGCTGTAGAGGTTCACCACTCCAAGCGGGCATGCTTGCTGAATTTTGATTTCCGGTGTTTGAAGAAGGCGCGCCTGGAGAATGAGACGGGGATGGAGTTTGAAATAGCATGGATCCGGGAGCTAGTGCAGATTTCGTATCCCCCAAAGGACCATTCATGGGCGCCATAGGTTGTTTCTCCAGAGGGAAACCACCATAAACTGATCCAAAGATTCCTGCGTACTTGCTCGCATTCACTGGATGGGCTGGCAAACCATTGTTTCCCTGAATCACCGAGATCTCGTTCAGCTGTAATTAAGTCACGCCAACTGGTTAGCTTTATTCTGATGCAATTAACAACAAATTGGAAAGAAGTGAAATCGTTAATCGCAGTCTATTGTTCATCATCGTGACTTAATTGATGTCTTGCCCCTGCCGCTTGCATTTTAATGCATGCGGATCGTGGTGTCAAGAAAGTTATGTAAAAGACTGCAGGTGGCGCGGTTGATTGATTTGACTTTTTGACCAATGACCACGCCCCCCGTTTATATAATGTTGTTACAATAAGATTTTGTTTTAAAAATCAGTGTATAATAAAGCTATCTCACAAATTTGTGTAAGAAAATAACAAATGATTTTCAGTGCAATAAAGGGTCGTCCATAAATTACGTCATACGTTAGGGAGGGGGGGGGGGGGTTAGCTGTAGTATGACATCACACAATTAATATGATTTTTATGTGTGCGACTCCAAGTGAAATTAACGTTATTTTCAGGCAGATTAACGGCGAGCAATGAAACTTTAAAATTTTATTATATTTAATATGACTAATGTTTTACATAAATATTTAGGTCAAAATATTAATTAGTTTACGAAAATTGAAATTCCAAAAAAAAAAAGAAATTGAAATAGCAATATCTTCCGTTCTATCAGTCGTATCAAGGTTTCCTTTTTTTAAAATGCTCAGAAAAATATCAGGAATATTTCTATTTCACTGCAATTTTTTATAGTTTTAATATTAAAAATGTTATTAAATAAATATTTTATAACTTTTAAGCAGCAAGAAAAAATTCAATGACCCAAATGCTAAAACGAACTTACCTGTGTTATTTTCAAGATTCCAAAAGAAATGAACTTCACTGTTACTTCCTTGATATTTAATTTTAAAGAATTATAAATGTAAACATTAGAGATTTCTGTTAGTAAACAAATAAATATGGTTGCGCGCGCATTTATGGTTATACGAAGTCGCAGTGAATTTGCATTAATTTGTTTACTAACAGAAATCTCCAATGTTCTCATTTATAATTTATTAAAATTAAATATCAAGGAAGTAAATGTAAAGTTTATTTCTTTTGGAATCTTAAAAAGAACACAGGTAAGTTCGTTTTAGCATTTGGGTCATTGAATTTTTTCTCGCTGCTTAAAAGTTATATAATTTTTATTTAATAACTTTTTTAATATTAAAATTATAAAAATTTTTCCTAAAATAGAAATATTCCTTATATTTTTCTGAGCATTTTAAAAAAATGAAAAACCTAATACGACTGATAGAGCGAAAGATATTGCTATTTTAGATTTTTTTCGAAATTTCAATTTTCGTAAACTAATTTATATTTTGACCTAAATATTTATATAAAACATTACTCAAATTGTGACATCACTCAATTTATATGATTCATATAGATTAAATGTTTACATAGATCTTGTTGCACAAACTTTGTTATATTTTTTGAAAATAGGAGGGGAGTTGCTGATTTTGTGACAATCTGTGACAAGGGGTAGGGGGATCCGCTGTAGTGTGATGTATGATGATATATTAATTTGTATGAATTATATGAGTTAAATGTTTACATAGATCTTGTTTCACAAACTTTGTTATATATTTTTTGAAAATATAGTAATTTCTAAGAGTTTAAAAGATAAAAACTGTCAACACTTTAAAGTGTATAATAGAAATATTTAAATGCTATTTTTTCAACGTGATATAAAATAGAAGGATGGGATGTCAAGAAAATGTGACGTAACGTTTAAGGGGGGGTTGACAAATTTGTGACAAGTTGTGACAAGGGAAAGGGGGGTGAAAAAAGGGGGAAAAGTGTGACGTCATTTATGAACGGCCCCTAAAATGCTATATCAGAATAATCATTTTAATGAAAATTACATTTTATTTTACTGGCAATTTTATTCTATCTCAGATATAATAAATAAAACATAATATCTAATAGTATAAATATGAAAATTATATTTATATTTGTATGCAAAAGTAAATATTTAATTTTGTGAGATAGTATTTTGTTGCATTAACAATAATTGGAATGACATTATATATACGACAGAAGTCGAAACAGGAAGTTTAAAGATTGCAAATGTATTACAAAATTTGATGTGCAGGTTCAAAATTTTCGATTATTGATATCGCCATATATTTCTCGAGTATGCGCAGAAAGTTGTGTAATGTATTTGGAGGCTATGTTAAAAACCCCCTTTTCGTCTAAAAATCAAATCAATCAATGTTTTCTTATTAATGTAAGAGTTGTCAGGGTTGCAAAAAGTAAAAGTCTAACTTAAGATAAGAATATATGTGGACTGAGAGTTTTGAAAGACATGAAATCTGTGGATGAAGGGCATAATAGCATTTAACTAACATTTTATCAAGATAACTTTACATTTCTCTACATTTAGTAATGATTTTTACAATATTTTATAATGCTAGAACAATTTAAAAATTTATTTACATAGAAACCGAAACCTAAAATATGTTTTAGAAATTTTCTAGTACGAAGAGAAAACTTACTACATTTACTTTCATAAACCCTACAGCAATTGAAGGCATTACAAAATTTTTTATTTTTTAGTTTTTAGTTAAGGAATACAAAAGCCAAAACCATTCTTTTTTAAAGCTCCTTTCTGAGCTTTAGCGCTAGGTAAAAAAAAGTTGATACCTATTTTTTAAAACATTTAACTATTTACAAAACAAAATTTTCCACTTTTTTCCAAGCCTTTAATTTTTTTAAAAATCATCGCATTTTAATTTTATGCATCTTATTTTTAAATTAGTTTTATGCCATTAAAATTGCTTTTTTAAAAATGGTATTTTACGTTATTTTTTTTATGAATTGATGATTTATTGTTTTATATGACAATACACATGGTTCAAATTTTACAAAAAATGTTACTTTTTAGCCAAAATCTCTATCAAAAATTCAAAATTTTTTTTTAACTTCCTTTGCTCAATCAGTATCTATATATACTTACCTATTAATAGAGAATTTTTGGTTCTTTGATTTTGGATAAAGTTGTCACTAAAGTGACAGCAACAAATATACTTATTTCTCAAAAAATCTGTGCGCAATAGCAAAATTTGACATTGTTTTAAATAAAACTTTCAAAATTGCTTCTTCAAATGTTATAATTTCATGTGTTTAAATGTTTAAATAAAATAATTGTTTTATTAAGTTAAGAAAAAATTATAATGTTGTGGAGATTTTATGTCTGACAGTAGAAAAAGAAGATACTGGTCAGACACATATAACGCGTGTGTTTTTCGTATCTCTTTCTTTTTCTTCACTTCGATTTGAAAACTCCCTTATTGTATAGAATAAAATTTTTTAAACTTTTTCTATAACCTTTTTTAATCTTCGAAACACAATAACCTCTTAAAACTCAGAAAATAAGCCCCTTTTTTTGACTGTTATAGCTTAACTAGAAGCAAAAATACAATATTTTTTGTAATGTCTTTAATCGTTGTAGGGTAAGCAGAAGTGACTGATACTGAGAGAAATGTTTGTTTTAATCCAAACAAGTAGAATTGTTTGTTTGATCTAAATAAGTAGATTTGTTTGTTTCAATATCACTGTTAAAAAGATTAGAAAATTCAATAAATTTTCAATTACTTGATGCAACTAAAACGGGAAAGAGTATACCTATTAAAAGAGATCGTATTAAGCGAGTTTTACTGTAAATTAATTAAACTTTCAAAAAATTTTTAAATAGTTCAAATTTTAAATCAACTTTAATTAAAAAGAAAAAAGCTGCTCTTAGAGCTTTCCCCCCATTTTCAATGAAAAAGCACTCATTAAAACGACAAAATTTTAATCCAATGCAAGTTTGAATGAAAATTCAAGAACATGTTGCTGAAAATTCTAAACTGTTTTCAAGATGGCTGCGCGTATACCATATGATGTATTAGGTGAAAAGTGTTCTTATTCTAAATTAAAACAAAATGCAGTACATAAAATAGATTAAAAAATTAATTTCCAACAATAAAATTAATATCTTGACAATAAAATGATTCGTAATAGTGATTAGTTCTTTGCAAGTGAAAAGTGCTATGTTTGTGCCAGTTACACATAACTGAAAGATTAAAATATCAAATTCACATGACAATTAATATCGAAAATTGTTTAATTCTATATAAATGTGTATTTATAAATATGGATATTGTCAAGTCTTAAATTTTATATTTTTCATGAGAGGATGTTAATATAACCTGAAATTCATAACCTGAAAATTGGTAGTGTCTTCAATAACATGGTATTAAATTTTCAACAACATATAAGTTAAGGGTTTCTATTTAAACAAAATTTGTTTGATTCAAACAGATTCCTTAGTTGACCCACTCATGTACTGAATCAACCAAACATTTTTCTCAATGAATCAGTCTTAAAATTCCAATTCTGTTAACCTGGGTAACGGACTTCTAAATCTTTCAAAACGGACAAGAAAAAAAAGTTATCTAAAACAGATACATACTTTCTGTTGAACTCCGTTAAGGAATGGCGTGGGTAGATAAGGATAGAAGAGGTCCGGCCTTCGTTGCAGAAACTCCGAGTCCTTGGGAGTGATGGGAAGAGGAGGAAGATCCAGTGACATTCGTCGACCTCGCCTGGAGGTTCCGTTGGTCCACATATGCGTGCCCATATGAACCTGCACAAAAAAAGTACAGAGTTGAAATTGGAAACCTTTTTTGTTTTTAAAGAAACTTGAAATTCTACAACAGCACGCTCTCGGTTCATTATTGAGTTAATCATTTGTCATCTGCGATAGTACGAGATGCGTTAGCATTAGTATAAGCGATAGCGGCTGACTGGCATTAGTGAGAATTTAGCGTTAGGATATTCAAAGAGGAGCAACGAGAGTAGCGCGATAATTATCAGAAAAAGTATCGTGGTTATCGTGTGTGTACCTTAAGATTGCCCTTGGTGGTGAAGGCCTTCTGGCAGACGGTGCATCGGAACGGTTTGTCGCCAGTGTGAGTTCTCATATGGATCTGGAGCGCCGAGGACGAGGAGAAATTCTTATTGCAAACCTGGCACAAGTGCTTGCTGGACATGCCTGCAAATACACACACAGTTCGCTAAGCTAACCCTGCCGATGCCTCTGTCAAAGAGGTTTTCTTTACTGTCACAAAACACCATTCATTAGACTACTTATTGTAAGTTTGCAAAATTTACTTACCGATTCCACCAACTTGGCTTTGAATAATTAACCTTAATTCTTTAAAACTAAAAATTTTACTGCTTAATCCAAATTTTGAATATTTCAGTTGGTAGAATCGGCACTAAAGTGTGATTGTGACATAGGTTTCAATTTAGCGATTAGGGTGCTTATGATTGCATTTTCCGCACTCTAATCGCTAATGTTACATAACTTATTATTAGGATCTAATAATCAAGAGCGAAGGGAAATTTGAAGGAAAATATAGATGTTTGATGAATAATAATTCTCTTCTCGGAAGAGTATGTAACTTCTAGATTTACCTTCGTGATAACAAGCCATAAAAAGGATGTAGGCTGCCACCAGCGATCAGTAAGTCTACCAACGATGTTAGCCGCGTAGCGGTTAAAGGATAATAAGTCAGCACAAGCGGGATTGCGCAGATCGACACATCGAGATACGCAAAGAAGCTATGAACCACATTCTCATTGGAAAAATTACACTTGCAGTCAAAGAAAGTAGCAGATATGTAAACAAG
Organism: Ganaspis brasiliensis; assembly: GCA_037103525.1. Classification (NCBI taxonomy): domain Eukaryota; kingdom Metazoa; phylum Arthropoda; class Insecta; order Hymenoptera; family Figitidae; genus Ganaspis; species Ganaspis brasiliensis. Next base: position 3,877,781 of record JAZKLR010000022.1, on the reverse strand, counting down.
TTAATGAACAGATTCCACGATTACTTGATAATCGATTTCAGAAGCGGTTTAACCGATGAAAATGTAGTATCTTGTTTGTCGTTTCATTATAAAAAAAAATTGTCTCAACTTACTGTGCGGCCTTTTTGGAGCTGAAAGTTCGCTTTCAGTGTGTGATCTCTTCACCGGAACTGCGGACTCAACGGAAGTTGGTGGCATTGGTGGTGGGGGTGGAGGAGGCGGAGGAGGTGGAGGCAAACTAGACTCATCAGTACACATTGGACTCCTGGAGCTTTCTTGTTCCGGGTGCAGATGCTGTTGAATTGGTGGCTTGGAGTCACTAAAGAGGTGAGGAGGCATGTCCCGGATTTTGTGGGTTAGCATGTGTTGCTTCATGTTGCCCTGAAGTTTTAAAAAGTCCAAATTAAAATACATTATGCCATGAAGAAACATGTATTAAAAACAAGAATATATGATTTACGGAATAAAGAATGTGATAAACGAAATAAACACAATATGCAAAATATAGAATGTAATATATGGAATAAAAATAAGAACAAGATTTATGGAGAATAAGTAAGAATGAGATATATTTGTGAATCGCGAATTAAGAATGCGGTTATTGATTGATGAATGAAATCCGGGTAAAATAAGTGATTGGAATTAGCAATGTTTTAAAGCGTCTGAATTTTATTTGAACAACGGTCAAGAATGTTGAAATTATTTCCTCGCGATGCCTTAAGGGCAAAAAATCGACTTGCTCAGGAGGCTCTTACCAGGAATACGGGGTCCGAGGTTAGAAGTCCGAGGGCGGGGGGCATCAGTGGGGGCAGGCGTACGTCCCCATAGATTGCAGCATAGGTAGACGTCAGTCCCCGCCCCTCTCCAGTCCCAGTCCGCCCCCGATTCTTACGATTCTCGGGCCGCCGTCTCCTGCGTTTTGGCTTCTCCTGCGATTTGGTCGATACTATCGATGGTGGTTGAGCTGATAACGATTGGTATGGAAGATCTGATTTAATCGCAGTTGAAGTTCTTGTCGATAATCCGTTTTCCTGCTCAGTACATGAGCACGATTCTATCACTGTTCCATCACTCTGAAAGTATTTCTAAATCAAAACTCTACACTAGAAACTTTTCATTTATTTCTTACAGATGCTTTCAGACATTTACCTAAAGATCCCTTTCATCTTTAACCCAATTATTAATACTCTTTGCTGTACTTTTATCATGAGTATTACTTTATTGCTGTACTTTTACATGTGTTCAATTGCTGTAATTTTATCATTTGTTACTCTATTGCTGTACTTTTATCAAATATTACTCTATTGCTGTACTTTTATTATAAGTATATTGGTTTGCTATTATTAAGTGTACTACTATATAGATATTAATCCTCAGGGTGTCTAGCGTACCGGGAATTCGGGAAAATCCCGGGAATTTTTGTCCTAGCCTCTTTCTCTTAATAGTAAAGTCGTTTATGTCACAGTCCAGCTCCATTATAACGAACGAGTCGAGACATTTGTTACAAATACCTAGATTTTTATTTAGTAATTTTTTCCATCCGTAATTTTGTGGAAAGTATTTATTTTTACCCAAAAAATAAAGGACGATTAAAAGTATTAAAAATTGTGGAAATACTGCGATATTTAAGGTTGTTCAACCCATTGACATAACCTCAAACTAAAAAATGGTTTTTCACATAAAATTAAAATATTAAAATTGATTTCACCCAATTTTGAAAGACCCAGTTGTACGCCTAAAAAATTAGGTTTCGACAAAATTTTTATTATCAAATAATAATTATTTAACATTTTGTGGTTTTTCTTTAAAGCCTGTGAACAATTGTAACTTCTATCGAACATTGACAAGTGATAACTCATTTGGAACTTTGAAATATTCTCCATAAGACTGTTTGTTTGATTTTGTTAATAATATTTTCCTAATGATCAAAATGAGCTATTATTTGTCAAATTTCGATGTAAATTACAATTGACCACAAACTTTAAAGTATTTTTCCGGCAGTTATACTTGAAAAAATTGTTTTCTTAAGATTTTCTTTAATTTAAGAGATGTTATTTTATATGTGTCTTCTATCTGATTAAAATTTCAATACCCCCTGTCATGCTAAGTATTGATATATTCAGGTTCAAAATTTCAAATTTATATGGAAAATGATAAAAGTTAAAAATTTAAACTTGAATAACTCAATTTTTAGCATGATAAGAGGTATTGAAATTTTAACCAGATAGAAGGCACATATAAAATTGGATCCATCAATTTTAATAATATTTTTATTTTATGTGAAAAACCACATTTTCTAGTTTGAGACTATATAATATGTCAATGGGTTAAATATCCTTAAGGGGAGAGAGAATTGAAATTTAAACTACATGTTCAAGGAAGCCAATTTTTTTTCTAGCTTAGTTTTGAATCTAGAATTATGCTTTTTTTTAGAAATAAAAATAATTAAAAAACTTTTTATCCTTTACAAAATTAATTTTTTTTCTAAATTATGGATTAATTCTAAATTAAATTAAATCTTAAATTCTAAATTAATGGATTTTTCAAATCCATCCTCTATATTGTGGAAAATTATTTAAAAAGTGAGAAAACAAATTGGCGATAGAAAACCTGAAAAATTGTGTAGGGAAGTTCAATTTTCAAAATTTGCATTTTTCTGGAATAAAAATTCCATACTGCTTAAATATATTTTTTTTTTATTTTTGACTTTGTACCTACGTTAATTTTATGTTCTAAATTGTTCTTAAAAAGAAATTGAAAACTTTTGAGTTGAATAAATAAATTCCGATGTGGTAAAAATATATCCTATCCTCCCCTTTAACTATTATATTTTAACTTACAATTATTCGGGAACATTTTTTTGAAACCGGGAAAAAGCCGAAAAAACCTAGGGAATTTTAAATTGGCGAAGTACTAGACACCCTGATCCTGCATTTAAAAAAAATATCTCAGGGGAAAATTCAGAGCCGCCACAATATCTCTCCCTTGGATATTTAGAAAAATAATTTGCAAAACGAAGATCCTTTTCAAAAAGTCGCAGTGGATGTCAGTTTCAGGCAATTTTCATGGATAAAGGACCAAGCATAATTAAAAATGGCTTTCAGATAATTTTTTTAAAGTTTTTAAAAATGTACAATTGGATATCAAGAAAAAAAATTTTTAATTTCAAGAGCCGGGAACGATACATTTGAAAATAATGATGTTCTGTTGCCTAGATGATAAATCAAAAACAACAGATCACCATTTTCTGCGTTTATTATTTCAAACTTGGAATTCTTGTTTTAAAAATCGGTTACTTCTTACTTTTATTTATATTTTACTTTATTTTATATTTTATTGATGATTTTTATACATGATTTACATGTCAAGGATTACATTTTTGCAAAGCTTAAAAAATGACTGATTGCTATTTTCAATAGAAAAAGTATGTGGTTCTTTGACATGTTCTCTTTGTTAAAATTTTAAAAAAATTTGTTTGCTTACCTTAGTCGAAAATCCTCGATCGCAGATGGTACATTTGAAAGGTCGTTCCTTCGTATGGCTCCGGTAATGAATTTCCAATGCAGAGTTACACGCAAATGTCTTGTAGCAGATATTACACGTAGTGTTGCCACGTACTGCAACAAATCGTGCATTGATTCAGTCATTCTCGCGCGAAAATTTATGTTTTGGTAGAAAAAGAGCAGAAAATTGATTTAAACTAATCTTGACTGTCTATGCCTATTGTTCATACTTATTTTGAAGAATGTCTTTAAAAACGTGTTAATTTTCGGCTTAATTATATTTAAAAAGTAGAACTTATTTTGAAATAATGAGAAGAAGCTTGCGATGTGAAGTTGGTAATGTAAATATACTGTTAATGTGCAAATACTTGTAATGTAAAAATACTGGTAATGTAAAAATGCTAGTAAAGTAAAAATACTAGTAATGTAAACTCTGTAGTGAGAAGAACTGGCAATATAAAAATCAGAGAAATGCTAGTAATGTAAAAGTGAAAAAACTAGTAATGTAAAAGTAAAAAAAACTAGTAATGTAAACTCTGTAATGAGAAAAAACTTAATAATGCGAAAGACTGAGTTTAGTGTATTCATAATGTAAAATAAGTCGCATAAAGATATCAGTAAAGGAGTGGAATGGATCGATGCAAAGCAACTTTTATGTTGTAAAAAACAATTTATTTATAACCGTACATGTATGTGTATGTTTGAATTGTTTCTCGTCGAACAAAAATAACCTAAAGTCGTCATTTTATTTCAAACATAAAGCAGTAATTACCTAAATCTATTACGTGACGAACGTATATTGCAGCAAATTCTAAATAACGTTTAAAACCAAGTCGTAAAAACATTCTTAACACAGCCAGCTGAATTACGATTGCAAGTAAATTAATATAATTGTTGAGTAGTATTTTTACGTGAAAATGATAATTTTCGGATTTTTATAATTTACAAATTTTATACAACTAATCAGTTTTTAATTCCTAAAAGCAATGTTTCCACGTAAATTTGACTAAACAAGGATTTGTACTTGATTTGTAATCCAGCCAGCTGAATTGTATGGTCAACGTGCAAGGAAGTCGTGGAAATATGAGAGTAAAGTAAAAGATACATCTATTAAAACAAAACTAAGTAAACGAGATCAAGGAAATAACACATTTAAAGAACAAGACAGGGGAGTGCTAGGTCCAGCTACACCACATGAGGAAGTTTGGAATAAGAACGGTTACAAGATTATTGATTATAGTTATAAGATTTTCAAGGGTTAAATCACAGGGAAGACGGGCTTGAAAGATGAAACATTTGAGAATTGAGATAAGAAGTGTATGATAGTGTTCGGGATAAGGAAGGTGTAGCGGGAACTGCGGCTCGCCCTTCGATGTGCTAGCAGCGCCTACCTGCTGGCCCTCCGACAGCTAGGCCAAGCGGATTGTAAGTCGAGGTAGCTGCCAAAACGGCTGAGGTTGTTAATGAGGCTAAAGGTCCGCCACCACCACTCCCAGGACTGACTGCGTTCATCGGCGAGATACTATTAATGCTCGTCCCCATGGTATTCATTGATGGAGACGAAGAAACCGCCTGCAAGAGTCCTGCAAACATTCCGAATGGATGAGGGTGGTGTGGTGTGGTTTGAGGTGGTGGTGTCGAAGCAGAAGCGACCGATGCTGGCGTAGAGGAAGCTCTTGGCGTCAGGTCCAAAGGTGCGCCCGCACCAGGTGGACTGATGCTCTTCTCGCTGCCATTGTACCGATGAATAGGTGGTGATCTAACGTGCATTTGCCCTTGAGCCATCGTCGTAATAGTTCTAACTTGATTCTCAAGAGCTGCCAAGGACGTCGAAAAGGATGGAATAATAGGTATCTCCTTATGCTCTGGTTCTTCATGTTCTTCCTCCGGTTCCTCCTCTTCCTCGACACACCGCCTTTCCTGAGCTTCCTCGCACCTTTCATCTTCCTCCCTCCGGTCCTCATCATCTTCTTCTGGGTCTTCCACGTCCTCCCCGTGCTCTTCTGGGAATCTCTGCATCAACTGATGCTGATTATGTTGCAAGTCTTTTATCTCATCACTCTCCTGGGATTGCCTTTCTATTGCGTGCCGAGACGGCGGAAAGGCCAGAAAACCCGGACCGCCAGGATGAAGCGGTGGGAATCCTTGGGGAAGAAAAGAGGCTAGAGGAGGATACCCCGGATACTCGTTCACTTCTGCGGCTTGGATCTGCTCGGGAGTGAGATCCGTCGGTTCTCCCGTGTGCAGTCGTATGTGCTGTTGTAGAACGAGGGCATTTGTGAACTTCTTGTGACAAACGGGGCACTGGTGGAGTACACGTAGAGGTGGTTTCGCTCGATGCACTCCCATGTGAGTCTTCAGATTTCCTTTCGTGGTGAAAGCCCTTCCACAAATTTTGCATTTAAAGGGCCGTTCTCCTGTGTGTGTCCTGTAGTGCATCTGAAGAGCGCTCTTACAAGAGAGAACTCGATGACAAATGGCGCATTCGTTGGGATCCGTCAGCTTGTGCTCAATGTTGTCCACCAGTTGCTGAAGCTTCATCGTCTCCGAGGATTTCGTTATTTCTATTAAACTTTCCCAAGAGTTGTCGTTGCTCCCAGGCCGTGGCAGAAGACTCGAGTAGATTGCAGGATCCCTGGCAGGGTCGATCACCATGTCGCTAACCGAACCTGTTGGAGTTGTTCCAGTCGTGGAAGCTGGATGATGAGGTAACTGATGGTGTGGTGGTGGTCCGGGAAATATAATTCCCGCAAAGGACGTGTGAAGACTTCCGCTGCTGGCACTACTACTCGCTGGCGACGCTCCGGGATGTGCGATAGGTTGCTGCGAAAGTCGAAGATACGTCTCAGGTCCCCTACCTGACAGATTTTCCGGCTGTTCCTCCATTTCTTCTTCAGCTTCCATTTCCACGTCACCTTCTAACCTCCCACTAATTTTGCTATCCATACTACAGTCTTCGTATTGCTGAGGATGACAGGGTGGATTCGCCAAGGATGGCGAGGAATTCATAAATTTCCTAGCTTCCTCGAATTCCTCGACTTCGTCCTCCGGTTGCTCGTCAGTATCCTCCGGCTCCCGTTTGGGTGTTATTTGTTCCCCGCTTTCTTGACTGGGCGGTTGTTGCTGAAATGGCTCCATTAATGGTTGCTCTACTTTTATTTCCTCCCTTGGTTCGAGCTGTGGTTTCTGAAGTTGGTGATCGAGAAAGGAATGATGAGAATTCTGAGTGTTGGGTGAATGAGGAGATGTTGCACGCACCGTCGTCACAGGCTTGCTGAGGTTCTCGGGGACATCTTGATCGTCTCGGTGATTGACAAGAGGAGGTCGATAGAGGGGCGACATACCGGGCATGGCTAAACTAAGAGGTAAGGGAGGTTGTGGTGAAAGAAAACCGTGTGCTGCTGCGGGATGGAAGGGAGGATGATGCGGGGGAGGCTGAGGTGGAGGAGATGGTAACGGTCTCTGTCCGGAATTTGCGAGCTGTTGAAGGAGAGGAGGGTGATACTTATCCAAGTGTTCAGGAATGGGATTAGGATTCATCTTAATGTGTGGAAACTTGGCCGTGTGCCTTTGGAAGTGGACCTTCAAGTTTCCTTTGGTGGTGAATCGGCTCCCGCAGACGTTGCACTTAAAGGGACGCTCACCTGTGTGTGACCGTATGTGGATCTGGAGGGCGGAGTCGCTGCCAAAGACCTTGCCACAGTAGCGACATCGATGTTTGAAGAAAGGTTCACCGCGACCGCCACCGGATTTCGAGTCATATGGAGACAGTCTTGAACCTTTACTGCCTCTGAATGCGAGCTCATCTGCAAGATTGTTCGCTAGCAGACCTTGGCTTGCGTTATCGAGTACTTCTTGTGCTCGCTTTTGAAGCATCTCCAGGGTATTTGGTTCGTGAAGAGGCGGTGGATCGTTATTGGTGATGATTGACGCAGCTAGAGATGAGCTTATCGAGCAGAGAGGTGGCATCTGGTGGCTCATTAATGGCTGATTGCTGGGTGTTGTAGTTGGCGTGGTGGCTGTGGTTGGAGGAAGCGTTACACCAACGGGCGAAGCGCTATTTGCAGGAGCTGGTCTTTCCTGGGGTAAGTTGGGAGTTAGGGGAGAAGGAGACGATTGCTGATGACTGGGAGGTCTAGAAGGAGGGGGAGAGGTGAGGACTGGATGAGATTTAGGATTTACAACTGGAGATGGTGAAGCCTCTTTGCTTTCTGGAGTAGCTGATTCTCCAGGAGTCGCATTTGGTGCACCAGTTTGTGACCCTGATAGCTGCTGCGTTAGCTGGTTGATCAGTTGAAGTTGGAAAACGTGCTGATGCTGAAGGGTGTAGAGTGTATTCTTTAAAAGAGCGTAATCTTGCAGAACTGCCTCGCTGTCTGCAGAACCCGCTGGGGCTGCAAATTGAGCGACTGCCACCTTTGTATTTTCAAGCGCTCCGAGGGTGACATGACTAGTACCGGCCGGAGGGAAGACTCCTGCAGCTGGACCACCCTCTGCAAAGCTGTTATTGTTTTCCGCGTCCTGTCGGTGACGCATCTGTTTGCGAGAACCTTCTTCATCTTCATCCTGGTCCTCCTGTTCATCAACTCCTTCATCCTCGTCCTCCTCCATTGGTAATTCCTCCTGATCTTTTTCATCCTCATCTCCGTGATGGGATCGTGCTGCCGTAAGATCAACGGCCTCATCGCCGATCGCTCCTCCTCCACTTTCCTCATCTTCCGAAGCTGAGTCATTTTCTTCTCCTGCAACGTAAAAAATACATGAGATATTTAGTGACAGTTGAAATGGTGTAATTTTAATAATTCTTTTTTTGTTTGTCTCGATAAGCGAGAGGACTTGATTTTGTTAATCAGTTTTTAAGGCAAATCATCTTCGATAGAGATGGGTCTGTTTCTTGGGGTTCATTAGTTAATGATGATGCACCTTGTTAGCATCCGAGATAATGGGAGAATTTTAGGAATGTATTTTTTAAGTGCCTGAGAGATATTCATAAAATAAAGACGTCTAATGAGCAGCCAACACACTGACGTTATGAAATTTTTTTAATATCGGCATATAATATGGAAATGTATTCCTGGAGTTTGGACCCGAGATAAGATTTCCTTGTTGAAGTGTTCAATGATTTATATTATTATATACTTATTTTAAGAGATTCTTCACAGAATATTTCAGAACATAAGATATTTATCGTTTTATATTCATCTTTCCGCATATATCATTTGAATGATGCGCATAATTTAAATCTTTTTTCTGAAAGGATGAAAATAAAAGCAAAATATCTTCATCAATAAATTAGAAGAAAAACATTTAAAAACTCACACTCTTCAAGCCACGCGACGTATAATAAAAAAAAAGAAACATTCACATACATGTGAATACAGAAAAGATTTATAAACAAAAATTTTATATACTTTTTATAATGGCCTATATGCTTTTTATAAATCACGTTTGACAATTTTTTAAATAAGTTTACTGATGAAAAGTCACAAAATGTTTTGTTTCTATTAAAATAATTTTTATAACTTTGAGTAAAGTTCAATTTTTTTGGTTGGTAGTCTCTAAGTTTTCACACACAATTCAGTTTCAGATCAATACATTCGATTTATTTGCATTAAAGAAAAAGCGATAAAAGAAAAGCTGCAGACAGGACGAGGTAGAAATTGATCCTTATCTTGAAAATATAATTCAAGCAGTTACCGTTGCTTGTTATTATATTACTTTAGCGATAAATGCGCACTTATGTATATGTATACACTTTTCACAAGTCTTTTGTAATTAACTATAGTCACGCAAGACCGTTTGAAGTACATTCATATTGTTGCTATGCACAAAAAAGCACAAGAATCCAATTTGCGTATAACTTTTAATGACCTTCTGATTTTAATTGACGGAAAAGAGTGAGACGAGAAATTGCCGCTTAACCATTCAGTACAAATTGTATAAAAGGCATTAAAGAGTTATTCCGATTTGAAGTATGAATGGAACTTCCAGGTGTTTACATAATTTTACATGTAAATTTTAACATTAAAACGGAAGAAACTATTAATTTTGTTCATTAAAACAAGAGGGAATGTACAACAATAAAAATTTCCGCGGATGCTGCCTATTTGACATTTAAGTATTTGTAAAGGCATTAGACAAAGGTTTCTGACTTGAAAGTTAAGGTATTTTAGGCGCATATTCTGCTAAATGTGAAAGTAATAGAAATATGTGTTATCAGAATGATAGTACTTTATAAAAATTGAGAAAGTATATTAAAAGATTTCTAGATATTTTGTATTTCTGGACAATAAACATCTGAAATCAAAAGATTAAAATGTTATACGACTTCCAGTTAAATTAAAAATTTACCAATAAATATTCTTTTTGATGGTTATCAAAATGAAGATACCTCATCTTTATAAAACAGTAATTCTGAGGTGTCTCACGTCCGCAAGTGAAAAGTGTTGAATTTATTACTCACGATTTCAATCAAGATTCTACCAGAATCAATGAAGGTGTCAACCAACTCAAAAAACTGAACCAACTTTATCCGAAAAAAGGAATTCACAGGCCTGGCACGATCTGCCAGGATTCTGTCAAACAGCACAAATTCACAAACCCGTCAATTTGTAACTTTTCCCCTCACTCGTTTGATTCGTAAACTTTCCAAATTGATTCTTTCATTTTGACAAACACCACGTGCTCTTTGAAAGAAAGGGGAGGAGAATAGAAGGCGTAAACATCGTGTTGCGGAAAGAGGTCGTAAAATGCGAAATCCTACCGGAAGATCGTGAATATGATAGGTGAGGTCCAGCTGGATCATTCTGACAGTTCTTGGCGTCGCGACGGCTGTTCATTCCCCGGTTATCGAGGCGCCTCGTTATGCTCCATCGCATCAGCTGCATCTCTTTTCGAGGGTGTGATTTTTTTTTTATCAAAGATCCGTACACTGAAGAGCTACCGACAGAGCGGAAGGATCCGCTCCACTCAATTCGAATAGCCACTCGTGGCGTCAATTGGCACCAGAGACAAAGGAAATGTATTCGCTTTGTTGAATCGAAAGCACCGGTATGGGTATCTTACACTATATAAAAAACTTTTGAACAGGTCTTTTTGACAGCACGGCGTCATCCGGCAAGGACGAAGACCGACTGATCGCACGGGGAAGAACCGGCTCGATCGGGGCTATGTCGTGACCCCCACTCCTGCGCCGCGGAATCCCCACCGTATACTCCTACGCACTTATGCGCTCCACGGCCTCCACCACCACCTTCACAACCTCTGGTTATGACAGGGAGGGCGTTGCGGTACATAAATCAGGGGGAGAGGGGCGGAGCTTGCGCGGACCACTCACCGACTGGGGTTATTAATTATTATACGACCAGCCCGTCACCCTTCCAATACCGAGACTACTTGCCATGTCTCGTTTTATTATATGGTCCTCGTTATGTGTATAGCTTTTATGGCACAGCGATGATTCTTAATTATTGGACATTAGATAGCAAAAGAAATATCCTCCGTCACTGTCACTCTTTTTTTGCCTATATGGGATCAGTTCAAGTCATCTTTAGTAATTAACTTCAATTTAATTCGATTTAGACAATTATAAATAGAGAAGATTAACTAGTTTTTAGCGAATTCGTTCAAATTTTAAAATTATGGTCCTTATATTGATTGCGAATTTTGAAATTTTGAAATTGGATATTAAATTTGAAATCAGTAATTTCAAAAACCCAAATAAGCTTCAGGTGAATTTGACCAACTTTTGAAATTATGTTCGGCATGCTCAATCTGACATTTTGATAATTTTTAATCTGGCATTAAATTTGGATTTAGCTATACCTAAAACCCATTAGTAAAAAGGTTTAAGAGAATCTGCTCAACTTTAAAAATTTTGCTTATAATAGAAATTTTGTTTGGATTTTTTAAATGTAGGATAGATTAACAATTTTTAATTTATGATCTCGCCGTATTAGATGCGCCATTTTAAGATTTTTAAATCTGACATTAAATTTGGACTCAGCAACCCTAAAAACCCTCGAGTAACGTGTCTCAAGCAAATCTGATCAACTTTTAAATTACGGTCGCCATTTTGAAGTTATCACTGATAACAAATTTTAAGCGAATGTAATTAGTTTTATCGTTACAATTTTCTAAAAATGGATTAACGCAAGTTTCATGTGAAATGCATAAATTTTTACTTACAAAGTTTGTATGTGTTGAAAATGTACATGTGTGTGTCAATGTGTGTAAGTCACGCTTTTTTGTCGAAAAAATAACTCAAAAATGGTTCGACAGATTTTAATAAAATTTCCAAGTCTTTATTATACTCATTAATGTATAAATTTTGGCACTAGGATTTTTGAAAATACTTAGGGGTCATCGATGAAGAACGTTCGTCTAATAGTGGGAGGGGGGGGGGGTTGGCAAATGTAACCATTTGCAACAAGGGGGAGGGGGGTGGTAATTTTAATTTAGAACGTTCATATTTTAATGTTTTTATTCTAACTTATTCTAATATTTTTTTCGTCTTAGAGTCTTTATAATTTTAACAGCCAGCAATAGATGTTGCATCAGAAAGAGTGGCGAATAAGTTGTCCTGCAATGGAAAATTTAAAAGAATGTTCTTTGAAATGCATAACCGCTAATGGTAATTTTGAACTTTAGACTCGTTTTTCTCAAAACTAGGCGTTTGACACTTCGAACTTTGAATGCTTGTAACTTGTCTAATAGTGTCAAAGTGGGTCCTTTTACACATATATTATACTATCGTGTTAAGTACTATTAATGATAAATATATATGTCGAAATAAAAATAATTTGATTTAATTAATATATGAAAAAAACTTGATTTAGGGGGGGGGGGGTTGTCATTTGTAACCAAGTGTAACAAAGGGGGAGGTAGGGGTCAAAAACCCCGAAAATTGGTAGAACGTTCTTTATGGATGACCCCTTAGTCAATTTTATTAAACACTTTTTTTTTAAATTAAAACATACAAATTTTGGTCAACTTATTTTTTTAATTTAAAAATGCCGCTTTTTATTGTAACTTCTCCAGTTGTTATTTTTCAATTATGATTTTTTCAGAAAAATATTATACTAAGGGCCATACTTAAATTACGTAACGCTCTAAAGAGGGGGGTGAGGTGAGGGGTAAAATTTCCGAAAAAGGCGTTACGTAATTAAACTATAGCCCTCTATAAAAAAAATGCTGAATTTCCTCTAATATATAAATCCTAAAAAATTTCAGCCATTTATTCTTCATCCGGTTTTAGAAAGTTCAGGACTATCTTTAGCTTTGTTAATAAAAAATTAACACAAACTTGCTGAGCAACATTTTAAACTCCAATAATAATGTACTCCAAAATTGATTTTTTATCGGTCGATTTCAATTCAGAATTTATATTTATTTATTTCTAACGTTTATTCCTGTAAAATAGCTGTGTTAATTCAGGAATTTAAAATCAATTGATTTAAGATTCCAGGATGTTTTAAAAGGATTCGAGAATAACGCTATTTCTAGAAATCAACATGTTGCAAATTCAAATCAAACATCTATTAAATTATCCGATAACATGCAGAATTACCCGCATTTTTGGCGAAACCAGCTGAAAGGTGAATCGATCATTAAAAATATTGCAAACCTGAAATCCATTAGAATCCTTTCCTCTCGCCAAATTTCACTATGAATATCCAATAGATTGGATTTTTTTATTCCTGGGTATCGTTTAACTCTTCCTTTATCAATTTTGATCCGATGATTTTCATCAATTTATGATGTTTCATCCTTTTAAAGTTTCTTTCAGTCCGGTAGCTCTTTGGTATAGAAATTTCTAAATAAAGCTAAATCTCCTTCATCCTATTTCTGTGGCCTTGATAGACACGTTGACCTTAAACGAACTAAGTCAATGAATTTTGAATTAACTACTTTGGGCGAGATCAATGACCAGATAAGTTATTAACTTAAAGTAATTCACACAAGTAGAAATGTCTAATAGAAATGTTATGTGAATTTCTATTTTAAGATTTCTATTTCTGTTTTTTTAAATGATCCCTCTTTTACATATATATATATATATTTATTTTAGGTATGTGTTTATAAAATAGCTTTACTTGAAGCAGCCATCATCTTTTAGTTGAAGCACAGTTGCAGACATTTAATTTTATAAAAATGTTGAAAGATTTAGAAGCTTTCTATCATGTCAATTTCTAGAGTTAAATTTAATTTCATCTCTTTTAATAATAATCAGCAGGTAATCGATTATTTCGCAAATAGATTTTACATTGTCGACTGTGTTGCGACTCACATTCGTAATTATGTATAATTAAAGCAGAATCATCATTACGTGACCAAGATTTTGATTAGGAGTTGGTAATTAATACTTTACTTATTACTTAGAATTTGTTCCTAATTCTCAAAATAACTTGAGAAATTTACATATTGCAACAAGGTTCTGTCCATTTAAAAATGGAAATTTTTTTAAACACATGATTAATTCTATCGGATTTTTACTATAAAAAAAAAACCAATTTATAAATTTCTTTATAAAAAAGGTGAAGATTTCTGAAAGACCATGTTTCTACCTTATATAAAATTACGAGCTTTTTTAGGTTAATTCCATAAAATTTGTGTAGTTATTTTTGTACACATTATCAAAAGTACCTTTAGTATCTTTCTAATTTCGAGATAAATATTGCTAATGAATGCAAAAAGTGACGAAAAACAGGAAAAAAACTGAAATGTTTCGTGTTGTTGACGATAATTATGTCAATTATGCATAATCATTGCAAGTTTGCTCATAAATTCAGTGATAATTTCACTTAGAAACAAGTTTTAAAAATCCTTCATTACTGGACTTAAATTACTTTTGTAACAAATTATTATTCTTTTTGTATGTTTTTTGCACAACAAAATGTTATCTAGTTAAAATTTTTCTATTTTATCAAATATTTTCCTTATGTATATTCCTTCTATTTCAGTTATTTTCCTGTTGTGACTCTGCTCTATATATCAAAATCTACAAGATTAGCAATATTGTTAGAGTAAAATCGTTGATTCGATTGTCAACTGTTGAGTGCATACACTTGCCTATTGTACGGCTTCACAGACAACAATTCCATTTAAATTAAATCCCTCACCACATAACTGACAAAATTATTAACTTCTTTTAGCTTATTTTCATTGTACCGATTTTTTTTAGCAAACAGGATTTTTTAAATCAATACTAAATACCATCAATACCAAATACCATCAATACCATTTTTTAAATTTAAATGACAAAGAACATTGAAAAAGCACTATCTAGCTCGACTATTTTTGTTTCGATTTTTTACATTTAATGATGCATTGAACATTCAATTAGTTGATGCAATTATTCAAGTCGTCACTTGAACTAATGAAATGGTTTTCCAACAAGTGAAATGCTAGAAGCGTAGATTACAAACTAAATAATTGGAGCAAATACACATTTATTTCGTCACTATTACCCTTGAATACTCTTTGGCAGATTTTTGATTTTCTTTGAAAAACCTTCAAGTCCTAACCTTTCCCAAAATTAGATACCATGAAAAAAGTAAATCCTCTTTTGAAAAAAGTCCCTTTCATTCACTACTTTCCACGTGGTCCTTGAAGTCCCTATATGCAAGACACGTGCTTGATTTTAACTTTTGACTCACTAGGACCTACCATAAATTCTGAAAAACCAGTTCTACCTGCCACTCTCACCCTTTTTACATTTCTGAAAATTCTCAGTAAAGAATTTAATTATTTTACAGATATTCTTTTATGGCAAAATGACTATTCTTCTATTTTCCATCTGGAAGCTGGTACGCTTTTGTTATGATTTATGTCCTAATAAAGCTCCCACTTTTGTTAATTTTTTTTTAAAATTCTCGGAAACCGATTTTAAGAGTTTGAGATTGTAGGCAAAACTCTCGTTGCGCAATATCTGACTGACTTTTCTTTATAATGGAATTACTCACAAAAGGCCACTAGCTGTTTTCATTGTCCGCTAACCGAACAATTCGGATTCAGTTTCTGTGCTTTATTTTTTGATTCAGGGTTAGAAAATGATTTATTGTTTGTCGTAAATCATCTGCTAGTACCAGTTCCTTTTGCAGGTATAGGAAGCTCGTGTACACGAGACTGACTTCTAGACTTCTATATAGACATTAGTGGCCGAAGGCTAACTGACTTCAGGGACTTACTGACTTTGAATGAGCTACTATTGGGACGACAATGCGAAAATGGGTCGGAAGTCATAATTCACGGCCTCCGTCTCTGCCGCTCGTCCACCAAGTCTTTCCTGTTCCTTCCTGGAGGGTGCATAAACATTTTACTCTCGAGTAATGTTTTCGATGGAAAACAGGCGTTGACATTCCTTCAACTTTCACATCGTCTGGGCCAGACAGATTTTTACCAGATGACCCAAGGTTTCTTTTGGAGGCGACACTTTTTAGAAATTTGAGAATATATCTTTTTTTTTTTAAATTTGTTACCTGCAAATAGGATAGCTACAACTTGGTTTTTTCGTCCAACTGTTCCAGGAGATTTTGAAGGGCGTAAAATTTTGGTACGGTGTTTTTTTCAATACCTTTTAAAAGGCCTGTAACAATTTAGTTTCAGTGAATTATGAAATTGGGATGACAATGTCCGCAGGAAAAATACCCAAGATGAAAATCAAATGTAAATTATTCAGAACACATATGTTACTGTTTTTGAATATCGGTTTCCTTGATCTCGTTTACTTAGATGACGATTCAATTAGTCATATTCTACGGTCATCGTCTATATTTACTTTAAATTAAAAAAAATGTAATTAATTTACATATTGGATAAAGATAAAACTACTGATAATGTTTAAATAATTGTTAAATTCTATTATAAAAAGATTAGGAATATTTTTGACAATTTTTATAAATAGGTTTGAAGGAAAATGAAAAAGGGATTTGGAGATAATCTTACGATTGAAAGATTAGCTGGTGTGTGCTTGACACCTTTCTATGCGATTAGGAAGACCTGAAAGCTATAAACTGCAAGGTGGTGGGGACAAGAGAGTCGATTGCACTAACCAGCTTGGAAGTTTTGTCTAATGCAAGACAGTAAATGAAACGGCAATGATATTGCGGTAGCTAAGGACGGTGAAGAAAAGCTCAAAGAATGGGATAAGGAGGAGAAATGAGAGAAGAAGAAACCGAGGGAAATTGCATGTGGCGCCCTCCGATTGGTTCGCACCTGTCTCATTGGACCGCCCTTCTATTCAGCCCCTACACTCCTTATGTACAACAGTACATATTTTACGAACATATACAATTATTTCTGAGTCTCGTATGTGTGGAAGTAGAATAATAGTCACAAATACACTCTTCAACTCTTGGAAGTGCACTGAGGATGTATAATAAACCACTACTACTAGTGGAAAAGAGCCTCTACCACCAATGGAGGTGAGTCACTACCACTAGTGAAAAAAGAATTACTACCACCAGGAGAAACGTATCATCACAGCGAGAAATAAACTACTACCATTATGAGAAATGAAACACTACCACGACGAAAAATGAACCACTACTACTGTCTTTGTATTATGAGAAATGAACTACTACCACTACGTGGAATGACCCACTACCACTTCAAGAAATGAACCACTACCACTGAATGAAATGAACCGATGAAAAGGAGAATAAGAGGTATTAAAGAAGGATTGAAGAAGATACTAGATGATGGAAAAGGGAAGGGAAAGTTGCTGGAATGAGAAGGATGCTCCTCTTGTAATGCAAAAGACGGACATACTCATCACTCTTTTGCATTTGAGCTAATTCATTCCCGACTGAAGTGCCAGATTGCAAGATGGAAGTCTTCTCCCATTGCGATTCTATTATTTGTACGTCTTCTCCCACGAGATTAAACCACATTTCTATCCTTATTCTATCAAAGCGGAAGGCTTGGAAACTTTTCCTCAGGCGTTTGCATTATTATTGTGATCATTGCAACCGATAAAGCTTACCTATTTTATCTACCTGCAAATTGTTCTGGACACGTTTACAAAAGGTGTGATTTTAACAACTTTTACTTTACCACACAATAAAAACAAAGCATTCAGACCTGTGATAAAAATGTCAAATATGTGACGCTGAACTGCGAAAAATACCTAAAGCGCAATTTTA
Source organism: Ganaspis brasiliensis (assembly GCA_037103525.1). Classification (NCBI taxonomy): domain Eukaryota; kingdom Metazoa; phylum Arthropoda; class Insecta; order Hymenoptera; family Figitidae; genus Ganaspis; species Ganaspis brasiliensis. The sequence continues at coordinate 3,860,134 of JAZKLR010000022.1, read as the reverse complement.
TATTTTTATTTCTTTTATTTTTTAATAATAAATTGCAATTATTGCAATATACCTCTCCTTGATACTTAATAACACCAAAAGTAATTGACGAAGATTTTTTATTTTCTCTTTAGTTAAAAACAGTTGGTATACATCATACAATTTAAATAGGGGTTGAAAATCAGTATTATCTACAACTTTCAAATGTAACACAGAATAAAGTTTAAAATTCAGCCCATTAATTGGCTTCAGACCAAAATTCCGTTCTACATTAAACAGATGAAGATTGATTCTAAATTATGAGTATATATTCGGTTTAAAGTGATCTACTTCTACGATTGTAAAATCTGTTTTGTTCGAATTGTTCTATTCTTGTAGCAATCAAGTAGGGCATGGGCGGTGTCTATCATTAGACAAGACACATTCATTTACGTACATTATTAGATATTTTGGCGACAAACCTAATTGATTCCGATAACAAACCGAGCTATTGCCAAATTGTCTAGTCTAGTTTGCAAAAAAAGAATCTGTCTTAGAGAATACAATAGAACGACGATTTTCCGAAGGTCTTGTGAAAAAAGCGGAAATTTCCAGGAAAAACACAGATCACGATAAAATGCGTATTATAGGCCCCAAAAGGAATTATTTTAAGCGGATAACAGAAATACAAATTAAGATGAAATTAATGAAACTAATGGAAAAAAAAACTGCTGAGCAAAAATAAGAAAGACAGAGAGGGCGGGGGATAGAAAGAACAAGGTGGTAAGTGGCAAAGAGATCGTTTCGTGACCTGGGAGTAACCTATAGATTTACAGTTTCGTATCTTATCGATGCGAGGCCGCAACAACGTCTCGCATGTGGAACGTTTATTTATTTGCAAATGAATAAATAAGGGCGATCGATGCTCGCGCCATGACTGCAGCTCTACACAGAAATCGTCGTCGCATGGATACCAAGCTAGAAGTGAACCTGGGCGCGCGGTACTCGCGAATGTTGTTAGCTGGGTAGCGGAAAAAGGGGGGAAGGTCTGAGCATGTCATACGCGAGGTCCTTATCTTTCCGGCGAAGGCAGAATCATGATCTTACCTCCTGCAAAGTTGGCCCGATACACCCGACCTTCCCACCACCGATTTCAACGTACAACCAAGTGTAAGAGGGTTTTAATGTTACGAACGCGCGTGCACCGGCCTCCTTTTTGCACGGGATATTTATTGTTATTCGAAATACCAATGTCCGTGTCGAATTCATCGAATTCGCGCGCGAATCCTCCTTATCGTGCTCCAAAGGGATTTACGGACCCGCGCGTATATGCTCTACGGCGCCCTCAAACATTTTTCAACCCCCCCGACTCGAGAAAAGCCTCGACCCGTTCTTGTCTCCCTGCTTCGAACGAGTTTAATAACAATTTGTCCGCCGGACTTATCGGGAGATTCGAAACTGGTACGAGATGGCAAGAGCTGATAATTTAATGGAATAACTCGGGTTTCTGATAAATTCACTCCGCGGTAAACAACAAATGAGATTCGTGGCGGAATTGTGCGAGCTATGTCGATAGAGATAAACTTTACGAATTTCATTTTTGTGTTAGATTCTTGTTAATTAGCCTTTTACTTTACTCGAGTACCACATTTCCAGTAAATTGTCCAGATCAAACTTATTTTTATTTGATAAATGTATCGTCAATACATCGAGCGGCATGCAGAAAATGTTCCCTGCATCTGAATCAATTAATGGATATTGGTTTCATGTGGTTCAATATCTCGAGATTTTCATGTACCTGTATTCTTATTCTACCTTTTCTACGCATGTCAAACTGGTCCAAATATGGACCTTGTCCATGTCCCTGCTTGTTATAATATCATTCCGGAAAATTCGAATAGACAGACATTGCATACTGCAAGGAAAAAGTTATTACATTTTTTCTGAATTTTTGCCAACATTCCAAGCTTAATTTAATTCAAAAACAACAGAGTATTCATTTTTTGTACCTTTTTCTAAATTACACAATTCATTTCAGGACCAATCTTTCAAAAATATTTGTCAATTCAAACTTTAAGGAATTCAAATTTCTATCAATTTTCATATTAATTGGTCGAAACATTATAAAAATAATCCTATTATGTTTTCTTTTTCAGAAATCCAACTACCAGTGAGCGGTTTTCTTGGATAAACTTATTTTCAAGGAATAGGAATTTTTGAGGAGTGTTGGAGAAGAAGAAAGGAAATGTGAATCGTGTTTTCTGAATTTCGTAGAATGGGAAGGGGGGAAAAAAGAGGGAAAAAAGAGTAAGTGGGGATACTTGTGAGTAGGATTCCATAAAGTGTACAAAATGTACATCGACTGCTGTTGAGGAGACTTTTTATTATTCCGGATTTTAACAGGTAATGATTTAATTATTTGCATGTTTGAATTTTGAATATAAAGGACCGTTCATAACAACAATTTTTACCGATTTCCGAGCCAATTTCATCCCCATATGTATACTTAAGTAACATGTTCCCACACCTCCACCCTTTATACATAAGGTTTTATCAAGATAAGTTTTTTAAAAAAGCCCGATACCTAATCACACCTTTCTTAGTAAATTATTACGTCAAAATAGTTTTAACCCATTTCCCGCCCTTCCCTTATGGAACCTTTACGAAATTAAAAGTTCTAATAACTGAAAATTTGTTTAAAAAGATATTCTATTATATAAAACTCCTAGCAATTAGAAATGTTTCAAAAGTATAATTCGGTCAATCAAAACCACGAGGGATTTTTGCGTCTCGATGCAATGTCTAATTATATTTTTTGGTACCTTATGATGATAGCGTATTGTCACTACGAGTTTTTTTCTTTTCAAAAAGGTAAATTCGCCTCTGGTATGAACTCGAGCATTGCGAATTATTGAGAACTGTTCAAAAATTAGTAGGCCATTAAATTCGCTCAACGTGAGGAACTAGCGAGAAAGGCTGATATGCCATCTGGCAAGTACGTAAATCAGTGCAAGTTTTGACAGATGGTTTCAATTCCGAGTATGGCAAAGGGTCACTGGTGTGGTTTTCGCCTCGCAGACTCAGCACCGGAAGATGAGAAAGCAATCAGAATTGAGGAGCAAGGATCATCTCGTTCCAAGGCCATGTTCTGATATAGCTGTGAGGCCCCTGGAGCATTTAAATAATAATCCATCGTAAAGAGGCCCAGTAAGGTCATAACACGTGTAAGCACGCACGCACGTTCGAGCACGCATGTCCGACGCTCTTAGAATCTGTAAAAACATCATCCACATACATGCAAAGGTTCAATTTAATCGTCGGTTCAGGTCAAAGGTCGTATTTCCATTTTTTCATCAAATCAGATATTAGCTTTAGAACAGGAACAATTTTTCAAGGAGAAATAATGTCTTTGTCAAAATGTAGATTAATCTACATATGTTATAACACGTGCTATTCGTTTTAGGAAACCATTTTTGATTTGAATTTGCAATTAAAAGTATTGATCCAAAGTTTCAAAACTCGCAATTATTTCAGCTCATTGAGTGGGTTCGTTGATTTACTAAATGTGCTTAATAATGCCTTTTACTCGTAAAGGGGAACGATTAAATATTGAATGGAAAGTTTCATTAATTAAAGTTTCGAATGACAAAAAAAAAAATTCAAAATGAATTGGATTCAATAAGCTGAGGAAATAGTAAATTTTATGTAACTGGATTTGACGCTACAAAATACTGAATTGGAAATTGAGTTATGAAATATTAAATGGAAAAATGCGTTATGAAGTATAAATTAGATACTGTGTAATTGTGTATGTTACAAAATATAAATTATAATTTTATTTTACTTGATGAGAAAAATACTTTTTATAGAGTTTAAACAAAATATGTTTTTGAAATATGCATTTTACGTACGGCCCAGCTATATAAGCATTATCTTCCTTATTCGTATTCTTCTTCTTCGTTCGTTATTGCAGCGATGATTATTACGATTATTACGTCTCGGTTCTTAGTGTCGTAAAGCGAAAGAATATGGAGACGGGTGGAAAAGGGCCTCATAAAAAAGATAGGAGCCTCGGGCCTTGCTTAATAAACGAATTCTCTTTATAATATGTGTATACCTACTACGTGTCTTTTATGCGCATCATAACCAGAGCCTTTTATTATATTTCCGTTCCTAGTCTCCATTTATTAACGTCTTTAGGTGCTTGAGATAATGAGTCGTACGATATTTCACATAATATAAACATGTTAAGCTCAAAGTCTTAATAACTTTCTTAACAATGTTGAGAACCATTAACTTTTAATTTTTTGAATATTAACTTTACAAAAATAGACAATTTTTAAATGGAATATTAATTTTAATGGCAATATTGAATGTTAATATTAAATGCTAATGTTAAATGTTAGTATTAAATGCTAATGTTGAATGTTGATATTGAATGTTAATGCTAAATGCTAATCTTGAACATAAATTGACCTATTGTTAACAAATTACCATGCTTTAATGCTGAATGGCATTTGGAATTTGAAATACGACAGTAAGAGTGGATAGAAAGAATCTGGTTCAGTCAACCTAGCGACACTTTCACCTCATGTTTCTATAATAGCAGAATTATATGAAATTTTGTTAGAAATGTAATCTGAAATCACTTCTCGTACATGACAATTACGTCAAGCAGTATGTAAAATAATAGTCAACATTTCCGTCTTTATCCGTTTCCGGATAGTTTGTGTGGGTAAAAAATTGTCTTCTAAATTGAAAAATGAAACAATACAGGTTAATCGAAACGATTAATTTAGAAAATTATCTACCTTTCTTTAGAACATTAAACTGGATCGAATTCTGTAAATCAGATGAATAAAACTGTCAAGTTCAGAGTTCAAGAGTCAACGAATACTTTGCTCCATAGCAGGAAACCGCGCGTTAATTGACGCTCATTGTACGAGCCTAATCGAATACCACGTGCTCCAGTTACGGTTTCATTATTACAATGCAAACGTGTTTCTGTATAAATGTGCAAAGGCCAGCAAAATTGAGCTCATCGAGGCAGGACAATGGCTATGAAATCGTAAAATGCGTGGGCGTTGATCGCTCCAGAAGAGGGGAAATTGAGAAAAGACGACACGCGTGAGCGACGCTGACCATTATCCGATTTTCCATCGTTATAAACTATATTCCATACGGCACGAGCAGGTTTTACTACTCGCGACAGAATAATGTTAGGAAAAGGTCAAAAGGACTTTATCAATGGGAAAATTGGTCCATGTATCCTTCTAATGGGGTATTTCCACTCTCAGGGTGGACAAAGAGGGACACTGGTCAGTAAGAGCGGAGGTTTCCTCCTAAGGCAGCTGCTCTCAATATATAACATAGAGCATATAACGTATAAACTGACTGACACCCCCGCAGCTGCACTCTTTAACTTCCACTGACCAGCAGCCGCCCACACTTTCAAACTGGACACACAAAGCCAGCATAGGTTATCTGACTATTAACCACTATACACCATCAAACAGACGGCTATGTCAGGGCATTGATTTCTTCATTTGTAGAAAACAATTTGTCATCTAGAACTATTGTTGACCTTTGCAACTCTGAACAAAGCTTGTTTATTTCAGAAAATAGATTTTTGACTCGAAAACTGTGCACATTTTTTAAAATGATAAATACAAATTTTGATCATTAGATTGCATTTGTTATAGGTATAAAACTTGCAAGTTATAACTCACGGAATTAAATTAACATTATATTAATGGATTTATTTCTTGTTGTTAAAAAATAACGTCATTTTTTATGGCAGTTTGAAGACACGTGACAAACCTAATCGTGAAAAGCAAATGAAACAACAGTTTGGAATATTCATTTTCTAGTGTTGCACGTTCATTTTTCCTCAATAAAGTTTATCGCCAGGATCGTAGTTTCAGCAAACGTATGGGATAAAAAGCTGGAAGGGTCAGATCGTTCGATATTGGATCGGCACCATAAAAGGGGCAAAATAGTGGTCAGTTGCCTCACTACATATGGGTTTGCGTAGAAATCAAAACGCTTTTCGATCAAACGCCGTTTTTTCACCTACACGTAAACACGATCAACCTTTGCGTCAAAAAATGCTTTAGTGATAGGTTAGCAAATTGCAGCAATTTTTTTTTACCTTTTCAATAGTAGCTTACTTTTATACAGCGCGTTATTAATTTTTTATCATCAATAGATTAGATAAATTGTATATACTTAATTTCATGTAGTCGAGCATTATTTTGAACATTAATTACTTACATAAAAAAGTGCATGATATCCTTAACGAGGAATTGCTACAATATAGTTTAAATTAAAAAATGTCCAACTTTTGCACACCTTTTTTTACAAAATTTTATTTTGGTAAACAATAGTTTAATTTTGATTATGGGTGCAAAGTGTGCCACGCATGCGGCACCTCGATGTGAGCGACCGTCGTTGGCCGCCAAAAACAAATTGACTTTCAGGTGTCGCATACCCTGAAAATAATTTAGATAAACAATAACACAAGAAAAATTCCATTCGCCGCTTGATTCTTTTTAACAATACTAAACATTTTTTAAAAACAATTTCGTCACTATTTGGGCATCATTTTTTAAAATTTAGTTAATAATGTTCAACGTGAGGATCATTTGCTTTTGTCCCCGACATTAATAGCTTATTTTTTCCTAGTCTTTATTCTCATTTGGAAACGAAATATGGGAGGCGTGTGATTCGTAAAAGTTGTATATCATCTATTTTTGGGTAATTATTTTTTAAAGAAATATAAATTCTCCCGGAGGGAGTTCCTCAACTGTTTAGTTTTTGTTTTAAAACGAGAGAAACACGTGCAGCCGAATGAATGTGTACAAGATTTGGTGAGCGGGGATGAATTCTAGAATCCAAAAAGGAACACGCGTCTGCGTGAGACGCGTGCCTAAAGTTGAGGGAGGGATGGTCACAGATATTGTCCGGATGTCAAGGTCAAATTTATATCAAATTAAAAGGCCTTCTTCCTGCTTGTCCCTAACAAATCATTCAAAGTACCATTCTGCTCTCGTCTCCTTTCATACCTTATTCTTGCTCTTTACCCCTCTTTTATTCTCATCATTTAACGCATTTCACTCGTTTATTACTGTATTTCTTTTCTTTTTCTTCCTTTCACTTCTTTATCTTTTTTCTCTTCTATCTCTTTACGTCTTTTTCCTTCCTTCATTTTTTCCCTTTTCAAATTCATCCCATTGTTTTCCTTCTTCTTTCTCCATTCTCTTCTGAGTGTCAAAAAATCAGCTTAAAATTTGTCACTCATGGAATTATGAGAAGCTTATTCTGTGGAAAGAGATCAGCGTCACTTTGGCGCGAATATTGTTTCTCTAAACAGAAACAGGGAAAGTGAGTGAGCCCCGGAAGGGTTTTAAGGGCAAAAGGGATTAAGTGGAGGTCCGCAGAGGTTTCTGCTCGGTAGCTTTGAGCGTGGCAGTTTTGAAGGGCTGCAAAAGGCAGAAAGGAGAGAAGTGGTAAGCAAGGATAGAAAAGTGAGACGAGGAGGAGATAATAGAAAAAGTGAGAGGAAACTAGGCAGCGCGTGCCTGACACCCTACTTCAGTTTCAGGGGTGTAACAGCCATAAATAAATAGGGTTTCCGTCTTCGGTTCCATAGCCTCTTGTCCTTCTCTGGCCTCTTATTTTTCTTCTTGTTGCACATAGGACTAACTTTATACTCTCCAATGTTTCACTGCATGTTCTTACACTTACACATATTCGATACGTGTTTCAAACTTAATTCTCTATTTTTAGACACTGCTAGTTGTAGTTAGTTTTACATGTTTCGGGAAAAAGCTGCTTTTCCCACCCCTGTCGATCGTTTTCAAGCTCTATCTATAGAACTCAGGCGCCTAATCCTCGTTACAGAAGAAAATCCCTTAGAAAAATTTTTGTTTCTAATTTTTGTTTCGTTTTGTACACTTTCAACAATCAGTTACTTTGGCCTCTTGATTTGACTATGCATATTAGGATTATATTTACGTTTACCAATTAGCAAAGCTCAGAAAACTTTGACTTTTAAGTTGGGCGCCATTTATAAAACGATATCTAAAGAACCGTATGGAATAAAATTCAAACAATTAAAAATTAATACAATTAATGTTCAGCGCATTAAAATTGATGACATTTTAATATAATTGCTTTCTTTAACTCAACAAAAAGATTATTAGCGTTAATTTAATTTTGGTGGAAAAAAGGTGGAAAGCACGCATGGGGTTTACGGTAATGAAAAGATAAGAAGAAAAACTGCTAATTGTTTATGGGTCCACGTCCGGTTAACATCTATTATGGCAAGTCATAAAGATTTTCGCGATGCGATAATTATGGCCGTTTGACCAAGTTTTACGTCGTTTAGTGGGTCATCTAAATTATGTGGTCGCTTGTCTCATACCAAACCGGGGTGTGTGCTTACTTTTATTCCTATATAAATATTCACCTGCGAGCATGTAAAAAGGTGTCGTGCAACAATCCTCTCGCGAGTGCTGCCATAAGCACTGGAGGCACGCATGTGAGTCGATTTTCCAAGATAACTACGAATACGTGCTTATTTCAACAAGCCGACCATAATTGTAGTTATCTACCGGAATCTTCATTAAGACTCAACCCTTCACGCAAAATAAGTGTATATTTGTAACTCATGCTATGAAAGTGCTAATTTTTCAAGATATCTATTATTTATCGCTCTGATTTACAAGAACAGCATTTCTTATAATAAAAGCGAATAAAAGCTTACTGAATCTATCACTCGATCTTTACTTTACACATTTCTCAGACACAATTAAAAAATTATTAGAAATTAATGAGAATAAAAAATGATTCGAGATTTCTTTAATAAATTGTTCTCAATTAAAGTTATCTTTCTGTGAAATTCCTTTTAATTGCATAAAGGTTTGTTTGATTTCTGTAAGATTGATGAAATAATAAATTGTGTGTTTTCATACGGAATTTAATATTAAAAATGAGCTTTTAGGTAGGTTATGAATCAAGTACCGTTTCAAGTGATTTATGCAAGGCATTAAGAGTTAGAGATACATAATCCATAATTACAGTCATTAGATTCAATTGATTGCAGACATTATTTCGCATTTATAATCGGAGTCTTACTATTGAAGCGTGTAATGTTCATGTGAGGTGCGTATATATGCATGTACATATTGTACAGAGAGTGTATGCATTATTAAGTGCGAGCACCTGTCCATTAAAATCTCAGTGTGTTCGCGCTTTCCGTATTAATTTATATTTTATAGCCACTCCTTCAATTTTATTAGATAACACCGCGCATCTCAGTGTATGTGTATAACCAGGATGGAAGTCGTTTCTCACGCAAAATAAAATGGTGAATAGTATAACGAAGAGTATATGCAAGGATGTCGCGGATCTGCATGAGCGCCTACATTACACTTGTATTCATGTGAGTGCAACGCAAATGAAATATTTATCACTGACTTATTGGTTTGGTGAAAGCAACGTGATTCCCAGCGCCGTTATAAATTATCCACTTTCTCAATAAAACACCAAATAAATATTCATTCCTGCATTTTATTTTATTTTTTGTTTACTAAAGTATCAATAGGGCACCTAAAACATTAGTGATGATTTAAAATTCTAATCGATCCTTATCTCGATTATGTTAAATTGTAGTTAGTAAAGAAGAAGGTTCACTGACCAAATTTTCAAGTGTATGTCAAGAAACTAACTATAACGATGTAAATATTTCTGGAGATGGAGATTCAGCGTAAGAAGGTGTTAAACGCATCAAAAACAAGCTGAAGAATTTTCGACGCTCGTAGTGTACCTTCTCATCGTCATGTTGACATGACGAGTCTTAATTTCTCATTATGTGAAAACAGCTTTTCGTGAATCCCGACTAAGTATGAAGCATTTTTGTAAATTACAAATTATTCTCACAAACCGTGTTCTTTGAGCTAGCAGGTTTCCAATTTAGAAAATAAATATAAAAAGCGCTGTTAAATATTTCGAATACCAAAAATAGGACCATTGATCTCTTCTATAATTATAACAAAAGTTTGCAAAGAATGCACTTTTTTACAGAACCTCTTTTCTGCTCTGAATCTCTCTATTGCAAGTCCATTAATTCTTCTTCGTTTTGCATAACAGAATTCTCCTTCTCTAAAAAAAAAGATCAAAATGCTATTCCTCGTCGGAGTATCTCTGCCATTCTGATGCCAGATGACGAATTGTTATCCGAGAATAGAGGGAACGCGTGCGGTTAAGCGAGAGAGAGCAAAAGTCAGCAGAGGAGTCAGCAAATCTCAAAGAAGTTGGTTGCAGAGAGGAAGACTGAGACGTGGAATCAAAGGGTATAAAGAAGAGGGGGGGCAGAAGTCTAGGAGAACGGAAAAAAGAGAAAAGACTCGCGAATCTCGTTGCTTTCCCGTTTACGCACTTGGTCGACGACGGAAGGACGTCCGCATTACAAGTAAATATTTGAAGATCTTGAGTCGTTTGTTGGAGATCTCTCCTCATAAAAACCGCGGGATACAAGCCTAACAACGAGTGTGCGTGCGCGCAGCTGCATTTAAGATGCTATTCGTATACTGTGCAGATGCAAACTATCCTCGAGATCGTGTGCAGCAAAATTATGAATAATTACGACACGTGCCACAACCTTTTTCATTACTTTATTATTGCCAGGCTTTCGAAGAAACTACAGAAGAATAATGCAGACGTCCGAAATTTTATTGGTGAGTTAATAAAAGATTTTATAGCTCTGCGCATTCCTATTCATTACGTCAATTTTTCGTTGGGGAATCAATAGGATTCTATTTCATCTAGTTTTGTCAATATTTTATTTTGTTTAAAATTACCTCTAGGACCCAAAAGCCAAGACTGTGCTATAACTAACATCTCAAAATTACGATATGACCCAAAAACATCTCATGCAATAAAAAGTTAGCTATTCGTAATTATTTTTTTAAGATTATGTGCCACTTAACTGGGGAATGAAACAGTAAAGAGTAAGGTGCAATTCTTTCCACTGCTTTTTATCTTGTTATAGTAAATAACAATACAGATTATGTGGCTGTATGCGTTTTTACGAGCACGTCACTGTTTCCCTGAAAAGTCATTCGCAATCGTTGAAACCGTATTTTTCCGGTGCACTCGGCACCTACCCTTCTTATTCCTTTTTATGACGCTATACAGACGTCACGCGATAAATTACACGAAATTTACCGAGCCGCAAGTCTAATGAAACACGGTTGCTGAGTTCTTGTCCGCGAGAGAGCTTTGTGAAACACAAGACCGCCCGAGTACAAGAAGAAGACATAGGTAATTAACCGGTAAATAACGATAATGGGTATAAAATGGGCAAAGGGAAATATTTCCTTTTCTCTTTTCAATGCCCTCGTTTACATGAAAACGTAACTCAACATCTAATATGAACATCTAGGATGCTATAATGCTGCGATGCTATCAAGAACATCGAAATCTAATGAGATTTGTCTTCTAACTGGAAGATACAGAATCTAATACAAAACTTTATTGTTATTGCTTAATGGGAAGATACGTTGTTTAAAAAATATCCATTCTATAATAGAAACATCTATTTTTTAATAAGAAAATTCATTGTTTAACAGTAGGAAGATACAATTGTTAAATAGAATTGTCTAATAGAAAGGCTTATTGTTTAATAGGAAGACCAATTGTTTAATAGAACGATACATTTGTTTAATTAGAAGATCCATTGTTTAATAAAGAGACCAATTGTTGCTTAATATGATCTGTTGTTTAATAGGGAGACCTATTGTTTAAGAAGAAACCTATTGGTTAATTGGAAGATCTTTTGTTTAATGGGAAGATGAATTGTTTAATAAGGAGATCCATTATTAAAAAGAAAGATCCATTGTTTGATAAGACAACTCTTTGTTTAATATTAGAAAAGTCTATCACTTAATAGAAAGATCCATTTTTAAATATTAAAAAATCGGGCAAGTACGAGATTCACTTGTAGATTACAGAAATATTATAGAGAACATGATTGAAATAACTGTTGGTCATAACATTGTCAAGGAAATAATAAGATTTTTTTAACAAAAATACATTAAATGTATTTCCACGTAAAGACTACAGGAAAATTATATAGTGAACATGATCTAGATAGATAGTCATAACGTTATCAAAGATAAACTGCAAATTTTAGAAAACAAAGTTTTTGCCCCTTATTTTGGACATTATTTGGGCTAAAATTTGATACACTTATGTGTTTTTACGTACAGATTATGAAAAATATTTATTTTGGAATTGGAATTGACTTTTAAAATTATATATTTTTAAACCTCTTAAGGGGTTACATCTGGTTGGAGGCCTAAAAAAAAGGCTTTTTCAAATTTTTTTTCTGAGCAGTTTTTCGAATGAACATAAACAAATACTATATAGATCAACTAAGCAACTCTTCAGGTATATGAAAAAAATTGTTTATTGCCATGACTTTACAAAATGGCGGCTTTCTGACGATAAATATAACGTGATATTTAAAAAAGTGACTCCGCTGCACGCAGTAGAAGTCCCCTGGACCATCATGTGTAAGCATAAAAAATTTTTTTTCATAAACTAGACGAATTTATCTGAAGAAGTACACACGATTATAATTTTATAAAATTTTTTCGAAAAATGGCGAGACTTTGAAAAAAAAATCGATTTTTCGACTAAAAAATCGCTATTTAAATATCTCTAAAATTTTTTTTTTTCATCTATTGTTAAAATCGTGTGTACTTCTTTAGATAATCTAATTAAGAAGTTACAGTTAAAATTTCAAGTCAATCGAATGAAAATTCTTTGAGTTCTACTGCGTGCAGATTTCAAAACTGTGGTTTCGAGAAAAACGCGTTTGAAATTGAAATTATCTATTTTCACACTTCGGAATTGCTCCAGAAAAATTAATTTTAGGAAGATTTCCAATTTGTTTTCCATGCAAGTACGTTATTGATTATCAATCTAGGGATGTTATAGTGTACTTCAAGCCAATAAAAAAAATATGGTTTCGAAAAAAATGCCTATGAATTTAAAATTTTCTTTCATTACACTTCGGATTTGCTCCAGAAAAAATAATTTTCAGAACATTTCCAAGTTGCTTTCTTGTGAGGACGTTATTGATTATTAATCTAGGAATATTATAGTGTATTTTAAGCCTATAAAAAAAAAATCGAAAGAAAAAAAATTGCAAACATATGTAACCCCTTAAGATTCAATTTCAATTCAAATAATAATATTTTTCATAATATGTTTGTAAAAATACACAAATATACCAAATTTTAGCCCTCTAGCTCAAATATGGCAAAGTTCAAGAGAAAAACTTTTTTTTCGAAAATTTGCAGTTTTTCCTTGACAACGCTATGGCCATCAATCCAAAGCATGCGTTCTCTGTATTTTTCATGTAATCTACACGTAAAAATACATCAGTAGGGGAGACCGGGGTAAATCCGGTCACTTTTGGTCAGATAGGTAAAAACCTAGAAAATTATTCTCGAAATCCAAGTTAATTTATATCATTCGAATTCTTATCATTCCTATTTTCATAATAAAAAAGATTTTTTGAATTATATTTTTTAGGTTTATACTTATAGATCATTTTTAATTCACATATTCCAAATTTCAAAATCACAATTTTTTAGAGTAAATCTGGTCACTCGATTTTTTCAAGAATTTAGGGTAACTCCGACAGTTTTATTTTTTTAAATATTAAAATTTGCCTTATTTCTGTCTTAAGTATGATTAGATTTTGATATCATGATTGATAAATTATAAATTCTATATACAATAAATATTGGTTTAATAAATAATTAATATAGGTTTCATGAATTACAACTATGGATTTAAATAATGTTATATTTTATTAAGACAATGTACAAAGTGAAATGTGGTTACTATTTTGGACTTGAATATATTCCTCACATTTCAGAATAAATTAAATTAAATCTTTATGAAATCAAACAATACTATATATGTATACTTCGAAAAAGGACATCCAAAAGCATCGAAAAAACTTACCTAAATAAATTAAGACTCAAAAATAATGGTCGAAAAACTTAAAAATCCGAAGAAAGTTTTTTTTGCTGGTACCTTTAAAAACACTAACCCGCCAAATAAACGAAAGTTCGTTAACATAAGATGAATGTTGGTATTTCCTTTTTAAGTTGAGTTCATAGCGTCAAATCGCTATAGTGACCGGATTTATCCCGGTCTCCCCTACACAAAATTTCAACTGTTTATGTCAAATAGTTTAGAAGTTAAGGGGGGGGGGGGCGATTGTTTTTTATGCATTTTTGCAAAAAAAGTTGTTATTTCCTTGACAACGCTACGAGCATCTCGACGAGCGTTAAGATAAATTATGTTCTCTACATTTTTTATGTAATCTACACGTAAAAATACATGTATGCACTGATATTGCACTGATTCATTACTATTTTTCAGTACTGGCCGAGTCAGTACTAAAACCGCCGTAATGCGTACGGGCCCCGCTGGAAGTCCATTCCGTCATCAGTATAGTAAATCAGTAATATGCCGATGTAGTATTTTTGCCTGGGACCGAAGGTGTACGGAACCCTAAAAAAGATAATTATTCAATAGGCACAACAGGTATAGAAATATCCACCACCTAATATGAAAAGCCAATATCTAATGTAAAGATTCAATACCTAATGGAAAATCAAAACCTAATATGAAGATTCTACATGAACTCATGTACTGTAAACATTTGAACATCTAGCGTCTAATATGAAACATTTAAATACACCTCTGCAGTCAACAAATTTAATGTTTCATTATTCTCGTTGTATCTAAAGAAATGAATAAAAAATACAATCTGTTAAAATGGAAAATTTACGATTGCTAGATGCGTACGATTATTATATGTGATTTATGCAGACATTAGTACACGTCTGCGGAGGTGTTTACACATTGATTTATAATAGGTATGAAAATTCTTTCATATAGGCAGTAGAATAACTTAATTATAATTATAGGAGTCTGTTGTGATAACGAAGCTGTAAAACGGTTGTTACTTAATTATTGTGAGTCTATCTGCCACGCATGTGGGGCTTCCGTTTCCTCTCTCTGCCTATATAACTTGATACGGATACAGAGCTATTGTGTCGTGTGAGTATCATTCTCTTCCCCGCTTTAGTCATCGACCGGTCCGTGTCTTTAATGCCTACTCTATACCATTCTCCCTGCACCTCCCCTTTTGCCACAATAAATAAATTTAATATTGTTCTTACATTCTAGATTGTGCAACCAATCGCCTTTGCAGGATCGGTATAATTCGTAAGCATTGAAGGTCGTGTTGGTCTCTCTTTATTTTTCATTTGTTATCAAATTTTTACTCTCCTTTATCTATTTCTGAGCAGAGAAAGTTGTACATTATTTCCATATTATAAACTCGGCTCGAAACCGTTCAGTCAGATCTAAATCAGATATTGTTTATTTTCATGATCTGAAACGGAACCAGATTCATAAAGCATTGACTCGGATTTTAGTGCGGGTAACCTGTTAATGAAGATGGGGGTTTTAATGGTAAGAATCCAACAATACCCACACATTTCATCTTCGTGGGTGTCTTATGCAAAAGTTCCTCTCCGCAAAAGAAAACAACAATTAACAAACAATTATACTTAATAATCTTTGCAATGCATTCTTTCGTTCCGTGTGAAGTTAGAAAGTCAATTTTTTTAATGCTTAAGTTTTAATTGCATGGAAGAAAATGTTTACCTTAAATTCAATCGTTACAAATGTACAGAGTAAATTTTCTACTCAATACGGAAAGTTTTCCAATATCCACTCAATCAACCTGATTAGAATATAAAAGTATTTTTATCCGATTTCAATGTGCCCGAATCCTGCACAAAAATGATTCCCAGTGGTTGAAAGTAAATAATAATGACAAATAGGGAATTATTGACACTGAGAGTAATATTTCTTTTCCCATTTTAAGTTGAAATCCTTGCGGGATGGAATGTGGAATTTGTATAGATTGTGACATGTCGTAGGAGATTTGGGGACGGATGGAGTGCAATATGGGAAAAGGAAGAGACTTATATGGACAGCGCAGTTTTCAATGGAAGTTATGACCGATAAGGGAGACAAGGTCCCGGTCCTGAGGGAATCGCGTAACGTATCAGGCCGACTTCTCGGGATCTCGCGAGGCATTATGTTATATGGGTATAAATAACCGAACAGGAGCAATAATACGTAATAATATATCAGTCGGGATTTTAGTGCTGCAGCTAGGTCGCTCGGCCCAACGGTCGTAATTCATCGCGCAACCCGCCTCGCCCTACAACTACTCATGTACTGTATGTTGTTCCATCTTCACGCGCCAAAAGTACCTTCCCCCTCGCGTGTCTCGAGATTCTTCTACACTCGTGTGGCGCCTGCTGCCAAGCAGCTTCACTTTTCGATCAGTGACTTCTTACTTTCGAAAATGACTTTTGCGCATGACTTATAAACATTAAACTTTTTCTGTTATCTCTCTGTTATACCTTAAATTAATGAAGAAAACAGTATAGCTAAAGAGAAAACTAAAGAAAAGTATTTTGTAAGCTAAGTACTTGAAAAATGTTCCTAATTAGATAAATCTGATCAATTTGTTCAGGAATAGGGCATTGAAGAGAAAATGAAAAGTCCAGGAAAGAGAAATGTAAATTTTTAAAGAAAGAAGACTCAATCTCGTAATCGCAAACAACCCCCTGGACTATAAGATTCTTGAGGGTGTGGGTAAAGTTAGATTCGGTTACAAGAGAGGGTTGGGGCTGCAGATTTCATCATAATAATTTTCCACCCCATTAAGCCGACGGGTCGAGGAGAAGCTCGAACTGCTCTTGCATAAAGAACTTGACAAACTTTTCGCGATGGCGAGGGAAGTCTTGAGCTCCTCCTTTATATCTATACTCGCCAAAGAAGATCGTGATATTCCTCCCGGTTTGCATGTGGGGGAAAGGGAAATCGCGCCTGTATGTTCGATGCTTTTTCAAGGAAATAGAGTCCAGAAGAGGGAGCCAGACTTATTAAACCCATCGCCTCCACCCTCCTCGACTTTCGTACACCGGCCCATTATTTCATTAGATCGTATCTGGAGCATCGTTTGCCGATCTGGGCCACGTCTGGGATCTTATGTTTCTCTGTGTACGCAGAACGCATTGTCTTTTTATTTTTAATACTTAAGATGTGGTTTTAATTTCCAGGGTTCCATTTAATTAATGTGAAAATTTTATTTGCTCCTCTTTGTTTCAGGTTTCGGAATCAAAGAACTCGTGATTAGTAAATCTTCTTTTTAAATTAAGTTAAGTTTTGAATCTGAAGAAGACTTTTTTCTTGGTAAATATAAGTAATCTTGATAATTTATTGCTTGTGCATTTAATTATCTTAAAAAACGTCAATACAAATTGGTTGAGAAATCATTTTTCTTAAATGATGTTTGAGTTGGTTCAAAGATTTCAATATTGAATATTGTTTTCAACGACACTTAAAGGCACCCATGCGAATTTCAACCCCGAAATATCTTTCAATATTTGCAGTCTTGAAGCGTGCCGAGCCACGGCACCCGAGGCATTAATAATATATTATATCAATGAGGGGCTTGAAAAATGGAGAATCGTGGTGGCGCCACAGCAAACAGAGTTGTCCGTAGTTGCGTTTCGAGGTTTTATGTTACACCGCAAACACTCAATTTTTATCCCCCTCTTTCAAACGTCATTCATCTTCGATTTCTTATTTTACCCTTGTGCTTTCTTGTCCGCAGGCGAAAAATATGACACGCGTCGAATTTGTTTTCTAACAAAATTGTTGATTTCTCTATTGGTTATTAAAAAACCAAAGATTCATTTTAATTAATGTAATTAATCCTCATTTCGTATTTCACCCTGTTTTTCGAGATAAAAAATTTGTACCTAATTTTAAAAA
This sequence comes from Ganaspis brasiliensis, assembly GCA_037103525.1. Classification (NCBI taxonomy): domain Eukaryota; kingdom Metazoa; phylum Arthropoda; class Insecta; order Hymenoptera; family Figitidae; genus Ganaspis; species Ganaspis brasiliensis. The sequence goes on along the minus strand of JAZKLR010000022.1, from coordinate 3,842,224 downwards.
CGATGTGTTGTAATTTGGTACCCAACGTATCCTGTATGTTTTAGAATCTAAATGGTAAAAAATAATATAAATATCTATAAAATTTGAAGAGATAAAAATAATAAGTGGTACCTTCCTTAAATCTTTTATAAATTTGTATAGTCTAAAGATACAAAGTTTTATTTTATCTAGACAAAAGAAAATTTTGTTACAAAATAGTTGTACGTTAATTGCAGAAAAGTAATACAGGTGAATTTCTATCATAAAAACAATTCCACAGATATCTTGTAACTTTTGTTAATTATAATGTTATTCTTCATTTAACTACACGAGAATTTATATACTATCATTTGCTCAAGAATTGTCACCTTAATTATAGAGGAAAGAATTTTTTGTTCCAAAGAATATATTCATTATATGATTAATCACAAAACGACATCTTGTTTTTAAAATTTATAATGATATCCTTTGGTTCATTTAAATGTCGGTTTTTATTACTTTATTACATATAAGGGTACTTCAAAACTATGTACATGACAGTGCTAACCACTTATTTTATGAGTCACTTGCCATTTGCTCAGGTTTTGACGTAAATATATACCTATAAATATTTTTAATAAAATAAAAGTTTACGTGTGGCTGTGAAGGTTATATGCCAAGTGCGCAAATTATGCGGGTATGTAATGATTCAGTTAAGGCTAATGTAAACGTTTCTCTTCCTCGTCGGCTAGCAAACAGACTCTACTGTCCTTTTTTATATCTCATATTAGAATTACGGAATAAAATATTCAAGGTATAAATGGTGGCTCACGGTCATTTAATGATTTATTTTGATTGGCACAAACTTATTCAATACAGTTAATAAGCTCTTTTTTACTTAATCGACAATTATATCTCTCTAATGATCAATAAGAATTAAAACAAATCGAACAATAACTTTAGATTATAACGTACTTATCATTCTGTGGGTAATATAAATTAATCTTAATTGTAAATGGTCACGTGAACAAATTAAATGCATATAAACTTCACAGTTATCTTCCTAGGTATTATCAAGGATAAATAGATCTTAAAAATTCTGTGTAATAGGTTATTTGGTATATCTCGTTGGGTACCAAATTATAACCCAGGGCCTAAAAAATCGAATATGACATAATAATTTTTTTATCTAAATTTAATTTACATTACGAGTAGTTTAAACAGTTTCAGGGTTCAGAATTATTTCTTAAGGAATAAAATAAAAGATTGTGTAAAAATGATCGCGGTCGAGAACCGAATTGGTATGGAGATTCGACGATGATATTCTATTTATAAAAGTGCATTTCAGACGAATCGTTGAGAGTACTAATAGTGACGCGCTGGATGTCACGTGTTACCATATGAAGAATGAGTGGTAAAAGAAAAAAGAGAAGAGAAGGCGGTCGATAAGAGGAGGGGGTAATAAATCAGTTGGCTGTTGCATTTCTCCAACATAGATCACTGTTTTTTATTTTTTTCTTCATTCACCCCTTTAGGTCTGCGTCACTTCTCGATTTTTAAAACTAATATACCAAATTAAATATAACCAAAATTTGTTTCCTCATTGATTTATAAAATTCTTTTCTTCTTTAGATTCTGTTTCGGCGCTTTTTTCTAAAAATATCTCTCTTAAACGATAATGTACGCTTTATATTTTTAGTAAAAAGTCAACCCGTTGTACTCATTTCCTTTCCTCTGGATCTGTTCTTTTCACGTTCAACGGCTTTTCTCTCCCTCGCTATTTATTTATCTTATGTACAGCCTGTAGATTTCGTGCGTCTGCTCGCGGAAGTACGCATGCAGCGATCGCGGGTTTTATTCGTTCAGAAACCTTTCTCATGATATACTATGATCCCCAAGGGGAATGAAAAGAGGATTGACTGTCCATAATACGATTCCATTGCACGGATTTTTCTGCAAACTCTTTCAAACCAACTCTGAAGCTCAATTTTTAAATAAAATTTACATTTTAGAAACATAGAAACAATAAATATTAATACATAAAACATTTCAGCGAATGGTCAGTGTTTACTATTTTTATAAAGAAAAAAACATTTTTCATTTTCTGGAGAAAATAAATAGTAATAAACCAAAAATATTTTTTCGTTACAGTAACAATGGTCACTTCTTAAATTTTCCTTGCGAGTTAAGAAATGTAACGCTCCGCGAAGAAAGGTACCTTAAGTAGTTAAAGCTAATTTATCAAGACGGACGTTCAACGTAGAAGCAGTAATGAAGAATTAGCTTGACAAACCTGTCTTTAATGCTTCATGTTATTAAAAGTAACTGAGTTTGGAATTTTCTGATTTGTGCACTTGACTGCAATTCAAAATCTCTCAATGCATGCCTTTTTAATTTAAAAATCCAAATTTAATTTTTACCTTGTACCATTCTTCACATAGCGTCTTATAATGAAAATGCCGAAAACAATGCTTGTATAAAATATTGTTTATTATCATTCTCGAGTAATTTTGAACAGTATTGAGCAAAATATATAAATATAATTACAAATTCATTTTTATTAATAAACATTTTTTGGAATTCAATAACGAGACATAAACTTTGTAATTGGGTTGCCTTTTTTGGGTAACATAATTAGAAGACATTTTAATGGATCTGGGCAATTAATTTTCATTCCTCTTGAGACAAAAAGCATACATTCTTTTTTTTTGTAATGGTCTGACTGTACATTGTGGTCATAGAGGAAATTAACTAAGTTTGAATTGATCTCAACTCGGTGAAAGTACTTCATTCAAGGATCATACAGAAGTGTCATAGGTCGAGTTCTAAAGACATGAATTAGGGTTTTTTAGCTCAGTGTTGGCAACTTCAGTATAGTACTGCCGTTCGAGTGGAAGGGATAGTCAATCACCGGGGCGTGACAGTTGGACCTTAATACTCAGTTCACACGCGGGCTACGGATCCCCACAATTCAATCAGAATTCTTATTCTTCCTTCCACCAATCAATTCCCTAATGGTCGGTAACCCTTGGAGCACTATAATAATTTTTAAGTTGTACCACCAATATGCATTACAAAGTTTTATATCCCGATTGATTACCATCAAAGAAGTGTAATTTACTTTGAAATTATATTTTATAATAAGTTTATTTAAACATCTCATTTAATTTAGAAGTTAAAGTCGATTAAAATTCTGATCAATTGAAGTTTAAACCAATCCAATTAAAATTGATTAATTGCTCAAAAAACTGATACTTATAATTACTGCATTTAAAGAAGTAACAATTAAATTGTTCTATACAGTAACAATTAAAATTACGACATTAAAAAAGTAACAAATTAAAATTACGACATTGAAAAAGTAACAACTGTAATAACTGCAGTATTAAACTAAATAAAGAGCATAATTGCAAATGTATGAAAATAAATGAAGAATATAATTGGTTGCACTGTGGCGATTCGCAAAAAGAAAACATTTGTTGGTAAGTTGAGGAAGCGTTTAACCGTTTTCATGTTTTTAGCGCTCGAAAATGCGGCATTTCGAACGCACGTGTAAGCTCAACCTAAAGCCAAACGTGAGACGACGAGCTGTGGGTCGTGGCTAATTGCTCTGCGTAACAAAAAGCTCATTCCCTCAATATGTGTGGGTGCCTGTGTGCGAATGTGAATCTGTACGCATGTTGCAAGCATGCCTGAAAAATATATATATATGTATTTATATATTTATGCATGTGTACAATTATACATATACAAATATACATATACTCGAGTTTGTATGAGCATTTGAACAGTTCTAATCTCATGTACAGTGTTTATACACTCGAGAGCAATGTTTATGTACATACATATAAACAAGGGCATGCATAAGCGAACATGGCATTCGAGTATTTTCATCACCCAGCCATGCACGCATATCTGTCGACTTCTACATGCGTTTTACACTGATGCACTATGCGTCCGTGTAAATCTCACGTCGTTGACACCACGAATCAGCTTGTCCTGTTTCTAATGCTCCAAGTAAGACCGAAGATGATTAGCCTTTTCATATTTTTCTTCATTATAATTATTTTAAATTAAATTATTTTAAGTTATAATTATTTTAATCGAGATTTTAATTAAATTCCGGATTATCACATTAGCTGCTCTCTTTAAATTGTAATCAGTGCAGTACTTTTCACTTAAACATTTTAAACTGTTTTAATCAATTTAAACATATTTAATGTTCATTAAAACATTTTTAGCTGTTTTAATTAATCAATAAAAATGCAAGTGTAAAATCTAAAAATGGTCTTGAATTTTCGTAATTTTCATGCTTAAAATTCTACTGAAATTATCGATGTACCCAAAGATTCGAGTCAAACTTTAATTATAACTAAAACGATTAAACTTTCAGTTAAAGTTTTTCACGATTCTCAAAAAATTCCTGGTCATTGTAAGTTATAGTTGGAAATTACAAATGAGTGAAGTAGCTGATTCCAATTAAAATAGAGCCCCACATAAATAAATATTTAACTTAATATATCCATAAGTTTTAATGGAAAAGTGACACAGACTATTTAACATTTTATCAATTTATTGAAAATGTCTTACCAGCGAAGCTATGCATATTTAATTAAAGCCACTTAGACAACTTACCTGAAACAGAAAAGATCATTATAATTTTAGAGGGTTTATTAAATATTAAAAACAACTAAAATGTAAGATAACATTTAATTAAAGGTAACATGTAAAGTAATTCGATTCTTGATTAACAACTGTTGAAATTAACTTCTCAGATAAACTTTTACACAAATATTTTTCTTTAATTTTGATATGTTTTGTGAAATTAAAATTTTTTGTTTTAAAAGAATGGAAATTATTTTAATACATGTTTAAAGTTATTTTTCGTTTTCTTTGTGAGAGTTAAATAATCCTAAAGAAAGCTTTAATCATGTATTGTAAATAAAAGAAATCTCATGTAACATCATTTACGTAGATGGCGCTACTACTTATACACTAAGTCCATATCTAATTTTTCTCGGAGACATTTAGCTCCAGTTGCAATATTAAAATGTTCACACAGTAGATTACCACCAGTGCAACATAAATTCTGCATTACTGAGGCATTTTCTACCGGCTTTTGAACTTTCCTACATGCATAATCTATAAAAGGAAAATAAATCACTTCATTAGTGCAACCTATAATGTTCATTGTACACAAGAAGTGACTTATAATCCATCCATAATTATAGCATAGATTTCGTTTTAATATTCTTTTCAATCTAATGGCATAAGATCAATCGTGACTTAATATTTAGTTTGAACGGGAGTAACCAATAATGAGATCTCGAAGAGAACACGACCTTTCTAAAATAAACACTCTTTATACTAAATATCAAATGTGCTATCAATAATCGATCCAAGGTAATCAATTACTTTAAGCATATGAGTCGAACGAGGACTAGATTACCTTTCAAAAGATCGAAGCGTGGTTTCATTGATGGACATCCTAGTATCTATAATTTTGCAAACAGCACGAATAGTATTATAAAGGTATCAACGCCTGTCCAACAAAAGTAAACTGCAGCAAAGTACGATATTTCGAAGGAAATCGCGATCATTCTTTGTGTTTGCAATAAATGCTGGGGAGAATTGAACGATCATGCGATACGCAAGGAGATACGATCGTCGAGAACAATCGCTTGTTAAATGAACGAAATGCCTGCGATTCCTCTTCGGGAATCCTTTAGAGATGAAAACAAAGTTATTCGAAACAACTATTGTATCTGAGAATATTTCTTTGTTCTATTTTTTCAGTTTCAAACAGAAATTGCGTTCGGCAAATTTTTCTATCAAAGCGCGATGTACACAATAAGATTTATTAACGCGCGCAAATTCAGGATTTCAGTGACAATCCTGAAATTGTTATTGGTAATCCTTTCAAGTTTTATGATAGGTTGAACAAACAAATCGATACTTATCGTGTAATTTATAGTTCATAATCTAAATAAATGACAAAAAATGTTTAACAATGCTCCGATAAAAGTAACAATACTACATTGACAGAATGGTTTAAATTAATAAAACCGTAAAATCGAACTGCATTTTTTAAATATAAGAACTCATATCTTTTCATCATTAGGGGTTCGAAGACCTATTGCTAAAAGTTAGTGAATAGTTTTTAGGATTAAATAAAATCTAAAAATGAGTAAAGGGGGTAAAACTGAAGTTAGGGTATAGGAATTAGGGGCTTAATGGTAAAAGCAAGAGATTGGATATCGACAAGAGAGAATTGACAGGATGTGGTACGGTACCGTTAACAGCAGCTCAATTCGGCGATGGGGATGACTCGCTAGACAGAGGACATATAGGAGAGGTTTAGTTTGTGTTTACACACCGGTTTTCGGGAGACTGCGCACGAAGAGCACCCCAAAGGTACACGGCCGCACGCATACAGTACGTTAAACCCGATATTGGGCTCACTGTCCCTGTCCTACTGTATACCTTCCATATTATCCCATAGTCCGCGAGGTATTATTAGCTGCGTCTCTTTTTTCCCTGTCATTTTAAAATGTAATACGTTTCTGGCCCTGGAGCGGATCGCTGTCGACGACCACCACTGTGTTTCCCATTCGAAGTTTTCCTGGCGGAAAATTTGTCCCGATGTCGCTCTAAAGGAAGCGGGAGGAGTGGAGAGGCAGAGGGTTCGGAATGACGATTTTGGGTTATGTCAAAGTGGGGCAACCGAGGGGGCTTTCGGCTCTTTTTGGTGACACAGGTTCCAGTCTTTCTTGCATGCCGCAGACGGGATTATAGTTTCGCAGACAATGCAGAGGACAATGGAATCCTTGTGGATCAATGAGAGAAGGTTAGGGTGGCTTGGGAGGAACGAGAAGTTGTCATGCGAATGGACCGTCATCGCGTTTGTCATACTATGGGATATCAAATTTTATGTCGCAGACCCAATCTAATGTTCTCCACATTCATATCGCATGCTTTCGTTGAAATTCTACTTTTTGTAATCTGATAGCAATCACGTACACAAAGCTCACCGTATTTTAAATATGTGTACTTAAAATATCAAAATTCGTACCTCAAGCATAAAACTTAAATTCGTAAAACTAAAATTGTTGAATTTCTGTTTTAATATAAAATTTTGTTAAAAGAGCAACATATATATGCATAATCATTTGCAAAATAATTATCCTAATAGATCCATTTTAAAGCAAACTCAACTCTGATATTACGCTGAACCGGTTTTTGAAAACCTAAGATTATTTATATACTGTGGTTAATTATATTTATCATCGGTAAATATCATAACTCATTTCTGTTGTAAATCATTTTATACTTGTTTTAAACCTATATTATGAATACATCAACATTTTATTTGATATGCAATTTTTAATAAACGACATGAGGAAAAATGTGATACTAATTGCTGTTAATGGTAACGGTGAATATATTACGGAAATCTGTACGCAGATTAGAATGATTAGCAGCAATTATAAGATGATATTAAATGAAAGAACAAACAATACTTAAATGATAAGATTTGATAAATTAGTGAAATTTTGTTTCGCGCTAGTTACGAGTTCTCCTGGATCCAATAATTTTTTGCCCATATTAGAATGATATGATACTTACAGAATTACAGATCTATCAAGCATTGCGGTTTTAATAATACTTATTACCTTTTTAAAAAAAATCGTATGAGAATAAATCTATTCTCTATACATCAATATGGTCCTTTATGAATAAAATTTTTGATTGATTACTACTTCATCAATATGTCAGGCTACGGAAGGAACAATGTCTGTAACTTGATCTCGCTTATATGGATTGTTTGAACCTCGCGTTTCCATTGACCCTGATTATAGTTCCGTTCATATCGGTATGTAATTTTGAGCGTTGAACAGATTTCCGTAATTTGAGCTTTAAGAAGGGTCAATATGGCGTAGGGTTAAAAAATGGCGTTGGAAGGTCGGAACTGCTTTGAGCTGTCCGACGATTGGATAGACAAATAAAACCAAGCATAAGTGGTTAGGTAGTCAGACAAGCAGGCGGGAACACTGTTATTTGCGATTATAATATGGGGCGTGTGTATAGGTATGAGTATAAGTATGAGTAAAAGCATGAGTGTATAACATACCAGGGGAAAAGAGGAAAGGGTCGAAAGGGAGCGACCTGGGCGACAGCCCAGGATGGATTGTTATTGGCTGAGAAGGATTTAACCCTTTCTCTTCCAGCCAACTCGACCCCTTACGGTATATGATATGCTAACGAGCACATCACCAGACACGCAGAAGGGATGAAACCACTCTGGTGCTAGAAAGCCAAAGGGCGGATTCCTCATATCCTTATCCAACTCAGAAATTCTACTTTAACTTTGAAATGATTTTAAATAGTTTTCTATTCTTTTCTTTGTATTTTTTCAAGTTCAACCAGTTTTGTGGGTTAATTTACACACTGGTGAAATTGAAACTTGAACGTCCAGTTGGTGGTACTGATATTTCTAATTAGCTCTTTATTTTTTGTTTACCTATAAAATTTGAATGACGGCTTGAAAAAGAAAGTATACTGAAAACTATGGATAAGAATATCTCGTAGAGTAGTTTACACCATTTGAGTGGGATTCTATACAGTCTTTTAATAGACCAATATGGATTTTAAAAAAACAGTCATTGTGATAAAGTGGATCGGAAATGTTCACTAAATTCTCGAATGTATATGGAAAGGTTTCCGGATAGCTTGTTTCATTAGGTTCATTATAAGCTTCGTTTGATTATTTGTATAGCAGTGGGAATACTTAATATCTTCGGACTTGTTTGAAATGGTAATTATATATGTATATTATACGTATGTACAGAATTTGCAGAATACATTGTACCTTCTTGCAATTTGATTCATGACTGCCTTCAATTTCATTGATGTTCCTTAGCGCGTGAATTCTTTGGGTCTATAATTTCATGCCCTAACACTTCTTTTAAAACGTAATGAGCATCAAAGAGATCAAGAGATTTGAGAACTAATCCCCATTTCTTTATTTTGTCAAATTTAGTTTTATAAATATACTGCATCAATTTTACAGTATATATAAGAAATCAACTTTTTGGAACAAGACATTTTGTAATTTTGTCCAGAGATTGCAGGGGTATAAATATTCATTGCCGAATTTGGATTTTCACGGGGACCTGAATAAGTAATAAGTCGTTTTACGATATAATGTACTCGTTATGAACGCCGGAAGATAAGAACGAAAGGTGACCGGAAGTTAAGTAGATAATTAAGAATCGTGAGAACGATAAGCCCATAAAGTATAGAAGAGTGTTACGTCTTACTTCTCATATTAACTGCGCATTATGTAAAAATGCGTTATCTGTTATATTACTCTGTATAGAAGATACATATGTATATCTGTTCCACTTTGCTTATACTTAGCTACAAATACGTGGATGTCAAATTCTTGTTATGCTGTCCGGCTTTGCAATCTGTATACTTTATGTTTTCCATGCATCATAAGACAGGCTGAACACGTGCAGGTTTCTGCATTATACGCAAGTTTTAGATAAGTTGTGTGCAACAAATTATCTTAAAGTGTAAATGTAAATATTGTAAATGCATCCAGGTTGCCTGTCCTCGAGTGTTGGTAATTTAAACCCTCCTCACATTCGTTAGAAGAATGTCATAATTCTAACCAACTTTCATCCAACTCAAATGCCATAAACTTTAATTAGTTATGACTATTAATATACATGTAAATACCGCATATCCCAATGAAATTTTAAATTGCTCTGCATATTTATGAATTTTAATTTTCAAACATTCTTAACAGTAGTTTACAAACAACTTTACTTTATTCATATTCCATATATCATTCGTAAAAATATCGATTTCCTGGAGGTCAAGTTTGCCGTCAAGTAAGTTCTTATATCATTCCGCAAAAAGATAAAAAAAAGTCGGCTAATTTTACAACGGTTGCAATAACGATAACGATCGTCTTTCTGTTTAACACCAATTCGAAAAAAAAGAATTCTCCGTTTCTCGATAGAAAGTGCACAAATCGGGGTAAAGCGATTTTATAAAGGGTCTCGTAACCATCTGGAAACGAAAAACTTCTGTTACTTCTGAGTGTGTGTGTGTTTTTGTAACCATTAGTGAAGACGAAAGGAGAAACCTTATCACAACCGATGTGCCATGATTACGCACCAACAGGTTTTGATCGAGAGGTACAATCAATTAACGATAAAATCGATTGCATTCATAAAAATTCAGTCGATTAAGATTCCGGTTTCGTTGTTATTATGATCAAAATGAAACGAATTCGCATGACCTAATCAGAGGAACAAGCGCGAATCGGCCATTTCGATTGCACCTGGATTGCTGATCGTAAGGCCACCCCAGGCATATATGAGGAACACCCATACTCTGGGGTGTGCTCGCATTTGCTCAGAGAGTAAAAAAATTGAGATGCTAATCTCCCATAGCGCTGAAGGGGAAACTATGTGCTAATGCAATCCCGTTTAGCCAAGTCACCCGGAAAACGGGACACCCGCCCCGGTTTTCATACACCCTGCCTCTTTCTCCTTTTTACCCCGGGCGGTATTTTGTGTTTAATAAAAAAAAAAAAAACTTGTCACTTTATATATATTTCTTTCACACTTCATATTAGTCCGTTTTGTACAAGTTTTCAATAGATTCTTGGAAATAAGGATTATAAAACGATAATTCCCTTATGGTGAAAGAGATTAGATTTTTTTGCTAAAAAAATCTTCACTTGCTTAGTTATCCTCACTTATTTAGTTGAAACAAACATGGTTTGTTAAATAATATATTTGAACAAGGTGCAATATTATACAATTTGCGATTATATAATTTTATGTTATACTATTTGGTAATAATGTAAATACATTTTGAACTGATGAAAACGAGATAAATACTGGATATAACGACCATTAGGGGACAGACCTAAGAAGGTTTTTTATGTTCCTTTTGAATCTCTTTTTAAATACATATGTATATAATACATATTTACACATGAAGAATGAGAATCGATCATAACGCGAGTGAATGACAATGACAAAACACGAGTAGATCATGTCTGGCCGGGTTTAGGGGAAGTCCCCTATTAGTCGCTCATCAGCCTTCAGGCGTTGTCGTTGTCGCAGTCGTTGTTGCGGGCATGTATATCCATGCTGCCATTGTCAGGATTGTCATTATTTCGCGATTCCGCTCCCAGCCGGATCACTGTGCGACCAACCGGAAACATTTGGACATATTGGAACGCGCATTGTACTACCGCTCTGTTATTTTTATTAAGTAAATGCCACGCTTGATAAGTGCACTACATGATCCAAACATGTGTGCACGTGTGTGATATATTCGCAACACGATGCACAACATTTAGCTGTACCATTCCCACGAAATTTCCAATGTCACGAAATTTGCTCTCTGTCGCCTCATGATTTTTAAAATCCTGTATTAATCGCGGATTTAGGGAAAGTAGAGAATAAACTTGAATTTTATATAGCTGAAAAAATTTCCCGCAATTTTTGACCCAGAATCATAGAAAGAATAAACGGTATAGCACAGCTGAGTGTGTGTGTCCTACGATATTTTGATTTACGGAATTATAAATTGCAAATAAATTCATAATATTCATGATTCTGACCCAAAATTATTAATGTTAAATATTTGAAAAGGAAACTTGTCGTATGAGGAAAAAGATATAAATAACGATTCTCTTGTCTCGGTGATTAATTTATATTTTCCACAAGCTTAATAAACGTAATTGTTTAACTGATTATTATGCTACTCTAGTAATTTCATGTATAATGCAGCCATATCTCAAAGTGAAAATTAGTGGATATCAATTTTAAGATAATTGATCATTTGTGTCAATGAGTTCCTCCATCTTCGCCAATTAAGCAACTCTTCTCGTTTCTTAAAACACCCTACTCTAACTAATAGACGCACACTTTTTATTTCTTAATTTCCAATTAATCTTCTAATTATAGCAAAAATTGAATTAATTCTCTTTGTTTCATTCTCTTAAAGAAGCGTTGTTTTCTTTCGTTTTATAGACAAATTTAGCACATGATGCTGATTCACGACCAAAATCATAATTTTCAAGGCTAAGAAATTCTAAGGAAATGCCTCTCTGAGAAATTTATCATCCCACATGCGAATTCGCGCGTGGGCATATCGAGAGTAGGGCAAGAATTGTGGGATTTGTCTGCAAATGCAATTATTTAAGAGAAAGCGGAACTCGCGGTGTGCACGATTCTTAAGCATCATTAAAAGTAGTCTAATTGCGCCGCGATCGTCCAAATATTAATAGGCTCGTATTTGAAATGTTACCGAGCAATTAAGAACTATACAAGGCACGGAGCTAACGGTTTCATAATAAACCACGTGAGCATTCCCTAGGATTTACCCTAGCAATCAAAGTCGTTTGGGAATGGTTGGAAATTTTTTAAATAATGCAGTTAATAAACGAATTGAAAGTAGGAAAAATCACAAGTTTGACTTCGTGTCACATATCGAATCGTACGTTTCGAATGTTTATACCAAAGTGCCGGTTTCGCTTTCTTGCAATACTATCTAGCTCATAAATTATCAATTTGAATAAATGCAGTGAAACTTTTATCAATTTATCATAAAAACAAAATCAATCCAGGAGGGTGTCAAAATCAATTCTATTATGCACTGAAAAAAATGTATTTAGTAAGAGCAACCAAAATCTGTTTTTAATAATTTGGTTAGTATTTAAGCAATCATACTATTTGAATTAATCAACAAAATTATTGAGCTGAGTGTTTTATATTAGTATCTCAAAACTTTTTAGTTGAATATTCAAATGTTTCCTTATCATGAAATGCTTTCTTATCAATTACTTCATTCGTGACGTAAATATTTATTTTTATAAGTATGAATACATAAGTATACTCAGAAAAAAATTTGTCTGAATGAAACATAATATGTTTGATTATAAAGCATTCTTTATGATTTAAGGTTACTTTAAGTCTCAATTTACAAACTGTGAAAAGCCAAAGAAAAGAACACTTCATTGATTGCGCACAATTTTGGGACTTTGAATTAGTCTTATTTATACAAGAAGAATGTATAAAAAGACAATGTTTTTAGTAAACTCACTTGTGCACAAAAGTATCAATTACTTCAGATGTACCTCAACTTTTCGTTAAAATAACACTTCTACATTTCAGTTATAACTTTAATAAAAACAAAACTAAAAAAAAATCGGTAAACATGCGTAATTACTGAAAACTACGCGCACATGTTCTACCGGAAAATTAAACAAACGTTAAGACAGTGACGCCATATTAAATGCGCTAAAACTTCTGCGCATTAATTATATATTGAATCAAACGTAAAATATATTTCTTTCAATTATAAATACATTAATCATAAGTTTTTTTTTAATTTTAACAAAATTTATTGTATTGAATCAAAGAAACAGAAAATTATCTTCAAACATAAAATGTACTTCAATCAAAACAAGTACTTATATTTAAATCAAACAAATATTTTCCTCAGTGCAGTGCAAAATGAATTTTAAAATATTAACGAAATATTTACATAACTATACAAAAGAAACCGAGGGGGTAGGGGTGGCGATTAATCCCTCACCCAGTATTAAAAGTATGAGGGCAAAATTTATGTTTGCCCCTCCCGGAAATGACACCGTTTAATTCATTTACTAATTCATTTCAAAACGTTGTCAAAGAAAAACTGCAAATTTTCAAGAAAAAAAGTTTTTTTTTTTCTTAACTTTGTCATTATTATTTTGAGCTAGAGGGCTAAAATTTGGTACATTTATGTATTTTTACGCACAGATTGTGAAAAATAATTAAAACGTACACACTGAGAAACAAATTTGTTTAAAAAAAAATTTGTTTTTAGTTGATCTAATATATTTAATTAAAACATATTTTTTGTTTGAATCAAACAAATATTCCATTCAATTTAGACAAAATAATTTTTTATTTTGAATAAAAGAAATTTTTATATTAAAATCTTTTTTTAATTTATTTTAAACGCACCATATGTTTCGCGATAGTTTAATTTTTGTTTTATATAAAGCCTTCTTCATGTTTAATGCACACAATTGTGAAAATGTGGAACTTAGAATCAGTCTAATTTATAAAAAAAAAATGTGTTAAACTCGAGTTTAGTAGCCGCTTATTGAAGTTGGCTACAGAAGATGTCACGTGACCACAGGTTGCCAACCCATCCTGACGCGCGAAAAACCCAAAATCACACGATGTAATTAAAATAATTTTTTCTAATTTTAATACTCATTTTTATACATTAAGTCCAGGTGTTTAGAAAACTAAATGTTTAAGGATTAATTAAAAAACAAAAAATTATACACCTCTGTGAGGTAGAAGTACATATTTTCTAAAATTTAAAAATGAAAAAAATTATCGTTGGAAAGCCTAGTTTTCACAATTCTTTTATAAATTTTTAAATAATAGATAAACCATGAAACATTATAGAAACTGTCTTTACCTTTATGTATTTCATTAATAAAAACAATCATGTTTAATATTTACTTTTGGCCAAGTTATTAACTAATGCCAATTTATCCAAACAGGCAATTTACGCTCTTACAACAAAGTATTTTACAGGTGTCTTATTTTGTTCTATTTTTGTATCTGAGGGGGCCCGTATCATTTTGACACAAAATTTTTCGTAGTACATTTTATATTGTTCAACCTATGAAAATCTTATATTGTACTCCTACTAAAATCAAAGATTTTAAAGTCTTATTTTTTAAATAATTTATTTCAATACATTAAATTAATATTAAAAGACTCAATTAATCCAGCAAGTTTAATTATTGAATAATTAAAACTTAAAAATCTTTGATTTTCGTAGGAGTACAATATAATATTTTCATAGGTTGAACAATGTAACATATACTACGAAAAATTTTGTGTTAAAATGATACGGACCCATCTGAGGCGCAAAAAATGTCTTGTTTTGAAAAAAACAAAATTATTATTTTGATACGTATGAGACCTAAAACTTAAAACCTTGTTTGGGTCAAACAAATAAGAACAGGAAAATAATATTGTTTTCAAAATCAACCTATTTTGTTCTACCAATCAAATCGTTTTGTAATACCTACAAAAATATTGCTAAAAATGTTCCAACTGAACGATTTAGCTCCCATCCTTTTTCTCAGTGTGAATTCAATAAAACGGTACATTAAATTAAAATTCGAAAATAAAATCAATTAAACGTATATAAAATCAATCCAATTATCGGTTGATGATTTGAAGTATTTAATGCATCTTATTCAAAAGATAATATCTGTTATGAAAGTCTCTTGTCAGAGGGGAATTTATTGACAATCGCAGAGGCCTGGGAGCGTGCACGCAACGGGAAGAGTAGGCGTCAGCGTTGGTTGGCAATAAGCCCGAGGGTATGATCAAGGTGCGGTATTAAAGCTGCTTATTAGGTAAATACGCCCCTGTTGTCGCGGTGGTCGCGAGGCAGTGGAAGATATAACCCTTTTGCAGTGAAAGCACGGGTGTCAAATAATATGAAGCAGCCCTTAAACGACTGCTTTTGATGTGTCGTCGCTTGGACGCACATTTTAACGCGCACCACTCAGCCTGCCCAATTTAAACGCACCCCCGCTCTTGAGAGCGACCCTCCTCTTCTTCCTCTGACTCGTCGTATCCGCTGATTCCTCTACTAGCTTTTGCTCACCTCCTCTCTTCTCATCGCCACCCCAATGCGCCCCAAAGCCACCAATGCTAATCCGAACCCACCCGCGCAAACTCACGTCATAATCATCATCCCTTTTCGGCACGACCTTCCCTCTAATTTCAGATCTCACGGAGAGTTGAATATCTACATGAAACATGCTACAATAATTGTGACATTGAATATTGTCAACTTAATCCGATAATTAAAGTCATTTTTTCGTTCCCCTTTTTTGTATAAAGATCCGTTTAAAAAAATCTTTGATCTTTACTAATTTTATTAAAAGAATGAAACTCACTCGAACTGGTGACAATTCTTTTTTGCATTTCTTTCACCTTCTAACTTGCAGTCTTGGGAAATTGCCAAGTACTGATGAGGAGTGGTTAATGAGTCGAGTACAGGTCGTCTCCAAATCTTTGTTGAGCATTCCTCAGACAGAATAATAATAGGAGTATCAAAAAGCAAAAAACAACAAAATATTTTGCTTGCTTATAATATTACTTTCGAACGTGCTCTTTCGCTGTGCCAGTAAACAAATTAAAATTCGAAAGTGAAATGATAAGCATACCTATGAAACTTTTAGTCACATAAAAGTCAGTTGAAATAACAATTAACCCGAGCGGGAAATAATTAGTGTTATTAAAATAATTGCGTCTGTATTTACGATGATTACACTGGCGACAGAAAACTAACGCTTACAAGATATTAAAAACTATTCACTTTAATGCACTCGTTTACAGATAATTATTATTATCTGTTTATACGCAAACGTTAACAAGCGCTGAATCTAAAATTATTCCAGATATTTTCACGTTCTTGGAAACCGTTTCATGAATATTAAATCATTTTTAAAATTCCTCTTTTTTTCGAGAAAGGATTCTTGCCATGTGGATCTAGTCACCGAAGACACAAAACTGGAAGTGTGCCAAACTTTAACGAGGAATCGATAAGATTCTAAACTCTCTTTTCGGACAAGTGCCAATGCGTACTGAAGGTAATGCAGTTTCAGTTATCGATATTATCGAGAACCCAATATGGTTTATCGGCGAATAAACTTCGACAAGTCTATATACAGATACACACCCAATTCTTACATCCCAGACATTGAAAATATCTTCATTTGGCTCTAGTCCAATTGGTCTCTTGCCCTTCACCTATGCCAATGAGCGTTGTACGAAATTGGTTTCCCTGTCTTCACCAAACTTCTCATCATCCTCAAAAGACGCTTTTTGTTCGTCTCTACAAAGTTCGATTTTTCAATTACACAAATCAAATTGACACTTAATTATAAGACCAGAAATATAATCGGTCCTCAATTCAAGATGAACAAATGATTTTCGAGTTGGTGACAATTTATGACGTGTTTCGTAAAATCCATTTTTGATTCATAAAGCAATGGAGGTTCTTTCGGGCGGCAACTCTTTTTCAAAAGTACCTAGGTCTCGTCTCTAAATGAAAGTTATGACGACGAATGTCGTCGCTTCAAGGTTCGACTAAAAAGAACAGAGGATGAGGGCTGTGATTGTATAGTCCCAGGCATATCCACTTACATGTACGACATTATGGTGGCGTTGTCAAAGGTAGATTCAATTCAGATAAAACCGCGTATAAAACGTTTGTAGAATGGACGTTTATACAGCTGATTTTGTTGTTTAAGTGCAAAGAAATTGAGCTATCAAATCCGAAAAACTATAATTTTCAACCATCAGACATTGGTTCAAAAAATAACAGTTCATTCGTACCTTTCAGTTAAATAATATCTTTCTACTGTTAATGATTTTTAAAATTTTATAATTGTCTAAAGCCGTAAATAAATTGGAAATAATTGAACCCACCGCGATCAAAAGGGCTTACGCGTGACTTTCGTTGGCCTCTCGTACAGCGAGTCTACGGCTGCTCCGGGGGATCCGCGCACTCGTTCATAAGCCCTTTTGATCGCAGATGGTTCAATTGTGTTTGTCGCCAAATAGATCAGCTACAAAATCAATATAACTCCATAATTTATTTAATGTAATCATATTGCTTCCTCATAGAGGAAGTATTTATACTTTATTTATTTCTTCAAATTTAGTAACTTATTTAAATGAATTTTTATTACTTAACAGCTTTAAAATGACAAAATTTCTTTATTTAATCTCCGGATATTGGCTTTTTAATTTATCTCTAAATCCATGTAATCATCTCATTGATAATGGATGTCCAAACTTTATAAACGGATATAAATAACATATTTCCTTTATCATCCAGTTAGTGAACAATTTACCTATTTCATCTCCGGATATTGGTTTTTTAAAATATCTTCAATATCGTAAAGCCAATAGTAAAATGGATGCTTTTTTGTTTGCTGTAAATTATACCATTTCTATCGTATAATTTCTGTAGTATAAATCCGATCTTTAAATTTTGTTAATGTATTTTTTAAATTTCAATTAGTTAAAAACTACTCTTTAAAAAAAACTCTTAGTCGATTTGATTATACTTTTAAACGGGCCAGTATCGCTTTGACACAAAAATTTTTGTAGTACATGTTATATTGTTTAATCTATGAAAATGTTATATTGTACTTAAACTAAAATAAAAGATTTTTTAAGTTTTAATAATTCAATAATTGAAGTTACAGGATTAATTGAGTATTTTAATATTAATTTAATGTATTGAAATAAATTATTTAATAAATAAAACTTAAAAATCTTTTATTTTAGTAGGAGTACAATATAACATTTTCTTGGGCTGAACAATATAACATGTACTACGAAAAATTTTGTGTCAAAATGATATCGGCCTCTTTTCAACCACTCTGCGTAATTCAATAGGGATTTAATTGAATTTTAGAAGTTTTTTTTAATTATGATAAATTTGTTCAGAGAAATAAGTGATAATTGGCAAAACAAGATTTCACAGTTGCTGTTTTTGAAATTTAGCTATATTTTTCAATAGTTCGAAACATGTTGCAGAATTATTTTAACCCTTTATTTTGAAATTCTTGTATTTTTTTTTGCTTTAGGAAAGCTCTTTTTTTATTTCTTCTGAAACCTAAAGTCAAAAATAAAATACAACTAACAAGAATTTTGTAGTAAACTAAAGCTGTTTGTTAACTACTTAAAAATATAGGTAATAAGTTTATAGTAAAATTAGCTAATATTTTTCTGAATAAAATGGAAAATATTATAAATTAATAGAAAAATTAACCATACAAAGAGGGTCAGATTAACGAAACAAACTTTTATTTTTAACTATGTGATAGTTTCCACTTATCTTTATCCAATGTTAGTGAAATTTCTCAAATAAATTTGTCAATGGACTAATTTCATAGTGAAACCCCCTTTACTATATCAATCAGTAATTCTGCTTCTATTAGTTTAGTATTACTTTAGTAATTAGTCAAAGCAATTTTAGGTTATGTTGAACTACTAGATAAATTAGTAAATTTTTGTCTACTGAATATTGCTTTTTCACATAGAAAGTATTTAAGTCATTACTTTAAATTATTTAAATTTGAATACTAAATTACTAGTTTTCTGCCAATAATGATATATTTTTAACTAATTAGAATTGAGAAAAATCGTTCTCGGTTTTACTATTTAAATATTAATTTTGTACTAATTCGGATTTAGAATGCGTTATTAAATTTTAATAATACACTTATTATTAGAAGATTTATTTATTATTATTCTTTATTAATCGGGTTTTTAAAATTATTTACCTTCTTTTTTTATTAAAAATACCGGAACGACGGTCTAAAACCATAAAGTAGAATCGTAGTTTCCGTAAAGTACCGAGCAGGTTCTGAACCATTAATTGGATAAAGCGGCACGGTTCACAG
The DNA here is from genome assembly GCA_037103525.1 of Ganaspis brasiliensis. NCBI lineage: Eukaryota > Metazoa > Arthropoda > Insecta > Hymenoptera > Figitidae > Ganaspis > Ganaspis brasiliensis. The sequence continues at coordinate 3,822,726 of JAZKLR010000022.1, read as the reverse complement.
AGGAAGCCGAGTAATTTGTTGCCAATTTCACGTTGATGCTTCAACACTCGCGATATATCGATGGCTTCTCGCGAGATTCAAAAGCCGAACAAGACAGCCAATGAAGTCTCAGGATAAAGAAAGAGAATTTCGCGCCGTGCGCGAAAGAACCCGAATTTCAAGTGCAGAACTCCATTTCCGCCTCTCCGGCAACCGCAAAAACAGAATGATGGATGAAATCTGATAGCTCAGAGTTTGCTTCAATGAAATATGGAACCGGTTTGTAAAACTCGATTCCAATTTGGAAGTAAAATGGCGATCGTTCTTTCATTCTTTTCTAGTATTTAAATGCTCCTTCACATTAAATAATAGCTTTTTTTTTTCTTTAAAATATGTCCTCGTTACATATTTATATTTAAACAAACTTTGTCTTCTATCTTTTTCTTCTTCATTTTATTTTATGTTTTCTAATTCCTTCAACAATTTCTTTAAAATTGCTGAAATTGTTGTCGTTGTTGTTTCATCTAATTAGATTTGGACGAGCTTTGGTTTCATTTGTCTTATTGTTAGACGTGATCTATATAGTCGTTTCTCGATGAAAATGAAGCTGCTGACAAGCAGGTTCTCGATGAAGGCAATAGCAGCGAGCATTGGAGTAAAAACGATGCCAGCGACAGTGAAATATCGAAGCTCACTTTTCGCATTCAAGTGTTTCAGGTGTCGCGGTGGTTTCCATGAAAATTCAAGAATTTCTTTGCTCTCATATATCCTGTCTTATGGATAGCTTGGTCAGGATCTTCACGAGATCAAGAACTCTTCTCCAGGAATGATCTACGCGATAGATTCCAGATTGTTGGTCTAAGATCAGCGGTGCCTTACGCGTTACACGGTTCGATGAGTTTTCTTGTCATTTCAAAACCTGCTCAAAAGTATGGTCAGAACCTCGGACCAATTAGGCTTCTTAGAAAATTATTTCTATACTTATAAAGAATGTGGTTATAAAAATTACTATTCTCCACCGGTCGTCTGACTAAAAGGAGTATACGGGTCAAAGTCGAATTCGTCGCTTAGTCTACTTTTACATTGCACAATTCTAATAAATCGCTTGATCAAAATAAGTACACTTTTTTTTGCCTGTTTCTTGAATTTTTCAGAGTATGTCAGCGAAGAAGATCTCTTGCGAAGCGTGACCAATTATGAGTTTTTTTGGAGCTCGAATGATTTCATGAGCTTTCATGAGTTATTTTCCACAAGTATTATAATGTTTCCCAAAAGACGTTTTCTTTAAAGTCTTTTGTCACTAAGTAAAAAATCTTGTTTACAAGAATTAATGTCAGATTTCAGAAGAATTTTTTTTAAATAAAAGACTCATCCTTATGTTTAAAAAATGCGGTTTTACTCGAGAAATTCATTAAAGCGATGATTTCATTGAGGTCAATGATCGGAGACGTAAAGGAAGGAAAGAAAAACTGTGGAGAAACGAACGGCGATTCTGGGAGTCCAAATGGACTACAACAATCATCTGAAACTCCCGGGCGGCCTCTTACATGTTACCGACTGCGAGCAGTGCAATTACGCGATATTATTTATATTGACGCGTTCCGCCGTTTCGTCATTCCGCTTCTTCCGTCATTATGTCACAAGGTAACCGTCCATATATACATACATGTGTGCTATGCACGGGCCTCGCGTGGATGCTAAGAGCACTGGGGATCAGTCCTCAACTCGGGAGCCTCGGGACTCCTCTCTTGAGACGCTTCAAGCGCAAAACATGCCTCAGAGCATTCCTTCGCGGAAGAGGGAAGGTCGCCAATTATTGCTGAAGCGAGTCGCGAAGGCGGCCTTAATGCGCTCCCTTCTATGACGGGTCATATTCGCACTTTTTGCAACCTACCGCGAGTCTCAGGATTGCGAACATCTCCCTCAATCTGAACCTCTGCTCCCACGACCTCAAATCATTGTTTATCATCAGTTGCTAGAGCATCGGAAACGATAAACCATTTTTTACCAAGTTCACAAAAATTGAAAATATTTTCCTTTAATCTAAAGTAACTTCTGTTAATGGAAAACATAAATTGTAGTAACAATAAAATAGAATATTTTATACACTAATGTTAACCGCTTCATTGCGATTTTTGTTAATTATTAATATGAGCTTAAAATTAAAAATGTTAAAAATAAATGTAAATACTTACTGATTTAAATATGCATTTATGGACATTCTCTAGAACCTTCAGCTTTTTAGCACGGTGTTGAAACTTTGTATATACATAAACTTTAAACACGAGCTTTTAAATTTTGGAAGTGTACAGATAAAATATTTTATCTTTAAAAAGTTATTAATTATTAAAAATTAAAATGTCTTTTAGTTTGTTACAAAATAAATTAAACAAATGGTTGGTTGATAGTTTAAACAATAATTGAAAGGAACTTACTGACAATGAGGTTATATTTTAAAAAATGTATTTTTAAATAATGACAGTTTCTATTAGAAACTGTCATTTTATATACGAAGCTGCAACTTCATGTAAGTAAAAAAAATTTCTAATGGATTAGGATCAATTTACGATCAACTATGAGCTACCGAAACTGCACGGAAAAAAATTAATCACAAAACTTGAAATGAGTTGAATTCTTAATTGCACAGAATTAAAAATGTATCTAAATCAAGCATTATAATTAAACTTTTTATAATAAGTTATGCTTTATTTTGCAAAACTTTATATCAGAAAATGACATTTTATGAAATCTCTAATTTAGAGATATGTAAGATATGTTCATTTAACAACTTAGAAATCTATAAAAAAAGGTTATGCTAAAACATATTTTATTATTCGGAAAAGTTTAAAAATGTTTGGGTTTTGGGATATAATGAAGATTTGACTAAATTTAGATCGATTTTTTTATAAATAAATTTGCTCTAAAAAAATAATTATTATTGTCGAATGCTTTTAAACAAAACGTTTTACTATTTCTTTTAAAATTTAAAACACATACATTCTAAGTAATCCGTTTGCTCTAAATTTCAATAATAACTTAAATTTTATTCGTAACGGACTATGTATAAAATGAGGAATTATACAATGTATAACATTAAAATAGTTTATTTCTTATTATAATAATAATACCTATTAAAATTTTTTACCAAAGAATTGAAAAAATAGATAAAAAGCATAATAATTGTGAATGTTGCTGCAATGCATCGGCTGGATCAGTCATTTGCTTTTTTTATTGTGTACTTTCCATATATCACAGAATCGGAGATTTCTAATATTGTTTTTAGGCATAAGAATATGTGTTCTTCACAATACTAATATTTTAATCTGGTATAAATCCATATTTTAATTTTAAAGATTTTATTACATATTACTTTTGTTTTTAGAGATAATTTATGTTTAAATCTCATATTAAATGTCAAATTTGGATTAATTTTTTTCCGTGTGACAAATCTTTTTACATTATTTCTGCAATAAATTGATATTTCCCGAAGCACATTGACAGAATGCAAATCTTGAAGATATGCAACCCATTAATGTAATACATTTTAAAATAATTATAATGACTTTAAGTTTGATTTTCCTTAAGTTATTTTGTTGTGTCAGTTGTCTTCAAAAAATAAAGTCCTAAATATGAGACCGTCAAAAAAGTTAAAAGTGAAAGACAATTTTTGAACTTTCTTTACAATAAACCGAATATTGATTTTCTTATAGAAATGTGTTTATCATTTCATTAACTTTAAATGAACGTGACTTAGAACTAATAATTTCCATTAACTGCAAAATTTTGTAATTTAAAGCATCAAAATGTATGATTAAGAACAAGTCTACATTGCTAAAAATTGTATATAGAAATTGGAATAATTCTTTATTCAAAAAATAAATTAATGTAATTTTTTTGGAAAATGTTACTAGCATCGAAAATTAATGTAGGCCAACAAAAGCGATATAAATATTTGTTAAAATTATTAAAATATAGCAGACGGACTTAAAAGATAAATGTTCCAGAGATATGCCCTTATATAAGGTTTTCTAATTAATTTTTAATTTCAAACAGTATAACAACCAAGAAGGACAACAAACATTGGTCGTTATACTGTTTAAAATAAAGAAGTGGAGGACGTTAAAGATATTATTATTGATTAATTTTTGTAGTTTCAATTTTAGTTTTCAAATGTTTTTCAACAAATAACATGAATGAAGATTATCATTAAACCATGTTGTTTAGAAGTAATATTGTTTGCATTTATTTTTAACATTGTTCATTTTTTCTATCTGTTCAAGCTTTCTAAATTCAACCAAGTATGACATAATATATATTTTTTTAAAATTGCTTTCAAAAAGTTTTAAGTATATTTTTTATTTATTTCACATTTAAAAGGTTTTTGACAAACATCAACCTTTCTTAAAACAAATCAAAAACCGTCTGTTTATGTAAAAAAAATTAACATCAATGTTCTTTGTAAAATTAATGTGATAATTTATGAAAAAATTATGTTAGTTTAAAATTGATAACAAAAATACTTACAAATCTTATTTCTTTCTTATTAAATCTTTCATTTATGACTGAATTTAAACATTAAATTACCCCAACCAAAACTTTTTCAATGTAATAAATTCAACAAAAATTGTTCTGACGACTAGTTTAGTTTGTAAAATATGCCTATAAATTTTTATTTTATTGCATACAGCAACTTATTTTAATTGTAAGAATACAAGTTTTAGTCCCAGGAATCCAGAAAGTTATTTCTTTTTTTAAACATCCGAGTAAACACCAAATAAATGCAAAGAAGAATCATTCTTTTTTTATAAAATGTTCAAAAACCTTGGATTTTTCTATCTATAAACTATTTCTGAAGTTTAAAAAATACTACGTATGTCTAATACTTATCAAGCATTTTGCCTTAAGTAGAAAACAGTTTAGTTTTGAAAAGATATAGCTTTTATGACTTTGTCGATAATTCCTATGTAATTTTAAGATTTTTGCTATCATTACTATTTAAGTGTTTTACGAATAGTTTTATTTTATAACGACCATGGAATCAATACGGTTTCGCATTTAAATTGTAATTTAAAATTTCTGGTTATAAGCCTTATTTAAATTGACAATATTTTTAAATCCTTCAAACTTTTTAAATTCAAAAGCATTCTAAAATTCGAACCCTATTAAAATAAATATAACTTTGATTAAATTCATTTTTCAATAAAAATTCAATTGCCTAATTCTCGAATTTTAAACATTTACTTCAACAATTTAGCTGGAAATTTATTTCTCATTTTTAAATTGAATTTTATTCGCTACTGTTTCAAAATACATATGCCAATTCCTCCGACGGAACTCAAGGAAAACTGGTGAATTATGCGAAACGAAATAACTAAAAATGTCAGTGTCTTACATATTTATCGAAAAAGTTAGAAAGTTATTGCAATTGAAATGTTTAACTTACACTGTAAATATTTAATCTCGAATAGAAATAGACTGTAAAAAGTATTAGTATAGATACTGGTTATTTAAAATTTAAAGATTTCTGTAAAAAAAAGTTTTACTATTATTGTAATGTTTAAAACGTTACCATCATTTCGACAAAAAAGGGAGTACGGGATTTATGAGAGGATGTTTTAAAAGATTATTTTTAAACGCAATTTCTCAATAAGATAAATGTTAATTTGCCTCGAAGTTGGATTATTAGTGTGTATATCGTTTGTCGTTAATTCTCACCGTATTACTTGAATATCTCGTGTAGTATTTGAGCACAACCAATGCTCAGCGATTCTAGTCAACGATATCGTTTAATTTTTTATGGAACAGGTGTCGGTACAGACGACGCCTTCGGGTTTTCATAGAGAGAACTAGAAGGCTGGAACGTGACTCTGCGACTTTACTTCAGCTGAAGAGACTCCATAACGGTCGATTTCTTCTGAGTTTCGCGCAAATCAACGCTGATCGCGCTCAGATCATCTGTAAAAGTTCTATTCTATATAATAGCAACCATTAAGAGGTTGACGGTCGATTGAAATCTCATCAGCCTCTCGCAAATGCTTGGCATAAAGATATGTTCCTTAACGACATCCACGAGAAATCCATTAGTGTTCACCTTTTCAGATTTTCTCCTCTGTCTCAATCTTAATTTCCAACATTATTTTCATACTCGATACAAAATGTTCCACTGAGTCGAAAATTAATCCGGACATTCCATTTCTTATTAAAAAAATACTCTAAGTATATGTAGACCATTTTTATGCATACTTTTTTTTCTATTTTGCGATGAAAAAGAACTTTCAAATTTTGTGCAACTTTCATGATGAGAAAGTTTCTAATTTTATTTCGAAATCGGACTGTCGCTAATTTTTATAAATCTAGGTTACTGCGATACAAATTTAAAGTCTTTTAAATTACATTTGTGAAATTTCTTTATGTAATGGATTACACTTTTAAAATTGTCAGATTTCTAAATGAGTTGAAGTCAGCTTGACAAAACTGAGAATAATGCGTTTTTTTTTAAAAGAATATTCTTGGGGAATAAAGAACATCTCATTGATTAATACGATAGCTCGACAATTGCGGAAATAATTATGTAAATAGTAATGAGATTATAAATGAAATCGTGAGAATTTTTTTTAAAAGAAAAGAGATAGATATCAGTAACAACGTTGGGGTTGGCAGACACGATTGTCGCAGAGACACCCACGCGTTTCCCGCATCCACGCGGACCGACCGAAAATATTCACTCACGACAAAGGGCAAGAAACCGGTAAGCCAACCACGTTGCTTTTTTCCAATTGCACTTTCCAGCTATCTCTCTTCTACTTCTCCTTATTTTTCAATCAATAAGTCAATTTTTCATTGTTAGCGAACGGACTTGAAATTTTTTTAAATTCAAATAATACTTATTGGTAGTTTAATTTTATGAACATATGTTTGTCTGAGAATTTAAAAAATTACTTTTATATACAGTAAAAATATCGATATCTTTTTTTAAATCTAGAAACAAAGAAAATTTGTCAGACAAATTTTCATTTAATTGTCTATCACAAGTTCGGGAATATTTATGTTTGAAAGAGAACTTTGGCATAGATTGCAAAAAATAAATTCTCGAATTACGCACCATTTGGCAAACAGTATATAGAAATAATCTTTCAAGAATCTCCTGTAGTTGGCATCTGCTAATTTAGAACTCAACAAAATCACTATTTATTTATGACAATCATTTTTATTCGTGTAATTGTCTTGGCAAAGATATTTTTTAACATTGAGTTCCTAAAATCGTTATTTTTAGTTAATTAATCTTATCGTGCTATTGAATGCTTTGACAGATCATGAGAACAATTTTTTAGATAGAAGTAATTTTAAATAAGAAGGAAAAATGGAGAAAAGGATAATAAAATACAAGAGCATGAATAACAATGTAAATAAAATGAATGATGATTAAAAATGATGAAATTAACATTTTACGATATATGATAAAAACAAACAATTTGAATGTATTTTTAATTTTTTAAAAAAATTATAATAATAATGGCTAGGTAAAAATCCCCAATAAAGTATAATATATACACTTACTAAATTAAGTAGCAGACTTTTGACATTAAATAAGTGAATATACACTTACTCAGATCTAGATATTTGTTTTGTATCAAAATGTGGTAGATGTAAGATTAAATTTAGGAAACTGTATTTAAATTTAAATGCGATTCAAAACTTCAATTGTGTCTCTCAACGTCAAAAAACGAAGTCATGATTATAAATTTCCATTTCATGTTTTTTAAAAACCCCCAAAAAAAAGATAGTAAAAATCTTTGTTTTCAGTCAAAATTGATGTAAATTAAATTTACAAAGTTGTGTGCAAAATCTACAAAATTGTAAGTGAAATTGAGTTGTATGAAAATTTGAACGTGATTTAAGATTTTAATGATTGCATTTAGCATACGAAAAACCTAATTTAAGATTTTAAAATTCCCAAATACGTAATTTAAAGACTTTAGCAATGATAATTATAATAACAAGCAAATATGCGCAATAAAATCTTTGTATTCTTTATTCGGCTTGAGGAAGTAGTAAAGGATATACTGAAAAAATTGATAGTATTAACTATACAAATGGTTAGTTGAAATAATTACAGGTTACATTAATTGTGAATGTATAGTTAACTTACCATTTTCATGGTTAAATTAACCATTTTTGATAGTATAACCAAAATGTGCATAAATGTTAATCAATAATTTTTTCAGTGTGAAATAATATCATATGAAATAGTTAATAAATAATCATAAATATAATTACAATATGAAATGTTGAACAATATGAGCAATTTTGAAAGTACTATTAAATTATTAAAGAATATTATTTGTAATTAACGTTAATTGCTGGAAGCTGCTGAGAGTAAAGATAGGTTAAATTGTTAAGTTCTGAATGAAAATTTCAATGTTTCTTATCACAAGAAATACAATAAACTTGGAGTTTCTTCTGCGAGACTTTTATCTTAAATTGAAATGCTTATTCTCAATTAAAGGAAGTTAAAGAGAACAGAAGTATGTATATATCAATAAGAATTATTTGATAGTGCAGATTAGGTGCAACGAACGTTGCAGGTGCACGAGACAGCCGAGTTTGCGTTTATTGCCTGTAAAGGAGTGCAAATAAATATGTAAGAAGTCTGAAAGCATTTATAGCTAGCTCTGCATTCGTCATTTTCCCTCGTTACAACATGAAACTGATTTCGTGGCACTACATTTTTTAAATCAGGGTGGTCGCTAGATTCAGTTTATCAATTTCCCTGACATTTTACTGACTTTACAACGAAATTCCCTGACAAAAATTTTTTTGTTTAGAGCAAAAATCAGCTAACAACTCAAAAATGAACCAATTTTAATGTTATTAAATAAAAAAAAAATTTTAATAACTTATAGAAATGTAAAAAATTATTTTTTGAGAAAGAGATTTCAATAAGGTATTTCGATATAAGAAACTTTACATACACCAAAGTAAATTATATATTTTATACACAAAACTTATTTAAACTATTTTCAAATAGTTCTAGTTACTAACCAACAATTTAATTTGTTTAAACAATCTTAGTTAAACAAATAAATAAATTCAAAAGATGTCCTTACTTAGATTTTGTTCATTTTGTGAAATTAATTAGTTACTATTTGCCTAGATGCATAATACAGTTTAGAATGTTTGCAAACAATTTTCAGATTGTTTAAACAATCTTAGTTAACAAGTATTTAACTGGGAAATTTATATTACTTAGACTTTGTTTCATTTGTAAAAGTAATTAATATTATTGGCAGAGAGTTTCATAGTAGTTTTGAGTACTTACCAACTATTTTTAAATCGTTTAATCAATTTTAGTTAACAAATAAATAACCTTTAAAAGATTTCTTAATTATTAGTAATTAATTAATTTCGAAAAAGAAACGAAATCTATAAGTAAGGAAAGCTTTTCAAGTTATTCATTTGTTTAACTAAGATAGTTTAAATAAATTAAAATTATTGGTTAGTAACTAAAACTATTTAAAAATAGTTTAGATAAGTTTTGTATATAAAATATATAAATTTACTTTGGTGTATATAAAGTTTCTGATATCGAAAATCCTTGAAATCACTTTCTCAAAAAATAACTTTTTACGTTCTTAAACGTCTTCTTATTTACGTTTTTTAGTTACTAATAAAAGTCTTGATTTTTTAGTAGTAAAACAGTATAGTACAAACATTTATGAGTATTTAAAAATATTAAAATATTGTTGTATAAAAAAATTTTTTTACTCAAATTTTCGCGAAAAGGACAATTGATAAAATGTCATGAACTTTTTCTGAATGTAGGGATTAGAGTTGCGTTCATTCATGCATTGTGGTTTTGGCTTTTCTTGGAAATGCCGACGTGAAACATAATAGCACTATTGTCCAAGGAAAACACGAATGACACAACGGCACTTGTCGTAAAAGCAGCGGGTGGCAGCGTATATTAGGTTCTATTAATATGCGAACGTTGTAAGTCAGATGTTAGTCGGTCCTTCGTTACATGTCTCACGTCACTTCGCACATGACGTGAGGTTCAACCCTTCGCGTAAGACGCCTGTTAACAGCATGACTACACGAAAGTGTATATATTTACCAATATTTGCGATCAATAACAACAACCTATTAGCTCAAAACCTGTGATTACTCCAATTTTCGTCAAGATTGAAATATCAATCTTATCCTCCCTGCTTTCTTCAAAACTCATGTCTTTTAAACACATCTTAAATTACATTTTTCAGTTTAACCCTTTCATCCTCAAACTTGGCTAAAAATCACTTTTTATTAAGCTAAACGAAAAAATCATAAAACTTTCTATAAAGAAAATGAATAACAAAATCTCTGTAGCATGATTATTTATTGATAATTAAGATTTTGTTATGAAAATAATAAAAAATAATTAGAAGTTTTGACTGACAGTCAAGTGATTAAACAGGAAATGAAAAAAAAGTTTTGAAGAGCTCAAAATTATACACATAATAAGATTTGCCGACCTAAAAATTGTACAAGCTTAAGGAAATTAAACATACATATCTTGTAATTACGGAAAATATGTTTCACATGCAGAGGAGTTTATCTATTTTTTAACGACAGTAATTTGCAGAAAACTATAGTGTTGGATAAAAATAATAAAGTAGAGGCGAATGTCATTTTGTTGAACAATATTGATAAGCAATGACAAGGACTCTATTCTATATAGTAAATTTATTTAAACATTGGACTTCTGGTCATATCTAATATTTGTTGTGTTTATGACCCTTGTCCAGTGTAAATAATTCATTCACTCCTCTTTATCTAAATGATGAGTTGCAGTTATATTATTTCTTGAGATAGACGTCATTTTGTACTCGTTATTTCATGATAAAAAGAAGTTCATAATATACATTTTAGTTCCCACAATATTTACAATATTGTTGTTTACACAATATTGTAATATCAAGTACATTGATAAAACATTTGTCTAGTTTCAAGTTTATTTGACCAGAAAGCAGCGATTTTTAAAAAAATAGTTGTTGTGACATGTTCAGATAATTGTTTTAAGTTACGGTGCAAGAAGTATGCGAAATGAATATTCACACGCCTCAGAATTTGCAAAATGATCCAGCTGAAATCATTGAGATAACCAAACAGTCTGTAGATGTATTCTGGTTATTATCAGGCAATTCAAAGTGCTAACAATTTGCAATTCAAGATTTATTGCAATAGCTAAACATACGTCGAAACAATTCAAAATCACTTTGCATAATATTTTGAATTTTTTTTTCTTAAAGTACCAGTTAAATATCATTCTTGAATAACAAACCGATTCAATTCCAATCATTCAATAAAATTTCATTTCAATCTTAAATAACAATCCAATTTTCTGAAAAATAAAAAAAGGAATTTGATGGTACTTTTATTTGCAAATATCTGAGAAATGTAATTGAATGGGAGAAGTTGTACTAATTAATTAATCGATAATGCGAGTCTTTTACAAATCATGAAAGACCGGTTGTGTTTCAAATAAGTGGACCTGAAATTTTTAGAGAAGACGACTTCTCGTATGTTGGGAAAGGTCTATTTTTTTACAACACACAAATTCGATAAGTGTATGAATTCGATATTTTTTAGAAGCAGATGCTGTCAATTTACATAAATAATAGTAAATTATCCAAGTATGGCATAACCATTTTTAGAAAATTTATCTTTATGTTAATGTCGAACGATATTTGTATCCAGCCAGTGTCCATACTACTTTTTTCTCAATATAGAAATTTTTAATAAGTCAGGATAGGTGCGAATTGGCTACAAGTCTTTCGGACATAAAAGAGGAATCTATTTCTTTTTCCGAGGTTATCGCACTGCGTTGTCGAAGCGCGACATGAATTCCTTTGGCGGAACGACTCAATCGCATGCCATGCAATTAATTCAACAAAACTCATCGCCTATCACGCATCCGTCAGAACTAAGTCTCTCTCATCTCAAAGTGTCTAAATTTATGCCTCTTTATGCACTTAAAATAAAATTGGCTTTGTAATTGGGATTCAATTATATATTATAAAGCACTGTATATCACTGCTACTTATTTTCAAGTTTTTTAATTTTAGTTATTTTAGGCCAAAACCTTTAAAATATTAATTAATATTTTAATTACCATTAGAATTGAATGAATAATTTCAAAAGAGCGTATAAATGAAATATTTTTTCATAATTTTCAAAGTAAATTATAATCATTTGAAGGCATTAGAAATGAAATTTGCTTTTTAGCGCCAGTAAAGATTTATGAGACGTTTGCGCTGTAAGTGAGTAGAACTCTCGATTGCAAGTGTCGCTATATTGATAAGATCCTGCGGAGATCTTGCCAAGTTCATATAGATGCGAAGACCATTCGCTAAAACGATTCAGCGAGAAAGGCGTTACTGTCATCATCGCCGCGCTACCATTCCACTATCAACGAAATCCGACTTTTATCGACTCCAGGAGTAGAAACGATTTTCTTTGCGGCATGAAACTGACGATGCGATTCGATAAAAGATAGAGAAATTCGTGTTTGTGTTAATGTCGATATTTAAACACATTCAATTACATTTGATGTAATTATCATTAAATTATTGCATAAAACTACAAACTTTTCTACAAGCATTTTTAATAGTTTCTCACCAAATTGATCCATTTTCAAATTTCAAAAATGTATTTCCCTGCAGTTTGTAAAATTGTCGTATAAATGTGATTAATTAGTTCACAAATAATTTATTTTCTCTGAAAAAATGCATTTATTTATTTTGACAAATTCTTAAAATTTATTTCTGACCTAAAATGGCAACATTCCGAGTGAAACGATATGGAAAGACCAATTAGTAATATTTTTACGCTGTTGATTTTTCTTTTCGCTACGTTACAATCAATGTAATTAAGAATAATTGGCAAAAATGCTTTACTTTGCTGTGGGCTATAATTAATCCAATCGAAGCAGTTTGTTTGTATCTTCTAAATATATACTACACCTTAATTTTCTCTATAACAAACCGATACGTAAGAAATAGTGTCAAGTAATTTAGTGAAAAAGACTTTCATTGTTTTCTGATGAGGATAATCTTTATACTTTAAGGTGGTAATGACCCACGTCGAATCGTGACAGTTTGCAAAGCAATTTATTAAAAGAGTACACTAAATTTCCACCTCCAAATCGAAACAATTTGTAAAGCACATACTTCAATAGAAAATAAAAAGCCCTGGAAACAAGGAATGTTTTATTGTTGAAAAATGAATAAATGCGCTTGAATTTTCAAACAAAATTTTGATGATAATTTTTTTAATTTTATTTTTCATTAAAATTAATTTGTTTTACTTAAAATTGAAATTTCTTTGAGATTATTTCTGCAATTTGGCACACAAGGTTCAAATTCTGAGAAATAGGTGTTGAAAACTCTCTTGTGAAACAAAATTTAAAAATTCAACTTCCAGCTATTTTAGTAGTACTAAATACTTCTTTAACTGTTTCCTGATTTCACAAGTAAAAAAACGTATGAAACGTATTTTAAAATGACGCAAAATTTGGAGGTGTACACTTTTGGCTTCTCTTTCGGCGGCAAATTCCACATTCTTGTGATAATTGATGGGTAACGATCGGCTATTGGCTACTTTGTCAGTTAATGTTCAAAAGTGAGTGTTTCCAGTGAAAAGAATTTACCAATTTTGGTATATTTTTCCCACCATTTTCGATTTTATTTGTGCAATTAGCAAAACCCTATTTATTTTTGCCGATGTGAACATTTGCATTTTTTAATTATGATTCGTTAGATTTTTCAAAAATGTCATAAGCATTATTAAAATTTAATGACACGGTGAAAAGTGGAATTGTTAATACAGAAATATCATTTTTGGTTTATCGTGGATTCATTTCTGATATGTTTTTGCAACAAATTTTTTGTTACTTTAACAATTGGAATTATTATAATAATAAAACCATCTTAGAGAATTGCTATGTCAATAAACTCAATTGTTAAGGCAACATTTTCTTCGTGTATGTAACGAAGTTAATAAATACTCTTCTAGCATGATTTTTTTAACTTAAAAGCCTGTTTATCTAGTTAAATAATCCCTTTCTTTTTAATTTCGAAGACTATAATTGAAAGTACATACTTTCTAGTTTATATTTCATAGCTAACTAAATTTTTGGGATTGGTAAAATCAGTTTCGTTAGTCTATGTAATAGTTTTACCAATTGTTAACAAAATTACCGTGTTGTCAATACGAAACGAATGTATAGGGTAAAGTTTTAAAATTATATACCTATTTGGTATAAACATTGCAGTTTTTGACAATATGAAAAAAGTTATTATTTTCTAAGACTGACTTTCAGATATTTTTTATCTTTAAGCAGGTTTAGTCGTTTTTTGATATTTTCAAGTCCTCAACATAATTCCTTCTTTATTTTTATTATTCCTAAATGAAATATTATACGGATTATCAACCACCTAATTCCAAATATGATTGGTTGACTAATTTCCAAAATGGCGGATTAACTAATTCCCAAAATATTTAACTAACTGCTAAATAACTCAACTTTTTAATATCCGAACGTGGAGAAAAATAATCTGTTTCAGATTTTAATGACAGCAGACTTTTTCTGTTTCTCAAGCTTAAACAGTTTACTGAAAATATATGTAAATGTTGCAAAAACTTCTGCAGAAAAATTTGCTACCGCTAAAAGCTGCATCTATAATGTTTAACCATAAAAGATTATTTTTCTCCGTCAAAGTTTGGAAACGGTTTTTATTTCTTAAGAAGAACTTAAATAAACTAAATACTTTTCAAGTATTCTTAAAAACTCTACAAAACTTCTTGAAGTGGCAGACTGAAATTTTGTAGCCTAAACTTTCATCCAGCAGAGCCGAACTTTTCTCCTGAGACCAACCCTCCCTTTCTCTACCAGCCACTTAACAAGTCACCACCTTGTAGAATAAACATAAGCGAATGTGAGACTTACGGGTATCGTTTCCAAATGTTCTCGGGGGAAAAATCTCCAGAGATCCCTGGACTAAATCGTCCTCAAGGTGGGCACGATTCGGTCGAGCCTGCTTTCTCCGTGTCATCCCTTTGCCTCTTGATAATTATTAGACACTCCTCCGACCGGCGCGTCCACTCGATTCGTGCCGTCGGTCCGACAAAAAAGTCGATCCAAACAAATTAAATTTCCTTTTAATCCAAGGAAGTCCCTTTAAAGAACTTTAAGCCACAAATGACAAACTCCAATTAATCATCGAATCCCAAGTCTCACAATTGCACTGAAACGATCGACAACAGCTTTTCCAATTTCACTAAAATGCTCGACATTCGATTTCTCAAATTGTCAGTTCACTTGAAAGCAGCGCCGGTTATACGAAATACAATCACTGCTCCACACCATTCACACACCGGATTAAATCCAACCCCAAAAATCCACTTTTTCCGCGATGTTTCTTCCATACTCAATGAAATTCGGCTTGAATGGGATATCCCGAATTTGGCACTCAAGAGTCCTCTATCCTGAGGACAACTGCAGGTCAACTCAATTCGTAATCCATATAGAACCCCTCCAACTCTCTGATCCTCCCCTGTCGATGTCGACCTTTGGAGAATCAAAATAACACTAGCCTCGGAAGGAGCACTATATTCCCCTGAGCCTCCTTGATTCCAATTTTAATTCCTCATGATCACGCATCTTCAGGATAATCAATCATCGTGATCGGGCGGTGCGACCAGGATTGTACGCGCGACGGCACTGTCCGGAGAGTGTTTGCATGTATGCGTGCATGGACATTTGTTGGTTCCTGTCCGTGTCTCTCGTACAGACGCATGTGTGCAGGTGTGCGCGTCTATCGCGACGACGCGCGTGTGTATGCACCTATATTCGCGTGTCTAGATCTCGCGAAATCCGCGGTTCTGATGCTCGAGTCGGCCGGACGACGGACGGACCAGCTCTGGGCCTGACGTCGCGACGCCCCCCTCCACCGCCTCCTTTTCACTCTATCCTTCACCTCTCACACCACGAGAAAATTAAGGGTAGGGATTCCCTGCGCGCGCTTTGACCACCCCCACCACTTACACTCGCACCCCCGACTTCTCCCCACCAACCAACCACCTACTACACTATCAAGGTCCACCCTTGTACACACGTCTACTGACAAAACCTCCACCCGCACTTTTCTTCACTTGCACCTTTCTTTCCTATTCCCTTTTCCTTCAATTTTCATCTACAAGTCGTTTTCTCCTATTTATTGTCTCATCCTCCTCTCCTAATACCCCTTTTTCTTTACACTCTCAGTCGATTTTCTAGCGGACCCAAGGACCGGCACTTTTCCTTGAAAAATTTCATTTCTAGAATTTAATTGGGGGGAATAAAAATGGAATCGCGCGAACCGAGTTTCGGCCGGCAGGCGTTAGGCGTTCGCGAGACTCACGTTGAATGAGTTCCAAGAGACGAGGAGCGTAATTCTCGGCGAGTTCTCTCCTCGTCTAGCACCCCCACCCAGAGGGATATTCTCCCTCTCGTTTTCTCCTCTATCTTATTCCCCTACCCGATTCTCGCCGGGATCCCCACCAGAGAAATCGAAAAGAGGAGGCGTGGTCTCCACCCAACACTCCGCCTCCTTATGCATTATTATAGCGAAGCCGCTCGTGTCTCTATGATTTTATATGCTCTGTCTGAGCGCATAATTCAGTGCGGATCGTTTTACCCCCCCTCGATTCCACGTACCGTACGAACGCCCCCGAGCACCGGCACTCCTTGAACCTCGATGGATGCAAGACGATGCACTTATACTTACCATCGGCATCGGGGATTTGTAAATATGTATAGCGCTCGCCTTGGATACTTGAAGGAGATGAAAATCCTTATGTATCAGGATTGAAGATGGATGCGATTGATTTTGTTTTAGTCTTCAGGAAGAATGAAATTTATATCGTTACTCAAAGGGAGGGGTGAATAAAGTGGAGTTTTTTGGTTAAGGGATGAAAGAAAGATAAAGGGAGATAAGTGGGGTTTATACTTAATGTGATAGTTTTATTGGAGTTGAGTAGAAATCGCATTCAGTTTGAAGGGAAACTTAAATTTAAATTAAGGAGTTTTTACACACAAGAGTGTTTATTTAATGCGAATTCTGACAAATTTTGTATCATTATTATCAATTTTTATATTACATAGAGGTGTATTTGGCGTGGACTCTTTTGTCTTAAAGAAAAAAAAAATCACTTGAGTGGAGACACTTTTTAAACGTCAAAAATGTCTCCTTACAAGACACCTGTTTTTAGAGTGTATTACGCCAATTTTTTCGCGACAGCTACAACGGCACTGACAACTGGTATAAAAGTTGTCAAGTCAGGCTTCGAGTTTGCAATGGAACACCTAACTTTTTGCGCGGATTTTGTTATGTAGATGGCACTGTAGGGTATTTCTAAGGCGATACAAAAAAAATCAGTCCATTGGCAATAACTGTCATTTTGCTAAAATAAAATTTGTAAAATGAGTAGAATTATAATTTTTGCCAAATCTAATAGGTAGTTCTTTAAATTGGCGCCAAGATAGACTGCGACATTGACACACAGGAATTTTTAATAAATTGTTTTGGCTTATTTTCGTAAATATATAAGAAGTTAGTAATAATTAGGGGTGTAAAGATTTCGGTAAATATTACTGTTGATCACATCATTAGTGGGAGATAAAACATAACATTAAAATTATCTTTGTGAGTTTTTTGTTTTAACCTATTAGAGAGAAAACTTTTCGAGAGATTTTACAAAAATAGCCAAAGGTTTTTAGGGTAGGGCTGAGAACGAGACCGATACCGTAGTCTCGATATCGTCTGGTTTTCCGTTACGATACTCTCGACAATACTACGATAGAAGTCAGTCTCGATGATACTCTCGACGACTCTCATCGAGACTTATTTTTGGTCAAGTACCTATCACAAAACTAGTTCGCGCGTTGTTTAGTATTTTGGTCCATAAGTATATTGAAAAAACAAATAATTTTAATGCATAATAAAATTTGTTAAAAAAAACCCAAAAATTTACATTTGTCTCTTATAATTTTCTTTTCTGGAACTAAAGAAACACTTTTTAAAGTCGATGATTGCTTGTGTAAAGTAAAAATGAATAAATAAATTTAAAATAAAAATTTCAATCGTTTGAATGTTTTTTATTGAATGAAAAATGTTTTTATGTTTCATTTTAATGTATTAGAAATATCTGAAATTTTGATTAAAGTACAGTCAACCTTCCATTCTGCGGACTTCTAATCGGCGGTAACTCATTAGGGAAGCGTAGAACGGACTATATCGGTGAGAGTTATAACTGTGTGCGTACCATCAAATTCAGGGCCGAAAAGTTTAGTGCCGTAAATTAGATTATTTTTAATTTATTTTAAAAAATGATTTTAAAAAGAAGAAAAATGAAAAAGCGTCTACAAATAAGGACATATTTTAAGAAATAAAAAGATTCACCGAAATTTTTCTTTTAAAAATATGAAAATAATTGAGGAAATCAACGAAAAGAAAAGTTTATTGAATGTTATAAAATCAAAATTGTTTAAAATAATAATCAATAATTTGTGTAAAATAATGAAAATAAGAGAAAGTTCTAAAATCGAAAAACAAAAACCGTAAACGCGATATCAAAAATAAAAGAAGAAAAATCTTTTAAAAATTAGAAAAATGAATTATGTAATTCTGAAAGGAATACAAAACACATAGAATATATTCTTGAAAAAATCATAAATTATAAGGAGGATTATTGTAAATTTGTAAAATAATTATAATTTTTGACTATTGAAAAAAGATAAAAATAATGTAATTTCAAACATGTGATTTTAACGATGCAAGACTGACCTGTGCAAATTTTTCTATAAATTTTTTTTTATTATTGCAGCCTAAATTAATAAATAAAATATTATTTAATAATTATTATAATTTCCATTTCATATTTAAAGATCCTATGACTTAAAATACTTGTTACTGTTACATCCCTGAACGTTCACTCGCTAATAGCATTTTAATGATCTTCTCTATCGCGGAAACGTCAAATTGCTTTCCGCGGAATGGAAGGTTGACTGTATTTAATTTATTATTTACGTGTGAAAGTGTTATTATTTTATTGCAAAATTAAGATACATCTAAAGTAATTGAAACTTTTGTGCACATGTGAGTTTACTAAAAAGTTTAGTTTTTTCTTCGGCTTTTGACAGGTTGTAAATTGACACTTGAAGTAACCTCAAAGTATAAAGAATGACTGTATGTATAAAGGCAAAAAACAAAAATTAAACTGCCGCGGAACATATTTTGTGTTTGAAATAAAAATATAAATAATATATTAAAGATAAAACTCGTGTTTAAAATAAAATTTACATCGTTTAAAATAAAAAATGTTTTGTTTAAACTAAATGAAATATTTGTTAGAGTCAAACAAAAAATATGTTTAAATCAAAAATAAAAGATGAACCAAAAAAGTTGTTCAAATCAAACTTAATAATGTTTTACTGTTATAACCGTATAACAAAGTTAAATTGATTAAATTAAATTAATTAACTAAGTGAAATTCCATTAATTAATCAAACAAATCTTTTTCTCTGTGTATAGTTTCAGTGCAAAATTTTTTAAGTCATCAAAATTAATAAATTTTCCATAAATTATATCAAGAGAAATAAAAAAATACATATTTATCATTTTTAGTTTCGGTCAGCTCTTCCCAAATATTAAGGCTTGTTAATGGAAATTTTTATAATTCACAATAAATTCTTTGCTGTATTTTTTTTATATATATGTATACATTTTAAATAATATCTAGTTAACTTTAAAAAGTTTTTTATTTTTGCATGAAGATTGTTTCTTTATGATTCGTTTTTTTGCAATAGTAAAAAATACTTGAATATAATTTCTAATGGAAAAAGTGTCCTATCAACAAATTATTACTTTAATTAAATTTAAAATTTTCACAATAATTTAAATCTTAATAATTCAGACATTTTTATTCTTTATTTAAAAGTATGTTTCCAAAATTGTAGAGACTTTGTGTATACTAAAGTTTAAATCTTGTAAAACTTGTTGAAATAATTAATCAAACATCAAAGATAAAATCATGATGATAGTTTAGTGACCTTAGTGGCTTAAGCTTTTAACGTACATGAAATTTATTTAATGAACGGAAAATAAATCATGCATGCAATAGAATAAGACTGTAATATATATAGCTCATTCTAAAAAATCAGACATATAGGCGATTGGATAGAGGAAAATCAATATATTGAGAATTATAGTATTATAAACTTATAGTATATTTATAAATGTACCTACACCTAGTGGTTATTACCGACAATAATTTATCGAAGCAAAGATGTTTTATGGAAACAATAATTTATTGAACGATTCGCTGAAGAGATATATCAAACTCTTAAAAGCATTCATTTGAGTCTATATAATAGTTTATACAGATTATTTGAAATAATCTAAAATCCACGAATTATAAATTTGTTTTTGAAAGACTTCATTTTCCTCGATAATCATCGAGTTTGATTACTTAGTGTGAATTTTTATGGGATTATCAGTCTAAAATAATCTTATATCATTGTTGCAAACTGTTCAGAGCAAACGGGCGCCACGAGATTTAAGTGCCCCACGTTGGGCGCCAAAAACAAATTGCCTCCCAGGCGCCACATATCCTAAAAACGGTCGTTTATTTAGGCTGAGTATTGTCAATTTTCATGTTTTTTCCAATTGGAAATAGGCTTTTTTTCACGCAGATACATGACTCAGGGAGTTTTTTTCACCGCAGTTTAATCGGAGGTAAATTATTTCTCCTTATACTGTAACTATATTACAAATGTAACTTATTGTGCTACTTGTATGTCTAAACTGATTGTAAGATAAGACCCAAAATAGACCCGTACACTTATATAAGTTTCGAATTGGCTGGCATTTGTTTTCCAGTGCATCTTGTATACTTACTTGTACACTTACTTACTGACTGGCTTTCACTTAACATATTTAACCTTATTGCCGTTTATAAATCAAACGCATTCAGTTGAGCTCTATGAACGTATTAGGAAGATTTACGACACCAACGTTAAGTAATATCGCGCTTGGCCGTATGGATATAACTTATATATTGCACAGATTGAAGCGCGAATAACCTTTATTTGCAAAATGTACCCTGCAATCATAAAAGTTTGAGTATTCTCCAAGAGAATCATATTTTACAGCAGTAGTAATATATATACAAATTTTGCAGAGTATGCATAAGATTTAGGTTCTCGTGATTCTTCTCCATAAATATATAAGTGAATAAAGGTTGCGACAATCAATCACTGGCGTGGGACGAAACAATGAGCCATTGTTAAGAATCCATTAAAACCTTATAAGCGAATTTTTAATTGGAGCTAATGGAGAGTGCAAAGAATCTGAAAAATACAATATGATTTTACTTTCGTGGGAATTCGAGGTTTTTGAGACTGTATATTTTAAAAGAACAGTTGTGCGAATTCCTTACAAGTATGGGTAAATTCTGCAAATGAACAAAATCAAAATTTAATGTCTAGTAATTACAATTTTTATAACGACAATTATGTTACGTAATTGACTAGAATTAGACGCGCAGTTGGCACATTTTTTCTTGCTATTGATATTTACAGTGGCGTAATTGGTATCTATTTGTATATTTATAAATATACTCTCGATGGCAGTCAACTCACGTCTGAGTGAACACGACTATGACTGGCTTTATCTATTGATGTCTTTCAACTTGTCAGCTCGATATGTGAAACGCTGGCAGGTTCAATGAGCTTTTACTGAATTGAAATTAAAAATTGTATTTCACAAACGCCTCTCTGAAAATGCCTGACACATTTACAATTTAACATTGACTTGTTGTTTTTAACAAGAAGAATAAATCAATTAAATTGACCTGTTTCTCTTAAAATTCAATTATTCTTTATGATAAATCCAGATATTATGTAAACGACACGAATAAAAATTTTCACATGATACAAACCACGTGCACTTTCATTTGGAAATACGCGAATGAAAATAAAATTTTGGTTAAACTGATGATATTTGGTGAATTCTTGCCTCTCATTATTTCCAACAATAGTTGCAATTAGACTTACTGAATGTTTCTAGAACGTTTTGCAGTTGGCTATGTTCTGATGTACTCCATGAAATGAAGGAAGAACAGGTGGGCCGTGGGAGTAGCAACTTCATTGGGGCGGGGTGAAGAGGGTTTTCGAGAACAGGGGGGAAGTCGCGAGTTTCATAGCGGGGTAAAGAGAAGCGGAGGCGGTGATGCGAGAATCAGGTGAAGGGGATGAGACGGGATATGCCACAACGAACTTCAGCACGATGTATGAATGAGATTCGACCCACGCTTTTTCGTTTCATTTCAGGTGTTTCTGAGTGACCTGAGGCTTCCCCTGTTTTTACTATTCCGTAGATTCTCTTTGAATAAATGAGTCTGGTCCACGGAAACACCTGAACATTCCGCGCTCGGCCGGTTTTCGACCTTCTCCTGTGAATTAGTCTGTTTATTATCTGACTATAGGGAAGAAACCTGTTCTTTCTGAAACATTTATTAACGACGTTATGCTCTTACCAATGACACATTTACAAATTATTAATTACAGCTGATTAATTCCTGATTAAAAATATTCTTTTATTAATTTCATCTTTTTACTTGCAGACTAAAATGGATATTACCATTATTTACAAATGACTAATTAGAAACGTTTCTTAGTTGAATTTCCATTATATTATTGAATTCCCGTTTGAAATTCTATCCTGAAGAAGACTATTTTAAACTAGTATTTTAATTTTGCAGTTTTTAATTGTTTGTTTGAACATGCGATTATCGGGACGATGATGGGTGTATAATGAACCCGTATGAATGAATGTGTACTTAGCATGTGTTTAGTAAAGATCCATTACCAGGAGTAAATTATATGCTTAATGTGAAAAGCATGTAATCTTCACACTTTGTGTACTTATATTTTATGCAAATGGTTTATTATTGTCAAGAAAGTTTTTTTTATTTTTGTGGAGGACGACATAATGGCAGGATTTTTAAAAATCAGGTGTGTATGTTTTACATTATCGATTTCCAAGTTTGTACTAGAAATTGAAGTAAAAGAAATGGAGAAAAAACAGGTTTCCACACGGTAGGAACTCGGCAAGTTTATTATCTAAGCTGTCTCGTAATTTTGCGTAAGAATGGTTTCACCTATTGTGAGGGAGGCAGGTATAAAGGCAACTAAAAGGGTGGTCTTCTCCCGGGAGTCTAGGACTTTGGTACGAGATGGCGCCGGCGCCAAGATTTGCACCTGTATCGTCTTTTATAACCAGGGAGTCCCTTTAACTATTTTACTATGAGATTCATTCATTCAGCCAGTTTCACAGATTCATCTCGTTCATTTACATATTCTCTTCTCTAGAACAGACAGTCAACTATTCATTCATCTTGGGGGAAAAAATACTTTTTATAATTCTAGGGAGTAAAGTGTAGTTTTTCGCTTGGAGAATATTTTATTGATCTAGAGATAAATAATGTGTGCCTTATTAGCCTAGAAGTATAAATTGCGTTTTATTGACTTTGAGATCTAAAGTGCTCTTTATTGCCCTAGAGTTCTAAAGTGCTTTCTATTGCGTAGTGACGCGTAATTTACTACCCCTTGTATAAAGATCCTATGAAATTAATTTTACATTATTTACATCATTCGTAAATTTTTTGTTGACAAAATTTATGTGGTTTGTTTTGGGATACGTTGTGAGAAAAGGTAAATTAAGAAGGATCGATATATTAGAGTAAAAAAGATGAAAGACAAAAGGGCGGTTAGGAATCTTTGAGTTTATAGGATTGAAGGTAAAGGAATAGATATGACGTATTCATGAGAATGGCGAGGCAGATGTCTGCGATAGCGGCTCGTCGGATCCTCGCAGAGAAAAACACGAAATAGTTGTGCGCCAGCTCGCTTGAGGCGAGACCGGACCTGTTTCCTATCACCTTTCTTCGCCTCCACTCGATGCTATTCCCTTTCCCCCTTGCAATAAAATCTGATTCGACGTCGATTTATCTACGAGCATTCCGATATTTCAGGCGCGACGCGACATTTTCTTCCCCTAGCCTCGCTTTTACCCTCTGCCACCCTTTTTTAGCCCCTTTTATTTTTCTCCTTTTTCCTTCGATTCCTCTCTTTCACCGTTGTCCACTATACCACTTCTCGCCCAGAGCGGAACTATTTCGAATTCTGTGTGCGATCCCGTCTAACGGAAGTTCGTTTAAACGTGTATTTATGTCAGATCGCAACTCGTATGAGAACCAGGAAAAATTTCAGTTAAAAATTATGTGAACATGGAACTTTAAAAGACACTTTACATTGAACACATTTAACCTAAAACGTATACTCAATGTATGCATTATAAAACATATAAATGTATGTTTAGCTCATATATTTCATTTTAAGTTACTCGAAACTTTTTATTTTTTTAAATTTTTACGTTTATGAGAGTAATTTTGATTACTGGTTTCACTTTAGTAAATGAAATTAATTAATTTTATGATTCAACTTTTTTTTCTGCTACTTTGGAGATTTACTTTGGATTTGTCAATTAATCGCCCTTTTTTGGAAGGGAGGTTGGGGAGGGAACACCACTTATAATCGCCTTGTCAGCGATGTTTTGTAGGATATGACGATCTTGGCTGGTTCCAGTCTCCCCATATACGTAGGTGGAAACGACCATACACACAAATACAGGTGTAAAGCCATATAAACGACAGCAGCAAAGTCCTCACATTCTGAAGAGATCAAAAGCCGGAGTCAACAAATACGGATCGCGATCGCCTCGACTCATAAACCAACTTCACTCGCCAACTTTTGCACTCTGAGCCCATTTTTAATGTACTTAATAAAATTTTTACCTGACATCAATCATTGATAATCATCATTTTAAATTCTTTACTAGTATGTAAAAATTTAGAAGTTTCAAAATTTTCCTATTCAAATTAGCTGATTTTAAACAAACCTTATTCAAAAAATCAGAAAGTAACATAAATTGATATTGGTTTATTGTTAGGAAAAAAATATCTTTGAAGTGAAAAACCGTGTTAGAAAGAATTAATTAAGACTTTAAATAATTTTTCCCGGTGACAAGTGTACAGTTAATATAATTAAGTAGCCAAATCTATCGTTAAAACTGAATTTCTTCAATATATTTTCTGTTAATCGTTGACTCATTTCTGGAGAATCTAACAGTTATGAAAGAATGGTAACAGATAAGAATCGTCAGTCCATGATTTCTTCTCATTATATCCACGTATCTCTTTTCTTATCTTATATCCTTGGAGTAAAAAAATAATTTCTTTGAGAATTTATTACTACTTAGACATGGTTTTATGAAATCATGCTTAATATTTTAATGTCTAGAATCATTTTAGAAAAGGAACTTGTAACCTGGAATGTAGAGACTACATAATGCCAATGACATAAAGCAATTCCTTATCATGTCACTCTTTTTAATGATCCTTTCATTGCCAACGGATTAAGTATCCTGAGAAATAATGTATCCTTTATTGACCTAGAGAAATAATATGTACTTTAGTACCCTAGAGAAAGAATGTGTACTTTATTACCCTAGCTAGATAAATCATTTACACTGTATTATTTGCTGCATAAAAGAAAAAAGCTATTAGGGGCCGTTCATATATCACACGAACAGTTAAAATCTTTTTCAATTATAGTGGGCTCGCGGTAATTGGGTCCTGTACCTTCTATATAATCTGAAAACACCAATCGGTGCAACTAAAATTGTAAATAACAATTTTGAAACAGATATTTTTATTCAGTTAATTTCATATCGGTTAAAATATTGAAAGTATACTTAATTTGTTATATTAGCAAATGATTGGAAATAAAAATTACCAAGAGAAACAAGACACAAGGAAGAGAAATCATAAACTTATTACTTTGGTTCTGAGATTTTTTCCCGAAGGGAAAGTAGGTAAAGTACCAAGGTCTAGGAAATCATAAAATTAATGTTTTTGCAGAAATTACGAAGACACCTTACTGATTAATTGAAACATGATAATCCTGAGAATGCCAAGATCGTTTAGTATTAATATGACCTATTAAAGTCGCAAGAATTAGAAATTAACACGCTTAGAATATTGAAATTGATTTCTCTTCCTTGTGTAGAATTTTCTGTGACGCTTATTAAATGCACTGAAGATTAAAAATTTTGATATGAAGATATACGTCGTTGTCTCTCGTCGCGTCTTATTACCTATAACTTTGCCTGGCAGTGAATTTATCGGTCGTAAACTTTTGAATTATAACCGCGCTCTCGTATATATACCTGCAAACTGAAATGGAGACTATATCCTCTCATAATTTTATAGATTGAAAATATAGATACGTTCTCGCGTCGGATGCGACAAAGTCACTAGTACGAGAGTGCTCCTCGACGATCTTTATTATTTCTGGTTATCGTTATCCGAGGTAGAATCTCGTATCTAATTACATCTAATGAGTGAGAATTTGTCACGGAATCTTTGATCATAGAAACACCTGGAGTCCCTCACGTGGATTCCGTACATCCGCGAGTTGCAAAGATTCAACCGTAACATTTTATTGTTCTTTAGCTATCCCCGCATTTTTCTTCTTTTTCCTTAAGAATCGAGTAACCTGACTTTACTTCTGCTTTGTAATTAATTGCACTCGGTTCAAACCAATAACGATAAATTTTTATCGCGAGTCTTGAACGCGACGACACCAATTTCTCGACTCTCAAACCATTCTACGACGATTTTAATCTTTCTGGCCCCACGACCATTACAATTAAGAAATTCTGTTTTATAGAGTCTTCAATCACGAAAAATGGTTTGTTTGGAAGTGTGGTGAAAGTACCCCCCGAAAAAATTCACATATACACGGAAAAAAATCTTGTACATTGCAAACTCAAAACAATTTGCCCTCCATAGAAAAAATGTTTATTTTTACCCACCAAATAAAAGTATGGGGGTGACAAGATTTGGACCCTCTCAGAGTATCCCCCCCCCCCCTAATTATAAGTTTTTATTTTCATCTTTTAAGTCAAAAAACTGACAGGAGGCAAACTCGAATTTTTTTCCACTATGGAGGAAAAATGTACATTTTCACCCCCCCCCCCCCCCAAATAAAATCTGGTCCTAACTTTCCGAAACCCCTCTTTCTTTGTACGATCAAATATTCGAAATTTTTATATTATAAGTTAAAAAACAAAAAGAAGGCGAACTTGAATTTTTTCCACTCCAATAGGAAAAATGTTCCTTTTCACCCAAAAATCGAAAAAAAATTAGGCCAAAATTTCGAAGATAGCCCTAAAACTTTCGTCCAAAAATTTTAAAAGGAACATTTTTCTGTGAAGCAGAAAAAAACTCCAGTTTGCCTTCTTAGAATTTTTCAACTTTGAAAAACAAAATTTCGAATATTTGATCGTATCAAAATCAGGGGAGACTCTGTGGGGTGGGGGGTTCCGAATCTTGTCACCCCCATACTTTTATTTGGTGGGTAAAAATAAACTCTTTTTCTGTGGAGGAGAAATTGTTTTGAGTTTGTAACATATATTAGGGTGGTCCGAAAAAAGCAAATGTAATAAATGTTATGCTCCTACCTCCCAAATTTGTTCCAAATTGAAAAAAGTTAGCCTTATTTTTTCATTTTTAAATTGGACAATATTTAGAGATGGCGCAAAGCCCATGAAGTTTCTCATGTATAAATTGTAAAAAATCACTTAAATCATTAATGTACCAAATAAGTTTCTAAAAAGTGTTTAAAAACAGTATTCCATAATTTATTTATTGATTTGTTGATATTAACTATTATTAATTTTTTGAATTTTTGTGATTTTTTGAAATTGCAAAAAAGATACTTAATATCAACAAATTAATAAATAAATTATGGAAGCATCCCATAATATCCCATGCAAAGTACATGGGAAACTTCATTGGCTTTGTTCTACCTCTAAATATTGTCCGATTTCAAAATAAAAAAATAAGGATAACTTTTTTTCAATTGGGAACAAATTTGGGGGTAGGAGATTTTTGCTTTTTTAGGACCACCCTAATATATATGTATAAGATTTTTTTCATGTATATGTATAGATTTTTTTCGAAGGGGTACTTTCACCATTTAAAAATAACAAATAAATTGTATTTTCTGATAAAAACATAGTTTTTAATTATTTTAAAACAAATTGCGTCAGCAAAAGTTGAAATATAATTTTTTTAAATTTCGTTTAGGAATCGCAGTTAGCTATACTTATTGCTCATCAAAAACATTGTAGAAGTTTTTTCCAAACAAATTGGTCTGCTGACATAAATGTTAGACAGAAAAATATTTTTGAATTTATTTAGAAATAATAATTTGAATTAAAAAAATAACAACTGATAGTCCATCAGGATGTGTATTCACTGAATCCTTTAAGCTCTGTCTTTATATCATTTACGATCTTGGTTTTATGACATTTTTTACGACCGTTAGTTTCTCTTTTGGCTCTTGACTCTCCCTTGGATACTCATAAGGTTATGATTCGAAACTGCCATAACAACCTGTTGATGCTCTCGCTTCCGAAATTTGTTTGATGTACTTAAGATGTTGGGGGCATCGAGGCATTCATGTGAATATAATTTAAGTGCCTTTCTACAAAATATCAAAAACGAGTTTACTTTCTGTCGTTTCTGTCGTGGATAATAATTAACTAAAAGTAGTGTTTGAAAATTTCTTTCTGGATTTATAGACAAGCGAAAGAGTCTTCTTGGTATAATTATACCTCCCCTAATTTGCGAATTCTCGTGAACCGTAGACCAAGTTAGCAGCCTTGTATTTCTTTGATCACGATTCAGACTTGCTTTATCTCTCTTATTTATGCGTCTTTGTGTATCTATCGGTGCATCGATTTCTTTTCGTTTTGCCTTCGCAAATGAATTTCGCGCGTTGGAGCAGCTCGTGCGAGAAGAAAGTTCTGGCGTCGTTAGTCCAGCGAGTCGACCTTATCATCAACGAATATCATCGACATAACCAAAGGGGAAGAAAACTTATCACTTTTATCGCCAATAATTTTATGCTCGCGCACGCACGTCGATCTCTGTATATAAGTTCCTCGACTTTTGTGGCACGCATTCGGCATATCTCCCGGAATTCTCACGCGGCACTCGACGTTGATAACAATAATAATAACAACTGCTGCAACAGAAGCAGCAGCAGCAGCAGTAACGAAACGTTGCTATACGTATAACCCAGAGACGAGGTAAGACGCCAGAAGGTTGCGGGGCCTCTCAGGTCTCGGGCCGATCGCGGATCTCGGTCGCATAAATTTGTTTTAATTGCCAGCGACGTTACATTTTGCTTTAATTATGCCGCATTATCTGGGAGGTAAATTAGGTAGGTCCAGCTCTCTCGATCCGTCTCGGTTACTCTCGCGGGCACCTCTCCCCTTCTCTCTTCATCTCTCCACGTCTCTCGCCATCGAGAAAAAAAGATCGGTGTGGACTCTTGCCTTCACCCTCGTCTACCTTCTCCGCCTTCTCTCTCCTCCTTTTCTTACCTCTTTTTCTTCATCTTTTTCTGCCTCTTCTCCTTCTCTTTCACTTGTTTCTCCTCGTCCTTCTCATCCGCCTCCATCACCTCCTCGCTCTCCGCGAACTCTTCCCAATTCCCCGTTCCATTGGAACAGAGAGCGTGTGACAATTTACTCGGCCGATCTCCAAACCGCATAGGAAACCTCCTTCACCACCATCACCGTTTCACCCTTTGGTTCTTATACCTTATGGCCGCGTTATTTATGCGCGGGTCCGGCTAATAAACATATGAACGCTGCCTTCCCACACACTCGCATAACCTCGTCCGCGAAATCGTCCTTCTCTCGTATACACTCTCACGCACAACAGGCCCATTTACCAACACGAGTTTACGCGGCTCGGGCATTGTCTCGTCTTATTAACAGTCGGCAATCCTGCATGTCCACCACGACCAGAAAACATCTCGACACTTTGCCGAGTATACCTTCCTACCAACCTACCCACCTTCTCTTATTCTTCTTCTTCTTCTTCTTCTCCCTTTAAACCTATATATCTATATAGATAATGCTCTTCAGTGGACGACACCGCGTCATAGAATCGCTGCAATTTTTCGTCGGGTCCATTTTTTTATTAAGGACCGGCCCCGATTATTAGGGGGCTACTAACTTCGCACGTCTCGCGTCTGTAACGTCGCCCAAAGCTGTGCGGAATTGTTTTTATTGGTCGGGAGCTTTGCGCGCCGATTTCCCACGAAGAAATTCTCACGCTATAAATCAGCGCGCCCGCTGGGGACGATCATTGTTTTGGGTACGTGGAATTTCAGTGTGTCGCTCATGAATTAGAATATCAGATCCTCCAACACCGCTACCTCAACCCTTTCCCCTGACTTCTCATATAAGGTGAGGGAATGCCCCGTGGATGAGAGAAAGGTTCGCGTATGCATCTATATTGTTCGTGCTAAAGATTCCGATTGGAATTTCAAGGAGTTCTAAATAGTTTTTCGCTCCTTTGAACTTAAGCGCTTTCGAAAGTCCAAGATTTTTCGACTGTCCTTTAATCAAATTTCGAATACATTTATTCAGTTTGATCAATTATATTTTAATATTAGCTTTTGAATCTACTTTCGGCAGGTATGAAATCTAGTGATACACGCTATCGACAGTAGTTTTGCACATACAATATTTCCGTATAAGGAATACACCGGAGTCTCGATTTAACGGAGATCGATTTAGTGGACTTTTAATGAGCTTCTCGAGAAACCCCGCCTTCTTTCAGTAGCGTACACACAAATCTAGCCCCTTAGTCATGTAATGCATGTGCAGCAGTAAGTTTGTACATAAACATTCAGGGCACCGCGCCCAGAGGTGAACAGAGCTGCACCAATCAGAATGCTCGTGACGTCACTCTCGATTTAGTGGACAGGCAACCGAGCTATCCGTTAAATCGAGACTCCGGTGTATATAATATGCTCCTTCATCTGTTATGATTTTTGAAAAATATGATATTTGTGTTTATATATTGCTCCTTTGCTTCTTTGATTTAAAAGAAATTACAAATTTATCTATACAATTGCAAGTAAATTCAAAAATGAATAGTTATACAAAATTTATTAGAAAGTTTATAGAAACAAACTTTATGTTGCTTTTATTTTCTTTTTCTTGAAATACACTACCTGCTAAAATTGTCGGACCACTTATACGAAAATGAGATTAAAAACATGAGTGTTTCAAAATATTGATTGATATGGATCAGATATTAGCGAATTTAAAATTTTCATAAACCATTGGAAAGCTTATAAAATTTGCCGTTAAATGGTCCTATGTTAAAGCTTTTTCGATTAACAGTAACGGAGATTGAATTTGATAAAGACAGTTAAATTTTTTGTTTTTTGTGAATTTTTATTGTTCATGTTTTGTGAGATGTATTTTTTAGAAAAGTAATTGGAAAAATTTGATATTAAGCTAAATTAAACCTTGATCTATTAGCTTTAAAATAAGCCAAAGAAAATTAAAATATCTTGACTAGTTCAAAAGTTATAAGTATATAAACAATGTTTACTGACACAAATCTGATATTATTAATTAAGATATAAAGTATTTCTTATTATTTATAAAATTATTTCTTAATATGACAAAATATTGAATCAACCACATCTTAATATTTGACCATTTACTGAAAAGAGAATTGTTTTGAATATTTATTTTAAATTCTTCATTTTTACATTAAGTAAATTAAGAATTTCCTGAATTAAGTATCACGTACAACTTTAAAAAAAAACTTGTTCCAGAAACGAGTGCTATTCCGAGGAACGACCCCTGGACTCATGTCTCGAGCATATAATCCTTCGAACAACCAGCTAATTAAACCAAAAACGATGAGAAGTACGATGTACGTAAATCGCGTGGATTTTAAAAGCGCCCCAAGGGTACCTATACGTGAGCATATAAATAAAATAAAAGCATATAAATACTCGCGGAAATCGCGACTGGCCTGTAAGATGTATGTATATATCTGCAGTGCTTGTATAAAGACTAAAGAGAGAGGGATTGACGGGAATGAGCACCTTTCGGCCGGTTTTATCGAGGGGGCCAGTTTGTAGAAGCAACGCAGTCGCGATGTCAACGAATATTTATTTAATTGGCTGATGGCGGCGCGACCAGCGAATACGGCTGCTGTATTATGCGGGGGCAGAATGGTTCCTCAAGATCCCGCGAAATTCAGGATTTGTCCTCCCTCTTTTTTAGTTACAAAGATTATCTGAATAAAGATCCAAATTATCACCTTCCATATAAAACAGAGTATATTAGTCCAAACGGAGTCGTTTTACCCTACGAAAATATACGATAGATTGTCTATGTAAAGTTTTGAGCAAAAACATTATTTAAGGGCATGTGATGGAGAATGACGTCACTGGTGTAGGCAAAATTTGTCCGTAAACTTTTTTTTAATATAATAAATGTTTTGACACTGAAATTGTGGAATTACATAAAATATCATTAGGACGTTCTCTTTGACTCAAGTTTCTTTAAATTTTGCCTAAAAATTAATTTTTTAAAATTTTTAAAAGCAGATAATTTTTTTAAAATTAATTTTAAAGCAAAAATTAAAAAAATTTCGGCCAGAGAGACCATTTTAATGATATTTTAAGTAATTCCACAAAGTTTGGTGTCAAAACTTTTATGATTTTAAGAGAAAGTTTACTGACAAATTTTGCCTATACCAGTGACGTCATTCCGTAGCATATGCCCTTAATGGTAGTTTTAAAAAATGTAAATAAACCATAAGATATTAAAAGAAAACTCTTAAAGAATCAATTTACATGGTTATTTGAAAGAAGATTTACAGATAAAACGCAATTTACCCACAAAAAAAAACAAATGATGAAGTTTAACTAATTTAAAAAAATTTTAAACTTACCTTTAATAATCAAGTCAGGGAATTTATAAAGCGTAATGTTTAAGAATTAACTAAAAAAACTTATCTACGCCATAAGATAGAATAAGTACATATTCTCTAAAATTAAAAAATTAGAAAATTATCTCTGATAAGCATTATTTTCACAGTTTTTTAAATAAATTCTCAAATACTTCCAAAAAGTTAAACCAGTAATTTTTACATAACTTTTCAGGACTGGCGAATACAGTCTTCTACAAAACGTGTAGTTTTGTACCCGGAAAAAATTAATTCATCGGATTTTACATAATTGTTTTAGAATAGCGTATATACACAACAGCCATTTACGCAACTGAATTCTGTAAAACGTGGTGAGCATTACAACATAAAGTCTACAAGGAAAAAAATAATTTCTTCAATTTTACAAAACTTTTTTGTACTCTTGGATAAAACCATTTACAAAACTCATTTCCGAGTGATATGTAGAACAGTATTGTAAAATATCCTGAAATTTCAGCACAAAGTGAAAAATTATTAGCAGTTACTGTAAAGAATTCCGTAACTAGTGCTAAAAGTTAAAAATATTTTACAAAACTGTTCTATATTGTATCACTCAAAACTGAGTTTTTTATAAATGACTTAAAGCAAGAGTATACAAAATTTTTTTGTAAAATTCGAAAAATTATTTTTTCCGTCTAGCAAAGTCATAGTTATATAATTATATTAAAATTCAAAAAATTTTGAACTTAATTATAAAAAAAAAACAGTGAATTTAAAAAACTCCAAAAATTGGATTTTAACAACAAATGAAACCATATTAAAATAATTTCATCACATTTTCAAAGAATCAGTTATACAATATTATCAAAAAGAAAATTACGTTGGATCAAAATTTATTGTCAAAGAATAATTATTAACATTTTGTTTTAAAAATATGTGAAAATCAAATTTTATTCGTTTAATAATATTTTAACAATATATTATGAAAAAAATTCAACAAGTTAAAAAAAATACAAAAGGTTCAATGATTATTAGTTGGCAATAAATTTTGAACCAACCTAATTTTTTCTTATAATTGTACAACTGAATCTTTCAAAATTTTATGAAATAATTTTAATTATAAGGTCATTTCTCATTTGCTATTAAACACCACTTTTTAGTTTGAGGTTATGTCAAGAGTTTGAACGTTTTTAACGAAAATAATAGTGGCATACTTGATTTAAAATGTAAAAATTAATTTACAATTTTTTTTGTTACTTCACTTAATCCATAACAAAATAATTTCGGATCAAATTACGGATCAAGCTTAATAATAAAAAAAATTCTATTTTGAACATTTGAAAATTATCCAACTATAATTTATTTTCCTCATATGGGAGATTAAAAAAAAGTTTATACACATAACTCTGAACCTATTAAATTTAGAAAATTTTTGGCAATAAATAAAAAGTTAGATTTTTCTTAAACTTTCTTAATGTTTACACAAAACAGATAGTATTTTTTAATTAAAAAAAAAATTTTTTTAGAAACAAATTCAATTTTTTTTAAAATTTAGACCAAACAAAAAAATTTTTTTTATTTAAACATATGTCAAAAACAAGTCAAGAACATTTTAGAAAAAGATTCGGGATGGCATGGTGAGTATTATTAGTTTAAATTAATTTTTTAACTCTGACTGTTACCAGCACGTTTTATTTTGTGACTCATTTTTATCTAAAAACCGTAAATTTTCATTTGTAAGCAAATGTCCATTTGCATATGTGTGTGTGTGTGTGTGTGTGTGTGTATGTGTGTATAGCGTTTTTTGTCGTCTGGATATCTCGAGAACGCTTCAACGGATTTCAATAAAATTTGGATGACTTATTAAGCTCATGAATATCTAAATTTGGACACAGGAATTTTTGAAAATACACAATCAAAGTTTTCTAAGCATCTTTTTTCATTGAAAAAAATAGTTTTTTGACAATTTTTATTTTCATGCTAAATATACGACTTACTGAATACAAAAATCATATTTCTTATATTTTAAAACGAATCTATTGACCTATATATAAAGTTTATAATTAATCAAAAATTCGTAAAGTAATTCATGTTTTTTAATTTTTTTTGCATTAAAAAATTTTTTTTTAACCCTCCGTCTGACACCTGGGTCCAACCAGACCCTTTTCGTTTTTAATAGTTAATTAAAGATATTTCTAATTCAGTTAGGGCTTGTGCTTTCAGGTAGCTTCCTAAAATTTAATTGGCTTTCGATTTATGAAAAATAAAAAGGAGAAAAAAATACTTACACAGGATTATTTCAAGGATTTTAAAAATACACCTTCGGACCGATACCCGGGTCTATGCTTGAAAACGTTCAGAATTTGATACAATTTAATCATGCAAACGGCCTTTTTTTACTTTTTCGATGTTTCAAATTGAGTCATTATGATTTTGACTTAACAGTTTTTTGAAAATTCTCATATAAACACAGGTACTTAAATGTTATTTTGTACAATAATAAAATTAAAATATTTTATGGTTCTAATTATTAAATATTTGATTTTTATGAATTATTTAAAGTGTTTCTTATTTATTGCATTTATTATTTCAATTGATTAATGTTAAAATCTTTAATTTTTTGCTGTTGTTCGAAATAACATTTACTTGTGTTTATACAATATGACAATCTTTATGGTCAGTTTTGTGGGTTTTGTGTCACCAAACAGGTTATGTTTACCTGTCAATAGTTCAGTTTATGTCAAAACCACTGAGAAAGATATGAAATTAAAAATATATACTTGCTTGCTACAAAGATGAGTTTGAATATATTCATCACTTTCTAAATCTGAATAAATTGGAATTTGATTAATTTTTTGCTTATCCATTCAGTGAATCAGTAACTAAAATATCACTTAAAATCGTAGTTTTTCTGTTAAATTTGATTAATTAAACAAGCAAGAAGTCAGTTAGTGAATAAAAATAGTAAAATTTTATGTAGTTTAAATTTAATGAAAATATTTTTGCATACAAATAAACATAAATATGTACAGGGGTCCAGCCAGACCCAGGTGTCGGTCCAAAGGGTACAGAATAGGTGTCAGACGGAGGGTTAAATAACTTCTGTAATTAACCTTTATATTATTAATTTATTGTTTCTTCTTCGAGGAAGCAAATTTTTTTGCTTATATGGAAGCGAAATGTCCAAGAAATGGACATAACTTTTACCTATCACGGAGAAAAAGAATTAGCAGCCAAAGCTAAGACTTAGCTACCTTAGCTAACTTTAATTGCTATTATATGGATAGCTAATTTTTTACCTAACACAACTATTAATTAGCTTTTACAGCTAATTTTGTTTTCTGAAACAGCTAAATATTAGCTACCACAGCTAAAAATTAGCTATCCATATAGTAGCTAACTCATTTTTCTCAGTATAGTGTGTAAAATGTTCTTGACATTTTGAGGTATGTATAAATAAAAAAATATTATCTTTTTTTTGTAAACATTATTAAAAAATAGATTTAATCGATTTTAAAATGTGGACTGTAAATTTGACATGGACTCCCCTTATATATTTAATGAATTGATAACAATCTTTAAGGAAATTCTATTGTCATGTCCTAGATATTCCCTTGATTTTTTAAATGTCTCTGATCCAAACTATAACTGAGTCGTAATCGTATGAATGATACGAAACAAAATTGAAATTATCTATGTCTCGTAATTTGATGCTAACGGTTATGGTCAGTTGAAATGATAAAGAATTTAAAAACTGTTGTATATCGCTTAATTTGGCTTATCTTTTCCTTAAATGCAGTAGTTGGTGCACCATTAAAGTCACGTATAAAACAGAGGTAACCAAATTAATTCAATTCCTTGCTATTAGCAAATTGGAAAGCACGCAGCATTAGTAACACGCGTGTAATAGGCACAATTTACTGTCTACGTTATGCAAGTATCGACTTTCGTTGGAAAAAATGCCAAGATTCTAATTAAAAGTAATTCGAAATGGTCAATGATTTGCAAACTGCTAATAACCGTTTTGGGTATATCTACCAGCATAGAATTGCGAAAAAAAATCATTATCCCCTTGGGCTTTAATTTTAAGATTTATCTAACGCTTACTTTAAAAAAAGAAAGGAATATACTATTACCATTAGTTAATTCAAATAGATAGGCAAAAAAGTGTTCAAGTCCCCTTCGAAGTAAATATCACCATCCGACATTTTCACACGATTCTCTGGACTCTATATGGGTTCGAATATCGACTCACCGACGTAAAACAGTCGCATACTACTGAAACTTTAAGTGGTATGGGGTATGATATAAATTTATGTTGCAAGCATTGAGAGTGAAGGTCCTTTTCCGCGCGAGCGGGTGGACATTGATGACGGGGGCGTCTGGGGAAGGTGGGAGGGATGCGAGAGGGGCGAATGGGTTGACAAAGGGCGACGGTGGCTAAGGCGCTTCTTCGAGAGCCACCGAGTGATTTGTGAAGACGCTCCCGCGGTCGTAATCACGTGGGATCTCTGCGCTGTCGTTCGCTGGACAAGGAAAGCAGCATCCGAAGGACGGTACAGTCGTTTCAGACGAGAGACTTTCTGAGCAGTGCAGAGCACGGGACCGACTCTTATTGTTATTATACGGAGTGATGGGCTATGCGTCCAGATTCGAAGTGTCCTTGAATGCACTCAAGTCCATCCAAATCCAAGTCCTGCTTCGTCTTCCTCGTCTTCTTCACCTCAACCTGTCTCAGTCCCCCTTTTTATTTCCTCCATCACTGAGAGGCGAACGTCAAACTGAAATGGTACATGAAGTGTCAAGGTACCCTTTTTTTTAAAAAGGCTCTTTTCCTCAGATTTGTTCTTTTGAATTACCATGTCTCAAAGTTAGCTATTAATATGTAATACTAACAACATTAACGACAAACTTTGAATTGTTGTTGGTCATTTAAAACTATACATTTTTGCAAATTAAAATAAAGAAAATTAGGAAATTGAAGAATACAGTCAACCTTCCACTCCGCGGACAGCAATTTGACGTGTCCGCGAAAGAGAAGGTCATTAAAATGATATTAGTGGCCCTGAATTCAATGGTGCGCACACACACGTACGCAGTCATAACTCTCACCGATATAGACCGTTCAACGCTTCCCTACTGAGTTACCGCCGATTAGAAGTCCGCGGAATGGAAGGTTGACTGTATATCAGAGAATTATGACGAAAATAATTGACTATTGAAAACAAAATTTGAAAATAGCTACATAATTACACAATTGAAAAGAATAGTTTAAAGAAATAAATATTAAATTTAAACTAAATAGTTGAAAAATTATGGAAACAACTGTTGTAACTAGATAATTTCAAATTAAACAACTGGATTGAAAATCAAAAAAATAATTGAAATTGAAGAAAATAATAAAACTAGGTGAAAATTATGTCCAAGCAAAATAATTTGCTTCCTCATAGAATAAAGCAATAAATTAATAATATAAAACTTAATTGGATAATTTATTTAAAAGAAGAATTTTAAATGCAAAAAAAAAAAAAAATATGAACTATTTTACGAATTTTTGATCAATTATAAAAGTTATATAGGTCAATCGATTCGTTTCGAGATAATGAATATGATTTTTGTATTCATTAAGTTGTATTTTTAGCATGAAAACAAGTTTTGGCAAAAAATGATTTTTTTCTATGAAAAAAGGTGATTAAAAAAATTTGATTGGGTATTTTCAAAACTCCATGTGTCCAAATTTAGATATTCATAAGTTTAATAAGTTTAATAAGTAAATTTTATTAAAATCCATTCAAGCGGTCCCGAGATATCCTATGGCGACAAAAAACGCTATATACACCCATGTACAGCACACAGATACATCTGGACCTTAGCTTAAGAATGAAAATTTACTCTTTTTAGATGAAAATGAGTCGATTTAGACTATTTTTTGAAAATCGAAAATCTTAACAATCACAAAGCTTCCTCTATGATGAAGCAAAAAATAAACAGTAAATATTAAATTTAAACAATTAAGAAATTATGGGACTGACTGTTGTAAATACATAATTGTAAATTAAAAAACTGGATTGAAGAACGAAAAAAATAATTAAAATTGAAAAAAATAATAAAAATACCGGGCAAGTGCGATTCGGACTCACGCACAGAGGGTTCCGTACACGAACTTAAAATGGATTAAAAAATGGTTTTTAATTATTTGTTTTTAACGATTTAGAAAAAAACATTTTTTTTCGGTAAAATTTCAATTTTTCGAAGAAAATGATATGATAATAAATTTAAACCGCAATTTTTATTCGCTATATTTTTCCTTTAATCTACACGTAAAAATACCTAGATATACCAAATTTCAAACCTCTAGGTCAAATATTTTGGAAGATAAGGTGGGGGGGCACAAGAAAAAAAAGTTTTTTCTTGACAACGCTATGACTATCAACTCCAATCATGTTCTCTATATTTTTCCTGTACTCTACTCGCGAAAATACATATGTGTACCAATTGCCAATACTATAGTTCAAATAGTTTGGGAGATAAGGGGGGGGGGGGGGGGTAAATAGGCATTTTAATGCATTTTTCGAAAAAAATCTTGTTATTTCCTTGACAACGCTATGAACATCACCTCCAATCACTTTCGCTATATTTTTTCTGTAATCTACTCGTGAAAATACATAATTGTGAACCAAATTTCAACTCTCTATCTCAAATAGTTTGGCCGCTAGGGGGGGGGGGGGGGGTAATGGTTTTGGGCGACGGACAAACGAG
Source organism: Ganaspis brasiliensis (assembly GCA_037103525.1). Taxonomy (NCBI): domain Eukaryota; kingdom Metazoa; phylum Arthropoda; class Insecta; order Hymenoptera; family Figitidae; genus Ganaspis; species Ganaspis brasiliensis. Next base: position 3,783,027 of record JAZKLR010000022.1, on the reverse strand, counting down.
TGAAAACCGAAGTGTCCCGGATTTGACACTTTATGTCCGGAACCCTAAAAAAAATTTAAATTAATGATTATTCATAAAATTGAAGGAGAATAATAAATTGCCAATTGAAAACTGATGAAAATTATAGAAAAAATTGTAAATAAATAAAAATTTAATAAATTAATGATAAATTGAAGAATAAATAGATAAAAACTTCAAATTTTCACAATTGTATTTATTTTAATTTTAACTTTTTTAAATTGTAACTAATTCAAATGTCAATCAATCCTAATTTTTATAAACAAAAACTTAAATTTATGCAAATTTTATTCTATTCTAAGTAAATTAAATTAATTAAAAATTTATTTCGTTATAATTTTGTATTTCATTTAATACTAAAATAATTGATCATTTCACTTCTTTAAAGTACTCTCTAAATTTGAATTAGGTAAAAATAACTAATTATTAATAAAAATAATAACTAAAAAATAGTTCAAAAATGACTAATTGAATTAGTTAACAGAACTTTACTACAATTTTCATTATTTTGACTTAACTAAAAATGAATTTAACTAATAATAAGTTACTTTTTACTAAACGATTAGTAGAAATATAACTTTTTGAATTAATATCTGCTTATTTTTGGAGACCTTGATTAATTAATTGAATTAATTACGGATTTTTTGCTTTTAAGTCAGTATTTTAATTTGAAATAGCGACACCAAAATATCAATAAAACAGTTTTATAATAATTTAATATCAAACTTTAGCTTTTTTTAAAAAATCAATCTAAATCAGTGTATCTATTCTCGAATTTTGGAAATCAATTTTTCTTCATCCAGTACTGTTTCAAAGTAAAATGATGATTTTTGGATGTTTAGGTCCAATTTTAATCAATTTTAGTTTCTTTGTAAGGGTGTTATGTAGTAGAGGACATTTTTTTAAAAATCATTATTGTAATTGACAATATAAATAATGGCATGCAGAGCGCCCGTGTTTGTTTTCAAGTTGAAAGAAAAATTCGTAAAGTGGTGAGAATAATCGACAACAGAACAAAATTATTGAAAAAAATTAAAGAATAGTAAAAAAATTAAAGAGAATAATTGTATATTGAAAACTGTTGAAAATTATAGAAAAAATTATAGATTTATTTATTAATGAAATTAAAATTATTTGAACTGTTATTTATAAATGTAAATTTTAATCAATCTAAATGTAGGTATTTTTTTAAAAAGTACCTGATTTAAAACAAAAAATATCCATGTACCAAACTTCAGGTGTGAACAGAATGAATGAAAGAATGAATCTTGCTGATTATTATTATAGATATACCAGCCTTTCGCCTCAGGTCAATTGAACATCTTTTCACGCAGAGATTATTTTTTTTTAAAAACAATTTAATTTAGTGGACAGTTGAAGAATAAGAATCGAATTTCCTAAAATAAAGAATCTGATTTCACAAATCAGTGCTTTTGAACACTCGTGTATTTGCGCTAGATTGGCTAATTAATGAACACGAATGGACAAAGTTCCCTCTGGCGGGAGTTGCGGGTGGAGTTGAAAATAAACAGTTCTCGTATTTGCTCCAAAGGGTGTGTTTATGACATGGTTGTTTGCAGATGCTACATTATAAAGAAGCTGTGTGGCACGAGACCTCTCTATTCCTCTGTATGCTGAAAGGACTGAGGGCGTGGCAGACCCCTGTTGGGAATAAATTACGTGGGGGCGGAGGAGCCACGGTTATTATTGCTTAATAGATAGTCAAACAAATGGTTCACGCCTTTCTCCAATAACATCATGATTAAATTGTTTCCTGACACGAACTCTCAGAGTTATGAAATCCTGCAAGTGTTTTATAAATAACGCTACACGTCAAAATATGACACAACATTAATAATTTTTTGTCAGACGTTCATATAAACATCTTTGTTCGTATTAAACATTTTTATTAACATCAAGTAGTTGCTACCAATTTTTCATAGCAATATGTTTAGATCAAAATTACTTTTTAATTTAATAAAGGTTATATTAGCTTTAGAATCCATGAAAAAAAAGGTTTGTTAATTTACGAGCTGTCCTTGATTTTGCTAAAAATCTCTCGAGTTATTTAAAAGGATTGAGCAACACTGGTATTTCACTAATGAAAATATTTAATAATGATCTTGTTATCTCATTAAGTCGCGAAAATTCCAACTGCATCGTTCAACAGAGATCGACTCTAGTGAATGCATTATATGGATCGTATCTGGATTGTCTAAAAAGGAAATCAATGGCGTAATTATTGAGTTACAATAAGCAAGGAACGTAATGCTATTGATCAGTAAGTGACAAGAGCGCCGTGCTGAATCACATTGCTGATGTCATACACGTGTTTTAGACACTAAATAATATATCAACAGTACTTTTAAAACAAATTACGTCAATGTAATTACAAGTATCAAAAGAATAAGTTGGATAATTTCTTTTTTTATTCGCCTATGATTTTTATCTCTTATCATATAAACTGCTACTTCACAGTATTATGTAATATAGTATCATATAAAATAGTACCATATAATAAAATAAGTTGATAAATCCTTAACCGCTCGATAAGTAAAAATAGGAGAGAAAAAATTTGGTTCGCATGTACCTCAAGAACAGTGGGCCAATGAGTGTTTGTATACTGGAGAGATAGGTGGAATTAATTAGAGGTATCAGTAGTATCTCTCCGCGTCATTGTTGTACGAATGCTCCTTTTGCATGACGTAGAGGCCAACTTATAGGGCAAGAGGTTGATGGTAGTTCCAACTTGAACATAAATCTACCTTTTACTGCACTTTGTAAAGGTATTTACACGAATAAGACTACCACTGAAATTTGTTATATCCATAAATATCCCTTGACTTCTTGCTAAACTCAACCAATATTTTACCAACGCTGTAATCGCTCGATCAAATTTTATCTTATAGACTAAACATGTATTTGACATTTACAGATATTATGGTTTATAATTACATAAATTTTCTATTTTGGAAATATTTGACGAACTATTGTTTCAAACTTTCATTTCCAGTAGATTAGAATCGTTCCTGCAAAAAATTGTCTAAAACACGTTCTTGCAAAAATTGTCTGGAGCATCTTCTTGCAACAAATTATTTGGAATAAGTTGATACGACAAATTATTTAGAATAAATTGATAAAACTAATTGCTGGTAGTATTTCGTTGAAAGCATATGTTTGGAGCATGTTATATCTGGTTTGTAGTGTATTGATGCAAGATTTGGTTGTACCATGTTGCTGTAAAGATTTATTAGTTGAATCTGTGGATTGAAATGATTGACTATTTGGTGAGAGGATGGTGAGTGGTAGGAGTAACATTGCAGTAAATCTTGATGAGTTTGTAGGCGGGTGCCAAGGGGAACTATTACCATAGACATGCGACGCGTTGATTATAAACATAATTAAAAAGAACAACCACCACTGTGTTGTTCCTTTTAAGTGTATGCAACTAACTCGTGTGTGCCCCTCGATCCCGGTGGTCCTCTACGTTTAGGTGGATTATCCTGCGAATCTCGCAACAGGATCTTTCAGCCTGAGTTTCCAATCGATATCTTCTCGTAATTAATTCTCGATCGGTACAATGTCGATTGAATCACCGGATATACCCTCGACAACTGCAAACTCCAGAGACATCGCAATGCACTGTTCCTATTCCTTCTGGAGGTGAAAAGCGTCACCTGTACTTCATTTCGCCTTAAATGAATGAAAATTTTTCATTATTTAAATTAATCCATTCTATTTAAACAGTATAAAACTAAAATATATGTGTATAATTGTATTAACATATTAAAATGCAAATAAAAAATTTGTCATGAAGATCGTTATTTAAAATAGCTAAAAACTCGTTTAAGCGAGAGATCATGGAACAAGTCGAATGTCGTTATTAACGCCTACGTTTTGCTTGAGGACGTTAAAATCTGATCATTTCATGTCGGTAAAGAGGAGAAACTAAATTCGTAAAAATGTCTTGCTCGACAATAGCACTATATTAAGAAGGCAATTAAATTGGAAGTTTGAAAGGGTGGTCGCTAAAACAAAGGCGGTTCCATATGTAAATCCGGTTAATGCAGCGGCTTTATCAAAAAACGCGTTTCAAATTATAAATACCTGCGCGGCTTGCACAGCCCCTTAAAGAGGACCCCAATTTGGATTCTAACGAGTATAATATTTCAGCTGGACCGTCCCGCATAAAGATCATTATCGAACCAGCTCGTACTCCTTTTTTCCTCAAACCCTGAAAGTTCGACAGCGATAGACAAGTTCGTAGATTATAATTCACTACTATATTCAAAAACCCACCGAGATCAAGATATACCATTTTAGCTAATATTCTCTTCCTGGGCAAACATAGCCCAAGATGTTTATCTGTTTCCTGTCATCAAGGAATCTTTCAATCCATATTTTATATTTAATATCATCTGATAATTGGCATTAAATGACAGTAAATAAATGGTGATGAAAATTATGTTGGGATTTTGGTGATTAATTTAATCTGATGCTTGATTTGGAAAGTAATCGGAAATTGATCGAGAGTTAATCCAAAATGATGGAAATTCAATCGTAATGGCAACAATTGCTATTGTTAACTAAAGGAAAAATTAAGCCAAGTCAATTTACTATAAAAGAGAATGGTTCTAATTCTAAAATTGGCATTCTAACATGCAAAACTAAATGCCCATTATGTTTGAACGTGTCGGAGAACCCATAATCCAAGTGGCGCTTGCCTCGCAATTACCAAGTCACTGTCCACCACGTTACCATCTTCGTGCGCGAATGTAGGTGTGTTGGGGGCATAATGCGAGTATAATAAGAGCATAAAGGCAAACAGTGCAATGCAGGATGAGAGAGTACAACACGATTGGATCTCTCCGCCCAGCAAGGGCGAGAGGCTGGGTTTCACCTCTGACCCTCGATCTTCACTTCTTCGTCTTCTCTCTTTTCTCCTTCTTTATCTTTCTTTGCCACTGCACTATTTCCCAGGACCGTAAATAACACTCGTACAAAACAAATTCTTTTTTCTTCACAATTTTCTCCCCTTTCATTTAATGATCAACAGTTCATTCCTGTGTTAACAGTTCAGCATTAGATAAATTCTGTGGCTGAAAGGTAAAAGAGCATAACTCCAATTTTTTCAATTTAAAAATCATATCATAATTCTATACATCATATCTTCATAATATTATATTCCTATGCAATTGGATTAGGTTTTCAAAGTATCATAATTGCAAAATGATAAAAAAGTTTATTTACGTACAAAATATTAAATAATTTAATGACATAAGTCCACTTTTGTCGTCGATAGAGTGGTATATTGACGCAACTCCACCCACACAGCACAATTCCTTGCCTGAAGTTTGAGCGAAGTTGGCACTGCAAACTTCGCAAGTTTGCATTTGACATTTATGAAAACTTGACCTAACCAACAAAATGTCCGCTTGTGCAGAAAGCTTGACGGGACAACTTGCGGCAAGTATAACCTGGTTGGTAATTGAAAACTTTCCTCGCAAGTTTCAGGAAAGGTTCTAGAAAAGTTTGAATTAAAGGTAAAAAATTTTTTTTTGCGGATTGAATAGATTTGTAACACATTATTGTGACCCCTGTGGGAGGTTTAAAAAAATCTATTGCGCAGCCCTAGCTATCATAGAAATCAACTGCGCAAGGCCTAAAGTTGAAATTTGCAGTGAAAGTTTCCAGCAAGTTTCAAACGTCAAACTTTCTGCACAAGCGGACATTTTGTTGTTTAGGTCAAGTTTTCATAAATGTCAAATGCAAACTTGCGAAGTTTGCAGTGCCAACTTGGCTCAAACTTCAGGCAAGGAATTGTGCTGTGTGGGCATACAAGTTGAGAAAAACAATTGATGCTTTTAAAAACTCACAAATACCACAACATTTTTTTTTTAAATAACTGATTAGATTGTCTCATTATAATGAATCTCCGGAAGAGATGGAACACCTTTTTTAAAACCACTGCAAAATCTAAGGAATTTGGCAAGAAATTCCAATTCTTATAAAACACTTTAATATTAATCAACACGAGCCTAAGTATTCCTAAATTCACACGAAAGTTAATTAAAATTCGTTATTTAAAAAAACAAAAAAACATACACATAACCTTAGATATTTTTTTGTTTTAAATCAGTTATCTACATCTGAAAAAATTGTATCTTTCAAATTAATTATAAATCGTATGAGTTTTCATTTTATATATCTAATTTTCATTTATCTTACTTTGACAATTTATTAATCTCCTTCAATTTTATGATTTTTCATTAATTTAAATTTTTCTTTTGTTCAAATGACAATTATTCTCACCATTTTTCGAATTTTTTTCAATCTTTAATTATTTCTTTTAATATAGCTAATTATTTTCGTCGTATTGTAATTTCCGTTTAATCATCAATTATTCTCTTGAAAATTCCATTTAATTCTTTAACTTACAAATTAATTTTTTAAATTTTTATCTATTTTTTTTAATTCTCAAATATTCTCTTGAAGTTGAAATTATTTTTATCGATTTTCAATTAATTTCTCAACATACAATAATTCTCGTATTTTTCGTATTGTTTTTTTGACTTATAAATACTGTTTTAAAATTTCTATTCAATTATACAATTCTAGAACTATTCTCTTTAATTCTAAGTTATTTTCTTCAAATTTAAATTCCACTTTTTAATTTTTAATTATTTTCTTTAAGGTTAAAAAGTTATCAACTTTTTTCTATCATTTTTTTTCGATTATCTTTAAGTTTCTTTAAATTTAAATACAATTATTCAATTATTTTCTTTAATTTTTAATTCTATTATTCAATTTTTATTTCCATTTTTCAGTTTTCAATTGTTTTCTTTTATATTTATTAATTCTCGGCTATTTCAATTACTTTTTTTCAATTTTTATTTCCATTCTTCAGTTTTCAATTATTTTCTTCTATATTTATTAATTCTTGTCTTTTTCCAAATAATTTTTCTTCAGTTTTAAGTATATTCTTTAAATTCCAATACCATTCTTCAATTTTTAATTTCTCTCTTCAATTTTTAATTATTTTTTTCGATTTTCAATCCAGTTATTAAATGTACAATTATTACCAACTAAATAATTAAACTATTACCCATAATTTTCTTAATTTCTTAATTTAGAATTATTTTCTTTAAATTTAATATTTCTTGTGTAATTTTTTTAATTATTTTTTTCAGTTGTCTATTAATCTAGAAATTTTTTAAATTTTGTTTTTCATTCACAATTATTTTCATCATTTTTCACACATTTTCTTCAATTTTTCAATTATTCTCGTCTTTTTTCAACTATTTACTTCAATTATTAATTATTTTCGCAATTTTCAATTATTTCCTATAAATTTTTCAATTTTGAATTATTATTTTAAAATTTTATAATTATTCTTTGACTTTTTAAATTATTTTGGTCGGTTTTGTATTAATGAAGCCACTTTTATTTTTTTCTGAATTGTCAATTATTTTTGCTATTTTGTAATTTTTTTTCAATTATTAATTATTTTTTCAAATTTTAATTTAACTCTTAAATTTTCATTTGACTTTCTCAATTTTTTATTACTTTCTTCAATTTCAATTATTTGTTTCGATTTTGTAATCAAGTTGTTCAATTTGCAATTATTTCCAACAGTTTTTCCTATAATTTTTCAATTATTTTGTTTAAATTTAATATTTATTGTTGAATTTTTTAAACTATTCTATTAAATTGTGTATTTATGTAGCCGTAGCCATTTGTCGAATTTTGTTCTGAACTGTCAATTATTTTATATAATATTTTAATATTTTATATTTTTAATATTTTATACTTTTTCAGATATATTCTTCAATTTCCGTATTTTTATTATTTGAATTTGCAAAAATTTATAGTTTTAAATGACCAACAAGAATGCAAAGTTTGTCGCGCGCTTGGGCTCGCGTTAATGTTGCTAGTTACATAGTAAAGTTGTTTGCAAAAATTCAAGTCAAAAAAGCAAGATAAAAATTCAAAGCGTTATAATTGTGAAACAAAATCGATGAAGGATTTGTTAAAATTAGCCGATTGTAATTACCGTGTTGAAAATTACTCCTAGTGAACAATAATTGTGCGATAGGCTTAAAACGTGTTTGCATGTGATTAAGCATTTGATTAAATTTAGAGTGAAGGGAATTTTAACTTGAAGTCGTGATGATTTAAATCAAGGTTTGATTATTGCACAAGTAAATGATCAGTGAACAATGGACGATCTTTAAAATCCTCTTGACCCTAGTTGAACCTCTGATTTCTTCAGAATACGGCCCTGTTGTTCTCACATCCTACCCGGCTCCCTCTCGTTCTCATGTACCCTCCTCCTCCTCCTCCTCCTCCTCCTCTTCTTCTTCTTCTTCTTCTTCTTCTCCTCTTCTTCTGCAGTTTCTTCATCCCTCTTCGCTTCTCACTCGAGCACAGATGCTGCCATCTTCCCACGTGAGCATCCTTAGCATTCTCGTACACCGATTATTATATTTCATGGCGTACCTTATTTTCGATGCAGCCAAGGTGCGAACTCGACTCCATTAGCATACGGACAAAATAACATTCCGCATTTTTTAAAACCCCGGCCTTTATTGATTTATTTGCTGACGACGACACCTAACTTGTTTTTAAGAACTTGCTCCAAACCCATTTTTTATATGTACATTTGTTTTTTCCTTTGTTACCGACACTTAATTGAGTTTAATTTCTTCTGATTAATTAAATTTGTCTTTAACCCAGAATTGGGCAAATGACTTAAGTAAACATCGTTGCTCCAGCAAGGAACAAACAAAAAAATTTTTTGGTGCATATTTCTAAACTAATAGATGCCCAGAGAATGAAACCAAACTTTAAAAACGAGCTTGCCACCCGGAACATCCCCAAATAATTCCCTAAAAAATCTGCAAAAATTCCAACTTTCAGTACCTACAAAAAAATTCCTAAAATCCTAAAGTAAAAAAGAAAAAAAATGTATTGGTTTTGATTTGTGTTTTGAAAATTCTTTTGACATGATCTCAAAAAGTAGAACCAATCTAGCAATTCTGATTCGGATTCAGCTAAGAAAAAATAGGGTCATGTGGGGTGATATGGAACATGGGGTAATGTGCAACACCGCCGATTTCTGATCTACATTTTGATATTTTTAACAAAATCGTATACTAATATCTGTTTGTGTCTACAATAACTTGTTTTTGATGTACAACAACACATGAAACAGCACGCACCCTGGTTTGCTGTATAGGTAAAGCGAGCTGAATTTCTCGAGTTCAAAGTATTTTTCGATTTTTACATTTATAGATATTTCGTGAATTGTTTTGAATTATTTTCTAGGTCAGTTTGTTTATTTTATTTTTTGTTTTTTAAGTGCCATTTAATATCTAAAGAGATTTTGTGACTACTATACATTGTATTGCGCTCACACCACCTTTCGCAAAATATCGTATTTGGGGTGATGTGCAACAATTAATTTTTTTATCATTATTATTATTTTATTATTATTTATTATTTTATTATTATTATTACGCTACAAAAATAAACAAATAACTTAACAATCAAATGAAAAAACTTTTTTTTCTTTGTAGAAATTTCCACTTTTTAGAGGTCGACTATATCGTAGTGAAAATTTTTTTTCTAAAAGATTTCTATTTATTTGCATTTAAGAAGCATAAATTTAATACTTTAAGCGATTTACATCGATATTTATGGATTTTTTCTCTGAACTTTACCTGTGTTGCACATCACCCTACCTATTTTTGAAACGGACGTTCTTAAAAATGTGAAATTTTTTTAGAAAAAATTAAAAATTTGTAAAATCTATTAATGCAGAAATGGGGTCGTCCACATATCACGTGATATCTTTAGGGGTGGGAGGGGGGTAGGCAAAATATCACGGTCCATGGAAATTTAATTTTTTAGCAATAGAAAAAGTATCACGAGGAGGGGGGAGGGGGTTCAAATTAGCTCAAATTTGTATCACGTGATATGTGAATGATCCCAATGTAGTATTTTCCTTCCTCTACATTATTTAATCATGAAATATTTAAAAATTTGATTGTTAAACATGTTTTAGGAGCAACGAAAAAAAGTGTTGCATATCACCCCACAACACCCTACATAAAAATATAGGTACTAGTGTAGTGTCCGAGGCAACATTTTTTTTGTGAGCCTGTGTAATTATGATCTTTGAAGAAACTTGGGTCTAAAATTACCAAACTTTCATTGCATAATAAACGAAACGGATGAAAATATCCCATTACATTTTTCCTCTCTCCTTCATCATTGCAAAATGATGAATTGAGTTTTAATACCCATTTTTAACTCGTCGAAATTTCTTTTTGAATCCGATACCAATTACTTTATAATTAATTAGTAATGGGTCTTTAACCCGCTTTTTCGTGAAACGAATAAAATCCGCCAAGACTTTGGAGTCCCATTCCATAAAGGGCTATTTTATTAAAACTGTGGAGTAATTATGACCACCTTGCAACCGTAAGGCAATTTTATTTTACGACCTCGTTTTCATTGGAACAGACACGATTGTCTTTTTCACTGACACTTGATTATTTACTTTCACCGGAACGTGTATTTCGGGAATGTGTAGTACGAGGCAGCACTTAACTTGGATGCGGTCGTTTCTTAATAAAAGCAAAAAAGGAGAAAAAAATCTCCGTCGTCAAGATGATCCTCTGTATAATTGATAGAGTGGTAAAGTGGAGATGAATCACGCGATGCATATACACATATACGTCCTGTTAATACGACCGTAAAGACAACCTGCAGTAATAATAAAGTGATAATAAAAAAAAAGTCTCGCGGACACGCCACGGGGAGTTTATTACGTGGTGCCATATCGTGTAGAGTAACACACTCTTGAGACGGCCTAATAACTTGGAGCGAATCCAGTTTCCTTTGTCTGAGATATTATTAGTTTAACCCTGAATAGTAGAATGGGAGACTCATTTTATTCTTCTTCCTTCTTTTGCGTCTATAGAAATAATATTAACTTCCGCGATATTTTCGTATTCTAAATTTGATTAAATCACCTTCAAAAGTGATTTTAAAGCTCAGAACTGATTTTACGAAAATATTCTCAAACCCAGAATTACTTTACGACCAAAACAGACAGATCGTAAATTTTGGAAAACTTGCTGGTAAGGAAGTAACTGCACTGGTGGTCTTGGGGGTGCGAGTCACAACCCCTGTGTAACTCATCTGCCGTGTGGCAGCAGCTTTTAATTTTAACGACCAACTTCGGTCTCGTTTATGGGCCTAGTGTATAATTTTATCGGATCCCCGATCTGACCATGACGTTGGGCCAAATATTGTGCCTTAGTCTTCTTTCTACGAGGCTCCACGCATGCAACCCACGATTTTGTACATATTGACAATCATGCTTTCATACAGATATAGTTTCCAGACTCATTAACATCACACTTAAAAATTTTTAATACTTTATTTCAGTAGAGGGCCGTAGAGATAAAATTTCAGTCCCATTACCCAATAAACATGAACAGGAAACTAATAAAAATTCTACACAGTTTAACGATTAATTTTATTTGAAAAACGAGTAAAATATAAAAACCTGCCGAAAATAAGCGACAAAAAATGTTGAAGGGGTAAATTAAAAGAGTTATAATTTGAAGGCATATTCTGTTGCAATTTTTAAAAGGGGAAAAAATTTTTGTATGTTGTATTGAAGAAACCATTGTATCTGTTTGATCGTACAAACGAATATACCGAATTTTATTGACATCCGTTGAAACAAATTCGAGTTATCATGTTTACAAAAAAACGTGACTTCCAAACACTCGTAGGTTCACTCGACCTATACTGTGCCGCTCAGTAGGATTTGCTCACACTATCGTTGTTGAAAAAGCATTACATAATGTTTTATTTTTGGTTTCTATTAAAGATTTCTAATAAAAATAGATAGTTCTTATGATGATACAATTGTAATCAGAATTTAATTTAGTATAAAGGGGTCACGTCGTTGAATATAAAATAATATGATATCAGGTTTTCAAAATTCAAAATAGCGAAGGCTTTCACCAAAATCGATGGAATTTGCTGGAAATTGTTTGCCCGGAGATTTTTGGGATTGAGAATATAAATATGTCATTAAACTTTAATAAAACAAAATGTTGGATTCATAATGATAACTATTTTTTATTTTAAAAATTTGGTGTTAGACTCATATTTACTAAACTTATACAACCACGACTAATTTTAATTACGGTAGGGTGGGTAAATCCTCTGAAGCGACCTATACATATACATATACTAATAATCACAGCCCCACAAAAAAATTGTGCGAGACACTAAGTATACTCCTCAGTACTTTTCTTCGTTGAATCATAATCCTAAGTCAAAATTACTAGATTGGTTCTAACTTTGTAGATAATCTAAAAAAGAAACTATTCAAAAGCCCGAAAAAAAATTTTGTTCGAGAGAATATGCTAGTGTATATTTCTACTCAAAAATTACGTAGGATTTAACCTAAATCAGAGTTGCTACGATTCTGGAAAACCTGAAATTGTCATGGAATTTTTTTCTAGTCAGGGAAAATCTGGAAAAGTCATAGAATTTTATAAAATGTTTTAAAAAATTAATTTAATTAACTTAACTTTTTTTACGCATTTTTTTCGTATTTTTTTTTGTGTTAATTGTCAATTATTTTATTCATTTCTAAATTATTTTCATTAATACTATTTACTTATTTCGACTTTTTTTAATTTTTCTTTCAATAATCAATTATTTTCTGCAAATGTCAATTTCATTTGTCAATTTTTAATATATTTTCTCCATTTTTAATTACTTTCTTCAATTTTCAATTATTTTGTTCAATATTCAATAATTTTTGCCTTTTTTTCATTTTTCAATTATATTTTCAAATTTCAATACAATTCTTCAATTATATTATTCCTACAATTATTTCTTGCAATTTTTTCTATAATTTTCATAAGTTTTCAATTGACAATTTAATTTTCTTCTTCTATTTAATAATTATTCTTTAATTTCTTAAATAATTTTATTCTATTCTAGATTATTCTCACCATTAATCGAACATTTTCATGTGTTTTTTTTTCCTTGATGTTTAATTATTTTCGTCATTTTGTAATTTCTCCTTCAATTATCAATTATGATCTTAAAAATTCAATTTAATTCTTTAATTTTCAATTTATTTCTTCAATTTTTGTTACTTTCTTTAATTTTCAATTATTTTCATCAAACATAAAAATTGTTTTAAAATTTCAATTCAATTATACAATTTACAACAAAAATATTTTCTCCAATTTCAATTCATTTTTTCAATTTCTAATTCTGTCAATTATTCCTTTCGATTATCAATGTTTCCTTAATTTCAAATTCAATTGTTTAATTATTTTTTTACATGCAATTATTTTCACTAATTATTCCTATAATATTAATAATTTTTTAATTTTGAATTATTTAGTTTAAATGTAATATTTAATGTTTAATTTTTTAACTTAGTTTTACCAATATTGTATATTCATTTAGCCATTTTTATTTTCAATTGTCAAATATTTACGTTATTTTTCAGATATTTTCTTCAATTGTGCAATTATTCTCATTTTTCAATTATTTTTTTCAAGTATTATTTTCATCAATTTTCAATTATTTCCTACAACTTTGTAAATTCTCATTTATTCTTTTTAAATTTTATAATTATTCTTTAACTTTGCAATTATTTCGTCTTATTGTTTATTATTTTTGACAGTTTTTGTAGGTATTTTATACCTATTTTTTAATTTTTTAAAATTATTTTGCTCTGTTGTCGATTATTCTCGCCAGTTTTAGAATTTTTCTTTAATTGACAATTATTTTATTATAAATTTTACAATTCGCTTTTTTTTTAATTTGTTAGGGATTTTTTACGAGGCTTTTAAGAATTAAAAAAAGAAAAATTTATACTATATCCAATAAATCTCGACTTTTTTCATATACTTTTTTCAACAATATTTAATTCTATTTTTCAAATTACATTTAAATACAATTATTCCTATAATTTTCTTAATTCTTCAATTTGAAAATGTTTTCTTTAAATTGAATATTTCTTGTTTAATTTTTTCAATTATTTTTTTCAGTTGTCTATTAATCTAGTCATTTTTTGAATTTTGTTTACAATTGTCAAATATTTTCGTCATTTTTAAGATATTTCCTTCAATTTTCCAATTGTAATGGTCATTTTTCAATTATTTCCTGAAATTTTTTCAATTTTCAGTTATTCTCTTAAAATGTTATAATTATTCTTTTAATTTTTCCAATTTTTTTTCAATTCTACATTATTTTCGTAATTTTTCAGATATTTGCTTGAATTTTGTGATTATTTTCGTAATATTCATGTTTTGGCTTTGCAAAATTTTATAGTTTTAAAATGACCAACACATCAATACAAAGTTTCTCGCACCCTTAGGCGTTCGTTAATAGTGCTAATTATTTTACATTTGGTCATGGAATTTTAAGAAAAATGGTCTGAAAAACCTAGAAAAGTCATGGCATTTCGAAAACGTAGCAACCCTGTAAATTTTGTTAGATAATCTTAGAAAAATCCTCAAAAACACGAAAAAATTGCTTCTGTGAGATTATTTAAAAAATTTTAGCTCATCTGATTATTCTTAATTCGGATTCAGAAAAATACATAAAAATATACTAGTGTATAGTGTCTCGGACAAAAAAAAATTTTTATGGGGCTGTGTAATGTATGATTTTTAAAATTAATTACTATTTTTTAAATAAGAGACTGGTGACAATACATCTTAAAAATTCGAGTAGTTATGGTTAAATACGGTTTTAAAAGTTCTAGAGTTCCATAAAAGGAAATAACTTCGTGAATACCAGTGTCAGGACAGGAGTATGTGAAGTCACCTTTATAGATTTGTAGAAAGTTGTAAATCAAACGTTAATGGGAGCCCGTGTCGAGTTGAAACAACGACGCATAACGATAAAGATAAAGGTTCGAGTTCGAGGGGTAGGTACCTGTCGTATTGGCCAGGAGGTTTTTATGGGCATCTGGAATGCATACTCGTAGACAAGTTTGTCCCATGAAATTATATATATCTCTTGGTAACAAAATGTACGTTTTGTTTAATAACACTCTTTATATGATGGTCTTTTCAAAAATGGATATTCTAAATGAAGAAAGAGTTTATTATCAATAATCATTAAGATTAGTCAGTAATTTCAAGATCTGATTTTAGCCACTGCATTTAGTGACCATAATAATCTGAAAATGATTCACGAAGCCGCAGATTGATCGTTGAGCGGTTGTTCAAACAGACAAACGACGCGGCTCAACCGCATGCCCGGAAGATACTCTATAAATTCTGCAACATCTAGTAAAACAAGCATCGGGATTTCGATACAACAGCACTGAATATTGCGAAATTACTCGTCAATTTGTTGCATGCCGGGTGCATTTTGCACGTCATAATATTTAGAATCTGTCGAGAGAAAGCTCTGACTCGTTTGTCTGTTTCTTCGCCTGTCATGTATATAAACGTTCAGTGGGAGTTATTATTGTTTCCAGGCTTACAATGTTTCAGCCTAATTTCTACTGAAGTTTAATTCAAAAAGCAGTCAAGGTAATTGATCCAAATTTAAATTTAAGAAAGAAAAAAAAACTAGAATAAAATTCACATCCATTAAAAATAATGAAATATTTTACCATTCGTTGACAACTTTTTGTCAGTCACTTCAACATCTTTGGTATGTGCAATAAATTCTGAAAAAGGAGATTGACAGTCTTTGTCACATCAGTTTCTCGACAATGCGAATTTTTTGATCTTGCATACGCAAATAGAAGAGGCACATTCTTGGAAAAAAGTGTAAAAATGAAATGAGAGTTTTTCCAGGATATCCCCGTTCCATACCACTTGGCTGTGAGTCCATAATCTGATGAACAAGGTGATGCTACAAAAAGCCGACATCGCTTATGCGAAATGCATTCTGCCTCTGCATTGAACGTTTCTGCGTGCAGTTTAGTATTTGCGATGATTTTTCAGAAGAGGCCGAGTGCCGTTTAGGGAATCTTGGCGAACGGCCAAGACTGCCACTCTCAACGGCGATACTTATAAGTATGTAGTTCTGCACGCGCTTACGGCCGCGCGGATTAATGTTTTTTGCTTTTCAGTAATTTGCAACTTCTTCCAGTTGGAGTTCATTACAACTATAGTCTTCGAACTTTCCATTTTAAACGAGTAGAAAATCCGTAAATGATATACGTTTAGTATAAAAATTGTCAACTCGATCACTCATAAAATAATATATATAATTATTATAAAAAAATATATGTAGAAATAGATCTCTTCTTCTATTATATATTTATTCTTTCATTGCTTCTCTTTCATGATAAAAACAAAAAGAGAGTATAATAAAACCAAACGTAAAAAGACTACAATCTCGTTAGCCTCTAATAAAACTAAAAACTTGCAGTCTGATCATGCATTGAACTCTTGCAGCACAAAAGTTTGTTCGCCATAAATTTATTTATGCCAAAGAATGTTGGTGTGCTGCTCATACCAACACGACGATGCGTAATTCAGTACATAATCGTTATTTAGTCGCGGCGTATCGACACGAAGTGAATTTGCTATAATCGCAGGGTCCAACATTGGCTCGCATTTTCCGCAAACGGAGCCATTTAATCTTTCGCCAACTGGGGACAAGAAATGCCAGAAAGTGTTACACGCTACATAGCAATACCATAGCACATCCCATTTCCGTACATTGGTCGGCTCCTCGCATACCGTCAACATGAGACTCTACAAAAAGGAAAATCATTTTTAACGAAGCCTCGCGCTTAATGAATGTTCCTCACAACCCTATACTATACGTTTATCCCGAGGAATGATGAACAAAAGGGTTTAGTTTAGTCTCCATTTGTAGCCAATTTCCATGCAAAAACGGCTAATAAAAAATTCTGTCACTAATACTCATGTTGGTATTTTCAAGCTCGCATTTTTCTAGAAATTAAAATAGCTTTTATTATATCGCATTGGGATGTTAAACTTAAATGCGATTCTGATGTACATTTTTGCAATTATATTTTTATTTCTTGCAATTATATTATATGGACGTAGATAAAAATGGAATTTAATATGGGAAAAATTAAAAATGCCGAATGTAGAAGTACCGAATGATTACCTTATAAACGAACTGAAAACTATGTAACATATTTTGATTCCATATAAGGAAAAAGATTTTTATTCATCAATAGATTCATTTTTCTATGTAAAATATTTTTTGTAATGGAATAATTATTATTATTTTTACAAATTCCATATCAAACAGGGTGTCTTATCAATCCGGGAATTTTTTGAAAATGTCGGGAAAATATAATATAGTGTACTTTAAACATTTTAAAAAGTGGCGCGAACTAGAACTTTTTAGCTCGGATAGACTTCGGGTAGACTAAACCCAAGAAAATATTTAAAGTAAATAATTAAAATTTTAAGAAAATAAACGAAACTGAAGAAAATGATCAAAAAATTGAAGAATGTAACTGGAATTTGGAGAAAATTTAAAATTTAAGGAAACAATTAAATTGACTAAAATAATTGAAGTTTTGAAGGGAATTATTGAAAACAGATTAATGTAATCATAAATAATAATAAAAAATAGAAAAGTATAACTGAAATTTGAAGGAAATAATGGAAAATTCAAAATAATAATGTAAATTAAAAAAAAACAAGTGTAAATGAAGTTTAAGCGGAATCGCAGAAACTACATAAAAATAGATAAGGGAGGTTGTAAATATCAATTACAAAGATTGAATAAAATAACTGTAAATTCAATAAAATATTAAAAGTTAAAAAAAAACAAGAAATTTGGAAAATAATTGAAAATTGTAAAAAAATTGCTAAAAATGAGGAAAATTCGATTGAAATGGGGGAAACAAAATAATTGAGACTTTAAGAAAACAATTGATAATTATGAAAATAATTGAAATTTAAGGAAAATAATTTAAATTTAAGAAAACATTATTTTAACTTAAAGAAAATAACACAAAAGTGAAAAAGAGTAGAGAATAAAATAATTAAAAAAGGTAGTACAATTAAAATTGCAGAATATAATTACATCACTTAAAGAATGTAACAAAATATGTAAAAAAAATAATAAGAAATAAGGAATTTTTTTAAAAATAATGTTAATACTTTAAAACTGAAGAAAATAATTGTAAAAAAATAATTACAAATTCAAGCAATTAAGAATTGAAGAAATAATTGAAAACTAAAGAGTTTACTTTGAAAAATTGTAAAATGTAACTAAAACTTGAAAATAATAATTTAAAACTGAAGCAATTGAAATTTTTTAAATTCAGAAACATTGTTGAGATCTGGAAAAATTGAATAATGTAATTTAAGCTCGCAGAAAATATTTTTAAATTGAGAAAATTATCGAAAAATGAAGGAAAATGTAGGTATAAAAAATAGAAAATTATAATTCAAGTTTGAAGAAATTAATTCACAATTGGAGAAAAGTAATTCCAAATTGAAGGAAATAATTGAAAGGACAAGAAACGACTTCAAAATTAATTGATAAATAATTCTTAATATTTGAAACCAATTTCTTATGTAACAATATGAAACCTAATAAAAACATTAAAAACGCTACTTAAGTACTTTGCAATATATTATTTCAAAATTGTAATCAATAATTTTAATTTTTAAAAATCCAGGAAAATTGTCCTTTAAGATCCGGGAAATCCGGGAATTTGCCGGGAATCTAAAAGTGCCAGTTTGCTAGAATTATATTTCATTTTCTTATTAATTGTGTTATCATAAAAAAATATATTTTTTTTAAATATAAACGCTTGCTGAATAATGATATAAATTAGTTAATATTAAGATTTTAAAAAATAAAAAATTCATCAGTGACGGATCCACGGGGGGGGGGGGGGGTCATGGATGTCATGACCACCTCTGGATCTAACTTAGATTTGCATGGGAAAATGAAATTTAGGGTCACAAAATTTCTAATTTCAATAAAATAAATAGAAAATTATTTCTAAACATAATTTCTAAATATTTAAAAAATTTTAAACATAAAAATATACATTTTAAACGAAAAAAGCTTTAGCTGTAAAATATCATAGCTGTGTGGGAAGAGGAAACTTTGTTTTGGAAAATTATCAATTTTTCGAAAAAAATAATCTAATATAAATTTTAATCGTTATTTTTTTTAATTTTATTAAAGTTTATAAGTATAAAATTCTGCATTTTTATAAGATTAAAGTCTTCCAAGCAAATAGACTGAGCTTTTTTATATACCTAATTTTTAATTTTTATGAAAAATAATTTGTTTGTTTGTTTGTTTTTTATTTTTAAACTTTTAAAGTAGTTTAAACATAAAAATAAACATTTTGTAAAAAAATAATCTGAATCTGTAAAATATTGTAGCTGTTTAGGAAGAAAACATTTTTTTCAGTAAAATTTCAGTTTTTTGAAAAAATAGATTTAAACCACAATTTCTATGTCTTTTTTTATAAAATTGCACATTTCTGCCAATTTCCAGTCTTTCAGGATAAATAGGCTGAGCTCTAGCATAGGGGTATTTTGTCACTTTTCAATTTTTCATTAATAACTTTTGAAAACGAAGTCCAGCAACGTTCGCTATATTTTTCCTGTAATCTTTACACGTGAAAATACCCAGGTATACCCAGGCCCGGATTTAGCAAACATGGGGCCATAGGCAGACGCTGGTGGGGGCCTATGCAAGAAATGGATTTTTCCGAAATTTACTCAAGTCGAAAAATCAGTTTCAAAACTTAACACTTTTTTAATGAGCGGGCTTTTTGAATTTCTAAAAACTTACAATTATTCTATAAAAGTCCCAAT
The DNA here is from genome assembly GCA_037103525.1 of Ganaspis brasiliensis. NCBI lineage: Eukaryota > Metazoa > Arthropoda > Insecta > Hymenoptera > Figitidae > Ganaspis > Ganaspis brasiliensis. The sequence continues at coordinate 3,763,156 of JAZKLR010000022.1, read as the reverse complement.
AAGAAGAGAGGAATTGAAAAGTATTAGAATTTGTTAATACTTTTGAATACCTTTTTTGTCCAATACATGTGTATCCGGCGATAGCATCTACTTTTATTCAAAAATCAATCCTTATTAATACACGTTTCTAAATATTTTTCAATCAAAATAAATGCATTTATAATAAGAAAAATAAAATTATTATTTTGTAATATCCACAGTTAAGATTAATTGAATCCAAGTAAATCCCTTTATAATGAAAAAAAGGTATATTTTGGAATACCTACAGTTCAGATTCATGTTACCTATATAAATAATCAGTATAGTAAATGTCATACTAAACAATATTCAAATATTTGTTTTCTTTAAATCAAATGTAAGGTAAAAAAAATTTCTTAAATAAGTAACTATGCTTTCTCAATTTTTTTAGATTAATTTTATTGAAATCAAAAATGAAGAAATAATGTTATACAAATGTAAAGAACTGTATGTACTATATAAAGTGGGTATTCAAAAATATTCATTTTATTTGAATTTTATTTTCATTATAAAGAGATTCATTTGGATTCAATAATCTGAACTGTGGGTATTAAAATATATACATTTTATTTTTTTTCGTTATAAAGGGATTCATTTGGATTGTAAAATATTAAAAAACGTATTAGTAAAAATTGACTTTTCGATAAAAGTTGGTGGTACTACCGTATTCGAATAGCTTGAACAAAAAAGGTATTAAAAAAGATTGAACAGTTTTCCTTTTTCTTCGAAAATCATAAAATTTCAATATTTTTTAATTTTCTCTTTTTCATACTGGGTTTTTTTTCAGATTTTTAAATGCCTAAAAATATTTTTTGAAGTTCTTTTTGTGTGAAATATTATAGCTGGTGGGGGCCCTTTTTGGTGGGGGCCCCTAGGCAGTTGCCTAGTTTGCCTACATATAAATTCGGCCCTGGGTATACCACATTCTAAACCTCTAGGTCAAATAGTTTGGACGATGGGGGGGTGGTAAATAGGTATTTTAATGCATTTTTTGAAAAAATCTTGTTATTTCCTTGACAACGCTATGAACATCACGTTCAATCATGTTCGCTATATTTTTCCTGTAATCTTCACATGACAATACATATGTGTACCTAATTGCAACTCTCTATCTCAAATAGTTTGGCGGCTAGGGGGGGGGGGGGTAATGGTTTTGGGGCCGGTCACTATACTTTACAAAAAACTTTGCATACATATAATGAAGGAAATATGTCATGGTCGACTTAAATTTTGGGCTCGACCTCGAAAATACAAAATGGCGAATTCAAAATGGAGGAAAATTTTTAAAGTTATTCTGACTTTTTTCACACTTGTTAGTTGGATGTTTTTAGTGTCGCTGGTAACAAATCTGAAGTTTGTTTTCAAAAATTCAAAATGGTAGATCTAACGTGGTGGATCAAACAATTAAAAATTAAAAAATCATCACGAAAATCGTTACTCGGGGGTTTTGAGATCGCTGAATACTAATTCGGTGTCGAATTTCAAAACGGTGGATGCAATATGGCGAAAACAAAAATTGAAGAAGGAGAACTCTCACGAAGATTAGTTAATTTAAATTTTTTTTATCAACCACTTTGACTTTGCCATTTTGAATTTTAAAAATCTAATACCAAATTCATGTTCATCGACCCCAAAAACCGCAAAGTAATGATTTTCGTAAGGATTTGTTGATTCTTAATTTTTGACTCTGCCATATTGGATCCATCATTTTAAATTTTAAAAATCCGACACCGAATTCGTATTCAGGGACTTCAAACCCCTTGAATAACGATTTTCTTGAGGATTTGTTCATTTCTAAATGTTTAGTCCGCCACTTTAGATTTTTGAAATCTGATACCAGATTCGTGTTCAGCGACCACAAAAACCCCGAGTAAGAAATTTGAACAAAATCGGAATGGTTTTTTAAAAATTCGCCTCCATTTTGAATCCGCCATTTTGCATTTTCGAGGTCGGGCCCAAAGTGTAATTTAATAACCTATTAAAATAACTCCTTTATGATAGGAATTGCAAAAACCCATGTATTTTGCAATTTTGGAAGTTGAGTTATTTCTTTTTCTATTTAACAAATCGAAAAACTGTTTTGAGGAAGCAATTGTCAGGCATACTAAGAAGATAAAATTTCTCATAATAACAACTGATTTAAAGAGGGCTGAGAAAATGGCCTTATTGACTTTTATCCTTTGCAGAAAAAGTCAAAACTCATAACAATACCATAATCTCTATTTTTAATATCTCTATTTTTAATAAAAGGATAAAAGAAATTTGCAGTAACACATTAATCGGAAGTAATAAATACTGAATCACGAGTAATTAATATCTATCGCAACACCTATTTATCTAGCAACTCGTGTTAGACTCTACCCCGGGAATTGGAACTCGATTCGATAATCGGTTTCAGGCCTATGCAATATTGGGTGAAGCGAGTAGTTGTACAAAGAAATTCACAAGCACGATCGTATGATCATGTGGTATACACACAGTTTTAGCGTTCACGCGCACGAACACACTCCTTAACTCATACCAATTGAAGCAACATGCCACATCATTACGCTCCGCTAATTAATTGTGATTTATCGGCTCCAAAATGTTCCTTGTACAGATCGGATGTTGCACGAGGAAATAACTTCGACTCGCCCAGCGAGATTCAAGGAGGCATGCTAGACAAGGCTCGTTAGTATCGAATAAAGCTTATTCTTTCATTTTTTCCACTTCAAACGCTATAGTTATGAAAAAGTGCTTCGTTAACGAAACATTCGCTGATTGTTCCTGGCAGATTTAACGTTCCTTTTAATTCAAACCAACCAAGAAAGTAGCCAAACATTTTATATTCAAAGATTCTTTATATACTCTTCAAGTAGATATGATATATATTTAAAGGCACTTCGACACACCATCATCTTTTCATTATCCAAAATACCCCGAATTATTCTGGCTAAATGCAAAGTTTAATGGGAATTTTTTCCAGGCGACAAGCGTGACACGGAAAGTTGTGTTTGTACCATTAGGGAGAATTTTTCACGCTCTTCGCGTTCAAATAGGTTCAGGTTGGGGTCATCAATATTTAGAGATGATCCCAAATAAGGAGAGATTGTAGTAGACAAAATCTTGGATTTTGAGTGCATCATTTCGAGTGGCAGATAAAGGTTTGACAACGCGACAATATTTTGAACGGTTCATCGATCCGTAAGTAAATGGTTTAAAGGAAGAACCCGGTCCTCGGTATGTACTTATGCCTACTTATAGACATGCCTCCCCGGACGTTTGGAAAACACTATGTCACCAGAACAACTTGGTATAGTTGGTTCGTTGCTTTTGTAGGTCGTAAGTATGGGCAACTTGTTGCACGAAATTCATGCCTGACGGGCTTTAACGAATAAGACTCATACCTCATAATTGTCCCCGTGTCGTCGTAGTCGTTGTCGCAACGGATCATCTGCTCGCAGCTGCTGGCCACCTCTCGATATCCCATCTCGATGTCGGCAAAATGCTCCCAAAAAATAATCCCTCGAGAAAATGGAACTTGTACAAAAGTTTCCTGGAATTCCTTTAGGCGCTCTGATTTTTCTCTCATACCTACTTAAAAATTTAGAATCCACATATTTCTAAGCCTAATATTTATTTTTCACTGGGAATCTAAATTGGGGATTTTGGTGACATCTTTGAAATCCAAATTTTATAAAAAATGATTGATAATAATATAGGTCTACGGAATAAGACTTTTTTTTAGATATCGGAGTTATTTTCAATGTATTTTTGTCCGCTGAAGACGATTCCGTGTCTTAAAATTGCCTAGCACGTCAGGATTTTAAGAAAAGTGTGGGTAAAGTGCAAAAAACATTGTTTTCAAGATTTTTTTCTCTTTACCCTGTTTAAGACTTCAAATCAGGTCTTAAATTGAAGTTTGAATCGTGCACTTTAAGACCTACATAAGCAAGACAACAAAAAATAGATCATTTTTAGAAAGTGGGGGTAAAGCCCACAAAAGGCCTATCAAAAACAAGTTGCTGGGGTTTATACCCCCATTTTTCTGAAAATCCTGACGTACGAGGCAATTTTGGGACCCGGGATCGTATTCAGTACACAAAAATACATTAAAAACCAATTCTATATCAAAAATAATAAAAAAAAAATTTTGTAGGCTTTACAGTAATTTTTTTTTGTTTTTGCGCAGAGAGCCTTGGCGTACAATTCAAGCTTTAATTTAAGGCTATAAAAGTTACTATAAGACATTAGAATAGAAAGAAAAAGAAATAATGAAAACCTTCAGAAACATGTTTTTTGGATTTTTACCCACACTTTTCTAAAAATCTTGAATTGATACGCAATGATGGAAACCCGAAACAAATTTTTTTAAAAATACCAACTTTCAAATTTTTTTAAACATGTTTTCAAGCATTTTAATGTTACCCCTGTTGAAAAATAGGACATCACAAATGACATCAGAAATTATATTGTGTTATCAAAAATGATATCACAAATGACATCGGAAATAACATCAGAATTACATTAGAAATTATAACTGATTTTGGCACTAGAAATTATATCATTTCTGATGTAATTTTTGACCTCATTTGTCATGTTATTTCTGATATCATTTTTGTTATTCTTTCCAATGTCATTTCTGATGTCATTTCCAATATCATTTTTATTTATTTAATGACAAAACTTATTTCATTTACAAAATTGACATTTTTTAGTTTCTTCTTTTAGATAAATTCATCGGAAATGATATAGGAAAGGATGTCATTTGTGATTCCATTTCTGATATCATTCCCCATGTCATGTCCGATGTCATTTCAGATGCCATTTCTGATCTCATTTTTGATGTAATTTCTGTTATCATTTTTGATATCATTTTTAATGTCAGAAATGACATCATTTTCTAAGTGAATTCCGATCAATTTATATCTAAAAGAGGAAACTAAAACATGTCGTCAATTTCGTAAATGTAATAATTATTGGCAATAAATAAATAAAAGTGATACAAGAAATGACGATCGGGAATAACATCAGAAATGACATCAGAAATGAGATTTGATTTTGGGTCTAGAAATGATATAATTTCTGATGTAATTTCTGACATCATTTGTCAAGTCATTTCTGACATCATTTCTGATGTTATTTCCGATATCATTTCCAATATCATTTTTTAGTTTCTTCTTTTGGATAAATTGATCGGAAATGATATAGGATAAAGGATGTCATTTCTGATATTGTTTCTGATATCGTTTCTGATGTCATTTCTGATGTTCGATTTTTCAACAGGGATAATTGAGAAAAAAATCATTTTTAACGTTTTAAGATTACAATTAGAAAAAAGACGAATTTTGGTGCTTTCTAAAATTGAAATCGTTCATTTTAAAAAAGGTTGAACTTTTATGGTGCTCAAACTTTCATATTTAATAAAATATTAATTTTGCCGCTTCTTTAATATTTGAAAGTTTTAATTATAGAAAATACTATAATTTCAACATTTTTTTTTAATTCTAAATGTTCTTGTTAAAAATAAATTGAACTTTGAAACTTTTAAATATTCAATTGTTGATAAAATACAAAGTTTAATATGTTTTTAAAAGATTTTGAAGCGTTTTAACAATACCATTAGAAATAAGTGAAAATTATTTCATTTCGTGGACATTTCGCTTCCACGTAATCAAACAATTTTGCTTTCTCATAGAGAAAGCAGTAAATTAATAAAATAGAAAGGGTAATTGGAAAAGTTATTAAAAAAAGAATTTTAAATGAAAAAAATGGCAAAACATTAATTATTTTATGAATTTTTGATCAATTATAAACTTTATATAAGTCAATCGATTCGTTTTGAGATAAGGAATTAGAAATATGATTTTGGTATTCAATTAGTTGTATTTTTAGCATGGATTTTTGGAATTTTGACAAAAAACTTTTTTTTTCGATGAAAAAAGGTGCTCTCTGGACATTTGCTTAAAAATGAAAATTCACGCTTTTTAGATGAAAATGAGTCTTGAATGAATGCATAATATCTCTGGAATATTGTGTTAAAATTTCTAGTCAACCGGAGCAAAATTGTCAAAGTTATGAATATTTGAGCGTCCATTGGTCCAGGCTTCAAATTTATGTTTTTTATTAAATAATCATCTGTATTTTTTTTTTAATTTGCAATATTTTCTAATACACTTTTTGAAAGAGAGATTTCTGAGCCATGAGAAATGTCTATTGGCAAAACTTTTTAACTGCGTTTAATGTTTAAAAATAATACCAAACTTTAAGTACGATTTTTGTATATCTGCGGCCTTTAAATCGTTTTTCCCAAAAATCACATTTTCAAAGTCGGTGCCCCTCATATATTCAAAACTACTGAACCGATCCTTCTGAAATTCTAAACGCACTACTTCTGTCCACAATTTAAGAGGTAATGACGAAGCCTTTTTTAAATTTGTTAATATTTCTTTGACAATAGCAAATTAGCCGATTTTTTCGTAAAAATCACGTTTTTCGCTTCAAAGTGTTCCCAAAAATTGAAAAATGATAATTTCAAAAAACCTCCTTGACATTACCTGAGGAAATCGATCATCTAACGAAAAAACTTTGATTTTTTGATTTCTTATGATTCTGTACTTAGTTATGAGGGGCACCGCAATTCTACTTCTTTCTGAGACGCGCGTCACAATTATTGCTGCCATTGCCATATTTTAAAATAGGCTTTTAATAAAAATTTGACACACTATTCTTAGAGTGTATGTGTTTGCATGAATTAACCCTACCCCCCTTAAATCTAATTGGAAAAGTACATTTTTTCACACGTGAAATTATCACTAAATCGTAATCTATAATATAAATTTAAAAATGAGACAATAAGGTTACAGCTAACTGATGGAACGCATTTGCACAAATGAATAGAATAAACTTTCGTAGCGTAAAGTTAGTGTAAACGACAAATTTGAGTAACTTGGTTATTTACTCGGTTGATGGTATGCATGGTTGTTTATGTCATTTACTATCGGTGTATCGGTTCGTGGAGAGTCGGCATGTCTATGTCGCCGTGTTTAAATAAAGTGAGCACCAGAGTGCTGCAGCCCTTCGGTCCCTCTGATGCTGCCACCCTTTACCCTGAATAGAGTGTGGCACTGCTCAGAGGGCCGACGCGACGATACAAAGAGCTTTGGTCAGTTAAACATGCGCATATTGCATGAAACTGGTAGCTAGAGAATCGACCTCTGTATTAACACCTTTGCACTGTTAACATCACGTTCCTCACATTGCTCCCTGCACGATTTTAACATTCACTTATGTTTCAACCATCACATAGTTGATGTTATTAAATTAAAACCTTTGCAAAAACTAAATTCTGTTACTACAGTTATTTATAAAAATTATTCGCTTTGGTATGGATTGTTTGCTCAGATTAGAATTATTGCCATTAAATCTAAAATGAAAGACATCATTTGTCGACTTAGCAGTCGATTACGGGGTGCAAAGTCATACATCTGGTCTTGGAGGATAAATTGTCCTCTTAAAGTAAGTCCTGCCAAGTGCCCTTATTCAAAACCAAGTGTTGAGAATTCTGTGTATAAGGGTATAAATTACAAAGCCTTGCAGCAAACGAAGAGACCTTTAGAAAGGAACTTAAAAAACTCGAACCCTTCGGTTATCCTCTCTTTCGAATAGAATAATGGACTAAGGCTGAATTTCGAATGCATTTCAATAAATAAAAAGGGACTCTCGAGTAAACAATTTATAGGCTACCGTTTGTTTTTCGCAAATTTGAATGAAATCGGTGTCAAACATTTTTCAATTTGTTTATAAGACTTCAGATTTATAGTATCTGGGATATAATCTTTCTTGTGTAATTTGAGCAATTTCTTTCTTCACACCCTGTGTATATATGTATATTTGTTTACTTGCCAAGAATGCAGCAGTATCAATATCGTTCATGATAAAAGTGAAAGCTAGACAATTTTTAAGTCTATGATAAAGTGTCTATGGACCCTCCTAAGTTTATTTATCTTTCATCAACTCGTGCAATCGTACTTAGTTGAGGTCCATTCAGTAAATCACGTGAATAATGAATGATTTGCGTTGATCTCAAATAACAATCTGCGAAAGCTAAGGAGAAAGGACCAAAGCGAGTTTCAGGCTTGATTGTAATTTGTATACGGTATGCACTATTTGTGTGCTCGTTGTCATACCGTTGAGTCGCGTTTCATACATCACCCAGGGGATGAGGGCAGGATAGTATACAGTTGCCAGGGGTTGGTATACTATGCTATAGTATAATACCGTACAGTATAGTGATAGTGCAACGTTTTGTTTGCATTGCTGGTGCATGTCCTGTCGGCCCTGGGGTCGCTTCTTGATGCAAACTGCCCATTTGCAACTACAATCATCTCAACGTCGAATTGCATAGCCTCAGCATCCTGTGCCTGGATTAGAGTCCGGTTGCCGCTGATGTCGGTTTGCGAACCGAGTCTCGATTGGTGGCTTCGTGTATGTACTGAAGAGTGGCTATCTAGTATATAAACTGACCGCATCCACGAAAGACCGTCCCTCTAGAACAGAGTGATAACAACAGCTTTGAGAATATACTCGTTTGCATGAGTTGATCCTAAAACTGCTTTTAGCTTTACTTGATGAATTTTCATTTCTGAAAAGATATACAGTTCACTGCACTTCACTTGTATCTCCAAATGTTAACTTTTACGTTTTGGAGTGTAACAGTTTAGATTTTAGAATCTCAATAGTAATGGTTCTTCTGCAATTTGCGTAATTGCAGAGGCTTAATTAAATGTAAAAGATACAGCATCTTATTTTAAAAGTTATAAAGAATTACTAGTTCCTAATAAATAACCTATTAAAAAAAGATTAGATTAATTTGAAAAGTGTCGATGGACGGAGAAAGCTATCTTGAGATCTAATTGCTGAATCGGAAGCTGCAATATGTCATCCCTATGAGGAGAAAGAAAGAGTTCTTAAAGCAAGCATTGGCGGGAAAGAGAAAGAGGACAGCATACAGAAGGGTAGACGGGGGGATGAGGATTGGGTAAACTGGGCTGTCGGTGGATTGGGGGGATACAAATGGGCAAAACACCGCTCTGTACGGATGCCGCGGAGCCGGTTGCAGGTGGCGCGACCGCCGATAAATATGTCAGCGAGCAACACCATGCCAAGCCGCTTCGCAGGGCCGCCTCTTTCGGTCGCTTCGCGTTTGCTCTCGCGCATTTTATACATTTGAATATTATGGAAATTCAGGGAAACCCCCTTGCCTCTCGACCCTTTTCATTCTCCCTGCTCTCCTTCATTCTCTATTTTTCCCCTCCCCCTCCACATTACTGATATTGTTGCCCCGAGGATGCGGCATTTGGACGCGCGAGAAGCAGTAAAAGCTATACTCCAAGAACAAAAACAAGGTGCTTATGCGGTGAGACGATTTCTTCGCGAATATACAACTAATGTGGTATGCGACTCTACCGCCGCACGTCTGTCATATCCCTAACGAGGTCGCTACCATTTTTAGAAGATTCACAAAAATACTGGTGTTTAGATCGAATCCTCTTCTTGGGGCTCTAGATATTAATTATATTAAAGGCGAGTTTTTAAATTTTAGAAAGTCAAAGTTCATAAGAATTCACATGGACAACTAATAGCTTTTGTTTTTACAGTTTTTTAATAATTTTTTTTGCTGCATACTAAGAAAATTTGTATATTAGTGAATTGTAGATTTTAGTAAACTGACTATCAAAGTAAGGAAAAAGTAGTCTTTAAATGAAATTGTTCATTATTTTAATATAAGTTTATTAACAATAGATGATCTAATAGTTGTCTACATATATAATTATGAAAAAATATATATATATATTAATTGCTGCAATCACTCGGTATTATTTTAAATATGTGAAATATAGAGTTTATCGATTTCCCCGAGTTAATTTGGAAAATAAGGTCCATTAATAAATAATTTGTTTCTTTAACGTTTCGACTATCAATGTAGTCCTCATCAGAGATGTAATTTTATTATTGTTATTATTACAAATAATCTGAATATATTTAATTATGTTGACAAATATTTTTTTAAAAATAAAAAGTTGAGAGTACTTAAAAAAAGTAAACGTAATGACTATTTCAACTGAATAACTTTTGTAAATTCTCAAATTTCGTCATTTTTTAAAAAAATATATAATTTTTATAACCAAATAACAATTATTAGAATTAGGTAGATACAAAATAATTGTGAGTTCCCTACAAATCCCTAGATCCCTTTTAAAGACCCAAAAACAATGCGCAATAATTCCATAGAAATCCCGAGTTCCTTTCTAGAGATCCAAAAAATAAGCAAACATTCCCTTAGGATATTCCTAGGTCCCTTTCAGAAACGCCAAAATAAGAGAAAAATAATAGAATAATAAAATAAGAGAAAGAAATCCCTTGATCCCTTTTAGAGACCCAAAAATAAAAGCAAAAAATTCCCTAGAAATCACTAAACCCCTTTTAGAAGCCCAAAAATATAACAATATTTCCCTAGAAATCCCTTGATATCTTTTAGAGATTTAAAAATAAGAGCAAAAATTTCCTAGTAATCACTTGATCCCTTATAGAAACCCTAAAATAATAACAAAAGTTCCCTAGATCCCTTTAAGAGATTAAAAAATAAGAGCTAATTCCTCTAGAAAGCCCTTAATCCCTTCTGAAGGCCCAAAAATAAAAGCAATAAATTCCCTAGAATTTCCTATCGATCCCTTTTAGAGGCTCAAAACTAAGAGCAAAATTCCCTAGAAATTTCTATATCCCTTTTAGAGACCCTATATTTTTTCTTTTTAGGAGAAAATTTTAATCGACTGACTACTAAAAATTAAATGTTTCTTTAGTCAAACCATGAATTTTCCATTTTAATAGTCAATCTAAAAAAGAATAATAGTGTTCCAGTTGTGACCTAGTAATATAGTCAGTTTACTAAAATTAAATTGCGAGTTTAGGAAAAATTAATCTACAAAGTTTTTCAGTGTACCTGAAAATAAATGTCACCATTGACTGGGGCCATATCCTAGAAGTGATGTTTTGACAAATGTCGGAAAATTACATTTTTTTTATCATTTAAACCTATAAACCAAAGATGATATCGATTTGTAAGTTTGGGAATCGTTTTAGGAAGTTATTAAGTCCCTCATGAATCTTTGTTTTATTAATAATTTAGAAAAACACTTATATTATCAACAAATTAAATGAGGGATAAGGTAGCATTCTATATTTTAGTCCTATGATATTGGACATGATCTTAAGGAACAAAATGGACTACATAAAAGTTGTTTTACGTCAAATGGAAAATACTGTTCAAATTTTGGGGTCCGCCAGGATCCCTTTATTATTTTGGAGAATGAGTTTTGTTATCTCTTTTGAAGCCACTGAACATTGGATTTTTTGGTTTGAGATGGAATAAAGAGTTACATAATAGTAGAAGTCACTGCTAAAGAAAGCACGAGTGAGTCCCTGGTCACGTATCGCGGTAGCTACTGATGAGAATGGCGATAACGGTCAGTTCGATCAAAGCATTAGGGAGCACCCCTGGGGTCAAACCAGCAGATCGTTCCACAAACTGTTTAAAATCTACTTTTTGGCTCTCTGCTTCTCCCGTCCTCTTTATTTCTTTCTTAAACAATTATCTTGGCTGGAGCTACGGAATTTTAAGTCGATCTTTAAAATTTCTTTAATCAGCTAGAATCTAAATAATAATAATTAGCTAGATCTTTACTTTAGCTTTTTGTAAATCCAAATCATTGAAATCCAAGAATTTAATAAATACACTGAGAAAAAGGAATTGTTGAATTTACAAATTTTATTGTTAATATAGAACTGACAAATCCGATTTTTTGTTGTAGCAAAGTTAACAATCAATTTGTAAATCCAACAATTCTTTCTTCTCCGTGTACCCATACAATTTAAAAATTGCTATAACTTTCCTAAGGTATTTAGAATTTCTAGTTTTTTTGGTTCAATATATTCAATGCTTCACATTATTTTTAAAAATATGTACACATATCCAAATAATTTTAACTGATATTTTTCTTTGAAAGGTTAAAAGACTCCAAGAATACATGAGTACACATGCCCCTTCTTCACAAAGACGGTGGCTTTGGTATGGTGCTAAACGGCCCATTGTTCACGATACCCTCTGACGAATTTGTATAAGTTTATAATGGCGACTCCCGGTGGCTATCTTACGATAGTGCGTATGGCAATTCTAAAAAACATCCAATTGGATTATACTTACTGTCCTTAATCGTTACCTCGTAAATTTTCTAACCAATCCTCACAGTTTATTCCTTCAACCGAATTCAGCAATTTCTTTTACTCCAAGCTACTTTTTTGTCATGATTATATTCTTCCTAATAACCATATTCTCCCTTCTTTTTTCTTGTCCTCTATTCCAATTTTCTAGAAATGAAAGAAGTTCTTTCTACAGCAAAGAAAATCTTCTCTCTTCTGCCAGTAGATTATGCTTTTCAAACATTGTCTTTAGAAATTGCAGTCACTTCGAATATAAATTCTACAGCTTATGGGATGTTAAATTAACAATTATTCTTTCCTACAGAGACTCAAGTTGTCGTTTATGTTGAAGTATAGACAATAACATACCACAGATATAAGCAGAAGAAAATAAGCAAACAGCTGCAATTTTTTACGGGGATAAAAAATTATTTTAATGTCCGACGATTTAGGTGAATGAAGCGTATCTCGGTAAAATCTTTCGCACAGTGTATAATCGCTTACGAGTCATTATACTTACATCTTGATTTAAAGGTAAGTCTTCGTGACTGCTATTTATTTGAAGGTCTTGTGAAACGAGAAACATAAAGTTTGTCCGCCAGACTGTCAGGAGTCCGCGTCGAGCGTGCTTGAAGAGTCAAGATCCGTGGTATAGGTGCTGAGCGGAGCGAGGTCCTTGCGAAAGATCTCGCGGAATTCCGCGATTCGATTCTGTATGGAGCTTTGCGCGCAACAGACTCGACTCCGCCAGTCGAGACTCCTATTATTTTTAATCCCTTAACGTATTCTGTAAATTGTGAGAATCAGAAAGAAGCAAGAGGGCCTGAAATTTGGCACGGGAGAGCGAGAGAAAGAGAAATATAAAGCGAAGAGAATGTCGGGTGTCGATTTACGGGACGCTTTGTAAGGCCGCCTTCCTCAATTCACCAATATACCTAAAATCCTCTTCCTTCTCGATTCTGCTTCTATATCGGTTCTTCGGACTCTTTGCTTCTTTATCTCACTCTCTAAGAAAATAAGGAAAAGAAACTCCCTTTCCTTATGTCTGTGGGACCTGCCAACGTCCATTTCGGCATTGAAACTACCTTGACATTCATTAACCTTGACAAGAGTTCTTTGGAGGAACACTTCACGCGAAATATTTTACATCTGCCTGCATTTTAATGCTCGTGTGCTGCAAGTTTTTCTATTTATGTTAAATGAAATTTGAAATGTATGAATTAGAAAATTGAGTTAGGATATAATAATTTAAGGATAGAAATGTGTTAATTGTAATGTAGGGGAGAATGGCCATCAATGTACCAGTTTTTTCAATGAACCATTTTAATTTTCTCAGAAACAATTAAATAAAAATTCTCCTAATTTTAAATATATATGAAGTTTGCGTAAACACACTACGTCCATAAATTTAAGAAATGTAGATTAATTCTTTACAGAGAAAACTAAAAAAACTGTTTTTGATGCATTGAAGAAAAAATTTACCTAAAATACAAACACGTTTTTTAATTGAAATAAGACAATTGCAAATGTCATGTTGATTCATTGTACCGGGGAACAATGAACCCCCTAAAATTTCAGTGTATTTTCGATTTTCAGAGTGGTATGCCTGACTAAAAAACTAGGCATGCGTACAGCATGTTACAGCGATTGTTGTCAGTACTCTTATCAACATAGTAAAACTAAAATGCCATTTTAGCTAGTTAACTTAAATTTGAGGTATATTTATGTTATACATTATCAATTAAAAAGTGTTAAGTAATAATCTTTTATAGTATTTGATAGAAAATAAGTTTTTTACAAAGTGAAAATTGAAATATTAATATTGTTGAACATTTTTAGTGTTTTTATAGAGGTGGTTCATTGTGTACCCAGGTTGTTGAAAATGAAAATAGCTTGTTAGTTTAGAAAAATCCTAAATTTTATTATTTAATTAAAATAAATCGTGTATAATATGTGTGCATTACCTAGAGAAGTGTTGTAGTTTTATATTGATGCAAAGAAGTGCTTGAAATTGGTGAAATTAAATAAGTACTATGACCTTAAAAAAAACCCGGTACATTGATGGCCACTCTCCCCTATATGCATTCAAAAAGTTGATTTATGTGTAAACCTTTTAATCGCGGTTTTTAATTCCTACTTTCTTCTTTTGGTTTTTACAATTTTAATTTGTCATATCATTTATAATTGAAATATTAATTGACATTAAATTTAATTCATGCAAATTTTTAAGGATATTTTAAATTTATTATTTTTTAATCAATCTTGAATTTGGTTGATCTAAATTTCAATTTATCCAAATTATAATATAATTAAGGTGCAATAAGTACACATTTTTTTCGAATTCTAAGTTTTATTGATCTTAACTTTTAGTGGTGAAAATTACATTCATTCAAAAATTTAATCCATTTATGTTTCGACTGCTTTTAAAACATCATAAGTCTAATAAACCACAAATTTTAATTTTTTTACATTTAATACATTAAAATTTAAAACGATCTAACGAATGACTTAAAATTGTAATTTGATTCAAATTAAATTGTTCAAACTTCAAAAACACCGACACACACAAAAATGATGCTCTGAGCTCGAGATCAGACCATGACTATTTTATGTTTTTTGAGTCGCTGAACCGAATCTAAAGTCCATTTAACCCCATTACGTCAGGATTTTAATATAACCTTAAAAAAATCCAAAACTTTGACTTCAAAATTTTGAAATACAGAAAAATTCTGATCTCTAAAGTCGTACTATGACTGCTTTTTGTTTTTGTGGTCGCTGAAGCCGAATCTAAAATCTATTTAACCCCATCACGACATACTTCTAAAATAACCTCAAATAATCTCCAAAATTTGACCTCAAAATTTTGAAATCAAGAACAAATCAGATTTTTAAGTCTGACTATAACTGCTTTATGTTTTTTGGGGTCACTGAAGCTAAATCTATTAGCCACGTCTATATTTAACCACGTCACATCATGCTTTGCACATAACCTCAAAAAACCCCCAAACTTTAACCTAAAAATTTTGTATCAAGAGAAATTCAGAATTTTAAGTCTGACCATGACTGCTTTATGTTTTTGGGCTCGCTAAAGCTGAACCTCATGTCCATTTAACCCCGCCACGTCATGCTTTTAACGTAACCTCAAAATAACCCTAAAACTTGACTAAAAAATTTTGTATCAAGAAAAATTCAGAATTTTAAGTCTGACTATGACTGCTTTATGTTTTTGGGCTCGCTGAAGCTGAATCTGATGTCCATTTAACACCGTCACGTCATGCTTTTGCCATTTAACCTAAAAAACCCCAAACTTGATCTCCAAATTTTTAAAATAAGAAAAATTAAGATTTTTAAGTCTTACAATATGTGCTTTATGTTCTTGGGGTCAAATTTTGGAGATTATTTTTATATCAAATTTTAAAGTTTTGGAGGTCAAATTTTAAGGTGTTTTCTAAGGTTGTTTCAAAAGAATCACGTATGGTGTTAAATGGATTTTAGACTCTGCTTCAGCGACCCCAAAACATAAAGCAGTCATAGTAGGACTTAAAACTCTGAATTTTTCTTGATTTAGAATTATGTGAGATCAAATTTTGAGGATTTTTTGAGGTAATGTCAAAAGTATGACGTGATAGGGTTAAATAGATTTTAGATTTGGTTTCAGCGACCCCAAACACATAAGGCAGTCATAGTCAGACTTAAAAATCTGGATTTTTTTTATTTCAAAATTTTGAGGTCAAATTTTGGGGTTTTTTGAGGTTATGTGCAAAGTATGATGTGACAAGGTTAAATGGACTTTAGATTTGGTGTCAGTGACCCAAAAAAAATATAAAGCAGTCATAGTCAGACTTAAAAATATGAATTTTTCTTGATTTCAAAATTATGAGGTCAAATTTTGGGGATTTTTTTAGGTTAAGTCAAAAGTATGACGTGATAGGGTTAAATAGATTTTACATTTGGCTTTAGCGACCCCAAAAACATAAAAAAAGTCATAGTCAGACTTAACAATGTGGATTTTTCTTGATTTCCAAATTTTAGGTAAAATTTTTGGGGATTTTTTAAGCTTATGTCTAAAGTATGAGGTGATGGGGTTAAATGGACTATAGATTCGGTTTCAGCGACATCAATAACATAAAATAATCATGGTCTGATCTCGAGCTCAGAGCATCAATTTTTTTGTGTTCCGGTGTAATTGATCCGATTTTTTAACAATTTATATTTTAATGGAATTACAGTTTTATTTAACAGAAACGTTAATTATTCTTAATTTCATTAATAAATATTTCTTCTCATAGGAATTTCAATTTAATTAATCAAAGTTGAAATTCATTACATATTAAATTAATTAAAATTAGATCTATTCAAATTCTAATCGATTCTAGCTTCAAGTCTTAAACTTGCAATCAGTCCTGAGTTTTATAATAACTAAAACCTTTCTCAGTTAAAATTTAAATTAATGTAAAATGTAGTTTATTCATATTTTAATTAAACTTAAACTCAATTGATGTGAATTTCAATAAATTGATCAAAAATTCAATAAACTAATAAAATTTGATCCAATTTTTCGAAAACTATAATACTTAAAGCTAAGTGTTTTTTACCAAATAATAGGTCATCAGGAGGACTAATTATATGATATATATTTGAACCCAATTGATCAATTCTAACTATTTTTTTCGCATTTAACAATTTTGAAAACATCGTTCTTTTGCAAAATTGTATACTTTTATTTAAAAAAGTTAAAATAAAAGTATTTTATTCGTTTTATTTTTTGAAAACACATCAATTGAGCTATTAGCAAAAATTGTTACTGTAATCCTGTTCCGAGTGATCAAGGTTTCAAAAATTGAAAATTTATATAAAAATTAATTTTTTTTTTGTTTTTTTGCTTTTTCTATAAATTTTATGAATAATAATTTTTGCTCGTTTTGTAGACAATTCAAAAATGCATCAATTGGCCTATTTAATATTTTTTTGCGAGCTACTAATTAAAACTTAGTGATGTTTGTAGTAATCTCTATGAGAAAGCACCCTAAATATGAAAAAGCGAAATTTCACTGTTTCAAAGTTATATACCACTGATTCCAATTAGCGTATATACGCTGTAGAAATAGTGAAAAATGTGAAATTTCACTGATTCAGCAGCGTCTATACGCTTATTGGAATCAGTGGCATACTTATCGCTTTTTCAAATTAAGAGAGCAATGTTTTCAAAAAATGAATACCAAAAATTACTTACACCAAATAAATACTTGAGGTACAACTTGACAGCGGTTTTTATATTCATATTTAATCTAATCCTAAATTTCAACGATTCAGGCTATGATTCTTAATTAATTAATTTAATTATTCATTAAATGATTATTTATTTTCATTTAACATCTTTTATCACCTTTTTGTCACATATTTTTGAAAAAGAATTACTCATCATCTCAAGTTAAGAGGAATTCTACTTTTTTAAAAGGAACATACTTAATTTGAGAGGAATATTATTCATTTGAGAGAAGTACTTTTATTCTAAGAAGATTTACTCTTGATACCATTTTAAGAGGATCCTCTTCAATTGAAAGTATTTCTTTCAAATGAAGCATAATTCTTTCGAAAGTGCTTGTTAAATGATATTAAAATACCTACCATATAATCCCTTACGTGTAACTTAATTCTAACATTCAAGTAATTAGTTATTTGAATCGAATAAACTTTCCTTTTCAGTGTGTACAATATTATATTAATCTTTATTCAGTTATAATTTAATGAACTGTGTAAGGGAAGACTCCATATTCTTATCCTCTCACTTACATCATTAATGGCACATTTTACAGATATTTATTCCCCCTGATTAAAAGAATATTTCCTTTCTTGAAATACCACTGCCCCAAGAGATACTTCTGCAATTTGCTTTTTCATACTATAGAGTTTAATGCACAATGAATTTAATTTGTGGAACTACTGAAAAACTTAGCCATTATAGGATTAAAAATTGATCAGAATGAATTGTGTTTGAACTCAAATCAAGAAGCTAAAGTTAAGTTCGCGGAACGTCAAGGTAAAGAATAAATTAAATTGGATGAATAGCCAGGAACGTGTTGCTCAGTATTTCTTATCTCCTTTTGTGCAGTCAATTACTTTTCTTAACGCTTATTTCTCTGAAGTAGAAAGACGATCGATTTTTTTCATTTTTTATTTTTCGTTTTTTTTTTTTTTCATTAAAAGAACTTGTCCTCGCAATGAGCAACATTGGTTCTTCTCAAATAGGCTACTATCTCTCACACTCGTCTCGCATCCGCAGCATTCGACGAAGAACATTATGTATCTCCTACAAGGGCGTTCTGCAGTTTTTACCATATCTGGAGCACACGCCACAGACGATACGTGCCTCTACGTTACAAAATCGTTAGCGACTCTAACTATATTTGTAATCGTTTCTACATAATTACACTTACCTTTTTTTGCTCTTCTTCTTACTTTATGTCTCAAGATATATCCCAAAGCGCTCGTAATTGCCATTCGTAATTAGAAGCGATTCTTGTTTCCTTTACTAAATTTCATTCCTACTGGGTATAATTTCATTTAAAAAACTCATCTCATTCTGAACGATCCGTCTAATTCCCTATTAAACAAAACAACCAGTAATGAAAATAGGATTGGATTAAGTTCAATAGGTTTTTCAAATCAAGTTATATAGAGATAATTAAAAAAGAAAAGATTAAAATTTTCGATTTTTTATTAAAAAAAAAAACTGCCGCGTGGAAGCACATTAATCATGAATCAGAATGAAATTAGCGGTGATATTATTTGCCTTAATTGGGATATTTGATGCAGGTGTATCTTTTTTATCCGGATGAAGAAGAATATCGAGTCCCAGACCTGTTACCGTCAATTAAATCAGCGGTAAATAAATAATTGATTCTTCAGTGCATCTCGCTTAACAGGGCTGTCTCAAGAGGTCTCATTAACTGCTGTCTGCCAATTATATAATAATAAGTTGATAATAATTGCATTACTGGTGCATCAGTCCACCGGTTATTGGAGTGGTTGAATAAATTAAGAACTAACTTCCCTCTTAGAACGCCCTCATGCAGTGCAAACCCAGTTTGGTCTTGAGTGTATTTTTATGCATTTCACAATCATGATAACAAAATGCACCCAAACAATAAGAGCAAAAGTGCCCAAAGCAAATCTATCAATTCTTTTACCATTCTAAAAACCGTTCCTTCCAAAACTTGCTTTTAGCTTGTTTTTATAATTTTAGATTTTCAAATTACAATATTTATTATTTCTATTAATATTTATTAAATGTTAATTTCGTTTAAATTTACGTTTTCTAGTTTCTCATTAATTTCTGTACTTGTAGGACTTTATGGGTAATGTAGTAATCTGCATAGTGAGTTTTCGGACCGCACTGGATCCGTCGCTGGTTGGTAATTACGTTTGATTACATTCAAGGGTCAGTCGTACAACTCGATCCGTTGAAATCGGGAACGAGATTCGGGCTTTCGAGTAAGTACAAACAGTGTGGACAGGTTCAGAACAGTTTCGAGTGGATGATTTACGGGAGTAACTGACTCATTCCACAGGATGATGCTGTGTCAAGTATACAGATCTGTTCCTGCATCGTCTATCAATTATCTACTCGTATCTATCCAAAATTTAAGCTTTACATTTCAATCATGAATCAGGTTTCTCCTTCGTGCGAATTTAATTATTCTGTTCCAAACATACGTCTACGAAAGACAATCAATATTCAGTTTGGAAATTGTAATATGTTGCAATTTCGAGCGAAGATTATTTCCCAATTGGATCCAATTTAACAAATATCTGGATTCAGCTTTTGTGGTACTGAATAATCTCTGCAGCGTCATCTGTACATATTGCCCCTAGTTGGGCGCCATTTATGACATTAAATATGTATTAAAACTAAAATTATTATTCAAGAAATAGAACGTTTATAATATACAACAAAAGGAAAAATTTTTTACTGCACGCTTTCACAGTAAAGGTCTTAGATTAAAAAAAAATATGAAGAAAAATTAATCACTGATTTATTGGCGAGGCATAAAAGCGTCCAGGGACAAAAAGCGGCGTTTATTGCAAGAAGAGTGGCTTATCCATCGATACCGCGAGCTTGTTCCATAATATATGAATACAGCTTGTACTTATTGAATACATAATGGCATAATAAATTCTGAAATACCGCGACGCCGACATCGTCAAAGCGGGATGATGCGCGTCAGCTCGGAAAGATTATTTAAATTCGTAAATTATCGAAGGAATTGTCGGCGTCTCACAAGTTTACAATAAACGATTGATTTGCGAATCCATATAAGGAGACACAAAGTCATATGTGTGATTCTCTGTACATAGGATCGATACAAGAAATTGATATAAACGATTATTCGTCTCTCTTCCACTTCACCTCTCCTTATTTTCACTCTTTATTTGTCTGCCCCCTTGCCCCTTTTGGTTTCACTAGCAAAAGTTGGCTACTGTTGGTAACCGGTAGTTTGCCGATGATTATGCTAATGCCCATGTATCTACATTAATATCGATTATTTATGATTGGCGCACGTATGAGTTACGTTTATTACTTTCACCTCTGATAATCAAGATAGAGGTTCAAGCACTGCAAATTGTTAATAGTAAAACACTGTGTTTTATAAATATAACAGAATATTTTTTATACATATATCATACAGAAAACGTCGGTTTTTTTGTATTTTTTCTGTTGTTTGGAAACGAGATTTTTTCCAAACCAGTTACGTAGAAACTTTTGTAATGTAAATTTCAAGGATGTTTCAAAAAATCTCAATGGAATAAACACTACAAAAATCATTAATGATTAGGATCCATTGAAATTAATAAAAGCTTTTTTTTGACAATGAGAAACAAAGCATAATAAATGAATAAGGAAATAATAATAGAATAGAAATGAGAGAATACTGATAGTAGAATTATAATAAAAGAATAATAAGAGAATAATAAGGGAATAATAATATAACAATAATAGTACGATTTGAATGAAAATTATCGAGGCAAAAGGAATCGTTTTGAAATTAGATGCTAATCTTTGACGCTTATGTAACTTTACGCAGCTCAGGTGCCTTGTTACGATACTTGAGCATGATCCTATATCGATATTACAGAGTTACTCAATTACAGAGCCTCATCGATTCAGGGAAAATACTCAAAGTTTACCATATTCATTCATAACGGTTATTTTAACATATCTTCCTTTACGATTATTGCAAGAGAAATGTTATTACATCCCTTATGGAGATTGTAGATCCTTTCTCACTTTATTCCTCTGTATACAGAATCAAATTTTACGATACAAGAAAGATATGTAAAATTATTACTGTTCCACAAATATTTTTTATAAACAATTTCAGTAGGTTCAATAAAATTTTTTTAAGAACCTTTTTTCATCACAAATATTGTTTTTCGACGACAATTTTTTTAAGCTAGAAATTCAAACACCCACATACTCGTACATCTTAGAATTTTCTCAAAAATGAAAATTTAAGCAATTTTAAATAAAAAAGGCTGGATTACAAATGTTATTAGAAAATTGAAAATATTATAGATCAGAAAGATTCCTTTATTAGAAAGCAAAATTAGTGGAAATATTTACTAATTTAAATTAGTAGCCTCCACTAGGGGTCGTCCATAAATTACATCACATATTAAGGGTAAGGGGGGGCGGTCGGTTTAAGTGTTACATCACATTATGTTTTAGTCTTTTTTTATGAATGTTTAAATATATAAACATTTAGTGCTTTGAATTATGATAATTGAAGAAATATTACTAAAAAAGTTAAAAAATTGATGTTTTTTAGGTATTATATTTTGAAAATTTTTAATACTTAAACTAAACTTAAAAATTGGTGATAATAATTGAAAAATGAATAAAATAATGGGGAAAATTGGAGAAAATAATTGAAATCTGATAAAAATAATTGATAATTGGAGAAAATAATTAAGAAATTTCAAAATGGGGCAATTAATTAAAAAATGGTTAAAATAATTGAGAATTGGAGAAAACAATTAAAAAATGATAAAAATAATTAACAGTTCATGAAGTTGAAAAAAATTTTTAAACAATGAAAAAATTGAAAATTGAGACAAATATTTGAAAAATTATAAAAATAATTAACGATCCATAAAATTAGTGGGAATATAATGAAAAAATTAAAAATTGGAGAAATTAATTGAAAAATTATGTTAAAAATTGAAAATTGAAGTAAATAATTGATATTTGACATAAATAGTTGAAAGTTTAAGAAATTATTAAAAAAATAATGAATATAATTTAAAATTGGAGCAAAAATTGAATAATAATAAAAATAATTACCAATTGATGATTTTAATGAAAAAATTATGAACAAAATTAAAAATGAAGGCACCTAATTAAATAATGCTTTTAAAAATGAAAATTAAAGAAAATAATTAAAAAATATTGTAATTTGACATAAATAATTGGAAGTTTATGACATTAATTGAAAAATAATGAAAATAATTTGAATTTGGAAAAATTAATTTTAAAAAAAGAATAAAAACAATTGCGAAATTGGAAAAATAATTTCAAAATTAAAAAAATAATGAACATTTCATGAAATTATTTTTAAAATAATTTAAAATTGAGGTAATTAATTAAAAATTAATAAAAATAATCAAAAAATCAGGAAATAATTAGAATCTGACAAAAGTAACTGAAAAGTACTATTAATTATTAAATTTTGATTTGGTTAATCAAATGTCTGTAACAATATAATTGTAATTTAAAGAAATTATATTTCAATTTATGAAAACAATTGATAAATAAAAAAAGAAACTGAAAATAAACAAAAATACTTCCCTTATGAGGAAGCAATAATTTTAATTAATAAAATAAGGATTCTAATTTATTATTGATAAAAATAATGTAATATATAATAAAAAAATAATTTCAAAAGAATGTAATTATAATTTATGGAAAAAAATTTTTGAAAGGGGAAAAAATTGAAAAATAATGAAAATAATTATTAAAAATTAAGAAAATAATTTAAATATATTTTAAAAAGTTGAAAATTATTGTAAATAATTGAAATGACAATATAATATAATTGGCATTTCAAAAAGATTATTGATTTAGTAAATTTTACTCTTATTTTTTTTTAAAAGGAGTCATTTTTAAGAGTTTAAAATACAAAAATTTCACTACTTTAAAGTGTAGAATTAAAAAAATTTGAATAATAATTTTTTAACACGATTTTTAATAGGGGGAAGGGGGGAGGTCAAGAAAATGTGACGTAATTTTTAAGGGGGGATTGACAAATATGTGACAAATTGTGACAAAGCAGAGGGCGTCGAAAAAAGGAAAAGAAGGTGTGACGTAATTTATAAACGGCCACTTATTTACTAATTCAGATTTAGGGAGTTGTAAAAAATAAATAAAACTTCTTCGGTTTTATGTTTGTTGACAAAACAAGAGTTTTTAAATGTTATTTGAAATTTTTAGACAACATTTGGATTTTTTATTTCACTTTTTTCTATAAGCGTTTATTGTCAGGTTTTTGATGCTTTGAGAATTGGTAATAAGATAAATCGTAAACAATTAAGAAATAATAAAATTCATTTAAAAAAAACATCTTTTGAGATTTTAATAACATAGTGTCAGTTGAGTAAAAATTTAAATTCGACGAAAAGGATATTATATCGTATGAAATTCTATGAAGTGAAAATTCTAAATCAATTTCAGAACTTAATAAGTTAATAATCTAAAATACCTAAATTTGCGTTACCTAATATATGGAATACCCCCCTTGTATAAATAGCAAAAGTTTTAAACAGAATTAAATTTTAATGTAAAGCAACTTCTTTAAAACTGTTCTCTTGCCTAATTAAAATATAAATTGTACTAGGAAACCAACATTTAGATGTTTCCCTTTTTGTAAACGAAATCTCCCCTATTTTCCGTTTTCTGATTTAATTAATTTCTGAATTAAATTTGTCAAAAATGACTAATTTAAAGAGTATAGGCACCAGGAATTAGAATATTCTTGCTTTAATTCCACTCGTTGGGCACTATTTAGAATTGATGTTTGTCACCTAATATATACCTACTCACTGTAATTTCCAGACAGTAAATAAAAATCAGATTTCTTAGCAAGAATAAGAAGCTAATAGATTTCCAAGAGAAATAAATAAGGTGAAATAAGTTGCGGGAAATTCTGGCGATTATGAAAATCTAATCACATCATGATAAACGATAAATTATCCATTACAAGTCGAATACTTTATACGATCATGTCCGCGTGTCGATTTATGCGCCGAGTCGATCGACTCGCATCGATACCATGAGACATAATGAATCCGGGTGATTTTGCGATTAAATTTTCTTCTGCCTACTCCATACCGCATTATGAAATCAATGATACGATGATAAATATGTTTTCAGTCCCGGGAAGCAATGTTTATGAATGTAATAAACATTGTGTGACGACGTATGAATTGCAAATCAATGGTCGTTGACAACGTTCCTGAATAAATCTCTCAAGGGCTCAATTATCTATTTGTTCGATTCGAATCTCACTTTAATTAAAAGCAAGTCATTTTCCATCTTTTGTTTTTAAACGCAATATGAATTCTTTTCTTTCACGAAATTTTTTTAAATGCAATCAATTACATTATTTTCCCGAGTGCAAACAAAAATTCAACATTTTTCTTTTTCTTTCTGACCACTCGTGCTGATCTTTATTTGAGATTCACAATGAAACTCGGGGACGTATCAAAACTTTTGTAATTTAAAGTTCACTGAGCGCGAACCTCATTTTCACACTCTGCGCGTAAACAGCTTTCTTCGCTGAATTTGCCGATAGGTATATAGGAACACATTTACTGAAAGGCTCATAGTTCACTTTAGAACTTTAGTTTTGTGCTAAAATTTTAGTTGTTTATTTTCTTCCGGATCATGATTTTAAGTGCAGTCTGATATTGTAGCTTTAGTTCCGATTCAATTTCAGGAATAATATTTTGTAGATTTGAAAGTTAAATGTTAACTTTTTATCCCCAAGTTGGGCGCCATTTAGACTAGCACGTCAAGTTGGATACCTTTTTTAGTCGGATCCTATTTAGTTAGGCATCTTTAATAATCAAGCATTCTATTTTAGAACCTTTTTTAATTCGGAAAAGAAGTAAAAAAAAAGATATAATTAGAAACAGCTTAAAGGTATAAAATGCATGCAGAATTTGTAATCAATAATTTATATCGATTTTGGTAATATTTCCACATGATTGGTCAATTTTATGTACTTAGTGCGTGTTGGAAATAGAAGGAAGGTTTTCCAGTAATTAAGTGCAGGTCCGCGAGGGTTACTGTGGTAACTTTAGAGGTTAATAACTTAAGGGGGTTGGCCCGCTGGAGAGAATATGATATTGTTATGGGGGGTTTATAGCACTCGGCACCTACCACGTACGATCCAAACGTTCCGTGAACTCTACACCAGCTGATTAGCCTCGTGCCACGCGTTATTAATCCGCTAACTCACAACCTCTCCCCTATGCCCATAACGTAACCTCTAACAGTCTAACGAGCTCAGCTACCCGACTTACACGTAAGCAGAAGCCATGTGGTTCTCAATTTTTCACCTGACTAGAGGTAATTGAATTTTAAGACACTAAAAGTCACCTTTCTTTTTAATTATTTTTTTTATTTGAAAAACCGTTCCGATACATAATAATTCACCCTGACTCTTCAAATTCCTTTGTCAAACTATTTTTAATTTATAAATTTGACACGGTAGAAAAAAAATATTTTTGTAAGTTCCGGTTACTTTTATAATTTTGCCCAAAATCTCAATTTGCCCCTTATTGGGCGCCAATTTAGTACCCTTTTAAAATTAGTTTTTGAGAACCACTGAGAAGGTGGTTAGCGCTGATTTGGTTTAAAAAATCAGTGAATATGTTAAACCGTTCGTTTTGTTTGGGGTGTTTGTGATAACTCGGATTCTTTGAATAATCAATACAATAGCTGCTTTATGAGGTGTGTAATGATAGCATATGGGAGAGCGACAAAACCCAGAGGAGACGTAAAAACAGGACAACGTACGTACTTTTTTTATGGGATTTCACGATGCTAAAGGTGAAGGGAAAGAGGGATATATTATTGGTGGAGAAGCAATCATAAAATTCCACCCCGAGGACCTTGACGTGGAGGGGTTCGAATTTGGCTACGAATCATGTTGATCTTGCACGTACGAAATGTAGGGATGTAAATAGCCCTGTAAACCAAATATGCTGTCAGCAGTTTTGAGCATTATGTGAAATCACGTGGGATCTCAGAAGAGACGAGAAAAGAAGCTCTAACAAAATAAACTGCTTTCACCAAAATTCTCAAAAAGTGTTGTAAATTTTTGTTTTTAAATATTCTTTTTAAAATCCAAGCGATTGGATCATCAGTAAATAAAATCTGTTTTATTCACTGATGACTCAATCCTTGGATAATTGATTAAAAAGAAGTTTAAGAAGAATATTTATATCTATTTTAACAAAACGTATATAGTGAAAGATAGTTCATTTAATATGATGATAGAATTTAATTAAAAACAATATAGTGCTTAATTAAAATAAATTATGCCCGAGAATAATACGATAATAAACAACAACACTTTATCAATAGCAAAAAATCTTCACAGTAGCAACAAATGATGAGTATCATTTAAGATGGATGAAAAAAATAGCGATGGTAAAAATCTGAAAGACATTTCCATTACAAGCAGCTACAGACAATTTCTTAGAAAGCAAGAAAATGACAGGTCGTAAGTATAATCATTCGATACGACCCTGAAGAACATAATCGCTGTTGTAGGGTTTCTACCTTCGGGATAAGGAGTAGTGAATGTACACCGTCTCGTATCTGATCTGTCAGAGTTATGTGTTATTACCTTGTCTCGAATTCCCCTCTCTTGATCAGCAATATCACATAACTATTTTCTGGCAAAAACGTATACGCTGCTAATACATTGAATAAACATTAGCAACATTTTACTTTCAGGTCCCGCGATTCACCCACATCTTGAATAAATCACCAAGTTTTCCTTTAAACGACAATTTTAGAATACATTCTTACAGAATTATCAGATCAAAAATGTTTAAGATTTAAAATTGTTTAAATCAAGAGTATTTACTATTTTTCGATACGTTAAAACTAGAGACAGATATTCGAGTGACTAAACTACTAAACTCCATAAACTACGTCACACCTTTTTTTCCTTTTTCGACCCCCTTATTAAAAATCGTGTTGAAAATTTATTATCAAAATTTTTTTAATTCTACATTTTAAAGTAGTGAAATTTTCGTATTTTGAACTCTTAAAAATTTTCAAATTTTTCAAAAAAAGCAAGAGTAAAATTTACTAAATCGATAATCTTTTTGAAATTTCAATTATTTTATATTGTCATTTCAATTATTTACAATAATTTTCAACTTTTTAAAATATTTTTCATTTTTTCCCAAATTTAAAACTCACTTTCCATAAATTACACTGTGTTACAAAAAATAAGAAAAAAAAATTACTTTGAATCGGACACAGCTTAAGTTGTTCGTCATGGAAATCTAAAAAAATAGTATATATTAAATTTCCCTCTCACTCCCAAAATTTCATTTTAGAGCTAAAAAACAGTTTTTCTGCAATTTTTGTATAAAAATACTGTTACTTTGTCATTTTTGGTCCAATTTCAAATTTTTTTTTAACTTAAAGCTGAAAAACAAGGTTTTCTATACCTAATGGAGGTTTTTTGTTGTAAATAAACGAATGAGCTATTATTTAATTAAATTGGTGAAAAAGTGGCTAAGCTATTGCATTTTTTGTCTTAAAAATCAGAGTATTTTATTTAAGAAAAAAACAATACTTTCTTTTTTTTGCTTTCTTTAATTGTTGCAAGTGGTACTTATCATCTTCTAACAACTTTTTTATATTAATTTTAGTAAATTTTGGTAAAATTTTGAAAATTTAGAATAGCACCAAAATTTGTGAAAATACAGTAATTATAAAGACAAAAAATGCGATAACTCAACCACTTTTTTACCAATTTAATTAAATAATAGCTCATTCGACGCAGAATTAAATACACTTTGAATAATTCATTACAGAAAAAAATTCTAAATAAACTTAGGCCGTAAATCATTGTCAAATTTAAAAAAATCAAAAAAATTGACAACTTTCGAAATTTTTTACTCTCGTACTACCGTAAATTTTACTTGAAACATAAAACCTCTATTATAGATACAGAAAGCCTTGTTTTTCAGCTTTAAATTTAAATAAATTTAAAATCGGACCAAAACTGACGAAGTAACAGTATATTTTATACAAAAATTACAGAAAAACTGTTTTTTAGCACTGAAATGAAATTTTTAGATGGGGGGGGGGGGGAATTTAAAATAAATTTTTGTTTTGTTTTTCATGATAAACAACTTAGGCTAAATCCGTCTAAAAGTAATTTTTCACTGTTACACAGTGTTATAATTACATTCTTCTTAAATTATTTTTTACTGTTAAATTATTTTCCTGAACAATGCATTAAATCCTCATTTTATTTATTAAAATGATTGAGAAAGTTAAAAGAGGAATTACAAGAGGAAGTATTTTTGTTTATTTTCAGTTTCTTTTTTCATTTATCAATTATTTTCATAAATTATATAATAATTTATTTAAATTACAATTATATTCTTCCCCACATTTGATTAACGAAATCAATAGTAAATACTAATTAATAGTATTTTTCAATTATTTTAGTCAGATTTTAATCGTTTCCTGATTTTTCGATTATTTTTATCAATTGTCAATTAATTGCCTTAATTTTAAATTATTTTAAAAATAATTTCATGAATTGTTCATTATTTTTTTAATTTTTCAAATTATTTTTCCAATTTTGCAATTGTTTTTATCCTATTTTAAAATTAAATTTTCCAATTTCAAATTATTTTCATTATTTTTCAATTAATGTCATAAACTTCCCAATATTTATGTCAATTTTCAATTACTTTCTTTAATTTTCATTTTTTAAAA
This sequence comes from Ganaspis brasiliensis, assembly GCA_037103525.1. Classification (NCBI taxonomy): domain Eukaryota; kingdom Metazoa; phylum Arthropoda; class Insecta; order Hymenoptera; family Figitidae; genus Ganaspis; species Ganaspis brasiliensis. Next base: position 3,733,863 of record JAZKLR010000022.1, on the reverse strand, counting down.
GCATTTTCAATTATGTATCACCAATTTTTAATTTTGTTTATAATTTTTTCATTAAAATCATCAATTGGTAATTATTTTCATTATTATTCAATTTTTTCTCCAATTTTAAATTATTTTCTTTATTTTTTTGTTAATTTCTTAAAATTCAATTATTTATGCATAATATTGATTATTTACTTTAATTTTTAACATAATTTTACAATTAATTTCTCCAATTTTTAATTTTTTCATTATCCTTCTATTAATTTCATGGATTGTTAATTATTTTTGTAATTTTTCTAATATTTGTCTCAATTTTTCATTTTTTCATTATTTAAAATTTCTTTTTCAATTTCATGAATTGTTAATTATTTTTATCAGTTTTCAATTGTTTTCTCCAATTCTCAATTTTAACCATTTTTCAATTAATTGCCCAATTTTTAAATTTCTTAATTAGTTTCTTCAATTTTCTTCAATTGTTTTTAAAATTTTTAAAATTATTTCTCCAATTTCATATCATTTTTATTATTTTCCAATTAATGGCATATACTTCCAATAATTTACTTCGAATTTCAGTTAGCTTCTTTAATTTTCATATTCTAAAATCATTTTTCAATTTTTTGCCTTCATTTTTAATTTTGTTAATAATGTTTTTTATTAATTTCAAAAATTCTTAATTATTTTCATCATTTTTCAATTTCTTTTTCATTAAAATCATCTATAGACTTTTTCATCTCGAATAATTTTGTCTCCAAATAATTCGAACTTTCGGTCGGTCATATTTTTTTTTCATATGTTAATAACATGGTGAATTTCCGAATATTAGCCTTTATTAGACATTTTCATTTTTTTCGATTGGTACCCTTGAGAAATTTTGCCTCATATGTAATCTTGAATCTATATAATATCAATTTCTGAACTTTTTTAGTAATATTTCTTTAGTTATAAAAATGAAAAAGCACTAAATGTTTATATATAAATATTTATAAAAAAGTGTGATATCAGACTTTAATCGACCCCCCCTCCCCCCTGGCACATATTGTCACAAAATCTTCAACCCCCCCCCCCCCCTTAATGTGTGACGTAATTTATGGACGATCCCTTAAGGTATCGCTTACTTTATCGGGTCAAAAAAATCGATTTTTTAAAAGTAGTCTTATCTTATACTACAAATATCAGAGAATATTCTCCTACAATAATAGGTTGTCAAAATACGAAATATTTTGCAAGTTACAACTTGTAGAAGGTCATGAGTCATATGTAGAACTTATATGTTCTTCAAAGTTTAAACGCGTTTTTCTCAAAACGCAATTTTTGAAGTTTGTGTACACGATAAACAAAATTCTTATCAACCGATTAAGCTCTACCCAGGCTTGTTTTAAAGATAAATAGTTTCTCTTCTGTATGAACTAAATTGTTTTTGAATAAATTTGACTTTTTAATTAAAAAAAAGTGAGGTTTTTTAGCAAAAATTAAAAAATTTTGTTAAAAGTCATGTAAAAATTTCAATTATCACTTTCGATTGAAATTTTTTTAGTTCATATAGAAAGAAATAATGTCCAATTGAAGAAACAACTTGATTTTTTTGTTTTAGATAAGAATTGTGGACTCTAGGTTGTACACAGTGGGAAAACAAAATTATATTTTGAAGGTTTAAATATATGAGAAAACATCCCCTAAATCTCGCATTGATTTATTTCATTGTATTTGAGAAATTTTATTTTGAAATTTATACATTTTTTGACCTTCTAATGTAGTCGCACACCTTAAATTAGTCTGGATCAAAAGACAATCAAATAAAAAACAAAAAGATAATTGTAAAAGTTGGTACTATAGAAGGAAGAAATGCGAATTTGTAAGAGATTAATGACTGTTCGATTTTCCTCTTGAGGGATACTCTCACATGCAGAATAACATATTTCCATAGACAGCGATTGGTTTACTTACGCGTGCAGTGATTTAAGAGTGGGATGGGTCGATGGAGTCCGGGGGTCAGAGTAGACAATGGCACGGGGCCGGGGGTCCGATGCTCACGTTTCCTAACAACACTCGCCCAATTTCACTCAAACAGAAGCCGATTAATTCACGGCGTCCAATTTAATCCTCTCGTCGCATCGAGCAGCATCGACGAGTATAGAGAGAAGCGTCGTGATCCTCGCCCTGCCCCGTCAGGGTTGCATGGAAACTCGCCATACGTCCATCCATTATACATATTTTAAACTGTCAATCTCTTGGCCGATGCTATTACGAAAGAACGAATGGATTAGGCGGAAGGGGTCAGGTTAGATTGCTCCCAGAGTACAATCAAGTCCTACAAAAGACGCGAAATCATGGGGGAACTGCGTTTACTGACAGACCAGTATTTCGATCTTCTCTTTTTCTCCAATTACCACTTGTATGCACGTTTAACGAATCGATAATAATTATCGGAAATTCGCCTTTCAACCGTCAGACATTATAACCCTTTTCGAATATGCCCAGATTTAAATGCTGCCCGAGGTTTATGAAAGGGGAGCAATTTCAATGAGAAAAAGGTTTAAATCTCTGCCAATAATGATATTGACATTGAACATTTTATCTAAATCAGAATTAAAGACAAAAATTGAGCTTATTTTTTATGCTTTTGCTTCCACATAGAAGAAGCTTTGCGATCGTTAAGATTTTCGATTTTCCAAAAATAGTCCAAATCGACACATTTTTCATCTAATAATAATAATTCATAATATCACTATTTTTTTGACATTTAAAATTTAAAATTTACCTAATTTAATTTAAACCAATCTTTGACCGTGTTATGTTCTAGGCTAGACTACCTCGCGATTTAAAAAGTATCTGAATTACAATTTTTAAACCTAGAATTTCTTGTGATGGATCATAATTTAAAGTAAAGCTTCCTAGTCAATAATTTCATTGAAAGTTAATGTCTGCACATGCATTATTAATCTTATTAGAGGCATAAGTAGATAAATGAAGCCAATATCATGACCATTATCTCATTGATAGGGTCAATGATAATAATAGGATAATGATGACAATAAAGAAATCGAAACGCGTAATGATATCATCGCCATTATTATAATGCTGGTACTGATATTAAGAATTACTGCCCTTAATTATCTTAATTGAGAATAAATTGAACAGAAGAGACGGCAGGAAACTATGGCTCTAATTTTTAAAACGTATAATCTCAATTTATTTACAAGTCATGTTTCTTTATACAACCGGAAATTTATTTGTACTTCATCTCAATTTGTTTTTGCTTTAAAATAGAAATAGACTTGAAGCATCATGTTTAACTGAGTTTCAATTTAAGACATATTTCAATCTACAGTTGTTGAACGTTTAATTGTTCCCAATTTCCAATTACTCTAATTTCAATTGTTTCTAATTTCATTTGTTTCCAATGTTCCTAACTTTTCCGAAACAAAAAATTAGTTTATTCAAAACATAGATAATTGATTGAGAAAGAAACAAACATTCATAAATAATTAGCAGGTGGCGTTATTTACCACTTGATAATTAGTCATGCGAGACAGAAAATGTGATGAGAAGTCATTGTCCTGGAAAAATACTTAGGCACGCAATAACACAGCGCGATTGAGGCGTGAGGCTCTTTAAGCATTTTTAAGGCGCGCAAACGTTCAGATTAAGTGACAAGATGGACAGACAGACAGTTGTCCGAGTGGCATCTAGATCTTTCTAAGCGTGCCTAGATTTATTCAAGTACTCATCTGCGATCTAACTGAGCCTAAACAATATGAAGACCTCTCTTTAATTCCACCTTTGTTTCATTCTTGAGAAGCGCGTGTAGACAGGGCGTGAGACTGCGTCTAATGTGCACTCGCCACTTATGATGCACGGAACAGTCAGGTTCCGGCTAAACGCTCACGCGACTAAAATTTCCAAAGCTAATTGTCTTACAGATAAAAACAGTGTTTTTGCCTGTTAATTAGATTACTATCCCTTAAATACATTAAAATGTATATTTCGTCTCTTCCCAACTGCCAAAATTAACCATTATTGGCGCACTTTTGGACCAATGTTGGGTGCCAAGTTTTGAAAATTGGCTCAATATTGGCAGTCAACATTGGACCAATTATGGTAGTGTAGACACCAATATCAATAATAATTGGAATTGCCTATATTGACCCAATAGTTTTCCAAGCATGGTTGCACTAACCTTTCTCGCAAGTGAGTTAAGCCATTGGATGTATAAGATGAGCATTTGCTTCTACTTTGTACATTGGAAGACCAAGATTAAACCCTTGAGCTTAGGGTGCCCTCAGTAAACCCTAATAAACCTTTTTTTAGGACAAAATTTATAAAATTTTAGAATTAAATAAAATTGCAAGAAATAATTGAAATTAAACAAAATAATTGCTGATTTTACAAATTAATTGAAAAAAAAAAAATAAAATCAATTAAAAATTAGGGAAAGTAATTTAAAAACTCATAGAAATGTTTTAAAAACAAAGAAAATAATTTAAAATTGAGAAAATTATATGAAAATCTTACAAATAAATTGAAAATTGAGATAAATAATATAAAATTGAAAAATATAATTAAAATTTGAGAAAATAATGGACAAAATGACGTAATATATTTTAAATGAAGGAAAGTTAAAGAAAATTTCAGAAATATACTTAAAACTTTCAGAAGTTCATTGAAAAAAAAGGAAATAATTAAAAATTAGAGAAAATAAATGAAACAATAGATAAACATAATTTAAAATTGAAGAGAATAATTTTAAATTGAGCAGAAATAATTAACAACTTTTTGGAAATTACGATTACGAAAAAGAAAGTAACTGAAAATTGAAGAAAATAATATAAAAAATCATATAAATAATTGAAAATTGAATGAAATAATTGAAATCTCAGATAAATAGTTTAAAATATTTGAAATTATAAAACAAAAGAAAAAAATTGAAAATTAAAGAATATAAATTTTGGAAAATAATTGAAAAATGATTTTACAATTTAAAACTTGGAGAAAATAATTGAAATATGATACGAACATTGATAGGTTGTAAAAAATAAATCACATTGAGTGAAATAATTGAAAAAATTACGGAATTTTTTTAAATAAAAAAAAATAATTAAAATTTGAGAAAAATACATGAAGATAAAATCAATTTTAAAAAAAGAGAATAACTAAAAATTGAAGAAAAGAATTGAAGAAAGTTAAAAATAAATGCAATTTACGATAATTAATAAAAAAGTTTAAAAATTATAAAAGAAATGAAAATAATTAAAAATTGAAGAAAATAATTGAAAATTTAGAAAAATACTAAAAAAATTCTAGAAAATAGTTATAGAAAATGAGAATAATAATTAAAAATCGAGGAAAATAATTGAAAAATAATAAAATTAATTCAAAATTCAAAAAATAGTTCAAATATGTTGAATTTAATTTAAGATAGAAAAAAATAATTGAAATTTACGATGAAATGAATTTAAATATAAAAGAATGAAAACAGGAAATAAAATTTGTGCAAAAGAATTGAAAAAATCATAGAATATAGGTTTAGAAAAGGGAAATAATTACAAAATTACTTAAAAATTTTAATTATAGAGAATAATTAAAAAATTGCAGAAATAATCGAAAATTGATGAAAATAATAATGGAAATTTCAGAAAGGGGACATCCATAAATTATGTAAGAATTTTAGGGGGGTGGGGGGGAAGATTCAGGAAATCTTACGAAGGGTTTGAAAATTGTGCCAAAAAAATGAAAATAGTTTAAAATCGGAGAAAATAATATAAAATTACAGAATCTATTATTAAGCAAAAGGAAATAATTAAAAAATCTTTTAAAAAATTCAAAATTAAGGACAATTAAAAAATTTGAGATACTAACTAAAAATTTAGGAAATTAATTGAAAAATAATGAAAATATTAAAAGATGGAGAAAATAATTGCAAAATAATAAAGAGAAATGAAAATTGAACAAAAGAATTGAAAAGTGTTATATATATTTGAAAGTTCAGTAAATTAATTCAGAAATTGTGAAAATGGTTAAAAATTACAAATATTAATTGCAAAATGCCAAAAATAATGGTAAGTTAAAAAAATAAATTTAAATTTGCGATGAATAATATAACATTAAGGAATAAATAATGAAATTGATGTAATGTCAAGGCAAAAATAATTAAAATTGAAAAAGTGATTGAGAAAACTAAACAAAATAATTGAAATTTGAGGAAAATAAATTTGAGATTTATAGCGAATCAATTTAAAAACAATTAAAATAATTAAGGATTGTAGAAATTAGTTGAAGAATGATAAAAAATAGTACAAAATTGTATTTTAAGTAATTGAAATCATAATAGAAAAGAATTATTAGAAATTGAAGAAATTTTTAGATCACTTTAAATTTAGGTTGTATTTTTGAAACGTGGATTAATTGAACTTTTAATCAATGCATGTTCACATTAACTGAAATTTGGAGAAATTAAAATTGTTATAAATTTAAAATTTGAGAATATTTTAAAAAGGTGAAATATGGTTTATAATTTTAAAAGAAAAAAATATGTAGTGACAAATATCAGGTGTGTACAGAATGAATGAATTAATTAATTACACGGAAAAAATAATTCTGAAGAGTCCACAAATCCAATTTATGGATAACTCAAATACGTACAATTGTGTCAGTCACAAACTGATTTGTAAATTCCACAAACTTATTTGTGTATTCCACGAACTTATTTGGAAATTCCACAAATTTATTTGTGTATTCTACAAACATATTTGTGTATTTCGCAAATATGAGCTATTTGGGGAAACTATAATCCCCATTTGTAGATGGCACAAAAGTTTTTGTTAATTACACAGAAAAATTTTTTTCGTATAAACTTGTAAATTATTATATATAATTGGGTCCCTATTTCTCTTTCTGCACTGAGACCTTGCACTTCCAGTTACGTCACTGGCAGAGAGACTTCTTATATATTCAGTAGCTCAACTCACTTGCGAGAAAGGTAAGTGTAGCCATGCTTGGAAAACTATTGGGTTAGTGTTGTCAATGCCAATCATTGGCATTTGTGTCTACACGCCAAGCTTTTACCATCATTGTTCCAATGTTCGGATCCAATGTTAGACAATATTTGGATCTTGGCATCCAATATTAGTCCAATCATAAATTTTCCATTGGGTTGATGTAAAACGAAACTCCAAGTCAAAAAGTTCGAAGAATTATTAAGAGTGATGAATTACAATAGAGATAGATAGTAATAACATAAATAAAATAAAAATAGAATTAAATAAAGAATAGAGGAAGAGGAATAAATTCAATTGTTCTCGTCTGGAGTCGATTCTTCCTTATCTGCACCTGAGGACATTTTGTATTCAAAAGCAGGGATCCTAATTACCCTTTGATATTCCAAGTAGGTTCGCGATTTTTGCTTCTTCGTGACGAAGTCACGCGCTTCGAAACACGAGAACTGGCGATATCGTGATATTTCTCGAGAGGTACTGCACGTACCGTCATTGATAAATCCCCTTCAGGGTCGCGGTCATCAATAATTCATTCATCATCATCCTCTGTCACGTTACTACACCAATGGCAGCAATAATAGCCGCGGTAGCGCAACGGTATTCATATCTTCGAATCGATCCTCGAACTCCGGTCGAGTACTTGGTATACTATATCCAACCTTCAAGTCTTCTCTTCTCCAACTCTTCACATTATTTGCATATAAAGGAATTCCTTTGCTTCGCAGGCTCTCCCTGTCGCAGCCACATAACTGTAAGTCTCTGTTGACAGGATCTGCCAACAATCTGCGTACATACATGATTTGCTGGCCTTCGCCCATTCCACCTTTCCTTTTTTCCTCCACCCAGCGACGTCGACAGAATGAAAACGCTTTTCATCTTCTTTCTTTCCTCTCAGACAAAAATCCTCTTTCACTGCAACTTATTTTTAGTTTATTCGTCAAAATTAAATTTATCCCTCAAGAGGAGAAAAAAAAAGAACATTAGAATGGTATTGTTTGCGTAGTTTGAAATTGATTCCTTATTTAAAGTATAAGCATTGGAGAGGACTCTTGAATAAAAAGTACATTGAAAGCGGTTTTCTTTCTTTAGTCGACGCCAATGCTATACTCTGAGCTTCCTTGTGTGTGCTAATGGTATCCTCCTCCGCTGTCAATGTCTGCTACTTGACATTGGGGTTCTCAACGAAATGATCCTCATGTTACTCTCCTTACAATTAATCGACGTATTCGCTTCGCGTAAAGAAGCCTTTACATCCTGCAAGCTCATTAACTTCTCGGATAATTACCATTCAATGAAATTTTCTTTACATTCAGCTTCTAATCAAAATAAGTTTGTAAACATTTTTCTTCTTGATAATACGATTGCATTTTCATAATGAAGGAGAATAGGTTTATTTAAAGGAGACAAAGAAAAGTGTATAAGTAGAAGAGAGTTTGAAGTGTTGAGAAAGATAAATTTGGGTATCAAGATGATTTTTCAGGACACATACCTATGCTAATCTTATCATCGTAGTTGCCGAGAAAAGTTTAGCATCTCACGTCGCGGGGAATAAAGAGAACGTTCGTGTAAAACGAAGAGTTACGCGATGTCCGATTACTGACGTTGTCTACACACTCCGAGCCATATACACGAATCATGGTAGTCGCAACTTGAATGCAAAGATGTCAACGCATCGAGGCGGATAAAAGACATTTAGTGCGTTGTGCGAAAAGACGATATTGATTGAATGCTTAACAAATCGATCTTGGCATTCTATTCTCTATTATATTCTTTATAAAAAAATCATTCATCACTTACCTTTCATGTTAAAAAATTTGTTTTCTTTATAAATTCCTGCAAAATCCTCGTTCAGATACCTTTCGAAACTATCCATAAATGCACAGTAAAAAATTTAAGATCAAAATACGTCTAAAATGAATTTATATATTAAGGGCATGTGATGGAGTATGACGTCACTGGTATAGGCAAAATTCGTTTGTAAATTTTCTCTTAAAATACTAAATATTTGGACAAACTTTATTCTGCAAAGTTTGGAGTCAGAATATTTAAATATTAAATATTTTTATATTTGCAATATTTAAAGAGATAAATGCAAAAAACCTAAATTTTTACGACTTTTTATACTTATTTTTTACCTTGAAATTCAAATTTGCGCCAATTTTCACTATGATTTTCGTAATCAGCGCATCAAAATACGTAAGTATGCGTATTAGTTTCATTAAAATCAGAGGTGTGAGGCTTTCGAAAGTTCACTCAAAGAAAGTTTATCAAAGAATACTACCTATGTCCATGACGTTATTCTTCATCACATCATGTGATGATTGTGATGATTCACATGCCCTTAAGTATTAGTAAAAATTAGCCTCGTAGGTGGCGCCACTTTCTATTTCTTTTAGAATTGGTTCAAACAAAGACGCAGCAAAATCCAAATTCCCGGATTTCCTAAATTTTAAACTAAATTTTCCTGGATTTGTGATTCTAATGATGAAAAATAGTTTTAAAATATAAGTTTTTTAAAATAAAACAGGATTTTACACAAGCATTAAAAAAAGCAATTTTACAAAGTTAACATGTATAAATTCTTATTTAGAAAAATATATAATTTTTTTTCTTACACTAATAAATTTTTAATTTCTTTTAAAATATAAATATTGATATGTAATAATGTACATTGATATGTATTGATATTGTCACTGTAAAAACAAGTGTCTTATTTTAAGACATGTTTGTCCTCACTTTTAAGACGTTTTAAAGAGTCTTAATTTTAAACCAATGAGAAAGCATCTTTCAAAATTATTAACCAATGATATAGCTTACAATAACCGTAAGACGCTTTCTTAATGTCTTGTGTCTTAAAATAAGACACTTAGAAGACAGCAGTTTTTGCAGTGGTATTGTATTGATATGAGTTGGAAATTGGAATAATATTTTCAACCTTAACATCATCAGTTAAAAACTCAAAATCTTAAAGAATAAGAAAAAGTAAGAATATTTTATATAAAAAAATGGAGAATGTAAGAAAATTTTACAAAATTAAAAAGTCGCAAAATTAGATATTTATGAGATTATTTAGCTATTTTTTACCTCACTATTTAAAAGTGGTTTCAAAATTTTTATTTTTTAGGTTTCAGTTGATTATATATATATCAATCAAGCTCGATCACCTCTTGACATAAAATTCTATCCTTTAAATTGTATTCACATTGAGAATCGATAGAATAATTTATAAACCTCATGCATAGGGTATAGTTGTCTTTTTCCACGAGTATATCAATGACAATTAAATGAAATTCTTATTTGTTTATTATGTGAAAAAGGTCTACGGTGTGGGATCTCTAGAGAGTGGATAGTTAGAACAGATATACGGTAGACAGGCGTAATATAAGGAGAGACAGTAGGAAGGTGGGAGAGAGAGGGGAAAGATGAGAGAGAGATTCATCTTGAAATTGTATCGGCATCTGTATGGCCATTAGCATACTGGAACTGACGTATCTCCAAATGTTCTCATTAGCCGAAATTCATGGGCGGCTTCTCTGCCCGGAGGCTGGAAATCTCTTCTATATACCTATGGCCCTACAGGTCGCTTCAAGAATACCAATCCACCTCGAATTGGAGCAAAATCGCGACGCCAAGATCGACGAACCTTTCTCACTGACTTTAGAACCCTTTGATTCATTGCTTCCCATCCAATCCCAACATCCAAGGAAAGTGCCTCAAAACCTGTTCAGCTTCCAAATCTGTCCCCCACGATAGTCCTGATATCAGACACTAAATTCTTTGCAAAATTTAATTGACTCTCATAGTCCCATAAGTTACATTTTTAGGGAAGATTTTATTTTTTAAATTGCATTTTTATGCTAATTTACCTCATCAATTTCGACGAATATGCTAATTTCATATATAGTATTGTTTTTAGCTTATCTTAATGATATATAAAAAGCGTTCTTTACTTTAATGTGAAAATAGTTGCAACATGAAATATCAATTTGGATCTTTATATTCGTCAGATTTATACTTTTTTAAACATGACTTTATGAAATTCCAGCCATCTTCAAAATTTTCCGGCAATTATTTAAATTCACATTAGAAAGCTAGACTCTCACTTTTATCTTTTTTTATCAGAAAATCTGTCTTTACCTGAGTTCCAAAACACTAGACCTTTTTTGTAAACACACTAAGAATTTTTCAGTTACCTAAAAAGCACAGCATGAAGTAAGGTAAAAGAACACTTCCATGACAGATTTAGGGCTCTTTACATTTTTTCAATTTTACATCACAGGTGATCCGGGGCCAAATATTATGAATCAGAAACCCAGAAAAATACTAAATTTACGAATATTCAACTTTACAAGCGAATTGATTGAAAATTCTAGTGAAAAAATGCAACAGATGACCGGAAAAGGTCCTACCGTAAATATTGTAAGGGTCTTTTCAAAATTCTAAATCCCATTCAAAAAGATATTCTTTACTTTTTATTATTTTTTTACTGCTTCCAGTAACGTTGCAAATGGAAAATCTCGCTCATTGATAGTTGATGAATGGTTAACTCTGCACTGGGTTTTCTATGCCTTTATTAGTTTTTCTATTAAGTTTATAGGGGCAGTAAAGTTCATTCTCACTATAACTCGAGTGATGCCAACCATCGAAGGGCTTAACATCTTCGTTTATCGTGAAGCTGAAATGTAAGATGAGAAACGCACGCCAGGTGAATCCGCCAATAAGAGCAAAGCTGAACCGGTCGTAAACTCATGTAGCTTACTGAGCTCGAAGCTTTAAGCTTCTTCCTATTGGTTGCAGTGTATTATCTATACGTGACGCCTTTGACGAAGTGACGTCACTTGTAAACACAAAACGGCGAACCTATAAAACCCTCGACTTCTCCTTGATTAAAACTAATAAAAACTTGTCAACACGACACCAAAACCCATAAAAAAGATCGAATTTATTTTACTTTTTAGTAATGAAACTTTAGACACTCTCAAGTAAACGAAATCCTTAATGTTTAAAAAATTCAAGGATTCAAAATTAACATGTATCCAATTTTCGAAACAAGTAGTTCGACTTTTAATTCTTCAATTTCTCAGGATATTTAAAATTGCTAACTTTATTTAAATAGTGTTTACTGAGAATATAATTTGCAGAATATTGATCAATTAAACGAATTTTATGGGCAAGGAGTCATCCATAAACCTCGTAGCGCACTTTTTTTGGGAAAATTTACCCCCCCCCATGTAGCACAATATTCCATACATTAGCGCCATTTTTTTCTCTTAGAGTAGCTTGACCCCCCCCCCCCTCTGCCCCTAAAGAGCTACGTGGTTTATGGGTCCATAAATTACGTCACACCGTTTTTACCTTTTTTTTCTGTTTTGATGACAGTTTTTATTGACATTTTTTTATTCTACTCTTTAAAGTAGTGAAATTTTTGTATTTTGAACTCTTAAAAATGACTCCTTTTTTAAAAACAGCAAGAGTAAACTTTACAAAATTAATAATTTTTTGAAATTCCAACTATTTTATATTATCATTTCAATTATTTACAATTATTTTCAAATTAATTTTATCATTTTTCAGATTTTTTTTCATTTTTAAATTTTTTCATTATTTTTTAAAAATTTATTTTATGAATTGTTAATTATTTTTATCAGATTTCAATTATGTTCTCCGATTTTTATTATTATTTTTTTTTTCAATTATTATCACCAATTTTTAATTATTTTAATTATTTTTTCATTAATTTTATGAAATTTTAACTATGAAATTACTTTTAGGGCTATTCTAAAAATAATCGCCTTGACCCGGTTGCTGCATTATTTAAAATGAATCTAGAATCCACATATGTATATTGTTTTTATAATCCACATTCTGGATTCTAAGTAGTGATTCCATATTTAGAATCCATATCACGTATTTCTCATTCGAGATTTCGGAGTTTACTTTCCTGAATTCTACATAATCTGGAATGTAAAATCCAGAATGTTGTAACCTAAATGTGGATTTCGGAATGTAGAATTTGGAATGTGTAATTCGGAATATAAAATTAAGGCTATGGAATCCAGAGTGTGAAATCTGGAATATAGAAACCGAGGTGTTGAAGTCGGGCATTAAAATATACAGATAATTTTTAAAAGCAGCACATATTCTTTAAAAGTTAATTATAAAACATAGCTGTTGTTAGCAAAATATAAAAATTTGAAAGACAAAATTTAAAATTCCAGGACTTTCCAGAACATATTTTGAAATTCCAGAATATTCCCAGGATTTCCAGAATCACTAGACACCCTGTTAAAATTAAAAGAAACATCTGATAAAAACTAATTAGTCTTTCTAATTGCAATCATTAATAATCCTAAGCAGAATAAAATAAGGGTGTCATAAACTTAAGAGTTTCTTAAGGATTACTATTATCAGGATACATAAAGTCGCTTGACCGTTATATAGTTATAGCAGGTGTAATAATACTTTAATTACCGGTATTCGAGACAGAAATAACAATGCAATATAAATATGATATCAATGGTGATTAATGAGGGCAAGGATGTGCGTTTCTTGCTCATTTATTGTAGAAAAGAAGAGGGAGTTTATTCTCGGTTTATTCCATAAGAGTTGAGATACTGCGTGTTACCAAAAACATCAACGAATATCCCAAGAGGATATAAATGAGCAGCTAGAGTCGACAAATCAAGAAACTATCGACATAAATAAATTTGTGGATCACCAGGGGTTTCGCGAGACATGAAGGGTCGATGAGGGAAAATGGCCTACTCTAAGTAAGTCAGCAATTACCCGTATTTCCTCAATCTCATTTTATTATTTTTTTTTTCCTGTAAGTTCGAAATATTATTTTTTGTTCAAAGAGTAACTTTCAATGTTATAGATTGGACGTTGCATAAATTTGAATTAACATCAACAGATTTCAATTCATCTTAATTTTGATTAATTCAAATTTTAATCGATTCTATTTTTCACCAATCCAAATTCTAATTAATTCTAATTTCAGCCAGTCCAAATTTCAATCTGCCTTTAATCCCAATGGATCCTAATATCGATAAGTTCAAATCCATCCAAATTCGAATTAATCTTTCTCGATTCCAATTCCACTTTAGATCGATTCAAATTTCCCATCCACTTTTTAATCAATCCTCCAAGGAAGAATGTGAAGAAAGAAACGCTTGAAGAATTAACTTGGGGAATTAGTTGCACATGACAAATGAAGACATTACCTCCTAGTAACAATCTTAATTTTTCCCTCTGGAAAATTTATTATCCGCGACGGGAGTAGAAAGATTTGACAGGCTCAGGCTATTTTCTATATTATATTCTTCGCGTAGGCCAGATATCGCTCTATGGGTCCAGGGATTCTGAACCACTCGGAGTTCTCATTTCTGGAAGCAGATCTCAGTCTTAGGGTGTCAGAAGGAAAAATCGAGTATATAGACGAAGCTGGAGAAGCATTACGAACATTAAATCGGGACACGAGCGCAATAAACCTATCTGTATAATCTGCCCTGCAGGAATTAACAGCCCTCTGACGGTAGCCACTAACGAAGTAATTCACTGGATGAACCTGAAGGGCGGCCATATAGAAATGGAAGAGACGGAATTGGTGACGGTGTTAGTGTAGTCTCTATGTATTTACTACCTTTGTTGAGAAATTAGTTGGAGAATTAGAGAATTAGTCGGAAACACGGATTAAGTATCAAGCGCCGTTGTTCATTTCGCAGATGGGAAATTATTTCTGCAAGACGAAATATTGGATTTGCCCTCTAGTTACGAATTTTTGCTTCTAAATATGAATACGTGCTGGATATGATTACCTGCTTCTAAATGCAGATATTAGAATGACCCAAAAAATGTTTTTTAAAATCAAGAAAACTAATTTTGTACATGGAGTCCAAAAAAATTGAAAAAAACAATTCCAAGTCTTTTCAAGATAGAAAATAAATTATATATAAAAAGCTGAATCATCATCTAATCATATAAAAAGCCCTAAAAGTTCCATATTTGTAACATTCTTTCCTAATATCTCTTTTTTTTAACAAAAACCTATTAAAAAGGGTATCAAGTGATTCGAGAAATTATTGTCAATTTAGTACATCAAGATAAAAACTATCAATTTGTGAAAAGAATAGAAAATTTTTAAAATTTTCCGGAAAGTTTTACGGAATTCCAGGATTTCGTAACAATTGTGTTACAAAAACTGGCGAAGACAAATTACTTTTAATTGGACCTAGCCTAAGTTGTTCGTCATGAAAAACTAAAAAAAAAATGTGTATTAAATTTTTCCCCCACCCCCAAAATTTCATTTTAGAGCTTAAAAACAGAGTTTTTTGCAGTTTTTGTATGAAGTATACTGTTACTTCGTCATTTTTGGTACGATTTCAAAATCTTTTTTAATTTAAAGCTGAAAAACAAGACTTTCTATATCTAATAGAAGTTTTATGTTTCAAGTAAAATTTACGGTAGAAAAAGAGTAAAAAAGTTCGAAAATTGTCAATTTTTTGAATTTTTTCAACTTTGGCAATGATTTACGGATCAATTTTATTTAGAATGCTTATTTCTGTGCTGAATTATTTAAAGTGTATTTAATTTTGCGTTGAATATGCTTCTTTCGAATTAAATTGATGAAAAACTGACTAAGTTATTGTATTTTTTGCCTTTATAATCACAGTATTTTTCGATAAAATCAAATTAAAAAAATTTTTGTGACATTCTTAATTTTTAAAATTATATCAAAATTTACTAAAATAAGTATAAAAAAGTTGTTAGAAGATGATAAGTACCACTTGCAACAATTAAAGAAAGCAAAAAAAAAAAGAAAGTAGGTACTGTTTTTTGCTTAACTAAAATAAGAATAAGATAAGAAATGCAAAAACTCAGTCAATTTATCATCAATTTAATTCGAAAGAAGCATATTCAACGCAGAATTAAATACACTTTAAATAATTTAGCACAGAAAAAAACGTTCTAATTAAAATTGGTCACTAAAACATTACTAAAGTTGAAAAAATTCAAAAAATTAACAATTTTCAAAATTTTTCCAATTAATTAATCATAATAAAATATTTAATAATTAGAACCTAAAAATATATTACTTTGAGCAGTTGTACAAAACTACATTTACCTATGTTTGAACAATATATAACAATCTTTATGATAAGTTTTGTGTCAAAATAATACTTGGTCTATTCTTCTCTTCAATAACTTGAAAAATTGAATTTAAACTGGTTCAGAGTGCGATCTAAAAAGTTTTCGTAAATTTTTTTTGAAGTTTTTAAGAATTATAATTTTTTCGAACAATTAAATTTTTTTCTTATAATTTTTTTCTTCTTCAAATAAGTTTCTCAGTATTTTATTTTTTTTCTCGGTATTTTGACACAATTTCTTAATTCTTATCACATGTTGAAAATTTTTATTTCTTTTATTTGTGTTATAGAATTTCTTCTCTTTACGTAAATTATTTTAGATTATTTTATATAATTTTGTTTTTATAACGTTCCGAAAAATTTATTTATTTTCTCATGCTCTCTAAACCTGAACTAGTTAAAAACTACTATTTAGGGGTTAAAATCGTGAACGAATTTTCTCTTTTTCAATTAGTAAAAAACTACTAATTCAGTAGTTAAATTTAACTAGTTAAATAGTAAAAAATAACTAATGTAATTAGTAAATAGAAATCTACTAATTCTTTTAGTAGTTTAACATAACCTGAAATTACTTTGGCTAATTAAATAAGTAGTTTTTTACTAAATTATTAGTAAAATATTACTATTTGACATGGTAAACGAGTTTTCACCCTTAAAATAGTAGTTTTTAACTAATTGTGATTTAGAGAGTGAATTTTCTTATCTATTTTTATAATTTGAGGAGGTGGGAGAGTATACGGAAAAAATGTTTTGGATAAAGTTTACTATCATATTTATGATAGATCTCGGATCAAAGTCATAAATGCAGAATTATACTCAAGTTTGTAGATAATCATAGGTACCCATATTTCTAGTAATTTCACTCACAATTCTCAAAAATATGGGAATAATTTTTCCAATGTTAGAAAAAAAATTTTCTTTTATTTTGTTAAGTTATTTACACATTTATTTTAAATTTTCTTCATTTATTTGTGAATAATTTTCAAAACTTTTTCATTTTCAAAGGAATTTGTCATTTGCTTTATATTTAAAGATTTATATTGTAGTTTATTTTACTATAGACAAAGATTTGTAATCTTTAAGACTTTCTGTTTTACAAAAATATAGTCTAAATCGACTCATTTTCATCAAAAAAGCGTAAATTTTCAATTTTAAGCGACTGTCCAGATGTATGTGTGTGTATGTATGTATGTATGTGTGTGTTGTATACCTTTTTTTGTCTCCAGGATAATTCAAGAACGCTTTAACGGATTTTAATAAAATTTGAATGGCTTATTAAGCTCATAAATATTTAAATTTGGAGACAGGGGGTTTTAAAAATATTGTTTTTGAGCACCTTTTTTCATCAAAAATATCGTTTTTTGCAAAAAAAAAATTATTATATTAAAAATAGGGTGGAGGGGTCCAAGATGGCCAGGGTCCCAAGTTAGACATTTTGCATAAAATTTTCGTTGTTTGTATAGACGAAGTTTTTGACGCACATTTGAAGAAAAAAAAACCAGATTGTTTTTCTTTTACACATACCACGTTATTTTCTATCACAAGAAGTTTTGTTACAGTTTTTTCTTAAGTTGGTAAAGTTATTTATATTTTTGATTTGGAATAAGTACTCAACGTTATAATATTATTTATTTACCGTTATAATAATATTCTAAAATGATTTTACTAATATTTTGTTTATATACAAATTTTCAAGGTGAAAAAAATTTCCAGGTTTTTAATTTCGCTGGACAAACTGTTAAAAAGAGTAAGATTGATTTTTTAAACATTGTCCTAATTATCGTCCCCTCCTTAAAAATATCCATATATTTTACAATGAAAATTGTGAATGCACCAAAACATGCAGTCTGCAGTAAGAACGAATAAAAGTAACCCCTCCGATAAATTTAGTGCATTTGACACTCAGTTAATTATCGAAGGACCATTGGTCAGCTCAAAAGTTCCCTGCCAGCTCTTTGTTCCACGTGGACGAGCGCATTAGGTTCCAAAATTTTGGTAACGAGTTTAACGTTACATCCGGTGAGTTTGAACATACTGCGTCGAAGGGTGTCTGATTTTAATGGCGTGGACACTTGCAAATGGTCCTTCGATTGTTCGAGCCTATTTAGGTTTCGGTTTTGACAAAGCTGAGTCATTTAAAGGAATAATGATTCTTGATATTTGCAATGAAACTGGACATTAGTTTAAAACGTGCTTCCCCACATTATACTGATATATCATTTACGAATCAATAACATTTGTCCTATCTGCTCACGACACAATTTTATAGAAATATCGCCAAACTTTAGTTACTTATTAATTAAAAGAATATAAATGCTAATGAAAATTTTCATTAGCTATTGAAAAGTTTATCATCTATTGAAATTAGTTTCTTTTCATTTCGATTTATAAAAAGCTTTAATTTTATCTTTTTTGTTTCAAGTTCGATTTAAGTGGATCAACACGAAGGCTTCCAATTTTCTTTGAGCTTAAAAAATTCCTTTGAATGAAGATTCATTAAAAAACGAATCAGCCTCTTAATTAAAAGTTTAATAAATCAGAGGTTTATTGCTCTTCTTTTTGACCCAAGGGGTTGGACGTTTGCGTTCATCGAGAGGTAAACGGTCTCGCGAAAATGAACTTATCTGCATCAAATAGTGATTGTACTTAATGAAGGAAAGTTATAAGGGCATTCTTAAACTTTTCCCAAGTTGCAGACCTCAATCATGGACGATTAAAGAAATTGCTGATACTCATTAACACATTCAAAATGCTTCCGTAACTTTCTTTACCCTCATTTTGATGTAATATTACTTGGAAATATTCAATTATTCGAAAATTATTTTAAAAGATTTGAATAATTTTATCAATTTAGTAAATTTAAATAGATAGATAATTGTAAACTCTAAAAATTGTTTAGAAATTATTAATAGTTGCGTTTAGGTGGTGTTAATGGGTTGAGAATAGCTTTTCCAAAACCGTCACTTGACTGAAGGGAAACAATCTGACAGCAACGGATGTTCTTTTTAAAAATGAAACTTCCTTTTAGAAAATCACTATGTATTTACAAGTAAAATAATATTAATCCTAAAATTAAGTATTTTTGAATAAATATAACGACCCTTGACTTTCTGCTGGATTTAGTAAACTATCCAAAGGACAGGACTCGATTTCCGGAGAGTCCGATTTTTAGTTTAGGGTTGTCAGATTTATGACGACCTACCAACACGTCTTCTTATATTTTTAACCTTTCACCCATTAGCAAACGTTATCTTTCGTTCATATATCTTTAACTCAGCACATTCTTCCAAAAAATATCTTGAAACACAAACGAGGGTTCAGACTCATTTATAGTCGACTTTTAGTGCCCATTTGTATTTTTCCAACATATTTCGAGGATAAAATGGTGTAGTCAAATCGATATTACTGTCAGATTATTTTATATACGATGCCTTTTCATCCATTTTTATGCTTCTAATATCTCTCGAGGCATTTAGGATGCACATATAAAAGAGATCTTCTCGGTCTCATAAGTTACAAGCAACTTTAAAAGTAGTTTTTCAAATAGATTTAATTTTTGAAAATAAATGTTTAACTAAATATAAATGGTTACGTGTTTAAAATAGCTATATATATTAAAGAACTAAAAATATAAATATAACAATATAAATAATTATAAAACCAATTTCAAGCAAGATTGTTTCTTCAATGTTAAGATTAAGATTAAAATCTTGTTACGGTCAAAAGTCCAAAATTGGTAAAAAGTTCTCTTTTGGTCGATAAATAATATTCATCCGTTGGGTTTGAATGCTGAGAAAAATGAAACAAATCGTGATTTCACGGTATTTCCTATTTTTTTGGTTAAGGAAACGATGACTCTATCGGCTGTTATTGAAGATGAGAAAACTGTCCCAGTGGTCTTCGGATTGAAACAGGTATATAGGTATAAATACAGCCCCGGTTTCAGCCTCACAGTAGCATTGATGCATGACACTAATGAATTATGGGGGTATCCGGTGAAAGGCAATTTTGTTGATGCCGCGAGTTTATAATCAATTTTTGTGACGGTACAGTAGTTTTGGGGCCGTCGTCAACATACCAGTCTCAAAATGATCGTTCCAAATGAATAAAATTCATTAAATATATAACTCGTCCTGTACTTGAATGACGAGACAGTTATTTATATGAAAGTAACGGTATCATGATCTGTTACGCACTTGACGCTTCATAAAGACAAAAAATGACACCACCTTCTGATGACTTGTCTCTTATTTTAAAGATAATTAAAACAAAAATTTGTATTTGCGATTAAAATTAGGTTTAAAAAAAGGGAACATCTCCCGTCAATGCAGTTTATAAATTTGGTTTAAGAACAAAGATTCAGCTGTTTTTTTACCCTTTAAAAGAATTTACACAAGAAAAGATCGTGTTAATCTCGTCGTCCATATTTCCGAGCCAAATGACCGCTTGCTCGAGGGCTTCTTTTAATTCCTTTTAGAGTGTGAATTAAGGAAATCGCCAGTTTGGTGCAATGGCTTAGGACTTGATTTGTGCTTATGTTGTATCCCGAAAACTTTTTCGCCAAGAAGGTTGGTGTCAATGTGTAAGAGTTGGATGGTATATGGTAAATGGTAAAAGCATACGTCCAGGTAGAGTGTGACCGGGACCTCGTATAATATCCGAGGTGTTAGGCACCCATGCCAGAGTGTCGTCGGCTTGTGTAGGCGTTGCGTTTTATATTCATCCCGAGGTATCATTTTCACGAAGGAAGCTTTAAAAACACGCGCAGTCGAATAAATAATGTCGCCCGTCTCAAACTCTTATCCCGAGGTCGTCGAGTGTGCTTATAAATATGGTGGACTGCGTCCTCGCATACATTTCTAAGAGCAAGTGTTTAAATGAGCCTTTAGCTGTATAAGAGACTCGAATATACTGTTCATCACGCGCTAAACGCTCGCCAGGTATCTGCTTAGAAAGATCCTTATCTTATTGCGTGAAAGAACGATATGATTTGAGCCTGTCGTCGTATTAAGGAGACATGTGTTAAATTGATCGGATCAAGTATCTCTTTAGTCGCATTTTAAAATGCCTCATCTGTAGAAAGAGTTTTAAATACTTTTTTAAAAAGTACTATTAAACTGTTATAATTATAATAGTTTAATAGTATTATCAGCATTTTTAACCCCTTCACTGTGATTGACTTCTATACGGACAAAAAACTTTACTGAATATTAAAGAACTTAAAAATGGTTGCTCGATGATTTTTGGAGTCGCTGAATCCGAATCTGTAGTTAAAATTTCAAAATTCAAAAGAGTGGTTTTGAAATGTCCACCAAAAAAGATTTTTAATTTTGACTACAGATTTGGATTCAGCGGACCCAGAAAATCGCGAGCAACCAATTTTAACCAGATTAGTAGAATTAAAATATTTTTAGTTACCACTTTGAAACCGCCATTTTGATTTTTTGAATTTTGACTACTGATTCGGATTTAACGACCCCAAAAACCTATCATTCCATAATATCGTTATTTTAAAAAAAGGAATTTTTCTACACATTTTTGGCACGAAAACTTCATTTCTACTGCAGTTTGAAAGGGTTAAATATACGGAGTCGGAATTTTGATGATCTCACTCCCTAGGATTATTCTATGTGGAATAAAAAACTTTTTCGTAGACATGGTATAGAATCCTTGAAAATTAATATTTTTCAATCAAGAAATTCTGTTTCTCTTTAACAGACTTCAAAGAATAATGACAATTTGTTTATATAACAATTTTTGATATTAATTATTTTTTATAGGTCCCCCAAAAACCCCCAAAAATACAAAAACAAGCGTTAAAAAGATTTCTGATTATTTTTTGTGACAATTTTTTTACACCAATTTCAATAAATAGCATAAACATAGACTTTGAACAATTGTTTTATGTACATGCTAATTTTTTTAAACAAATTATTATTGTTTATTTACAAATATTTATCAAGTTAGGCTACAGAGTTGCAACTTTTTCTCAATGTTGCAACTTTTGAGAACGAATGTAACCAATTACTAACAACAAACATAAAATAATGTTTTTACCAATTGTTTAAACAAATTATAATTGTTTAATTTCAAATTAAGCTATAGAGTTGAAATTTTTATTCAATTTTGCAACATTTTAAGCTGAATGATACCAATTACTAACAACAAACTAAAAATATCAATTGTATCAATTGTTTAAACAAATAGTTATTGTTTAATTTTATCTTTTTATTAAATTAAGCTACAGAGTTGCAATTTTTTCTCAATTTGACATGCTTTCATTTTTAAGAAGGTAAGATTAACTGTAAGACGGAATAACAATTCACTGAAAAAAAATGTTTAGCTGATCCACCTAAAAGTATGGCTGGATTTCGTATTGCTAAAAAATTTAGGTGTAACAGCTAAAAATATAGCTGTCTCTGCTAACTGGTTTGCACTGGTTGACATATTTCTAGCTGCGACACCTAAATTTTTACCAAGACGATATCCAGCTATACATTTTTTTCAGTGTTTATAATTATCAAAATGTTTTATGTAAGATTTATTTTTACCATAGTGACGGAAGCGAAATTTTTGAAATTCCTAATTTTCTACTGCTTTTTTAATAATTTTAACACTATGAATTTGTTTAAAAAATTGGTACAATTCTTAATTTTATTTTGTTATTAGTATTTGGTAGAAAAGTTGCAAAACTGAGAACAAGCGGCATTTCTGTAGCTTAATTTGATAAAAGATTGAAGTTAAACAATAATAATTTGTTTAAACAATTGTTATTTTTAGTTTGCTGTTAGTATATTTATGCTATTTAATAAAAATTGTTCAAAAAATTGTTACAAATTTTCTTTTACCATTTCTTCGACAATTTTTTGCACCATTTTCAATTAATAGCATAAATATTGACTAAATACATGTATTTTTGCATTTTGGAGGGTTTCTAGAGACTCATAATAAATATTTTATTTTAAAAAATGAGTAAATAAACAATTTGGCATTATTCTTTGAAGTCTCCTGAAGAGAAACAGTGTTTGGCGATTGAAAAATATTAATTTTCAAGGATTCTATATCAATTCTTTACAAAAAAGCTTTTTTACCATGTAAAATACTTGAAAAAGTTTGAGCGCTTTGAGTGACCTCCAAATATTTTTTGATTTAAAAAAAAACAGGGGTAATAGGAGTGAGAGCATTAAAATTCCGACTTTACTTTTTTTTGGACCACCCTAGCATTCTTGTTACTCACATTAGGCTAGACAAGTACAACAGTATGTTACGCTATTCTTGTAACAATACATTAGGTTAGGCGGAGACAGGTATATTAGGTGGTTTAAATAGAGAGAGAGAGAGAGAGAGAGAGAGAGAGAGAGAGAGAGAGAGAGAGAGAAAGAGAGAGAGAGAAATAAGAATAGCAGTCAATTTGTAGTAGACATATTTTTACGACTCCAACAATATGTTGTTTTGTCTAAAAATATAGCGACAAAAAATTGATTAGGCGCTTGTAACTTGGTTTGGCAATTCTGGTAGATAATAAATTTCTGTTGGAGAACCAGGTTTTTAAAAAAAAAAATCTCAATTCAGTCTCTTTCAAGGTTCTTTCATTCATGATGGTACCAAACTGAGGTGACAATCGAGTAGAGGCTGAGAGACAGATCATACGATTACATTTAGTGAAGTGCTCAACGAGACTATAAACTTCTTATAATTATCCTTTACCCTGTGTGTATCAGGTCCACGGTATTGGGCTAAGGTCATAAAAATATGTCCAACACGGCAAATCCTTCGACACCATAACTCGCTCCTGATGATGACAACGTAAATTTTTTATGTCAGATTTCACTGGAAATGTTCTCCATATCCTATTAAATGTGTACATACCTTCGTCCATAATTTTTCACAACGGCCTTTACACTTTTTATCGACATTCCACAGCCTACATTAAAATGTCCTTAGTTCAGTACATACTGTTACTGGCTTCTTTTAAAGATAAAATTCTTTTTGGCTTACTTTAATACCCATTGACTTCAGTTGTACTTGGATTAATTTCACATCAATGTTAACTCTTTTATTGCTATTTTTTTCTATAGAAATCTTGTTTATAGATATTTTAAAAAATCGTAAGAAATTACGAATTTGAAATGAAATTTAAAATAAACGAGTTATAATTTTTAATGCAAATGGATAATGTACAGGGGGTAAGGTGGACAACGTTGTGTTTTTATGGTAAATGTGACTATTTCTAATCCTAATTTTGGTAATTTGATGAAACATGAATTGAATTTGAATATTGGTGAAAATAGGGGAGTCCTGTGAGTTTTTTGAGAGTCTACAAGTACCTTTGTGAGTTATCTATACGGGCAACCAGCGAGTCGTAGGACATATATTAGTACAAACGTTACGTTACGTTACCTACATACATTATTAAGAGGGAGGATTAAGAGGCTTATGTATATTTAACTGTGGCTATGCTATTTCACCATTTCCTAATTCAGAGACTTCTCAGCCGTCCCTTTCGACTTCCGTTCGAGCGAGATATAGGGAATCGCACGTGCAGGTCTCTCACTTCGCGGATGTGTGATTTCTAAAACGATAATTCTTACCTCATAATGAGTCAATTTATCTTTATAGCCCACTATCGTACAATCAGTAAAAAGACATTTTTTTCGGTCCAAACGAAAAGTCGATTTTAACTTTTCAGCTCCAATAAAAACAAACCTTTCAGCTTCAATAAAAGCGCAAACTTTCAAGTTCCGATAATAACAAATAATTTTCGAGTTGCTATTTCTCTGAATTTCTCATCATCCACTATGGTTTCAAAGTTTGTGTTATTATTATTATTATCAATATTATTATTATTATTATTACTAATATGTTATCAAGTTTACTTATAACTAACACGCGAGAAAAGCAAACACCCTAACTTTATCATCTAAGCAGGTATCTTTTGTCACCTAAATTGTCATAAAGGGACTAATAGCTAATGAAAATGTGAAAATATTTAAAAATAAAAGGAACAGAAAAAAACCAAAAATTTTGTAAAATTTTTTCTCTTTTTGTAATTATTGCAGTTTTTCAGCAATATGGCCAATTTCAAAAACCAAAGAATTTTAAAAGACGAATAGACACACTTTAAGAATGATATATTAATTTTTTGCATTATTTAAAAATATTAAATTTTCAAGAATAATGTTGTCAAATAATAATTATTCAACATTTTGTATTTTTTCTTTCTGCTTAGACAAAATTCGCAAATTTCATTAACATTTTACAAACAATAGCTTATTTTACTCCTTGAAGTGTTCTCTACAAAGTTAATCATTTTCATGTTGTTAAAAAATTGTTGTCAAACAAATGTAAACAATGCCAATTGTATTTATTAAATAAATATTTAAAGAAAAAAGCTTTAATAATATTAAAATGATTATGATTGTAGAGAATACTTCAAACAGTAAAATAAGCTATTTTTTATAAAAATTGCAATTTTGCCTTTAGGGCATGTGATGCACTGATGTAGGAAAAATATGTCCGTAAACTTTCTCTAAAAATAATCAATATTTTGACACCAAACTTTGTAAAATTACTTAAAATATCATTAAAAAGGTCTGCCAGGTCCAATTTGTTTGAGTTTTACCTTAAAATTAATTTTTTGAAAAACTCCTTGATTTACGGAAATTTAAAAAAATAAATTTCAAGGCAAAATGCAAACAAATTTTGGGCCAGGAATATCTTTCTAATGATATTTTAAGTAATCTTACAATCTTGACGTCATAATCTATCACTAGCCCTTAATTGAAAGGAAAAACACAAAATTTTGAATATTTACTATTTGACAACAATTTTTAGCTTAACCTATTTTTCTGAGACTTATTGTATACGTGGATCTTTCAAAATAGTTTAGAATTAATTTTGATTATATTTTTGTTTTTTTGAAAATCATTTCTTGAGTTGAGGTTATGTTACTATCACCTTACTGTAAAAACAGGTGTCTTACAAGTGTCTCATTTTGAGACATAAGAAATTTATTTATAAAGCGTTTTACAGATATATCAAGTTATTTAATTAGTTAATAAGTTTGTAAGACGCTCTCTCATTGGTTGAAATTAAGACACGAGTTTTCCATAAACCACCCTGTTGAAAAATCAGACATCAGAAATTCTATCAGAAATTACATTGGAAATGATATCAGAAATGGCATAGGCGAGGAAACAGTACAGGATCAATTTAACTATAAAATAAGAAACTAAACATGTCGTCAATTTCGTAAATGCTATAATTGTTGGCAATAAATAAATAAGTAAATAAAAGTGATATCAGAAATGATATTCTTTCTAGTCCCAAAATCAGATGTCATTTCTGATGTTTGATTTTTCAACAGGTCACGCAGCTTATTTAAAGGGAGGGGGTGTCCTTCCTTTTATTATTATTATTTGTTGCTTTTTAAAATATTTGATTGCGCAGTGATATTTCTGATCGCTACCTCTGTTATGAGGCAAATAATTTATATTGTAAATATATTGATGTTAATAAAATTTTAAAAACAGTCTATTCAGCTCTGAAAAAAATTATTTATTAGGCTACGTTCCATAATGGGAAGGGGTTCAGTGAAAAGCTACCCTTGGCTACGCAGGGGGGAGGTCAAAAATCGTCCAAAAAAGGGCTACGTAGTTTATGGAAGACCCCACACCTAAAAACGTCTTGAAAATGATCACATAATTATTTTAAAAGAAGACACCTGTTTTTGCAGTGATTTCTTCCTTAACTAAAGTTTGTTCTTTTTAGGATTTTCAGCATGCATGTTGTACTCAAGTCTCGAAAAACTCCAGATATATTTGAAATCAGTGAGTGAATAAAAATCGTATATATTGAAAGGGTTATGGG
The DNA here is from genome assembly GCA_037103525.1 of Ganaspis brasiliensis. Taxonomy (NCBI): domain Eukaryota; kingdom Metazoa; phylum Arthropoda; class Insecta; order Hymenoptera; family Figitidae; genus Ganaspis; species Ganaspis brasiliensis. The sequence goes on along the minus strand of JAZKLR010000022.1, from coordinate 3,706,874 downwards.
AAATTTTTGATTCTAGATTGAAAGTGATTTGAGAATTGATTCGATCTTTGGTTGCCGCGCGTGCCACATTGAGGAAACGGTACATTTGTATCAAGTTCAGATATCGTTTGAGAGCACGCAAGCGTTAGGTGCATGTCAAGTCACCCCTAATTTGAGTTTACATCTCTATCGGGGGGCACACATTGGTTACACCGCAAGCAACGTTGGCCCGACTTGAGTCTTCTGCAAACAGGGAATGCGCCAATGTATACGCCTTTACCTGTCACGCATGTAGTATACATTTCCATATAGTGCTTCTAACATGTAAATCAACCTTCCTAGTAGGGTAGATATTTGCCTGGTTTTGTGTTTATCCTCACCTGCCCAACTAAAAATACTTTTAAAACATCTTGCTTCTTTCTGGCATCAATGGACATTATTTTACCAGCAATTTTTGTATGTTCCTCTTTTTAATTTAATTCTTCTTTTAATTATTAACCTTATTTTCTAGACGATCTTTACAAAATGACCTTTTAGATAAATATCTTTTAGATAAAAGATTTAAAAAGGCGTTCTAATTTTGATCCTAGATATACTTGACAATCTTCCCTTGTCGGCGATACATACATAAATGCTCGGAGACGAAATTCGCATACCGTTATAAACTGCGCTAAAGTTAAATGAATTCGAAATGATCGATAAACTTTATCATTGATCAATTAAACTTTGGAACGTGTGAGTGACGGATAGACGAGGGAAAAAGGGAGGGAGGGTGAGGTGAGCTTGTTTGGAGGGGGTGGTTTATTTAATGAACACTAAACGCGGGGTCCCCTGGCAATCACCGATGTTGCAGCGTAAGATGGCTTCGGGGTTGAGGACAAGGGGATGCTTCCTTGTCATGTTTTGCCGTAAAGTTTAAATTGCCGCGAAATGGAAACGACGTTTTATATATATATACGCATTATGCTTCCCTTATTTCAGCTACACTGCATTTATATCCACAAATTGCCAGCTCTGCCTACGACCCTGTACTATTTCGCCGCAACTTGTACAGAACTCGGAGCAACTTAATTAATACTGTTTCAGTAATATACGCAATGCTGTTTTGCATCCAAGATCGTGGCAGAGTATAATATACCGAAGGAAGTCTCACTGGAAACGATCTACTCTTCATTGAAAAGTGCACTGTTGTAAAATAAATTTACGGTGCATGAACCGACGCATCCGGCTCCGTTGTGAAAATCAGTTAAGTTTATTCCCTAACCAGCGCAAAATGTGGAAAATAGTTGCGGAATTTTAAACAATTATTGTGCTATCCTTGCATTAATTAACACTCGAGGAAAAAGTTTCATTGATATCAGGTAAGTTTTGTTTTAACCCTCTGTTGCTGTATTAGAAGCATACAAATGGATGATAACAGTCATCCGGGCATGAAAACAATTACTAAGTTTTAGCTTGTCGAGTGGATGAAAGCACGTGTGAAGAAGAAGAGAAGAGGAATCTAAAATGAGGGAGGGTTTTGCCTGAGGCACAGGTGAAACAGTTTACGAGCTGAAAGGCTAATGAAAATATAAGTTGCACGTGATGGATTTAAATAAAAAAATAGAATATAGCGGTTTTTAGCTGGCAGGGCGCCATTAAAAGAAGAGTCAACCTTTTGAACCCTTCCATTAAAACAGTTGGCTTCCCCCTCTCGATTTTCTCGTTGCTCATCGACTCAACAGTCTCGTGTTTTGAATTAAGTATAACTAATATTAGAGGCGGCTTTACATTCAGAAACTTTTAGTATTCATTGAAAAGACGCGGGAAAGGGAGCTCTGCTCCTGCTGAAAGAACGCCTGAATAAAGCATGATACCAAGCCCATCCTAAAACACGTACAGTCTGCACTATCCGCTAGCCGGCCGATCCTCGTTTCCTTTCTTTTATTAGATCTTGCTTTTCTGATTTGTCTTCGCCTCACTCCTATCGAACTTGAAGTCTCTGCAAAGTAAGACGAACTAGTGAAAAAGACCCGCTGAAAAAGAAAAACAAAACTCTACTTGCCTTCCTATTCTTCACTGAAAGAAAACGCCAAATTATTCTTCAACTGAGCCAACTTCATATAAACAGTTCGCCCGGCGATTTATCAAAAAGAATTCCTCAATTCGAAATACAATTTCTGGGCGTAGAGAGCAGACCTTCTAAGCTTTCAATCACTTTCTGTCCAACAATGGTATAATAGTGGACAAATTCAATTTCTGTCACAAACTATGGTTCAATTATGCACAAGAATATTTTCAACAAGTCAGTCGAGTTGCAATTCTATTAGGATAAGTCAAGATCAACAATGGAAAGAATTTAAAAGTAAAATATCTGTACAGTTGAGAAATTATTTACGATCGTTTCAAGCAAAGAAAAAAGACAATTGATAAATAGTTAATTTATGTTTCCTATTGAGCAGTTTTCTTGGATCTTTCTTCTCGATTTTACTCCTGCCGCGCACCCGAAGGACCCATTGCCCTTCTGAACATTCGCATTCTTTTTTTTCATTCATTTTTCACTGAGAAATTTCACAAGGTTTCCAATGACCTAGTAACGTCGACCCTTTTACGTCCGTCTCTTTCGTCACGCTGCAAATTCACAACTATATGTTTTACAAAATACTTTACATTTTTCAAAAGTAAGTCTTTTCAATTCAACTGTATTCGGAGCAGTGTAAAAATAAACATATTTATAAATTTCTTTAATCTCTAATTATTCTTTATTATTTGGTCACTTTTTAGTATTATTTCGTTCTTTTTAGTTCTCTGTAAAATTTTCTTCTTATTTATGAAAACTTTTTTTAAATGAAAAAGAATTTTTTTTCACTTTTTTTGGCTTCATTTATATTTACCTCCTTACAGAGGAAGCTTTGTGATAGTTAAGATTTTCGATTTTACTTTTAGAAAAAGTCTATATCGACTCATTTTCATCTAAAAATTGTAAATTTTTATTTTTAAGCAAATTTTTAGATAAATGAGTGTGTGTGGAGGGAGGGGGTATGTGTGTGTGAATAATTTTTTTTTGTCACCAGGATATCTCAAAAACACTTCAAAGGATTTCAATAAAATTTGGATGCGGGTTATTGAGCTCATAAATATCTAAATTTGGACACAGGGATTTTTGGAAATATGCAATCAAATTTTTTCAGCACATTTTTTCATCGAAGAAAGTTGTTTTTGGTCAAAAATAATTTTCGTGCTTAAGAACGCTTATACCCTTAAGCAGTTCTCATTTTATCGGACCATGATATTCAATATCTTTTTAATTTCATTTACACTGTAAAAACAGGTGTCTTACAAGTGTCTAATTTTAAGACATAAGACGTTTAGAAAGCGTCTTACAGGCGTTTTTAAGACACTATCTCAATGGTTTAAAATTAAGACACCTGAAAATGTCTTAAAAGTGAGGACAAAATAAGACACTTGTTTTTAGAGTGTATTCTTATAATTTGGTTTCTAAATAGTATTTTATAGTTAAAATCATTGCACAAATGAATTTTGTTGAAAAAAAATTGTTCCGTTAAGAACTTCAAGCTATTAAAATTTCTCCTTCGTGATTATTTCAAAAAAGAGAAGAATTACTAGCATTGAATAACATTATCTTAACAACCGTACGGTAAATTAATTAAATATTGTTGTAAAAGTTGTATTATATTACAGTTTAAAATATATTAATTTTTTTTTAATTAATTAAAATATAGTCATTTTGCGCGTTTTATTCCTGTTTCCATGTTAAAGTCCCAAATTTATAAATTTATATCTTAAAAACAGAACGGTAAATTTCAATAATATTGTAACGGTACATGTAAAATAAAGCATTTAATATGACATTAAAATTTTATAAGCATCTGTAGAAAATCGATTTTTGGATAAACCTCCTTAAAATACGATTAATGAATAAAAAAAACCATATTCCTTATCTACAACGTTTCGATAGACCTATATAAAGTTTAAAGTTGGTAAAAAATTCGTAAAATAATCCATGTTTTTAATTTTTTTTTAATTTAATATTCTATTTTTTAAATAACTTCTCCAATTAACTTTTATATTACTAATTTGTTGCTTCCTTTATGAGGAAGAAAATTTTTTCTTCCATTGAGTGAAGGGTCCACGAAATGGACATAATTTTTACATATTAGTAATATTTCGTTTTTTTAGTTTTGTTTTATTTACTTCTTATTTATTAAACCTCTTTAGTAATTTTTTACATTTTTTTATGACTTCATTAACTTTTTAATTACTTTTCTATTTAAAAATTGTATTTCAGTTTTTTCCCTTTTTTTTCAAAGTTTACTTTAATTTCTACTTATTTATTGAGATTCTTAGTTATATTTTTACTTGCTAGTGATTTCAAAATATTTTTTTAGTAACTTCTTTAAACTTCAAGTTTTCTTTAATCAATTTATAGTTACTTTTTGCATTTTATAGTTACTTTCGAATGTTCTAGTAGTAATTTGGTTTTTTAGTTATTTTTTTAATTCTATAATTATTTTTTGACTTTGAGAAATTTACTTACATTTTTTTATTTATTTTTCTTACATTTCTAAGTATGTTTCCAATTTCTAATATTTTTTTTTACTTTTAAGTTATCTTTTTTGAATATCAAGATTGTTTACTTTACAATTAATTAAAAAATTTTATTTTTATCCATTTTCTTTTCCACATTTTCTAATAAGTTATTTTTTCATTTTCTAGTTGTTTTAATTTAATGTTAGTTATGTATTTTTCATTTTTTTTCTTTATTTCCTATTTATTTTTTAACACTTCTAAGTATTATCTATAAGTTTGCATTTATTTTTTTCAATTTCTAGTTATTTTGTCACATTCAAATAAATTTGTCTAATTTTCTAGTTCTTTCTTTCATTTGTTTCTTATTTTTCTGTAACTCTCTTGCCCTTAAATTTTTTTTTGTTATTAGTTTATTACCTTCTTTTTAAACTTTTTGCTTCCTGCTCGAAAAAGCTTTTTATTCGTTCAAAATTTACAAAATTTTAAAAATGTTTCAAATCAACTTTTCTCTATTTAGAAATTTGTTTTATATAAGTTTCAGATCAAATGTCCGGATGTGTGTGTGTGTGTGTGTGTGTGAATGTACTTTTTTGTTGTGAACATGATAACTCAAGAACGCCTATAAATTGAATTTAATATTAAAAAAACCATATTCCTTACTTCAAAGCAAATTGATTGACCTATATAAAGTTTACATTTTGTTCAAATTTTAAACAACAAATCGCAATTTTCAAATTTTGAAAAAATTGAAATTTTCAATTTTGTAAAAATTAATTTATTGTTTCCTGAAAGTAAATCTTTCTGCTGACGTGGAAGCAAAATGTTCATGAAATGAACATAATCCTCGGATTGATTCACTATCTTTTTAAATTTCTAGATGTTTTTTCATTCCTAGCAATTTTTACTAAATATAAAATTAAAGTTCTTTTAAATAGTATTTTATGTTCTTGTTATTTTTCATTATTTTTTATCTGTTTCTCTCTTGCTACGGCATTTTAACAGTTTTAAATTATGAATTCGCCTACTCTGCCATTTCTAAGGAATACAGTACTCCATACACAGATTTCGAAGACCCTGTTTAAACTTATTTAAAAAAATCACAAATTTATGAAGACTCGAGGAACTCTACTTTTGTTATGACTTTTAGATCACATCCGAATAAACTTAGAGCACAAAAAAGATCATATCGAATGAATACAAATTACGATTTTGACTTTCAAATCATAATATCCCATCAAATGTGCTAAATCTAAAGTTATACGTCACAGAGAATTGTTATTTTGGAGTTTTAAGATACTGCATGCAGTTTATTTTCAATCACAAAAAATTGAGATGAAATTGCTCCTTTTAAATAATTTAACGTTTGTTTACTGAAAAACATTTGGTTATATATTAATTATAATTTTATTTATATTTAATATTCGGTTTTAAAAACAAGAATTAGTTGTAGAAAAAAATTTATAAATAAATAAACGCAAGAAAATTCGAAACGAGGAAAATCCCACGCAATGATAGCGATAAATCAGAGATATTTTATCGTCGGTATAAGCACAAAGAAACGATGAGTATCTTCTGCAATAAATTATCTTCAATTCCATAAACAATTGCTTGTTCGAACGCGAATGGATTTATGATCATAACTGTTAATGTTTAATTCCAGTATCTCGATTGTAACGTCATGATACTTATATTCATAATCATCATAATTAGAATTCATATTCGTAAATCAATGCAAGATATATTGATACATAACAATCGTAGATTCGAATCTGAGAACTATAAATTTTATGTATTAAATTCTAATGTTGCTAAAAGTATTTCTATTACTATTTTTATGAAACAATGTTTTCCTTGAAAAATGAAGATGATGAAAGATATATTCTTATAAAAAAATACGAGAGGCTAATTCAATTAGAAAGGATTATCGCTAGAATTACGTGTCGGTATGACTAACATCAGATATTTTGCATAACCGATCATTCGACAGCCCATGTGTTGACCACAAATAATGTAAAATTTCACCGAGTTATACGATAGAAAAGTTATGTCGCGACTGACTAAACGAAGGAGCTTTATAAATTTAAATATCCTGCCTTGTTTCAGAGGCATTAATTATTTTGACCGTTACGATCGTGCGACCGGAAATCCTACGACCAGGTCGACCTTCGAGGTTATTAAAAAGAGCGTGTCTTAAGATTTTTGGACTCTTCTGAGATAATATCTTTATCTCGCTCCTGGACCGCCGTTTATGTCTCTCAGGATCTTCTTTCTGAACGTAAAAAGGAGCCCAGGCCACATATCAATGGGCCCTTTGAAAAAATGCCCATTCATATAAAATTTACAACCATTCAGTTATAGATCTTTAATGTAGTCATAATTTAATCATTAAGGCTCCAACCCAAACTGGAATTTTCTAATACGTATCTGAAAATCTAAAAAGCACAAATCAGTCATTTCCGCTTTTTAAAAAATGTTCACGATTGTATCGATCGACAAAAACATTTTTTTTCTATCCATTTCTTTCTTCATATTTTCTTCTACTATATTGTGAGTTTAAATAAGATATTTATCATTATGAAATAATTTTAAGAGGAGGGAGCAAATTTGAAGGTAAATGAGATTGTGGTTTGGAATAAAATGTAATTAACAATTTCACGGCGATGGTTGTGTATAAAAGTTGTTTCCTGTCATGGAATCAGAAATGTCAAAGAAATCGATATAGCAACACTTCATCTCTTGTCTATGAATGGTCTCAAACGAACAATTCCAGGAAACAGCATTTCTTCTGCGATTATACCGTACACCGTAAAGAAGAACATTTGAACCATAACGGAAGCCGGGAGCCACAGGAATTGTCTGCTATTCGAGTTTTCTTCACCTATTATGGCATTATGAACATTTAGTTGCGTTGTCACGATTACAACCGCCTTCTGTTAAAAAAGTTTCCCCTCTCCGTTTTCTGCTACTTCACGTCTGTGCCTGCTGCTGAGTTCTGTTTAATCGAATGATTAATTTTCTCGTCTCGCAATTGTTGTTTATCCTTCCAGATAATTCCTGTTGTCTCAAGTACCTTCATCCTCTATTTTATGATTATTGTTTCAAATTTTTTACTTCAACCGAAATAAATAACACGTCAAGTCAAATTCGAATTAAAATAATCAATTAACATGCAAATTCAAGATCAAATTATTAAAAAATTTTCAAGATTACATCTAAGAAAATCCAACAGCAGGTAAATAAAAATTTATTGCAGACTCCAGACCGGAAATCTTTTTAAGATTCCCAGAACTAGATGATTAATATGCTGGCGACGAATAAATAACGAAGGATCAGTATGGGACAAGAAAAATTGAAAATGATAAAATACGAAAAAATGTGAAACTATTAGTTGGAAGAAGAAATAGATAAATCATAAATTCCTGGAGGCACGTGCTGGTTTAAATGGTCTTCAAACTAGATAATAAGGCCAAAACCCATTGACATAGTGACCGTTTGGTTTAAAAGTCTTCCCTTCTTAAAAGTTGGAGAAAGAGATCGCCGGCGACCCTTGACAGGTATAGTGCATGGAAGTATGTATAATATACTTCCTCCAGGGACTCCAAGGATTTTAAACATCACAGAGGAAAGTGGTCCTTCAGCCGCAAACAACGGCGAGAGAGGCGGTGTGATTTGACAGCCGTAAATCACACGTTACATAGCCCACCTGAATGAAAAACCGGTCGTCTTGGATCTAATCCAAGCCACAAGCCAACGATGTCGTCAAATGAAAAATGATCCATTTCACATTTTTTTTATACTTTTAGTGATTTTAATATATTTGTTGTACAAATACAAAAATGATCAGATATTCTAAGAAATCCGTGTGTCAAAATTTAGATATAAATGTTATTAATTTAGTCTACTAAATTTTATTAACCCAAACACATTTAAACATTTGCTTTATCTAAAAAGACGTAAAAATAGTCTGAAGTAAAAAAAACCTCGAAAATTTGTATTTTTTATTAATTAACTAACTGTAACACGTTTATTTTTAAATTTACAGTTTCTCTGGTGCACCGCTTGAAAGAGCATTTTCTAAATTATAAGAAATGTATATTGTTACATAAGAAGAGAAATATGTATATAACTATTAATATAAATTTTTCTTATTGTGCTTTACTATTTAAAAATATTGCTGAACTTCAAGTTAAATTTTTGTAAATTTGGTCCTTCAAACTTTAAACGCGTTTCTCTCGAAACTGCATATTTTCAACTTGTTTACACTCTTATTTTTACACTATTCAACAAAATAACTTGAAATTTGGACAGCATGTTCCTTGAATGTGTAGTTTTCGTGTTAACTATAGGAATTTTAAAATCCATTAATATTTAAAAAAGTTATTAACAATTTAAGTTGCAAATTTATGGGTGAAAAATTAAAAAGTCTGTTATTTGGTTATTTTTCAATAAATATTTTTTATCCTAGTTTACACGATAGCCAAAATAGTACAGATTAAGAAACTATTTAATTTTTTTATTTCACATTAACCGTTGCAGAGAAAAAGTGTAAACAACTTTTAGAGAGAACCACTTTCGGCAGACATTTTCTAAGAATTTATTAAAAAAAAAAAAATGTTTTTAATTACTTTAAGACTTGTATTTTATTGTAAAAAAAATGTATGTTACTATAAAAAAAAATCTTTGAAAAAAATTTAAAAATCACTGGAATCTCCCCTTGATACAATTTTCCAATTTCACGGAAAAAATTTAAAGCTTCGTTTTTATAAAAAGGGTAGACAAATTTTCTTTTTTTCTTTAAAAAGAACTTCTGAATTAAACTTAGAATCAGTAGTGTTACTATTAAGGGGCAAAGTGGGGTAGTGCCCCAGGGCCCTTTAGAACAAAATTTATAAAATTTTAGAATTAAAAAAAGTTGCAAGAAATTGAATTTAAACAAAATAATTGCTTATTTTTCAAATTAATTAAAAAAAGAATGATATTAATTAAAAATTGGGTAAAGTAATTTAAAAACTCATAGAAATGTTTTAAAAACAAAGAAAATAATTTAAAATTCAGAAAATTACTTGAACAACTTAAAAATAAATTTAAAAAATTGAATAATGAAAAATGGGGGAAAATAATTGAAACAAGATAAACATAATTTAAAATTAAAGAGAATAATTTTTAATTAAACAGTAATAATGATTAACAAATTTTTAGAAAGTACGAAAAAGAACGAAAGTAACTGAAAATTGATGAAAATAATATAAAAAATCATATAAATAATTAAAATTGAATGAAATAATTGGAATCTCAGATAAATAGTTTAAAATTTTTGAAATTGAAAATGATTTTCCATATATAAATATTCATACATAAATTTAAAATTTGAGAACATTTTAAAAAGGCGAAATATGATATGAAATATTTTAAAAGAAAAAAATGTCTATTGACAAGTATCAGGTGTGGACAGAATGAATGAATTAATTAAGGGGATACGCCCACTTGTAGCTCACAAAAATAGCCTATTTTCGTGAATTTTTTTATGAAAACCACTAAACTGTTTTAAGCAATCAATATATTATCTAAATGTACATATATTAAATACATTTTAGTATTTTTTTTTATTAAAAAATATTGAATAGTTTCGTTAGAAATGTCTGCTAAATAAATGTTGTTTTAATTATTTTGTTTTTCGGTGACCAAAATTCAATGGAATTAGTTAAATAACACTATAAACTAGTCTTTTATCGAAGGATTAAAAAAAATATGCATTTTTGTCAAAATGGCTGACAATCAAAAATTTGTGTTCGATTTTCATTTACAACAACGGTCATATTTGGGTTATAAAACGACCATTTTTTATCGAAAGAAAATCGAAAGATTAAAGACTACATTTTTATGTATTGAATAAGCCTGCTAAATTTCAGAAAGATCGGTTCAGTAGTTTTCAAGTAATTTTGGTCACCGACTTCAAAAATGCCATTTTGAGAAAAACGCGTTTGAAGTTTTAACTCCAATATGTCTACACAACGTATTCTTTTCTATCAATGCTCATATCTTAGTCAGTTTTGTTTGGATTGACTAGAGATTTAAAGAACGTATTATTAGATAGTCGCTTCAAAAATATGCACACACAAAATTTGTAAAATTCCAAAGTTACAAGTGCGGGTAACCCCTTAATTAAACTTGTAAATTATTACATATAATTGGGGCTCCATTTTCCTTTTTGCCCTAGGGCCCTCGCACCCCCAGTTACGCCACTGCTTAGAATGTCTAAAGTAAAATAGGAAAATTACCTTAACAAAATATGCGTTTGTGTGTGTGTTTTACAGGTTTTTGTAAAAACGATAACTTAAAAACAGTTTCACGGATTTTAATAAAATTCAGCATGTTTGTTGTGCTCATCGATATTTGAAATTTGACACAGGGATTTTCGAAAATACCTCATCAATTTCGTTTTTTCACCTTTTTAGTAACTTTTTTCTGGTATTCATAACAAAAAATAAACAGATAAAATTGACCTTGAACAATTTTTGTCTGAATCCAAAGCAGTGTAAAATTGAATTTCATATACGGATGTCGAAATGAATGTAGGAATCATCATTTCGGACTAGTCAGAAATTAGAAGCTGGCAGGAACAGCAATAGGCAGAAAAGTCCTTGTTGCATCGGATCGGCCTCGAACGAAACGAAACACGCGCCACATAAATTGTCTCCCTGTCTACATGGGTGAAAGCTGGATTTGTTACAGTTTGCACTCTAAGGCGACGTCTAGCTCGACTGCCATTCGTGCCTCGTCGCAAGTTCGGCATCCATCCCGCAATCTTATCTCTCCTCTTTTCCTATTCAGTTCCCTTCCAGTCCCCGATTTCGGGCCTCATTACCAACTCTTGAAGCCTTCAGTCTTTTCAATATGTGTCTCGCGTTTTTGCCTCATCTCTATCTTGATTTATCACATTCCCTTTCATTTCACTCTCCCTCTCTAATCCCCACGACTTTTGCTTTTTCTCCATCTCATTCGTCCTCTTCACACGGGACCTTTTTCGACACGAGAAGTAGTATAGGTCGTAATTGGGTTAGGGTTTTAAATTTAAAAGAAAGTCCGGGCTCCAGAAACTCCCGTCCAGCAGGACATCTCATTACGCTTCGTGACATTAAGATCGTTGACAGTCGGCATCGACTCGGAGCGAACGGCTATCGACCTTTCTTCGATAATCGCACACCTGCTACGAGAGAGGAACCTGCTCGTCTACCTGACAAACCGATAAACACGGATCATCTGGTCACTCGAGAGATGGAGAACCGGCACTGATTTGTCTCCAGCTTTTTATGACAGTGTTAGCTCTGGAATGGAGTGACTATTTGCAACTCTTACAGTTGCTAAGCAATTACTTTAATGAGAAACAATCGCAGCGCCGAGGAAAAAATTAATTGGTAAATTATTCTGCAATCCTAATATATAATAATAACAAGAGCCATTTGTAATTATTTGACATATTTTTCATCAAGTATAATTCTGTCTATAAATTGTAGGGGAGAATCTCCAGTTATGAGACTAGTTTGGTTTTTGATCTATAAATTCTCGCAGGTTAATGAAATTTGAAAAACATATATTATCGTTAGAAATGTAAAAGAAATATGTAACTTTTGTCTAAAAGAAAGTAGGGTCTCGATGAATGCCAAAAATGTTATGGCCATTTCTGTGACCTCAAATAAATTGTCAAACAAAAAAATTGTCACTAACTGTAAGAATCTTTGAAAAATCTGTTGGTTTTGGAAGAGTATGGAAATTCAAACATAATAAAGAAACAGTCCATAAATTACGTCACACCCTTTTTTCCTTTTTTCGACCCCCCTCTTCCTTGTCACAACCTGTCACTTATTTGTCACCCTCCCTTTAAAATTACATCACATTTTCTTGACTCCCCCCCCCCCCCCCCCCTATTAAAATTATGTTGTAGACATCCTTCTAAAGGTGTCCTATGAGTTAGCAGAGAAGAAAAAATTTTTTATTTCAGTTAAAGAAACTCAAACTTGTGCACAAAATAGCCCCACTGATGGGTCTTCTTTGTGCATCATAGTTTATTTACTTATAAAGATAAGCAAACAAATTTTTTTTTTGTTTTTACTGTATAAAGTATTTTTTCTAGATATCTAGAGTGCAATAAATAAAAACAAAGCCAGAAATATTCTTTTTTGTATTAATTGTTTAAGTAATTTAAAAGTAAAACACTGAAATTTTATAAAAATGTAGACTTACAAAAACAGTTATTTTTGTAAGTAAATCTTACTTAATAAAACTTCTACTACACTTCTTTGGTGATTTTAAGAAAAAAATTTCAAATTTAACTTGAAAAGCATGTAATTATTAATGTTATTTTTTGAGGTTTTTATGATACAGCGTGTAACATTAAAATTGTATGCTTATTTCTTGTTTTTCATAAAAAAAATAAGACAAAAATGTTTCAAAACTAAATTTTAAAGTATTTTTTACTAACTATAAAACAAATTCTTGAAAAATAATTGATTTTAAAGAATGCACAAAATAACCCACCAAATCCTGGTTTTTCAGTTTTTTACACTTTTTTCTTAAAATATGCAATAAAAAGTTAGCGCATCACGTATACACCATTACAACTAAATTGTCCACAAGTGTTATTAATACTTTTAGAAACACTTTTAAACTTCCGGAGATCTGAACAGAATTTTGAAAACTTTGGAAATATTCAGATTGATTTTCATGATTTTACGAATTTTTTTCTAATTTCTGATAAAGAATTAAGTAGTTTCATTTAGTACTCTCTGTATAGTCTAGATATTAGGAAATATTTATATCAAGTAGCAAACTTCAGTAACTGAATATAACGATTTTATTCTTAAAAAACCTCGAGTGCTCAAAATAGCCCCAGAGCGCACAAAATAGCCCCACTTGACGGTAGTGAAATTTTTGTATTTTGAACTCTTAAAAATGACTTCTTTTTCAAAACAAGCAAGAGTAAAATTTACTTAATCAATAATCTTTTTGAAATTTCAATTATTTTATATTGTCATTTCAATTATTTACAATAATTTTAAACTTTTAAAAACATTTTTAAATTAATTTCTTAATTTTTAATAATTATTTTAACTATTGTTCAATTTTTTCCGCAAATGTAAAACTCACTTTCCATTAATTATAATAACATTCTACTTAAATTATTTTTCTTACTATTACATTATTTTTCTCAATAATGAATTAGGATACTTATTTTATTTATTAAAATTATTGCTTCCTCATAGAGAAAGTATTTTTGTTTGTTTCCAGTTTCTTTTTTCATTTATCAAATATTTTCATAAATTAAAAAATAATTTCTTTAAATTACAATCAAATTCTTCTACACATTTGATTAACGTAAACAAAACTTAATAATTAATAGTATTTTTAAATTACTTTTGTCAAATTTTAATTATTTCCTGATTTTTCGATTATTTTTATCAATTTTCAATTAAATGCCTCAATTTGAATTATTTAAAAAATAATTTCATGAATTGTTCATTATTTTTTTAATTTTGAAATTATTTTCCAATTTTGCAATTATTTATGTCAAATTCCAATTATTTCCTTTAATTTTTTTTTTAAAAGCATTGTTCAATTATGTGCCTTCATTTTTAATTTTTTTCATAATTTTAACATTAAAATCATCAAATTAGTAATTATTTGTAGTATTATTCAATTTTTTCTCGAATTTTAAATTATTTTCATTATTTTTTTTATTAATTTCTTAAACTTCCAATTATTTATGTTAAATATTAATTATTTACTTCAATTTTCAATTTTTAACATAATTTTTTAATTAATTTCTCCAATTTTTAATTTTTTCATTATCTTTCTATTAATTTCATGGATTGTTAATTATTTATATTATTTTTTTATTGTTTTCTCCAATTCCCAATTATTTTAACGATTTTTTAAATAATTGTCCTATATTTTTGAATTTCTTAATCTATATATTCAATTTCCAATTGTCATTATCATTATTATTATTATTATTTTCATCAATTCTTAATTATTTTTAATTTTTTTTCCATTTTTAAATTTTTTCATTATTTATATTTTTTAATTAATTTCATGAATTGTTAATTATTTTCATCATTTTTCAATTTTTTTTCCAATTTTGAATTATTTTTATAATTTTTCAACTATTTTCCACAATGTCCAATTATTTTTATCAGATCTCATATTATTTTCTCCAATTTTTTCCATTATTTTATTCAATTTTTTATTCATTTACAAACTACGTCATACATCAAGGGGTGGTGGGGAAGTCAAGTATTGTGTGACGACCTGTAGAAAAAATGGCGCTAATATATGCAACCGCGTGTGACGTAGGGGCGGGGGGTGTCGAAAATAGTTAAAAATAACGGGACGTAGTTTGTGAACGACTCCCAATTATTATCACCAATTTTTAATTATTTTAATTATTTCTTCGTTAATTTTATGAACTGTTAACTATTTTTATCATTTTTCAATTACTATATGTAATTTGAAATTACTTTTAGAACCATTCTAAAAATAATCACATAGACCCGGTTGCCGCATTACTTAAAATGAATCTAGAATCCACATATACATATTGTTTTTATAAGCATTTTGTTTAATATTTCGGGTTTTATTTAATAAAATAGCTTTTAATTTAAAAGAAAACATATTATAAAGATTTTTTTAGTTTAAAAAAAGGCATTTGAACGGTGTTATAAAATTACAATGAAATTCTACAAAAATTAAAAAGATATCGATATTAACATATGTCATCTTGAATTTTTATTTGTATATTTAAGAATGCAAATTTTTCCATAAGGATTTAGTTAAAGTATTAAAAATGTTAAAAATATAACACCCAAAAAACATCAATTTTTTAATTTTTTTAGTAATATTTCTTTAATTATAAAAATGAGAAAGTACTAAATGTTTATATGTAAAAATTTATAAAAGAAAAAAAATAGTGTGACGTCACACTTCCACTGATCTCCCCTCTCTCCCTTCTGTCACACATTGTCACAAAATCTTCAAACCCTCTCCCCCTTAATATGTGACGTAATTTATGGACGACCCCTAAAAATGTATACAATCATGTCTAAGTTATGATACGATTTACATGGAAGGCGCGGGCCCGTATCATCTTGACACACATTTTTTCGGGCAACTTGTTATATTGTACTCCCAAAGATGAATGTTATATTTTACTCCTTCTAAAATCAAAGATTTTTAAGTCTTAATTATTAAATAATTGATTTTAATACATTAATACATTTTTTAATACATTTTTAATATTAAAAGACTTAATTAATCCAGTAAGTTCAATTATTGAATAATTAAAACCTAAAACTCTTTAATTTTAGTAGGAGTAAAATATAACATTCATCTTCAGGAGTACAATATAACAAGTTGCACGAAAAAATGTGTGTCAAAATGATACGGGCCCGAAGGCGCCACACAAATCATATGACAACTTGGACTTGCTCTTAAGCAAATGCTGCAAAAGCTGGAATCATTATCATCCGTTAGTGATGAAGTGTTTGTTTTGCGACGCTTAGTAGCAGACGGAGTTTTTTTCGGCGTTGTTCTCTTTACTACTTTCTTTGTTGCTGTTGATGTTTTTTTAGCTGCTGCTGCTTTTTTATTATTGTTGCTTCCTTTATTACTGTTTTCTTCTTTTCCTTTGTTAATGCTTCCTTGTTCCACAAAACAAAATTTAATGGCTTCAAGAAGCGAATCAAAATCTATGTCTTTGGATTTAGGTGACTTTTTGGATATTGGCATGTCTAAAAATACAAGAAAAAACATGTCTCATAACTCTCAAAATGGAAATTTTAAGGTAAATAAATCAGTTATATCAAAATTTCATTTGAAAATAATCGACTGTCTCTTATCTGGAGCCGTCTCACAACTAATGACTCTCCTCTACCAAAAAAACTCAAAGGCAGCAGCATCTTCATTTCCTACATTTGAAATCGATCCAGAACTGCCGCATCATCTTGGACTACTTGACCAGAAACTTTTTAACCTGTTGTCGTCAAAAACCTGGCGACAATTAACCAAGAATCTTAATAATCATAAATATTTTGTTTTAACGCAGACGATAATTTTCTTGGACCAATTGAAATTCCATAACGCTTGGTTGGTAGAGCGGTGTGTGTTTTGAAAGGAACATTTCCGAAGCGGTATGCTTGCTCTTGGTTTTTGCTAGAACGATGCGCGGCTGCTGCTTGATACAGCCGCGCCATAATACGATTATAATACAACAGCACGCTTTTAATTCCCGGCATGCCTCCCCTTGGATTCATGTATAACTGCAGCGATACGTTTGCCGCTGGTACTAACAGGTGTCACATATGGCATGTTGCTTCTCTACTGAACCAACCCCGCCAAACTCGTGCCAAACGCCGCATATAGTACCATAAGGAGCATTCACCATTTGTATAACTACACACGTGCACGACTAAACGTATTTGTTTATATGTATGTATTTACACTCAAGACGCAATTGCACTTCTTCCATGTATGTGCCAACTTGTATTTGCGCGTAAGTAAGTCTCATCCGTGGAATCGCTCGCGGTTCGATTTCAGAAGAACGATCCTAGCAATTCGTTAGATCGTAAATCTTCTTGTATTTCCTAAAGTGTCTGAATCTTGATTTATTGTTGTTATATTCTTGTAAGTCGACTTCTTGACTTTTACTTTTTACTTAATTTTCGTCTTGATTTCAAAAGAGAATCATTAATCTGCGATTGGTAAGGTCATTTTTAAAGAGGCTTATTAAAGCCGATTCAATTTTCAGGAAATTTTAATGCTAGTTATCGTTACGTGACAAGGTAATAAATTAAATTTTCTTTGAGGAAGAAAATCGTTCTTCTCACGAGTCGTTTTGTATGCTTGCATTATTAAGGGGAGACCATTGACATTTTGTTTCATCTTGTACTCATTTTAAGAAAGAGAGGTTGTATTTATAATAAATATATAATAATATAATAAATAAATAAAAGACCGGTTAGACCATAAGTACTGTAATTTACATAACAGATTTAATATTCCAACGATTTTGTCTCGCTTTGTTTACGCAGACATGGTTTTTATATTTAACTGGATCAATGGTCAGATAAGCTGCTCTCAGGACTTATCCAAGATTAGTATCAATGAACCTACCAAGTGTCTTAAAAATCATAATCTTTTTTAACTAACTGTTCATCGAACTGAATATGCCGAACATTCAGTATTCAATAGATTATTTGTGTAGGTTTGCTAATTCGATCAAAAACAGTGTGTATTTCATCGGCGTCTCAATGGGTACATTTCTTTCCGAGTTGCGTGCTCTCAATGTTTAATTATACTTTATTTTAATTTCTAATTTTCCTCAATTATATATTTTTCTTTTTTTGCTAGTACCTTCTGGTACTAAAGGGTAATTGTTTGTGTAGACCCGTTCACTGTATAAATAAATAAATAAATAAATAAATATTGAATTTTGATGTTTCTAGTGCAAAACTTTTTAGTGTTTATTTAAAAAAAAAATCTTGTGCCTAATTTCAGATTTTAATGGTATGGTTAAATCTGCCGTCAGAAACAAAAACTTATGTAAGTCACTTTCTCGCTTAGGTCGCTATTCCAGTAGTATGAACGTACAAAAGTCAGCCTAAGCGACAAAGTGACTTAACTATTTTCTTGTTTCTGACGGCAGAAATGGTTTTAATGGTATGTATGGTTATTAAAGATACAAAATTTTTTGAAAATCCGTTAAACAGTTTTCGTGTTTACAAGAAAAAGTACATACATACACTTATGAACATTTCATCTGGATCATTCTTTAGATAGTTTGTTTAAAGTTTATTTAAAACATATTAAAAAATATCTAAATTTTCGGAATTAAAAGCTTGCCCCACGAAAAAGCAAATGTTTACTTTTTGAATAAAAAATAAAACCAGGTGAAAATTATGTTCATTTCATAAAGAATTTGCTTCTACGTGAGAAAAATAATTTGCTTCCTTACAGAATCCTTGTGTCCAAATTTCGATATTTATGGGCTTAATATGGCATCCAAATTCATTTAAATTTAGTTAATCAAAACTCTTTCATTTATTTCAATCAATAATTTTCTAAGGATGAAATAATCAATAAACATTCTAAAATGTTTATCTTGTTTTTTATAAATTTAACGTAAAATAATAAATAATACTCATCTATATTGAATTCCAGGAGACCGAGAAAAATTTCCTATATAAGCGGGAATCCGATTTATCCGGGTAAAAATGTATGATATATAAACTCAAGGGACCGGAAAAATATCTGATGTAAGCGGGAATCCGATATTGCGGGTCCGATATACGTGGGTTCTACTGTAATAAGTTTTTCTAAAAAAAAAGTATTCTTTTTTTCTCAGAATAGCAAAATTTCCACTTAACATTTATCGATATAAATAATAATACGTTTTTCTATGTAGAAATGTATTCCTCCTTTTTTCTCAGAATAGCAAATGTAACACTTAACTTTTATTGACCTCATAAAAAGGAATAGTTTATAGACCACGAATAGATTATAGTTTTCTAATATACTATTTTATGGTCAATTTTCTGGGGGTCGTTCACATACCACGTGGACAGTTGGGGGGGGGGGGGGTCAAAACAAATGTCCACGTGGACCAAGTAAAAATGTAATTTTTTCCTTTAAAATGTTGTTTAACTGACTGTAATATTTCGACACTGTTTTTTCGACAGGATATCTGGAACACAATTCAAAGGATGTCCACAACACTTGGATGGCTTAATAATCTCAATTTTTAATTAATTCTTTAAATCCCAAATATTTTATACATTTTTCAATTATCATTATCATTTTCTTTCATTTTTCTTGACATTTCCAATTATTTCCCTCATATTTAATGTATTTCCTTCAATTTCCAATTCATTTTGTATTTTATCACTTTTTTTCAAAATTTCAATTATTTTCTTGAATTTTTAATTATTTATCACAAATTCCAATTATATATTTTTATCTTAAATTATTTTCCTCAATTTGCAATTCTATTCTCAGATTTGTGAGAATTGTGAATATTTTTTAGTCAATTACTTTAATTTACAATTTTTTATCTCATATTTCAATAATTTTTATTAATATTTAATTTTTTTAATTATTCTTTAATTCTTTTCTCATATTTTCAACTATTATTATTATTCTACCTGCAACTATTTTACCCCACGTTTAATTAATTCTAAAAATTGCAAATATTTTCTACAATTTTTAATTATGATTTTATAATTTTTCTACTACTTTTCTTACAATTTTTAAATTATTTCTTTCAATTTTTAAATATTTTCATTATTTTGCAATTGTTTTCTCAAATTTTAAATTATGTTGCAAATGTTTTCTCAAATTTTAAATTATTTTTTAGTAAATTTTCCAAATATCCAATTATTTATCTAAAATTTTAATTAATTCTTTAAATATCAATTACTTTCTTCAATGCTAATTGCTTTTACCATTTTTCAATTATTTTCTTTAATTTTAATTAAATTGTTTGATTTTCCTTTCTCATGTAGGAGGTATTATCACTTATTTTTCTTAAATTTCAATTATTTACCTGAAATCTCAATTACTTTATTCAATTTTTGAATATTTTTATTATTTTTCCATTTTTTTCTCCAATTTTTAATCATTTTTTTATTAATTTCCTAAATTTCCAATTGTTTATCACTAACTTCAATTAATTCTTTAAATATCAATTACTTTCTTTGTATTTTTCATTGTTTTTACCATTTTCCAATTATTTTCTTTAATTTCAATTAAACTTTTTGATTTTGCTTTCTCATTTATGGGAAGTATTATCACTTATTTTTTCAAAATTGTAATTGTTTTCTTCAATTTTAAATTATTTATGTAAATTTAATTTATAATTATTTTCATTATTTTATAATTACTTTTCTCCAAATTTTAAAGATTATAATTGTTTTTCAATTAATTATCTAAATTTTCTAAATATTTATCTCAAACTTGACTTATTTACCTCGTTATTTACTTCAATTTTCTATTGCCTTCATCATTTTTCAATTATGTTTTTTAATTTTTAATATATTTTATACTTTAATCACTTATTTTTCTCAAAATGTAATTATTTTCAGTAAAGATGTAAGAGTTGTTTGGATTATTTCAAATTGTAGTGCAAGATGTTTTGTTTTTTTAAGAAAAATCCACATTTATTTACAAAGAGTGTGTGTTGTTAAGCTTTTCGTTCATTATTTTTCATTATTTTCGTTCGTAATTATTTTCATTAGTTTTGCATTATTATTATCATCATTTTTAATCATTTTCTCCAATTTTTATTTTTCAATTAATATTATAGATTTTGCTTTCTCCTAGAGGAAGGTTTGTGATCGTTAAGATTTTCGATTTTCCAAAAATAGTCTAAATTGACTCATTTTCATCTGAAATGCAAAAATTTTTAATTTTTAAGCCAATGTCCAGAAATGTGTATTTGTGTGTCATATTATTTTTAAAAAAATTTCACGTGGACAATTAGATGGGGGCAGGGGGGGTTCGTCAAAAGTCCCCGATTATCCACGGAGGAAGAGGGTATCAAAAAATGATTAAAAATTGTCCATGTGGTATGTGAACGACTCCCTGAGAAATAATAAAAATTTAATAACAATTATCTACATTATTAGGTGAAAAATAAGTAATTGAGGAATGGAAAACAGAAGCGAAAGGATTTATGTATAAGTAAATGGAGTGTTGAGTCAACAAGTGATAGTATTGGCTCAATATGCTTCTTCCAATTTAGTGTAATCTTACGATCAGATGTGGATTGAAGTGCTCTCGTGAATATGCATCAGGCATGATCTTGACACGAGGCGTCAACTTAATTAGCTTAATAATGGCCATATCTGAGCATTTAGGATAATATCTTGATTTGAAGTAACGAGAGAGCGATCGTGCAAAGATGCAGTGTCAACTTGTATCGGTTTGACTCGCAGACGGAACTTGCAGTCAGTGCAAGAGGATTTCGAGCTCGATTCGCACTAAATTTCTCGCCTGCACGAGTGTATCTTTGCGTCCCTCATCTATAACGAATCGATCCGATCGAGTTCGATCGCCAGGATCCAGAGATTTATGCGCGATCGGTCGCGCTTCACCGCGGCGCATTGCAAATATACCAAGCAACCTAATACCCTCGAACAAGGCGGCAGAAGCAGAAGAAGAAAAGAAAGACGGTGGGAAGAGTAAGAAGAAGAGGAGAGGGGGGGAGTAAATACGGACTCTCTCATCTTGCGGCAGGAATCGCGACGTTTCCTCGTTTCTCGAGGAGGTTAGACACCTGACTGCTTTAACGCACCCTTTAAACGTATTACCTGCTATCGCTTCTATGGCCACTTTTCTGCCCAAAGAAAAATCGTTTCTCGCACACCTGATGCTTCTTCTTCATTCCACTCTTCTTCCCATCAGGTGTCCAAAATGACAAACGAAATTTGAAATAGAGCGTTAGAATGAGAAAAAGTCATCACTGAGGATTAAAAGCCCTGTCGTCATTACCCTACTGCTGAAAGTGAAAAGACAGAAATGAATGGAATTATGAGATAGAAATTTACTATCTCTTCAAAATATGTATTTGGAATTTTTTTCTTTTTTTTACCTATCGACGCCATCCTTGAAATTTTAATTGTTTTTGATCCACTTGAATCCGACTTAGGGATCATCTATAAAGAACGCTCCACCAATTTTTAAAATTTTTGACCCCCCCTCTCCTCCTAAATAGAACGTTCAACATGAATAGAAAAGAATACATAAAATTCGTCATATTTAGTCTTAGAGATTAAACAAGATTCAAGTGAATAAAGTTTCTGTCCCATAACTTCCAGCAGGGTAAATACAAGGAAGGGCAAAGGTAGCTGATCAGTGAGGACACGCTTCAAAGGTCTTGCTGAGATTTAAAAGATCATTATTTCTACAAATGACAACAGTAGCACCCGCGAAGGACCATTGCATGAGCAAAGAGAGCGGTACCTGCAACACAGGAGCGGAGACAAGTCACATTCCATGCACCGCATCGCGATATAATATACGAGAACAGTCGGCTTTCCTCAACGACAAAGGCTTCGCTAACTGACAAAGGGGGGGCTGCGGCATATTAGGACGGTATGCGGAATGTCTTGGATACCTTATATACGAGATATACAACGCATCCTCGTATATAATAACAGACTGTCGGACCCAAGTTGAGAGAAATTCAGTCCTTACGTCACCAGATGTCATCGCGGACCCGCTGATTTACATCCCGGCCTGCAGCATCAAGAACGGGAACGGGGGAGCTATCAAGAGAAAAATGGAAGGGGTAGCAAAGGTAGCCTTCTCAGTTCGCTTATACATAAAATATTATGCGACCGTCATATCGTTATGCTTTGACCAAACCCGAGCAGCGCATCCGACAAAGGAACTTTGTCTTGTATCGTGGATTTCTGTCGCGAAGACGAATGTCCGGGTTGAAATTCAGCTCGAATTCCACTCTCGAATTCGAATCCCTCGGTCAATCGTCCTTGAACGCATTTATTGATTATGACAGTGATAGACGCAAAACGGCTCTTTTCTTCGCGAAATAAGTCAATTTTATTTAACTAACTGAAAATTGTTTTCACTTTGTAAATACTTTGCTTTCGTGTAGGGGAGAGTGGCCATCAATGTACCGGGTTTTTTTCAAGGTCATAGTACTTATTCAATTTCACCAATTTCAAGCACTTCTTTGCATTAATATAAAACTATAACACTTCTCTAGGTAATCCACACATATTATACACGATTTATTTTGATTAAATAATAAAATTTAAGATCTTTCTAAACTAACAAGCTATTTTCGTTTTCAACAACCTGGGTACACAATGAACCACCTCTATAAAAACACTAAAAATGTTCAACAATAATAATATTGCAATTTTCACTTTGTAAAAAAACTTATTTTCTATCAAATACTATAAAAAAATATTACTTAACACTTTTTAATTGATAATGTATAACATAAATATACCTCAACTTTAAGTTAACTAGCTAAAATGGCATTTTAGTTTTGCTATGTTGAGAAAAGTACTGATAACAATCGCTGTAACATGCTGTACGCATGCCTAGTTTTATAATCAGGCATACCACTCTAGAAATCGAAAATACACTGAAATTCCAGGTGGTTCATTGTTCCCCGGTACATTGAATCAACATGACATTTGCAACAAAAATGGTTTTTTATAACTTAATCCAATATTTCAAAATCTTTATCTCATTAGAATATTGTAGTTAAGGCCCAAAACAAAATAAATCGTAAGTACATTTATTTTTAAATTGCCTTATTTCAATTAAAAAACGTGTTTGTATTTTAGGTAAATTTTTTCTTCAGTGCATCAAAAACAGTTTTTTTCAGTTTTCTCTGTAAAGAATAAATCCACACGTCTTAAATTTATGGACGTAGTGTGATTACGCAAACTTCATTTATATTTAAAATTAGGAGAATTTTTATTTAATTGTTTCTGAGAAAATTGGAATGGTTTATTGAAAAAACTGGTACATTAATGGCCACTCTCCCCTATAGGTAAAAACATTTGTTTCCTCGTAGAGAAAGGAATAAATTAAAATAGTAGTATTTTTAGATATTAAATTAAAAATAATATTTTTAGATAAAAAAAGGTGCTTAAAAAATTAATTGGATATTTTTAAATATTCCTGTGTCTGATTTTAGATATTTATGATTTTAATAGGCTTACCAAATTTTATTGTAATCCGTTAAAGTGTTCGTGTGATATCCAGGTAACAAAAAATTTACTACACACTAGGATGGTCCATAAAGACGAAAGTCAGAAATGTTTTGCTCCTACCCCCCCGCCCCCCAAGTTTCAAAATCGAAAAGAAAATACCTCTATTTTTTTTAAATCGGCCAATATTTATTAAGTAGTGGCTCAAGCAACTTAAAATTTCCTATTGATTTTACATGGGAAAAATACACATTTTCGTAAATTCGCTACAAAAACCACTCAAAATATCAATACAGCGAATCATACCTTGAAAAGTCCATCAATATTCCATAATTTATTTAATAATTTATTAATATTAGGCTGATTCCAGAAAAAAATCGAAAATGGCTTCACCGAGTTCATCAATTTTTTTTTTACTCATTATTGAATTTTTTTTTTCTCAAGCCGTATTTTATGGCTTATTTGATTAAAATATTATAATGGTCCCCAACTGTTTTGAGTTTGATATTTTTCAATGGAATATAAAGGTAAAATTTAGTGAGGGAATGATGATGAGGGAATGACGAATCGAAACAAAATGACCATAACCTCAGAAACATAACCTTACTTCCCTATGCACTGTGAACAATGCGATATAAACACTGGAAACATGTGCAAATACACTATGATTAGTAAATTAAAATGTGTTTACCTATTTATAAATCAACATGAGGGAATGACGTGAAGAAATGTATTTTTTAAAAATCTCAATGATAAATTAGTTTTAACAAAATATCCTTTCTACAAACGTTCGCTGCAGTATAGGTTGTCAATAACAATGTTGCCATTTTTTAAAAAACTTAAGGTGGAACTTGGTAGGCATTAAAACTTTGCTGCAATCACACTGTTTCAAAGCGGTGAGGGAATGATAAGTTTTTCAAGGACAAATTTTGAAGTATATTTAAAAATACTTCCATTCGCTGTTTTTAAATTATAAACTCGCGTAGAAACAGTTAATACTATCTTATATAAATAAAGAATAAAATAACAAACAATTAGTAAGGAATTTTACGTTTTAAGTTAATGATTCTCTTCGAATTCAGGAGTTGGGACATAGTGAGGGAATGATTTTCAGGGTACTCTCTTGGACATATCTTCTTTGTTTATCATATAAGAAATAAATTTGTTTCATAAATTCGTACATCTAGTATAGTAGTATTATTAAAAAAAATAACTTTTCATAACCAACAATACTGATTTTCAGAAATCATTAAGGACATCAATTTCGATTTTTTTCTGGAATCAGCCATTAACTATTTTTATAGGGTTATTTAAACAATCCCCATAAATGCCATACAAAATTATAAGTTTTTTTAAATTACAAATTAATAGTTTCATTAGGATTTTTCAACAAAATTATTACATATCGTCAATTTACGAATGTTTATGTGTATTTTTATGTATTTTTAATTTGTTTAAACAATTTATTATTGTTAATTTATAGCTATTATTTAAATAAACCTAGCGAGTTGTAGTTTTTTCTGACTTAAATATTTTTATATTAAAAAAAAGGATTCAATAAAATTAACCACAACAACCATTTTCAGTTATTTAAACAAATTATTGTTAATAATTATTCATTCTTTACAAATGCACCTAGAAAGACACAACTTTTTCATAATCTTACAAATTAATGGGCTCTGGTTAGAAGAAAACAAATTATTAACCGTAATTTATTATTTTTACTTTGTTTAAACAATTTATTATGGTTAATTTATAGCTATCATCCAAATAAACCTATCGAGTTGTAGTTTTTTTACCTTGTTAACTTTTTGTTTTGAAATCAATAAGATATTTAGCAAAATTTACCGTAGCCACCACTTTAAATTGTTTAAACAAATTATTGTTAATAATTATTAATTTTTATAAATGCTCCTAGAAAGACACAACTTTTTCTTAATTTTACAAATTACTTTTATATACCTAAGAAAATGTTTGTTTTAATGTAGATAGTACTTATTATTGAATCAAATTATTATTGTTATTTCTAAATTGATTCGTGGGAAAAAGCTATAGCCTTTTGATATTCTTAGAATCTATTTTTGAATTTGAATTATAAATAAACTGTTTTTTTTTAGATTTTAATTATTATCGAAGTAAATTACTCGCTAGGTGTTTTAGGATGAAAGTTATAAATGAAGAATAATAATTGTTTAAACAAAGTAAAAATAATAAATTTCGTTAATAATTTTTTTTTCTAACCAGAGCCCATAATCTTTAAATTAAGAAAAAGATGTGTCTTTCACGGTGAATTTGTCAAGAATAATTTATTGCTAACAATAATTAGTTTTAACAATTTTTAGTGGTGGTTGCTGTTAATTTTGATAAATATCTTATTGTTTTTAATATAAAAAGTTAACAAGGTAAAAAAACTACAACTAGCTAGGTGTTTTAAAATAGAAGCTATAAATTAACAATAATAAATTGTTTAAACAAAGTAAAAATAATAAATTATAGTTATAATAATTTGTCTTATTCTAACCAGAGGCCACTAATTTGTAAAATTAAGAAAAAGTTGTGTCTTTCTTAGTGGATTTGTCAAGAATTAAAATTTATTAACAATAATTAAAAATTAACAATAATAATAAACAATTGCAAATTTTTGTTGTGGTTAATTTTTCTGAATATTTTTTAAAATTTAAATATAAAAAATAGTTAAGTCAGAAAAAAATACAACTCTGTAGGTTTATTTAGATAAAAATTATAAATTAACAATAATAAACAAAGTAAAAATAATAAATTATAGTTAATTATTTTGTCTTAATCCAACCAGAGACTACTAATTTGTAAAATTAGGAAAAAGGTGCGTCTTTCTAGGTGCATTTGTAAAGAATGAATAATTATTAACAATAATTTGTTTAAATAATTGAAAATGGTTGTTGTGGTTAATTTTACTAAATCGTTTTTTTAAATATAAAAATACTTAAGTCAGAAAAAACTACAACTCGCTAGGCTTATTTGGATAATAGCTATAAATTAACCATAATAAATTGTTTATACAATTTAAAAATACATAAAAATACCTGTAAACATTCGTAAATTGACGATGTTAATATAAAAATATAAAAACAGTTAATATTAATAAATTATTAAATAAATTATGTAATATTGATGTTTAAGGACTTTTCAAAATGTGATTCGCTGTATTGAGGTTTTGAGTGATTTTTGTAGCGAATTTACGAAAAAGTGTGTTTTTCCCATGTAAAATCAATGAGAAATTTTAAAGTGTTTGAGCCACCTCTAAATAGGGTAACTATCCCAGTCGTTGGCACCTTAATGGAAATTCCAACTTTAAGAATTAAAATCGCACATAAAATTTTAGATAATGATATTCTCTTAGTGATATATGTATTTACAATTTAATAAAGAATATAATGACATATTGAATTTTCATTAAAACTTTATGAGAATTTAGAAATTAATAAAACTTTCGGAAAAGTCGAAATGCTTCAGTCGTTGGCACCCTAACCCCAGTCATTGTCACGTTAGACCCAGTCGTTGGCACTCCACTTTTAAACACGTCATAATTTTCTAAAACATCCACATAATTTATTTTCAATCACAAAAGATTGATAAGCAATGGTTAAATTATGTACAAAATTAAAAATTACTTTAATATTTTATGTTCTAACAATGTAAAGCGTAAACGAAATTTCCAAACCTCACTACTTTTCAAACTGTGAAAGTGCCAACGACTGGGACACATGCTTTATCCTCTTTCACCCAATCGCTGGCACCTTAACGAAATCATTCCAACTATTTCTCACGACACAAGTAATTACTTTTAAAATATTATATATTTATTGAAATGAAACATTGCGGCAGAGTTTAATAAGTCAATGCAAAATCAATTAAACATTACGTGATTCTTATAATTTGAAAAAACTAAGAAAGGTGCCAACGACTAACGAAATGCCAACGACTGGGGCAGTTACCCTATTGTCTGATTTAAAAAAAGGGTTTTTTTTCTATCTTGAAACTTTTTGGGGGGTAGGAGCTAAAGTACTAAGAAGTACTACATAAGGTTTTAATAGGTTTTGTTAGGCGTTAAACAGAACCTATAGGCCTTACAAGAACTTAAACAGAACTTAATAGGTCCTCATAGATGTTAAACAGACTTTAAATTTCGACTCGGGAAGGTCTCTCTGACCTAAGTTTGTTTAAATTTTGCGTTAAAATTATTTTTTTTAATTTTCCGAAAGTGAGCTTATTTTTGAAAAAATTACCTTCAAGGCAAAACACATGCCCTTAATTAAGAAAAAATTATTTTCCTGTTTTGTTGTACAGTTTTTGATCAGGGAACTAGTAGAACTTTACTTTTGAGATTTGTAATTTTCTGCCAGCAGTTTTACTTCAGCTATAATTTAGACTGTCTGCAGACTTATTTTCTTTCTTTACATTTGTCGTACATTATTTTTTTTACAAATTACTTCAGAGGGAAACAATCGAAAATTACCGACAGCCTTTTTTGCATTTGTAATGAGAGCAGATCCCGGTAAGGAATTGCAGTCGTTAACGACCTTCAATGTATGAAGGATGCGAACCTGGTGGCTTTGTAAATTTACTGTACTCGCCATTTTTGTCAGCCCTGTCCACTATTTTCAGATTTACTCTCTTTGTAATGCACTCATATCCAATTTAATTTACCAAATACGCTATAATTTAATATTTATTATACAAAAAAATTTCAAAGTTCCTTTTTCAAAAACTTGACTCATGTCTTAAAATTTATTTTTTGTGGTATGAAAAATTGTGATATTGCGAAATAAAGCAACTTTGTTGGCCCTGCCCCCTCCCCGTGTAGAAAAATCTTAGAGCATGCCCTAGGTCCTACGATCGACTGGTCGGGCATTGTCAAGACCGTCTAGTCTAGATGGTCTGACCAGGCACTGACCAGCGCCCGATCAGACCGTCCGGACTGAAAAATATATTATGTGTCGTCCAGACGGTCTGAATATTTTGTTAAGTGTCGTCTAGATGGTCTGGCTAGGCGCTGGCCAGCGCCCGACCAGACCGTCCGAAATGGATATTTTTGTTGAGTGTCGTCTAGACGGTCTGGCTAGGCGCTAACTAGCGCCAGATCAGACAGTCCAGATTAAGAAAATGTTTAAGTATCGACCAGACAGTCTGGCTAGCGCCCGTTCAGACCATCCATATTAAGAAAATGTTTAAGTATCGACCAGACGGTCTGGTCAGCGCCCGATCAGACCGTCTAGTTTAAGAAAATGTTTAAGTATAGACCAGACGGTCTGGCCAGCGCCCGATCAGACCGTCTAGTTTAAGAAAATGTTTAAGTATAGACCAGACGGTCTGGCCAGCGCCCGATCAGACCGTCTAGTTTAAGAAACTTTTTAAGTATCGAACAGATGGTCTGACCAGCGATTGATTAGACCGTCCAGATTAAGAAAATGTTCAAGTATCGACCAGGGGGTCTGACCAGCACCCGATCAGACCGTCTAGTTTAAGAAAACGATTAAGTAGCGACCAGACGGTCTGGCCAGCGCCCGATCAGACCGTCCAGATTAAGAAAATGTTTAAGTATCGACTAGACGGTCTGGCCAGCGCCCGATCAGACCGTCCAGATTAAGAAAATGTTCAAGTATCGACCAGGCGGTCTGACCAGCGTCCGTTCAGACCGTCCAGATTAAAAAAATGATTAAATATTGACCGGACGGTCAGACCCAGAGCAATCCAGCGCCCGATCAGACTGTCCGTATTGGAATATTTATTAAGTGTTCTCTATAGGCCGTTTAGGCGACACTTAACCAATTTTACAAACCAACCAGTCTTCAATTGCTCTTCCGCCACATGGGATCCACCATGTTGAATTTTTGAAAACCGGCTTTAAATTCGCTATCAACAATAGCGAGTTTCAAATAAATCTACCAATTATTTAAAAATTCGTCCACCATATTGCATCCGCCATTTTGAATTTTTGAAAACAGTCTTTAAATTCTGTTTCAGCTACCTCAAAAACCCCCGAATTGTAAGTTTCAAATGAATCTGATGATTTTTAAAATATTCGTCCACCATATTGGATCAGCCATTTTGAATTTTTAAAAACAGACTTTTAATTCGGTCTTAGCTACCCCAAAAACCTCTGAATTGTTAATTTCAAATAAATCTAACAATTTTTAAATTTTACGTCCGTCATATTGGATCCACCATTTTGAATTTTGTAAAATTGATATGAGATTCGTAATCAGCGACCCCAAAAACCCCTGAATAACCTCAGAAGTTTAACTTTTATAAATTACATCTATGAACATAACTTATAAGGACAATACGGAAAATTCTTTCAAGCGAGCGTATATAGCGTAGTTGGTAAGAGCGTAGGCTTTTAGAGCCCAGGGTTGCGTGTTCAATTCCCCCATGCGTCAAATTTTAATTTATAAGTTTATCGGTAATTGTTAGCAATACGTTGTAATGGTGATAAAAATCAATAATATGTAGCACACTTGCCTTAGAATCATAAAATAATAATTAAAAATAATTATGTTAGTCATTTTTATGCATAAAAATTTTTTTGTGTTCTGGCCGGGCGCTGGCCAGACCGTCTATTTTGAGTCTGGCCAGGGGGTCTTGACATGGCGCTAGCCAGAACTGTTACGATTTATCCATGATTTCGTATAGACTAGACGGTCTGAACAGGCGCTAATTAGCTGGTCTGATCTGGGGCTGGTTAGACGGTCTGATTAGCCGCTATCCAGACCGTCTAGTCTAGACGAAATCATGGATAAATCGTAACAGTTCTGGCCAGCGCCATGTCAAGACCGTCTGGCCAGCGCCCTGACTCAAAATAGACGGTCTGGCCAGCGCCCCAAAATTTTTCTACACGGGTCATCCAAAAAAAATTTCACTAGGTTATTCAGTATTAAATTGACATTTTACCCTCAAAATTGATTCAATTTTGTGATGTGAGAGAAAAGTTTTCTCCATTTTTCTTTAAGAAATGAAACATTGGATTTTATTTAGTTTTGGTGAAATTTAAGGAAAATAGGTTATATTTACTTAATGTAATAAAGTATAGTTTTTATTTAAATTGTCTAATAAAGTAATCTTTATTTCCCAAGTATAGAAAATAGGATATATTTCCCTAGTGTAAAAAAGTAGGTTATATCTCTCTAGTGCAATAAAGTTTATTTTCCCTCATGTAATAAAGTAAACTTTATTTTTTTCGTTTACTAAATAACAAAAAAGTAATTTCCCTTCGTACTATAAAAAAATAGATCACATTTATCTAACGCAATAACGCAGAATTTCTTTCTTCTTGTGTAATAAAAGCATCTATATCTCACCAGTGTACACGGAAAGAAGATTAATTATAAATTTTATAAAAGTGTTTTACAATTTAGGAAAAAATAAACAAAAAAAGAAAATTTCAGATTAATAATTCAATACTTTAAGAAAATTATATAAAATTTACTACATACTGTATTAAAGTTTAAAATTACTTAATAATGAATCCAATGGTTTTTTAAAACTTAAAATTCCTTGTATAAAAATTTCGTTTTCTAGGACTTTTTTTTTTTATTAAAAGAATTTAATAACATTTTTAATTAATCTTCATTCCGTGTAATAAAGTAGATTTTATTTATCAAGTTTAACAACGTAAGCTTTATTTCCCTAGTACAATAAAGTAGGTTATAGCTCCTAGTGCTAAAAGTATAAGCTATATTTTCCCAGTCCAATAAATCAACAAAGTGTAAATTATTACCTAACGCACCATAACTTATGTACAATATTAAAAGTAAAATCAATATAATTTTACATTAATATAAGGGCAAATCCACGGAACCATACGATTTCATGTTATTCATGATTTAAACCTTTATAATAATATGTTATAAATAGTTTTAAAGTATGACTTCCTTTCTCAGATCACACTTAACTGAAATAGCTAATTGAATCCTAATATTTATAATTTTTTAATTGATAAAAAAAATCATTCATAAGTTTCAACAATCAAGTTTGACCTGTTACTTTATGTCAAAGTTATACCTTCTATGAGTATATAATTTCTTCAGCAGAAAACGCAATCGTTTAAAACTTATGATAAATGATAGTTCCAACTCTAAAAAATGTATTATACGGCAAAAATAATATGTGCTCTAAAATTAAAACTAAATGGCAACTATTTAAAAATTGTAACTCCCATTTTTCAATAAACAAAAGTAACAGTTATTAACGTTTTTTTGATTTTTCAGCGATAACATAATTCTGTATTTCTTTCAACGAGTGTATTGCTGATGAATAAGCGAATAAATTAAAACCTTCTTGAATTATGCGCCTTGAAAGCTTAAAATAATATAACAATAATTATCTTTTTATATTAGAACGTAAATGGCTTTAAATTTGAACCATTTTTTGACACACTTACAGATCAAAAAATAAATGATTAAAGTTTTGTGTGAACGATGGATACAATTATTAAAAATCTTATGTCTAAATGCTAAATTGTATCTAAAATTAGAATATTTAAAAAATGTTAAATAAAAAAATTTTCGATCTTTTCGTCATTAAAAAAATCCAAATGAATATAGCTATTAGGCTTAACAGTCTGCATTTGTTTCCTCGTTATTTGGAATTATTTATTTGCAACAGAATTTCATTAGATCTTTTTTAATTTTAATTCTTTGAACAATAAAGAGAAATGGTTCAAGTGATTTGATTAAATCATATAGTTCCGTGAAGTTAACCATCTTTATATAGAAGGCTTGGTAGCCTTCATTTGTTTTTTCGTTTTGAAAAATTATTTCTTAACAAAAAATTTCGGTAAATTTTTTTTAATACGATTCTTCAGCACTAAATAAAAAAACATCACGCAAAAACATTGCTGGTTCTAAATATGTTTTTTACATATATATATATCTGTGACGCGCTCCGAAGAAAGGTACCTAAGAAGAAAAACGGGAATTTTTCAGAAAAATGGAAACAAAAGTCGAGCGCGCATAGTAGTATGTACAAACTGCTGATGTTTGAATTGTCATAACTTGAAAAATAGTCAATAAAAACATTTTCTGACTTTTGATAATGAAAAAGTAACCTTGAATAAAGTTAAATCAATAATAATCCAAAAATCGATTTTTTGCTTCTTAGATACCTTACTTCGGAGCGCTTCATATCTGTAAATAAAGAGTGTGCTAGTAATTTTAAAATTCTAAAAATCATAACATGAAATCGTACGACTCCGTGGATTTGCCTATATAAAACGCAAAAGAATAAAATATCAATTAGCTGATAAATCAGAATAGAATGGAATAGAATAGAATAGAGAAAAAGGTTTACCAGAATTACGGACAAACAATACTTAACAAGTACTTGAATGCAAATGATAAAAAGAATCTGTTTAGAAACAGTGAATTGTACTCAAGTTGTACATCGAAATTTGAACAATCGGTAGCAAATGAAAGCACAGAGAAATGAGAGCTTTAGAAAGTAGTAAGCTTTTTAAGCTCTAGGCGGAGGTAAAACTCGCGCCCGTCAAATGAGTGGGCGCTTCCGTTCGAGTGACGGGTGCTGACAACAAAAAAAAAAAGGAAGAGGAAGAGGTACACCATTGCAACGAGTGGGTGATGAGGGCAAAAAACGCATCGAAACGAAAAAAATTGCTCGTTTCGTCCCGCGGCGAAGCGTTGGCTGCTGGTGTAGTTCCTCCGATTAATTCTTAAACAATGTGTTCATCGCCAGTGCTCTCAGCGAGATGGGTCGTCGACGTTATTGTTCGTCCCGTGGAATTGGAAATAGAACTCGGGTACGGTCATTGGTCAGGATCCAGCCTGACCTATACGCACAACTTTCATAGAATAGCACTCGCTCTTCTACCAGGATCTCTCTATATGCCACGCGGCAGAGACAAATATATGCAAGTGGACGCGTTTTTCGCGTGCGGGACATCGAAGTCTCTCGGTTGCATTCAAACGCGATCCGATCTAGCGCCGCCGTTGCCTCTGCCGGTTTTTCCAATCAAGCAACTTGCTGAATTTGTATCCCCAAACATCGCTGTGTTTTAAAGTTATTGATTGCCGTTCAGTATGCCTGGACTGTGTCGATCGTTCGAGAGAGAAAGAGACAGAGCGAGAGAGAAAGAAAATGATGGAATATAGAGTGATAGAGAGAGAAACACAGAGGCAAACGCGCGGTAACTCCAAGCTCGTTTCGTTCCGTTTCGTTTCGTTTCGCCTCGTTTCGCTACGTTACGTTACGTTTGCTCGGCCATGTATCTTTTCGCGCGCGATATAGGGGCGGAATAATAATTACGATC
Organism: Ganaspis brasiliensis; assembly: GCA_037103525.1. Lineage (NCBI taxonomy): Eukaryota > Metazoa > Arthropoda > Insecta > Hymenoptera > Figitidae > Ganaspis > Ganaspis brasiliensis. Next base: position 3,672,326 of record JAZKLR010000022.1, on the reverse strand, counting down.
GGTCCGTTTCAATGATTGCGAGCTGGAATAAAAAAAAAGGAAAAAAGAGAGTAGATGAACGAGCGTGGAAGAAGAGAGGAGTCTCCTCTGTCCTAACTTCCGCTCGATTCGTGGCAGAATTTCCGCAATGTTGGTAAAGCTTCTTTTGTGTAAAGTCAACTCTTATCCCACGTGGGAAATTACGTTTTTATTGCCGAATCCACCAGTCTCTTTGGGCCAGCGTATTTTTAATCGAAATTTTTCAAACATCAGAAAAGAGACCAAAAGAAAGTACTTTCTTTAAATAATCAAATAGTGGCAGCGTTGGGATCAAATTCCTCTACCCAGCTTTCTGCCTTATTTTTCTCTCTTCTCTTCTTTTTTCCCTTTAATTTCCTTTTCTTTGAATTCTATTTACCTGAGTACTTTTTATTTTCAAATGCTTTTTCTTCCGAGTTGAAAAATTTTTAGAAATGCCTTGAAAAACTGTTTCGGTTTTCGAAAGCAATTAGGGACTTATTTGACATTCACTGGAACTGTCCTCTACCGCAAAAAATTTGTCGAACCAAAAAAATGGACGACCACAAAAAAAGAGGCATTTCTCGACGGGAGACCCAAAGGTACTGGCCTATTTTCACCTTTTTTGCATTTCTGGGACACAATAACCTATCAATTGCTCCAGCAAGATTCGTCACACTTTTTCATAAAACGATAGTTAGCATCCCTCCGGCTCAATGTCGAGAGCTTCAGTGATTTTCGGTAGGGGGCAAAGCTTACGGTGCCTTACGAAAGTAAATACAAAGTCGCCGCGGAATTTCGGACGATTTACCTTGAAACTGACGTACTCGTCTGGGATCTTCGATCTCACAATTTCACGCCCGTCTTTGACGTTTATCACTGAAAGCATGAATAATACTCGCCAGAGCAAAAAGAAAAGATGCTGCGTAAAAATAGTCACCCTCTTGTGAGATCGGCATAGCAGTTGGCTCTGTTAAGAAAGATGACGATAAATAAGATGCACGATAAAAATAAGTTCACGACAAATAGCATAAACCACATAAATCACTTGACTCCACCTACCTAACAATTTAACAGATTGATATTCTCCTAACATTAAAACAACACTTCTTTATAATTAGCGTAGCATCTGTGCATGAAGACGTAAAATATTGAGTTACGTGGGACGCTGAATAAATAAAAGAAAAATATGACCCAATCCCTTTGTGCAAGATGAAAAATTCAATGAACGCTCAAGTTTGTTTTTGTAATTGTTACTTGTTGATCATATAATTGGTCATTAATTTCAATTTCAAAATTATCGATTATATACTAATGATCTTTGATACGGTGCAGGGTGTCTAGCAAATAATCACATTCGAATTCCTAAATTTTCCAGATTTTTTTTTTTTAATTATTAATAACTGTATTAATTAAATTTTACGTGATTTTACTAAATATTGAAATTGGTTTAATAAATAACCTAAAATGCAAATTGAAAAATCTTACATTTTATAGAAAAGACAAAAAATCACACTGAGAAAAGAGGATCTCGATTTATAGTAAATAATGTAATTATTTAGTAAAAATTACTATTTGTAGTAAAAATTACTATTTGTAGTAAAAATTACTATTTAGAGTAAAATGTACTTCATATAAAGAAAAATTACTTTTTACGTAGTAAAATTTACTAACTGTAATTATTACTCTAGTCGTTTTTAAAAATTCTGTTAATATTTTTAATCTTTATATTGTCTTAATAAATTTTATCAACTTCGAGTATTAATTATTAAATTCGTCCTTTTTTAAATATTGCTCAAGCATTTTTAAAAAGTATAACTGCGTGATATAACAATTACTTCAGTAGGATCAGTTTTTAATATTTGCTAGCAACTTTTGCTCAGGAAATAGTAATCCGTGCCACTACTACTAATACTACTACACGCCTCTCACCGATACGCGAGTCATATACAATCCAAATATATGTACATTTAATAAATGCTTCAATTCCTTGTTACATAAACATTTTTAATATTTTTTAAACAAATCTCTTGTTAATATGGATCTTATACTTTTATTTTGACATATTTTGTTCTAAAAAAAATTATAATAAGCAAATTTATATCAAAATGTGTATTAAATTAGAGAATTTAATTGTTTCATACTTTAAATTAATTAGTATATTGTTACTCATTAATGATACACAAATATTTTAAATAATATGTATTCTATTACCATTGCAAATTTTTTTATAAAACTTGAATTTCTTTGGTAAATATTAAGTAATTAATTTTCTAGTTCAAAAATTTTTTTCTTGTAACTCAGGTGTTACACAAAAACAATTTTTCATTTTTCATTTATGTTTAATCATATTATTTTGTATTATTTTCTTCAAAAAACTGCATTTGTTATAATAATTAATTAAATTTATTTTGATATTCAGATAAATTATTCAATATTAATATTAAAACATTTTTAAAATTAATTTTCACTTTTATGTTTACTATTTTATTTTATAAATTAGTTTGCTTTAAACTATTTAATAAGTATTATTTATTAATAATATATTGTATAAAAAAATTTAATAATATTTTATTATAAAATTTTTTAGATTATATAAGTATTTCATTTATTTTTACATATTTACAATTTTTTTATTTAATATTATTCTATCTAATATTATTCTATTTACTACTATTTTGAATAATATTTACATTTAATTTCAATAATGTAGTAAAATATATGGGGTTTATGATTTATTTTATTGCGGTTATTCATATAAGTTAAAAAATATATGACGTCAGTTGCGTCGATAGCCGAGAGGCTTAATGCGAAAGCGTGCGTTTTTAGGGTTGCGACATTGCGTATTTATATTTAAGTTAGGTAGTTCGATCCCGTATAATTCTAAGATTTTTCCGAAATGTTCACTCGTTAATTCTAAGTACTTGTATATTAGAAGAATGAAACTTGTAAATTAATAAATTGAAGTGTATTTATAAAGTTAATAATGTAGAAACTTTTTTATTTTTATTTGCTTTGATTTATTTTATAAAGAATTAAAAACAAGAAAATATTATTTTCTGTATTATTTCATTATCCCGTTTCCCGTCTCACACGTATATACTGCCTACATCGGTGAGTGACGCGAGCAGTGGAGGGGCAAAATTACAATTTTCTGAGCAAATATCGTTAGTGGCGATGTAAACGCCACTCCGTTGAAAAGCAATTCTTATTCTGGATGATACAATAGTTCCTCAGATTCATATTAATACTTATGATTTTCATTTAAATTTTCCATTCCATGGAGTAAATTTTATTTCAATCAAAGTATAATTCATTTACTGAATTAAGTAAAAAGTATTTAATTTTTGAACAGTTTCAAAACTACTGCTCAAAAATAGTAATCTTTAATCAAAAATATGTAACTTTTATTATTCTTTTTTTTCAGTGCAGTGAAAAAATAGAGAAATTAAAGAAAGAGTAAAAATAATGAAAAGATTTTATAGAAATAAGAACATTTAAGATTTAGGAAAAGAATTTTAAAACGTTAGATAGATTTTCAAAAAAATTATAACAAAATAAATTATTAATTATAAAATCTATACAATAAGAAATCCAAAAACAATTTATTTGATACAAACAAATTTTTTATTTAATTCGTTTATGCATTGAATATCAAATAAATCTGCATGTTTGGATTTTGGATTTAAAATTACTGCAGTGATAAAATTAAAAAAAGACATTTGGGCTGAAGGGTGTAACTTTTTTATGGCATAATTTTGGATCTAGAATTAAAGTATATTATTAAAAATTAAAAAATAATTTTTTTTAAGGGCATGTCATGGAGAATGACGTCGCTGGTAAAGGCAAAATTTGTCCGTAAACTTTCTCTTAAAATAATAAATATTTTGACACCAAACTTTGTGGAATTACTTAAAATATCATTAGGAAGTTCTCTCTGACCCAAATTTGTTTAAATTTTGTCTTAAAATTAATTTTTTGAAAAATTAGCTGATTTTCGGAAAATTGGAAAAATTAATTATAAGACAAAATTTAAACAAATTTGGGTCATAGAGACCTTCCTAATGATATTTTAAGTAATTCCACAAATTTTGGTGTCAAAATATTTATTATTTTAAGAGAAAGTTTACGGACAAATTTTGCCTATACCAGTGACGTTATTCTCCATCACATGCCCTTAAATAAGAGTTATTAAAAAACCCATGCTCAATTTTGTTTAGAATTAAAAAAAAAGCTTGTAAAAAAATTGGCGATAAAAAATAGTAAAAATTGTAGAAGGAGATAAATTTTTAAAAATTTTAAACGTGTTCAAATTTTAATTTTTTTATTTCTAACATTGTATAATATTTTTATATGCTTAAATTAAGCTAAAAAATAATTTTTACCTCTAGTGGTCATAAATTTGGATTCATTTTTTTATCCCCTTAAAATGTCATGACTTTAATTAGCTACATTTTTTCTTGCATTGATTGAGTTTGAAAATCATACAAAGAGGTCAAAAATATAAAATCTGAACTTTACACCAGTATAAAATTCAAAGTCTTAAAAAATTTAAATTTTTGAAAATTAAACTTCTCTTTAAATTCTTAGTATTTTTGATAGCAAATTTTTTACATGCTTTTTTAATGATTCTTTTGAATCTCTCGCATAGATTTTCTCACATTTTCATTTTCAAAAAAAGTAAAATATTTTGTTAAATTCTAAAATGGTGCAATAATTTTTTCCCTAGTTTTTGATGATATACCATAATTGTTGATGTAAAGTTATGTCAAAAAGAAAATTGGCATGAAATCTAAAAAATGTTATTTTTTTATATTTTATTTTATTTTTGATTAATCTCTGTTTTTGGGACCCAAAAGATGCAAGAAAAAAAATATAGCTTACTGAGGTTTAGTAAATTTAAGGGGGTTAGAACAAGGGGTAGTGCCTCCCCTTAAAACAAACTGAAATATTTTGCTCAAAAAGAAAGAAATTAAAGAAAATATATAACACAATAAAAATATAAAAGCAAAAGAAAGAAATATCTTTAAAAAAGTAATAAAAATTAAGGAATTGTACAAAAATTCAGAAAAGAAATTAAGTTGGAACTGCCCTCTATTTATCTTCCCCTAATTTTTTGCAATATTATTACAATATCGTAATTTCTAAATTATTTAATACACTTTTCAAATCTTGATTTAATATAGTTGACAGAAATGAAATTCACACTATTAAATTTATATTAAATCTAAATGAAATACAAAACAATTTCTCTATGAGGAAGCAATAATTAATTTTTGATTATTGAAATTTGAATAAATTGAAATTTAAAAGTTGGAATAAATTAAAATTGGATTCCATCTGCGTTTGGAATATATAAAATCCTGGAATTTTGAAAATTCTTTTTCTTCTTAAAATTCTCTATTCTTATTCTTGACTTCCTTTCTACTAAAAAATTTTAAGTTCGTATTCTGCCATTTCAAATTCATTTTTCAAAGAATTGAAAAACACAAAGTTGAGTTCAAAATTTTCGGTATTTATCTAAGAATTGCCAGACAGTTTTAAAAATTCCTGGCAATTTATATTGGCTATCACTTTTAATCTGAATTACTTCTAATATAATTCAAGAAATGAAAAATGTTTTTAAAGTAAAGATATCTCTGATAGCAGATTAATTTATGTTGACAAAATAAATTTACGATTGGAAACTGCTATAATTTAAATTGAGTGAAATTCTTTTTTGACACTTTCAAATGTATGGGAACGAAGTAAATAAAATAATAACCAGTTTTATAACACGATACCAGGTGAGATTCCGGTTCACTCAATCTAAACTAACAAGTCGGTTGTAGCACAAAGGAAATCAATTGTCGGCTTGAGCAGAGGATGAGAATTCGCTGATATGCTCGAGCCTCGTAAAACGATTATTGTCGCTGAAAGTATATGATTATGGCTTCGTTATGACCAGCCAAGATTTTCATTATACCTCACCAGTCGTACACATAGCCTCAATAAAGTTTACGCTGGTCATTTTGCACTTTGTACATCTACTCTGACATTTACTACGACTTGTTTACCAAACTTTCAGAATTTATGTACTATAAAATAATTAACAATTGCAAATAGTTAACATATTTGACTTTAATCACTTGCTACAATAAATTAAGAACTAATCCATTAATTTTTACATTACTTTCCAGCAGAGTTTCCAAACTGTATCCTCAATTTTTAATTAAAGTTTTCATAGGCTGAAATATATTCTAGGTCTATCTATCAACAAAAAGTATAATAGTCTTTCGAAACTAGTGGGGAAAATTATCATTTTGATCAAAAGTAGTGAAAATAAACATTTTTATTCTTAGGGGAAAACATAGATTTTTATTTCTAATAGATTCAATGGAACACTAAGAAAAATTGATGTTTAAAATAAGGACAAACATCTAAGATGTTCAACGTAAAAGAATCAATTTGGTACCTGCAAATATCTGTTTAATGTTCCACATATTAAAGAGAAGTAAAGTGTCTACATTTACAAGTTTCAACAGATCTTTAAAAACAAATTATAAAGGTTTAATGCAGTAGTAGGATAATTCTGTCTTTGGGAATAGAGGTAATTTAGATAGGTTTGCAGACATTATTACTGCTTTTGGTTTGATAGTAAAATCATTTGTAATCCTCAAAGATTAGATTTGAATCCAGTTTCTCTTTGCAATCTCATGTAAAGCCTATCCTCATCTCATGCGAGAGACTCGTTCTCCACACAGCATATATAATACGTAAGAGATGACGGCAGTAAGAAATACGAGCCAATACAATCTTGGAACTACTCAAAAGCTTGTACGTTGATAAAGCAGGTACATATCTATGACTGCTTATATATATAAAGTGTACCTTAGGGTTTCTGACTTTTTTGGTTAGACGTATAAATTGTATTGGTATCTATAAAGCACAAATCGTGTGGAAACCTTCCTTATTTCCAAAAACTCGTAACAAATATTGGGCGCCAATTTAAAGTTATATAGCATGCAATTTTCATTCAGATTAAAATATTAAAAAGACAGTTAACATAGATTAAATAAAATTAGGTAATATTAGTTTCCTGGCACTGAATTTAAAAAGTTGCCTAGTTTGAAATTCAGTACATTGAAAAATTATTCGAGATTGTTTGGTAAGCAATAGTATATGTTCAACCAATCTCACTAATGGCCTTTGCGCTGTCCCCTTCGCGGATCTTTTGCCCATTCTACCATTCTCCCCTATGAATATTTATTCGGGCGACTTGTTTCGTTTTATTAAAACTAATAAATTGCAGCGTAATCGTGCCTTCCCTGCGTTTTTCCAATCTACCATTTAAATATAGGAACCAATAGATTCGAGTCAAATGATACGGGGGAAATTACATGCAGAATTTACAGATAATAAAAACAAAACTTCATGAAATTTTATAGATACTTTGGCTAAAAATTAAACTGCAAAGTTAAATTTAATTAATAGAGGTATTTAGAATTACATTTTGATACTAGCTTTGATTCTTCATTCACTCGTGTTTGGTTAATTAATATCAGTAAAATAAAATTACTTTTCAGTCCTCTTGTTGCTTGTGGTACAAAAAAGATAGATTTTGAAACATAAATGAACACATGGGTCGTTGTACGAGTTCATCTTGAAAGTTAGAAATATATTTTAAAATCAACACTATAAATTCTTTCTAAAAATCAGTCTCGATTGAAATAAGCATTGGGGTAAAATTGAGGAATATGTCTTTCATAAATAGGGAAATTTCTATTTATAGAAGAGGCACGCGTGGATGTTTAGAAACCCCCTCGGATGTTAAATCCTAACATACGAGAATCTCATAAATGACATTGACCAACTGCAAGGAAGTCTATGTCATCAGTAATAACAGAAGAAACTGCTAAAATGTAGATTAACTTATAAACGGAAAAATAAGCTCAGGAAATAGACTAAATTTTTAATCTTCCCTATTTTAAAATACATCAAAAAATTTATTTTTAATTTTAGAAAATTCTAAACATCTTCATAATTAACTAAACTAATAATAATATTTAGATACAAGAAATTAAAACAAAATAATTTGCTGTACAAATTTGGTTTAATATTGCATAAACAGTTAAATAATTAGTTTAATGCTACTAAAATATAACACCAACCAACTTTTGTTTATTTTTATCTTTATGGTTCATTTCTGTCGATCTACAAAAGAGTTAATTTTTTACGATATACTGTTTGGAAGAACGGGTCGATTTGATGCGTGCATCGCATGGGTGGTCTTAAGTAACGTATTCTCGGGGTTCATCACCCGACGCTAAAGACGTCAGGGTCGCGACCCTGTGTCACTGAGACCAGAACACAAGCGGGTGCTGTCGCGTGGACGCGATAAAAAAAGAAAAAGAATAGGGGAATCCCATAAGAGGGCTGAGGAAAAGAGAAAAGACATTTGAATCTAGGCTTGAAATTTTGTTTAATTAGCATCTCGTTTCAAATCAAACTACAATAATTACAAAGTAACTTTTGCAGTAATTGAAGAATTTAAATGTCAAACAAGTTTAATTCCTAAAATTTAAAAAAATTGTAGGTTTTTAGGAAAAACTTTTTATTTATATCTTAAGGGTGAGTTAAAATAAACAGCCCTTATTGTTCGTGAAATAAAGTAGACTTTATTATTATATATAGTATTATATATAATATTATTATTATATATAGTATAATAAGGCGGTCTTTATTTCCCTAGTGTAATAAAGTAGGCGACATTTCTCCAGTGAAATAAAGTAGGATATATTTTTCTAGTACAATAAAGTAGAATAAATTTTCCTAATACAGTAAATTAGGTTTTATTAATCTAGTGCAATAAGGTAGGTTTTATTAAACTAGTGCAATAAGGTAGGTTTTATTAATCTAGTGCAATAAGGTAGGTTTTATTAACCTAGTGCAATAAGGTAGGTTTTATTTCTCAATTCTAATAAAGCAGTTTATGTTTTCTCAGTGCAATAAAGTTGGTCATATTTCCCTATCGCATTAAAGTGAGAAATATTTCCTTAGTGCGATAAAGTAAGGTTTATTTCCCTAGTGTAATAAAGAAGTCTTTACTGACTTAGGGCAAAAATTCAGGCTTTATTCGCCCTGTGCAATAGATCAAGTCCTAGTATAATCAAATGCTCTTTATTACCTAACACAACAAGGAAGCAGAGAAAAAACGAATTTTCGTTTATAAACAATAGATATAAATTTAAAACAGAATAATGGTTCGAGCCGATAAAAAGCCTTTTCTCTTTTCGTCTCGTTAATTCCTCAAACAGGTGTCAATGGAATAAAAAGCCTAGCAGTCCAGTTAATCTGAAAAGAGTCGATTTTACTGTGCCATTCGAATGAGAAGCTAGCTCTCTACATCCCTCAATTCCGCCACCCTTTTTTTTGTCCGATTCGCAGCGAGTATCCATCAATGTTCGTAGCGTATGAAAAGACGTTCTGGAGCAATCGATGACTAAAGCAGCACTTGCTCGTTGTTCATACGAGTCGAATGAAGCAAGTTCCGAGGTTTTAAAAAGCTTCCCTCTACTCGGATTGCAGTGTTGCAAGAGTTGGAAGATCGTAAAACCCGAGGAAAGTGATACTGGGAATGATGGGTTGGGTTCTGGTGAAACGGGTAGTGCGCGGGTGGATAAGGGATGACAAAGCCAAAGAAGAAAGAAGGGATGAGCAACGAATATAGAGGGAAAGAAGAGGAGAAGAAGAAGAGGAGGAGGAGTTGGAGGCCCCGGAAGCAAGATTGCCTTTAATCCAACGAGCGACAAATTTTCAAGCGAATTAATTGAATACACCGGCCCGGATTGGCGCTGCGCAGATTATTGTATGCCGGTTTAACGGCCCGGATTCGACATTATATCCCGTCTGTCTTGAACCCCTGCTATACCCTTCCCATTGGATTCAGAGTTCCTCTGCATCTCCTTTTACCATCCCTTTATCGCCAAACCTCCTTTCCAAACGGCACGAAAACAGTTCCGACGACTCTCCCTGAATTGGATACCCATTTCGTCATCCGCATTAAGCCGTGTTTGCGGATCTCCTATCTTAATCGCTGGATTAAAATTTTACTGCGAGACCGCTTACTCGACTGGACCAAGAGCTCTCGCAAAGCCACATAATTTTTATGAAATGTATTAACTATTTCATCGAATTAGAGACGATACATTAATTAGAATCTCAATCACTAGGGGGTCGTTCATAAATTACGTCACACATTAAGGGGGAGGGGGAGGGATTTTATAAATGTTTATATATAAACATTTAGTGCTTTTTCATTTTTATAATTGAAGAAATATTACTAAAAAAGTTAAAAAATTGATGTTTTTTACACACAAAACCAACAAGCATCAAAACGTTGCATAATGATACCATTTTTTGGATCAACCAGGAGAAATGATCTAAAAAAATGGTGTCATAATGCAACGTTTTGGTACATTAGATTTTGTGTATAGGTGTTCTATTTTTAACATTTTTCATACTTGAGCCGCCGGATTCTACTCTCTAAAACTGAATCAGTGAAATTTTCACTGATTTGAAATCAGTGAACAACTTTTCGTTGTTGAATCAGTGAAATTCACTGAAGATCAGTCATTTTCACTGATTCAGCAAAGAGAAGTTTTTCACTGATTCCAAATCAGTGAAAATTTCACTGATTCAGTTTTAGAGAGTATAAGGGCACATAAATTTTCAACAGCGGTGTCCGCTTTTCCCCCACCACCTTAAAATTGATTTTTAAGAAACAAAATTTTGTAATTACTATCTTGTAAAAAATTCTCTGGCGCATCTTTTTTCTTCAGATAATATTTTTTCTATCTCTTACCGTTTTTGAAAAAAACTCAAAAAACTGAATTTTTCTGGAAATCATATTTGATTAAAATTTTCATTTCAACTCGCTCTAAAATGAAAATTTCTTAATATTTTTACATCAAATTTATAAGAGTTAGAGTTTGAAGTATTCTTTGGATGATAAGCTTTTAATAATGCTTAATTATTCAACTGAAAAAAAGTTATTAATTTTTTTATCGCTTATTGTTACATTACTGTTTGATAATCTTCAACTGGTTCGTTTAACGTGGGAATTTTCAGTATACACAAAGTGTCATATGTTAAAATGTTCATGGATACCCAATAAAGTTTTCTGGAAAGTTTCATTTGAATTGAAATTATCGTAAACAAAATATAAGCAATAATATTTTTGCCGCGCAAGGGGCTTGATCTGAGAACTGTCATAATAGACGTAGCGCTATGCGTCTTCATGTTAATAGATCTTATTATTTATTTACTTTTTTTTTCTTTATTGAATTTTCTTATTATTATTATTATTATTATTTCATTGCTCATTGTTGCATTAGTTTTTGATAATTTTCTAGTGTTATAATATTATAATGTAAATTTGTGATTGAATAAAATTCAGTAAAAGTGAAATTATAACGTTATAAATTATAATCGTTCATTAGTATTTGAATTAGAAAATATTGAATTAATAAATGAAATTGATTTATCTCTCAGAACGTTATAATTTCACTTTTACTGAATTTTATTCAATCACAAATTTTCATTATATATTATAACACTCGAAAATTATCCAAAACTAATGCGACAATGAACAATAAAATAATCATAATAACAATAATAATAATAAAATTCAATAAAGAAACAAAAAATAAGCAAATAAATAATAAGATCTATTAACATGAAGTCGCATAGCGCTACGTTTATTATGACAGTTCTAAGATCAAGCCCCTTGCGCCGCAAAAATGTTATTGCTTATATTTTGTTTATGATAATTTCAATTCAAATGAAACTTTCCAGAAAACTTTATTGGGTATCCATGAACATTTTAACATATGACACTTTGTGTTTACTGAAAATTCCCACGTTAAATGAACCAGTTGAAGATTATCAAACAATAATGTAACAATAAGCGATAAAAAAATTAATAACTGTTTTTCAGTTAAATAGTTAAGCATTATTAAAAGCTTATCATCCAAAGAATACTTCAAACTCTAACTCCTATAAATTTCATGTAAAAATATTAAGAAATTTTCATTTTAGAGCGAGTTGAAGTGAAAATTTTAATCAAATATGATTTCCAGAAAAATTCAGTTTTTTGAGTTTTTTTCAAAAACGGTAAGAGATAGAAAAAATATTATCTGAAGAAAAAAGATGCGCCAGAGAATTTCCTACAAGATGGTAATTACAAAATTTTGTTTCTTAAAAATCAATTTTAAGGTGGTGGGGGAAAAGCGGACACCGCTGTTGAAAATTTATGTGCCCTTATAGAATCCGGCGGCTCACTTAAACTAAATTATTATGAAAAAATTTGAATTCTTAAATATGCAAATAAAGATTTAAGATTACATAAGTTAATATTGATATCTTTTTAATTTTTGTATAATTTTAATGCTATTTTGTAATACTGCTCAAATGTCTTTTATTAAACTAAAAAAAATCTTTATAATACATTTTCTTTTAAATTAAAAGCTATTTTACTAAATAAAACCCAAAATAAATAAAATTGGAGAAAATAATTGAAATCTGATAAAAATAATTGAAAAATGATAAAACTAATAAAAATTGGAGAAAACAATTAAAAAATGATGAAAATAATTAACAATTCAGGAAATTAATTAAAAAATATAAATAATGAAAAAATGGAAAAAAATTATAAAAATAATTAGGAATTGATGAAATTAATAAAAAAATTATTAAAAAAATTTAAAATGAACGCATATAATTGAAAAAATATGATTTTAGAATGTAATGATTAAAGAAACATAACTCAAAATTCGAAGTAAATTATTTGAAGTATATGAAGTATATGAAATTGGAGGAGAAATTGATTTAAAAATGATAAAAACAAATGAAAATTGAAGAAACTAATTAAGAAATTTAAAAATGGATTAATCAATTGAAAAATGATTAAAATAATTGAGAATTGGAGAAAACAATTGAACAATGATAAAAATAATTAACAATTTATGAAATTGGAAAAAAAAAATTAAATAATGAAAAAATTAGAAATTGAGACAAATATTTGAAAAATTATAAAAATAATTAATAATCCATGAAATTAATAGGAAGATAATGAAAGAATTAAAAAATTGCAGAAATTAATTGAAAAATTCTGTTAAAAATTGTAAATTGAAGTAAATAATTGATATTTGACATAAATAATTGGAAGTTTAAGAAATTAATAAAAAAATAATAAAAATTATTTAAAATTGGAGAAAAAGGTGAATCATAATAATAAAATAATTACCAATTGATGATTTTAATGAAAAAATTATGAACATAATTAAAAATTAAGGCACATAATTGAAAAATGTTTTAAAAAATGAAAATTAAAGAAAATAATTGAAATTTGACACAAATAATTGAAAGTTTATGACGTTAATGGAAAAATAATGGAAATAATTCGAAATTGGAAACATTAATTTTAAAAGGAGGATAAAATCAATTGCGAAATGGGAAAAATAATTTCAAAATTAACAAAATAATGAGCAATTAGTGAAATTATTTTTAAAATAATTTAAAATTGAGTCAGTTAATTGAAAATTGATAAAATAATAAAAAAATTCAAGAAATAATTAAAATCTAACAAAAATACTTCCCTCTATGAGGAAGCATTAATTTTTACAAATAAAAATAAAGGATTCTAATTCATTATTGACGAAAATAATGCAATAGTAAAAAAATAATTTAAGAAAAATGTAATTATAATTTATGGAAAGTGACTTTTAAATTTGGGGGGGGGGGGGAATAATAAAAATAATTACCTATTAAAAATTAAGAAAATAATTTAAAAGTATTTTAAAAAGTTGAAAATTATTGTAAATAATTGAAATGACAATAAAAAATAATTGGAATTTCAAAAAGATTATTGATTTAGTAATTTTTACTCTTGTATTTTTTGAAAAAAGAGTCACTTTTAAAAGTTTAAAATACAAAAATTTCACTACTTTAAAGTGTAAAATAAAAAAATTTTAATAATAATTTTTTAACACGATTTTGAATAGGGGGGGGGGGGGGTAAGAAAGTGTCACGTAATCTTAAAGGAGGGTTGACAAATATGTGACAAGTTATGACAAGGAGAGGGAGGGGGGTCGAAAAAAGGAAAAAAAGGTGTCACGTAATTTATGGATGTCCCCTAGATGTCAATTTTAATTAAGGAGGTTTATCCAAAAAACTAATTTTTACAGATTCTAATAAAATTTTAATGACATATTAAATGCACTATTTTACATGTACTGTTACAATTTTATTGAATTTTACGGTTCTGTTTTTAAGATATAAATTTATAAAGTTGGGACTTTTACATGGAAACAGTAACAAAACGCGCAAAATGACTATATTTTAATGAATTAAAAAAACGCGATTCTACAAATTTTTTATAAGAACTAATATATTTTAAAATGTAATATAAGACAACTTTTACAACAATATTTAATTAATTTACCGTACCTTTGCGTTGTTAAGAAAATATTATTCAAGGTTAGTAATTCTTCACTAGCTTTTTTGAAATAATCAGGAAGAAGAAATTTTTAACGGAAATATATTTTTTTTAAATAAAATTCGACTGTGTAATGATTTTAACTACAAAATACTATTTAGAAACCAAATTATAAGAAATAAAATTAAAAAAATATGGACTATCATGGTCCAATAGATTGAGAACCGCTTGATGGTATAAACGTCCTTAAGGGGTTATACCTATTTGAAGGCTTAAAAAAAGGGTGTTTTTCAAGATTTTTTTGTAAGTACAGTTTTAAATTATCGTTGGTAACTAATATACTATTTAATTAAGCAACTTGTAAAGAGTAAAAAATTTTTTTATTATGAACTTTTTTTTAAAAAATGGCTGCTGTAGGATAGCATAAAGAGTACAATGTTTTTTTGGAGTCCTCTGCGGCGAGTAGTAGAAGCCCCCCGGATAGTTATTGGAAGCATAAATAAATTTTTTTCATAAACTACATAAGATTATCTAGTGAAGTACACATGATCATAGTTTTAGAATTTTTTTTTATAGAATTGCGAGACTTACAAAAAAAATCGCATTTTTCATTTAATGGTTCATAAAAGAATCCTCTACATCAATTTTAAAAATCGTGTGTACTTCACTAGATATTTTAACTAAGAAGTCATTCAAATCATTTGGATGAAAACTCTTTGAGTTCTACTGATCGACGTATTGCAAAACATGGTTTCAAGAAAAACGCGTTTGAAGTTGAAATTGTCTACTTTTACACTTCAACATTGCTCCAGAAAAATTAATTTTAAGAATATTTCTGAGTTGTTTTCATGCAAGTACGTTATTGATTATTATCAATCTGGGGATGTTATAGTGTATTTTAAGCCAATTAAAAAAATCAGAGTTTTGAGAAAAACGCTTTTGAATTTAAAATTTTCTCTTTTTACACTTTGGAATTGCTCCAGAAAAATTAATTTTCAGAACATATCTAAGTTGTTTTCAAGCAATTACGTTATTGATTATTAATCTAGGGATCCCGAGTCGAAATTTTGAGGCTACTTTAACGCTACATAGTCCAAAATTTTTAGGAAATAGAGGTTTAAAGTAGAAGCAAATTCAATACAATTTAGCTTCTACTTTGGTGCTATTATTGGAAGAAATTTCCTGTTTCCGCGATGAGAGCGTTAAAGTAGAAGCTAATATTCAACTATATTAAGGCCTCTTTTAACGCTCAAGACCCCATTTTTATTGATCTTCTAAAGTCTAAACAAAGAAACAATCTGTTTTTGCGAATAAAACTGAAATTAATATGAATGAAATTATAAAAAAAAATATAAAATAAATATTCAAAATTCATGCGCTTTTAGAATTCGTCACACTTAATACACACAAGCTGGAAATAGTCTAAACTTACTAAATAAATTATTATAACGCAAGTGGGGATTCGAACCCACGACATAACGACCTACGCACTTATAATCTAACGCACTAACCACTACTCTACCGACGCTTATAAACTTTATATTTAATTTTCTCAGTGTCCTTATGATACAAATTACGAATAGTTTTTTTAGGACTTTTCAACAAAATTGTTACATATCGCCAATTTCTGAATGTTTACGGAGATTTTTATGTATTTTTCATTTGTTTAAACAATTTATTATTGTCAAGTTACAGGCTGATATTGATTTAAATCATTGAAGCATTTGCATTAAAATCATGATTGAAATAAAAAAAAAACTTTACAATTCTCCGGATGTCTAATACTGCATGTAAAAAATCACAAACCATAAAAAAAACCACAAATTTGTGGATAAATCTTAAAAATTTCAATTTTAATATTTTAATCTTTATAAAATTTAAATAATTGGGCTAATATAGATAATCAAAATACCTACGATTTACAAATTTTTGGCATGAAGATAGCAAAAAATAATATCAAATTTTTATATCTTTAGGTCATTATAATTTAAATAAATTCCAAACGTCAATAAACTCATATTCCAATTTTTTCAAACTTTTAAATGTCAATTAATTCAAATTTAAAGACACATTAGTTAATGCAAAATAATTAAATAATATTAATTATTTTTCATATTCACAATAATCCTTTTTTTAAGTCTTACAATATTTGTAATTCTTCTTTAGTTTCTAATTCAGTTTCTTTTTCGAAACTGTTTAAATTTTATCTTATAATTTCTTATTTTTACAAAATTTAAAGATTTTTTCTCCTTTTACTAATGATATTTTTTGTTGTTGTATTTGTCATTTTATTTTATTGATAAATAAATGATAAATAATAAATAATAATTATTATTTATTATTATTTCGTTGAGTTTCATAAGTTTTTTCATATTTTTAAAAATAAATACGCTTATTTTTTTATTAATGCACCTATTCAATTTGTTTTTAAATCTTGGATAGTTTTTGCGAGGTTTTTTGCAAACTTAGTACTTATTCTTTTATAGAATTTTTAGATTTTCTTTATTTTTCTAAATTTATTGTTGGACTTGCTTTCAGTGTAATATTATAAAAATGGTTTTGGTTTAATTTGCCCAAACTTTTTTTTCTGAAGGATTTTTACTTTTCTTTTCTGGACTTTTTATATACATTTTTTTAATTTTATTTTCATCAATTTTAATTTTTTAAACAAATTATTGCTAGTAATTACTAATTCTTTACAAATACACCTAGGAAGATACAAATTTTTTCTAATTTTACAAATAAATTACTGGGCTCTGGTTAGAAAAATAAAAATTATTGACCATAAATTATTATTTTTATATTTTGAAATAATTTATTATTGTTAATTTATAACATTTAAAAACACCTAGCAAGTAGTAGTTTTTTAATTTGTTTACTTTTTATATTGAAAAAATAATAATTTTACAAATTATTGGGTTTTGGTTATAGATTAAAATTTTTTCCTCTTAAGGGCTAATCAGAGGAACAATAATTGAAGAAAAAGTTAGTTTAACTCCCGTTTTTCTTATATGTTAAATAAAAAAGTATATTTCAATGGAAAAAATGACTGAGTTTCACTTGCAGGTTTAAAGTAGAATAAAAATTTTCATTTCTTTATAACTGGGAATGTGGAGCTTTAAAAGAGCTGCTAATTTTAATGATTGGAAAAATGAAACATGTGTATAGACGTAAAGTAGAAGGAAATATTATTATTAGAAGTAAAGAAGAGGCTAAAAATTAAGAAGTCGTTAAATAGAAGCTAAAGTTCCTCATGAGCTTCAAAGTAGCTTCAAAATTTCGACTCGGGATGTTATGGTATATTTTAAGCCAATAAAAAAAAAATTGCAAACAGGTATAACCCCTTAAATTTATTATCTCATTTTACAGATAATGTTGTTAAGAGTTTTATTGAGCTATCAAAAGTTTAATTTATTATTAATATCTTCTGCAAAACATGAAAACACTAGATTAAATTTCATAATGGAATTACATTTTATATCTGACTGCTCATCGATCACTTGGAAAGTGAATTTCCCGGTGTCGTGTACTTATAATCGAATTGAATGAACCGTGAAATAGGGAGCAGTGATATATTTTTTGTGTAGGATAAAAGACGAATCATTAAGAAACAGGAGTGTCTTCAGTTGGACTGAAAATTGAAGGCGCAGTGAAATGGACTTATAAAAGAGGGGTTTGGCGCCAATAGCTGTCCATAATCCCGCTCCACGAATTAATTCGCAAATATTTCAATTTCCCGACATAAAAGGATGTAAATTACATTTTTGGTCCAACGCCTTCGGCTCAGGACTGTCTATAACAGTTTCCAGTGGACTCAAACGGCGCTGCCCGGACGCCGACTGTAGCACCAAAGTGGAGGCCAAGTGGAGTGGGATAATCGTTTTATTAACTAAATAAAATCGATGATTGAATGAGGATGATCGCGTTGGAAGCCCCTTGGAAACGCAACCAGCGTCCCTGGTGAATTCGCCTTATTGACACAGATGTCAGTCTCGGATCGTTTTATGGTACTTAACAACGACAAATTTCCGAGACTCCAATTCTCGTTATACGTATGACGCCCGATGCTTCCATCTTCCCTCTCCAGAAAGCAATTCCAATTAACAAAAAACCCCCTTTCGGGTCAAATCTTTCGAATTGGGTCAAATTCTGTAATTTTGGGGAAAACAATTCTGTGGCTGAAAGGTAAAACAGCACAACTCCTTTTTTATCAAATTTGAGATAACATCAGATTTCTATATATGTAGATATCCTTTTTAAAGTTTCATAATTGTAAATTGATAAAAATGTTTATTTACGTAGAAAATATTAAAAAACGTAATCGCATAAATACATTAAAATCGAGAAAAATAATAGATGTTATACTCTGAAACCTTTAAATTTCATTAAATTTGTTAAACAGATCTCAAAACTACATTAGAAAACTGGATTAAATATTAAACACCCAAAATATTTGTTTATTTTTCGATTTTACAGAAATCAGAAAAAAAACAAAAACACGTTTTACTCGAAACCATGAATATGTCGCTTGTGCTGTTTTACCTTTCAGCCACAGAATTGTGCAAGGATGTTAAAAATATTTCGATATGTAAATAATGAAATTTAACTGGACAAGTTTTAAATTTGGTCTCGAGCCGTAAAGAGTTAATGATTTTAAAGAAAAGCATACATTTTCAAGGAGAAAGTATGGTATTGCCAAGTTGTCTGATCATCTCGTATCTATTATGAAACGTGCATTTCTAGTTTCCAATTATCGTTCTTGGAAATTTTTTTTTACGTTTCAGAGAGTTCCTTTGCTTGTGCACGTGCCCATTCCTGATTTATGGCATATTTGGAAACGTAACAACAGATTGGCTCCGAGCAGCGTAAACGTTTCCTGAACGGAGACACGAGCCGTCAGACTCATAGAAATAAAAACGAATTGATCGACGTGTGTATGGACAATAAGGGGAGCTCAAATTCGCACGCTTCAATCTTCCGAGTTGGTAATTATTTTCTGCGACTATCCAAGATGTGGATATTAAAATTCCGGGGATTAAAAGAAACTCTCTTAATTAGATTTAGAATTTTTCTAAAGATCAATTCGAAAATTTATATCTTTAATTACCGTCAATGTTAGGTAGAATTTCTTTATCGACGAATTTTCAAATTTTTATTCAATCGAATTCAAATTAACACGCATTTTCACTGAATATAATGTTTAGAATTCAGAATTTTTATTTAACAGGTTTCATTCTGCAGAATTTCTCAGTAACTAACTTTTTATTTAAAAGAATATTAAGCTATTTCTCCATCAGTTATACTTGAAAAAATTAATTTTCGTAGGAATTTCTTTAAATTGTGTCTGGTTAAAATTTCAGTACCCCTTACAATGCTCAAAATTGAGATATTCAGGTTCAAATTTTTAAATTTTCATCATTTTCTATACAAAATTGGAATTTTGAACCTTAATATCTCAATTTTGAGAACCGCAAGGGGCACTGAAATTTTAACTTGATAATAAACACATAAAATAACGTTTTCTAACAATTTCAAGAAAATCCTACTAAAATCCATTTTTTATAAGTAAAACAGACGGAGAAATACCTTAATTGAACTGAATTTTAATTTCGCAGAAATTTCACTTAACTCATTAACGCCTGAAATCATAAAAATCGTAGCCTTACTTTGGAATAGTACTACAAGTAGGAAATTTTTTTGTACAATTTGGGAATAGCCTTTCTTTACGTTTTTAGCGTCGCTTTACAAGATTCCTCGCTCAGATTTAATTTTTATTCATATACAAAACCAAAATAACGGCTTTTTGCAAAAAAGTACCAAAAAATCAACATCTTTTTTTTTTAAATCAAAATATTTTACCGAAAACATTTTTTTAATGTGTAATAAAATGGCACAAAATGGCCCAAACTGTTGGAAGATTAAAAATATGCATTAGTTGATACATAAAATTCAAGATGGCGGCGTCAAAATGGTGGATATTGTTAAAAAAAATAAAAAACTAATATCTGTTGGACCATATTAAACTCAATAAAATTTGGTACATAGAGTTTTTTTGAGTCGTGCATTACGAATCTATCATAATTTTTCATAATTAAAAATGGTGGATTCAATATGGCGGGAGATTTAGAAAAAACACTATTAATGATTTTTACAAAGAATTGAGATTTTTTTGTATTTCGTGTTCGTCATATTGGATCCGAAATTTTTTTTTTCGAGAATATGAAATTCGAAAGTAGGTGACCTCAAAAACCTTCGAAAAACAATTTTTAAAAACTCTCTAAATCTGAATTAGTTAAAAATAACTGATTTGAAAGCAAAGTCTGTCACTAATTGAAATAGGTACATTTCTACTAACAATTTAGTAAAAAATTACTAATATTATTAGTCAAATTCATTTTTAGGTTATGTCAAAATTACTAATATTTTAGTAAAATTCTGTTTACTAATTCAATTAGTCAAATTTTAACTATTTTTTAGTTATATTTTTACTAATAATTAGTTATTTTTAACTGATTAAAGAAGCAAAAACTCAGCCACGATTTTACTAACTATTAGTTATTTTTCACTGATTCAAATTTAGAGAGAAGATTTAAGCAATTTTTTGTATTTTATGTCGGACATATTGGATCCACGATTTTAAAATTTAAAATATTATAATCGGATTCGTACTCTCTACTAGTAAAAAATAACTAATTTGAAAGCAAAAACTCAGTCACTAATTCAAATAGTTATATTATACTACTAATCATTTAGTAAAAAATAACTAATTATTATTAGTCAAATTCATTTTTAGGCTATGGCAAAATAACTAATATTTTAGCAAAATTCTGTTTACTAATTCGATTAGTAAAATTTTAACTAATTTTTAGTTATTTTTTTACTAATAAGTAGTTATATTTTATTAATAACTAGTTATTTTTCACTAATTGCTGAAACAAAAACTCAGCCACGATTTGACTAATAATTAGTTTTAAACTAATTCAGATTTAGATAGTAAGGGGCCGTTCAAAAAATACGTAACGCTTTTTTGGATCTATTTTGACCCCCCCCCCCCCCTCTTCCCTGTAAGTGTTACGTATTTTTTGAACGCCCCCTAATCAGCGGCCCTAAAAACCTTTGTATACTGTTTATTATAAACTTTGGAAAAAATGCAATCCGACATTTTGAATTTTAATAAATTATAATCGTAATTAGCAAGCACAAAAATCCCTATTTCTTAAATTTTAGCAAAAATTTTTGATTTTATCCGCCATAATGGATCCACTATTTTGGAAAATTATGAACAGGTTTGGAATAAGCGACCACTGAAACCGCTATGCACTAACAGTTTCCCAACAGTTTGTCCCACTTTATTACACATTAAAAAAATGTTTTCGGTAAGAGATTTTGATTTTTTAAAAAAAATGTCGATTTTTCGGTACTTTTTGCAAAAAAGCCGCCATATTGGTTTTGTATATGATAAAAATGTCATCCTAGCCCGGAATCTTGTAAAATGACCTCAAAAACGTAAAGAAACGCTATTCCCATATTTTACAAAAAAAATTCCTGCTTTTAGTACTATTCCAAATTAAGACTACGATTTTTGTGATTTTGAGCGTTAATAGGTCAATAGAATTTTAAGTGAATTGAATATTTAAATACTGGAATAGATTCGTATTGGTAATTTTATCCATTAGTGAAAAAAATAGATATTTCTTCTAGAAGTGACTAAAAAAAGTGTTTTCGTCACTCGCGACTAAAATGTTTTTTTTTACACCGGTGATGAAAATGATCTTACCCCATTAAAGACGGAGTAAGGGGGGAGGGGGGGGGGGGTGGTAAAAAAAGATCCAAAAAAGCGTTACGTATTTTTTGAACGGCCCCTTACTAGTGGAGAATGGTCATTTTTCTAATAATTAACGAAAAAAGCTATTTTTTTATTAGAGACGGAATGTTACTTTTTCTAACTAGTTTCGAATTGGTCATTTTTTCCACTAGTGACGCAAACAGCTATTTCTCCCACTAGTGGCTAATATGGTATTTTCTCCAGTAGCGACTAAAATGATCAGTTTTCTCACTAGTGATGGAAATTATTTTTTTATACTAATGACGGAAATGGTCATTTACCCACTAGGGACAAAAATGTTCACCCCCCCCCCCCCAGTTTATGACAATGTGGTAAATCATAACGCGAATCGAATGTATATGAAAACTAATAAAAACATTTCACTTCAGAAGCAATATAATTACAGCAACTGTTTAAGTAAACGGGTGGGATGTTAGTATTGCTTGGCGCGTGTAAACGCCCAATAGGGGTTAACTGAATGCAGTTATGAATGCAGACGAAGGCGAGAGCAGCACGTGGCAGAGCGGAGAGCCCCTGTTATGACAGTGTGCCGACACGACATTTCCGCCTTCGGCATTTGGAAATTGCTCCGTCAACTTCCGTTGAGATTTATCGATGCGCCACGTGATCATTCAAAACTATAATTGTCCTCAGATGTCAAGATTTATAGTTTATTATGTTATTAGAAGGACAATCTCGGGAGAAAAATAGTATTCACTCAATCTGAGTCATTAAAAAGAGATAAAATTACGTTAATTGAAACTTTGACTTTTATGTATTGAAAAATAAATGATTGAAGCACATTTCAGGTTATGAAAAGATAAATAAAACCAAATAAAGGCAAATACCGAAAGGTCGATTAATATCTTTTATAAAAAAGTGCCTAATTGAAAAAAGTAATCTAGGAAAGTTTAATCAGTTGATGTGATCCGCTGATAAAACTGGACGCCATAAATGACAGTGAATGCAGTAAAGAAAAGGTGATGTCACCGCCTATCGACCATATGCGACCTCTCAGAAATAATGCTAATAGTAATTGATGGCCCAGGTTCACTATTTTCCAGTTTGTGTCATCCGTGAAATACTTCAACAGCTGGTACCTAGAGGGTGAATATTGACTTACATCCGGCTTTATCTAAGAGAAAAACCTATGTCGTAAATTTTTGTCACCCACCCAATAAATAAACTTGACCATCTTGCAATTATAATGACAAATTTTTGACTCTATAATTAACATACCTCTATAATTGGCTAATAGGAGAGATGTATAGGATCTTTGCTAATAGTACAAGTACTGTAACAGCAGTTAATTAATTTTGAAACATGCAATACAAGACTGGAAAACATTATTGTAAGCATTCTTTACAAGCAATTGCAATTCATGACAAGCTAATTTTCAAAATTAATGGCTACTTGAAAATAACATATTTTTACTGGTTTCTTTGAGACGAAGGCGGATTTGCTGTTTTGTTTTGGAGAATGTTGGAATTTATATAACCCCTATAAGTAGAGGGAGCGTGTGTATATGCTTATGCATGTGTAATGTGTATCCACGTCTGCACTCGTATTATACATCCCTCTAAGATGCGGGCAAATGACACCATATACGCCGCATTGAATCGCTAATATCGTAATATAACAACAAAATGTACTGACCTAATGGCGCCGTGCCAATGTCCTCCCAGTATTTTTTAAAACAGTCACGTTCTATTTACTTGACATGTTTTACAAAAAAAAAAAAAAAA
Source organism: Ganaspis brasiliensis (assembly GCA_037103525.1). Classification (NCBI taxonomy): domain Eukaryota; kingdom Metazoa; phylum Arthropoda; class Insecta; order Hymenoptera; family Figitidae; genus Ganaspis; species Ganaspis brasiliensis. Next base: position 3,648,283 of record JAZKLR010000022.1, on the reverse strand, counting down.
ATGGAAAAATTTTATAGAAATTTTAAATTCCTGGAATTGAAAAATTTCGCCAATCGATAATATTCTAATGTAAAGGTTATATAAATACAATAACGACTTCAGAACAATTTTCAGATTGTATAATGAAGTCAATTTAATCCAATGTAAATCAATGCAACTTTTGTAACATATTTTGCCAATATATTTTGAAAAGGTTAAATAGGGAATGGCTCGAAAGAAGTAACTGATTTAACTTAAAGAGCCTTGACGCCACGTGCGATATAGATCTTATAAATATAAATGTAAGAATCATAAGCACCGGATTTCGAGTTGGCATAAATTAAAGATCGGGTTAACATAAAGACAATATTAGGGAACGTACGTGACCTCAAAGAACTTTGGCTATTGACTTGCTTTACGGATATATTATACAGCCATAAATTTTATGATCATGTTCAGCATAATGCGGGTCCTATTATGCGACAGTCGAAATGTAACGTTTTGATGCTGATCGAATTTTGCTTCACTAAACGCGACTAGGTCCTCTTATATCGATTTTTTATGCATTTCTCAGCGCCTGTAAATATTTCAGACCCAAAAGCTCCCCAATAAATTAAATTACAATAAATTAGCTGTCTATGCGTTTATCTTGTCACTATAAATCTGTCATTTGACAAATTTTAGAAACGAAAAGATAAATAGATTCAAACAATTGTTTACAGAATAAAAGCGAAAATAATTTCCGGTGGATTTGACTGATGAAAAGTGCTGTTAAAATATGTAATAGTAATCAGTGACGCGTGAAATTTTGCAACATACAGTGAATTTTTAACACGTAAACGCAACACCCTATACGCACTTAGCATATCTCCATAACGTTACTTCCTGGAGCATGATATTCAATCTGGCAATTAGCTTTGCTAATCCCGTGTAAATAACATAATTCCAACAGCCGTCTTATCGCAATAAGAAGTGGGGATACGATGGTAGTTTTGTGTCGTGTAAAAATCTATTTATCCGCGTTAAATCTTCCAAGCATTGTTCTCCGGACGCTCGGAAAAAATGGAATCGCAACTCGCTAGGCAATTCCTCACACGAGTGTTTCACGTGTGAGAGAGAATAAGATAGCAACGATCTCTTTATGTTATTCTGTCAGAAAATACAAAGTGGTCTTTAGTCTATATTTCGAAATATCTTCTTCAAAAATTAAAAAAAAAATGTTTAAAACTATGCCAATATTAAAATTTAAAGATTTGCATGCTTTGCGATTTAAAACATAAAGATTTTTACCAAAAAAAGACTTTCCAATTTTTAACCCTAATAGTTTTTAAAGAATAGAACATTTTGAATGGTGCAGAAACCAATTATTAAACTGCTGATAACAAGGTCCAAACTTTTGAAACCTGTTTCAAACGTTTAGCATTTATTAAAAATGATTCAAAAATTGATTTAAGAAACCTTTTAGAATTTAATGAAGAACGCTCTAAACGAATTAAAAATTGTTTAGAACAGATGCAAAATGTTTTAAGCTATTTACAGCAACTATTTAAATCTTCCCAGAACTTGTTTAAAAATATCTATAACATCTTAGAAACTATTTATAAGGGACCGTCCATAGGTTACGTCATACTTTTTCCCCTTTTTTCAACCCCCCGCCCCTTTGTCATAACTTGTCACGTATTTGTCAACAATACCCCCTTAAACGTTTCGTCACATTTTCTTGACCCCCCACCCCCCATTTTATATCACGTTGAAAATAACATTTAAATTTTTCTATTACACACTTTAAAGTGTTGAAAAATTTTATTTTTTAAACTCTTAGAAACTGCTCTATTTTCAAAAAATATAAAACATAGTTTGTGAAACAAGATCTATGTAAACATTTAACACATAAAAATCATAAATATTGTGTAATGTGACTCTACAGCCGCCCCCCCCCCCCACCCGCTTGTCAAAGATTGTCAAAAAATTGGCAACCCTCTCCCTAACGTCTCTAATGATGTAACTTATGGACGACCTTAAACAGTGGCGTAAGGGGGGGGGGGGTGCAAGGGCCCTGGGTCAAAAAGAAAAATGGAGCCTCAATTATAAATAATAAATTACAAGTTTAATTAATTAACTCATTCATTCTGTCCACACCTGATATTTGTCACTAGATATATTTTTCTTTTAAAATTTTAAATCATATTTAGCTTTTTAAAATGTTCTAAAATTTAAAATTTATAGCAATTTTCATTTCTTCTAATTTCAGTTAATGTGAACTTGCATTGATTGAAAGATCAATTAATCCACGTTTCAAAAATACTAAATTTCAAGTGATTTAAAAATGTCTTCAATTTTTATTAATTCTTTTCTATTATGATATTAATTACTTAACATTCAATTTTGTACTATTTTTTATCATTTTTCAACTATTTTCTACAATCTTTAATTATTTTAATTGTTTTTAAATTGATTCTCTAAATCTTAAATTTACCTTCCTTAAATTTCAATTATTTTGTTCAGTTTTCTCAATCACTTTTTCAATTTGAATTATTTTTCCCTTGACATTAAATCAGTTTAAATTATTTATTCCTTAATTTTATATTATTCATGGCAAATTTGAATTTCTTTTTTTATCTTACCATAATTTTTGTCATTTTGCAATTAAAATTTTCAATTTTTAATCATTTTTATAATTTCTGAATTAATTTACTGAACTTTCAAATATATATCTCAATTTTTAATTCTATTGCTCAATTTTCATTTCTTTTTATCATTTTGCATTTATTTTCTCTATCTTTTAATATTTTCATTATTTTTCAATTAATTTCCTAAATTTCTAGTTCTTATCTCAAATTCCATTTATTGTCTTTAATTACCAATTTTTTAAAAGTTTTTTCAATTATTTCCTCTTGCTTAAAAATAAATTCTGTAATTTTATAAAACTTTCTCCGATTTGTAATTATTTTCATTCTTTTGGCACAATTTTAAAAAATTTCAATTATTTATCTGGAATTTCTATTATTATTTTCATCAATTATCGATTATTTCTGAGTTTTTTTAATTATTCTCTTTAATTAAAATGTTTTAGTAATTTTGTAACTATTTTCTTTTTTTAAACATATGTTCTGTGGTTTTTTTAATTATTTCTCTCAAATTTTATTTACTGTTTTCATTATTTCATATTTAAGTTATTTAAATCATAAATTTCAATTATTTTTCTCAATCTTAAATTATTTTCAGCATGTTTGAATTATTTTTTGAATTTAGAATTATTTTTATTATTATTCAATTATTTTCCTCGATTGTTAATTATTATTCTCATTGTCTAAAATTATTTTCCAGAATTTTTAAGTATTTTTCTCAAATTTCAATTATTTTCTTCAATGTTTAATTATTTTCAATTTATTGTTTTCATAATTTCTACATTTTTTTTATTATTTATCGTAAGTTTGATTTATTTTTAACTTTCTTCAATTCTTGTCTTCAATTTTTAGTTATTCTTTTCTTTTCAATTGATAACTAAGATCTTCATGTATTTATCTCAAATTTCCATTATTTTTGTTTATTTAAAAAAAATTCTGTAATTTTTTTAATCATTTCACTTAAATGTGATTTATTTTTTTACAACTTATTAATGTTTGTTTCATATTTAAATTATTTTCATCAAGTGTCAAATTGTAAAATCATTTATCAATTATTTTCCAAAATTTATATCCTTTAATTTTCAATTTTTTTCATTTCTTTTATAATTTCAAAGATTTTAAATTATTTATTTGAGATTTCATTTATTTCATTCAATTTTTAATTATTTATATGATTTTTCAAATTATTATTTTCTTCAATTTTCAGTTACTTTCGTCCTTTTTCATAATTTCCAAAAAGTTGGTTGATTTAAAAATTATTCTCTTAAATTTCAAATTATGTTTATCTTGTTTTATTTGTTTTCTCTAATTTTTAATTATTATTATTTTTTTTTAACGAACTTCTGAAAGTTTTAGGTATTTTTCTCAATTTTTCTTTAACTTTCCTTCATTTGAAATATATTATGTAATTTTGTCAATTATTTTCTCAAATTTTAATTATATTTTACAATTTTATATTATTTATCTCAATTTTCAATCATTTTTCCCCCTAATTTTTCATTAATCAATTTTTGTCAATTTATTTTGAAGATTTTCAAGTAATTTTCTCAATTTTAAATTATTTTCTTTGTTTTTAAAACATTTCTATGAGTTTTTAAATTACTTTCCTCAATTTTTAATTGATTTCTTTTTTTTTTTAATTAATTTGAAAAATCAGCAATTATTTTATTTAATTTCAATTATTTCTTGAAATTATTTTAATTCTGAAATTTTATAAATTTTGTCCTTAAAAAAAGGTGGTTTATTAGGGTTTACTGAGCCCCCCCTGAGCTCAAGGGCCCCAGGGCCCTAAATTGTTGAAACTTATTCGAAACAGTTAAAAACTAGTTCAATACTGTACAAAAATCGTTCAAAACTGATTGCCTGTTTAGTATTAGTTTAAAACTATTTTGAGCTTGTTTAGAACCTTTTAGAATTAGAAACTGATTATAAAAGAGTTTTGGCAATTGATGAGGGACTTTCCATAAATCACGTAGCTTTAATTTGGACGATTTTTGAGCCCCCTTTCCCGACCCATTGTGGAACCTAGCTAAGGGGATAAATTTTTCAAAATCAGAATAACGGAATAACAAAGGTATTGAGGTAGAGATCAAAAATATGATGAACACTGAAAAATCGTTTATCAATTTTCGGACAGTTTTGACCACTTTTAAATGTCTAATTATCCAAAGAACGGTCATTATAAAAATTTGGCCTAAGAAGACCATAGGTTCTAAAAATGTGCTAGCCATCCTGAGAGCAATCTATTTAAAATAGTAATATGCAAAATAGTCTGAATATTCAATGTGTCTTGAAATAATTGTACCGTGGACGTATACAGAAGGATGTAATCCTCTCTTTAATAGGATTCATGAAAAGGTAGTACAAACACTTATATACCAGTATCGAAAGTTGGGCTCTTGGTTTTGGATTTGATTAGTATGTGTAAGTGAGACGTTTTCCAGTGTGTGCTGGGATTTATGTGTTTTAGTGCTGATAGCTGTATGAGTGTTTGCGACTGTTTCATGCACGTACACACATATATATACTATACATACATAAATACACGTATACATTTATGCTGTGGTCGGAGTATCGAGCTGGTTTACAAGTATAATGAGTCTTGCGCGCCGCATAACATTACATTGCTGCTTGCTCTGGATTTAGATTAACTGTTTACATGAACAGCGGCGAGCGGAGGAACCAACCGATTGCCATTGCTGCCAACGCCGAATAGTACACTTCTATAGAACCATTATACCGCGGGACAATATATATCTATGTTAGTAATTCACATCCGCATACTGCTTTTACTCTTTTCTATTATATGCACAGGCGATTTCAATTTCTCCTCTTTTTCAATTTCCAAACATTAACTTAAGGACTAAAATTCTCCAATATACGATCAAATTGCATTACTTAACCCATTAACGCCCATGCTTAGGGAAATGTGGATACCAAAAAAAACTAATACGAGAAAGAGGGCCGTGGATCAAATGATGATTTTTGACATTAAAAATGTTAAACAAATAATTTGTTTATGCAAATTGTTATAAACATATAGAAAAAACTGGAAATCATTAAAAATAAAATAGTGTCATTCGATTTTACGCGGAAAATTACTAAAGCAACATGCCAGACATTTTTAAGTTCTTCACTCTATTTGTTATAAATAAAACCAATAAACAATAACAGTGACCTTGAACCCGTCTCAGCCCATGCTTATTGTTAGGGAAATGCGGATGCCAGAAAAATCAGTATGGGGAAGAGGACTGTGGTCCAAATAATAATTTTTGACATTAAAAATGGTTTTTAAAAAAATTTGTTTAAACAAATTAAAAAAAATGGAAATTTATAATAAGTAAATAGCGCCATTCGATTGTACGAGAAAAATTAATAGAGGAGCATGTGTGATATTTCAAAACTTTTCACTCGAATAGTTATGAATAATTAATAAACAAAACGTGGGATGTAATGAGAATTGTTATTGTTTATTATTTATTTGTAAAGTAAATTACACAAACCAGATGTTACATATCTTTCTTTGATAATTTTTTCCACACAATCGATTGGTGCCATTGGTTTTTCATAATTTTGAATTTTTTCTATTGGTTTAGAACAATTTGTTTAAACAAATTATTTATTGATCAATTATTAATTTCAAAAATCATCATTTTGTCTACGGTCCTCTTTACCCTATTGATTTTTTTTCTATCCACATTTCCCTAAGCGTGGGTTGAGATAGGTTCAAGGTCATTGTTATTGTTTATTGATTTTATATATAACAAATAGAGTGAAAAAATTAGAAATGCCTTACATGTTCCTTTAGTAATTTTTCGCGTACAATCGAATGACACTATTTTTAATGATTTCCAATTTTTCTATTTGTTTATAACAATTTGTTTAAACAAATTATTTGTTAAACAATTTTTAATGTCAAGAATCATTTGATCCACAATCCTCTTTCCAGAATTGACTTTTTTGATATCCACATTTCCCTAAGCATGGGCGTTAATGGGTTAATATGTTGAAAAATTTCTAAAAATTTTTCAATTATCGTGACTCTAGAATTTCACGAAACGATTCAGAAGCAATTGGTGATTGATTGTACTGGTGTTTGATATGGTTTATATGCGAAGGTATGCATGAAAGCAGCGCGGATAGGGAATCTATACGGGATTCAAAGAGCTGTCAGTAAAAAAGGCCTGCTGATGGACTTTTCATATTGCCGATAAAAATCCTATAGAAAAAAAAATAAATATCAGCGATAGTTGAACGGATAAAAAGCTCGCGCTTGAACGAAATTTCTAAAGTGTCCATATTGATAACATAAAAATAGGGTAGTGAACGAAACGTCAATGGTGCGGACCTGTCGGTCAGCCAAGGGGTGGTTATGGTTTTACTTCCAGGATATATGACCAGTCGAGTAATGTACTGAACTTTTACGAGCGGCGCTTGACCCCTTTATAGATATGGTTTCGTGCCAACGACACTTAAGTGTCTTTTGAAGACCTTTACCGTAAGGCTCGTGTTTCTTTTCCCATTAAAAATTTCTTTCTTTCCTTTACCCTGGTCAGTATTTTAAAGGATAACTCTCGTGAATTACATAAATTTATAAAATAAATTAAATAAAGGATAGTTTATTTATTTGTTTATCTCTCCCATTGTCGAAAAATATCACCCTAATGAAAGAAACTATCTGATTGAATTAAAAGCGATTTTTTGCGTTTGTCATCAATCTTCAAGGCGCATATCTAATATATTGGAAAAAACGCCATAATGGATGACATTATTTGCGCGTCAGTGACCAGGAAGTTAAGAATTGATGTATTAGCCCCCGGAGAAGTAGTTTAGGACTTTTTGTTCCATGCACATGCTAGCTTAAAAAAAAACTGTATCAAATTAATGATTTTCCGTGTCAAAGTACAATTGCCGTCAAAGATTTGAAATGTCAACGTTGAAAGTGAATCGTATCAAATTTTATTAAGGGCGAATTAGTTAAATAGAAAACTTGTTCTAAATCGTACACACTAACAGAATCATCGACTGACCTCTCAGTAATTGATTACGAGTGTAGCGTTCGACAGAATTAATTGTCCCTAATTATCCAAAATGATCTTTCTCTTTTAATTTAAATCATTTTCAATTCAAAATCAGATGAATTTGCAAATAAAAACAGAACCACCATTTTTTTTACTTATGGAACCGGACCTATCTACTAGAACGCACATTTTTAGTACATATTTGAAAAATATAAAGACGGATAAATTTTACAATTTGTTCTATAGTACAAACAAATAACTTCTGATCTTAAGTAATTTGGACACACATGGATGTCGAAAAGCATTCATTTTTGTAACGCTAAAAACGAATTAGCGTTTAAAAGGAAAATAGGTGTTTTGTTTGATTAGCGACTTATAAACCGCTCAGTATAACAAATGGGAATTATACATTAAAGTGGCACCTTGCAGCGAGGAAAAGTGCAGAGGGAGACTACCACGTGCAACATCACCCCACGCGTGCCATTTCTGGTACAGGGTACTTTTAGAGAAGGGGTGTCAGTGCACATGCTTTGAACGAAAAATACGAATGTAGGTGCTGCACACGTGGACATTCTCAGCTTACCCGAGACAAATCCGCGATCCTGCATGCATAAGCGATTAAGCCGCTTTAAATTTATTAAAATGTCTGTCATCTTCTGACTTGATCCCCCCTTTCAAGTAAAAATATTACTAAACTGTGATCAGCAGATTCGATTCAGTTATAAAATGCTTTAACTCGAACCCCTGATGGTCCCTTTTATCCCGAATCATTTCCTAACAATTTGACTCACTCCCTCCGAAAATCCTATTACATTCACCTGTATCATGAGAAAACCATCACTGCTTTCTCCTATAACCAAATAGATACAAAATCATTGTTTAAACAGCTTAAAATTCTGTGATGGGGAAAAAAACAATATAAAATCGTTGAAAGAATTAACAATTTACTCTTTGTAGATCTATATTTATATCAATGTAGATAAATGGTGCCTAACTTGACGTCCTGTTACCTAGTATATAATACATCAAATTGTTTCCCTCATCTAATCATTTCGTTTCCATCATTTTCACTGTTTTCTGATGGTTCACGAAGAAAACAAGTGAATTTTAAAGTTTTGATTCAATTTTGCGGAAACCTTTTGACAAGCTCTTTTCTGCATATGCGAGTACTTCCCCTGTATGGATTCACCCTAATATTGATATTGGAGTACAGGAGTACGATCTTAGCTTTATCCCCCGAGGGAGATGCGACAACGCGTTTGTATTCGCACTCTCAACCCCCTTATTCTCTTGTCAAAATCGGACCGATCTCAATTTGAGTGCGCTTATCAAAATAATGGTTACAACTTCATAAATATTTGGTCGCATGTTTTATAAAAGGGACCACGGTTTAGAAATATGGGGCTAAAAGTATTTGGGGTGATTTTGATGACCAATAAAATGTTGAAAAGTAACAGAAATAAAGAATTTAAAATGAATTAAATCAGAAGGAAGTCAGATTTTTAGGCTACCTATTACATTTTTTAAAAAAAAATTCTCTAACCTTTCTTGACCAAATGAATTTTTCCCCTGACTTTTTAAAAGTGTTATTTTGAGATAAAGTAATAAAATAAAGAAAAAAATAAAATGAATGGAATATACAATATGATACTTTTACAGAGATGAATGATGTATTTTTATTAGAGTTTTAACAAATTACCATATACTCAAGTTCCCGAGAAATTCCCGGATTCATTTTTTCATGATTAAAACATTAAAACTTTAAAACATAACCTAATAAACAAATTTAGCGAATTTAAAAGGAACATTAACAAGATTTTAAACTCGAAAAACCTTTGAAAAAAGAAAATGTAAAACATTATTAGAAACTACTAAAAAGAAATTGAGAAACCAAAGGAATGTTCTTAAAAATCTGCCAAATTCTGAAAAAAATAGAATATTTCAAAGAGCTATTTTGAACTTTATAAATTGACGTAAAAAGAACAAAATCGGAGAAACTCAATTAAAACTAATAAAATGTAAAAATAATATAGAAAAATATAACAAAATAAGCAATAATCCTACAAAAGAAGTGAAGCAATTGTTAAAAAATAAACAAATAATTCTAATAATCAGAAAATTAAAAAAAACGATGAAAACAACTTCCAAAAATCGATAAAACAAATAAACTTTACAAAATTTAAGAACATTCTAAAAATTTACATTGAAAAAAATAAGCCAAGAAACCATGCGAAAAAATTGATAAAATGTTAAACGTTATTAAGAATTATTAAGTTCTAAAATTCACTACCTATATTGAATTTTCATTTTGTTAAATTTCATTATATATAATTTATTTCCTTGTCAAATTTAAATTTCTCGAATTTATTTCAATGAAATTTAATTAAATCAGAGTTTTTACTTAAAAGCATTTTTCGGTCACCGAATTTATATAAAACCAACTTTTTATTTTACAGAATTTATTCTCAACCGATTTTCTATTTTTAATACATCGCATCAGTGTCATTTAACCAATTTTTTCCAATTGAAAATAGTTCCTCTTTCCAAACTTGTAACGCAAAGTACTATTAAAAAAATAAAAAAATGAATAAAGTGATCTTTTAAAGTATAAAGAATCTTCAAATATTAGAAATTTTATAGAAAAGTCCGAAAAATTTTAATTTGAAAATGAAAAAAGAAAATTAGAAAAAAAATTAAATTACTATGAATGAATGCAAAAACTGGGTAATATTGATTAAAAAGTGAGTAAATGTAAAAAGATAAGTCAAATGCTTTCAAAAGAAATAAAAAAATTTTTAAACTTGAACAAGGTAAGAAAATTGTTATTAAAAAATGCTGTTATTAAAAAAAAGATGTTTAAAGAACCTATAAACTCTCTATATCTGAATTAGTCCAAAATAACTAATTTGAAAGCAAAAACTGAGTTACTAATTCAAATAGTTATATTACTACTAATCATTTAGTAAAAAAACTAATTATTAGTCATATTTTACTAATAATTATTTATTTTTAACTAATTGGAGAAACAAAAACTCAGCCACGATTTTACTAATAATTAGTTATTTTTAACTAATTTAAATTTAGAGAGAAGATCAAGAAGGTTTTGAAAAATTAATAAATATTAAAAAACATCAGCCATTCAATACCTAAACTGTAAAAGAGTAGTTCAAATAAAAAAATTAAAGCTAAGCAACAAATAAAGAATTACAAAATTTTTAAGAAAACTAAAAAAACGTAAGCATCAAAAATATGAAATTTTTACAAAGTTTACCGAAACGTTATACAGTTATAAAAGAAATAGAGAAAATTAACAAATTATTTAAATTAATTTAATTTCTCAATTCCACAATTAAAACATTGTAGAAATGTAGGAACAAATACGAAATAAATGCTTTAAGAAAAAAAAATTATAAGAGAAAATTATACCAGTTTTAAGGCTAGGAAAAACTTTTTAAAAAGTAGAAAAATGATGATAAAATTAAAAAATTTATTAAAAGCACAAGAATGATAAAACTATTACGAAAATTATTATTTTTATAATAAGGGGGCGTCCATTAATTACGTGAGGTTTCTTTTTTAAAATCTAGTGAAATTTGTCAGACCTCCTCCCCCCCCCCCCCAAATGAGTTTTTTTATTTTTTTCGGAAATATGCGAAATATTATTTTTTATATAGAAAAATGTGGTTTGTTTATAATTAAAAAGTTGAAGTTAGGTTTTTATTAGACCCCCCCCCCCACCTTGGTGAGATTTAACTAGATCCTCACTCCCTACTTTGACCTCAAGTAATTAATAAACCCCCCCTAATTTCTTATTTAAAATTAATGTAATGTTTTTTTAGGTTTACTGTTTGTCGGACATTTTGTTATTTTTAAGTATTTTTAAATTTATGTTTAAGAATATTGTTGCAAGGTAAAATAAAAATTGAGTCTCTTTATTATTCTATACTATAAATTACGTCATACTTTTCCCCCTTATCGCAACTTGTCACATATTTGCCAACCTCCCTTAAACGCTACATCACATATTCTTGACCCCCCCCCCCATATTTTATATCACATTGAAAAAACAGCATTTAATTTGTTCTATTATACACTTTTAAGTCACAAAATTATGACGTAATTTATGGATGACCCCGAAAAGAATACAAACTTAACATTTAAATTTTCGAGACGTTTTTACAAATTCTTGGATCTTTTTGCAAATTCCTTTTGTTCGAGATCATTAAATACCTTATTTCACAATTTTCCAAAATAAAAAATGTACTAGAGTAAAGTTACATAAATGTGAAAAACATCGAATTTTATAAATTTCTGTGCCATGCAATCAACAAAAATTTCGCAACTGTTCACTAAACCTAAATAAGTCTTGTATTTTTCAAATTTCCTGACTTTCTGAACTTTTTCAAAGTTCCCGACTTTCCCCGACTGGTGGACACCCTGATTTGCTTAAAGCGAAATAACATGAACTTAAATGTGTAAGACTGTATTCATTTCAAATTAGTATTCAGATCCGCAGCTGTTGACTACTCGGTGGCCGCTCACTTTTGAGGGCTTCTGAGGCTTCGTTTAATTGTGAGGCAGATGCCCTTTCAACTATACCTTAAGATTCATAGTCTACTGTACAATGAGTATTTAGAAACTATATATAAGTTACAAGAAGTGCTCACAATGAATAATTGTTAAAGAAAAATTACAATATTTATTTTCGATAATGGTGTACTTTTTATCATCAGCGTTAAAGAGACAACACCAAATAAATTTCCAAAGACATTTTAAGGATTAGACTGGTTTCGATAGCACCCTCAATAGATGCCCTGTGCGCTATCTTTCGCCTCACTCTCCTGTTCATCACAGTGCCAATTCCACTCGTTTTTCTCGACCCTCTTGTTCTTGAAGCGACATTATATGTGATCTGCACTCACATATGGTTTCTTCTGTAATGTATCTGCAACTATACACATACGAGTGCAGATCGGGACATAACGCGTAGATGTCTATAGACTATACAAACTATACATGCATCGCGAAGCTCAGACCGTTCCGTTATACCCCCTTGGTTGTATAGTGTCGAGTTTCCTCCCTGCTTCGGAAATTAATTTGCCCACCGGCGAAGGAAATCGCTGCGTGTTACATACGACGCGACTCTTAACTACAAGTTTGGAAAGTATTCCCTAAGTTTTATAACTTTTTCACTTTTTTCTTTTACTTATCACGTAGTATTTGTTGTCTGAAATCGATAGCCCTATCGGTGCAAAACATCGCCTTTCCCTTCCTCAGTGAGACTTTATTGACACTGAAACTGAAACTTGGCGTTGAACATGATTAAGAGTAATTAAAGAATTATAATTGCAATTAAAATATTGGACTTTTTTCAAGTTAAGTATTTTTATAAAACTTATTATTATTTATTGCTTCCTCATAGAGGAAGCTTTGTGATCGTTAAGATTTTCGATTTTCCAAAAATAGTCTAAATCGACTCATTTTCATCTAAAAAGCGTAAATTTTCATTCCTAAGCAAATCTCCAGATGTATGTGTGTGTGTGTGTGTGTGTGTGTGTGTGTGTGTGTGTGTGTGTGTGTGTGTGTGTGTGTGTACGTGTGTGTGTACGTGTGTGTGTATAGCGTTTCTTGTCGCCAGGATATCTCGAGAACGCTTCAACAAATTTCAATAAAATTTGGATGACTTTTAAAGCTCGTGAATATCTAAATTTGGACACAGGGATTTTTGAAAATACCCAATCAAATTTTGTTGAGATCCTTTTTTCATCGAAAAAATCGTTTTTTGACAAAATTTTTTTCCAAGCTAAAAATACAACTTAATGAATAAAAAAATCATATTCCTTATCTCAAAACGAATCGATTGACCTATATAACTTTTATGATTGATCAAAAATTCGTTCAAAAATTCATTAAAAATTTTAAATCTTCGAATTTATAATTTAAAAAAAAATAATATTACTTCACATAACAAATAAATTATTTTTAAAAAATAAATAATTTAAAAAAAAAAAATAATGTATATTATTGAACAACAAGACGAGTAGTAAAACAATAAAAAATAATATAATTATAAGAAAAAAAATGTTTATTTAAGTAAAGGTTTAACTAATAAAAAAAAAAATTATTTCAAATAATTCTATTTTTTCAATAATTTTTCTTTATTGCTTGCTAATTTATTTATTTATGTGTATGTGTATTTATGTATACGTACATATGTGTGGGTAAATGTGTATGAGTGCATAAAGTTTTTTGTAGAGGATTTTCCATAAAATTTAAATTGGTTATTAAAATCATAAATATCTAAATTTGAACTTAGGGATTTTTGAAATTAACTAATCAAATTGTTTTAGTATCATTTTAATCAAAATAATTCATGTTTTTTTAATTTTTGTTTTTATTAACTTAAAATATTTAAAATATTATTAAATTATTGCTTCCTCTATGAGCAAGCAAATTGTTTTGCTTTCTTGGAAGCGAAGTGTCCATGAAATGGACAGAATTCACACCTAGTTTTATATAGTTTTCATTATAAAAATCACAATTCATAAATTTTAATTCATTTAACATGAATAAAAAAGCAATGGTGACAATTTCACGATAAAAATTGCGTTAAAAACCTCTTGCGAAAGGTTTTATTGGGCACTTAGTAATAAGCGGTTTTAATAATGAGGCGCCAGAGAAGTCAGATCTGTTTGATTACAGGCGATATTCGAAGTATCCTTTTTTCATATTTAATAACAGTAATTATTTAGTTTAGTGCAACCAAGGGCGTTAATTCGAATCAGCAACAATTACATTTATCACGATCGCCATTACCTTATCCCTACGATCTCAGCTCATACTAACCATAAAAGTAAATACTCGCGTGCAGTAACAAGCTTTCCAAGTCGCGATCCAGTAAGCAGGAAAAATAATCAAAAAGTTTTCAATCTTGATCAGAGCACGAATTTTCCTAGAAAGCCACGTTCAATATTGGATAAGTCAAAGAAACAAATATTATCCCAAATCAAGAACAATTACAGTTAAACTATTAAAGTATCTAACATTTTTAAGCATGTAATATGGATTATAATAATTTAATATCCTAATTAGAAATTAAACTAACAAATAATTAAAAAGGACGTTCAAATTTTAATACTTCAACTGTGACTGAAACTATAGGCGACTGTGGTTAATTAAGAGGCAGTCGTATCTTGATTCGAACTTTGACAAGGTAGCATTAGACCTCGCCGGATATCTTTTGACGTGAACATTATACGATTCGAGAGCATTCTCGCGGTTGACAGGTCGCTATTACAATATTAAATCGGCACTCATGAGCCAGCTTGGTAGATTCGATTTGACCGATAGTTAGTAATCGGGCAGTCATAACCCATGGTTAAATCAATTTGCCACTCAGCTTCATGTCTATTATGAATGCAGGTCCCACAAGATCCCACGGCAAAGGAATAAATACCATTTCTTTTCTTTTTTAACAACAGCAGTTATGCGCGATTATACACTCTTGAAAATCGTATCAATTTTTTGTGAATTTTTAAATGCCTGTAAAAAAATTTTGATATGGGTTGAATCAGTCGTAATATCATGAAACTGCAATCAATAAAATGACTTTGCGTCAAACTCACAGGAGTAGAAAATTGCAGATATTTAATTACAGTGATTTTCAGAGACTGTTATTTTCCGAAAACAGGAATAATTCAAAAGCCTGAAAATATTTCTAATAGTAAAAGCAATTCATAGATATAGTAAAATCAATTCATAAATAGTGAAGGCAATTCATTAAATGGATTTGCGCGATAAATCTACAAGTTCTATTTCTTGGAGTAATTTCTGAGAAATTAAATATAACCAGAATCTGGTTACTCATAAAATTCCATCTCGGCCATTGGTCGTCTTACGATCCACATGATCGTAAGCAGCTTCCCTTTAGTGACACGTAAACCATGAATACAACCGCAGGATGATGCTCAGCAGAAGGCCAATTTGTTATAGTCGGAAGCAAACTGCTGGTCCCTCCTGAGTACAAGTAAAATGAGAAACGTTAGCAATGTTAATCTGTTGGGAATGCAGTGTTATGACGTATCATAAACATCTTCCATGATGAATCACGACCAGTTACTCCTGGAGACACATGCTAAATAAACACGCGTTATTAACTCTATAAACTCGCTTCCAACAACAAACACCTAACGATGTTAGACAGTTACTTGGAACCCTACTTACTCAAAATTCTTGATCGCGAATCTCTTGTTATATCAAGTAAATTATATGTCAAGAATATGTTTCTAAAAATAATCTCAAATTTTTCTCGATTCGAACGGATAGATCGAAATATAGATAGGATAGATACGGAATTAGATAGAAATAGAATTAGGTAGAAATACAATTGATTAAAATGGTTGATTATCAATCACGGTATTAATCTCATTTACAAAATAAAAATCGCATTTCCTTGTTGCATAAGAAATGGACATTAAGTGCAGGGTTGTAATTTAAATTTGATTTAAGATTCAAAATTTGCATCGTTTGGTGAGTTCGCGTTCATCGCAAATAGCGGATAAGATCGGCGGAAGATCATAGATCAAACACGTGAACGCACGTTTCACGGGGGTTGGTTGGCATGCTGCTTATTATACATTCACACCGCGATAAGCGTGACGCGCGAGCTTAACTTTACCATGATGGTTACACAAGTAAGGGGTAGATATGTCCACATTATAAATGTCAGTATTATGCGGAGCATCTTGCGTTTAGACTTCAAGAAACTTCACGTCACGCCTACATATCCGTTCTTGGCAAAATATTTTCAATCCTGATATCATTTCCAGACGTTATCATTCCAAACTTATCGAGTTTTGGCTTTTAACCACAACTACCTGTACAGTATGTAAAGTGATTATCATCTCGACTGGAATTTTTGTAATATAAAACTAAAACACTTTTCGAAATATGATAGTCCTTTTTTCGAATTTAAATGATTTTTTGATACAATTACGCTAGAAGAGTCAATCCAAGTTTTAAGTCTTATTCATAAGTCTAATCGATATATTTATATTTATATTTAATCTACTCAAATATCAAATAAAAAATAATTAAATAATTTAAACTTCTAATTTAATTTTAAATGAATAAAATCATTTTTATTTCTTACTAAATATAAAATATTTTAAAAACATAATATTGAAGATATTAAAATGAAAAATTTCTTTTATAAAATAAAAATTAGTTTAATTTCTAACATTAATATGTCATATTTAAATTATTAATTCAATTTTAACATTTTTATCCATTTTATCTATCCAAAATAATTAATTGATGCTCTCATTCCCATGGAAAACATCTGGGAATCCCTAAAGGTTTTGCCAGGAATAATCAGGAATTTTTCCCGAATTTCCCAAGAGTTCCCAAGATTTTTCAAGGGATTTTCCAGAATTTCACAGAAGTGACGACGAATTTCTCACGAATTTCACAGGGATTTCCAGGAATGTTTAGTAATTTCCAAGGTATTCCCAGAAATGATCATAGATTTCTTACGAATATCAGAGGAATGCCCATGGATTTTCCAAAAGTTTTCCAAGAGTTTCTAGGATTTTTCAATGGTTTTCCCAAGAGTTTTTCAGGAATTTCTCAGAAATTTCTAGGAATGACCAGGGATTTCCTGGGAATATTTTCCTAGAAAAATTCCTTCCTGGGAAATTTTCCAGGAATTTCCAAAAAAATATCCCTGAGGAATCCCCAAACCAGGGATTTCTCACGAAATAACCAGAAATTTACACGAAATTAGAAGGAATGTCCAAGGGATTTCCAAGAATGTTCAGTAATTTACAAGGAATTCCCAGAAGTTTCCCAAAAATTTCCTACAAGTTTCTAGGATTTTCCAAGATTTTTCCAGGAATTCACAGATTGTTCCGGGATTTACAAGAAATTTCCCAGCAATTTTTTTTCTCACAATTTTGTTCTTAATAATTGCCAAGGACTTTCCAGGAGTGTCCAAAAGATTTCCAGGAATGTCCAGTAATTTCCAAGCAATTCCAAGGAGTTTTCCAAAAGTTTCCCAAGAGTTTTTAGGACTTTTTAATGGATTTGCAAAGAGTTTTCCAAGAATTAACAGATTATTCAGGGATTTACCAGAAATTTCCAGGAATGACCAGGGATTTCATTTGAGTTTCCTAGCGATATTCTAGGAATATCCAGATATTTTCTCGAAATTTCCAAGAATTTCTCTAAAACTTTCCAGGAATTACCAAGGAATTATCCCTGAGGAATCCCCATATCACGGATTACTCACGAGTATCTTAGTAATTTCCAAGTGATTTTCAGAAATTCACAAGGGATTTCCAAAAATCTCGAGTGATTTCAAAGATACCCAGAAGTTTCCCAGAAATCCCCAAAAATGATAATGGATTTCTTACGAATATCCGAGGAATGCTCAGGGATTTCCCAAAAAGTTCCCAAGAGTTTTTAGGATTTTCCAAGAGTTTTACAGGCATTCCTAGATTGTTCAGGGATTTCCTAGGAATTCCCAGATATTTTCCCGAAATGCCAAAGACTTTCTCTAGAATTTTCTAGTTTGTAAGAAATTATCCCTGAGGAATCCTCAAACCATGGATTTCTCCCTAATTACCCAGGAAGTTCCAAAGGATTTTCAGGAATGTGCAGTGACTTCCAAGGAATTCCCAGAAATGATCATGGATTTTTTACGAATATCCGTGCAATGCACAGGGTTTTCCCAAAAATTTCCCAGGAAATCCCAGATTGTTATGGAATTTCCAAGAAATTTCCAGGCATGACCAGAGATTTCCCAGGAATTCCCAATTTTTTCTGGAATTTCAAAGACTTTCTCTGGAATTTTCCAGGAATTTCCAAGGAATTATCCCTGGGGAATCCCCAAACCAGGGATTTCTCACGAATTTCTTATTAATTTCCAAGGATTTTTCAGGAATATCCAAGAGATTTCTAGGAATTTCCAGTAATTTCCAAGCAATTTCCAAGAGTTTCTAAGGTTTTTTAATCGATTTCTTAAGAGTTTTTATGGAATTCACAGATTGTTCAGGGATTTACAAGAAATTTACCAGAAATTTCCTGGGATTACCTGGGATTTTCCTTTCAGTTTCTCAGGGATTTTTCAGGAATTCGTAAGGAATTGTCTCTGAGAAATCCTTAAACCATGGTTTTCTTACCAATTTCTTAGTAACTTCCAAGGAATTTCGAGGGATTCCCAGATTGTTCAGGAATTTCCAAGAAATTTGCCAAGAATTTTCCATGGATTTTCAGATTGTTCAGGGGTTTCCAAGAAATTTCCCAGAAATTTCCTAGGAAATTCCAGATATTTTCTCGGAACTCCCAAGACTTTTCTTGGAACTTTCCAGGAATTTCTAAGAAAATATCCCTGAGGAATCATAATACCTCTACTTTTGGCTGGGAACGATTGAGGGATGGACGGACGCCAAAGTCTATAGTTATAATAATTTTGTCCCTGTGCTACGAAACCCTAAAAAAATAATATTGATAAAAAATGCAATTTGTGTAGAGGGTTTTAAAAGACGCTTTAATAATAAGTATCAGAGGCAGTAGAGTGAAAACAAAAAGCAAATTGCGATGGTTATTTTTGCCGATCTACAACGGTGGTACATGATGATATCGTAACAATTAGTTCACTCTCGCAATCAAGTTTGTACTCCATCAAGACTTTCCTTGGTGGGTGTGTGGGCGTATGTGGTGCGTTGTTTGGTTATGGGGATGAGTTCAGGGAGAGGCAATACGTTAGCTAAGCTAGTGGTTAGAGCGGAAGAGAAGCCGCGGGAGGTACAACCGATAGCATCAGATCCGATCCTCTCATCTACTACAAGCTTGGTAGTTCTCACTATATCTGACATATATACTTAATGCATGCGCAGCACTTCGCGGCACTACAAACCGAGCCATCATTGTTCCAGGTGCCATTGCGCCAACCTTCTTATACATACAGTTCGTTGCAAAAGGTGAAAGCCCACATGCGGAAGCGTTCATCCTTTTCACAATCGACCATCCCACTCGTTACATATATTCCTATTTTACTATTCCCCTCAATTTGTCTAATTAATCCTGATTAAAATCCTCCACTTACAACACAATATTTACCAACCGTTTCCTCATCTTTGGACAACTTTTCCCTTTCTCAAAATCTGGATGATTAATTCGGTGATTAATAATTATGACGGATGGCTTTTCAGTGATGTTGTATAGCGTGTCGAATGTTTGTAAAAGCTTGGTAATGGATTGTTTTTATTATTACGAATTTACTTTGTACATGATATATAATTATGTATCTAAAGTCTAATTATGTATCCTGCAATTAAACATCTTGCACATAATTATGTATCTAGTGCGAATCTA
Organism: Ganaspis brasiliensis; assembly: GCA_037103525.1. Lineage (NCBI taxonomy): Eukaryota > Metazoa > Arthropoda > Insecta > Hymenoptera > Figitidae > Ganaspis > Ganaspis brasiliensis. Next base: position 3,628,281 of record JAZKLR010000022.1, on the reverse strand, counting down.
CAAGATAAACCTTGTATTAAGTAAATCCTTCCGCCTTGGAGCTGTAACCACAATTTATTCCTAAAATAAAGTTCTCATCAACTTTTCCTCGACACACTCATGTGCCACCAAACGTACATACTAAATCCCAAAGGATCATTTTAAAATTTAGATTACCAAAGTTAGATTAAAACAAACTTTGCTCTCAAAACGAGGCAGACGCCAAGTGAAGTGCGATGCTGTCGCAGTTGACATTTGCTTATACACTTTTAATGCTACAAACATTTCTAAACAATAACAATAAAGTTCTATAATCACATTACAATGAGATTTAATTTGACCGACTTATATACCCACACACAGGATGCGATGTCTCGTCCGCTTTGTTTTTATGGATAATTAATTTAAAAACCTGTCGAGTAGGAAGATGATGTGTAATATTCTGGCCGCAATAAAGAGTAGTGATACCGTAATAAAAAGCTCGCATATCGGTCCGGATGGATGGATGGACACACGATATTTTGCTTCCCGTTCTCATAAAACCCACATTCTGGTGGGAACGTTACATACAGTGGTACGTGACAGGAAAGAGGTCCCACCGCAACTATCATAATACACCAAGTATATCCGGAACACGGATCTCCTATATTCCATCCATGTAAGGTGCGCCATCATTGATTTACTCGTACGTTTGCCAACGCGCTCATCGACTGATTCTGTAGCAGTTAACCGCGACTTGAGAATCGAGATACCATAAAAGAGTCGATTGTGCCAACTTTAATGGAAACGCGTTTATTGCGCTTGGCAAATAGACTCCAGACTACATTCCGCGGAGGTTCTGCTGCATTTTATAAGAAATATAAATCTTGGAAAATATAACGAGCTCTGCAGTACCAATTAAGGCCTGTCACTATCTGTTATTAAATATAATTGAACGAATCCAACCGACACTAATTCAAAAAGAATACAGATTCATCTTTCATTCAATGAACGGATCTCTCACATTTTACAATCGCGTGTTGCGTTTTTTTTTTGTCATATCCTTGAATCGAAATTAATGACCCCTTCCCTTGTCCACCATCATTTCCTTCAGAACTTTCGGGAAATATTTATTACCTGTATGTTCGTCAATTCGTTGCACGTTTAACTTCATACTGAGAAAAGGATGGTGCGCGTCTGGTGTGATCGCGTCTCAGACATGGTCCTTAATAAGCGATAATTTCTTGGAACGCAATGAGAAATATGCTTTTCAGGCACGCTCACTATACGTGTCGCGATTCTCTTATTTCCGCTGCTTCCCTTGAGTTACCTATAAAGTAACAACCCGGTCAATTAAGAAACAAAGTTGACATTATTGAATTCATTTTTTAGTTTACTTTTTGTTTCTAAGCAAGGAGGTGGTTAAATTCAATTGAAAGGAGGAGAATCAATAAGATCTCAGATCCCTTATATTTGTCTCCTATATTTGGTCAATTTATTACTCAATATGAGAATTGTTTTCCCACAGAACGATTTTGTTTAAAATATGAATAGGTCTTTTCTCACAGACAACTTTAAAAGTCACTTTTTCTTGTAAATTAGAATTTACTTATATTTCAGATGAATTTTGTAACGGTTGTTGAAGCACTCTAATTAAATTATTTTTTAGATTTCTTTTTATATGAACAACAAACTTTTGGAATAAAAACAATGATTTATTATTTTAACTAAAATTAAACCTAACCTTACCTTTAATACTTTTCAATACATGATGATACTCTTTATTTCCTGACTATCAACAATTCTATCTGTCTATCTTTCTAAATTCTTATATTTATCCGTTAGATGTACCTTTTGAATAGTTTTAAAAATATGTGATTAAGAATGACTTCAGTTATCACATAACCCGCATAATAAACGAAATTTCTCAGCGATCTTTCTCTAAATATTTTTAAATGAAATTTTGTAGAATTATTAAAAAACATCTCGAAGGGCTCTCTGAGGCTAGTTTGTTTTTATTTAGTCTTTAAAATTAATTATGTAAAATTGTCAAAAATTAAATAAATTCACAAAAATAATTTTGGGTCAAAATCCAAAAAAATTAAGGTTAGCCAGTTCTTCCAAATGATATTTTAGGTAATTCTACAAATTTTCATTTAAAAATATTCCGTAGTTTAAAAGAAAACCGCTGACAAATCTTGCCTTTTGGCAAATGACCAATATGACGTAATTCACCATCTCATGCTCTTTACCCATTAACGCTCATGCTTAGGGATAAATTGACATGAAAAAAGTGAATAAAAGAAAGAGGACCGTAGGTCAAACAATGATTTTTGACATTAAATTTGTTTAAAAAATAAATTGTTTAAACAATTTGTTATAAACAAATAGAAAAAACTACAAATTATTAAAAATAAACAACGCCATTCGATTATATGCGAAAAATTACCTTAAGGAAAATGTGTGACATTTTTCTTATTTTCCACTACATTTGTTATAAATAAGCAATAAACGATTACCTTGAACCCATTTCAGTCCATACTTATAGGGAAAAATGGATATCAAAAAAGTAAATACAGGAAAGAGGATCGTAAACCAAATAATTCATTTTGATATTAAAAATCGTTTAAACAATTTGTTATAAACAAATAGAAAAAAACTAAAAATGATTTAAAAACGCCATTCGATTGTATGCGAAAAATTACTACAGGAAAATGTGTGACAATTTTTTATTTTTTACTCGATTTGTTATAAATAATCAATAAACAATAACAATGACCTCGAACACATCTTACAATTAGCCCATGTTTAGGCAAATGTTGATATCGAAAACGTGAATACGGAAAGAGGACCGTGTACCAAATAATACTTTTTGACACTAAAAATTGTTTAAAAAAAATTTGTTTAAACAATTTGTTATTTTTTTTCTATTTGTTTATATCAAATTGTTTAAACAAATTATTTTTAAAACAATTGTTAATGTCAAGAAGCATTATTTGGTCCACGGACCTCTTTCCCGTATTTCTTTTTTTGATATCAACTTTTCCCTAAGCATGGCCGTTAATGGGTTAAACATTTACCAGTTCTTTTTCATTTTTTGTTTCTTTTCTATCTTTCTGAATTCATTTTTATTCATTGACTCTATCCTTCTTAATACTTTTAAATATTTGACACAATGTTTAAACATGTATCTACTTGGTATCCAACGAATAAATAAAGATTTATAAGAATAGGCCTTAAAAATGAAATTTAAAACGTATTATTATAAGTAGGGGAGAGTGGCCATCAATGTACCAGTTTTTTCAATGAACCATTTCAATTTTCTCAGAAACAATTAAATAAAAATTCACCTAATTTTAAATATAAATGAAGTTTGCGTAAACACACTACGTCCATAAATTTGAGACGTGTGGATTTATTTTTTACAGAGAAAACTGGAAAAAACTGTTTTTGATGTACTGAAGAAAAAATTTACCTAAAATACAAAGACGTTTTTTAATTAAAATAAGGCCATTTAAAAATAAATGTACTTAAGATTTATTTTGTTTTGGGCCTTAACTACAATATTCTAACGAGATAAAGATTTTGAAATATTGTATTAAGTTATAAAAAACCATTTTTGTTGCAAATGTCATGTTGATTCAATGTACCGGGGAACAATGAACCACCTGGAATTCCAGTGTATTTTTGATTTCCAGAGTGGTATGCTTGATTATAAAACTAGGCATGCGTACAGCATGTTACAGCGATTGTTATCAGTACTTTTCTCAACATAGCAAAACTAAAATGCCATTTTAGCTAGTTAATTTAAATTTGAGGTATATTTATGTTATACATTATCAATTAAAAAGTGTTAAGTAACAATTTTTTATAGTATTTGATAGAAAATAAGTTTTTTTACAAAGTGAAAATTGCAATATTATTATTGTTGAACATTTTTAGTATTTTTATAGAGGTGGTTCATTGTGTACCCAGGTTGTTAAAAATGAAAATAGCTTGTTACTTTAGAAAAATCCTAAATTTTATTATTTAATCAAAATAAATCGTGTATAATATGTGTGCATTACGTAGATAAGTGTTCTAGTTTTATATTGATGCAAAGAAGTGCTTGAAATTGGTGAAATTCAATAAGTACTATGACCTTGAAAAAAACCCGGTACATTGATAGCCACTCTACCCTATATAGATTTAACGAATAGAAAAAAGATTCATAGGCATAGACAAAAAGTTGTGGATTGTAACGTATTTGCAATAATTAAAAAGTATTTAAATGTTACTTTTCATTGTCAACAAAAAACAAAGAATTCAGGAGAATAGAAAAGAATGAAAAAGAAGTTAAGAATTTAAAAAAGAATTAGTAAGTAATGAAAAATGTTCAAAAAAATATCTTTTGCGGATAAATAAGAATTCGAATGATTGACAAAATCCTTAAGATCCTTAATAGTCCAGAAATCAATTGTATCAGCATGTATTAAAAAGTATTCAAAAGCATAGATTAGGATAGCTGATGGATTACGATTCTATTTCTAGCAGAACTTAATTTTCTCTGAATTTTTTCTTTTTTCTTAGAAAAATTAAACAAAATGTTATCGTAAATTTGATTACGAAAACTTATACATTTCGCTTTAAAATTCATCAATAATGTTGTTTATATTTTTAAAAATTTATGTTCAATGAAATTTGACTGAAGTTCCATTGATTTAGATTTAGGGAATAGAAGTTTTTTGGGTAAGAGAAAATTCTGAGAAAACGATTTAATCAAGACACAAAATACTTGCACAATTCAACCTAAATAAAAGTGAATTCTAATTTACAATCATTTCAAAATTGCCTGTGTAAAGAGAACTATTCGTTTTTTCGAAAAACTGTTTTGAGAAAAGTGACACTCATATTGGATAAAGATTTGTCTAAGTGAGAGATGAATATAAGAGGGCCTAAAAATTAGCTTTCTGATCCTCCTCCTTTGAAACAGTGTATGTCTAAATAAAATTGGTTTTATGTGAAACTAAACTTCTCTTTTTCCTGTTTATAAATTTTGATAAACCCTTTCCAGAAATCTTGACAATAAAAGAATAATTAGGAAAATTATAAAATGAGAAACAGGTCAGTAGTTACAGGTGTAAGTTGGCTTCATTCGTCAAGGCGTAACAGGTTCATAAATGGATGCCCTACCTCATCCGCTTTAATGTCATTCGTCCAAAGACTCGGCGGAAACAGGCGATTTGCACTCTTTTACAAAATGTTTCGATGTCAAATGTGCGACTTCATAACGCATACTGTATATCAACATTAACTGTTTACTGGCGTATTAAATCTAATTATGGGAAAATTCAATTCCAATAAAAGCAAGTCTGCATAATCGCTCAATACGTTGTGCAACTATACAAATTAGGATTAATTCCCCGCCACAGACAATAGCCGATTTACACACCTAAATTATAGAAGCTTATTCTCGATAATATATCTTTCGAGTGATATACCGGACTGGATTTAATTGCGATAAAAAATTAAGTATTCGGGGAAAATGTCGAATAGAACGCAAGCTTTAGAGGCATAATTTACATTATTCATCAATTTCTCAAAATACGTTTGTTTTCAGAGATGACTTATAGTTAGGTTTCTATGATTTTACGACTTGAGGAACGCTGGATGAATAAATTGTAGAAATTATCAAGTTATTCTGGGTGGGTTATGACTTGAATATTGTTCGTGACTTCCTCGAGGGAAGAAAAGAACCTGTACACATGTTGTGGGAACTGTGTCCCTAATGTATCGCATAGCGTTAGACACACGTCTGAGAGATAGGCGCCAAGAAAGGGAATAATTAATAGAGTACACTCAAAGAACGTAAAGTGCGGTATCCACAGCTGGCCCCTGGGGCCTTCTGAAAAATTACGCGCAACTTAAGGTTCCAAATTATTCCCTGTATATCTTATCTTAAAAATTGTTATAATAAGCGTTTGACAAATTAATTATGTCCGACTTTAAAAAATGCCTTTGACTGACAAGATTAGACTCTAGTATAATTAAATTAAAAATGTGCTTCTCCAAATCAAAACAATTTTTGTCTCTGACTTTTCTCTTAATAGAGACGTTTCCACTATTTCTATATTTTTTAATGGTAGGGAAAAGCCAAGCAGGCAATTTACCCGCCTCTTAAAGTTTTTATATATAGAGATTAGCAAAAATTAACAGATAAAAAGTTTGCTTTTTTTTAACTGTCGATAACTAAGATTAATCAACGCGGTTTAAGAAGCGTAAACAAGAGGGTACAGCTGGCCCCTCAGGCAGAAATATGCCACCCACAATACAATTTTTAAAGAGGAAGGAAGCGCGGTTTCGGGGCGCACGTGCTTGAGCAGCAGCACCTGACTGACCTCTTATTCTTCTCCGGATCTCATTTAACACCCCCGCGGGCAGTAGACAACAGCACTCAAAAGATATTCGTGATGCATATAATGCAGAGACACAAGGCGTAGCGAGTTTCACCTGGCTATGGTGCTTAACTCTCGGGCACCTTGCCTCCGGCTTCTCTCATTGCCTTTCCCGCTTTTATAGCCGAGCTGTTAATTTTCTACTTGAATATTATTAATACCGAGAGCTACGCATAAAACGAAATATACAGGTGGCTTCTTCATATTCATATGCACATCACCTACCAATGTTTAAGATATAATAACAAAAGATTTTCAACTGCTGCATAGGAATAAAAGACTTTCACCAAACTTTGAGAAAAACAATCTGATTGATTGAGATAAGAATTAGTTAAAATTGTAACATATCAATACTCGGAAAAGTTTAATTTAAATGTTTGGTGGCGCCCAACATTTGTCATTTAAACTAAACGATAGTTTAGATTTAAAAATTAAACTGAAAAACATTTTGAAATAAAGTTCTTGATTCACTTTCAAAAGATAATGTAATAAATTTATCAATGGGAAGTATAGCAATAAGATAATATAATTGCATTCGTCGTGAGATACAGAAATCGGTCTTTAATTCTGTAACTGGGCGATTTAAAACTACCATCATTAAAGAATTTATCTCAAAGATTGGCAACACTGCAGATGCGTGCTCTGGCAGATTGGTGTTGGTTGCCATACTTTGTCCTGAGTGGGCTATCATATCTCAGGTGTCGCGAAAGACAAATAACGCCGGCCGAGCGCCTTCCCTGTAATGTGTGAATTAAAAGTTCGATGAGCAGGTGGAATCAGGATTGTAATCTCAAAGAGCGAGGGTTCTTTAGAAAAATTAGCCTTATTACTTTCTCGGTAATTCCGAATGGAAGCACTTTACCGCTAATTTTCGAGTATTTATATCTAAATGAGAATTTAAAAAATCCACTAAAGCAAATTAAATCTGTCGTATTTATGTAAATGGGACAAATTTTTATTTAAGGAACGATAAGTGACGTACTTCTCAATCAGAATTGTAATAATCATAATTGGGAGTTATTTAAATTTATAAAAAACAATAAAGTAGACATATATAGAATTTAGGGAGCAAAATTTTTGAAGTTCTAAAACGTCCCTAGGGACAGTCCATAAATTACGTCTCACCTTTTTATCCTTTTTTTAACCCCCCTCCCCCTTGTTAAAACTTACCACATTAATAGTTATTTGTCAACGCCCCTTTAAAATTGCGTCATATTTTCTTTACCCCCTACCCCCTATTAAAAATTGTGTTGAAAATTTATTATTGAAATTTTTTTATTCTACACTTTAAAGTAGTGAAATTTTTGTATTTTAAACTCTTAAAAATGACTCCTTTTTCAAAAAAGATGGAATAAAATTAACTAAATCAATAATCTTTTTGAAATTCCAATTATTTTTAATTGTCATTTCAATTATTTATAATAATTTTCAACTTTTTAAAATGTTTGTAAATTAGTTTCTTAATTCTTAATAATTATTTTAATTATTTTTCAATTTTTTTACCCAAATTTAAAACTCACTTTCCTTAAATTATAATTACGTTCTTCTTAAATTATTTTTTTTACTATTAAATTATTTTCCTCAATAATAAATTAGAATCATTATTTTATTTATTAAAATTAAAACTTCCTCATAGAGGAAGTATTTTTGTTTATTTTCAGTTTCTTTTTTCATTTATCAATTATTTTTATAAATTGAAAAATAATTTCTTTAAAATACAATTATATTCTTCCACACATTTAATTAACGTAATCAGAATTTAATAATTAATAATACTTTTCAATTACTTTTGTCAGATTTTATTTATTTAATGATTTTTCGAATATATTAACAATTTTAAATTAATTGCCTGAATTTTAAATTATTCAAAAATAATTTCATGAATTGTTCATTACATTTTTAATTTTGAAATTATTTTTCCAATTTCGCAATTGTTTTTAACCTTCTTTTAAAATTAACTTTTCAAATTATTTTCATTACTTTTCAATTAATGTCATAAACTTCTAATTATTCTTGTCAAATTTAAGGAGGAATCGGACAAACAATCGGAACAAAAGTTAGTCCAAATGAATTATTTTGATTTTTGATTTAAAAGACACATAAGTTAAAGTAATTTTTATTTAGTGAAAGTGTGGAGACTTGTATTTTTTACAAAATGAGCCGTTAAAAATTGTAATTTGATGAAAGTTTAAAAAAATTGACGTTGGAAACGATTTTTCAATTTGCGTTAATTTGAACCTCAAATTGAATAATCGATTGCAACGTCAATTTTTTTTAATTTTCATCAAATTGCAATTTTTAACGGCTCATTTTGTGAAAAATACAAGTGTCCACACTTCCACTAAAAAAGATTACATTAACTTATGTGTCTTCTATATCAAAAATCAAAATTATTCATTTGGACTTACTTTTGTTCCGATTGTTTGTCCAATTCCTCCTTAAATAATTTCTTTAATTTTCATTTTTTAAAAGCATTTTTCAATTATGTGCCTTCATTTTTAATTTTGTTCATAATTTTCTCATTGAAATCATCGTTGATTATTTTTATCATGTTTCAATTGTTTTCTCCAATTCTTAATTATTTTATTCATTTTTCAATTAATTACCCCATTTTTAGTTTTCTTAATTATTTTCTTCAATTTTCAATTGTTTCTATCATTTTTAAATCAATTTCTCCTCCAATTTCACATTATCTATTTTTATTAATTTTTAAATAATGTCATATACTTCCAATAATTTACTTCGAATTTCAGTTAGTTTTTTTTTCAATTTTTTATTCTAAAACCATTTTCAAGTATTTGCCTTCACTTCTAATTTTGTTCATAATTTTTTCATTGAAATCATTAATTGGTAATTATTTTTATTATTATTCAATTTTTTCTCCAATTTTAAATTATTTTCATTATTTTTTTATTAACTTCTTACACTTCTAATTATTTATGTCCAATATCAATTATTTACTTCAATTTTCAATTTTTAACATAATTTTTCAATTAATTTCTCCAATTTTTGAATTTTTTCATTATCTTTCTATTAATTTCATGGATTGTTAATTATTTTTATTAATTTACAAATATTTGTCACAATTTTTAATTTTTTTATTAATAAATTTTTTTTTTAATTTCATCAATTTTGTCGATTTTTTTTTTTTTTATCATTTTTCAATTGTTTTCTCCAATTCTTAATTACTTTTATCATTTTTAAACCAATTTCTCCAATTTCATATTATCTATTTTTATTATTTTTCAATTGATGTCATATGCTTCCAATAATTTACTTTGAATTTCAGTTAGTTTTTTTTTAATTTTCATATTCTAAAATTATTTTTAATTATTTGCCTTCACTTTTAATTTTGTTCATAATTTTTTCATTGAAATTATCAATTGGTAATTATTTTTATTATAATTCAATTTTTACTCAAATTTAATTTTTTTAATTATTTTTGTTTTTAATTATTTTCTTAAACTTCTAATTATTTACGTCAAATATCAATTATTTATTTCAATTTCCAATTTTTGAAATAGTTTTTCAATTGATTTCTCCAATTTTTAAATTTTTTATTATCTTTCTATTAATTTAATGAATCGTTAATTATTGTTATAATTTTTCAAATATTTGTCTTAATTTTTAATTCTTTCATTATTTTTTAATTACTTGACCCCTTTCTGAAATTTCCTTATTATTTTCTTCAATTTTCAATTGTATTTATCACCCTTAAAAGTAATTTCTGCTCCAATTTCATATTATCTTTTTTTATTAATTTTTAAATAATGTCATATACTTCCAAAAAATTTCTTCGAATTTCAGTTAGTTTTTTTTCAATTTTTTATTCTAAAATCATTTTCAAGTATTTGCCTTCACTTCTAATTTTGTTCATAATTTTTTCATTGAAATCATTAATTGGTAATTATTTTTATTAGTATTCAATTTTTTCTCCAATTTTCAATTATTTTCATTATTTTTTTATTAACTTCTTAAACTTCTAATTATTTATGTCAAACATCAATTATTTACTTCAATTTTCAATTTTTAACATAATTTTTCAATTAATTTCTCCAATTTTTAATATTTTCATTATCTTTCTATTACTTTCATGGATTGTTAATTATTGTCATCATTTTTCAAATATTTGTCACAATTTTTAATTTTTTCATTATTAAATTTTTTTTTTTAATTTCATCAATTGTTGATTTTTTATTATTTTTCAATTGTTTTCTTTAATTCTTAATTATTTTTATCATTATTTTTAAACCAATTTCTCCAATTTCATATTATCTATTTTTATTATTTTTCAATTGATGTCATATGCTTCATATAATTTACTTCGAATTTCAGTTAGTTTTTTTTAAATTTTCATATTCTAAAATCATTTTTAATTATTTGCCTTCACTTTTAATTTTGTTCATAATTTTTTCATTGAAATCATCAATTGGTAATGATTTTTTTTATAATTCAATTATAACTCAAATTTAATTTTTTAAATTTTTTTTTTTTTAAATTAATTTTTTAAACTTTTAATTATTTATGTCAAACATCAATTATTTACTTCAATTTTCAATTTTTAACATATTTTTTCAATTAATTTCTCCAATTTTTAATATTTTCATTATCTTTCTATTACTTTCATGGATTGTTAATTATTGTTATCATTTTTCAAATATTTGTCACAATTTTTAATTTTTTCATTATTAAATTTTTTTTTTTAATTTCATCAATTGTTGATTTTTTATTATTTTTCAATTGTTTTCTTTAATTCTTAATTATTTTTATCATTATTTTTAAACCAATTTCTCCAATTTCATATTATCTATTTTTATTATTTTTCAATTGATGTCATATGCTTCATATAATTTACTTCGAATTTCAGTTAGTTTTTTTTAAATTTTCATATTCTAAAATCATTTTTAATTATTTGCCTTCACTTTTAATTTTGTTCATAATTTTTTCATTGAAATCATCAATTGGTAATGATTTTTTTTATAATTCAATTATAACTCAAATTTAATTTTTTAAATTTTTTTTTTTTAAATTAATTTTTTAAACTTTTAATTATTTATGTCAAATATCAATTATTTACTTCAATTTTCAATTTTTGAAATAGTTTTTTAATTGATTTATCCAATTTTTAAATTTTTTATTATCTTTCTATTAATTTAATGAATCGTTAATTATTGTTATAATTTTTCAAATATTTGTCTTAATTTTTAACTTTTTCATTATTTTTATCATTTTTTAATTAATTGACCCCTTTTTGAAATTTCCTTAATATTTTCTTCAATTTTCAATTGTGTTTATCATTTTTAAATTAATTTCTGCTCCAATTTCATATTATCTATTTTTATCATTTTTCAATAAATGTCATATACTTCCAAAAATTTACTTCGAATTTCCGTTAGTTTCATCATTTTTTTATATTCTAAAATCAATTTTCAATTATTTGCCTTCATTTGTAATATTGTTAATAATTTATTTATTTATTTTATCAATTCTTAATTATTTTTATCATTTTTCAATCATTTTTCAATTTTTTTTCATTTTATAATTTTTTTATTATTTATATTTTTTAAATAATTTCATGAATTGTTAATTATTTTCATCACTTTTCAATTGTTTTCTCCAATTTTAAATTATTCAAAATCTTCAACCCCTCCTCCCCCTTATAATATGTGACGTAATTTATGGACGACACCCTTTTACATCTACTTTTCAATACCAATTTAAACATTTTGCAATGGGTTCTAAAGTGAAAAAAGATTTCGAAAACTGTCTGAATGCAATTCTTAAAATGAGTGCCGGATTTGCACGGTCTAAAGCTCGAAAAAAGTCGAGGTATAAAATAGATATAGAGATATTGCAGGGAGCGCATAAGCGTAATCATCTAATTTCAGGATGCGGCGAATTTCACGGTAATGCCTTTCGAAAGAGGTTGAAAAAGCCTACCTAATTAATAATCACGTAAAATAAGCGAGTAAGTTGCTATGTAAGACTAACGTAACAACACTCTTCACTTACTTGACATATCCTCGCCTTTTTCCTTTTCCTGCGAGACTCGCTCCACAATAGTCTCGAACGGTGATTCCTGCTAAGTTTGGCAGGAAGCATTCTTACAAAAAATAAGTTCAAGCTAATTGCAGTTTGTTAAGTGGCCAGAAACTAAATTACAATAATTTTTTTGTGGGAAATCTATAAAATTAAAGAAATAATTCTTTTGTCTATATACATTTTGCTCTGTGTCTGCCTGTCCGTCCGTCTGTCTGTCGAAGATGCTATGTTCAAAGAAATAGTTCTCCTGATCCAATAATAATAAAATCATTAAGTAAATCACGATTGATTAAAATTTATATAAATGAAAATCAGGATTAGTTCAAATTTTAATCAGTATACATTTTTGTCATCAAGTGAATCATTTGAAGTTTAAAACGCACGATATTCTGAGTAACGAACAACAGTCCTAACTGTAAATTTTATAAAAACTAGCTGCAGTGAGAGTTAATGTTTCGCTAAAAGTATTTAAACATTACATTTATGCATACTTAAAGCAGATATGGAAAAGTATTACTGCATCGCAGACTTGGTATTAACAGGGTCAAAAGAGGGACAAACTACTTTGTGCTAAAGATGGAACATGCTTTTTACATTAGATTAACATGTTTCATTCTGAACAATAAATTTAAATGAAGGAAGTGTAACTTCCTTTTTTAATCTTTCTAAACCGGTGATAGCCAGAAAGCAACGATTTTAAAATGTCTCTGGAAATTTGGCAACGTTTGGTTCTTAAAGAACTTAATTATTTTATTTTATGTTGGATAATTTGTCAAATTCTTTGGAAATATAAAATGTGTTTTACGCACCATCAGCTAACTTTCTGGCAAAAATAGCGGAAGTAACGAAAGGATCTTGACATAATAGTAACGCATCGCCTTTATATCTCACTTAGATAAAGAATAATGGATAGTGACCAGACATGTCGTCCGAAAAATATGATGTCTTCTACTTCACCCGAGGGATCATAAACTTTTTATATAATTTTCAATAAAACGGAATAAGAAGGAAAAGTGTCAAATATACAAAAGATTAATGTCTTTTTTGCTAAAAAAAAGACTGGTTAATTATCAAAGACATGATCATTTATTAAAAATGGTTTCGATTCTTTATTAAAATAGCCTGACTAGTTTTTCAAACCGTCTGGTCAAAGCTGGCACAAATGACCTTTTAAAAAATAATGAACTTAATTAAAAATTTGTTTAATGTAGACGCCACTTAATTAAATCAATTTTCCATTTCCATTCTGAGCCAGAAGTAATGCTCCACACCTTCAGCGATATTACAAGCAAGATGTCTGGCTTATAAAGTAGCTTCTATGAAAATGAAAATCCACTTTCATTATGAAGTAGAAAGAGTTATGTGAAAGTGAGCCAAATTAATATTCACGCTAGTTATTTAGCAGAGTTACTGAGGTGGTGGCGTTAATCATTTTGCGAGTAGGTTAAAACACTGGGTGAGGGTTTCATATTAAAAATCCATGACAGACATTGCATGACTTAGAATAGCGACCGGATCCCCTACTAACACCCCTATCAATATACTTCCTGATTTACCTTATCTACACGCGAATACACACCTTATAGATAATAACACGCGAGACTTAAACACCGTTAGATAAACTGTCTAAGTTAATCGAATTAGCACTGGATATATTTTCTTATCTAACCTCAAGATTATAATTTCTAACTTTGTTTAATTCACCGCCCTTTTAATTCTTTATCCACACTTTAAATCAAACAGGTTATAAATATCGATCACTTTTGATTTGATAAATATCATTATTAATCCCTATCTAACAAACATTCAAACTGTTTTATTTCGACATTAATTATTTGCTAGACTTTCGTTTTCTAAAAATGCACTTTCCCTTTTATTAAAGAAATTTCTCTTCTAGTTAAGGTTTTTTAATTTAATGATAAAAGAATTTCGCCTTTCTTGATTCTTCTTATTAATTATTATCAGTGAAGATTATAAATTTAGGCAATCGATAGCGACTTGTGTATGTACGTCTGCAAATTCCATAAAGCAAAAAGTCGCCCTGTGGAATTCCATATTTTCCATTGAAAAATGACGAAAGAATTGGAAATTAATTAATAAATAATTAAACTAATTTGACATTGAAGGAAATAATAAAAAAGTTTTATTTGAACAAATTGAAGAAATTAATTGAAACTTGCACAAATTTAATTTAAAATTTAGGGGAAAAATTGAAAAATAATTAAAACAATTGGAAATTGAAGAAAAATTTTAAAAAATGATAAAAACAGATGAAAATTGAAGTAAATAATTGAAATCATAATGGAAAAGAATAGTTATAAATTGAAGAAATTTTTCAATAATTTAAAATTTATTATTCTCAAGGCGTGGATTAATTACATTTTTAATGAATAAATTTTCAAATTAATTAAAGTTCGAATATAATTTTAATTGTAGTCTTGTTTATCTCAAATATATTTTGCAATTCTTTAAATTATTTATTACACATTTTTATTATTTTCTTTAATTTACAATTATTTCTATCAATTATATTTTTATTAAATTTATTTTTCAATTAATTATCAATTACTTTTTGGCATTTTCAATTGTTTTTAGATTAAGTTTACAATTTTTTTATTACTTATCTCAAACTCTAGTTATTTTTTCAATTTACAATTATTCTTATCATTCTGCAATTATTTTATTTTATTACAAAACCAGATATCTATATTAATTATTTTTGAATTAATTTCCTAAACTTTTTTTTATTATCGCAAATCTGAGTTACTGTATCCACTTTTCAATGTTTTAATCATTCTTCAATTATTTTAATCAAATTTCAAATACTTTCTTCAACTTTTAGTTTCTTTTTTTTAATTTGCAATGCTTTTCACAAATTTTATATTATTTTGAATATTTGTTAGGTAATTCCAAAAAGTTCAATTATTTATCTCAAATTTCAAATACTTTCGTCAATTTTTAATTATTTTTTTTAATTTGCAATGATTTTCACAAATTTTATATTATTTTCAACATTTTTTGAGTAATTACAAAAAGTTCCATTATTTATCTCAAATTTCCATTACTTTCTTCAATTTTCAATTATTTGTATCATTTTTCAATTACTTTTTGTCGTTTTCAATTATTCTTTAATTCATTTTCTAATTTTTTTTATTATTTATCTCTAATACCAGTTATTTTTTCAATTCACAATTATATTTATCATTCTGAAATAATTTTCTTTTATTACAAATTTATGTTGTAATTTTCTCAATGATTTTTCAGAAATTAAAATTATTTTCTTCAATTTTTAATCATTTTATTGCTTTGCAAATATTTTCTCGTACTTTTTATTATTTTCATTATTCTTCAATTAATTTCCTAGATTTTAAAATATTTTTCTCAAATTTTAATAATTTTCTTCAATTTTTAATTATTGTTCCTATTCCTTAATTAAATTCCTAAATTTTCAATTTTTTGTCTTATACTACAATTAATTTCTTTCAATTTTCATTTTCTTAAAACTTTTGCATTTATTTTGTTCACCTTTTAATTAGATTTATTAATTATTATTTTTCAATTAATTTCCTAAATTTTTATTTATTATCTCAAATTTAAGTTATTGCGTCCACTTTTTAATATTTTAATTATTCTTCAATTATTTTTCTCAAATATCAATTACTTCGTCAATTTGTAATTAATTTTTTCATTTGCAATGATTTTAACAAGATTTATATTATTTTGAATATTTGTTGATTAATTACGAAAATTTCAATTACTTATCTGAAATTTACATCATTTTCTTCAATAAATTTTCGATTATTTCTATAATGTTGTAATTATTTTCCTGAATTTAAAATTCTAGAAATCATTTGTAATAAGGTACTTTCTTTTACTTCACAAATATTCTGTATTTTTTGAATTTATTCTTATAAAATTGGAATTAATCCACTGTTTTTATCATTTTTCAAAAATTTTCTTAAATTTCTAATTATTTTAATTATTTTTCAATTTTTCCCCCAAATTTTAAATTAAATTCAACGCAAGTTTCAATTATTTTCTTTAACTTTTTCAAATATAACTTTTTTAGTTTTTATTATTTCTTTCAATATCAAATTAGTTTCATTATTTATTAATTAACTTTCAAATTCTTTCGACGTTTTCCAACTATTTTTACAAAATATGATTTTTGTTTTTCAAATTGTAAGTTTTTCTTCAAATTACAATTAATTTTTTCAGTATCGAATTATTAATGTCAAATAGATAATGGAAGGACATAACTCATCAAGTTTGTTAATTCAGTTATCGCAGTTTCACTATTTTCATCGTTTTCCATAATCATTATCCAAATAATTTTTAATATTAAAAAACTTGTTTTATGCTCCATCAATTTTTATTAACTTTTAATTTATTGTTTTTATATTATATTTTTATCTTCGATTTTCAATAAATTCTGTAATTTTCTCAATTTTTTTCTTAAATTTCCATAATTAACTTTAATTTCCGATTACTTTTATGCTTTTTCCTTTTTCTTATTGTTTATCTCAAATATAGTCTGTAATTTTTACAATTACTTTTTACAAATTTATATTAAATTCTTCAATTTTCAATTATTTCTATCATTTTTCAATTATTTCTCGCAAATTAAAATTATTGTCTTTAAT
Organism: Ganaspis brasiliensis; assembly: GCA_037103525.1. Taxonomy (NCBI): domain Eukaryota; kingdom Metazoa; phylum Arthropoda; class Insecta; order Hymenoptera; family Figitidae; genus Ganaspis; species Ganaspis brasiliensis. Next base: position 3,611,204 of record JAZKLR010000022.1, on the reverse strand, counting down.
TTTTATTATTTTTATTACTTGGCAAATATTTTCTCGAATTTTTAACTATTTTCAATATTCTTCAATTGATTTCCTAGACTTTAAAATATTTTCTCAAATTTTAGTACTTTTTTTCAATTTTTAATTGCTTTGGTATCATTTGCAATCAATTTCTTTAATTTTTAATTATTTTTACTATTCCTCAATTAAATTCCTTAATTTTAAATTATTTATCTTATTTTTCAATTATTTTTTTAAATTTAAATTTTCTTTTATCTTTCTGCAATTATTTTGTCCACCCTTTAATTAGATATATTAATTATTTTTCAATTAAATAAGTTATTGTACCCACTTTTCAATGTTTTAATTATTTTGCTTCTTCATAGAGGAAGCTTTGTGATCGTTAAGAGTTTCAATTTTCCAAAAACAGTCTAAATCGACTCATTTTCATCTAAAAAGCGAAAATTTTCATTCTTAAGCAAATGTCCAGATGTATGTGTGTGTGTGTGCGTGTGTGTGTGTATAGCGTTTTTTGTGTACAAGATATCTTGAGAACGCTTAAATGGATTCCTATAAAATTTGGATGACTCATTAAGCTTATGAATACCTATCTAAATTTGGACACAGGGATTTTTAAAAATTCTCAATCAAATTTGTTTGAGCACTTTTTTTCATCATCGTTTTTTGCCAAATTTTTTTTCCATGCTAAAAATAGAAGTTAATGAATACAAAAATCATATTCCTTATCTCAAAACGAATAGATTGACCTAAATAACTTTTATAATTAATCAAAAATTCGTAAAATAATTCATGTTTTTTCATTTTTTTTGCATTTAAAATTCTTTTTTTTAATGAATTCTCCAATTAACTTTTATATTATAAATTTAGTGCTTACTTGGAAGCGAAATGTCTATGAAATGGACATAATTTTTACCTAGATTCAATTATTTTTCTCATATTTCAATCAAGTTCGTCAATTTTTTATTTTTTTTTTTATTTGTAATGATTTTCACAAATTTTATATTATTTTGTTAATTTGTTTAGTAAATTCGAATATCTACTCGAAATCGAATAAATTGTCAACTTTTGCGTTACAATAATTACGCGTATTATTAATAAACTGTTTAATTAAATATTGTTTTATTTCTTTTCTCCCCCTCCCCCTCCCACGGTCAATATTAAGTGTGCAGATGACAAAAATTTACAAGTCGCCACCCCTGATCAGTAGGGCACTTTTATTAATGATAATGCTTTAGTACAATAAGAGAATGATTGTCAGATGATAGTATTAATGTGAAAGAATAAAAAAATTTAAAAGTCTGCTTTTCTGAAATATAAATTTTCTTATATTATTATCAAATTGTGGTAGCCCTGTTTTTTTAAAACCCCCTTTTATATATAACACAAAAGAAGCCAGTGGAACCTTTAATATTATACTCCCGCATTTTTCGATAATACGAATCTGGTTGACTGTAAGAATATAAAATCCACCGATGATGCCAAACGTCAGGGAGCATATAGCACAATGTATGTGAAATATCGGATTCGCTGGAGTACGAAGCGAGCATGGAATATCAATTTTGACGTTTCTCCGGCAATAGCGAATCGAGTCTGGCAGTATAACGTGAGCGACGTTCTGGGGGTTAGCTATAAAAGCCGATATATTCCTATTTAGTCAAAACGAGGTTGAATCCGGTGAAATCTATGGAATACCGATCGATATCGGTCCGCTAAAGCGACTCACGTATGCCGCCATTGGTAGGGGACTGATTTATTTTATCCCATATCTCTTCTTCGATATGTCTGATAAACTCTCGTTCGTCCAACTGACAACTGAATGACTCGTTCTTTCAAAATATGGGCGTATACCGCTGATTTACCTTGTATTTATCCTAATTTATTGAACTTCAATTTATTTATATACATTTAATATCGATTATTTGTTATCGTTACAAAAGTATCTGACGATTATCTTCATTGGGAAATTCATTCGTTGCTGCTTTTATTCAGCTACAGAATTTTTTACATTATATATTGCAATTCTCGATAAAAATTGCCACCCCTGAGTAACTTTATACTATAATGAAAATTGTCTACTTTTTCGTAACGCAAGTACAAATATACCTTTTCGATAGAAATAAAAAAAGAAGATTGTAGGCTCGTGGGATTACCTCTTCATGAGACATAACGATATGTCATTGTTGTGAAAATCCGGACCGCACAAAAGAGATTTCTTTATCCATAAATCGAAAGTCGGTCGTAGAGATTCAATATTGGGTCGGATGAGTAAGTGAAGCTTGGACGTATCAATAACTTCAGAAATCCCCATAAAGCAAGAAGCTAGCTAACCAAGAAACAGTAGAGACGGGGATCCCCCTTGGACGATATGGCCATAAATGAAATAAAATGATATTTTCTCGATAAGAGGAGTCTCGCCGAGGTAAGCCGCGTTATTCAGGGGTCAGCAAACACTGACCAGCCTGGTCAGTGGTCAAGTGGCCTGTGAACGGTGGATACGAGCATGGGAAATCCCCAAGTTCTCCATCAGGTCCTTTCCGTCCTCGTGATTCCGAACTTCCCCCCTTTTTATGATTTATATTTTCGCGAATAAACTTTGTATTACAAATAATATATTTCTCAATTTACTAATTAGTGATCGTTCATATACCAAGTGGACAAATTCTAATCACTTTTTGATCCTTTCTCCCCCCTCTAAATTTCCACGTGGACTTTTTTTAAAAAATAATATGATTTTCTATGTTATGAGAAATTATAACTATAAAGAAGTATTCTTATCTTAAAATGGTAAATAAATTATTATTTAATACTTACAAGAAATACTTTATTGAAATCCGTTAAAGCCTTCTCGGGCTTCAACGTCACCACACACACATTTCTAGACATTGGCTTAAGGATAAAAAATTTTGCATTTTAAATGAAAAGGAGTCAATTTAGACTATTTTTGGAAAATCGAAAATCTTAACGGTCAAAAAGCTGCTTCTAGAAAGAAGCAAAATCTATAAAATTAATAGAAATATATGAGAATTGGAGAAAATGATTAAAAATTATAATAATAATTCAAAACTAAAGAAAATAATTGCACTTTGAGAAATATAAGTTATGAAAGTATAAAATATATATAAAATTAAAAAACATAATTGAATAAATAAGTAGGGGAGTGGGCCCCAAGATGGACATTTCGTATAAAATTTTTGTTTAAGGTGACAGCACTGCAGAAACATGGTGTCTTAAATTGTGGAAAAATGTCTTAAATTGAGATACTTTTGGTGTCTAAGACACGAAAAATGTCTTAATTTAAGACATTTTTTAACAATTTAAGACACCTGTTTTTGCAGTGAGCGCCTTATGCTTTCTGTCATTTTTGTTGTTTGTATAGACGAAAATTTTGATGCACATTTGAAGAAAAAAAAAACCAGTTTGTTTTTCTTCTACACATACCACGTAATTTTGTGTTTAAAAAAGTTTTGTAACAGTTTTTTCTGAAGTTGGTAAAGTTACTTAAATTTATGATTTAGAATGAGTACTGAACGTTATAATATTCTTTATTTATCGTATAATAATATTCTAAAATGATTTTACTAATTCAGTATTCATATATATATTTTTACTGGGGATTAAAAAATTGTGTCATGTACCCTAAGATGGACAGGCCTAAAATCTCAATGTATTTTTTTGCATATTTTCGATTTTATACTTTTTTCAATAATTTTTTGAGCCAATTAATTAAAATTTTTATTTTCCACCATAAAATGTGATTTTATCGTTAGAGAATTTATTATATTGATATTTTTCGATATTTTATTACTTTTTACTGTTAAGCTATTAAATTGAAGTTTTTAGAAATTTTATTTCTTGATAAATTCCGTAAAATGATTAAAACTTAGTTCAAGAATTGTTACACGATGTTAATTTTTTATTTACTACCATTTTCAGAGACTTTTAAGAAGGTGTCCATCTTGGGGCCACTTTTTTTTAGACCGAAAATTTTAACAATTAGAAAAAATGCTTTAAAAAATGTTTATGTTCAAAATAAAATTTTATCTCTGTAGCCATAAGTTACCTTATAAATTGTACTTTCATCCGGTATAAAACATTTTAATATATTTTATTCGGTTTGGATTCTACAGCAATAAATCGATAGGGTGTCCAACTTGGGGCCCTCTCCCCTAAAATTTAAAATAAAGATTTAAAAAATTTAGAAAATTAATTGAAAAACAATTAAAATCATTAAATTTTAGAGAAAATGATTATAAAATAATGAAAATAATTATAATTTAAATTTAAGATAACTAATTTAAAATTGAAGAAAATAATTACAATTTTGAAAATAATAAGTCATAATACTTCCTATTTGAGAAAAAAAAATCAAAAAGTTTTATCCAAATTAAAGAAAATAATTGGAAAATGGTAAAAACAATGACAAAATAAAGGAAATAATTGATGTTTATAGAATTAATTGAAATTAGTGATAAACAATTGGGAATTTAGAACATTAATAAAAAAAATAATTAAAAATTGGAGTAAACAGTTGCAAAATATTTTAAATATTTGAAAATTGAATAACATAATTGATATTTAAGAAAAATAATTGATAATACTTCCTGTATGTAAAAGCAAAAACAAAAAATTTAATTAAAATTAAAGCAAGTAATTAAAAAATAGATAAAAACAATTTAGCATGGAAGAAAGTAATTGATATATTAAGAATTAATTGAAAATTAAGAAAAATAATTGGAAATTTGGAAAATTGACTAAAAAATAATTTAAAATTTGTGAAAACAATGTCAAAATATTGAAAATATTTAAAAATTGAAAAAATAATTAAAAATTGAAAGAATTAATTGAAATTTTGAAAAAAGTGATAAAATCACAAAATTAATTTGAAATTGAAGAAAGTAATTGAAATATGAGAGAAATAATTAAAAATTTAGGAAATTAATAAAAAATGAAAAAAGTAATAGAAAGTTTGAGAAAAATACTTGAGAAATAATAGCAATTAAAGATTGTAGAAAATATTTGAAACTTAAAGAATTAATTGAAAGTGGGGAAAAATAGTAGGTAAAATAATAATAAGGGAAAATAGACAAAAATCATTAAAATTTGTAAAAACAATAATTGAAATTGTCTTAAATTAATTGAAAAACAATAGAAATCTTTGGGAAATTATTAGTTAATACTAGGTGAAAATTATGTCCCTTTCATGAACATTTCGCTTCCAAGTAAGCAAAATCATTTGCTTCCTCATTGGGAAAGCGATAAATTACTAATGTAAAAGTTAATTGGAGAATTTATTAAAAAAAATAAGAATTTTAAATGCGAAAAAAAATGAAAAAACATGAAATATTATTATTATATATAAATTATTATATATAATTATATATATTATATTATATATATATTATTATATATAAATTATTAACTTTGTATAGGTGAATTGATTCGTTTTGAGATAAGGAAGATGATTTTTGTATTTAGTAAGTTGTATTTTTAGCATGGAATAAATTTTTAGCAAAAAACGATTTTTTTATGAAAAAAGGTTTCTCAAAAAAATTTTATAGGGTATTTTCAAAAATTCCTGTCTCTAAATTTAGATATTCATGAGCTTAATAAGTCATCCAAATTTTATTGAAATCGATTCAAGCGTTCTCGAGATATCCTGACGACAAAAAACGCTATACACACACACACACGCACGCACGCATCTAGACATTTGCTTAAGAATGAAAATTTATGCTTTTTAGATGAAAATGAGTCGATCTAGACTATTTTTGGAAAATCAAAAATCTTAACGATTACAAAGCTTCCTCCATGAGCAAGCAATAATTAAAAAATTAAAAAATTGGAGAAAATAATTTTAAAATGGTAAAACTAATTGAAAGTCTAAAAAATAATATAAAAAATTAAACATTGATAAAAGTTATTGAAATATGAGATAAATAATGGTAAATTAAGGCAATTGACTTAAAGATATTGAAAATTCTCACAAATTAGAGAAATGAATTGCAAATTGATGAAAATAATTTAAAATAAAAAAATATAATTGATTTTTGTGAAAAATAATTTAAAATTCAAAAAAATAATAGAAAAATAATTTTAAAAATTGAGCATTGATAAAAATTATTGAAATTGGAGATAAAAAATTGAAAAATTTAGGGGGAAAAAAATATTGAATATAATTTAAAATTTGAAAAAACAATTGCAAAATAATGAAAATATTTAAAAATTGAAAAAAATAATTAAAGTTTGAGATAAATAATTGAAAGTTGAAGCGTTCTTGGGATATCCTGTCGAAAAAACAGTGTTGGGAAATTTGAAAGTCAGTTAAACGACATTTTAAGAGACAAAATTAAATTTTTACTTGCTCCACGTGTACATTTGTTTGACCCATCTTCCCCCCTAGTGGACAATCATGGACTTTAGACGAACCCCCCCTTTCCTCCAAAACTGTCAACGTGGTATGTGAACGACCCCTTATACAGTCTCACAAAAAAATGTTTTTTTGTGCGAGACACTACACTAGTGTATTTCTACGTATTTTTCATTGCTGAAATAGACTGCGAAGTTAGAATTGCTAAATTGGTTCTAATTTTGTATAAAATCTAGAAAAAAATTTACAAACACAAATCAAAACCAAAGAAATTTTTTGTTTTCTTTTCCGAAACACTACACCAGAGTATTCCTATACGTATTTTTCTCCGCTGAATCCGAACCCGGAGTCAGAATAACTAGATTGGCTAAGATTTTTTAGATTATCTCAAAAAATTTCTCAAAAACACGAAAAACAAACTTTTTTTTGTCCGGAATACTATACTACAGTGTTTTTTCTGTTGAATCCGAATCCAAAGTCCAAATGATCAGATTAGCTAAAATTTTTAAGATAATCTCAGAAAGTCGATGTTTTCGTGTTTTTGAGCAGTTTTCTAAGATTATATAAACAAATTTAGCCAATCTACACGCAAAGAAAGTTAATTATAAATTTTATTAAAATGCTTTATAATTTAAGGAAAATGTGCCAAAAAGTGAAATTTTCATACTAGAAATTTTAAACTTTAGAAAAAGGATTTGAACCATTGCTAAGTTAAATTTAATATATAATATTTAAATTTTAATATAGTCTGCATGTAGCAAATTTAATGTAATTTTTCTAAAGTTTGAAATTGCCAATATGAAATTTTCTCCTTTGATCCTTTTTCCCTAAATTGTAAAGTACTTTCCTAAAATTTATAAATTATTTTCTATCCGTGTAGCAATTTTAACTTCGGATTCGGGTCTATCGAAGAAAAATACATAGAAATATTCTAGTGTAGTGTCTGGCACAAAATTTTTTTTGTAGGACTGTGTTATTATTAAGTCATTTGCCAAATATTGTTTTCGCTAAAATGTGTTTCGCTAAAATTTTAGTGGAGAAATAACCATTTTAATTTGTAGTAGAAAAAATTGCCATTTTTGTCATTACTGAATAAAATTACCCTTTCCATCATTAGTATGATAAAAGACCGATTCCGTCACCAGTGATGAAAAGGACTATTTTTGTTACTGATTTTTAAATTGGATTAGTGCCTGGAGTGTATATAAATTTCCTGTTTCAAAAATATATGCATTGATTGTAATGATCAGAAAAGCAAACTGACATATATATCAAAACAAAATTAATTATGTCTCAGGTCTTTCTTACTTTGTCTTGTATAAATTGTGACGCTCTTTTTAATTATTAATGTTACTATATTTAATGTTACGTTTTATTAAACCTCAGTTATTATTTTTCAAGTTCCGAGTTTTTTATCCAATAAAAAGAGAAAAGGATCAATAACTAAATCCTAATTTTTATTTTTTATTACCAGAGGGACGCAAAATAATTTTTTGACTGGATGAGAGGTGGTAAGGAAACGCATTTTTAATTTCAAATTCGTAATAAAAAGAGAAAAAAAATAGGAATACACTAATGTAGTTTCTAATGAAACCATTTTTTACCTGTGTTATTAATTTATTATACATCGATTTTAAATAATTTGTAACTTATTTATTTGATATGTTAAAGACTTGAAAAAATTTCTTGCAATCATTTTTAACATAAAACTTTGATTTAAATTAAATTTACAAACTATTGTATATTTTTCGATATAAATTTTAGAATTGATTGTGAGCACATATCCAATTACTATGCACCACATGTGACACATTTTTTACCTTCAGCGTGCTGAATTTTATTATCCGATGGAGAAACGGTTTTTACGACATCATTTTATAGAGTGTTACACTTTTTCTTGCTATTCTCAAATTGATTTAAAGAACCACGTATCTGACATTTAAATAAATTATTTCCAAAAACAGTAAAATATTCTTGGTCTTATTTTATCATTCGTTCAGAACTAAATAAATCAAAAATCATTTTAAACAAAATTTTGCAATTTTTTTTTCAATTTGGATCTATTTCTATGCAATATTAAATTTCTATGATTGAGTATACTGAAAAAAAATGTAGCCGAGACTAATAATAATTAGTTATGTTTTACTAATAATTAGTTATTTTTCACTAATTGATAAGCAAAATATTATCATTTTATGTATATGTATAACTGGAGCCTCAATACGAAGTACCATTCGAATATTTTATCTACATATTCTCGATGTATCCTCTAACCAAAAAAAAAATGAAGAAGAAAAAATCTTGATTTTTTAACCCAAAAATTGACAAGGTCCATTAAAAAGAAAACAATTATACTTGAAGAATCTGAGTTGCAAAGAAGAGAATGAAGAGCAAGAGGATTTAGAACCGACACACCCCTTAAGACCGCGAGGTTTCTCGGTGATGCATGATAGGTCTGGGAGGATTTATGCGCTCGTCGGGCGCGAGGCAACGATCCATTTATTCGATATCGGAATATGGAAATATTACCAAGCTGATGTCTCTCAAGTTGAACGTTTCTTGCATATGTACACAGAGCCTCCCCTCCTCACTCACCTTGAATCCATAATACTCCCAAGGGCCAAACCCCAGGCCTCGTTCCAGCGCATTCGTCTCCCTTATTTTATGCCTTTTGATGTACTCTCTATCAACCGCGGACAAGTCGAATTTCCCCAGTTCTGGAAGTGTCATTTTATGGTCTCGCAAGTGGATATCTAACGACCTTTCAAACTTTTTCCCAGAAGGCATCAGTGAAGCTTTTTGCAGGGGATGTTTGCATCCACAAGCTACTCTTAATGTACCGATCGAACACGAAGAAATATCGAAAGAGTACGCTTCCTGGAATATGAAATGAGGCGGCCATTCGCATTATAAACGGGCTGACCTAATCGAGCCGAGTGGAACGCTTGTGGAATTCCGTTCGCTCCATATTTTCCTGTCGTGTTAAACGTGGTGCACGTAAAATCGTCTTATAACGTAGACGCGTCAGCTGCAGACCCATAGATCCAGCGCAATTTCATCTGTCCATAAAATTATCAGCGTTTTGACATCGCAATCCAGACCATGAATGGATGCTTGAATTGGTTTATTGCCATTTTTTTTTCGAAAGCAATTACATCTAGTGCTTCGATCTCAATTCTACAATCCCTCTCCGAATTATTTTTAACAACTTACAAATCTTGTAAAATATGGAGAATTGCACTATCAGCTTTGATAATGGATCAAAATTTAAAGTGTCCCAAATTGGACACTTGTTTGTGATCAGTCTTTTCTAATCAACAACAAACTAATAAAATTGAGAAAATAAACAATACTAAGAGAAGCTGCCCTAAGATGGGCGCCAATTTTACATGTAATTTCTAATTAAGTGTGACACTTTTGTAAATTTGTCATATGCAAAATTCAGAAATATAGTTTCCTTGTTATTATTGTTATAAATTACGTTATACATTAAGGAGTACAAGGGTCCGGTCGGTTGAAGTGTGACATCACACTATTTTATTTTTGTAGAATTTCAATGTAATTTTATAATACTGCTCAAATGACTTTTTTTAAACTAAAAAAGTCTTTACAATATATTTTCTTTTAAATTAAAAGCTATTTTACTAAATAAAACCCGAAAAATTAAACAAAATGCTTATAAAAACAATAATATACATATGTGGATTCTAGATTCATTTTCAATAATGCAGCAACCGGGTCTAGGCGATTATTTTTAGATTGTTCCTAAAAGTAATTTCAAATTGTAGAAAGTAATTGAAAAATGATAAAAATTTGTCATAACAATTGAAACTAGGTGAGAATTATGTCCATTTCATGGACATTTCGCTTCCAAGTAAGCAAAATAATTTGCTTCCTCATAGAGGAAGTAAGAAATTAATAATATGTAAGTTAATTGAGGAAGTTATTTAAAAATGAAGAATTTTAAATGCAAAAAATATGAATGATTTTACGAATTCTTGATCAATTATAAAAGTTATATAGGTCAATCGATTCGTTTTGAGATAAGGAATATGATTTTCGTATTCATTAAGTTGTATTTTTAGCATAAAAAATTTTTTTGGCAAAAAACGATTTTTTTCGATGAAAAAAGGTACTCAAAAAAATTTGGTTGTGTATTTTCAAAAATCCTTGTGTCCAAATTTAGATATTCATGAGCTGAATAAGTCATCCAAATTTTATTGGAATCCGTCTAAGCGTTCTCAAAATATCTTGTACACAAAAAACGCTATACACACACACACACACACACACACATACATCTGGACATTTGCTTAGGAATGAAAATTTTCGCTTATTAGATGAAAATGAGTCGATTTAGACTATTTTTGGAAAATCGAAAATTTTAACGATCACAAAGCTTCCTCTATGAGGAAGCAAAAATGGAAAAAAATTGAAAAATGATAAAAATAATTAAGAATGAATAAAATTAATAAAAAAATTATTTGGGGAGTAGGCCCCAAGTTGAACACCCTTTCGATTTATTGCTGTAGAACCCAAACCAAATAAAATATATTAAAATGTTTTATACCGGATGAAAGTACAATTTATAAAGTAACTTATGGCCACAGAGATAAAACTTATTTCGAACATAAACATTTTTTAAAGCATTTTTTCTAATTGTTAAAATTTTCGATCTAAAAAAAGTGGCCCCAAGATGGACACTTTCTTAAAAGTCTCTGAAAATTGTAGTAAATAAAAAGTGAACATCGTGTAACAATTCTTAAACTAAGTTTTAATCATTTTACAGAATTTATCAAGAATTAACATTTCTAAAAACTTTAAATTAATTTAATAGCTTAACAGTAAAAAGTAATAAAATATCGAATAATATCGATTTATCATTTTCTCTAACGATAAAAACACATTTTATGGTGGAAAATAATTTTTTTTAATTAATTGGCTTAACAAATTATTGAAAAAAGTGTAAAATCGAAAATATGCAAATAAATACATTGAGATTTGAGGCCTGTCCATCTTAGGGTATATGAGAACATTTTTTAATCCCCAGTAAAAAAATATTTACGAACACTGAATTAGTAAAATCATTTTAGGATATTATTATACGATAAATAAAGAATTTTATAACGTTAAGTACTCATTCTAAATCATAAATTTAAATAACTTTACCAACTTGAGAATAAACTTTTACAAAACTTTTTTTAGACACAAAATTACGTGGTATGTGTAGAAGAAAAACCAATTAGGTTTTTTTTTCAAATGTGCATCAAAATCTTCGTATATACAAACAACAAAAATGACAGAAAGCTTAAGGCGCTGTCACCTTAAACAAAAATTTTATACGAAATGTCCATCTTGGGACCCACTCCCCTAACAAAAAAAAAAAAGCTGTCAAACTTTGTCCCCCTGGGAGATCTTTAATTCGGTGAAAAAAGATGATTATAACTATAACGGTTCTAGAGATATTGGGCCAAACGTAATGTTAACACACACACACACACACCCAAAATTTTTTTCTAAACATCATTTTTTATATCCTGGTGTCGAATTATGTCGAGAAATGTCAAAAAATCGCAATCGAGGATTTGGGGATAAAACAATACTTCCTCTATGAGGAAGCAATAAGTGAAATGACAATATAATATAACTGGAATTTCAAAAAGATTATTAATTTAGTAAATTTTACTCTTGTTTTTTTTTTTAAAAAGGAGTCATTTTTAAGAATTCAAAATACAAAAGTTTCACTACTTTATAAAGTGTAGAAAAAAGATTTTAATAATTTTTCAACACGATTTTTAATAGGGGAGGGGGTCAAGAAAATGTGACGTAATTTTAAGGGGGGGCTGACAAATATGTGACAAGTTTTGACAAGAGGATGAGGGGGGGGGGTCGAAAAAAGGAAAAAAAGGTGTGACGTAATTTATGGACGGTTATGTTTATTTATAATTAGGGTCGTTTCAGAATGATCGTTCTGTAAAATTTGTCTTAGAATAGACAAGTATCTTTCAGCATAAAGCATGGCAAAAAACAAAAAACCGGATCAATGAGGTTAACAAAAGACAAAGGTTGTTTACACCTGGAAAGAATCAAGTCCCATGATCGATAAAAACTGTCACCCTGTTGAGGCGCGGAGTTCGCAGAAGTGTTTGAATTGATCAACAGTGTAGGGAACATGTAGTGGCAGCAAAGTGGCGAGATCATCTATTTGATGATCCCTCCCCACTAAGAGGGCTTTCTACGACAGCCTCCGTAACATTCGTAGACCTCTATTACCACCCTAAAGGCCACCCACTCCTTCTCAACACATTCAAACAGTCACGCAGCAACACCTTCACCTATGCTACAATCGTTTCTTGACTTTTAATTAGCCTTAATGATTTTTTGCTAATTGCCAATGCAAATACGTGATTCTTTATTAGACGAAGTAACAACAACTCCTCGTGAATCTTAAAATTATAAAGTATTGGGTACTTTTTCCAATTCCAAGTAATGTAGTTACTAAGTTCTGAGTTTTTTACTACTTAAAAATTGCAATATCTATTATATTATTATAATAATAAAATCCAACTCGACTAAATAAGAAAACAGTCTAAAGAAAAATAGCCTTTGTCGAAATAAAGTTAAAGAAATCTTCAAACGAATCTCAGGATTATTTTTACTGCGAAGTCGAATTTAAAGAAAGATGCATCTTATGGGTACAAGTAAGAATGTTCCAAATGGAACCTAATTTTAATCATGTCCGTTTGATTTTGTTTTGGATTATTTTCCTTCGAGACACTACTGTAACCTCACGAATTCACTTTAGTTATTGTCGTGTCGCTCTTTTTTTTAACCGGTCGTTCTTGATCTCGCTCGTTCTCACTCTTCCTTTCACCTTTTCTTCTTTTCTGCTGCTCTTCTCTCCCACTTTACTTTCTTTTTCTTAGAGCGCGCGAGCATTCCGCGTAGTACTCACATACCTTATGCTCCTGTGCAAAAGCGAAAATGTTTGGCGAGCTTCTATGTTTGCCGAGCAACATTACCAGCCACTACCACTAACAATTTCTCTTCTCCTGAATAACGATAATCGACAGATCGAGGAGGATTTAACGGACCTATACGAACACCGAGGAATCTATATTTCTTGCGCCGAGGTTACAATGTAAAAACTTCAACTACCCGGAGTAGTAGTATGTCTACTTACATTCTAGTTAATTAGTTTTTTTACATTTATTCAACATTTTTAAACGGGATACGAACAGTTGACATTTTCGAGAATTTAAATCATCTGTAACAAGATTAGTTAAATAATTTTATTTGGTTTATGGTTTTTATAACTCTTTTGCATAGTAAACAAGTTATTTTATCTTAAAGGTTTGGGTATTAAAAATTCTTTCTTACAATGGATACAAAATTTTAAATCTTCCCAGATATTCCACACTTGCGTGGACTTGACAATAAATCGTAATCACGAAAGTAGTCATGTCATTACAGTTAACAAACTGGTTGGATTAACCTTTTCCCTGACAACCTCCATGTTACAGTGAATTTTTCACAAGGATGAAATTAGAACTCTGAACACCTTTCATTGATTGCATTAATCTGCAAATATTCCAATTTACTTTAACGATGGTCGGTCAACTTTGCCGAGATCAATTTACATCCATTCAAAATGGAAGAACTTTCAAACTTCCAAATCAAGAAGTCTGATCGAGTTTATTCATCTGCAGCTGCATTTGAATAATCTGATTTTCCTGAAATTGCAGTGCACAAGTTTTTCCTTGTAACGGTTTACGTCATTTGCAGAAATGAAGTTTATGCAAAAAGGTGAAAAATGCTTATTTCTATATACGCATTTATAGGTATCTTGGTAAAAAGTTGTTCTCAGTCACGTATCACAGTGATTCTTGGGACTCGTGATGTCGTTAAAGGTCGTTTAACGCCATCGCGTACAGCTCAGGAATAAAAATGGGAGGACGGCAGGTCGGATGCATCGACCATGCCAAGTTATGTCAAGTTGCTAAGGATCGCTGCCAACGCCCCGGCAAAGCGGACAAGTGCGAACCAGACCAGACGTTCGTACCACCAGCCTAGCGTATCGCTGCTCTATGTCGTAAACATCGTTCGCTGCAACTTGTAAATTCTCCCTTGGCATTTTAATGGTGGTCATACCCCGCTTGTGTATTAGTTTCATGAGCATTAATAACTCAGCGAAGAAAGCCTATCGCCGATTAATTAGTTACTCGACGCGTCTCGTCTTTGCTAACTCTTCGCGCCTCAGATTTTTCAAATCCTTTAAATTACCCACCCCAATCTATCTATATTAATAAAATCAGACTTTTGTGTGTACATTGCTCATGTTTAATTTTTCGTTTCAAGTAGTAAGAATTCCAAAAATGATGTTAAAAAAATTATGTTTGTATGTATGTATGTATGTGTGTATGCAATATTTTGTCCGGGCATCACTCAAAATCGGCTAGTGCGAATGAAGTGAAATTTAGGAGTCTGTTAGGTTTTTGCGTAACTTAAATTCCTAGACATATCCCATTCAAAAATATGAATTTAAATTAAAGTTATAGCACTTCTTCAAAAAAATCGAAAACTTCAATATTTCAACCTTTTCTTAATTTTTTATGTACTATTCCTAAACTTTCTGTAGCTAGATGTTTTATTTCTACAATCATAATTTAATATACTAATCGTAACTTAAATTCATAGCCATACCCCATTCAAAAATATTAATTTAAACGGAAGTTATAGCACTTTTTCAAAAAATCGAAAAATTCAAAATTTTCTCATTTTTTGATGTATCACTCCTAAACTTTTTGTATCTTGATTTTTTAGGTCTATAAACTATATTAATAAAGTAAGAATTTTGTCTGTACATTGCTCCAAATTCAAAAGTTTTTTCATATATTGTCATTTTGAACAACAAGGATTCCAAAAATGCCAATAAACTTTTTTTGTCTGAAAGTGTGTATGTCTGTCTGTCTGTATGTCCTCAATATTTTGTTCCACTATCACTATTATTATAAAGGTTTAAATCATGAATAATATTAAATCGTACGGTTCCATGGATTTGCCCATATTTGATAAAATACTTAACAAAAAGCTAATTCAAGAATTGTAATGATTAAGAAAATTAAAATATAATTTCAAGAATTTTTATATGTTATGGGTTCTTTTTCATGTCAAAGACAAAATTCTCTTTCCGTTTTGGATTCGTGCGAAGAATGAAAGCTCGTTAAAATTCAATCAGCGTCCGCGGCCTTGCTTCGTCTGCAACTTCGATTTATAGATTGTGATCGACTTATGATATGTGTAGGTATAAATACTGACAGGCACTGCAATTTGAGGAATGTGTAATTATTAAAAAAACACAATTCATCATAATGAAAAATTGTTAGAGAATAGATGCGGCGAAGGTTAATGATTGTCCAGGGATTTCTATGAACACATGTAGACACATCCAGGGGCAAGAAGTTCGAGTCAAGAGCCTAATTCGTGTCTTCCTTTGCAACTTATAATTCAAACTCGTCGACTGGAACCAAACTGAGCCAACTTGAACAACGATAATTATACACTCCATCCTGCCCCATTCTCCTTGCCACACTCCTGCTCCTAAATTTCGATTTATTTACTCCTTCTTGTTGAATTTGTCTGCTAGATAAATAAATACGAAGATTTTCACTAGGTTGAATTATGAGATAGGAAAATCCTTTATGGGGAGAAAATAGTTTAAATGTGCTCAAATAGCTTATCAAATCACTTTAAGTAGTAAAATGGCAAAATAATTGTTAAGTAGTCATACATCAATACAAATAGTTACATTTGGTTGAAGACCTATTGAATTACTGAAAGTAGTTAAAAAGTATAGTCAAATGTACTAGTTTCTTTCCAGTCTACAGAACAAAATTAAAAAAATTTTGTTTCTTTAAGAAAGTAAGGAAATTATTTTTGAAATGCCTAAATTAAAAAAAATATATATTTAGAAAACTTTAAAAGAGCGAAAAAAATCTTCAAACATTAGAGAATATGAGAAAAAGTTCTAAACTGTTGAAAATATTAAGATACCATGTAATAACTAATCTTTGAAAAAATTGGACAAGAAAGATTAAAACTTTACCGAAATAAAAAATTTGGTCAAGTAGGAGTTAAACTCGTACTAAAACCTATAAAATTTCGTACAGGAAACGGATATTTTGTGTATTAATAAACTATATCAGAAATATTATTTTGTGTATTAATAAACGTGTATCAGAAATATTATATTCGTTTATCAAAAAATGACCTAGCCAAGGTCCTCCTATTCCTAAAAAGGTCCAAAATTCAAAATTGATCACCCACAGCAATTTAGGACATTTTCAGTTTAACAAATTTCAAATTTTTTAACTTTCCATATTCCAATTAAACAAGTTATTTTTGTATTCTTGCAGACGAATTAAATACTACAAGAAAATGACATATTGTCAAGATCCTCCGACTCCTAACAAGGGCGAAAATGTCTAAATATCAAAATTTTTCCAGCTGACTAATGAATAGAGCATTTTCTAAATTTCCAAAAACCAGTCACACAAAGTCCATTTTTATTTTTGAATAATTTCCTACGACTCAAAGGCTACAAAAATGATCTAGCCAAGGTCCTCTTATTTTTAAAAAATCTAAAATGAAACGTCACTGAAAAAAGGAAATATACTATCATTGACATTATTTATAAAATTATTTATAGTGTTATTTTTACATAAATATAGGAGAAATCTGCCTAAGACGGGCCCCTATATATAACTATTTTGCAAAAAATTGTTTAGTCATTGAATTAAAAAGAAAACGATAATGCACCTATATTTTTGTTTAACATTTCCTCTAAATAATTGATACGATGAAAACCTTAATAATTGTTTAAAAGATAAATTATTTTGGTGTTTAAAAAAAGTTCATTCTAGCCCGTTTTAGGCTTCTTGGTAGGATAAGACGGGCCCTTTTTAAATTCCTCTAAATCTACTTACTGAACAAATTATATTGTGCAGTTACAACTTATGAAGGTATTTTAAGCAAAACATAAGCCTTTTTAATGCCTTGTTTTAGGAAATTTGCTGAAATAAAAGCAAAAAGACAACAAATAAGGCTATTTTTTAAAATATGATTTTGATGGCATTAAAATAATAAATATATGAAAAAATTGTACTATCTTAAATAATTTTACATTTTATTTTAGAATTTCCTCTTATTATATATTTTTTTGAAATGTACAAAAATTGCCCCTAAATTAATTAGATATTTCTTAACTACATATCTACATACACAATTGTTTAATAAATTTCTTTAGTCCAAAGATATTAAAAGGTCCCCGTCTTAGGCGCTAGCCGGTCTTATGCTAAAACTAGGACAATAAGTTTCTTAGGTGGGCGAAAATTGAACTGCATCCTGTATTTTTCTAATTCTTTGACTTTTCCCTAACTTTGTAAACTGTTTCAAATTCCTTGACTTTCCTTGTTTTTCTTAAACTATGAGTACCCTGAACATTATTGCAAGATAGCTATTACATTACTGTATCATTTAGAAACATTATTGTGACATTGCTGTAAAATAACTGTATCATTTTTAAGAAAACCACAAAATAAACATTAATACAGTCTCACGTCATCTTTCTAGTGAGAGGCCCTAACTTCCAAACAGCAACTCCAGTCTGCTTCTCATCATTCGTTTGAACCAATATACAAATGAGGTGACATTAATATTCGTGGCAACTCGAGATTTTTAGAACAAACGAAACGAAATTTAAGAGCACAAGCCAGTGCAAACTCGACCCCAGTTAAAATTTATTAATTACAGCTAGGAAAAATATGTTCGTATGAAGATAGAAAGGATTAGGAAAAGCGAAACAATCTCAACCCGGATTTAGTAGACATTTGCGTAAGCTGGAAACAGTATAATATATACTGGCTGGGTATAATATAAATAAAGGTTGGAGGCGAGACAAAGGATCCGCACCCAAGGAATGAAATGAAATCTACAGTGCGGTAAATTAAAGTGCTCTGTTTTAATGCTGTTACTGCTCTCGCTCTGCTCTTAGCTCTTGCCTCCTATTCAACCACCTTCCCCTCAGCAAGGTCCTTCCGTGCTCCTTCTTCTTATTCCATTCCTGCTTTGCCACCTCTTCTACCCCCAACTAATTTCCTCCTTCGCTGATGGTGAATTTTGTAGTTGCACCATAAAATTTATAACTCTCTCTGTAAAAAGTAACGTAATTGGGAAATACCGAGGCTAATGTGAAAATAAGTGAATCATATCAATTGCACCATTTGATATTTATCATACCATTATCTCTGAGAAAGCGCTCCAAATTTTAATTAAGAATTCAGAGTGGAAATTAGATGCATCTTGAGAAAATTGTACGAATCGCGAGAAAAGTAGGTAAATCGAGGGTAAGTTAGATGAATCGAGAGAAAAGTGGATGAAAATGAAATCGACAACAAAAATAAAGGAAACAAAAGAGCTAGAAATTAAATAATCTCTTAGTATTTTTTGACAATAATAATTATCCAGAGAACGATTCATTAAACTTGTGAGGATGCAGAAGAAGCTACTCTTAATACGGAGGGTACATTTGTTAAGGCGAAGTGTACAATTTTATGCAAATAATCGATGAGCTTTTCGGGGGAATCGTTAACGACGCGTACAACGAACGGACTCGTAAACGTTGAAGAAGCAGCCGATTGATATGCGGGACGCAGAGAGACTGGCATAACGGTAGGGCTTCGTTCGCAAACAGCCATCGTGTCATTGTTCAATGCAAGGTTATTCATCTTAAATTCTCGTTGCGATGTCATTATTATCGTTAGATAGAAATCTCCAGGATTGGATTCAACTTGGTCGGAAAAAGGGATGCGTGAAGTTGTGCCCGTGTATGTCCTATACACATTTTTCTTCTTCTTTTTTATTTATTTCTTGCTGATTTAGTATGCAATCTTCTGCTTCCTTCCTTGATGTCTCCCTAAATGAGCGAGTTTCTGATCTTGAGACTCTGATCAGCCGCTATCTCGTTAAACGAATTTCAAGATGCATGTCGATTAATCCATAAAACTCCGGTAAAGGAGAATCCGCTGGACAGATTTTTCTGTTGCTGCAAAAGTATGTTTAACCATTTCTTAGGTAATTTCTTGCAAGTAGATTTTTTACTTAAACGTATCTATATCCTATTACAGGCTTATTAACATGAAGATAGAGAAAATAAATGGATAACTTTAGTGAGTTGAGGCATAAAAGCAAGTGGCAGGTAATAAAAAAACCATTTGTCATGATACAATTAAGAGGTCGGTGGTAATTTGCGGCGACGGAAGGGCCACGGGTAGCTCTCATGTTCGCGAAATTTACGGACCAAAGATCTAATATACCCAGCTCATAATCATTAATCACACGAGGCAAAAGAATCCTTCTGAATCCCCGCACTCAACGCAAAAAGCAGTATTTTATCTCAGTGACAATATTCCCACTAAAATACAAGCTTCACTTTCGGCTCCTAATTTCAAGAAGAAAATAAAAATTGGGAAAATAATGTTTGAAACAAACTTTCAAAGAATGATGATTTTCCAAACATCTTGTAAAATGTCCATGGTTCGACTCCTTCTCTTTTCACAATTTCCTCTTTCTCTTGTATCAATTTTCTTTTTCCCTCAGATTCATTTTCTCTATCTCTAGACTCCAGATGAATTTCCCGCTGGTGCTTTATTGTGGATTTATATTAGAATATAAATTTCACATTTAAGTAGTTGTGTTCAGAAGTTTATATGGATTTACTTATGTGTAGGAATACACGTCGGTTGCTAACCCAGCTGACCGGTCATTAATAAACCGAAGCCATTACCAAGCAACCCCCGAATGTGCACGGTAGTGTGTGCGTGTACATGTATGGTGCTTGAAACTCAGAGTTTCCCACCTACCCCTGATCCAGATCCACCCCTTCTGTCTCTCCCTCTTTCTCACTCTGACTGTCTCTCTTTAACTCTCTCGCTCTAGAGAGAATAGAAGGGCAGCATAGTCAACCAGTTATAGTGTTGTGGCGCTGGTATGTCATTTATAAATGTCCTCGCGAAATGACCCATCCTTAAGCACCACCATTAAAGTCAACTACTGCTATGTTACCTACCTATAGCCGTCACTTTGGTCCAGAGACACTTAGTTAATTAATTCCATCGTATCACTTTTAGCCATGTAAACCTAAAAAGGTAATACATTAATATTTATATTTGTACGTCCGCATGAAAAGGGCCCACTTTGGCACTATTGGACTTATCTATAAGAAGCAAAAAATCGATTTTTGGATTATGATTAATTTAACTTTTTTAAAGGTTCCCTTTTCATTATCAGAAGTCAGAAAATGTTTTTATTGAATATTTCTCAAGTTATGACAATTCAAACATCAGCGGTTTGTACAGTCTACCATGTGCGCTTGACTTTTGTTTTCGCTCTCCTGAAAAATTCTCAGTTTGCTTCTTAGGTTCCTTCCTTCGGAGCTCGTCACATATTCTTCATTAAATTTCGAACATTTTGAGAGGTCTTAGACCCTTTTAGATGAAAAATTCACAAAGTTACAAACATTCAAAGTTCGAAATGTCAAAACCCTGGTTTCGAGAAAAACGAGTTTAAAATTCAAGATTACCATTAGTACCCATGCATTTTAAAAATTAAAAATAGGATTATTTTATGTTTTTAATTACGATAAAGTTAGGATAAACTCATGATTCGACGTGGGACATTACGTAGTTCGTTTTTCATCAATAAAAAAAAATCAAAAATCTAAAGCTCCTTTAGAAAAATGGAAATATCTCGGAAATATTTGACTGATTATAAAAACACTCTTGTTATCTGTTGAAGTAGAAACCACTAATTAAAATAATAAAATAAATTATGTATTCTTAAAAATAACAAATTTATAAGTAATACTCTGTGCTGGTATTACTACGAGTCTGCACCAATTACTGTGTCCCAATTACTGTGACGAGTATAACGTGTGTTTGAAGGTTAGGTTTTAAATAATTTTTTAATTAATTTTAATCAATTTTAAAGTGCATAATAACGCTTTTCAAAAAAATTGCAGTAATTGGTGCATTTACAGTAATAGGTACATCTACCCTATATTGTATTGAGTGTAATAAATTATGCTAAATTTCATATTCTGTTTCTAAAGAAAAAATATAAAAAATTGTAAATTGATTTTAGATAATTCGTGAATAAATACTAAAAAAGGGAACTGAATTAGTCTCAAAACATCAAAATTTGGTGTTTTTAAATTCTGCCATGTGTTATCCTTATTGGTCGTTATACTTTTTGAAAAAAAAAATTTCTTAAATAAAATAATTCACATACTTTATTAACAGTTAAAAAAGTACAAAAGGAAAAACTGACAACATCTTCGAAAGAGATTGAAAATGTGACTGACATTTTTTAAACAAACGAATGTGACGATCCAGTATTCAACGTTTGCAGATGCATTTTTTCCAAAAGACAATAAAAAACTTTAAATTAATCTGTGGGTTTATTATTCCAGTAACTAACTTTTCTTATTCATTAAGAGGTGTTATTAGAAGCCTTTCATCGTGAGTTTCAAGCATCATCAACCTAAAACTCTTCAGTATAGCGTCAATTTCTCTATATAGGAAAGAATTCACATAATACACATACACACATGTCAACACTTTAAACGCGTTTTTCTAGAAACACGATTTTTGAAATCTGCATTTAGCATAACTCTAACAATTTTCATTTTTTTACTCCAAATTTATATCACTTCTTAAAAATAAGATTCCAAACAGAAATACGTAGCCGATTTTCAATAAGTTGAAATTTCTATTTTTGGCATACAAATAAGTATCCATTTTTTTGGGCGAAAAAGCACCAATTTAACAAAAATAAATATTTTTAAAATTGACTACGTATTTCTGAAGCTATATTAATGTAAACAAAGAAAAAAAATTATTTTTTCCCAGGTTCATTTTAAAAACCTGCAGACTATACATGCAGTGGAGGTCCTAAAAGAAAAACCGTTTCACGCGAATATCTCTCAAAGCGCCATTTTGTATTATTTTTAAATAATTTTTTTTTTGTAAACTTTAATAAATGCCTAAGAACATCCCTAAATATAATTACCCTCCAAATTTTTTTTCTACAAAAAAAAAAATCACAAAAAAACGTTAACTTTTAGCCTTCTACAGTGGCCTAATCCCTTAATGCTGGACTCAATATACTAAATATAGGCCTCATTAAGGAGTAATTTCTTAAGAAAGATGTCATTCCGAATCCTAAAAATTTTTGGGCACTGAGGTCTCATACCTAACTACGCACTGTCAAGTTAACTCATTGCTGTTTGAAGTATCGCAGGATGTACAATGTACATTGATTGTCAGATATGATTTAACATATTTTTATAAGAGTTACGTGCTAAAATGTTAAAGCATATCTGACGATAGCTGTACATATGTATCAGACCAAATTTCGTACTCAACGTCACTGCATTCTGTTCTGATCGTTGATAACTTGAAACATGTCCCGAACACCTTACAATAACAAAAATAAAATCGAGTTTTGGATTGAAAACACGAGTTACATCTGGAAGCAAGAAGTTTGGTTGGTGATTGGTATACTACATGGAAAAAAATTACTAATCATTTTATTTGCTAATTATCCTGTTTTAAAAAGATGGAATTATCAAACAAAGGCAATGAGACAAAAAAAATGGAAATTAATAAAGATAAATGAAAAAAGTTGGAATTTATGGGTATAATATGAGCTTGACAAGCGTGACGAAATGCGGAATGTAAGGAATGAAAGGATGTCACAAGAAACCTATTGTTGTAGCTTCCGAGGTTTCACTAGAAATATTTATAATATCGAGAAAAGCGTAATCTTGGAATAAAATAATACGTGCACAATAAAACTATGTTCTGCATTGTGTAAAAGGCACAAGATAGTATAGAATTAAAACTGCTCTCCGAACACGAATCCCTTCCCTTTTCTTTACCATTTGCCAATGCCACCTGCACCCTTGCTTTGGCCATGAACCTTGGCTTAATCTTATTTAGCACCTACAGGTAATGCAATTCTTGCCCACATCATTACAAAAAGAATCAATTTCTAAAGAATTAGTCGCAATTATTATCCTGTTTTAGTTTAAAAATAAATGTTTAAATTTACTTATTCTTATTTTACAATTAAATTTTCTATAGACTACAGTATATAGGTAACTGACTGGAATTATTTATTATTCTAATATTTTTCCTAAAAAAGAAAAAGAAAAAACAATTATGTACAATTATCTTCAAGTTTAATTTATTTATACACTTTCCGCACCTGAAGTCAATAGTCATTATTTAATGAAAACACATAATTTATTCGATGATTATAATTGAATACATATTAAATTTATTTATTAGTTTCATTTAACTCAAGTCAAATTTAAAAGATTATCTATAAATCATTAAATTTGTAAATTCAAACTATCTCGTTTTAAAACATAGCAATATTTAAGATAATAGTTAAATTTACCTTTTAAAAAAGATTTAAGGTATATTGTTTGAATTACGAAGTTCTTTAGTAATTTCATGTAAGACAAAGATACAAAAACTGTATTTTAATAATGAACAAAATTACTTTTCTAGTAATCTTTTGCGAAAAATTTAATAGCCAAAAATAAAGCAAATGTAAAAAATGTTTTGACAACTTATAAATTTTTTTTTTGGTGGAAAATTGAATACTTCAAAATTGATCAGTATTTTTGTGGAAAATATATTTTTTAACCAGAAAATAAAGAAAAACAAAAAATAGTTTAAAAAAAAGTAAAATATACGTGCAATATTTAAGGGGGAACTGAAAATTTCCACCCATTATTCGGGAGTCGAAATTTATTTCTGAAATAATGTTGGGTCTACAACTATAAAAAAATTCTGATCATTGAAAATTAAACGTATTCAACTTTGGAAGCATTGCAATTTTTAATAATTCAATTTAAAAATCGTTAAAAATTGTCCGCATTTGTATTCAGTTACAAAAAAACTAAGATGTAGTTGATAAAATAATTTTCCAGGTAATTGAAGTTTTGTGAATCTAAAATGACACATGATCGATGTGTTATTTCTGAAAATTGAAAAATTCTTGAGTGAAAAGACATGTATTTGTCATGAGAAATATCAGTGTCGCGTAAAATTTGATCGATTGCTGTCGATGCTCCTTTTTCTACTTTCTTTACTTTTCATACCGTACAAGTTTCATGTGATGGTGTGGCAAAAACAGACAAATAGTTATGTGGTTCGGTATGGAGAATATTCCGTGTAGACGGATAAGGCTTCTGGGCCCGTGGAGATCCACCAAATACATGGTTTTCCTCTCAGAACTGACAACGATCTACGACAGGACCGGCCAAGAAACACCAGGACCCTGGGATTTAACAATTATTATAAACCTGCTTCTTTATATACAGCAAGAAGGACATACCTTACCACTGAACAAATTTTCTAACTATACTAAATTTTACCTCAAAATTAATATAAATATTTAAGAAAAAATTGAAGTTTAAGGAATAATTTTTAGAACCACTGAGTTAGCTGGAATACAATATTATAATGAATATTTAGATTAAAAATGCTTTCATATTAAACTCTTCTTTACTCGAGTAAATGAATTTCAAAATAAATAAATCCCGATTTGAGCTGAATTTGAAAAAATACTTGGATTATTCTAGGATTTAGAAGAATCACCCTAAATGGATTCGTCCCTGTTTTCACACCCTTTTCATATGTGTTCCCTACAGACGACCATATATGTGACAGGCTTCATCGGAGACTGGATATGCGAACATAAAAATCAGCTTTATTCTACACGAAACAAGGAATAGGAGGAAACAAATCCTTTTGACTTTTTTTTATGCGGAAAAACTTCTGATTTTATTAACAAAGATGTGCATTTTTATTTAAACGGATTTTTCAAATTCAATGCAAATTAAAATTTGTTGAAACTTTTTCTGATTCCATCAATCTCAATTTATAACAGTGCAAATTTTTATAAATCTCTGAGATTTATAAAAATTTGGATAGTTTTATTAAATTGTAATTGATTAAAATTTGGACTGAGACAAATTTTGACTTCAACAAGATGTCTACAAATAAGTAGATGATTATTACTATGAATGTCGATTATGATTGATAAGCTTGGAATTGAGCCATAAATATATCGAATGAATTAATAATACGCAATTCTATCAATATATGACCAGAAATGTGATAGTATATCACTCTAATGGGAATCTGTAGCTGGACAGAGGGGGGTAGATTTAGGAAAAGGGATGGAGATAGTGGGAGAGCATATTGCGGTTGGAATGTTTCATCAATTATTAAAGGAGCATCGTGCCCCTATGTTGTAAAATTCATGTCGATCGACGCTGCAGCCGCCGATTGAAAAGCTTTTTTCAGAACATAACTTTATGAGCTAATCTTTTCTTTTATCGATAACAAATATCTTTAAGCCAGAAACTACTTGAGTAGCTGATGTAAAAAAATGATTGTTTTTCAAACACAAAAATAAAAAGTTTAATAAAAATAAAAGCACTTTTTAATATTTATTGTTACTATTCGATTATTATAATATACATTATGAAAATATAATTAAGAAATAATAACTTCATATATGAGGTTCAGGGGATGAGAAATACTTCAGTAGGTTCAAATATTAAAGTCTTTTGGTGAAAGAAGTTGTTCCCTAGACTCTAATTTTTCTCATTTCGAAAACGTTTGCTGACTTATGAATTATTCCAACCAAACATAATTTTCGTTCATCTGCCCATTGAAATATTTTTTCTGATGAAGGAAGAGAAACATTTTTTACTGGATGATCTCTATTCGAATGTGTCCACTTTAACATAACTGCAATTCTAGTTCTTGGAACAATTTATTAAGTACTAAAGGTAAAATGTATTATCTTGGATTCATTAATTTGTCAAGTTGAGCGCATTGACATATGTAATACAAAAGTAACCAATAGTTCATTCCATATGCGGGCAAGACATTGGATTTAACTTACAAGACTAACCTTTTCCATTTAACGGATCTAACGACGCATCCGGTGAGAACCGTAGAAGCACCTGAACGAACGAGCATTTGAACATGTGCATAGAAGCTTCTTGGACTAAGTGTACGTGTGAACCACTGGGAACGAGAAAGAAGAGAAAGAAAGAGATAAAAGGACAGTGGGGAAAGAAAGAACGACAAGACTGAGCGAAAGAGGGAGTTGACTCCCGTATCGATGGTAGACACTTGTTTAATGTGCCATATATTACTGTAATGGTGACTCTAAGGAGAAATTACATATGCGATGCACTCGCCACGTACCTTCACATATTTCTCAACAGGATTCATTAAATTTA
Organism: Ganaspis brasiliensis; assembly: GCA_037103525.1. Classification (NCBI taxonomy): domain Eukaryota; kingdom Metazoa; phylum Arthropoda; class Insecta; order Hymenoptera; family Figitidae; genus Ganaspis; species Ganaspis brasiliensis. The sequence goes on along the minus strand of JAZKLR010000022.1, from coordinate 3,584,448 downwards.
CCACAATACGTGCTCTGCTCTCCGATCATATCATAAATGGAGCAAACCATCATATTTTTAATTTAATATTTGTTAAGATAGATTTAATTGTTTGAGGTCATATTGATTCTTTTCTTTATCTTCATCCTGTACTACTTCTTCTTTTACAAAATTATAAAATGTTTAATTTTAACTCTGAATAAGTTTTCAATCTTATTATAACCTAACCCAATCATTACAGGTTTCTAGAAAAATTCATGGTAGATTTTATTTTTTGAAAACAAATCGTAAACATTATTTTAGAGGAGGAAATCCAGTCTAATGAGAAATCTGACGAACTATTCGACCCAAAACTTCTATAAGCGGAAAAAAAATTTCGGTCCCTTCAGGTTCCACTTATCCAGGTTCGAATGTATTTAAAAAACCTTTAGGTCAATATAGAGACTAATTATTAGCATTAGTATCTACACGTCAAGCAGTTACCATCAATGATTCAATAGCAGTTTGGAACTAATTTTGTAAACCTGGCTACCATTATTGATTTACCTGTTCCGAATCATAAGTTGACTATCGGGTATTAACTAAATTTTCTACCCATTTGAATATGATACAAATATCTTATCCTATACGGAATCTACACAGATTCCTTTATATCAATATTCATTTCAAAACAGTATAGGAATTATTCCATTTTTTTTTTTACGTTAAAAAGAATAAGTACATAAAATTAATCATGACAGAATAATTTTCACAAATTTTGATGTACACGAGATTTAAAAAACCATATTCTTTTTTGGGCATGTTTAATCGAATAAAATAATTAATAGAAGAAGAGAAGGAACGCTTACAATGCAAGCACTTGGAATAGCAATTCATACTACTGGTCTAATCTGCAGTACGTCATGGCTTTAATCCACAAAGAGCTAGCTTAAGCTATACGCAGATAAATCCAGTCAGTTCTGAACACTTTGGGTCCTTCGAAATTCGCGTTACATTCGATTCTTGAATGAGGTAACTTGAGTATCTGCAGGAGCTTGAGTTGGCTCAAGTGTATTCTTGTCAATAGATGGAGGTCGACAACCTTCTGCTTCGATCTGGACCCAGAATCTCGCTTGCTTCTACTCAAGAGTGTCCAGTGATCTCCAACTATCCTAGAGGATTACTAACTATTCTCGAAGACGGGGCCATTCGGGATTAGAGCGGGTTGTTTCATCCCTTTCCACAGACCTACCCTTTCCACTCTTGTGCCCCCTTGCCACCCTATCTCCCTCTTTCTTCGTTGGGATTACTATACACTATCTCTTAAAGCTCGTATCTTTCTCTGAGTTGGACTTTCCAGCTGTTCTGACCACTGCTCGACTGACGGAAGCCAATATCAATTATAAGAGAAGACAAGACTCCAATCACGCCCGAACAGACCTTAACGGATCAAAGGTTCCCTTTCCTCTTCCCGCTACCGTCTGTGGGATCACTACTTTTTAGATAAGGAATACTTCAATTAAACACCCTACCTCTGTCTCTTTCTTTTCTAGCTGCTGAGAATCGTCTATCCTGCGGCTTCACAATCCGCGGACGAGACAGAATTAGGAGAATATAAATCTCCAACTATAGAGAAATTCAGAGAAATAGCAACTCGAGGGTGAGAAATAAAAAGAGTTTAAAAACCGTACTGATATTGTGAATTAGATAAATAAATTATGGATAAATAATAACTAATCGGATCGATGAAAAAAGATGCCGTGGTAAAACGCCTAGAGCGAGGAGGTTAAGCAGCACCTAGTAGGTTTAGTATTCGGATGGGTGACCCTTTTCGCGATCAGTACGGTTGAGACATTTCAAGTTGGAGATTTGACGCCATTAGTTTATATGCCATTCGAGACTTTAAACAAAATTCGGTTACGAACTTTATTGAACTTTGTTTTTGGTATAAAACATTAATATTATTTGTGAGGATAAGGGTCGAAGGTAAGTAAAATAAAAATCAAAAATCCATCAAAAATTCAAAATTTAGTTGCTCGTAACTGATTAACATTTTAATGTAATTGTACAAAGAACACAGATCTCGTTTTTTAATGCCTCAAATATAAAACGGCATAAATCATTCTGGAAGTTAGACTGTACGAGTCAATTACGAATTCGTAAATGGAAATCCTGCGTGGCGAAACGAGTCTCATTTGCCTCGTATGAGTTTGACCCCATCATCTCTTAAGGGTTAAAGTTTACAGTTTATACAATCGCGTGCTAACCAGACAACATCCGGCCATTTGGAAACTCTATCTGAATCTTGCAATTATGCGTGAGATTAAAATTGCAAACTGAGATTTAAAATACTTCCGTTAAACTTTTTGAAGCATTGATCGATTCTCAGGACTCGGATGTAAATTTAATTCAACTAACATTAAGCATCTTGAATAATTTTGAGAATCAAGGTGTTTATGATTATGTAAAAATTAAAATATTAAACATAAAACCAAAAAGTGAAAAAAGCCTTATAAAATATTTAACTAAAAATGTTAAATAGCGCATAATAGCCTATAGGATTGGCAATGAAACACTATGTTTGATAAAATCTTTCGTCCGGGTCCGTAAACATTCCGCAAAAAACAAGAAAGGAAATGGTTTCAACTTTCGCACATTCACGAGGTGCTGACGCCTTATAGACTGTGTTTATATCGCGGCTGGGCATATGTAGTTATGAGGGTTACAAATGGCAGGAAACGGTTTAACCTAGACTAAACTGCGCCTTAACCTTTATGGAAATTTAGGTTCGTTCCAAGAAAGTCACTTAAATCGCGCGAGAGAAGCAATGACATCGTTCACTGGACAAATATTAAGGTTTACGCTCGAAGGGCGCCAGTTTGCATATAATGAACCAAATTTGCATTTTCTGGTCTCTATCATCAGACAATTTCGCCCATAGAGTAAAAACTACTTTTTAATTTTGGTTATAACCCCAGGATCTTGATAAAATTCAACTTAGGTTAATTAAAAAATATTCTTTCTTTGTTTTTGCCATAGAAACTTCTGAACCGAAATTTAAAAAATTCTTTTATAATTGTAACATAAAAATTTCGTGAATTTTAAAATATTTTTAACTATGTACGAGTATAATTCATTCTAAGAAATAAAATATTTCATGGCTTAAATTATTTAAAAAAGGGAATTTTGTGAAACGTGCTTAGAAATAGTTCAAATAAAAAAGCAGAGTTTATTGAGCAAACATTATAAAGGAATGTTTCGAGTCTCTCTTATTGGTTCTAGTGAAGAAGGATTTGGCAAATAAAGAAGGGCCTTTCGATTTTCTCGCTTGACCGTGGTATATGTGAATTCGCACCCTTATAACCCCATGGATTCTCATATGCACTTAGTTTTCATTGCTGACCCGTCGCATGTAATATAATATATTTCGTAGTCTGTGGCTCCCCACGGTACCTCCTCCACCTTTTCTGCCTTATCGTCCTCCCATCCTCCTTTATCCTGTAAACCCAATAGACAAGGAACCTCAGCCACATTTTCACCCCTAAGCGAAACTCACCCCGTCCACGATTCTCAGCAATTACGCTCGAAATCTAACGACTGCCGTATCGAACGAACAATGGCTCCCAGTAGATGTGTGATTTCGCGAGATTTCACGTAATCCAAGCACAAGCTCTCAAGATCGCTTTCTTGAGAGCACTCGAGCCTTTTATAAAATCCAGTTAAGAATTATAATCAGCCTTTGAAAAGCTTGAAAGAGCGACCTTTGTAATTTCTGAAAATTTGGAAACTAGTTGCACCTAGTTCCCGGACAGATTATGAATTTGTAAAAGTTTATTCCAGGGATCGGACTCCGAGTTGAAACCATATAGAAAAAACCTGTAGGTTTAGATCAGGTTTTAATGTAGCTAAACATTTTAATTATATTATGTTGGCAGTACTTGCAGATCATTCAAGGGGAGGCAACGGTGAAATTTCAACATTTCATAAATCGAGTTGTTAAGAGGTGCCTAATTTTGTTCTGGCAAAATTTTAGATTTCAAATTATCCTACAGTGATAAAACTGAAAGAAATTTTTTTGGTCGGGTTTTAGAATTAAAAATTTCTTTTTAACCAAAAGTTTTTTAAATCCTTACGTAAGTTCAAAAGTGTAAAAAAAGACCGTAAAAAATTGGCGTTAAAAGAAATTGAAAATCGTAGAAGATATGTTTTTAGGACATTACAAAGTATATTGTTAAAAATTAAAGTTTTTTGACATTTATAAGTTTCTTTTTTTTAAAAGAATTTTTTAATATCCATTCGTAGTTTTATTCAGAATTGTAAAAAAAAACTAGTAAAAAATTGGAGATAGAGAATAGTAAAAATAGTGGAAAGAGACATGTAGATTTTTTCAAAAGTTCATTTTTTCGAAAATAAAAATTTTAAACATTTACAAATTTTCAGTTTTTTATTTTTGACATTTCAAGATATTTTGATACTCCCAAATTAAGTTAGAAAATAATTGGCACCTCTTGACGTCATTTTGGATGGTTAAAATTTCACTAGTGCTCCCCTTAGTTTGAGAAAACTGTTTTTTTTTTATTATTAATTTTATATACTTACAGTAAAATATTTTATACATATACGTTTATTAAGAAAAACAGAAACAAAACGATTCAGTTCAAGATTAGTTTGTTTTATAGAAACTATTATACTTCATTTTGATGCTTTTTAAATTTCTGCACAAAATAAAATTAATTAATTTTTTATCAGAAAACAGAAAAAAATTCGTAAAGTAATGAAAATCAAGCTGAAAATTTTAAAAGTTTGTAAACTTTTGTTCAGAACTCCGGAAGTTTAAAAGTATTTCTAAAAGTATTTATAGTAATTGTTGACAATTTAGTTGTGATAATTTATACGTGATGAGCTAACTTTTTATTGCATATTTTAAGAATAAGTGTAAAAAACTGAAAAACTGAAAAACCAGGATTTCGTGGGTTATTTTGTGCATTCTTTGAAATCAATTATTTTTTAAATATTTGTTTTGCAGTTACTAAAAAAGACTCTAATGTTTCTTTTTGAAACAGTTTTGTCTTATTTTTGTTATAAAAGACGAGAATAATCATTAAATTTCAATTTTACTTGCGGTGCCATAAAAACCTTAAAAAAGTAACATTAATAATAACATACTTTTCCAGTTAATTTTGAAACTTTTTCTCTTAAAATAAGTCAACAAGTGTAATAGAAGTTATATTCAGTAAAATTTTCCTAAAAAATAACTTTTTTTAAATCTACATTTTTGTGAAATTTTAGTGTTTTACTTTTTAATTAGTTAAACAATAAATTCCTACGAAAAAAAATATTTCTAGTTTTGTTTTTCTTTATTGTACTCTAGAATATCTAGAAAAAATACTTCATACAGTAAAAACGATCAAAAGAGTTTTTTACACAACTTTATAAATTAACAAACTTTGGTGCACAAAATAGACGCATCAATAAGGATATTTTGTGATTGACTTTGAGTTTCTATAACTCAGACAAATTTTTTTTTATCGGCTAACTCATAGGACACCTTTACAAGGATGTTCATAACATAACTGAATAGTTAATTTTTTATTTTTCAAATTTTGAATTTTAATAAAGTATAGAGTGGAAAAAGAGCGGTTTTGTGCACAAAATAGCCCCACTCGACGGTGTATAAAAATTGTTTTTAATAAAATGGAATCCTTACACACATGTTTCAAATCTAGAGTGATAAAGCATCCCAGTTATCTGTTAGCTCATGAAAAAATGTATATGTCCGGTTTAGTTTAAGGGGGGGGGGGGGGTTAATTCATGCAAAAAAGGCACTTTTTTGTGAATTTTCTGATGACACAGTTAAAATCAGTTCACTAAAACTTATTGCACATTAATGTACAACATTTGAAGAATATTGTGTCAAATTTTTACTGAAAAATATCTGAAAATAGAGCAATGGCAGCAATTATTGTGAGGCGCCTCAGAAAAAAGATGAATTGCGGTGCCCCTCATAACTAAGTGCAAAATCATCTGAAATGAAAAAACCAAGATTTTTCGTTAGAAGATCGATTTCCCCAGGTAATGTCGAGGGGGATTTTCGAAATTTTAATTTTTCGATTTTTGGGAACACTTTGAAGTGAAAAACGTAATTTTTACCCAAAAAATCGGCTTATTTTTTATTGTAAAAAAAGAAAAAAAGAAAAATTAAAAAAAGGGCTTCGTCACTACCTCGTAAATTTTATACAGAAATAGTGTTCCAAATTTCAAAAGGATCGGTTGATTAGTTTTGGAGTTACGAGGGGCACCGACTTTGAAAATGTGACTTTTGGGAAAAACGCTTTAAAGTTTTGAACACTAAAGACTTTCATAAGCGAGTTTTATCGGCTTATCTCAAACTAAATTATTGATTCCAGGTTTATAAGGTATGTTTCCATCATCCATGATGTCTAAAGTATTTTTTACTCCTGTTTTAAGGTATTATATAAAAATCGAATCAACTGCCAGATAACAATAGCGCGCTCGGACCGGACAGATATGAAAATCAGGCAGGTCTAAAAATACTCATAACGTCGTCAATTTTTCTCCGATCGACTTGAAATTTTGACACAATATTGTTGAAATATCATACATTCACATAAAAAATTAAAAAAAAATCGAAAAAAAAAAATTTGAAAACCCTACCCCCCCCCCTTAATTATTTTAATCATTGAATAATTGAACTTACTGGATTAATTGCATCTTTTAATATTAATTTAATGTATTAAAAGCAATTATTTAATAAATAAAACATAAAAATCTTTAATTTTTGTAGGAGTACAAAATAACATTTTCTTAGATTAAACAATATAACATGTGCTACGAAGAATTTTGTGTGAAAATGATACGGGCTTAAAATTCACTTCGTTTTTGATATTGTAAATACAATAGTTGAATTGTCCTCATCTCGGTCACAGAGAAGAAGAAGAAGAATTATAAATACAATAAATTGACTTTGAAATTGAAATCTCTTCAGCTGCAGTGTTTTCTTTACTGAAAACAATTGTTCTAGTCTTCTCCGTATTAAACAATTATTTACTTTTTTAAATAGTTATTTGTATTAAATTATTATTTACTCATTTATTAAAAATAAGAAAAATATGCTTTATTTTGAGATGTTTTTAACTAACTTTCAAAATGCGTCAAAACACTCTCCTTTTTGTTGCGCCTTAAAATAAGGGCATGACCTCTTCTTGCAATGGATATATTTGGGGTTTCTCGCCTTCATTGAATTTTGAAATTCTTTCAAGAATTGAAATTTAAAAATTATATAAATTCAAGCTAAAATTGTAGGACGTGTTAATTTACATAAAGGGCACAAAGGGAGCTAAGTTGCTAAATTAGAGGGCTAAATTGGGATTTACATATGCCAAGCAAACGGATCTTCTCGAATGCAATATGGCGTGTACTATGGTGCAGTCACATAGATTCTATCGTGCAGGTGTCTGGCAGGACCAGCGAATATGCGAGACAGCTCACAAATTCGTGGTATCTTACGTTCTTTTTCAACATAAATTTTGCTTTCAATACAATCGCGATGTTACCAAACTTGAACACGAGCCGTTTTATTAAGTCCTATCGTTCGTTTTTCCTGGACTCTTCGCGAGAATTAAGAATCTTTGATTACTAATACTGACCTCTAAAAGCAGCTGGAAACACTCACTCTATTCTTATAGTTTGTAAACATACATCACCGTGGCTTTTTGTTCCCAAACTATATTTTATACACTTCATAAAATATTAAAAATGTTACATACTTTATTTAATACTTAGCATTATATTTTTGTTAATGATAATAAGAAGCACCAGACTCACCTATTTAGGAGGTTAAGCAAAATCGAGTGTGATTAGTACTCAAATCTTAAATATCAAAAGTCCCCTCCCAACTATCGATAAATTAATATCAAGATGGAATAAAAGAATGCCATATTACAAAATATATAACAAAATCTACAAGTCTTAAGGTTGACAGAAAAAATAAGAGTCTTTTCATAACTTATTTGTCTTCCCCTAAACGTCCGTAGCTACTGACAAGCGTAGCTAAATTTCATATCAATTTTCGTGGTTATTTTTGCAGTGAAAGGGGGCACGAAAAATGCACCTCGATCCCTTTTATACAAGAAGGAAACATTGTTTCACATCGATTCAAGCCAATCACATAAATAAGTCAGGAGCGGAATCGAGAATCACGCCAATTTCGCATTCACGGTCTGCAGGGAAAACGCGCTTGAGAAGCGTATTTCGCTGGACCCCGTCAAACAATATCAAACCCTCTTTTTTAGTATTTTTATCTCTCTCGTTCACCTCTTCTTACTTCATACACTGGAGGACCAATAAAAAACGAAACTTTTTCACGGAAAGGGACTTTTTACCCCACTCCACAAAAAGGACTAAATTATCGCGGCTCGTTACATATTCCTTTTTATGTGTCCTCTACCATAAATAGAAAAGGTAAAAGCGAAGAAACCGTCAGGGGGTGTATGTGTCTGTGTGTTACGAGCTGTGTTTTTGCATGGGACCAAGTCTCGGGGGGGTCATCACTCGCTGTTCGGGGATAGTCAACGTCCAGTTTCTACATGCACCACCCCATAGAAAGCCGATCCGTTCGACTGGCCTGACAACTGATATTGCGTGATCTATGGCTTTGACCATAGCACACTTGGGACAAAACTGACCCCCTCTTCTCCTGTTCACGACTCGCCAACGAGCTTCTTCTTTCCTCAGTCTTGGATTTCTTATTTTTCCCACTGCTTTCCAAGTTTTCCAATCCTCAGAGGGGTTACGACCGGTCACACTCAACACACTTATACGTTCCAATATATGAAGTGGAGAGCAGCCCATATCGAAAGAACCAAACAACAAAGTAATAGATGTCCCGATGTAACGCACGGACCATAGCGTCCACTTCGTCAATAAACAATCACAGTGTAATAGAAAAAAACTCGACCCTCGAAGAACATAAAGATCTAGAAGGGGTGTGACCCCGTATAAAAAGAAGCGTATAACACCAAATCGGACCCGATTCCCGTAAAATATTTATTGCAGCATATGCGTAGATCTCGCTTTACTCGAGTATGCAGCTGGATTACCATGAATCTGGAAAAAATAGGCTTACGGATTTGTGAGAATAGTATATTGGATGTCAAGGGCGAGAATGATTCTTACTCAAGTCTTTCTCAAGAGACGAAAATATCTCTTCAACCAATTTTCTCTGAACGGAAAAAAATAATTTGTGGCATTCACAAATAAGTTTAGGTTTGGTACAAACAGTAACATTATTATGCATAAATACTTTATTGTTTCTACATTTTATTAAAGAAACTAAGTTCTGCATAACAAATTCACGATTTTCAATTGAAAAATTAAAATAAAACATAAAATTTGAGGAATGTTATTAAGCAGTTTGTAGCCGATTTGTAAATGCCACAAATTATTTTTTTCGGTGTGCTATTTTCTTTCAATATATATTTTTTCACTTTATCAATCTATGCAGGTTCAAGAAATGATAAATTCACGTCCAAACAATTATTCCTCTTTTTTTCAAACCTTGTGATGACACTTCTGATAATATCAATTTTACTAACTACCGTTTGGAAGCAGAACGTCCTACTTGATATGCCTCAACCACAGAAACAGCTTCAGGCTAACGACAACGCAAAAGGAGACTAGTGATGCATGACGACGAATATTGTTCGAAGAAGCCTCGAAAAAACGACAATCTCGTGAAAAACAGATTGAAAATAAATTAATGTTCCTTTCTTTTATGCTCGTCGTGCATCACATTGTACTCGCAAGTTTGCTTAACCTGCTTGATCGCAAATCCAATACTTTCACCATCTGAATAATTATTTTCTGAAATAAAATATTGACTAAATAGAAAATTAACTAAATATAATATTAACTAATATAACATCTAAATATGAAAAACTAACCTCAAAATATAATAACACAGGCACAGAAAAAAAAACTTCTTTGGCCGGGATACTACATTAGTTTATTTTTATGTATTTTTTTCCGCTGAATCCGAATCCGACGTCAGAATTGCTAGATTGGCTAATTTTTTTTAGATAATTTCAACAACAAAATCTTAAAAAATTTCAAAAACACCAAAAAACCCCAAAAAAAAATTTTTTATCCGGGACATTACACTAATGTATTCCGATGTACTTTTCTCTGACGAATATGAATCTGAAGTTAAAATTAGCAGATTGGCTAAAATTTTGAAAATTATCTGAAAAAAGATTTTAAAAAAACACCAATTAAAACCCAAAAAAATTTTTTTTTGTCCGGAACACTATACTAGTGTTTTTCTACGTATTTTTCTCCGCTGAACCCGAATCCGAAGTCAGAATAACCAATTTGGCTAAATTTTTTGAGATAATTTTAAAAAACTACTCGAAAACACGAAAAAATCGATGTTTCTGAGATTATGTCAAAAAATTTAGCCAAACTAGCAATTCTGATTCGGATTTGGATTCAGCGGTGAAAAATACGTATGAGTACACTTGTGTAGTATCTCGGCCAAAAAAGTTTTTTTTGTGTGACTGTGTAAACAATTAATTCAAAATTCAGGAATAATTCTGGATTAAAATTATGTCACTTTTTTTTTAAATTTGGAGACGTTTCGACAGCAACATTTCTATCCTTTTCAATCTATTCAAAATTTGTATACTTATCCATTTCTGAAAATCTGCAACCAGAAAAATTATAAAAACATGTCTTCCTAAGGAAGATTTTTCCGTTTATGGAAATATAATAACTTAACCCATTAATTCTATTTTGACACTAAATTCATGCAATTAGGTACCCCGAAATTCGCCATAAATTTAGTTTCTCTTCGATAAATAAAAAATTCACAAAAATTCTGATATTCAAAGGCCGCTTTTAAGACGGCCATATTGAATTTTGAAATACAGCTTGGTTTTTTGAAAACTTCATTATCCATGAGCGCTATATATTGGGTCATTATAATATTCTAAACTAGGTGGAAATTATGTCCATTTTGTGGACTTTTCGCTTCTAAGTAAGCAAAAAAATTTATATGAAAAGCAAGAAACTAATAATGTAAAAGTCTATCAACTCGTTTTGAGGTACGGAATATGGTTTTTGTATTCATTAAGTTGTATTTAATCATGAAAAATAATTGTGGCAAAAGCGATTTTTTTTTCGATGAAAAAGGTGCTCAAAAAAATTTCATTAGGTGTTTTCAAAAATCCCTGTGTCTAAATTTAGATATTTATGAGCTTAATAAGTCATCCAAATTTTATTAAAACCCGTTGAAGAGTTCTTGAGATATCATGGCGACAAAAGAAGTTATACACACACACATATATATACACGCACACAAACAAACACATGTATAATATATATCTAGACATTTACTTAAAAATGCAAATTTACCCTTTTTACATGAAAATAAGTCTATTTAGACTATTTTTGGAAAATTGAAAATTTTAATGACCACAAAGCTTCCCCTAGGAGAAGCAAAATCTTTTCAATGTGAAAAGAATGTTTGAAAAAATAAAAAAAAATCGTATTTTACAAGAAGGTAGTTGTAACTTTGTAAAAAATGTGTTGCACAAATTTTAATTAAGGAATCTGAAAGAGCAAAAATTTTACATAAAAAGATATAGTGCTTATATAGAAGATATTTCATTCCAAAATTATATATCAAGAAGAATTTTGTGATCAAAATGGTAATTTATGATAATTTCTGAAAAGTTAATTTAAAAACCATGTTTTTTAGGAAACCATGTTTTTTATAATTCGTCCATGTTAAGTTATGTATAACATTTTTTTAACAAATAATTAAAGATTAAAACTGAAGCTTGACTGAAGAGGATAGCAAAGTGGTTAACAAAATATTTCAAAACTTGAAGATTAAGTAAAAGAATTTTAATCCAGAACTATTCCTGACTTTTGTATTAATTGAGTATTCATTACAACTTAATAAAAGTATTTTTTATTCTAAAATAAAAATATAATTTTAGAAACAATAATAAAATTATCGCCTACATAAAAAAAATACGCCAACCTTTTGAATTCTAAATCTACTTTGAATAAAGGAGTAAGTATCATTATGACACAAAACTTATCATAAAGATTGTTACATTGTACAAACATAGATAAATCTTATTTTGTACAACTACAAAAATTAAAAGTTTTTTAGGTTCTTATTATGAATTATTTGATTTTTATCAATTAGTTAAAGTATTTATTATTTATTTCATTAATTTCATTAATTTATTATTGTTAAAACCATTAATTCCATGTGTTGTACAAAATAATATTTACCTAGGTCTGTACAATTTAACAATCATCAAAATAATATAATAAAATAGCACAAATTCAAATAATTTTCGTTCTGAGAAGCGATTTATGAAGAATACTCTGTTCTGCGTGTCTCTCGAGAGAATCTAAACTCGACACCTGTTCCGTCGCGCCGTCATGCACACAATTAATACCGTCCAAATGGACGTTTTCTTGCCAAAAAGCTAAGTATCCTAAGTGTCTTTAAATAATTGAGCGTATTTAGAGGTAATCATCAAACTGCATTCTAAACTATTTGATTAATTCCAGATATTGTAAAATTATAATAAAAAATCATAAAAATAAAATAAATTTAGCAATTATTGGTCAGAAATGTCAAGAATTTCAATTTCCATTAATCTAAACTTCCATTAATCGAATTCCAATAAAAACAAATATTATAAAAGTACGATTATTTAATATAGAAGTAATTTGCTTCAACACCAGCAAAACTTATATTTCACATCACGTCTAAATGATGCAAAAATAAGAAAGAAATTCTCAAGAATGTGGAAGAAATTTCGACGAGTTTCTTACATTAAATACTAGCTTGGTAAACCTGCTCAAAATGATACGTCCCGAGTTATTATAAACACGTCTCTACGTGTTACCTGGGTTCATTAAATTCAAGTATGTAGAATCTGAACAAGTTGATATAAATTAGTTACGAGTTCTGTTTCGTAGTATTCTAGAAATGATCAGATCCACAAGTGAGATATGCAGTGTCATATCGTTTACTATACACATAATTTCTTGTTACTATGTGTTTAACTCAAGTCGCTATCTAAACGAGTTCAGTAACGATAATGCCACCACGTAATAACGCAGGCAGGCGAAGTGCTAATAATATGAAGTTTCTAAATGAATTTAACTTGAAAAGTACAGAGATATTTGCAAAATGAAAATTAAATTTTATATTAAGAGTCGTTTTCAGAAATTTACGAGTCCATTTATAAACGAAAATTGTTTTATTGATTTTACACTTTTAATCAATCCATTCAAATCAGAATTATTTTTAGCCTAATAAATTAGTGTCTGTATGCCGATCCATTTTCGGATCTTTTCTAATTTTTGTTTTTGGCGCCCAAAGAGATAATTATTTTCTATATAAATTTGGATAGACCTCTAGACATCCAAATTTCGATGAATCTAACTTTTTTGTAGTCATAACTTGAAATTAAGCAAACTTAGATAGTTCTAAATGATATTTAATTTTTTTGTAGATAATAACTTTTGTAAAAAATCATTTCGAAATAAGGCATCCCGACTATCAGAATATAAAAACATTCATTCAACGCGCGCCAATGATCTGGCATTTGGATAGAGAAGATGTTTTGAGAGAGGGTATAGACAAAGCGACAGGGCCCCGCTAAAATTAGCGGCAGAAACAATGCACGTGACCGGAATAAGCAGTTAAAGTGCAATCTCGACTCGCCATATTCATAATATCCCGTACGAACAAACTACTCATTTCCCAGTTCCGTTTTCTGCAATATTACACTATTTATAATAACTATTTTCAAAAACATTTTTTAATAAAGCAACAAAATGTCCATCGTCAATTTCTAGAGAGATAATTCAGCAAGAATCAAGTAAAAAATTGCATCTGTGTATGTGTACGCACACAAATTCGTTTGTAAAAAGATCGAATGCTTTTCGTGGGAGCTTCGAGAGACATAGATCACCCGTAGATAGGATGGATTCACGAAGCGTTATGATTTGTGCTCGCTCGCAACTTTCGTCAATAATTTTACGGGAAATTAAACTCCAAACTTCCCATCAGTACCGTTACCCTCCGGAGTTTTTACACAAGAGTTCTCAATTGAACTTTACAAAATTAAAATTGATTTTCGATTTATGCATTCTTTGCCCAAGTTTAACTTGTTAGACGCATGTCAGACAAATCTGATAAACTTCTTAATCGAATTCGGATATTATTTAATTCAGTGATATTATGGTAGTAATGAAATTAAATTATATTTTTAATTAATTCAAATTTCACTTGGTTCTATTTATCTCGTCAATAGTTTTCTGAGTTTAAATTTGTCAAAAAACTTAAATAAAACGTGGTTTAATTTTATAACAAAAAAACGCGTCTCTTCGTCGACAAAGTAAATAAAAATTAAAGAAACGAGAGGGGAAGCTATAAAAAGTCTGAAGTGAAGAAAGAGCAAGAGAAGTTTGTAAGAAAAAATGTGATTGTCGCTAAAGAATTGGCAAAGACGTACCAGTTTTCTCTAACTGAATCTGTACGTGGCCTATAATAGCAGTGGAATGCGTGTGCAAACGAATCGGATGGACAGAACAGTCAACATCTTCGTTACTTTTGTTTTCGACGAGTAATTTCCACCTCTTGAAATACCTCCCAAAAGTAACCTCGATTAGAGGAAAGATAAAAAGGATTTAATGGGATTGGAACGAAGGAATGTTTCACAAGTCCAGAAATTGTTTCCGAATGTCTTAGTTTTAACCTGAGCCCTTCATTCAGAGAAATTGAGATAAAAAACCATCTTCAAAGGCATTTCAACAGGCATTAAACGACGCGAATTTCGATCGTTTGGAACAATCAAAAATAGATTAATTTTTAAACTTGTAGACTTTTTTCAACTTGTAAAGAAGTTACCAATCTTTCAAGTCTTAATCAATTGGTATTTTTGCTTTGAAATTACAGTCTAACTGAAACTAGTATTTAAAATAAAAATTGCAAATGGATTATTATTAATTGAATAAAATTTTTCATTATAAAAAATGTATCATAATTTTGATCAAGTCTATTGATAGCCTCAATGTATTCAACAGTTGACCAATTTTTTATAGAAAAATGTTGTTTCAGTGAAAAAGTTTTGAAGATTTCTGGATACGGATAGTTATTGTCTATCCATTTTTTGACCAAAAAATGTGTATTTATAAATGGATCATGCTGACAAATGTAATCCAAAAAAGATTATCAGATTCATGAAGCCGGTTTACTGATGAATTCTTTATCCTAATTTATTACTTTCTTTCTAATGCAGTTCCACATGAAATTGACCTTACTGTATGTGTATTTTAATTGAAATGTGTTAGGTATTTGTAAGTAATGAAAATCACATGGTTACTTATTATCTATATGTGAATTGTTCAAATGAAGGGATCAAGTGATCAAAGATAGATCTTAGCTCATCATTGTAATTCCACAGACGGAGAGAATGTTTCGAATAATTACTATTCCCATTTCACGAGGCCTATTTTCATTAAAGTAATCTTCAAGTTCGCAAGGGTTGCAGATGAACACGAATGGCTGAATCGTCAAGTACGTACGCGCATGACTGGGTGGATACAGCTCGATTAAGGGCTTCGAAGGGGGAAGAGAAACTAAAATAAAACAAGAGACAGAATCTGATAAATCATCCTTAACAAAGATTCAAAAATTAATTTTACAACTATTTTACAAAGTTGTTAGTTTCTACATTATAACTAAAAATCAATTAAGTTCATCAATTTTTTCAAGCTTTCTTTTTCATAGATAATAAACACATGAAACCATGACATTATTGGAAAATTTTCAAGCCGTAACTTGAATATGACAGTGTTGTATAAATATAACGGACTTTAGTTCGTCAGCTTCGGCTGAGGTGACTAATTGTCGGTCGTGTAAAAGCGACAGAAAAGGGGTAGTATCCTGGTAGCGTCTGTGTTGCAGGGAGGGAGAAGAAGCATCAGACAGCAGCTTTTGCATTAATGCAGATGTTGCCCACCACTTCAAAGCTCTGCTATTGCCGTGGCCATGAACCATAAACATGACAATTACCATTATAAAGGACCAGTTGACAGAGAAGGTGACGAGGAGAAATAAAAAAATTGAGGTCAATTCTATATTTTTGTGGATTTTGGGATGTTACTTTTTTATCTTCTACAACCAGTCTCTAACAACTATTTCCATTATCGTTCTTTTAGTCAAGATTGTTAAGTCACTTCTTCACTAAAAAGATGTATATTCATTATCAGGAAAATAAAGTGTAATTTTTCGCCCAAGAAAAAAAGGTAGTTTTTTAGACCAAGGAAATAAAGAGTAATTTTTATCCCTCTAATTAACTAAATAAATTTTTTTAAAAATCCAAAACCCTAAAATTAAAAAAAAATCGACACACGTCTTTTCTGTATTTTATAAAGAGTATCTTTCGTATATACTTTTATGTAAGATTTATAGAGGGCCAAATGGAAGAAAAACACGACTCGAGCGTGTTTATTGTTACTCTTTGTATTCGTCATTTTCTTTCTTTTTCTTCGTCATATATATACTTTTGTTTCTTTTGTGTTTCCTTTTAGCCTCATCCTCCTTATCTTGACAGTATAAACAGTATCGCAAGTTGATGGTTCATGGTAGAAAGCTCAAGATTCGTGGACACGCGACACGTAGTGGAATAATGTACTCAGCGAGCCAACGATATGTGATTCTGCACTCTACTGTCTTCATGCAGTCTGCTATTTTCTCATGAAATGTTATTACCTGACGCCATAAGGGAACAAAGGCACTCCAGCAGTACGTGCAAGTGTCTCTAGGTACACCTAAGTACGTGATGTCGAATGGGACCTTAATCCTAAAGGCGTCGGCTGGGTAATCTATTAAGTTACTGAGTTCGCGGTGCATTGTGGAGAAATGCAAAAGATGTTTGCCTAATTCAACACTAAAATTTGATTTACACTGGATTTGCGGCATGAATATGGATAAGTTAAAAAACTGTGTTACTTGTTAACAGAACTTTTGCATTTTTAGTAATTACATATTAAAATATATTCTAATAAAACAATAATATAATATCTAATATATTATATATTCAAATCTTCTTGCTTGTAAGCTGGTATATCAAATTATTATGTACACATTTCTTGGTTCTTTGGAGAAGTATATAGTCCTAAGAACCAGTAAATATATATGTGTACGCCCTTTGAAAAGGCTCACTTTAGAACTATTAAACTTATCTAAATCAACATATTCTTCATTAAATTTCAAACATTTTGAAAGGTCTTAGACCCTAGTAGATACAAAATCAACAAAGTTACAAGCATTCAAAGTTATAAGTGTCAAAACCCTAGTTTTGAGAAAAACGATTTTAAAGTTCAAGATTACCATTAGCGTAAATGCATTTTAAAAATTAAAAATAAGATCATTTTGTGTTGTTAATTATGATAAAGTTATGATAAACGCGGGATTCGACGTAGGATATTATGTAGTTTGTCTTTCAACAATAAAAAAAAAATCGAAAATCTGAACTTTCTTTAGAAAAAATGCGAATATCTCGGAAAATAAAATCGACAATCGTATCCGCAATCATGCGGACTTATACAGATAAATAAATAAATAATATGCGGTGTTGGATAGCTATTGTTTTAAGCAAAAAAATAAAATTGAAAAATTGGTCTACTCATGAACACATTACCCTAGTAATATTAAGAATACCTAACAATTAATAATATAATATGTATTAGAGTACTTGTAGTAACATTTTAAAATAATTTTGTTAACGTAGTTATAAGTCAACGTGGCTAGTAAAATTGATATTTTGGCTAAAAAGGTAAGCAGAACTACATTTAGATTTAGTCAATAAATATTGAAAATGTCTTTTAAACTTGAATGATAAACTTTCAACATGAAAAACTAATTAAATAAAAATGAGTGTGAAAAATAAACCTTATTTGATTACCGTTGTAATTTTCAATTAGTTTATCGCAGTAATATTGCTTTTTTAAAGAGGTTAATTTAAAAATTACACTCAATTGTTTTGTACTAATATTAAACATTAAATCTTTACAAATGTCAAACAAAGAGATTGAAAGGAAAAATTTAAAATAAATCCTTTAAGATATAAAGAACGTTTTATAAGGAATAAAGTATTGGACCATATATTAAAAAAAAAGAGAATTGTAAAAAGCTTTCTTTTTTAATTCTTTAATCAATTAGTAAACTAAAATGAATAAATATATTCGATAGGTGTCACGAACACCAAAATTGAGTTTCAGGTCGAAAAAAAAATAGTTGACAATCTAACCAAAATCACCATTTTCTTTTAATGTATTTAACAAAAAATAAATACTTATGTTGAAATTTTTCTTTTGTGACCATTCTTGTAAAAACCATAACAAAATTGTTTTTTACATAAAGATCGTTTTTGTGTTAAAAAAATCAGGAATGTTTGTTTTCGCAAGAACGTTCGAAAGGAGTATTTTTGTTTTTATAACAACCGTTGACATGTGTGAATATAGTTATGTTTTTCTGAATCATTAAAAAAGTGATGTTGCCATATGTATAAACTTTCGACAAAACAAAAACAAAATTTGAAAAATATAATTATTTAGTAAATTTTACTCTCTTATCTTGCAGTGAAATAAATTAAAATTTATGTAATCTACAAACTTTTAATTATTTAAATCTAATTTTTTAATTTGATCCGTATAATTTATCTATTGGATATTAACAAAATTGTAACCAAAAAGATGTCTTTTAACCCTTACCTGTGTAAAGATCTATATGATTCTCTATGATTTCGGTTATTGAAACAACTACCTTAAGAATTAAAGATCAATAAAGTGGTTTTTAAGATATTTATTTAAATGGTTGTATTTATAACTACTTGTTTCATATAAAAATTCAACAATTTAAATTAATGAAAAAGCTATTAAATTATTTAAAGTTCTGTTTGTTAATGTTAACATATTTTACTACTAATGTCAAACATTGACATATAAAACAACATTATTGGAAATTTAATCTAAACTTCCACATTACAATAAATTACTTAAAGATTATAAGATTAAAAATGGCTACTTATTAGATTTATTAACTTTTAAAATATCTCAAAGATATACATCATTACTAAAAAAATGAATTATAATTATAATAGGTATAAATATTGATAATGAACACGAATTTACAAACATAGTTACCTTACCATACATAAATGGATTTGAAGGTATTTTAAAAACAATTTTTTATAAGTATAATATAAAAGTTATTTTTACAATCAAAAATAATTTTAATCAATATGATTTCCAACTAATAAAGATAAAACTCTAAAATATGAAACAATTAATTCAGTATATAAAATTGAATGTAAAGATTGCGATGGAGTTCGTATATATATAGGTATGAAGACATTGTAAACTTTATTCTCATTACTCTGATTTTAGATACTATCACTATTTTAAAACAAGAAAATTTAATTAACAGATTAATCTAAGAACTTTGTATATTCTGTTTTAATCTCATATAATCAAGTAAACCTTTGGTAGTAATAATATGATAATATTAATAATTCAATATTTTATACACTATTTCCAAATTATATACGTTAAAATTTGCATATTATTTATCAATTTTTATCATATTAAAGTAGTTTTCTACATTACCTAATAAAACCTGAACTTCGTTACCATACATATATATAATAAAATAATCCTCTACATTACCTACTATACATGAACCTCATTTACGTACCTTAATGACATAACCTATACATTATTTATTTTATTATTTATTTCTTAACTCTTTTATTGTGACCAACCTCTATACGGACAAAAAAGTCGTACCACCAGTGTGTATTTTCTAAAAAAAAAAAAATACTTTACTCAATACGAAGTAACTTAAAGTGGTTACTTGAAGGTTTTTAGAATAGCTGAATCCAAATCTGTGGTAAAAATTCAAAAATTTAAAATGGCGACTTTAAAATGTCTACTACAAGAATTTAATAGTTAAAGAATATGACTAAAAACGCTAAGTCAGTAGTTTTTGAGGTAATTTATACACATAACTCTGAGAAAAATATATGACAATTGTTTTTTTAAGTTCTGCTTTTTGGGTGAAAAAAAAAATAAAATTATTGCAAGGAAGGGTATTTTGAAGGTTTTTGATATCGCCAATTACAAACTGCAAAAACCCCTAAGTAAGCATTTTTAGCCAAATTAGTCACATTAACAATTTTTTGTCGTCATTTTGAATTTTAAATTTTTTACAACAGATTCGGATTCAGCAACCTCAAAAACCTCCGATTCACCATTTTCAGACTGATAAGTAAAATTTAAAGTTTTTCAGTAGCCATTTCAGAGCAGCCATTATGAATTTTTAATTTTGACTACAAATTCGGATCCAGCGACCCCAAAAACATAACCTAAAAACATTTAACACCGTAATATCATTGTTTAAAAAAAATAAACTTCATTTCTACTGTACTACGAAGGGGTTAAAACTTGTTAAGAACCCAAGATTGGGTCGAAATACGTAATATAAATATAATTATAAATATGACTATATACATAAAGATCGTTAAAAATGTCTTGAATTTCTGACAAAAATAATAACTAACAATATTGCCGATTACTTATTTCGTGAACTAATTTATCCGCAACTAAAAAAAAGTTTTCCCATTTCAAGAGTTTTTTTTTCTTCTCTTTTTTTTTTGTAAAGAAGAAAATTAAAGAAAATCACTGACTTGAATTCGCTTGCGATTGCAGTGTAATTCAAGACACATGGCGAATTTCGATGGTCATGTAGGACATTCACCAATACTCTGATCTAGGTTGCAATAGCAATGTGAGGTGTATTACTGTGTCCGGTCTGGACGCCATGGCTTAGAATCTCAAACACGATCTTGTATTCCTTAGGAGCGCCTGCTAGCGAGAGAATAGTCATTAACTAAATAACGGCCTGATCCCGGGATCCTCCGCGTATCCTCCCCCATTCCTCCCACTCCCCTTGACTTAACAAACCACGTCCACCCAGGCTAGGAAGCCAACAGCAAACCACTTGCTCGTTCGCGAACTGCCACTGGATGTTATCACCCAACGAACGTTTTATGGCCGATACAAGCCACGCTTTTGCAGCTTCGAAATGACTTTCCCTTTTTTTTCCTTTTTATATTGAGCACCCGACTATCGTTCTCCACGAATTTGTCGGGGCTCAGTTTCAGAGAGAGGGAATCGAGCGCACTCGATTACTCCTGATCCTGATTCCGAAGCTGGAAAAAAGACCTGCGCAAATTGAAATTTCACTTTGGTCCTGCTCGCTTTTGCGTTCAAGCGATTGGCAATTTCTAGCCAAGCAAAAGCGAACAATTTTATTTGTTAGATTTCCAGCATGTGGATGTATATGTTTTGTGGCATTCAGGCTCATCAGAATCGAAAAGAGTTGATCAGGATTTTGGATCATGGATAATGGTCTGACAAAGTATTGTGAAAATTTTGATAATGGCTACAGGAAAAGTGAGATTTTAAAAATGGTCAGTTTTGTTATTTTGTGTTTTTTTAAATAGAAAGAAAAAATTTAATAAAAGGGGACGTTTTTTACAATTTACTTTAATTGTTAAAACTAGAACAAAACTATTTTGGCTAAAATTTTATTCATAGATAAATAAATTAGCAAATCGTTCGGAATATTACATTTGTTTTCTCTCTAACGTCTCGTCAATTGAAACTATCGAGTCACCCGTCCAGTAAAAGACTCTACATGCATTGTTTGTAGTAATTTGTTTCACATACCCGTACGAGACGATTGCCCGTATAGGGGGTAACAGCGAAAGAGAAGAAACAGAGGGATTGGTGTGGATTGGCATTCAAGAAGGGGCAGTACACATAGTAGAGTTAGCAAAGGAGCCTAAGGATCTCTATAGATATAGCGAGCCAAGTCGTAAGGCCGATACATAATACTTGTCTTGCAGTTGGGGTCGATCGATTGTCTCTGTTTTTCTTACCATCTATTTATATAAAGCCTCGTTGTCGCGCTCGTTTTGCTCCCAGTCGATCCGGATGCGGGAACTGAGACGAGAAAGAGTCAGAAGAAGAAGGAAAACAAGTAGAGGAGCTACCTTAGAGAAAGACACGGGGGAGATTCGAATAAGAGGGAAGGTACGAAAGCAGAAGCAACACCAGGAGAAGGGCTAATATCAGAACATCGAAAGGTCCAAGTCGACTCGAGGATTCGAGCGAGTTGGATGTTTAATTAGGAGTCAACGTTAACCATGCGGCACAAGTATCATGCTGAAGAAAGACAAAGAATGCCAGAGAAAGATAGTTAAAACCAAAGGAACATTTCTTCTTGGTCAATATTAACCACGGCAAAATTCTGGATTTCTAATTACGCAAATGATGTATTTCCATACGCAACTAAAATTATATTCAGGTTATCTAGAGTATTATCATTTTCAAATACACGGATGAAAGAGAGTTACAATCTCTAAGGATTTATTTATTCACTTAAGTAGTTTCTTAAAGTTTAACACGCATGATGATATAAATGTTAGAGAGTTTTATGATGCGTAAAAGACAAAAATTTAATAATGATTCAACGATTAAATAATTATTTTATGCTCCTGTAACTTTAAAATTAGAATATGTCTCAATTCTCTGATAGAATGCAGCAAAATATTTAGTTCTCTCTAACTCTGAATTAGGGGGATTGTGGGTATTACTATGCGAACTACTATTACTACGAATTTTACTTGAAATATTAAAATAAAACTTAATTTGCTTAGATTGTAGACTTTAGAATAACTAGAATATAACTCGAATTAAACTTTAATATAATTTTAAGTCATAATTTATAAAAAGTAATCTTAAAAATATGTTATGTCACTTTGAAAGTAGAAATTCAGTGTCGAAGCATAAAAAGTTGTATTATCGGGTTAAGAGCGCATTCAGAAATGTAGTAATTGTAATGTGATTTATAAAGATTTATTTAATTAAAAGTTACTGTCAGTTATAGTAAGTACAGCAGTATTCATAAATATAAATAAAATTCAACTTTTTAAATGTTTTCATTATTTAATTTCAAATGTAATTATATAGTCAGTAATCTTTGCGCGTGCTTCTATTTTTGCGTCTTCAGATGACAGATGTCTTAACCTAAAATTAGTATTCTAAAGATTGTTTACCTATTTAGTGCCTAGCGCTTTAACATGTGATAAGAGTGTACAATACCCAAAATAAACATGCTAAAAAAAGTTCGGATGCAATATCCGATAAACAGCTTACTCCAAGCTGTAGAGACATTGAAAAAGGACACTTAACAGCAACGGCTGCATCTAAAAAATATGATATTCCAGAACCAACTGTTCAAATAAAATTAAAAAAAAATTCGCGGATTTTAAAAACTAAGAAGTATATAATAAATTTATACTTCTCAAATTCATTAAATGAAAGAAACATATGAGACTGATATCCTATGTAAGAAACGAGTACTAAAGGTAAGCGTTAAAAGTTAACGGAAAAGGAAACTCTCATACCGGCTTCCTTGGTAAGAGAGAGAAGGTAAGCGTTAATGTTTAACGGAAAAGGAAACTCTTACCTCATTAAAAACTCGGTAAATTTTAATTTTAATTTCTCTCTCTATGAAATTTTACCTCATTATACAAATATTCTTCAAATTTAAATCTTATTTCTAAATACAAACAATACACTACTTGCTAAGCTCATCATTGTTCGAGCGAACCCTTGCATAATGAGGGTTAATGGATTTAAAAAAAGACAACATTTTCGAGCTATAATGAAACGAGAGATAAATACATTCAGTGTGTTGTATTGAAAGTTATTAAAAAGTTATTAATAAATAGAACGGAAATATGTATAACGTGAAAATGAATAGTGCCTATTATTGTGTATTGTTTATTAAGTGTTTAACAGAAATGTGTTTAATGTGAAAGTGTATAGTGTCTATTAATGTGTTTTTTTTATTAAGAGTTTGTATTGAATAGTTTTAAATACGTATTTATATTGTTACATACAAATAAGTGAACGAAAAGTGTTTAGTAAATAAATAAGTGTTTAATAACAAATAATAATATGTGACGCCGCGCGAGAAAAGGGACCTATCGCAAAAAATATCAATTTTCATTTTTTTATGACAAAAGGTAGCTTATTAGTCGCTCTTTCATTTAAAAGAATAAAAATTGTTTCCATTAGTTACTTTTTGAGTTATTAAGCATGAATCGTAAGAATTTACATTGGTCGCCATGCACGGACGCAATTTCCAACGCAAAAAAACATATCGCGAAAAAAATCAATTTTCATTTTTTTATGCCAAAAGGTAGCTTTTTAGTCGCTCTTTCATTTGAAAAAATCAGAAATTGTTTCCATCAATTACTTTTTGAGTTATTAAGCATGAAGCGTAAGAATTTATATTGGTCGCAATGCATTGCTGCAACTTCTAACGCTCGCCCTGTAAAATTAACGTTTCAGGCGATAGGTCCCTTTTTTCGCGCGGCGAACATAACATAACATAACAACATAACATTATATTATGTTGTATATTATGTTATGTATATACATAACAACATAACATTATATTTTATAATGTTATGCCAATCTGTTTGGTAAATAAATAAGTATGCAATAAGTAAGTGTTCAATAATAAATAATACATAATAATAATAATTAATAGTAATAGTATTGTGAAGTGCTCAAAGTGTTTGAGGTAAAGAGATGAGATAAACATGGGACAAATGAGATAATAAGATATATGAAGTAAAGATATGAGACAATAACATGAGACAATAAGATGAGATAAACAGATGAGATACAAAAACAAAAAATCATTAAGAGTTGAAAGAAAGAGATACTTTGATGACATAGGAATAAGAGGTGAATTGATTTAAGGTAATAATTAACACAAACACGTATGTATAGAGTTAGATCGTGAGACGTAGAGAATTTTTACAGGAATTTTGAAAAACAATATAGTCCTCTTATTTTATCGTTTAAAACATATTTTACAAGGCCTAATATATTACATTTGCAGAAAATAATTTAATTTAGATGTCATTAAATATAATTTATAAAATAAACTGCTAGAAACGTCAACAAGTTGTATTAACGTATTTTTTCCAATAAAATAACAGTAGGTTTACTCTTCGTATAAAAACAGCTTTATTTTTTACAGGAATTTTGACAAATTATATAGTCTTCTAAATGATATTAGGTATATCATAATTTTTTATAATCTTCATATTCTTCATATCATTAATTTTCTTTTTTTATTATATTATGTATTTCTTTCATTTTACATAATTATACATAAATGAAACATTATTTTAAGAAATAATAAAATTTGGCGTACGCTTCAGCGCGCGCTTTTTTCCTAGTAATTAAGAAACAGAATATATAAAATAAAAATGTTTATGTTTTAGGATATTCATGTTATTATAAAAAGCATTTAAAATAATATATTGTAATCGTTTCAATGAAGACCGTTCATTTTTATGTTTTCAAATTTAACTGAAAGTTAAAATCATGAATTAACAATAATATGTTCATTTGTAATAAAAATATTTGTAATAATAGATACATACGTAGTAATGCTAGCGTAGTAATAAATGCATGCCTAGTAATAGTAACAAGTACATTTTTTTTTAATATATAATTTTTTAAATGAAAATTAACCTTTTTCAGTAAATTTTAGATCTTTTTCGATTTATAAAAGAGAAAATATTGATCTACAAAAAAATTACGAATCAATATGCACTTTGAAGCCTCAAACTTTGAAAATGAGTGAAATAAAAACACGTAGTAATACCCACAAGCACCCTAGGGAAAATTACGAATTTAATAGTAAAATCGTGACCAAATTTTCTCAATTCGAATTTGTAAAAAATGACTAATTATTAGTAGGAAACTACTAATTCCATGGTGTAATTTCACAAGTTAATAATAAAAAATAACTAAAATATTTAGTACACACAAATCTTCTGATTGAATTAGTGGATTAAAATAACCTCAAGATTACTTTGAATAATTAAATTAAGCAGTTTTTATTAAAATATTAATAGTTTTTTACTAATTTAAATTTAGAGAGTAAATATTTCTGAATCTCTTTACAAATTCCCGGTTTTTTCATGATGGATTATATTCGCCGCAATTTCCTGGAACACTAGACACTCTGTATACTAATTTTGAATTAGGGACGAATTATTATCCCGTATCTAGAAATCGGGAACAATTCTCAGTCCCACGATGGGCGCCAAGATATTCAGTGACCAGAAATCCGATATAGAGAGAAACATACACGAAAAGTTAATACGAAAATAAAATAAAAAATATTAGATTGGAAAAAAAAAGAAATTTTTTCTCGAATTAAAAGGGTTTGTTTGAATTTAATGATTGGAGTATCATCCAATATAAAATAAGAGTGGCAAGTACGTGAAGCAACCTCGAGCGCCACCCCATTGGCTCTTACACCCACTTCCCCCCGAAAGACCCAGACAAAGATACACACAGTGAAAGAACACGCCACGGAATTGTTTGCGATTTTGTTTTAACCGAATGGCAGCCGTTGCTGCAGCTTCACGATCGCACTCATCGATTTCTCACACTATCCTCTCTTTCTCTCCTTCACACTTACTATCGGTCTTCATATCGGGCTCCCTTTGCATTTATCTTCTCGTTTATTTTCTCAGGAAAGCGCGAATCTTACGGATTAAGTTGGGAAAAAAAATAAGAGCAATACAAAATACGAAGGTTAAAAAGAAGAGCTTTTCGGAATAAAAGAGTTGGTGGTAACTCTGAGATAAAATCTGTGCTGAATGAAAGAAATGATCATGTCTAAAATTGTGGAGTGGATGCTGTAATTATAAGAGCACTTGGCAACGCTGCAATTATCATACAGCATGCAATGTGTAGCTTCATGCTCTTTTCTTTAAATTCCAACAAACTTTGGAATGAATAGCAGAACGTACAAGTAAAAACCGTCCCTCGAATTCAAGCCTACCAGGATTTTCAAAGAGGATTCGTAAAATCTAGTCTCTTCGTTAATCCCACTGGCGAAACGCGTCTGAGATTTTTTTTTCATTGTAAATAGAAAAGAAACCTGAAAAAACTGCAAAATTTGACATTTTTTTTTGTATGAAACACAACCCTGAAGGAAAATGTAAAAAATCTTTTGTTAACTTTTCTGTAGTAATAGAAATTTTTTTTCACTTTTTTCATATCAGAATATTTTCACAGAAAAATTGAAAAGGCTAGAGAAGACCGGGATTGGTTATATCAGGGGCAAGTTGAGCCATTGCATTTTATTCGAATGTGATTAGTCGCATTAATTTTAGCCTATAAAAAAATTGACATGTGAAGTAAAATTTATGTTTGTGTTAAGTTTTATTACTATATCATTATTATTGTCGAGTAAATGAGAGAAATACTTATTTTAGTACTCTAAAGTAAACTTTTACCCACTTGTTTTTCTTTTGTTATATTTTTCTAATTTTTTATAACATAAATGCGTAATAGTTAAACTTTTTGATATCTTTAGAAACTTAACATTAGTATAAAACAACTTAGGGAGGGGGGGGGGGGTATAAAATAATTTCTAAATTAGATAATAAGGAAGTTAAACAACTAAGAGTTAAAAATGACCCGTCTTTTTTAAAATTGGCAAAATATTTAAATAAGAATATTAAGAAAAAGCTGTAGCCTCTGGTTTGAGTAGTAAAAGAACTTTAAAGTAAGACAGGCTTTTCACTATATACACTCACATAATCACGGATTTAACATTGGACCTCTGAAGACTAGGGCGGTCCGAGGATGGTTTTGGTGGTGGCTTCAACCAGAGAAGCTGTTTTTTCATCCTCCAGGAAAATGTATGAATCGTGTAGCAGCGGCTTTGCGAGTGTGCGGCTAATGGCTGCGAAGGAGTTCTGTCTACCCCTAAATCTATCCCCTTGCTCACTCGACCTTCCATATATGTGTAAAACCTTTCCATATACATCCTCGTACAAACACACAGCCAGAATGCTCTAATGATAGATACATACATTTTGCAAAAAAATATAACAATTCATTGCAAATGTACCAGAAAATTCAAGTATTCCCGAAGACAAATTTTTCCCTATTAATTAGTACGCTGGAGATAGAAATATTTTAAAAGCAAAGAAATACACAACTAGAATAGTCACA
This sequence comes from Ganaspis brasiliensis, assembly GCA_037103525.1. Classification (NCBI taxonomy): domain Eukaryota; kingdom Metazoa; phylum Arthropoda; class Insecta; order Hymenoptera; family Figitidae; genus Ganaspis; species Ganaspis brasiliensis. Next base: position 3,556,242 of record JAZKLR010000022.1, on the reverse strand, counting down.
CTCATATGTTTTCTGACTAACAGAAATCTCATTTCATGCCGGAAACCCCAAAGGGGATTAAAGTCCGCCATTTTGTGTGGGAGGGCGAGCCGCGGTATCCGATTTTAACTTTCGCGATGGACCTTCTGCCGTGTATAGGTATAGTCTTCTATTAAACCGATTATCCAAGTATTCCCGAAAAGGTTTCGCCCGCTGTAAAAAGGGTTGCAAGAGGGACGATTCTCTGTGAGCCCACCCTCACAAATCTGAGTTTCCAAACCAAAGACTCGTGGTTAATTTTTTTCGCTTTACGTCCATCTCTCGCTCGATATTTTCTGGATAGCGTTTCTCCTTTCTGCGGTCAGCACCAAGCGAGAGGTAAATTTTCCGGATTTTATCTGCTATTGCAAAATGATAATATCTTCGTGCGTGTTTGTAAAACGTGTCAGTCATAAATTTTATGATTTTTGCAATCATTTTTACATATGCTACTTTTTTTCAAACAGCGCATTATTTTTCTTGATAAATAATTAGCTTCAATAACCTAATCAACCTTGAAAGAAATAAATTGAATTTTCTGTTGAAATTGCAGATATGTAATAAAATGATGAATTGAGCTAAATTCAACTGGTTTTCGAACGCAATATCGAAGAAGAATGGGACGATTATGCTCAGGTTCCAAGATTTAACTCGAGTTCTCATAAACGCCTTCGCAGATTATCAATTATTAAAACCACGTGGTCGTCCCACTAAAGCGTCCCTCTCATCTTGCCGTCTCCTTCCACGAACCTGAAGCGATGTTCCGCCTTCCTCGCTCCCACGAACCCAATCTCTGATTATCACTCGCGCCATTTTATTTCTCTTATTTTCATAAAAATGACGTGTCATACTCAAGAACCTGCACGAAGATGAATTTAGTATTCTATTTATTTTTTTAATTATTCCTATAAACGAACACAACTTTTTTGAAAAAAAGTATTGCCTTCTCTTGTAATCCTTTTTATTACTGAATTTCATTCGAAGTTTGTACGAGACAGGTTAATAGATTTCGGGAAGGCAATATAAGTCATATAATAAAAGTAAAAGAAGCAATGGATATTGCAAACAATATTAAACCTTCGAATTCAAATAACTGGTGTCCAAACAACAATTTCCCATTTTCAAAGAAATGTTTAATAAAAAAAAATTTAAACATGTCTAGGGACTTTAGTTCGTAAAGTGTTGGACATTCTTCGAATGCGCGTCATGTTTACAACGTCCCGAATTGATTTGTCAAGGGTAGGGTGGATGGACCATCACTCTTGAAAATCGAGCATCATCCCTGGGGACCGAATTTAGCACGCAAGATCGTGTGCTTGAACATGTGGACATCGAATCATCATGATCGTACACATCGTCATTACATTATTAGTTTTCTCCAATTCCAACTCAAAGTTTTCATAACTACAACACTAATTTTAAAAAAACTGATTCAACAAATTTATCCTTTCTAAAAAGTTGTCTTATTGTAATCGAAACATTCGTAGCAAATTTTTGAACCTGACAGTATAATTGCTTCTCGAAAACAGCTTCTCCAAAATCTGGAGTTGCATTGCAACTTGGGTGGTTGCTACCGATCAAGAAGAACTAGTCAGTTGTTGGCAATTTTGTTGATACTAATGATATCTTTGGAAGATCATGACCTGAAGTTGAATGCATGCTGGAAGAGTTGGGTGCTGTCGGATGGCAATTATTCTCGAAGCGTAGCACACGGGCAATGCTCTATCGCAGCAGAAGAGCATCTGGCGTAACTCCCACCTTCGTTCTACGGTTCATCGAAACCCTGGCAAGGTCTAATGACGTATAACGTAGCATTCGTACTCGCCATACTTGTTCAAATTCGTAAGGGTCAAGCGTTCATTTCGCTGACCCTACGGCATTCGATCGACCCTCTCAATCGGTTTCCATACCCTTAATAACACAATTACCATTATTGCTAAAGTTTACAGCAGCACATATGTCTGCCATTCTTCAGAGAAATTCGCCTTGAGGGATTCAAGAACAAAGAACACTTAATCCAGAATTGATACCATGTTCCAAAAATACTGAAAACTCAACTCCTGAATTACAAGTGATACTACAGCAAACACTTATATATTTACGGACCTTTTGAAACGGTTTGACGAACCATCAAAATCGACATAAAACCGATTTTATCGTTTACCTGCGTCACAATTCTTGGCAAGATAACATAAAAGATAGTTTTATAATGCGTGAATGCGTTTCAAGAATCGGTAGGCATGGCGCGATAACCATCAGAAATGTTGCAATTCTTATATATCTATATGCCCAACATGAATCGAACATTGCTCAGAATGATTGGTGTTCCATAACAAATGTTCAAGCTCTGTTAAATAACAAAATCCTTTTGAATTCCAGCTTTAAGCCATCTCAACTTTTGAGCCAATTACAATGATCAAGATAACATTTTTCTAAACACGTAGGAATTTCTTTCCTTTAGGAAAAAGGCAACGAGGGAATCGCCTAGGAAATTTACTCTTCTTTGAATTCGCGTAGCTAAGTACATACGTATCGATGGAACGGGGACCATGGGTTGGGAATGGTTATAAAATATGCAGGACAACGATGTCCGGTAACAGGATTTGCAGGAGACGTATCGAAGGATGGATAGGAGAGCGAAAGAAACGCAGTGATTACCTACTATGCGTTGGTATACGTGCGCCATTTCGAGTAACATCTGAGCCTGCTTAAGTAGAAATAAATAATTCAAGACTGAGATGGCCGATGGCAACAGAAACCGACAGGCGTTAGTATATAGCAAAATGACGTTAAGATCGCAGAGAGTGCTGCTTTCAACTTTGATCAACAGACTCTGCAACACAATTGTTTATGGACAGCTAGATTTTCTATCAAATCGACAAATTGTCAAATCACCTGACATCTTTTCATTACATTTCGCGATACAAATTATTTATCACGTCACTGCACGTTCAAATAGAAATTTATAATCAATAGAGTGATTCTGAAATGACATATTTTAATTATAGAATTATCTCCTGCTGAAAACATCGATAAATTACAATGTCGTATATTCAATTCAGTATTTGATAAATTTGAAAGATAGACGTCTAACTAATTGCTAAGAATCACTTAATTTGGTTGAGTCGTTTTTACTTTATAAGCAAACAAAATTTTACAGCGGCGTTACCTATATAAAACTACTTAAAAAGCCCTATTTAAGGAAAAGATTTTATATTAGTCATAATCGAGAGAATGCAATAAAAGAATTATTCAGTACAAATAAAAGGCAGAGTTGAAATGAATGTTGAGTTGACACTGAGCTACCCTTTGATTTTCAAAAACAACCCCTCGTGATACTGTCACTATATTTAGACGCAGAAAAAGAACGATTTAATAATAAATTAAACAACACAACAAAAGTTGAAATATTGTTTCATATTCAAAACGTCACATAAATCAATTTTTTAAAAATCCTTTACAAAACGTAACTATCAAATAGAAAAAAGCAACATATCCTGGAATTATAAAAAAAAAAGACAAAATTATTAGAAACCCAGTCAGAGACAGTCCATTATATTTCACTTAAAGCCGTTGAGATCTATTTTTGTAAAATTCTGATAATTTGTAGAAATCATCTTCGGGGTTCTAAGAATACATATTGGACAATAATTTTCTAAAATTTTACTGATTTATTTCATAACATTTATTTTAAAGTTGAGATAAGCTGTAAAAATGTAATTTTGACAGGTGGAAAAATTAAATAAAAAAGCACACAAATAATGAATAAATGAATGATTTTTTTTCTTCTAATTTTTCACAACTGTTTACTTTTTAATTTCCAAAAACTTTGAATTAAACGTAACTTCTTATAATTATAAAAATTGATATTAAATATGAAATGTCAAATGTCAAATTTTCACACTTTTAAACTATTTTTTCTTAGAATGTGAATTCATATTTTTAAATTAAACGTTACTTAAAATGAACTACTTTTGATTTAGTTACACATGATCTAGTGTTTTTTTAAATTACTAATTTGTAAGTATGTAATATTTTACCTTCAAAATTGAAATTTCAATAATTTCTAAAAATTTTAAATACTAATTTCTCATTCCCAGAAGATCGGAAAAATACCATTCTTAATTAAATATTTGTACTAACCTCTCTTTTCTTGATCTCAACGTTTGGTATTGGAGAGACGGACGTTTCTTGAGTTAAATTGATTTTAAAATAGTCATTTCGTGAATAAAATTTAAGGTTACAAAAACAAGTAGCTTATCAAAGTTAAGTTATTGCTTGATCTTTATCGATTTAACAGATTTTTAATTCAAATTTAAGGGCATGTGATGATAATGCTAAATTTGTCCGTAAACTTTCTCTTAAAGTACTCAATGTTTTGACACCAAACTTTGTAGAATTACTCAAAACACCATTTGAATGGTCTCTCTGACCCAATTTTGTTTCATTTTTGTCTCTAAACTAAATATTTTTCAAATTTACTTTTTTTTCAAAATTTTCCAAAAATTGTGAAATTGAAAAAAAAATTAGTTTAAAGATAAAAATGAAATAAATTTGGGTCAGAGAGACCATTCTAATGGTATTTTGAGTAATTCTACAAAGTTTGGTGTCAAAACATTGAGTACTTTAAGAGAAAGTTTACGGACAAATTTAGCATTATCATCACATGCCCTTAAAATTATATTTAAATAAATAAGACTTAGTTGACAATTAGATCAAGTATTTAATTTTAGTAATTATGACTATTTATTAAATTCATCAAATTATTTTAATTTAAAAACAAAATACTTATAACCCTGAAAGTTTTTAATAAACATTCTTTTTTTAAATGTTTACTTTAACAATTTAAACTGTTTATTAATCACATTGAAAAAAATACAACAAATCTATTTGAATAAAAAGAATATGTGGGTGATTCTTCAGAAAATGGTTACTTTGAACAACATTAAATTTTTAAATTAAAAATCTTTCTTCTTGAATATTACTTATGTAGTACTTATTAACAATTACTAAAATAAATAATTTTATAAAAGTTTGAGCATAAACTCATGTTTTTAGTCTTACATCGAAAATTTAAGGTTTTAAATTTAAAGGTTAAAAAAATTAATTTAAAATGTTTAATTTTTTACCTTAACCGAACATTCCAAGAATTTTCTGTTAGTTGGAGGATGCGCTAAGATATCCAAGGATCTTCTTGGGTTATTTAATTTTAAATTAAAATAAACGTATTTAATTAAATAATTATATATAAAAAAATCAATATTTTTGTAATAATACAGGTTAACGATATTTTGTATAGAAAACAAAACACTATTCCCATGCTTTTTGAATATAATGAACCGGAGTTTACAGAAACTGGAGTTTACAAATCAAAGAAAATAAATTATTATAGCCGTAAAACTTAATAAAATAAGAAGACCTTTGCAGAATACTGCATAGATTTGCCTACTTTACATTATTATTATTTTTATTTTATTTTAAATATAAACAATTCAGGGATTTTTGGCGAACCGGAGTTTACATGTCATTAAAATACGCAGTAAAATTAATAATAATTTTTTAATTTTAAAACGAAATATCCCATTTCTTCATGTAAGTATATGCATACATCAAAGTGTTCATCTTACTAACATAAATAGTTAGTGAAAATTCACTATATAAATGATTAAAATTGCTGAAAAACAATGAAAATGTAAACTCCTGTTCCAAATAACGAAAAGGTGGAGAAAGTATTAAAAAATGATTTACGCAAAACTTATTAATAAAATCTGGAAGATAATATAACAAAAACAAAGTTTTTGAGATAAACTATCGATTAGAATAGATAAAAACATTTTAAAAGTATGTTTTAAGTGAAATAAAATGTATTAAATCTTACGTGTCCTATGTGGAGAACCTAGAAAAGTGCAGATTTTGAGTCATTTTTAACAATTCTATATATTTTGATGTTAAAAAAAATATTTTTCAGTTATGATATTAATAAAAATGATAACAAAGAATAGATTTAAAAAGTATTAAATATATTTTTAAATAATTTTTAAAGTTATTAAGTGGGGAAGTAAAAGTAACCACTCAGTGAAGAATTACCCATGTAAGTCTTTGAAGGAAATGCTTTAAAATCTTCTGACTCAGAACCAACTGGTTTTTTTTCTTCAAATGTACTTAAAAATCTTCGTCTATACAAACAACAAAAATGATAGAAAGCTTAAGGCGCTGTCACCTTAAAGAAAAATTTTATACCAAATGTCCATCTTGGGGCCCTGTTAATCTTGGGACCCACTCCCCTATTTATTCCTTATTTCCTTATCATGCAGGTAATAAAAAAAAATAAAGGAAATTAAAAAGTAGGTTCAAATTGTTAAAATCAATATTTAAAAAAGAATGTTTATTGAAAAGTTTCAGGGTTATAAGTATTTTGGTTTTAAATTAAAATAATTTGATAAATTTAATAAATAGTCATAATTATTAAAATTAAATACTTGATCTAATTGTAAACTAAGTCTTATTTATTTAAATATAATTTTAAATTTGAATTTAAAATCTGTTAAATCGATAAGGATCAAGCTATAACTTAACTTTGATATTCTACTTGTTTTTGTAACCTTAAATTTTATTCACGAAATGACTATTTTAAAATCAATTTAACTCAAGAAACGTCCGTCTCTCCAATGCCAAACGTTGAGATCAAGAAAAGAGAGGTATGTACAAATATTTAATCAAGAATGGTATTTTTCCGATCTTCTGGGAATAAGAAATTAGTATTTAAAATTGTGAGAAATTCATCAAATTTCAATTTTGAAGGTAAAATATTACATAGATACTTCCAAATTAATAATTTAAGAAAACACTAGATCATATGTAACTAAATCAAAGGTAGTTCATTTTAATATGAATTCAAATTCTAAAAAGAATAGTTTAAGGAGGAATCGGACAAACAATCGGAACAAAAGTTAGTGCAAATGAATAATTTTGATTTTTGATTTAGAAGACACATAAGCTAATGTATTTTTTTTTTGTGGAACTGTAAACACTTGTATTTTTAACAAAATGAGCCGTTAAAAATTGCGATTTTTTTTAATTTTCATTAAATTGCAGTTTTTAACGGTTCATTTTGTAAAAAATACAAGTGTCCACAGTTCCACAAAAAGAATTACATTAACTTATGTATCTTCTATATCAAAAATCAAAATTATTCTTTTGCACTAACTTTTGTTCCGATTGTTTGTCCGATTCCTCCTTAAAAGTGTGAAAACTTGACATTTGACATGTCATATTTAATATCAATTTTTTTAATTATAAGAAGTTACGTTTAACTCAAAACTTTATGAAATTAAAAAGTAAACAGTTGTGAACAATTAGAAAAGAAAAAATAATTCATTTATTAATTATTTGTGTGCTTTTTTATTTAATTTGTCCACCTGTCAAAATGACATTTTCGTATCCCATCTCAATTTTAAAATAAATTTTATGAAATAAATCAGTAAAATTATAGAAAATCATTGTCCAATATGTATTTTTAGGACCCTGAAGATGATTTCTACAAATTTTCAGAATTTTAAAAAAATAGGCCGCAGCGGTTTTAGGTAAACTATAATGAACTCACTCAGCATGTTTACTTACATATGCAATTAAGCAAGTATATTTATAACAGAATTAGTTTGTTAGTAACAATCGTTAGTTTAATTTTAAAACTTTTAAAGAATCTACCATTTTAATTTTCGCGATTTATATATCTACGAATTCCCGGTTCTCTTCTCAAATTCACACATCGTTTTAAAAATTACCGTATTTTTAAAAAACCAACATTTGGTGAATCTGAGGTTATGTTGCGAACTCTCTTGAGTTTGACGTATTCTTTTGATGTGTAATTTGTAACGTAATAAAAAATATATTTTACATTTTTAACTCCTGCAGAAGGTAGAAAACTCGAGTAAACGTATTTGTATGAATTTTTGAAATTTATCATACATGGATTATATAAAACAAAAACTACTTTTTTTAAAAAATATCTCCGTTTTTCACGCTATACGAAATTTCTGTCAATTTCCGAGATCTCTAGACAGAACAGCAATATGCCTGCAGCAATGACAGTCTAATTTTACCATAAGTGTCGAAAAACTAAAAATTGTCAAAAAGGTAGCAAAAGATGTGAATTGCTGCACGGATCATCGAATCTAAAATGAGAGTGGGTCTTTCATTTGTTCCTTTTCATGGTCAAAAAAATGTCCTTGGTGAAGCAAGAGCTGTGAAGCATGATGAGACCCTTAGAAAATTTTATCTATGAACACGAAGAGGCCACTCGAGCGTCGTTTCAAGAGCGAGTAATTGAAATGCTACTCGACCCGGCGAAGGGAAACCAACGCAATCGCAACCAGCAACGAAATAATGGAATAACCCGAAGGCAATCTGACGGATGGACGACGATTCTAATCGACACATTGGCATTTCTTATCAGCGCATTTATCTCCTGCAATAAAGCACTATCAAGAGATGTCGAATCCTCTCAAAATCAGTGCATATGGTCCATTTGATTGACTAGTACTATTGTACAAACTAGACATTAATTTCTTTAGATAATTATCTCTCTTGGATTTGCTACTTTAATATTAAATACGAGTAGTCTCTCTAGTCGCGTAAAGTTTTAATCCTAAACGAATTTTTGAAACATTTGTAATATGTAATACAAGAATGAATTTTTGTGAGTTTTTAAACTAAGAATAGAATAAATTATGAAGTAAAAAATAAAAATAGCAAGAACGTGAGGATGGGGTCTATGGGCTTAATTTCATAAGTGGAACTCGGAGTATTGACCACGCCTGGACATAAACCAAACAGAATCGTGCACTATGTTGGTAGTAACATATATGTCAATACTTGTAATTCCAGCAGGGAATCAGTATAGTGCGCCGTATCTGTATGGTCAGCTCACGAGTTCTATGGGGTTGGGAGTTTGGTTTCCCAGTAGCGGGCTGATTGGTCCAGCGCTGGTATGATTAGAGATGTTATCAGACGACCGGACTAAATGCTCTCACCATGTACACCACAGCAGTGTGTTTGCATCCTTTATCTACCGGGTGTCACGATTAATTCCATTGAAATTTCTCGTTTATATTGTCCTTTTTATCCTTTTAAGTCAATTTCAACTCCAGTTTCAGTATTCATCAATTTTTACTCGGAAACGTGCCAAGCTCAGTTTCAAAGCACCTACTGCTTCAATCATCCCATCCAAAAGAGCAAAAAAAATTTTTTTTATTATTTTCATCGATTCTTGCCATCAGGTTTACACTTCTATCTATTTCGAGCTTTTTGTCTGTTTTAAGCTTTCTTTGTCAGTTTTAAGTCTCAAAAATTCCATTTCAAAATTCTTTTCAATTTACAGACTCTTTTATCCATTTAAAGCTATCGTTTATAAATTATAGAAACATAGAGCAATGTTTTCTGAAACGATTTTGCAGTATGTTTTGCCGGAGTCTTGACGTTTTCAAAGGGAGAGGTGTAAAGCAAGCAGAGGTAGACAGATCTCGGCACTTATCGGTCTGCGAAGATACCCATTAACGAAACTAAAAGCCTCCCCATATATTTCACACTCCCGCAAGCCCTCTCACCGACCAACCCCTTTCCTGCCACTCTTGAGATAGACACAACATTGTTCGTTGTTTGTGCCTTTTGTTTTACTTGCTGATATATATTAGTGCCCTTTAACACCCACCCATTCGTTTTCGGACAATAATTATCGGCTACCGCCTTCTACTTTCCAGAAATCGATACTTTTAGTCGTGAAGAATTCACTGCATTATTCCTGCATCTTTTAAAAGTCCAAATTTTAAAGGTTATATCTAAAATTAATAATTTAGGATTGAAAATATCTAAAAAATGACGGAACAGGTTTGTGAAACTTTCCTTATTTTCAACAAAGCTGTCTATAGATATAAATTGGATGAGAATTCAGAAGAATTGCAATGAATTTTGCAATGAAAGAAAGAAGAAAAGAAAAAATATCGGAAACCTATAAGCGATAAGCTGTTAATTGAGAGCCGAGACATCGGCGCATACTCTAATGTGACCGAAACCCGTCGTCATCGATTTGACCCCTATAAATGAGTATAATAAGATAACCTGCTGAAAGTATGGCTTTATTGTAAAGCCAAACATGACAGAATCTTTCGGTAGGTTTCCAAAGCTTTATTCTAACTCGAATCAAATCTCTCATAATTATTTAACACCTCAAATAACTGTGAGCATTTGGTATTTCACTTTGAGATTTTCACAACTTTTTAGCTTTCTAAAGAATAAGTATACAATTTTTCTCCAAATGGAATATTAAATATCTTTTGTTATTCAAAATCATAAACAAAAATTCAGAAATATAATTTTATAAGAAGCTAATTAGTTAACTGCACGGATCAGTCTTCACACGCACACAGGACGAAAGAAAATACGATACTGAAAGATTTCCGAACACGAGTCTCGAAATAATGTTTATGGCAACAACGATTGACCTTCGATACTTTGCAGTATAACAGTCTTGGAATACACGTGAATACTTAATGCAATAAAATAAGAGGGTTTATGATATTGAGGCAAATAAAAATTTTAAGACCACGAGGAAGACGCAAGATTAAACAATTATTATTTTATAACTTATTTGTTAAATCTTATTTATAATAAAGTTTTCAATCTAACCAGATAACAATTTTTGTTTTATTTTCGAATTTCCGAAGGAAATAGATGTTATTGTTTTGTGATATTTCTGACAAAAAACCTAGATTCTAATAAATATTTCAACTTCATCTGTTTGTCGCGATTCTTAATCAGATTAATTTCTTCGTTCAGACACATTAAAAAAACCTTGTCCTAAAAGAAGAACATTTAACTAAAGATGTCAGTTACATAGAGAGTTTTTAAAAGTCAGCAAAAATTTCTTTTTTAGAAGAAAGAAATATAGATTTCAGACGACAAGAATTTCGTTCTTTTCAGGTCTTAATTGAGCCTGCACATTGCTCATTTCGTTCCAAAATAAGAATCATTCCTGCGATTATTTACACTCGACGTAAAACCCCACAAAAGAGGACGTACGACCTGTCTGCTGGATAAGCTGTGACAAATTTTTCATAGGTATAACTCTAGGAGGTTATATTTATGACGCGTTTTTAAGTGGTACGCGTGCCTTGCGTCAGACACTAATGAGTGTGTCGGAGCTTTCTACCGCGACCCCTGGCGTCATGTATGACAGATGGTTACACCAATCTGACGGCTTTCGTTCATTTCGCATAATTTCATCCGAAAAAGCTGTCTTGAAATTCAAATGGAATAATTACACTTATAAAATAAGTTAAATAATTTTTTTAAATGACCATAATATTACGCTTTTTCAATAATGTATTTAACTTTAATGTGAAACAGTCTTAAAATTCAAATAAAAATATAATTCTAAAAAGAAATCATAGTATAAAGTTGAGAATTGAATCCAGAAAAACAATTTTTGTATTAAGAATTTAATGTTAAAATTTTCAACACGAGTAAATTATTAAACTGAGCTTCAGCAAACCGATGTTATTTTTGAATACGATTAATAATGAATTTTAGACATTTGGCAAAAACAGGAGATACCGAACCTTAAATTACCCAAAAGGTATATTCCGAGAATTACAACATGATGTATAAGTTATGTCGAGCGTGTTTGTATGTTAGAGTTTTTGTTGAAGATGGATAGTATAATTTCGTAGTTGACCGTTTCTATTATCATCTTGAAACAGGAGAGCATTTACTCGCTAGTGCCACATTCTGACACTAACGACACGACACTACATTACAAGGCTTTAAATCATTTACAGATGCAGCACGTCGTCAGTTATTTGTAAAATGTCTACCGTTGTGAGTTCTGCAAATTTAATATCCCTGAAATAAGAACGTAATTTTAACTTATTTTTTAAAGTATAAAGGGTTGGAAAAATATGTATAGTATATGGGTCATTCCACGCCAAATCGAACAACATTTAAAATTAAAATTTTTGTTTCTTTGTTGAAACTACAGACGGAAAAAAAGTAGTTACAAATTTTATATTTACGTAAAATTTGTGATAAATTTTTTTCCGTGCATTATTAAAAAGAAAATTTTGAATCAAGCCATTCAGGAAATGTTTTGAATATAATACTCTATCAAATGAACATGATTAATTTTCTTCATCTTGGAGCGATTTCTGACAGTTTTACTAAACGATCGTTAACTCATTCTGTCAATCATTTTAGTCTTGTACAGTGAAGTACTATTAGCTGCCCCAATGATGGAGCACAAGAAAGTAACACTTGACGAACGTACATTGATTGACGTTTCGCACTTGACCATAATAGTCGTAATTGAATGATGAAATTCTAGATCGACATTTACCCACAAAGGAAACATTTTGGAAGATTATTTAATTTCTAATAACCAAAAAGCATGTGATTATTTACTGGAGTTAATGATTATTAATTATCCCAGGATTTGAATTATTTCGAAGATCATTAAGCTAGTGTTTAATAAATTAAAAGTCCAGTTTTCGAGAAACTACTGTTTAAACAAACAAACAAATAATTTTAAAAATTCTAAAAATTTTCAATTCTGTAACGTACCCGTAGGCCAAAACAGAAAATGTCACCCCACACTTCGCAGCACAGCCGATTACTCGTTCCACGTGTTAACAATGTCGCGGTTAGAATGCCATTTAACTGTTCCACCAAACTGCAGATTACTCACTTGTAGATCTGAAACTACAAGTTTTTATCTTCTAATGAACAAAATCCGCTAAATTTTCACTGAGAGAAGCATATTCTCGATTCAAGGTAAAAATTATTAGTTAAGGAATAAATTTTTCTTTGAATCTGATGTAAAAGAACTTCTTGATTTTCCGCATATATAATAGAAGGTCGTTTTCACCACTAGTGAAGAAAATTATTACTTTTTTCCACTAGAGACAAAAATGGCTATTTTCCCAGCGATGATGGAAATGGTATCTTTCTATAGATAATGAGAGTAGCAATTTGATAGAAATGACAGAAACAGGCATTTCTTCTGCTAGTATCGAAAATGGTCATTTTTCCCACTATTAACTAATTTTAGGTGAAAATGATTTTTTTTACTGCCTCGTGAGTTTAATTTAATGAGGCAAAATACTAAATTTAATTAAGTTAAATTATCTGAATCTGCAAGGTTTAATAACGTCAAATCAAAAACTTTAAATAAAGCATTTGTAGATAGAGGATTGTAAATATGGATGATTGAAAAAATGTGATTTTTTACGGAAAGGGTTGATAACTTTTGTAAAGTACATCTCGTATTAAGGTGAAAATGAAGTTCTACTGTGGTTTAGATGGGCATAGGAAAGGGTAGAGAGCAATAAAGCCGAGTATGTTTGTTTAGGCTCTTCTCTCCATTCCTTTGCTTCAGTACCGCGACGGCTTTTTCCTTCTGTCCCTCCTTCACTTTCATCTTAGTTTCTTTTTCATCTCATTCCCTCGTTCTGTTATAACAAAAGCCGTTACTAACACTTTCAGCTCAGAAATTGCGAGTTTCAAAATACCGATTACAAAATCATCTATATTATCAAATTTAATATAATTAACCCTCTTGCGCAATAGTTTCCGCAAAACACATGTATTTTGGATAATTATAACGAAAATTTGAATATAATTTTATCAATTTAAAATTAAGGCAGATTTCTTTAAAAAACTAACTCTACATGTTCCTCTAAAGAGCGAGTAAGGAAAACCAGCTGATGTCATTTCCGCAGAAGTCGTAGACACGATTTGCTCATTAGTGTCGAACAATGAGTGTAAAATCATTGGGAATTGTATTCATAGTTCAGTGACATCTTTTTTTTCGTACAACAAATGTAAACTGAAAATCAAGTAAACTTTTTCCTTTGTTCCGAATTTCTGTTAGTTATAAATGATTGATTTTACACTGTGACACTTTGTTAAATCAAAAGCCGGTAAATCCATGCGTATTTTCAGTGAAGATGCTTTCGGACATGTTACAGAAACTTAATTATAATAAAAAAAGAGAATTGACCGTACTGAACTCGAGATATTAATGTATCCAATTTATTATTTCCCCCACAATACTGTTGCTACCTGATGATAGACGCTGGCTTATTATATTCTGAAGTATGAGATCATCGTTCACGCTCTTAATGTGGCATCAAATCTCATTTACACCACTCAAATAAGTCACGCTGCATTTGGCATTCACCGGCACTATTTCTTAACTTCACCACGACTCTCGTATCTTTTAAGTTCCCACTACCGATCCATTCTCGCACGTATTATAAAGCCACAATCTTGTCCAAGATTTAATTTAGTAGAAGCGTCCACAGTCAGCTTCCATATCCTGTGTTACTCTATTCCCGATAATTTCATTTCCTTTTTAAATTAATAGACCTAAGGAATACCTAGACCTCTCATTCCAGAAAGTCTAGACATCTAGATTTAAAAAATCTACACTTCTAGGTTTAAAAGTTTAGATCTCAAGCTGATTTTATATTTAAAATATTAAACCTTTAGTTTCTAGACATATGTCATACAGATATTTTTTCGAAATCTTCTGTTAATAACCTTTATTTTTTACAGAAAAAAAGTTTAGAGGAAGTTGAATGCCGCTCTCCATGTCTGATATTATCACCAGAAAGTATCTGTGGCAAAGATGGAGTTCAACTGAGCTAACCTAGTACAAGCTTAAAATCCAGCCAAAAGGAATTATTATAGCAAGATGTCCGTGGAGAACCGTCATCCCATGTCACCACAATGACCAGGCTTGTTAATGACGGTGGTCCTACTAAATCGTGACCATTTGTTTATACAGTGTCGCCTCGGAAGGAACAAGCGCCGTGGCTGCGTCTCCTCGAATGTAATTTGACATGACAAATCGCCGCGCATCCCACTTGGTCGGCAACATTTAAAATATGAGTCCGGCGCCCTTCATCGTTCATTAAAATAGACCGAAGAAATGCACATACCTATCTTTCCTCAACGGTGGCCTCATGAATGATAAGCATTTATGCGTGTCATCGGTAGTCGACTAAATTACTGCATTAATCATATTTTTAAAAATCTACCACAGTAGGAATCGTACCTTCACAAATCATACCTCCGTTTTTTGAATATTTTTTAAAAATTTACCATCCCATACAGGCTTTACGGTGACAATAAAGAATATTTTAGGGGAAGTAGGAGACAATATATAAAAAAAATGGGTGACGTTTAGGGTACTTTAAAAAGTTAATACATAAATTATAGGTATATCCTTATTAATTTGCGAGGAAAAAACATTTTCTAGTCTAGTTTTAAAAGAATTACGATATTTCTTTTAATCTTATTATTAAATTACAATCTTTTATGATAAAAAATATTTTATTTTATAAATACATACATAAAACAATAAGACTGCGTAGTCAGAATTGTGGGACTACTTATTGTGAAATGAATAAAAAAATCCTTAAACGTAAGAAGTATTAAATTTTGAATTTAATAAAATTTGAATAGATTGAAATTCTCATAAACTTACGACTAGATTTTATTAGTCAATTTGAATCAAATAATATTTAAAGGGATAAAATAAAAAACAAAGAAACAAAGCAATCTATTGAAAAAGAGGAGAAAATCTCCAAAAAAAAAAGTTAAACAAACTATGAAAAAATTAGGAAATATATAAAAATTGTGTAATGACAAATTCCTTTAAACAAGAAAAAAATTTATAAAATTATTCACAAATTAAAGAAAATTTATAAAGGAATATATGTAAATAAATTTAAAAAATAAAAGATGTAAATTAATTTTCGAAAAAATAGACAAAATGTAAAGAAAATTAAATAAATTTACATAAAAAATGAGTAGATCTAAAAATAATCAGATAAACGAAAAAATGTTATGCTTCTCTCTCCTTAAATTATCAAATTAAATAAAAAAATCAACAAAAAATTAATAAAGTTTTCTATATGTTATAAAACCAAAATAAAAATCTTCAAAAAGTAGTTAGAATTAAGAAATTGTAGGGGAGAAGGCCCCAAGTTGGACACCCTATCGATTTATTGCTGTAGAATCCAAACCGAATAAAATATATTAAAATGTTTTATACCGGATGAAAGTACAATTTATAAGGTAACTTATGGCCACAGAGATAAAATTTTATTTTGAACATAAACATTTTTTAAAGCATTTTTTCTAATTGTTAAAATTTTCGATCTAAAAAAAAGTGGCCCCAAGATGGACACCTTCTGAAAAGTCTCTGAAAATGGTAGTAAATAAAAAATTAACATCGTGTAACAATTCTTGAACGAAGTTTTTATCATTTTACGGAATTTATCAAGAAATAAAATTTCTAAAAACTTCAATTTAATAGCTTAACAGTAAAAAGTAATGAAATATCGAAAAATATCAATATAATAAATTCTCTAACGATAAAATCACATTTTATGGTGGAAAATAAAAAATTTTAATTAATTGGCTCAAAAAATTATTGAAAAAAGTATAAAATCGAAAATATGCAAAAAAATACATTGAGATTTTAGGCCTGTCCATCTTAGGGTACAAGACACAATTTTTTAATCCCCAGTAAAAATATATATATGAATACTGAATTAGTAAAATCATTTTAGAATATTATTATACGATAAATAAAGAATATTATAACGTTCAGTACTCATTCTAAATCATAAATTTAAATAACTTTACCAACTTGAGAAAAAACTGTTACAAAACTTTTTTAGACACAAAATTACGTGGTATGTGTAGAAGAAAAACCAACTGGTTTTTATTCTTCAAATGTGCATCAAAATGTTCGTCTATACAAACAACAAAAATGACAGAAAGCATAAGGCGCTGTCACCTTAAACAAAAATTTTATACGAAATGTCCATCTTGGGGCCCTGTCCATCTTGGGGCCCACTCCCCTATAAAAATACAAAAGAAATAATAATAATAATAAAATACTGACATTTTTTTTAAGAATAAGAAATTATATAAAAAAAATAAAATTTTTTAATAAACTAATATATATATTTAAAATTTTAATGAAATAGAAACGTGATTATTAAATTAGAAAATGATCAAGGAAGAAAAAAATTTATAACTAATTTTAAGTGAAAATTATGTCCATTTTATGGACATTTCGCTTCAAGTAAGAAAAAAAATTGCTTCTTCGTAGATGAAGCAATAAATTAATAATATATAAGTTAATTAGGGAAATTATTATTAAAAAAAATGTTAATGCAAAAAAATGAAAAAATATGAATTATTTTACGAATTTTTAATCAATTATAAACTTTATATATATATAGATCAAGCGATTCGTTTAGAGATAAGGAATATGATTTTTGTATTCATTAAGTTGTATTTTTAACATGGAAAAAGCTTTTGGCAAAAAACGATTTTTTTCGATGAAAAAGATGTTTCAAAAAATTTAATAGGGTATTTTCAAAAATTCATGTGCAAATTAAGATATTATTAAATTTTATTCCACCAAATTTTGAAAGATCCAGTTGTACATTTTCCAGGAAAAATTAGATTTAGCTAAGATTTGTTGTCAAATAATAATTATTAAACATTTGGTTTTTTTATTTAAATTTAATGAACAACTGCAATTTTCAACCAATTCTGAAACATTAGTGCTCATTTTTTACGTTGAAACATTCTCTACAATTTTATTTATTTTATTTATTTATTTATTTTATTTAATTGTTTTTCTGAAAAATGTACAACTGAATCTTTCAAAATTTGGTGAAATTAATTTGAATAATATTTTTATTTGGGAATGAAAAACGACTTTCTAGTTTGAAGTTATGTAAATGGAGAGAACCTCTTTAAGTTGAAATAAATCACAAAATAATTAATTTTTGAATTTTAACTGTTAAATTTGAAATAATTGTAATTTAAAACTGTGAATAAATTAAAGTTTGGGATCAAAAGATTTTAAAAGTTTTTTTTTACAAATTCCCAGTTTTCAAGAAAAATAGGGGTTATTAGGGCCAAATTTTCAAAATAAGGGATTTTTAGGGGAAATTAGCCTGTCATGAATCATATTTCTAAAAAGTGTATGCCATATCAACTGAATCAAATTTTTCAAAAATGTACCGACATTCAGAAATTACAAAACTCCATAATTTAATTAAGTATCTAAGTGATTTAATAACTTACTGACCTCTAAAGAAATGCAAAATTTATTTAAAATTTATTTAACCCAAAATTATTACTATAGCATTGAATAATTATCCAATTAAAAATTGTTAAAAATCAAAGGTCTTTTCCAATATTCACCGTGTAATGTCAAGATTAAGTTTGGTAATGAAGGTCTATTATATTTGGTAAACAAAAAAATAATGACCGTGTTTCATTTTTTGGTAAGATATTCAAGATTTTAAATACTTTATGACGCTTTAACATTCCGTAAACTGGTGTAACGATAAAGTAAAGAATAAAGGATAGAGTGGTTGTGCTTTTTGATTGGTTTCAGGTATCACGCTCGTAATCTGATGATTCGCTATGGGTTTATTCATCATAAGGCGGCTAAAAGTTAAACGGTCCAAAGACTTGAATTGTTTTCTATTTTTATTCGATATTTGACCAAGCGGAGCAAACTTTAACAAAACTTTAACCTTGAAAGCAGTTCTGATGCACTAAAAAATATTTCATATCCCGCAAAAAGTTTCTCAATGGGCGTTTATAATTTACATTTTAAATACAAATTATTTAATATCATCAATTATAAAAGGTGCCAAACTTTTTTCCTTTTAAGAAAAATTTTAGTTGACTCTCTTGGCGATATAATTTAATTTCTGTGTAAAATAAATAGTTAAAATATATTTGTCTTAAAAAAATAATTTTTAACTATTTCTTCCCTTCGATTTAAAATTTTTATTGTTGAATTAGAAATAAATAATCGGAAACGTATTGCTCGTCAAGTGGAAAAATGACTCTTAATGAAATGGATCGATGAAAAGTTTTGGAAGAGAATGCTCCCCATATAATGAAGTATAATCGTCGGGTCGGTTTCGCTGTTAAAGTGAGCGTATGTTTCTTGCTTAGTTCCCGCAGGAAGATGACGAGAAATGAAGAAGGGTCTGTGCTCGGTAGCTGTTTGGACATGAATATGGTTTCTTGGCGATTTCGCTTCGCTCGTTACTTTGGTCGAGTGGGTCGGATTACCCGTGACCGACACCTGGAGGAATGCCTCCTTTTCAAGGACGCCGACCATCCGGATATGCGCACAGTCATCATCGATTCCTCACCTCTCTTCAAACGATTCTCACCTCCTTATTATTTTTTTCTATCTTTAAATTTACACCTCCCTTTAAAAACGCATCACCTCATTCTACCCTTTTCATTTTTAACATAGTCAGGAAACTGATTCGACACACTGCTTGCGATTGTCAGCGACCTTAGCGGGACAACAGCGCCATCAAGAGTAGTGGAATCAAAGTCAGCCGTGACATTGGAATCGAAATCAATTCTGCATTCATTTCTAGATCGTGCGGTAGATGATTGCACCATTGCTAATTCATGCAATAATTGTGTGTGAAATTAATGTCAGGGAATTCTTGTCATAATTTTAATTTATAAGATCTTTGTTACTCTTTTTGTATCCAGCGTCTGACACTAGGTATAGAATCTTATAACTCTTTTTATACCCATGATGCTAGGTATAAAATCTTATAAGTTTTTTTACCCAGCATCTGATGCTAGGGATGAAGAAACATTTGAACGAGCGAAAGTATTCTAAACGAAGCAGTAAATTCTAGACTGAGATTGTATCATCTAAAAAACGTCGATACGGACTTGGATGGGCGAATTAGCGGAAAGTATAAATTTAATGTTTCGGAAAGCAGAACATTGGACGAGCCAATATTCATGAATACAGAAGCGGGCGTGTGATCAACGAGAGCGATAGTACAACATGAAGATAACGGATCTATTTAACATAAACAATTAACATACAAATGGTTCGCCTTCTGAATGAAATAAAGGAATCGCCGGATGTCAACATTATTATGAGCAGTGTGCGAACTCTCATGATCTGTTATACAATCGTCACGCCTCTAGTATATAAATGTCATTAAAGAATGCAACTTATCATTTCTCCAACAACGATCATTCAGTCGAAACAATTGCTGGACAGGTATCTCGAAATAAAAAATATTTACATAAAAATTGGAACTGTTATTAAAAATTTCCAGTACATATTTTCATTGAAATTAAAGTGACTTTAATTGAATTTATTAAAACAGTGTTTCTTGTAAAAAAATCTTTCTCGTTTCATTAAAAGCATTTAATTTTAATAACTACAAGAGTAAGAAAGATAAGGGTGAAGCCAAGTGGACATTACAGCATAATATATTTGCTAAAATAAATAAACAGTAGTTTACAACTGTTTTTCGTACAACATGTGGTGAAGCGAAGACATCTCATTGATTATTCAATGGACTGTCATGTACGCACTGACCAATAACTCACGTTCTTAATTGTCCATCATGTTGCATCGACTCAAGGGAGCAAAAAATCCCAACTGCCATTCATACTTATTTATACTTGAGAACTGATAATGAACAATAATTACTGTTTATAATTTCAAAGTTACTGTTAAAATATAAAATGAAGTCTGCAAAAAATGTTGACACAAAATTTTTTAACCATTAATTAAGTTCCAGTTCAAAGTAAATCAGTAATTTTGCGCTTTCGATGGAAAATTATTAAATATTAATAAATACATATTAGTTACTTCCATATTTAATTCATAATGCGAAAATACGTAAAGATTGGTCTCGTTAAATTAAAACGCAGCTTTAAAAATAAATAAAAAAGCCGTAAAGTTGGGAAGATGTAATCGAATGAACGTTTCAATATCACAAAGTTGAATTGAAAAACTATGAATGCGAGTTTACGCGAAACGCAGGTGGATGAAAAACTGGCGGGTTCTTTTTAAACCGGAAATAGAAATCTATATTGGTTTGACGGTGTGCATATTCGCGTGGAATAGAGTTTGATTGTAAAAGTGCACACGTTATTGAATTCACATAGCATTGAATAAATGCGTCGGAGCCTATCGACGCGCCTCATAACATTCACAACTACAGTCACTTCCTCTTGATTTTAGTAGTTTATTGTCACAATGCTGCGGAGACTCATAATATTTTAATAATACCGGGAAACTGCGAGAAACCTCTCATTATAACTATTATGATGTTAATATGTTCACGATACTCATCGCCCTGCTTTTTAAACTATATAAATGACTTATGTTCCGCTTACAATTCCAACAGATTCAAAAAAAAAGAATTCAATCTGATTATTTTCATTTTTTAATATTCTCAGGTCGCGCTAATTATCTTTTATACTTGGACACTTTTAATAAAATGGTCGATATTTATTCACTGCGATTATAAATGGCGTTCAACAATGGCCCTATTTCTAAAAAATATCCTTTCTCTTTCAGTAATTTATTGTCAGAAGAATGGTCTTAACTGAAACTATATTAGGGTGCTTTCCCATTGGTCAAGTGAATTCACTTGACCAATGGGAAAACGCCTCTAATATAGTTTTAGTTAAGGAAGAAGTAGACGTACATGAAGAGTCCTCAAGGGATTAGAACCAGTTGAGTAAATGCATGATTGGTAGTCGAAGAAGTGGACTGAAGTGAATACTTGTGGTTTGGCTGGTGGATTAAAGAGATTCCGGTTGATCGGATTGACGATTACTAGCAGGGCTAGAGTTAACGGAAAGACTGTGCAAAAGGAAAAGGGGCAATGGTTTGAAATCACTTCCGGTTCGCAGGTCAGACTAGAGTACTTCACTATGCACTCGTTCACTAATAGTTGGACCATCTTCAGAGTCAACAATGCGATATGATTTCATTAAACTAAAATGCTTCGTATTTCGATACTGTCACGATCCACAATAAATAATCTTAAAATACATTCAAAGATGCCTTTAACTTCAAATTTTGTTAATTTAATATGTACCTATAGTTTAAAATCCAGTAACTAGAGAAGGTCCCAACAGTATGTCCAGCATATGATCATTTTCAAATTTCCGGGATCATAAACTTCAATTTTGAATTATTTCAATTTTAACTGGTTTATTAAAAGAAACTTCAAGAAGAGAAATTTTAAACATTCAGTGTACGTAAGTTTATTCAGAAAAAAAATATAAAATATTTTAAAAAGAACTGCGAAAAAGAAACTGAATACAGGTTAAAGTATCTAAAAATATAAGAAAGAGTAAAAAAAAATTACAATGAAAAAGTTATATTTAAAAATGAGTCATGAGGAATAAGAAAAATAAAAACATTTTATAAGAGATAATGAAATTAAGATAATTATTAAGAAAAGTATAATATTAATAAAATGTAAGAATAAAATATGAAGATAAAGTATATTAATACCTAAATGATTATTTATAATTGAATAGTCAATTACTGGAATTCGAATTGCCGACGCTCAGAAGAAGCTAAGACAGTTTTGGCACGGACAGTCGATCTGACCTACGACAACGATCAAGAGATTAGGTTGGCCGAAAACCAAAGACCAGCTGTTTGTGAATTTTGCAGATATTTCGAGTATGAATTTATTAGAATAAATCACCAGGTTTCCACCTGCTGTTTCTCTGTAACTAGGCGAAATAACAGAATAAAATTCCACTGATTAGAAATAATTTTAATATGTGAAAAAACTGCAAACTTATGATTGAAAAAGGTTTTCTTCGAATTCTTACCGACTTATAAATTTACTGAAAGAAAGCAGGAAAGTGATAAGGGAGAGCTTCCGTTCGGATGATTCTGATCGAATGGGAACCAGATTTGGCCACCAGGATGTATGTTATCGAGTTCGTCTCGAACATACAAGCATAGTACAGTTCCTTTTGATTCAGTAGCTTGAACAAGCAAATCCCAAGCACAAAAGCGAGAAGCAAAAGATCGCGAAGACTTGACTAAGTCGTTCACCCCGATTCAGACAATCTAATGTCTGCGCGCGGCTGCCGGCTAACCCGGGACAGATCCGTGATTGTATTAATATCACAACACGCCAGGGAGCAAAGACAGAGAAAGAATAAAAGAGTGAGAGAATGATAGAGAAAGAGAAGCGAAACCAAGAATCCTCTCCCCTTGGATTTATGGGATCATCGGTGCAAGACCTATACGGATGCCCCGGTCTATCCAGAGAGAAGAAAGGGGTAAGAAGAAAACGCAAAGAGGAAGAGACATTCCGCAAAACAACCCGAGAGTTTGCCAAAGAAACCACTTTTTATTTTACTTTCAACCTCCGAAAGAAAGTGCGACTTCTTCCACTCATGCTCCATGACACGAAAATAGATATCTTTTAAATTGGCCAGAAGGTTTTGAATGAGAATTCATTTTTTGTTACTATTGAGTAAAAAATGATTGTGAAAAATGAATGAATTGATGTACAGTAGACCGTGACCTATATATTTTGATTGAATCTTCTTATCTCGACACATTGTTCCTCTGACCTGAATAAGTGTTTTGTCGTGAAACGAAAATGTTTGAGGAAGGGGAAGAAGAGGAGAGGCGCCAAATATCGACGTGTCGAGTAATCTCGACGGTCTGCGCTATCTGATTGGCTAATTGGGAAACCCAATAGTTCTAAATTAATCGGTATCATTAATAGCCTCTACTAGTGAGTGGAGATCAGTAAGAGGGAGGAGAGGGTGCTAGTTCGAAGCCGAAAGAAACATTTAAGAAGTCAGACCCGACATTCCAACAGCCAGCGAGAGCTCACCACTCGCTGTCTGCTGGCTAAATTTATCTTGAACGATGGATGAACAATGGTTACATAAATAGCACAATATGCGTAGCAGCCGTACAAATGAGTTAAACTCATTTGGAAGTTACAGTTCCGACGATCATCATTTTACCGCAATATCTTCCTCATTTGTCAGCGTTCAAGTTTTTCACTTCTACTTGGATTAGTTTGTCAAATAATCTTGTTTAGAAAACAGTGTAGTAGAGCCAACTAAATTTTTTTTCGTTATATTTATACTGAATTTTTGTCTGTAGTAACAAACTAATGAATCCGATTCATATAAGTCATTTTTAACTCGAATTTAGAAAATTTCTTATCAAAAACTCAACTGGAATAAACGTAATTTTAATACGTGTATAAATTGAATAACTTGCGGAAGAAAATTAAATGTCTATCTTTCGAAAACTTTGAGTGGCGCCAGTCGAAATCGTTTGTTATAAAATCGTCACTTGGACGAAGACAATTCTAAAGACGTTGTTTACGCTTGGAATAGTCTTCAGCAAATCCGTGGTTGCATCGTCCCATCCATCTTATACCAAACATATTGTAGATTGTAGTACACTGGCCTCCGTTGCATCTTCTGTCTAATCTATGAAACATGTGTCATAATTTTGGCACAACGCCAAATCAGATCATGAGACCAATTATTTATAATTTACGTTTGATCTAGAGTCCCATCTCACTCTAGAATCTTCCACAAACGACGAATTACAAAATGAAAAGTTAACCAAACGTTTAACTTTTATTTAGTCACGCAGGATCTATCGGTTCCCAATATAGCAACACTTAACAATCCATTTCCGCGAAACTAGGGGGCCATCCATAAACCACGTGGACATTTTTTTGCTGATTTTTACCCCCCCCCCCCCCTTACAAAATTGTCCACGTGGACATTGCAAAAAATTTCTTTGTATATTATAAACCAATAAGTTAATACAATTATAAAGCTTAATTCTGAATATTTTTAAAAAAAAACTGCTGGAATAAAGAAGTTTATGAAAAAATAATAAATAAACACAATTTACATTATTCTTAAAAGGAAAATTAAAATATACGCATAAATATACTATAAGATATCGTAAACCTAAGAAGTGGTTTGTAACAATAAGAAAATCACTATCCTCTTTTTAAAGACAATTTTCACTACTAGCAAATACATTTTCAAACAATCTTTATAGATCTTAAAAAATAACTTTGGCCATTGAGGTGGTCCAAAAACGCATTGTAAACAAATTTTTTATTTTTTCATACTCTCACCCACTAGGATTATTTTTATTTGTCGAAAAAAATACCTCTTTTTTTTTAAGTTAAATAATATTTAGACTCTAAATTTTAGACGTAGCTAAAAGCCGATGAAGTTTTATACATGAATTTTGTATCAGGAAAAAAATACTTATTCGTAGATTTGGTATAGAATTCACGAAAATCAATATTTTTTAATCGGACAACTCTGCATCTTCTTAGAAACGTTCAAAAAATAACATCCAAAAATTTATTAAAAATTTTTTGTTGTTTAATATTTTGTACAGGGTCGTAAAACCTTCCCTAAAATTGTAAAATTATGGAAAAAACGTTAAAAAATAACTTTTACTATTTTATTGGGAGTTTTTTGCAATATTTTACAAAAATAACTTATAAGCTTTTACTATTTAATTCACGTAATTGTTAATTTGTTCAAACTTATTGTTGTTATTTACTAACTTTTGATAAAATAAAGCTTAACACTTACAATTTTTTTAATTTTTGCAACTTTTATGTGTGATATGTAATTAAAAGTAATGAATAATTAAAAATTTTAATTATAACAATTATTTAAACAAATTATTGTTGTTATTTATCAACTTTCGATAAAATAAAGCTATAGAGACTTACAATTTTTTCTGAAATTTGCAGTTTTTTCGTTTGAAGAAACTAACAATTAACAATAATTTCAAAATTTATTCTTAACAATTGTTTAAAGAAATTATTGTTGTTATTTATAAACTTTTGATAAAATAAATATAACGACTTGCAATTTTTTCTCAACATTGCAACTTTTTATGTTTCAAGTATCTGAAAGTAAACAGT
Organism: Ganaspis brasiliensis; assembly: GCA_037103525.1. Classification (NCBI taxonomy): domain Eukaryota; kingdom Metazoa; phylum Arthropoda; class Insecta; order Hymenoptera; family Figitidae; genus Ganaspis; species Ganaspis brasiliensis. Next base: position 3,530,371 of record JAZKLR010000022.1, on the reverse strand, counting down.
AATACCAGATTTTATTTTTAACAATTGTTTAAACAATTTATTGTTGTTATTTATCGTCTTATGATACAATGAAGCTAGAGACTTGCCATTTTTTCTCAATATTACAACTTTTATGCTTGGGACGGTATTGCAACTATTACAGAAACAGAATAAATTATTTATTATGAATATGAAGGATAAAATAATAGCTCTAGACATTTAAAATGTCCAGTAAGTTATCTATTAAAGTTTATTAATAATGTTTTTAAATTTTGAATTAAAATTAATGAAAGGACACTGTTATTGTGAGATCTAGAAGTACAAATTGAAGATAATCTTCTTTTAAAATTTATTTTCTAGTAAAACTACAATTTTAATGCTTTATTATATCTAAAGTTGATAAATTTAGAAAAAAAACTAAACCGCTCTATTAGCTTCAGTCTGAAAATATTATCAAGTTAAAATTATTTAATAACTTAAACAATGACTAAAATTATAACTTTATCTTACAAATTCATAGTACATAAGAAAAAATTGCAAGTTACTATCTTTATTTTATCAAAAGATGATAATTAACAATGCTTTAATAATTTTCTTCAACAATTGTTGTAAATAAATTTTAAAGTTGCTATCTATTTTGAGTTATGTAAAATATAAAAAGTTAAAAACTTCATAAAAAAAATGCTCTTCTAATTTTATCATGAGCTGATAAATAACAAAAATAAATTGTTTAAACATTTTTATAAATAAATGTTAATGTTACTGTTTATTTTTAATTATTTCAAACATAAAAGGTTGTAAACCTTATAAAGTTAAAGCTGTATTAAAAGTTTATAGCTTTATTTTATCAAAAATACGTGGGAAACTTCATCAGATTTGAGCTACCTCTCATTACTATATAATTTTAACAAAATATCATAGGGGTATTTTTTTCGATAAAAAATCCTAGGGGGTAAGAGCATAAAAAAATCCAAAAAAAATTTTGGACTACTCTATTGAACATCTTATAATTTATTAAGTACTGATTACGGAAAATAACATGAATTCCTAAATTTTTAACATTATAAATTACCCTGGTCGACAAAAATGACTTTTTTTTATTTAAGCATCAGACTAAGTTTTTCTTGTAGATTTTTTATTACTAAACACGAATCTGACCATGACCAAAACTGGTCCATGAGGTCAAGATTCTGATAAACAGGGCTCAGAAACTCAGAAAGCCCTGGTTTTGATCATTTTTGATCAAACATAAGTCAAGAATTTGACATGCTAGAAATCTTTATGTACATGCTTAAATGCATGTCCACGTGGACATTTGCTCCAACTCCCCCTCCCCCCCTCGTGGACAATCGTGGACTTTTGACGGACCCACCCCCCCGCCCCCCCAAAACTGTCCACGTGGTTTATGGATGGCCCCTAGTTAAAGATTCCTAAACTTTCATTTTAGATTTCTTAATTTTCCCCATGATTGTTTACCTTTTTTTAACTCCCGAAAGATTTCTCAGTTTCTTCTAAATATTGTATTAAATTTTCCAAAGATTTAACTTTCTCTACGAGTCGTGTTTCTAATTGATTAAACAGACAAGATGTTATATTCTGAATTCAGAGTGTCACATAGTTTGAATCTTATCTTTACATGAGCGACAGTAATAAATCATAAAAAAAATAAAAAACGATTTGCTAATAACTGTCTGCGATTCGTGTAGTTTAGATTAGACGATGATGTTGCATTCATAGAAACGCTAATTTCTATTTAACCGCTTAACTACCGTTCTCGCAACCCCTTCTTTCTCAGGTCGCGCGACACGCGAGAATATACTTGTCGATTCAAAAGCCAGCTTTCATTCGCGGCTTATTAAGCGTGACTATGTTCGGCCGATCCTTGCCTTCCGTCTGGCAGTTAATTTGAATTCTGGATGGCCGACTCGCTCGCGCGAGCTTACAAAGCTATAATTATTAATACGCGTCGTCTGTGCGCCCCTCGTATTCTTGCACTCATTTATTAGGGGCACACCTCGCTTACTTCAACTGCAGTCTAGAAAGTCCAGACTCGTTTTGCCATTTCTGAATTGCCTCGGGTCGTGGAGACTACTTTTGACCTCATCCAACATTTCTTCACTTCACTTGCCAACAACTTGTAACCTTTTCAAAATAAATTCACTTCTCCTAATCTAATTCGATTTTCGTCATCAAATGACAGTTTAGTTTAAATAAATTTCCTCATTACATATTGATTAAAAAATTATTATCGATAAATGATACTTTTGATGATTGATTTGATTCTTAATTTTATTATGTGATCCTTAATTTCATTAACTAATCGTTCAATTCATAATTGATATTTTTATAAAGACAAATACCAAGAGAAACATAATTTTAATTTATTATCTGTAATAAAAATATAATAGGACGTCACTTTTTGAACAATAAAACGAAATTGCAAGTTCAGTTTTGACAGTCTAATTACAACAAAAATTGGACAAGTAATGTCTTACTGTCTTAGTTAAAGAAACTCAAAGAAATGAAAAAAGATTGGTAAGAAATTTATTGAGAAGAAGATGAATAGAGTAAGATATCGAACCAGTTGAGAAAGAAGTTTGAAGGATTGGTTGCTGCTCTGCCATCTCTTGGTGTTTCGTTGTACCGCATCAACGTTTTTACGCGATTCCCCTAAAAAACGCGGGTGTACGAAACTATCACGTGAGCGCGCCCTTCCTTCTCCCGATCAGATTATCCCTTCGTCCCCGAGCAAAAAAGAAGAGCTCTGCTACATTTCTCACTCGTGGTTTCAATTTTAAAAAATACAAGAAAATTTTTAACTTCCTATTTTAACATATTTTTTATTACATTTACATTATATATATATCTTTTTTATCACAAAGAATACTTCTAAAAACATTTTTGGCCAAGAAAAATAAGATGTAAATTATGTTTAATTCATAAAAACATTGCTTCCATGAAAGCAAAGAATATTCGCTTGCTGATAAAAGATGGAATATATTATTAAAAGTCAATAAACAAAAAAAAATTCGTTTTACAGAAAATATAAACTTCGTATAGAAATATAGATCATAATTTACTTTTCACCAAATTTTGAAAACAATGGAAGACAAGACTCCGACTTTTCATAAAAAACAGCACACGCACAATAACTCCCCTCTTTTCATTGACGGATGAACTGCGGCTGTTTTCCAGAATTATCAAGGAAAAAAGATAATAAATCGAAACGTGTCGGCCGATTAAATTACATGTAACGTAGTCACGTCGTTTGACGGCTAAGAATACCTCTCACAGATCAACAAGCTCATTTTGAATCGAACGCATTACCGTTCTTATACTTCAAGTTCATCATCTCGTTTTTACACCCACCGGAAAGAAAAAGTGTAAAACAAATGGGGCTCGAATTCATAAACTGAAGAAACGAACTTTCAAGAAATAAAAACTAACATCCGTAAATAATCTTGGTATTTTAGGTATATACGATGTGAAAACTCAAGTCATCAGGCAGCACATGAATAAAAATTTAAATTACTGTAAAAACACACATGTCCTTGCAAGCTTTTAACTTTGTAAATATCTCAAAAGCTAATAAAAACTCTCAAATGTTAATAAAATCTCTCAAGCAGTAAAACAAGTTCTCAAATCTAATAAAAGAGCTCAAAAATAATAAATAAATCATTTTATAAAATGGAAAGAGCGGAAACAGGTGTACAATATAAGCGAGGAAACTAAACTGCGACTCGATTTGAAAATGCGAAAAAAAAAAAAATTAAACTTCAATTATAATTTAAAAGTAAACGCATCTCGGGACTGATCTTTTACGATGTATTTAAATTGATTTTTGTTGATTTGGGTGTCAGATTAAAAGTGAGCAGGATCTCGTTATTCGTTCGAAAGGACGAAAGCTGACATAGAGTTTCTCAACGGTCCAATAAAGAAAAGAGTGTCTCAAGTCCTTTCCTTGCTGTCCTGTTCGCGTCCCACGAGGACCTGTTCCCGTAGGAAGACCAGATTTATGTGCAAAACTCCCGTACCATCCCCTCGCCCGCGGTTGACGGAGATGCAGGAGATCCCTCAGGACAGTGGAATAAACTTACTCTAACGATTGGTGGCGCATCTGCATGCTCGGTACCGGAAGGGGCAATCGTCCAGACACTCGCGAGAAAAAGATTCGGTTCGACATCAAAGGGTACACACTACCGCTACGGAATTTTTATGCCTCCCCGAGGAAGAGAAAACCTTTTCGGACCTCGGATTCCAGATCGAAATATTTATTTTATCCTCCCTTTAAACTTTTCACATTCTTTCACAAATTTTATTTTTCCTATCTATCTTTGCCGATTTATTTCACAGAATGGTAAAAATATCAGGCAGTATTAAACAAAATCGGGCAAGTACGAGTTATACTCGTACCAAGTCGAAGGGTTCCGTACCTCTATAATTTTTTTAACTATATGAAATAGAGATTGAAATGCAATAGCAATTGTATATATATTTCAAATAACAAAGTCATTTTTCTATAACTAATACTAATATAGTTAAAATTATTTTAAAACTTATAACAAATAACAAAATTTTAATGCACTATATTGAATTTTTTATTTAATTTCAATGAAATCGGCAAATTACTAATAAAATAAAAAGTAGATTATATCCCCGGGAAAAAGGGTTTAGATATAATCAGATATATTTCAGATATCATCAGATATATTGTAGATATAATCAGATATATTTCAGATCTAATGATATATGATTTGATCTATTCAGATATAATCAGATATAATCAGTTATTTAAACATATATCTGCTTATATATATTTAGATATAATCAGATCTGATATTATATCTGTTTATATCTAGATAGATATCGCCTGATGTGAGGTCATATCTAACTAGATATATTTTAACATAGTCAAATCTGATATTATACCTTTCTATATCTAATTAGATATTGTCAGATATGAAGTCAGATATAATCATTTTGTTAACAGATTTAATCATACATAATATCAGATCAAACTATATCTAATAAAAAAATAAAAATTTTTGAAATTTGAAAAAGTCCAAACTATATTATTTATATATATTATAAATAAATTATTTTTTTATTAGATATAGTTTGATCTGATATTATGTATGATTAAATCTGTTAACAAAATGATTATATCTGACTTCATATCTGATAATATCTAATTAGATATAGAAAGGTATAATATCAGATTTGACTATGTTAAAATATATCTAGTTAGATATGACCTCACATCAGGCGATATCTATCTAGATATAAACAGATATAATATCAGATCTGATTATATCTAAATATATCTAGTTAGATCTGATTATATCTAAATATATATAAGCAGATATATGTTTAAATAACTGATTATATCTGATTATATCTGAATAGATCAAATCATATATCATTAGATCTGAAATATATCTGATTATATCTACAATATATCTGATGATATCTGAAATATATCTGATTATATATAAACCCTTGTTCCCGGGATCCCAAGTCAAATACTACAAAATACTACTACTACAAAATACAAAAAGTCAAATACTCTATGATTTCCTGTGATCTACACGTAAATCTACATACGTGTATCAAATTTCAGCATCCTAGGTCAAATAGTTTGGAAGATTAGGGGAAGATTTGGAAGATTTTTTTTCAAAAAATCGTTTTTTTTTGGTTAGTAAAGACTATGAAGACAGTCTTTATGAAAGTTCTCTATAATTTTCCTGTAATCTACACGTAAATCTACATATGTGTACTAAATTTCAGCATCCTAAGTCATTTAGTTTAGAAGATTAGGGGGGGGGGACATGGTCATTTTTTTGAATTTTTTTCAAAAAATTGTACTTTTTGGCAAGTAAACACTATGAAGACCGTCTTTACGAGAGTTCTCTATAATTTTCCTGTAATCTACACGTAAATCTACATATGTGTATCAAATTTCAGCATCCTAGGTCAAATAGTTTGGAATATTAGGGGAAGATTTGGAAGATTTTTTTTTCAAAAAATGGTTTTTTATGGTTAGTAAAGACTATGAAGACAGTCTTTATGAAAGTTCTCTATAATTTTCCTGTAATCTACACGTAAATCTACATATGTGTACCAAATTTCAGCATCCTAAGTCATTTAGTTTAGAAGATTAGAGGGGGGGACATGGTCATTTTTTTGAATTTTTTTCAAAAAATTGTACTTTTTGGCAAGTAAACACTATGAAGACCGTCTTTACGAGAGTTCTCTATAATTTTCCTGTAATCTACACGTAAATCTACATATGTGTACCAAATTTCATCATCCTAAGTCAAATAGTTTAGAAGATTAGGGGGGGGGACATGGTCATGTTTTTGAATTTTTTTCAAAAAATTGTACTTTTTGGCAAGTAAACACTATGAAGACCGTCTTTACGAGAGTTCTCTATAATTTTCCTGTAATCTACACGTAAATCTACATATGTGTACCAAATTTCATCATCCTAAGTCAAATAGTTTAGAAGATTAGGGGGGGGGGACATGGTCATTTTTTTGAATTTTTTTCAAAAAATCGTACTTTTTGGCTAGTAAACACTATGAAGACAGTCTTTACGAGAGTTCTCTATAATTTTCCTGTAATCTACACGTAAATCTACATATGTGTACCAAATTTCATCATCCTAAGTCAAATAGTTTAGAAGATTAGGGGGGGGGACATGGTCATGTTTTTGAATTTTTTTCAAAAAATTGTACTTTTTGGCAAGTAAACACTATGAAGACCGTCTTTACGAGAGTTCTCTATAATTTTCCTGTAATCTACACGTAAATCTACATATGTGTACCAAATTTCAGCATCCTAAGTCATTTAGTTTAGAAGATTAGGGGGGGGGGACATGGTCATTTTTTTGAATTTTTTTCAAAAAATTGTACTTTTTGGCAAGTAAACACTATGAAGACCGTCTTTACGAGAGTTCTCTATAATTTTCCTGTAATCTACTCGTAAATCTACATATGTGTACCAAATTTCATCATCCTAAGTCAAATAGTTTAGAAGATTAGGGGGGGGGACATGGTCATGTTTTTGAATTTTTTTCAAAAAATCGTACTTTTTGGCTAGTAAACACTATGAAGACAGTCTTTACGAGAGTTCTCTATAATTTTCCTGTAATCTACACGTAAATCTACATATGTGTACCAAATTTCAGCATCCTAGGTCAAGTTGTTTCGAAGATTAGGGGGGGGGACATGGTCATTTTTTTGAATTTTTTTCAAAAAATCGTACTTTTTGGCTAGTAAACACTATGAAGACAGTCTTTACGAAAGTTTTCTATAATTTTCCTGTAATCTACACGTAAATCTACATATGTGTACCAAATTTCAGCATCCTAGGTCAAGTAGTTTGGAAGATTAGGGGGGGGGACATGGTCATTTTTTCGAATTTTTTTCAAAAAATCGTACTTTTTGGCTAGTAAACACTATGAAGACAGTCTTTACGAAAGTTCTGTATAATTTTCCTGTAATCTACACGTAAATCTACATATGTGTACCAAATTTCAGCATTCTAGGTCAAGTAGTTTCGAAGATTAGGGGGGGGGGGGCATGGTCATTTATTTCAATTTTAGGGCAAAAAAGTGGTTTTTGCTGGATTTCGGCATGTTCATGAGCTGGAATCGCGTTTTCCATATCATTTTCGTAAATCCAAGGTGAAATTACATATGTGGACTAAATTAGAAGACTTTAGCTCATATAGTTTAGAAGTTAGAAGGGGTGCGAAAACGGACACACATAGTGATTTTAATAGGGTTCCGTTTTACGGTACGGAACCCTAAAAATTATTAAATTGATAGAAAAAATAAGAATATTTACTTAAAATTTATAGGTCATACTCGAACACCGTCTGGCGGTTAGATCCTAACTTTTTAATATTTATAAAAGAAAATATTATTAAAATTAGTGCCAAAAATAAATGTTATTAGTCATCAAATAATTACTAAAAAGAAAATAAGTTAAAATATCAGGATAGAGTTATAAATGGCGCCCAACTAGATTTTCGTTTTTCTGAAGGTGGCGTATAAATGAAATTGGATACATCAGAAAACAATCTTAACTTGTCGAAGACAGATGCCCCAGCAAATATTTTGTATATATAGTATAAATTTCAATAAATATGAAAAACCATTTAAATCTTTTTATTCAGCAGTACGGTAAGTACTTAAATGGGATTGAAAAAATAATGGAACCTAGGTGATAAAGGTTCGAGTTCGGCGAAAAGCATAGAATATTCAGGGATCATTTTGCAAGAGAGGAGTAAAAGGAAACCCCAGGCATGACGTTTTCCTGAAAAGCACAGTTACCAATACGATGAAGATTAAGAGAATATAATTTGATGTACGAGAGAGGCGACATAACCCTGCACTCGTACACGGTTTCTGTCTTAAAGTCGTAAATGATTCAACGCTTTAAACCAAATGGGAACTACTATTACGTCTTTATTCCTTCCTCTTCTCTTTTCTATCCCCTTTCTCGCAAACTAAACTCTGAATTCCAAGCAAGATAACTTTTCAATTTTTAATTCCGTTTATTCTATAAAAGACATATATATGCATTGTTCGGAATACAAAGTTCCTCCCCAACCCAAGTTTAATATCCATTCATTTGTAAACATAAATTCAAAATGTACAAACTGTAAAATGCAAAAAGTATAATATGTTGAAAGCAAAATGTATAAAATGTTAAATGCAAAATGTACAAAATGTAAAATGCAAAATGAAGCAATGAATTTGGCTTTTTTTCGTTTATAATGTATACGGGAGCCGTTTGTTTTTATGTCATATGTGATTTGTATATGAGATGAAACATTTGAGCAAGCATATATACGTCCTTTATGGTTACTTTGTGCTAAGTAAATATATAGAGGCAAAAAGTAATCGAATTCTAGTTATGCCAGACGCAGGACTAAAATTTACAAGCTACGAGTCGACATTGAGTGTCGCGAGCATACATTTAATAGGCAGAAGAGCATAGTCTTGTACATACGACATGAATTAGAACGACTTACCTATGCATGAGCTTCTGGGTACACCCGAACTGAGCAGAATTAAAATGACTCTAATGAACGAATTCGTTAAAAATATCTGCTACCGTTCCCGCATGCCGGGAATTTTTAAAAATCAATTTATTCTCAATACATTCGGAATTTAATATTATTCGTTCATCAAACAGTATTAGACACTGATAGATCTATATTAATCATTAAAAATATCAACATTTATAGCTTATTGCCGTCAATAAACTGGGTTATACACTGAAAGAAAATTTACAATAAAATTCAATATAAGATTATTGAAAAGAAACTATTCAAGTCCTACAGGGAAAAACTAATTGGGATTACTTTTAAACTGTCACAGTGAAGAAAAGAGAATTTAATAGTGACTATATGAAACATTAGAATTAATTAATTTTAAATACTAATAAGTCACTATTAAATTTTATTTTCTTCACTGTAACAGTTCAAAAGTTTTTCCCAGTAGATCTTGAATAGTCTCCTGTCAATAAATCTTATATTAAATTTCATTTTAAAATTTCTTTTAGTATAAGACACGCTGTTATTATTATCTAAAATTAAATGCCCCCTGTGAACATAATCTTAAATAAAAAAAATAATACATCAAAGATGAAACTTTCTCTTTAGATGTACGTAAGTCGAATTAAAAAATGGAACGAGTTTAATTTAGCGGAACTGTGAAGCATTTTGGCTGAAATCCAGGTATGCTTCCTCTTGGTGGTAACGTGGTTTTCTCCACTGGTGGGATCCAATTGACGCGGGCGTGACTTATGCCGTTTTTCCCCGTCTCGCTGTTGCACTCGATCGCAAAAATACAGGGACATGATAGGAAACGATTCAGTAAAGGTAAGTAACGTATCTCCAGTACTTAACGATTCCGCACGCGATATATTAACGCGTGACCTGGAAAGTTCCCACGCGCGATACGGAACTCCATGAATATTATTCGTCGTCTTTCTATAACGAGATGATTACATATATTCTTTTGTCAGATTTTTTTATAACTGACAACCTTCTATTCAAACATCATAAAATTCTCTATTACATCTGAATATAAAACATTAAACACACTCATTTAAATAAAACTTTGAAAACTAATCTTAATTTTAAAAACCTGCAGTTATAGAAATCCATTCTAAAAAACCATTTTAAAAATTCGTTACAGAAAAGCCCTTTCAAAAAAGCCTATATTTCAAAAAACCTAAAATATTTTGAAATACTACAAAGATACAAATACAGCGTACTTTAGATTCGACAAGATTTTCCCAGCTAAATATAAGAAATTAAGAGATATGGATGAAAGAACGAAATGGATCTGTAGTATCCAAAGGTAAAAAACAAAGCTTTGATAAAACACAAAAGTAAGGAAAACAGGAAGCTAAAAAAAACTCTACGAGTAGTAATTCATCTGTCTTACATTGTATTCACTACATACATATTTTTTTTTTCAGTAGCAGACAAGAGTGGATTTTATCGAGGATTTACCATATCAAAATACAATGGAGTCGTAGATCCGTGAACAAAACCTCGCACATTGGTCGCTTTTCACGCATTATAATCATATATCCATATCTGATCGGAATATCAATGTCCTTATGCTTGTTATGCTAAGACGTGATAGCCAAGACTGACATTCCATCATGCTTGTGTTTCCCAGATCGAAATAATGTTATGCGGACTTTATAATCATAAATATAAACTCAACACGATGCGATTTACGAAACGACCCCGTTAGGAATTCGCGTGGCACCCACTAGGCTACTTCAGAACGAAATTATTATAATTTATTGCTACAATAACGCGCCAACGGAATAACAAATTCGTTACTTCGTTTCCCAAAAACAGGAAAACAGCAAATTTCCTCCTTCTAAGAATAATTGCTCGACTTTTGAATTACAAATTGTTGTCAAAGCGAGAGAAAGACAGAGAGAAATTTGATAAAAAGATTTATAAGTTTAACTGTTGTGATGTTTAAAGTTGCAGAAAAAAATAAAATAAAGTAGAACAGTGTATTCTGCGCCAATAAAAAGCGTGCCTCTATGCATTCAGTATGATGTTTGTTAAATGAGTCTTATATAATTTCCAATTATGCTCTAGGGACATAAAGTGTCATTTTTACACTAGTGATATAAAGTGTACCTTGTAAATTTACTATTTTTACTCTAGAGTGATAAAGTATTTTTTAGACCTTGAGAGCAATAAAGGATACTGGTGGTTAGCATACTGAAAAGTAAGTTTCAATAACTGAAATTCTGTATACCAATGCAAATAAATTTCCACTTTCAAAGAGTACTTTCTGCTTCCTTATTCTGCACGACACCTAAGCAACACCTTTTACTAGATTCTATAAATCGCAGAAACTGAATGAGGAATACAAATAACCAATGTGACCTCTACCTCGACATTGAAAGGAATGTAAATTCGTTATGAGTGCCGGCCCAGTTTTTATTGTTTCACGACACATTCATCGACAATGCTTGTGGATTACGGAGTGCTCCATAACTGAAAAGAGCTTCTCGCATGTAATGTACATTGAATAAATAATATAAAACTGCGGCCCATGAGACGTGCACTATAAAACATACATCTTTCCTTTAAGAGACTTGACGACTTCTCAAATGCTATAACCAACAAGAAGCTGAGAAACGAACACTAATACTCCTTCCGAATTTAGCGTTTGATGGCCATTTATTCAATGTGTCCAGAATTTAAATTACACGGTATGAATAATAAAATTTGAATGAAAATACAGGCATAAGAAAGAAAAAACGCAGATGATGGACAATTTTTAGGAATGAACGGAAATGATTAGACATACAAAAGCTGTAAAAAAAACTTTAAGAATGTAATTTTTTCAAATGGAAATTCATATATACGCTACTATGTATATTTATATTTATTTTATATCTTTTACAGACATGGAATTAAAATTTTTTTAATTATTTTATTATTATAAATACTCAATTACTGAAGACACTTATGAACTGGATTCCACTGATAATGCATGCACGTACGTGCAGTCGCAAAATAGATAACGTAAATTAGACGTAACAAGAAAACGATATGTTATATCATTTAAGATAAAAGGATCAGAGTGGAGACAGACCACAGAAAAGAAAGTAGTTTCGTGAGTCGGTTAACGGAGTACACACACTATAAAGAAAGCAATATTTCAATCCTGATTTCGGATAAACTTTAATTTTAAAAAGTAACATTCTGATAAATTCGAATAAAAAAAATTAAACTCTGGTAAACTATAATAAATTCTAAAGAGTGAATTCAAGCATGATTCTAAAGAGATCACTAATTGTATAAACACATAAACAGTTGTTAATTTTCTGACAGCAAAAATGTTTGTCAAACCATGGATGTTTTTCATTTTGCATTTATTTCTCTTTGAATCTGAAGCTAAGAGGATTTTAGCAGTTTTTCCTTTGAATGAAAAAAGCCACAACAACGTGCTGGACGCTCTGGCTAAAGGTTTAGCAAATCGTGGTCATCAGGTAGACGTCATAACTCATTTTGAGTTGAAGGATCCACCAAAAAATTATAAGACAATTGTGAACTTGAACGGTACTCGAGAGGATTTAGTGAATAATTTAAGTATCGATTATTGTTCAGGACAGACAGGTGATTCTGTGCCATTTTATGCGTTCACGGCTGGAAATGAAATATGCGATCTCATGGGGCTTGAAGACATGCAAGATGTGATTAAAAATCCACCTAAGGACCCACCATACGACCTTGTCATCACAGAGGTTTGGATGTGAATTTTTATCAAAAATTATAATCCTTATGATTATTATTATTATTATTTAACTTAGAAAAGATTTAAAACGATTAAGATTAATTTTAGGTTAGAATCTCAGTTTTAAATGTAATTTCACATTCGCAAAAGCAGGAAGAGGTCACGATAACCAATTACCCATTTTACTATCAGTATGGTACTTTTTAAATTAGTAGTTTCTAACAAAAATTAATCAAAACGTTTACTAATTCTTTCAATAAATGAATCGGTTCTATTAAACTAGTAAAAATTAATCTAGATTTAGAGAGTAATTAAGTAAAACCACAGGTATTTGGAGCAAATTGTTACATTGGATTTGGGTATGTCTTCAAAGTTCCGGTAATTACAGTTGCACCTCATATGGGACTATCATGGACCGGTGATGGGGTTGGGAGTCCTACATCAACAGCTTTCTATGCAGATATACTGATGGATATACATGTGATTTCAACATTTTGGGAACGTTTGAAAAATACCATGATTTCTCAAATTAGTAGATTCAGATATTTTTTGTATACACAGGAGAAACAAACCAAAGCAATGAGAAAATATCTGAGTCCAAATATACCAAGCATAAGAGAAATCGAAAGAACAGTAGCTTTAACGCTTGTTAATTCGTATCACAATCCATTTGGAATCAGACCCTTAACTCCAGGTATGATCGAAATTGGAGGAATTCACATAGAAGAAAACAACACAAAAATTTCACCGGTAAGTTGACAATTACTTCTCCTAAAATTTACTGTGAATCTGAAATTTTCGTTTATTCTTTTGACACTTATGAACGATAATACATGTAATAGGATTTGGAACAATGGATGGATGAAAGTTCGCATGGTGTCATTTATTTCACATTAGGTTCTATGGTTTTGATAGAAACGTTACCACAAGATGCTCTTTTAGCTTTTTATGAGGTTTTTGAGAAACTTTCTCCCATGAGGATTCTTATAAAAATCGTTAACAGACAAAAGCTTCCACCAGGACTTCCAAAAAATATACGAACTTCTTCATGGATACCTCAAATATCAGTCTTAAGTATGTATAAACTTATTCATTGTTCTAATAAACTTTACAATTTCTTAATCTGTCTATACTTTAATACATTTACAATCTTAAAAATCTAATTTTTTTTATTAAAACCAATTTTTAAATTTTTATTAATTAAAAAATTTTGTAAATTATTTCTAGAGCATAAAAATACAAAATTGTTCATAAGCCACGGCGGTATGTTGGGAATACAAGAAGCTCTCTACTACTCAGTTCCTATGATTGGAATTCCACTATTTGGTGATCATTTTCGAGTTATGGCAACTTTAGTCAGTAAAAATATTGCCATTGAAATAAATTACAAAAACATAACCAAGGAATCTTTGACTGAATCGATTAATGCTATTTTCAACAACAAAAAATATAAGTACGTGAAATTTACAAATAAAAAAAATCATAACTGAAATTTAATAATAATATTCTCGTCTTTCAGACAGGCTGTAATTAGAGAATCTCGACTATATCGCGACAGACCAATGAGTGCCATAAACACATCAATTTTTTGGGTGGAATATGTCATGCGAAATGGACAAAATACTCTCAGATCGTCAGCCGTAAATATGTATTGGTGGCAAGTAGAATTGTTTGACGTTTACAGTTTTATTTTCTTAATCTGTGCTACCTTAATTAGTCTAATGCTGTTTATGCTAAAATTTATAATCCAAAGAGCTCTTCAATTTTTAAGTTGTTATGCCAGACAAAATATAAAATATAAGACAAAATAGAAATTATAAAACAAAACAGAAAGTACAAAAAATGCAAAACTGAGAAAAAATTCTGGTGAAAATTTCTGTGCTGATTATAAAAGCGTCATAATTGACAGTCACCTAAATTTCACCGTGATGTACAACAACTTTATTCGGATTTGCTAGTAAAAATTGTAGGACATCCGGTAAAAATTCTAAGACAGCACGTCCTAGAATCTTAGTTGTCTTAAAATTTTTACCGGATTTAGGTAACTGTCAATTATGACGTTTTTATAGTGAACAGCACAGGAAGTTTTACCAAATTTTTCTCGAAAAATTATTGGGCGACAAGTATCAAACTAAATTTTCGTCGTTGTTTACTAAAAAAAAGAGCAGAAAACAAAATAGAAAATATATACTTGTCGATGTGACTCCTCTTGATGATAAAAAATTAGAAGCAATTTTTTAAAATGCATTGATACATCGATCTGGGAGGCCACGAGTTAAGATTTCGCTTGATCATTTGGATCGCGCGGCCTTTATGTGCATATTATGTATTTATTATGGTGGGCTACGAAGAAACCGTAGTAGCCGTTCCTTTTTGTCGACTACTTCCAGTCGGTCGTCTGCCAACGTTCGTCGAGTCTCATTAATTGACACCGCGATACTTGCCGCCGATCTTGGTGGTCCCCCGATATTTTGATTCTCCCTTCTCTTACAGTCCTTCCCTTCTCCCTTTCTCCACACGCATCAAATAAGAAATCCCGAGAGTTCGATTATGCGAATGAACGAGCATATGATTTGATTCCTAAGACTGGTTCGAAGAGTTTCGTTTTTTTCTCTTAAGCGTGTTAATGCAACGCTGCTAAACGACCAAAAGAAGTGACACAGTTAACATTCTGCGGTTTTCAATGATCATCATTTCCAATCGATCTTGGTGAGTCGGAATTCAAGCGATTGAAAATTAAATTTTTGTAAAGTTTGCGCAATTATTGTAAACGAGATTTTAAAATAACATAATTTTAGTTTAGAAACACATTGAAACTTTTCACGCATAACTTTAAATTTAATAGTTTAATAAACTTTAAGTATTAAATTTGTATATTGTAAACGAATATAGAGTATTTAATTAAGACCCTTTATGTCAAACCTGACTGATCGGACGTTATTTTTAAAAATATTTCTAAAATATAAAAGAAAAATAATAGCTAGGTATTGGATAATCTAAAAAAAATTAGGCCAGATTAGACAAGTTCAATCTGCATGTTATTCAGAACGACACACGGTAATAATGTTAATAAAATTAATATCTTTCGACAATTAAAATAATTGCCAATGTTGAAAAAATAAACCTTAATTTTTCGTGTTCTCGTATTTATATATTTATGAGAATCTTATCACAAGTTCATTTCCTATAGAGTTTATTTTAATCGAAAGATATTTCACTTGACTAATCAAAGAAATTACTTTAATGACTTTTACCCATTAGGCGGAGATAAATATTTTAATAATCTCTTATCAGTATATTCACGTGATTTTCATCGAAAATTAATTAGGTTGTATATGAGTATAATTTTAAAATTATGCAAATATTGATATTTTTTGCAAAGAAACTGGCAATCAAATGATAAGTGGTAGACACCGTAAAATTTAACAATTTTTATAAATACTCTCCAATCTTTATAATTCTGTGTTTACAAGCATTCACATTTTTTACAAAATTCCCTCACGTTATTATTTTTATTTAAAAAACTTTATCTAAAAAATGATGCCAATCTTGATTAATAAAAAGCAATGTCTATGGTTAAAGATAAGAATAAAAAGATTCAGGTTAAAATCGCAGGCAAATTATTATAAAAAAAATGCTTAAGTTAATTATAAATTTAAGTATAAATGAATAAGCTAAAGAAGAAAAAATTTTAAATAAATTATGAGTAAAAAGTTTCAAATAGTTATCGAAAACCAAAAAAACGTAATTGAAGAAGTTTTGCCATTAATTAAAAATTAAAGCACTTAAAACCAGTTATGAGTTATTAATACCAATTATTTGCATATCTATAATCTCTATCACATATCAGAAGTAGCATTAATATGAAATTGAAATTTACTGTAGTCGATTCTCGTAAAGTCGTATAAACTCGATCATTGTCATAATCAGCATAAATCATAAAATCACACCTTCCGACAGTTGATCTATTTTCATCTTTTGCTTTCACACAAGATACATAAATCAACAAGCCAATTAATACTTAAGAAAAATCACAATAAATTATCCAATGCATGTCATAAAATGCGATAAACTGGAATGCATCAAGTAAAAAAAGCTGTTCATATTAAATCACGCAAACTCTCGACAATTTATAGTAACAGATAGATTGAATTCATTAAATTAATTGCGTTACGAATTTAGTGAATATAATCATTACTCTTTGATCATTATTGATTTAATTTTGCGAGCCTTTACGCATTTTATAAATATCTGACACGATTTTTCACACGTTTTCCTCAAGAAGAAACAAGCAGAAAGAAATATTATCAAATACAGTTAGGTAACATTAATGATTTTGATATATCCATGCATATAGGTAATTACGATAGTTAATCACCTCTTCCGAATTTCGCCAATAGAAAATCTGCAGATTACTTTAAACTAGAAAAAACTTCCACTGAGGCATTTGATTATTATTACATAAAAAAATTGTATTGCAAGTTCCGAATAGATTATTTAGAAAGTATGCAAAATATTGTTTTAAAATAAAACCTCAGATGCTTTAGAGTGAGAACTTAAATACTTTCTAAAGCTTTTACAGAATTGACTTGAAAATTTTCATAAAACTTCTTCATATAATAATAATTGAATTTCTCACTGACAGTTTTTTTTTCGGTTTAAACTATTAATTTGACCACGATTATAAGAAACAGTAAAAAATATGAATTCTGGAATGAAGTGGAACTTTAGAAGAAAAGGTGTTCCCGGACATTACCAGGAGGATCAAATTACTCCCGGTAAGAGGAATCGACGAGTCTTGATGATCTGTAACTTCCAGAGATTATATTTTTATTTGCGAAGATACATTCTGCCGCGACGTTTTTGCGTTGGGACCACCGAGCCGCTATAAGATGAAGCTGTCCGACTCTCTTCCTTTACCTAGTTGGGTTTGATGCGTTTCCGACGCATCCTTAGAGCATCTTCATCTCTTTTACACAATTCTCACGCACACCTTGCCTGGAATCGAGACCACCACAGAAAGAAACCACCCACCGATTCTAGACAATCTTTATTTAAGTAAAATTCTTAAAAACACGATTCTCTAGAAAGAATCTAGACAAATTAAACTCGCGAAATCATTAAAAGATGATATTTCATCGAATTTTGCAATACATATCAAAATCAAAAAGATATCCTTTCTTTTTACAATCTACTGTCAAAATTTACAACAGCAATAAACATATGCAGGTTTTTTATCAAGATTCCCGCGTAGATAAGGGAACTAAAATTTTCAGAAAATTGTTCCTGACAATACTTCCGGCAATTATTAAGTGAAGAATTTATTAATTAAAGGACCTATTTCTATTAAAAATGTATAAATGAATAACAACAAGTTTTGAAACAAGTTATTTTCTAATTTCCATTTCTACGATGGAATTTAAATTTCCAAAAAGAGAAACATTTTATGCTGTTTATGGAAATATATAAACTATTTCCAGAAATAGAAGTCTTGTTGCTTATTTACTATTTCTATTTCACGTTCTCGACTTTTCCCAGTTGACTTGAATGAGTCAATGCACCTCAAGCTGGGAGACTGAATAATTAAAGACCAGTTCTGGATTTATATTTGATCACGACTGTAATGATATTGCAAAAGTTGATCTCGACTCCCGATGGACTTGAGATTATCAATTTAGCTTTTCCATATGCCGGGGACTAATTAGATTTCGAGTGTCGATGAGAGTTGAACGACGATGGAAGTCGAAGTCAGTCAAGTTGAGACTGAATCGTGATGTTTTTACAGGACCTGGCTGTAATTTACAGTCGGTCATTCAGCCATACAAGGCTGCTACGATCGGTGGCCTCGCGATACATCAAATTAGGCCATATATCATGACTTCTTTACTACACCATCGATTTATGTGCAAGCGCATAGTATAAATTATTAAATATCCTCATACGTCCTTTGATTTTATTTCATAACGAAGTAACAAATTTTTTTATTTCTTTTAATGGAAAAATACACTACTTTCGACAAATAAACGTGTTACGAACTGTTTTTTGTTTTTTTTTAACTTGCAGACAATGTAGAAACGATACATATCAAAGAGTGGAAAATAAACCGCTGGATAAAAACAACATTGTAACACAAAATTGCATAAACACGTCAGGGCGAGAAGTGGCTCTTTATAATTTCAAATATAAATATATATTCAAGTATAAATAATATACTAAATTATATACAGAGAATGGGTATGTAAAGTAGAAAAGAATTTTATAAATAAAAGACAAAGGTGTTTAATATTTGAAGTCAAGACTTCAAATATTAGTGTTTTAGAATTTTTAATTTTTATTTATGTACCAAAACGAGTGAACAAAAAAAAAACATCATTAATTAAATCTGTGACTTTATAAATTATACTGAAAAAAATTCCCCGCTGCTTCTATGTTTTCCAGATCTTTTAAAATTTGTTCTCCATTAAATTTTGAAAAAAGGTATTACGCATCAATAGAAATTAAGATGAATGGGAACAAAATACTGAAATTTATATGAATAAAAAAATATTTAAAACAATATAACTACACTATAAAAACTATGTTTTACGGGCGTCTTATTTTAATCTCATTAGTTAAAAATTAAGATACCCAAAAATATCTAAAAAATTACCATATAAGTGTCTTAAAGTAAGACACCTGTTTTTACAGTGTACAAAAGAAATTTAAAAATAAGAAAATAGGAAAAAATGTAGAAATAGTTAAAGAATATCTGCATAAAGGTAAGTGAACTAAAATAAATAGAATAATTCAAGAATAAACAAAAATCACCTACCCTTGAAAAAAGAGAAAAATTAAGAAAATCTTGCTTCACTTTACGAATAACGGTTAGAAAATAAAACATAATGAATAGAGCAAACTAAAATAATCAGTGACAAAATATGACAATTAGAGACAATTTTAACTGTTATTAAAATTATAACAGTTTTGATCAAAGGAAAAGATTTCTAAAAAAAAATAAAAATAATAATAAAACTATGAAATGGTTTAAAAGGTCAAAGAATCACTTAAAGATTGAATAAAACAAGACAAAAAAGAGAAAATACAAAAAAACCTAATTTTCTTCTAAAAAATGTCCAACTGGATCTTCTAAAATTTGGTGATATCAATTTTCAATGAAGAGAACCTCCTTATTGGAAAAAACATATAAAACAGTTATATTAATTTTTAAAGAATTGATTGAATATTTTAAGCTAAATTACTGTATTGTTCAAGTTGCTAAATTATTGTACAAGCATTAAAAATAAATTTCGATTTTTCAAAAATTAGAAAAAAAAATTCTAGAAATTAAAAGAATTCTTTGATATTTCCAGGTTTTTAAAGGAATATTTAATTTCCTTAATAATTATAGGTATTTCAGGTTTCCAATTGTTGTAAACTCTCTGAATAACCATTTCCATTTCTAGTGGGAAAAATGACAATTTCTGTCACTAGTGAGAAAAAGACTATTTTTACAACCAAAAGAAACAATGTTCATTTCCGTTAAAGTACAAAAATTAATGTATATTTAATTAATTAATTAAATGAAAAATTCAAGACTAATTTTGAGTTAAAATTCTTTTTATCTGTATTCATTGAAAAGATGCTTCGACTGCAACGTTGCTATCCTCTTCAGTCTAACCTTAAAAATTATAATATAATTATAATTATATATAATTAAGACGGAATAAATACATTTTAATCTAGAAAAAGTCCAGAATTTTTAATTTATTTAATATTTGTAATTGAATGAATGATTATAAATTTATTTTGATTATGAAATATAATTAATTGATAATTATGAAAAATATTTTTATAAATGTCACATAAAATTTAGAAAAGAAGTAGACAACATAAAATTTTAAACAAACTAGTGTTGGACGATGATACGAGAAACTCATTTGTCTCGATCATTCTTATTTGATTATGAAGTTGTCTCATTTTTCGATCAGCTCAGTTTATTTTTGTTTTTCTCATCTCATCTTTTCTCATTTCTCATTATTTCTCGATTAACTTCGCAAAATGTTACTTGATTAACCAACAAATTGTAATTCGAATACTATTATGAAAAGGCCTCTGGAACCAGATGAAAATGTCCAACCATCAGGATCTGGAACGGGCCGACCTTTTACTAAGTTGCATTTTATCTTATTATCAAATTTTTATTATAAAAACTAACCTTCTTAAACGCAATTTTTTATTTATACTAGAAATTTTCAGAACTTAAAATTAATATAATATGTTATACAATTTTTTTAAATTCATTTTAAATTCGTCTCATATTAAACCCACGTAAAACTAGTTTAAAATTAAATCAAGCAAAAATTTAACCACAAGTTGAAACTTTTTAATAACATCCTGACTGAAAAATTTTTAAGTTTTGTAAATAAAATTGTTACTATAAGTGTTAAAAGTCATTTGAAGTATTAAAATATTTTTCAATTAGGTATATTTTCTCAAAAACGTTTTATATAATATGACAGTGGATTTGTCAGTGAAGAAACATTATATCTATATCATACAGAATTTTTGATGACCAAGATACACAAAATTATTTTCAATATTTAAACCCAGCAGCTGAAGTTCCAAAGAATTGAGAAAACAACTTCCAATATTGATTTTTTATCAATTTTATTTGTCTTATGTCAAAAGCAAATTTACTTTTTAAAGGAATTATGTATGGTTTAAAACTTCTTGTAATCATATTTATTACAAGATTATGAAATAAACTCATGTTAGTAAAGAATGAAATTTGTAATTATTATTGTTATTATAAATAAATATATATTATACTATTTTATTAAATAAATCAATAATAATAATAGTTATCAGTTTACTTAATTAAAGTATTTTATTTAGAAGGTTTGTAATACATATAAATAACTTTTAACTTTAACAAATTTTTTATTTATGAAAATTTTAAAATGCTTATTATCATTTATTACTATGAAAAAATAAGAATATTTGCTCCATTAGGAATCAATTTATTAATTATTATGATTGTAACTAACTTCCAAAAAGATTATATAGTCTTTTAACTTTCTTGTAGTTCATTTTTTGGTACTTATAAAAATATGAATAAAATTATTGTAAGCGTTAAAATAAGATATTTAATAACCACTCATTACATAAAATCTATTTAAATTAAAAAAAAAGATCACCAAACTTTTATCTGTTTGAATATAAAAGGTTTAAAACTGTTAAAAAAAGTCATCAAGCATTGGTTATATCATAACCAATATTGTTCACAAACTAATGACGTTTGTCACTGTTTTTTTAAATTAAATTTTAAGAAAGGTAAGAAACTCATTCAAACAATAATAATAATTTTTATTATTATTCAATAATAATCATTTCAACAAACCATATTAGTGTCATAATAAAAATTGTTTACAAACTAATGCCGTTTGTCATTGTTTGTTAAATAAATTTTGAGAAACATAAGAAAATCGTTCAAATGAGACGAGATGAGATGAGAATTTAAACAAAAAAGCACCGAATTTTTCTCGTAATCGATCTTTTCTCGTATTTCTCGCTCAAATCCAACACTAAAACAAACGTAAAAGAAAATAAATATTGAAAATTATAAATTTTTCCAAAAAGCTAATTAAAAACAAAGATAAAAATCTACTTTATACCAAAATTTCCATAATTTTATTTAGAACACGGAATTTAATTTTAATATAATAATTTTCCGTGAGAACGAAATGTGAAATACATTAAAAATAAAACGGGAAAAAATAAGGAAGGTCACATTACAATTTGGGCATATGCTTGGAAAAAATTCATAATTAAAATCGAGATTTCTGAATACACTGTGATAAAATCTCTACTGGATGTATCGATTCGGATGCAAATTAATGCAGCGGACCTTTTTGTTTGTCGAACCTTCTGGATTTCCGTTTAATGATGAAACCCGTCACGCGGTAGTAATAAATTGGTTTATACGCCGGATGGAAATTAATATTCATATGTTAATGTTCACGAATTTGCATCAGGCTCACAACAGTAATTTTTTTTCAACAGTCACATTATACAATCGAACATCCGCTTATTCACCGGAAGAGCAATGTTGTCATTGATGACTTATAGTATTATAAACAGTGAATTACAATTGATTTCTGTATAAAAATGAAATTTTATAATTCTTTGAATACATTAAAGAAGCAGTGGTTTGTCTGTCAAAAGAACTGATATGGAATAAATTAACAAAATTACTTTTGTTTCGTCAAATGAAAAATATTCTTTAACTATGCGGAAAATCTGCGTTACTATAGACTAATGTCGGAAATTAATTTCAGCAAACGGAAACGTTTAGCATAATTCAAAGGTACCTGGAGGAGAAGAAAAATAAGAAAAAAGAAAAAGACAAGATGGAAGTGGAGAAGGGCAAAAGGCTGTTTTCGTATTCGAGTCAGGTTGGTATGATTGGAAGCAACAATTTCGCAGTCACTAATGGCTGCTCCGTCAATAAGGCACAATCATTTTTCACAATTTAGTAGTAATCCATGCCTTTCTTTTCTTCCGTCCATCTTTCTTCCTCATTCATCTCACTTTTTCTTCAACAGTTAGAAAACGAAAGACAGACGTATCCAAGGGAGGTTGGAGAAAACGGATTTTAATTACCGACATATCACGTTGGCCGTCGAATCTTTAGATGCAAGTCGAACGAAAGGGAAGTGAGAGGAGAGACGCGATAAAGCGGGGTTATTGATTGTTTCCTTGTTTATTGTATATTTTCGATTTAATTCGAAGGCGCGGGGACGTTTTATTGGGGCGCGCAATAGCTGTCAAAGGTTTTCTCGATTTTTAAATCCCACCCCTTGTAAAGTAAAATGAGACAAGCATCGTACTACTCCATGCTGGTATAGCCAATCCGGATCCTCAGCACAGAGGGACAGATCTACCCGTGGAACGAAGGAGCTCCACTAGGGTGACCTATCTCACCCCTTAAACTCCCGTTTAACTCTACTTCTCGCCTAGCTAGGTCTCTCTTTTTCACTTACTTTCTATCCCTGATAATTTACGTCAATACAGCAATTTCAGATCAAGAGATCTCAAGATTTTGTCACCGACCATTTCTTAAGTTACCTTCTTCATGAAATTAAATTTAACCTGTTTCCTTCATTAAAAATTAAATTAATATAAATAAAACGTATGGGAATGTACCCTACATTGGTTTTTTTAATGATTTTAAGGTATTTTAGCTGATGGTACACTTATGAATAAAAATTTTGTTTTGACAAAAACCATCGCTTCGGAAAATTGTTCTAAAAAGTATTGATAGGAGCTAACGACAGTTTGGATACATATAGTTTGTAGACTTATCCTCTGGTTGATAAAATTAGTCAAAACTTTATCACTAAAAAGTTCTTTTTATAGTAAACAAAAAAGTGGTTCACTCATCGAGACATTACCTCATAATTAATCTATAATAAATTAAATAATACTTTACAATACATTAATAATAAAAATAATCCGCTCTGTATGAGAAGATAAAAAATACAGCTAATAATATTCACATAATAGGTCGAGTCCATACCAAGTGATCACACCAATTTCAGTTATATTGAGTAATATTTACGAAATTGATATTTTGGGTTCCTTTAGGAGTAAAAAAAATAAATTTTAATTATTTTTAAAAAATTCAAAATATTTTCGAAAATATTCAAATTCAAAATTTTAAGTACTATTTTCTTTGTTTTATCATAACTTCTGTAATTTTGAAGCAATTGAGATCATTTTTTTTTAAATTACTCGTATTTAAATACTCTTTCAAGAAAAATTATAATAATTAAGAAATTGTTTATAATTAAATTTTTATTAAAAAAATTAAATTATTTATTTAAACAAAATCTAAAGTATATCATCGATCTTTTTCAAAAAATTCATAAACATAGCCTATAATGTGCTTAAAAATTTAAGCCAAAGAAAAAGATGGTATGTATTATAGTTTTTGAGAAAAAAATTATTAAGTTATGCTTGCGCGGCACAGACCGGTGTCACCGCTACTCAACGCGTAGTTCCGTAGTAACCGAAATGTATGTATATTATTACATAATATAAATACAGTTAATCGTCATGTTTATTTTTTATTTTACAAATTGTGCTGTGCACAGAATTTGAAAAAATTTTTGTTTCAATTTTATTCTCAAGGGGTACGAAGGAATGAAATTTTTGTGTACCTTTAATGGTCATAGCTTGATTAAATCTTTCACTTAACAATTGTTTTTCAGCTTCATATTCTGCGTAATTACAAATTTCTACATTAATTTTCTCTAAACTGGATTTTGCCCACTCGTATAAGTCAAGAGGAGTAACAATTTGATTGTTTAATGGACGTTGTAAACTTGCTTCTTTCAACTATTTTCAAACTATTTTTATCATTCTTTAAGGGGAGAGATAGGTGAAATTTTAACTCAACAAAATTTTTGATGCTCAGAGGTGTCATTTTTTTTCTTACATCAATTAAGATGTAGAATTATGGTATTACATAAAAATTAAAAAACAATAATTTTTTGGTCATTTTCGAAATTTTATTTTTCAAAATTCATACGATGGATTGTAGAAAATCATTTAAAAATCCCACAAAAAAATTGTCGATGGAAAAAATGAAAATTGTGAAAGAGGTTTAATTTTTAAAATTTAAGTTTTTCTTAGAATAAATTTCTCAAACTCCGCAAATTATTTGTTTCTCTATTTTTGACATTACCCCATAATTTTAGGTCTAAAATTGCATAAGAAAAAAAATTAACACCCCTGAACATCGCGAATTTTGATAATTTTACCAGTCCATTATTTTTCTTTCTTCAGTTTTAAATTATTTTAATTATTCACTTATTTTCACTTATTTTTACCAGTTTTTAATTATATTAATTATTTTTCAATTGATTTAACAAATTTTCAATTATTATTCTTAAATTTTAATAATTTTCCCAATTTTTAGTTATTTTTATTATTTTTCTATAAATTACCAATTTTTTAATTACTTTTTTTTACTTTAATTATTTTCTCCGATTTTTTGAATTCTAAAGTTTGATGTCCATGTACTATGAAAAGATCAGTGTGACTTTCTGAAGCTTATAATTTAAATATAATACACTAACTATATTTACATTATGTAAAAATATACATACATTTTGGTTACTACGGAACTACGCGTTGAGTAGCGGTGACACCGGTCCGCGCCGCGCTAGCATAACTTAATAATTTTTTTCTCAAAAACTATAATACATACCATCTTTTTCTTTGGCTTAAATTTTTAAGCACATTATAGGCTATGTTTATGAATTTTTTGAAAAAGAACGATGATATACTTTAGATTTTGTTTAATTAAATAATTTAATTTTTTTAATAAAAATTTAATTATAAACAATTTCTTAATTATTATAATTTTTCTTGAAAGAGTATTTAAATACGAGTAATTTAAAAAAAAATGATCTCAATTGCTTCAAAATTACAGAAGTTATGATTACACAAAAAAAATAGTACATAAAATTTCGAATTTGAATATTTTCGAAAATATTTTGAATTTTTTAAAAATAATTAAAATTTATTTTTTTTACTCCTAAAGGAACCCAAAATATCAATTTCGTAAATATTACTCAATATGACTGAAATTGGTGTGATCACTTGGTATGGACTCGACCAATAGATAATAAATGCGGATAACTTAAATTTTTCATAAATTGAAGCAAAGGAAAAAGTGAACAGTAGCAGTTATCTAATTACTCTTAAATCGTGAGAAATGATTTGAAAAAGGAAATAAAGGGTAAAAACATTGAGAGATAACCCGCCAGCTCTGTCGTTGAAAACGCAGGGGGCATCGAATGAGCAAGTCTTGAGGTCAGACGAGCACCCCGCTGAGAATGGGACCCCCATCGGCAGCATCTGACAGGCCAGTAGCTACTACTTACAAATTACATTTTATCCCAGCCTCCTAACTTCTCTACCTCCGAGGTTTTCACTCTCCATCTCATATCACTCCCTTTTTTTCTTCTAATAATTCTTCCGCCTCTTCGCTACCGATTCGACTAATTATAATCCCATATTCTAAATTCTCCCTTCGTTTTTACCCAATTAAATTAACTTAATTAAATACCAAACTACATTATTTAAAGTGTTCTCAGAATTAAATTAATTCCATTCAAGTTATCGTTTCTTCATTCTTATTTTTACATGTAATACACCACCAAGCTTCGTTTAAATCTGATTGGCGTACAAAGTTTAGCAACAGACAGACATAGCATTTTTTTCTATTTTAATTTTTAGTACTAATAGTTTTTCTTAAAAACTAGAAAAAAACTAGACAGACTTTTATTTAAAATCATAAGAACTACGTTACTAGTCTATAGATTTAAGAATTTAGTTATTGTCAAAAACAAAGAGATTTTTGACATAGAATTAAAGTGACAGCCGACAAGTTCCACATTAGTAGAAAGATAATGATGAAATCAGGTCGTGCTGCTCGTCGGGCAGATCCTTCGTGGAAGCGAGTGAATGAGTGTTTTTTCGTGTCCGTCAATTCATCATAGAATGTAGCTACTGGAATTTAGTTGTAGGAAAGATTAGTCCGTGCCTTGATGTGTGGTCCAACGCTATACCAATACATATAATCTGCGGATATACTTGAACAATTTAATTTTTGTTATATTGGTGGTTGGACCACCGAGTCCGAGTAGCGAATTAAATAATGGGTAGTGGATACCAGGGGAATCCCAGGAGTCTGAGAAACGCGAACAAAAGATTTTAGTGACAATGAACTTAGTAATGGGCTCATCGCTAGCGGTCTATTTCATCCTTTCCAAGCACTCGTAACACAAGTAGCATTGCTCGCTTGGAATTCTTCTTTAAATATTTCTAACGATGTGTCATAAAAAATTGAAAGCCATTTAAACCCCAGGATTCTTTATAGTCAACATGTCAATTCCCTAGATTGTTTTCATGCTTTATTATTTTTAGCTTGTAAAATAAAACAAATCAATTAACCATAGAGAGTTTTTGGAATTGGTTATTCCTTCAAGAAGAAATTTCCAAACTGGTTATTTAGCGGGATTTTTGAATTTATTAAATCGATGCAGGATACACGATAATGAGAATAAGAAATTTGTTGATAAATTCTTAGAAGATGCAAGCAAAAAATTGCTACTCTATTTGCGTTCTTTTAAAATACTCAGAAAGGTTAAGTAAACGTTTATTCAAAATCAAAAATAATTCTTAGAATCTAAGAGAAAGGGATCTAGAATTAGTTTGAAAGGAATATCAATTGCTAATTTTTTCTCTCAGAGGTTAATAAAAAACTTCTACAGAAAATAGGTTATTAAAACTGAACGAAAAAGAGTGATGTAATCAAAATGTGACAGAACGTAAATGTTCCCAGAAAAAGACTATCATAAAAATTAATACTGCTTAAGCGTATTAAAATATTTATTAATCAAAATCAATAAATAATAATCAACATATAATAGGGTTATCAAAATATTCAATATTGGATAATAATTTTGTATTATGCAACTTAATTTGATTCTTTCAAAGGAGCGTCCCAAAGGCGCGTCGATAAGTTAAATTTCGAATTATCCATCCCCTGGCATGCATTCTGCATATTAAAGTGAACGCGAGGCGCCGATAAAATATATAATCCCCATAAGGCACAGGAGGCAGATAGGCAGGCGACGCGACAATTTCTCGGTGCATAAAGATCCTACATATTTTATGGGGATTTTTGCATATAATTTTATGGCGCGTTAGAGGGACATTTAAATTCGGCAGCTGGATAAACAGAGACTTGCCCATGTCGTCAAAATGATGAGGGTGCCAAATCTGCGTAGAAGAGACCCCCTGGGAAGGAAAAAGAGAGACGAAAGAGAAAGAAATATACATTGTAGCTTATAGTGTTTGCTCAGCATGTGATACATGACAACCATACAGGCACTGTATTTGATCTGACAATTCACTTAAAGCTTAATATCAAACTTAGTGATCGCCTGAGTGACATCAAAACGCTACCTGAGATTATTTCTTAATTGAGAGCTTCTATTTTCCTCGGATAATCTATTTGTATCTAGAATTATATAGAATTACAGTTAAAATTTAATTTATGTTCTCACAAGATCATTTCAAATAATTACATTTCATTATTTATTTTTACGTACAGCCAAATAAGCAGGACAGTGATTTTGCACTTGTTTAGTATCTTTTTGCTCTTATTTGAAGTATGCCGGAACAAATCTTCGGAACACTACACGTGCGGGTGGAATCTTGCGTGACAGCAAGTACAAGTAGAGAAATTAGACCTGCACTTATAGCTAAGGGTGTACATGTAAAATACCAATTGCCTCCAAGTACTCAAGCTGCACGATTTGAACAAACACCTTATTCGTTTATATTCTATCTGAGAGTGTGCGTTAATCGCTGTAACTGTTTATCGCATGGTTCGTATTTCCCATCTTCCATGTTAAAGAAAAAGATCGTTCCACATAAATTACTACTTAAGTGTTTCAACTGCTCTTATAAACACTAATTCTCTTTTCTCGACTAGTTTTATCCAATAATTTATAAAAAATTGCATTGCTTTAGGTTATTTTAGCCTCTGTTTTCTACCTTTTCTTACTTCAAATACAAATTCTGCAGGGACGGCGGAGCCGGGGGGGGCACAGGGGGCAATGCCCCCCCCCAGAAATATCTCGAGGGGCAATGTATGGGCTTGTCCCCCTCTGAAAATTGACTTATAATTTTAATTTTTAAATAAATATGTAAACAACTTTTTAAAAAAGTACAATCTTCTTAGTTTTAAGTTCAATAACATTTTATACAATAATTAATGTAATTATCAGGGTTGCTATGACTTTCTTAGAACAAAATTCCATGACTTTTCCAGGTTTTGCAGACCTTTAATGTGCATTTTTTGGTCCGAGTCTTTAAATTATTTCAAAAATTTTAACCAATCTGATTATTCAGTGAAAAAAAGTAAGTAGAAATACATTACTGTAGTGTCTGAGAGAAACTTTTGTTTGTGAGGCTGTGTTATCGTTCTTCGAGACTGTTTTTAATCAAATTTTAATAAATCTGGATTTGTACTTAACAGAATTTTAAGTTTAGCGAATTTATATTTAACATAATTTTTGTTTTACAAAATTTTGTTAACACAAATTTCTTATTTAAAGAATTTCTATTTAACCAAATTTTAATTCAGCAGAATTTTCTTTTCATAAAAGTTTGAGGGTCTTTACATGTCAAAAAAAAGTAAATCTTCAAGTGGTCCTTCAATTTTAGTTATTTTCAGCAAAATTATAGTTCTATACTAGAAGTAATTCGACCCCAAAGGATTTTTCAAAATATTGAAAATTGTGAGAGTTATAGCAGTTTGAACTTTGATGGTACTTATTTTTCATTTATCTATAACTTCATTATTATTAAACCGATTTTAATAACTCCAACGCCAATTATCAGGGAATACTGTGTATTTTATGTTAATTGTAGACCCAAAATTAAATTTTTTAATTTGGACCAGAAAAAAGTGAAAATAAAAATTTATTTGCCTTTTTGATAAATTTTGACCCTTTTTACTTTATTTATTAAAACACAATATTATTCCTTATTCTTTCATCTTTAGTTTCAAAAAAGAAAAATCTTGGAGACTTGATAAGATCTTGAGATATCAGCATTTTTAGAAAATTAAATTCCTCTAATTCATAGAGAAACAGTGTTGAAGTTTGCATCACATTCATTTGTTTTTTATTGAAATATTTTTTTACTCTTTATTCATGAGATTATAAGGTACAGTAGGACGTCTCTTAAGTTAAACGGTGGTACAATTTTTAACTTAAGAGAACAACCAATCAAAATCGTCATGTCATATGATTCAGGGGCGAATAATTTAAATGTCAGTGCAAATTTTGTTATGGTTATTGTGAAAAATCTTATTTAAAATTTGTTTTTGTTTTCTTCTGCATGAAGTTAAGTGCAGTATATTTAATGACATATTTATGTTTATATTTTTGCAGTCTTGGAGATTTTCTTCTCTATTGATTTTTAAAATAAAGTTTTATACCCTGTAAATATAAAGTAAAATAGTATTAAGGAATATAATACTTTTATTCTTTTATATTAGTTTTAAGAAAATCATTACTCTTAACAAGTGGCAAATTAAAAAATATAAGAATAACTTTTTATACTAGGTTATTATTTTTCAAATTTTTGTAAACAAAAGAAAAAAAGACAAGTCACCCATAATTTTGTTTAAACTGACAGCCCTGAGATTTAACATAAGAGGATTTAACTTAAGAGACGTCCTACTGTAAAATCATATTATAAAGAGAACAACATCTCAAGGCCTAATAAAGTCTCCAAATTTTTTTTTTTTTAATTAAAGTTGGAAAAGTAAGGAATTATATTGTGTTTTAAAAAACAAATAAAACAAAGATGAAATTAATTAAAACGTAAATAAATATTTTATTTTATTTTTCATATTAAAAAATTTAATTTTTGGTCTACAATTGACATAAAATATACAGTATTCATTATAATAATTTAAGTTTGATTATTAAGTTAAGTTTAATAATAGTCAAGTTATCGACAAATTAAAAAATAAGTACCATCAAATTTTCGATTTCTATAACTCTCACAATTTTTAAAATTTTAAAACATCTTTTGGAGTCGAATTACCTCTAGTATAAAAGTATAATTTTTTTGAACAGCATTTAATTTTAATCGAAAGACCAGTTGCAGAGGTCTTTACACGTAAAAAAAGTAAATGCAAGTGGTCCTTCTTTTGTAGTGTTATTCAGCAAAATGATTAAAAAATTATTAATAATAAAAAAACCAGGTTTTTATATGCTTTATTTAGTCCCCCCCCCCTCATCTTTTATTAAAAAAAAATAATTTAAAGACTTTATTAGGTCTTGAGATATTGTTCTCTTTATATGATTTTACCTTATAATCTCATGAATAAAGAGTCAAAAAATATTTCAATAAAAAACAAATGAATGTGATGCAAACTTCAACACTGTTTCTCTATGAATTAGAGGAATTTAATTTTCTAAAAATGCTGATATCTCAAGATCTAATCAAGTCTCCAAGATTTTTCTTTTTTGAAACTAAAGATGAAAGAATAAGGAATAATATTGTGTTTTAATAAATAAAGTAAAAAGGGTCAAAATTGATCAAAAAGGCAAATAAATTTTTATTTTCACTTTTTTCTGGTCCAAATTAAAAAATTTAATTTTGGGTCTACAATTAACATAAAATACACAGTATTCCCTGATAATTGGCGTTGGAGTTATTAAAATCGGTTTAATAATAATGAAGTTATAGATAAATGAAAAATAAGTACCATCAAAGTTCAAACTGCTATAACTCTCACAATTTTCAATATTTTGAAAAATCCTTTGGGGTCGAATTACTTCTAGTATAGAACTATAATTTTGCTGGAAAGAACTAAAATTGAAGGACCACTTGAAGATTTACTTTTTTTTGACATGTAAAGACCCTTGAGTAAGACGAAATATTAAATAGTTCAGGGTATTCGACAAAAATGGAAATTTAGCGTTTTATTAATTATATTAAATAACAATTAATGCAACTAAAATATCGGATAAATAATGAAGATTTGGTGAAATGGATATTCTAAAATTAAAAAATTCGTCGTATTAAAAATTCTGCTCAATAACAATTCTGTTAAATAAAAATTTGGTTTAATTTCACCGCAAAAAAAAAGCTACACTGAAAACTTTTATGTATTAAAATAATCTGCAGCGCGATTCTTTAAGCCAATTTCATATTATTTAAATTCCATTTGGTATAAAAAAAAAGAGCGTTGCAGATTAATTTAATCTGAAACAATTTTCTGTGTATCCAAATAGGAGCTAACTCATTTTTCTCAGTGTAAGACAGTGAAGAAACGCTAAGATATAGTAATTTACGAAAAAGTGGATAATTTTTTTAAAAAAAATACTATTAACCAGAATTATTTTGTGCATAAAACATGCTTCATTCAATTTCAAAATTTTTAAAAGTAAGCATTTTTAATAGTAATTCCAGAAAGCGTAGCAACCCTGATTATATATATATATATATATTTGTGTATATATGTATGTCTGTGTAGGTATATATATATATATATATATGCATTGCCCCCCCCCCCCCTAGAAAAAATACCTTCCGCCGGCCCTGAAATTCTGTAATTTAATTTTAAAAAATTAAAATTTCTTTAATTTTTAAATAAGTCGTCACACTCATGTTTACCGACTAGAATTTCGATGGGCAATAAATTTAATGATCCCTATATCAGCAATTTCTTTCCGACATGTGAGCGACCCACACATGAAAATACGAAAATCCGAGCAGTTACATAGGAAAATCCAAAGTCAAAGGAAGATCTCGTAACATCCCTGGGGAGGTTCCAGCGAGCCCCGTATCCGGAACGCTTGTCCTTCGCTTTGATTTATGTCCTTATAAATGACGTCACTCGTCCATGTCCGGGGTTCTATCCTCCCCAATGTGTGCACAAAGGATCCGCCATCATATTATCCCGCGTCTAGCGTATATAAATGACCGAAATTGGGACTTATTGTGTTTGTCATCGCGTGAATATTTGTTCTGATTTATGAAGCACATGGGCGCGATGCCCTCATCTCCATCTGAAAGTTCGCTTAATAAGACTTTTATAGCGGATTTATCTTGTCAATAAAAATCGTGTTCTGAGATATATTAGTCAACCCAAAAACACACAAACCTTTACAACAAAAATAGTTAATTATTTATCAGCACCTATCGATAATTATCTAACGTTTGGAAATATAGTCTGATTTTAGTACGAGCATCGGTAATTATCCAACATCAATAATTTTAATTTGAACCTGTTACCAAATCAGTACCTGTTGTCTATCAATAATTATCTATCTACCAACACCTATTATATATTACACCTATAACGTAACCTTTTACCACCTAATAGCTATATTTATTAGATGGTGAAATGTCACTTTATAATTGTCATATAAAAGATGATAGGTAATAAATTTTGAATAGTAGATAATAGATGATAGGTAAAAGACAATACTATTACTTATCATCTAAATTTAGCACTTTCTCATCAAACTCTTTAATGTAACATTAATTTGATTAAGAGGACGACGAAGGGAAGCCATTATCTTATGATAATTTCGCGCTAGTGGAGCGCAAATTAATCGAGTAGGTGGCTATAATTCCATAATGGGTTTCAAAGTCGGGGGCTGCGATCGCGAACTGGGAAAGCGAGAGGGTTGGGCTTTGCTGGTGCGTATAACTGGAATGACATAATTGAATAATATAACGTGTTACTACCCTTCCTGAGTAGAACGGCCGTCTGCACAGAGCTGAACCGAACTCAACTCAGTAATGGTAGAAGGTAGTGTGGGTCGAGGACTCATGGGACCTTTCGTCACGCATATTTCATTATGCGATCTGGCAACCCTGCTACCCCATCCACCACCTACGATTCAACCTGTCCCGTTATACATATACCTCTGATACTATGTTGTATAGCTATATCTTCTATACTGTCGCGTACAGTGCAAGCGCTAGAGCGTTTGCTGATCCGACCAAATCGAATTCAAAGGACGACGAAACATTCGTACTGGTCCGAATTAATTGAAAGTTTGAGTAATCGCCTTTCACCTAACTTGAAATTGAATAAAAGTTTATGTCGAATTTGAAAAATTTAATATTTATCGAAAGTCATCTATAATTGCGAATTTTATTATTGGAAAGGATGTTTCAACAAATATTTACAGCTACAAATGTTTGTTAGACTTAATTCTTATTTACTATTCTTCCAAACATGTTTATTATTATTCATTGTATAACCTTTTAAACCATTTTTTGAAACTCTTCTTAATGTTTGTCATCAGAGTAAATAGTTTCCTGCTTAAATGTTCTAGAAAATACGTTTCATGTGAAGTGTTTTCCAAATCAGGAAATGCAAATAAAAAGCATAACAGAAAGGTCCATATGGACACAAGTCTATCGACAGAATATAATACATATCGAGGATGTAGAAGTCTATTTTCAAAATAACAGTAACATCAATTTGTAATGTCAGGGGAGAGACATTATTTCGATCAATGCCATTTGGGAATAAACTCTGATTTGAATAATAATGCAAGCACCCTACCAAAGTCTTAAATCTATTATAAAAGGTTATTTCCGTACAAGAAGCACATAATTATGAAATGAAACACTTCAAACACTAAACATCAAAATATTGACAGAATTAAATAATAACTTCAAGAAAAAAGATTATCAAACCAAGCATATTAAATAACTAATTACTCTTGTTTAAAAAAACTAGTAATGTCCGAATCAATCAAATTCAATGAAAAAACAGGTCCACTTGTTCAGAAAATTCAATTATTGCCAAATGGGTTAAAGAAAAAAGCTAACTACAATATTCAGCGTCACGAATCGTCCTTTCATTCCCAATGGGATCATTTTTGGAGTAAAGGACTTTATCACCAGTATGCGAGTAGCAGCTGCCAGAGCGACGAAATAATCGTAATAGAATTGTCAAAACGTATTCGCGCGTTATTTTATGAGGGTGAATCTAGGAGAGGTCTTTCAAAGATGGTGGGGGTTGGAGAAACCCTTCTTTACCAACAGAGGCAACGGATCCATAGAGAATCGTTTCCCTAGGGTATTACAGGGTATTATATTGAACTGAAGCTCGACGAGGGAGAGGTTTGGTTTAGCGAAATGGAGTGCCCAGAATATGCTAGTGTCACAAACACTTTCTGCGAAACCTTCTTCTTTACAGATTCGTTTACACTTATCTTTTATCGTTTCCTACAGATCTAGGCTGTTGAAATAAAAAAAATTACATCATTTTTCTTCAAAATGCGTTTTACGTCTCCACTCAGATCAAAGCAATGGGTCAATGTCTTCATTTAAAATAAGTATGAGAACTACTTGTGAAAGCAAAAAGAGAAAAAGAAATACGAAAAAATCTGTAATTTTGGTTTTAAAAAGAAAAAAAATAGATCAACTCATTATTTTACATTTAGACTTTTAATTGCAAATATCTTGTAAATTAAAACAAAATTCTCAAAAAGCTATTTGAGATAGTTATTTAGTACCCTAAGTAAGAGAGACCCGGGTTAGGAGGGTCATTTTCAACTCTTTGTTGTTTTGTTGTTTAACTTCATTATTATCTAATTTATGAAAATCTTATCGCATAGAAAACTTTCTGAAAATCTCTTTCTTAGAAAATCTATTATTTTATCTTTCATTAAAAAAAAGACCCGTTATCACATTTAATTATTTTTGGAACTGTTTTTGGAGTCCTGCAAAAAGACTTAACTTATCCTGGTCCGGGTCAAGTTAGTCCATGTGCCAAAAATGTTTTCAAATATTTGAATTTTTTCTCTTGATACTACAAATATAAACTAAATCTCTTGATTGTTGTTTAAAAACGACTATATTCATAAACTTAAAACTTGAAATTTTATATTTAGAAAAATATAAAAAAATCTAAGCGTGTAGTGTAGTAGTTCCAAATTTAAGGTCGAGTCCATACCAAGTGATCACACCAATTTCAGTCATATTGAGTAATATTTACGAAATTGATATTTTGGGTTCCTTTAGGAGTAAAAAAAATAAATTTTAATTATTTTTAAAAAATTCAAAATATTTTCGAAAATATTCAAATTCGAAATTTTATGTACTATTTTTTTTGTGTTATCATAACTTCTGTAATTTTGAAGCAATTGAGATCATTTTTTTTTAAATTACTCGTATTTAAATACTCTTTCAAGAAAAATTATAATAATTAAGAAATTGTTTATAATTAAATTTTTATTAAAAAAATTAAATTATTTATTTAAACAAAATCTAAAGTATATCATCGTTCTTTTTCAAAAAATTCGTAAACATAGCCTATAATGTGCTTAAAAATTTAAGCCAAAGAAAAAGATGGTATGTATTATAGTTTTTGAGAAAAAAATTATTAAGTTATGCTAGCGCGGCGCGGACCGGTGTCACCGCTACTCAACGCGTAGTTCCGTAGTAACCAAAATGTATGTATATTTTTAC
The DNA here is from genome assembly GCA_037103525.1 of Ganaspis brasiliensis. Classification (NCBI taxonomy): domain Eukaryota; kingdom Metazoa; phylum Arthropoda; class Insecta; order Hymenoptera; family Figitidae; genus Ganaspis; species Ganaspis brasiliensis. The sequence goes on along the minus strand of JAZKLR010000022.1, from coordinate 3,493,518 downwards.
ATAATGTAAATATAGTTAGTGTATTATATTTAAATTATAAGCTTCAGAAAGTCACACTGATCTTTTCATAGTACATGGACATCAAACTTTAGAATTCAAAAAATCGGAGAAAATAATTAAAGTAAAAAAAAGTAATTAAAAAATTGGTAATTTATAGAAAAATAATAAAAATAACTAAAAATTGGGAAAATTATTAAAATTTAAGAATAATAATTGAAAATTTGTTAAATCAATTGAAAAATAATTAATATAATTAAAAACTGGTAAAAATAAGTGAAAATAAGTGAATAATTAAAATAATTTAAAACTGAAGAAAGAAAAATAATGGACTGGTAAAATTATCAAAATTCGCGATGTTCAGGGGTGTTAATTTTTTTTCTTATGCAATTTTAGACCTAAAATTATGGGGTAATGTCAAAAATAGAGAAACAAATAATTTGCGGAGTTTGAGAAATTTATTCTAAGAAAAACTTAAATTTTAAAAATTAAACCTCTTTCACAATTTTCATTTTTTCCATCGACAATTTTTTTGTGGGATTTTTAAATGATTTTCTACAATCCATCGTATGGATTTTGAAAAATAAAATTTCGAAAATGACCAAAAAAATATTGTTTTTTAATTTTTATGTAATACCATAATTCTACATCTTAATTGATGTAAGAAAAAAAATGACACCTCTGAGCATCAAAAATTTTGTTGAGTTAAAATTTCACCTATCTCTCCCCTTAAAGAATGATAAAAATAGTTTGAAAATAGTTGAAAGAAGCAAGTTTACAACGACCATTAAACAATCAAATTGTTACTTCTTTTGACTTATACGAGTGGGCAAAATCCAGTTTAGAGAAAATTAATGTAGAATTTTGTAATTACGCAGAATATGAAGCTGAAAAACAATTGTTAAGTGAAAGATTTAATCAAGCTATGACCATTAAAGGTACACAAAAATTTCATTCCTTCGTACCCCTTGAGAATAAAATTGAAACAAAAATTTTTTCAAATTCTGTGCACAGCACAATTTGTAAAATAAAAAAATAAACATGACGATTAACTGTATTTATATTATGTAATAATATACATACATTTCGGTTACTACGGAACTACGCGTTGAGTAGCGGTGACACCGGTCTGCGCCGCGCTAGCATAACTTAATAATTTTTTTCTCAAAAACTATAATATATACCATCTTTTTCTTTGGCTTAAATTTTTAAGCACATTATAGGCTATGTTTATGAATTTTTTGAAAAAGATCGATGATATACTTTAGATTTTGTTTAAATAAATAATTTAATTTTTTTAATAAAAATTTAATTATAAACAATTTCTTAATTATTATAATTTTTCTTGAAAGAGTATTTAAATACAAGTAATTTAAAAAAAAAATGATCTCAATTGCTTCAAAATTACAGAAGTTATGATAAAACAAAAAAAATAGTACTCAAAATTTTGAATTTGAATATTTTCGAAAATATTTTGAATTTTTTAAAAATAATTAAAATTTATTTTTTTTACTCCTAAAGGAACCCAAAATATCAATTTCGTAAATATTACTCAATATGACTGAAATTGGTGTGATCACTTGGTATGGACTCGACCATGTGCCAAATATGTTTTCAAATATTTCAATTTTTTCTCTTGATACTACAAATATACACTAAATCTCTTGATTGTTGTTTAAAAACGACTATTCATAAACTCAAAACTTGAAATTTTATATTTAGAAAAATATAAAAAAATCTAAGCGTGTAGTGTAGTAGTTCCAAATAACTAGAAAGTAAAGAAAATAATTCTAAATTCGCTTAAAAATTAAAGAAATCAAAAATAAATGAAAAAATAAACAAATAACTAAGAGTTTTAAATTATATTATCAAAAAAAAAGTTAAATTTAGTAGCTTTTGATCAAAAATAGTAATAAAAAATGTTGTCTTGCCCAAAGAAAGTATAAAAAAAGTAAAAATGTGTGGTACTTTGAAGCCTGCTACGCACATTAATTTTTTTAGCGAGAATTTAATTTAACTATTCGATTTCGTATAAAACTGCCCAGCGATAATCTCTGGACTCGACGAATTTATTGATGATGCAATTAAAAAATAATTATCTAAAATTACAATTCCCCAAAATAGAGAGTAAAGAAAAGAGTTCCCACAACCTGAAATTCAGAAAGAAAAACTCCCAAAAGCGCATAAAAACGATCGTTAATCTAAAAAGCAAAGGAATTAAATTACAAAAAGTCACACGCAAGGATTTAGGCAATCTCCCCTTGGAGTCAATCGGAGCCCAGAGAGGATTATTAAATTCAGAATGTAAATCGCACGGGGTGCTAATACGCGCTCGATCCATTAATCATAACCCCGGGGAAGAATGCCGCACGAGCAGGAATGGGGGTGGAGAGATTCTTCGGGGTCGGCGCCTATGTAGCCAAAACTGAGACAGGTTAGCGTTCAACACTCCACTGCTCGTTGAAGGGATTCCGCATTGTTCCGGGGCGCGGGGTTACCCTAAATATTAACAACGAGCGAACAGGGGTCAGTGCGACCCTTCATTCTAGCCTTTTCTTCAGAGCCATCTCCATTTCTCCGACTCCCTTTTTCAGTCTGTAACGAGTGTAGTTAGTTGTGTGCTGGTACTGGTGACGAACACAAATATAGGTTTGAAACTTTCATCCCCACATGGGCCATGCTCTGCCTTGTGACGACAATACTCACGTGGCAAGCTCACAATGTATTTCCATATAGGGAGACATACATGTGTTCTACCCAGTGCTTCTCCCTTCTTTAAACGCGAGTCTCCTTTTTTAAGAGTTACCCTGTTATTCTACTCCTTATTCGATCGGAGGATACGATCTATATAAGTGTTATGCATTCCAGTATATTTACCACCGGCGAAGCATCACGATGGGAAAAAGCGAAATGGGTACAAATTACTAATTAAAATTATGCCTTAATAGGTATGTGCTTTATTACCCGGTAAATTAAGTTTCTTTTTATATTTCATACTTTGGTATTCTTTATGCACTGAGTAAAGTTCAGCCCAATAAAGAAGTAAAATGAGAATTTTTAAATTCGACTTTCGAAGAGGTTTAAAATGATTTTTGATAATGTGTAGTAAAGAGAGAATAAAATCCGCTATTTTTTAAATATAATCAGTATACAAAATATCCAAATGTTTATTTGTAAGTAGTTTATTTTTTAAACTGAGAACATTTAATAAGAAATAATTAAGAATAAAAAATTTAATCAAAACGAAATAAATGATGTCGAATAAATGAGAAAATTTCAAAAAATATCTTCAAATTCATATGATCGCAAAGTTAAGAAAATTAGGTAAAAACAGCGAAAAAATAGTAAATTTAAAAAAAAAGAAAGAACGTAAAAAGATAAGAAATTTGGCTATTAAAAAAATGAGGAAATTCTTTTAAATAAAAAAAGTCATGGACATTATTAAAGAAAAGAAAAAATTAAAAAGAACAACATAAGAATGAAACAGTGATATCAAAATATATAAAAAAGTAGAAACTTTTTTTAAAAAATGAAACTATTTACGGACATGTTTTTTAAATTGAAAAAATAAAAAAATGTTAAAATATATTACTAAAGAGAATAAAATTTTATAATTAGAAAAATTAGAGAATTATTTTACAAATTGAATAAAAAAAGAATAAATAAAATTTAGGAAAATATTAAAAGTAAAGTAATTCTATGAAATAGAAGAACAATGTTAAAATGCCAATATTTAATACAAGATTAAATTCAAATAATATAAAATAAAAGAATAAAAATTTTCAAAAAAAAGTAAAAAAGTAAGAAATTTAAAAATATTAGATAAAAGCATCGAACAAATGTTTTCAAGAATTGGTAAGTATAAGATGAAAACTAAACAATTTAAAAGTAGGAAAAGTAAAAAAAAATTATCCATAAAATGGAGAAATGTTTTTTTTTCTTCATCTAACAAACTATAAAAAAATGTAAAAAAGTACAAAAAATAATAAAATTCGGTTAGAATCGAGGTTGGAAACTACTAAAAAATTAGAATTAATAAAAATAAAATAAAAAATGTATATATAAAGATAAATAAAATGTCCACAAAAGAAGATTAAAAACCCTTTAAAAATAAAAGTTTAGACAAATTAAACCAAAAATGTTTTTATAATATGACACTTACATCAAGTCCAACAATAAATTTAAAAAAATAAAGAAAATTTAAAAATTTTATGAAAGTTAAGTTTGCAAATGAATACAAATTTAATAAACTTACAAAAAACTTAGCTTATTTATTTTTAAAAATATGGGAATAATTATTAAAATCAACGAAATAAAAAGATTAGTAAATGATATAAAGACAAAATTGTGTAAAATAATATTAAATAATAATTTGCATAAAAAGAAGAAAATTAAAGAAAATCCTTAAACAAAGATAAATACAAAAAAAAATTAAAAAGAGAAAGAATCTTCAAATTTTGTAAAAATAAAAAATTAAAAGAGTAAAAAATTAAACAGTTTCGAAGAAGTGAAATCTCTTTGAAATATTGTAAGAATTAAAAAAATAGTTATTGTGAATATGTAAAATAATTGAAATTTAAAAGTTTGAACAAATTGGAATATGAGCTAATTGACGTTTGGAATTTGTTTAATTTATAATGACTTAAATAAAAATTCTTATACTTTTTTTTGCTATCGTCATACCTAACGACTGCAACAACCTAAAATCAATTTTTACCTGAAATTAGAATAGAAACAAATAAAAACCAAAGCATTTTAAATACAAATAGAATAGCTAAAGGAAATTCGAATTTTTCTACAAGTTAGAAGGTAGGATTTTAGTTACTAAAGCTTTGCAACTTTCTGTTAAACCTCAAATGTTAACTTGGAATTTAATCAAATAAAAGTTGAGTAGAGTAGCACTTTCGCTATGTCTGTTGTAGTACTAAGTTTATTCGCTTTGTTATTGAAAACAGAACATTCCTGTAATTTGACATTCTTCATTTTTAACTTTTCTCTAATAATGCTTTCAGCATTAATTTTATTCATTCAGAAAAGTTCTTTTTCAATTTTAACTTGTGAAAAATAATGTTAATTTTAAATGGAATTAAAGTTTCAATAAACTATTTAAATTAAAAGATTTTTTTTAACTGATTTTTTATTGAAAAGCTACTAAAAAATAATAGATACTTTCACTTTAAATTAGTGACCGATTTTTCACTAACTCAGATTAAGAGAATGAATTTTTTATACAATTTAGTATATACAGTAAAGTCAATTTCATATCGGACAGTAGAAAAAGATAGTGATGCGAAGAACACGTGTGTCTTTCTATCGCCTTCTTTTTCTACTGTCCGGTATGGAAGTAGAAAAAGACAGAGATACGATGAACACTTGTGTCTCACTACAGCCTTCTTTTTCTACTGTTCAATTTTAAATTGTCCTCACTATAGTTTTTATCAGAATTGAATATTTTTTTAATAGAAAGAATAAAATTTCCAAACAATCTATCTAAATAGATTTTGAATTTATAATTGTTTAAAATTTTATGATTTAAGTAAATACAAACAATTTACTTTATTTTTGAAATAAATAAATAAATTAAAATCCGTAGAAAACTGTAGGTTGTTGACACTGTTTAAGAATAAATTGTGAAAAAACCTACTGTGCGGAGTAGCCTTACGCATACAAAATTTAAAAATTTAAATGTGGAAACATTATATTATATCATAATCTAAATTTTTAAAGAGAGACTTACCATAAAAATGTTAAAAAATAAATTTATATTTAATTGGAAATGTAAAAAATAATTTTTTGAATAATTACTTGAGGTTTTACTGACAGGATTTGCATATATTACACATGCCGACAAGGTTTAATAACCAAGAATCAGACAATAGTTTTCCGAAGGTTTTCGACGTGCTGAATCCGAATCCGGCTTCAGAATTGACCCTGCACGTCAGCTTTTCGAGATATTTTAATCTAAAAGTGCAAAAAACCCGTTTTTTAGCTATGTTTGACGTCATGTAACATGAAGAGGCAATTTTTTTTCCAAATGCTCAATATTGCATCTAAAAGCACTACTCTTCCCCTTTAAAATCCATTTTGAAAAATTAAAAAATCTTTATTTGTCTCTGAGTAATCGTTCATTCAATTTACTGAGTTTAGCGAATTTTTCGATATTCTAAAACTGAGTAAAAAAAGGCAAAACTTTGATTTGGTGTCAGATTTCTAAAATTTAAAATGGCGGATCCAATATGGCAAACGATTTTTTAAAATTTGATTGTATTTGCTTGGAATTTGTTACTCGGGGGTTTTTGGGGTCGCTGAACACGAATTAAATGTCAGATTTTTAAAATTCAAAATGGCGGATGCAATATGGCGAACGATTTTTTAAAAATTGATTGTATTTGCATGAAATTTGTTACTTGACGGCTTTTGGAGTCGCTTAACACGAATTCGATGTCAGTTTTTCAAAATTTAAAATGCTGGATCCAATATGGCGAACGATGTTTTAGAACTTGATTGTATTTGCATGAAATTTGTTACTTGGCGAATTTTGGGGTTGCTTAACCCATTAAGGACGGGATGTACAAAATTTTTTAAAGAAATTTGATATTATTTTTGATTGGTAAAAGATAAGGAGAAAAATTTTGCAATAGTCATTTCTTATGGTCCAAGAATCGCTCTTTCAAGTTTTGCAATAAAAAGTAATGTATGTTTATAAATAAACAAAATTCCGGTACGTTTTTTAATAAAAAACACGATTTTTTTCGATTTTTTTTTATTTATGAATTTTTTTGGACCCTTTATGGTAAAGGAATATCTCTAGTCGTTATAAATAACGTGTCAGAAATGGATAAGCTAAAAGATAGAGCTATTTACAGAATTTAATTTCAAAATGGCGCCCATAAATTGGCGACTGAATTTTAATTTTTGTTGCAAAATCATAGTCCTGTGTATAAAATCAGAAAACAATTTTCTATTTTCCTAAAACCAGGTACCTAAGGGTTTTTGGGGTCGCTGATTATGAATCTGAAGTCAGATTTTGAAAATTTAAAATGGCGGATTTAATATGGTGGACGAAGTTTGGAAAAGTTATCGGATTTGCTTGAAACTTGTTACTTGGGGGTTTTTAGAATCGCTAGTTACGAATCTGAAGTTAGATTTTAAAAATTGAAAAATGCAGATCCAATATGGCGGACGAAGCTTTGAAAAGTTATCGAATTCGCTTGAAACTTGTTACTTGGTGGTTTTTGGGGTCGCTGATTACGAATCTGAAGTCAGATTTTTAAAACTCCACATGCTGATAAATATTTACACCTGGTTTGTTTCATTTTTTGAAAGTCTTGTCTTTAGACAAGACTTTAGATTGATGATCAGCGATCCCAGAGACCCTGAGTATATAATTTCTTTTAAAACTACTAATTACAAAAGTAAATTTGCCTTGGTAAGTTGAACAAATAGTTATTTAAAAATGGTCTCAAATTGTTCGAAGTTGGCAATTGTTTCTGATGGTCGTTTAGAAATAGAATGCCCTAAATATTGATAGTTCTGAAAAATATAAGTATTAATGCAACAATAAAATAATTAATTATGTTTTGTTTATAACTTATGATTAACATTATTGTATTTGTTCATAATAATATCGGGTGATTTACATATAACGCGATAAATATTTTATGTTGCTTAGAGCTCCCTCATTCTCCTTGGTGATACTTTTTCTACTGCAATTTGAAATTAAGCGTGATATGATAATTTGTTTAAAATTTTTTTTAAAATCAATTTCTTTTATTGCACTCTGCCGAGTCTGTAAAAAAGTAATTCTAAAGATTATAAGTATTCAACGAGTGAAATTTCGAACTTTTATAACAGTTTTTGTTTTATTGCTAAGAATGTTAATTATATTGTTATTTATTAAAATTTAAATATTTTTAACAAGAAATAATTTTTGAAGGGGAAATTTAAAAAGCTTTAATGCTGATTAACACTTTTACAAGCTTGTTAGATATTTTTAATCATAATAACTTTTGAAATTATCCGCCAAATAATGACTGCAGATTCTGTCACTAGGGTGTGCCTTTCTCACAACAGACTAGACTTCATTTCTATTACAAGTACTGCCTATTGCTCACACATTTTTTTACTTCATCTAATTTTGATACTGTTATCGCAGGTTAGTATATTCTTTTTATCATCATATGACAGTTTAAAAAATCTGACTTCAGATTCATAATCAGCGAACCCCAAAAACTCCCGAGTAACAAGTTTCAACCGAATCCAATAACTTTTAAAAACTTAGTCCGCCATATTATATCTGCCATTTTGAATTTTTAAAATTTGAGTTCAGATTCGTAATCAGCGACCCCAAAAACCCCCGAGTAATAAGTTTCAAGCGAATCCAATAACTTTTCAAAAATTCATCCGCCATATTAGATCCACCATTTTGAATTTTGAAAATCTGACATTTAATTCGTGTTCAGCGACCCCAAAAACCCCCGAGTATTGTATTCCAAGCAAATACAATCAAGTTTTAAAAAATCGTTCGCCATATTGGATCCGCCATTTTGAATTTTAGAAATCTGACATCAAATTTGTGTTTAGTTTTACCGAAAATCCGCAGAACTATTTGAAATTTAGTTGTTGGTAATTATTTTTTTATGTTTTATCAAAGTTTAGCCTTTTTTTACTCAGTTTTCGAATATCGAAAAATTCGCTAAACTCAGTAAATTGAATGAACGATTACTCAGAGACAAATAAAGATTTTTTAATTTTTCAAAATGGATTTTAAAGGGGAAGAGTAGTACTTTTAGAAGCAATATTGAGCTTTTGGAAAAAAAATTATCTCTTCATGTTACATGACGTCAAACATAGCTAAAAAACGGGTTTTTTTGCACTTTTAGGTTAAAATATCTCGAAAACCTGACGTGCAGGGTCAATTCTGAAGCCGGATTCGGATTCAGCACGTCGAAAACCTTCGGAAATCTATTGTCTGATTCTTGGAAACTAAATCGAATCAAATTTTGTTGGCCTGTGTTATTTAGCTTATAAAAAGTGTTTGAACATGAAACTTATTTTTTCAGAAACTTTATTTCCAGAAAAGACGGGTTATAATAAAAGAATCTACCAAGTTGATTCTTCTCTCATTTGAGAAATAATGTTTGAGTTTGTGATATTTGAGAATGGAGAAAATAAACAAAATAGGGGGCAACAGTAAATATTTGCTTTGAAATACTTCCCAAGGTTGCACGTGTTTCTTAACCGGACAATCTGCAGGAGCGATTGTCCACATCGAATCTCAATTGGATTGAGATGCGATGCGAGTCATATAACGATAACAATAGCCTTGAGTAGATACAATGTATGAGCTTTATTGTTCCTCTGAAAGCATTGGTCAGTCCTGTCCATCTGCTGACCTGGCAGTAACGACAGTTGTTCTATGACCACTGTCATCAACTGCGTCAACATCAGCATCAGTTTCACCATCTACATATAAACATAAAGCGACTCTCGAATTGATCCTACATAAATCTTTTACTCCGTTCCGGAACATGAAACAAATCAATATTTCATAATTAAAGCAGGGAAAGACTTGCGAGTGGAGAATATCAATTAACAAAAGCGACTTAGAATATTAAATATTGTTAGAATATTGTTACCAAAAGCCGAAATATATTTTCTTATGTTCCAGCTGCTTGATCAGAAAATATCGATTTTACGAGAATTAATTTAGTTTACAAAATAATATTTTGTTTTTATAGATAAAATCTGTGGCTGAAAGGCAGAATAACATAACTGCATTTTCATAGTTTTGAGAAAAACCTGTTTTTGTTTATTTTCTTGGTTTTGTAAAATCGAAAAATCAACCAATATTTTTGGTGTTTGGCATTGTATCCTATTTTCTAGTGTAGTTTTTACATCTGTTTATCAATTTTAATAAAATTTAAACGCTTTAAAAAAGAATATCAATTCTTTTTTTCGATTTGAATGCAGTTATGCTGTTGTGTTATTAATTATTTTCTACGTAAATAAACATTTAAATCACTTTACTGTTATGAAACTTTAAAAAGCATTACTAAATTAACTCAAATCTGATGTTATCTCAAATTCGATAAAATGTTAGTTATGATGTTATGCCTTTCAGCCACAGAAATTTGAATTTTAAAAAAAGAGAATCATCTAGTGGAGAAATTGCACTAAAATATACAATTTTAGCACCTTCTTTCACGTATCTTAAACACCCAACAAGTGTACTGCATGAAAGGATGCAATGAAGAGAATCTGCCTAATGGTTGAGCATTGGTATTAGCGTGCTTGGTGGCACGCAAGCAGCCCAACATTGGTGTCAGTCGTGTGATTGACAAGCAGAAAGATTTAACCGCGATTATTATGATCGTCTATTCGTTCGTCCGTTCGTTCGTCACTAAAATTACCCGTAGGTCGGGAGGAGGTCAACGTTAATTATAGTGGAGGAGGTGGATGGACGGATATCTATCCGTTTATCGGATCAACATCGCTACAGCAATGGTAGACTCGACGGTTAAAATCAGTTGTGTACTGTAGAGACTAGCAACATTGACTGAACAAAAGGAACGAAACCGATCGAACAAAGAGGCGAATCCCACTGAACACATGCACCGTTGCATGCACGCATGCATACCGAAGCGCATACCACATACGATGCTCTCGTTCGGTTAGATGCGTTACCACACGAGTCTCGTTAACCCTTTGTCAATATTAAACTCTCTGTTTGGCAACAGGGACGTTTCTGCGAAAAGCAACGACTGATGAGCATCCAAAAAGCTTAATTCAAAATAGTACATTCTGCAGTAGTAGATTCAATTATAGTCACAATTCTCCTTAGCCGCATAAAGTTACATTAACGCTTAAAATAGAAACTTAACGGTCCTTAGATATTATTATGCAATTAAAATAATTCTTCTTCAGATAGTCTAAAATTGATTAGTTTTGGTGAACTTTCTGAGGATATAAGTTAATTGCTAGGGGGAAGAAACCTAATCTACCTTCTTCGAGATGCGTGCGACCAACGAATCCGTCCCACGCTACTTCAATTAGATAATATCGCACAAAATTTGCCGTTTCCGAAATCTTTACACTCACTTCCGTCCGATCGATGTAACTCTTTTTCTAAGACATGCATGCTAACGAACTTAATTCACAGCACGAAACCGTAATTACTTTAGATCCTTCGCGGTTATAAATTACTACCAAAAATTTGTTATAAAAATAATCTTATAATTAAGGGGGAGCAACTTTAAACCTGTTTTACATGTAGATTTATGTTTGATTTCATAGCCTGTACTTTCATTAAAAAATGTACTTTATATACAGTAAGGGCGATTTCAAAATAGACAGTAGAAAGTGACAGTATTACTAAGACGCACGCGTTCTTCGTATATCTTGGTCTTTTTCTACTGTATAAAAACGTGATGAATGTCCTACACTGAAAAACTTCTAGATTATTATTTGCTAAATTCGCGATTTAATTTTAGCAAACGGACTATCAAAGTGGGGAATGATTGTGAAGAAGTATATTTTCTATATTCGTAAGAATGATATTTACTTCGACGAAGGTTTATAATTTAGTAGACAGTCGATTAAAGCTGCACGCATACATACAATTATTGCTCGTAAGTTTATTAAAACATAACCCTAGATACAAAATTACTTTCATCTTCTAAGGAGATCCTACTTGAGTGAAAATTAATTCTGTTTCTTCGAAAATTTGACTATTAATAATATTCAATATGACATATTTTGAAACACGTGTGTGTGTTAAAATCAATGTTTAATACGAAAATACTCATCTGACAACTGGTAAGGAATTTGTTAGGTTCATATAAAAGAAAAATAAATTACCTGTTGATATTAATTGTATATTTGCGTTACGTCGGTTAAAGCGAATGTTATTTTATCTGTATTTTAGGTTAAGATACCTATACGTTGTAATATAATATATGCAATTTAGAATTCTACTTCATTCAATACATTCAATAATATAATATAAATGGTATAAATAAAGTAGCATTGAGGTTAGGTTAACTGTCATATGTCGATTCGAAGAAATATTGTGATTCCGCTCTATACTTTTTCTTCGTTTTAGGAGAAAATTTTAATCAACTGACTACTAAAAATTAAATGTTTGTTTAGTCAATCAATGAATTTTACATTTTAATCGTCAAACTGAAAGAATAATACTGTTCCAATTTTCCCCTAGTATGATAGTCAGTTTACTAAAATTAAATTGTGAGGTTAGGAAATATTAATGTAAAAAGTTTTTCAGTGTAAGACAAAACCAAAATTTTTCGGAATTAGTGATAAATTTTAATCACAATAGGATCTTTTAATATGCTTCATTAGTTTCAAATAATATTGATAATTAGCAACATTATCAAACCCAAGAAAATTAGAATCATTATTGAACATTTACATAATATAAAATATTGCAAATAAGAATAAAACACATGTGATAATGAATTCACAAAATAATAATAATAATAATGTTAATAATAATAACTTCATTGTTAATAAAATAATGAAAATTGTAAACTATTCAAGTTATTAAAAAATTGCAATTATACTACTATGCATTTCCTACTCAGAATTGATCTCATTAAAAGTACGGTGTCTAATAAATTTGGTTCTTAAAAGTTCCGGTAATGTCCCCATTTTTATCACAGTTTTTTCCAGTGTAAGATATTAATTTTCTTATCTCAAATAAATTATATAACATATTTTATCTGTGCTTTCCTTACATAATTTATCAACAATAATAATTTTAGTAACTTTAAACTAAACAAAAAAATGTTAGTACTTATATAACTTATAATTAATTCCCTTACAAACCACGCGTTTTTAAAAAACTGTATTTATTAATAAAGGGAGTACCAACGCTGGTACTAAAATGTCAGCTTATTGTCAGCTTAAATTCTAAAATATATTATTCAGAAAAAGTTTCCGGGAGTTTTTATTCATAAATTGACAGTTGAATGGAATTAGTTTGGCTGAAAACTGTATTAAAATACATAATTATATTTTATTTTCCTGTTTTATTACACTACCCGCATATTTTTCCATTTTTATTTTTTTTATTTTTTTTTATTAAATGGGGAGAGTCGGGTAAAATGCCTAATTGGGTAAATTGGCAATCGTTAATAACTTAGCCAAAAATAAATGTTAATCATAACTGTTTTTATACATAAAGTATATTAAGGTAAAGATGATTTCTTTAAAGTTTCATGTTTATCAGTTTATTATTAAAGAAGTTATTAAAAAATTGTGAAAATGATGCTTTCCAACTATAATTTTTTCTAATGAAATAAAATTTCTAAATTTGGGAAGGACCAACTTGAAAATTTATGTTAATTTATTTATTTTGTAAAAAGAATGTAATTAAGTGATCGTATGACCAAATAAAACTTACTACTTAAAATATAATTTTTTCCTTTTTGAATTTTAGAAAATAAGCACTTCTATCTCACAGACGTACATAATTTTTTTTTAATAAATCCTTTTAACATTCATCTTTCTATACACTTCGATTTAATTTATAAAAATGAGTTCTAAAATTAAAGTAATTAGTTTAATTACATCGTGTGTTTGTGAGTATACTGCCTATGTTAAATTGCCTACTTGCTGTAAAACTTCTGAGCAAGATACGTACTATACGGAAAATCTCTCGGCTTACGTATATTTTGATCTAGAAACTAAATATCAAGTTGTTACTGCTTCTGTATAAAAAATCAGTCTTTTAACAAATTAATTATCTTAATTATTGCATTTATATTAATAATAATTATAATAATTGTGCATTGAAGAATCATTTTTAATATTCAATAATAAATTCTTTAACGTCCTCTAAATATTAATTTCAAAAAACGATGATGACCAACAAGGACAACAAATATTGGTAAAAAGAAGAAGAACCAATTTTTTTCTTTTTCCTTACGTTTCGAGACTGATTCAGTCTCCTCTTCAGAGATTTATTCAAACCATCTATAATCAAATTATAATAATTTTTTCATATTACTTATTTCTTATATACATATCAGAACAAATTTTAGTATAAAAGTCATAAATATTTTTTTGTTACATAAAATTCTTTTCACAATACAAAATTACTCACATCAGCTTTTCTCCAAAAATCAATAACATTTCGAAAATTACAATATAAACTTAATAAATAAGGATATTGAAACAAACAATGCAAAAGGCTTCTAAATTAAACTTTTAATAATATTCTTATAGGAATCATCAAAATTCGAAATATCCGTAATTTTGTTTATACTTTTTTTACCTTCATTTTTAATAAAAAACATTTCAGCCACTAGTATTTTATAGTCATTATCTTCTCTGCGTAAAATTTTTATATTTGACCAGTCAAAATTATGTTCTGTTCCATCGTCATTAAGATTCGAAGTTCTGTGTTTAGTAATAACATTATGATATTTTTTATTTAAATTTATGGTAGATTCGTGTTCATTTCGTCTGGATAATAAACGTCTACTAGTCTGTCCAACATATGTTTTTTCACAATCCAAACACTCAAGTTGAAAATTTCATTGAATAGAATTTAATTTTTTCATTATTGTCAGTAAAAATGTAAAAATGTTAAAAAAGTGTTCAGTTTTTTCCTGAGGTGAATATTTTTATTAATTAACAAAAAAAATTTTTAAATTATAATTTTTATATGTTCAAGTGTTAAATTTTAAAATTAATTTGCAGTAATATGATTTCTGGTGATGAAAGTACATGCACAAGTTCGACGAATTTTGGAGAAAATGAGCTGATGTGAGTAATTTTGTATTGTGAAAAGAATTTTATGTAACAAAAAAATATTTATGACTTTTATACTAAAATTTGTTCTGATTTGTATATAAGAAATAAGTAATATTAAAAAATTATTATAATTTGATTATAGATGGTTTGAATAAATCTCTGAAGAGGAGACTGAATCAGTCTCGAAACGTAAGAAAAAAGAAAAAAATTGGTTCTTCTTCTTTTTACCAATATTTGTTGTCCTTGTTGGTCATCACCGTTTTTTGAAAAGAACATTTTTAATATATTTTTAAAACATGATTTTAAATAAGCGCGGGATGAATCAAAAGAAGTGCGCATGCGTAGAAAAAATACATACGGTTGCGAAAGTTACGTGATTATAAAGAATCATGGCGGATTAACCTGTCACATTTGGCAATGAATGTCAAATTTTAGGTTTTCTTTTTAAAACTCACGCTATTTTGAATCAAGCAGGTATTTTTGTAATTTATTACAGTGTTTCATCTATTTTTGTAAGTTATTTTGCAATTTTGTAGAAGCTTTATTTATTTGTTGTAGATTTTATTTATATTTTTTGTCAGACTGCTTTGGATTGAAACCTTAGTTTTATGATAAAAAGATTATATTTTGTTATTCAAAGCTAGTTCTCTTTTTAATATTAACAAGGTGATTGAAAACATATAAACATTTTTTTGTACTTTTATTCATATTTTTCCACATTTTTTGTGCACAGGCAATTTACCCTGTCGTGAGTCAAAATGGCGAACTTTGACATCAGTATTTAAATAATTATTTTTTCTATTTTTTCTTAAATAAGTACTTAAAATGACTACCTTATATTCTTAAAGGTTTTTTTCTAAATATTTGATGGTTTATATTTTTCAAAACTATAATTAAATACTTTTTTTTTTACTTGAAACTTTATTAAAAGCATTTTGTCCGACACTCCCTTAGACACTGTTGCATAAATTATTTTTGTTTTGTATATCTCAAATAGTAAAAAATCTTTTAAAAATTGTACCTATATTTAGAAACAAATATTTAAAACATTATATTATAATGAATTGGGATAATTAATTAATTTTTTTAAAGATGCATTCGTCTACTTAAACGGTTCAAATTTTATTCGACCCTGACTTCCAAAATCTTTTAAATTTTACTTGTTCTTATAATATGATTTGTTAAATAGTATTTTGTAGTAAAGATCATCACATTACAATTTTGTTTAAAAAAAATGTGTTTACTTAGAATTTCAAACTATTAAAACTTTTCTCTACCGATCGCATCAGAAAAACATAAGTTTTCAACGTTAAAAAACATTTTTTTTAAGAAATGTAAGATAAATTAATATAATTTTTAAAAAACTAATTGTATTATATTGCCCTGTAATAAATTTATATTTAAATTCACCCGCTTAATTTTAATCAATAAAAACATTGTCTTTTTAACGGCTTTTACGTAAAAGTCAAAACTTCATAAAATTACAAATTTAAATCTAGAAAACGATACGGTAAACTTTAATAAAATTTTAACCACACGTATCAAATAATAAAGTTTTTTTAAAATGTTGAACACAAACTGAGAACAGTAAAAGATGGGATAAACCTTCTTAAGGGGAGCCACGGATTAATAAATAATATTACTATTGGCACGGGAGAAACTTTATTCCATTCAAAAGTAAACATTTTTTAAGTTTTAATTTGGAAAACATTTAAGTTGCAAATCGCATCCGTTATTTTCTTTAACTAGTGGCTCTTGATTCGGAATATAAATCTGGGCCTGAAAAAATATTAATTCAGCCCTGTTTCATTGCACAGCAACATTAAAAATTCAATCATGCAAATCATTGAATAAATACCTGTTAATACTAGGAACACATTATGGAATCCCAATTACAAATATCCCCATTTCCCCTTTTTTCCCCCCTTCCCATTTTACGAAATTCAGAAAACACCAATCACATTTCTCTTCTTCTTTTTTAACACTCCTCCGACATTCCTACTTCTTGAAAATAAATCTTGCCTAGGAAACCCCTCACTCGTAGTCAGATATCTGAAAAAATAAAATAAGCAAATTATTCAACTACTTTAATCCGAAATTTGACTAATTTTGGCTAATAATTCAGAGCAAGTGCAGAGAATTAAGGAGATCTTTCATTTTAGTTCAGACCACAACTTCCAGAATAATCTCAATTCCGACTGTAAATGTATTCCATCAGTAAATCCTAAACATTGGTATGGACCTAAAGCACGATAGCAAAGGTTCTTAATCAGATTAACGTCCTATCCGGAAGGTTGAATATAAGAGCTTGAACAACCAAACATGTTGGCCAGTTAGCGCATCTGGATGAGTATTTTCTCGGGATGTGTGTAGGAAACACCACCGTTTCATTTTCAGAGAATGCAGATACGTATGCTAATGCAGCGTAATGCTCGTTATAATAATCTGCGAGCCGAAAGCGTAGTCATACGTACGCGTTGGCAGGTTAGTTGCCTACGAATACCACTATCTCTAGTGCGGGATCATGGCCAATGGGGGTGAGAGAGCTACGTAAGCCGGTTATCTAAATATCGTAAATAACAACATGCTCTGGCCCTCGGAACCATACCAGCTCCTCCCTTCATTCACCCTTTAACTCTGCGACCCTCACACCTCCACAACACAACTAACTTTCTTGATCCTACATCGACGCTTCTAAATACCGTTTTCTACAGAAACGATTATTACTATGTTCGAATTTTCCTTAATGCAAAGCTATCAGGAAACTCCAAATTGTTGTTTTATGTAAATTAAATGATAAACTCGAAAATTTGTATCTTTTCTTAAGACCTTTGCAGCTATTGAAAATCTTAGATACTAAAATAAAAATTAGATCAACTACTTCAACTAATGAACCGTTTAATTAAAAACTTTTCTCTAGTCCTCAATTTTTCACTCAATTAACGATTATTACGCGCAACTGAATCGATCCGGTCCAAATTGAGTAAAACTGTCAAAAGCTTAGATTCATAAACATCTGCAGTCATTGGGGGTTGCTGTGTCTAGACAAATGAACATATCGTGACGCGTAGCATTTCTCGCTCGCCTTACCATGAAAACGTTTGGTAAGCAACCCCTTTTTCAAAGATTGATTACTGCTCGGAGATAAAAACGTTATCTACATCACGTAAATAATCTTTAATCCCACCCACCTTCGATCCCCGGAGCTCCGAAGGCAACAATGGCTGTTTCGCTGTTATAGTTGGCAAGAGACTGATGCTATCTCTGGATTATTTTCTGGATAAATGGATACATCTCCGATTCGATAGAGTTTCTCTGCCCCGAAAACAGAACGCCTAATACGGCTTAACGCACAGTGAATTCACACGTAATATTCGATGCTGTGCAAACAGACTCACAAAAGCAAATATGAAACGAATCATATTGTCACCCTCCTGAAACGCTTATACGTTTTAGCAACCTCGTAATCGAGGATTAACCTTATTCCGTGTCTAAACACAAGTAACGAAAAGAATCAACTTAGTAACACTTGTAAATAATGTATTTATATCATTATTGTATAAACTTTCCTTAGGTATCTCATTATCTATTACTATTATCTATTAATATGTCTTACTGTCTATTTCCATGTTTCATGTAAAGTTTAACGAAAATCTCCAGAAGCAAATAACTTCTGAAAGAAAATACAAAAGAAATATAAATTTTGACTGACAAGTAAAAATTGTCGAGAAGCGACCAAGTTGAGAAATTCAGGCAATATCAAAGAAACTAGATAAATGCGATAAATCTAGTGAGACACCGTTAGACGAGTGTCAGCTTGATATATGAAGGAGGCCCAGGTCCCAGACATTCCATACACATACACCCTTAACCACCCACTTCCCCCTCTCGCAAGGCATTTCATCGAATGTCTTTTGGAATGTAGTCGATAAAAAGAGACCTGAGCAGATCATGAAGGAAAATCAATACTTACGTCAGAATAAAGGAGGCTTGTTATCTGAAACAGACAAGCTATTCCTTTAGCCCTGACATGGTAAAGGTTAGATTTCGCCCGGTTGGGTTGGATTAGAAAAATTCTTTTCTGCGATAGGCCTTTCCTTTTGGGAGATATTGGTAGCATAAGGAGGCACCAGTAGACGATGAATTTTATTTTATGGTCGCGGAGGGTTGCGCCCACCCTTCGAATCCTGAAGGGAGGAATATGTTTCGTATCATCGTAGGGGTGCCATCTCTACTTCCACCCATAATACACCGCTCTGACGCCATTTTGAATACATTCGCACCCAGAGCAAAGTTATCTCCCAAACGTTTCGATTTCCCATTTAAAGGATCTTATATATATATACAGAGAGGTGTGGGTGAATTCGAGGTAAGCTTGGGTGTCGGAAAATATTAGCTGCTTTCGTTTCTTCCTTTTAAATGTCTTTTTGCTGAGCATGGAGGCTTTATGCGACATATTTATTTCGATTTTTTTTTTTTTTTTTTTTACACAAAATGAAAAATAGAAAACTAACATTTTTTGTGTTTTCTTTTATCCTTCGTTCTTTGAGATTTTGCGGGTTTATGACACACTTGACAAACGCACGATATAGCTGTTAAGTAAAGGCATGTGTAGCCTCAAGATCAATAAATAGAAGAGAAAAACGAAGATCGTGAAGACTTTTTATGACCGTTTTCGCATTCAAGTCGTGCCGGCGTTAGGTAATATCCATAGGGTGAGAGGTTTTTTCTTGAACTCTGTAAAAGTAAGGAATGTTGAAGTAGTAGTGGCAAACCGGTAGCGTATGCTTATTTTAATTGAAACAGTCGAACCACCCTCCTCTCGTAGTTTTCCATCCCTCGCCAATCGTGGCACCTTCTCTTGACACCCCTGCTCTGTTAAAACGACCTACCAGCTCGCTGGCTCGAGGATATTGTTTCAAACGAATATGCAAATCATGAACAGAGGGCTTCCGAACGCGACTGCAGTAATTTCTATTGGTTCGCGACACAAATAGATATTCGTATCTCTCTCACCACCCGGGTCTTGAGGAAAAACGTGCTTCGAATTTTTTATTCACATTCGAGCTTTTTTTTATTGCCAATCGACAATAATCGACCCACGCTTTCTAATTCTTTTGTTTGATTAAAGAAAAGAAAAAACACTTGAATCATAAAAGACGTCTGATTTACACAAATTATATGGTTCGTGTAATTAATTTATACGATTCTAAATTGAAATTTAAAATAGAATGTCGCGCTCCAAAAGAGGAAAGTGCTAACTCTACTAAGCTGAAAATCTCCATATAGCAAGTTCCTGTCAAAGAAATTGAATTAATTAAAGGTATAAGAGGGTGAAACAAGAGAGAAGTCGGAGCAATATAAGGGTTCGTTTGTCACGAGTAGCGCGTAAATATTAATTAGCTTCTGCGCGCACGACAAGAATTAATTACACAATGTTAAAGCGTAGGTAGGTTCTGGTATTCAAATATGCACTGCGCGTACTTAAAAACAATATATAAATTACTTTCTTAACCTCATATGATACTATTAAGTGAGTTCCGGTAAAAATTAAAAATTCATTAAATTAGAAATAATGTTTACTACCTTTTTGGTAACAAGTATCCCTTGTATATGGGGAGTTTCCTTTGAAAACATTTACAGCATGTATATTAAAGAGTTACATACACTTTTTAAGGCCAGAAAAAGCAATTTACAGTTTACATTTCTCATAATTTTTTTACAAACTAATATTCGTAATGTAGCAGTTGGTAGTAACCAAATTTTTAAAATTTGTGAAACTTCTCAAACATCACATGTTGTTTTCAAATGAAATATGTCCTCCAAAAATTCAAAATGGATATCAATTATTAAACGCGTGTCGTTTCTATTCTTTATTAAGGTATATCTTTCGATTAAATACAGGGTATTAGAAAAAAATTCCAGTGTCATTTAGAAGAATCAAAACTTTTCGGAAACTATATTTCTGAAAAAGAATAACGTCCTTTTTTATGGAAAAAATTTATAATGTTGAAAATGGTAATTTACATACATTTTTAGGCAATTAAACTTTTCTCTGACATCAATCCCTTACAAATTTTTTAAATTGATGCGACTTAAACAATTTCTAACATTACAATTTTTTTTCGAAAAAATGACGTTTTTCCTTCTTAGAAATATAGTGTTTGATAAGTTTTGAATCCTTTAAAAGACACTGCAATTTTTTTCTGATAGTCTGTATTTAACCGACAGATATTCCTTCATATGTAATTTGAAATATTAATAATATATTATTTATAATGAAATATGTTGAACTTTTTTTTTATTAAATAAGAAAATGTGTCTAAAAAAACTTAACATCTTGCACCACATTTCAAAAATTCCAACAATCTTTACATCTTTAATAATGAAATAAATATTTTATATACAAAATATTCACTTTATTGTAATTGAATAGCACTTTTTCAAAAGTTGATAAATTCATTTTCCAAATCAGTAGAGACCCAATTTTAACATATTAAGAACCTTACAAATCAATTTATCACTGTTAAATTAAAAAAAAAACATTTACTCAAACAGAAATTTTAATTTCACTAAATCTGGACTTACCTAAGATGATTTAAATTTTTTTTTGTTTCTAGTAAAAATTACAAAAACCTTTAAATTTACTAGTTATAATAAACTTTATTTAAAACCAAATTACATTAAGTTAAAAAAACATTCTTATATCAATAATTTCATATAGCTTTGTTGGTTTTATAATTCTAGAGGTGAAGAAATCTCGAAATAACAAAATGTGCATTTATCAACTTTTAAAAAAGTGCTTCTCAATTATTATTAATTAATTTACACAAATTTGAATTGGTGACCGATTTTTTACTAATTCAGATTAATTGAGTTCTTTGAATCTTAAAAACCACTCTAACCTCAAATTCTAGACCCTCTTTAACACAAAGCAATTTTTATTTCCTTAAAAGTCAAATAATGTTTTACTACCTACTCATGAACTTTTATTTTTCATGAAAAATTTAGTATGTATTTAATCTATTAAAATCTTTGTCGAATCTAAATTTAATTCATTCAAACTTAAGATAATTTTAATTTAACTACATTCTAATTGTAGTTAAATTCAAATTCAATTTACAAAAATTTTTAAATTAAAAATAAATTCCTATATATCATATTTATTTGTTGTGAACTAAAATTATTTATTAACAATAATTCGTAATCTTAATCATAAAAAAAACAATTTGAAAATTATGTTCATGTTATGAATATTTTACTTCCATGTCAATAAAAAGATTCGCTTGCTCAAAGCAATAAGTGAATTTTTAAAAAATTGCAAATTTCAATTCTTTTAAAATTTAAAAAATGCAATTTATTATTCAAAATTTTAACAAAATATGAACTTTATATAGGTCAATCGATTTGTTTCGAAGCAAGGAACACGATTTTTTAATATATTTAGTTGGATTTTAAATTTAAAAATACTTTTTTGGAAAAAACAAAATTTTAAAAAAATAAAAATTAAATAAATTTTTTTAATGATAATAATTAAAAACCCTTGCGTCTGATTCTAGATTTTTGTAGTGAAAATAACCACACCAAATTTTATTTAAACCCGTTAAACCGTTTTCAAGTTATCATGTTCCCAAGAAAAAGTACGACACACACACACACACATTCTAAAATTTGATCAGGAACTTATATAACACATTTCTAGATGAAAGAAAGTTATTTTGAAATATTTTAACAAAATTGTAAATTTGAAGGAATACAAAACTTCTCTATTTGAAAAAAAACTATTTAAGATTTACTTGAGTTGAAAGTAATTTTTACTTTTTTGATCAAGCAATGCAAAAAAAAATAAAAATTGCTGTAAAGCCAGGTAGTTTTTACTTTGTTTATCAAGGGAAAAAAACAATTGATTGTTTTTTTTCAGTGTATGAGGAAGCACAAGAAAGTCGAACAATAAAGACAAACTTCAGGTTTCAAAATGTATTACGTAGACAAAAACATCGATTATATTAGTAATAATTAACATTAAGTGAAAGATACATTCTCTTCCAATTTGTTATATATATATAAGAAAAGAAGATTCGGTTAATGGAAGGTAGTTAAATAAACATAAACAATTTTATGTTATTTTTTAAAGTCATAGCGACGTTTCTATGACTTGGTTTGTCATCATCATCAGTAATGATTACACGTGTAGTTTTGATTTATATCCTGTCTCTTTTTATTTCCAATCTTTTGTTTTAGAAAAAATTAAACTTCATTCTGATTTAAAAACTGTGAATAATTAAAAAACTTTTAGAATGGCAGAAAGTTCAATAAATTAGAAATTCACCACTTGCTTGTAGAGTTGTAAAACATGGTCCTTTGTGAAGCAAATTCAGAGCATGGATATGCAATTGTTTTTGAAAAAAGGAATATTCATCCCGACATGTAGTAACCTGTCGCTTGTATAAAGAGTCATTTAAATTACCTCAAGTGTGATGAAAAAGTTTATCAACTCTCTAAATCTGAATTAGTGATTTTCTACTAATGAATCATCGAGAATTCGGTTACTATTAAATAGTGAAAAACTTTACTAATTTTTAGTAGAAAACTACTAATTTGAAAGTGAAATACCTGCTAATTAAAAAAGTTAACTTTCATTATTACAATTGAAGATATTTTACTTTAAAATTAGTAGTTTTCTATTATAAACCCCTTGACTGTGAATATGTATAGGTCATGATAAAAACAAGAGAATATCTTAACTTTTTTTCTTAAAACTTGGTACTAGGGGGTTTTCAGGTAGCTGAGTACGAATATAAAGTCAGATTTACAAAATTAAAAATGGCGGATCCAATATGACCGCCAAAATGTCAGCGAAACTTTGCAAGACTTGGTACTAAGGAGTTTTTTGGGTAGCTGAATACGAATTTGATATTAGAGTTTAAGCATTCAAAATGGCGAATCTAATATGAATACCAACAATTTTGAAAATTACAATGGCAGATCTAATGATTTTTAAGAAGTTAATGTACTTAATTCAGCTGACAGTAAGGACCAATTATATGGCAACGCAACGTCAACAGCAACCCAAAAAACACCACAGTAAAATTTCGTTGGCATTTTAAGTTTTTGAAAATTTTTGCCGTCACATTGGATACGCAATTTTGAATTTTTCAACTCAGATTTAAGATTCGTATTCAGCGATACCAAAACCCCCTTAGTAACAAGTATCTCAAAATGTCGTGGGCATTTAAAGTTTTGCAAAAATTTTGGCGGCCATATTGGATCAGACATTTTTAATTTTTAAACTTTGAGATCAGATTCGTATTCAGCGACCCCAAAAACTCCCTGTCACCAAGTTTGATGAAAAATGAATAATTGGAAGCGTCTGTACAGATAGAATCCACTTTATGATATTTCAACAGCACAGTCAAGGAGTTAATTAGTAGTTTTCTACTAAGAAATACTGAAACTTTCCACTATTAACCAATTTCTCGCTAATTCCTGAGTAGAAAATCACTAATTCAGATTTAGAGAGAATGTCATTGCAAATTCTTTTTCTTTCACACATATTTATTCTTTTATCAACATCAACGATCGGAAAGGAGAATGATAGCAGAATCGAGAAAAAGCACATTTTCACTCTGACAGAAAGGGGTTTTCATTTAAATGGAGAAAAGTTTAACGTTTACGCCGGTGAGATTCATTATTTCAGAATTGCGGCATGTGGATGGCAAGATCGATTGAGCAAGTTACATAGAGCGGGACTCAACGCAGTGTCAACTGCCGTTGAATGGGCCGTGCATGAACCGACCCCTGAAAGTTACAACTGGGACGAGAATGCAAACTTTGCTCGATTTGTTGAATTGGCAGAAAACTTGAATCTCTTCGTCATTGGTACAGCAGGATCTTACACTGAAAAGTGAAATATTTAATAGAGATTTAGATAAATTAATTTAATATTGAAAGTAATTAGGCAATAATTTTATTTCCTTTGGTATGACAAGACAATTTATGGGAAAGATTTAATTATCAAATTGAAACAGGCCCGGATTGGCCATTCAGGATACCGGGAAAAATCCCGGTGGGCCGCCGCCAGGCGGGCCGGTATTTTTGTAGGTCTAATTAATAATTTAATTTATGTAATTAAATTTCATTTAACTTTCAATTACTCTTTTCTATTTTCAATTAATTTTACAACATTCAATCATTTTCGGCTTCTTTCTATGTTCTTTTCAATCACAGAAATTGTAGAATTTCAATTAAATTGTTCAATTCTACAACTATTTTTTACAATTCTTATTTATTATTATCTTCAACTTTCAATTCCATTCTTCAATTTTCAATTTCATTCTTCAGTTTTCAATTATTATTTTTTTCTATATTCAAGAATTCTAGACTTTTTCAATTACTTCTTTCAATTTTTAATTACATTTTTTAAATTTCCATTACATTCCTCAATTTTCAATTATCTCCTTCAATTTTTTCAATCCTCAATAATTCTCAAAAAATTTTATAACTAATCTTTAACTTTTTAAATTATTTTGTTCTCTTGACCATTATTTCTTAGTGCTTTACGATATCAAGACGATATCATATTTGAGCAATATTGATATTGATCTCAAAATCTCTTGACCATCCAAAAATGTTCTCGAGTTGATAATATCGACCTAAAATAACTAAAAAATGACGAAAATAATTGACAAATGAAAAAAATTGGAATAATGACAAGATTAATAAATCGACAATTGACAAAAATAATTTAAAAAATTAAAGAACAAATATAATATTTAAAAAAAACAATTGGAAATTAAAAAAGGAAAAAAATTACAGAAATAACAATAATTGAAAAAAATTTTAATTTTAAAAAATTGACCTGGATTAAAATTTGAAGAAATAATCACAAATTGATAAGAAGAAAATAATATTAAAAATTGCCAAAATAATTAAAAAATGAAGAAAATAATTGTGAATTAGACAGAAAAATTGAGGAATTAAAGAGTTGAATTGAGATTTCAAAAAAATTATTGATAATAAATAATTTACAATTTACTATATCAATAAATAAATAAATAGTATAAAAGAGTGAAAAAGCCCAGGATTGGTGAATATTTAAGAAAATAATTGACAATTAAAAACTGAAGAAAACTGTAGGAATAATTATAACAAATAATTGGAAATTGAATGGGATTTCAAAAAGTTAAAGTTGGTTGAAAATCGAAGAAAATAATTTCAAATTAGAAGAAATAGTTGAAAAATGAAGAAAAAAATTCAAAATTAAAGTAAATAATAATTGTGAATTTAAGAGGATAGTTGAAAAATTGAATTGAAAGTTCAAGAAAAATATTGTTAATTGAAAAAATCATCGAAAAAAGCCGAGAATTATTAAATATTGAATAAAATAATTGCCAGTTGGAAAAAATTCTAAACATGGCAAGATTATTAAATTAAAAACTGACAGAAATAATTTTAAACAGAAAAAGATAAACATGAAATTAAAAAAAACTAAAAAAGAAAGAAAATGATAGGAATAGTTCTAGAAACAATTAAAAGTTTAATTGCTTTTTGAAAAATTAAACTTTATTAAAATTTGAAGAAAATACTTTCAAATTGAGAGAATAATTGAAAATGAAAAAAAGTATCAATAAAAGACAAGAATTGTGATTGGATACAAATAATTAAAGAACTGAATTGAAATTTCAAGAAAATGATTAATAATTGAATAATATGAAAGAAAATAATTGAAAAAAGACGAAAATAAAGGACAATTGCAAAAAATTCGAAAAACTGCAACATTAAAAAGTTTACATTTCAACAGAATTATCTTAAAAGTTAAGAATGTAAATTAAAATTTAGAACAGAAATAACTAAGAATAAAAATTAAAAGAAAATTACTGTAGTAATTGTAGAAAATAATTGTAAATTTAATTGGATTATAAAAAATTGAACTGGATTGAAGTTCTTGGAAAATAATTGCCTATTGAAGGAAACAAGTGAAAATTGAAAAAATAATTGAAAAAAATCGAGAATTATTGAATATTGACTGAAATAATTAAAAATTCAAGTAAATAATTGAAAACTGAAAAATAATTGAAAAAATGAGAATATTTGAAAACTGAAAAAAAATAATTGAAAAACCGACAATATTTGAAAATCGAAGAAAATAATTGAAAACTGAAAAAATAATTGAAAAAACGAGAATATTTGAAAACTGAAAAGAATAATTGAAAAAAACCGAAAATATTTGAAAATTGAAGAAAATAGTTGAAAACTGGAAAAACAATTGAAAAAATGAGAATTATTGAATATTGAAGAAAACAATTGAAAATTGATAAAAATATTGAAAGAAGCCGAAAATTATTGAATATTAAAGAGAATATTTGAAAATTAAAAAACATGATTAAAAATTAATTAAAATAATTGTGAATAGAAGATAATAATTGAGATTTGAAGAAAATAATTGTAAATTAAAGAAAGTAATTGGGTATTCAAATATTGAAAAAATGATTTTCAGGTGAATGAAAGCCGACTTTTTTTATGCTAAAGGGGGCAAAGTAGATAGAAATTCATTCTGAGCGAGTTTTAAAGCCGGGGAATTCGCTAAAAAACTTTTTATTATATTTATTTAATAAAAATTGTCCATTTTTTGATTGTAGATCAGGGAATGATTTTAAAGGGTTGTTTTTGATGCTGAAGGGGTTAAGGTAGATAGGAATACATTCAGAGCAATTTTTAAAGCCAGGAAATTCTCTCAAAATTGTTTTATTATATTTGTTTAATAGAAGTTGTCCATTTTTTGTCCTTTAAAATTGGTTAAAACCAGATTGAGGTGTTCATTAAACTAAGAAATTACTGCTGCTTTCGTACAAATGGCAGTAGAGAATGCTACTGTTCAAGAAATTCCAAATAATTAAATTATTGATAAGTTTAAATAAAATTATTTAATAATTTAATATTTTTATATTTTAGTTTTAAATGTTAATAAAAATTTCCAATTATATAGAAAGGGGCCGCTTTGAATATCTTTCCCGGGCCGCTTTTAATTCCCAATCCGGCCCTGAATTGAAAAATTCGAATTTCTACAGGAATGAGAAGAAAAATATTATTAATACTTATACAGTCATCAACCTGGAGAATTTTAATTATTTTTCAAGTACCATCCTAACTTCTAACTTTTCTCATTACCAGGAGTTGATCGAAGCCTTGGAGGAATTCCAGGATGGCTTTTAACCACAAACGAACTCAAAGATAATCCATGGATTCAAAGATCGAGTCAAAACTTCATGTTTTTTTTTTCTTTCAAAACTTGCCAAAATGATGGTTATGAATAGAGGACCTATTTTGAAAAACAGATAGTTATTGAAAACCTTAGATTGGATCTATGAAATCTATTCATCATATTTATTTACAATATCAAAATAAACTGATCAAACTCAGATGTGGGAAGGTGAAGGACACTATTTTAGCTTTTAGAACTGATCCATGTGAATATTTTACAACATTCAAGCAATCTTTAACAAAACTTTATTCAGCAGTCACACAAATCCAGCAAATTGTCAAAGACTTATAGAAGTTAGAACAGGTTTGGCTTGGAATTGGAAGGATCCGAGATTTATATTCGGGATAGAAAGTTCGGGATATTATTATAAGTAATGCTTCAATCATTATCTATATATGTTTGCTGGAGGTAGTAATTTTGAACGCACAAAAAAAATTTCTCCTGATAAACGACATCTTACAACTTCGATACAATCATTAATGAATCTGGATATATGACTAAACATTTTTACAAGTTAGAATCAATATTTCGTGGAGACCACATAATAGATTACAAAGAGATTCGCGGAGTAAAAAAGATACTACCCATTTGGAGTAAAAAATTACAAGATAGAGAAGGACAAACTTGGAGAAATAAATAAGAGAAACAAATACTAAAGTTGGAGCAATTCATGCATGTCTGCAATTAAATTTAAGAAGAAAAAGGCACTCTGACGAATGGCAGAATGTAAGGACTTTTTGGGAAATTTGATTGTCCTGCCGAGAAAGAAGGTTGAATTTATGTCTTGAACCCCGAAAGCCATCCCCCAAACTGTGCTTGGTAACTAAGTAGAGAGTGACCCCGGCAGGCAAGAATATATTGATAGTCAGCTCAAAACTCCATTAGGGCCGGCGTATTCTCTCGTAAATACGAAAATGCTATCCCATTATTTACTGGTTAATTGGATTAATGAGACTCGTTATTCCGCGAGCCACTCCGACCTATACTGAAGGAGGGTAAAAGAGGGTGGTGTGAGTAGTGAGAAAGTCGGGGGAAGGTCGACGTCGAAGGCAGGAAAGAGGGTAGTATAAGAGTGGACAAATACTGTATTCTATCTAACAAAGTAATTAAACCCTTTCCCCAAAAAGTGTTACAAAAATATCTGGATACAAGTTTGTTCGAAATATATCGTCAACATTTACGTATCGTGATTAAAAAAATGTTACAAATAAATTAATTAAATGTCCAGAGACAGTTTTAGATTAGAGAAACATTATCAGAAGATAAGAAGTGCCAAAATCGCCAATTTTTCACACTAGGGACGAAAATGTTGATTTTTTCTACTAGTGAAGGAAATGATCATTTTCCTACTAGTGAAGTGAATAATTATTTTTCTACTAGTGAATAAAATAGTCATTTTTCCACTAGGGACGTAAGCAGTCCATTTTCTCCCTAGTCGCATATCTTGGTTCGGATTATAGACCTAGGTCTCAAAAAATATTAATTCAGCCCTGTTTCATTGTACAGCAACATTAACAATTCAAACATGCAAAAAATTGATTAAATACCAGGAACAGTGAATTGTCTTCTCAACAGTAGCCGATGAACACATTATGGAATCCCAATTACAGATATCCCCATTTCCCCTTTTTTCCCCCCTTCCCATTTTACGAAATTCAGAAAACACCATTCACATTTCTCTTCTTCTTTTTCAACACTCCTCCGAAATTCCTTCTTCTTGAAAATAAATCTTGCCCAGGAAGCCCCTCACTCGTAGTCAGATATCTGGAAAAATAGAATAACCAAATTATTATTATTTAGGGTAGATAAACATTACCAGAAGGTAAGAAGTGCGAAAATTGTCAGTTTTCTACACCAGGGTCGAAAATGTTCACTTTTCCCACTAGTGAAGGGAATGGTCATTTCCCCACTAGTGGAGTGAATAATTATTTTTCTACAAGTGAATAAAATGGTCATTTTTCCACTAGGGACGTAAATAGTCCATTTTCTATTTCTCTAAATAGTTATTTGTTTCAACTAAGGACGAAAATGGACTAATTTGTCTAATCCAGAAAACTGTTATTTAAATTTGTCATTGACGAAAATACAATCAAAAGAATGCAAATATAAAACAGGAATAAGTATAAAAACAAAAAGCAGAGCCAAGTATAGAAATACGAAGTATAAGAAAATAAAAAATCCGATTGATCAATATTCAGCAAGAGCGGATTAATCTCGTTTTATCAATAGCAGGTTACCCTATAGGAAATGATTTCTACCGAAGCAGAACATGTTATGACGAGCAGGCCAGGTGAGACCAGGTGCTCGTGCCTGGACATACTTGCTTTTATGCATGTCCATGTCGTCTTATAAGGCACTTGCCATCTAGTGGTCGTCCTGATGGACGTGGTAGTTACATTCTCTTCTCTTCTACATCCGAAACGGTTCAGCGATCGTTTAGTTTTAGTTCATTGGAAACTGGCAAGGATCCGTCGACCTCGACATTACCTTCCTCGGAGTTAAAACACCCTGGCGCGTGCACCACTGACAAAAATGGACTCTGAGCACATTTCACATTATCGAGGTGGCATTCAACAGCCTCAATTGTCATTGTTAATGATTTGTTTCTTACTTCGTTCCAAGAAACTCAAACTCATCACCAACATTCCGGAACTTTTTGCGAAACGAGTATTTCTAATGAATGCAAAAAAAGAAAAACAAAAACAAATCAACAACCCTTTTGAATCAAGAAAAAAAAAGTCTATATATAAAGCTTGGAAAGCAGAGTAACAATTCTTTCAGACTTCCATCTAATACATTTTTAAAGGCGTAAGTATTATGGAATCCCTTCTTCGTTGATACGCCGCGTTCCTTCATCGAGAAATAATTAATTATACCAAACCCTCAAGGTTCGAGGAGCATTATTTCAATTCAATTATTCAAGTGGCCTGCATTATTCAAGTAATAAATCAGATTCTCGCGACGCGGTTAGCAGAGTAGCACCCATTCCGTGCTGGAGTTGTATATCAAACCGTTAACGGGGACTTTTGGAAGTCAAAACGCGCCTCCATTAATCAGCAAGGCACGACATTGAGGGTTACTCAAGGTTTCCCCATTATTATATCGAACGAAATTAATGAGATACACAGAAATACACTCGATTTCCGGCGCCCGGTTACTCGCAGTTCCGGTAGAGTGAATCCCCCTCGTAAACCTTTCGATTGCATTTAAATCGCTTACAATTTGCAATCTGAATTCTATTATTCAAGAAGGACCTCAAAAATGGCATTTTTCTTCGGATATTTTATTTCTCGGTATTTTATGATTTATAACTTTACATGTGCGAGTAAGAAAAAAAATGTAAGATAGCAATTTTTTTTAGAAATGTTAACCAAAAAGTATATTTTGGATGGTTCATTCAATGAAGGTCAACTGATTTGTTTTGAAACTAGGAATACGAATTTTTTTTATATACTTTGTATTTATGACAAAAAAAATTCATTTTGGAAAAAAATAAATTATTAAAAAAATTCAAATTTACTGAACATGTTTAAGGCCATGTGCTACGGAGTTAAATTTTTCCACTAAACTCCCGTGCAAAAATTTAACTCCGTAGCACATACCCTTAAATGGTTATTTTTAAAAATCCTTGTGTCTGATTTTAGATTTCTATACTAAATTTAATCATAGGAAATTTTATTAAAATCCATTAAATCGTTTTCGAGTTATCGTGTTTGAAAGAAAAACTACACAAATTTACACGTCATACACACCCATACATTTAAATATACATGGAACCTTAAACAGAAACTCGTATGACACATTTATAGACAGAAGAAACTTTATTTGAAGTATTTTTAAAAATTGATCAAATTAAAAGAATACGAAGCTTACTCTATAAAGAATTGAATTGAATTGTTTATTTAAAAACAACCATTGTTTAAAACTTTTTTTGCTTTAAAAGTTCTAAAAACTTTAAAAACTTTACATATTATGTTTAGTTCTTATGTAGAGACCGAGATATATTGGTAAAAAAAGTTACCTTCCCCGAGATTTGAACTCGCGAATAATTGGTTACTAGTCCGACGCTCTAGCCACTGCGCTACACTGCAATAAGTATGAGTTTCCTTAACAGCTGACACAATTTTTCATACGGATTTCTCTACAAAACTATGACTTACAATTAGTGGATTTTACTCCTTTACAAAAAAAAACCTTGCATAAGTCTTTCATTAAACAAAGTGTTATATTTTTTGAAAAAAACAAGATATAGTGTCCCCTTGTTAGGGGGGCGCCCATTAATTACGTAAAGTCAAAATAGGAAGGGAGTCTGGCTAAATTTCACCAAGGGAGGAGGGGGTCAATGAAAAATCTTACGTCATTTTTTTAATTTTAGACTAAACACATTCTTCTACATAAAAAATAACATTTTGCATATTTCTGAGAAAAATGAAAAAAATCATTTGAGGGGTGGGGGGTCGTTAAATTTAACTAAATCTCACAAGAGGCGACGGGAGGCTCCAGATTTAAAAAAAACCACCTCATGTAATTAATTTCACTAACTTTTTTCGTAAGATAATTTCTAACTATTTAAATCAGTTAAATTTCACTGATTTATTTATTTATTTAAAAGTTCAAAGTCCCTAGGGCAAATTTGCCCTCCAAGGAATATACAATAATAAACTGATTCTAATTTTATCCTCAATTCCGTAAGAAATTGTAAACTGACCTAATGTTTAAACATGTTATCGAAATGGCTACAACTTCTTAAATTTACTACAATTTATGCACTGAATAGTAACAAAATTTAAAAGCTTGGTTATTTGAAAAGAATTGTTTAAAATTGTTATAGTTGTAGGCAAAATACTACTATGCATAATAGAGAATAATATATGTATTAAAAAAAAATTCACCTTCCCCGGGATTTGAACTCTCAGTAATCGGAATTGTAGTCCGACACTCTATCCACTATGCTACACTACAACGAGTATTTTCTTTTACTTGCTGGCGCGATTTTTCTATGAAACTGACACTTAAAGATTATCCATAAAGAACAATCCACCAATTTTCGAGGCTTTTGACCCCCCCCCCCCTTTAAATTGAACGTTCAAAAAATGCTTTATATCTCTCCCCACCCCAAATTGCTGACTTTTAAAGCTTAAGTCTTCAAGACGAAAAAGAATATTAGAATAAAAACATAAAAATATTAACGTTCTTAATTTAAACTACCCCCCCCCCCCTCCTTCTCCTTGTTGCAAATGGTTACATTTTGGACCCTCTACCCTTTAAAGATGGAACATTTTTTACAGATGATCCCTAGGGTGGTCCAAAAAAGGTCGATTTTTAAAAATTATAAAAACTGTCGCAGCTTTATATTCTGCAACAAAATACAAGGCATAACTCTTTTTTTATAATTTTTTAAATTAATAATTGGCTTGTCCCTGCGACTTTTTGTCTCTTATGGGAATTAACACGTAAAACAAGCAATTTATTTTCAATCTTATTTTTTCCTGCTTTGTTGATTTCCTATTGCAATGTATTTCCGTAAACTGTTAGGCGACAATTAAAATATTTTATTGAAACAAAAAAAATTTCCAAAATGATATATTTATAGTTGTTATTCAGTTAGAAAAAACCTGAAAAATCATTAAATAGGCAGTTTTTAGAGGTAATTTTTTACCAGTAAATATAAATTAATTTATTTAAAATTTACATGAAATAAAAGTTTATTCTATTGACAATAGTACATGAAAAAATAAAATTGATTTATAAATATTAAAGGGACACATTCTTGAATTAAAGTTTACGGTTTTTTGCCCGTCGTCGGTTTACAGCCATCATTATGAGCGAAACTAATATAGGCCTGTGCATTGCTACTGACGAAAAGGAGAAGTAAAGAGTCTAGGATTGAAGTCGACCATTTCTACCTACTCAGAAGCAGGTCTATTGTATTTTTTTCACACGCAAACCCTTTCCAGGATACGATTTAGATTATTACCCATAAGTGAAATAAGACGGATAAGTAGAAGAAGCACTGAGAACCTTTCAAACCCTAGGGACAAGTCAATTATTAATTTAAAAAGTTATAAAAAAAGAGTTATGCCTTGTAATTTTTTGCAGAATATAAAAATGCGACAGTATTTTTAATTTTCAAAAATCGACCTTTTTTGGACCACCCTAATGATCCCTTATTTTACTGCTTCTAAAAAGAAACTTTGCCTAATAATATTTCATTAATCAGTGTCATATTTTGCAAAAATCAACAAGACGTACTATCACAGTAAAATTTTATCTCTTTTACCCCGTAGTTAATTGCTATGTTAAGGCAGAAATATAATTTTCCTTATTCGTTTTTCTAAAAGGATAATATTTTCTTTTGAAAAATACTTGGGTAATGTTTAGGTTTGTCTAAGTATCGGGAGTTCTAAAGAAGGAAAATCATCTAGGACATTTATCGTATACAGCAGTTATCTGGACCTTCGTCATGACGTGCACGTGACTGCTGTGAGACACAAACACCTACACACACACACATCCCCTATAGTAGGGGAGGTTAGGTGGTCGCTTACTCGCTTGGTAGCGGTGGATCGACGACGGGGGTGGAAAGATGGCGGCGGCAAGAGGCCGCGTCGGTTATGATAAGAGGCGATGCTTTAATGACAGCGCGTTTCTATGGCAACGGGCGCGTAGGGGCTGGCCGCCGCCGCGACGCCCGGCGTCGGTCAGCACAGAGCCAGGGTGGAGATGGTGAGGTGGGGGGCAGAGATGTCAGGGGGCGAAGGGGCATTGAGCGCCCGCCATAGTGGACACGGGCCGAACTCAGGGATGAATTCCTCTCTGTGCGCGCGTTCGTGCGATCTCATCCTCCATATTCTCCTCTACCTCTTCCTCTTTTACCATCCTCCCTCGTCACCCTCAACGTTCACCCAACTAACCTCATACTCCTTTCCTCCCCACCTTCTCTTTCACCCACTATACACTATACGACCCACACCTCACTGCCGGACTCTCCAAGGTTTACAACAGAGAAATGTTATCTTCTTTCAAGCCTCAACTCTGAACGCGTCAAATGCACGTACGTTTTCATCCAACGAGACTTAACAGCATTACGCCCCAGGAATTTTAATGGGGTGTCATCATCCACAAGTCTTGTATGAGGCGTGCAATCCTCGGAAATAAAGGCTGCAATTTACGTGCTTTTGTTCTGTTTAGTTTCTTAATTGGACTGAGGAAATTGGGGTATAAAGAAGGGTTTAGTCGAAATTTCATTTAAACACGTTCCCTTTTATAATTCGTTTAAAATAAACAACAATTTGATAAGCCAGTAGTTTTATCATTTTATTTAAGAAATTTCCTTTTTGATCTTGAAGGTTAATAGCCTTGAAGGGTAACCGCCAAGAATCCTTCTTAAACACAAGAAGCTACAATTTTCCGACACATTCAAATTCCCAGCATTAAATGAAGCGTATCGGCCTAAGAATTCTGCACCTGTAGGAATTTCTCGGTTCACATTCGCCTTTCATCGAGAGGATTTTGGTTAAGATCAAAGAACCTCTTGATCGCTACGTTTCTACTCCCGCCATCTCTTAGTCAGCGATCACATTAATACGGTTTATGCTCCTCGAGACTTGTTTAATAACAGAATAGAAAAATGTTTTTCTTGTAAATCCACATCTAAGAGTAAAGTTTCTTCAATTTCGATAGTTTGCTTCCTTTTGATTCGGATGTGTTTAGAGAAAAACCTTAATTTTGAAAAGCCAACAAAACCGAAGATCTTTTACAATTCAGTAAAAAAAAAAAAAAAAAACAATTGCTATTCATAAGACAGTGAGTCCAGTTGAAAAAGCTCAGCCAAAGATGTACGTGAGATAGACGAGTTCTGGTAAAACTCAAAATCAAACCTCTGGTGGCGGAGGATGGAGGACGTGGGGCATGAAGATGGGGATGCCAAAGAGGGGTTGCGCCGATTCCGACACAGTAGACAATCCGGGCTTCAAGTATCCCAGAACACAAGGGATGTTTACGGCAGCGCAAACATATATACATACAGAGAGAGCTCGCTTCTGTACATACATATACGCGAGGGTCGCTGCATTATGGATGCAGCGGAGTGGACTCTCATACCACTGTGTGAGATAGCAAGCTATCCCCCCCCTCCTCGCATTTATTTATAATCAAATTCCGTGTATACTCGACGTACAACGGCGGTGGGTTGAATTTCTGCTGGTACGTAGGTAGGTATACGTTCGGGAATTCTATGTATACTATGCACCCCCCGCCAACCCTCGCGGATTCGCTCGGCGGTCAATTTAAAAATCAATATTGACCGAGGAACAGCCAATCCTTTATTTATCGACGTCGATTGTTGCCCCCGCTACCGCTGAGACCCGGGCAGCCTGACGCGAAAAGGAGATTGCCGCTACCACAGCTTTACTATGTTGTTTCAAACGCGCCTTGAATAATGCGGTCATCTTCCCTTTCCGGCCCTCTAATCTTCTCTGCATATAAACGCAACAGAATTTTCAATTCAAATTATTCTTCAATATAATAATAATAAAAAAAAGTTTAAAAAACATTAAGTTAAAAAATTGAAACCTCCTGAGAAACAGGGTTCTAAGTCATTTTTTGTTGAATTTTAATTAAATAAGAAAATATATTCTTTGACATATTTGCTTTCAATTTCTGAGACAAAAATCCTAGGACTCTGATATTTTAATCATAAACATTAGAAAAATGTACTGATAAGGTTTCAAACTGTCAACTCTTCAAGAACAGCTTAACGTAGACTAATTTTTAAAATTTGTAAAATATCTGGATAAAAAAAGTATTCGAATGTAATAATGCTTAAAAGACGTATTTAAATACTCTCAAGAAATGATATAGTATTGCAAAGGATGTGAAGCATGTGAATTAATTAATTTGTAGAATTACTCAA
The DNA here is from genome assembly GCA_037103525.1 of Ganaspis brasiliensis. NCBI lineage: Eukaryota > Metazoa > Arthropoda > Insecta > Hymenoptera > Figitidae > Ganaspis > Ganaspis brasiliensis. The sequence continues at coordinate 3,456,568 of JAZKLR010000022.1, read as the reverse complement.
AATACCATTAGAAAGGTCTCTCTGACCGAATTTTAATTCATTTTTGTCTTTAAACTAATTTTTCATTCATTTACACGGATTCTGGAAAATTTTTAAAAATTAGTGAATTTAAAAAAAATTTAGTTTAAAGACAAAAATGGAATAAGATTGGGTCAGAGAGACCTTTCTGATATAGTAATTTGAGTAATTCTACAAAGTTATGTGACAAAACATTTACTATTTTAAGAGAAAGTTTACGGTCAAATTTTGCATTATCATCATAAGCCCTTAAGGAGGTTCTACCGTATGACGATACTAGTCAAAACAGAGACCATTATTTTGTGGTTAGGTTTAAATTTAATTTTACTGATATACAATTAAACAATTGTATTTATTAACTTTATTAACTTTATTTACTTTTTAAATATGACTATTTTTCATGTGCGATCAAAATCAACATTTTAAAATATCAGAACGTCTGAACTGTATCGTGTAAAACGTGAAATATTTTTACAAATTAATTTATTGAAACTCTCACAGGAACCTATTGTCCTTTTTTAAATACAATATCGGTTCATTACATATCTGTGTTTAACTATACAAACTTTGATCACTATCTGGGCATTTAATAATTTTTAGTACGAAAATATATGTGACAGAGTAATGAATTCTCATAAGAATCAATGTTAAACAGGTTAAACAGTGAAAAAATATATCGATCATAACTTTTTTCCCAGGAACCTACAGGTCTCAAAAGTATAACTACAAAATTTTAGAAACTTTATTTATCAGTACACTAAGTCTTATCAAAATCTGTTTGATTAATCGATTTACGGTAGAACTTCCTTAAATAGAATAAAACCTTTATTCAAACGATTTTTTTTCGAACTGAACGTATCGTCAAAAAGGAATCCAAATAAAATGTCAATAGATACTTCTTCCACTATAAAAAATGCTTTTGCTATTATTTTATCCTAAAGCAATTAAAATATTAAATAAAACAATATATTATGTATTTGTAACCTGGTTTTAAAACGTTTTACATTATCGTTTGTTCCATAAAATGTGATTTCACTTTTAACGATTTTCATTAATGGAACAGTTTACTGGTTAGATCCCCTTTCGACACTCAGCTTTAATTGTTTAAAAGTGGAATTTTTTACTGAATTAACACCAAAAGATGATTTAAAAGTTCCAGAAATTTTGCAGGTTTTCGTCTATTTTTGTAAAATTCCAGGTTAAAACAAAAAAAAAATTTAATTACCGAAAAACCGTCTTACGTAATTTATGGAAATATAAAGATATAAAAGCCAAATTTGTTAATAACATTTCTCTTAAAATATTGAATATTTTCTCACGAAACTTGGTAGAATTACCTAAATATCATTAGGAAGATCTCTCTGACTAAAGTTTGTTTGAATTTTGGCTCAAAATAATTTTTTAAAAAATTTGCTATTTTTCGAAAATTTTACCAAAAATTACCAAAATTAATTCTGGGTCAAAATCCAAGCAAATCCGAGTCAGAGAAATTTCCTAATGACATTTTAGGTAATTGTATCAAGTTTAGTGACAAAATATTGAATATTTTGAGAGAAAAATTAAGGACCAATTTTGACTATGCCAGTGACAATTTTAAGTGTCAATTTTAACTCATCTAAATTTTGAATACCCAAGGCTGCTAATTGTTTTCTAATACAGTTTAAGAATCTAAAATTATCGTATATGGAAAAAATTAAATTTTGACTTATTAAAATTAAAATTTGTATTTTCAAAAAAGAAAAAAAGAAAATTCTTAAATGGTCAAACCGATGTTTTAAAAAATTTTATCTGCGATTCTAGATCCAAAATAACAGGAAAAAAATTGACACCCTTGCCTGACAGGTTAGAATTTAATTGTTCTCTTAAATATTGAACTTCTTTCACAATTTTCACTATTTTTTATCGACAATTTTTTTACAAGTTCTTTCTTTACAAATCTGAGCAAAATTGCGTATAGATTTAGAAAACTTTGGATTTTTCACGAAAATAAACTTTCTATAATTTATTAAAATAGTTTTTTTAAGTTTCATTACTGCAATAAAATTTTATACCCAAAATAATGCCAGAAAAAAGTTTGGACTTTCGAGCATCATAAACTTTTGATGGGTTTTGACCTTATTCTGCAGCTTGTAATCGAAGAAAACTTAATATTTCCAAAAATAATTATTTTTGGAAATTATAATAGGGATTATATTATCTTTTGTATTTTAAACGGATAAAAGGATGAATTATTTTTCAAAACTAGGCGATGAAAAGGTAACAAAAATTAAATGTTAAAAAATAAATTCTCGTACAAAATAACAGATGTTTTGTATTTACTAAAAATTGTATTTAATAAAATTTGTAATTAAAATTTCATCTTATTAAAATTTAAACAAATTCAAGTTCGGCATTATTAATGATTAATGAAAACAAATAAAAGAAAATTGAAATTTTTATCCATCACTATTTAAATTTATGATAAAAAATTTGATAAATTGAAACTTGATTCCATTGAAATTTGACCGTTTTAAATTGTTTTCAATCGAAATTTGATTAAACAATGTTTAAAATTGGCAAAACTTTCTTTGATTTTAGTTTCTAATAATCAAAATTAGGATTGATTCACTTTGGTACAAAATTTAAATTTAAATAGAATAAAATTCAAATAGATTAAAACTTGAATAAATGAATTTTTGATTGATTAAAGTTAAGGTTGTTTCGAAGTACAGTGATTAAATTGATACAGATTAAAATTTTAATCAATATTGTTTAGACTAATGTAAATTGACATTTATTGCAATTTGAACTAAGTAAATAAGGATTTGATATGAAATTTGAAAATTTTAATCTTTTATTTGTTAAATTATTTCTTTAAAAAAGTGAAAAATAGAACTTTGTGATTTTCAAACTTTTTTACATTTATGAATATTTTCCTATTGTAAATTCAACTACTCGCTAAATTTCTTGGAGTGAGTTTTCACTCCATGAAGAATAGAAATTGAGCCACCCCAATCAGAGTGAGAGACCAACTGTAAAAACTATCAAATTTACTCTTATAGAGTGTATTTTCACTCCAGTTTAAGCGAAAATTCACTCCAAGCAATTTAGAGAGTATTTTTAAATATCACATTCACAAATGTTTATATTACTGTTTTATTTACACAAAAATCAAATCTCGAAAAAAATAGATTACTGTATCAAACTTAAGAAATAAAAAGCATCAAATGCGTCTATTGCTGTGGATTTAAATCAATTACTGCGCGATAATTAACGAACTAACCTTGATTAGTTTACCCGCAGTAATAGAACCAAACTGTCTCAATTACTGCACTCTCAATTCTTTAAACTTTCCTGAAGTTTTCGCAGTTAATAAAAGTTGAATCAACACTTCAAAAAATCTAAAAACATGATGATTTTCCCAGAAGAAGGTCATATTAATGGTACTATATGCAAGTTTTCAAGATTTGTGCCATCAGATAGCCAATTCAAAAATTACTTTCTGTTTAAACAGATAATTTTATGGGACGAATCCCATAAAATAGGATACTTAAAAATCATTAATTTAAAATTGAGAAATGGCTGCTCTGAAATTGGTAGTAATAAAAGCGTCAAGAGCGATAAATGACTTAATCTCGCAAAACATTTTATAGGTTTTTCACCATGTCTGTGCCTTTATTCAGGAAGATACCGTAAAATTCTCGATAATAAGCCTCGTAAAGATTACGCGTAATGGCATAGGCAGCCATGTTCGCCTTTTTCCTCCAATCGCGACACCGGAGAATATTTCTACGTAAAAGCATCGATCGCCTTATGTATCCCGACATTCGCGTTCTGCACAATCGCCATTCGCCAAGAAGTCATCTTTTTTTTTTTATCCAGCGATATAATTTTTCTTGATCGTAGACGTTGGGCTGCTACGTCCAAGGGAGCGATTTCGGCGGAGGTTGAGGGTCTAACCCTCGATGCTGACTCTCGCATCTTTCCGACTCCGCCTTGCTTCGTGCTTTGATCAGCCCTCGCAACCCCAAACACGCACTATTATAGACAATCAATTCTAAAAATTGACCGCGTTGCTCCCTTTTCTCGATTTAGGAAAATAAAAGCTTTTTATCATAAAGACAAACACAACTTTTATAAAAACTAAATTCATACCTGATTTTCTATAATCTGTATCAGGCCATCCTTTGTTGAGTTTAAATAATGTCAACTTGACGGAAACGATGATTTCTTATTTATTTTCTTTTTCACTTTTGATTATGAATTTCTGCGATTAAAAAAAGAAATAAAATTTACCTAGGTATACTGAACTTGCCCAAGTAGTTTTAGTTTACTGCCCAAATATTTCAGTAGAATATATGAGACATTTTTTTATATGCCTACAGTTAAAAGTTAGTATCTATAATCTTAGAGAAACTTGGGAAAATTATTGTCTGAAAAAAATATAGATAGTGCACCCCAAGAAAAATGTATTACTTTTTTCCCCTCAAAAAGAAAACTTTCATTTCTTCAAATTTACAAACTAAAAGAAATTTTCAAATAAACTTTCTTCCGGATGGAAATTGTGTTATGAGCTTTTACTACTAAAATCTAAATCAGACACACGGGTTTTTTGAAATAATCATTAAAAATTTTTATGGAATTTTGATTTTAAAAAATATTATTTTTTGAAAAAAATACTGTTATTCTATACATTCAACGCAAACAAAATTTTTATTTTATTTTTTATGATATCGACTCTCTTCCCTAAATAGTACCATTTTGAATCCTCTAAAAATTATTTTCTAAAAATAGAAATAACTTTATTTTCATCACAAACTTGTATTTTTTGTTTAGATTAAGATATTTCTGAATAAAATTAAAATAAAATATTTATATAATGAGGTTCTATGTATGCTTGGAATGTACTTAGAATTCTATTCACTTTAAATATGCTCAGAATTTAAAAATTAAAAGTATTCAAATACTTTAGCAGTTTTCATTCAACTACTTGGTTAGTTTTTAATTTAATTTTTACTTTAAAAATGTTTACTTTAAAGTTCAGCTCATCTACTTAGGTGTATTTTACAGGGTGACTGCAAAATTTCATTTTCAAAATTCTCTGATTTTTTTAATTTTTCATTTTCCCTGATCACCAATTTTACAGATTTTTTAAACCTTGCTTTGTTTAATAAAAATGTAAACTGATAAAATCATAAATTTGTAATTGTGGTCCCTTTAATAAAAAATTCCCTGACTTATAAAGATTTTTTTGGAAAATCCCTTACTTTTCCCTGACTTTTCCCTGACCTGCGACCACCCTGATTTTATTTAAGAAATAAATAATATTTTCACATATATGTAACAAAAAAAAAAAGAATATAAGTCAATTTTATTTTACAGATAAAACATGACATGTTTAAACAATCTTTATCTAATCAATATTTCTCTAACCCATCACATACTTATCCTGGGCAAACCGGAAGGAAAATTAGAAGGAAACAATTTTATCAGAGATGAAACAGTAAAGGAAAGAAAAACATTTGAAATGAGTGAATAAATACACTTTTGTGCTATCAAAGAACTTATTAATATTTGCACTTGCGTCTAACCCTTTCCTATCAGAAATTATACAAATACCAATTTCCCAGCAATTCCCGCAGGAAGTATTTACCTACTGTCAAATTCTATATTAACAAAATATATCTTTTACTGTGATTGGTAATCTAATATTAATTACTATTTGTTGAAGATAAAGCAAAAATATTACAGTTATATAATAATTAGAAAAAATGTGCGTTAAATAATTTAAAAAATATTCATCTTATTGAAAAAAATTATAAAAATTTTCTCTTGTAAATAAAAATTTTTCTTACATTCTAAATTACACAAAAAAAATGTCAATGAAATCGTTCAACAAGTTTGAAGATTAACAACTGTCAGCGACGTCCCCAGTTTACACTGAAAAAAAGACATGTTTGAATTAAACATAATATGTTTTATTTAAACATATTTGTAGTTTAAATCAAACATATTTGTTGTTTAAATCAAACAAATATTTCATTTCATTTAAAAAAAAAAATTTTTTATTTTAAACGAAGTAAATTATATTTTAAATGAACGAAATTTTCATCTTTAATATATTATTTTTAATTTTAAACACAATTCTTTTACTTTAAACACAAAGTATGTTCCCCGAAAGTTTATACTTTTTGTTTCTTGCTTTTATATAGAGCCTTCTTTATTTTAAGGTTATTTCAAATGTTAATTTGCAAACTATGAAAAACTGAAGAAAATTACACTTTTCGTTAATTTTACACAATGTTGGGAATGTGGAACTTTGAATTAGTTAAATTTACAAAAAAAATATACAAATAAACAATACTTTTAGTAAACTCACTTGTGCTCAAAAGTTTCAATTACTTCAGATATACATCAATTTTTCAATAAAATAATAACACTTCCACATTTAAGTAAACACTTTAATAAAAACAAAAACACGATTGCAAACATTTTTTTTTTAATTCGATAAACACGTGTAATCACTGGAAACCACGCGCACATGTTCTACCGGAAACGTAAACAACTAACGTTAGAACAGTGCCACCATATTGAATGCGTAAAAATAATGCGCATGAAATAAGTTTGAATCAAGCATAAAATATATTTCAAAGAGAGAAGTTTTTAGATGATCTCAGAAATTTAATTTTAACACTGTTTTATTAAAATATATTTCTTTAAAGTAAAAAGACTTCAAACACAAGGTTGGTTTAATTTTAACAAAATTTAGTTTTTAATCAAACAAACAGAAAATTGTCTTCAAACATAAAATATATTGCAATCAAAACTTCAGATATTTCTGATACATTAAAATTAAAATTAAAAACAGTATTCATTCAATTAAAATCATTCAAACAAATACTTCTATTTAAATCAAAAAAATAGTTTTCAGGCCTCACAGTGACAATGAAAAATATTTTAGGCGAAATAGGGGACTGAATATACAAAAATAGGAAACTTTTAGGGTACTTTAAAAACTTCAAAAATAAAGATAAATGAATTATGTATACAGTAAAACCTCGATTATTTTATTTTGGTAGGACAAAATTACAAAGTTGTAGGATAAAGAAAATAAAATTCCAAAATATAATTACAAAATTTTTAAATTATTAAAAAAAAATGTAAATAACTACAAATTGTGAAAAATAATTTTAAACTGATAAATAATAATTCAAGATTATAGAAAATGAATGCAGAACTTTAGAAATACTTGAAAATTCACCATAATAATTGAAATTTAGATGTTGAGAATAATTAAAAATTGAGGAAAATAATAAAAATAATTGACAATTGAAGAACACAACTGAGAAATGAGAAAAATAATTTGAAAGAGTACAGATTATATATGAACTAAGAGAAAATAATTGAAAAAAGATAAGAATTAAAAAAAAATTGAAAATTTGGGTAATTAATTGAAATTAAAAGAAAGAATTTAAATTTGAGGTAAATAATTAAAGATTTAATGAATCAATTTAAAAATAATTAAAAAAATTAAAAATTGTTTCTGTAATTTCAAAATAATAGATACAACTGAAAATTGAGAAAGTGATTGAAAATTGAAAAAATTAATTTAAAAAAGATGAGAATAATTAAAAAAAAATGTAAATTGATGAAAACAATCGAGAATTGAGAAAATTACTTGAAAATTTAGGAAACTAATTAAAAAATTATTAAGATAATTTAAAATTGAAGAAATCAATGAGAAGGTTATAAAACAAATTAAACATTGAAAACAAAAAATTGAAATTTAAGATTAATAAATGAAGATTAAGTAAATCAAATTAAAAATAATTTTAAAAATTAAAAATTGAAGAAAATAAATTGCAAAATTACAGAAATAATTGAAAATTGAAGACAGTAATTTAAAATTAAGAAAATATTGAAGAATTTAAGAAAACAATCGAGATTTGAGAAAAATTACAGAGAACATATCAAATTAAAGGAAATAATTGAAAAATGGCAAAAATAATGATACATTTTTAAACTAGGTGAAAATTATGTCCATTTCATGGACGTTTTGCTTTCAAGTAGACAAAATAATTTGCTTGCTCATAGAGAAAGCAATAATTTAATAATATAAAAGTTAATTTGGAGAAGTTATTAAAAAAATAGAATTTTAAATACAAAAAAAATTAAAAAACATTAATTATTTTACGAATTTTTGATCATATATAAAATTTATATAAGTCAATCGATTCGTTTTGAGATAAGGGATATGATTTTTGTATTACTTCAGTTGCATTTTTAACGTAAAATTTTTTTTTGGCAAAGTACGAGCTTTTTCGATGAAAAAACGTGCTCAAAAAAAATTTGGTTGGTTATTTTCAAAAATCCCTGTGTCCAGATTTAGATATTCATGAGCTTAATAAATAATTATAAAACTTAAAAATTGGATAAAAAAATTGAAAAATAAAAGAAATCAATTTTAAAATGATGGAAATAATCAAAAAATAATACAAATGACTGAAATTTGAGATAAAAAAATTAAAAATGTAGAAAATGTATGAAAAAATACTTTCCAAAACTAAAAAATAGAGAGAATGTTTTGAAAATAATAACAATAATAGAAATAATTAAAAATAAAGAAAAACAAAATTTAGAAAATAAATAAAATTTATGAAAAATAATTAATAAAATTACAAAATATTTTTGAAATTTAATAAAATAACTGAAAAATGATAAACACTATCAAAAAATAATGAAAAGAATTAGAATGTAAAAAAATTAATGCAAATTTTGGAAATTAATTGAAAAATAATGAAAATCTTTAATGAGTAGAAAAAAAAAAATTTTAAATGAATAGAATAACTGAAATTTGATCAAAATAATTGACAGTTTATGAAATTAATCAAATAATAATACAAATAAGTATGAATGGTAGGAAAAAATTAAGAAATGATAAACAAAGTTGTAAATTGAAGAAAAAAATTGGAATCTGAGATGAAGGGCTGAAAATTCAGAAAATCTATTGAAATATAATTGAATAAATTAAAAATTGAAGAGAATAATTTAAAAATGATAGAAATAATTGAAGATTGAAAAAATAATAAAAGAATTGAATTAAAAGTTTCTAGATACCTTGACTTTAAATATATTTTCGTGAAAAATAGGGGATTTTAGGGCAAAATTTTCTAAATAGGGGACTCTTAGGGACCAATCTTAAAATAGGAGACATTTAAGGGGCACACCTAGTGTGAGTGACTGAAAAAAACGTCGATTTTTAGGAATTTTTTTCAGGGAAATTATTGCATCTAATTTTTTTTAAAGTTTTGTACATGTATATTTGTATAAATAGTGAACATTTTGTAATTTTTGCAAAGAAAAATGAGCCAGTATCATTTTGACACATGACTTAATTTTAGATTGTTATATTGTACAGAATGGAAATGTTATTTTGTACAACTACTAAATGATATTTTGTACAATTTTGAAAAATGAATTTGTTATTTTGTACAATTCTTTAAAAAAGCTAAAATATTGTACTTCCAATGTTTTATTGCTTTTTTAAAAAATTGTACAAAATAACAAATTCATTTTTCAAAACTGTACAAAATAACATTTAGCAGTTGTACAAAATAACATTTCCATTCTGTACAATATAACAATCTAAAATTAAGTCATGTGTCAAAATGATACTGGCTCAGAAAAATATCTTTTTTTTAAAGAGTTATTCGCTATATCCAAAAAAAAAAAACTAGTTTCTCCACTGCTGCAGTTATTGCGGCCTTCTGAGTGACTGAAATCAAAAAAACCAAAAAGATTATTAAACTAGAAGATATTTGCCGTACTATGAGGCTCCAGTTTTTTTTTTTTGGATGAAAAATAAAATTTTGGGATGCCAAAAACTATCGAATTTTTTAGTCGAAATTTATAATTTTTTTTCAAAACTCCGCCATTTTTTTGAAATTCAATATTTTTTTCCATCCGAGGGTCATAGTACGGCAAATGTCTTCTAGTTTAATAATCTTTTTGGTTTTTTTGATTTCAGTCACTCAGAAGGCCGCAATAACTGCAGCAGTGGAGAAACTGTTTTTTTTTTTTTGATATAGCGAATAACTCTTTAAAAAAAAGATATTTTTCTTTGCAAAAATTACAAAATGTTCACCATTTATACAAATATACATGTACAAAACTTTAAAAAAAATTAGATGCAATAATTTCCCTGAAAAAAATTCCTAAAAATCGACGTTTTTTTCAGTCACTCACATTAGGTGTGCCCCTTAAGAGAAATAGGGTACGGCCTATGAAACCTGAGTTTTCTCAGTGTCATAGAAAAATACCTTTTTCGACACTAGTAGAAAAAACACCCATTTCTATCACTGAAAAGGAAAATTACTATTTTCATCACTAGTGAGGAAAATTACCATTTCCATCACCGATAATAAAAATGACTCTTTTTGTCACTAGTTAAAAAAGGGTCAGTTTACAAGTGGTAAAAATGTACTTTTCCGTCACTAGTGGGAAAATTACATTTTAGTGCCTCTTGCCTTCTGATGACGCCTAGAACATGTCATTCCCCCTCCAGCCCAAAGCCGATGTTGACAACTATCCGCATACCAAACTGATGTGTCTCATGAATACAAAATTGAATTCCAATTTCAAAATAATCATTATACAGTGTAAATTTTAAACTGCGTTAATTTGTAATTTTAAAAAATAACCGAATTTTACATAAAATTGAGGCAAACGTAAATCATTTCTAATGAAGAAGTAAAATAAAAAACTTGTATGATTGTTTAAACATAGCACTAATCGGAAACCACCAAGCATTGGAATCATGAAACGCTGAAACCATGAAACTCTGAAACCCAATATGTCCATCTTCGGTGCGAGAGGGAGGCGAGGCGGCCGCCGCGCAAACAGATCAATGCTCCGCGTTCCAATATAAACAGTATTATTGAAACAAAGCGGGTGGGTTGGAGGTATAGGTGGAGGTGGCGGCGGCAGTGGTGCGGTGTTGGCGTTAGAGGAGAGGGTGAGGGTTGATGTTTCTGCCGTTCTGGGTGGGTGGGAGAAGAGTTATGTTGCCGCGATATTGTGCGCGGCACCCTCCAGGGGGTGGCTCATTCCCCTCGCACAAAATGCCCTCCCATCGCCTGTCGATTCTGTATTATACACAACAGTCGAGCCAACGTTGCCTTATACATACAGACATTCTACATCCGCTTCATGAGTTATAACTCTGTACCTACCACCAACCATCTCTTCTCGCACCAACAAACGAAATTCGTCACCCAGCCTTTGTTCAGAACTAACAAACTCGCAGAAAGCTTATTTGTTGCTTCCCGAAGCACGAGGTTAATATCCTGCTTCGAGCCCCTTCCAAACGACAAAAGTCAACCACGCAACTTTGCTCAAAGAACCACGAGGGCAATATTAAAATACATTTTTCCCATCGGGTGTTACTCTTTTTTAAAAAATATGTACCTTAAACCCCTACATGCAACAATTGATTAGATCCTCTAGTGTTTAAAGCATGTACACACATCTAGTGTGTTCTTAGAAACTTTTTTATGAAATTAAATTCCCGGGTTTTCCCGGTCAATTTTTTGCATTTTCCCGGTCACAAATTTAACAGTATTTTTAATTTTGCGAAATTCACCTTTATCTTCAAAATATAACTTTATACTTAAATTTACACATTTTTATAATCTTATTAATTGTAAATCAAGCTAAAAAAGTTTTATTTTCTCAAAATAAGAAAATCTAAATTTTTGGACAATAATTTATCTTAAACATTTAAGGTATATCTCACGGTTAAATGCAGGCTATCAGAAAAAAAATTCCAGTGTCCTTTAAAGAATTCAAAACTTTTCGAGAATTATATTTTTGGGAAGGAAAAGAGTAATTTTTTATAAAAAAAAATTTTTGTAATGTTAGAAATTGTTTATTTATACTCAGTTTAAGGCAATCAAACTTTTCTCTCACATCGCTTCTTTACAAATTTTTAAAATTGATACGATTTTGATTTATAATAGCTTATTTTCTTCAGAAATAAATTATCTACAAATTAACGGAAGCAAACTTTAACAAAACTGCACCGGTTTTTAAATATAACTATTTGTTTTAAAAAAAAATTGTACTTCATTTGTTAAACAAATAGAAATATTTAAAAACAGTGCAGTTTTTTTAAAAATTCGCTTCCGGCAATTTCTAGATAATCAATTTCTGAAGAAAATGAGCTATTATAAATCAAAATCGTATCAATTTTAAAAATTTGTAAAGAAGCGATGTGAGAGAAAAGTTTGATTGCCTAAAAATGCATGTAAATAAACAATTTTTAACATTAAAAATTTTTTTATAAATAAAGACGCTTTTCCTTCCCAAAAATATAGTTCTCAAAAAGTTTTGAACTCTTTAAAGGACACTAGAATTCTTTTTCTAGTAGTCTGTATTTAACCGAGAGATATACCTTAAAAAAATTACGTATCATAATTCCACTAGCAACTTTAACAAACTTTGCATTGTTGTTGGTCATTTAAAACAATAGATTTTTGCAGATTCAAATAATGAAAATTACGAAATTGAAGAATATATCTGAAAAATGACGAAAATAATTGACAGATGAAAACAAAATTCGCAAAATGGCAATATAATTATACAATTGAGAAGAATAGTTTAAAAAATTAAACAATAAATATTAAATGTAAACTAAATCGCGCCTATGAATTTTTGCAAATTTAAATAATACAAATTACAAAATTGAATAATATATCTTAAAAATGACTAAAATAATTGACAATTGAAAACAAAATTCGAAAAATGGCTAGATCAATACACAACAGAACAAAATAATTTAAAAAATCAAAGAATCTTTCTAAAATTTTAAGATAATAATTGAAAATTGACGAAATTGTAGGAAATAATTAAAAATTGCAGAAAATAATTAATAGTTTAAGGAAATAGTTGAAAAATGACGAGAATAATTGAAAAATTGAAGATTATATCTTAAAAATGACTAAAATAATTGACAATTGAAAACAAAATTCAAAAAATGGCTAGATTAATACACAACAGAACAAAATAATTTAAAAAATCAAAGAATTTATCTAAATTTTTAAGATAATAATTAAAAATTGACGAAATTGTAGGAAATAATTAAAAATTTCGGAAAATAATTAATAATTGGAGAAAATAGTTGAAAAATGATGAAAATAATTGAAAAACTAAAGAAAATATGTGAAAAATGACGAAAATATTTGTCAATTGAAAACAAAATTCGAAAAATGACTAGATTAATACACAAGCGAATAAAATAATTTAAAAACTCAAAGAATAACTAAAAAATTTTAAGATAACAATTGAAAATTGAAAAAATTGTAGGAAATAATTAAAAATTGCAGAAAATAATTAATAATTAAAGTTAATTAATAATTAATAATAAAATGACGAAAATAATTGACAATTGAAAACAAAATTCATAAATATGGTTAAATTAATACACAACCGAACAAAATAATTTAAAAAAACAAAGCATAATTATAACATTTTAAGACAATATTTTTAAAATTGTACGAATTAATTGAAAATTGTAGAAAATAATCAATAAGTAAAAGAAATAGTTGAAAAATTACGAAGGTAATTTTCAATTAAAAACAAAATTCGAAAAATTACTACATTAATAGACAACAGAAAAAAATAATTGAAAATTGCATAAAGTAATTAAAAATTGAAGAATGGAATTGAAGTTTAAAGAATGTACTTGAAAATTAAAAAAAAAGCCGAGAATTAATTAATATAGAAGAAAACATTTGAAAACTGAAGAATGAAAATATAAATTGAAGAATGGAATTGAAAATTTTAAACAGCAATAGAAAAACGGCGATAATTTTAATATTAAAGAAAATAATTAAAACTAAAAGTTGTACTTAAATTTAAAGAAAATAACTTAGAATTAGATAGAATAGTTAAGGAATTGAATAATATTGAACAGGGTTTTTAAAACAATTTTTATGAGTAAAAACATAATTGAAAAAATCCGAGAATTATTGTATATTGAGGAATTCATTAAAAAACGATCAAAATAATTGAAAATTAAAGAAAATATTTGAGAATTGAAGAAAATAATTAAAAATTAAAGAATAAATTGGAAATTATAGAATTAAATGGAAATTTCAAAAAATAATTGATAATTAAAAGAAAAACTACAATATGACGAAAATAAATAATTAAATATTGACGAATTGTAAATTGAATTCTATTGAAATACCAAGAAAATAATTATAAAATTGAGAAAATGCGAAAATTTTTGAATATTTAATAAAATAATTCAGAAACGAAGAATGCAATTGAAAATTGAAGAAAATAATTGAGAATTTAAGAAAGTAATTGAAAATTAATTAAATAAATTGAAGATTAAATATTAAATTGAAATTTTAAGAAAAATTCTAAAGTAATTTTACTAACATTGTGTTTGTATACAAATTTTTACTGGGTCTCAAAAAATGGTCTCCTGTACCCTTAAATGGACAGACACCAATTCTCAATGTATTTATTTTCACATTATCGATTATACACTTTCTTCAATAATTTTTTGAGCCACCTAATTAAAATTTTTATTTTACGCCATGAATTATGATGTTGTCGTTAGAGAATTTGATATATCGATATGTTTCGATATTTTATTACTTTGTTAATGTTAGGCTATTAAATATTAGTTTTTAAAAATGTTATTTCTTGATAAACACAGCAAAATGATTACAAATTAATTTAAGAATTGTTATACGATGTTTATTTTTTATTTACCACATTTTTCAAAGAGTTTTTTGATGATGTCCATCTTGGGGCTACTTTTTTTTAGACAGAAAATTTTAGCAAAAGAAAAAATGCTTTAAAAAATGTTTATGTTCAAAATAAAATTTTATCCCTGTGGCCTTAAATTACCTAATATTTTGTACTTTCATCCGGCACACGCAAAGAAAATTAATTATAAACTTTATTAGAATGCTTTATAATTTAGGGGAAAAGTGCCAGAAAGCGAAATTTTCATACACAAGGAATTTTAAGCTTTAGAAAAATCATTCGAATCATTGCTAAGTAATTTTAAATTTTAACATAGTCTGTAGCAAATTTTATATAATTTTTTTAAAGTTTGAAATTATCAATCTGAAATTTTCTCTTTTTCATCCTTCGTTCTTAAATTGTAAAACTGTTTTATAAAATCTATAATTAATTTTCTTTCCGTGTTCAAAACATTATAATATATCTTATTCAATTTGAATACTACAGCATTATTTGGAAGCTATGTTCATCTTTGAACCCTCTCCCCTACTATTATTATAGTTTTGTGATATGTGACAAAAATTGATTTTCGATAAAATTTCTCAGAACTTTTAGCTCCACGAAGAAATTCACTGTTTTTTCCGGTTTTCCGGACAAGTGTCCACCTTGCTCAACGAAGGATGAAAGTAAAATAGGACGTCAATGTCTACTAGCATATTTTTTCTAACCAAATAAAAATATACTAGAAACCAGATAGTACTTTAAGGCAAGTAAACTTTTTCTCAGCGCATGCGCCAGCAAATGCGTAAGAACGAGCGATTCACATAAAGTCAGATTGTCAAATGTGCTAAAGTGACTTATGTAGCAGAGAGTATATAATATTAAAAAATATGCGTTAGCTACGAGCTATGATGCCTGATGATAACACTCTTAACGATAACAATTACATTGACACCACTGTAATTCTTTTTAGTTGAGCATTTGGAGAGATTTTACCGCGAGAGTACTATAATTCTATTCAGTGAAACAGAGACATCACAAAGTGGATTCACTTTGTAAAATCTCTGTTTTGATGAGAAAATAGAAGTGATTCTGGTTAAAGAACCCTTGACAAAGTTCAGCGGCACGTGCAAGTGACTGCAAAGCTTCCACCTGGATGAGGCAGAGATGGAAAAACTACATGTAGCTCACAATTGACGAAGAGACCAGGATTTCTGGCAGTTTAGGTGGGTGGCTAGCCATTGCAGTCAGCTTGGTGTGAAATTAGCGCAGATGTCGCGGTGACGGCTCATGGTGCTGTTTCTCTGTTCATTTTCCAGGAGATTGGGTCGCTAGGGGAACCAGAGCTAGAGACACTGTGCTTCTGGAGCCTCGCATTTGCAGATCCTCTGGTATTATATGGTCTTTGATCCAATTAATCCAATTAGTCTTCTAAAATGAGGACCCTTTGACATGAATATACCATTGTATTTACTTATTTATAGCGTTCTATTTTTCTGTGCTCTGTTGAGTATTCTTAATTTCAACACTAAAAAGGATCAATAACTAAACTAGATATTTTTGAATTTATTACACTCGAGTCAACAGTTTCCATTTGTTGCGACGACAGCGCCGTGAGAGTCTATGGTATCAATCGCCTTTATCGACTCTCGACAGTTATTTGACACGCTATACTGATTTTAGAAGGCTCAACTGCTCTATTTTTCTTTAAATTTAAATACAAAAAAGGATCAATGACTAAACTAGACTTTTCTATAAGTTATCACACTTGCGTAAAAAATTCCTACTTGTTACAACAGATACACTATACCAGTCAAAATTGTGGGATCACTTACAAAAATCATATTAAAAAAGGACGTCTTTAAATGTTGATAACTCTGTTAGAAATTAGAAAAAATACATTTTTATAGACTGTTGGGAACTTTATAAAATTTCCCGTCGAATAGTTTTAGGTTAAAGCTTTTTTGATTAATAGAAACAAAGATTTGATGTGATAAAGACAGGTGAATTTTTCGTGTTCAGTGAATTTTCATTGTTCCAATTTTGGTGAGCTGCATTTTCTAGAGAAATAATAGGATAATTTTGAAATTAAGCTAAATGAAACCTTTAATTTTTGACTTCAAAATAAGCGAAATTAAACTTAAATAGCTAAACTGGTTCGAAAGTTATAAGTAAATATATAATACGAAAAGCGAACAAATACAAGGCTAGTTCGACTCTAGGATGCCTAAATATCATATCATATGCATCATATCAAATCTCCATTTCTATTAATTAAACAGATTCAAGCTAGGACTATTTGAAAATTTAAAAAAATTTAAAAAAAAAACTTAAAAAAAAAACTTTAAAAAACAAATTATAAAAACTTTCCAATGATCTGTAAAAAATTTAATTTCGCTAATTGATAACGGAGTTATTAAGATTTAAAGACGTTTATATTTTTAATACGATTTTTGTAAGTGATCCCACAATTTTGGCCGAAGTGCGATTCCAAGTAAAAATTACGATGTTTTTAGGCAGGTTAACGGCGGGCAATGAAACTTTGGCATTTTATTATATTTAATATGACTAATTTTTTACATAAATATTTAGGTCAAAATACTAATTAGTTTACAAGAACTGAAATTTCGAAAAAATTATTAAATTTTTATGAATTAAAAATTATGTAACTTTTAAGCAGCAAGAAAAAATTCAATGACCCAAATGCTAAAACGACCTTACTTTCGTTCTTTTCAAGATTCAAAAAGAAATCAACTTCACAGTTACTTCTTTGATATCTCAAACGCATCTGCGCATTTCTACAAATGATACGATTTTCCACAGATGTGGGCAAATGCGTTTAATGATTAATCCTCTCAGGTGGGAATGCGCGCGCAACCTTATTTATTTGTTTACTAACACAAATCGCCAATGTTTATATTTATAATTTATTAAAATTAAATATCAAGGTAGTAACTGTTAAGTTCATTTCTTTTGGAATTTTGAAAAGCACACTGGTAAGTTCGTTTTATCATGTGGGTCATTGAATTTTTTCTTGCTGCTTAAAAGTTATATAATTTTTAATTAATAACTTTTTTAATATTAAAGTTATAAAAAATTACCCTAAAATAGAAGTATTCCTTATATTTTTCTGAGCATTTTAAGAAACGAAAACCTTGATACGACTGATAGAACGGAAGATATTGCTATTTCAAATTTTCTTCGAAATTTTAGTTCTCGTAAACTAATTAATATTTTGACCTGAATATTTATGTAAAAAATTAGTTATATTAAATATAATAAAATTCCAAAGTTTCATTGCTCGCTGTTAACCTGACTGAAAAAAACGTAAATTTCACTTGGAATCGCACCGGTGCAACATTCGTTATTACCGACCGTCTATCACCGTTTTACTCACTCTGCTAATTTTAAAAAGCTTGATTTTTCTATGCATCGTTGAGTGTTTTAAATTTTAACACTTATAAAGGATCAATAATTAAACCAGATATTTTTTGAGTTTTTATACTCTCCTCCAGAGTTTCCACTTGTTCTTACCGACAGTCGATCGCAGTTTGACTATAGCCATCCTCCAACCCCATGAAGTTCATCCTACCACTCTTATAAGATGGAGATTCACATTTGGATGCAAATGCGATTGGTTCAAAGCTCCATTAAAATACTTCGATGACGATGCGAGTACAATGATAGCTGAAAATAAAGAGGTACATGCCACTGTGCTTGTCATTCAATTGCACTCGGATTGATTTCACGTCCGCTGTTTTGTTTTAATTAGTGCGGAAAACAAGCTTCAATAAAATTCACTTTAATTATTGACAATGATTTTGCCACGTACATGCATCAAATTTTTCTCAAATCTCTGTCCAATTTCAGAAAAGTTCAGTACGTGATCCCTTTCTGAAAATGATACTAATTGGAAATAAGCCTGTTTCTTTATTTTGACAGTTCTTTTCGTGAAATTGACGAAAAAACGAGTTGATATGCGACATAGGTAGCAGGATAAACATCAGAATTGCGATGAGACGTCGGATGAAACCCAAGCCGAATGAAATAGGGATTTTTCATTAGAACAACCCGAAGCCAACGCGAAGTTCCCTGGCTCTGATAAAGGATTAATAGAAGTTATAAAGTAGAAGCTGAGGAGGTGGAGGCACATTACGTGACCTGACTCCGATCGAGTCTTTCTTCAGGTTATATTGCAGGTTTCCGTCGTTTCTCATCCTCCCCCCACGGCTCATGCGCACCCCATCTGACCAATCGAACCCCGAGGTCCATCTCTGCCGCTGACCAACCCCCTGACTCATACCCTTTTTCTCAAGATGTATTCTATACTAAGAAAAAAGATAAAACAGAAAGAACAACTTTAAGACCGACTGACTCGCCACATCGAACACGTCCAGCGTTCGCTCCATAAAATTCCCAATGGAAAAAAGGAAACGAGAAGAGTCGTAAAAATAATACCGATAACAAACGCCGCCACAAGTGTCTGGCAATCAATTTTGAAAAGTTCAGAACATAAAAAAAGTTCGTGTCTCGAAATTCATTTTGTGCAGATAAAGAGAAAAATTGAAAATTCTCTCTTGGTGAGAAAAAGGAAAATAAAGTGAAGAATTGTTCTGTTGATTAATGATTATTTTGGGAAGACAGCATGGAACAATTATGATGAATGTTTGATAGCAAAAATTTTTAACGAGTTACTACTGTATTTACGACAATACAGAAAAGGGACAAAGAAAGGATGGCTAGGGTAGAATGTGTAATCAGCTGGAATTGAATTTCAACAGCTAATTAGCCGGGCACAATACTCTGATAATAATATTATAGTGTCTTTTTGTCGCAAGTAACTCCGAGGGATGAAGTGTATAGTTGTGGATTGAAGTACAAGAGCCAAAGGGAAGGGGTGAAGGACCGAAAGCAACAAAGTTGTGCTTGTGGTAGGATATACGAATTGAGCCACTCAGTTATTCATGTCGTCATGCGCAACATTTTCAACTAAACAATTCACACCAACTCGTTTTTCTTCCATTCTCAACAATGCAACCTCAAACCGAAAGACAAAATCGAAACTTGCATAAAAAAATCAGAGAGTTACGAGGGAAAAAAGCAGAATGACAAAATTCTATTCCTTTTATATAAAACAAAATGAAACATTCCACAGGAAATAATTTAGCATAAATCACGAATTATTTTAAAGAAATTATTTTTTAAACTAGCATAAAATAAAAATTGTATAAATTTTAATCTCAGAAAAGAAAAATATATCATTGATTGTAGGGATCAATTACCAATTTGTAAGGATAATTTCACATATTTTATTTCAGTTAATGGAGAGCCTAGAGATAACAAGGAACAATATTTGGAATTGATAGAAGAAGCACATTCTAGTGCAGTTGGAGGCCCTAAAGATGTTACTAAAACATATGGTAGAATACGCCAGAATTACTATTGGGAAAATATGAAACTTAATATTCAGAAGTAGATTCAAAATTGTTTAGAATGTCAACTTAAAAATTTGGTACGTGTGAAAACAAAAGATACAATGATTATAACAGATACACCAGGCACAGCATTTAAAAAAATTTCAATCGACATTGTTGGTCCATTTCCAAAACCTGAAGCAGGTAATGAATATATATTAACAATCCAGGATAATCTTACTAAATATTCGTTAGCAATATCACTTCCAATAAATCATCAAGTGCGTACAAAAACTGATGCATTTATTAAAAAAATCCATTTGTATTTCAAAAAGTCTTTTAATTCGCCAATTTAAAACAACTGCCTTTCATCCTCAACCAAACGGTTCGATTGAGAAGTCACACCATGTTTAAGAAAAATATTTAAAGCAGTTTATAAATAAAAACCAAGAATGGGACGACTGGCTAGAACTCACTATGTTTTCTTATAATACGAGTGTACACGAAGGTACCAAATGTACTCCGTATAAATTAATATTTGGAAAATTGGTACGGTTACCATCGAGTGATTCACAAGTAAAACACGAAAAGTTAGAAACGTATGATCATTATTTAACTAATTTAAGAGTACATGAAATAAGAAATATTGCAAAAGAAAATTTAATATCAGCAAAAGAAATAGGTGGAAAATATGTCCATTTCATAGACATGTCGCTTCCTCAAAGAGAAAGAAATAAATTTTGTAAAATCGAAAATCTTAACAATCACAAAAAAAGGTTTAATTAGCTCAATATTGATTTTAATTTGTTACAATTAATCGGAATTTCGTTCAGTAACGAATTTCCCTCCATCCAATCAATTTCTATCAGTGATATACTTGAAGTTGAACGGATCGATTAGCTTCGCATGAGATTTAACATTCTCCAATGTCAGCACATAGGTATTATCTATTTGACAGCATTGGAGTTCTTCGAGTCACTGTTTACACAGTTACGCACAAATCTTGCACTTGAGTCTTTCATATTAAAACGGGCCCCTACATGTACCATCTACGTTGTGACAAATAATAGCGCTGCGAGGGTGCACACAACCCCAACACCCTCTCCATGGGGGCAATTTATCTATATTATACCCTCAGTTGGCTCTACTGTGTGTTTTGACAGGAACAGCATTATTAAATACCCTGGATATCTGATCCTCGACACCCTTAATCTACATATTATACGGTTACCTACGCGTGGCCAGCTTCCCCGGGTCCCCACGGCACTTTTAAGGGATGAAAACGCCCTGGATAAGTTACAGTCAAACCAATATCAACGCACTTGAAACAAAAACCTGTCAAAGTTTCATTAAAACAGAAACGCTTTAAATTCTCTCCATTATTTTATAACACCAAATCTCGATAAATTCGGCACTAGTAGAAAAATCACAAACAATAAATATTAAAAATCTGTATAAATAAAATCAAAGTTTTGTCTATGCATAGGTTAGGATCTTAATTTTAGTCGTTAGGGTGCTAATAATTAAGAAATAAAATTGAACAATTAAATTTCCAAAATTAAATTAATTTAATCAGATTTTTGGAGAGAAGTTGTGCTCTGGACAAAACGGAACTAATTTTCAAAATAGCATCTGCACTTGAAAAGGTAACTGGATTTTTATGTCTGTCTGTCTGTCTGTCTGTTTACCACGAAACTTTGTATGCTTATAACATTGAAACGACTATACCGATTTAAACCTAATTTGGAGCTCAATTAGGTATTGATTCAAGATAGATATGGGGCATTCTTTCTCGATTCTTCCACCCCCTGCGCATTTTAATTTTAAAAATAAAAGGCTTTATTATAGCTTAAAATTTTCGTCAAGACATCTATTTTTTGATGTCCTATGGTGTTTTTTATTTCTACCTAAAAGTCTTAACATATCACGCATAATCACGCGAAAAACCTCCAAAAAGTATAATAATTATGCGAAAGTTAAACAAAAAACTAAAAATTGATAGTATAATGAGTATGAGATTTAAATAAAATAGTTAATCGCATTCAAAAAATGCATCAAACTTTACTAAGCATTATAATAAGAAACAACCCATCAAAATTATTCCCTAAACATTAATTTTAAAAAACTGACAAATATTTTTAAACCAGTAAACAAAAGACTTTTTTAGAGAATTCACAAACATTAATATTCACTAAGAATAAATAATTACGAAACTGACCCCTAATAGCATCAGAAACCACCCTTTGAATTAATCCAAAAAATTAACAATTTATATTAAACAAATAAATTAAAAAATTTTTGAGACAATTTCCCGGCTCTAAAAACCGCTAAGAATGTATTCCAATCTACCTTACATCCTTAAACATCGAAAACCACCCTTCAAAAACATCCCCTAATCTTCATCGGAAATATTATTATACCTTCGAATTTTCGTCAAGACATCAATTTTTTTATGTCGTAAGGTGTTTTTTATTTCCAACTAAGGGTTGAAAAATATCACGCATAATTGCTCAAAATCCTCCAAAAATAATAAGGAACAACCATTTTATATCATCCCCTAAACATGAATTTAAAAAATCTGAAAAATATGCTTAAACAAGTAGACAAAAGTCTTCTTTAGAGGATTTACAAACATTAAAAATTCACTAAGAATAAATAATTACAAAACTTACCCCCAATAGCATCGAAAACCACCCTTCATCCCCTAATCTTCATTCAAAAAATTGACAATTTTTATTAAACAAATAAACTAAACAAATTTTTAGGGAATTCCTTGGCTTTAAAAATTTCTCAAAATGTATTCCTGTCTACCTTACCCCCTTCAGCATCGAAAAACAATCTTAAAAATCATCCACTAATCTTGGTTGTTTCTGATGCTGATAAGGGTTACTTTAATAGGTATTAATTTATTCTGTGCTATTTTTAAACCCGAACAATTTTCGCAAAAAATGGTTTGTTTATTTGTTTAAAAAAAATGTTAATTTTTTGTACTCAATATTAGGGAATGATATTAGCGGGTGGTTTTTGATGCTGAAGGTGGTAAGGTATATAGCAATACATTATAAGCAATTTTTAAAGCCGGGGAAATTCCTAAAAAACTTTTTAGTTTATTTGTTTAATAAAAATTGTCAATTGTTTATTTGAAGATTAGAGGATGAAGGGTGGTTTTCGATGCTAAAGAGGGGAAGGTAGATGAGAATACATTTGGAGCCATTTTTGAGGACGGAGAATTCTAAAAAAAAATTAAATTTATTAATTTAATAAAAATTGTTTATTTTTTAAATGAAGATTAGGGGATGATTTTGAAAGATAGTTATCGATGCAGAAGGGGGTAAGGTAGATAGGAATACATTTTGAGCAATTTTTAAAGCCGGAGAATTCCCTAACCTAAGTATTTTTTACTTTTTTTGTTTAATAAAAATTGTCCATTTTTCGGATGAAGATTAGGGAATGTTTTGAAGGGTAGTTTTCGATGGTTAGGGGGTAAGATAGATTAGAATACATTTTTATCGATTTTTAGAACCAGGGAATTCTCTCAAAATTTTTTAATTTATATGTTTAATAAAAATTGTTCATTTTTTGGATTAATTTAAAGGGTGATTTCTGATGCTATTAGGGGTAAGTTTCGTAATTATTTATTTTTAGTGAATTTTTAATGTTTGTGAACCCTCTAAAGAAGACTTTTGTCTACTTGTTTAAGCATATTTGTCAGATTTTTTAAATTCATGTTTAGGGGATGATTTTGAAGGGTTGTTCCTTATTATTCTTGGAGGATTTTCAGCGATTATGCGTGATATTTTTCAACCCGTAGGTGGAAATAAAAATCACCATACGACATAAAAATATTGATGTCTTGACGAAAATTTTAAGGTATAATTTTTCGGATAAAGATTAGGGGATGTTTTTGAAGGGTGGTTTTCGATGGTAAAGGGGGTAAGGTAGATTGGAATACATTTTTTTCGATTTTTAAAGCTAGGGAATTCTCTCAAAATTTTTTAATTTATATGTTTAATGTAAATTGTTCATTTTTTTGATTAATTTAAAGGGTGGTTTCTGATGCTATTAGGGGTCAGTTTCGTAATTATTTATTCTTACTCGTTTAAGAATATTTGTCAGTTTTTTTAAATTAATGTTTAGGGAATAATTTTGAAGGGTTGTTCCTTATTATAATGCTTGGTAAAGTTTGATTAATTTTTTTTTTTGCGAATAGCTATTTTATTTAAATCTCATAGTTATTATACTATTAATTTTTAGTTTATCGTTTATTTTTCGAACAATTATTATACTTTTTGGAGGTTTTTGAACGATTATGCGTGATTTTTTTCAAGCCTTAGGTGAAAATAAAAAACACCATACGACATCAAAAAATAAATGTCTTGACGGAAATTTTAAGCTATAATTAAGCTTTTTATCTTTAAAATTAAAATGCGCAGGGGGGATGGCAGAATCATGAAAGAATGACCTATTTATAAACTAAAGAATGTAAAATTGTTAATTAGAATTGGGGATTTGACCATTTTTACTATTTTTACTATAGTCTACTATTATATTAATGCCTAACTTTTGTCGTTCAACTTCACTATTAATTATATAATAAAAGTAATTTCTTTAGACAAAATTTCAGCAAAATTCTACTTGGGACAGTTATCTTCAATTAATCGTTTAAAAACAAAATTGTGAAAAGAGGCGAGGTTTAAACACGAACGAGGAGCGATTCAACTGATCGAATCATCCCCTTTTGGTAAAAGAGATCAGATCCCTTTGTCTGTCGGGTGTCTTTTCATAATACAGCCTTAATGATCTATTGCGAAAACTCAGTCGGGGATATAGTATAATTCTCAACACGCTTCCTGTCACGTGGATCGGGCATTTGTCACTACATTTTATCTTCCAACGAATAGGATTACACATCGAACATTGCTAATTTTTCTCATAGTGGCCTTTTTAGCCCCTATTTTATGCCTCTTGATGATCCGGTTGGACTGAAGGATGAGCTATGATATTTAACACCCTATTTATAATGTGTATCCTATAAAAGTATCCTAATCCGCCTGTAAAAATTTGTCACCAGTTGGCTTCCGAGATGAATTATTATAGTTCTCAATGAGAATCAAATGTGTGAGAAAGCTTGTTGAAAATGTCAAATAAAATTAATAGATCCTTGGTTTTTTATCATGGGAATTGTAGATATTTGTCGATATCTATTAGATGCATGGATAAAAACTTCGTTTGACGTAATTTATAGACGACCATGAATAATAATTTAGGGCCAAGGTACTAAAAAGATAGAGAGTTCAAGTAACAAATGATATTTTGGAGTCAACAATTCCAAGAAGTAAATCTGATTAATTTTCCCTCAAACGGCAGAAATCAAGTTTTATTATGGTCGTGATTAAAATTGGCTTGAAAGCTGTGCTTGGCAGAAATCGTGTCGAACGCATGGCGGAGAGATATAGCATAATCTAGTCTCGTTTTACGAGCAATAACGAGAGCTGGCAATAATTGCACTACAAGTACGAGCTCGCGCCAAGCACAGTTTAATTCCAGGCGATATTATAATTAAGTGGTTCTAACGTAATGGTTGGCGTCACGTCAAGTGGTAACGCGGGCAGGTGCTCATCCCAGAGCCTCGTTCAAACAATCAACGACCCAATGTTGGGCGTCACGCAAACTCTTGTACTTTGTAGGATAGGTAACTTTACCTGCGAAAGTACTTGTATCAGCACTTTTACACTGCTTCAAAAGCATCAGAAAAAAAGATACAAATTATGGAGAAGATCCCTCGCAGTCAAAATTAATTACTGAAGGCAAATAAGGGAAAACATTTAATCTGATCTTTGTCTTAAAGAAAGAATATTTTAAGCTAGTTTGTAAGTTAATTTCAAAAAGTTTGGGGTTATTGGCTTACACTAATACCCTTTGATAATTCCCGTGGTCCCTTCCCATGATAAAATTTCAGCAATTATGATATCATATTGAATCTCATAATGGTTCCATCAAAGGGTAAACTAATGGCACTCAATTATTTTGTTATGCGAACCTAGTAATCAAATTTGTGAGGAAAAATAAAATAATAAAGCAGTGAATCATGCTCTATTATGAATTGCACACAAATAACCCTAAAAGAATATTCCAGTTTAATCAGCTTACCTTCAATATTTTAAATGACCTTCTGCACGACAATGACTAAAACAGGGTCATTAAAATTTAATGCCAAATGGGAGCTTACTTTATTAGAATGGTAATGAAAATATTGTCGAAGGTCAATGATTATTGATCTTTAGAGGGAAATTGTTTCAATCAAGAGTCGCTGCATAATCAATCAAGATCGTCGAAGGGGTTTGATACGAGCTGTCCATTAGGTTAGTCAAATTAGCGTAAACGTCAAGCCAGCTCAACCTTAACACGACTATGAGCTGAGTAGGCAGATCGACAAGCGGACAGACAGACAGACCGACCGACGAACCACAACCGGAAATTGGCTGCTTGGTTATCAAAGTTTGCGGCTTGCGTGTCTGTCGGTGGCGGGGGTAGGCAAACGGATATCCATTAATACGCGAGAGCTCGTTGCCGATGGATAAGGGTGGTTAGGAAAGTAAATATTAATTTGCCCGCGCAAGCATCACGATTCAGTTAAAGGACTTACTTCCCTCTGAAAACGGGTTAAACTAAGTTTCATCCCGACGTAAAATTGCCGCCACGAAAATTTCAATATATGGGGCATACTTTCTCGATTCGTCCACCCCCCTGTACATTTTAATTATCAAGATAAAAGATTTTATTATTATTTATTATTTCATCAAAACATCCATTTTCTAATGTCATATGGTGTTTTTATTTCCACCTAAAAGTTTAAAAATATTAGGCATTATTGCTCAAAAACCTCCAAAAAATAAAAAAATTGAGACAAAAATAAATGAAATACTAAAAATTATTAGTCTAAATAACTACGAAATATAAATAAAATAGTTAATCGCATTCAAAAAAAATAATCTAACCTTACTTAGCATTATAATAGGTAATAACCCTTCAAAATTCTCCCCTAAACGCGACTTTAAAAAAATTGAGAAATATTCTTAAACAAGTTGACAAAAAACTTTTTTAGAGAATTCGCAAACTTTAAAAGCCATCAAGAATAAATACCTATGAAACTTACCCCTAATAGCATAAAAAATCACCCTTAAAAATCATTCCTTAATCATTAATCCAAAAAATTAACAATTTTAATTAAACTAATGAAATAACAAAATTTTGAAAGTTTCTTGGCTTTAAAAATCGCTCAGAATACATTCCTATCTACCTTACCCCCTTTAGCATAAAAAACTACCCATAAATTATGAAAGTTACTCTAATAGTACAGTACTCTCTCACTAAGTGCCCGCTCAGTAAGTAGCCGTTCCCCTTCACACATATTTTTACATACACATTATTTGCTTCCCACCATAGCAAACGCGGTAAAATGAAAGTCAATTTCAAATTAGCAACTTCAAGTGTTAGAAAAATGACAGATAATTAAATAACCAAAAATAGACGTAAACAAACCTAAGAGTTAACTGGATAAAGATTGTTTGCAAAGAATTAATAATTGTATCCAATAAAAAATTTGAATCCTAAAAGAAGAAATAAAGTTTGTCGTTGACCAATTTTTAACTACATTTGTAATTTTATATGTATAGTGACATTTATAATATTTTAGGCGAGTTAATAATGAAATTTTAACCTATCGAAATTTATGAGTTCTATGATGATAATTCTTTTTCCGGCATTAATTTGGGTTTTAAAATGAAACTAAGTTGTAAAACTAAGTTGAACAAAGTTGTAAAATTAAAAAAAATATATTTTTTCTGATGAATTTTAGAATTTTTATTTTTGTAAAAAATCAAAAGTTTTTGAAATCTAAAAAATAATGTTTTTCAGAATTCTAAAACAAGCCTATAAAAATTGTGGAAGAAGTTTAAATTTCAAACATTACAATTTTTTTAAGAATACTTTTCCTTATTCTTAATTTTCAGTAAACAAAGATATCTCAACATTTTTTAAAAATTCTCTTCAGTCATTTTAAATTTGCCGCGAACCATTTCGTTTTCGAGTTTATTTACATTCAATTGTTTTACATGAAATCTAAATATAATGCAATAGAGAGTGGGGGCTCTCGATAAGTAACCATTTTATTCCCCTACAGCCCCATTTTCGGTCACTTAGTGAGAGAGTACTGTATTAAAAAACCACCTTTTGAAATCATTCCTTAATCATTAACCCAAAAAATGGAAAATTTTTATTAAACAAATAAACTGCAAATATTTTGATAGAATTAGGGGTGAGGGAAATAGAAATACTGTCTGTTCGATTTTTAAAACCGGTGAATTCTCCCAAAATTTATTTAGTTTATTTGTTTAATAAACACTTTCCATTTTTGGATTAATGATCAAGGCGCATACCCAATTCAAAAGCGCTAAAAAATGTATTTTTTAAGAAGTTTTTTTGGCGCCCCTAACGTAATTTTTTGCTCATGTATTTTTTTACGAGAATTTATTCTTAACATTGCAAAAAATTGTTTAATTAATGCAGGCATCACAGACAGTCACATTTTCACCCTTTTTCACCTTTTTTCAATTTTGTCATCTTTTTCACCGATTTTGATGATTTTTCCCTTTTTTACCTATTTTGATGATTAGTCACCTTTTTTAACGTTTTGGGGTCAAAAATTTATAATTTTTTTGTAAATATTTTTAAGTATGTTCATAAAATTCATATTCAGTATTTGAGTTTTTTTTAAATTCTAAAATTATTAGTCTAATTAACTACGAGATTTAAATAAAATAGTTAATCGCATTACATCAAATAATAAAACCTTACCAAGCATTATAATAAGGAACAACTCTTCAAAATCATTCCCTAAACGCGACTCTCAAAAAATTGAGAAATATTCTTAAACAAGTAGACAAAATATTTTTTTATAGGATTCGCAAAATTTAAAAGTCACTAAGAATAAATATCTATGAAAAATACCCCTAATAGCATCAAAAAATGCCATTTAAATCATTTCTTTACACTGAGAAAATAAGTTGACTAAATACAACCAATTTTTGATTAAATTTAGCAGAGAGAGATTGTTGATATAGCACCTGCAAAGCAATTGACTGATTTTAGCAGAGCATATGCTCCGGTATCCTAGAAGTTTGATTGTCATCGCCGGTGTTTTGTTTGTTTTGTCCCGAAGAACCCTAACCTAGAAATAAAGCTGCTTGGCTAGAGGCTTATTTTCTCAGTGTAATCACTAATCCAAAAAATGGACAATTTTGATTAAACTAATAAATTAACAAAATTTTGAGAGTTTTTAGCTTTAAAAATCGCTAAGAATATATTCCTATCTACCTTATCCCCTTCAGCATCCAAAACTACCCTTCAAAATTATCCCCTAATCTCCAATCAAAAACTTGACAGTTTTTATTAAACAAGTAAACAAAAATTTTTTGAGAGAAATTCCGGCTTAAAAGATCGCTTAGAATGTATTCCTATCTACCTTTGGGGTCATCCATAAATTACGTAAGATGTTTTGGGTAGGGGGGTGGGTAAAACATTTTATAGTGTTAAGTTCCATAGGTGGATACCTGGGTAAACAAATTTCTTACGTAAGATATAGTTTTATTTTTACTCTATAAATTTTGGAAATTTCCACGCTATGTAAAAAACACAAAACATTAATTTATTAAACAATTTTTTTAAAATTAATTTCATTATACAGGCATCACAGTACCATTCATCTTCAAAAAAGGTGAAAAGGTGAATTGTTTCCCTGGAAAAGGGTACAAAAAATAAAAGATAAAAAATATTTTAAAAAATAAGAAAATAATTGAAAATTAAAGAAAATAATAAAAAATTGAAGAAAATAATTTAAAAATTGAAGAAATAAATTGAAATTTGAAAAAATAATCAATAATTGAAAAAAAAAAATTACAAACTGACGAAAATAATTGACAATTAAAAACAAAATTCGAAAAATGGCTAGATTAATACACAGCTGAACAAAATAATTGAAAAATCAAAGAATAAATTATAAAATTTTAAGAGAATAATTGCAAATTGAAAAAATTGTAGGAAATTATTTAAAATTGTGAAAAATAATTAATAATTGAATGAAATAATTGAAAAATGACAAGAATAATGAAAAATTAAAGAAAATATTAAAAACATGACGAAAATAATTGACAATTGAAAACGAAATTTGAAAAATGTCAAGATTTAAAGACAGCGGAAAAAATAATTGAAAAAATTAAATAATAATTATTATATTTAAAGAAAATAATTTTAAATGGAAAAATTAAGAAAATTATATGAATAATTGCACATTTAACAACTGGATTGAAAATATAAATAAATAATTACAATTGAACAAAACAATTGAAA
Source organism: Ganaspis brasiliensis (assembly GCA_037103525.1). Classification (NCBI taxonomy): domain Eukaryota; kingdom Metazoa; phylum Arthropoda; class Insecta; order Hymenoptera; family Figitidae; genus Ganaspis; species Ganaspis brasiliensis. The sequence goes on along the minus strand of JAZKLR010000022.1, from coordinate 3,425,990 downwards.
GTTAAAAATTAAAGAAAATCATTAAAAATTGAAAATGGAATTGAAATTTAAAAAAAAATTGTAAATTGAAGAAAAAAATTGAATAATTGCATTTAAAATTACAGAAAGTCATTAATAATAATAAAGAAAAATAATTGAAAAAAAGCAAGAATATTTTTAATAAGTAAGAAATAAATTGAAAATCGAAAAAAGGAAATAAAATTTGAAGAAAATAATTCAGAATTGAGGTAAAAATTCAAACATTAAATCTGAATTTTATGAACGTACTTCGAAATATTTACAAAAAAAATTGTATATTTTTGACCCCAAAGAGGTGAAAAAAGTGACAAAGTTGAAAAAAGATGAAAAAGGGTGAAAAGATGACTGTCTGTGATGCCTGCATTAATTAATCAATTTTTCCCAATGTTAAGAATAAATTCTCGTAAAAAAATACATAAGCAAAAAATTACGTTAAGGGCGAAATTATTAATCATTAATCTAAACTAGGTGAGAATTATGTGCATTTCATGGACATTTCGCTTCCAAGTAAGCACAATAATTTGCTTCCTCATAGAGGAAGTAAAAAATTAATAATGTATAAGTTAATTGGAAAAGATATAAAAAAAATAATAAATGAAGGCAAAAAATTGTAAGATCATTAATTATTTTACGAGTTCTTTATCAATTATAAATTTTATATAGGTCAATCAATTCTTTTTGAGATAAAGAATATGATTTTTGTATTCATTAAGTTGTATTTTTATCATGGAAAAAAATTTGAGCAAAAAACGATTTTTTTCATTGAAAAAAGGTGCTCAAAAATTTTTGTTTGTGTATTTTTAAAAATCTTTGTGTCCAAATTTAGATATTCATGAAATTAATAAGTCATCCAAATTTTATTGAAATCAGTTTAAGCGTTCTGGAAATATCTTGTACACAAAAAACGCTATACACACACACACACACATACATCTGTACATTTGCTTAAGAATGAAAATTTACGCTTTTTAGATTTAAAAATCGAACAGACTGTATTTCTTTTTACCTTACCCCCAATTCTTTCAAAATTTTTGCAGTTTATTTGTTTAATAAACATTTTCCATTTTTTTGGGTTAATGATAAAGGAATGATTTTAAAGGTTGGATTTTGATGATATTAGGGTAACTTTCATAATTTATGGGTAGTTTTTTATGCTAAAGGGGGTAAGTATGATAGGAATGTATTCTGAGCGATTTTTAAAGCCAAGAAACTTTCAAAATTTTGTTATTTTATTAGTTTAATCAAAATTGTAAATTTTTTGGATTAATGATTAAGGGATGATTTTTAAGGGTAATTTTTGATGCTATTAGGGGTAAGTTTCATAGATATTTATTCTTGGTGACTTTTAAAGTTTGTGAATCCTCTAAAAAAGTTTTTTTGTCTACTTGTTTAAGAATATTTCTCAATTTTTTTAAACTTTGGTTAAAGTTCAGAGGATGATCTTGAAGGGTTGTTTCTTATTAGTATGCTTGGTAAGATTTGGTTATTTTTTTTAATGCGATTAACTATTTTATTTAAATCTCGTAGTTAATTAGACTAATAATTTCAGAATTAAAGAAAAAACTTAAACATTGAATCTGAATTTTATGATCATACTTAGAAATATTTACAAAAAAATTATATATTTTTGACCCCAAAGAGTTGAAGAAGGTGACTAATCATAAAAATAGGTGAAAAAGGTGACTGTCTGTGATCGAGATAAAATGCCCCTTATACAGTCCACTTCAAAATAACCAGTTCCTAATCCTTCAAATATCTATCTAAACTTAAGCATAGTCAATTCACCCTATATTCTCCTTTAATATAATATAATATTTTTCTAATAATCACTTTTTTAAAAAACTATATTTATCATAAAAATTAATATCGGAAAATTTAATCTCACAATTAACTAAATACGAGAATAAAGTTCGAATGGCAGAAGTGAAAGGAAGGTTGATTTTGATGGAATCATCTTTATTCGATCTTGAATTCGTGGTATAAGGCTGTCCCGTTTTTACAGTTTACCCGCGACGAGATCCTAAGAATCGTTGTCGCCCGCGTTGCGATGGCTCCGCGAACTGAATAATAAATTACGCTGTTAGTTGAAACAATTAATTAATAATTCATGATAGGCAAGGAGAATTTGCCAGGTGGATGAGGCAAAAGAGGTGGAAAGGGAGAAAGAAGCTTGACGATGGAGGGCTGTAATTTGCGTTACGACCGATGTCAGAGCCACCATCCTGAATATAATTTACTTGAACAAACTAAAATCTCCCGCCAAAAGCAAAGCATCATCCTTTACACAAACCAACATCCAGTGCCTGGGATAACCCTCTCATACCACTCTATTTACCCCTTTCCAATTCTAGATACTAACTGTTCCCCTCTTTCAACCCCGACCTTTCCTGACTTTACTCCTTTACGAATACTTTATACCAAGAACACGCGACCCGATGTGACTCAAGTTTGTATGTTTACTTTTCAACCCAACTTTAAAAAGTGAAAACACTCGAGTTTTGTTTATTCGGTTTTGTTAATTAACTGTCATTAGTAAAAAAAAATTATATTTTATGAAATATTTTTAACTTTTAATCCTTTTTTTTTTGGCAATGGTAAGTATAATCTCATATTATTTAACAGACTTTTCATTAATTACATAGCCCCACAAAAAACAAATTTGTACGAGACGGCTGAAAAAATCCAAAAAAAGATTTCTTTGTCCGGAACAATGTGCTAGTGTATTTCTACGTATTTTTCTCTGCTAAATCCGAATCCAAGTCGAAATTATCAGAGTAAATTAATTAAATTTAATTTAAATTTTAACTTACAAAGCCTTTTAGTTTTAATCATAAGACCAAAGGACACAATGTCCATCACAAATAGTTTAATAAATGTCTACTAAAAAATATTCTACATTAGTAAAAAAATTTTCTTGTTTTATTACTTATGTTCTCAAGCTATGAAAATTAAAAAATAAATAACATCTTTAAAAATACAAAAATGTTTATATTAGAGAAAAAAAATAACGCAGAACAAGATACTTAAGTTATAATAGCAATTTTTTTGTCGATTGATTAAAATAGAATTTATAAATATTAATGGTATTTACATTCAACTATTTTACTTCAATATAAGAAAGATTTATTTTAAACTACTTTTACGCACTATTTATAAATAAATAACATTTTTCGCAATATAAACACTTTGAAAATACAGAACTTGCTATTTAGATGGGAGTTTAATACGAACGAGGACTTTACGAAGTAGAATAACTTTTTATGCGGTCAGACGCAGTGAAAGAAAATACAGTTGATTTTTCTTCTCTCACGACGTCAAGGCACATGAAATTTATTCTACTTCGTGAAATTCTCGCTTTTATTACCATCTAGAAGTTCAAAGAAAACTTGAATATCGGCAAGAGGAAAATGGAAAATGTTAAGTAGCAATAAGTGCACGGAAAATAATCATTTTCCGTCATTTAGAACCTTTTAAGACCATAAAACCCAAGAAAACTTACTTCTCATTTTAAAATTTTCTTGAAAAGGGTTTTACGTTATTTTTCAATGTTTCGTAATCTTTTACAAAATCAATTTAAACTTGGTTTCAAAAATTGCTATTCTCAAACAATGACCGAACAAAAATTACAGTTTTATAAATCGGGACTTAGGAAATTTTAATATACAGTTTTTTTTCTACATAAATCAAAATTGTAGGTAGCTGACGCCAATAAGTGTGGAAAAAAATACAGCGAAAATTTTTTTTTTCATAATATCGCCATTTTCGGACAATTTTGGATATTTCAGTTAATTCTCAACCGATTTCGATCCTAATATTTGTCTAATAAAAAGTTTAATAACAATATTTTTCGTTAAAAAAAGATATGAAAATTCGGAAAATTCAAGACTAAAGGATAAAAAAAGAGGTTGTGTTTGAAGTCATTATATGTGGCTTTTTGAAATAGATATAAATTAAATTTTAATGTAATTTTTTTAGACAGAAGGTGAGAAATTTAATGTGAAATAAAATTAACTATAATTGGATGAAAATTAAAGATTTTTGAGATTCAGAAATAATTTTACAGTTTCTCCCTATTCTGGTAATCTAAAACTCTGAATTTTGCTTCTTCATAGAGGAAGCTTTGAGATCATTAATATTTTCGATTTTCCAAAAATAGTCTAAATCGACTCATTTTCATGCAAAAAGCGTAAATTTTCATTTTTAAGCAAATGTCCAGATGTATGTGTGTGTATAGCGATTTTTGTTGTCAGGATATCTCAAGAACGCTTTACCGGATTTTAAGAAAATTTGGATGACTTATTAAGCTTATGAGTATCCAAATTTAGACACAGGGATTTTTGAAAATACCTAATCAAAATTTTTTGAGCACCTTTTTTTAACAAAAAAAAAATCGTTTTTTGCTAAAATATTTTTCCATGCTAAAAATACAACATTCATATTCCTTAACTCAAATTGAATCAATTGACCTATATGAAGTTTATAATTGAACAAAAATTCGTTTAATAATTTTCGTTTTTTCAATTTTTGCATTTAAAATTTCTTTTTTTAAATAATTTCTCCAATTAAATTTTATATTATTAATTTATAGCTTACTTGGAATGATGCGCTCTATCCTTAGGTTTCTACGTCTGCGCAGAAGTTAGTTGTCATGGAGACCAACTTCCGCGCAGACGCAGAAACATAACCTATACTTTCAAAAGTACTATATCTTAAGGTAAACACTCTAACCAGCCTTATGATTTATTTTGTTATAAATTGGAGTTATCACATTTTGTCTAAATAAAATTACATTAAAAATTAGTTTTCCTTTTTTAATTTGAAATTTCATTTGATATTTCAAAAAGCAAAATAATCACTTTAAATGTTAACCTCTTATCAAGTACGTTTACAATTTGTCCTTAAAAAAAGCCACGTTGCGTAAATATGGAAGTGCGGTTTTTTCAAACATTACACCCTCTTTAAGTCACGTCAAGTTTTTATAACTGTCATTTCACAAATTGTATTGACAGTCAAAGTAAACACTTGGCAAAACTTTTTGCATCTATATTATCTATGTTATCTATCTATAAGCTAGATTGTTTGTCATCAAAACTCAACTAATACTTTTTTATTAAAACTGTTTAAATAGAAATAATGACTGCATAAAAAACCAAGAGAAACTGGAGATCTTTTCGAGATACACAAGTATATCTCTACAGTATCCGTTTATGTTCTCTATTAAATTTGAAACCCCCTAATAACAAGAAACGCGTTCCATTTCCAAGGACCTTGTTTCAGGTAATAAACCTGGAGAATTGGTGATGTTACAAAAGGGATTTTTTCCCAGCAGCAAGCTCGATCGACCGGCGCAACTTCCATTTCATAGCGAAATAGAGAGAAAGAATGAGCAAAAGGAGTGGCTGGCAGAAGGGAGATGGTGTAATCAGTAGCTGTGGCGGTTAGCAGAGGCACAAGGGGGGACGTACCGTTCATAAATCTTGGTAGATTACTAAATCCCAGGTTTGATGTAACTAGCTTCTCTACGTGTACACGTAAACGATGTCTGGGTTGTTGCCGTTGAGCGCGAATGTGCTCGTATCGCGTTAGCTCATCGGCGCTGATAACATTATCATAAAACGGCAATATCACTGGGATATTGTGCCACCAGGGTGGCAATGTCGCATCTATCTATATATATATACATATATATATTACAGTCAACTACTGAATCGGGTGATCTACTGCATAGATCCAAGGGGTCGCACCTTTCATATGCAAATGATCCAGACTTTAGCTCAAAGATTCAAAATTCACATCAAGCTTCCGGAAACTTTGCGATCCCGACTTGTGAACAACCTTTTTACGATATTGTAACTTACTCTCGTACATTCCACGTCTCAGTATCACCAGAAAGCCTTAGGCTACTTCTCATGAAAGATGTGTCCGCACGAAAATCACTTCAGCATCAAAAGTCCATTTAAGGGACATCAAAGACAAAAACACGACTCTTTTTATCCCCAGGCAATCGATATTCTCTCTCGGACCTAACTTCCTTTCTAATCCTTCGGATAATCGCTGATAAATGTGAATAGATCGATTTCTTTTATATCAAACAGCTTTAATTCGAAACAAAGTTTTTAGCAAAACAATTTTGATTGTGACAATAAAATTTCACAAAACAAGCACATAAAATTTGTGCCTTAAAAGTTTGTTGCAACGAAACCTAAAAGGTTTTCTTCTATATCAAGATCGTTTTGTTTTACAGACCAAGCATTATGCATCAAGTGTCATAAATATGTCTTATAGTCGAGCAGAAAAAAAACAGTACCGGTACATGTTAGAGTTCCTCCACATAGCTCAGCAGGTCCATAAAGTGACTATTGTTTACCTAGGGTAACAAAGGATACTTTACTGACCTGTGATCGGGTCAATAAAGTGACCATTTTTACCCTAGTGCAATAATCGTCACTTTATTGACCCACTTTATTGCCCTAGGGTAAAAGTAGGCACTTTATTGACCTCTGGGCTATAACGAAGAATTTAGGTTAACTGTATAAATAGGTTAAGTGACCATAATATGCCTGAGTTGCAAAAAAATATTTAGATAAATAATTATCCTTGTCTCGAGAAATATGAACCTTTAATGCTCTGCCTTTTCGAGATGATACCGAAATTGTAGTAAGGGGAACGAGTTTTGAGAGATAGTGAACTGAAGATTGTCCTTGAGTATGAGAATATCCGGTTACGAACGATAGGGTTGTCTCACCCTTCGCGGAGATGTCTAATATAGGCCTAGATGATGAGACTTTGCTCCGCCTCAGTTCAGTTCAGCTCAGGTATTAGATTATGAATATTCATGGCGGCGCTTCATTACACCTTCCTCCTCCTACACCTCTTCTAAAGCCCGTGCTCCTACGTTTGCTGCGTCTCCGTTCAGCTTCTCATCCAGCACCAGCAATCAATATGCAACACCACACCAAGCTTTGCTTATCTTCTCAAGCTAGGGGTCGCACCCATTCACTCAACGCATTCTTGACACGAGGATTCCAACAAAATCAAAATTTTAAAGATGTCTGTCTCTCTCCCTCTCTCATCAACAACTATTTTAATCTTTTCGCGAATAAACTTAAAGTCTACGGATAATGAATTGAAGGCAAAATTGACAAAATTTTAAAAACTTTTCGATTTCTTTGAAGATGGAATGTCTGACAAAAAAGGTGTCCTGTATTAGGACTGTATTATGTTTGTATTAGGTGGGTATACAAATTATGAATGTGTTAAGAATAATCATTATATGCTGTAGTTTTCGCAACTAACTTATCCAAGACACCTAAATTTCTTCACTTCTTATATATTATTTATTATTCAATATAACCATGTGATAATTTCATTTTAAAAAGTAAAACATATGAAGATATTTAAACTTATCGAAAATTATACAACAAAATATCGCTATTGATAAAAAACTTAGTTTGTCCAAAAACATGAATTTTATAAGCTCTCTTGAAAAAAAAAAGTTCTTACAATAAAGCAATTTTTGAGATATGACGACCATGTATTGTATCCACGGACATTGCTCTTTTCAAAAAACCAAAATCTTATTCCAAAACTCAGTATAACGGACTCAAAAATGAATTTGAAAATCAAAATTTTTTTCATTTTAGATTAATCGAAGTGAAATTCAACTTAAGGGTTTTCTGGGACAGGGCTCGAAATAGTAAAAATACTTAAAAATTCGGACTTTACAGACTAATTATGGATACAAATTTTATATTCTGAAACACTATTTTCACTCGGATATAATAAAAATACAATAGAGAAGTAAACAGAAATTGTATTTTTAATATTAAAAATAACTTATTTCCTTGAAAAATAGTGAACACTTTATTAATATTAGATATTATCAAAATCAGTCACAGTCAAATAAAAGAACATTTTTTTCACCCATCACTAGCTTAATCCAATGAATATACAATCATAAATCTTCATTTAATAAATATTCTTTCCTTCATAAATTGTTTTTCACTCTTGGAATAGAAGTTTAAATTTTATAAAAATTTTAAAAAATTAAACAATTTTTACGAGCTAAATTTATGTAAAATCTTGAAAAAATTGACATCAATTGCACCAGTTTGTTTTTCTTCTACACATACCGCGTAATTTCGTGTATAAAAAAGTTTTGTTACAGTTTTTTCTAAAGTTGGTAAAGTTATTTAAATTTGTGATTTAGAATAAGTACTTAACGTTATAATATTATTTATTTATCCTATAATAATATTCTAAACTGATTTTACTAATATTGTGTTTGTACACAAATTTTTACTGGGGCTCAAAAAATGAAGTCATGTACCCTAAGATGAACAAGCGCAAAATCTCAATGTATTTATTTTCCTATTTTCGATTTTACACTTTCTTCAATAATTTTTTGAGCCACCCAATTAAATTTTTTTATTTTCAAGCATGAAATGTGATGTTATCGTTAGAGAATTTGGTATATCGATATTTTTCGATGTCTTATTACTTTTTACTTAAACTATTAAATTGAAGTTTTTAAAAATGTTACTTTTTGATCAATACAGTAAAATGATTAAAAATTAGTTTAACAATTGTTACACGATGTTAATTTTTTATTTACCACATTTTCCAGAGAGTTTTAAGAAGGTGTCCATCTTGGGGACACTTTTTTTAGGTAGAAAATTTTAACATTTAGAAAAAATGCTTTAAAAAATGTTTATGTTCTAAATAAAATTTAATCTCTGTGGCCATTAGTTACCTAATACATTGCATTTTCATCCGGTATAAAACATTTTAAAATATCTAATTCGGTTTGAATACTAGAGCATTAAATCGATACTATGTCCATCTTGAGGCCCACTCCCCTAAATATTTTATTTAAAATAAATATAATGATTTAAATCACAATAAATAGTATAAATATTGAAATTAAAAGACATATTAATATTTATTTTATTGATAAATATGACATAAGTTATGTTTTTTATAAATTAATTTTGTGAAAACTATGAACATTATTGTTTTATTTGGCCTGATCTTAAAATAAAAAATAAATAAATCTAAAGCAGTTTCTAAAACAAATTGAAAAACGTCAAGTTTGAAAACATCACTTCCCCAGTCACAACATTTTCTTAGTTTTTATAAAATTTCTTTACAAATTTAATAAAAGTGCATTTATAATTATATCAAAAAGAAATCAGTAATGGGTGCCATGTTTAAGGGCGTGTGATGGAGAATGACATCACTAATATAGACAACATTTGTCCATAAATTTTCTCTTAAAATAATAAATATTTTTACACAAAACTTTGCAGAATTACTTAAAATATTATTAGGAAGATCTCTCAAACTCAAGTATGTTAAAATTTTGCGTTAAAATTAATTTTCAAATTTTTCGATTCAAATGTCGAGCTCGCAAGTCAACAAAGTATCCATTATTACCCCAGGTCAATAATGGTCACTTTATTGACCTGCTGGGCTGTATGGAGAAATATACCGTCAAGTGGGGCTATTTTGTGCACAAAACCCGTTTTTTCCACTCTATGCTTTATTATAATTCAGAATTTGAAAAAATAAAGAATTTATCCATTCAGTTATGTTGTAGACATCTTTCTAAAGGTGTCCTATGAGTAAGCCGACAAAAAAAATTTTAGTCTACGTTATAGAAACTCAAAGTTGTGCACAAAATAAACCCCATGGTGGGGTTTGTGCATCAAAGTTTGCTTATTTATAAAGTTGTGTAAAAAAATTTTTTGAACGCTTTTGCTGCATTAAGTATTATTTCTAGATATTCTAGAGTATAATAAAGGAAAACAAAGCCAGAAATATTTTTTTTCTAGAAATTGTTTAACTAATTAGAATGTAAAACACTAAAATTTCACAAAAATGTAGATTTACAAAAAAAGTTATTTCTTTAAGAAAATTTTACTTAAAATAACTTCTATTACACTGTTTGAGTTATTTTAAGAGAAAAAGTTTCAATACTAACTTGAAAAGCATGTAATTATTAATGTTACTTTTTTGAGGTTTTTAAGGGACCATGTGTAAAACTGAGATTCTATGCTTATTTCTTGTCTTTTATAACAAAACTAAGACAAAAATGTTTTAAAACGAAATTCTAAAGTAATTTTTACTAATTACAAAACATATTATTGAAAAAAGTTGATTTTAAAGAATGCACAAAATAACCCACCAAATCCTGGTTTTTCAGTTTTTTACCCTTTTTTCTTAAAATATGCAATAAAAAGTTAGCGCATCACGTATACATGATCACAACTAAATTGTCAACAAGTGTTATTAATACCTTTAGAAACACTTTTAAACTTCCGGAGATCTGAACAGAATTTTGAGAAATTTGAAAATTTTCAGCATGATTTTTACAACTTTACGATTTTTTTTCTAATTTCTGATAAAGAATTAAGTTAATTCATTTAGTACTCTCTGTAGTTTAGTTATCAGAAAATATTTATACGAAGTAGCAAATCTAAGCAACTAAATATAAAGATTTTATTCATTAAAAATCTCACGTGCACAAAATAGCCCCACTTGACGGTAGCCATTTATTCTCTAAAAGGTAGTCTTTCTTTAAATATTAGTAAAAATGGATAAATTTTTCTAAAGATATTTTGTATGGGATCAAGAAATCGATCTACCCGCCAAGTTAAAAACAATATTCTTGTTTTGCTAAATTGGATGATTTGAAAAGTAATTGATAACTCTGTCTGACATTTCGATATTTATAATTGATCTTTTTTTTTTTTTCTTAATGTTTTATTGATGTCTGAATTGTTCTTTACAATTTTCAGTATGTTCCTTCAGAAGTTCATAAAAAATATTGCTCACATCAATATATAATAGTTCCTTTGTATGAATTCTGATTATTATAATTACCCAGACGTAAAAACAAATCTAATAAAGATGTTTTATTTCCCTGCAATAAAGAGTTTCATTAATTTAAATAACAATGGATTGTACCCTTTGTAGGTTCTTTTTATACAGAGTAGCAAAACAAATTCCGGCCCATTAGCGGTGGGTTGTGAAGACAGACGCGTCGTATTAGTCACATGAATGGTGATGGGCCAGATTTGAGTGTAAGGGTGCGAACGAGCTGGTCGATGGAATTAATAAAGCGCAGGACACCAATCTGTTCGCGACACAATACCCCGAGAGTAATGGAAGAGACTGCGAGTGGAGGCAGCAACCCCGCGGAGTCACTTGGTAGATTCTGCATGATTTGATTAGCCTCAGATTGACCCCATCCGTCTAATCACTCACAGTGGCTCCTTTTTATGCCCCGCACCGCCCTCTCTCCTTTATATCACCCCGAGACCTCCACACCATTAGTCTTCCGCTAGGCATTTTATGTCGGGAAATTTGCAATCTTTCCATTTAATAAATTGACGGGACTCTGGCCGGGGGTATAACATTTGAATACATTAGACCTTCACTGAGCAGCTCGTTCCTGTCTGAAGAAACGCCTTATCATGGCTAACATGATTTTACAAAAAACAGTCTTATTATTATTTTATGGAAACTACTCTTTTCTCTGCATTTTTAGGAAAAAACCCTTATAACGAGACTTTGGCGTCTGTCCGTCCGTCTGTCGTTCTTAACCAATAGGATTATTTGTTATAGCATTTGTGATTGTGCGCGAGAGAGAGGGAGATAGAGAATGATAGAGACAGAGATATGGGAAGGGTCAGGTAGGGCTGGGTAAGATCGGGTAAGGTTGGGTAAAATTGGGTAACGTCGGGTTAGGTAGGTCCAGTTAGATCGGGTATATCCGGGCAAGGTAAGGTCGGATAGGGTTAAATAAGATCGGGTAGGCTCGGGTAGCACCGGTTAAGGTCGGGTCAGGTAGGATCGAGTAAGGTTAGGGTCGAATAAGGTCGAGTAGGATAAGGTAAAATTGGGTAAAGTCAGATATTGTCGAATAGTCAGATAAATATATGTATTCAATAATCGAAAAATAGAACATAGGAATCGATAATCGATACATCAAGCCAGAGATATTTAAACCCATGTAACAACCACGAAATTCTTAGATTGTAGGCGCTCCGCGCCTGCCTTTTTATTAGTCTATATAAAGAAAGGGGCCATCCATAAACCACGTGGACAGTTTTGGGGAGGCGGGGGGGTCCATCAAAAGTCCACGATTGTCCACGAGGGGGGGAGGGGGAGTTGGAGCAAATGTCCACGTGGACATGCATTTAAGCATGTACATAAAGATTTCTAGCATGTCAAATTCTTGACTTATGTTTGATCAAAAATGATCAAAACCAGGGGTTTCTGAGTTTCTGAGCCCTGTTTTTCAGAATCTTGACCTCATGGACCAGTTTTGGTCATGGTCAGATTCGTGTTTAGTAATAAAAAATCTACAAGAAAAACTTAGTCCGATGCTTAAATAAAAAAAAGTCATTTTTGTCGACCAGGGTAATTTATAATGTTAACAATTTAGGAATTCATGATATTTTCCGTAATCAGTACTTAATAAATTATAAGATGTTCAATAGAGTGGTCCAAAAATTTTTTTGGATTTTTTTATGCTCTTACCCCCTAGGATTTTTTATCGAAAAAAATACCCCTATGATATTTTGTTAAAATTATATAGTAATGAGAGATAGCTCAAAGCTGATGAAGTTTCCCACGTATTTTTGATAAAATAAAGCTATAAACTTTTAATACAGCTTTAACTTTATAAGGTTTACAACCTTTTATGTTTGAAATAATTAAAAATAAACTATAACATTAAAATTTATTTATAAAAATGTTTAAACAATTTATTTTTGTTATTTATCAGCTCAAAAAAAATTAGAAGAGCATTTTTTAATGAAGTTTTCAACTTTTTATATTTTACATAACTCAAAATATATAGCAACTTTAAAATTTATTTACAACAATTGTTGAAGAAAATTATTAAAGCATTGTTAATTATCATCTTTTGATAAAATAAAGATAGTAACTTGCAATTTTTTCTTATGTACTATGAATTTGTAAGATAAAGTTATAATTTTAGTCATTGTTTAAGTTATTAAATAATTTTAACTTGATAATATTTTCAGACTGAAGCTAATAGAGCGGTTTAGTTTTTTTTCTAAATTTATCAACTTTAGATATAATAAAGCATTAGAATTGTAGTTTTACTAGAAAATAAATTTTAAAAGAAGATTATCTTCAATTTGTACTTCTAGATCTCACAATAACAGTGTCCTTTCATTAATTTTAATTCAAAATTTAAAAACATTATTAATAAACTTTAATAGATAACTTACTGGACATTTTAAATGTCTAGAGCTATTATTTTATCCTTCATATTCATAATAAATAATTTATTCTGTTTCTGTAATAGTTGCAATACCGTCCCAAGCATAAAAGTTGTAATATTGAGAAAAATGGCAAGTCTCTAGCTTCATTGTATCATAAGACGATAAATAACAACAATAAATTGTTTAAACAATTGTTAAAAATAAAATCTGGTATTACTGTTTACTTTCAGATACTTGAAACATAAAAAGTTGCAATGTTGAGAAAAAATCGCAAGTCGTTATATTTATTTTATCAAAAGTTCATAAATAACAACAATAATTTAATTTTAATTAATTAATTTTAATTTAATTTTATCTTTGTAAGCCCGTTAACGAATAAATAAATAAATAAATTTCTTTAAACAATTGTTAAGAACAAATTTTCAAATTATTGTTAATTGTTAGTTACTTCAAACGAAAAAAACTGCAAATTTCAGAAAAAATTGTAAGTCTCTATAGCTTTATTTTATGGAAAGTTGATAAATAACAACAATAATTTGTTTAAACAATAATTGTTATAAATAAAAATTTTAATTATTCATTACTTTTAATTACATATCACACATAAAAGTTGCAAAAATTAAAAAAATTGCAAGTGTTAAGCTTTATTTTATCAAAAGTTAGTAAATAACAACAATAAGTTTAAACAAATTAACAATTACGTGAATTAAATAGTAAAAGCTTATAAGTTATTTTTGTAAAATATTGCAAAAAACTCCCAATAAAATAGTAAAAGTTATTTTTTAACGTTTTTTCCATAATTTTACAATTTTAGGGAAGGTTTTACGACCCTGTACAAAATATTAAACCACAAAAAATTTTTAATAAATTTTTGGATGTTATTTTTTGAACGTTTCTAAGAAGATGCAGAGTTGTCCGATTAAAAAATATTGATTTTCGTGAATTCTATACTAAATCTACGAATAAGTATTTTTTCCTGATGCAAAATTCATTTATAAAACTTCATCGGCTTTTAGCTACTACGTCTAAAATTTAGAGTCTAAATATTATTTAACTTAAAAAAAATAGAGGTATTTTTTTCGATAAATAAGAAAAATCCTAGTGGGTGAGAGCATGAAAAATTAAAAAATTTGTTTACAATGCGTTTTTGGACCACCTCAATGGCCAAAGTTATTTTTTAAGATCTATAAAGATTGTTTAAAAATGTATTTGCTAGTAGTGAAAATTGTCTTTAAAAAGAGGATAGTGATTTTCTTATTGTTACAAACCACTTCTTAGGTTTACGATATCTTATAGTATATTTATGCGTATATTTTAATTTTCCTTTTAAGAATAATGTAATTTGTGTTTATTTATTATTTTTTCATAAACTTCTTTATTCCAGCAGTTTTGTTTTAAAAATATTCAGAATTAAGCTTTATAATTGTATTAACTTATTGGTTTATAATATACAAAGAATTTTTTTGCAATGTCCACGTGGACAATTTTGTAAGGGGGGGGGAGGGTTTGTAAAATGTCCACGATTGTCCACGAGGGGGGGCGGAGGGGTCAAAAATCATCAAAAAAATGTCCACGTGGTTTATGGATGGCCCCAAAGTAAATCCCACCAATTAGAGGAAATTTTTATCTCTGTTGTAAAGATTAAGACGGAGAAAGTATTAATAAAAGTGTTATTTGCGGTAAATCCACAAGTTCCGAGAAAATGGGTTCTGAAATTAGTTTTTCCAAATAGACAAGTTTGAGGAGAAGCGTCAAAAGTGCGTAGAAAAATTGTCCCTCTGGTTTATCTACAGAGTAGTTAAAATTGACGACCCTTGCATTTCGGTATTATAATGGTAATACCCGTGCAGTTCATATTATTGCTGACGCTTGGAGGGTGAATGCGAGACATACGGACGAATGAATGGGAGAGTCAGGGGTTAATTTGAGACAACGCGAATAAATGTAGTTAATATTGGATATGAAGGGGAATCCCAGCCGGGGAGCCACCCCCGCAACCTTGTCACCAGCCTTCCCTTGCAATTGAGACTCATTGCATTCTATAGTTCACATCTGTCCCCACACGCATATCATCAAACCTGCTGAGCTTGAATTTCCAAATTTTCCAATTTGAGCCCACCAGTCTAAAAGATAATTATTTTGATTGACTAAAATTGCCGAATTATTCTAGGATGATTATGATT
This sequence comes from Ganaspis brasiliensis, assembly GCA_037103525.1. Taxonomy (NCBI): domain Eukaryota; kingdom Metazoa; phylum Arthropoda; class Insecta; order Hymenoptera; family Figitidae; genus Ganaspis; species Ganaspis brasiliensis. Next base: position 3,410,530 of record JAZKLR010000022.1, on the reverse strand, counting down.
TTTGATTAAAAGATTGATAAATGATTTTAATATAAATGATTTCTGTTGGGAAATTGTTAAAAAAATATATAGAAGAAAGCTTTTGATGAGTCAAAATACTGCATTACTGGAGGTAGAGGGTAACTGTCTGGTAGTTGATGTTGTTGCTACGTATAATTCGATTAGACGTTAGTCTGAGACAAAAAGAGGCGGGTACAAAGTCCAGAAAGAAGAAACACCATGAACCTTCATTACGTTACCTTGGCCATTCGGTCTCCGGGCATTAGCGTTGGTGGTAACTGACCTAACGGTTTCCTCCGCTAAATTAAAGGAGTTAAATGGACGTAAGATGACCAGAGGGGAGCAACCCTGACATCCCTGATTATATCAAAAGTTGTGGTTCGTTTCCGTCGACCGCGATAAACTTTCTCGAAATGGAGATACATCCTTAATGCGTATGGCTTCTAAAGGTCCAGATTTAATTTCTTGTAAGGGCGCATCAAAGATACGTGTTGCCATTACTGAAATTAAAATACCTTTTCAGACAAATTGAAACACTTTCTTCTCTCATCTCATATTTAAGGGAAATGTCGTCGTTTAATAATCTATGACTAAACGAGAACAACGAAACAATTAGAAGTTCAAATATAATGCTATATTACCATCATAAATCTTGATAATATATCATTTAATAACTCTGATAAGAATGTAATAAACTCGGTAATATATAACCGACCATTAATAAAACGAAAAGTGTGAATTCTTTCTAGAACGAGTTTTTAGAATCCTGTTAGTCTTTACAACCAAGTTCACTGTGTGCAGATAATATTACATTTTTTACGAGCAGGTTTCACAATGGCCGTCTAGACAAGAGACGGAGAAAAATGGACGAAGAGCTTAGAGAGAGTGGTGTAGGAAAATACAAAGTTAGAGAGAAGCCTAGAGCAGTCTCCCATAATAAATCGTAAGGAAAAGAAAGATGTGTATACAACAGGAACATAGGCGTTGAAGGAATCATCTATTTTCTCTGCAAAATGGCTGTCTTCTACACAACATGAGCTCGTCGCCATGTCACAAGATTTGTTGACATAAAGACTGCCTGCTGTTAATGAAGAAACATTAGGTTCGTGATATTGCGCGCAGAACACACCACCTCCCCCAGATATATATGAACACCAATGCTAAAGACAAAGTACCCGGCTTAAGTCAGGACAACCAACTCAGCATGGGACAAGATGATCACCTTATTAGAATAACGATTAATCTTTACTTGTACTGATCCGTGAAAATTGTAAAACAACATGGCACTGCAAAATTGTAAAATTACTAGTAAAACTAAAAAAACATTTTGGGATAATTATCTTAATGTTAAATGATTGAGAAAATTGATCAAAAATTTGTACATAAAATTGATAAAATCCTTCGGGAGGAACTGATGGTTTAGATCTGAACAGAGATTTCTATTTGGAAACTTGAGAAGCCAAATTCACAGGTTGATGCATCAGATATTGAAATCGAACAGACGATGATTTGCGCGTAGGTTCGTTTATGTGCTAGAATGTGTATGTTGGGCGCAAGCGCAACCCCTTTTGCCACCCACCCCCTCATGTATTGACGCGTTGGTCATTGGGAACCCTCACTGACCAGGCACAGAACACCCCTCCATTGAATGGAAACGGCGTCTGTGGAGAAGGCAGTATGTCTTACGGAATGCCTATACTATCTTCAACCCCACCAGAATCTCCAGTTTCCATCGCCTCTCTGTTCTCTTCCTTCCACCCTGGCCACACGCTCGTGACAAGTGTGAGGCGGCCATCCAATAACCCGCACCGGCCACTGGTCTCCCATCCTTAACCTCCAACTCATACCACGTTTTTCACATCCTCATCCTCACAGTTCAAGTTATTGAAGACTCCAAAGAATGAGAAGATGAAGGGACGTCCTGGGTACACGAGCCTTTTTTCGGATAGTTATCGCCCTCTTTGAAATACAGAACGGGAATTTAATTTTCCCAATACAAATTATTTGTATTCCATTCTTGTGAATGGTTCCTTATTTCAATTCTTTGTTGTAATTTAGTCAAACTTGAGACAATGGTCTCAATTTGGAAATGAGTTAAAAGTTGGAAATTATCTCGGAATCTTACTCTGAATTTACTAAAGATTTAAGACGCGTGACAAATGAAATGAAGATAAATCGATACGTTTGAAAATATTTTGCGACAATTTAAAACCCCACGTGAAGTTCGTGAAATTACATACAGAAATGATTGCTTAGTACGTGCAAACTCAATTGCAGAAGCGGCAGCGCCATTTGCAGGTCGTAAATTAGATTAGTTCCGAAGTTTACGAACGCAAAGACTCAGGAAAAGCCGTTGTAAGGTTGCATGGGAGAGAATTAAGAAGGGATCGCTGACGAATTGAGAACGTGCAAGAAAACTGTAATGATCTTCAATCGACGTAAAGCGATCGGAAAAATCGTTGTTCTAAATTCAAGAGAGATAACAGCAATAAACAATTTAATTTCAACGACAAGCATCATCCATACCGTGTCGGTTTTATTTTGAGTGTCTGGGAAAATGACAATTGATCCTGAATAATTTATTTACGCGATAAACAAAAAAGAAGAATTTTGCGTTTCTGTCTCAATTGTAAAAATATTGTGAATGATTGTAGAAAAGATCAGTTAAATAAAACGTAAAATTAAAGTAAGCTGTACAATAATTGACAGGTTAATCTAATCCAAAGGAAGAAATAGTTTTTGGTACTTTTATATAGTGATTGATTATGACTTTTGGCAATGATTGACTACATAAAAGTTCAAAAGAATCCCGAAAAATTAACATAAAACTTAATGTTATTAAAGAAAAAATTATCTGCTTTGAAATAATTACCTTTAGATAAAAATAATATAACTTTATAAAAATGGAACAGCACCCGAGTCGCAGTAACAGTAGTAACGTCAAAATGTAAGGTTAATATGAGATTATTAATTATTACCACTGTTTTTTAGAAAAGCAATTATTTCATTAATAAAGTATCAATTTTATAATAATGTTATTTCAATAATTTAAAAAATAAGCTTAAGGCTTAAGGAAATGTTACTACTAGTTGCGTAATAATTTTACCCATTGTTTAAAATACTCTTTAAATTATACTTCTTTTGAAATTTTTAAAATATGTTTAAATTTCGTATTAAAATTATATTCCTTGCATTTATTTAATATTTAGTTAAAAACAAGCAAATATTTTGTAAAACAGAAGTTGATCAAATATTTTCCAAAATTGCATGACAGTTATAGGAGGGGGAGGGCCTCTACCCCAAAATTTTTCTTACACGGTGAAAACAATGCCCCCTCCATCCCGAAAAAATTTTTAGCTACTGACGCTACAGGCATGGAAAAATCCCCCCCCCCCCACCCACCAGAAAAAATTTTCTGGCTACGGACCTGCTCATTTTTAAAATAAATTAAGTAGAGATTAATATAAACTAACTTTAAAAAATTGCAAAATATCTGAAAACAAGGGAAAGCTATCCTTCAATATTTAAAAATAATATAAGAGGAAACTATAGAACTTAGAAAATGAATATAATTTAATAGAATAAAAAAGTGAAAACAGAGACATTTTAGGTTCTAATATTGAAATTATTACTTTATGAAAAATGGATCTAACAAATGCATCACGTAACCTACACTTATAATTACCTGTTTTACAAAATAATTAAACAACATATTTTAATACTTTCAATAAATGATATAGTTTTGTAAATGACATGAAGTAAAGAAAACTTCATTAAAACGATCTTTTACGAACTAAAAAATTTTTTATCGTGAAAGAGGGATCTAAGTAAAATGTCAGTTAGATCCCTCTTCCATTATAAAAAATGTTTCCCTGTTTTTATCATAAAACAACTAAAATATTTAAAAAATTAATATATTATACATTTTTGTCTGATTTTTAAGGGGAAGCACCAGTGAAATTTTAACCAATCAAAATTTATAACGCTAAGAGGTGCTAATATTTTTTTAGCTTAATTAAGGCTGAAATTATCTTATAATGTCAAAAATAAAATGAAAACTTTGACATGTTTAAAATTTTTATTTTCGAAAAAGTGAAAATTTTTAAAAATCTATCTTCTTTCACAAATGTTACTATTTTCTATCTCTAATTTTTCATTGGTTTTTTTACAATTCTGAACAAAATTATGCATGGATATTAAAAAATGTTTATTTTTCAAAAAAAAAAAAATTTTTTATTAAAAAAAATATATATTTATGTTAAAAAACTTTATTTTTCCATTTTTAACAATATACTGTAATTGTAGATCCAAAATTATGACAGAAAAAAATAGACACCCTTTAGGAACAAGTTAAAATTTTGTTCTCTCTCTCCTAAAATATTTATCTTCTATAATTTTTCATTTTTTTAACGCCAATTTTTGTACGGATTTTTTCACAACTTCCAACAAAATTAAGCATGAATTTACAAAAATTTAGATTTGAAAAAAATTGAAAACTCTACAACACGCCTAACAATTGGTTTTTCCATTTTATTACTGTAGAATAATTTTAAATCCACAGTGTTGATAGAAAAAAATGTGGCATCTCTAAACAACGCAATTTATGAAATGTTGAAATTTCACCGGGGCCTCCACTTAAAAATTTTTAAAGTATAATTTGTTTTAAAAACTGTATAAATTAAACTTTTTTTTTAAATTGATTTTTCATTGCTTATAAGAAAAAGACATTCAATTTCTGTGTTATTTCTACCAAAATTATTTTTTTTCATAATATAGGAGAGTGAGCCCCAAGATGGACATTTCGTATAAAATTTTTGTTTATGGTGACAGCGCCTTATGTTTGCTGTCATTTTTGTTGTTTGTATAGACGAAGATTTTGATACACATTTGAAGAAAAAAACCAGTGCGTGTTTCTTCTACACATACCACGTGATTTTGAGTCTAAAAAAGTTTTGTTACAGTTTTTTCTTAAGTTGGTAAAGTTATTTAAATTCGTGATTTACCCTAAGATGGACAGGCGCAATATCTCAATGTATTTATTTTCATATTTTCGATTTTACACTTTCTTCAATAATTTTTTGAGCCACCTAATTAAATTTTTTTATTTTCAACCATGAAATGTGATGTTATCGTTAGAGAATTTGATATATATCGATATTTTTCGATATCTTATTACTTTTTACTGTTAAGCTATTAAATTGAAGTTTTTAAAAATGTTATTTCTCGATAAATACAGTAAAATGATTAAAAATTAGTTTAAGAACTGTTACACGATGTTTATTTTTTATTTACTACATTTTTCAGAGACTTTTAAGAAGGTGTCCATCTTGAAGCCACTTTTTTTTAGATCGAAAATTTTAACAATTGAAAAAAATGCTTTAAAAAATATTTATGTTTCAAATGAAATTTTATCTCTGTGGCCATAAGTTACCTAATAAATTGTACTTTCATCCGGTATAAAACATTTTAATATATCTTATTCAGTTTGGATTCTAGAACATGAAATCGAAACTATGTCCATCTTGGGCCCCTCTCCCCTATGTTGGTTTTTTTCTTTTTTTTTTAATAAATGGGCCTCATGATGACCAAGCTGTCGAAATGATGCTAAAATAATATGAAAATCTGGAGTTCATTTATTATATGCTTTCGAAATCGAACAAAGTTTTTAACAATTACAATTAGGAAAGAAAAAAATTACTATTATTACAATTATTTGCTTCTTTACCCCTAAATAAACTTTATATAGTAAAAAAAAAATTAGTTGAATCTTTTAGATTCACGGTATTTATAACTATTTTTAAGTAGTTACCTAAATTGTTTTAAAAAGGTTAATTTTTTATTGTTTTTTTTTCTTAATTTGCGAAACTCGTAGCGCGTGTCCGTGGTCAGGAGGTTAAATTCACGACTTGCAAACGTAGGGTCTAGCGTTCAATTTCCGGCGGTTTTAGGAATCTTTTTATGTTAGATAAATAAACTTTAACAATTGTAATGGATACAGGAAAAAGTAATAGAAGGGGATATGAATAAATACATTTCCTATGATAATAAAAAAATCAGTACGTTTAGTTTAGTTATTTTGGCTGCTTCCTTAGTTCTTTTAACTGCATAAAATGGTTAATTTGACTGTTAGAAATAGTTGTATTAACTAGTTATTTAGACTGTTATATCAAAATTACTTCAACTACTGATTGTTAATTGGGGTCTCCTGGAACTACCTAAAATAGTTTTAATTTAGTCATATTAAATCATTTCTTTGAATGAACTTTTGGCTGTCTTAGCAAATGTATGTAGCGAATAATCAGGCACGATGCCTAAAAATTATCAGCTCCAGTATCAAACTCATTTTTTGCCGTGAAAGTGATAAATTTTATATAAGATAATCCCAAATAAAAAGGATGAACTTGAACTGGATTTTAGAATAAATGAGTTAAAATGTACTGATATGTTGTAGTATATATTTATATGATCACACGCACATAGAAAAGCAAGTCTAGTGGTCGGTCCAGTGGCCGTGGCTGTGGCCAGCAGCTGCGGGGGTGGCGATCGGTGGTCCCCCTATAGAGGGTGGGCGAGCCGTTGATCAATACGTGAAGATAGAATCCGATGCTTCGAGCTACCCACCCCCTATATCCACAAAACTCTCTATATACACACCACCTCAACAACCGCTGCCCGGTCCGACTAAGGGTATATCGCGGCTCAATCGACTGATTTGTCACCCACGCGTCAATTTCTTCTTTCGACAGATTTATATATTTTTCTACAATTTTGTTGTTCTCAGGTTCTAAGAATTTGTTGATGTGACCCAGTTACTATTAAATTCATGTACTGTAAATTTAAGCCAAATAAAACAAACAGGCACTCTCTCTGAAGCTAAACATCACGCAACATTACACTACACATTACGAAAGTGGTAACCGATAGGCAATGCCTTCCATTGGGAATTATAGAGAAAATTGTCCTGCAAATGCGAGAACAAACCAATTGAAGGGAGAAAGCGAGAGAGAGAGAGACAGATTTAGAATTAACGTGAATCGAAGTGTCGGAGATACGTGGAGTTTTCCAGGAGCAGGCCACAGAGGATATAGCAACGGGCTTCGTTCTGAAAGGAAAGTTAAATCCCTTTACAGTTTACGCGACAAGCGCGGCTGCTCGCAAGTTAAGGGTCATAAACTTCTCTCTCACTCTACGAGCATGCAGAACAAGGCACATTTATAACTAACGTAACGTAACGCGCAGACCGTTTAGCTAAATAATTAAAAGATACGAGCCAACTACCCTGCTGAGCTACTCAAGCCATCTTCAATTGTCAACGTAATTTCGCTCTTCTTGAAACACAACACTTTTAAGAATTAGTAAATTAAAAGGTCTCTATTCAAGACCACTCTACCGCAGACTTTTCAAATCAAGGGTTACAAATTTCAATCAACAAGAGACAACTGAAGAGATTCAGATTCTCTTAAGCTCTCAGAAAAAAGACAAATTACATATATCTAAAATTAGCCCCTTTTTTCTAAATGATGATGATGATATCCGATTTATGTGCATGGAAAAAAATACGTAATCTCGAGATAAAGTTTGTTCTTTAGTTCAACACATCAAACGTGTTGTCACTAATTAAAAAACGTCAACGTTTCGCTATTGTAGGCTTCCTCAGGACGTAAAAAATAGACAAATACAACAATTAATATGTATCACATGGTAAAATACATCAATTTTTAGATTAAAGACTAATACAATCATTTCATAATCATAGGATAAGATAGAAAACTTATACACTGAAAAAAATATTTCCGTGGAACTGCAATAATTATGGGCAGATTGACAATATTGTATTGCTGTTTTGGGAACTGCCATACGTATTTGTGTTTTAGCCATACGACTGTGTGAAACGGCGAGTGACATTGTAAGGTTATGTAAAATCGACAGTGGCGCACCGATGCATCATGTCAAACTTTTACATAACCTGTCAACCATACTCAAATGTCTAATCTGATCACAGTATTTTTTTCAGTGTATACCAACAAATTAAAATTATGTTTCATCAAGTTACTCTAAAACACCAACCGTTATGTTAAAAATTATCCAAAATTACATCACTGTAAAAAGAAAGTCTTATTTTAAGGCGGAAAAGCTGTCTTGTTTTAAGACACAACATTTTTAAGACAGCCCTTGTTGAATTTTAAATATGATTTTTGTTCCTCAATTTAAGAACCAAAGAATGTGATTATGAGCAGGTAAATTTGCTGAGTTTAAGACAATTAATCTGTAAAATCACCAGCTAAGTGCTGAATTTAAGGAATGTGTTTGATATCCAGATGGACAAAGATCTTATTTTCACACAAGCATCAGTTTAAATTAAAAGGGCATTCTTATTTTTACAGAAGCTCAGTTTAAATTAAGGACATCATTATTTTCAAGACTGAATTAATTTCAGACTTCCCTGAAATTAAGATATACTTTTTACAGTGTTTATACAAACAATGATAATGTTTTAAGTCTCTGATTAAATTTAAACTATTATTTTTCTAAATAAATAAAAATTATACAATTTTTATTTTTGCAACGTTTCGTTGGCCCAGGTTTGCCAACCTCATCAAGCTAAAAATATTTATTAAAACACTTCATTAACACAACACAGAGCGAAAAATTAATACAAAATAAGTTTCCTTTATAAATAAATTAGAATAAAAGTTTACTTTTACCTAATTTTTCAAACCATAATAACTTTTAGATACGTCAACATTTTAAAATATTATAAACAATCATTGTTAATTATTTTTATACCTAAAAACGCCATATTTTACCAAATGTGTTAAAAAGCATTTCACCTACTATTGTTTTAAATTCATTTTTTTCTTTATGTACAACTTTAATATTGTTGAAATCAAATTCATGAGTAAAACAATCATTACCTTTATGTTCTACTTTATGTTGACAGATAAAATTATGATATTTAGGATTCAAGTTAATATTTTTTTATGTTCATCACATATTTTAAATAATTATCTTTCAGTCTGTCTAATGTAAGTTTTTAACAACTCATAAATAACATTGATATGTGCTCTGCAAACAATGAGATTTTTATCTAATTTTATCATATTATCAAAATTGATATAGAATCTAAAAGCAGTATTTAGATTATAGTCTTTTAGTTATCTTTTAATCGACCAAGAATAATTCCCTAAAAACGGTATAAAAATAATAGGATTTGTCAAAAATTGCATTTTTTGTTGTCAAGATTATATCTTTGTTGTTATTATTTTTTGTTGAATCGGATTGTTGGAATAAAAATTTAAATATCTACCTGAATATGTACTTCTAGTAAGCCAATCTATGATTAATTTACCATCATCTGATCCAATAACCTTCATATTTAAAAATAGCAATTCTCCATTATTTTCTATCTCGTGTGTAAATTTTAATCTAGGATGAAAAACATTAAACGACTGTGGTAATTAACCTAAATCTACTTTAATGAGAAAAATTTTTTTCGCTTCCTTATTAATTTGCAAAAACGATTTTGTTCGATTTTTGGAAGGCCAATAATACACACATTAATCACATATGTAGTTGTGTAACAACGTTTCGATGGTCAGATTTGCCATCCTCTTCAGGCTACATTTATTAAAAAAAACAAAAAATTTATTTGGATTACACATTATTTTACACAATATTAATAGAAGTAACACAATATTTATCACGAAGGTTACCTTTTAAAATTTCAAAAAACTATTCACATGACAAATTGTCGTACAAATTAAAATTTTCGTCAAAATACATTAAAATCATTGTCGTTATATAAAATTGAAATTAATTAAAATCACGATCGTTGTGACACGAGGTGATTTAGTCAACTGAAGATTATACAGTGGTAATTAAATTTATAAATGTAAAGAGAGGTCATTAGACACGATCAAAACAACAAATTTTTCTAAATCTACTTTCTTCACAATAATAATGAAAGTTCACATTTACCTAATTTTTCAAACCATAATAACTTTTAGATACGTCAAAATTTTAAAATATTCTAAACAATCATTGTTAATTAATGTTATAAAAAATTTTTTATCTACACATCTAAAATAAGATTTCACATTAATATTTGGATTATTTAGAGCAAATGATTCTAAATCTTATAAAACTAAATCTGTCAAAGTTGAAGAACCCATAGGTGTTCCAAAAATTTCTTTAAAACATTTATATATATTATTAAACTGAAAATAAGTAGAGTTTAATAAAAGCAGTATTCCTTCAAAAAATTCACTTTTCAAAAGTTGTCTTACTTTTAATCTCGTTCCAACTATTTTTAACGCTGTTATAACCAACTTTTCTGGAACATTAGTAAATAAAGAAAGGACATCTAAAGACACTATTATTTCACCCTCACCAATGTTTAATTTAGATATTTAATCAATTTAGATTTACAAACTCAACGACATTTTTTATATTAGATTTTGGTACTTGTAGTGAATTTTTTAAATTCTCACTAAACATTCTAGACATTACATATTTTGGTGTATTAATAAGAGACACGACTGGTCTAAAAGGCAAATCAGGTTTATGAATTTTCGAAAGACGATAAATCCTAGCTAAATGAGTCTTTATGTTGATTCGAGGTGACTGATACGACAACGAACCTGTCGCAGTTAATATCAGCGTACCTGCTGCTCAGCCTATATTCCAACATGCATATATATATTCTGTATATGTACAGAATGCTATGGCGTACGAGACGCGGTATCGTTCCATGGGTGGCAATCAATATGGGCCTCAATGCAAACATAGCGCTGCTGTTGTACTAACATCAAATAGGCGGATGCGACCGGTTGTGTATTGTCTGCTAACCCACCCACTCCCTCTATGCGTTCCCGGTCCTAGCACCAAAATGCGTGTAACTGAAAGCCACCAAGAAAGGCGAAAAACTCACTCTCGTGATGAATCTCGATGTTTTCTTTTCTTCGTAACTTTTAGAATCCCCATGACATTTCAAAACCCCTGACAAAGGAAATCTTTTCAAATGATACTCCCATTAGCTAATTGTTTGAAACTGGTATATAAATCTATTTAATGAAAAATTGCTTCGAGTCAGAAAAATTGTTTTAGTCCGGAAGGTGTCACCTTTTTTTTATAAGCTAATTACCAGTGAAGGGTCCGGGATAAAGACACTTCTCGTCCGGAAAGAATAAAAGATAAGCGAACACCGTCTGAGATTCAAAAGAAAGAAAGAGATTGCTTCCCCTTTCCTTTGAGGGAATTAAAGGATCCACCGACCACCAGCCATTCTGATTTCCTCCCTCGCGAATAATGCATAATTCGGGATTGACAATAGCGAGAGATAAATTATGCGAGATCACAAAGAAGATGGTAACAAGACTTGAGAAAGAGGAGGTACAATTTTTTATCATCGGAGGACAACGGTGGCATAATTAACCCCAAGACGAATAATTCACCCTCCATCTCACAAAAGCAATCCCCTCGTTAAAGGAAAGACTCGACCGGTTGCTTGCCCGAACACTGTTCTGCTTCTGTTACCATACCTTAGTAAGATTTCCCCAAAGTAAACATCCCCAGCACTCTACTCAATTCACCTCGGACCAACTTCCTTTTTATCGTCTAAACTAACTCACCGTTTCCTTCACTTTGCGTGTTGAACCACACTGATGGTCAACGCGTCGTCTAAGAAATGAATCCCTTTCTCGGCAAACCTCGGACAAGGATATATTTTTGGTTCAGACGACTCCCTGTATTTTCCTGTTTTTGTCAGTCTGTCTGTTTCGTTGCCTAAGACACTCCTCATATGATTCTAGGTTCGTTCTATTTAATTTAGTACAATATCAAATTGAACTTGTTTTTGAAAAGTAAATCTGAATATTTAAACAAATAAGGATAATCTTTAGAAAGAGAATCATAGCTTTGAAAAGGAATCAAACCATAACTGACACGAAATACGATGCTAATCTCGATTGAAAACGAGTAGGCTTTCTCTTAATTCACAAAAACACTCGAGTTAAAAGGCAGAGTTCTTATAACAACCCCAATTCACGCGTTCCGTTAGTCTTCTCCCTTCGATGAAATAGAGAGTAAATAAAACAGATCTTTGATTACAGAATCCACCCTTTGAATCAAAAATATCAAAAATACAAAGTTTTCGGTACAACAGCAAGTGTACCATTTTCGTAATCAAGTGATAAAAATTTCGAGACATGAAACTTGAAACCGCAACCATTTGTTTAATACGAATATGAAGAAACACCGACTCGAATGAAGACAGCTTTCTTGGTTTAAGGAAGAGGAGGATTGGAGGTGGTAGAAACGCAAGATGTTAATGAGACCGGAGGGTTGGCATTCCTGGCGGCCTCCAAGACTCCCAAAGATTCCTCCTTGGTGACGTCACGATTCTCCTCTTCACTGCTTATTTCAATCTCAACGTATGTTTGCAACCCTTTATGGTTCACCCCTTTCCGCGACTCAAATAACTGTATTACAACTTGGCCTGAGATTACGATTATTTGCAAATTAAACCAGGAATTTCACAACGTCGAAAATAAACTCCGTTTTAAGTTATAGCTTTTGGAGTTTTTAGCATCAAACAAGTGGAAATCCTCCGCAACCTCGATGTCTGGGATCAGTTGACTTTTTTCATTTTACCCCATAAAATGGCGCGGCTATCCAACCCTCGTAGCATTAAATTATTGTTACTTTGGGGTGGGACTGGCTGCGAGGGCGTACATCGACCAGATATGATATCCCGGGACCGCGGGGCTGGTACTAGCGGACCAATGAACCAATGAGAACCCTCCATCGTCCCGTTCATAACGCGACATCACAATCATAATACCACCACGCATCGCCCGGCCAGAGAAATCGATATCATGTCGCGAACTTGCTGCGTTGTAATGGCCATTATAGGCTTAGTCATGAAATTCATAGCATTATTGATGACTGCAAATATTCAACCAGCAACAATCTCCCCTCGGATATAAAAACAGTAAAAACCTGCTGCTAACCAATTTGACCACTATATCTACTTCCACGTCGAAATAAATGTACCAAAATGCTATCTTTGTCACCTTTTATATTTTATACAAAATTTAATGTCAGTGTATAAATCATGAACTCTGTAAAAATATTAAAGGACAATTTGATTCAATTTAGTTTATTGATTACGTGTTCACATTATTCTGTCTATTCAATTTATATGTAACAATTATATATATTACCATTATTTTGTATTATTAATAAACTATTGTTTCTTTCTTTTGAAAATACTATTTAGCATGAAAGTGTCTTCGACTCAATAGTCTCACGTTGCACATTCGACGCAACGTCTGTTTATATTATATCGTCCACTTAAGAAAATGCGTTCTGCGTGTCCACTTAAAGAACTTATCAAATACCGAGAAACTCCTAAGGAGAAAGAAAACCTACGAAATTGTTTGTTGTATCCCTTCCATGTTCAAAATGTCATACAGTGTGTGATGCAACCATAATGAAAACACTTCCCTAAAATTCGTCGTGGAATCAACATCGATTTGTATTTTTTTCTTCTATCCAATAAAAGAAAACTATTTTATTTCAATTTAAAGTTATTACTTTTCTGTCGGCTTAAAAATCGACAGGAAGACACCCTAGTGTCACTTTTATACAGTCAGAGCAATTAACCCCTTCCTTAAAACAACTCTCATTGTCTAAAACAACATATTAAGTTACTCACTCTACTCTTCATACTTATATTAAAATTTAAATTCAAAGATAATTCGAAAACAGGATCAGATAGAATTAAAAAAAAGGATTTTTGATCGTTAAACGTCACTAAATACAACTATGCTTTACATTTTTCAAATCATTTTAATTCTACCTGTTATCTCTTCCCAGAAACCGTGCAAAGGGATAACATTATTGTTAATACAATTGTACCCACCTGTCTTAAAGGTTTAATATTTCCAAATATCATCAAATTTTTTTAAAAATTAATTTTAAGACAAAATTCAAACAAACTGGGGTCAGAGAGACCTTCCTAATGATATTTTAAGTAACTTTACAAAGTTTAGTGTCAAAATATTTATTATTTTAGGAGAAAGTTTACGGGCAAATTTTGCTTATACCAGTCACGTCATTTCCTGTTATATACCCTGAATTAAAAAAAAAAATTTTTCCCGATGCCGAAAGAGAACACATATTTCGAATCCTTTCGATTCAAAGAAACACAATTTTAAAGGTACAAAATCATATCCAATCCTTCTGACTGTTTTGATTACTTTTGATGTTCATTTAGTAGTGCATTATAATGAAACAATTCTTTATGAATGAGTCTAAGAGGACATATAAATAACTATTAACATGGACAAAGAAATAATAATTTAAAAATTGATCATTTATAAATACGAATTAATTGTTCAAAATACAATATTGTCATAATTATTAACAAATAAAATATGCCATTGCTAAGTGAAGTTTTTTTTTATAAAACCAAAAACAAGTGAACAAAGATCATATTAAACATGCTCTGCATATTGTAACCAAAAATTTTTGCATTATAATGCACTAAGGAGCTATCCATAAAAAAAAAGTCACTTCAAAAAAGGTAAAAAAGTTTTTACCTGTAAAAGGAGACAAAAAGGTGACAAAAAATACAAGCAAAAAAATATTTAAAAAATATAAGAAAATAATAAAAAATTGAAAAAATAATTTAAATTTTTGAAAAAATAATCAATAATTGAAAAACAAATTACAAACTGACCAAAATAATTAACAATTAAAAAAAAAATTCGAAAAATGTCTGGATTAATAGACAGCCAAACAAATTAAATAAAAAAAGTTAAGAATAATTATAAAATTTTAAGAGAATAATTGAAAATTAACAAAATTGTAGAAAATTATTGAAAATTGCGAAAAATAATTAATAAATTGAATGAAATAATTAAAAAATGACGAGAATAATGAAAAGTTGCAGAGAATATTAAAAAAATGCTGAAAATAATTGACAATTGAAAACGAAATTTGAAAAATGTCCAGATTAATATACAACAGAAAAAAAAAACAATTTAAAACTAGGTGTGAATTCTGTCCATTTCATGGACACTTCGCTTCCAAGGAAGCAAAACAATTTGCTTCCTCATAGAGGAAGCAATAATTTAATAATATTTTAAATATTTTAAGTTAATAAAAACAAAAATTAAAAGAACATGAATTATTTTGATTAAAAAGATACTAAAACAATTTGATTAGTTAATTTCAAAAATCCATAAATTGTATGTTTTGGAAACAATGAAATATTGTATTCTTAATAATGTGGTTTCTCTTTATTTAAGGGGAGTCACCTGCTCACCTGAGAAATTTCAACCCATCGAAATATGTTACTTATCGGTGCAAATTTTTTTTCTGGGATTATTTTGGATGTAAAAGAATGACATATTATCAAGATTAAAAAAAAAAAATTAAAATTTTTTTTTTTTTGTTGAAAAAATTAAAAAATGTTAAAACCCATACGATATTTGGTTTGAAAGCTTAAAAAAGGCATATAAAAAAATTGACATTAAAAAAAATATGAAAAATTGTAGGAGGAGATAGATTTTTACAAAAAAAAAAAAATTTTCAACAAAAAAAAATGTTTTTTAATTTTTTTTACAAAAATTTTTTTTTTTTAATTTTGATAATATGGCATTCTTTTACATCCAAAATAGTCCCAGAAAAAAAATTGGCACCGATAAGTAACATATATTTCGATGGGTTGAAATTTCTCAGGTGACTCCACTTAATGAACCAAATTTGATGATTTTCATTTCTCCCAAAAAATATGTTTTTTTTTCAGCCAATCAAAAAATGGCTTAAACAGACTTAAGGTACATGTTTAAAGCTTCAAAAATCCACTTAGAAATTTTATTTATGTCTATTTTTGGTGTTACTATAGCTATTTGAAAAAAACGACTTTTTAAAAAAGTATCTTTACATTTCTTGAAATATTTAAAAAAAATATTAAAGACACATTAATTTAAGCTAGATATTCTTTTTCTACAGGTTCTGGCAATAAGTTTTAAAAAAAAGACGTCCCGATATGTTCATTAGGCTCTGAGCAATCAGCGTTTGAAAATCGCTCGGGTCCCGTAGACCCAATCTAGCAGTTACGTTAAATCCCGATAGTCTAGCAGTTGAGGGTTAATATTATTAATTAAAACGATTTTTTCGATGAAAAAAGGTGCTCAACAAAATTTGATTGGGTTTTTTCAAAAATCCCTGTGTCCAAATTTAGATATTCACGAGCTTAAAAAGTCATCCAAATTTTATTAAAATCCGTTGAAGCGTTCTCGAGATATCCTGGCGACAAAACAATTAACAGGAATTATTAAATTTCAAGAAAATAATTTTAAATTGAAAAATTAAGAAAATTATAGGAATAATTGTTGGAAACAATTACACATTTAACAACTGGATTGAAAATATAAATAAATAGTTACCATTGAACAAAATAATTGAAAGATGAAAATTGAAGAAAATCATTAAAAATTGAAGAATGGAAATGAAATTTCAAGAATAAAATTGAGAATTGAAAAAAGTAATTTAAAAAAGCCGAGAATTATTTAATACATTAGAAATGTAATTAAAAACTGAAAAATAAAATTAAAATTTGAAAAAAATTGTAAATTGAAGAAACAAATTGAACCATTGAATTTAAAATTAACGAAACTTATTAATAATAAAAAAAAATAATTGAAAAAAGGCAAAAATTTATTTAATAATTAAGAAATTAATTGGAAATTGAAGAAAGGAAAGAAAATTTGAAAAAAATAATTTTAGATTTTAAGAAAAAACTCAAATATTGAATATGAATTTTATGACTATACTTCGAAATATTTACAAAAAAAATTTATTTTTTGATCCCAAAGAGGTGAAATAGGTGACAAATCATCAAAATAGGTGAAAAAAAGAAAAATCACCAAAATAGGTGACAAAGTTGACAAATTTGAAAAAAGAGTGAAAAGATGATTGTCTGTGATGTCTGCATTAATTAAACAATTTTTTGCAATGTTAAGAATAAATTCTGGTAAAAAAATACATGAGCAATTACGTAAGACAGGGTATTTTTTTTTGTTTTTAAATATTAGATAATTGAAATGGAACATTATTAAATGGAAAAAAAACTATTATTCATGGCATCCATTACAACAAACATTATTTATAACTTATATGTTGGAACTATTTTACTAAAACACGATTCTTTCCAAAAGCATAATATCAGAAAAATTATAAAAATTCTTTGTGACAATGATTATATCCTTTAGAATTTATACAAAAAAATTTGAAAATACGTACATTGTGGGAGGGTTTTTCTTTTTTGATTTCTTGGTAATAAACGGTTTCACAATATTTACAAAAAAATTTATAAACTGCCCCATTTTTTACCAATTTTCCGTACAGATCTTTCTGACCTTATAAATTGTTCACATGGTCTTTTAAGCTATATTCACATTTTTTAAAAGTATGTATAACAATTTTTGACATTTTAGAAGATTTTTTTTAAAATTACATATTAATTTGGTAATTAATTTGGTGTTAAATTTTCCGACAAATTTGAAAAGAAATTTCCCTTCTCCAACAGTATTGTAACTTTTTACCTCGTACGATTTTCTTCTTTCCTGTTTCGAACTCTTTTCTCATTACTACAAGATTTGCCTCAAAAATATTTGGCATGAAAACCATAAAAAGTTAGAAAATCGTTACCACAGGAAGGAGACTATTTGTACAGTGTGCAAAACTTGAAACGATGAGAAAAGTTTAAACGAGCGAAATTGCAGTACTTTTCGTTAATTATACGATGGCGAAACGAAACAGAAAACAAACAGTACAGATGGGAAAATAAAAGTTTTCGAGAGGTATTTTCCCCTATATTCTGCTGGGAAGACATTTTCTACCGTCTTGTGATTTTCACTTCTCGATGGAAAGAGACGGACGTGTTTATAATTTTCGTAAAGAAGATTGCAGATGTCAGATGCAGCAGACCGCTTAAGACAATGGAGCTTGAATAGAGTGAGTTGTGGTGAAATTGTGGAAAGTGAGGGAGAGAGAGAGAAAGAGAAGTTGATTCTCCAAAGAAAGAGTGGGAGAATCTCAAGATGGTACTGTCACAACCACGCGAGCCGTTACTTCTGCATCGCTGGTTTCTCAACTTCGCTGCCAGATGATCTTCTGTCCGTTTGTCTGTTTCCAAGGAGCATCTAATACATCGCCAAAGTGGATCTTATTTTTCATTCCTCAAGATTCACTTCATTCTCTAAACGATTCTGTCTAGAAGACATTGCAAGGACAAAAAATTCACAATTTTCGTTAAAGTACTGCGAAAGACACGAAATACTACTAAAAGAAATATTTTCCCTCTGACAATCTGTGATAAACTGACTAATGTCCAAATGGGGTACAGAATCCATTCAATCTATTTTTAAACAAGTCCTAGACCATCATTTTCAACTCATACACCTAAAGTTTCAAGTACTCTATCAAAGTTTCAGTTACACCAGCGGATAGTTGTAAATAACTCAAAAGATATAAAAGACTGGAATCAAAACTCTCAGTCATCACGGCAAAATTACTGTTTTTAGTACCGAATAAAAGGGTTTATTGTGAGCGAGGAAATGATGGGGAAAAAAATTATTGAAGCATTGAATTCGTAATGTCTTTTGCATACTAACAGAGTCAAATAAGCAATATATGATTCGCTCATCTAGAAACAAGAGAATAAAAAAGTAATGCAAGGGGGGGACAAATTTCCATGAAAATAAAAATGAGGTAAAGATCACAAATTTACATTGCTTTATTCTGTATATAACTTATATATATATATATATATATATACGCACCAGGGGTGAGAAAATCAAATAAAAGAGACCCACCCCTCGGTAAACCAAGTTCTGTTTATGCGCTATGGCTTTTGTTTTATATTTCAACTTTTTGCCGAGTGATGTATTCGCGAGAAAATTCGAGGGAAGGAGGTTACGGATTGCAAAGGAAAAAGAGGGACAGAGAGAAAGGGTGGCGTTGGCAGAAACGTTTTAAGGTGGGGTGAGTCGCGAGATCAAGGGTGGGTTCATGGAAAAAAAGCGGAGGCAGGAATCAAACTGCAATTGCCATTTTTATTTCCGCTTTCTCTTTTCTCTTTCGTCCCCTCTCCCACACAGGTTACCCTTCCTCCCAAACTCTCCAATCGCGAGCATCGCGGTTTTTTCAAATGCATGCCGCTCGATTTTAATCCACATAAAGTAGAGCTCGTACACTATCGCACCCTCTCGAAAACGCAAAAAGAGAGAGCCCCGCTGTTAAAACGGCCATAACGCGTGGCTTTGCCTGCATTTGTATATACTACTTTCACAAACTCACAGTGGCCCACACAAACTCCTGTTTATTCCGCGTAATTTATGCCACAAGCGCCAAACCGGGAAACCTTTCGCGGGCCGAATTCCACGGCTTTTGCATTTGCTGGTTAATCTTCACGACCCATGAAAAGAATAGCTATTTTTCAAAGTATAAGAGGGGTGGACATGATTACGATTTTTTATTATGTAGCAAATGTTTGTTATAATTATTTTATGTATATTTATTTATTAACATACAAGTAGCTAGACAGCACACGGAAAACAAAGATATGTACCGACAACAATTATAAAATAATGTAACTTAAGAAAAGAAAAAAATACATAAAGAGAGAAGCGAAAAAAAATCGAAAATAACGGACGATATTGATAGCATTGATAATAAGGGTAATAATAATAAAACTGAGTAAGCAATTATTTAACGTGGCGGTGAAAAAAAATATTTAGGTACAAGTTGCAGAGATACGTATAGCATTTGATGGACATTGTAATCTAAAGAAATGATTTCCGAAGTTAGCGAACTGTCATATGAAGAGCATTTGGGGTAACACCACTGTAAACGCCAAAAAAAAACACGTTACTTCAAGAATTTTTTTTTTTTAATGGAAGAAAAGGGAATACAATAATAATGGTTTGGGAAGTAATTATATTGAAGTAAAAAATGACAAATTTTCAATAAAAAATATTTCTAAATGATGGCACTGGAGACATTTCTGTAATGCATGTTTTCTTAGAGAAGATGATACATTAGATATACATAAAAATGTTTAGTGAAACACGTAGGAAATATTAAAAATATTGATTATTGTGTAATTGGAAAACTTTTGGAAAAAAAGTAATTTTTCGACCAAAAAAGCATTTAATTGTTTATAACAATTGTTAAAATTAATTTATCGAAAATCCCCTACGTGTTTCACTTTGAAATGTTATAAATTTTTTGGTTCAAGGAAAAGTAAGAGAATAATAATATTGTAGGATGTTATTAGGTTTGTCTTGAAGTGAACAAAATAAATATTTTTTATTGCAAAATATTTCAAAATGTCAGTGTTGGAGACAATCTCCCAAAGCAAGTTTTGTATGAGGCGCTTCGTAGTACCCAGAATAGCGATCGAAAAGTTTAATCCGAAACAAAAACAAGTATTAAACTTTTTCTCCTGTATTTTAGAAGGTTTAAACCATCTTTTATGCCAATAAAACAAAAATGGATATTTTAAAAATTCTACAGTGATTCAGTGATGTTATCCCTTTGTCAGAATTAGTATAACAAAAACAGAAAAAAATATATATACACGGAAAAAATTATTTCAGTATATTTTACACAACTAATTTTAAAACAGCCGACGCAGAGAAGAAGTTAGTATTATTTAAATCAGACTCATTTATAAAACCTGAAGGAGAGTTTCAGGAAAATGTAAAAAAAAATATCCGTATAATTTAAAAATATAGGTAATTTAAATTTTGCTTTGTCTGGTCAGACGTATTACTACAAGAGTTCTGTAATATGTGTTGCCTAAAGCACCCTTGACCGTGCAACTCTACCTATACGTCAAATCAATTTCTCTTAAATAAAATCAATTGTTTAAAGTTTTGATATTAAAATTTCAATAATTATACCTATAGGTTAAGTATTGTCAATAATTGTGTTTCTTTTAATAAAAATTCAATTAACTGCCTTATTCTGTGCGACCACGCGACCTACAAGTATCACGTGACATTATACAACGTGATATAGAATATTACAGAACTCTTATGGAACGGTTACGGCAGAAATCATAGTGCAAATTCAAACAGTCTCAAACATAGTTTGTACTAAATATTTTCAACATTTTGTCATAAATTGTTCTGTATGAAATACAAAACGCTTTAACACTAACATCTATTTCAAAAATTACAGAACTATTTACAGTTACTCCTAAAATGTTTCACTTTAAATAATGAAAGTTTCTGAGATTATAAAAAACTTCGTTCTGGAATCTTGTATATCCGCAACTCCTATATTAGTTCTGCAAAATATACTGAAATAATTTTTTCCGTGTATGGCTTCGTCAACAAATAACGTAACAAATTAGGTTTTAAAATTTTAAAAAGATATTATTAATTTTATTTTAAATAAACTTAGGTTTTAGGGATAGAGGGGGTTCAGAAAAATGTTACTAATTGCACTGAGAAAAATGAGTTAGCTACTATATGGATAGCTAATTTATAGCTGTGGTAGCTAATATTTAGCTGTTTCAGCAAACAAAATTAGCTGTGAAAGCTAATTAATAGTTGTGTTAGCTAAAAAATTTGCTATCCATATAATAGCAATTAAAGTTAGCTAAGGTAGCTAAGTCTTAGCTTTGGCTGCTAATTTTTTTTCTCCGTGTGTGACATCAGAAGAAGGAAGGGGATTTCTTATTTTGTTACGTCACACTTAGGTTATTTTCAATGACTATCTGTTCTAGGCATCAATAAATCTTTTTATTACTTAATTTGTTATGAAGAATTTAGTAATAAAACGACTGATATCAATGGTTTTTACACTTAATTGTAAAAAATATTATTAAAAATAATATAATATTATGTAAGATAAAATTGTAATAATTATTAAAATTTAAAGCACAGGGCTGTTATTGATTTAAATCATTGGAAAAATTGCATTAAAATTATTACTTAATTTGTTATGAAGAATTTAGTAATAAAACGACTGATATCAATGGTTTTTACACTTAATTGTAAAAAATATTATTAAAAATAATATAATATTATGTAAGATAAAATTGTAATAATTATTAAAATTTAAAACACAGGGCTGTTATTGATTTAAATCATTGGAAAAATTGCATTAAAATTATTACTTAATTTGTTATGAAGAATTTAGTAATAAAACGACTGATATCAATGGTTTTTACACTTAATTGTAAAAAATATTATTAAAAATAATATAATATTATGTAAGATTAAATTGTAATAATTATTAAAATTTAAAACACAGGGCTGTTATTGATTTAAATCATTTGAAAAATTGCATTAAAATCTTGATTTAAATCAAAAAAACTTTACAATTTTCCGTATGTCTAATACTGCATGTAAAACATCGCAAACTATACACAAAACCCAGAAATTTGTGGATAAATCTTAAAAATTTCAGATTTAATATTTTAATCTTTATAAAATTTAAAAAATTGTGCTAATACAGATGATCAAAATACCTACGATTTACAAACTTTTGGTATGAAGATAGCAAAAAATAGTATTAAATTTTGATATCATTAAGTCATTATAATTTTATAAATTCCAAACGTCAATTAAGTCATGTTTCAATTTGTTTCAACTTTAAAATTTTAATTAATTCAAATTTAAATGCATATTAATTATTTTCCATATTCACAATAATCCCCTTTTTAATTCTCCAAAGATTTATAAGAGATATCACTTTTTTGAAACTGTTTTAATTTGTATATCTTATAATTTCTTATTTTTACAAAACTTAAAAAAAATTTCTTCTGCTTTTGATATTTTTTTGTAGGTCTTTTTATTTCATGATTTTCTTTAATTTTCCTCTTTTTACGCAAATTATTTAATATTATTTTACACAATTTCCTTATTATAACATTCACTAAAATTTTTATTTCGTTGATTTTCATAATTACTTCCATATTTTTAAAAATAAATACTCTTATTTTTTTGGTAAGTTTATTCAATTTTTTTCACATCTTGTCTATTTCTTGCGAGATTTTTTGCAAACTTACTTGTTCTTCCATAAAGTTTTTAGATTTTTTTTATTTTTCTAAATTTATTATTGGACTTATTTTAAGTGTAATATTATAAAAATGTGTTTGATTCAATTCGCTTATACTTTTTTATTTTTAAAGGATTTTTAAGTTTCTTTTGTGGACTTTCTCTTTATTTATCTTGATATACCTATACATTTTTTAATTTTATTTTTTGCACTTTTTACATTTTTTTAGTTTGTTAGATTAAGGAAAAAACATTTCTCTATTTTCTTCCTATTTATTTAATTTTTATGATGTTTCGCTATATTTTTAGTTCTTCCTTGCGTTTTAATTAATTCTTTAATTTTTGTCATCATTTTTCCATTTCCAAGAAGCATTTTTTATTCTTTTTAATTGTTTAGTTTTTATCTTATAATTTAGAGTTTTTGAAATCATTTATTCAATGCTTTTATTTACATTTTTTAAATTTCTAAATTTTCTACTCTTTTGAAGATTTTTATTCTTATATTATATATTATGTTAATTTAATCTTGTACTAAAGATTCTCATCTTAACATCGTTCTTGTACTTCATAGAATTTCTTTTCTTTAAATTTTTTTTTAAATTTCCCAAAATTTAATTGATTCTTTTTTTATTCAATTTGTAAAATCATTCTCTAATTTTTCTAATTTAAAATTTTTTTTCTCTTTAGTAATATATTTTAACGTTTTTTTAATTATTTTCTTATTAATTATTTTAATTTAAAAAAATGTCCGTAAATAGTTTAATTTTTTGAAAAGAGTTTCTACTCTTTTATATATAATTATGTCACTGTTTCATTCTTGTGTTTTTTTAAAAAAAATTTCTTCATTTCTTTAATAAACTACTTACAAATAAACATTTGGAGACTTTATATACTGATTATATTTTAAAAAAATCAATTTTTGATGTAAATCAAAAAAATCTTATTCAAATCAAATGAATCCGATTTTTTTGATTTTTTTTTAAATAAAGTCATGATTTTTATCAGCTCTGTTAAAACATAATATAATCTATATTTTGTACATCGGTTCAAACTTCAAAATTTTGACTCAAATTTTTGTTTTGATTGTCAAAGAACCCAGAAATGATGGAGTATTAGGTATTTGTCTAAGTTAGATTTATAAACTTATAGAGTTTAAAATTTTTTATTAGAACGAGAGATATGACAATTTTTTAAAAACTTGACAATTTATCCTGTTTTTTGTAAATTTAGCAGAAATCAATCAGTTAAAGTAAAGTGCAGGTTTACAATTTATCTTCATAATTTTTTTATATAAAAATGAAGAAAAATCACAAAAACCTTTTTTCTTTAAAGACAGAAGTATTCATTGGTCAAGCGACGTTTCGTTAATATTCCATTGACCTCTTCAGGATCGATAAAAAAGTGATATACATTAAAATAAAATATTCATCACGAATTAGTGATATTAAACATGTTTCCAAGAACAGAGCGAGATGTAAACATTTTTTTATATAAATGAGAAAATAAAAAATAAGTTATCGAAGACCACTTTTGGATCAAAAATAAAGATTTGGTATTTTGAGGCAAAAAGTGAAAAATGCAGTTCGGCATTCACAAAGTTTTTTAAATAAGGGAATAAAATAAAAAAAAATTATTTATGTAAATAAGTTTCAATGAAATTGGCTGAATACTAATCGTAAAAGA
This sequence comes from Ganaspis brasiliensis, assembly GCA_037103525.1. NCBI lineage: Eukaryota > Metazoa > Arthropoda > Insecta > Hymenoptera > Figitidae > Ganaspis > Ganaspis brasiliensis. The sequence goes on along the minus strand of JAZKLR010000022.1, from coordinate 3,385,763 downwards.
AAAAAAAAACTTCGTTGGAGATGGGTATGGCAATAAATTATATAAATTAAATTAGACTTTTGTAGAGCCGCAAATTTTTAATGTAAAAAAAAAAATTAATATTATTAATCTATCAAGAAATCCAAAATTAAACATAAAAATTTTAATGTCTGTTTGGTCTGTCTCTATCTACCACAAAACTTTGTACGCCAATCACATTTAAACATCAAGGCCGATTAAAACGAAACTCTGAGATGTATATTGGGTACTAAACCAAGTTAGGTTTATAAGCTTAGAGTGTTTAAAAGTTTTAATCAAAAAGCAAGATATTTTTTTTCAAGAAAATGTTATTATATTAGGTCGCAAAGTAATAGTTTTTAATACAATTTTCAAATAATTATTAAGCTTGATTTTTTGAATCTACATTACAATTTCTGTAAAAAATTCCTTAGGTTTGTTTTTATTTTTAAGGTGTTTAAATGCGAATGACGTACAAAGTTTTGTGACAGACAAACAGACAGACTTGAAATTTGTATGGACATCCGCCATATTGGATTTTCCATTTTGTATTTTGAAAATCATACTTCAAATTTTTTAATCAGAATTCCTAGAAACATTCTAAGCATTGTCTTTAGCTTTTTTATATTCTTTATATGATAAAATATAATACATAATATTCCAGATGTATGTGTTTGTGTATGTATGTAAGTGTGTGTATATCCTTCTTTATATTTACCAGAATATCTCAAGAACGGTAAGATGGATTTTAAATTTTTAATCAAATTTGGTAAGATTTCTTTACTTATTAATGACTGAAGTTAGACACAGGGATTTAAAAAAAACCGAATCAATTCTTTTAGTACCTGTTTTCAAACAAAAATAAGATATTTTGTCAAAAATTGCTTTCATACTAAAAACAGGCGTTTAAAAATTGATAATTTATTAGACGTTTTGGTCAACATGAATTATTTTATGAATTTTTAATTAATTATAAACTTTACATAGGTCAATCGATTCGTTTTGAGATAAAAAATATTATTTTTGTATTCATTAAGTTGTATTTTTATCATGGAAAAAATTATTGTCAAAAAACGATTTTTCTTTCAATGTAAAAAAGTGCTCAAAAAAATTCGATTGGGTATTTTCAAAAATCCCTGTGTCCAAATTTAGATATTTATAAGCTTAATAAGCCATCCAAATTTTATTTAAATCCGTTGAAGCATTCTCGAGATATCCTGGCGACAGAAAAGTTAATACACACGGTAAAAAAAGTTCGTATGAACTATCAAAAGTATTCACTGTAATAGGTAAACTTATAGCTAGAATGGAGCCATGGATAATCCAAATTCGCTACAATAGTGAAAATGACATTTCTTAAGATATTTAACTACATTATAGATGCATTATGAATAGGGTATAAATTCGATATGTCTGAAATAGTGATATTGAGAATCATCGAAATAGTCATTATCAACATATAACTGAAGTAAGATGCATACATAATTATCATGCAAATCTAAGATTTGAGATTTTAAAAAAAACCTTTTTAACAAGAGTCATAATTTTAAGAATGCTGATTGACGAAACGGCATTCTGAATATAGTTTTAAATATTTCCGATTAATAAAATATTTATTGTTTCTATTTTGCCAATTATATTATGAATCGGATTCAAAAATTTGGGGTTAGATTGTCATATATATTTCAAACTTAAATTAAAAACTTTTAACAACTGGACTTCTTAAATAAAGTATGAGCTCTATCATAAATATTGTAATACTTTTATAACTTGAACAAATATATGTATATTTTCGTCAGATGTACTTATTATACCATCCGAAAATTTGGAACCTTTTTTGCACTCATGATAACGAATTAAGGTTTTTTTTGGAAAGTAGAGAAAGATTCTTGCTTACCTATATGCTGGATTAATTAATTTACAGTTTTTAGGAGCAACAACAACCCTCAAATCGAAAGTTATAAAGTATATTTTCAAAATTCAAGAAAAATTATCGATTTAACAGAGGTTATGTATTTCCTCTAATTCCATTTAATTCAAATAGATTTTACAAATGCAACACACATTTTTCCTCTGAAAATGTACCAACAATAAAATAAGTAAGAATATTATAAGTTAAATCTTAATAGACTTGTATAAATAAAAAGAAATTTAGAAATTAATATACTGCTCCCTCGCGACTGTCTGCTATAGACTAAACCGACCAAACCACGTGACAATATTATCAAAACATTGGATGGACAAAAATTATTGTAACCACAATAGTGGAAATATATTAACATATAAATAGCAGGATTAAATGTTTTTATATTAGAAAATTGGATATATCGCCTTATAGCTTATTCTGTTATTTGTGAAGTAAGTGAAAAGTGAATACCTACGCACTGATATTCAATATCACTGTTTTAGGTATTTGATTTATATATACCGAAAAATATTATAACTATTTCATGAATGAGTATTGCTTTTTTATAAGTTGTCCATTTGTACTTTAAAGATAATAAACCTGTATTTATCATAAACAATATTCAATTTAGTTAAGGAAGTAAAAATACGAATATGCATATTTCAAATTAAACATTGATTTAAACTGAATAAACGATTTAAGCAATCGAGTGAGTTGAATTTCTTAATTTACTTATATTAATAATTTTTTGTATCCACGTTCATAAATTTTTTACCGTGCACACACATACATACATACATACACACACACACACACACAAGCGCGTCTGGACATTTGCTTAAAAATGGAACTTTATGCTTTTTAGATGAAAATGAGTCGATTTAGCCTTTTTTTGGAAAATCGAAAATCTTAACGATGAAAAAACTTTCTCTACGAGAAAGGAGTAATGATTTATTTTTTATTTGACTTAAATCGGAGAGATCGATAGATATTGGGGGTCGCACACAAATTACGTAAGGCATTTTTTAGGATTTTTTAAACCTCTCCCACTCCACTGTAAAACACCATAAGAATTTTTTTACCCCCACCCTTCTGAAATCTTACTAAAATCCATTTTCTCTTATTTTTAGTCAAAAAATGTTTTAAAAGCATTTTCTAAGTCTAATTTAAGTAAAACTTTTATTAGATATAATATTTATAGTATGTTTAAAGGTAAATAACATAGATTATTAATTTATAATAACTTTCATTACAATCTTAAAGACACACCAGTTAAATATATCTTTAAATTTTGTCCAATAAAACGTATTTTCTTCCAATTTAAAAAATATTGCGTAAGATTTAGCAGGAACCCCCCTCCCCGTATGTAAGATTTCATCAAACCACTCCCCACTCCCCAATGGCTTACACAATTTGTGTACGGGCTTTTATCATCTTCATTATTAAATTCTGCCGAGTGCCAAATTCAAATGAAACTGATTAAAATAATCTAATTGGTCGAGTCCATACCAAGTGATCACACCAATTTCAGTCATATTGAGTAATATTTACGAAATTGATATTTTGGGTTCCTTTAGGAGTAAAAAAAATAAATTTTAATTATTTTTAAAAAATTCAAAATATTTTCGAAAATATTCAAATTCAAAATTTTGAGTACTATTTTTTTTGTTTTATCATAACTTCTGTAATTTTGAAGCAATTGAGATCATTTTTTTTTAAATTACTCGTATTTAAATACTCTTTCAAGAAAAATTATAATAATTAAGAAATTGTTTATAATTAAATTTTTATTAAAAAAATTAAATTATTTATTTAAACAAAATCTAAAGTATATCATCGATCTTTTTCAAAAAATTCATAAACATAGCCTATAATGTGCTTAAAAATTTAAGCCAAAGAAAAAAATGGTATGTATTATAGTTTTTGAGAAAAAAATTATTAAGTTATGCTAGCGCGGCGCAGACCGGTGTCACCGCTACTCAACGCGTAGTTCCGTAGTAACCGAAATGTATGTATATTATTACATAATATAAATACAGTTAATCGTCATGTTTATTTTTTTATTTTACAAATTGTGCTGTGCACAGAATTTGAAAAAATTTTTGTTTCAATTTTATTCTCAAGGGGTACGAAGGAATGAAATTTTTGTGTACCTTTAATGGTCATAGCTTGATTAAATCTTTCACTTAACAATTGTTTTTCAGCTTCATATTCTGCGTAATTACAAAATTCTACATTAATTTTCTCTAAACTGGATTTTGCCCACTCGTATAAGTCAAGAGAAGTAACAATTTGATTGTTTAATGGTCGTTGTAAACTTGCTTCTTTCAACTATTTTCAAACTATTTTTATCATTCTTTAAGGGGAGAGATAGGTGAAATTTTAACTCAACAAAATTTTTGATGCTCAGAGGTGTCATTTTTTTTCTTACATCAATTAAGATGTAGAATTATGGTATTACATAAAAATTAAAAAACAATATTTTTTTGGTCATTTTCGAAATTTTATTTTTCAAAATCCATACGATGGATTGTAGAAAATCATTTAAAAATCCCACAAAAAAAATTGTCGATGGAAAAAATGAAAATTGTGAAAGAGGTTTAATTTTTAAAATTTAAGTTTTTCTTAGAATAAATTTCTCAAACTCCGCAAATTATTTGTTTCTCTATTTTTGACATTACCCCATAATTTTAGGTCTAAAATTGCATAAGAAAAAAAATTAACACCCCTGAACATCGCGAATTTTGATAATTTTACCAGTCCATTATTTTTCTTTCTTCAGTTTTAAATTATTTTAATTATTCACTTATTTTCACTTATTTTTACCAGTTTTTAATTATATTAATTATTTTTCAATTGATTTAACAAATTTTCAATTATTATTCTTAAATTTTAATAATTTTCCCAATTTTTAGTTATTTTTATTATTTTTCTATAAATTACCAATTTTTTAATTACTTTTTTTTACTTTAATTATTTTCTCCGATTTTTTTAATTCTAAAGTTTGATGTCCATGTACTATGAAAAGATCAGTGTGACTTTCTGAAGCTTATAATTTATATATAATACACTAACTATGTTTACATTATGTAAAACTATACATACACAAATATGTATATTTTTTTTTTTAATATACGTACATACCACAAAAAAATTGTTGATGGAAAAAATGAAAATTGTGAAAGAGGTTTAATTATTAAAATTTAAGTTTTTCTTAGAATAAATTTCTCAAACTCCGCAAATTATTTGTTTCTCTATTTTTGACATTACCCCATAATTTTAGGTCTAAAATTGCATAAGAAAAAAAATTAACACCCCTGAACATCGCGAATTTTGATAATTTTACCAGTCCATTATTTTTCTTTCTTCAGTTTTAAATTATTTTAATTATTCACTTATTTTCACTTATTTTTACCAGTTTTTAATTATATTAATTATTTTTCAATTGATTTAACAAATTTTCAATTATTATTCTTAAATTTTAATAATTTTCCCAATTTTTAGTTATTTTTATTATTTTTCTATAAATTACCAATTTTTTAATTACTTTTTTTTACTTTAATTATTTTCTCCGATTTTTTTAATTCTAAAGTTTGATGTCCATGTACTATGAAAAGATCAGTGTGACTTTCTGAAGCTTATAATTTATATATAATACACTAACTATGTTTACATTATGTAAAACTATACATACACAAATATGTATATTTTTTTTTTTAATATACGTACATACCACAAAAAAATTGTCGATGGAAAAAATGAAAATTGTGAAAGAGGTTTAATTATTAAAATTTAAGTTTTTCTTAGAATAAATTTCTCAAACTCCGCAAATTATTTGTTTCTCTATTTTTGACATTACCCCATAATTTTAGGTCTAAAATTGCATAAGAAAAAAAATTAACACCCCTGAACATCGCGAATTTTGATAATTTTACCAGTCCATTATTTTTCTTTCTTCAGTTTTAAATTATTTTAATTATTCACTTATTTTCACTTATTTTTACCAGTTTTTAATTATATTAATTATTTTTCAATTGATTTAACAAATTTTCAATTATTATTCTTAAATTTTAATAATTTTCCCAATTTTTAGTTATTTTTATTATTTTTCTATAAATTACCAATTTTTTAATTACTTTTTTTTACTTTAATTATTTTCTCCGATTTTTTTAATTCTAAAGTTTGATGTCCATGTACTATGAAAAGATCAGTGTGACTTTCTGAAGCTTATAATTTAAATATAATACACTAACTATATTTACATTATGTAAAAATATACATACATTTCGGTTACTACGGAACTACGCGTTGAGTAGCGGTGACACCGGTCTGCGCCGCGCTAGCATAACTTAATAATTTTTTTCTCAAAAACTATAATACATACCATCTTTTTTTTTGGCTTAAATTTTTAAGCACATTATAGGCTATGTTTATGAATTTTTTGAAAAAGATCGATGATATACTTTAGATTTTGTTTAAATAAATAATTTAATTTTTTTAATAAAAATTTAATTATAAACAATTTTTTAATTATTATAATTTTTCTTGAAAGAGTATTTAAATACGAGTAATTTAAAAAAAAATGATCTCAATTGCTTCAAAATTACAGAAGTTATGATAAAACAAAAAAAATAGTACTCAAAATTTTGAATTTGAATATTTTCGAAAATATTTTGAATTTTTTAAAAATAATTAAAATTTATTTTTTTTACTCCTAAAGGAACCCAAAATATCAATTTCGTAAATATTACTCAATATGACTGAAATTGGTGTGATCACTTGGTATGGACTCGACCAATTTGAGGTGCGCTTAATTTTAATGATAAAAAGCGAGTCGTGAGCCACCACCTTGAGGGATATTCCGATAAATCGAAGCGCGTGAAAGACGATGGCAAGGGTCGCGGATTGTATATACTCCTCTGAACATGCACCAACGCACACATGTAGGTATTCACACAACGCACCTTAATGTCGCATAAATCTTCTACTGGAAAATTACACCAATGCGAGATAGAAGAGAAGGAATATAGTAAGAGAGGCGGCCGAGGTGGTGCGGCGTTGGGAAGGGATGGAAGGAGGCATCGAGAGAGAGTGAGGTTAGGTGAGGGTTGCGGAGAGGTGTAGAAGCTGAAGCTTCGTGATCGTCGGGGGGTGGCAGGGCGGTTGCAAGGATGGGTAGCGCGTATATTTCCCCCTACCTTACTTCTTCGGCGGTGCCCCTCCTGCCTCACAAGTACCCCATCTACTCACACTCAGCATCAGCAACACCAGAAGAGCTGCGGCGGAAGCAACAGCGGCAGTGGTAGTAATAGTAGCAGCCAGCTTTCCCCACTTCAAGAAAAGCACTTTCATAAATCTGCCAGCAGATATATGGTGCGCACAATTTCCGAGATCCGGCCATTAAAGAGCCTGCACCCCCCCCTCCGCACGTCCTGGAACCAACCCTGCCGGTATAGCAACTTGGATATAACTCGCGGCCGGAGCCTGCGAGTAATTCTCTCAGTAGTTATATCTTGATCTCATCCAAAACCTCCCTTATTCTACTTCCCCTGCGAGCCAGCCAGCAGTCACCGCTATGAAGAATAAAGGGCCAAAGCAACGCCGATTCTCAGCGATCACACAGCCACCCCAGCTGTGTTTCTCCGACGGAAACTGGAAACGCGTTTAGATAACGGTGAAATGCCTCGAAACCCTCCTGTCCTCTCGTTTCCATCTCGCTTCCACTTGCCTTTCAGAGAACTTTTCTTGTTATCGTTTTCTCTTTCTCTTCTATTACGTGTCGGAGGGAATTTACCCTTTTGCTCGACCATCTTGCTGTTCGCGGGATAACATCCTGTAAACAGTTTACTTTTAAACCGGCGTTACCTATGTATTTTCAGATAGGGGTGAGTTATGCGCCACGGCTCCCGTTTCCCTGTTGAGCCGACACCGTTTTTAAAGATTTATCAGCTTTAATACCATGCCGCTCGCTCGCTCGCTTCAAGAACCGAGTTCACGGGAAAAGATCGCACTCGCTGAGCCTGGATCTAGGATCTCGCCGAATAAATGTGGCAGATAAATACTGACGCTCCTCTAAACTCAACGTTGAGATGCTGCGAGATCTACCAGTCAAACGTACATCGTACCGGATATTCTTATATAAACAACAATACATTTTTTTATTTTAATCCTTTTACGTCAGAGAATATTAATAGATTTAATAAAACGACACTTTCGGACTGAAATTTGGATGTTTATTTACTAGAAGTCCAACACGGTGAGCTTCGTTTAAGTTCAACCCAAACTGCATGACCCTTCTCAGGTTTTTTTTTTTAAATCAGTTCGGTGATGCCTCACGATCATTTTAAGATGAAAATTAAAATAATCGTTGGAGGGAAACTCAAAATATATTGATTTTTCAATTTTTTTTTGTAGGTTATTGAAGATATTTTCATTAAAATACCGTTTATTAAAATAATTAATGATTTAAAAGCTATAATTTTACATAAAAATAGATTTTTTATAAGAATTAAACCATTTTGATTCATAGAATTAAGAAAAATTTAGAAAATAGTTGAAAAATGGAGATTTTCTTAATTTTTTTAAACTTTACTCCTTTATTTAACGTTATTTCATTAAAGTGATGCAGAAGTGAATTTAAGTTCACAAAATTTCCTGTAAATCAAAAAAAAACTATTCTACCTATCACCGTTACCAAAATATGGTCATTTGGATTTTAAATTTAATGGAAAAATAGTTCAAATTTAACATTAGGTCTAGGTAATCGGTACAAAAGTTAGTCCAAATGAATAATTTTGATTTTTGATATAGAAGACACATAAGTTAATTTAATTTTTTTCAGGTGAAGCGTGGACACTTGTAGTTTTTACAAAATGAGCCGTTAAAAATTGCAATTTGATGAAAATTAAAAAAAATTAACGTTGGAAACGATTATTCAATTTGAGTTAATTTGAACCTTAAATTGAATAATCGTTTCCAACAGTCAATTTTTTTTAATTTTCATCAAATTGCAATTTTTAACGGCTCATTTTGTAAAAACTACAAGTGTCCACACTTCACTTGAAAAAAATTACATTAACTTATGTGTCTTCTATATCAAAAATCAAAATTATTCATTTGGAGTAACTTTTGTTCCGATTGTTTGTCCGATTCCTCCTTAATCTTTAAAAAGAGGAAATTTCAACAAAAATAAAAAAATTGTTGTATTTGGTTTTTGATTTAATTTTTTATTTTTTTGACATACTGACTAAAAACATTGTAAAATGAACTGAAACTCTTTAAATATACGTATTTAACCATAAAATAGCGATACACTAGGTAAAAATGTGTATTGCACCTCACCCAAAAAAAAGTGTTGCACATCACCCCCAAATAGGATATTTTGCGCAGACTGGTGTGTCAGCAATATAATGTAAGGAAATTACAAAATCTTTTTGGATATTAAAAAGGCACTTAAAAAACCAACAATATAAACAAATTTATCTATAAGATAATTCAAAATAATTCACGAAAGTGCTATAAATGTCAAAAGCGAAAAATACTTTAAACTTCAGAAATTTAACTTGCTTTACGTACAGCAAACCAGAGTGCGTGATGTTTCGTGTTATATATCTAAAACAAGTTACTGTGGACACAAACAGATGGCACTATTCGGTTATGTCCAACATCGAAATGTAGATCAGAAATCGGAGGAGTTGCACATCACCCCATGTTCCACATCACCCCACAATACTCTACATATACACTTACAAATAAGTGACATTTCACTCTAAATAAGTGGAATTTTAACTTATTGTAAGTGCATATACACTTATTGAAAAAGTGGAAGACTTTTGACTTATTGAGATTGAGAGTAAGATTCGAAGAATGCAATGATATTTTTTGCAACGCCCATCTGTAAAGTTGAATTTCATGCACAGTAAACTATACGTGAAGTGAGGCATTTTTAAACGATGAGTAAAGTAAACCACTTTAAGCATAGTTGCTACTGCGCATGCGCAGATTAGTTACTTTGCACACAGTTGTAACTGCGCATGCGTCGAGTACTAATTTTACACATTGTTCTGACCTCGCCAGGCGTATACTATTTGTGTATTTTTTACGTTTATTAATATAAACCAATACTATTCTTTTTAAAAATTTTGTTATTATTTTACTGATTTTTTTACGTGAAGAAGTCAAAGTTACACGTAACTACGTGTGTGGGAATAATGACACTTCAAGTAGGAATCTTCATTTTCGTTTGTTCTTTAAAGTTTCAAAGTGACGGGTTAAGCAGTAAGGTTATCTTAAAAAGATTTGCAGGTTCAACTTTACAAGTAGATATTACAAAAAATAGTGTGTGATACACGTACGTAACATAGGTACTACTGAGTTATATTTTAAGGCATAAGAAATATCTCTTTTTGAAAAATACGACTTCTGGCAGTAAATTTCGAAAAATATCATCAAATTTTTTTTCCAGTATTATTTTTTTATCTTAAGGCTCATAACCTGATTTCAATGTTGGCGTTTCCCGCTCTTAAAAAACAAGATAAATTATCAAATGTTGATTTATCAGAAATAATATAGAGAGGCACAAAATGGCGGCCCCAATATGGTGATTAAAATTTTTATTTTCAAAATCCCTGTGTACTATTTTAAATATTAATGAGTTAAGTAAGTCTACCAAATTTGATTAAAATCCGTTAAACCGTTCTCAAAATATCCTGGCTACAAAAAAGTTACTTCACCAATACACACATCCAGACCTTTGCTTAAGAATACAACATGTATGCATTTTAGTTCAAAATTAGTCGATTAAACATATTTTTGGAAAATGAAAAAACCTAACGATTGTAAAGCTTCTTCAATGAGTTAGGAAAAAAGTTGAAGAATTTAAAATATTTATTCTTGAAAAAAATATAATTTTCTAAATTAATCCTCTTAATTTAATCCACAATTTTCACTATTTTCCATTGGCAATTTTTCTCCGCGTTTTTGAATGGTTCTCTTCTAATTTATAATAAGGATTTCAAAAGATTTTAATTTTTCAAAAAGATAAAATTTATAATTTTACAATGTTCATAGTTTGTTTATCCTTTCATAATATACCTCAATTCTTGATCCAAAATTACAAGCCAGAAAAAAATTATCACCTAAGCAACGGGTTTTATTTTATTTGCCTCCAAACTTTATAATTTCAGGGTTCTTTTTTGTACTTTTTTATAATGGTTGCCTCATTTCCTAATATTAATGTCATAAATACACAAATTAAGTATCCTCTAAGAGAAAAAAATGTGTTGATAAAATCAACACAAAAAATTACTCAAAATAAACCCTCAAGGTGCATTTTGGTAGCAAGTTTTAAACATTTTAATTAATTAAAATATTAACGAACCCTTTCAATTTTCTTCGTAATAAAGTAATTTTAATTTAATTTAAAAATCTAAACTACAATACTTGATTTCTAAAATTCAGAGACAGTTAATACCAGGACCTTAGAACCGATAATGAAGGGAGGTTGTATCGGAAGGTTAGGGGTGAGAAGCAAGCCGGGAAGTTACGGATGGCCGGCTTAACTGCGGCATATTATGCGAATTAATTACCTTACCCGTAACTGAGACGGACATATTATTTATCTCTCCCTACCTCTAAAAGCGCAACTGGCTACCCTCATGGCTTCATGAGTCTTTCTGGCATCGTTTGTCTATCTTTTCTATTTCTACGCTCCAGTGATTCGTTTCGATCTTAAAAGGCAGGGATTTGTAACTTCCATAGTAAATCTACAATACTCAATCACTTTAAACTGACATTCTTACTACCAGTAAAGCTTGCATAAAGTAAATATTTTTAAAAATATAATAAAAATATATTTCGATGGCTCCCGTTAATAAAATGTTTATTGAAACGCCAGTGGAATAAAATGCTAATTCAAAAGAGCGTGCTATACAATTCTTATTCAATTGATTGTGTAATAAAATGACAACTGATTTTGAGTACAATAAAATGTTATCTCTGAAAAATTATTGAAACATAAATGTCATTATTTTTAACTGTAAATTAACTCCGTATTGTATGTAAGATGTAATTTATAATAAATAATATGTATCTGATGGTATAAATATGCAAATTACATTTATATTTGCATGCAAAATGAATATTTAACTTTTTAAGATAGTAGTTTGTTGCACTGAACATCAGTTATCATCTTATTACACAAACAGTTGAATAAGAATTATATAGCACGCTCTTTTGAATTAGCATTTTATTCCACTGGATTTTCAATAAACATTTTATCAACGGGGGCCGTCGATTTCATTAATTGGAAAAACTCCAGATTTATGGAGTTCAGAAGAAATTGAATAAGAAACTCTAGGATAATGTCACCATGAGTGAATCACCTTTTTGTTTACTGTAAAGAGTTAATTCAATAAAAAAAGTTTTAAAGAATATATACATCGTTATGGATAGCTACAGTCCATAACTACAAGCTATATGTAGATGAATTCATTTTCAGTTTCAACCAAAATTTTTGGGAACATTTTTCCCAAAAAGTGAAAATTTTTTGCAAATAAAAATTTGTGTCTTTGAGTGGACCAACTGTTAAAACACCCTTAAGGGACAAAAAACTACTTTATTTATAAAGCATCTCGGCTCCATCACTTCTTCAAATCTGAAAATCTTCAATCTTTATTTTTAGTACCCAGAAAATCTAGTGAAATAAGGGCAACATATTCAGAGTTTGAACATATTAATCCATAAAAACATCGAATTTAAACATTAATTTAAACGTCCTATTTATAAAATCTTTTTAGCTTTTTCCAACTTTTTAAATATCATTTAATTTTTCATTTTATTGAAAAAAAAATTAAATAAAATTAGAATCACAAAGCTTCCTCTATGAGGAGGCGAAAATTAACTTATATTTAAATCCTTAAAATGATAAATATTGTTAGAAAGTTACCTGTTACAAAATTTATAAAATTCCCCAGGGGTGTTTTGAGCAGATAAAAATAATCATTACTAAAAGTCTAGAAGACTACTTTCTAATTATCTCGTAACGAGTCTGAACTAGAACAGAAAAGCATCTAGACCTCATTTTTCCTCGATTCAATGTGTGGAAGCACCCGAACTCGCAAGGAGGATGAGAGAGGGATGCTGAACGACAGCGAAAGCAAGAGGGTAAAATAAGAAGGTGGAAAAGAGGATGGAGTCTTTCGAGTGGCCATCAGCTCGCGGCAACAATCAAATTCAAAGAAAAAAGGAGAATGTGAAAAAGAAAGAGGAAGAAAGTTTGCAGTGCCTTATTCTCCTCAAGCTCTGCAGAATAAGAGGCAAAGAGAAACGAAGCGAGGAATAAAAAAAGGTGCAAGTGGAGTGAAAGGGCAGAGAGACTTTTGGTAGAATGAGTATCTGCAGAGGTTGGAGAAGGCATTGACCATTGGTCGCGCCTAAACAAAGGAACTATCCAACACAGATTCCAGAGTCTACATCTATAAAACTAACACAACTATTGCCAACATTCTCCCTATCACACTAACAAGGCAATGACCATAGTCGCTAAGGGATGATGCGGGCATGCGAAGTTTCAAGGTCTACGGAAGTCGTGTTAGCAACGAGCCCTCGGCTTTAAGTGACCCGATCCCCTTTCCGGATGTTATACCATCTATCGACCGGAACGATTGTCCAAATAGAAGCTCCCTAATTCTCCTAATTAATAAGCCTTATTTTCATTTTTAATAAACAGTCAAAACTTTCAATTGATTCTTGATATTGTGGACAAATTCATTTCAAATCAGGCAGGATGGACATGATCCGTACTAAAAATCCGTCCTTAACATTTTTTCCAAATAATTTTTGACAAAATGTATTTTTTTATTTTGCTAGACAACATTTTTTCATGAACGTATAAGGAACTTGACTTTTTAAACGCGAAACCGCCAATTAATCTCTAAATCTGAATTAGTAAAAAATTATAAGCTATATAAGGTCATTCAAAAGAAATATGAAAATTTTCATTAAAAAACATAAAATTTGTTTTTTCCTTTTTCCAGAATCGGGCACAAGTTATGAAAAATATACTATCTTATGAAGACAATTTGCAAAAAAAATTGAACAAAAAAATGTTGATGTTTTTGGGTAGTTTCATTTAAAAATTTTTTTTTACTCAAATGGCCGCCATTTGTTTATTTTTCAAACTTTCGAAAATCTAACAGATTCTGAAAAAAGCACTTCTATGTCCAAATAAGAGAATCATATAATATCCCTATTATTATTATTATTATATTTTTGGCATTTAAATTTAAAGTAGATAATTGTTAAGAAATTTGATTACACTACAAAAACGCCAAAAAATATTTTTATCTCGCATCTTTTTTTGAAAAAGTTGATATACATAGAGGCTGGTTACACCGTCTGCCTTATGATACGGAAATTTCGAAACAGCACTTTGAGATCATCCATAAAGAACGTTCCACCAATTTTCGAGATTTTTACCGCCCCCCTTATATTGCACTTGATTGCAAATGACAACCCCCCCCCCTCCCTAAATGAACCTTTAAAAAATTATTTATATCCCCCTTCAAAAATCAAAACTTTTTTTCTTATAGGGGAGAGTGGCCATCAATGTACCAGTTTTTTGAATGAACCATTTCAATTTTCTCAGAAACAATTAAATAAAAATTCTCCTAATTTTAAATATAAATGAAGTTTGCATAAACACACTACGTCCATAAATTTGAGACATGTGGATTTATTCTTTATAGAGAAAACTGAAAAAAAACTGTTTCTGATGGTCTGAAGAAAAAATTTACCTAAAATACAAACACGTTTTTTAATTGAAATAAGGCAATTTAAAAATAAATGAACTTACGATTTATTTTGTATCGGGCCTGAACTACAATATTCTAATGAGAAAAAGATTTTGAAATATTGCATTAAGTTATAAAAACCATTTTTGTTGCAAATGTCATGTTGATTCAATGTACCAGGGAACAATGAACCACCTGGAATTTCAGTGTATTTTCGATTTCCAGAGTGGTATGCATGATTATAAAACTAGGCATGCGTACAGCATGTGACAGCGATTGTTATCAGTACTCTTCTCAACATAGCAAAACTAAAATGTCATTTTAGCTAGTTAACTTAAATTTGAGGTATATTTATGTTATACATTATAAATTAAAAAGTGTTAAGTAATAATTTTTTATAGTATTTGATAGAAAATAAGTTTTTTTACAAAATGAAAATGCAATATTATTATTGTTGAATATTTTTAGTGTTTTTATAGAGGTGGTTCATTGTGTACCCAGGTTGTTGAAAATGAAAATAGCTTGTTAGTTTAGAAAAATCCTAAATTTTATTATTTAATCAAAATAAATCGGGTATAATATGTGTGCATTACCTAGAGAAGTGTTGTAGTTTTATATTGATGCAAAGAAGTGATTGAAATTAGTGAAATAGAATAAATAATATGACCTTGAAAAAACCCCGGTATAAATTAAATTAAATTGTTTTTATTTATCATATATATTTATCATTAGTATTAATTTACACGATTATAAAAATATATTTTATAATAATATTCAAATGACTTTTTAAAATATTTATGTATTATATAATATTAATTTTCAGAAATTAATATTATAAATATTATATAAATATATATAAATTAAAACTACCCTCCCTCCCCCTTGTTACAAATTGTTTCATTTTTACCCCCCCCCCCCCCCCCACCTCTAAGAGTATAATGTTCTTTATGGATGACCCCTTTATAATACGCTCTTTCCTTATGTTGACGTCTGCGCAGAAGTTAGTTGTCATGGCGACGAACTTCTACGCAGACGCAGTAACATAAGTTAACTTATAATTAGGTGCTTTTTCGAAAATTGTGTATGTTAAGGTTAGACGATGTAACCAGCCTCATAGAAAGTTTCCAAGGCTGTTTAAGATTATGTCAAAACTTGATTACAAATTTTTGAAAACACTTTAAATTCTTCTTTTCAACAGTAATTTTTTTTACAAATACATATCGTAATTTTTTTATAATAAACATGTTTCGTTCACCATACGTTAAACATCTTCAGTATTTACTGTACACCTTATAATTATACATATTATATTAAAATATTTTTAAAATATTATATTAAAATATTATATTAAAATATTTTTAAAATATTTTATCTCAGAATGTCTTGTATGCATGCATAAATATATTAAACAAAATAATAAATCATTATACTTACTTCAGGGTGGACGCAAATTTTCAAAATCCCCTGATTTTTCCCTAACTTTTCCCTGACTAATTTTTCATCTTCTCTGACCACCAATTTTACAGATTTTTTAAATCTTCGTTTGTTTATATGGAATTTGAAGTAATAAAATCATGAATTTTTAATTGTGGTTCCTTAAGAAAAAATTCCCTGACTTTTAAGGATTTCTTTGGAAAATCCCTGACTTTTCCCTGATTTCCAGTTTTTCCCTGACCTGCGGCCACCCTGTCACTTACAACAGTAAATAAATAAATAATAATATTTATGTTTGTACGTATTTGTGCATGTATGCGAGTGTGCTTTTTCTTGTGAATACGATAACTCGAAAACGGTTTAACGAAATTAAAAAATCTTTGTCAAGGTTATTCTTACTTTTAAAATCTGAAATCAGACACAAGGATTTTTAAAAATAACCACTCATTTAAGATTTGTCAAAAAAAATACTTTTTATTCACAATCATATTACAAGCTGATTGTAAATTTTGATCTGACCTTTCTGACAAAATGACCTAACCTTCTTAACTAGTGGCATCACATTAAAAAAATTCTATATGAAATAAAAATGGTCGTAATTTTCAAAAAAGTTTAACAATCCCGAAAGTCATAATCAAGAGTATCATATTTGAAGATTTGTGGACTGCTGTGCACAAAGGTGAAAGTAGAGGAGAAGATAAAGTACAGCAAGATTGCATCCCCACTTGGTACTTTGGGTGGGTAAAACCCCTTCTCGCGAGAGCGAGGGGGTGGTAGAAAGGCAGTTGTGGCTGAGTTCAAGGGGTGTATCAAGGGCCCCGCCCGTCATATTCTAGGCGCGCCAATCGCGACCGGCCTTTTTATTAGATCCATAAATCCATCATATCCATCTCGTCGCGTCCTGGATAAGGGCGCGACGATTGGCTGAACTCTTGTAAGTCACCCCTAGTTGATCACGAGAAGATAAAAGCTCTAAAAGACTCGACTACTCAACTTGAATAGCGCATTGCGGACGTTTCTTGTCTCCTCTACTATATTAATATTGAGTTTTTCACGAGACGAAGACTTGAATCGCGAATGAGATGTGCTGGTGGTGGTCTCGCTTTGTGGAGAAACGGAGGAGTGACTGGGGTGGTGGGCGACAAATGCGCACGCATCGAAACCCCTGACTCCATGAGCGACCACTGTCCACTC
Organism: Ganaspis brasiliensis; assembly: GCA_037103525.1. Lineage (NCBI taxonomy): Eukaryota > Metazoa > Arthropoda > Insecta > Hymenoptera > Figitidae > Ganaspis > Ganaspis brasiliensis. The sequence continues at coordinate 3,368,441 of JAZKLR010000022.1, read as the reverse complement.
TTCACTCGCGCCCCTCAAAAACTCTTCCACTTTTCTTTCTCTACTCTTCTGTCTGGATTCTCCTCCATTTCTTCCTACTTTTTTCCACTTAAACAATCGCCCTTCTAGACCTTTCCCTAACATATTTTGTTACTACGATACAAGGCCATTCAAGTTACCAAAAGCGCACACCTTACAACAGAGGACATTGTCGTTTTCCCTCATCACTTGGAATAGTCTCCGAGTGTGCCAACGCCATTTCAGATATCGCTAAAGGTCTTCGAGCTCAGACAAATAACGAGCTGACATAAACATAAAAGGGGATACAACAAGTGAAACTTAAAGCATTTAAGTCCTAAAGAGGATTTACTTAACCGTCTTTAAGTTAACATTCCACAAGAAGCAGTTGATAGAATAGGAAATTATAACAAAAAAACAGAGAAGCGAAAATAGAATTACATGAATTTTGAAAATATGTTCAGTAAAATTAACAAATATAATCCAAAATAGATTTAACTCTTACTTCTCATAGTTATCGTACTTAGAGACATCTTTGAAGAGGCTAGACAAACTGGGAAAGAATTGTTGCTTGAAAGAAATCTAAAGACCAAAAGAAATGGATGGAGAACACAACTCAGGGAGGGGTAGGAGCAGTCCGAAGACCATCGGTTTCTGGACGGACGCAGGGATCAATATCGTCCAATACCATACTCTGAAAGCTATATAGAAACCCATTTCTAGCTCCAATAAAACGCCATGTATTGCGCTATACGATTCTTTTGCAAGATTCTATTGGTTGTTAACACCGACTGATGAAAAGATTGATATAAAGCTTCATTTTTATCACTTTACTGTGTTTTAGTTATCTTTCGGAAATTTAGTTAATTTATCAATATATGAGTTTCCTATCTTATTTAGAGATTTATCTACTTTTATACTACTATAACTTTAGTCATCGATGTAAATTTTGTTCATTTATTAGATCCACGTGTACTATTATAAGTCAATATAATAAAATATTCGCCCTTCAAAGTCAGACATCTACATGTGCATGAAGAATTAAATAAAATAAATAAAGCATGAATTAAAAAAATTTAATTTTTTAAAAATATGTGTAACATATGTCATCTCTTAAATCAGAACTTTCTAGACCATGAATCATCTTCCTTTCGAAAGACAAGTTAGGAAATTAATTTAAACTCCTAAATAATTACTTTTATTTTTTGAATTTCGGTAAAAAGTCATCTTAATGGATTTAAAAAACATAATATTTTTGAGAGCCAACACGTTTACAGGTGGACATTTACATTATTACCAATAACTGCAATTTAACTGGTAAATTCAAACAATTATAATTTTCTTACCCCGAACCATATAAATTTTCTAAAATTGTTTTAGGAAACAAGCTTAATGTAAAAACCGAACTAACACCGCGGTTACTTCACTTATTTTTACTTTATAAATGTCTCTTTATTATTACTTTACATTTACATGTATAGGGTAATTTGAGGAGAGGTGGACCACATTTTCTACATTTTTGTCTACAGCCGAAAATTAGTGAAAAAATCAATTTTGAACATGTGTAACTTTTAGTTCCACTTCTGGTGATAAAAGACAAACGTATTAAAATTATTTTTGGTAACATTTTACACCATAAGAGACGTATGGAAAAAAAGAAAAAAATGGAGAAGAAATGGATCCTTCAAGGAGAGGTGGATCAAGAAGCAAAATTGAGTGTTACGGTCGTATTTTATCCAAATATTGATTGTTAATTACTTATTTCAATCTTATAGATACCGGAAATTGGTACAAAGAAGCACATACAAAAACTGTTTGTGAACTGAGTTGAGATATAAATAAGTAAAAACACCACATATATATATATTTCTAAAGAAAGTAAAAACATCACTTATTGATAAATGGAAATTTTACTTATTCATAAGTAAACAAGTTGTCCACTCTTGGAAAAAGATTATTTTTTACTTATAATTAGTTATATTTATAGAGCAGTGAACCATCTCTCCTCGAACATCGACAAAAGGTAACATGGGCGATAAATTAAAATAAGTTTTCGAATCATGTTTAATAACATATATTCGCCTTGCAATAACAGACACACTTGGACGTAAATATTACTTTAATAACAAAATATAACGACTAAACGAGACACGTATTATTTTTGACACACGAAAAAAATTGCAGTGTTTTTCGAGCAGAAAAAAATGATTGTCCTATTGCTTTCTAAATAAACTTGGTAATGACAAGGTTTTCGGAACTTTTAGTTTAGTTAGACTTAAATTGCCTAATAGTGATCCATCTCTCCTCGTGTTTCATCTCTCCTCGAATTACCCTACATGTTCAAAGAACAGCAAGTTTATATGAATAAAAATTGTTGGCATAAATATCTATTTCTACTTCGCCCTAAAATATTTCGACATTACAGAAGCTTTTACAGAATAATAAATTTGTAAATTAGTAATTAATATAGAGACGTGTAAGTGGTAACAGGAAAAATTTTGAAGTAAAAATAAAGACACCGCGTTTAACCAGAAAAGACTGGCTATATTCAGCAGTTCACACCTCACTTGTGAGAAAGGAAAATGAACCAATTTTTTGTTCAGAAAAATATTGACAAAGGGTAAATAATATGATAAGTAGCTTGCAAATTAATGTTAGCAGAGTGAGTCATTTTTTCAATGTACGGTAAACGCTTAATGAAAAGATATCAATGTTGGAATAGTTGAAACCAACAACGATCGAATTGTGATTGATTCAAAATGGCTTAGATATGGATCTTAAAAAATTGAGGTGAGCCGCGAGGGTTGGTCCATATGAATATGGTAAGTGACTAAGAAGACGCCATTGGATGATATCATCCTCCAATCATAAAGCGTTGAGATATGGCTATGATATTATCATATCGGGCGAGGTTTATTATTGGTCGCGATACCAAGCCTTCCTTATCCACCTCCAGTCGAGCTCTGTGCCTCGACGCATACTCTACCCCGCATCCCCACTATCTACCCCTCATCCTCTGCCATGTCCTCCTCCAACCCCCCCGAATTATGAGGATCAATACGCTAGGAAGCTTGCAAGGGTAGCGCCGACGCTACTCGCTTGTCGACCTTCCTCGGAAGCGGACCTTTAGTCTCTTTGCTCTCTACTTGTCCCCTAGTTTATTGCTTCAGGATGCTCGTAAAGCAACTTTTCCATTTTCTTTCTTTTTTATTTTTTTTTATTTTCTAAACTGCCTTTTCACCTTTGACGGAGATTCAGAGCGATATATTTCTCATCGTAAAGAAAGCCAGGGAATCTGAAGGAAAATTAAGTATTGTATTTATTGTTTTTCTTAGAATTAAGAGCCTTGTATTTAAAGATGATAATAGTTAACAGAGGTTTAAATAAAAACCCAGAAGAGTTAAATTTGTAAGAAGTTAAATAAGAGATGATAAATCATCACGTGTTTAACAAATTTATAACAAACTTCCATTAAATGAAAATACCTTGGTTCAAATAACCTGTTACAATTAATTTATTGTTACTATATAACATATATTTCATTCAAGACTTTAACAAAAAACCTCTTTGTTCTTTTTATCCGGAACTTGATTCATTAACAGTGAGTTTACATAATTCAATAAGTCTGTAATTTTTTCTCGAAAAAAGAAACAAAGCTTGTTTCAATTCTGCTTTGCAGAAAGTAGAGAGACAAAGCAACGGAAGAAGGTGTCGCGGAGAGAGTATCTTGTGTGTGTAGCCAAGCAAGGGATGGACCAATGTTTCATGGAAAAAGGAGCGAAGAGAGTGAATTTTTTATCGGTAAAAACTCCATTAGTGAAAGAGAAGCACCGGTGTTTGTTATTGGTCATCCTTAGAAGATGGAGAGGGGTTTTGTCCGGCGCAGAGGTGCCCATTGATCTGAGGGACAGTAGATCCTCGTTCCTCGCTTCTCTATTCCAACAATTCTCCTCATCCCTAAAACCCATCTTTTTCCTTCTTTCTCTTATTTCGCCACGATATCACTCTTTTATCCCGTTTCTCCAATATTTACGTGTATTACACGGCAATCACAAATTCTAATTTAGAAATTAGTAAAATAAATTTTATAATAAAATATTTTTAAGTAATTATTTCTTGGAAATAGATTCTTAAAAATATATTATTTTTCTGAACTTTTTTGTCCACTAAGAAAGGAAATTAAATACTGAGGGAAACGTTTTTTGTACCAATGCTTTTCTTTATTGGATTAGGTATAATTTGTCCTTAGAATCGAACTAAGAATAATTTATTATTGATCCAAGTATACATTCATGTATCAAGAATAAATTATTATTGATGTAAGAATAATTTTTCTTGATCCAAGCATATTTTTATTCTCGGTAAAATAAATCTTTATTCGTAGTAAAAAATAGGCAATTTGGTAAAAGAAAGAATGTTGGATTAAAGCAGTGTTGGCACAGAAATAATTTATAATTTCCATGACTTTTACAGGTTTTTCAGACTATTTATAAAAAAAATCCAGGTACTAATATAATATTCAATACTGCATAAAATTTCTGATATAAACTAATATTTCCAAGAAAAAAATATTTGATAAAATTGTAACAGAGATCACGGCATCTTTTACATTGAAATAAGTGAAAAGATAAATACTGCAATCATGTGACAAAAATGTAACAAAAATGATGGTAAAAAAAATAAATAACATACAAAGTAATTGAATTTTGTATTCACTGAATATTAATATTATTATAATAATATTATTATTATTAAACATAAAATATTATTATTAAAAAGGAATTGGATATTTACTCCAAAAAAGGTTATATTTATTTTGCTATTTGAAATAGAAAAACTAAATTTTTCTATAATTTTTGTAATACCAAAGGCGGTAATGTAGATTAAAAACAAAATGAACCATTGAAACTCATAATTGGATAAAAACTAAAGATTTTTGAGATTCCGAACCGTTTTAGAGAAACTATAAACTTATTTCTGAATGTAAAAAATGTTCAATTTTTATCCAATTATGAGTATTTATGGTTTATTTTGTTTCAAATTAAATTTGCCACATTTTGCATGAGTAAAATGTTAGTTTTTCTATTTCAAAAAGCAAAATAAAGTCTTCAAATATAACCTATTCTCGAGTAAGTGTTTAATTCCTCCTTAAAATTATAATAAAATTTAAATCTATTAATGGAACCCCCTCCTCAATATTAAACCCTTTTATGAATTTAAGTTGTTTGGTAATGCCAATTTTTTTAAATATAATTTAAGGGTCATCCATAAAGAACGTTCCACCAATTTTCGGAGTTTATAACCCCCATCCCTCCCCTAAATGGAACGTTCAAAAATTATTTATACCCCCCCCCCTTCACAAATTTTTTTTTTTCATTTATGAATTAAATCAAATTGTTTTTATTTTGTCATATATATTTATCATTAATAGTAAATAACATTATAATATAAAATATAACTTGAACCAAAAATTATATATTATCCAGGAAGGTAGAATTAAAATGATAGAAAAAGGTAGAATTAAAAGGTAGAATTTTTTAGTTCAACTTAAAACAAAATGGAAGGATTTACATCTCTCTCATCTATAATATATAACGTTAATATTTAGAAACTCTTTTATTCGTTTGTCGAAGGATTAGAAAGACATTCTTTTAAATTTTCTACAGGACAACTTATCGGCCACGCTTTCTGCTGCGATATCTATAGCTGACTTTTCAAATTAAAGGACAAAGACGAAAAAAATTAAGTCAGAATAAAAACATAAAAATACGAACGTTTTAAATTTATACAATTCCCTCCCCCTACCCTAACAGTGGAACGTTCTTTATGGATGACCCCTTAGGATAAAAAATTATGAGATAATATACAAAATTTGTTAAAATCATTTTAACCAATTTAGAATTCTCACTTTTGACAAAATTACAATTTTTTTAACTGAACAACTTCTACAATTTTAATTATTATTTTTCATTAACAAGTTTCATACGAGTTTTTTTTTAATTTCTCTGCACAATCTAGGACACGGATTTTCAAAAGTTGTAATTTTTTAACAAAATAAAATTTTTAATAGACAAAAAAGGTTGATTACACAAACAGACTCTCTAAAAATAAAATTTGTTTCCATTAAAATTTGAAGCTATTAGAAATCTTTCTCTCACAATCGCGTAAAAAAGCATAACAGTTTGTAACTTCAAATAATATTTTTTAAACTAAAAAACTTTTAAAAAGAAATTAGAACCCAGTTTTTTTAAATAAATTAAAACATTTTCTTTTTGCACGTTCTGTTTCCACTTTCATATAAAAGTTAAAACTTGGCAAATTTATATCTTAAAAACGGTACGGTAAATATTAAAAAAAATGCTAACCACACATGTAAAATAATTATCGGAATAAGTATTTAAAATTTGTAAAAAATCAAGTCAGTTTTCGAATAACGTCCTTAAATAGATGATAATGATTAAAATTCTATGACATTTCCAGGTTTTCCATAAATGGAAAAAATCTCCATATTTTCCAGGTTTTTCAGAACTGTGATAAATCCGTTAAAGTTTTGATAATTTGGTGAAGTAGTAATTATTGTCTAATTGTCATAATCATTTATTCATTTTAGGTGTTTTGGAGAAAGGAGAATGACGAAAAATTATCGTAAATACGAGGATTGACAATGTTCGTTTCAATTTGCGCTGGACGTATACCAAAGAAATCAATTACTCAACGATACAACATCATCCACAACGTTCAAAAACTCCCCCTCTAAATTTCAACTACCCTTCCTCCATCCTTTAACAACCTGCTCTCCCTGTATCACATATTTATTTTATACTGTCCGCGCCTTACACGAACTCAAGGCCTTTATCGAACAACGATTTCCGGGAGTATTCTCCTCTTTGCCGGAACTCAATTTCAGAAGGTTTCTATCTTGAAAGTAGTTTGAAGGTCTATAATTGATTTCTATATCTAGAGTTTCGGAAGCTTTCTCAGAATGATGACATTTCGGTCTAAAAAATTGGAAACTTATTTTAAGAAAAGGGAATTTTTAAGCTAAATCCAACTTTCAAGGAGCAGAGGTTTATGGGTCATTCTCTATAAGAAGGCAGTCTTTGAAGTAGAATTTTTTAAAAAATAAAAGTGTAAAAAACATTATGGTTATATTTTAAAAGAAAGACCTCAGTATTATTTAAAAAAAGTATCATGGTGCCGGAGTGGAGTTTCTTATTTTTCCAATACATAAGGATTCTAATATAAAAACAAACCATTTTTATTGGTAATGTTTGCGAAATTTTATGAAAGGAAACAGTTACTCTAATAATTGTTAATAATATTTATCATTTACCTACTAAATATCAAAAAGAAATTTAAGGTGCCGGAGTGGAGTTTCTTATTTCTCCAATACATACTGGTTGTAATATAAAAACAAACCATTTTATTGGTAATATTTGTGAAATGTTATGAAAGGAAATAATTTCTCTACTAATTATTAATAATATTTATAATCTATCTACTAAATATAAAAAGAAACTGTGGTGACAAAATGGAGTGGATTTTTTAAGTCACAACATTTAGCATGAATTTTAGGCAGGGCTGATAAAAATCATGATTTTTTATTTAAATCAAGAATTGATTTTTTAAAAATATGACCAGTATTTAAAATCTCCAAATGTTTATTCGTAAGTAGTTTATTAAAGAAATGAAGAAAAAATTAAAAAAACAACACAAGAATGAAATAGTGGCATAATTATATATAAAAAAGTAGAAACTCTTTTCAAGAAATTCAACTATTTACGGACATTTTTTTAAATTGAAATAATAAATAAGACGATAATAAAAAATAACGTTAAAATATATTACTAAAGAGAAAAAAAATTTTAAATTAGAAAAATTAGAGAATGATTTTACAAATTAAATAAAAAAAGAATCAATTAAATTTTGGGAAATTTAAAAAAAAATTTAAAGAAAAGAAATTCTATGAAGTACAAGAACAATGTGTAAATGAGAATATTTAGTGCAAGATTAAAAATTAAATTCACATAATATAATTAATAAAGGAATAAAAGCTTTCAAAAAAGTAGAAAATTGGTAAATTTTAAAAATATAGATAAAAGCACCAAATCAATGTTTTCAAAAATTCGTAATTATAAGATAAAAACTAAACAATTAAAAAGAAGGAAAAATGCTTCCTTCTTAGAAATGGAAAAATGATGACAAAAATTAAAGAATTAATTAAAACGCAAGGAAGAACTAAAAAAATAGTGAAGCATCAAGAAAATTAAATAAATTTAATTTACCCTTAATCTAACAAACTAAAAAAATGTAAAAAGCACAACAACAAAAAATTAAAAAATGCATATATCAAAATAAAAAGGAAGTCCACAAAAGAAACTTAAAAGCATATAAAAATAAAAAAGTTTAGGCAAATTAAACTAAACACATTTTTATAATATTACACTTAAAATAAGTTTAACAATAAATTTAGAAAAATAAAGAAAGCCTAAAAACTTTATGGAAGAATAAGTAAATTTGCGAAAAATCTCGCAAAAGATAGACATGTGAAAAAATTGAATAAATTTCAAAAAAAAAAGAAAAAAAAAGGGAGTATTTATTTTTAATAATATGAAAACAATTATGAAAATCAACGAAATAAAAAGTTTACTGAATGTTATAATAACGAAATTATGTAAAATAATATTAAATAATTTGCACAAAAAGAGAAAAATTAAAGAAAATCATGAAATAAAAAGACCTACAAAAAAATATCAAAAGCAGAAGAAATTTTTTTTAAGTTTTGTAAAAATAAGAAATTATAAGATATACAAATTAAAACAGTTTCAAAAAAGTGATATCTCTTATAAATCTTGGGAGAATTAAAAAGGGGATTATTGTGAATATGGAAAATAATTAATATGCATTTAAATTTGAATTAATTAAAATTTTAAAGTTGAAACAAATTGAAACATGACTTAATTGACGTTTGGAATTTATAAAATTATAATGACTTAATGATATCAAAATTTAATACTATTTTTTGCTATCTTCATACCAAAAGTTTGTAAATCGTAGGTATTTTGATCATCTGTATTAGCACAATTTTTTAAATTTTATAAAGATTAAAATATTAAATCTGAAATTTTTAAGATTTATCCACAAATTTCTGGGTTTTGTGTATAGTTTGCGATGTTTTACATGCAGTATTAGACATCCGGAAAATTGTAAAGTTTTTTTGATTTAAATCAAGATTTTAATGCAATTTTTCAAATGATTTAAATCAATAATAGCCCTGTGTTTTAAATTTTAATAATTATTACAATTTAATCTTACATAATATTATATTATTTTTAATAATATTTTTTACAATTAAGTGTAAAAACCATTAATATCAGTCGTTTTATGACTAAATTCTTCATAACAAATTAAGTAATAATTTTAATGCAATTTTTCCAATGATTTAAATCAATAACAGCCCTGTGTTTTAAATTTTAATAATTATTACAATTTTATCTTACATAATATTATATTATTTTTAATAATATTTTTTACAATTAAGTGTAAAAACCATTGATATCAGTCGTTTTATTACTAAATTCTTCATAACAAATTAAGTAATAAAAAGATTTATTGATGCCTAGAACAGATAGTCATTGAAAATAACCTAAGTGTGACGTAACAAAATAAGAAATCCCCTTCCTTCTTCTGATGTCACACACGGAGAAAAAAAATTAGCAGCCAAAGCTAAGACTTAGCTACCTTAGCTAACTTTAATTGCTATTATATGGATAGCTAATTTTTTGCTAACACAACTATTAATTAGCTTTCACAGCTAATTTTGTTTGCTGAAACAGCTGAATATTAGCTACCACAGCTAAAAATTAGCTATCCATATAGTAGCTAACTCATTTTTCTCAGTGCAATTAGTAACATTTTACTGAACCCCCTCTGAATTAAAGAAAATCCAAAAATAAAAAGATAAATAAAAAAAAGAAAAAATATCAAAAGTAAAAGAAGAAAAAAACTTAAAATTTTGTAAAAATAAGAAATTATAAGATAAAAATTAAACAGTTTCGAAAAATTGAAATTTCTTAGAAATCTTGTAAGAGTATTAAAAAAAATGATTATTGTGAATATGAAAAATATTTAATATTATTTCATTATTTTGTATTAATTAACATGCCTTTAAATTTGAATTAATTGAAATTTAAAAGTTAGAAGAAATTGAAAAATGACTTAATTGACGTTTGGAATTTATATAATTATAATGTCTTGAAGATATAAAAATGTAATACTATTTTTTGCTATCTTCATACCAAAAATTTGTAAATCGTAGGTATTTTGATCATCTGTATTAGCACAATTTTTAAAATTTTTTAAAGATTAAAATATTAAAATTGAAAATTTTAACATTTATCTACAAATTTGTGGGTTGTGTTTAAGGTTTGCGACGTTTTACATGTAGTATTAGAATTCTGGAGAATTGTAAAGTTTTTTTGAATTAAATCGTGATTTTAATGCAAATTTTCCAATGATTTAAATCATGATTTAAATCAAAGTGATTTAAATCGATAACATCCCTGATTTTAGGAAAGTACATAATATAAAAATTGGTTTAACGTCTGAAAACAATATAATCCATGAATGAATACGTAATTTCCAGACAATGTCAGTCCTTTATTTTAAACTCTTCAACGTATCGTCACAAAATAAAAAACGTCAACGTTTCGCCATACATATATGTAGGCTAGGGTGGTCCAAAAAAGGTCGATTTTTAAAAATTATAAAAACTGTCGCAGCTTTATATTCTGCAACAAAATACAAGGCATAACTCTTTTTTTATAATTTTTTAAATTAATAATTGGCTTGTCCCTGCGACTTTTTGTCTCTTATGGGAATTAACACGTAAAACAAGCAATTTATTTTCAATCTTATTTTTTCCTGCTTTGTTGATTTCCTATTGCAATGTATTTCCCTAAACTGTTAGGTGACAATTAAAATATTTTATTGAAACAAAAAAAATTTCCAAAATGATATATTTATAGTTGTTATTCAGTTAGAAAAAACCTGAAAAATCATTAAATAGGCAGTTTTTAGAAGCAATTTTTTACCAGTAAATATAAATTAATTTATTTAAAATTTACATGAAATAAAAGTTTATTCTATTGACAATAGTACATGAAAAAATAAAATTGATTTATAAATATTAAAGGGACACATTCTTGAATTGAAGTTTACGGTTTTTTGCCCGTCGTCGGTTTACAGCCATCATTATGAGCGAAACTGATATAGGCCTGTGCATTGCTACTGACGAAAAGAAGAAGTAAAGGGTCTAGGATTGAAGTCGACCATTTCTACCTACTCAGAAGCAGGTCTATTGTATTTTTTTCACCCGCAAACCCTTTCCAGGATACGATTTAGATTATTACCCATAAGTGAAATACGACGGATAAGTAGAAGAAGCACTGAGAACCTTTCAAACCCTAGGGACAAGTCAATTATTAATTTAAAAAGTTATAAAAAAAGAGTTATGCCTTGTATTTTTTTGCAGAATATAAAACTGCGACAGTATTTTTAATTTTCAAAAATCGACCTTTTTTGGACCACCCTAATGTAGGCCTTCTCAGGACAATAAAAAATAATATTCAATAAACATAAATCCATTGTTAATCAAATCAAATTAAACAACAGCAGTCACAAAAATACGTCACATAATAAATAAAGACAAAATAACGGTTTATTACACTGTCAACTTTTTTATTTAAATTTAACACTAATTCGTATTTGGCAACGGAGTGGAGTTTAAAGTGATGCACAAAACTAATTTAATTTTCCAAAATAAAGATACAAATATTTTGCGTTGACAATTTTTATAAATAAATGCAGAATTTAATAATCAATAAGTATTCTTCAAAGTTAGTTAATTGATATTAAAACAGAAATGAATAATTCTTGTTTTAATGTAAAATTTGTTACATGAACGACGAAGGGAGTGGAGTGTTCACATCCTACTAACCTGAATATTTCAGTAAATTCAAAATTTTTCTTTCTTTCTCCAGTGACGTAATGAAAATACGCTTAACATTATATAATATGGCAAACATTATTTTTTAAAATAAAAATTATTTTTTATTTTAAGCAGTAAAAATGTTGTGAACGAGAAATTTTCCCTTTTTAGGGTTCCGTACCGTAAAATGGAACCCTATTAAAATCACTATGTGTGTCCGTTTTCGCACCCCTTCTAACTTCTAAACTATATGAGCTAAAGTCTTCTAATTTAGTCCACATATGTAATTTCACCTTGGATTTACGAAAATGATATGGAAAACGCGATTCCAGCTCATGAACATGCCGAAATCCAGCAAAAACCACTTTTTTGCCCTAAAATTGAAATAAATGACCATGCCCCCCCCCCCTAATCTTCTAAACTATATGACTTAAAATGCTGAAATTTGGTACACATATGTAGATTCACGTGTAGATTACAGGAAAATTATAGAGAACTCTCGTAAAGACTGTCTTCATAGTGTTTACTAGCCAAAAAGTACGATTTTTTGAAAAAAATTCGAAAAAATGACCATGTCCCCCCCCCTAATCTTCCAAACTACTTGACCTAGGATGCTGAAATTTGGTACACATATGTAGATTTACGTGTAGATTACAGGAAAATTATACAGAACTTTCGTAAAGACTGTCTTCATAGTGTTTACTAGCCAAAAAGTACGATTTTTTGAAAAAAATTCGAAAAAATGACCATGTCCCCCCCCCTAATCTTCCAAACTACTTGACCTAGGATGCTGAAATTTGGTACACATATGTAGATTTACGTGTAGATTACAGGAAAATTATAGAAAACTTTCGTAAAGACTGTCTTCATAGTGTTTACTAGCCAAAAAGTACGATTTTTTGAAAAAAATTCAAAAAAATGACCATGTCCCCCCCCCCCCCTAATCTTCGAAACTACTTGACCTAGGATGCTGAAATTTGGTACACATATGTAGATTCACGTGTAGATTACAGGAAAATTATAGAGAACTCTCGTAAAGACTGTCTTCATAGTGTTTACTAGCCAAAAAGTACGATTTTTTGAAAAAAATTCAAAAAAATGACCATGTCCCCCCCCCCTAATCTTCTAAACTATTTGACTTAGGATGATGAAATTTGGTACACATATGTAGATTTACGTGTTATAGAGAACTCTCGTAAAGACGGTCTTCATAGTGTTTACTTGCCAAAAAGTAGAATTTTTTGAAAAAAATTCAAAAAAATGACCATGCGACCCCCCCCCCTAATCTTCTAAACTATTTGACTTAGGATGCTGAAATTTGGTACACATATGTAGATTTACGTGTAGATTACAGGAAAATTATAGAGAACTTTCGTAAAGACTGTCTTCATAGTCTTTACTAACCAAAAAAAACGATTTTTTGAAAAAAAAATCTTCCAAATCTTCCCCTAATCTTCCAAACTATTTGACCTAGGATGCTGAAATTTGATACACATATGTAGATTTACGTGTAGATCACAGGAAATCATAGAGAATTTTTGTAAAGGCGGTTTTCACAATGTTTACTAGCCAAAACCTACGATTTTTTTAAAGAAAATTCGAAAAAATGACCGAGCCCCCCCCCCCCCTTTTAAATCGTTTGTAGTATTTGACTTGGGATCCCGGGAACAAGGGTTTATATATAATCAGATATATTTCAGATATCATCAGATATATTGTAGATATAATCAGATATATTTCAGATCTAATGATATATGATTTGATCTATTCAGATATAATCAGATATAATCAGTTATTTAAACATATATCTGCTTATATATATTTAGATATAATCAGATCTACACTGTAAAAACAGGTGTCTTACAAGTGTCTAATTTTAAGACATAAGACGTTTAGAAAGCGTCTTACAGGCATTTTTAAGACACTATCTCAATGGTTTAAAATTAAGACACCTCAAAATGTCTTAAAAGTGAGGACAAAATAAGACACTTGTTTTTAGAGTGTAACTAGATATATTTAGATATAATCAGATCTGATATTATATCTGTTTATATCTAGATAGATATCGCCTGATGTGAGGTCATATCTAACTAGATATATTTTAACATAGTCAAATCTGATATTATACCTTTCTATATCTAATTAGATATTGTCAGATATGAAGTCAGATATAATCATTTTGTTAACAGATTTAATCATACATAATATCAGATCAAACTATATCTAATAAAAAAATAATTTATTTATAATATATATATAAATAATATAGTTTGGACTTTTTCAAATTTCAAAAATTTTTATTTTTTTATTAGATATAGTTTGATCTGATATTATGTATGATTAAATCTGTTAACAAAATGATTATATCTGACTTCATATCTGACAATATCTAATTAGATATAGAAAGGTATAATATCAGATTTGACTATGTTAAAATATATCTAGTTAGATATGACCTCACATCAGGCGATATCTATCTAGATATAAACAGATATAATATCAGATCTGATTATATCTAAATATATATAGGCAGATATATGTTTAAATAACTGATTATATCTGATTATATCTGAATAGATCAAATTATATATCATTAGATCTGAAATATATCTGATTATATCTACAATATATCTGATGATATCTGAAATATATCTGATTATATCTAAACCCTTTGTCCCGGGGATATAATCTACTTTTTATTTTATTAGTAATTTGCCGATTTCATTGAAATTAAATAAAAAATTCAATATAGTGCATTAAAATTTTGTTATTTGTTATAAGTTTTAAAATAATTTTAACTATATTAGTATATAAAGTTATAGAAAAATGACTTTGTTATTTGAAATATATATACAATTGCTATTGCATTTCAATCTCTATTTCATATAGTTAAAAAAATTATAGAGGTACGGAACCCTTCGACTTGGTACGAGTATAACTCGTACTTGCCCGATTTTTAGAGAATGACCCTTATATAGAAAAAGTGAAAAATTAGTACAATTTAAAATTTGGTTCAGCTGAATTTAAACAAGCTCTATACTCAAAATATAAATTTTAGAAACACTTTGTCAGCGAATGTAAAGTTTTTATTTGGACATGAAGTATAACTATATATACTTAATCTTTTGTTAAATAGAGAATAACGCTTAACCACATGGATGACCGAAAAGACCAGTGGGCTAACACCCAAGAGAGAAAGAAAAGAGACAATGTAGAAATGACATTTGAGAGAAGCAGAGGGAAAAAGCGAGTGAGTCAGAAGATACCGGGAGACATTTGAGAAAGAGAGCAGCATTACATCAAAGAGAGCGAGCAAGAGAGATGAAAATGTAGATGAAAAAAAAAAGAAGAGAGAAATAGAAAAAAGAAAAAGATAGAGGGATGGTTCGACTGGACAGTACCAGAATGACTGGACTTTATATCGCTCGGGAAATAATGGGATTCCCATCAAGAAGTGGATTTCCCTCGGGAGTTCGATGCACGCGCGTCAAGAGATCCTACGACTGTCCAACATCCGGATACGTATTCCATGGAACATTCAAACCCTCGTTCACCTGTCCGTCCTACCGTTACACTCGTTTTCGTCGTATCAAAGTGATCTTTTGGAAGCGTGCCCTATACTTTTGACACCCTATCAAGTGCTCATTCTTTCCACTTGCTATTGTAACGCAATTTTTAAAAAATTTTGTCAGATTTATCAAAATTATAGAAAAATTGATATTGATATTTACGTTATCAATACTCTATTACTAATATCGGTGTTTACAAATACACTCAAAGACTTTAGATAATAAGTATTATAGTTTATCCATTAATTTTAACTATAGAAACTATTAATCTGGAATAATGTTGCAAAAGGAAAATTTTTTGCATTAAAGATATAGGTCAGGGTCGTCATTTTTTTAAAGCGCGAAATTGATAATAGAGATCAGACAACGGATTCACGTAGTGGGGGGGCTATACAATGAAAACCTATCACTTCATATACAAGATTTTTGCTACCCGATATAAACAAAGTATAGAAGCACGCGAAAACTGTTTTTTTATAACCATTTCTTTCCTAATTATTTTAAAGGATTTAACAATAAATGATGTAGAGCTTGAAAAGACCTTGAAAAGGATAGGTCGCAAGTTGATTTTTGATAATTAGTTTACTAGTAAATTAATTTAAACCACTACAAACAGCTGTTTTTTAATTGTTTAATAACTTTTGAAATAACAAAGCTGTAGATCTATAACTTTCTGAAAATATAGTCCTCGTCATGCTTCATGATAAAACGTCCAAACACCTATCCTGACGGAAGGGCTCAGATGATTATATTTGGACAGGCTAGGCGTTATAAAAACACTTTAGATTTGGATAAAAACAAAATGTCATACATGATTTTAAAGGTAATAAAACCAGCTTTTTGATCATGCTTTGACAAAGTTTCTAAATGCAATCATTCCAGTTGGGAAACCTAAAGAAGTTGACTCTTTTTTCAGAATTTAAATTGTAAATGCATGTAAAATAGGCAAAAAATAGTTTTTTATTAAAATAACTTTAACGGTTGATTTAAGTATAACTTGATGCTTACATGCGCTAAAAGTTTATTTTTCTTACACTGAGAGACAGCTTGTATGATTAAATAATATGACTATCTCAAAGTTTAGTATAAAACCGTTTGAATTTAGGGATAACGTGAAAAACTATAGATACTAGGTATATATTTGTATCAATATTTGAAATAGGAACATTGGAATTTGATATAATGCATGCGAAAGACCATAACACTATATCAATCTATCGCACGCATTATATCAAATTCTAATGTTCCTATTTTAAATATTGATATAAATATATACCTAGTATCTATAGTTTTTCACGTTATCCCTAAATTCAAACGGTTTTATACTAAACTTTGATATAGTCATATTATTTAATCATACAAGCTGTCTCTCAGTGTAGGCTTATTTTGCTAAAATGATTTTTCATTATTAAGTTGCAAAAAAACGTAAAAAGTAGAGAACGTTTTTTCGTTATAAACAAATGAATTACCTATCTCGGAAACTTTGCATGCATTGAAAATTTACTATCTTCGCTAGGAAAAATTTTTGTTTTACACGATTATCCTAAATTACAAACCGAGAGTAAAAATTATTTACTAAAATCTTTCAGTGTATATTATCAATAAATATCGGTATATTGTTGAAATATAAAAACGCACCTGCGCAAAAATATGGACTTATACATAAGAACGCTTAAATATTATTAATTAAAAAATTATTCAATACGCGAATAAAAATAATTGGTACTGATGAAATCAGTTTAAAAAATTGAAGAATATTATTAAATATTAAAAGAATATAAAGGAGTTAATAAATGGGAAATTTATAAAATAAAAAAAGAAAATGAAAATGATTAACCCTTTGCGCCATAGTGGTAACCCAGATTACCACCTTCATTTTTAAGTTTTTTGTGAATATCTTCAGTACGCCTTATCCTATCAAAATATTAAATTATTTTTTATATTTTCCAGTAAATTTACTATTCTAAACTCTGGTTTTGAAGAAAAATATCATTTTTAATTTACAAGATAAAAATTCATAAAGGTCGAAACTTTCGCATTCATTAATTTTGATGTTTTTTAGTTCCTTGGATCAAAAAGTCACTATTTGTATCGAGAAAATTATTTTCTTTGTTTTCAAAAAATGTATGCAGCAAAGGGTTAAAGTGCACGTAGAAAATAACGGATGGAAAAATTACTAAAAAGAGTTGCAATGAGAGAAAATAAGGTGATATTTGTCATTTATATGGCTGACGAACTAGAAATTTCTACTTGGGTTGTACCCAATTTTACTTTCATTAGGTATCACCGTAAGTAGAAAATCCTATTTTCTACAGACACATACGATATAAGTAACATTATTTCCCCACTTTGTAAGTCTTGTAATAATTATAATTACAATCTCTCCGTTTACCAAAAAATTGTCTAATATTGTGTACATAATGCAAATAATTTTGTTAAAAATATAATTTGACATAAATATAATATAATTCTCTTCGGAGTTATTTCGGATGACTATTTACAAAATTAGATGAAAATACGCCACTATCTAACGCTAATAAAGGTTAGAAGGTTTAAAATTACCAATTTTTTGTTTAAACAATTATTGAAATAATAATGTCAGTGCATATATATTATTACATGAAGCTCAATAATTACAAAAAAATCATCTTTTTCAACATATTTTGAGAAGAGTTGATAATCTGAATTCAATAAATAAATAAATTTACAACAATTAATTGTTTAAAAAAAAATTAATGATTGTTGTAACTAATTTAACACAGTATATTGTAATTATTAAAAGAAAAAGTTGTCAAGTTCTGAGAAAACTACAACATTCTGATTATTTGAATTATTGTTATAAATAATAATAACAATAAATTCTTCAAACAAGTGAAAAAGACTTTTAAATATTAGTAGAAATTAAATATTAATATTAATTGAATATTAATAAAATATTAATAGAAATTTGTCTAATTATAAAAATTGTATTGAATAACCTTAAACAAATTAATAAGTGATTATAGAAATTCTTTTCATTTCTTTGCATTTATGCTGGTTTCTTAAAATTGCATAAAAATAATTAATATTAACAAATTATTAAATAATTGATGGAATACTGTATGTAAACCTTTTTCAAAAATTACTATTCAAAATATTTTCCAGGCTTTCCGTGACTAAAAAGAATCTAACTATTTCAGTTTTTCGAAATTTTTCAAGATCGTAACTGTTCTGGACATTAGTTAAGTATTTACTTTTAATAAAAATAATTTGAAATCAAAGAAACACAGAATTTGTTCTGTTATTAATAATATAGTAATAATAATAATAATGTCAAAAATTATTTATTACATAACTATAATTGTCCAAACATGTCTCAATAACGTTGATTTAAAAACATACATATTTCATCCATTTTTTAAAAAACATTTAAAACAGATATTAGCAACATTTGATTTAAAAATTTTGTTCTTAAAACATATCATTTTCATAATATTTGACATAAATATTAAATGTATTTAAAATAGTTTTTAATCAGGGTGTACTAAAAATGTACAATCTAAAAATTCCATGTCTTTTTCAGGTTATTAATAATATAATAATAATAATACAGTAGGACGTCTCTTAAGTTAAACGGTGGTACAATTTTTAACTTAAGTGAACAACCAATCAAAATCGTCATATGTCATATGATTCAGGGGCGAATAATTTAAATGTCAGTGCAAATTTTGTATGGTTATTGTGAAAAATCTTATTTGAAATTTGTTTTTGTTTTCTTCTGCATGAAGTTAAGTGCAGTATATTTAATGACATATTTATGTTTATATTTTTGCAGTCTTGGAGATTTTCTTCTCTACTGATTTTTAAAATAAAGTTTTATACCCTGTAAATATAAAGTAAAATAGTATTAAGGAATATAATACTTTTATTCTTTTATATTAGTTTTAAGAAAATCATTACTCTTAACAAGTGGCAAATTAAAAAATATAAGAATAACTTTTTATACTAGGTTATTATTTTTCAAATTTTTGTAAACAAAAGAAAAAAAGACAAGTCACCCATAATTTTGTTTAAACTGACAGCCCTGAGATTTAACATAAGAGGATTTAACTTAAGAGACGTCCTACTGTAATGTCAAAAATTATTTATTACATAACTGTAATTGTCAAAACATGTCTCAATAACGTTGATTTAAAAATATACATATTTCATCAATTTTTTAAAAAACATTTAAAACAGAAATTAGCAACATTTGATTTAAAAATTAACCTTATAAAACATATCATTTTCATAATATTTGACATCAATATTAAATGTATTTAAAATGATTTTTAATCAGGCTGTACTAAAAATGTACAATCTAAAAATTCCATGTCTTTTTCAGGTTTTCTAGATTCAATTTCTGAATATTATCGGGTTATATTTTACTATTATTTTTTGTACACTGTATAATTCAATGAAGACACAGAAAAAATAATAATAAAAATAAATTATTCTTGTATTTTACGTCCGAGATTATTAAATATTAAATGAACAACGACACTTTCAAAAAAGTTTTCTTTCGGACAACTTTTATTAACAATAAAAAGTCAATGGAAGAACAAAAATTCAAATGTACTTCTGAAACAATTCTACATCTAATGTTTTTTATGAAAAATTTGGAAAAAAATTATTAAAATAAATTAAATTTCCGTAGGTACATAAATATTTCCCAAAAATCTATTTCACAGAAATTTTATTTAACGTAGTTGCTTCAAAAATCGAAATCATAGAGAACGTAATAAAACTTTCAGCAAAAAAATTTAATGTTCAATACGTATTTCTATAAAATATAAAATTAATTTACGGCTTATCTTCTGAGATATGATTATTTAAAAGTCACTATTTTTACACAGATATAGGTTAAAATACATCTTTTTGGTGACAATGTTTTTAATATCCAATAGATAAATCATACGCATCAAGTTGAAAAATTAGATTTCAGTAATTAAAAGTTTGTAGATTACATAAATTTAAATTTTAACTTATTTCACTGCAAGATTAGAAAGTAAAATTAAATAAATAATTAAATTTTTCAAGTTTTATTTTTGTTTTATCGAAAGTTTATACATATGGCAACATCGCTTTTTTAATGATTCAGGAATTATTTAAAATTTTTCATTTTTAACCTCTTTGTTTGACATTTGTAAACATTTAATGCTTACTATTAGTATACAAAACAATAAATTGAATGTAATTTTGAAGTTAACCTCTTTAAAAAAGCAACGTTGCCACTATAAACTATATTAAAATTACATCGGTAATCAAATTAGGATTATTTTTCACACTTATTTTTATTAAATTAGTTTTTCATGTTAAAAGTTTATCATTCAAGTTTAAAAGATGTTTTTAATATTTATTGACTAAATCAAAATGTAGTTCTGATTACCTTTTCAACCAAAAAATCAATTTGAATAGCAATGTTGGCTTATAACTATGTTAACCAAAAACCAAGTTATTAAATAAATGTTAATTTTTTTTTTTTTTTTTGTAAAAAATTACTAATTTTTCAGTTTACATTTTAAAATTTAATAAAGTTAAAAATAAGGAATTAAGAGAAAAATACATCTTAAGTAGTTAAAATGCACTCTCAAATTCAAATCTTTTTTTATTGCTAAATAACCAAAATACGAAAATATTCATCTTTAGTCAGTTTACAGCTTTCAAAAACGTGGAAAAATAATCTAATAATCAATACAGTAAACTTTTCATGAATCAGTAAATAAAATAAAATTAATTAATTTAAGAAAATAAATTCCATTATATAATTAAATTTAAAAAACAAACAAATTTATCTAAAATAAATGTTAATGATGTATTCTTTAAAACACTGTGAGAAATAAAAAATAAACTAATTAAACTAAATAAAACTTAATCATAAGAAAAATTCTTGACTTCAAAAAATGTATAAAATCGAATATGAAATTTGAGTCATTTGTTATAACACATTACACTTATTTGATTTTCTTAGAAATAATGTTAAGGTTACGTTTTATTTGTTCATATTTCCTAACTACACATATATAATTGTAAACAGATAAATTTAATTAAAACCATTCTTACCAAATTAACTGTTTTGTCAGAAAACATAAAAGACTCAACATTTTTAAAAGAGCTTTTTAACATTCGACCATCTTTTGTTTCAATTTTAAATAAAGGTAATTAGCTTTAATTATTCACATACATTAAATGTCCGACCTCTTTTTTCTCCATTAACCAGAATAAGTCTTGAATAATTATAAGCTTACAGAATTTTAAGAGCTAGTTGCAATTAAAAAGTAATTGCAAATCTGTATTTGTAATATTCATTTTACATTATTAGCACTGTTGAATAATTGTCAACAATAAACCCGAAAAAGTAAAAAAAATAAGAACATCAGAAAACTTAAAGTTTTAAATAAACGATAAATAAAAATTTGCTTAACAGCAACCAAAGAAATATCGCATTAATTGCCTTTATATAAACCGTATTTTAGTTCCAGGTAAAGAAAATTATTAACTGATGACATTATACATACCAAATTTTTTGACCGTCGTCTTTCAAAGAAAAATTCAATTTTTTAATAATTCAATTAGCAGCTTTCTTTCGAATAAAAACTGTTAAAATATTTTAAGACTCGTCAACAATGCAACAGATTAAATTCTCACTATTTGGACTTAAATTCACTTTCCTTATGATGAAATTTAACATTATTAAGTATGTTTTTACTGTCTTTTTCTAATATTCCTTTTAATTTAGACAAAAATGTAACAAAATTACTCTTTTTATATTTTATACTAGCGTTTTCAACGGCTTTCAACTTTTTTTTTACTAGAATGTCCAGATGAAGGAGAAAAGCTAAAACGGAAATGAAGAAATTGCGCCAAAACGGTCAACTCCAGCGCCCCCAACCATTCATTCATAATGTATTGTTAATATTCATATTAATAGAAAATAATAATAAATTGATTTAAATGTTTTAAATAACTCTTACTAACAAAAAGTTTGCTCAATTTCTTTCTATCTAAAAGAACTTACTTAAATATGTGCTAAATTGCAGTTTAGATATAAAAAAAAATTGTTACTCAAGCTGATCCTATTAATTTTATTAAATCAAAACCAAACATGGAAATAGACGTTTTTTCAGAAAAACAGAAAAACCAACAAGTAGCGTAATCTGGGATCGTAATTTGAAAGTTTGTTTTGAATAACAAAAAAGCAGAAAAATGTTCCAAATAATTTGCATAAATAAAATGTTTTTTTATTAATTTAGGTGTAATTTTAAATATATAAGAAATCTGTCAGGGATTTAAAATAAATTAAAAATAACAATTATAGGGTTAAAAAAAACTATTGATCTACGGTAGATAAAGTAGAAAACCGAGGTTGATTGAAAACATATGTAAGTTTTGCCGGTAAATAAGTAGTCCATGTGATTAAGAATATTAAGATTTTCTTCTGTATTAATTTCTTTCTATTTATTAAATAATATAGTATAATAGCGTTATTAGTTATATATTCTAGAAACCAGAGTTTTTTACTCAATATATACTTTATTTACAAAACTTGTAAATAACATTTAAAACTGTTATAGGTTAATAAGTTTATTAATAAGAAGTGAGGTTAGAATCGTGAAAACGAAACAATCTTCTTAGAAACAATTATAAAATGCGTTTTAATAATTTTATCTTCAAGGAATATTAACAATTGAAGTATTTTATTAATGTTAAAACCGAATTTCAAACATGTCTACTCTTTGGAAATTTTGTTCTCAAGTACGTGTGGTTAAAAACATTCTTCAACCAAAGTGAGTATATAATCTTATATTGTTGTATTTTGAATATTACATTTTGAAAAATTCGTCATTTACAATTGATTTTTTTAACATCTAAAAGACAACAAATTATTATTAACTATTTATACTTTTAAAACGTTACAATTTTCATAAAGAATCATTTATTTTATTATTGTTAGAAAGATAAATTTGGAAAAATTGGGTACACCTGCATTAATTTATTTTAATACTATTTTCTTTTGATTTCAGAATAAATTTAACCGAAATTACACAAAGAGAATTGAAAAGGTTGAATCATCCTCCCAAGAAACGTATACCTCCTTGGCTTCCAAAACCATTTCGAGTGGTAAATTAAAAAAAAAAGGTTTATAACAGTGTTAGTTACAAATTATTAAAAAAAAAATTATTTTTAGATTGCTGATGAGCAGATAACACCAGATAACAAGGAGTTTATTGATGAATATATACAAGATAAATACTCTACAACAAATCACTTGTCTCCACTCAAAATCGAACCAATCGAACCAAATCCTGAATGGACACCAAAATCTCGCCGCACTGGAGTTCTTGCAAAAAAAATCGGCATTTATCCTCTCTGGATGAAAAATGGAAAGAAAATTATTAGCACTCTTTTACAGGTAGATTTCGATTCTCTTAAAATGGTTTTTAAACCATTAAACTAAAATGAATTAATAAATTGTTTTAGTCCAAGATTTACTGTTTATAATTAGCATAATTAGGAGAAAATTTTAAGCTCAAGTATTTTTAAAATAGAATAATGTTTCTCGCGTTTCAGGTTATCGATAATCACGTAATTAAGTATATTCCACCCGAGGAGTTTAATCCGTTAATAGGAAAACCAAAAATTCAAGTTAAGAGGCCTTTAGGGTGTTTAATAGTTGGAGCCGATTCAGCTGATCCTCAAATAGTAAATGTTTTTTATTTTTAATAAGAAATTCTCAATTAATTAAAAAGTTATCTATTGAATTTATTCAAATTTGTGTTAGTGGAAATTTGAAACAATTAAATTATAACTTAATTTTAAGTGCTTTTATTTTTTCTTAATATTTGTAATCTAACATGAATTTTTTATTAGTTTACCAAAGGCTACAGTAATATATTCGAACGAAGTGGCGTTATGCCTAAAAAAGCTATTGGAAGATTTATGATTACTCCGGATGGAGCTTTGGAACCAGGAACGCCACTTTTCGCCACTCACTATAAACCTGGAGATTATGTTGATGTCAGAGGCAAAACGTGAGCTAAATTTGAATGTTTTAAAAAAATTTAATTGAAAACTAAAATAAAAGGAATTTTATTTTAAAAGAAAATAATTTTTCTTGATTAGGGTTTCTTAATATTATGATTTTTATTTTAGGGTTGACCGAGGATTTCAAGGAGTCATGAAACGGTGGGGTTTTAAAGGACAACCTGCCACTCATGGTCAAACTAAAACTCACAGAAGACCAGGTAATATCGGTTCCGGAGGAAGATCTCGAGTTGTGCCCGGTACCAAACTTCCTGGTCACATGGGAAATAGATACAGAATATTGCGAGGAGTTAGGGTAAGAAAAATAATCAGAATAAAGGCAGGGCTGTTAGTGACTCACTTTTCTCACTATTACTCACTTTCTTAAAAAAAACACACTTTTCTCACTTTTTTTTTACACTTTGTCTATTCCAGCTGCGGGGGGTTGTGTCTTTTATAATTGGATGTCTGATTAATAATTCACCTTATGAATCAAATAGTTTGTTCATATTCTAATTACATTGTCAATTTTTAAATTACAGTCTACAAATTGTTAATTTCTACACCTCTTTTCAATTATTTTTGTCATTTTTAAAGTACTTTTGCCAGTATTCAAGTACTTTTGCTAGTTTTCAAGTACTTTTGCTTTTTTGAATTTGTTTTTTTAAAAAATCAATTATTTTCTTAAGTCTTGGAATTATTGTCATGAATATTTAAATTTATTACACAATTTTTCATTTATTCTTGTCATTTTTTAATTATTTTCTTCGAATTTTAATTATATTCTTTAATCTCTTAATTATAAATTTTGGTCAGGAATATTTAAAATTTCTACACAAGTTTCAATTACTTTCTTCGAATATCAATTACTTTTGTCATTATTCAAGAATTTTTGTCATTTTCCAATTAATTCCTTCATAGTTCTATTTATGCCATTCTTATTTAGGCTAGTTTAGAATTATTTTCTACAAATTTCAATTATTTTCTTCAATCTTTAAATTATTGTCAGGAATATTTAAAATTTCTACACAAATTTCAATTATTTATGTCATTATTCAATTAGTTTCTTCACATTTCCATTGTATCGTTATTTTTTCAATTATTTTATACAATTTTCCAATTAATGTATTAAATTTATTATTTTTTACTCCGTTTTAATTTATATTTCTCATTTTTCATTAATTTTTTTTCGATATTTAATAATTTTTCAATTATTTTCTTCTAATTTCAATTATTTCTTTTCAATTTTTCAACTTTTGTCTTCATTTTCTAATTTTAAATCAATTTTTCAATTAGTTTGGTCATTTTACCATTTTTTTTAAAGTTGAATTAATTTTGTGATTTTTCAATTATTTTTTTCAAATTTCAGTTGTATTCTTCAATCTTAAAATTATAGTCAGGAATATTTAAATTTTCTGCACAAGTTTCAATTTACTTTTGTCATTATTCAAGTATTTTTGTCATTTTCCAATTAATTCCTTCATAATTCTATTATTTATGCCATTTTAGAATTATTTTCTACAAATTTCAATTATTCTCTTTAATCTTTACATTATTGTCAGGTATATTTAAAATTTCTTCACAATTTTCAATTTAATTTTGTCATTTTTCAATTAATTTCTTAAAATATGAATTATGTTTTTCAATCATTAAATTATTGTCAGGAATATTTAAATTTTCTACACAAGTTTCAATTATTTTCTTCAAATTTCATTTACTTTTGTCATTGTTCAAGTATTTTTGTCATTTTCCAATTAATTCCTTCATAATTTTATTATTTATGCCATTTTAGAATTATTTTCTACAAATTTCAATTATTTTCTTCAATCTTTAAATTATTGTCAGAAATATTTAAAAATTTGTACAAAAGTTTCAATTTACTTTTGTTATTTTTCAATTATTTTCTTCAAATATCAATTTTTTTTGTCATTTTCCAATTATTTTCTTCATAGTTCTATTATTTTTGTCATTTTCCAATTATTTTCTTCACAGTTCTATTATTTTTGACATTTTAGAATTATTTTCTACCAATTTCAATTATGTTCTTTAATCTTAAAATTATTGTCAGGAATATTTAAATTTTCTACACAAGTTTCAATTATTTGGTACAAATTTCAATTATTTTCTTCAAACTTTAATTACTTTTTTTATATTTGAATTTTATGCCATTTTTAAATTATTCTCTTGAAATTTCCTTCCATTTTCTACGAACTTCTATTAATTTCTTTAACTTTCAATTATTTGCCTCAAACTGCTAACATTTTTTTCAATTTGTCAATTATTGTCTAAAAAATGTAAATTTTTTTACCAGCTTTCAATTATTTATGTCATTATTCAATTAGTTTCTAAACATTTCAATTGTTTCGTCAATTTTTCAAGTATTGTTTTAAATTTTTTACTTCCGTACACTAGTTCTCAATTATTTTTGTCATTTCTCATTTATTTTTGTTCAAATTACTATTATTTTTGTCATTTTCCAATTATTTTATTTAAATGTTATTTTCTTCAATCTTGTTATTATTGTCATGAATTTATCACCTTTACACCAGTTTTCAATTATTTTCTTCAAGTTTCAAGTATTTTCTTGAAACTTCTACTATTTTTTTTCAATTTTTCAACTATAGTCCAAAAAGCTTTACACTAGCTTTCAATTATTTATGTCATAATTCAGTTAGTTTCTTCAGATTATAAGTATTTCGTCAATATCTTAATTATTGTACTTAAATTTCTAATTAAAAAAAAAAAAATTTTTTTGTAATTAATTTTTCAATGAGTTTTGTTACTTTGCAATTTTTTTCAAATTTTAAATATTTTTGTCATTTTTGAATTGTTTTCTTTATATTTCTATTATATTTGCAATTTTAGAATTATTTTCTACAATTTCAACTATTTTATTCAATTTTTTTTTGTCATAAATTTTTAAATTTCATACACCAGTTTCAAATATTTATTTCAAATTTTAATTATTTCCTTAATTTTTTTTTAATATTGTCATAAATTTATTAATTTTTTTAACACCTTTCTCAATCATTTTTTACAAATTTCGATTATTTTCTTCAAACTTTAATTACTTTCTTGATATTTGAATTTTTTGCCATTCTTGAATTATTCTCTTCGAATTTTAATTATTTTCTTCAAACTTCAATTAATTTCCTTAACTTTCAATTATTTTCTTCAAACTACTTATATTTTTTTCAATTTTTTAATTATTGTCTATAAGTTTTTTATTTTTTCACCATCTTTTAACAGTGGTGGATCCAGATTTGGTTTCTGGAGGGGGTTATACATGAGAGAGAAAGAGACAACACTATAGTGTTATCTCTCTCTCCTCATTCAAGTATTTTTGTCATTTTCCAATTATTTTCTTCATATTTCTATTATTTTTGCCATTTCAGAATTATTTTCTACAAATTTCAATTATTTTCTTCAAATTTCAATTATGTTCTTTAATCTTAAAATTATTGTCAGAAATATTTAAATTTTCTACACAAGTTTCAATTGTCTTTAGTTAATTTTCAATTATTTTTGTCATTCAAATATTTTTGACATTTTAGAATTATTTTCATTAAATGTAATTTTTCTCAATCTTTTTATAATTGTCATGAATTTATTAACTTTTACATGAGTTTTCAATTATTTATATCATTATTCAATTAGTTTCTTCACATTTCAGTTGTATCGTTATTTTTTCAATTGTTTTATACAATTTTCCAATTAATGTATTAAATTTATTATTTTTTACTCCGTTTTAATTATATTTCTCATTTTTCAATTATTTTCTTCTAATTTCAATTATTTCTTTTCAATTATTCAACTTCTGTCTTCATTTTCTGATTTTAAATCAATTTTTCAATTAGTTTTGTCATTTTATTTATTTATTTTTTTTTTAAAGTTGAATTATTTTTGTGATTTTTCAATTATTTTTCATTCAATTAGTTTCTTCACATTTTAATTATTTCGTCAATATCTCAATTATCATACTCAAAATTTCAATTCTTTACACCAGTCTGAAATTACTTTTTTCAAATTTTAATTGTTTTTATCATTCATCAATAATTTTATTGTCATTTTAATTGTTTTTGAAACTTTTTAATTATTTTCTTCAAATTTCAATTATTTCGTTTCAATTTTTCAATTATTTCTTATTTTTCATTAATTTTGTCATTTTCCAATTTTTTTTCAAATTTGAGTTATTTTGGTCATTTTTTAATCATTTTCTTCATATGTATTTCAATTATTTTTCCCATTTTTTAATTATTTAAATGGCTTTCCTGAATCTTTATATTATTGTCATGAATTTAAAAAAATTTTAAACACGTTCATTGACCTAACATACGCCCTCAAAGTCCCACAGCTGTTGGTGTTAAATTAAAAAAAAAAAAGTCACTTTTTTTAGTATTTTCAATCTGCAAGTCCGCTGGCAGCCCTATAAAAGAAAAAGGCTCGATAAGAAAAAAATAAGCTATGAAAAAGGAACAATTAGATATCCAAGAGACAATAATCCTTTTCTTTTGCAGATTTTAAGGATCAACACAAAATACAATGTTCTCTGGGTTTTGGGTCACGGAATACCAGGAGAAACAAATAATATTGTTCAACTTTTCGACACTATATTACCTTTTAGAAAATACACAGAAGCACCTCATTTTCCTACCTATTTTCCCACTGGAGACGAACCTGAGGAACTAATATTTGACGAACTTCATAACTTTGAAGATCCTACTATAGAATTTGAAGAGACAGAAATAGTCAAGTCGAATGTAAGAAATAAGTGAAACTTTGATTTTTTAAAAATAAGTAGAACTTTTTAATAACTTTGTCAATAAAAATTATTAATTTTAAATTCTGTGTTTTATTGGAAAAAAATATAATAATACAATTTTTTCAAAAATGACTGAAATGGTAGATGGGTTTGTGAAAAATAGACAACGAATCACTGTCAAATGTAAGCTACATTTTATTGTTGCTGCTCTTTCTTACAGAACGTTCGTTATAATTAATTATACTACTAAGAGTAGTCAATCGATTTATTTAGTAATCAATATTATTATAAATTTAACATGCCTAAAATATACACGAATTGTTTATAAATGTAACATTCTGAACCAAGACTCGACTCCAAATTAGAGTAGAGAGCAGCTTGTGCAAGCACAAAAGATTCTTTACTTTCGTCTGTTACGTTTAAATAAGAAAGTGTCTCTAAAGGCATTTAATATCGACTACAGAATTTCTACCGCAGTGTCACGGTAGCGAAACGTCGACATAAGAAACGAGCTTCTTAATGACCTAGTTTCGCGAATCCTTAGACTCCCAAGTCGAACAATGCTGCGTTGAATTAACTTGTTTTTTTTAAACTGCAATTCGTACGCGTTACAGTTTAATTCGAGTATGCAAAAGTACACAACAATAAATGCCTTTTAAATAATTTAATTAATCGTCATTCACAGCAGCATTTTGTCACGACTTATTCCTCTAGTTTATACAATAAAAATTAAAATGTTGTACAAATAATTGGAAGAAAAAACAAAAGAACACAATCGATAGTGTTGTTTTCTGATTAGTCGCTCCGTTTTTTTTTTTTTTTTTTGTTATCGTCGCTATCTCTCTTTCTCTATCTCTCTCTTTTTTCTCTCGCTCTTTCTTCTTTTTTTCCTATACATAATTTTTTTGCTTTTCTGAAACACGATTATCGAAAGACAGTACATTGTCTATCTTGAACTCCACTGTTTCACTGACACCTTTGACCTTTAAAAATCCAAGTTCTTGGTTCAATTACTGCGTAGCGACAGTGCCGCGTTTTGATCGCATTTAGATGGGAGTCACAGGAAAAGGAAAGAATGGGTTGGGGAAGCAGAATGGCTCCATGTTGGAGTTTGTCAAGGGACGGCACAATCCGACAGAAAACACGTAGGCTCTCAGAACTTAAATCCTTCGTTTGGAATTGTTGTCTGCGCATCAAAATGGTAAGATCCATCTCCTACTTGAGGTGCCACGTTTACATCGTCAGCCTAAATGAACAAATTGTGGATGTTAATTTACAAATTTAAAAAAAGAGTAAAATTTAATTTTCTAATTTAATTTATGCAAGTTAGGTGTATTGTGGTGACTTTACCTACTTATACAAACACATCCTAAGTCCTTCCTTATAACCTAGCGGTCAATAAAGTGTATATTATTACCCTAGGGCAATAATAGAGACTTTATAGACCGCTCACAGGTCAATAAAGTATCCATTATTATCCTAGGACAATAATGGTCACTTTATTGACCTGCTGGACTATATGGATGAACTTAGCATGCATCGATACATTATAGGTTATAAGGACACACTTATGACGCTTAATGCATAATGCACTATTAAAAAAATAATAAAAACTTAAAAATATCACAATAATGAAAAAATATACCTCCTCTGCGAAATATTGTTCAATAATATCATAAGCCAGTTTGTAGATATCGACATTCTCGTGATTCTGTAGAGCTTCGATCTTATCCAATCCAGAACATTCTTCAATCATGTTGGCCAACTGTTCCACCTGCGCACCTGCCAACTTGAGCATGTTGTGAATTCCATCGAGTACTACCTGGACAACTTGAGTATCTTTACACGACAGAAGGTCACAGAAAGGTGAGATCACACCTTCCTGGATCAACCGAAAGACTTGTTCCCTGGTTCCACTTATCGTCAAATTGCTTATTGCCCACGCAGCTTCCTTTTGTGTCTGGAATTCTCCCTAGAAAATTGTTCAAATTGTAGAATGATCAACAAACGATATTAACAGGGATCACAGCGGTTTCTTTGTTCAATTTTAGGTGAAAAGGTGATATTTCTTTAAAAAAAAAAGGAGATTTTAGTTCATAAAAAAAGAATTTTCAAAATTAGTAAAAGAATAATTATATTGATATTTACGAAATTGTATTGTTTCTTTAAAAGTTTAGAGCACAGATCACGGTGAGGCTTAGTGAAGTTTAAATCAAAAGTCTTATCGAGGGCTGATAAAAATCATGGTTTTTGTAAAAAAAAGTCAAAAAAATTCGATTTTTTTTATTTAAATCAAAAATTAATTTTTTTTAAATATATAAAATCAATATACAAAATTTTCAAGTGTTTATTTGCAAGTATTTTATTTGTAAACTGAGAAAATTTAATAAGAAATAATGAAGAATGAAGCATTTAATCAAAATCAAACAAATTATGTCGAATAAATGAGAAAATTTAAAAAAAAATATCTTTAAATTCATGTGATCGCAAAATTAAGAAAATTAGGTAAAAGCAGTGAAAAAAAATAAATTATAAAAAAATATATAAAAACGTAAAAAGATAAGAAAACAATCTATTAAAAAAATGAAAAAATTCTTTGTAATAAAGAAAGTCATAGACATTGTTAAAAATTTTAAAAAAACAACACAAGAATGAAATTTTTGACATTCCTTGGATCAAAATTGTAAATAACATTGAGAAAATTTTACTAAATAATACCCACAACTAATTATATCAACTTTCATTTTTCTTTTATTGTTAATATTTTTTTCTTTTTGAAAATGTATAATGACTTTATTCATTATTATACTATATTTTGTGAACTTTTATCTTTTGTATTGCCCTTAAATGATCTTGTATTGTAGGCACAATAAATAGATAAATAAATATGAAGATACTTACAAAAGTTTTAAAATTAAAAAAAGTAGAGAATTATTTTACAAAGAATTGAAGAAAAAAGAATGAAAAAACTTAAAAGAAAAAAATTTTTATGAAATAAAAGAACGATTTTAAAATGAGAATATTTCTTAAAAGATTAAATTTACATAATATGAAATAAAAGAATAATAGTCTTCAAAAAAGTAGAAAAATGAAAAATTGAAAAAATGTAGATAAAAGCATGTAATAAATGTTTTCAAAAATTCATAAGTACAAGATAAAAACTAAATAATTTAAAAGAGGGAAAAATGTTTTTAAGAAATATAAAAATAATGACAAAAATTAAAGAATTAATTAAAATCCAATGAAGGACTAAAAAAATTGAATAAATAAGGAAGAAAATTGAGAAATATTTTTTTCATAATCTTGCAAACTGTAAGAAAATGTAAAAAGAACAAAAAATACAAAAATATGGTAAAAATCTACTAAAAAATTAGAATAATAGAATTATTAAGAATAAAATAAAAAAATGTATATAAAGGTAAATAAAAAGTTCACGAAAGAAATTTAAAAATTCTTTAAAAACAAAAAAGTTTAGGAATATTGAATCGAAAATATGTTTGTAATATTACACTTAAAACAAGTCCAGCAGTAAATTTAGAAAAATAAAGAAAATCTAAAAATTTTATATAAAGGAATAAGTAAGTTTTCAAAAATAGACAAGATGTGAAAACAAATTGAATACATTTTCCAAAAAAATGAGCGTATTTATTCTTAAAAATATGTAAATAATTTTGAAAATCAACGAAATAAAATGTTTAGTGAATGTTGTAATAACAAAATTGTGTACAATAATATTAAATAATTTGCATAAGATGAAGAAAATTAAAAAAAATCCTAAAATAAAAAGACCAAGACTATTTCATTATTATGCATTCATTAATATGCATTTAAAATATTAAAATTGAAATTTTCAAAATTTATCCATAAATTTCTGCATTTTTTTATGGTTTGCGTTTTTTTTTACATAGTAAAGAAATGAGACAAAAATTATTTCGATAAGAACAAGTAGATAATATGCTTTAACACACTTTAAGTCAAGTCTAATATTTTGTTTTATTTGAAAAGTTCGTCAAATTTTAAGCATTAAAAAATTCTTTAAGAAACATTTTCTGCATTCTGTAAGCATATTACCATGGCATAAATTTTATTTCTTTTCGTGTTATTATTAATCAAAAGTAGGAGGTTCACGAATTTATTTCGTAATCTTAAATCTGACACTTTTTTTTAACGATGTTATAATTCTAAACTTATATAATATAATATATCAGAACTTGACAGAAATATAAACCACTGTATTCTAAACGTAGGAATAATGGATTTAATATAAAAATTAATTATTTTAAAATGGTACTCTAATTTGAAAAATTTGTACTTGTAAAAAATTCACAATTTCTCTGAGCTTAATTATACAAATTTAATTAAAATCCAGAGATGTGAGGTTGCTGTGTTTACTTTTAATTTCAAAAGTAACCTTTTTTAGTTAAAAATTTTTAAAATTTAATATTTCCTAAACGAAGCAAAACACTTTTGTCAAATTTTAAAGGCAAGTAGATTATATTATTATTAAATTTATATTAAAAACTTCACATTTCAGGAGGATCCTCAAAAAAGTTATAAGCGCAGAAAAATAGTGAAATTTTTTATAAGTACAAATTTTTAAAATTAGAGTTTCATTTTAAAGTAATGAATTTTTATAATAAATCCATAATTTCTACGTTTAGAATAAAGTTGTTTATATTTCTGGTAAGAAAAATATTGATTTTAGTTGTTTTTTTTTTAAAATAAAGAGGAGTAACTGTGATCCCTTTCATTAATGAATTTAAATAGAAAAAAAATTGTTACCTTTGACAAATTACGAATGATGTGAGGTAGCAATCCAGCATCGATAACTGCCTGAACTTGTGTCTGATTTCCGGCGGTAATGTTTGACAAGAACCAGACTGCTTCTTTACAAATTTTCTCTTTCTGATGTGTGAGCAAATTCGTGAAGTGAGACAAAGCATCGCAGTTCAAAACAACTTGAGTCTGTTCGTCAGTACCAGTTACGATATTACCAACCGCTCTAAGGGCAGCAGTTTGCACTTTGACTTCCTTATGTGACAAAAGTGGAATTAATCGAGGAACAACGCCGCTGTCGATGACCAGTTGAATTTGTTCATTACCACCGTCAGTTAAATAACTCAGGGCCCAGACTGTGTCGACAAGAATCTACAATGTAAAAAGAATTGTATTACATAAAAGTTGTAGTCGATATTTGCGTGAATTTAAATTTTGAGATTGAATAAATTTTGAAGAGCAGCATGACAAAAGGGGTCAAGCGCCAAATTCCCGATTTGAGATTTTTTCATTAAAAAGTCAAGAAAATATATTTACAGTACTTTTTCTATAAAAGAATTTTCTTTTTAATTGATTTCTTAAACCAATTTTTGAATTAAATTGGAATCAAAAAAGCATTAAATGTTTAGTTACAATCTCAAATCAATTATGAAAAACAATAGAAGAGTACAGTGGATAATAATAATAAATAAGGTTTCAAAAATTGTGTTTTTAATACGAAAATGTCAAGTAAATTCAAAAATTACTATCTTTATAGGAAATAAATTTATAAAATAAATATACAAATTATAAAATTAAAAAATAATGGGGGTATTATATTAACATTTTAATAAATAATTGTAAAAAAAGGTACGTATACATGTCTAACCTAAATTCAGAGCTGCTAGAGGATTTGCAGATTAAAAATAGTAAAAAAAGTGAGGGTGAATGTTACCCCAATGAAGGTGTTTAAAAAAATTAATAAATTCATGACAATAATATAAAGATTCAGGAAAGCCATTTAAATCTGAAGAAAATAATTCAAAATGGCAAAAATAATTGAAATGTGAAGAAAATAATTGAAAAATAACAAAAATCGTTCAAATTTGAAAAAAAAATTGTAAAATGACAAAACTAATTGAAAAATTGATAAAAATCAAAAAAGAAAGATAAGAATTGAAAAATTGAAAAGAAATAATTGAAATTTGAAGAAAATAATTGAAAAAATTCAAAAATAGTTCTAATTTAACAAAGAATTGTAAAATGACAAAACTAATTGAAAAATTAATAAAAACTCAAAAAACGAAGACAAAAATTGAAAAGAAATAATTGATTTTTCAAGAAAATAATTGAAAAGTTTAAAAAATATTTGAAACTACAAGAAAATAATTGAAGAATAACAATAATAATTAAAATTTGAAAAAATAACTTCAGACAAAATTAAAATTTTGAGTACAATAATTGAAATATTGACAAAATAACTAAAATGTGAAGAGACTAATTAAATAATGACACAAAAAATTGAAAGCTGGTGTAAAAATGTAACTGTTTAGACAATAGTTGAAAAATGAAAAAGATAATAGAAGTTTCAAGAAAATAATTTAAACTTGAAGAAAACAATTTAAAAATAGGTATAGAAATGTACATACCTATGTAGAAAACAGTAAAAAAAATAACAAAAATAACTGAACTTTGGAAAAAAAACTTAATGAAAAATGAGAAATATAATTAAAAAATGGAGTAAAAAATAAAAAATTTAATACATTAAATGAAAAACTGTATAAAATAATTGAACAATTAACGATATGATTGAAATGTGGAGAAACTAATTGAATAATGACATAAATGATTTAAAACTGGTGTAAAAATGAATAAATTTATGACAATAATGAAAAGATTGAGGAAAATGACATTTAAAGAGAATAATTCCAAATTATCAAAAATATTTTAATAATGACAAGAAGAATTGGAATTTTAAAAAAATAATTGAGAAATGACAAAAATAACTAGTGATAACTAGTATAAAAAATTACAAATTACAAGACAATACTTGAAAAAATTAAAATTTTTTAGACAATTATTGAAAAATTGTAAATATATTAGAAATTTGAGAAAAATAATTGAAATTTGTAGAAACAATTTTAAAATGGCAAAAATAATAGAAATATGAAGAATATAATTAGAAAATGACAAAAATACTTGAATAATGACAAAAATATTGGAATAATGACAAAAGTAATTGATATTTGAAAAAAGTAGTTCAAAATAACAAAAGTAAATTAAAACTTGTGTAGGAAAATTTAAATATTCCTGACAATGATTTAAAAATTAAAAACACAATTGAAATTTCAAGAAAATAATTGAAAAATCACAAAAATGATAACACTTCTTAAAAAAAATTGTAAAATGACAAAATTAATTGAAAAATTGTTTTAAAGATTGACAAAAATGACATGTAAAGAAAATAATTCCAAAATGTCAAAAATATTTGAATAATGACAAGAATAATTGCTAT
The DNA here is from genome assembly GCA_037103525.1 of Ganaspis brasiliensis. Lineage (NCBI taxonomy): Eukaryota > Metazoa > Arthropoda > Insecta > Hymenoptera > Figitidae > Ganaspis > Ganaspis brasiliensis. Next base: position 3,331,812 of record JAZKLR010000022.1, on the reverse strand, counting down.
TTTAAAAAAATTATTGAGAAAAATAACTAGTAATAACTAGGGTAAAAAATGAATGATTACAAGACAATACTTGAAAAATTGACGAAACAATAATTGAAATGTTAAGAAAATAATTGAAAAAATTCAAAAATAATTCTAATTTGAAAAAGAATTGTAAAATGACAAAACTAATCGAAAAATTGATAAAAAATCAAAAAACGAAGAAAAAATTGAAAAAAAATTATTGATATTTTAAGAAAATAATTGAAAAGTTTAAAAAAAATTTGAAAATACAAGAAAATAATTGAAGAATGACAATAATAATTAAAATTTGAAAAAAATAATTTGAGACTGGTGAACAAAATTAAAATTTTGAGTACAATAATTGAAATAATGAAAAAATATTAGAAATTTGAAGAAAAAAATTCAAAGCTGAAGAAATTAATTCAAGTTTGAAATCAATAATTGAAATTTGAAGGGTATAATTCAAAAATGTCAACAAAAAAAATGTAATTTTAAGAAAGTAATTAAAGTTTGAAGAAAATAATTTAAATTTGTAGAAAACAATTCTAAAATAGCAAACATAATAGAAATATGAAGAAAATAATTGGAAAATAACAAAAATACTTGAATAATGAGAAAAGTAGGTAATTAAAATCTTGTGAAAACAATTGAAAAATAACAAAAGTAAATGTTAACTTGTGTAGAAATTGTAAATATTCATGACAATAATTTAAAGATTGAAGAACATGTTTGAAATTTGAAAAAAATAATTGAACAATGACAAAAATAAATGAAAACTTGTGAAATGAATTTAAATATTTATGACAATAATTTAAATATTGAAGAAGTTAATCGACATTTGAAAAAATTAAATTTAAAATCGCAAAAATACTTGAAAACTGAAAAAAAAATACTAAAGTTGACAAAAGTACTTTAAAAATTACAAAAATAATTGAAAGGTGTGACGGAATCTGGTTTGTGATAATCTTCGGTATTAGGTTAAGTATTTTTGTTTCGAATATAAGGCGATTTTTGTTTGAGCGGAATACTAATGTTGTTTACAACGCATTAGCTGATTATTATTGTAACTAGAAGCGGGTTCTTTATAATTTTTGTTATTTTAATTTTTAAGGATCTGATTTTTTTTCTAATAAGGTGCTTCTGTAGCCCATATATGTGGTTAAATAAATAAAAATAATAAACTAAGGTGCAGAAATTAATGTTTCGAGACAAACCATTATGAATTCATTACTTTCTCAAGAACTGTTGTTTTTAACAAACTTCTTTGCATCTAATTCCTCAATTCAGTAATTCAAAACTAGTTTCCCAGTTTTGCTTTGAATCGTATACTTTTTTTCATAGTTAACGTTTAAAGAAAAAATGTTGATTTGATGTAACCTTAAAGTGGCACAATTTTTTTTTATATTTCTCGCTAATAAACAACTTCATCTGAACAAATTATTATTTTTCTAGTAAAACATGTCAATATCTCAAAACTGTTTGCTCAGTTTTATTTTAAACAACCAGCAAAATCGTTATACTCGTTTTTTTCGCATCCTGTAAAAACATGAAATTGGCGCTTGACCCCTTTTGTCATGCTACCCTTCAAATCTAAATTAAGATTGAAGTGTAATTAATTTTATAAACTCACGTTGATGTCTGTGTGATGGATCAACATGTTGAGTGCAGGAAGTATATCTTTGATAGTTTGCACAGGAGGTGGAGGATCCTTATTTCTACATAAATTAACGATGACCCAGGTCACATTTCGAAGGAACGTAAGAGGTATATCTGGCTTAATAAATGTTAACAGAGGTTGTACGACACCAAGACTGATCACGTAATCTCTTGGAACTGGACCATCACCAATAATATTTCCTGTAAAAGTAAACAAAAAAGTCAACACCGGTGAAAAATAAAAAAAACTGCATCTTTTTTTCCCGGGAAATAGTGATAGAAAATAAAGAAAAAGTAAGGAGAAAAATAAAGGTACATAAAATATACAACTCTGATATATACAATACTAGTACAAAAAGACAGTTATGATAATAAAGATAAAAATTACAAAAAGAAAATAAGATAAAAGAAGGGGTAATAATTATAAAAATGACCGCTATTATAAATAAATTACCTAGAGCCCAAACAGCCTGTTCACATACGTTCTGTTGACTCGAGAGCAAGAGTTGTAAAAAGAGAGGGACAGCCCCCGCCGCAACAACTGCCTGTGTTTGAGCAGATGTTCCACTGGCAATATTCGTGAGGGCCCAAGCTGCTTCAAATTGCAAAGACGGGCTGCAGCAAAAATTTATTATCATTAATCTAAAGTCAAATCCTTGATAAACGTAAAAATATGATCTATTTTGTAACAAATTACACAAGCGTAATTACTTCAAATGGTTTTAAAAGACCCTTAATTTTCTTTTAATAGCTATATAATTCAATCTTTAAAATCTTCAATTCCTTTCAAATACCCTTTAATTTTTAAATGCCTGTATTCTGCTTTAATACCTGTCGTGTTGTTCCAAACAACGAACTAATATTGGTAGAATACCACTCTCTATTAATGGATCAATTGGCGGATTACGATCTGAAGAAAGTAATTTTCTTGCAGATTGTACAGCCTGTAACTGTTCCACTGGATCTGAACTTCCAGCTTTCATAACTAATTCCTCCAGATTCATTTTTGAGAGTTGTTTGTCAATATCGTCCTCGTCTGAAAATAAACATTTTATAACAACTTGTATTGAATAAATATTGTTTTTGAAAACTATTTTAGAGTAATAAAGATAAATATATAAAAAGTACCAGGGCTGATAGAAATCATGATTTTTTTTATTTAAATCGAATTATTTTGATTTAAATCAAAAATTGACTTTTTTAAAATATAATCAGCATATACCTAGAATCTCCAAATGTTTATTTGTAAGTAGTTTATTAAAGAAATGAAGAAAAAATTAGAAAAACAACACAAGAATGAAACAGTGACATAAAAATATATAAAAAAGTAGAAACTCTTTTTAAAAAATTAACTATTTACAGACATTTTTTTTTTTTTATTAAAATAATAAATAAGATGACAATTAACAAAACGTTCAAATATATTACTAAAGAGAACAAAATTTTAAAATTAGAAAAATTAAAGAACTATTTTACAAATTGAATAAAAAAAAGAATCAATAAAATTTTGTAAAATTTTAAAGAAAAGAAATTCTATAAAATAGAAGGACGATGTGTAAATGAGAATATTTACTACAATATTAAATTTACGTAATATAAAATAAAAGAATAAAAGCTTTCATAAAAGTAGAAAATTGAGAAATTAAAGAAATGTAGACACAAGCATCAAATAAATGTTTTCAAAAATTCGTAATTATAAGATAAAAACTAAACAATTGAAAAGAAGAAAAAATGTTTCTAGAAAATGGAAAAATTAAAGAATTAATTAAAACGTAAGGAAGAACTGAAAAAGAGTGAAACATCAAGGAAATTAAATAAATAGTAAGAAAATATAGAAATATTTTTTTTTCCTTAATCTAACAAACTGTAAAATAAATGTATAAAGTACAAAAAATAATAAAATTTGGTTAGAATTTACTAAAAAATTAGAATTAATAAAAATAAAATAAATAAAAAATACACAAAAGAAATTTAAAAATCCTTTAAAAATAAAAAAAGTTTAAGTAAATTAAACCAAAAACATTTTTATAATATTACACTTAAAACAAATCCAACAATAAATTTAGAAACAAATTGAATAAATTTACAAAAAAATGGGTATATTTATTTTTAAAAATATGTAAATAATTTTGAAAATCGACGAAATAAAATGTTTAGTGAATGTTATAATAACAAAATTGTGTAAAATAATATTAAATAATTTGCAAAAAAAGAAAATTAAAGAAAATCCTAAAATAAAAAGACAAAAACAAAAAAATATCAAATGTAAAAGGAGAAAAATCTTAAAAATTGTGTAAAAACAAGTAATTATAAGATACAAATTAAACAGTTTCGAAAAAGTGAAATTTCTTAGAAATATTGTAATATAATAATTAAAAAAAGGATTGTTGTGAATATGGAAAATAATTAATTTTACTTAATTATTCTGCATTTAAATTTGAATTAATTGAAGTTTAAATAAACTGGAATATGAGTTAATTAACATTTGGAATTTATTTAATTATAATGATTTTAAGATACAAAAATTTAATGCTATTTTTTGCTATTTTCATACCCAAAACTGGTAGATTTTAGCTTTTTGATCATCTGTATTAGCAGATTTTTTTAAATTTTATAAAGATTGAAATATAAAAATTGAAATTTTTAAGATTTATCCACAAATTTATGGGTTTTATTTATGGTTTAAGATGTTCTATATAAGGTATTAGACATCCAGATAATTATGTTTTTTTTTATTTAAATCATGATTTTAATGCAAATTCCCTAATGATTTAAATTCATAAACAGCCCTGAAAACTACAAAAAACTGTTTAACATACTATTTTCAAAATTCAAAACACGGTTCATAAGTAAAAATTAAAGTTATATTTTGTTATATTTACCTGTGGAATCTGTAATCGGAACATTTCTCCTTTTCTGAAGAGTTTCATCTCGTTTATTTTTTCTGAGTTCTACTGTTACTTCGTTTCTTCTTCTCCGCATTTCCTAAAAAAAAAAATTGTTTTCTAGTAAAGTAATTTCAAAAATAATTGAAACCACTTGAAGGAAAATTGAAATAAATCTTCCAGATTTGCAAAATATTTTCCAGTTAAATGCAAAAATGGAAAAAGTTTTAAAAACTTACAATATATCTAAAAAGGTCAATTACCTCTTTAAAGGAAACATGTCAAACGTGAAAATACCAAATTTCAAAAAGTGCCCAAAAAATATCTCTAATCGATAAATCTTAGAAAATTATCATGAAAAAATTCGAAATTATAGATATAGATCATCGACTTTCGAATAAAACTAATTTCTCGTTAAATTCATAAAATCAAAAGAAAAATTTTGTAAAACTTAGTCATAGGATTGACTAATTAATCCAGTGAATTACGAGATAATAATCTAGAAAAGATGACTTTAATCCGTTTATTTAGTCTAGATAGAAGTCGAGAAACAAAAGGTAATAATAATTAACTTTCTTTCAATTTATACGAGCACATTTTTTTTCCATATTTCATGTAAAGCCAGAAATTTAATCACAAGTTTTCGCAATATTTGATCATGATCAAATTTCACGGCCTAAGTGGAAGAGGATGGAAAAGCGGAAGGGGCAATCTTGCAAGTGATTCATGAAATAAAAAGCATTATCTTGAAAATTTGTCAAGATTTTACGATCGATGTAACCTTGTCAAAAAAGATGGGCGATTCAGGGTGTCTGAATTTCCAAAAATTTGACAATATTTCCACGTTAAAAAATGTGACAGATGATACTTACATCTTGGTCCTTGCCTTTGTTCTTGAATACCATTAAGCGATTCTTGTTTAGCATTTCAGCCGCCATTTTTACAATAACCAATCTTCGTTTTGTGTCGATTGATGAGCCGGTAAAAGGAACTGTTTAGCAAGTGTCTTGATACTGTTCTATTTTACCTCTTATTTCAACAACAGCATTCCGTTGCGTGATAATGTCGTTTAAACGTCAATATGCAATATCATGCATAACAAAAATCAGTTTTTTCCACCACGAATCGATCACGTTTCGACGCCTAAATGTTTCTTTCACTGGGCGAAAAAATGCGGAAATAGAGAAGACTGTATTTCGGATAAATACAGCTTTACGATGAATTTATAGTTAAAAAAGCACTAACGATGTTCCGTTTGATTTTAATAACTTAGTTTGAGCAACTTGGACGCATATGGCCGTTTCTCGAAATTCTAGGAACACGAGGCTCCAATGGTCCCTTTCCAAGTCACTTTCCTTGATCGCTAATAATGCGCCAGCATTGGATCATGCAAAATTATTCTCCTCGTTCCGACCACATGATTGGCTGTTATTGGCGCTTTTTTAAAATCGGTTTCTATATTTCGAATTTGAGACTTGTTGTGGATTTTGTTCTCTCTATTTATTGTGGAAATTGTTATTTCTTTAATGATGTATCAGTACAAAGGAAATTTTGCGTAATATTGGGTTAAATAGTCGCTTTATAATGTTTATAATCTAAAGGCATGACCACATTTTTTTATCGCAGTTTTAAGGTCTGTTTGCATTAAACGATTGCCAGCTGTTTATGGACCGAGGCATAATTTTTACATTTACGAAATTTAAACGTAGATTCATAAAACAAGTATTCTTATTTAGTATTAGTAATTTTTGCTGTATTTGTATCAATTTTTTAATTACTATAATCCTCTCTTTGTTGTAATTATCTAAAAATACATAAAAATTATTCTCGATTTTAAATTCTTGCGGGAAGATTTGACGCAAGCGCGATAAGAGCCGTCGTCTGCTTTTCAAAATGTCGCTTTTGACACTTGGAATTTCGAATTTTTCGAAATTACTTTCTCAAGGATCGCAGTCAGTTGGAAATGGAGTAAGTTGTTACTTATTTGTTAAATAATTAAACCTTGAATTTAAAAAAAACATATTATATCTTGGTTTATAATATACTTACATATTTCAGTTTATGTTAACCTAACCTATATCCTTTAGATTTCGGTATAAAAATCTTATTTTTAATCAAACGGATCTAAAGAAACTTACTTTTTGATTATTAAAAGTAAAAAAACAATTATCTACATCTTTTTTAAAAAGTTGTTTGTTTATTTTGAGTATAATTTCTTTTTTTAAAACATCTGATAATAAGTGACAAACCTGATAAACTATTAAAATTCTTTTAAACTCGCAAGATTTATTTTAGAAATCTGATTTTTATCTTTAAGAAAAATTGTTTTTTAAATAATATTTAAGTTACATGTTTATTTGATCTTGAATTTTTATTAAGATCTTTAAAATTTAATATTAAATGCCAATTAACAATTTTTTCCAGTTCCAACAAGTTCGTAACCATTTTGCCAAAGCAAAAACGATACGTGACATGAAAAGAAGAAAATTAAATAAAGATTATGCAGCGACTCGTGTACGTCTTATATCTATAAAAAGATGCAATATTTTACCACAAGAAATAAGGGTAAACCAATTTTATTTTACATTTTTTGACAATTTACTGATTTTATCTAATTATGAGTCTCTTTAATAATTTATTTGGAATTCTCATTTAAGTAAATCTATTTAAACTAACTATTTAACTATTTCAACTAAAAAATTATTTTTTTAAGTAAAATCTATTTGTTAAAACTTATGATCTTCAATTTCTGTTTTTGAAAATAGGACTGTGCGAGCAAAGATTTTGATTTTGTACCACGTCAATCAGCACTGGGCCAGTTAACTGGTAGATGTGTTGTTACTTCTCGTGCTCGTGGTAATGTTCTCAGATGGAGAATTTCACGATTTATATTCAGAGATCTTGCAGATCATAATCAACTTTCTGGAGTTCAACGAGCAATGTGGGGTTAAAAAAATTAAATATTATTAGCTTCTGCCAAACAATATTAAGCAACAAATACTGAAATGTTACGCGAGTTTAAAGTAATAAAAAATACCTTATTATACAAAAAATCCCTGAATTTATTAAACATTATTTATTATTTTGTTTATAAATTATTATTTACACTATATTCATTTCATTTTATTAATTTATATTTAAATTTTTAAATTTACTTTATATTTATCCAGAACAGTTAATTTATTTTATTATTTAAAACAAAAATATCTACTGCAGCTTTTTCTGTAATCTTCTACAGAATATCCACTGAAGTTTTCATCCACAGAATAAACAAAGATTGCGTGATGAGCGCATATTGTTGATTAACATAAGCATTTGATAAAATCGTAATATTAGTTTTAGTTTCGTCCCTTAATTTTTTTTTCACAGAAAAATATTTTTCACTCTTTAACATATTTGGAATGTGTTATTCGAATTACAAATTGAAACATAGATTCATTAAAATTAAAATAAAACATAATTATGAAATTAAATTCTGAAAATCTGATTTGGGAATTTATTTCCAATTTTTAAATTCGAAATTCGTGGGACTTTTTTAAGCTGCGTATTGTTTTGTTCTATAATTTGAATTAATCTTTATGTCTTGGAGAATAATTAGTAAAAATGAATTTTACAAACTCACTGTTTGTTAAACTTTTAATTAATCAATTTCCAACCGAGCAAATTAGTATTCATTAATTTTCTAGAAACAAATATTAAATTTTATTAAATTTAAGTAGTTTATGTATTTAATCAAACGATAAGAAAAGCGCATGTGTGCAACTTTTATTAGTTTTTAAACTCACACTTCAGTCACCGTTTTCGCTTGCAAGAGAGAGGTTTGAAAATATTCGCTTTGATAAGTGCTGTTTTAAACTTTAATGTAAGTACCAAAAAGTTTTTAAAAAAATTAGAATTTTTTTTGGGTAAAAAGTTGTGTTTTGTAAATGATCCGGCTATTTATTTAAAAATAAAAGAATGAATTTAGAAATAGAAAACTGAAAAATAGTTAATTGTGGAAGAAAATGTTTATTTTTAAAAAATAAAAATCTTTTTTACAATAAAGAATTAATTACATTGTCAACAAAATATTTGATACGAAATATTTTCTAATTACAATAAATTATTTCGAAATTTTAATTTTTATAATTAATTGTAATTAATAAATAAGTAATTAAATGATGTGAATAAAGGTTTTTTTGTCAAAAATCTTCATACAATTCAAAAAAATTATGATTTTTCTAAACGCCAATTCAAAATTTATTGAACTATATTTCAGTTTCAGATAACAAGTATCATTATAATAATTAATGGATTCACTGGAACTAACGTTGCAGTATAATAGATTCCATGTCAGAAATTTATACCTTTTGAAAGTTTTTCTACCTCAAAATTAATAATTTTACTGTAAAATTAACAAAAATTTAATTATTTAAGAAAATAAGTTACAGGGAATTAAATTCCTTAACCTAGTTCACCATTTTCTTTCAAATTTTCTGACTTTCTTTAATAATTCTATATTTTTAAGTCTAACAGAAGAATAAAATGATCTAAAAATGAAAAGTTTATCTCTGAGAAAAAAGAGTGGAAAGGGACAGAAGTTTCCTCCGTCGGATAAAAAAATGGTAATTAAAAAAGTAGAAATTGCAGTTGTTGATTCTTCAAAAGATGAAATCGGTCGCAGCAGAAAAGTGTATCCATTTTTTGAGACGACTGCTGTAAAGAAAGTAAATTTACCCGAAAAATTGTCAACAAAAGGAAACACACAATTTGTAAGAAGAAAAATTTTCAAACGTGGAGATTCTTTGGAAAACTCGTCAGTGAGTAAAGTTCGTTATTATTAAGATATTATTATTATTAATTAATAAACAATGTTTTTTAATTTTTACAGAATCCAGAATCTTTTATAAGTGCAATTGGTCTTATTTTATTAGTCGCGCAGTTTTTCGGTCTTCTCCCGATTTCCGGAATCAGATCAAATTCACCAACAAAATTCAAATTTAGAAAAACTTCCCCAAGAAGTGTGTACATTTATATGATAATTATGGGGAATTTTATAATGACGATAATTTGCTTAATACACATGGTGAAAACTTTCAACACCAACTCCTTTCAAGTTCATGGTAAATTAATTTTTTTTTTTTTTCTTATTACTATTTAATTTGTATGATTTTTTCAATTATTTATGTTAATATATATTTATTTAATTATTGTTTTCATTTTAAAAATTAATATTATTCTTATTATTTTATAATAAATTTCATTATAATTTAATAAATTTATTTTTATTTTACAGGAGGAATAACTGACGCTACAGTGGGAGCTGTATTTTATGGAAACAGTTTATGTGGATCTCTTCTGTTTCTAAATCTTTCTCCAGGGTGGATTTCTCTTCAACACGATTGGAGAGCGATGGAAGAATATATCGACAAGTCATTATCTTCATATCAAAAGTTTATTGTCACTGAATCGATTTTTATTTCACGCTTTAAAAGTTTCAAATTTATGGCTCAGTTCAAAAAGTTTTTTATTAGCGTTTCAAGAGTTTTAAGTTTGTTTTCGAAAAAGTTTTAAACCAGGGAATAATTCCTAAATTTGTATTTCATTATTTTTGTACATTTGATAATTTTCTAATATGTATATTAGAAATTTTTGTACTTTGGATTTACAATTTTAAAAACTTGAAATTTATAAAAGTAAATTAACTTAATTTTTTGGTAACATTTTTCCGTTTCAAATTTATTAAACAACATTTCAAATTCGTGTTAAAATGTAAAAAATTACGCATTCCTTTAGTAAATTAATATTTAAAATGGATGGTGCTTAATAAATATTTAAGACTAAAATATTAACAAGAGGATAATTTAATTGGTTAAATTATTTTTTCAGAAATCAAAGTGAAAGACCGAAATTGCGATGGAAGTTTTCGTTAATTACGGCATCAATTTTCATTCCTGCTTTAATTGAACATCTTCTTAGTGTGGTTTCAAACACGCCTTCTGAAATTTGGGGAAATTCGACTTTTGACAAGTTTCTGGAAATTTACACGATCAAGTCACATCCGTTTCTGGTAAAAAATGGTAATAAATAAGTAGATAATTTGGTAATTGATAAGAATTTTAATAATAAGTGTTGAAAGTAATATTTAATGAGTATAATAAGCCTCTTTATGATTAAATGAGTAAATTCATTTAATTTTATTATAAATATTCATATAATAATATTAATTAATTTCTATAATTATATTTTCAATGTAACTGAAAAAATGTCATTAAATTTAATACTCATGTTAAATAATAATTCAAACGAATCGGATAATTTATTTTCAATTTAAAAATTCGATTTAGAATATTTTAGAAACGCAAAATATGAACTATTTTTCTTCTTAAAATTTTCAGTTCAGTATAATTTTACTCTTGGCCTGTATACATTCGTCCTCAGCAGAATAGCAACATTTACATGGAATTTCACCGACCTTTTCATCATGCTGGTAAAAATTAATTGACATTTTTTAAAAATTCCTTTTATGTTTAGAAAATTTTGTTTTCTTATTTATCTCGAAATTTATTTTCAGATTTCCACCGGTTTAGCCGAGAGATACAAGCAACTGAATAAGCAATTTTTAAAAAATCCAACAGAGCAATTCAGTCCTTCGGAATGGAAAAATTTTCGAGAATATTTTGCGATTTTAAGCAGCCTCGTGAAAAAAGTTGATCAGAAAATCTCATCAATTATTTTTCTGTCCTTTGTTAATAATCTATATTTCATTTGTCTGCAGCTTCTTAACGGCCTTTCGTAAGTTTTTTCTCTTAAACTTTTTTGTTTTAAATAAATAATAAATTATATAATCAAATTTGTGGAAATTTAAAGAAAATAGTTTAAATAGAAATAATTCATTTCGATTTTTCAATAGAAATTAAAATGAGACATTTCAGAGAATAATTTTGTTGATTTTAGACTTCCCGATGATGGGAGAGTCGTTAGTGTGGTTTACTTCTTCGGTTCCTTTATTTTCTTAATTGGAAGAACAGCTTCTGTGACTTTATTAGCGGCGAGGATAAACGATCAAAGCAAAATTGTGTTGCCCTATCTCTATAATTGTCCACCTTCGACTTTTACTGGAGAGGTAACAAAAACAAGCACCTAGTGCATGTTGAAAATTACAAGTCAGAAATATTCTTCATTGCAATTACTGTCACGATAGGACTGTTTATTTATTTTTCATATGATTCAGGCTCAAAGACTTCAGGTACAACTCACCACCGATGAAGTGGCCTTGACTGGATTACGATTTTTCTCAATTACGAGAAATTTCATGCTAGCGGTAAGAAAAAAAAACAATTCCTGAAATTTGATAATTTTATTCTTATTTATTTTAATTTATTGTAGATAATTTTATTTACTTTTTTTTTCTAAATTTCTAAATTTATTATTTTAAATTGAATTAATTAACTTTTTTTAATAGGTGGCGGGTGCAATTGTAACGTATGAAGTTGTACTTCTGCAATTTAACCTGGCTTTGAAGAAATAAGAAGAGACGAAAGACAGCTTTTAAAAGAAGAGATTTTTAATCAGTTAATAAAATCAGTCCATTATATCGAGTGACACTCATGCAAAGATAATGCTTATCTACACAAACAGTATTAAACTCTATTTTATAAAACTCTTTTATAATAATAAAACTATCGTATATGCAAAGTTACAGATCTTTTTGCAATTTAATTCTAATTTTAATTCTAAACCAACGAATATTTAAGACAATAGTCGGAAAAAAATTAGTCTAGCTCCATATTTTCGTTTATTTTAATAAAAAAAATCTTGACACTGAGAAAGCGGCAATAATTTAGATAGATTTTTATTTATAATTCACGAAAATATGAAATTGGACGTACTTTTTTTTCTTATGTTTATTAAATAATAATAATTCTTTTTTAATATAATAACATTATTATAATAATAATTTACTAAAATATTTCATTCTCTATAAATATTTGCTTCATCTTAGTATATTTTCTTTGTTTCATTGAAGTTTCAATTATTTTGTTTCACTGAATTTTTGCCTTATATTTCTAGTGCTATAAATTAATTTTTTCTTTTTAATTAACCTCACAAACTTTAGTTAAATTCGAAGGTTCAGTTTGCTGAACTGAATTAAACTGTACTAGAACCAGTTCATAAGTGACGATGGTTCCAGCCACCTGGAAATTAAAAATAATTCAAATTAATCTAATTGAACTTAATATTATCTATTTAAATACATAAGGTGTAAATTATAATCATAAAAAATGTAAATAATTACAAAATTACAAATTTGGAACGAACCGTGAGAACAAGACTTCTAGTGATGGAAAAAAACTTCATTCCCGTGAAGCTGATGTTGTCAGTGGTTACTTGAGTCAAAAATCTATCAACCTGGTGAGAAAATTATAATTAAATAAAATTAATATACTTAATAAATTACTATTTATAAATTATCTTTTATTTGTCAAGGTACCTCCGGAGAATAATTGGAACTCGTCACACTGTACAAAATTGGAGCTGGAAGTACCGATTCGTCGTGAATTCCTGCAGCATACAAGGAAACTGCAGCAGTCCTCACCAAAAGAAATCCAAAAGAGAAGCAAAAGTAGGTTGTCTGCACTGCATTTCGCATTGGGCTGTTGAAAAAAATGCTTTGAAATTAGTCATTTTTCTTATTTTACAAACAAAAAAACCAACAAACCAAAGCAAACACAAAAACAAGTTTTTTAAATAATTATTTTTTATGATAAACTTATAATTTTGCTCATTAAGTGTATTTTAGAAAAAGTCAATCAGGTTTAAGGAGGTTCTCTCCGTTTACATAACCTGAAACTAGAAAGTTGTTTTATATCCTAAATAAAAATATTATTGAAATCAATTTCACCAAATTTTGAAAGATCTAATTGTCCATTTTTCAGAAAAAATTTGGTTGAGCTAAAATTTGTTGTCAAATAATAATTACCCTGACAAAAGTATTGGATTGAATTTCAATCAGTATTCTTCCAAGTCATTCCGAAATTTGTTTCCGAGCCAATCAGTTTTTATCCGAATCTAAAAATGGATGTAACTTGACGAAAAATTCTTTCCGAATCATTCCGAATTAATCCGTTTCATTCCGAAGCTAAATTTTAATCCGTTTGAATCACGTTATTTCATTCCGAATCAATCCGTTTCATATTCGAATAAACCCGAATAAAATTGGAACGGATTGATTCGGAATGAAATAACGGGATTCAAACGGATTAAAATTTAGCTTCGGATTAAAACGGATTATTTCGGAATGATTCGGAAAGAATTTTTCGTCAAGTTACATCCATTTTTAGATTCGGATAAAAACTGATTGGCTCGGAAACAAATTTCGGAATGCCCCGGAAGAATTCTGATTAAAACTTATTCAAACTGATTGGAATTCAATCCGATACTGTTGCCAGGGTAATTTACATTTTGTGTTTTTTCTTTCAATCTAGTTAAAATCTGTAATTTTCATACAATTTTTACAAATAATAGCTCATTTTTCTCGTTGGAACATTCTCTGGAATTTTATTTGTTAGATTTTGTTAAATATTATTTCGTTTAAACAAAATGTAAAGAATAATTTTTTTTCCTTTAATAACTTTTAAACGAAATATTCTGTTTTAAAATCCAACAAATAAAATTGTACAGAATTCTTTAATGAGAAAAATAAGCCATTATTTGTTGAAATTGGATAAAAATAACAGATTTTAAACATAAAATGTTAAATAATTATTATGTATCAACAAATTTTAGCTCAATAATTATAGTTAAAATTATTTTTTTTATAATTATCCTGAATAATAATATAAAAAAAGTAATATTGAATTAAAAATTTTAATCTATAATAATAATAATCCACAAGATTAATTCATTCTTTCATTCATTCTTTCATTCTGTGACATATATAGATATTTTTTGTTTTAAGTCAGATACATTTTAAAAAATGTCAATTATTTTCTTCATTTCTCAATTATTTTCATTAACATTTAATTATATTTTAGTAATTTTGTAATTTTTCTTTCAATTATCAACTATTTTTTTTAAAAATTTCAATTTAATTCTTTAATCTTCAATTTATTTCTTTAATTTTTAATTATTTTCTTCGATTTTTAATTGCATTCTTCGCTTTTTAATGATTTTATTTAACATTTTTTCAATTACCTAATATTTTCTTGAAATTTCATTACAATTGTTCAATTTTCAATTGATTTATTTAATTTTCATTTACTTCCTACAATTTTTTCCATTATTTTTATCAGTTTTCAATTGACAATTTATTATTCTCCTTCAAGTTTATGATTATTTATCAACTTAAAATTTTTTTGTTCAAATGCCGATTATTCTCACCATTTTTCGAAGTTTTTTTTTCAATTGTTAATTATTATTTTTTATAGTTAATTATTTTCGTCATATTGTAATTTTTCTTATAAATTAGCAATTATTTTCTTTAAATTTCCAATTAATTCTATAATTTCTAATTTATTTCCCCAATTTTTTATTATTTTCATAAATTTCAATTTGTTTTTTGATTTGCAATCCAGTTGTTCAATGTGCAATTATTTCGAACAGTTATTCCTATAATTTTTCAACTATTTTGTTTAAATTTTTTATTTATTGTTCAATTCTTTCAATTATGTTTTTCAGTTGACTATTAATCTAGTCATTTTTTGAATTTTGTTTTCAATTGACAATTATTTTCGTCTTATTGTGATTTTTCTTTTAGTTATCAATTATTTTCTTGAAATTTCCATTTAATTCTTAAATTTTCAATTTATTTTTTCAATTTTTAATTATTTTCTTCAATTCTCAAATATTTTCTATAATTTTCAATTATTTTTATCGATTTTCAATTAATTTCTCAATATTCAATAATTTTTGGATTTTTTGAATAATTTTGTTACTCATAAAAATTGTTTTAAAATTACAAATCAATTATTCAATTCTAAAACTATTTTCTTTAATTCTCAATATTTTCTTCAAATTTAAATTCGACTTTGCAATTTTCAATTATTTTCTTTAATATTAAAAAATTATCGCCTTTCTTCTATTATTTTTTTCGATTATTATTAAGTTTCATTAATTGTAAATACAATTCTTGAATTATTTTCTTTAATTTTTCTTTATTTTTAATTCAATTCTTCAATTTTAATTTCCATTCTTCCGTTTTCAATTGTTTTTTTCTATATTCAATAATTCTCGGCTTTTTTCAATAATTTTTTTTCAAATTATTAAGTATATTCTTTAAATTCCAATTATATTTTTCAATTTTCAATTATTTTCTTCAATTTCAATTATTTTTTTAGATTTTTAATCCAGTTATTCAATGTGCAATTATTTACAACAATTATATATTCCTATAATTTTCTTAATTTTTCAGTTTGTAATTATTTTCTTTTAATTAAATATTTCTTGTTTAATTTTTTCAATTATTTTTTTCAGTTCTCTGTTAATCTTGTCATTTTTTGAATTTTGTTTTCAATTCACAATTATTCTAGTAATTATTCACATATTTTCTTTAATTTTTCAATTATTCACGTCATTTTTCAACTATTTCCTTCAATAATTAATTATTTTACACAATTTTCAATTATTTCATACAATTTTGTCAATTTTCAATTATTATCTTAAAATTTTATAATTATTATATATTCTTTGATTTTTTAAATTATTTTGTTCAATTGTGTATTAATCTAGACATTTTTTGAATTTTTTTTTCAATTGTCAATTATTTTCATCATTTTGTTATTTTGTAATTCTTTTTTCAATTATCAATTATTTTTTCAAATTTTAATTTAATTCTTTAATTTTAAGTTTATTTTCTCAATTTTTTATTATTTGCTTCAATTTGAATTTAATTTTTTCAAAGTTCAATCCGTAATTAATATTGTGTAATTATGTAGCTATTTTCGAATTTTGTTTTCAACTATCAATTATTTTACACAATTTTCAATTATTTCATACAATTTTTTCAATTTTCAATTATTATCTTAAAATTTTATAATTATTATATATTCTTTGATTTTTTAAATTATTTTGTTCAATTGTGTATTAATCTAGACATTTTTTGAATTTTTTTTCAATTGTCAATTATTTTCATCATTTTGTTATTTTGTAATTCTTTTTTCAATTATCAATTAGTTTTTCAAATTTTAATTTAATTCCTTAATTTTAAGTTTATTTCCTCAATTTTTTGTAAATTGCTTCAATTTGAATTAATTTTTTCAAAGTTCAATCCGTAATTAATATTGTGTAATTATGTAGCTATTTTCGAATTTTCTTTTCAACTATCAATTATTTTCATTTTTCAGATATATTCTTCAATTTCATAATTTTCATTATTTAAATTTGCAGAAATTTATAGTTTTAAATGGCCAACAACAATGCAAAGTTGATGCGTTTAGTTATTAATAATATTTCTATTTGGTGGGAAAAGCCATTTTTAGTTTTAGGTTATGTCAATGGGGAGAACCTCCTTAAGGAGGAATTGGACACATACTCGAAAAAAGATTATATTTAAAATCATTGTTTTGCATTTTGAAATATAAAAACTAACTTTTAATGTAATTCTACTTACATAAAATGTGTGGAATTTAATTTTAAACCAAATTAACCATTAAAACTTATAATTGGATGAAAATGAAAGATTTTCAAGATTCAGAAACGTTTTAGAGAAATGACAGAGGCTATAAATTTGTTTCTGAATCTGAAATTTTGTTTATTTTTACCCAATTACAAGTTTCAATGGATTATTTTGTTTTAAATTAAATTTGCCACATTTTTCCTAAATAAAATTACATTAAAAAAGTTAATTTCTCTGTTTTAAGAAGCAAAATAATAAATTCAAACATAACCTTTTTTGAGTAAGTGTCCAATTCCACCTCAAAGAAAATAAATCCCAGATTAAAGTGTTTTTTAAATATTTAAAATATGAACAGCGTATTTTAAATATTGAAATAGTGAAAACTATGTATTTTTCTACTTTGGGCACTACTTTTCAAAACTGGCATAATTCAATACCTCGTGAAAACCTGCCACTCTAGAAAGCTTTGGAGAATAAAATACAGTCGTTTAATTAAAAATTATCCAACAACGTAATTAAAATTAAAACTTTTAATTACAAATGTTCAAAATGACGAACAAGAAAATTCAGTTTTTTTTTTAAATTTCGTTTCAAATTCTGAAAGTTCTAAAATTAATTTCAATCGCAGGCATTTTTCTATCTTCCAGATTTAGTTGAAACATAAATTTATTTTTATAAAAAAAACTTGTCATTTTCAATTATTTTTAAAATTAATATTATTTTAAAGTATTCTAAGATACTTGACACATTTATTTTTGAATATTTAGTATTTCTTTTTATTCTTATGTTTATTTTTAATTTAATTGTGCATATATATTGAGAAATATCTTTTTTTTCAGGTTGAGGAATTTGATTACCGAAGAGGTGAAAAATTAGCATTGGATGATGTATATTTTGATAAATACTTGAAGGAATGAAGTAGCTGAATGCAGATGAAGTAGAGATTCGTGGCGAAGGATAACATGACAATATCCGAAATATGAGAGTCGATGTATCTAGTCATTGTTGAAAGACGATTGAAATCCATTCTTGCCTCGGCCCACCACCATTCTGGCATCGCCTTCACAACGAAACAGTGCTAACGTCGTTGATTTTAGTTTAAGAAATTTGAAAAATACCATGCCAAGCTGAGTATAAAATGCGATTTTGAAAAATGAGTTGCATAGATTTAAAAAAAATATATTTTACCACTTAAAATTGAAATTTGTTTCATGAATCTAAACTTAATTTATAAATAGAAAATTAAATAATTTTTCAAAATTTTCTCGAACCTTTCGTTCAAAGTGGTGGTAAAATCGATTCGAAATTTTATTGAGTCTAAAAATGATTTATATTGAAGCTTTTCATGTTTTTAATAAAAGATTCAGATTTATTTAAAGTATTGAAATTTATTTTAAAAGTTCAGGGTGTCTAGAGATTCGTAAAAATTAGTCGGAATTTGTAAAAAGATTCGGGAATTTGCGAGAAGTACAGGAAATTCGTAGACAAATCTTGGAAATTTTAATGTTGTATTAATTAAAATTTGTAAAATTAAATTAGTCAAAATAAGATTATTTTTTCTAAACAAAATATATTAAATGTTTAAATCTGCTCTTCTTAATATTTCTTTTAAAAATCAATCAGTTATTAATCAAAGGAATTAATCCGCGAAAATTATATTTTACGATCCGGGAATTTTAAAATAATAATTCGTCAAACGCCCTAGAATTTTTAAATAAGAATCTTCAATATTTTCGAAGAATTCTGAATTAAATTTTTGAAATGCAAATAAAAGCTGAAAAATTACAAGAGAAATATTTTCAAGAAGGTGCGAAGTGGAAAATAAATATTATTTTGGCATTAGACGAAAGTGTTGCGCAATCAAAAACTTGAAGTTTCATGACAAAAAATTTGAAATCGAAAGCAAACTTACGTTCGAAGGTCGATAGCAATACAGAATCACTTTTCTGATTAAGAAGAAAAGTAATTCTATTTTTTTTAGTTTATTTTTTCCTTTTGTTACTATATTTTTAACTTTATCTTTTTAGTTAATTTTTTCTATCTCTTTTCTCTGTTTGTAAGATTATCTTTCAAGTGGGTAATTTCAAAAGAAAGCAAAAGTTAGAAGAATTAATAAAATCCATGCCAGTGAATTTATTATATAAAAATATTATATTTATATTAAAAAGTATTATATGATAAATATTTCGAATTAAGTAATTTTCAAAACTTACCTTTCCTCTGATGGCGTACAATCGACTATTTAATTGTCGAAATTGATCAGTTGCAGCAATGCTAATGAGAATCAGAAACAGATCTATAAAATTCCAAGAAAAAGTGCTCAGAATATTGACAAACTGGACCAGAATTCCCTGCCAAATTGTAAAAGTAGAAGATTTCAAAATCTAGAAAATAATATTTTATTTAATAATAATAGAAAGATCCCAAAATATAAATAATTTTTAAATTAATAATGACATTTAAATTCGAAAAGAAACTTCAGTTTTATTGATTATGTGCTGATTAAAGATAGCTGCTTCTAATAATAATAATATATGTTTCAGAATTTATAGCTGATTGCTGATTAATTGAAAATTACCTGAGGATAATGATATGTGAAATACGCTATCAGGATATCAGTATCATTTTTCAGAGCTGTGCATTCTACGGCACTTACATATCCTGAGAGAATAGACAATGTGTGCTCTACTATAAAAAATACAATTTTAAAATTAGATCTAATCATTTAACTGTCTTATATTTCACTATCAAGGAAAAAATAACTCACAAGCTGCTAACAACATGATAATAATCGTCATAATTTTGAATCTAGCTGCGAGACTGTATTTTAAAATTCGCCGATTGCGTCTCATGGACAATTCCTGCTCCATATTTTGCCAGGTTACGGAAAATTCGGGCCATTTACGTGCCAATTTTAATAAAAGCAAAGTAGTGACTCCAGTTGTCGCGAAAAACACGACATTAGCTGGAAAAAAAATCTTTAATCTCTAAATAAATAAAAATAAAAAATAGCGATAAACAGGGCTGCCAGTGACTCATTTTTATTTACTTTTTTAAAATAGCTCACTGTTACTCACTTTTTTAAAAAAAACTCACTTTCCTGATAATTAATTTTCCTTCTAAATCAATTAGTTTGTTCATATTCCAATTACATCGTCAATTTTTGAATTACAGTCTACAAAATAATATTTAATTTCTGCACCTCTTTTCAATTATTTTTGTGATTTTTGAAATACTTTTGTCAATTTTAAAGTATTTTTGTCAGTTTTCAAGTATTTTTGCGATTTTTGATATAATTTTTTCATATATCAATTATTTTTTTCAATCTTTAAATTATTGTCATGATTTAAATTTACTAGACAAGTTTTCATTGACTTTTGTCATTTTTCAATTATTTGTTTAACATTTCAATTATGTTGTTCAATCTTTAAATTATTGTCAGGAATATTTAAAATTTCTACACAAGCTTCAATTTACTTTTGTTATTTTTTAATTCTTTTCTTCAAATTTCAATTACTTTTTTCATTATTCACGTATTTTTGTCATTTTCCAATTATTTTCTTCATAATTCTCTTATTTATAACATTTCCAAATTATTTTTTACAAATTTCAATTATTTTATTCAATTTTTTTTATTGTCATGAATTGATTAATTTTTTACACCCTTTTGAATTATTATCTTTGTCTGTTATTTTTTATTTTTACACCAGCTTTCAATTACTTCTGTCATTATTCAATTAGTTTCTTAACATTTTAATTATTTCCTCAAAATCTCAATTATGGTACTCAAAATTTTATTTTTTTACATCAGTCTCAAAGTTTTTTCAAATTTAAATTATTTTATTCATTCTTTAATTATTTTCTTGTAACTTCAATTATTTTTGACACTTTTCAACTATTTTCTTGCAACTTCAATTATTTTTAAAGATTTTCAATTTTTGTCTTCAACTTTGTATTTTTAATCAATTTTTCAATTAGTTTTGTTATTTGAAAATTTGTTTCTTGAAATTTCAATTATTATTGTCATTTTTCAGTTATTTTCGTCATTTTTCAATTATTTTTGCCATTTTAGAATTATCTTTTACAAATTTCAATTATTTAATTTAATTTTTTTTTATTTTCATGAATTTTTAAAATTCTTACACCAGTTTTCAATTATTTTCTTCGATGTCAATCATTTTCTTCATTCTTTTTATTATTGACATAAATTTATTAATTTTTAAAATCTTTTTCAATTATTTTTTACAAATTTTAATTCTTTTCTTCAAACTTTAATTACTTTTTCCTATTAAAATTTTTTAATTATTCTCTTCAAATTTCAATTATTTTCTTCAAACTTGAATTAAGTTCTTCAACTTTCAATTATTTTCCTCAAATGTCTCATATTTTGTTCAATTATGATCTATAAATTTTTAATTTTTCACCAGCTTTTAATTATTTATTTAATTATTCAATTAGTTTCTTAATATTTCAATTGTTACGTCAATTTTTCAATTATTTTACTCAAAATTTAAATTTTTTACACCAGTTTGAAATTACTTTGATCAAATTTTAATTATTTTTGTCATTCTTTAATTATTTTCTTGTAATTTCAATTATTTTTTTAACTTTTCAACTATTTTTTTCAAATTTTAATTTTTTTGTTTCAATGTTTTAATTTTTGTCTTCATATTTTTTTATTTTTAATCAAGTTTTCAATTAGTTTTGTTATATTATAATTTTTTTTCAAATTAGAATTATTTTTGAAATTCTTCAATTATTTTCTTCAAATTGAAATTACTTTGGTCATTATTCAAGTATTTTCGTCATTTTCCAATTACTTTCTTCATATTTCTATTATTTTTTTCAAACTTTAATTACTTTCTTGATATTAATTTTTTTTTTTACATTTTTTAATTATACTCTTAAAATTTCAATTATTTATTGTTTGTTATTATTTATTTGTTGGATTATGCTATATATATATTTTTATTGTACACTTTTATTATTAGTACTTATAGTACAAAAGAGCCTTCATTAAGCCCGTTTGTGTATTAAATAAAAAAAAAAATTATTTTTTTTTAAATTTCAATTAATTTCTTCAGCTTTGAATTATTTTCCTCAAGTTTCTAATATTTTTTTAATTTTTTCAATTATTGTCAAATGTCAATAAATTTTTAATTTTTACACCAGCTTTCAATTATTTATGTCAATATTCAATTAGTTTCTTAACATTTCAATTATTGTTTTGTCAATTTTTCAAGTATTGTTTTAAAACTTTCAATTTTTTACACCAGTAATCAATTATTTTTATCATTATTAAAATATTTTTGACATTTCAGAATTATTTTCTTAAAGTGTCATTTTTCTCAATCTTTTTATTATTGTCATGAATTTATCAATTTTTACACCAGTTTTCAATTATTTATGTCATTTTTCAATTAATTTCTTCACATTTCAGTTATATTGTTAATTTTTCAATTATTTTATACAATTTTTCAATTAATGTATTAAATTTTTCATTTTTTAATTATATTTTTCGTTTTTCATCAATTTTTTTCGAAATTTCAGTTATTCCTTCATTTTTCAATTATTTTTTTCAAATTTCAATTATTTTTTTTCAATTTTTCAATGAATTTGTCAGCTTACAATTCTTTTTTTTTTAAATTGGGTTTTTTTTGTGATTTTTGAATTATTTTCTTCAAATTTCAATTGTGTTCTTCAATCTTTGAATAATTGTCAGGAATATTTAAATTTTCTACACAGGTTTCAATTTACTTTTGTTATTTTTCAATTATTCTCTTCGAATTTCAATCACTTTTGTCATAATCCAATTTTTTTTGACATTTTAGAATTGTTTCTACAAATTTTAATTTTTTTCCTTAAATTTCTAATATATTTACAATTTTTCATTTATTGTCTAAATTTTTTTAATTTTTACATCAGCGTTCAATTATTTATGTCACTATTCAATTCGTTTCTTCATATTTTAATTATTTCGTCAATATCTCAATTATTGTACTCAAAATTTTAATTTTGTACACCAGTCTCAAATTATTTTTATCAAATTTTAACTATTTTGGTTATTCTTCAATTATTTTCTGGTAATTTTAATTACTTTTGAAACTATTCAAATATTTTCTTAAATTTTTCAATTATTTCGCTTCAATTTTTCAACTTTTGTCTTCATTTTTCGATTAATTTTTCAACTATTTCTATCATTTTACAATTTTTTTTCAAATTTAAATTATTTTTGTCATTTTTCAATTATTTTCTTCCTATTAATTATTTTGGTTATTCTTCAATTATTTTCTTGTAATTTTAATTGCTTTTGAAACTTTTTAAATTTCAAATTTCGAGTTTCTTCTTCATTATTGTTTACTCACTTTTTTCACTTAAATACTTACTATTTACTCACTTTTTTTAATAATAAAAAGTCACTTTTTTACTATTTTCAATCTGCAAGTTCGCCGGCAGCCCTTCGTAAAACCAAATCGATAAATTTTTTAAAATAATTGTTTAATTTAAATAATTGTTAAAATTAAATAATTGTTAAAATTAATTTTTCAAAAATTGCTTTAAAATACTGACTGGTTTTTTTAGAAGTAATTGTACTTGTCGCAACTCCATGAATACTGAAACCTGTCAAAACTGCCGTTCCAAATGTTGCAATAAAACAATAAACGACCTTCAAACTTTTCCATGTAAATCTAAAATTAATTTTTTAATAAATTTCCGAAGTGATAAAAAATTGGAATTATTAATTATTATAATATAATTACTCGTGTTATGAATTATTATATTATATTAATTATCATAATTGATTTACTTTATATCTCTGGCATCAGTGGTATTAGTTCCATCGACCGGAAGTAGAGCAAAGCACTGCGCTAAAACAATTATTGGCCTCATTGCCACAATAAAGCTATCAGAATTCAAAATTTTACGCTGATTATTTGCCACTGGACTTGGTGCTGTAATCAAATAATTATGCAAATTTAAATTTATTAAAATAAATATATTTTTAAAAACGTAAATTAAAAAAAAACTCGAATACTCACGTTCGGTGGATGTTTCCATTTTTTCCGTTTCTTTTAAAAATCTTTCCAACAGAGAGTCACTTTTAAATAATCTCGAAGAATTAATAATAGACAAATTTGACTCTTCTCCTTCGAATCTATAAAAAAATTCAAATTAGAAAAGTTAATTTGAATTTTGTGAGAAAATTTAAATTATGATAAAATAAAAATAGCGCATTTATAATGGAATAAAATTTAAAATAAAACGTAAATATGGAAATTTAAATAAAAAATTGAACAGCAGCGGCACCCTTTTTATTTTCTTGAGCCTTCTGACTAAACTGGATGTTTATAAGCAAAAGGGTTGTTCGATAAGAGAAAGATAAACTCGTTATCTTCTTATATAGCAGGGTGCTAAATAAACACGAGAAATTCAATAATTTTCCGCATCCAATGGAAAAGTCCTCTCTGTATTTTTTATAACATTCTAAGGTGAAAAATTAATATATTTTTTCGTTTCAGAAACTTTCACCTCGTCCGTAGATTAAAATTGCTAAGCAAACAGATTACTTTCTTTTTTATTTGATCGACAAATGCTTTTAAATGATGAATAAAAAAAGAAGCTCTTAACACTGATTTCTTCACTATTTATAACCTCAATTTTTAGATCAACATTTTTTTTATACTCAGTTTCAATATTTTTCGAGTTTATTTATATTGCGAATTTTACCATTTTTATATTTGTCAAGAGTTTCTTCGAACCATTCGTAAAATAAAAAAAAAAATTAATTGATGTCCTAAATTTAATTGATTACAATTCCGGTCATTTGAAATTTATTTTAAATTGAATCGATTTTAAATTTTTTCTATCCAAACCAAAATTTGAATAAAATTTGAATAAAATTCAGCCAAATTTTAATCGACAGAAATTTTGTTTATTTAAATTTAAATTTAAATTATTCCAAATTCGAATTGATTTTAATTTTTAATCGACCCGAAATTTAGTCGTTTTAAAGTGAAGTTCAAATTTAAATTTATCCAAATTTCAATCGGTTCGAAATTTAATTAATCCAAATTCTAATTAATCCGAAATTTGATTTTCCATTTCATTCGATCCGAAATCTAATTTATCAAATTTTAATCAAACCTAAATTAAACTTCTCAATTTTTCTAAATTTGTATCGATCCTTTTTTTATTTTATAATTCTAATCGTCGTCAAAATCAATTTTTAATGAATTTCTGATTGTTTCGAACAAAAAAAGTTGTTTTTTCAAGTTTTTCTGTTTCAGACTGATTATTAATATTTTTAAATTAATAAAATTGAATACTTACCCCTCGTTGTCTTCATTAGATGTTGAAACAGTTTTTAAGTGCCGAGGAATTAACATCCTATCAACAGTTGATGATTTCGACACTAACTCGAAATTACTCGATTTCATTTTATTCACTTCATTGTTCTATAGAGTTTAATTAATATTCAAATAATTTTTATTTCTAAAAACAAATTATCAATTTTAGTAAAATTCCTTTTAGAACAAATGTCACAATAAAATTGTACAGAGAAAGTAAAATTTTATTTTCCAAAATTTGCGCTTAAACCCAATTTTAATTTAAATCACCTGTTTTTTTTTTAAATAATTAATTTTTAATTTCTATCTACGGCGATTAATTAAACAATAAAATATAATTTAATATTTAATTCATAATTAAGTTTTGAATGATTCAAATCGGAATAAAATTGCAGTAAACTAAAACTTAGATCAATTCATAAAATTAAATTTTAAATTTGGGTCGATTTAAGGAGGAACCAGACAAAAAAATCGGAAAAAAAAGTTATAGTCCAACTACCTATTTTTGTATATTTTTAATTGAAAACTTAAATTAATTCTTTAAAATTCCATTGAAAAATTTTTAAAAATGTTCTAAAATAAGAAAATGGCGGCCGTTTAACTAAAAAATTTTGAATTACAATTACACAAAACCCCCGATCGTTTTTTTGGTTGAAATTTTTGTTAGAAATTGTCGTCATAGTAAAGATTATTTTTAACAAATTTCGTCAAAATTCGATGAAAAGCTAATTTTTAGGAAACTTTGCAATGTTTTTGAGGCAAATAATAAAATTGTTAGAAAACGTGAAATTTATCAGAAGCATTTACATTTCAAACATATATCACATTTTTAGTTTAAGGAGGTTCTCTACATTGACATAACCTCAAAATTAAAATATTCTATTTTGACAAATATTAGCATATTTTAATTACTTACTTGTTGAAACACATTCTACAATTTTATTGGTTGGATTTTTTAAAATATTTTATTCAAAAGTTATTGAATAAATAAAATTTGATTTAGATATATTTTTCAACAAAATGTTATTTAACAAAAGCCAACAAATAACATTGTAAATAATGTTTTAAAGTAGCTATTATTTGTCAGGCTTGGATAAAAATTACATATTTCCACTAGATTCAAAGAAAATAAAACATAAAATCTGTGGCTGAAAGGTAAAACAGCACAACTCCCATTTTATCAAATTTGAGATAACATCAGATTTCTATATATGTAAATATACTTTTTAAAGTTTCATAATTGTAAATTGATTAAAATGTTTATTTACTTAGAAAATATTAAAAAACGTAATCGCATAAATACATTAAAATCGAAAAAAATAATTGATGTTATTCTCTGGGACCTTTAAATTTCATTAAATTTGTTAAACAGATCTAAAAACTACATTAGAAAACAAGATTAAATATCAAACACCCAAAATATTTGTTCATATTTCGATTTTACAGAAATCAGAAAAAAAACAAAAACACGTTTTACTCGAAATCATGAATATGGCGCTTGTGCTGTTTTACCTTTCAGCCACAGAAATGTTAATATAAAATAGTAATTATTATTTAACAAATTTTGACCCAACCTAATTTTTTCTGAGAATTGTGAAACTGGATATTTCAAAATTTGGTGAAAAGAGTTTAAAAATATATTTAAAAAATATTGACGAAATTTGTTGAAAAAATGAGAAATAGAGAAAAATATCAAGAGGAACAAGTTCTTTTTAAGAAATTTTTCGATATCCAGTGTATTTTTTTAGAAAAGTAAAATTTTCCTTCAAAAAATAATTTTTTTCTCTTCTACAAAAATCGGGCACAAAATAAATTCTTGTAGAAAATAATCTTTACTATGTCGACAATTCCCAAATAAACTTTCAACCAAAAAAACAGTGGGGTTTTTGAGTAATTGCAATTTAAAACTTTTTAGTAAAACGGCCGCCATTTTATTATTTCAGAACATTTTTAAAAGTTTTCAATGGATCTTTAAAGAGGACTAACAACTCTTTCAGGCCGTAAAAAAAGAATAAGATATCTCAATTACTTAAAAAGTTATTACACTTATAAAGTTTATTTTTCTTAAATTTTAAATAAACGAGAGTTCCGAATTTAAAAATTAAAATCTTTATAAAAAATTGTTTTCTAGTTAAACAAGAAAATACGTGTCGTCTAAAATTAATTGAAAAACAACTTTCTGGAGATAAAATTGATTTTGAATTCGGTCTACAATTTTTATTCTAATGAAATGTTGAATTTGACAAAATGTTAAAAATTATTTACCCTTGCTTTTAAAACATAGATAGTTTTTTAATTTAAAATAAACGATAAAAAATATTTAAAAAATAAACAAAAACTTTTAAAACATAGATAGTTTTTTAATTTAAAATAAACGATAAAAAATTGAACCGATAAAAATTTGAATAGACAATTTGATAAATTGTAGTTCGGACTAATTGATAGATTATAATTATTTTCCACATTAACTAGATACAAATAAACGCCAGTAGTTTAAACAAATGTCAAATTAGAAAACAAACTACCTGTTATACTCGCGGAGAAACTACGCAAACTGATGATCCACAAAGAATAGAAAACGACTCGCCATCTGATAAGGTTGACGTTCACGCCACCCGGTTGTTCGATACGAAAAACAAGAGGATACCACACCATAGGAATTGCATTGTTTTATGTCAATATGCTCAAGCAAACATGGAAAATACTCTGTTTTTCTTCCATTAATAAAGTCTCAACATTTCACGTTTCTCTTACACATAACTGATAACAATAAAAAAAAAAATAATAATGAGACAATTCTAGAAAAGACAGTAGACCTATTTTCCGGATTGATTTTATTACAAACTCTTTTAGAAAAAATTCGTCAGTAAAAATAAGATTTAAATTTAATATTCGAATTAATAATAAACGTTCCTTTTAGAAAATTAAATTTTCATTTGATTTCGAAATTGAAAGCCGAAGATATAAAGGATTAAGGACTATACTCGCTGAAGTGTATTATCCACTCTGAACTATAAAAATCCTCTTTTAGCGTCGTTAATAATATCTCGGAAATTGATAAAATCTTGTTTACCATATGTCCAGTTAATATTGAATGCGTTTAATAATGTTTCATAAAATAGTTTCAAGAGATAAAACTATCATTGTGTACTTGAAACTGTTTTTTATTTTCCACGATATTCTCCCGGGAAAAAAAACTTATTGAATAAAACCCGAGATAAAAACCATCAGAGTTTTTAAAAAAGCAGATTAATGATTGACAATCTGAATAGTTTTGAATCGGAGTTATTTTTAATTAGTGATTTCCTATTAATACAAAATTTATTGAATCGGTTTTGGCAATTATGAATAGGTTTGGAAATTTTGAGGTTAGATTGTCATATTTTACACAAAATTTGGAAATTTTAATTAATTAAGCTACTTAAATAAATGATTTGAGCTCATGACCGATTCAGAAAAAGTGAATAGGTTTTTATTTCCGGGGCTATCAAGTTCGAGGGAAATTTATTTTTCCAACAAAAATTTACGCTGTCGATGTTTGGAACATTTTTGGGTATATATTTTTAAAATAAACAACTTTAATGAGAAGCTTTTATTTCACTTTCCAAATATGTAAATATCAAACTGTCGAAAATATTGAAATTAATTATCAAACTATGGAAATATAAATACCAAACTATCCTAGTGAAATTTGAATATCAATATTGGAAATAATTACAATTTTGTCATGGATTACGCCTTAAACTAAATTCGCAATTTATCGTCAAATTAAGTTTCGATAATTAAGAAAAACTAGAATTGAAAAACTTCTAATTGGCACGCCCAGTTATACAATCTATTCTCGATAAAACTACACACGAATTAATCAGAATAAAGTTAAATTTATGGTGTCGATTCACCAAATATGAGATCATGACGATTTCGAGCATTCGATGTAAAATCTTACAATATTAAATGTTTCGCAAGATAAATGTGTAACTAAAATTTTCCTTCCAATTCCTTACATTTTCACTGTTGTAATTGACACATCTAGAAAATTATTTCAAATCTCTTTCTCCAGTTACTCGATTCAGAAATCGTTTTTTACAAATAGCAAATTCCAATTTTCAAATTTAAATCTCATTAACGAATTAAATAATTCACACAAAGATTTTCTTTTTCTAATTGTAAAAAACATTTCTTTTTACACTTGACGAATTTTCGAAAACAGGTTGATAAAATATTTACAAGTTTCATTACAGTTAATGTACAACTCCTGCTCGGTGTACAAGTTAATTAATTTAATTTAATTTAACAGTAAGTAATAAGTGACATGTCATGAGTACAATCTATAAAATTGAAGTCGCTTATTCTCAAGAGGACAGTCGCTTTAAATAACTTTTGTTTTCGTAATTTCCAACTTGAGAACTTCTAAATACAAACGTTTCAAAATAAATATCAATTTCATTATAGAAGTTGTAAATTAAATTTACTCTACTTTGGCAACTGTATCCTCTTAATTATCAATTACGCACACAAAGTAACATCGAAATTTGTTAAATATACATTTATGTACACGCACTCTTATTCAATTTTCTGCAAGAAAAAGAAAAATTAAATCGACACGAAAAAAAAACGAGATATCACAAAATGCAAAGTCTCCATTTCATCTACTCTTATAAGTACTTTTTTGTTAAAGAAATACAACGTTTTTCTATATTTAAAAAGAAAACCGACTAAAACTATAATTAAAATTAGGTTCTAAAAACAATATTTAAATCGAGCTTTAAATAATAACTAAAACTAAAAAAAGCCTAAAACGAAGTTTTAAATTAAAATAGAATTTAAAAAGTTTTAATTTCAAAAACTTGATTTATTTATTAAAATAAATTTTTTTTAAAAAATTTAATCACGATTTTAAAATTATTTAAAGATTTTTAAAACGATAATTACAGATTTTCAACAACGTCGTTTCAGAATATAAATTGTGTAAAATTGGAAAATATTGATAATATTCCGAAGTTTTCCGCTTAAAAATATTTATACGAAAATGTGCATTAGTAATTCATGAATCGTCCGCTGTATCTCTTTAACTGTTTGACGCAAACAGTATCACATACGCATTGTAGAAATAGTCTCTGTCTACTTTGAAATTTCCATACATGAAAGGCTTGTGTTTCATACATGACTCACTTTAGAATTCAATTTAAATGGCTCAAAATCAAACTCTGCTTTTTACCATGAAATCCTACACAGAATACGGTTTCAACTTTTGTTTCAGCTTGTGTCAAATTTAAATAACAAATTTTTTGCAAAATATTGAACCAGATCTGAAATTTCGTATATTTAATTGAAATATTTCGATTAAAATTGACACACTGGATTTTATACTCGAGGGGTTAAATATATTTCAAATAAATTGAAAATTGTGAATATTAAATCAAAAATAAAATGGAAAAAGAATTGAGTCAGACAGCATTCATGAGAAATTGTATGAATCACAAACACCGAAGAACTTAAATAATAGAAATACTCGTAGAGGCCGACAAAACTCGGGCATAGAATCGATCGATCGACTCGTAATAATGGTCATTTAATACATAATCCTATTCATGATTCCTTAATAATATAAAATCGACAATCGAGTTTAAATACTTCGTCTGAAGACAATGGGGATGAAAATGATACGGTGAACATATTTAAAGAAATAAATAATCGTCGAAATTAATAAATATAAGTTAATCGTCGATAATAGAATGGAGCAATTCTGCAAAGATGCAAAACTTAAAGCTTTAAATGGGAAAATAAATAACACAAATGACGTTTACAAGGACAAGAACACAATAGAATTGAATACTGATAAAGCTCCAGTGTTTTGAATAGACGCTTATATAGTTAATAAAATTCTCAGAGACAGGATCTCAGGGTCAAAAGAAATGATTAATAAGCGACTTAATATCATGAATAGTAGTTTTTCACAAAAAGGGCAAAAGCTATTGACTGTTTTTCAACCTCGGATAATTAATTATTTACACTCCCTCAATATTCTATTTACAAAAAAAGAGAGATGTTTCTGAGAAAATGGTTCTTACGAATCCTGCTTGAAGGACGTTCTCCAACTATTTACAAAAATGTAGAGTTACTCTAAATCGCTTTTCGTGCGTGTATAAAAACCATTTCTTCAACTTTCAAAAACTAGTGAAAAGTTAATTCTAATTGTTAAAAAAGTCATTCTGGCAATTGGAAATATAATTCTGGTGATTAAAAAAATATAACTCTGGTGTTTGAAATTATTATTTTGATGATTGAAATTAATTCTCTGATGATTTGAAATATAATTCTGACGATGATTGATAGGAATTTTAATAACTTTTATTTCAATATAATTAGAACCATGATTCTAATAACCAGAAATATAATTCTAATAATCAGAAAGTCAATTATAAATGAGATAGATGGTCGAATCGAAGAGTGGAGACATCGAAACGAAATCCAAGTCAAATCTGTAATAAATAAATTGAATTAGTTTTGCAATCAGAATTTTAATTGGATCTAATTACGTTTAATATAATGAATTCGTGATTTTGCTTAAGAAGGATCAGATCTGCTGATAAAAGATCAGAATTTTTTTTTTATCAGAATTATTTAGAAAAGATGGATTTTAATTAAGAACGGAACTGTTTAAAAAAGATTAAGTAATATTGTTTTATAAAAGAACGTAATTGTTTAAAAAGTATCGTAAAAACTTAAAGAAGATCAAAACCGTTAAAAAATCGAACACATTCAGAAAAAATCAAGAAAGTTTAAAAAATATCAAAATCATTCAAATAAGAACCAGGAAAACTTAAGGGAGATTAGAACCTTTTTTAAAAACTGAAAAAGCTCCAAAATGATCATAAAAAGCTAAACAAAAGAACAGAATCATTAAAAAAAATTATCACAATTGATTAACAAAATCAATTTAAAAATTCGAAACTTCATTAAAAGTGGTCTTTAGAGTCCTAAAACATCAAGAAAGCTTATAAATATTAACGATTCTTTTAAAAAACCGTTTAACAATTATAACTATTTTAAAATCATCCCGGAATATTAATAAAGTTCAGAATCGAATGAAAAATAAAACAAAAATTTAAAAAGCATAAAAAAAAATATTTAAAAGCCAGAACTACTTAAAAATTACCATAAAAACCTAAAAATGATCAGCGTCGTTTAAAAAAATATAAGAAAAACTTTCAAAAGATCAGGAAATTGAAAAAAGATTATTAACAAAGATCAGAATTTTTTTAAAAATATTATAAAACTTTTTTAAAAATACAAAATTTTTTCGAAAATTATCTTAGAAACTTAAAAATGATCCAAGAAGTTTTAAAATATCAGGAAAGCTAAAAAAAAGATCAAAATCATTTTTTAAAAATCATATAATATTAATAATCATCAAAATCACGTGAAAATACATATTACAAAAAGTTAAAAAGGATAAAAATCATTTTAAAAAGATCATGGAATATCAAAAAAGATCAGAACCGAATGTAGAAGACCACGAAAATTAAAAAAAAAATATGAGAAAAAAATTTTTAATCCAGAAATATTCGTAAATGATCTTAAAATCCTAAAAATAACCAGGGTCGTTTAAACAAGATCTGGAAAACTTAATAAAGTTTCAAAAATCTATTTAAAAAATCAGAAATACTTTTAAAAGATCAGAAAAACCAAAAAGAAAATATGAATCGTTTTCAAGAAGATCATAAATGATTAAGGAAGATCACAACCTTTCATAAAGATCGGAAATGCTTTTAAAAAACTCAAAACTTCTTTAAAAATCTTAGAAACTTAAAGAGGATCAAAAAAGTTCATAGACGATTTTTGAAAAAGATCAGGAAAATGTAAAAATATCATAAAACCTTAATGAGTATTTAATAAAATCGTAGAATTCAAAAAAGGTCCAAATTTTTTTTTAAATAGTCAGAATCGTGTGAAAAAGATCACAAATATCTAAACCGTTTGAAAATGTAAAACTTCTTTAAAAATGGTCTTAAAAAATTAAAAATGATCAAGATCGTTTAAAAAAGATCATAAAATCTTAAAAGAAGCAGAACTTTTTAAATAAAATCATAGAATTCTAGAAAAGAAAAGACAAATTTTAAAAAAAGATCATGAACGATTAATGAGTCTCTAAATCGTTTAAAAATGACCAGAAAAGCTTTTACAAATTCACAAGGATTTAAAAAAAATCAAAGACTTTTAAAGATGAAGGTCAGAGTCATTTTAAACCGATCAAAACCCTTCCGAACAAATCAGAAGGTTTTGAATCATAATTTATTTGAAAAAGAGTGGAAAAAGATCATGGAATCTTCAAACATAAAAAAAAAGAAAAAATAAGAATTCTTTTAAACAAGCAGAGGATAATGAACATTTTGCTTTCTCATAGAGGAATCAAGAAAATAAACTTTTAAAAATTAAAAATTTCAATTTTTTAAAAATTTGAAAAATGGGATTTATTCTTTAAAATTTTGACAAACTATAAACTTTATATACGTCAATCGATTTATTTTGAAGCAAGGAATATGATTTTTTTATGTATTAGACTAAATTTATAGTTGAAAAATTTTTTCTGGAAAAAACGTATTTTTCAAAAAATTAAAATTAAATAAAAATTTATTTAATGGTTATATTTATTTCTCCATAAAGAAGCAAAAAACACTAGAACCATTTTTAAAAAAATCAGGAAGGCTAAACAATATAAAAACCGTTTATAAAAGGTCAGGAATTTACAGAAATGATAGTAAAAAACAAAATTATAAAAAAATAAAATAAAAAAAAGATGAGAACCTCGAAAAAAACTATTTTCGTATTTTTTCTTAAGGATGTTCAACCCATTGACATAACCTCAAAGTAGAAAATGGTTTTTCAAGTAAAATAAAAATATTATTAAAAGTAGTTTCACCCAATTTTGAAAGATACAGTTGCAAATATTTTTAAAAAAATTAGGTTGAGACAAAATTGTCTGTCAAGTAATGATTATTTAATATTTTGTGTTTTTTTTCAAGTTTGTGAACTTTCATCGAATTTTGACAAATAACAGTTTATTTTGATCTTTGAAACACTCTCTACAAAAGTAAAAGTAGGTAAGAATATGCAATAATTATATTAATAAGAATTTTAATAGTAATAATTTATATAGAAATAAAAATTAATTTATTTTTTTATTTTAAGGGGATAATTATTATGATAGTTATTATTTAATTTCGTGGCAGATTTCCTCGAATTCGGTATGATAAATTAATAATATCAATTGGAAAAGATTTTTAACTGTAATTATAAATTTATTAATATTTATTTATATATTAAAATTATTTATTTTATTAATTTAATATAATTTTAGTATAAGTTAATGAACTTGAAAAAGTGCATATTCTGAAAATATAAAAAAGAAATAAATATATTTCTATTAATTTTTAAAGATCTCTTTTTTTGCCTCTTTAAATAAATATTTCTTTAATTCGGGCGAAAACCTTCCATTTCAGGAAATGACTCTTATTTATAAAATTAAAGAGCTTGAATTATATAATTTTAATATAATTATATTATATAGGTAAGTAATACAATATAATTTAATATAATTTTATTACTAATAAAATAATGTAGTCCCCCCTCCCTTTGTATATAAATATTTATTAATTTAATTATAATTTTTAATTTATAAAATGTTTAATTATGATAATAAAAATAAATAAAGAAATAAATAATCTTATTAAGTTAAGCTTTTTATTTGATTTTTGTTAAAATATTTTTTATTTAAAAATTACGTAATAGAAAAATTGTATTTGTTTAATAACTTTTTACCAAAATATTATTAAGAAAATCCAATAAACAGATTTATTTATTTCGACACAATTTTGCACCCATTTAAAAATCAAGTATTTTCGGAAAGGAGAGCCAAAAAAAGTACACTCGTATTTGTCCATTTTACAAAATCAATTTTTTTACTGTCTTAATTTTTTAAACTGCCTTCAGATTCTTAATCAGAGTCCCCAAAAACTCTTAAATATCAAATCTCATAAAAATTGAATATTTTTTGTAAAATTCATCCGCCATATTGGATCAGCCATCTTGGATTTTTAAAAGCTGACTTCAGATTCGCAATCAGCGATCCGAAAATCCTTGGATTCGAATAAGTTTCATAAAAATGATAAAAAAAAATTGTAAGGCAAGCTTTCAATTATTTATATGTTAAGTTACCCGTAAAAACCGTAAACGAATTGATCCAGAAAAATGTCCAAATACGGGTAATTTTTTTTAACCCTTCTTTACGAAAATGCTACATTTTTTCTTGGGTGCGAAAAAGATTTTAACTTTGTCGGACAATGTAATTTATTATTTGATAACAAATTTTTTCTCAACCTAATTGTTTTTAAAAAATGTACAACTGGATCTTTCAAAATTGAGTGAAATTAATTTTAATAATATTTTTATTTTGCGTGAAAAATCATTATATACTTTAAGGTTATGTCAATGCGTTGAACATCCTTAATTTTCTTAAATGAAATAAAAAATTGAATTACCACAGTTTGGAAGTCTTGGAAAAGTAGACTAGTCCTCTAGAAAAATTCAAAAAGATGTATTTACAAGTAGTTTCGCGGAACATCTGTTAAAGTTGACGAATGTGGACTTTGTTATCAGCCTCTCCAGTTTCCTCTTCATAGTTTATCAGTTTCCAATGACGGAATTGGGTCTGAACTTGGACGCAACTCCTTCAACCTATTGACTCTTGGGTCTTTGTAGAAAAGTAATTTCCTTTATGGGAAAATGCAGGCTGTCTAGACAAGTTGGTCATGCTTATTGACGTAACGAGAAACTCAGAGGACTCTTGAAAGATACAAATTTGTAAAATTTGTGCTACTGGGAAGAGTGTGCCGTTTTGCCCATTCCGCTGCTTCCTGGCTGATCTGAAATTAATTTTAATTAATTAAAACAATAATTTCAAATTTTATTTTCGAGAAAAGAGAATAAAAAATTTATTTCAAATGAGGTATTATTAAACGAACGCTTCTAAATATTGAATATATCAATCGACGCAATAAAATTTTCAATAAAAATGCTTCTCAAGAGCTTGAAAATTATCAATTGTAATTCTTTCACTTTTCACAAAATGTTTAAACTGAATTATCAGAACGAATCTTTTCTAGAGAAAAAGTTCCTCAGCTGGGGAAGTTGAAAACTTTTTATTTGCATAATAAGTCAAGATTTTCTACAAGTTATATAATGCATTCCAAGTCTTATCTTTTTCTGTATAATATTATGGACCGTGAATTTTTGAAAGTGTGGTAAACAAAATTCTCTCGACTTTAAAGTGCTTTAATTTGAAACTATTCAGTTCGATTGCTTTGGGATTTAAAATTCTATTTTCGAACAAACATCTTTATTTCTACGAGAAAGTAAATGTCTCAAGGCTATGGAATCAAATTTTATTGAAAAATTCAATTTCTGCTAACTTTAAAATCAATAAGGTTTATTATTTTATATTTTTAATTTTAATTCTTAACATTTATATTTCAAATTAGAAATTTTAACAGGGTGTCTAACGAATGATCATTTTGAAATTCGCGGATAAAGATAAAAAATTAAAAAACTCTGTAATCTATCCAAAAAAATTGTATTAAAAAAGAAAAAATTAAAACTTTAACTAAAAAGTGATTTTTCACAGTTTTCCACTCTGAATAAAAATATTATGAAAATAGATTTTATCAAAGTTGAGCATTTTCCAGAAAAAATTAGTAAACATTTTGTGATTCTTCTTTAAATCTAGGGAATATTTGCCATTTTCATCCATCAATTTTGACAAATAATAGCTGAAATTACTCTTTGAAAAATTCTCTACAATTTTATTAGTTAAATTTTGTTATTAAAAAATTTAACCAAAAGTTCTAAACAAATACAATTTGGCTATTATTCTTTTTTTTAACTAAATATTATTTAATAATATCCAATAAATAAATAAAAAATATTGCAAAGAGCAGAATGAGATAATTTTTCTCAAAATTGGATGAAGAATACAAATACATTAAATACATTTAAAGAAAAAAGCAAAAATGTTAAATAATTATTAATTGACAACAAATTTTGGTTCCCTAATATTTTCTGAAAAATTAACAAACTTTGGTGAAATTAATTTTAATGTTTTTATTTGGCGGGAAAACTACTCTCTAGTTTGAGGTTATGTCAATGGATAAAACCTCCTTAAATTTAG
This sequence comes from Ganaspis brasiliensis, assembly GCA_037103525.1. Lineage (NCBI taxonomy): Eukaryota > Metazoa > Arthropoda > Insecta > Hymenoptera > Figitidae > Ganaspis > Ganaspis brasiliensis. The sequence continues at coordinate 3,294,099 of JAZKLR010000022.1, read as the reverse complement.
CAAACATCTTAAAATAAAAAAACAAGTCTAAAAATAAAAAAAATCTTTTAAAAATTAAATAATTTATGATTTGGAAGTTTAAATAAATGAAAATACTTGATTTCCTTCTGCCTAAAACTTGTAAATCGTATTCTAACCATATTAGTGCAATTTCTCAAATTTTATAAAGAATACAACATTAAAATTGGAATTTTAATTTTTTACGAATTCTTCGTACTTTTGTGGTCAATGAAGTGTACAAATTATTATTAAATATATAACAATTATGAACAATTTTAAAATGAAAGAAAGTAATTTAAATTTAAGAAAAATACTTCAAAATCTTAGAAATAAATTGAAACAAATTAGAGTAATGAAAAATTGGAGAAAATAAATGAAAATTTCAAAAAATATTTCAAATTTAGATAAATAATTAAATACTTTTTGAAAATTATGAAAAAGAACGTAAGTAATTGAAAATAATAAACAAATAATGTAAATAATTGAAAATGATTAAAAAATCAAGAAAATAATGGGAAATTTGAGAAAACTATTTAAAACTTTTAAAAAATAATTTTAAAAAATAAGAATAGATAATTAAAACTTGTGGAAAATAATTGGAAAATGATTTTAAAATTTGAAACATGAAGTCAATAATTATAATATGATGAAAACAATAAGTTGAAAAAAATTTTGTTATTTTCAGGGAATTGACACGAAAACCGAATTCTGTTTCTGTTTTGAATTGTTGTGACGAAACAAAAATGTACAAACAATATTGTTTTGTATTGCGCCTGAAACAAAAATGTTCTGAATTACGTTTTCGTCTCATGCCCGAAACGAAAATCAACTCCGAATTTTGTTTCAGTCTCATGCCCGAAACGAAAAGATTCTGAATTTCGTTTTTGTCTCCTGCAAGAAAAGAATTGTGTTTAAAATTGTTTTTGTGAAATTTAGAGCCTTTTTTATGAGAAACGAAAACGGAATTCGGAGCGGATTTTCGTTTCGGGCATGAAACGAAAACAAAATTCGAAGCCTTTTCGTTTCGGGCATGAGACGAAAACGTAATTCAGAGCCTTTTCGTTTCAGGTTCAACACAAAACAAAATTAAATTGATATTTTGTTTCAGTTTTTCAAAACCGAAACGAAACAAAAATAAAATATATTTTGTTTCGGTTTTCGTGTCAGTCCCTGGTTATTTTTCTTGCAAAACTAATTTTTTAAAATTTCTATTTAAATCTTTAATCTAAAATTTAATTTTTTAATCTTCCATTTATTTCTTTAATTTTCAATTTTTTTTTTAAATTTTCAATTTCAACGTTCTTCAATTACTTTATTCAAAATCCAATAATTCTCGCATTTTCTCAATCATCAAATATTTTCTTAAAATTTCAATACAATAATTTTTTAACTTCCAAATGATTTCTTTAATTTTCATTTATTTTTTACAATTTTTTCCATTATTTTCATCAGTTTTCAATTGACAATTTAATATTCTCCTTCAATTTTATGATTATTCATTAATTTTAAAATTTTTCTTTTTCAAATGCCAATTATTCTCACAATTTTTCGAATTTTTTTTCAATTGTTAATTATTTTTCTTAATAGTTAATTATTTTCGTCAATATTTAATTATTTTCGTCATATTGTAATTTTTCTTTTAATTAAAAATTATATTCTTGAAATTTACATTTAATCCTTTAATTTCCAATTTATTTCTTCAATTTGTAATTATTTTCTTTAGTCTCAATTTTTTTTTTCAATTTCAATTATTTTGATCGATTTTCAATGAATTCCTTAATATTAATTAATTCCATCATTTTATCAATTATCAATTATTTTTTTCAATAAAATTCTTGAATTTCCAATTGATTTCTTTTATTTTCATTTATTTTCTACAATTGTTTTACATAATTTTCATCAGTTTTCAAATAGGCAATTTATTATTCACCTTCAATTTTATGAATATTTATTGATTACAGAATTTTTTTGTACGAATGAAAATTATTCTCACCATTTGTCAAAGTTTTTTTTTCAATTGTTAATTCTTTTTTAATATTAATGAATTAATTTAATATTAATAAATTGTTAAATATTTACTTATTTTTCTCATATAGCGATTTTTCTATTGATTATTAATTACTTTCTTGAAATTTCCATTCAATTCTTTAATTTCCAATTTATTTCTTCAATTTTCAAATATTTTCTTTAATCTTCAATTTTTTTATCGATTTTCAATTAATTCCTCAATATTCAATAATTCTCTTATTTTTTAAATTATTTTTTTCACTCATAAAAATTGTTTTAAAATTTCAATTCAATTATTCAATTATCGAACTATTCTCTTTAATTCTCAGTTATTTTCTTCAAATTTAAATTTCACTTTTAAAATTTGAATTATTTTCTTAATTGTTAAAAAATTATCGCCTTTTTTCTATTTTTTTCGATTATTATTAAGTTTTTTTTAATTTTAAATACCATCGTTCAATTATTTTCTTTAATTTTTAATTACATTCTTTAATTTTTAGTACCAATCTTCAGTTTTCAATTGTTTTCTTCTATATTTATTAATTCTAGACTTTTTTTAATTAATTTTGTTTTCAATTTTTAAGTATATTCCATAAATTTTAATTCAATTCTTCAATTTTTATTGCTTTTTTCAATTATTTTTTTTCAATTTTAATTATTCTTTTCGATTTTTAATCCTGTTGTTAAATGTGCAATTATTTCCAACAATGATTCCTATAATTTTCTTAATTTTTCAATTTTCAATTATTTTCTTTAAACTTAATATTTCTTGTTTAATTTTTATAATTATTTTTTTCAATTGTCTATTAATCTAGTCATTTTTCGAATTTTGTTTTCAATTGACAATAATTTTCGTAATTTTCCACATATTTTCTTCAATTTTTCATCTATTTCCTTCAATTATTAATATTTTCCACAATTTTCAATTATTTCAATTTTTAATTATTATCTTAAAGTTTTTAAATTATTCTTTGATTTTTTAAATTATTTTGTTCGATTGTGTATTAATCTAGCTATTTTTTGAATTTTGTTTTCATTTGTCAATTATTTTTGTCATTTTGTAAATTTTTTTTCAATTATTAATTATTTTTTCAAATTTTAATTTAATTTAATCTTCTATTTTCAAATTTACGTAACACAGAAGAAAGTTTAAATAGTGAAAAACAAATCGTGGTATCTAATTATGACCAAAAACTATCAATTATATTTAAATAATAATGTTTCTTAATAGATATTAACGTTTTTTAGTAATACGGAACAAAACTTTTAGAAGTGAATTAGAAGTTTATCGATTGAAAGGCAAAATTGTCACACAAAAAGTGTTTTAGAAAAAAGTACAAATAAAATCACTTGCAAAAAAAAATTAGTTATGAGAATCATGAGAATGTGTTTCCTGAAGTTTTAAAAGAAAGTGAGGTTAGAAAACACGTGGGTCTTGAGAATGTTTTGATAAAAGATGGAGATGAAGCACAAGTAATAGATTATTATTAATTTAATTTAATTAATATTATTGTTAATTTTTTTATTAGTAAAATATTATCTTTCATTTCTACCACTGTTTATGAGAAATTTACATTTTTAAATTTAGCGCGCTTTAATTCAATGATTTGATGAAGTAACAATCTTCTTTACCGACAATCTGTATTCTTCTTTTCTGTATTTCTCACAAACAAGTGTCAAAACACTTGTTTTTTTTATCCTATTTTAATTATTTTCTTCGAAACTAATTAGTAAGTATATAAAACTTCAATTATTTATTGAAGCCGACATCTTCAATTTTGATATATATTTCAGGCAAAACATTTTGACGTGTATAAATAGCATTTTTTACTTGTAAAGATTTGATAACCTGTATTCTCCATAAGAGACAATGTTAAACTACTAATTTTTATAACTTTAACACTAATCAGACTAAAATTCTAAAATTTTGTGAACTGCTTCATAACATCAAAAGAAACTAATCCTCAAAATTCCAAGAATTTCTGACGCGTTTTAATAGGTGTCCGATTCCTCCTTAATTCTTAAATTTTTATTTTATTTCCTCAATTTTTTATTATTTTCTTTTAATTTTAATTATTTTCTTCGATTTTCAATCCAGTTGTTCAATTTGCAATTATTTGCAACTGTTATTTCTATAACTTAAAACTATTTTATTTAAATTTAATATATATTTATTGTTTATTTTTTAAAACTATTCTGTTCAATTTCGTAATTTTTATTATTTGAATTTGCAAAAATTTATAGTTTTAAATGACCAACAAAAATGCAAAGTTTGTCTTTAATGTTGCTATAGTTATTATATATATTAACATTAAAACTCAAATCATTACTAATAAGAATGTCACTAGAGATTTTATTTTCGTACATTGATTGAGAAAATTTGACTTAATTTGATAAGTAAATAAATAAAAAACTTAAATTCTCGATTAGAATTTTGGTCGGTTATATTCTCGTTTTCATTACCGTTCTCGAGGTAATATAAATTTTAAAAAACCTTCTGAATCATTCAGCAGAAAAATGAACTGATAATAAAAATAAAATTTTTATAAAATCATAAATATATATTATATACCGTGATTGACGTCAGTGGTAAGAGCTTCAAGTTTCGCCGGCAAATCAGCGGTGCCAGTTTCCGCATGCTGTCCAAGAATATCAGGCATTGCGTTTCTTCTTCCGGTTCTCCCTGTCGAGAGAAATTCCTTGGAGCCTTCTCCATTTGGAAAACTCCCTGGAGTTACTGCTCCACTTGCACTGGAGCTCTTCTCAGCCTCTGGATTGACTTCCGCCTGCTTTTGTGACAGCATTCTCAAGACTGGAAAAAAAATTGCGAATTATATTTCCAACTACCACTTGATGCTTCAAAGGAACTACTGAATTGATTTCCAATACCACAGTCTTATCTAAGCTCAAGATTTCAGTCTAATAGAGTTGTTAGTGCAAGTCTTGTTTCAAAATAAACTTTGTTTATTGTTTGTTAGCTAATAATCCCCCTTGACGAAAACAACAAGATCTAATACCTCTCTGTGTGTACCGAGTTTAATATCAAACCCCTTAATCAGCTTAAAAGCCTTGCCCAAGATTCTCCCGAATTTTAATAATTAACTCCTGACATATTGGAAATTTCAGACAGAGCGAAAATTTATTTTTTTAATCTGGATTTTTAACGCATTAAAGTTTATAATAAATCTAAATTTGCAAAACATTTGGATTTAGTTTTTAAACAGTTTGGATTGGAAATAAACTTAGATTTGTATAGCAATTTTTGATTTTCGATGAATTTAGAATTAAAATAAATTAGATTTTTTAACGAATTGTGAAAAATTTAAATCTGTAGCAAATTTTCAGTTTTCAACCAATTTTAATTTGGAAAAAGATAGAATTTGTAGTAAATTTTCGGTATTCGAAAAATGTTAATTTGTGAAATATTTCGAATTGGATTTATTGCAAATTTTTATTTGCAAAATATTTGAAGTAATAACAAACTCTAACTTATAACAAATTTAGATTTTCAACAATAATTTTAATTTATAAAAATAAATAATGTATCTATTTAGATTTATAACAAGTTTGAATATTTAGCAAATTTTAATTAGTAAAAAAATTGTATTGACAGAAATTTAAAACTTGTAATAGAGTTCAGTTTGTAAAAACAGTGGATTTGTAGCAAATTTTCGGTTCTTGACAAGTTTTAATTTCTAAAATATTTTTTAACGAATTTGAATTAACAACATTAATTTTAATTTATAAATATAAATAAAAAATTTAGATTTACAACAAAACTGAAATGACAAGAAATTTGAATATGGAGAAAATTTTAATTTGTAAAAAATTATATGTATTGACAGAAAATTAAAATTTCTAATAGAGTTTAGTTTGTAAAAAGTTTTAACCTGTAGAAAACTTTCAGTTTTCAATAAATTTTAACTTGTAAAAAGTTGTAATTTGTAGCAAATTTTCGTTTTTAGACAAATTTTAATTTGTGAAATATTTCGAATTGCAAGAAACTTGGATTTATTGCATTTTCATTTGGAAAATATTTGAATTAACAACAAACTATAGGATTTTTAATAAATTTAGATTTCCAACAATAATTTTAATTTATAAAATTGGTAGATTTACAACAAACCTGAATTAATAACAACTTTGAATATGGAGCAAAATTTAATTTGTAAAAAAATTGTATTGGTAGAAAATTTAGATTTTCAATAAAGTTTAGTATTCAAAAAGTTTGGATTCATTGCAAATTTTTATAAACAAAATATTTAGATTTACAACAAAACGGAATTTATAACAAATTTGAATATAGAGCAAGTTTTAATCTGTAAAAAAATTTTATTGACAGAATATTTAGATTTTTAATAAAATTCAATATTTAAAAAGTTTAGATTTACAGCAAATTTTCGGTTTTTAACAAATTTTTATTTGTAAAATATTTGGATTTTTAAGAAACTTGGATTTTCAACAATAATTTTAATTGATAAAATATTAGATTGACAACAAGTCTGAATTTATAACAAAATTGAATATGGAGAAAATTTTAATTGTAAAAAAATTGTATTTACAGAAAATTTAGATTTTTTAATAAAGTTTAGGATTCAAAAAGTTTCGATTTGTAAAAAAAATTCCATTTTTTAAGAAATTTTAATTTGTAAAATATTTGGATTTTTAAGAAATTTTAATTTGTAAAATATTTTGATTTTTTGGAAACTTGGATTTTCAACAAAAATTTTAATTTATAAAATATTAGATTGACAAGTCTGAATTTATAACAAATTTTAATTTGTAAAAAAATTGTATTAAAAGAAAATTTAGATTTTTTAATAAAGTTTAGGATTCAAAAAGTTTCGTTTTGTAAAAAAAATTTCATTTTTTAAGAAATTTAAATTTGTAAAATATTTGGATTTTCAAGAAATTTGAATTTATTGCAAATTTTTATATGCAAAATATTTAGAATAACATCAAACTAGGATTTTTAAGAAATTTGGATTTTCAACAATAATTTTAATTTATAAAATATTAGATTGTGAACAAGTCTGAATTTATAACATATTTGAATGTGGAGTAAAAGTTTGTAAAAAGTTTGGATTCGTAGCATATTTCAAGTTTTTAACAAATTTGATTTTTTAAAATACTTTGAATTGCAAGAAACTAAGGTTTATTGTACATTTTTATATGCAAAATATTTGGATTTTCAACAATAATTTTTATTTATAAAATATGTAGATTTACAACAAAACTGAATCTATAACAAATTTTAATATGGATCAAATTTTAATTTGTCAAAAATTAGTATGTGCTTACAGAGTTTTAACACTAAACTTAAATTTCTAAAAAGTTTAGATTTATAGTTATTTTTCGATTTTTGACAAATTTTAATTTGTAAAATATTTGGATTTTCGAGAAACTTGGATTTTCATCAAATCCTAATTTGTAAAATCTTAGAAATGACAATAAATTTGAATTATCTATTAATTTAGATTTCATGCAAAATTTACATTTACAGCAAATTAAAATTTTTAATAAATTTAAATTTGTAACAAATTTTAACTCGTACTTTTTTCCATGAATTTTAATTTATTTGGATTTGCAAAAAAAATGGTTTTATAAATATGTAATTTAGAATTTCAAAGAATTTTAGTTTTTATAAATGTGCATTTATTAAATTATTAATAAATAAAATATTAATAAATAGAAATAAATAAAATTTTATTAATTTAATTTAATTTATTAAATATTAATTTAGATTTTTAATAAATTTTAATTTGTTCCGTTTTTAGATTTCAACAAATAATTCTTCTTTATAAATTCAACTTTTCAGATAAAATTGGCAGGATGTATTTTTATTCTAATTTCGCTTTATCTTGTAAATCTTCCTTTGGTTCAAAAATTGAGGAAATTAAAAAACCCAAGGTTAATCTACCCTATTATAAAGACTAGAAGCTTCACAATTGTTCTACTATACCTACTAGAAAAGCGATCGATTATTCTGCTGGCAAGAATATTAGCCACTAGTCTAGAAACTATTCAAGGTTAAAAAGTAAATTTCGTGATCATAGGTGGATTTTTTAATCTCAAACTCAATTAATCCTGATTAAAGAAATTAGTAACAATCAATTGCCCCAGGTTTACGCAGCATGCTCTTGTTAATCAATTTTATCGAATTTGCTGTAGATAATAAATCTATAATTTTTTTTAATCAATTTTCTAACAAATTAACTTTTAGCCAAACCTTCTTTATTATTAGGTTTTATTTTCCGACTTCATTTAATTATTTTCCCATAAATATTTATACTGAGAATTTGGTAACGTTCTTAAAACAATTTTTCAGGAAATCAAAATGTCCCATTGATAGCAAATCTCCCCCTAAACGTAAGAAACTGATTTAAACACTTTCTAATGACAAAATTTAAAATATTTTTTTTGTAATTTAACACTTGTTTGTCTCAGTTTCAATTTAAAAAATCACTGTTTCGAGGAAAAATAATTTTTGAAGGTGTCTGGCTCTTTTGATCATGTCCTATATCTGGTAATATGATTTTAATCCGTCTACTGTGAATCAGAAAAGCAATTCGACAGATTTAACAAGATTCGAGTCCATGGGGATGCAGGTCATATTTTTCCCCGATCCACCCTAACTCAACAGGACTTTGAAAACTCTTGGAACTTTTTTTCCTCAGAGAATTTATTCCCCTTTTTACGATTTATTTCTGCAAAGTCGCTCAACTTAATAATGTTTAGCCCCTGGAAAATCAACAATAATTCAATAAACAGGGTCTTCAGTTTTCATTCCCCTTAAGAATAAAAAAAAAATAATAAATAAATGAAGACATTTATTTTGTCAACACGCTTTAGAAATTTTGATTAATGTTTCTCGGTGTATGATAATTTTTATTTTCTTATTTCTAACTTTTCTTACTACAGCAAACTTGATGGAAACCAAAAGTTTTGGATTTTAATGGAAAAAAACGGGATTTCCGACAGAAGAGAAAAATTCGGACAGAAGTCAGAAATTGTGAAAATCAACAAAGAAAAAAACAAGTTTGTTAATAATTTTAAATACGTGCATTATCATGCATTTTGAAGAGAAAAAGTAAATTGAAAATTCAAGTCATTGTTAATTAAAAAAAAAATAATGTTACGAAAGATACGATGAAATAATTTTCAGCACTTTTTCAAGGAGGTTCTCTGCATTTACATAACCTCAAAGTAGAAAGTCGTTTTTCACGTTTTTCACCTCGAATAAAAATATTATCGAAACCAATTTAACTAAATTTGAAAGATCCAGTTGTACATTTTTAAGAAAAAATTAGATTGAGTTAAAATTTGTTGTTAAATAATAATTTTTAAACATTTTATGCTTTTTCTTTAAATCAGTAAAATCTGTGATTTTTATCCAATTTTAACAAATCTCATTTTTCTCATTGAAACCGAGGTTGAAACATTCTCTCAATTTTGTTTGTTAGGTTTTATTAAAGAATATTATTTTGTTTAAAAGTTATAAGCCAAATAAAATTTATTTTTTACTTTATTGTTTAAACAAAATAATATTTAACAAAATCTAACAAATAAAATTGGAGAGAACGTTTCAACGAGAAAAATGAAATTTGTTAAAATTGGATAAAAATCACGGATTTTACCAAGATTCAAAGAAAAAGCATAAAATGTTAAATAATTATTATTTGACAACAAATTTTAGCTAAACTTAATTTTTTCTGAAAAATGTACATTTGGATCTTATAAAATTTGATAAAGTTTATTTAAAAAATATTCTTATTTGAAGTTGAAAAAGCGAAAAAAGGCTTTCTAGTTTGAGGTTATGTAAATGGAGAGAATAGGGTTGTAAGCTGTGAATCGTTTCATTGAAACATTGAAACTTTCATTGAAACTTTCAATGTTTCATGGACGAAAGTTTCAAAGTTTCATGAAACTTTGAGTGGAGGGGATAGAATTTAAATGTCGCGCCTTCAAATTTATTTGTCAAGTAAGGTAAGGTTAGTTTGCCCATGTATTTGCGCCATATTGAAACTTTGAAATGTTTCATGAAGCATTGAAACTTTCATGAAACATTTCAATTAGGAAAGTTTCATGAAACTTTCCAACCCTAGGAGAGAATCTCCAATCGCTCCAATCTCCTATTTCAAATCCACAAAAATTCGAAATTATTGTCAGAGTTAAAATAAAAATCGCTGAAGATTATTCAAAAATTTGTTTTTGGTTAATCCATAAACTACTAGTCTATAATAAATTTACTTAGTATTAAAACTACGAAAAAAAATGTTGTGTTATTAATAGCACGCAAAAGTACCATTATTTAGCGGAAATTATCCCAGAGGTGTTTTATTTTTTTGGAAAAAAGGATTGTTAGAGGGTTTCGGAATTAATTTTCGCCGAAGCCAAAGATAACTTTTAAAATTGCGAGTTTTTGTCTGTTTTGAATATTAAATCAAGGATAAGAAGCTAAATTAAAAGCGAAAATTTATCACTTGTGCAGAGGGTGGCAAAGTCGTAAATTTGTCAAGAGCACGATGAGTAAAAGTACCTTGGGCACGAAAAAGGCGCTTTCTTCGCCCACGCTTCCTTGTTCTCTCGGAAACAGAAATGGCAACCATCGAAGGACCTCCGCCATCTCGTACAAGTTTTGTCTGCTTCACCTGGTTTATTAATTTTTTTAAAAACCTTTTTGCTTCAATTAATCATAACAGAATTTTAGTTTTAGGCAAGAAACGATTAAAAACTGAATTTTACTTTTTTTCGTAAAGAAAAACTGGATCTTTGTTGGTAAAGAAATTTCCAAATCATGCTTTGAAGAAAATGCGACTTTCAAGATGAACATTTGCTAGATTTTAGCGAGTGTAAAAAAACTTTTTGCAACAGTTATTGGTTAAAATATTTAACAGAAAAGAGTAAAAATTGAGTAATAATTACTTTTTTCGAGTACTTTTCAGAAATTTTGTTGATATTTCAAAAATAAAACTAAAAATATGAAACTAACCTCACTTTTCGGGAAAGTTCAACATTATCGAAAGCGCCAAATATATCCGCATTTTCTTGCATTAGTTGGAAAAAGTATCGTTTGAAAAGATGATTTTACTCGACTTTATACGTAAATAGAGAAAAAATACAATTTTTTTCGAAAAGAAATAACAAAATAGAACAGAGAATGTTTGATAAAAACGTAAAATAGAATTTGGTTCATAAATAAAATTTTTATTCGGAAAATGGAAAATCAAGATAATAAAATTGACGACAATGTTCTAATCATAAAATAAAAAAATCAAGAACAATTTGAAAAGATAAAATAAATATCAGTTTACAAAATATAATCTAGAGGATTTGAGACTGAAAGAACTTTTCAAACTGCAAGAACGGGTCAGTAACTTAGGGTTTAATCAAAGAAAAGTAATACCGAGGTTTCATCGATTTCTTAATTCCAGTGAGCCAATTTAAAAAAAAAACTCTAGAAGCGAATTCTGAGCACGTAGTGCAGATTCATAAGGGATGGATTGTACTTTACTTCGGGTAAGCTATTCTTAGGAGGTCAGGTAGTCATTCACTTGAACCACTTTATTTTTATTTTTAGATCACCATTATAGATGCAAGTCAAACAACCCTTTATCTGATCCAGAAAATGAAGAAAATTATCTCTTGTTTCATCCGAGGCACCTTTTCACAATTCTTCTCCCGAAAATCGCACAAAGTTTACTGATTTCTTGGAAATTATTTCAACTGGTAAATTAATTTAAAAATATTTATTATTTACATTACTGTAAATATTTATAAATCGTATCACAATAAATATTTACAATTTATATAAAAGTAAATATTTACAACTATGTTATAAAATAAATATTGCTGTTTATATTTACATTTTTTTATTTATATTACATAAAAGATATTTATAATTTCCAGGTATTATCGATATTTATCATTCTAACTGACTTTATATTAGAATCATTTTCTGAAGGACAATTTAGTTGCATAATTTTGTTCATTTTCCTTGATTAAAGAAAAGTAGATGAAAGGATTGTCGCAGGAAGGAAAATCGATTCGTTTTCACTTTGTTTGACCAGAAAGAAACTTCAGTGAACAAAAGCTTTGTTTGAGCTACTTCAGAATAATGAAAGCAATCTGTTTTAAAAATCTGAACATTGCAAGAGTCGTTTGTAATTAACAAATTAAAAATAGGTAAAAATCAAACCGGGTTTTTGAAGATAAATGGAAATTGAACAGAAAAAAGGTTTTTTACCAGTTCTCTGAAAAAGATTTGTTTTCAAATATGAAAATTATAAGATCTTGTATTCTCCACAGGTGAATGAAAAAATGAAATTATAAATGCGGAAAGGTAAACACATTGATTAGAGTGTAAAATGTACGTTCCAAAAGTCAATAATAACGTCAGTTCGAATGGAATAAATAAATTAACTCTATGATTGATTCTTATAATCAGGGAAGTTTGCAAGAATTTCATTGTATTAGAAATCATAAAGTTTATTTATACTCCTGAATGTGATTAAACGGCGTAAATAACTTCTTCGTAAATAGTTCCTGTAACTCAAAAAGTTTTAGAATTCAAAATTCAATTAATCTGAATTTCAATTTAAACTTTAATTGTAAAATATTTTAGTGTATTTCAATAAATTCAATTTTTAATCGATCCAAATTTTAAATTTAAAAAATTTTAAGAACCGATTTAAAAATTTCAATCAGTTAATTTTGTGATCTTGAAATTTGGACCAAGAGTTCAAGGAAAAGAATGTCAAGTTTTTTCATTTACATGTAAAATTATCTTCAAAGTAAGCTAGAAAGCATTTAAAAATGTTTATTACTTTAGAAATTATATCAGTTCTAAGAAAACCGGGAATTGAACAATTTTTGTAATTATTTGTATTTTTTTCAAAATAAACGAAATTTTTGTAGCTCGTAAATAAAAAGAATAATTAACCTAATTTTTTTATTCATATTATGCAGAATTTAAATAGAGACATTAGCATGTTAAAGAAAGCAAATTCCAAGTTTTTTATTTTTCAGAATTCAAGATCATGAGCAATAAAAAAGTTTGTGTGTGAACTTTCATAATATAATGTAAATATTTACAAATTCTGTTTATAAAGATAAATAATGAATACATTAAAAAATAAAAAATTTTGAAATATTTTACAATTAGTAATAACAGTTGTTAATAGATTGAGAAATATTAATTAAAAGTAAATAATAAATTTTTCTTTTAACTAAAGTGAACTTTCTAAATTCAAATTCTAGAAAGAGAATATTTAAAAAGGTTCCTGAAAGTCTTTCTTTTAAATTTAAAGCGTACAAGAGGAATTAATTAATATTAAATTTATGCGAATTTAATATATTTTCTCATTGATATATTTATGCCATTTAAGTGATACGGTCTGCAAAAGACGTCCTTGTCATGGTCGAATAATTATTTTATTCTTACGTTAATTTGAAGCGGAAAATATTCTCTACGTCAGGTCGTTGTGTAATTTCGAGCAATTATAGTGTAATTAAAAATTGGTGTTCATATAAAGAACAAAACTTTATTGCAGCACTGGAAAATAAAACTAGTTTAACTTCAAATTGCTCTTTCTTTGTTAAAAATTAAAATTAAATTTTTTTCAACGAAAAGCTATTTTGTTAATTTATTTCTAATATTTTTTATTTTTTTATAACATTTTATTTTAAATAATTTGGTAATAATAAATTTAATAATTATGTTCTTGTTTTCTCAATAATACGAATATTTATTAATAAACTTGTCAGAGTTTGAAATTAATTCCAGTTTTTTCCAGGTTTTTCAGAGAAAATTATTGAAAATCTCCAGGTCATGTTTTATAGATGTTTAATCCATGGATTTAAATTTAAACAGATTAAAACTTTTATAAATAAAAGTTTTTATCGATTTCAATTGGAATTAATTAAAAATATTTGGGTGAATTAAATTTACAATTTAATTTTTTTTCTGGAAAATCTACAACTGGATCTTTTAAAGTCTGGTGAAATTAATTTTAATAATAGTTTTATTTGATGGGAAAAGCCGCATTTTTTTGGTTTGAGGTTATGTCAATCGATAAAACCTCCTTAACTTTGAATCGATTAAATTAGATAAATTGAAAATTGAATTATTAAGGTTTTACTTTTATTGAAATCAAAATAGATATTAATTTGGATGAATTAAATTGAGAAATTCATCCAAATTTTACACGATCTAAATTCACGTTCGTTCTAATTTTATTCAAATGAAATTAAACGATCCAAATTTTTAAATTTAATAATTTGAATTATTAAAATGGATATTTAATCAAAATTTAACCAATTTGAATTTAAACTGTTATTAATTTCTATGAATTAAAAATTTGGCTAATCTAACTGTCAATTAATTCAAATTTTAGTTTTTTTAATTTTTTCAAGGTTTATCAATTCCAACTTTAATATTTTACTACGACACAATTTTTATTGATAAAAATTTAAATTCGTCCAAATTTAAATCGATTTAAATTTTAATTTTTAAAATTATAATCCTAATGTTTATAAGCGGAAATTTATATAGTGATGCAAATTTTATTTGATTTTAAGTCGAATGCATTCAAATTTTATTTTTTAAATGTTGGGATTTTGAGAATATAAATGACACATATTTGTTTACAATTAATTCCGTATTTCACCAAAATAAAAAATGTTACACTTGTACAATTTCATTCGAAAACTAACAACACACGATCTACAAGGTTTTAAGAAATAAAAACAGGTTTCTTTCTGGTCACAGGTTCTTTCTATTCGCAATGAGACTGCTTTTGGCATTCAGTGAATGTGTGATGTCATATGATGTAACGAAAAACAAATTGATGAAATAACAATTCCATAGTCAGGATCATTTCAGTCTCAAGAGCGTTCATTGACTCATTCATTCAGTCAAGACAATCATTCTGCAAATAAAGTGCCATTTCGCGAATTTTTTAAACTCAAGTTTAGAATGATTGACAGCCTACTGAAACTGACGAATATCAAATAGGGAAGTTGTTGCCGAATTTTGAGCCGGTTCGCTCAAGGCTTACAAAATACACGCAAGTGTGTGTTACAAAATAAAAAAAAAATAAAAAAACTTCTTATCGAACTTAGTGAAGGTTGGCAATAAAAAAAATGGTATATATTAAATCTCTGATACACCCTTAAAATTTTGTTTTAGAGCCAAAAAACCATTTTCAGGTGGATTCATGTACATCATACCTTAAAACTTTGACATTTTTTATCCGAATCAAAAAGTTTTTTTTTCGTTTGAAAGCTTAAAATATATGCTTTCAAGCTGTACAAGACTTCCTTTATTATTATTCAAATTCATAAGGATATCGACAAAGAATCATCAAAAGTTTAAATTTTTTAAATTGATTTTTTAACTTTGAAGCCAATTTAAATCTCTTATCTTATTAAAATTATATTTTCTCTCAATTCACATCAAAAGCCTAGTAAATGCAATTTCAAATAATCCTAAAATGAATGAAATTCGATTAAGATTTTCAAAGTTATTCAATTTTTAATTTTGTAGTAATATCATTAAATTTTGACTATTTTTCAATTTTGATATATTTTTGCAATGATAAGAAACACTTTTTAAAGTTCAAGAATTACCTGATAGTATCTAATATTAATTTTTCTAAATTACGTTATATGATACTTAAACTCTAAAATCTATATTAGCATTGTAAAAATGCATAATAATTAAAAAAAACAGACAAAATTATCAATACGAGGAAAAACATAATGAATAAACGTTCATAAAGTAAAAATTTAATGATGTTACTACAAAATTAGAAGTAGAAAAATTTTGATAATTTTAATGGATTTTTATTCAATCTGGAGTCATTTGAAATTTAATTGCATTTACTAAGCTTTTGATGTGAATTGAGAGAAAATATAATTTTAATAAGATAAGAGATTTAAATTAGCTTTAAAGTTGAAAAATCAATGAAAAAATGAAATTTGTTGATTAAGTACTAAAATTAATTAATTACTTAAAATTAAATTAATTATTTAATTAATTAATATTGAGAGTATTTATTTCATAGAATTTCATTAGGAAGAATCTTCTTTTAGTCGAAATTTCACATTTACGATTATGGTTACAATCGAAAATAAATTAATCCTTATTTTGACCTAACAGAATTCTTATGTCACCAAATTCATATTTAACAGAATTTTCATTTTACAGAAATTCTTTTTAACCAACTCTTCATTTAAAAGAATTTCACTTTAAACGAATTTTAATTTAGAAGAATTTTATTTTACAGAATTTTAGGTTAATCGAATTTTTAAATACCAGAAGATTCATTTGACAGAAATTGTATTAGTTCATTATTAGTTGTAAATGTTCATTTGTCGGAAATTGCAAATGGCCGAAAAAGTATCCGGCAGAAATATTTTGGCGTGAATTTTAAAATTGAGCTATCATAAATTTGAAGAAAATTGCAATTGGTCAATTTCGAAATTCGTGTCAAAATATTTCTGTTGGATACTTTTTCGGCCATTTGCAATTTCTAACAAATGAGCATTCTGGATTTTAAGTTTATTTCAAATGTCAATTCGCACTAATACAATTTCGTCAAATGAAGGTTCTGTCGAATGAATATTTGGGTATTTAAAAATTCGATTCACCTTAAATTCTGTAAAATAAAAATTCTTCTAATTAAAAATACGTTTAAATTTGCAATTCTTTTAAATAAAAAGTTGGTTAAAAGGATTTCAATAAAATGAAAATTCTGTTAAATACGAATTCGGTGATCTAAAAATTCTGTTAGGTCAAAATTCGGATTAATTTATGTTAATTTAATTTTAATTTTTATGTTAATCTAAGTTAATTTTAGAACTTAATCATATGTCTCCAAAAAACCATCAAAAGTTTTCCTTTTTTCATTGATTTTTTAACTTTTAAGCTAATTTAAAACTCTAATCTTATTAAAATTACACTTTCTTTCAATTCACACCAAAAGCTTAATAAATGCAATTTCAAAAGACCCCAGATTGAATAAAAATCGATAAAAATTGTCAAAGTTATTCTTCTTTTAATTTTGTAGTAACATCATTAAATTTTACTTTATGAACATTTTTTCATTAATTTTTTCCTCGTATTGATAATTTTGTATGTATTTTAATTTTTATGCACTTTTGCAATGCTAAGATGGATTTTAGAGTTTAAGAATCATGTAATAAATACATGTTAAATAATTGAATAAAATTAATATTATGTACTATCAAGTAGTAATTATTGAACTTTAAAAAGTGTTTCTTATCATTGCAAAAGTATTTCAAAACTGAGAAATAGTCCAAATTTAATGATGTTACTACAAAATTAAATGTGGAATAACACAATTTTAATCGAATTTTATTTATTTTAGATCATTTGCAACTGCATTTACTAAGCTTTTGATATGAATTAAATTTTTTTCAGGGCTGTTAATGATTTAAATCATTGGAAAATTTGCATTAAATCATGATTTAAATAAAAAAAACTTTACAATTTTCCGGAAGTTTAATACTGCATCGCAAACTATAAACAAAACCCACAAATTTGTGGATAAATCTTGAAAATTTCAATTTAAATATTTTAATCTTTAGGTATTAAAGTTTACAAAATTGTGCTAATACAGATAATCAAAATACTTGCGATTTACAAATTTTTGGTATGAAGATAGCAAAAAATAGTATTATATTTTTATATATTTAAGTCATTATATTTATAAAAATTCCAAACGTCAATTAAGTCATATTCCAATTTGTTCCAACTTTTAAATTTCAATTAATTCAAACTTAAATGAATATTAATTATTTTTCATATTCACAATAATCCGTTTTTTTTAATATTCTTACAAAAGAGTTCTAAGAGATTTTAATTTTTCCGAACTGTTTAATTATTATCTTATAGTTTCTTATTTTTACAAAATTTTAAGTTTTTTTCTACTTTTACTATTGATGTATTTTTTTTTATTTGTCTTTTTATTTTAAAATTTTTTTAAATTTTCCTCTTTTTATGCAAATTATTTAATATTATTTTACACAATTTCGTTATTATAACATTTACTAAACTTATTTTTAAAAATAAATATGCTCATTTTTTTATAAATTTATTTAATTTGTTTTCACATCTCGTCTATTTTTTGCAAACTTATTTATTGTTTCATAAAATTGGTAGATTTCATTTATTTTTCTAAATTTATTGTTAGACTTATTTTAAGTGTAATACATATTATAAAAATGTGTTTGGTTTAATTTGCTTAAACTTTTTTTATTTTTATATGATTTTTAAGTTTTTTTTTGTTGACTTTCTTTTTATTTATCTTGATATACACATTTTTTGTACTTTTTACATTTTTTTAGTTTGTTAGATTAAAGATAAATTAAATTCATTTAATTTTCTTGATATTTCACTATTTTTTTAGTTTCTCCTTAGTTTTAATTAATTCTTTAATTTTTGTCATCATTTTTTTATTTCTAAAAAGGAAGCATTTTTTCTTCTTTTCAATTGTTTAGTTTTTATCTTACAATTACAAATTTTTGAAAACATTTATTTGGTGCTTTTATATACATTTTTAAAATTTCCAAATTTTCTACTTTTTTGAAAGCTTATATTCTCTTTTTTTTATTTTATGTGAATTTAATCTTGTACTATATATTCTCATATTAACATCGTTCTTGTCCTTCATAGATTTTTTTTTAAATTTTACAAAATTTTATTAATTTTTTGTTATTCAATTTGTAAAATAAGTCTCTAATTTTTAAAATTTTTTAATTTCGTTATCTTTAAAAATATATTTTAACGTTTGTTTTTAATTATATCTTCTTATTTATTTTTTTTTTTTTTAAAAATGTTCGTAAACAGTTTAATTTTTTTAAAAGAGTTTCTACTTTTTTTTTTATAATTATGTCACTGTTTCATTCTTGTGTTGTTTTTTTAATTTTTTCTTTATTTCTTTAATAAACTACTTAAAATTAACATTTGGAGATTTTGTATGCTGATTACCGTAAAACAGGCTATATTTCGCTCAAATGTTCATGTTTTTTTTTCAAAAAGTATAGGAAAAAGTTAATAATTAATTTTGGTACTGAAAATATATAATCTCTGACTCTTCCTCTTTAATTTTACAAAATAAAAAAATTGCAATATATTGCGTAAACCTATTTAATATACCTTTTTACTGTGAGCGAAATTACACCTCAATGTGGGGTAATTTTGCTAAACTTTATTTTAATTTTTAACAACAAAAATATGTTTGTTTACAAGCTATAGTCACTTTATAAAATCATTAGAAAGAAAATATTACTATTTAAATAACTTTTAAAGTCATCAGAATAAATATTTAATCACATTTTGTGTTTTATAATTTCGTAAAATTTTTGAATTTTGTCATGAGAAATAACCTTAGATACTTGATAAACAATTGAATGATACATTGTATTCATGAACGAAATTACCCAACAAATATGAAATATTTTTTTTAAATTGACTTTTTTCGAAATCTATTCAAATTTTCAGGATTTTTATTTTTTCTAAATCATGTCAGAGACATAAGAAATAACATTATTAGATGCTTTTAGCATAAAATATTTTAATTATAGGTTTTACAAGCGACTTTTACATGATACTTGTTCAATGAGCAAAATAGACATCTTAAAATAAATATTATTTTTACTAAAACTTGACTATAATTCTGCTTTAAAATACCTTTGAAACACAGTTTATTAACTTTTATTAACATTAACAATTGAAATCTAATATTTTTCTTCCTGGAAATTACGATAATTACATTTTGAAAAAAAAAGTTTCCACTGAGCGAAATTACCCTACATGATCGAAGTTAGCCTGTTTTACGGTATATTTTAAAAAATTTAATTTTTGATTTAAATAAAAAAAATCCGATTTCTTTGATGTTTATAAAAAAAATCATGATTTTTATCAGCCCTGATTTTTTGTGAACATCTTCATGATTTTGAAAAGCTAATAAAGAAATTCTCATAAAGCTTGGAAGCGTGTATTTTAAGCTTTCAAACAAAAAACTTTTCAATTCAAAGTTTCAAGGTATGATGTACATGAATCTACCGGAAAACGGTTTTGGCTCTAAAACAAAATGTTGAGGGTGTATCACAGATTTAATCTAATAGTATTCTTTTTAGTTTGTTATTGCCTACAACCTCCACCAAGTTCGATAAGAAGTTTTTAATTACTTTCAGGCTTCACAGTGACAATGAAGAATATTTTAGGGGAAATAGGGGACTGAATATAAAAAAATAGGGAACTTTTAGGGTACTTAAAAAACTTTATAAATAAAGATAAATAAATTATATACAGTAGAACCTCGATTTTATTTGGGTAGGACAAAATTACAAAGTTGTAGAATAAAAAAAATATAGTTAAAAAATTTTCAACTTATTTTAAAAAATAAGAAAAATAACTACAAATTGTGAAAAGTAATTGAAAACTGAAAAA
The DNA here is from genome assembly GCA_037103525.1 of Ganaspis brasiliensis. Classification (NCBI taxonomy): domain Eukaryota; kingdom Metazoa; phylum Arthropoda; class Insecta; order Hymenoptera; family Figitidae; genus Ganaspis; species Ganaspis brasiliensis. The sequence continues at coordinate 3,273,614 of JAZKLR010000022.1, read as the reverse complement.
TAATAATTCAAAATTAAAAAAAATGAATGCAGAACTTCAGAAATAATTGAAAATTCAAGATAATAATTAAAATACAAATGATGAGAATAACTAAAAATTGAAAAAAATACTAAAAATAATTTACAATTGAAGAACATAATTGATAAATTAGAAAAATCAGTACATATTATATGAACTAAGAGAAAATAATTAAAAAAAGATAAGAATGATGATAAATTAAAAAAATTGAAATTTAGGTAATTAATTAAAAAACATAATTAAAAATAGGAAAAAGAAAGAAATTAAAAAAGATAATAAAACTAATCAAAATTATAAAAGAAAGAGTTCAAAGTTGAGATAAACAATTAAATATTTAATAAATCAATTTAAAAATACTTTAAAAAATTAAAAATTGTTTCTATAATTGCAAAATTATAGAAACAACTGAAAATGGAAGACAAAAATTAAAATTTGAGAAAATGATTGCAAAATTATAGAAACAACTGAAAATGGAAGACAAAAATTAAAATTTGAGAAAATGATTGAAAATTAAAAACATTAATTTAAAAATGATGAGAATAATTGAAAAATAATTTTAAATTGATGAAAACAATCGAGAATTGAGAAAAAAAATGAAAATTTAAGAAATTAATTAAAAAATAATTACGGTAATTTAAAATCGAAGAAATAAATGAGAAGATTATAAAACAAATTAAACATTGAAAACAAAGACTCGAAATTTAAGATAATTAAATAAAGATTAAGTTAATCATATTAAAAACAATTTTAAAAATTAAAAATTGAAGAAAATAAATGGCAAAATTATAGAAATAATTGAAAATTGAAGACAGTAATTTAAAATTATAATAAAATATTTAAAAATTAAAGAAAACAATCGAGATTTGAGAAGAATAATTTAAAAAAGTGCAAAAATAAATCAAAAATTTTTAAAAGAATGAAAATTTAGGATAAATAATTGAAATTTTAGGAAATTAATTACAAAACACCAAAAGTAATTGTAAATTTAAAAAAAAAAATCTAAAAGTTCTAAAATTCATTAAAATTTTTGTTAATAAATTGAAATAAATAATTAAAGGTTTAGTAAATCAGTTAAAAAATAATTTTAAAAATTATAATTTGGAGGAAAAAATTGAAAAATTAAAGAAATCAATTTAGAAATGATGTAAATAATTGAAAAATAATACAAATAACTGAAATTTAAGATAAATAAATTAAAGATGTAGAAAAGGGAAGAAAAAAATAAAAACTTTTCAAAACTAAAAATTGAAGAAAATATTTTCAATGTTCTAGAAAAAATAGTAATTTAATAAAATAACTGAAAAATGATAAACAAAATGAAAAAATAATGAAAAAAATTAGAAAGTAAATAAATAATTGCAAGTTTTGGAGATTAATTGGAAAATAATGAAAATATTTAATAAGTTGAAAAAAATAATTTAAATTTGATGAAAATAATTGACAGTTTATGAAATTAGTAAAATAATAATACAAATAAGTATGAATGGTAGAAAAAAATTAAGAAATAATGATAAACATAACTGTAAATTCAAAAAAAAGAATAGGAATAGGAGATGAAGGATTGAAAATTCAGGAAATTTATTGAAATATAATTTAAAAAACTAAAAATTGGAGAAAAAACTTAAAAATGATAGAAATAATTGAAGACTGAAAAAATAATAAAAATTTAAAAAAGATTAAAAATCTCTAGTTATCTTGACTTTAAATATACTTTTGTGAAAAATAGGGGATTTTAGGGTAACTTTTTCTAAATAGGGGACTTTTAGGGACTAATTGCAAAATAGGGGATATTTAGGGGAATTTTGGACGGCCTGTGAAGCCTGGACTTTTTTTTATTTTACAACACAGCGATATCAAATAGAGGGAATTTGTTGACGAATTTTGAGCCGGTTCGCTCAAGGCTTGACAAAATACAAGCAAGTAGTGCCGCCGATGATGAGAGTGGCTTTATGTAAATTGTGATGACTTGTGAGTGAAGGAGGTGTGTGGTGACGCAAGCAATGACGTCGTAGACATGCGACGCACTGATTAGACTCACCATTGATAGCGATCGCTTTGTTGTTGTGGGGGAAGGGGTAGAGAGACAGCCGTTATTCACGGGTGTGTGGTTAATAACACTCGGTCCGATAAGAGCCGGTCAACGTGCGTAGCGTCGAATCATTCTCGGATCGACAGCCCGCGCACTTTTGCTGGCACTTTGCCGATCGCGCACAAAAAACTCATGACTGGCCAGACAATGACGATGACGCGTTAAAAAGTCGCGAAACGAACGCCAAACGTGCAGGGACAAACGTCCCACACACGATTATGACGTAAGCACGAAACATGACCGCGAGACAAGTATCACTGGCATTTTTCTCAGTTAAAATTTTAAAATCTCGAGATGCCTTTCTGCTTTCGAGGAGAGTGCGTACTTAATCAGCTGGTGAATTAGGCAAAAAAAAGAAGGAGAGCGAGCACCGTGCGGATTTCGCCGCAAGGCTTTCGCGCAGTGTCGAGCGCAATTTTAGTTGGAGGAAAGCAAAGGGAGTCGAGGAACGACCGCGCGGCGTGTTCGCGCCTCGACGAATATTGCCGAGCGGTCTCGAGAAAGAACGACTCTCGCTTGAAAGTCTCGGGAAAACTAACCGCGAAACAAAAGAAATCCGATAAAAATAAGGGGAGGATTATTGGAGGGTGAGAAACCCTCGTAAAATCCTCGGGTAATTCGAGAAGGCCCGCATGCAAAAAGAGTATTGCTGATTCAATAAAGGATTGTTTTTTTTTTTTTATGATCTTAGAATTCCCGACAGGGAAACAAAGAATTTATTTCATTCTGGTTTGGATATAGCAAGAATTCTGTTGATGAGATATACGGTTTTTTGTATTCTGAATCTTTCTTTGTTCTGGATCTTACTTCTTTTTTTTTGGAGGATCTTCCTTTTCCTTCTTTTTGGACCTTGTTCTTTTTTTCTCGCGATGTTTCTTCTCTTTCTCTGGATGTTTCTTCTTCTTTTCTGTATCTTCTCCTTCTTCTGGATTTTCCTGCTCTTCCCCTGGAGCCTGGGCCTTTTTTTACTCCTGCAAATAAATAAAATGGAAATATTAGAAAATATAAAATACTCAAAAATCGTTCATAATTTAATGATGTAATTTTTATTATTAATTAAAAATTAATTGGAAAATTGAGATGTAAAGATAAAAATGGAAATTTTTTGTATCAATGTAAATAAGGCTACAACTAGACAAGAAACAAGTGTATTGTATTGTTAAAGAAAATAAATTCTAATTCTAATTCTATTATTATTAATTATTAAATAATAATAATCTCCGTAAACTCCTGAAGTTAGTTACTATTTATATTTATTCATTGTTTTCTGTCAACGTTTTAAAATCCAACTTTTTTTTCATTAATTTTGATTCTCTTTATCAGAAAATAGTCGAATTTATTAAAAATTCAAAAGACTTTTTTTTACTTTATTGTAAAAAATTAAAATTAAAAAATTAAATACAGTTTAAATTATTCTGTAACTTTTTTTAACTAATTTTGAAGTTCTAAAATTTTCATCAAGTTTGCTGTCAAGTTTGAAAACTTCCGGAAAGTTTGCGATTCTAAATTTAATTTTTTCAAATATCAAAATTCTCTTCAGGCTTTAAATTATTGTCATAAATATTTAAATTTATTATACAAGTTTTCATTTACTTCTGTCATTTTTCAATTATTTTCTCAACATTTCAATTATTTTTTTCTATCTTTAAATTATTGCCAGGAATATTTAAATTTTCAACACCAGTTCTACTTTTGTTAATTTTCCATATTTTTCTTCAAATTTCAATTACTTTTGTCATTATTCAAGTACTTTTGTCATTTTACGATTATTTTCTTCATATTTCTATTATTTTTGCAATTTTAAAATTATTTTTTACAAATTTCAATTATTATTTTATTCAAATTATTGAATGCGACCTATTAATATTTAATTATAGTAATTATTATTGTTACCTATATCAAATTTTAATTTTATTGTTACTTGAAATAAACTTTTAAATTCTATATTGTAATGGGCTTTTGCCCGTAAATAAATAAATAAATTTTTATTGATATGAATTTTTAAATTTATTATCCCTGACGAAGGTATCGGATTGAATTCTAATGAGTTTGAATAAATTTTAAACAGTATTCTTCCGGGGCATTCCGAAATTTGTTTCCGAGTCAATCAGTTTTTATCCGAATCTAAAAATGGATGTATCTTGATGAAAAATTCGTTCCAAATCATTCCGAATTAATCCGTTTCATTCCGTAGCTAAATTTTGATCCGTATGAATCTTGTTATTTCATTCCGAATCAATCCGTTTTAATACTGATTGGGTTTTTCGGCTTTGAAACGGATTGATTCGGATTGAAATAACGCGATTCAAACGGATTCAAATTTAGCTTCGGAATGAAACGGATTAATTCGGAATGATTCGGAAAGAATTTTTCGTGAAGATAAATCCATTTTTAAATTCGGATAAAAACTGATTGGCTCGGAAACAAATTTCGGAATGCCCCGGAAAAATACTGATTAAAACTTATTCAAACTGATTGAGATTCAATCCAATATTTTTGCTAGGGATATTAGTTTTCAATTATTTTCTACAAATTTTAATCATTTTCTTTATTATTTTTATTATTGCCATGAGTTTATTAAATTTCTACATTGTTTTTCAATTAATTTCAACAAATTTCAATTATTTTCTTCAAACTTCAATTAATCTCTATACATTTTCTTTATACACCAGCTTTCAATTATTTATGTCATTGTTCAATCAGTTTCTTAAGATTTCAATTTTTTGGTCAATTTTTCAAGTATTGTCTTTAAATTTTTAATTTTTTGCACCAGTTATCAATTATTTTTTTTAAATTACAATTATTTTTGTTATTGTTCAATTATCTTCTTGTAATTTCAATTATTTTTTAAACTTTTCAATTCTTTTTTTTAAATTTCAATTGTGTTCTTCAATCTTCAAATTATTGTCAGGAATTTCCAAATTTTCTACACAAGTTCAATTCATTTTCGTTATTTTCCAAATATTTTCTTCAAATTTTAATTCCTTTGTCATGAATTTATAAACTTTTAAAGATCAGTTTTTAATTATTTATGTCATTATTCAATTAGTTTCTTCACATTTTAATTATGTCGTTAATTTTTTAATTATTTCATTCAATTTTTCAAATAATATATTACATTTTTATTTCATTTTTTAATATATTTCTCATTTTTCATTAATTTTTTTTTTAAATTTCAGTTATTTTTGTCATTATACAACCATTTTCTACACATATGACATTTTTTGATTTTTTTAAATTATTTTTTTGTCAAATTTCAATTGTTTTCTTTAAAACTCTATGATTTTTTTCAATTTTTCAACTATTGTCTAAAAAGTGCAATTTTTACACCTGCTTTTATAATTATTTATGTCATTATTCAATTTGTTTCTTTACATTTTACGTATTTCTTTAATATCACAATTATTGTGTGATAATTTAAATTTTTTACACCAGTCTCAAACTTTTGTTTTAAATTTTAATTATTTTTGTCATTCTTTAATTACTTTTTTGTAAAATTAATTATTTTTAAAACTTTTCAATTATTTACTTCAAATTCCAATTATTTCGTTTCAATTTTTGTCATTATTTATTTATTTTTAATTAATTTTTCAATTAGTTTTGTCATTTACAACTTTTTTTCCAAATTGAATTATTTTTGTCATTATTTATGTTATTATTATTTATTTTTATGTTAAAAATCAGTACTTTTAAATTATAATACCGTTTAAAAAAATGATAAAAATGAATTCAACCATAAGAAAGTTAGGGAAAATATACAAACAAATCAAAAAATATTAAAAAATAAGCTAAAAATCTTATATGAAAGAAATGGAAAAATTACCGAAAGATTAAGAAAAAATTAAGGAAAATAAATAAATAAAATTATAAAAACAAACGTTTCAAGTCTTGTTAAAACAAAATACAAAAACAACTTTCAAAAAGAATTTCTGCAATTAAAATGCAATTTAACAAAATTTTGCAATCTTGTAAGTACCGCCATCTGATATCATTTTAACCACTTAATTAGTCGAGTAGAAAATATAAAATTCTGTTCGCTTTATTGGATGCTAACATTTTTTTTCATTTTCTATTTTATATACCTTTTTTAACTTTTTCTACTTTATGCTTATCAGGTTTTTCTTTTCCAATTTTTTTAAAACGCTAGTTTCAATCTAAACTATTTTTTCGTTTAATGTTGCTTTGAACAATCTTCATAAACTTTTTTAAACAAATAATTTGTATTCTTTCAATATCTACTTTAAAATCCCTTTTTCATATATTTTAAATATTTTTCCATATAATTAAAAATGGTTGCTTCTTAAAATACTTTATAAATTCTATTTTGAATCACACATTACGAAAATATAGAAAATTTTATTCTAATCTTAAAATTCGAAAACTGAACAACTTTTGAACGTAGAGATTAAATTTTTTATTTTCTAAAAAAGACATTTTAAAGAGCAAACATTAATTTTAAAATATTAAAAAAAAAATTATTTCTCAACATTTTAAACCTCTTTTTCAATATCTTCATTCACTTTTTAAACTTAATCTTAATCTAAAAAACATTTCACTTATATTTTCAAAAAAAAACTCTCTTATGGCACTTTTAAAATCATTTTTTAAAATACTCATTCGGAACTTTTTCAATATTTGGCACTTTTTTCAGGTATTTCTTCCGCCATTTTTTTCCAATACAAGTTTGGAAAAAAGTTTGTCCGTTAAGAAGGTTTAGTCCTGTGGAATCCCCGCGAGAACCAATTTATATCCTTCCAGACATTTTACGACAAGAATATATGAATCATAAAGTGGCCAAATTTTTTATAACGTGACTCGACAAATCCTAGGATAGACATCCAGACAATTTTTTGCAACCTTCAAAAGAATTTTTCTTTTGCCTTTATTACGAAAAAACATTTAAAAATCATCTTATTTTTTAAGAAATAATTGTGATTGATGTAAACCCCTTAACCACTAAATAGCATCCAAATATAATCGTTGAATTTAATCCGCAAAAAGTAAAAAAAAAAAAAAAATTTAAAAGAACCCTTCTTCAGCCTAAACTTGTTTTTTTTGAAGCTAATCAATTTTGATGGTATATGGTGGGAACTTAAAATGAAAAAGAAGACATTCTGTCAGGCAATCAAGCTCGAAAGAAATAAATTGAAAATAAACATTTGTTCTGTTAATTTATCTTTGAAGATTTTATCATGTGAATAAATAGCAGTGAAATAATTTAGAAATAGCGAGATAATAGAAGAAGAATTAAAAAAATTATATTAAATAAGAATAAAATAATTCAGAAATAATGAAATAATATTGAATGAGACAATTTTTTATTTTTTAAATGCTTAGTATTCATGGCACATTTTATGTGGTTGAAATTAAAAATGTCAAACTAGAATTCGTCATAGTCAAAAAATCAACATTAAACGTACAGTGACTTTTGAATAATAAATTAAAAATTAAAAATTTTGTTTTAATAAAACCTGCAAAAAGTTGCATATTTTGCATTTGTTGAAAGATTTAATGTGTCGTAAATATTGCGTTTTTGCATAAAATTAAAACTTGTGGTCCAATGTAATATGAAAATGGTCAGATTTTATCATAACCTTGACACTTTCCAGTTCTCTCAAGCTTACATAATGCACTCAAATCTTAATTAAAATGAGACTTTATTTAAACTTTAGTTTCAAATTCTTTCTAAATATTTACCCAAATTAAATATATATTTTTGTTTTTCAATATAATATTTAATTTACAAAATACATTTTTTTAAATCATCAATTTTCTTTGTCTATTTTTTAATTTACACCAATGAATAATAAACACAAATTAAATAAGAATTTATTTTTCTCTCTTAGAAGCAGAAAATTTTTTTTTGTTTGTCCGTGAATAAATGATTCGAGCAAATAATTGATGTTACAGGCAAAATATCTTTGTTAATTTAGGTTCAACAACATTAGACTTTTCTCATCTGGATGCATTGTGAGTTCTCAGATTTAATTAAAATAAGCAACATGACTCGATTGACGTTAAATCGAGAAGGTCGCTTCATCAGCGCCTTGACATTCATGCATTTTTATTCGTAATCAATAATTTAAAACGATTCCTAACGAAATTCAAAGTATCCTTCAATTTTTAAATTTAAATTCAATTCAGCTACGACTAGACAATTTTTGGTGACTTTTTTTTAAATTTATCTCTTCTTTATCCTCATAATTTAATTAATTAATAAAGAAACTTATCTAAAGAACCGAAATTCGAAAAAAGATAAAAAAAATAGAAGAGTTAATTTCGAATTGGAATTATTTGAAGCATTTTCTCGCCTAGAATTTAATTAGAAATTGTTTTGCAATTAGTGAAAAATCGTCATTTTTTTTTTTTTTTTAAATAAAATATTGTAATTTTTTCAATTTTACTAGTTAATTAAATGTCATCGATCCCTGACAAGGAGAGTGTCGCAAGATGTTAAAAGATCTACATGTGACCTTTTTCTCTCACCAAAAATTTGCACACAAAGCAATCTTAATTCTGCTAACTCATTTGCTCCATATTCATTATTAATTGCGATATGATTAGTATTATTAATAGACTAAACTGTTGACAAGAAAACCTTTAGAGAAATTAATAATCATACCAGCGATAAAAAAGATGATTTTTCAAACTGGAACTTGTTGGAATTTTAAAATTTGTTTACTCTCGATTTCAGGACATTGACCCTTTTTAAATCTTGTCTCGATTATGTACTCTGGTTCTCGAAATTCTGAAAAAAATAATTCATGATGAATATTCGTATTAAAGGTGACAAAAATAGTAATTAAATAATAATGACGAATAATAATAAAATTTATAAGATAAAATAAAATGCAATATTTTTGAAAAATAAAACAAAAATATATTATGGCGTAAAATAAAGTTCAAAATTTTCTAAAAGGGACTTGGTGCTTATTAATCACTACAATTACGTAATTTTGCCATTTAAATATTTATCTCGAAATTCTGTTTTTTAAATAAATTACTGTCAAATTACAAAATAAAATCAAAAAAAGCAAAGAAATTAAATTAATAAAAAACTGAAATAATTTAAGCAATTTTGTTTAGTAATTTGTGTCATAAAATTCATTAAAAAAATATAAGGAAGAAATTTGATTTAAAATTAATATTCACTGCTATTAAATTTTTTGTCTAGGTCAAGGTTAAAGAAAAGAAGGCCAGGAACATTTAAAGGAAATTATAATGAGTAGAAGAAATGATTGTGAAAATATTTGGATGGCGGAAACCTTGTGTAGAAATCTTATAAAAATTTATAATATTTCAAAGGTCGCATTTTTATGATACAGTATTAATAGTTATTATTGAATTTTTAAAAATAAAGTCTATAAAATAAAATATTGAAAGAAATTATTGAAATGTAATAAATAAAAAAAATGTTTAAAATAAATACATATGGGAACAAAATTGATAAACAAATCAAATAAATATATATTTTAAAAATAAAATAAACAGTTTTTAATGCACCCCTATCAACAGATGTTTTCCGAGCTCGACATTAATTCAGGATCAAAGTCCATAAAATTAAAATATTTTATTCGCTGCACGCTTTATAAATCCATCAAGCATAACTTATGAGATAACTAGCCTTTTTTTGGAGATAGATCTAGAGTCAATCATCGATCATAAAATTGGTGACGCACTCCAGAAGGTTCCGTTAAAATTTATTTTACCTCAGACATAAATAATCGTAGTTTAATTTGAATTAAAATTTAAATTCCCTTTGGTATTTTCAGCTCAAAAAACAATCGATCTCTTATAACTTCAGTTGAAAAATTGTTATTTATATTTGTTTTTAAACTTTAAATAACTTTCTAACTTCTGAAGTAATTGTTTATACAAAGAATTATTTATACTATTTAACAGTTGTTTGTTGATAAAATTCCGATGTCGCGATTGTTTTTGAAATTTTCGAATATTTTCTTCCTCTTACGATTTTATTTTTTTGTTTATAAATTGAATTTGAATTTTATTGACAAAAACACTTTAAATTTCAGAATAGTATTAAATTTCAATTCGATAAAAATTTGTACTTTCAATAAATAAATACTTTTAAATTATTTATTAGTTATTTCAAATGTTAGTAATATAAATTTATTAATATCAAATATCAAATTTATGAATAAGTATAATTTATTAAATATTCTAATTTTAAAAATATTCTTCGACTAAAGGGATTTCCCTTTTTTTAGTTCTTCGATTGTCAGATAAGAACCTGTTTTCTCATCCCTTAAAATTTACTGCATCAGGATTTGAAGAAGACAAGGATGTTGACTCCCCGACCGGTTTTTTGCAACTAAATAATTCGATTCGCCAAACGTTGGAAATAAAATACAACTTAACCGAATTTTATCACTATTTCCTGACTTTTTCCCACAATTCTAATTAAAATGTATTAACAACTGTATTCTAAATAGGTATAAAATTTTTTATCTTATTTAATCTCTCGAAATCAGGGGAATTCTTTTAATAACGGGAAGTCAACTTTTTTAAAAGTTTTTTATAGATTCAGGAAAATAATTTCGAAATTAAATCATTTTTATAGATTTGCCCACTATAATAATATGTAATATTTACATAACCACTTTTTTTGAAAAATTAAAACTAACTGAATTTTTAGTAAATTTTAAAAATGAAATGGAGCGATTTTTAATCGGGAATAAAATTGTTGATTTATTGATTAATCAGTATATCAAATTAATTTTTTTTTAATTCTTCAACAATTTGTTTAACCTATTGACTTAACCTCAAACTAGAAAATGGTTTTTTACATAAAATAAAAATATTATTAATTTTGTTTCACCCAATTTTGAAAGATCGAGTTATATTTTTTAAAAAGAATTAGGCTGAGACCAAATTTGTTATAAAAAAATAATTATTTAACATTTTGTGTTTTTTATTTAAAGAATAATTATAATTTTCATTCAATTTTGACAAATAATAGCTGATTTTAATCTTTGAAACATTCTCTACAAGTCAGTTCGTTAGATTTTGTAAAAAATTCAGTTGATATTATTATCGTGTAAATATTCTTTTTGTTTAAAAAATGTATATAATAGTACAGTTTTGTTTATTTAATAATTTTTTAACAAAATATTATTAACAAAATCCAACAAACAAACTTATAGAGAATGTTTCAAAGTTTAAAATGAGACATTATTTGTCAAAATAGGATAAAAATAACAATTGTTTACAAACTTTAAAAAAAAAAAAGAAATGTTAAATAATTATTATTTTAAATGGTAGAAACCTTGTGGCCTATAATATATCTATAATATATCTTAATGACAATTATTATTTTATTTAGTAACAAATTGTGGATCAACCTAATTTTTTTTATATATACAACTGTATCTTTCAAAATTGGGTGGAATTAATTTTAACAATATTTTTCTCAGATTTTTCTTTTATACAACCATTTTTTAGTTTGAGGTTATGTCAATGGCATTCTTAAATGCAATTTATAAATATTTTTATTTATTAGTAAATTATTAATTTAATTTATCAAGTTACCTATTTACTAATGATTCATTAATATAATTTATTAATAAATTTTTCAATTTTAATTCATTAATTCATCAATTTATCAAAAATTTTTAATTTAGCTTCATAAATTTGCCAATAATTTCTCGTTATTATTTGGTAATTTATATATAATTTATTCATTTTATTAACCAATTTGTCCTTAATTTGTGAATCTTGTCAATTTTAATTCATCACTTTTCGAATAAATTACTATTAAATGATTAGTATATAATTTTTTAAGAATTTTTTAATTGATCAATTTACAAATAATTTCTTAAATTAATTAAAAATAATTTTAATTTATCAATTTACCAATACATTGTTTAATTAATTCACCAAATAAAGTTTGTTAAGTTACAATTTAATTTGATATTTTACAATTTGTGAATTTTTGTTTTTTTCAAGAGACGCAAAAAATATTTTAGTTTTGTAAGTTTATTTAAAGCTTCAGATTTTTTAATATTGTGTGGCTACTTAATTAGAAAATCTTTGTAACAACAAGCACCATAGAAATTTTCTAAAACCATTTTTTATAAATTATAAATTAAAATTATTCTACAACCAATTTTCCATAGTCTTTCACACAAAACTCAAAAATTTCTCTGAAAACATAAAAACCTTTTTTCAAGAGATGAAAAATAATTTCAAAATCCACGTTCGTGTTTGAAAAACAAGCTTCCAAAATGAGACTAGTATTTGAAAAATACCAAAACCCCTGCTGATTTAAAATTCCCCGTTGAGTAATATCAACAAAACAATAACAATTAATTTAAAAATAATCTTGCCGTGGAGAGGGAATTGCGGATTTCCCCTTCCGAATCATCAACTGAAGACAGGTGCCTGAGTGGGTTTTCGAGGCATTCTGTTCTCGATCGTTTAAACGTGCTTTCAAATAGACACCGTGAACTTCGACTCAAGGAGTTGCAACAATTTTGAAACTTGAATGTCCGACCAGGTCTCTGCAAGCGAATCATTTGTCTATCAGCGATCGCGACAACTCCCTCTTTAATTTTGCGCTCAATTTAAATTTACTCCAAATTTAACGTCATTTCCATTTTTCCAGTTCAACAAAAATTTTAAATACCTTGCTTAAACAAAGACGAAAGTCTCCTTGTGATTTTGATGTGTTTTGAATTTTCCATCCCAAGTTCTTTTTGAAAAAAGAACCCGAACGTCTGAAAATGGAGACGTTCGGGAAAATATTGTTATTCAAAATCCTCGTCCTGACGGTTCTGACTCAAGGAAAAACCGTTGATATTTTATCTTCTGCCGGACTGACAACCCTCAAGGAAGAAGAAATCCTGCGCATCCTCGCTCAAAATAAATCAGAGGCTTTTTCGGAAAATTTCACTTTTTTGGAGCTGGGAAATCATTCCGAGTTAATTCAGCAGGACCTGTGGACAATAAATACACACGATTTTTATAAAACGAATCCTTTCTACGGTGAGTTCAATGCGTTCAGTAGATAAATGTAATTTTAGTCGGACACGATTTTCTCTTATTTTTAACGAGGAATTAGATAAATAATAGAAAAAAAAGTAATTCAACCCTATATTTTTATTATTTAAAATTAAAAAACTATTTAAATTTGAAAAGCGTAATTAATTTTATTGTTAACGTTTCGGTCAATTAAAAGTTGCATTCGAATAAAAATTACAATTTTCTGTTTATTGGAAACGATTTAGATAAACTGCAATTTTTTCCAATAAACGAAAAATTGTAAATTTTGTTCAAATGCAACTTTGAATTGATGGAAATGTTGAAAATAAAATGAATCACGCTTTTTAAATTTAGTTGTTTTTTTTTAAATAGAGTTAAACTAATTTTTTTTTTCGATTGTTTGTCTGATTTCTCTTTGGTCAATTTTTTATCCAACTCATGCTTTGATTTTGAAAACATGTGAAAATGCGACTTTTGTTGTAACCGTCACTTTGAATTGTCAGAAAGTGAATCTTTTCTAGATTCATTTCGCGCCTGAAAAAACCTATTTTTACAATTATTATTTAAAATATTTAATGAAAATGAATAAAAATAGAGTAATAAGAAGTTTAAAATACTTTTTCGATTACTTTTTGAGTATTTTTTAAGACACTTCAAAAATAAAAATTAAAAATACGAAACTAACCTCACTTTTCCGTTAAGGTATAAAAACGTGTCAAAAACACCAAATATACTATTAAATTTGCATTTTCTCGCGTTTTTTGGAAAAAATATCGTGAACAACACGTGAGAAAGGTGATTTTACTCAAATAATTTCTGCTCTTATTAAGCTCGAAGCAGCAAACTTCACTTTCGTGATCACTCTCTTTCAGTCTTTCTCGATTCGTTGTACTACGCTAAGTAAATTAATGTTTATTCAATTCCGTTTTTCGAAAATATTTTAAAATAATAAATTTTAACAAAAATCTGACTCGTTTGTTCTTAGTGTAAAAAAATTGGTGAGAGTTTTTAAATAATATCGTCGAATGTTATACAAAAATTATAGTGAAAAATACATTTTTCAACACTATTTTTTGTTAATTTTTTATAATTAAATAAATTTCAAATATTAGTCATTTCTACAAGGAGTTTCGATTTAAAATTTTTCCAATTTTCAAACAAAAATTACTGCGTACAAAAATATGAAATTTCTATCAATAGTTTTATATTTTCTGTCATATTTAAAAGTTTCCTAGTTTAAATCTCTATTTTCCATTTATCCCAATTATCAAATAAAATTTGCGAAAGGACATTTTAAAGTCGTTCACCTTTGAAGACATTCGGATTCTGCAGATTGCTTCAAATCTTGAATTAAAATTCTAGACTCGATTTAAAATCATCATCTTGCACTTCCTGCTCGAAAAAAAAAGTATTTTCATTTTCTTAAACTCGGAAAAAAGTCAAATGAATCCAAAAATCACGCGGACAAAGGAAATTTTCAAAGATGAAAGAAAAATTGCATTATGAGGTTCGCAAATCTGAATTGAAATTCAAGATTCGTTTAACGATAAGAAAATCTATTTGTGAATATCTCTATATATTCGTTCGTGCACAGAAATCTGCGAATTTTGTGATGATGTCATGCCACAACTTGTCACGAATAAACGCTTCTTACATTTTTAAAGAGTGCAAAACTGCTTCTGTAACACAATCGGAACATTTTTTTTAAATTCGTAAATCAAGTCCGTTTCTGGGCCAGAAAAAAGAAGAAAAAATCTGATTTCTGCGTTTATATAATTTCTAATTAAATTTCCGGGTTAAAAATATTTTTTTAAATACATTTCATGTAAAAGAAAAATTGAAATTTTGAAAATAGTAAACTAAATATGAATAAAATATTTAATTAGATATAGTTACAGTTTTTTTTTAAATATGTGCCATAGAATAAATGTCGATAAACATAAAAAATAGAAAACGAAACGTTGGGGAAAGAAAATAAAATTTAAATTAAAGATTACTATTTATGGATTTATTTATTGATTTAGTAATCGAATGTTTTAATTTAAGAAGAATGAGGATCTTCATCGACTTATGAGCGGCATTGACCTTCAATTTATCAGTCGAACAAATTCAAACGTGTACTTATTGACACAAACTAAGTACACGTTCGCACCTTCTTCAAATAGGAAGCTGGATTTATTATAATTTTTCTAATACGAGTGTCAAGTCTATTATATTGATGTTTCAATTAGCACTAGCTAAAACGTAATAATTTATTAAATGCATAAATAGTTTCTAGGATCATAAACAAATTACGAGCATCTATTAATAAATCATTTTTTAATTAATCAGAAGGTAAAAAGTCCTTTTATTCCTCATTTCAATAAACTTTCGCTTTTAATAAAATTAAATTAAAAATTAACTAAATTAAAATTTAAAAAATAACTGAATTAAATAAATATAAAAAAATTACAAAAATAAATAAACCTAATAAAAATAAATAAATAAATAAAATAAAAAGAAATAAATAAATAATGAAATTTCCTGTTTCATTGTGATCATAAATTATTTTGACACCTTAAGGTCGAATTCTTTTGATTAATTAGATTCAATTAGCTTCTATCTTTTTCGAAAATAATAATAGACTGAAAGTAAAAAAGTACAGTTATATTTACGAAAGGTCAGTGTTACATTTAAATTGAAATTTGATGTGTTAAAATTATTCACAACCCGAGTAAAAAACCGAAGGTTGACAACTTTCAACATATATATATATATTTTTTGTACATTAAATTAAAAATATTACAATTTTCTATTTTGAATTTTTAGACTTGAAACAAAATTATAAAAATTGTGTCTACTTTCTTTTTTTACAAAAAAGGCATGAATTCTATTAGCTTTGTATTTGGAAATATTGTTTTATTTGGAAATATTCGACTTTCAGTTTTTTATCTTTCAATTAGCGTTTTTAGAACTAAACCCTATTTTCGTGTTGCTTCACAGAAAAGTAAATTAGAAAACTTTTCCTTTCGTAAAAAGGTAAGTATTTTACATTAAACTAACTCTGATGTAACTGGAAATAATCTCGTATATTTTTAAGAGTTATTTTTATAATAGAATACGACATAAAGAGATACAAATGCGAAGCTATTGGGTGCAAAAAAGGGGGAAACCCAAATCAGGTTTAGGACTTTTTTCTCATTCTGATTATGCAAATTTGTATAACACTGTGAAACAAACTTAAACTAGACGATACAAAACTTGCATCAAAGATTTAATCAAAAACTTTCGGAAAGACAATTTCCCGCAAGAAAAATGAAAACAAAGTCTCGAATTTATATTTTTGAGAGTTCTGAAATTGGAGAATTTTTAAATTAATTTCAAATTTAACAAAGAAACAAACAGAATATTTGATTAAAATTCTGTATACATTTTTGTGCTTCAATTGTAGTTTCGAAACTGTTTCATAAAGCTTCTAGTATTTCCAGGTCGATAAAAGGGAAATTGGAATTCAATTAAAATTTCGCAAATGGCACATTCAAACGAGATTGCAAGAAATATTGGCATTTGAACCGAACTTTTCACACGTCGTTTCGAATTTAATTTCAATCAATCAATTAATTCCAACACTTTTAAAAATTTAGTTTTTAATTATTTTTCAAATATTTTAATCTCGATGTTTTTATTTTTAAATATAAATTAAGTTTTACATTATTGATCAATATGAAAAAAATTGTCAGAAATACGATTTTGAAAAAATAATATATGTTAATATTTTTTAATTATGGATTTAAACACACCAGGCTCGTAAAATCATACACGTAATAAAATTTGTTATGATTACTTTGCCACGGTATTAAAAAATTGCATATGTGCAAAATACGAAAGCGCGAAATAAAATAAAATTGAAATAATTGCAAAATTTTAAACAAACAATATTTTTGTTTTTAATTTATTGATTAAAAGCTATTCGAAACAGTTTCAAAATTTAGATTGGAAATTATAAACAAAATTAAAAGATTGTAATAAAAATGATTCTGAAATTTTTGTAGCTTTATTGTTTTCATTTAGATTAAAAATATTCATATTTTGAAGGGGTAAATTATCAATTTAGGAAAATGATTAAATAATTAATTATAATTTAAATTTTCCCAAATTTTGACCGATTCAAATTTTCAATTTATTCAAATTCCAATATATTCCAAACTTCTATTGATTCAAATCTTAGTTTCCTCTATTTTCTGTCAAGATAAATATTTCCATAATCTAGAATCTCAAAATTTAAATCACGATAATTTTAATTTTTCAAATTTATTAAATTTTAATAAAAATTTCTACAAATTTTTAATTATAGTTATGGCCATGTTTCATTTATCTACTTTTCGTTCTTTAATTTAATTTTAAACTAATTCTGTACGTAAATTATTTATATAACTTCAATTCGATAATGTTTGTTTGAAAAATACGAATTTTTGCAATATTTGACAACCAGAGTTTAAAATAAATGAGCAAATATTTTTTTCAGATGATTTTAGTGTGGAGATTGATCAAGAGGCTCGAAGCTTATTGCAAATTGTCCCAGCCTTTGATCCTGGCGCTGGACGAGTCAGTCCCGAGTGTAAAAGACAATCGGATATTTTTCACAGAGAATTGCGAAAGTTTTCGCTCTGGGCTCTCAAAAGTGAGTATTGAATTTAAAAAGAAAATAAATTATTTTCATTCAAAAATAAACAATAATAAAAATTACTTTTCAAGTTTAAAGATAAAAATGTACTTAATTATATTTTCTTTTTTTTTCTTTTTTTTTTTAAGCGCAAAACTATTTACCAAAATCAGAAACTAGTAAAAATTTCACAAAATTGTGCAAAGAAATTTAAAATGTATTATTAAAGAAATTTGGATTATCATTCTGGAATTGTAGACTAGGAAAAATATAGAGTAGAGTAATGACTTGTTAAGCAAAGATCGGCCTTGACAAAAAAAAAAAGACGGAACACACTTGGCAAATTTTCGAATGAATTGACAACAAGCTACTCGATTTCGTGCATAATTCCTTTCACAAAATTGTGTTATGTACATACATTGTCCGTCAATGTTTGAACGTCTCCTCCTCGGTATGCCACACAGGATTTGGCAACAAAAGACCATTGCTTCAGATCATTCTTAGTCGATTTCTCCTGGCTTCGAAATCATTTCAGAGCTAAGGAAAACACTCTGTAACAAAAAAATAAATATTTTTAGTATTTCATCAAAAGGAATATTTTATGATCAATAATATACAGCCGGAAAAATAACTTGAAATGATACAAATAATAAAAGTAGTAAATTATAGAATTTATCGATCGAAATTTCGATCAAATAACAATCGAATCAAATTTTTATTAAATCGTATACTTTGATTGGAAGCAAAATGTAATCGATTGAATTTTGAAATTAAATTCCCAAAATCAGGGGTGATAAGAATACAAAAAATCTGATTTTTTTATTTAAATTGGATTTTTTTATTTAAATTATGTCGAATAAATTTCGACTTCAAAAAAAATCGATTACAAAAAAATATCTTCAAATTCATATGATCGCAAAATTAAGAAGATTAGGTAAAAGCAATGAAAAAATAATAAATTACAAAAAAAAAAAATGTAAAAACGTAAAAAGATAAATAGTATAAATAGTAGAAAGATAAATTTTTAAAATGAAAAAAATTCATCGACATTATTAAAGAAATACATAAAAATTACAAAAAAAACACACAAGAATGAACTAGTGACATAAAAATGTACCTATATAAAAAAGTAGAAACTCTTTTCGAAGAATTAAACTATTTATTACACAGACACTTTTTTAAAATTAAAAAATCTTCAAAAAGTTTAAAAAATTTGAAAATTGCGATTTATTCTTTAAAATTTTGACAAAATATAAACTTCATAAAGGTCGATCGATTTTTTTTTAATCAAGGAATATGATTTTTTAATATATTAAGTAGAACTTACAAGCTAAAAATTAAAAAAAAAAGAATTTTTCAAAAAATTAAAATTAAATAAAAAATTTTTGAATGATTATTTTTAAAAACCCTTGTGTCTTCCTCCATAAGGAAGTAAAGACGTTAAACTATATTACTAAAGAAAAAAAAAAAATTTTTTAAATTAGAAAAATTGAAAATTATTTTACAAATTAAAGAAAAAAGGATAGAATAAAATTTTTAAATGAAAAAATATTATATAAAATAGAAGAATGATGGTAAAATGAGAATTTTTGGTACAAGTAGAATTTACATAAAATATAAAATTATAGAATTAGAGTTTTCAAAAAAGTAAAAAATAAAGAAATGTAAAAAATGTAGATAAGAGCATCGAATAAGTGTTTTTGAAAATTTGTAATTATAAGATAAGAATTAAACAATTTAAAAGATTGAAAAATATTTCTAAGAAATAGAAAAATGATGTTAAAAATTAAAGAATTAATAATAAGTAAATTAAAATGCAAGGAAGAACTAAAAAAAATTGTAAAACAACAAGAAAGTTAAATAAATAAGCAGAAAATGAAGAAATTTTTTTTTCTTAATCTACAAACTATAAAAAAAATGTAAAAAGTAGGTACAAAAAATAAAAAAAAATTTGTTAAGAATCTACTGAAAAATTAGAATTAATAAAAATAAAATTAAATATATATATAAAGATTAATAAAAAGCCCACAAAAGAAATTTAAAAATCTTTTTTAAAAAAAAAGTTTAGGAAATTTAATTCAAAATTATTTGTATGATATTACACTTAAAACAAGTCAAATAAATTTAGAAAAATAAAGAAAATCTATAAATTTTAGCTAAGAATAATAATTTAAGAAAATTCTAAAATAAAAAGAGAATTATACAAAAAAAATATCAAAAAGAAAAGAAGAAAAAATCTTTAAATTTGGTAAAAATAAGAAATTATAAGATGAAAATTAAACAGTTTCGAAAGACTGAAATCTTTTAGAAATTTTGTAGGAATTAAAAAAAGGATTATTGTGAATATAGAAATTCTTAGTATTATTTAGAATAGAATAGAATAGAATAGAATTTTATTTTTAATGCTACATAAGAGTTTTACATCTACACAAGCCGTTTCTCTACAATTAGTTGTCATACTTTTCTAAACCTAAATTTAAAAAAAATCTTAAATTATACGTATCATATTTATCATATTAAATTTATTGTCTTAACACTGATTCTATTTTGTATAAATTTAAACACAGTCTTCTATCTCTCCCTTCCGTTAGTTTCTTGAGTAATATCTTCCTTTTGTCCTTCCCGTCGTTTTCCTCGTCCCATTTTCTCCAGCTTTCTCTGTATTCTACGTCTAATTTTTCTAATACTTTTTTACAGCTTATTACATGTTGTATGGTTTCCCTTTCCTTTTTGCAAGATCTACATTTATCATCATTAAAGCCCTTCTTGTTTTCTTTGACTGCGTTCCCGCATCTCCATCTAGCCCATGTTTCCTTTTCCCAAGTCATCGTGTTCTTTTCTTTCCAGTATGTCTCCATCTCTATGTTTTTCTTAATTTCTTTATAGTAGTTACAAAAACTTGAATTGTCCACCTTTATCCAATCGTTCTGTATATCTTGTTCTTCTGCACGCTTTTCTGTTTCAACAAGCGTTTCCACAATTTCTTCTTTTCTATTGCCTTCTCCTATCATTTTTATTATCTGTCCATCTCCAACTCTTTTTAGTGCCTCTTCTAATTCTTTCCCCCAACTCGTTGGTTTTTTATTCCTAATGTTTCTTATTTCCTCCCTCATGCATTTCCTCGGCCACCTATTTTCTTCCATTGACATTAACTTTACTAGAAATGTTCCTGCTCTTTTCCTTGCTTCGAGTTCTATACTTCTTCTTCCACTTTCCAATTTCCACAAATAATCAGGAGTATTTTTTGCCAATCCCATACTTGTTTTTGCGTATCTAGCCTGTATCTTCTCTACCACCTCTCTTCTTTTCCATCCCCATATCTCAACTCCGTACAAAGCGGCAGCTTTAACAGTCGCATCCATGAAAAACAATTTTCTATTTAAGTCTGTTATTTTTGCTCTATGCGTTTCACTCCATACTTTATTGATTAATTGTTGGGTTCTCCCTGAGATTTTTCTAACATGTGTATTGTATTGATGGCCTGCGGCGAACCAGAATCCTAAGTAATTAAATTCCTTGACTACTTCTATCTCCGTTTCTTTATATCTCCAACTCTCGTTTTTTCTCTTTCCGCCATTTCTAAAGACCATTATTTTAGTTTTGTCTGTGTTTACTTCTAGTCTGTTTTTATTCGTCCATTTCTCTAAATTTTTTATCATTTTATTCAGTTCCTTCCCATTTTCTGCTATAATTACCGCGTCATCTGCATACAGTAATACATAAATTTTGGTATTAGAGCCCGGTCCCACAGCCATTCCTCCATCTCCTTTCCTTCTTAATTCTTCTTCTAAATCATTGATATAAATATTAAATAGAGTGGGACTAAGTGGGCAGCCCTGTCTCACTCCTTTGCTTGTTTTAAACTTTTCCGTTTTCTCATTTCCTACTAATACTTCATTTTCCGTATCCTTATAAATTTCCTTAACCACCTCCAAAAATCTACCATTAATTCCCATTTGTTCCATTTTTGTCCATAGCCTCTCTCTATCCACCATGTCAAAAGCCTTTTTAAAATCAACAAATGCTGCGTACAACTTGCCTCTTTTTCTATTCAAACTATTTCCTACTAGTGTATTTAAAACAAATATTTGGTCCACGGTGCTTCTTCCCTTTCTAAATCCTCCTTGTGCCTCTGTTAGTTTATTTTCTTTCTCCAATTTGTGATTTAACCTTTTAACCATCACTGACGCTAGAATTTTGTAACCTGTGTTCAATAATGAAATCCCTCTGTAATTTGTTGTTAAATTTTCATCTCCCTTTTTATAAATCGTATAAATTGAAGCAGTACGCCAACTTTCAATTAATTTTTTCTTTTGCCATATATCTTTTATCACTTGTATTAGTTCCTCTATTCCATCCTCTGGCATTCCTTTTAAAAATTCTGCTGTAATTTCGTCTTCACCCGCTGCTTTGCCTTTTTGCAATTTCTTTATAGCCAGTATTATTTCCTCTCTTTCCAAAGGTCTATTAATATCTACTTCCATTTCCTCTTCTTCTGCCTCAGCCTCTATTTTTATCCTTATATTTTCTGTTTCTCTCTTTGAATTTTCCTCATTACTTTTCAATTTATCCCTTCTATTCAAACTGTCTTCCATCGGTTGTCTGTTTTCTTCTGCTTCATTTTCTAGACGCTCTTCTACTCCTTCTAGTAACTTCTTAAAATGTTCCAACCATGTTTCTTTTTCAATTTCGTTGTTGACAGTTCTTTTTGTCTTTCTGTACCAATTCATTGCCTTCCACCATTCCGTAATATTTTTGCTTTGAGCTACCTGCTTCTGTTTTTCATCTAGCCATTTCTTAATCAGTCTTTCTCTTAATTCTTTCAATTCCTTTCTACATGTCATGTACTTTTCTTTATTTTGCCAATCCCGGTCTTTTCTGAAACTATGTAATAGTTTGAATAGTTCTCTTCTTTTAATTTTATATTCTCCATTGTCCCAAGATTCTTCTCTTTCCATTTTTCCTCCTCTCTTCGATATCATTCCAATACCTTTTGCTGCTTCGTGTATTGTCTCTGTTATGTTTTTCCATCTCGTCTCAGGATCAGGATTTTCTTCTTTCTTTCTTTTTTCCCAACATTCTTGCCACTTCTGTTGAAATTCTTGTGCTTTCTGTTCTTTCCATCTTAGTCGTCTCTGTCCTTTATCTAGTTTAAATTCTTTTTGTTTCTCGCCCCACTTAACTCTGTAAAATACTGGTAGATGATCTGAACCTTCTTGCATTGCTATCCGTAATCCCTTGAACCACTCTGGTGAAATGTTTTCCTCGTCTATTTTAACCATAACTAGATCTAGGACTCCTCCTAATCCTTTTCCGTGGCCAACGCACGTTATTTTTCCTTCACTGTCTTCTTTCGTTCTTCCATTCATAATAAGCATTGCCCTTGTCTCACACCATTCAATTAAGAGTTTGCCTTCTGGTCGCACTTCTTTATCTTCTGAATTTCTTTTTATTACTTTTGAACTATCTCTTTTGTCCCCTTCCGAGATTCCTTGTTTTGTTCCTATTTTGGCGTTCAGGTCTCCTGCTATTATTACTTTGCCGTTATATCCTTCTATCTCATCCATTCTTTGGTCCAGCTTTTTTAGGAATGTTTTTAAGTTAGTGGGTTTATTGTTATATCCTGTTATTAATAAATAGTGGTCTTCTTTCTTTCTCTCGTGCAATTCTAATTGCACTCCATATTCCCATTCTGTTTGTTTAATATTTGCCTTTATTTTCTTTTTTATTTCAACTAGTTGTCCTCCACTTGCTCTTCCTCTATTCGAACACCTTTCAGCTTTCTTGCCAAACCATTTAAACTCCTTATCCAATGTCTTTATAGCCTTTTCCATCCGTTTTTCTTCTAGAAAGGTTTCTTGAAAAACTACAACATCCGCACATTTCCAGATTGCTCGATTTTTCATAACATTTTTTATACCCTGTACATTCCATTGTAATATTGTTAACTCGCCGGTATCATTCTCTTCTTCCCCTTCCGCTAGCCTAAAAAATTTCTTTCCCTTAATTTTGTCCTATTTTGATAATTATTTTCTAATTCTGACTTGAGTCGTAATTCTCCTCTTAGTTCGTCCCACTCTAAGCATGTTCCGTCTATCCACAGTTTTTGATATCCTTCGTTTGCCACCTTTCCTTGCCTTCTCCAACCTTCAGCCTCTTTCTTTAACCATTTCTGTATCGATTCCTGCCTCTCTGTTAAATCATCTGTGAACCACACTCCCCATCCTAGGGCTCTCAAAATCTTCTTGTTTTTTAGTACGTTTATTTTTGAAGACAAAGCTTCGAAAGTCACCTTCCACCCTTCTTCATTTCTTTCTAACCTATTTATTCTGGTCTTCAATTGTAATTCATTTAAAATCCAGTTTTCTAACTCTTCTTTCTTTTCTTTTGAAAGGAGTGTTAAGCCTGTCATTATAACATTATTTTTTCTCATCCTTCTTTCTTTTTTCTCTTTATCCCATTCTTTATCGCTTAGTCCTTGAGGTGGTGTATTTTCCCACGTTGTTTCTCGGTTATCCATGCCCCCATCCACGACCCCCGACCCTCCTGATGTTGCTTCAACATCATGTGTCAGGGTCGTCGCTTCAGTCGACATCGAGTTTCCCGAGTCACTTAACCTCAAACAACTTGTTTGCCTTCTTTCTACTTGTGTCATTTCCAAATCTTTCTTTCTTGCCTGTTCCTTTTTCATGTTGCTCTTTATTGTCGTTTCACTTTTCTTAATTATTTCTTCACTTGTCATCTGATACTTTATTTGCTCATACTTTTCCTCAATGATCGTTAAATTATCTTTTAACTTATCTATGTCTATTTGCCTTATTTCTAATTCTATTTCAAGTTCATTAATTTTTAACTGACTTTTTTCTAAATCTCTTTTTAAAAAATCTATTTGTTTATCTTTTTTTGAACCCTCTTTTCCTAGCCAATTTTCTTTTTCACTATCTCTTATAAATTCTGTTCTCATCAAGTTTTCTAATTCTGCCATTCTTCTATCCCACTTTTCCTCTTCTTTTTCTGCTCGTCTATCAATGATATATTCTATTAACGAAATCAATTTATTTTCTAAACTTTTGCTTATATCACTTTCTTTTTCATTAACTTTTTCACCACTGACCGTCAATTTCCTACTTTCTGTCTTTTCTCCTAATTCACTATCTTCTAACCTCTTTTTAAAATTATTTTCATTTTCAATTTTTTCTAATTGCTCACTTTCTGTCACTTCTCTTTCATCACGATTTTCTAGTCCATTGCCTAAATTATTTTCTCTTCCAACTTCATTGTTTCTTATTTGATCCTTTAATTCCTTATTAGTTTTATCATTTTGTATCCTCACTGTGTCTTCACTATCCTCTAACCTCTTTTTAAAATGATTTTCATTTTCAAATTTTTCTAATTGTTCACTTTCTGTCACTTCTTCGTCACGATTTTCTATTAGTTCATTGCCTAAATTATTCTCTTGTTCGACTTCTTTGTTTTTTATTTGGCTCTCTAATTCCTTATCAAGTTTATCTTTTTGTATCCTCACTGTGCCTTTGTCCGTATCGTTTTTCGTTGGTGTTCTGCCTTTCATTTCTACTAATTCGCGATTAACTATATTTGCTTCTATCTTCCAATACGTTTCCAATTTTCTTTCATTTGTATTTCTTTCTCTATTTTTACATCCTGTCGATTTTGGTTGTCTGCCCTGTCTTTCTAAATTCATGTGTTTTTGTTCTTTTGTTTCCTTTTTGGATAGTCTGCCTCTCCGTCTTGGTGTTTCCATTATTTCTCCTTCAATTTGGTTAATTTTTACTTCCGCGCCTTTCTTCTTGTTTTGTGTTTCTCCTGTATTGCCTGCCATCTGTAGGCCTTTATCCTTAGCTGCTTGTTCGCTTCTTGCCTCAATATCAATTTTCCCGCCTTTTCCACTACTTTTGCCGCCTTGTTCGTCTACACCGTCCGCCATCTTTGTTTCACTCTAACCCCTTTGTCGCCACTATTTACTCCGATTTTTTGCTGTTTTTCACCTTCTTTTCGCACTGAATTCTTTTGTCTCACAATCTATTTCACTTTCTCTTTCTTTTTAACTCACTCTTATAACTTTCAATAAACTTGTTCACTTAAAAAATACTCAAAAAGCGCGAGCGATCTCAAGCACGACCGTACATATCCGCCACCTAGCGGCCTCTCTTAGTATTATTTAATTACTATACATATACATTAATAAATATACACTTAAATTTCAATTTAGGAGATTTTCTCCATTGACATAACCTCTAACTAAAAAATGACTGTTCCCAACAGATAAAATTATTATTAAAAGATTAAAGTTAATTACCAAATTTTGAAAGATCCAGTTGTACTTTTTCCAGAAAAAATTAGGTTTAGCTAAATTTTGTTGTCAAATAATAATTATTTAACATTTTATGTTTTTTATTTAAAATTAATGAAGAACTGCAATTTTCATCCATTTCTGCCAAATAATATAGTTCATTTTTCTCGTTGAAAAAAATACCAAAATCTAATGGTAAATAATATTCTGTTTAACAGTTACTTATTAAACAAATAAAATTTATTCTTTACGTATTTTTTAAACAGAAAATAATAAAAGTAATAAATAAGTGAATTTTTTTAGCTTTAAAAAATTAAAATATGAAATTAAGGACGTTTATACCTTCAAGCGGTTCTCAATCTATTGGGCCATGATAGTCAATATTTTTTAAATTTTATTTCTTCTTATAACTTGGTTTCTAAATAGTATTTTGTAGTTAAAATCATTACACAACCGAATTTTATTGAAAAAAATATATTTCCGTTAAAAATTTCAAGCTATCAAAATTTCTTCTTCCTGATTATTTCAAAAAAGTGAAGAATTACTAACCTTGAATAATATTTTCTTAACAACGGTATGGTAAATTAATTAAATATTGTTGTAAAAGTTGTATTATATTACAGTTTAAAATATATTAGTTTTTATAAAGAATTTGTAGAACCGTGTTTTTTAATTATTTAAAATATAATCATTTTGCGCGTTTTGTTACTGTTTCCATGTAAAAGTCCCGACTTTATAAATTTATATCTTAAAAACAGAGCGGTAAAATTCAATAAAATTGTAACAGTACGTGTAAAGTAGTGCATTTAATATGTCATTAAAATTTTATAAGAATCTGTAGAAATTGGTTTTTTGGATAAACCTCCTTAAATAGTTATTATTTGACAACAAATTTTAGCTCAACTTAATTTTTTCTGGAAAATGTACAACTGGATCTTTAAAAATTTGGTGAAATTAATTTGAATACTATTTTTATTTGGAGTGAAAAACGACTTTCTAGTTTGAGGTTATGTAACTGGTGAGAACCTCCTTAATTGAAATTTAAAAGTTTGAATAAATTGGATTATGAGGTAATTGAAATTTGGAATTTTATTATCCTCATACCAAAAATTTGTAGATCGTAGGCATATTGATTATCTGTATTAGCACTATTTTTTTAATTTTCTAAAGTATAAAATATTAAAATTGAAATTGTCAATATTTATCCACAAATTTCTGGGGTTTTTTTTTATGTTTTGCGATTTTTTACATACAGTATTAGACATCCAGAGAATTTTGAAATTTTATTGATTTAAATCATGATTTTAATGCAAATGCTCAATGATTTAAGGACGTTTATCCGCTCAAGCGGTTCTCATTCTATCGGACCATGATATTCAATATCTTTAAAATTCCATTTCCTCTTATAATTTGGTTTCTAAATAGTATTTTATAGTTAAAATCATTACACAAACGAATTTTGTTGAAAATTTTTTTTTCTGTTGAGAACTTTATGCTATTAAAATTCCTCCTTCCTGGTTATTTCAAAAAAGAAAAAATTACTAACCTTGAATTAACATTTTCTTAAAAACCGTACGGTAAATTAATTTAATATTGTTGTAAGAGTTGCATTATATTATAGTTTAAAATATATTAATTTTTTTTTTAAATTTGTAAAGCCGTTTTTTTTAATTAATTAAAATATAGTCATTTAGCGCATTTTGTTACCCTTTCCATGTAAAAGTTCCAACTTTATAAATTTATATCTTAAAAACAGAACGGTAAATTTCAATTAAATTGTAACCATACATGTAAACTAATGCGTTTAATATGTCATTAAAATTTTATAAGAATCTGTAGAAAATCGTTTTTTGGATAAACCACCTTAAATCAATTGCAGCCCTGCCCAAAATGATAAAAATTTAATTTCAAGAATAAAGTAAATAGAAATAAATTTTTTAGATTCTTGATTATTTATTATTCGAATGTTGGGTAGTTTAATTTAAAAAAGAAAATCTGAATAAAGGAAAATGTTGTTTTAGTGTACGACGCAACTGCGAAAATGCCATCAGGTCTTTTGAATGGAAACGTAAATCAACTGGGAGACTTTGATGAGTGTATTGGAGTTGAAGGAAGCGAGGGAATTCGAGGACAATATTGTCTCGCATATTTGCAATTGGATTTCGATCAATCTCGTCCCGATCTTAAATATCTTCATCGACTGCTCCATTCTCACTACGCTTTTAGAAGTAATCTTTCCGACGTAAGTTTTAAAGTCGATTTCTAAAAGATCATTAATTTCTAATAAATAAAAAATAATATAATGAATCGAAAAGTTTCAATTTATAAATCAGTCTAATTCGGTACATAATTATTCATATAATTTTTCTTCCTCGGGATTAAACGATTTTATGATCGGTAAGAGTCAAGAACAAATGCAAGTACGCAAATGAATTTTCAATGAAGAAACAAAGAATCGTTTTGTGTGTGTAATCATGCCGAGAAGAATGCACCAAGAATATAAAATGAAATAGTCACTGTCAGGAGAAATAAAGGAAAACGTTAATAACAAGATTCCAGAAGTATGCAAAACAAGGATTCAGATAAACAAGAGATAAAGTAAAATCTTGATTGCTAGCAGGAAGGAAAATAGTATATTAAGCAACAAGGGGTTAAGGGCAGCCATTTGTTTACGCTGATGTTTGTGTACGAGTGACAGTCAAGGGCGAAGCCCGAGACGTGAACGAGTACACAAACATCATTGTAAACAAATTGGACTGACTTTAAACCCGTGTTGCTTACGATACTTTTTATTCCAAAGGCACAAGCTTGGTGCTTTTAAATGTTTGTAGGTTAGGGTCTAAATGCATTCACTTGTTTGACCGTATAAAAATGGCGGCCATTTTTGCCCTGTGGTGGAAAAAATGCATGGATCAGCTGTTCATTTTTTCCCTAGGGAAAAAATGGAAGCCATTTTTACCCGGTCGAACAAATGAATGCGTTTAGACCCTGCCTACAGGCATCTAAAAGCGCCATGTTTGTGCCTGTGGGATAAAAATTAAATTTTACTCTCTCTCTCTCTTATTTTAATTAAAATTGTAATCTGATTTCAATTGATTCGAATTCTAATTTTTCAATTGACCTAAAATTCCATGAATCCAAAATGTTATTTATTTAAATTCTAATTGATCTGAACTACCAAAGTTGATTAGAATTTAATTTAATAAAAAAGAAAAAAAAATTCGGAATGTAGTTTAGTATTTATCCGAGTTGAGGTCAATTAGAAGTTCAACTGCTATTTTCAAAAACGACTTCCTTTCACTTCAAGTACACTTTTCATTTTTATTTGAGCAAATTCTAAACTTGTTGAGTGTTTCGATTTCATTTTTATGAGCGAAAAAAAAAAGTAAAATGTTTATTTAATCGTTTCGTAATTTCAGCCTGGACATCGTGTACCTCGATTCAGTACAATAAATTGGGCGATATGTACGCCAGCAGCGTGTTCACATCACGATGTTGAATCATCTCTGCGACACGCAATTACAAATTATGCATTGCAGACCGGGTTCAAGATTTCTGTCAAAGTAGACAGAGAAATGTGCCAAGTTCAACGAACTGAACCTTTAACAAAGGAAACTATTATTGTGGGGTAAATGAATTTAAAACAAGTTACGATTTTATGATAATTATTTATCTTTCTCTTAATCAACTTTTAATCTATCCTTTTAAACCAAATTTTAATCGACCCAAAGTTTTAAAATTAATATATAAATTTCAATCAATTAAAAATTATTTTCGAACGAATTTGTTTTCAAAAATTTATTTTCAAGAAAACTGATTCTAATGTTAATTGATCCTAATTTCGATCTTGTTTAACAATTTTTCAAAAGTTTAAAGTAATTTCGATTTTATATATTCAGGGTTGCCAGAGAGACTTGTAGATTGAAAATAGTAAAAAAAAATTATTTTTTAATTAAAAAAAAATGGGTAAATAGTAAGTTTTTAAAAATGAAAAAAATGAGTAGACAATAATGAGTTTGATATTACTGCAGGGAAATAGCAGGGAAATAATTAATCAGGGCTTCCCAAATAAAAATTAAAAATTCATGATAATATAAAATAAAGATTCAGGAAAGCCATTTAATTTTGAAGAAAATAATTCGAAAATGGAAAAAAGAATTGAAATATGTGACGCTCCGCGAGAGAAGGGACCTATCGCTGAGAAAGCAAATTTTAAAGAATGGACGGGCAAAGAGGAGGAAGAAAAATCGAGATTCTTAACATGCCCATGTTTAAAGCTTCATAACAAGAAAACTAGATGCAGGAATCAAATTTTGATTTTTGGAACTCAAAAAGCAACTCAAAAACTATCAATTACCATGCAAAAATCAAACTAATTAATTGTTAATTTCACGGGATGGTCGTTCAAAGAAAAATCAAAAAATGCGATATACTTAGTATGTCTAGGTTTGAAGCAATATAACAAAAAGTGTAATTACAAAAAAAGAATTTTTGAAACATGGAACTGAAAGAACAACTCAAAAATTACCTTTTAGCATAAAAAAATGAAAATTGATTTTTTCGGCGATAGGTCCCTTCTCTCGCGGAGCGTCACATATAAAGAAATGAAAAGAATGACAAAAATAATTCTAATTTGAAAAAAAATGGAAAATGACAAAACTAATTGAAAAATTGGTTAAAAATCAAAAAATTGAAAATTGAAATTGAAAAAAATAAATTTCAGACTAGTGTAAAAATTTAAATTTTGAGTACAATAATCAAGTTATTGACGAAATAATTAAAATGTAAAGAACCTAATTGAATAATAACATAAATAATTGAAAGTAGATGTAAAAATTAAACTTTTTTAGACAAAAGTTGAAGAATTGAAAAAAATAATAGAAGTTTCAAAAAAATAATTGAAACTTGAAGAAAATAATTAAAAATTGACAAAAAAAATTTATAATTATAATGTAGAAAATAGTTGAAATTAGGTGAAAATTATGTTCATTTTATGGACATTTGGCTTCCTCACAGAGGAAGCAATAAATAATTAATATAAAAGTTAATTAGAGAAGTTATTAAAACAAAGTAAACTTTAAGTGCAAAAACAATAAAAAAACATGAATCAATTTACGAAGTTAATAAATTCATGACAATAATAAAAAGATTGAGAAAAAAGGCATTTAAAGAAAATAATTCCAAAAATGTCAAAAATATTTGAATGACAAAAATAATTGGAATTTGAAAAAATTAATTGAGAATTATGACAAAAGTAATTAATAACTAATGTAAAAAATTAAAAGTTTTAAGACAAAACTTGAAAAATTGACGAAACAATTGAAATGTTAAGAAACTAATTGAATATTAACATAAATAAATGAAAGCTAGTGTGAAAAATAAAAATTTATAGACGAGAATTGACAAACTGAAAAATTGAAAAAAATATTAAAATTTTGAGGAAAATAATTGAAATTTGAAGGGAATATTTCGAAAATGTCAAAAAAATATTTTAAGTAATTAAAGTTTACAGAAAGTAATTAAAATTTGTAGAAAATAATCGAAAAAGGTGTAAAAAATTAATAAATTCATGGCAATAAGAAAAAATTGAATAAAATAATTCAAATTTGTAGAAACTAATTTGAAAATGGCAAAAATAATAGAAAAATGAAGACAACAATCGGAAAATGAGGAAAAAAAATTCAAACTTGAAAAAAAATCTAAAATGACAAAACTAATTGAAAAAATAATTTTAATAATTTAAAAAAAAAGTTAAAAACTTAAAATTTTAGGTACAATAATTGAGATATTTACGAAATAATGAAAATGTGAAGAAACTAATTGAAAGTTGGTGTAAAGCTTTTTAGACAATTAGTTGGAAAATTGAAAATAACAGTTGAAGTTTCAAGACAATAATTAAAACTTTAATACAAAAAATTAAAAAATGGAAAAAAATTATAGATCTAGAAAACAGCTGGAAAATGAAAAAATAACTGAAATTTGAAAAAGAAAATGAATGAAAAATGAGAAATATAATTCAAAAATAGAGTAAAAAATAAAAAATGTAATACATTAATTGAAAAATTAACGATATGATTGAAATGTGAAGAAACTAATTGAATAATGACATAAATAGATAATTTAAAACTGGGAAAAAATGAATAAATTCAAGACAATAATAATAAAAGATTAAGAAAAATGACATTTAAAGAAAATAATTCCAAAATGTCAAAAATATTTGAATAATGACAAAAATATAATAATTTAGGGAAAAAAAATTGAGAAATGACAAAAATAACTAGTGATAACTAGTGTAAAAAATTAAAAATTACAAGACAATACTTGAAAAGTTGACGAAACAGTAATTGAAATGTTAAGAAACTAATTGAAGAATGACATAAATAATTGAAAGCTGTTGTAAAAATTGAAAATTTTTAGACAATAATTGAAAAACTCTAAAATGGCAAAAATAATAGAAATATGAAGAAAATAATTAGAAAATGACAAAAATATTTGAATAATAACAAAAGTAATTGATATTTGAAAAAATAATTGAAAAATAACAAAAGTAAATTGAAACTTGTGTAGAAAATTTCAATATTACTGACAATAATTTAAAGATTGAAGAACATAATTTAAATTTGAAGAAAATAATTGAAAAATCACAAAAATAATTCAACTTTTTAAAAAATATTGTAAAATGACAAAACTAATTGAAAAATTGATTTAAATTAAAAAAATGAAGACAAAAATTGAAAATAAATATTTGAAATTTGAAGAAAATAATTGAAAAGTGTAAGAAAAAACTGAAATTTCGAAAAAAAATTAGTGAAAAATGAGAAATATAATTCAAAAATGGATTAGAAAATAAAAAATGTAATACATTCATTGAAAAATTGTATTAAATAATTGAAAAATTAACGATATAATTGAAATGTGAAGAAACTAATTGAATAATGACGTAAATAGATAATTTAAAACTGGTGAAAAAATGAATCAATTCAAGACAATAATAATAAAAGATTAAGAAAAATGACATTTAAAGAAAATAATTCCAAAATGTCAAAAATATTTGAATAATGACAAAATAATTGCAATTTGAAAAAAATAATTAAGAAATGACAAAAATAATTAATAAAAAGTGCAAAAAATTAAAAATTTGTATACAACAGTTAAAAAATTGACCAAACAATTTGATATGTTAAGAAACTAATTAAATAATAATATGAATTATAAACAAAAATTGTGGTGTAAAAATAGAAAAATTATAGACAATAATTGAAAAAATAAAAGAAGTATCAAGAAAATAATTTAAACTTGAAGAAATTAATTTAAAAATGGTCAAAAATATACATATATGTAGGAAACTGTTTAAAAAATTATAAAATTAACTGAAACTTGAAAAAAAATTAATGAAAAATGAGAAATATAATTCAAAGATGGAGTAAAAAATTAAAAATGTAATACATTAATTGAAAAATTGTACAAAATAATTGAAAACTTAACGATAAGATTGAAATGTGAAGAAACTATTTGAATAATGACATAAATAATTGAAAGCTGGTTTAAAACTTGAAAATTTATAGATAATAATGGAAAATTGAAAAAAATATTAGAAGTTTGAGGAAATTAATTGAAGTTTGAAAAAAATAATTGAAATTTGAAGAAAATAATTGAAATTTGTTGAAAGTAATTGAAACAGATGTAAAAAATGATAAATTCATGACAATAATAAAACGAATTAAGAAAATGATTGTAAGCTGAAGAAAATACCTGAAAATTGGTGTAAAAAATTGTAATATTTTTGACTTAATAAAAAAAAAATTGAATAGAATAATTGAAATTAAGTACAGAAAATAATTCTAAAATGGCAAAAGTAATAGAAATATGAAGAAAATAATTGAAAACTAACAAAAATAAATTGAAACTTATGTAGGAAATTTAAATATTCCAGTCAATAATTTAGGGAATGAAGAACATAATTGAAATTTGAAGATAACAATTGAAAAATGGCAAAAATAAATGAAAACTTGTGTAATAAATTTAAATATTCATGACAATAATTTAAAAACTGCAAAAATAATTGATATTTGAAAAAATTAAATTAAAAATCGCAAAAATACTTGAAAACTGACAAAAATACTATAAAATTGACAAAAGTACTTTAAAAATGGCAAAAAAAAATTAAAAAGAGGTGTGGAAATTAAATATTTGTAGACCGTAATTAAAAAATTGACGGTGTAATTGGAATAATTGATTTATAAGGTAAATTATTAACCATCCGTCTAATATCAGAATCCCCTTGCAGCTGGAATAGACATTTTACTAAAAAAGTGAGAAAAGTGGTTTTTTTTTTAAAGTGAGTAATGGTGAGCGATTTAAAAAAAAGTGAGTCACTGGCCACCCTGCATATTTTTAAAAATATTTTAAAGAAATTTATTTATAAAAAAAATATATAAAATTTATAAAAAGTTTGTAAAATTCTGAAATAACTTACTGCTTTTTGACAGGGTTTTGTTGCTTGGAATTGTCGGTTTTTCAGTGATGGCAGGAGTTTGTGATCATTTTGATATCCCTACGAATAATGTTGTACAGGCGTTTTCGTTGAAAAGAAACTTGAAGAAACTTCTCTCGATAGAGAGACCGGATGGTGATATAGGAACTCTCCATGGAATTCGAGCGCTGAACGCTTTGATGTTGATTGTGGCTCACAAAAGTATGGCTCTCTTCTTCAACCCCTATTCAAACAGAACAGAAATGTCAGAGGTATGAAAATTACATTTTGAAAATGATCTTGGAACGAATGAGAAAAAAATATCGCTTCATTGAACCGGTAAACGAAAACTTAATATTTATTCATAAATTTGATATTTATTATAATCATTTTTATCATACGTATTATAACTTTTATTTATTTGTTTCCTTGTAGAATAACACATTTTTTTATTCTTATTTTGTTTTCTTAAGAGAAAAATTTTTCTAAACTCCGAGTGTCCAGCGACTTTTGAAACAACAATTCAAGGTCTTTTCAAGGTGGAAAAAATAATAATATCAAGATTTACTTTTTATTAATTAAAACAATAATTAAATGTATTTTTAACATAGGGAAGATAAGTAGACATTTTAAAGAAAATAATTGAAATTGAAGGAAAAAAAAATTGATATAATTTAGAATAATAAAAAAATTGACAAAAGTGAAAAAAAATTTTATTATAATTGAAATTTGAAGAAAAAAATGTTTAATTCGAGAAAATAATTAAATAATAACGGAAATAATTGGAAATATAGTAGAAGATAAATTCCATTGAAATAGTTAAAAAATGCAATCGACATTTTAAGAAAGAAAATAAAAATTTTTAATTGAAAGAAAACAATCAAAAATTGAAAAAAATTTATTGAAGAATAAAATTTAGAAATTAAAAAATATAACTGAAATTTGAGAAATCACTTTAAAAAAAGAAGAATACAATAGAACATTGACAAAATAATTGGAAAATTGAAAAATATATTTTGAAACTGAAGAAAATAGTAATTGAAAATTGAAGAGAATCATTGAAGAGTAAAATTAACATTTGAAGAAAATAAATTAAAAATTAATAAATTAATTAATTTGAAATTGATTAATAATGAAAACAAAACATACCTAATATAAAATACAATAATTATTGAAAATATTGAAATTGATAATTGAAATTTGTCTAAATTACTGGTAATTAAGAAAATTAATTGAAGAATACTTGAAATAATAACGTATTGTTCAAATTAATTTGAAAATTTTAAGAATTTAATTTTAATTTACAGAAAATAATTTTAATTTACAGAAAATAATTTAAAATTTACGAAAATAATTGAAAAATGAGGAAATAAATTGTAAACTTAAAAAAACATAATTGAAAATTTAGGAAAATAATTTTATAAATTTAAGAATATATTTGAAATTGAAGAAAATAATTGAAAATCGATGAAAATAATTGAAAAATGCAAATCAACATTTCAGAAAAATAACTGAAAATATTGAAAAGGATAGTTAAAATTTGCATTAAAAATTCGATATTGAAGAAATCAATTGGGAAAAGAAAATAAATACCTAAAAAATGACGACGTGAATTAAACATTACTAAAAATAATAAGGAATTGATTAAATTAATTTAAAAAATTAAAGAATATAATTGTAATTTGAAGAAACTGATTTATTTTTTTTTTTTATTTGACAATTTGATAATTTAAAATTTGTGAAAATAATCGGATAAGGACGAAAAAATTGAAAATATAAGAAATCAATTTATAAATAAAAAAATTGGAAACAAAAATTGAAGAATAAATAAAACTGAAAAAATAAAGAATATATATACATTTAAAAATTGGGGAAAAAATTGAAAAATATTGAAAATAATAGAAGGATAATAATTAGAAGTAATTAATTGGATTTGTAATAGAAAAGAATAAAATTTTTTAATTAATTACTAAAAATATTTAGAAACTTATAAAAAATTCCAAAAATGTTTTAATCAATTCAAAGTTAGTATTGAATTTAATTTCTAAAAAATGCAAATTTAAATCGATTGAAGTTTGACGAAATTAAATTTATTACCAATTTACAAAAAGAAATTGAATTTTCAATAGGTGAAAGAAATTGAATAAGTGATAATATGTGATGCCTATTATAATTCAAGGATTTGTTTTAAAATTCAAGATCATTTTATAGTTTTGAAGGTAAAAAAATACAAGGTTTTCAAGGTCGCTGGACACCTTGCTAGACCAAAAAATTTTTCTAATTTAACTAATTTTTTCCATAAATGAAAATAACCATTTAAAATCAAGGTTAATCGTTGAGAATAAAAATCAGGGAATTTACGTCAATTATGATAGAATTTAATTTAGTTTTTAGGAAAACCGTGGACAGTTTTGGGACGTGCTGCGAGTCTCTACACAGATCCTTTTATAATGTTATCTGGTCTTTTAACAAGTTATTCATTCATTGGAAGATTGAATCGAGTTGGAAAACTGAACATTACCAATGAATATATTTCAAGATTAATGAGGTATTCTATAAGAATAAAAGTTATAATTTATTTGAAATTTAAATTGGATTATAATTTCAAATAGACTCAATATCAATCTTACTTTTTAGATTAGTTCCGACTCTGGGAGCTCTCATATTATTTTGCACCTTTATAATGCCATTTATTGGTTCAGGACCTCAGTGGAATCTTGTTGTTACTCATCATGCTCATATCTGTAAAAAAACATGGTGGAGAAATTTCCTTTTTATTCACAATTATTTCGGTTTTGAAAATATGGTAAATTTTAACTCTTATTTTTTTTATCAATCTTTTTAAAATTTCTGCTTTATATTTATTTTTTTCAATTTTCTCGTTTCAGTGTCTGACGCATACACATCATCTAGGAATCGACACACAATTATTTGCAATATCGCCTTTACTAGTGTTGCTAATTTATAAAAAACCAAAATTGGGGGCAATTCTCTTAACAGCGATTGCTGTCTTTTCCACAATTTTGCGATTTTATATAACTTATTACAGAAGATTGAATAATTATGTATTTTTTGGAACGTCGTAAGTTTTTTAAAATTATTTACTTATTTCAGGGTGTTCGCCAAATTTAATTTCAAAATTTCCTGATTTTTCACTGACTAATTTTTCATTTTCCCTGACCACCAATTTTATACATTTTTTAAATCTTACTTTGTTTAGGGAGGACACTTTTTTATTAAATTAATTTCCCGGTCACAAATTTTCGAACAATTAGAACAGTATTTTTAATTTTGCGAAATTCGCCTTTATATTTAAAATATAACTTTATACTTAAATTTAAAATTTACACATTCTTACAATCTCGGTAATTATAATTAAAGCTTGAAAAGTTTTATTATCACAAAATATTAAAATCTCAATTTTTGGACAATAATTTATCTTAAATATTTAAAAAGAATAACGTATTATAATTCCACTAGCAACATTAACATTAACAAACTTTGCATTGTTGTTGGTCATTTAAAACTATAAATTTTTGCAAATTCAAATAATGAAAATTATGAAATTGAAGAATATATCTGAAAAATGAAAATAATTGACAGTTGAAAACAAAATTCGAAAAATGGCTACATAATTACACAATTGAAAAAAATAGTTTAAAAAATTAAACAGTAAATATTAAATTTGAAAAAAAAAATTGAAAAATTATAGGAATAACTGTTGTAAATAATTGCAAATTGAACAACTGGATTGAAAATCGAACAAAATAGTTGAAATTGAAGAAAATAATAAAACAATGAGAAAATAAATTGAAAATGTAAGAATTCAATTGAAATTTGAAAAAATAATTGATAATTGAAAAAAAAATTTACAAAATGACGAAAATAATTGAATATTGAAAACAAAATTCAAAAAATGGCTAGATTAATACACAAAGGAACAAAATAATTTTAAAAAATCAAAGAATAATTATAAAATTTTAAGATAATACTTGAAAATTGAAAAACTTGAATGAGATAATTGAAAATTGCGGAAAATAATTAATAATAATTGAAGGAAATAGTTGAAAAAACAGGCTTGTGTCCGTAAATAATCTGACTCACTATCCTCACTATAAAAGTAAATTCTATAGTGAAGTAGACTATTTACGAACTCAAGCCTGGAAAAAAATAAATAATAAAAATACATTTTTTTTATATTTTTTAAATAGATGAAAATAATTGTCAATTGAAAAAAAAAATTCTAAAAATGACTAGATTAATAGATAACTTCTGAAAAAAGTAATTGAAAAAATTAAACAAGAAATATTAATGTAAAGAAAATAATTGCAAATTGAAAAATTATAGGAATAACTATTGGAAATAATTGCACATTTAACAACTAAATTGAAAATCGAAAAAAATAATTAAAATTGAAAAAAATAATTGAAAAAAGCCGAGTATTAATGAATATTAATAATAATAATCGTAAACTTCATTCTTTCATTCTTTCATTCTGTCCACACCTGAAGTTTGGCACAATAGATGTTTTTTGTTTTAAATTAATAAATTTTGAAAAAATGTATTTTTATGTCAATTATAAGATTTCTAATTTTATTTATTTATTTATTAATAATAATAATGTATTACAATACAAACGTGTCTTATTTAAAACTACTTTACAGATTTTAATAATGATTCAAAACACTTTAAACATAATATGAAAATTAATGTATATTTTATATTATAATTTATAATAATATATGAATCATTTTCATAATAATA
Organism: Ganaspis brasiliensis; assembly: GCA_037103525.1. Classification (NCBI taxonomy): domain Eukaryota; kingdom Metazoa; phylum Arthropoda; class Insecta; order Hymenoptera; family Figitidae; genus Ganaspis; species Ganaspis brasiliensis. The sequence goes on along the minus strand of JAZKLR010000022.1, from coordinate 3,234,316 downwards.
CTTTGTTCTTTTAATTACATCTAAAAAATATAATATAAATAAGAATAAAGAAGGAAATATCATGATAAAATTTGAAAAAAGCGAGCACTGTTTTTAAATATTTTTTATAGATTTTTAAATGCATTTTTTATAATTTATTCCCCTTTTAATCATTTTTTTTTAATTTAAAACTTTCTTCCCTATTTTAAATAAAAATACGTACCAAATTAAATTTCTCCAAATAAATGTTGTATTTTTTATCTCAAAATGCTTATTTTTTATTGGTAAATTAATAAGCTTATTTAATTTCTAATTTTATTATAGGTTTCAAATTAGGATCAATTATAATTTTAATTAGTTCAATTGGAAGAACAAAAAATAAGATTGACTGAAATATACTTTTCCCTATATTACAGATTATGAATTTTAAAACTTTAGTTATGTTTCAATTTTGATTAATTTAAGTTTGAAATAATTTCAATTTGAAAAGATAGAATTTGGAAATTTTTTAATTTGGAAAAATGAAAAATATTGATAGAAATTTTGAAGAATGGTTTATTATCAATTGAATTTTGTAAAGAAATTTTAAGACTAAGGGATTCTTATTATCAAAAGATGTTTGGAGTAAATTAAGTTTGCATAATAGTTTAAATATATTTTGTTCAAAAAACTATTGAAAAAGAAATATTTTTACATTGTGTAACATACAATAATTTTTTTTATTTTTAACTAGGGAAGAAAATCTGATTTATTTTTTAAAATTTCTTTCTATTTAATAATTTGCAACAAATTTTAATAGATCAAAATTAATTCACACCTATAAATGTTTTTTTTTTGTTTTAAATCAATACCTTTTAAAAAAATGTATTTTTATTGTAAAATTTCTAATTTTACCTATTTATTTATTAATTCTTTGTAATTTAAAACTTGAATTAAGTAATAAATTTATATTTTATTTATACAATAGTGTATTAAACTATAAACGCGTATTTTACTGTAATCTACTTTACAGTTCTTAATAAAGATTTACAACACTTTAAACATAATATGTAAATTCATGAAAAAATATGTATAAATAATTCGAAATAATTTAATGTTTCCAATACATTCGACAATTTAATTATAATTTTATGGAATATAACATAAATGCCGTCTTTATAATTTATTCCTACTTTTGGTAGACTTATGTTTGTTAAATTGAATATATTTAATTCGGTTGATGTAAATTGAATGATATTTAGATTTTTGGAAATTAAGAATTTAAATTGTTTCAAATAATTCTTAGAAAAAGATGTCTGCATCAATAATAAAATTTAGAATCGGTAAATTTAAGTATTAATTGATCAAAGTTTGAATTAAATATAAGTTTGAATCGATTTGAAATTTCCAATTTCTAGAAGTTGAAATTAATAGTTTTTAAATTTGCGAATGATTTCAGGTTACATTGTTTCCAACATTTTAAAATATTTTTAGATAAAGATTGAAATAAAAGAAAATGAACTTATTTTTATTTTAATTCCTGATGTAGGGAATTCAAATTATTTCAATTTTCACTTTTACAAATTACATTAAATTAAAAATCTTAAAACTTTGGTTATATTGTAATTTTGATTATAATTGAAGTTTGAAATAATTTAAATTTAAATTAATGGAAGTTTGGAATTTTTTAATTTGGAAAAATTAAATTTTATATTAATAGAAATTTTTGAGAATGGTTTGTTATAAATCTAATTTCGTATTGTTTAAAGAAAAATTAAAAATAAAGATTTCATATCAATAGAAGTTTGGAATAAATAAAATTTGTATAGAAAATTGTATTAATTTTATTATTAAAAAATATTTTGTTCAAAAAACTATTTAAAAAAATCTTTTTGTAACGCACTATAAGAACTTTTTATTTTCAACTTAGAAAGAGAATCAGAGTTATTCTCTAAAATTTCTTTGTGTTTGTTAATTTATAGCACATTTTAATAAATAAAAATTAATTTACAAAATTTAATTTGATAGTATAATTAATTTAATATAAATAAGTTCAGTTTATTTTTTGTATTTAAATTATACCAGTCAATGAAAAATGCAATTCTCGCGCGCTTTAGCGCGCGTATTTTTGGGTAGTTAATAATAATAATCGCAAACTTCATTCTTTCATTCTTTCATTCTGTCCACATCTGAAGTTTGGCACCATAGATGATTTTTTGTTTTAAATCAATAACTTTTGAAAAAATGTATTTTTATATTATGTAATTATAAGATTTGTAATTTTATTTATTTAATTATTGATTCTCCTGAATCTAAATTTTAAATCAATTGACAAATTTATATAGTTTATTTTCAATAATAATAATTTATTACAATACAAACGTGTCTAATTTAAAGCTACTTTACAGATTTTAATAAAGATTCAAAAAATTTCAAATTTAATATGAAAATAAATGAATATTTTATGTTATAATTTATAATAATATATAAGTAATTTTCATAATAATATTTCGTTTTTTTCATTACTTTTAAAAAAGACAATATAAATAAGAATAAAGAATGAAATATCATGATAAAGTTGGAAGAAAACGAGCACTGTTTTCAAATATTTATTAAGATTTTTAATTTTTTTAATTTTTTTATTTCTCCAAATAAATGTTGTATTTTTATCTCAAAATGCTTATTTTTTATTGATAAATTATTAAACTTATTTAATTTCTAATTTTATTATAGGTTTCAAATTAGAATCAATTATAATTTTAATCAGTTCAATTGTAAAAACAAAAAATAAGATTGACTGAAATATAGTTTTCACTATATTATAGATTTGCCAAGCCCGTCAGGCTAAAAATTCATTAAAATCAAGATCAAGATCCCAAAATTTTCACAAAATTAAAGTTTGAACCAATTAAAATTCGTATTAATAAAATCAAGTTTGAAATTTTTAATTTTATTTAATTTGTAAAGGTAAAAGATTGGAATAATTGTTCCCGTGGATTAAATTAAAAATAAGTTATAAATTTTTAAACTTTAGTTATATTTCAATTTTTATTAATTAAGGTTTGAAATATTTTCAATTTGAATCGATAGAAGTTAAGAATTTTTTTAATTTAGAAGAATAAAAAAATATTGATAAAAATTTTGAAGAATGGTTTGTTATTAATTGATTTTCGTAAAAAAATTTAAAAATAAAGAATTCTTATTATCAAAAGATGTTTGGAATAAATTAGGTTTGCATAGAAGTTTAAATATATTTTGTTCACAACACTATTGAAAGAGAAATATTCTTATTTTTTGTAACATACAATAAATTTTTTTTATTTTTAACTGGGAAAGAAAATCTGATTTATTTTTTAAATTTTCTTTCTATTTATTTATTTGTAACAAGTTTTAATAAATCAAAATTAATTCACAAAATTTAATCTGATAATACATAATTAATTTTATCTAAATAAGTTTATAGTTTATTTTTTGTATTTAAACTATATATTAGCCAATAAAAAATGCAATTCTTACGCGCATTTGCGCGCGTTTTTTTGCTTAGTAATAACAATAATCGCAAACTTTATTCATTCATCCTTTCATTCTACTATAGATGTTTTTCAGTTTTAAATCAATAAATATTGAAAAAATGTATTTTCATAAATGATTTCTAATTTTACTTATTTATTTATTAATTCTCCTGAATTTTAAATTTAAATTAAGTAATAAATTTATATTTTATTTTTACCAAATATAAATTAAATATCATTTAAAATATAAATGAGTGTTTTACTTTAATCTACTTTACAGTTTTTAATAAAGATTGGCAACACTTTAAACATAATATGAAAATTAATGAAAAAATATGTATAAATAATTTAAAATAATTTAATGTTTCCAATATATTTGACGATTAAATTATAATTTTATTGAATACAACATAAATAAGAATAGAAATGAATATCATAAAATTAAATTGAAGAAAGCGAGCACAGTTTTTCAATATTTTTTAAGGCTTTTAAATTCCGTCTTTATAATTTATTGCTTTTTTTTTTGGTAGACATACATTTGTTAAACTAAATATATTTTCGGTTGATATAAAAATTCCTTAAAATTTTAAGCGTAGAAGTTTAAATTGAATGATATTTATAGATTTTTGGAAATTAAGATTTTAAATTGTTTCAAATAATTCTTAGAAAATGAAGTTTGCAACAATAAAAAAATTTAGAATCTGTAAATTCAAGTATTAATTGATTAAAGTTTGATTTAAATATAAGTTTGAATCGATTTAAAATTTCCAAATTTCTATAAGTTGAACTTAATAGTTTTTATATTTGCAAATAATTTCAGGTTCCATTGTTTCCAATTTTTTAAAATATTTTTAGACTTAAATAGTGGAAATTGTAATCATAAAGTTTGGATTAATTTAAGTTTTAATGGTATAATACACATTTTTTATTATTTGAAGTTTTTAATATTAGTTGAAGTTTAAAATTTCTAATTTAATATTATTAATTATTATTGTTAAAATTGTTAAAATTAAAAAATATTTATAAGTTTATAATAATTTTAACATGAATTGATTAAAGCTTAGACCATTAAAAGTTTTAAATAATAATTGTAGTTTATTATTATTCAAATTTGAATAATTCATAATTCCTACATATCTTATTTTAATACACTTTCAAGACACTTGTTTTTAGGGTAAACTAATTAAAATTGGAAACAATTTGAATTAATATTAATAAAATCAAGTTTAAAATTTTTAATATAATTTAATTTGTAAAAGTTAAAGATTGAAATAAAATAAAATGAACTCATTTTTATTTTAATTTCTAAAAAACACAAATTATTTCAATCTTTCACTTTTGCAAAGTGAATTAAATTAAAGATTTTAAACTTGAGTTATAAATCTTAAAACTTTGGTTATATTGCAATTTTGATTATAATTGAAGTTTGAAATAATTTAAAGTTAAATTAATAGAAGTTGAGAATTTTTTAATTTGGAAAAATTAAAATTTATATCAATAGAAATTTTTGAGAATGGTTTGTTACTAATCGAATTTCGTATTGTTTACAGAAAATTTAAAAATAAAGATTTCATGTCAATAGAAGTTTGGAATAAAATAAATTTGTATAGAAAATTGTATTAATAAAAAATATTTTGTTCAAAAAACTATTTAAAAAAGTATTCTAATTTTTTGTAACGTACTATAAAAACTTTTTAATTACAACTTAGGAAGAAAATCGAAGTTATTCTCCAAAATTTCTTTGTATTTATTAATTTATAACACATTTAATAAATAAAAAATAATTCACAAAATTTAATTTGATAGTATAATTAATTTAATCTAAATAAGTTCAGTTTATTTTTTGTATTGAAGCCATACTAGCAAATTGAAAAATGTAATTCTCGCGCGCTTAGCGCGCGTATTTTTGGCTAGTAGAAGAAAAGAATTGAAAACTGAAGAATGGAAATACAAATTGAAGAATGGGATTACAAATTAAAGAAAATAATTAAACAATTGTATTTAAAATTAAAGTTATTGAATATTGAGGAATTAATTGAAAATCGATTAAAATAATTGAAAAATAAAGAAAATATTTGAGAATTGAAGAAATAATTTGTAAATTAAAGAATTAAATGGAAATTTCAAGAAAATAATTAATAAATAAAATAAAAATTACAATATGACAAAAATAATTAAATATTGATGAAAATAATTAAATATTGACGAAAATAATTAACTATAAAAAAAAAAATTAACAATTGAAAAAAAAATTTGAAATTCGAAAAAATGGTGAGAATAATTGGCATTTGAACAAAAATTTTTTTAAACGTAATGAATAATTATAAAATTGAAGGAAAATAATAAATTGTCAATTGAAAGCTGATAAAAATTATTAAAACAATTGTAAAAAGTAAATAAAAATTGAAGAAATCAATTGAAAATTCAAGAATTGTTTTTAAAATTTAAAAAAAATAATTGATAATTAAGAAAATGCTAGAATTATTAAATATTGAATAAAATAACTATAAAACGAAGAATGAAATTGAAAATAATTAAAAATTAGAGAAATAATTAATTGAAGATTAAAGAATTAAGTAAAAATGTTAAAAAATGGTTGATTATTAAAAGAACAATTAGATACAATATGACGAAAATAATAAAATTTTAAAGAAAATAATTAGCTATCATAAATAATAATTACCAATTGAAAAAAAAATTCGAAAAACGGTGAGAATAATCGGCATTTGAACAACAAAATTTTTAAAATGAATGATTAATCATAAAACTGTATCCTGTATTTTTTAAATAAATAAATAATTGAGAAAATGCGAAAATTATTGAATATTGAATAAAATAATTGAAAAACGAAGAATGAAATTAAAAATTGCAGAAGATAATTAAAAATAAAAGAAATAAATTGAAGATTAAAGAATTGAGTTGAAAATTTAAAAAAATAGTTGATAATTAAAAGAACAATTACAAAATAATAATGAAAATAATTAACTAGCAAAAAAAAAAAATAATTAACAATTGGAAAAAAATTAGAAAAATGGTGAGAATAAACGGCATTCAACGAAAACATTTTTTTAAATTAATGAAAAATCATAAAATTGAAGGAGAGTAATAAATTGTCAATTGAAAACTGATAAAAATTATTTAAAAAATTTTAGAAAATAAACAAAAATTGTAGAAATCAATTGGAAATTTATGAATTGTATTGAAATTTCAAAAAAATAACGGATAATTGGGAAAATTCGAGAATTATTGAATATTGAATAAAATAATTGAAAAACGAAGAATGAAATTGAAAATTGAAGAAAATAATTAAAAATTGAAGATTAAAGAATTAAATTGAAATTCAAAAAAAGTACTGAATAATTGAAAGAGACATTACAAATTGACTAAAATAATTAAATATTAAAGAAAATAATTGAGAAAAGAGGAAAATAATTGACAAATGAAAGAAAAATTCAAAAAGTGTCAAGAATAATCGACAACAGAAAAAAAAATCTATAAAAATTAAAGAATAATTATAAAATTTAAAAAGAATAAGTGTGCATTGAAATCTGTTGAAATTTATAGAAAAAATTATAGATTAATTTATTAATGAAATCAAAATTCTTTGAACTGATATTTATAAATTTCAATATTAATTAATTTACATGCATTTTTTAAACAGTATCTGATTTAAAACAAAAAATATCTATGTACCAAACTTTAGATGTGAACAGACGAAAAATGAATGAAAGAATGAAAGAACTTGTGGAATATTATTATTATTATTATTATTATTAGTATTATAGATTTGTGATTTATGAAAAAAATTGATTTTTGATAAAATTTCTTATAACTTTTAGATTAACGAAGAAATTCCCGATTTAGTAACAAATTTCCAAATCATTTCACGGTTAATTTTTTAATTCCCGGTCATTTCCCGGTTTCCCGATTAGTGGTCACTCTGTTTGTTTATTAGGAATTAAAAGTAAAAAAAAATCATGAATTTTAAACTATGGTCCTTTTAAAAAAATATACCCTGACTTTTATAGATTTTTTTTTGAAAATTCCAGACTTTTCCCTGATTTCCTGTTTTCCCTGACCATCGGCCATCTTGTTATTCAGAATCTTAATCTTAATATTTTAAATTGCTTAATCCCCCTTTTTCAATTTAGAATTCGACAACTTTTCGACACGGCAAACATGTCCTATATTCTCCCCTCTCACAGACTGACAGTTTATATTATTGGAATTTTCCTGGGATATTTGATCAAGAATTATCCCAAGGGACTCAAGTTGAATGAGGTTTGAATTAGAATTCCTTTTTAATGCAAGAAAAAAAGTATTACATTTTTTCAAGCATTATTTTGCCAGTTAATAACTGTTTTTCCTAATTTTAAGAATTGAAACAATTTTCTGATTCGTTGTCTTTTTCTTTTCTAGAAATTCACTTACTTAGGATGGACTGTAAGCAGTTTATTGTGCTTGGCAGCTTTTAGTGGACCAGCTCCTATGGGAAAAATTGATTATATTTATAATCCTATTCATGCTGCAACTTATAATGCATTTGCTCCAATTGGATGGTGTGCACTTTTTGGATGGATTGCTTTTGTTTCTCACACTGGGAACACAAATAGTAAATTAAACATATTAATTAAATTTAGAAAAAAAGTCAATTCAGTCGCTTTTAAAAATCAAATTGACGAAAAAAAGAAATAAATAAATTGTTTTTTTGTCTTTTTTTAGATTGGGTCAGCAAATTATTTTCCTGGAAAGGTTTTTTAATAACGACAAGATTAAGTTATGCAATTTACTTAACTCAATTTCCGGTTTTCTTCTACAATGTTGGCGAAACAAGGACTGCTGAGAATTACGGATTTTTCCGAATGATTGTAAGTCGAAAAATTGCTCTAAATTCACTAAAAAAAATTCTCTAAAAATTAAATTTAAATTTCAGTTCAACTTCAAGGAATTATTTTGGATCGTTCTAACTGCTGCGATTCTAACTCTTTTCTTTGATATGCCATTTCAAAATATCAAGACGATTCTTCTGAAGAAATCGAAACCTTCGGAAGCTGTAAAATCTTCCAAAGTAGAATAAGATTAATTTCTAGAATTATTCTAGATATTGAATCCTAGATGACTGTATCTTGACTGTGTTGAAAAGCTGCAATAATCTGTTACATGTGCAGTTTACGATTTTTATACGTATGAAAAAATGTGAACAAAAACCTGGATTAAATTTCAGGTTCATGACTTGTAAATAGCATCTTGTAAATAATATTATATAAGTAGACTCATAATTTCTATAAAATAGAAACGAGTAATTGTAGAACTTTGATATTTTATAAAAGTTCAAAAACTGAACTTTAATTGTAAGATAAAGTGTTAAATTATAATAAAATTAGTTGATATTAATTCTAGTTGAAAATAAATTTATAAATGGTTTAAAAATAAATGAAAAATAAAAAAAACTAGGAACAGGAATGTCCTCTATACAACTCAAATTACATTTTGTTTTTACTTTTTTATTGTACAAAGTAAATTTAAATACAGAACAGAATTCGTTTATCACAAGTGTCTTAAAGGTAGAAACTAATCTAAAAGTATATTAAACAAGTTTTTTCCTCTCTTTGAAACTGTTTAAATTCAACCTATTTTTAACCCTTCAAAAAAAACAAAAAAATAACCTTGGTAAAAAAATGTATTTCATACAAATTGTATTATAAGAAATAAAAAAACTTTTTTAAATAATTTTTGATGAAAAATAAAAGTTTCCAACTTATTTTCTAATATTCGAAAAAAATAAATTGTGAAAAAAAGTACCTAAATATTAATTTTATAATAAAAGTTACTAGAAAAGAATACATTTATAATATGAACATTTAAGGTATATTTTTCAAATACTTTATATTATTAAAAATTGAATTTTAATGTTAAAAAATTATTATACTAATAGTTAAGAGGGAAACTTCAGTATTTTAAATTGAGTCAAAATAATGAGAAAATGCATTTGAAGAGGACATTAATCTCCATTTTCTTAAATACCAATACTAGATCTATTAACTATTAAAAATTGCAGATTTCTCAGCAATGAACTCTGAAAATTTATACTCATAAAAATAGCTAAAGGCGCACGATGACAAAATCTTCTTACCTGCAAGACGAATATAAACTCGATTTTTTTTCTCGGAATTTTTCAATTGACTAGTTACTGACATTAAAAAAGTATTTTTTTTTTCAATTCGTCGCATAACCTATCAACTAGATCGGTTGATAATTTATTATATATTTTATTAGCAGTTCGTTTATTTGCAAATTTGAAGTACGCACGCGAAAAAAGAAAATCTCATACCTTTCGTAAACAAACTTAAAATAAATAATTTTCATTCTAAGAAGAAAAATCACGATTTGGCAACATAACTGGTGCTACTAGTGACCAGTTGTAGAGACCCAAGCACAACCAGGAAGAAATAATTTTCACCCACATAGAAGCCGTATTGGAATGCAGAGTTTTAAGCGTGGAATTGGGCCTGTAAAAAAAATATATATGATATTATATTATTATAGCAAATACAATATATAAATAAATAAAATACGTTTAAAATATGAATAAACGAGGGATCGTCAATTCCTTGTTAGAGCGTACGAAGAATATATTCTCAAAAAAATCTATATCTATAATTGTCAACAGTTTTAAAACTACAATTATTCTCCTTAAATTTTGTAATTATTCTTTAATTTTTTAAATTATTTTGTTCTGACGAATTCTCGTCAGTTTTAGAATTTTGTTGAATAATGTCAATTATTTTTCTCATTTCTCAATTATTTTCTTTAATATTCAATTATTTTCGTCATTTTGTAATCTTTCTTTCAATTATCAATTATTTTCTTAAAATTTCAATTTAATTATTTAATCTTCAATTTATTTTTTTAATTTTTTTTGTCAATTCTCAATTATTTTCTTTAAATTTTAATTATTTTATTCAATATTCAATAATTCTGGACTCTTTTCAATTATCAATTATTTACTTTAAATTTCAATACATTTCTAAAATTTACAGTTGATTTCTTCAATTTTGATATCTTTCCTAAAATTTTTTCCTTAATTATCTGCAGTTTACAACTGACAATTTATTATTATCCCTGAATTTTAGAATTGTTCTTTAATCTTTAAAATTATTTCTTACTGATGCCCAAAAATCTCGACATTTATCGAATTTTGTATTGACAATTATTTTAGATAATATTTAATTGTTTCGTCATTTTGTAATTTTTCCTACAATTATCAATTATTATCATAGAGCTTCAATTTAATTCTTTAATTTTAAATTTATTTCTACAATTTTATTTATTTTCTTCAATTTTTAACTATTTCCTTTTTTTCAATTATTTCCATCGATTATCAATTAATTACATATTGTTTAATAATTCTCGAGTGTTTTCAATTATTTTTTCACTCATAAAATATGTTTTAAAATTTCAATTCAGTTGTTCAATTCTGCTACTATTTTCTTTAATTCTCAATTACTTTCTTCAAATTTCCATTCCATTGATAATTTTCAATTAATACTTTAATGTTAAAAAATTTCCGCCTTTGGTCAATTTTTTTTTAATTATCAATAAGTTTTTTTTAATATTAAATTCAATTGTTCAAATCTTTTCTTCAATTCTCAATTTTTTTTTTAAATTTAGTAATTCCATTTTTTTCTTCTACATTCAAATATTCTCGGGCTTTATCAATAACTTTTTTCAATCTTTTATTATATTCTTTAAATTTCAATTCCGATCTTCAATTTTTAATTATTTGTACGATTTTCAACTAACTCTTCAATATTAAAACATTCTCGGCTTTTTCAATTATTTTTTTTCAATCATAAAAATTGTTTTAAAATTTCGTTTTAACAATTTTCTTCAATTTTCTAACTTTTTTCTTCAAATCCTCCTTAGTCTCTTCAAATTTAAATTCTATTTTTAAAATTCCAATTATTTTCTTTAATAATAAAAAATTCTCGCCTTACATCAATTATCTTTCTCTTCATCACTAAGTTTCTTTAATTTTAGATACATTTGTTCAAATATATTCTACAAATTTCAATTCCATTCTTCAATTCCATTCTTTAAATTTAGATTATTTTCTTCAATTTTCAATTACTTTTTTTCAATTTTTAATCAATTCTGCAGTATTCAATAATTATCTAATTTAAATTTTTTTTTCAACAATCGTAAAAATTGTTTTAAATTATCAACTCAATTGTTCAATTCTATAACTATTTTTTTAAATTCTTAATAATTTTTTTTAAATTTTCAATTTAATTCTTTAGTTTTCAATTATTTTTTTCTGTATTTAATAATTGTGTGCTTTTTTAAATTACTTTTTAAATATTTTTATTATATTTTTTAATTTTTAATTACATTCTTCAACTATCAATTATTTTCTTCAATTACAATTTTTTTTTCCTTTTTCAATTCAGTTGTTCAATTTACAATTATTCCTATAATTTTCCTAATTTTTCAATTATTTAGTTTAAATTTAATGTTCATTGTTTAATTTAAATTATTTTTTTTAAATTGTTTATTATTATAGCTATTTTTTGAATTTTATTTTCAATTGTCAATTATTTTTGTCATGTTTCAGATATTTTCTTCCATTTTGCAATTGTTCTCGTTATTTTTCAATTATTTTTCTAAAATATTAAATTCCTTACATCAATTATTTTTCTCTTCATCAGTAAGTTTCTTTAATTTTAAATTCAATTGTTCAAATATTTTCTGCAATTCTAAACTTTTCTTTCAAATCTCAATTCCATTTTTCAGTTTGCAATAATTCTCTTCCATATTCAATAATTCTCGACTTTTTTCAATTACTTTTCTCAATCTTTTATTATATTCTTTAAATTTCAATTCCGATCTACAATTTATAATTATTTCCTTAAATTTTTCATTGTTTTCTTTAATTTCAGTTTTTTTCTACTTTTAATCCAGTTGTTCAATTTACAATTATTTTCAACAATTATTCATATAATTTTAATTTTTGCAATTATTTTCTTGAAATATTGTTTTATTTAAACATTTGTTTAGTTGTGTATTATTCTAACCTTTATTCGAATTTTGTTTTCAATTGTCAATTATTTTCGCCTTTGCCTTTGTATTTTTTTTCAATTAATTATTTTTTCAAATTTCAATTTAATTTTTAAATTTATTTTTTCAGTTTTTTTTATTACTTTCTTCAATTTTCAATTATTTTCTTTAATTTTCAATCCAGTTCATTCATGAATGTAAAAATATTTTATAGTACTCCTTAGACTGTTAGTATTTAAAAAAAATAACGAAAAAACCATAAAATTTATCAGAAGTTTGAAGATTATTTGGGAATACTAAAGAAGGTTTCCGAATATATGAGAATATATCAGTAATAATCGAGAATATTTAATATATGCTGGAATAGATGCAAATATAATGGAATATATGAGAATCAGAATTGACGAATTCTCGATAAAATATAAATTAAATGCTTGAGATACGTACTTGTACCAATTTGTGAGTGTCATCATCACGTATAAAGTTGCCAAAGCAAACATCAGATGGAAGAAACTCCAATTGTAAGCGATTTTGTCTTCCTCATTGTCCCAAACTTTAGCCTCGTTTCCTCCCTCGGCGTCTCCGTTTCGACCCTCTACTGAAACATAATCTAAATATATTCGAAAAACAGCGATAATATAAAAGAAAATATGCAAGGAAAAAATTAATTAAATAATACTAAAAATAATAGAAATACTAAATGTACTAAAAATACTACAAATTAAATTAAACCAAAGTTAACTTACAAAAGGCATAAAATCAACTATGTAAGTTTTATTAAATGATAAACGATTCCAAATCCAGGACAGGTTCTAAATACTAACTAGGAGTTTAGTAAAGTTAAAAATTTAATGAAAAAAATTTGAAAACAATGAAAGCAGGCACACTAGTTCTAAAATCGGGACGATAATCAAATCTAGAATTTGATTTGTCTACTTTAAAACTACAAGGATTGCTTACAATAGAATGGAATTAATAAGAAATAGGATGGATTGAATCGTGAATCAAAATTATGAGAATGGTGTGCGTACCTTCACTGCCAATAAGTGATGCATCCTTGTTCTGAACTGTATAAAAAGATTCAGATTCAATTGACAAAGGAAAATTTTAAGGAAATATGACTGTGTTATCTAATTTATAGAATTAATTTCAACACAAATTTGCATGCTTTGTGAAAATTGAATCAGAAATAATTAGAAGGCAAAGAAACGTCAAACTTTCTAGAGGCATAAAAAAGATATTTACCAGCTCCATTATCCTTGGCAAGAACAGTGTCTGACATGGTGATTTTTGAGGAGTTTGAGGCAGTACGAAGAGAACTGTAAAGAACGCAGCTGAACCAGATCACAAGACCGATCACACTTTCTTTATCGAAGGCAACCTTATTTTGATCAGAAATAGTGCTTATGTCTCCAAATCCTCCAGGATTGCAGACAGAATCTAGAAAACATTATTTTTCAATCAAAACAAGAATTTTTCCCTATTATACACTGAGAAAATGAGACATGACTGAGTACTGTCCGGACAGGAGTGGTTCCTGTCCAAATAAAAAATTTTTATTAGACAGCACTCATTGCTTTCTGGACATGAATTATTCCTGTCTGGAAAGGACTCAGTAATGTCTTGGACATTAATGAAATAGACAGTAGTGAACCCTGTCTAGACAGGAATGGTTAATATCTAGACCTGAATGATAACTCTCCGGTGGTGAATTTAAAAGAAGGTTATAAAATGTAATAGACGTCATTCAAAAAAATGTACATTTGGACAAAACAACACTGAGAGACTGAAGATTTGAATATTTATAAAACTTGTTGAAATTTTATTATGTTAGGTTAGAGGTTAGGGAAAAACGTACTTTTTCTTAATATTTCAAATGGGTCAATCCACTGACTTTTGTCTGTAAGCTGTTGCGGCAATATTTTTAATAATTCTAATTTTAAAATATGTGAAACGCCAACATTTTCTGAATTCAGTAAGCATATTAAAATGGTATAAATTTTCTTTCTTTTCGTGTTATTATTAATCAAAAAATGAAGGTTCACAAGCATATTTGTAACCTTAAAACTGATGCTTTTTTTAAAAATGTTCTAATTCTTAGAGTAATGAATATAATATTTAACAGGCAAACGCTCCGTTTGTATACTAATTTAATTTAAATGGAACAATGTAAAATTGCTGTGTTTACTTAAAATATAAAAATTAACCTTTTTGAGTAAGAAATTAAAAATTTTTAATATTTCCTAAACGAGGCAATACACGTTTGTCAAACTTTATAGGCAAGTAGATTATATTAATATTAAATTATATTCTGAACCTCAAATTTGTAGGAGGTTCCATAAAAAAGTAATAAGCTTCGAAAAATAGTGAAACTTTATACAAGTATAAATATTTTAAATCAGAGTATCACTTTAAAATAATAAAATTTTATAATAAACCCATCTTTTCTGTGTTCAGAATTAAATAATTTATATTTCTAATAAGTTCTGATAAATATTATATTAATTACTCTAAGAATTAGAACATTTTTAAAAAAAGCATCAGTTTTAAGGTTACAAATAAGCTTGTGAACCTTCATTTTTTGAATAATAATAACACGAAAAAAAAGAAAATTTATACCATTTTAATATACTTACTGAATTCAGAAAATGTTGGCGTTTCACATATTTTAAAATTAGAATTATTAAAAATATTGCCGCAACAGCTTACAGACAAAAGTCAGTGGATTGACCCATTTGAAATATTAAGAAAAAGTACGTTTTTCCCTAACCTCTAACCTAACATAATAAAATTTCAACAAGTTTTATAAATATTCAAATCTTCAGTCTCTCAGTGTTGTTTTGTCCAAATGTACATTTTTTTGAATGACGTCTATTACATTTTATAACCTTCTTTTAAATTCACCACCGGAGAGTTATCATTCAGGTCTAGATATTAACCATTCCTGTCTAGACAGGGTTCACTACTGTCTATTTCATTAATGTCCAAGACATTACTGAGTCCTTTCCAGACAGGAATGGTTCATGTCCAGAAAGCAATGAGTGCTGTCTAATAAAAATTTTTTATTTGGACAGGAACCACTCCTGTCCGGACAGTACTCAGTCATGTCTCATTTTCTCAGTGTAGTTATTTTTAAAATTTGATTTGAATTTTGTTTGTTTGGATGAAATTAATTTTAAATTGAATTTGAATCTAGAAGAAAAATACATTGTCTAAAACTCATATTCCAATTTATTTAACTTTTAAATTTCAATTAATTCAATAAATTAATTTAAATGCATAATAATTAATGCATAATAATTAAATAATATTATTTTCCATATTCACAATAATCCTTTTTCTTTTTAATTCATACGAGATTTTTCAGAGATTTCACTTTTTCGTAACTGTTTAATTTTTATCTCATAATTTCTTATTTTAACATTTTAAGATTTTACTTTTACTTTTGATATATCTTTTTTTTTTGTATTTGTCGTTTTAATTTAGGATTTTCTTTAATTTTCTTCTTTTTATGCAAATTATTTAATATTATTTTACACAATTTTGTTATTATAACATTCACTAAAATTTTCATTTAGTTGATTTTCTTAATTAAGTCCACTTTTTTAAAAATAAATGCGCTCATTCATTTGTAAATTCATTCAATTTTTTCTCACCTTCTAGTCTATTTTTTACAATCTTTCTTATTCTTTCATAAAATTTTTAGTTTTTCTTTATTTTTCTAAATTTATTGTTGGACTTGTTTTAAGTGTAATATTAAAATATTTTTGGTTTAATTTTCCTAAACTTTTTTAATTAACTAATTTTCTAATTTTTTTCTTACCAAATTTTGTTATTTTTTGTACTATTTACATTTTTTTACAGTTTGTTAGATTCAGAAAAAAAAACTCTCCATTTTCATCCAATTTATTTAATTTTCTTGTTTCAGAATTTTCCTTAGTCCTTCCTTGCATTTTAATTAATTTTTTAATTTTTGTCATCATTTTTCTATTTTTTAGAAACATTTTTCCTTTCTTTAAATTGTTTAGTTTTTATCTTATATTTACGAATTTTTGAAAGCATTTATTCGATGCCTTCTCTACATTTTTTAAATTTCTCAATTTTTAACTTTTTTAAAAACTTTTATTCTTCTATTTTACATTATGTAAATTTAATCTTGTACTTGTGTTCTTTTTATTAAATTTTTTCTTTATTTCTTTAATAATGTTAATGACTTTTTTTATTCTTTAAAAGAATTTGCTCATTTTTTTAATAGACTGGTTTCTTATCTTTTTACGTTTTTATGTTTTTTTCACAATTCATTATTTTTTCGTTGCTGTTACTTAATTTTTTAATTTTGCGATCATATTTAAACTTAAAGATATTTTTTTGAAATTTTCTCATTTATTCGTCATATTTAGTTGAATTTTTATTAAATGTTTTATTCTTCATAATTTCTTTTTAAATGTTCTCAGTTTAAAAATAGACTACTTATAAATAGACATATTTGAAAAATGAATATATACTGATTTTATATATTTAAAAAAAAAATCAATTTTTGATTTTTTTTAAAAATTCATGTTTTCTAATTACCTGGACTATTGGAAACTCCACTCCAAGTCAAGTACATGACGTATAAAGTGACAACGGACGATTGCAAAAGACCGGAACGAGGTTGATTTTCTTGAACACTTGGTAAAATGGAAATTGCGCTCGAAATGACGCAAAGAATCAGATTGAACGAGATGAAGAATTTGTTAAGACTGCAGTCATGTGGCTATAAAAAGAAGAGTATGATAAAAATTTCGATTTATTTAAATTTATTAAGTTTTATTATTTAAATTATAATTTAATAATTTAAACCATACCACGGTAAAATACACATAAAGCAGAGAAATTCCAGTGATTGCGAGTGCGTAGTTCAGGAAAGTGGCTCCAAGCAGAGCAGCATACCTAAAAAATCGGAATAAAAAAAATATATAAACAAAAGATATAGTTTACATTGTAAAATTTAGATTTTCAAACTTTTTACAAGTTATGTAAATATTATTATATATTATATAATGACATATTATATTTTTTTTATTCCCTTACCAGCCTTTTGATTCAGTCTCTTCGTAATTTCCCACCCAGGCATCAGCCCAAGAGTGCGCGAAATCGACGATTAAAATTAATTGAATCATGATGAAGAGAAATCCTCCTATCATTCCAAAGTACATCCAAGTTGGTCCAAACGATCCTTCTTGAATGAAAAACGCTCCGATGATTCCACCAATTACCAGAAGGTATTTTATGGCCCAAAAACTGCAAAGAAGTAAAATATAAGATTTTTAGAATTTAAATAAACTTTAATTAAATGGCGCGGTTCAAATTCTACACATTTAAACTCTATAGAGATAAATTCTACACGTTAAATCCTACACAGTTAAATTCTACAATTTGAAATTCTACACATTTAAACTCTACAAGATAAATTAATTGATATTTAGATCATTGGAAGTTGAGATCATTAAGATTTCGAAATAATTATTTTTAATGAAAATAATAACTAAACATTTAAACTTTTTACAATTTTAATTTTTTCTTTTGTAAAAAAAAACTAAAAGTTTAAAATAATTGAAGTTTATTAATATTGAAATATGAGTAACTTTGTAATTCCTATACTAATTAAAGTTAAATCAATTTAAAAACGAATAAATAAAATTAAGTTTATAAATGTTAGTTTGTAAATATAGGAGATTAAAATAATTGGATATTTAAAAAAAATTAAATATAAATCTTAAGGCTTTAATAAATAAAGAATTGAATTAATCTAATTAATCGAAGTTAAAATAAATTTGAGTCAACATTTCGTTGAAACTGTTTTAATATTTGAAACTATTTTAAATTTGAAAAAAATAAAACTTGAGTTGTTAGAACTTATGAAGAATAGAAATTATCCTCAATAGAAGTTTGGAACGATTGAAGTTCGTGTAAATTATAGAAGTTTGAATACACTTTGTTCAAAAACTTTTCTTTCAACAAAAACATTTCAACTTTTTATAATGTATCTACCTACGCTTTTTTTCTTTTTATTTATTTATTTTTTTTTATTATTTTTTCCTTTTTTAAATATAAAATTGGAAAATTCGTGCTTTTTTAAAACATTTTTATTTACTTTTACTTATTTGAATAACAAATTACATTAAATTATTAATCTTATTTGTATTTGCAAAAATTTATAATTGTAATTGACTAGAAACAATCCAATGTTTTTTGCGCGCCTGGGCACCCGTTTATGTTGCTATGATTTTCAACAGTCTTCAATATACAATTATTCTCTTTAAATTCCATAATATTATTCTTTTTTTTTTAGATATTTTGTTATGTTGTCGATTATTCTCGACAGATTAAAATTTTTTCTTTTGATTGCCAATTATTTTCTTCATTTTTCAATGAATAATATATTAATATAATAAATTATAATATCTCAATCTTTAATATTTAATTATTTTAGTCATTTTGTAATTTTTCTTTTAATTAACAAGTATTTTCTTGAAATTCCAATACAATTCTTCAATTTTCATTTACTTTCTACAAATTTATCTATAATTTTTATCAGTTTTCAATTGACAATTTATTATTCTCTTTCAATTTTATGATTATTCATTAATTTGAAAAATTTGTTTGTTCGAATCCCGATTATTCTCGCCATTTTTCGATTTTTTTTTTTTAATAATTAATTATTTTCGTCATAATGTAATTTTGTTTTTCAATTATCAGTTATTTTCTTGATATTTTCATTTAATTCTTTAATTTCCAATTTATTACTTCAATTTTTAATTATTTTCTGTAATACTTAAATATTTTCTTTAATTTTCAATTATTTTTATCGATTTTTAATTAATTCCTCAATATTTAACAATTCTTGGATTTTTTAAATTATTTTTTTCACACATAAAAATTGTTTTAAAACTTCAATTCAATTATTATTATTCTTATTATTAGTATTATTATTATCGCCTTTTTTCTATTATTATTTCGATTATCATTACGTTTCTTTAATTTTAAATGCAATTGTTCAATTATTTTTTAAAATTGTTAATTCCATTCTTCACTTAATATTTCGATTCTTCAGTTGTCAATTACTTTTTTTGTAAATTTTAAATATATTTTTTCAATTTCAATTCCATTCTTTAATTTTTAATTGCTTTCTTCAATTTTCAATTATTTTTTCAATTTTAATTTTTTTTTTATTTTCAATCTAATGGTTAAATGTGCAATTATTTCCAACGATTGTACCTATAATTTTCTTAATTTTTCAATTTGCAATTATTATCTTAAAATTTAATACTTCATGTTTCATTTTTTCAAATATTTTTTTCAGTTGTCAATTTATCTAGTCATTTTTCGAATTTTGTTTTCAAATGACAATCATTTTCGTCATTTTTTAACTATTTCCTTCAATTATGAATTATTTTCCGCAATTTTCAATTATTTCCTACAATTTTTTCAATGTTTAATTATTATCTTAAAATTTTATAATTATTCTTTGATTTTTAAAATTATTTTGTTCACTTGTATATTAATCTAGACATGTTTTGAATTTTGTTTTTAATTATCAAATATTTTCTTAATTTTGTAATTTTTGTTTGCGTTATCAATTATTTTTTCAAATTTTTATTTACTTCTTAAATTTTCAAATTATTTCTTCACCTTTTTATTATTATTATAATAATATTATTTATTATTATAATTTATGAATTATTTTCCGCAATTTTCAATTATTTCCTACAATTTTTTCAATGTTTAATTATTATCTTAAAAATTTATAATTATTCTTTGATTTTTAAAATTATTTTGTTCACTTGTATATTAATCTAGACATGTTTTGAATTTTGTTTTTAATTATCAAATATTTTCTTAATTTTGTAATTTTTGTTTGCGTTATCAATTATTTTTTCAAATTTTTATTTACTTCTTAAATTTTCAAATTATTTCTTCACCTTTTTATTATTTTCTTCAATTTCAATTATTTTTTTCGATTTTCAATACAGTTTTTCAATTTGCATTTATTTCCAACAGTTATTCCTATAATTTTTTAACTATTTTTTTTAAATTTAATATTTGTTAATTTTTTAAACTATTCATTTCAATTGTGTAACTATGTAGCCAATTTTCGAATTTTTTTTTAACTGTCAATTTTTTTTGTCATTGTTTAGATATATTCTTCAATTCTGTACATTTTATTATTTGAATTTGCAAAAATTTATAGTTTTAAATGAACAACAACGTTGCAAAGTTTGTTAATGTTGCTAGTGTTTAAAATAACTTAGCAATGATTCGAATGGTTTTTCTAAAGCTTAAAATTATAAAGCATTTTAATATAATTTATAATTAATTTTCTTTGCGTACATAGAGCTTAAATATGTAGAATTTTAAATTGGGGAATTAAATATTAAAGTTATATAAAAAACTTATTGTAGAATTTTAATATATAGGATTTATCGTTGTAAATTTTAACATTATAGAGTTTAAATTTATAGAATTTAATCCTGAAGGATTTAATATTAAAGTTTTACAAAAAACTAATTGTAGAATTTTAATGTGTAGAATTTAACATTAAAAAGTTTAAATTTGTAGTATTTAACTATGTAGGATTTAATATTACTGTTTTATAAAAAATCGTTAAATTGTATAATTTAGCTGCCTAGTATTTAACGTATAGAATTTATCATTTTAATGTTTAAACGTGTAGATTTTGAACCGCACCTAATTAAATTACAATTTCTTATCTAAACACGAAATAACTTACCCATTTTGAATAGGAGCTCGAGGATCTTTCGAGCTTCTTACTCGCATCATAATTACGGACATTAACAAGAAGAAAAGCGTGATAATGAAGCATATTCTGTAGACTGCTAAATATCCAATAGCAGATTGACAATCGACCGTGAATGAGGAAGGAACATAATTAGAACTGTTTGCACAAAATGGTACCTGTTAATTTAAACAAAGAATTTAGTTCTTTTTTAGGTTGTTTATAATTTCGAATAAATAAACATTTTTAGCTGAAATTGAAGATATTTTTAAAAAATAGCTTAATGAAATTACTTTTTTCAAAACATCTTGAAGACTTGGGGCTAAAGTGATACAAGCAGCAATTGTTCCCAGCATTAACATCAAAGCGTACATAATTCTAGTACTTGTACTATTTCGACATGATGGACACTGAGAGCAGCAAAAGCTGCAAGCTGTGCTTCCACACAAGCACGCGAGCTAAAAAATACAAAAAAATTAAAAGTTTGCAATAAAAAATGATTTTATTTTAAAATAGAATTTTGCAGAAATTGTCCTCGATTTACTAATAATTTCATAGAAATATTAATTACTTTTCATGTCACATGATTTTGAGTATTCTATAATCATTTAAATTATCACTGTCGAAATCTTTTTGTTTCAATTCTGTAAAAACTCTTAATTTATTTTGTTTTATAAGAAATTTTGTATTTGTTAAACAAACAAAATAAAACTGAAGAGTTAAAGCAATATTTTATAAAAATATTTCAAACAAAAAACCAAAATTGTGGTTGAAAATTATTCTTTTCTAATATCGATTTATACAAAAATAGACTGTGACAAAGGTAAACATTGTTCCATATCTTTCTCGGGATTAAACGCATTAAAACGAAAACATTATTTTGGAAATCTTACCTGTGCGGTGGAACAAACGAGACCCATTTTTAGAGATTACTTTCTTCGAGAAAGTATTCTACACGATTTTCAACAGTTTTCGCCAGAAAATCGCTTCTAATTTAGAAAAATCCTAAAATTTGTTCTTCCTTCGCAAAGAACCAAACAATGGCTGATTTTTAATCATTTAATGAATCAGCTGTTTTCAGTAGTGCCAACTGCTCAATGACATCCAGTCGCACCAACTTAAAAAGGGCGGAACTTTTAAATTACAGAACTGTCAACTTTTTTCTTAAAAAAAGAAAAATTACCGTCTAGATTATTTAATGAATAAATTACTAATTCGTTAATTAATTGATTAACTGGAACACTTTTTTATTAATTACTTAAAAGTTACGAAGGATAAAGAAGTAATTTGTAATTATCTGTAGGAGTTAAATGATATCGGTATTATTAGGAACATAACCTCAAACTATCGTGAACTTGTTTACAACAATTTTAAAAGATTAATAGAATAACTGTAATTTTTAAAGTAAACTATTTATAGAAATGACGAAAGCGATAGTTTTTTCTCTTTCATGATTCATGTGATCATTTTGTTGTCATTACAAGATTGATTGCACACGTTATATGCATGTGAATATTTTTGAGAAATTAGTAGAAACTTAAATAACAAAAATAATTTGGATGTAAAGAAAGATTACGTAATAATAATATGGGACTGATGACAGTCACTGTTCAGATTTGACAGAACCGGCTGTAACAGTGGAGCCGAAAATAAATTTTGATGATCTAATGTATTTTATCGACGAAACGCGGTACAGAAACTAGTGGTGTGTGATAGTCAGTCGATTTTCAGTCTTCATTGCGATAGTAAGTAAAATATTCTCTTTGCGACCAATTTAATCATTTAAAAGTAGACTAATGTGACTCTAACTCAAGGTGAAGTTAATAGAATTCGATCTAGTGAAAGGTTATAAGCATATTTTTACTCATCTCCGGATATAGAAACATTTTTCACTCCAGCTGACAGGTTTCTTTAAAAACTTCTTTAATTGCACCGCTATAAACAATTAAAATGCATACATATAGTAAATTAATCAATGAACTGTAATTGTTCATACTTCAGTTTTCATAAAACGTAATTTTAGAAAAGTAAAACATAATTTCATATATCTAAAAAATATAGTCACTTTAATTTTTTTTTTGTGTATTAAAAAATAAAATAAGTATATTTTTCAGTATTCTTATTTTTCCAGTAAGTGATACATTTATCTTTGAATATTTTATTTTTTATCAGCCTAGAACATCAAGAACAAAAAAATGTAAAATTGGTAAGGTGTCAAAGTAAATTTTTTTTTATTTGTTCAAGAAAATTGATTCGAAATCGATATTTGTTTTTTTCTCGTATTGAATTAAGTGAGCGGATATTGAAAAGCTTACACTTGCGGAATTTTATGATGATTCTAACATTTTAAATGTTATGTTTATTCAATTAAAAATTCAAGGATTTATAATCAATTATATCAGATGTCCTTGAATGATGATTTTTACTTGAGATTACAAATATTTTGCAAGATTCTTGTTGCTTTAATCATGAATGAAGATTTTAAAAACTATTTCTTATTGCACTATTTTTCTTGTTTAAAAAAAACAATCTCTTTTTATTTGAAACTGTTTTATTTTCATCTCTTGTAATTTAAATGCAATTTATTTAAATCTCCTTTCTTTTTAATAAATTTTTATCGTATTTTCTTAAATTCTCCTCTACTTAAATATTGACTGATATTTTAAATTACATTTGCTGACATTAAAATTTTTTCTATCAACTAATGCCCATAAATACGCACATTAAAAATAGAAAAAAACTTTATCGCTCTTTTATTGTTTTCGGTTTAACGAGCTTTTACTCGTGTTTTCTTCCCACAAATTATTTCTTATCAAAATCTACTTTAAAGAAACATCGAGTAGTTTAAAACGTTATACAAAACTAACATTTAAGTAAGAACAAAAAAATTGAAAATTTAATCTCTGAGAACAGTATTTTTTTGACATAATTACTAAAATACATTTTTTTCAGATTCGAGAAATAATGTTTCTCTTAAAAATTGAGGATTAAGATTTTAAATTTTCGTAAAAATGAAAAATAAAATACCAGAGAAAATGAATAATGAGAATGATAATGACAATGAGTGGCCTTATATGAGTCTATCATCTCTTTCCACTTCATTTGTCGCTAAATTAGCAACCGTTGGAGTTATTTGGGGATGGGGTTACCTGAATTTAAGTTTTGCTTGGCTCATTGCTCCGGTTGTTTTATCCGTCTGGAAAGCAGAACGAAAAAAGGACCACGATTTAAAAAGACTCATGTCACAAGCAACTGTTTTAAGCAAAGAAAAAGATGTGATTGCGAGCCGAATGGACGAATTGCCTTCTTGGGTTTATTTTCCTGATTTCGACAGAGCTGAATGGCTTAATAAGGTAATTACTGAATAAATAAATAAATTATTTTCCGAATAAATATATAGATTAGTTCCTAAATACTAAAAATATCAGAATCTAGCAGGGTTGTAATTGATTAAGATCAGGAATTAAATCTTGATTTAAATCATTCGGGAATTTGCGTTAAAATCATGATTTAAATAAAAACAACTTATATGTCTAAAACTGCGTGTAAAAAATCGCAAAGCATAAAAAAATCCAGAAAATTGTGGATAAATCTTGAAGATTTCAGTTTTAATATTTTATTCTTTATATAATTTAAAAAATTGTGCTCAAAAAACAAAAAATTGTGATCAAAATACCTACGATTTACAAAATTTTTGGTATAAAGGTAGCAAAAATTAGTATTAAATTTTTATATCTTTAAGTCCTTATACTTTAAGTAAATTCCAAAAGCCAATTAGCTCATATTCCAATTTATTTAAATTTTTAAATTTCAATTCGCATTTAAATGCATATTAATTAAATAATCTTAATGTTAATATTATTGTCCATATTCACAACAATTATTTTTTAATTCTTACAATATTTCTAAGAAATTTCACTTTTTCAAACCTGTTTAATTTTTATCATTCAATTTCTTATTTTTACAAAATTTTAACACTTTTTCTTCTTTTACATTTGATATTTTGTTTTGTATTTTTCGTTTTATTTTAGGATTTTCATTAATTTTCTTCTTTTTTATGCAAATTATTGAATATTATTTTACACAATTTTGTGTTTTATAACATTCACTAAACTTTATTTCGTTGATTTTCATAATTAATTCCATATTTTTAAAAATAAATACGCTCATTTTTTATAAATATTTATTTAATTTGTTTCCACATTTTGTCTATTTTTTGTAAAATTACTTGTTCTTACATAAAATTTTTAGATTTTGTTTATTTTTCTAAATTTATTGTTGGATTTGTTTTAATTAAGTCTAATATTATAAAAATGTTTTTGGTTTAATTTGTCTAAACTTTTTTATTTTTGAAGGATTTTTTAATTTCTTTTGTGGACTTTTTATTTATCTTTATATACATTTTTTTATTTTATTCTTATTAATTCTAATTTTTTAGTAGATTCTATCAAAATTTTATTATTTTTTGTACTTTTTACATTTTTTTGCAGTTTGTTAGATTAAGAAAACAAAAATCTCTCCATTTCCTTCCAATTTATTTAATTTTTTTGTTGCTTTAGAATTTGTTTAGTCCTTTCTTGCATTTAAATTAATGTTATAAGTTTTGTCATCATTGTTCTATTTCTTAGAAACATTTTTCCTTCTTTTAAATTGTTTAGTTACTATCTTATAATTGCGAATTTTTGAAAACATTTATTTGATGCTTTTATTTACATTTTTTAAATTTCTTAATTTTCTACGTTTTTGAAAATTTTTATTCTTTTATTTTACATTATATAAATTGAATCTTGTACTAAATATTCTCGTTTCAACATAATTCTTCTATTTCATAAAATTGTTAAAAACTTTCAAAAATCCTATTCATTCGTTTTTTATTCAATTTGTAAAATAATTCTCTAATTTTTCTAATTTAAAATTTTTTTTCTTATTAGTAATATATTTTAATGTTTTTTTTAACTATCTTCTTATTTATTATTTTAATTTAAAAAAAATATCCGTAAATATTTTAATTTTTTGAAAAGAGTTTCTACTTTTTTATATATTTTTATGACATTGTTTCATTTTTGTCTTGCTTTTTAAAAATGTTTTCTTCATTTCTTTAATAAACTACTTACAAATAAACATTTGGAAATTTTATAAACGGATTAAGTTAAAAAAAAAAAATTTTTTATTTTTTAAAAAAAGTCATGATTTTTATAAGCCCTGATGGTCACAGTAATTCTTTTTTTAATTTTCACATGATTTCTAAGAAATTTCACTTTTTCAAAATTTTTATCATTCAATTTCTTATTTTTACAAAATTTTAAGACTTTCTTCTTTTACTTTTGTTATTTTTTTTTTTGGTATTTCTCGTTTTACTTTAGGATATTCTTTATTTTTTTTTTATTATTATTTTTTTTTTTTTTAATGAAAATTAATTAATATTATTTTACACAATTTTGTTATTATAAGATTCACTAAACTATTTATTTCTTTGATTTTCTTGATTATTTCCATATTTTTAAAAATAAATGAGAACTTTTTCAACAGTTGATAAATCCACATTTTGGTATTTCCAGAAAATTAAAAAAATGCAGTTTTGTACCTAATCCCTAGATTTAATTATAAAGTAGAAAAACTACACGAAATTATTGTCGTAAAAATATTTTTTGAACTTAAAACGATTTGTTTTTAATTAAAATTTATCAGAATTAGAAAATTAAAAACGTATTGTAATTTTAACTAAAAAAATAATAATAATAATAATTTTGAATCATCTTGGTTAAGTATAGTTTTTTAAAAAATTTGCATTCTTTGTTAATAATTTTTTTTTCTTAAATTTAACAATGACAGATCGATTTGCAAAATTCTTAATATGTTAAAATTGTGTTTATGTCTACTTTTTTGGAAAATGGATTTATCAACTTTTGAAAAAGTGCTTCTCAAATACGCTAATTTTTTTGTAAATTTATTCAATTTGTTTTCACATCTTATCTATTTTTTGCAAACTTAGTTATTCTTTCGTAAAATTATTAGATTTTCTTCATTTTTCTAAAATTATTGTTATAGACTTGTTTTAAGTGTAATATTATAAAAATACTTTTTGTTTAATTTTTTTGAACTTTTTTATTTTTGAAGGATTTTTTAATTTCTTTTGCGGTCTTTTTATTTATCTTTATATGTCTACATTTTTTATTTTATTTTTATTAATAAAACGTTTTTACGTTTTTAGTAAATTCTTGCCAAACTTTTTTATTTTTTGTACTTTTTACATTTTTTACAGTTTGTAAGATACAGAAAAAAACATTTCTCCACTTTCTTTCTATTTATTTAATTTTTTTATTGTTTCACAATTTTTTTAGTCCTCCCTTGTATTTTAATTAATCCTTTCATTTTTGTCATCATTTTTTTATTTCTTAGAAATATTTTTCTTTTAAATTGTTCAGTTTCTAGCTGATACTTACAATTTTTTTAAAACATTAATTTATTCTATGCTTTTATCTACATTTTTTAAATTACTCAATTTAGTAATCGGCAGATGTTTGGTCCTAATTTCCAATATGCTCTTTCAATTATGAACAAATTTTTTATGCATTTTCAGATAAAATGACGTTCTCTGAACCATGGAAAAATTAAAAAAATAGTTTTTAATGAATTTTTTTGTTAAATTTTTGAAAAAGTGACGATAACTAGTACATTTACCTTAATTATCCAATTTTTCTAATTTTAAAACTTTTTTCTCTTTAGTCATATATTTTAATGTTTTTTTAATTGTCTTCTTTTTTATTTTTTTAATTAGAAAAAAAAAGTTTAACTTTTTATATATATTTATATCACTGTTTCATTCTTGTGTTGTTGTTGTTGTTGTTGTTTTTTAAATTTTTCTTTATATCTTTAATAATGTCCATGGCTTTTTTTATTTAAGAGAATTTTCTCATTTTTTTAAAAGACTATTTCTTATCTTTTTACGTTTTTATGTTATTTTACAATTCATATTATTTTTTCGTTTCTCGAACCTAATTTTCTTAATTTTGTAATCATATATGAATTTGAAGATATTTTTTTGAAATTTTCTCATTTATTCGTCATAATTTGTTAGATTTTGATTAAACGTTTCATTCTTCTTTATTTATTGTTAAATATTCTCAATTTAAAAAATAAACTAAACATTTGAAAATTTTATATACTGATTTTACATATTTACAAAAAAAATCAATTTTTGATTTAAAAAAAAATTGGATTTTTTAAAAAAGAATCATAATTTTTATCAGCCCTGGAATCTACATAATTTTGAATTTTTAGACAAATTAGAATTTTCTAAATTAATATTATTACTTAGAATTATCTAGATTTTCCTTAATGCTTCATGTTAAAAATTATTTAATTACTGCTAATTATTCACATCTTCTTTTTTACAGATTTTATATAAAGTTTGGCCGAGTATAAACCATTTTGTTCGAGATTTATTCAAGAATACGATCCAGCCAGCCGTTGTTCAGAGTTTAGCTGAATATAAGATGAAAGGATTTCAATTTGAAAGATTAGTTTTAGGGCGCATTGTAAGTTTTCAAATATGAAAATCTTTATCGAGAAAGTTTAAAAGTAATAATGATCGATTTTTTATTACAGCCACCGAAGATTTATGGAATTAAAGCTTACGATAAAAACACTTCCAGGCATGAAGTTATTTTCGATCTGGATATTTTGTGAGTATTTTATCAATTTTTTCGTAATTAGAATTTACTGGGTTTTTTTTTCTATTTACATTATTTTCAAATTATTATACTTTGACATATTTTGTTATTTTTTACTATATTTTAATTTTAATATTATAACTACATCTTGATTTATTTTACTTTGTTTTTGGTTTTTTAAAAATATACTCTGCTAAATTTTAATATATTTTATTAATATTTGATTTACTGTAACGAATGATTTTTGTAGGTATGCAGGCGATTGTGATATTTCCTTTACAGTAGGAAATTTGAAAGGTGGCATTAAAGATTTCCAGGTAAAAAATGTGAATTTATTTTAATAATATTTTAAATAATTTGACAAGACTCTAATGAATCACTATCTTAAATTTTATTTTCTTTAAAATACTTTTCTAACCAGTCATTACAAAATTGATGAAAAAAGATCAAACTGCACAGTATTGAGACTTGTAAAATTATTTACACCGTTTTATAAAAAAAGGAATATAAAAAATATCTACATAAAACGACTTTTTTATTATCCAAATAGTTTAACGAGAATCTTTTTTTATAGCTTCGTGGACTAATGAGGATTGTTTTAAAACCTCTGATTCCCGTGATGCCTTTAGTCGGAGGAGTCCAGGCATTTTTCCTGAATAATCCAGCAATTGATTTCAATCTCGTTGGAGCAGCAGACATCCTCGATTTTCCAGGATTCAAGTACAATCAAACTTTTTACAAAAAATTAATACCTTCCGTAATTAATTATATTTCTTTTATCAAAATAATTTTTATTTTAGCGACATGTTGAGAAAAATAATCACACAACAAGTAGCTTCTCGTTTAGTTCTTCCAAACAAAATAATTGTGCCATTAACTGAAGATATCCCGGCGGAAAGTCTGAAAATGCCGGAACCTGAGGCAAGTTAATTTTTTTAAAAATCTGAAATTTCTAATTATCCAAAAACCAAAAATAGAAAATAGAAATAGAAATAAAAATTTTAAATAAAAACGTAGTTTTCGGCACTTAGTTTATAGTTTCTAAATATTAAAATCCGAATAATTAATTTTTTTTAGGGAGTTTTGAGAATTCACGTCGTCCAGGCCAAGCATTTAATGAAGAAGGACATTGGCGTTTTAGGAAAAGGAAAATCCGATCCCTACGCTGTTATAAGTGTTGGAGCTCAGGAATTTAGAACTAAAACTATAGATAACACTGTCGATCCCAAGTGGGATTTTTGGTGCGAGGTATGTATCAATTTTTTCCACAATTGGTCAAAATTATTGCATGACTTCTTCCTGAATTAATTACACCTTCTCTCAATTTCTAATGCGAGCTTTTACTATGGTAAGACCTAAGACCACTTTAATTTAAAATCTTTTTAAATACGTAAAATAACACATTAAATAAGTATTAAATTTTTGGTTAAAATGCTGCAGATTACTTTAAAAAGCCTATAATTTAAAAAAGTATATTCAAAAGTTTCGCTTTCTGAAGATAAAGTCTGTTTTTTAATTTTCGAAAAGTAGATAAAACGTTTTATTCGCAATTAGAATCGTTTCCAACTATTTTTCAAATTATTTTTCTTGGAACTATTTTTTAAAAATAATTCGTTATACAAAAAATGTGTATTAAAAATAATCCAACTTTTAATCAATTCTAATTTTTATTGACGATAACGTTTATTAACTTTAATCGATTAAATTAAATAGGTAACATTTTTAATGTCCTAACTCGACTCCAATCGATTGAAATTTAAATTCATAATAATTTCAATTTCTCCAAATTTTAACCAATCCAAATTTCAGCCCTATCCAAATTTTAAACAATTTCTAGTTTTATTTATTAATACAAATTTCAATTAACAAAATGTTCAATAGACGCAAATTAGTTATCATTTTCGCAGTAAAAAAAGTACCTTTTCACCTATTTTAAGAAAAAAGATATTATATTTATAATTTATTATTATATATTATATATTTAGAATTATCTACAGAAAGTTAATTTTTATCATTTTGCATGAAAACTTCACATTCTTTATCTCATGCTTTGCTTTTCTGTAATTTTTCTTCTCTTTATTGAAAAGAAAAATAGTATTTTAACTATTATTTTTGCTGCTTTGAAGCAGAAGGCAAAATTTAAATCACAGTACATCAATTCGTTTAGATAAGGATTGTGAAGCATTAGAAATAGGCCTCATTTAAATATCCCATTAATTCTTGGAATGTGTGATGTGCAAATGTTACGTGTGTTATGTTACTTGAATTAGTGTGTCGTGACGTCGGCCATCGCTCAGCAGATGACAATTCAAGTATGGGACCTCGATGATACTAAAAACGATGAAAATCTTGGCAGGTATTGTATAATTTATTTTTTTCAATTTTTAACTCAATTTGTAAAATATTTCTATTATTTTTTGTTCAATGTTGTATTTCTCTGTTAATTAATTTCCTACTTGGCTAATTATTAAATTAATTAATTACAGGGTGTCTACTCACCAGGAATTCCGGGAAAACCGGGAATTTGCCGGGATTTTAGTTCGACCGGTAAAAACCCGGAAAATTGCCGGGAAAAAAAATTATATCCGGGAATTTCTAAAAATTTCAGTTATTATACGTTTTCAAAATTCTTCAAATTCGCTTGAAACTTATTACTCGTTTTCGAAGTCTCTGATTGTGAAAACGATATTAGATTTACCAATTTTTCAAAATTCAAATTCAATGGCTGATCCAATATAATCACTTACTATTACTCACTTTAAAAAAAATCAATTTTCTCACTTTCTTAGTAAAATAATAATTATCTATTATTATTATATACCATTATGTTCTTCAAATTTCAATCATTTTTGATATTGTTTAATTAGTTTCCTCTAATTAAATCTCTAATCAATTCTTTCATCAAATTTCAAGTATTTTCTGATTATTTCTATTAGTTTTACATGATTTAAAATTTATTTTCATCAAATTTCAATATTTTTTTTATGGTCATCAATTTCTAAATTTATTACACAGTTTTCAATTTTTTTCTTCAAATTTCAATTATTTTTGTCATTTGTCGACTATTTTTTACTATTTTTAATTATTTTTGCAATTTTTTAATTGTTTTTTAAAATTTTCAATTAATTTAGTAATTTTTCAATTATTGTCAATATTTTCGACGTTGTTTTATTACTTTCTCCAAATTTTGTATTTATTTTCTTATATCTTTAAAGGAAGTTCTACCGTAAATCGAATAATCAAACATATTTTGATAAAACTTGGTGTACTGATAGATAAAGCTTCTAAAATTTTATAGTTAAATTTTTGAGACATGTAGGTTCTTGGGAAAAAAGTTATGATCGATATATTTTTTCACTGTTTAACCTGTTTAACATTGATTCTTATGAAAATTCATTACTCTGTCACATATATTTTAAAAAAAATTATTAAATGACCAGATAGTGATAAAAGTTTGTATAGTTAAACACAGATATCTAATGAGCCGATATTATATTTAAAAAAGGACAATGGGTTCTTGTCAGAGTTGCAATAAATTAATTTGTAAAAATATTTCACGTTTTATACGATACAGTTCAGACGTTCTGACATTTTAAAATGTTGATTTTGATCGCACATGAAAAATAGTCATATTTAACAAGTAAATAAAGTTAAAAAATTTAATAAATACAATTATTTAATTATATATTAGTAAAATGAAATTTAAACCTAGCCTCAAAATAATGGTCTCTGTTTTGACTAGTATTGCCATACGATAGAACTTCCTTAAATTATTGTCACGAATTTTCTAATTTCTTACTTCGATTTTCATTTATTTTTGTCCTTCTCAATTTCTTTTCAAATTTTAATTATTTTTATCATTTTTCAAGTCTTTTATTCAAATTTTTTATTTTTTAATTAGTTTTGTCACTTTTCAATTATTTGTCTCAAATTTTTATTATGTTTGTTATTTTTCACTTATTACCTTCAAATTTACATTTTTTATGATTTCTCAATTAATTTCTTCAAATTTCTGTTCTTTTTGTTATTTCTCGATTTTTTTTTCCTATTATAATTATTTTTCTCATTTTTTAATTGTTTCTAAAGTTTTCAAATAATTTAGTCATTTCTCAAGTATTATCAATATTTTCGACATTTTTTTATGACCTACTTTCTCCAAATTTATAACTTATTTTCTTATATCTTTAAATTATTGTCATGGATTCTTTAATTTCTTACATTAAATTACATTAAATTTTTCATTTTTCAATTAATTTTGTCATTTGTCAATTGCTTTTTATTTTTAATTTTAATTATTTTTATAAATTTTTTGGGATTTTGCAATTATTTTGTTATTATTTAATTATTTCCTTTAAACGTCAATTTTTATCTACAATTTTTCAATTATTGATTTCTAATTTTTATTTTGTTTCTCTATTTTTCAATTATTTATGTCATTTTTTACGTGTTTTCTTTTTTGAAATCACACATTTTTTACATAATTTTAAATTGGTTTTATCATCTTTCATTTTTTTTCAAGGTTCAATTATTTTTGTCATTTCTCGACTATTTGTTCCATTTTTTGATTATTTTTGTTATTTTCAATTACTTTTGTCATTTCTCAATTATTATTTTTTTTAATTTTAATTATTTTTATCATTTTTTAAGTATTTTTTTTCAAATTTCTATCAATTTTATGATTTTTCAATTATTTAATTATTTTCTCCAATTTTTTAATTATGTATTGACGTCAAATTTTTATTTTGTTTTTCCATTTTTCAATTATTTTTGTTATTTTCAAGTCTTTTCTTCAAATTTTTAATTATTTACTTAATTTTTAATTAGTTTTGTCATCTTTCATTTTGTTTCTTTAAATTTCAATTATTTTTGTCATTGTCCAATTATTTTTTTCAAATTTCTATTATTTTTGCCATTTTGGAATTATTTTCGTCAAAGATCAATTTTTACCTTAAAAACTTATATATTACGCACTTAATTTTTTCACTATTTTAATATTATAGCTATTAATCATACATAAAAGAAATCCGGGAAAAATGTGATTTTAGATCCGGGAAAACCGGGAATTTGAAAATCACGTTTCGGTAGACACCCTGTAATTAGCCAACTATTAAATTGATTAGCTTACTTTAAAATTTTTTAAATTACGTAATTACCTCCTTAATTAACTTGATTATTATTTATTACGTACTATATATATATTTTTTAAATTAAGTTTCAGAAAAAGAAATTTTAAATTTTAGTATTAAGAAATATGTATATATTTTTTATAAACAATGCAAAATGTATTTAAAATTTGTAGGTTTTACACTTTTTAATACCATATTCTATTTTTATTCTGAGCGGTGTTGTGTACTAATTTTGTTTTTTTTTTGGTTTGTAGCGATGAATTTTTAATGTGTTGTGTTGAAAGTTCATAATGCTTGTTTTAAAATTAGTTTTCTAAATGTGGGCATGCTTGCTTATTTCTCTCTTACCTTCTTAATTTTTATTTCAGCCTATTTCCGATAAAATAATCTTTCAATCCAAAAGTTATTTTACATTTCAATTTTATTTAATTTAATTCACAAATTTATTCTTTATTCGTTTAAATTTGATCAATATTAATCTCCACTTTCTCGTTTTTGTAATACTTTCTTTCTGCTAGATAAACACATTTTTGGTAAGTAAAGTGTTTAATGTTTAGAGAATGAATTTTTCGCATGAAAGTAGAATTGAACACTAAAATACTAAAATTCAAAAATATTATTTTCTTCTATAAAATCGTTACTGATTAAAATATTCAAGATTTTCAAATACTTATAAAATCTAGTTTTTAAAAATCTTTTGATAATTCTTAAAAAAAACTGATGATAATTTTTAAAAATTTTCTATAAAAAGAAATTTTCTATCTTGTATAAAATTTTACGATAATTTTAGAAAGTCGATTTTTGGAAACCTGTTAATTAAGTTTTAAAAAAAACATTTTAATATTCAGGCTGTTGTCTATTCAATCAATTTGCAAGAGATTGAGCTAACCCTTTGGGATTGGGATCCAAATGTTCCTGGTATTCAAATTGATGACTTCCTAGGAAGGTAGTAGTGATTAGAACTTTAGAATCGATTTAGAAGTGCTCTAATTACTGCATGGAGCTTTCCTGACGAATTTTAGTAAAACTAGTTTAAAACTGTTTGAAATTAAATCCTAATATTGAGAATATTAATAACGACATTTTTATTCTCTTGTCTTGACCCTGTTTCGTCCTTAGACAATCAAAACATTGACGTTTTGATGATTTTAATAATAATCTACTGCATTAATGTAATTAATAATTTCCCACTAAAATCGCTTTCAGCTCTTCAAGTCTTTTAATTAATGTTAATTTGAAAAATTGTTTATAAAAATTGAATTTCAAAAATTGTATATTAAAAATTTATTTTTGCAATTTTAATTCTTAATTTTTAATTAATTAAGGAGGTTCTCTCCATTTACATAACCTTAAACTAGAAAATAGTTTTTTATCCCGAATAAAAATATTATTCAAATTATAATTTCATTTATTTTCGAAAATTCAGTTTTACGTTTTCAGAAAAAATGAGGTTGCTAAAATTTGTTTTCAAATAATAATTATTTTACCTTTTATGTTTTCTCTTTAAATTTAATAACCAATTGCAATTTTTTTCCAATTTTGATAAATAATTGACCATTTTTCAAGTGTTGAAACATTCTCTACAATTTTATTTGTTGGATTTTGTTAAATAATATTCTGTTTAAAAAATACGTAAAGAACAAATTTTGTTTATTTAATAACTTTTAAACACAATATTATTTAACAAAACCCAACAAATAAAATTATAGAGAAATATGAGCTAAGTATTAAGTATTTGTCAGAAACTCAGAATTGGATGAAAATTGCAATTGTTCATTGAATTTATTGAAAGAAAAAACATAAAATATTAAATATTTAATACAAGTTTTAGCTAAACCTAAATTTTTCTGGAAAATGTACAACTGGATCTTTAAAAATTTGGTGAAATTAATTTTAATAATAGTTTTATTCAGTTTTATTTGATGGGAAACATGCTGGGAAGTCATTTTTTAATTTGAGGTTATATGTCAATCTTCTTAATTAATTTTTTTTAATTCATAATCTTTTGATAAGAATGTAATTAAAAGTTGTTCTAACTTGAAATAATATTAAAATAAGTGTGTAAGATAATATCTAATCAATTAATGAGATTGTACAAGTGTTTTAATCTTATCCATTATATAATTTGTCGAAGAATTAGATTAGAGTCAAGATTGGGACTTGAAGAAGTTTGAGAAGTGTTTTGTTAGATAACTGATAACGAAAATAAATCATTGATTTGAAAGTTTGTATTAAAAAAGGGTTTAACTGAATTTTATATGTGATGGCAGTTTATAATTGACGGGTGCTTGGGACTTAACTTGAAGATTCATCTGTTTGACTTTGACAACACTAGTGAAGATGATCGACTCGGCAGGTATAATTTAGAAAAAAAAAATGCATAGACTCAATTTTAGACTAGATCATTGTTTACCTACTCCCAGTCAAATTTAGATTTCATGCACGATGAATTTGTCCAAATCTGTTAAAAATTGCCCTTGACTGTTAAAAAATTTTTAGTAAGTATATCAATAATCCTAATCGAAATTTTTATTTCTGTAAACTTGCCTCACAAAGTCCAAATCTCTTTTTTTGTTTTCTTTTAAAATATTATATTGTATTTTAATAATTAAATTACGTTTCGTTAGTCGTTAATAAAATAATAATAATAAATGGCTTTCGATTCAATCGAATTACATTATTATATATTTAATTATTAAAATTTGCTTTGTATGAAGCAGGGTTTGTTTAAAAATAAGCATGCTTTGCTGATTTGTGATTTGCTTGTAAATATTAATTTAGAGTGAGAGTAATATATATTTATGAAATAGTTTTACAGCATGTCCTGTGCTTTTTTTAATTTGCAAACAATTAATCTGCTCTATTAAACACTCAAAGTGTAATTCCTACACGATTTTCTATTCTATATATTTTCTTCTCTTTGTTCTTTTTATTACCTTTTATTCTGTTTTATTTATTTATATTTATATTATTAATTTTACTTTATTATCATATGTTTCTTCTTTTTTATATTATATCTGTTTTTTGCACATTTATTTCCATTTTATATTCTGTGTACATATTTCCTTTTTATATTTAAGTTCACTTAATCACGTTCTTTGTATAAAGAAAATTTGTATATATTATTTTTTGTTATATAATTTGTGTAATTTGTATTTTTAATCATTTTTTAATTTACCAGGGCTACGATTGAGGTTAGTCGAGTCAAGAAGAAAGGAACTATTGACACAGTGAGTAGAAAAGAGAAATAAAAAAATTTATTCTGTTAATTAATTAATTAAATTATTTGCGTCTAAATTCCCTTTTTATAATTGATTTGTTACAAATTTTTTTGTAGAATTTTGATTATTTTACCCTATTTTTCCTATTAGTTAATTTTTTAAACAATTTTATCTTTATTGACCACTTTTTTAATTTTTTTAGTGGATTTCCCTGGAATTGGCAAAACATGGAATGGTTCATCTGAGACTCACCTGGCTTCAACTTTCAAATAGAATATCCGATCTAGCTGCTGTAAGTTTCAATTTAAAAATTATATTCTAAATTTATTTAAATTAAGATTTAGTTAATTTACTGTAAAAAGCAAAATTTTGAATTTTTTAATCATATACTGTCTATAAAAAATACAGACTTCCTTTGAAAGCTTTGAAAAACCCTGAATTCTGAAACTTTTTTTGAACTGATTTAAAAAATATTTCAATTTTAAAATATCGATTCTATTCTATTATGATTAATTGGTTTTAATAATTTTCTCTAATTTTCAATTATTTTCATCATTTTTCAATTATTTTATTCAAATTTTAATTATTTTAATTATCTTTCAATTAAATTCGTAAATTTTAAATTTACTTTCCGCTTTGTCTTTCATTCTTAGTTTCTTTCCTTATTTTTCAATTATTTCATCTGATTTAGAATCTACTCTTCAATATTTGTAATTATTTTCTAAATTTTTAAATTATTTTTTCAAATGTCAGTTATATTGATAATTTTTTTTAATTAATTTTATCAATGCTTACTTATTTGTAGTAATTTTAAATCAGTGACGTTATTTTTCAATTTTGCAATTAATTTCTTCAATTTATAATTTCTAATGCAAATTTCAATATCTATTTTAATATTTCCAATTATTGTCTTCTATATTCAATAATTATTTTCGTTTTCCAATTTTAAAATTGTATTGTTTTTTTCTTTAATTTATTTTTAAACTTTTTGTTTTATTTTCTTGAAATGTGAATTTTATTTTTCAAATTGCAATTATATCTTCAGTTTCAAATATACTCAATATTTTCAATTATTTTCTTGAAATGTCAATTGTATTTTTTAATTTTTCAATCATTTTGGTCAATTCTAGTTACCTGAAAGTCTTTTAGTATTTTTTTGCTTTCTTCAATTTTCTTTTAATTTCAATGATATTTTTATTTCCCTATTTTCAACTATTTTCCTAATTTTCAATTATTTGCCTTAATGTTGAATTATTTTCCTAAATTTTTAAACTATTTTCTTTAAATTTGTATTATATTTTCCATTTTTTCACTTCTCTCTTTACTTTTCATTTATATCTGGCATTTGTTCAACTTTTTTCTGAAAATTAAATTTTTTTCTGCTCTTTAATAGTATATTCAGCTATTGTTTCATTTATTAAAAATTAAGCCGTAATTAATTTATTTTCAACCTTGAAAACCTCGAAAAGGTCTTGAATTTGTTTTTTCAAAAGTTAACCCAAAAATGGTAAAAATGCCATTATTATTAATTCACTTTATTTTTAATTTTAGGCTTTGAAAGAAACCCAGCAACTGAGGGTGACCTCAATGAGTACTGCAATTCTCATTCTGTATGTCGATTCTGCGAAAAATTTGCCAGTGAGTATCGATTTTATTAAATTTTTTCTCTTAACTAAAACACCTCGTTCTTTTTAAACAAGCAGCTTCAACTCAAATTTCAAATTTAAATCTACGGATTTAAATTTAATTTTTGATTTGAAAATCAAGAATGATTTTAAATTTAGATTATTACGACAAAGAATGAATTTTCAGTGTATTCGTGGAAGTAAACAACCAGATGTTTATCTGGAAACGAGCCTTGGTGGAAAAATAGAAAAAACCGTCACTGTTGTACGATCATGTGATCCAGTCTGGGAACAAGGATTCACTTTTCTCGTAGCTAATCCAGAAACGGGCACAATGACTTTTAAGGTGTGTAAAAATATCCAATATTAAAATTATTATATTTTGTAAAATCAACTGATCAACTCAATTGAATAAAAACAGGATTTTATCTGTTATATTGGAAATCTGGAGTTTTTTTCGCCATTTTGGTTCAAAATAATTATACATAAGAATAAGGGGATAATTTAAATGAATTTTTACAGATTAGTGACGAGAAATCTGGAATGACGGTTGGAACAATGAATTTTAATCTGTCCACTTTGCTGGAAAAAACTAACTTGGAACTGAAACAATCGCCGTTTGATTTGGAGCAATCTGGAAGAGAGAGCAAATTAATATTATCCATGATTCTAAAGGTAGGGTTTAGGTACTCAAATTTTTCGGTCAAAATTTGTATCAAATTGGGTTTAAATCATGTAAATTTAAATTTGAATTGTAAGATGATTTGAACTGCGAGTAAATTTGAATTACGAGAAGATTTAGATTTGAATTGCAAGTGGATTTTGATTTGAATTACAAGTAGATTTAGATTTGAATTACAAGCAGGTTTAGATTCGAATTTAGATTAAAACCGAGAATATAAATTTTGCAATTTTCCATTTTTTCAGATCCTGAGGTACGAACCACCAAGAGCATCTTCTGAAGACGAGGAAGATCCGGATTTTGTTGAATCTCACTCAAAAATCGAACGACAAGGATCGACTGTTAGCAATCTCTCCAGCAGTGGTAATTTTTTTTATATATTTAATTTTGTTTTTAATCTATCAATCACTTGCAGGTTGGATTTTTCTAATCAGCTGTAAATTGAATGTATCAACGAATTATAAATTAAATTCTTAAATTATGTACAGTTCCACCGAGTCCGTTGAAAAAACAGCCGTCGAAGGAATCTTTGCAGAGTTCTGGAAGTAATACGTCCAATATTCCGACTGTTCCTGAAGTTCCAACGCCGATTTCTGAAGAACCTATAATTCGAGAAATTGCACCTTCTCAAACTTCCGCAAATCCGAATCTTGTTCACAGACACCCAAGTTTCACTTCTTCGTCCGGAGAGTCAAAACTTGGAAGAATTCAACTAACTTTGCAGTACAGTGAACCAAGACAAAAACTTCATATTCACGTACACAAAATTGCGTAAGTTTTAATTTTTCTTTAGATAATTTCATTGAATTTCGTTTGAGGGGTTTTGCTGTCATGTCACAAAAATATATTTATTTTTTATACAAGTCATTATTTAACTCCGTATAATTCATTTTTAATCGAGATTTTAATAAATATTTTTTTATTTATTTAAAAACTGTAATTAAAGACTTGAAAGTAATGTTAAAGTGGCGTTTTCAGTACATGTTTTAAAATTTTTTTAGTTAATAAATAAAGGCTTAAGTAAAATTTCGCAAAGAAGAATGTTAATATATATTCTAAAGATTTGTTTCTGGTGATTTATTTTTTATATAAAGCATAATAGTAATAATAAGAAAAATGGATTTAAGATTCATCTATAAACTGTCAATTTTCGTCATATTTAGCAGCGTATTTTTTATGAAACCATTTGAAAAAAATACTTGGATACTTACGAGGATTAAAAATCAGTACATTTACTTTGTTTATACAGAAAGAATGGCATAAAAACATTAATTTAATTATTACAAATTTGAATTTTAAAATTCTAAATATGAAAAAAATGACTTATTTAAATACATTATATCTTTTTTCTGAAAAGCTGTAAAGTTCAAACTTACCACACATATTTAAATTTGTACATAATAAACACTATATTCCAATTTTACGAGGGTATTTTGCTTTATTTCTGAAATATTCATATTGTGAAATTTATCACAAAATAGATTTTTTTTTAAATTTAGATATCCTTTGAAATTGGTTGATTTGACAAAAAATGGACTTAAATCGATTTAATTTAAATTCAAAATCATAATTAACATTAAGTTCAAAGTAATTATAAATGTAATTTGAAAGTAATAAATTTATTTTTTATAATTACTGCAAATTAATAATTGTTATTTTTAATTTAAATGAATTTGATTTAAGTCGATTATTCCCGAACCAAGTAACTTTAGTTCTTGCTTCAGAGTATACCAAAATTTTAAAAAAATAACCTATTTTGTGATAAATTTCAAACTTAAAAATTTCAGAATTAAGCAAAACACTCTCATAATATTTGAATATAGTATTAAGTTTGAATCTAAATTCCTAAATTTTTAATTATTTCTCTCATTTTTCAATTATTTTTTTCAATTTTCATTTTCTTTTACCTTTTTGTAATTATTTTCTTCACCTTTTAATTAGGTATATTAATTATTTTTTAATTAATTTCCTTAATTTCTATTTATTATCTCAAATCTAAGTTAATTATTACCTAATTATTAATTTTTTTTTAATTTGCAATGATTTCCAAAAATTGTATATTATTTTGAATATTTGTTGATTAATTCAAAAAAGTTAATTATTTATCTCAAATTTCCATTACTTTCTTCAATTTTCAGAAAAAAGACACGAATTTCGTAAATTCAATTTCTTAAATAATTTAAAATACTATTTTTAAGTTATTGTTTCTGGATAAGAAAAGTTAATGTATTGATTTTCAATCCTCGTAAGTATCCAAGTTTTCTATTAAATAGTTTTATAAAAAATATGCTGCTAATTATGACGCCAATTCACAATTTTTAGATAACCTTAAATCGATTTTTCTTATTACAATTATGCTTTAAATTCAAAATAAATTACCACAAACAAATCTTTAGAATAAGCATAACATTCTTTTTTTAATTTTATTTAAGCCTATATTTATTAATTAAGAAAAGTTTGAAATAAAACTATTATTAAAATTAATTTCACCAAATTTTGAAAGATCCAGTTGTACATTTTCCAGAAAAAATTAAATTTAGTTAAAATTTGTTGTCAAATAATAATTATATTTAACATGTTATGTTTCTTCTTTAAATTTGATGAACAACTGCAATTTTCATCCGATTCTGACAAATAATAGCTCATTTTTCTCGTTGTAAAATTCTCTACAATTTTATTTCTTGGGTTTTGTTACATAATAATTTTTTTTAAAAGTTATTACACAAAAAATTTATTCTTTACATATATTCTAAACAGAAAATTATTTAACAAAATTCAACAAATAAAATTGTAGAGAATGTTTTAACGAGAAAAATGAAAAAAATGAAAAATCGTCAGAATCGGATGAAAATTGCAATTGTTCATTAAATTTAAAGAAGAAACATAAAATGTTAAATAATTACTATTATTTGACAACAAATTTTAACTCAACCTAATTTTTTCTGAAAAATGTACAACTGGATCTTTCAAAATTTGGTGAAATTAATTTGAATAATGGGGCATTCTTTCTCGATTCGGCTACCCCTCTGCGCATTTTAATTTTCAAGATAAATGGCTTTATTATAGCCTAAAATTTTCGTCAAAACATCCATTTTTTAAGGTCGTATGGTGTTTAATTTTTATGAATTTATGTTAAGGGGATGATACTAAAGAATAGTTTTTGATCATGAGGGGCGTAAGGAAAATAAAAAAACATTCTGAGCAATTTTTAAAGCCAGGGAAATTTGTCAAAATTTTTTCAGTCTATTTGTTTAATGAAAAATTGTCTATTTTTTTGATTAATGGTTAAGGGTTAATTTTAAAGGGTAGTTTTTGATGTTGAAGATGTTAAGGTAGATAGGAATACTTCGTGTTCGATTTTTAAAGTTGGCAATTCTCTAAAATAATTTTTTTTGTTTAATAAAAATTTCCCATGTTTTGAATTAGTGATTAAGCGTTGATTTTAAAGGGTTGTTTTTGATGTTAAAGATGTTAAGGTAGTCAGAATACATTTTGAGCGATTTTTAAAGCCGGCGAGTTCTCTCAAAATTTTTTTAGTCTTTTTGTTTAATAAAAAAGTGTCTATTTTTTGGATTCGTAGTTAAGGGTTAATTTTAAAGGGTAGTTTTTGTTGTTGAAGATGTTAAGGTAGATAGGAATACTTCGTGTTCGATTTTTAAAGTTGGCGAACTCTCTCAAAAATTTTTTATTTGTTTAATAAAAATTTTCCATGTTTTGAATTAGTGATTAAGCGTTGATTTTAAAGGGTTGTTTTTGATGTTAAAGATGTTAAGGTAGTCAGAATACATTTTGAGCGATTTTTAAAGCCGGCGAGTTCTCTCAAAATTTTTTTAGTCTTTTTGTTTAATAAAAAAGTGTCTATTTTTTGGATTCGTAGTTAAGGGTTAATTTTAAAGGGTAGTTTTTGTTGTTGAAGATGTTAAGGTAGATAGGAATACTTCGTGTTCGATTTTTAAAGTTGGCGAACTTTCTCAAAAATTTTTTATTTGTTTAATAAATATTTTCCATTTCTTGGATTAGTGATTAAGGGTTGATTTTAAAGGGTAGTTTTTGATGTTAAAGATGTTAAGGTAGACAGAAATACATTCTAAGCGATTTTTAAAGCCGGCGAGTTCTTTTAAAATTTTTTTAGTCTATTTGTTTAATAAGAAAGTGGCTATTTTTTGGATTCATGGTTAAGGGTTGATTTTAAGGGGTATTTTTTGATATTGAAGATGTTAAGGTAGATAATACTTTCTGTTCAATTTTTAAAGTCGGTGAAATCACAAAAAAAAATTTTAGTTTATTTATTGTTTAATAAAAAGTTTCACTTTTTGGATTAGTGATTAAGGGTTGATTTTAAAGGGTATTTTTTGATGTTGAAGATGTTAAAGTAGATAGAAATACTTTTTTTTCAATTTTTAAAGCCGGAAAATTCGCTCGAAAGTTTTTTAGTCCATTTGTTTAATAAAAAAGTGTCTATTTTCTGATTCATGGTTAAGGGTTGATTTTAAAGGTTAGTTTTTGATGTTGAAGATGTTAAGATAGACAGGAATACATTCTGAGCAATTTTTAAAGACGTGGAATTCCCTAAAAAAATTTTAATTTTTGTTTTTAAATGTAAATTGTCTTTTTTTATGAGTGGTTGAGGGATGAATTTAAAGGGTAGTTTTTGAAGCAAAAGGGGTTAAGGTAGATAGAAAATTTATTCTGCGCATATTTTAAAGCCGGGGAGTTCTCTCAAAAGTTTTTTAGTTTATTTGTTTAAAAAAAATTGCCCATTTTTTTGATTAATGATTAAGGAATGATTTTGAAGGGTGGTTTTTGATGCTCTTAGTGGTAAGTTTCATAGGTATTTATTCTTAGTGACTTTTAAAGTTTGTGAATTCGTTAAAAAACCTTTTTGTCTACTTATTTAAGAATATCTGTCAATTTTTAAAATTCGTGTATAGGGTATTGTTTTGAAGGGTTGTTCCTTTTTATAATGTTTGGTAAGGTTTGATTATTATTTTGAAAACGAGTAACTATTTTATTTAATACTCGTAGTTATTTAGACTACTAATTTTTAATTTTTTCTTTATTTTTCGCACAATTCTTATATTTTTTGAAGGTTTTTAAGCAATTATGCTTGATATTTTTCAACCCTGAGGTGGAAATAAAAAAAACCATACGACATCAAAAAATTGATGATTTGAACAAAATTGTAAGCTATAATAAAGTCTTTTATCTTGAAAATTACAATGCGCAGTGAGTTGAGGTTATGTAAATGGAGAAAGCCTCCTTAAAACTAAAAAAAAATTGTAAACGTTATTTATTCAAATTACGCTCAATACAAAATTGTTTATTGTTTCTTTTTTTTTCCAGAAACTTGCCGTTGC
This sequence comes from Ganaspis brasiliensis, assembly GCA_037103525.1. NCBI lineage: Eukaryota > Metazoa > Arthropoda > Insecta > Hymenoptera > Figitidae > Ganaspis > Ganaspis brasiliensis. The sequence continues at coordinate 3,189,326 of JAZKLR010000022.1, read as the reverse complement.
CGCAAAACGATCCTCACAACATCCCGGATCCCTACGTGAAACTTTATCTACTCCCGGATAAACACAAGGACACGAAACGAAAAACAGTGGTCGTAAAAGACAACTGTAATCCAACCTTCGATGAAAAATTCGAATATATTGTTTCCCAGGGCGACATAAATAGCAAAACTCTCGAAATTTCTGTTTGTACCCAAAAAGCCTGGCTTTCAACGGGCAACAATATAATGGGACAAATTCACATCGATCTTTCCAACATCGATTTTTCTCAACCTGTCACAACCTGGTTTGACTTACTACCGGAAATTAAAGACTAGACCTGGAGGCGTAGAAGAGGGAGATTTTTTCTCTTGTATGGATTTTTCGGCAAACGCAAGAGAAAGACTTTCAATTTTTAATGAATTATTAGATTCAATGCTAGATTATTTTAAGGAGTGTCTTTTCTATGCAGATTTTTATTAACTTTTTACGACAAAATTGTACGAAAGATAGATATTATTATAAATAACCCTTCAGAAGAATTTCGATCTGTTTAATTTTAAGATTACACAAGCTAACAGAAGCTGGATCTTTTTTATTTTTAATAGAGAATATACGCTTTGCCAGATATTTGTATTTATAAACGGCAACTAAACAGTGTGATATACCGGAAAGTTTTTTATCGCTTTTTGTACATTTTAAGATTTACTTAACACAGGTACTAAACACAAACACTGTTATGATTTTATTGCACAGTAATTTTTGTATTCTTGTAATTTTAGAAGCAATTTTTATCACTCTCTCCACTCTCTACGCAATTCTTAAGAATGACGGGAACAACTCACAAGTACTACCAAAACTTTCCGAGTACTTAAAGTATTAATAATATTATTATATACTGAAAAAAAAAACGAGAAAACTGATTGTATACTAAAAAAACGAAACAATGTCTGAGCACTGAAAAACGAAAAAAAATTGTATAGCCAAAAAAATGTAAAAATATACTAAAAAAAGGAAAAAATTATATATACTAAAAGACGAAAAAAATTATACACTCAAGTCCAAATGAGATAAATCTAAAACATTGTTTATAATCTGTACTAAACTTTTTTTAGGAATTTAACTCTAGTTATTAAATTAATATAATAATATAATTTATAATCAAAAGCTTGTTAAGATTTTTATAGATCTAAGTTTATAAGAGTGATTTTAAAGTGCGTTGTTACATTTATACTCATGTTTAGATTACGATTATTCTAAATATATTGCATAATTTACTGTTATTTAAATTAGAATTAAAAATAAATTGCTGAAAATCTCAATTTTAAAGTGCATTTGAATTTTTAATACGATTAGACTTAAGTTTCTTTTGCGCATTGTCGTTTCCAAGGAAACCTCGATTAATAGATTTAATTCAGACGCTGATTTTCGTTCGTTTTTCTTCAAGTTTATTGACCCTTTGTATTGTTTTTGTTTATTTTCAAAGAATTATTATTTTTTAAATATTATAATTTTTTTCAAGAATTCAAAATGCATCGTGCCCCGGCTTTGCCTTGTTTACCCGGTTTTAATTTTGACGCAAATGTAATTTACTTTCTATTTTCTTGATTTAGTATAATAATTTTACTAATATTGTTTTCTATTTTCCAGGTCGGAAAAACAAGATTTCACAGAATCCAGCTCTTTGACAAAATCCACGACGGAGTTTATTATCTTGCTGAAAAACCATATTTTGCGGAACACAGTCGTTATGCTAATTTATATGCTCCAGGAGAAGTTAAACCTCCTCCACCTTGGCTCGCTTTTGATCGACAGGTGCAAAAAATTATTTTTTTTTCAATTTAAAAATGAGGGGAATCTTTTGTTGTTATTTTTGAAATTTTTAACTGAAAAATTTGCTGATAAAAACTGAGGAGCACTTTTTCAAAAGTTGATAAATCCATTTTCCAAAAAAGTAGAGATAATCACAAATAACCTTACAAATCGATTTGTCGAAATTTAAGAAAAAAAATTTATAACCAAAGAATTTTCAAGTTAAAAAAATCTGGACTGCAAGATGATTTAAAATTTTTATTTCTTTGCCTTGAAAAAATTACAAAAACCTTTAAATTCCGTAATTATTATAAACTTTAATTAAAAATAAATCGCCTTAAAAAACTTCTTTAATAATTTAGTGTGGTTTTTCTATACTTTATAATTAACTTTAGGGGTTAGGTTTGAAACTATTTTTTTAATTTTCTCGAAGTAACAAAATGTGGAATTATCTACTATTAAAAAAAGGCTCCTCGACTAATAAATTGTCTTTTAACGGTAAAATAAAGATTTTTTTTTTCTTTTAACAGAGATTGATGTTCAAGGCTTATTGTGAAATTAACGCTAAAGAAACTTGGAAATCTCAAATTCGAAATGTTACAATCAGCTTTTTTCTGGAGGATGGAACCATGAAGGTTTCGGAACCTATTACAGGAAATAGTGGCCTTGAACAAGGTTCAACGGTGCATTTTTCATTTTTTTACTGCTAAAAATTTTCATTTTTTAGTTGAGAATTAATTTAAAAATTTTATTTTTTAGTTTTTTAATCTGCAGGATTTTCTGGAAATCCGGTAATTTGCAAAAAAAGATTTGAAACCAATTAAAAAATACCTTTTTTTATTTTAGTAATATTTTCTTAATATATTATATTATTATAAAATAAATAATTTTGTGATTATATTTTATTAATAACATTCTGTTTTATTTATTCAAGGACTAATTGTGAAAAGAGATAGAATCCCGATTCCAGATCCTGTTCGATTTAGATATTATGACATCCTGGATCTAAATATTGGAAAGGAAGTGAAAATTTATGGATTAGTTTATAAAATTGTGGATTGTGATAAATTCACTAGAAGCTTTCTAACAAAAATGGGAATTCCTGTACCGGATCCTATAAAATTACCTTCGAATTTATATTTAGAAGAACAAAATGAGGCGAGTTTTATTTTCGAAATATTTAAATTTTATTGGATTGAACAATTTATTGCCTAATTTTATTTAAATAAAACTTATATAAATTAAAATTAAATTAATTTTCAAGTAAAATTAAATTATTTTCTGTCTATTTTCAGGAACTTTTTCCCAAAAAACCGTGTCAAAAACCTGACAGTAGGGGAAACTTTTTAAAATACGATAAAAAAGTTTTGAGATTTTACGGATATTGGGACGATAGAAAAAATCTTTACGGGGAAATTCATGATTTGGAAATTTATTATTATCTCGCTGATGACACGATTGAAATTAAAGAAATTTTACCACCAAATTCTGGCAGAGATAGTGGGCCTCTTTTTCTCAAAAGAACCAAGATTTCGAAGGTATTTTTGATTTAAACGATTATAAATAGGTTTAAGATTCTAAAGGTGTTTTGTAACTCAAAAATTATTCCGCAAAAGATAGAAGATTCTTATTAATTTTTTTTATTTTTAAAAATTACTGGAATAATTTAAATTAATTTTTTTTCTATTTTGTAGGAATTTTTATTAAAATTTCCATTTTTTTCAGAATTTTGAGAGTTTGGATCCCGTAGGATCAAGAGATCCGTTTACAATTTTAAATGTTTTGGGAGACAATCGAAATAAAAATTATTATATTGCGGATGCTTTAAATACTGGAACTTCTGCTCAAGAATATTATAAAGATCATGATATTACAATTGGAGCGGTTATAAATATTTTTGGAAGGAAGATCGTGATTACTGATCTCGATCCTTTTACCAAAGATTATTACAGGTTTTTATTTAATTTTAAAAGTTGTCAATTTGTTAATTAAGAATTAAATTAAAGAGTTAAGTTAAGAATCAGGTTAGAGAATTATGCTGAGAATACCTAGAATGAAACTCAGAATTAAGCTAAAGAATTAAATTTGGAATTAAATGAAATAATAAAATTAAAAATTAGGATAATTCTATTTCAGAAATAAGTACGGTTTTGAAGATTTTACACCGTTGAAAGGACCTTTGGAAAAACGTGATTACGACAGTAAAACGGAGAAATTTATTCCTCCATTTAACGGTTATGGATCTTATGAAGACTCTCTTGGAAATTGCTTCTCAGTAACTCCTAAGGCACCAACTGTAGATTTTTCCAAGTTTTATTATCACGACAAGTGAGTTGATATGGAGAAATAAATTTTTAGTTTTTATAGAACGGATAATATTTCTAATCTTAAACTCTCAAAGTTGACTTAATTCACGAGATGCAGACTTGATAAAATTTTAATTAAGAAAAAATTACCTTTACTTTCGAAATTGAAGAGTTGTCTTTTTTGTTATATTTTAGGTGAAAAATTAGATTATAAACAGAACTTTTATTTTTAAAAGAGAATTAAATTTTACGAAAAGATGCAAAAATTTCTATAAATTAAAATTCTAAAATTTTTCTTTGGAATTTTGTTACAGGCAGGGATTTGACGGACACATTTTGAGATTTCGTGCGAAGATGATTTCGAAAATTCCCATAAATGCGGAAAGACAGTTTTTAATTAGAGTTTTTCTCATGGACGAGACAATTTCCATTTTTGAACTTTCACAGAGAAATTCTGGTAAAAATGAAACAGGAATTTTTTAAAGAGACTTGAAACTCTTTTTTTCAGAAATGTAATATTTTTTAAGGTTTCACGAGATGTGTGTTTCAAAAGAGAATGCGAGTTATGCTTCCTGGGCAAGAAATTTTCTCGAATAAACCACCGGAGTATTACAAACCGAGTGATTTTTACATCACAGCTTGTTTAAATCTAAACGGATTTCTGTTTCAATTAATTTCTGCTGATTTTTACACTCTTCGATACATGGAACAGCATCCTAATGAGGTCAAAAAAATTTTTTCTTTGTTCTCTTTATCTATTATTCTCTTTTTTATTTATTCATTTATTTCTTATTTCCTTTCCTCTTTATTTTCTTCCTTATTTTTATCCTTTTTATCCCAATTTTCTTCTTATTTCTTTCTTTCTTTATTTACTTTTCTTTTTTATTATTCTATTTTTTAATTTCTTACTTCTAATCTTAATTTTTAATTTTTTTATTATTCTTTTAATTCATTTTCTTCTTTATTTGCTTCCCTATTTTCTTGTTTTTTTTTTTATTAAAAAGCTTCATGTTTGGATTGATTTCAAAAATAGAATTTTCCAATTTTGCATTAAATTTAATTGTTAAAAAATTCCAGTTTTCGAACTTATTCAAATTAGAAAAATTCAGATTTTTAAGTGATTTCAATTTTTTCAAGAATACAATTTTTGTTCCCAACTGTCAAGAGATTTAAATTTTTTATAGAATTATATTTTACAATTCTTTCATTTTTCAAAGATTTCTAATTTTCTATAATTTTTGTTTTTTGTTTTATTATCTTTTTTTACCTTATTTTTTTTTTAATAGGTTCCAATTTTTAATAGGTTCAAAATTTTAAAAAGGTTCCAATTTTGTAGGGATTTCAATTTTCAAAGTCTTTCATTTTTCTTACTCTACTATTTTTTAAAGCTATCTAATTTTTGAAAGATTCCAATTTTCAAAATCAATTTTTTACTTGATTCTATTTTAGAATTCTTTCATTTTTCGAAGATTTTTAATTTTCTCTAATTTATTTTTCTGTTTTATTAGCTTTTTTCTCTTTATTTATTTATTTTTTTTTTTATAGATTCCAATTTTGTAAGTCTTCCATTTATCTTACTCTTCTGTTTTTTAAAGCTTTCCAGTTTTTTAAGATTTCCAATTTTCAAAGTCTTCCATTATTCGTACTCTTCTAATTTTTAAAGGTTGTCAATTTTTGGAAAATTCCAATATTTCAAGCTTTCATATTTTAGAAAGGTTTCAATTTTTAAAACGTATCAAATTTTAACAGTTTCCAATTTTAAAGAGTTTCCAATTTTTAAAGAGCTTCCAATTAATAGGTTCCAAATTTTGAAGAGGTTCCTATTTTTTAAGACTTCCATTTTTTAAAGTCGTCTATTTTTCTTACTCTTCTAATTTTATTTGTATTATTATTTTTTTTTTTTTTCTTGTTTATTGTATTCCTTATTTTCTTCTCTATTTTTTATTAAAAAGCTTCATGTTTGGATTAATTTCAATAATTAGAATTTTCCAATTTAAAAACATTTTTGCATTAAATTCAATTGTAAAAAATTTCCAGTCTTTGAACTAATTCAAATTAGAAAAACTCCGATAGTAATTTCAATTTTTGCTAAAATACAATTTTCGTTCCCAACTGTCATGAGATTGAAATTTTTTAAAGGAATTAATTTTAGAATTCTTCTATTTTTGGAATATTTTTACTTTTTCTCTAATTTTTTTCCGATTCTTAGCTTTTTTTTTTTCTTTTTTTTTTAATAAATTCCAACTTTTTAAGAGGTTGCAATTTTTAAGGTTTCTAATTTTCAAAGTCTTCCATTTTTCTTAATCTTCTAATTTTTTTGTATTATTCTTTGTATTTATTTTCTTCTTTATTTGTTTCCTTATTTTCTTGTTTTTTAATTAAAAAGCTTCATGTTTGGATTGATTTCATTAATTAAAATTTTTCAATTTAGAAACAATTTTGCATTAAATCCGATAGTTAAAAATTTCCAGCGTTCAAACTATGTAATTCAAATTAGAAAAACTCCGATTTTTAAGTGATTTCAATTTTTGTTAGAATACAATTTTTGTTCTCAAATTGCTCGAGATTTCAATTTTTTACAGGATCTAATTTTAGAATTCTTCCATTTTTCGAAGATTTTCAATTTTCTCTAATTTTGTTTTGTGGTTCATTAGCTTTTTTCTCTTTATTTCTTTTCATAGGTTCCAAATTTTTAAGAGGTTCTAAATTTTAAGGTTTCCAATTTTCAGTCTTCCATTTTTCGTACTCTTCTAATTTTTAAAGGTTTTCAATTTTTGGAAGATTCCAATATTTCGAGCTTTTATATTTTTGAAAGGTTTAAATTTTTAAAACATTTCAAATTTTAAAGGTTTCCAATTTTGAAGAGTTTCCAATTATTGAAGAGGTTTCATTTTTTAGCTGGTTCAAAATTTTGAAGTGATTCCTATTTTTTAAGGCTTCTAATTTCTAAAGTCGTCCATTTTTCTTACTCTTCTAATTTATTTTGTATTCATTGTATTTTTTTTATTATTTTCTTCTTTTTTTTTATTAAAAAGTTTCATGTTTGGATTGATTTTAATAATTAGAATTTTCCAGTTTAGAAACAATTTTGCATTAGATCCGATTGTTAAAAATTTCCTGTTTTCGAACTAATTTATATTAGAAAAACTCCGATTTTTAAGTGATTTTAATTTTTGCTAGAATACAATTTTTGTTCCCAACTGTCAGTAAATTTAAATTTTTTACAGAATTCAATTTTAGAATTCTTCCATTTTTCGAAGTTTTTCACTTTTCTCTAATTTTTTTTCTGTTTTGTTAACTTTTTTATCTTTATTTTTATTCCAATTTTCTTCTCTATTTGCCCTATTCTTCTTCAGTTTTGATTAACTTATTATATTTATTTATTTATTTATTTATTTATTTAGAAAGAGTATACCTCCCAATTATTTTTCAATTTTTTTTTTCAATAAAATAATCCTGGACAAAACATTGATAAAATTTCAGTTTCCAAAAGCAAATATGTCACTCATTATGGATAATCTTCGCGAATTTTTAAAACCAGTTTATAAAGAATTTAAAAAGGATTTGCTCGCAACACTGACTGAAGACGGAAATTTAATTCTGGAATATAAACACTTCAGGTTTGTGTAAATTTGCTCTCCTTCAATATTTTGAAATTTTCATTTTAAAAACTTAAATTTTTCATTTTAAAAGCTTAAAATTTGAATTTTTATAAAAACTTGAAAATTAAAAATTTTTTAAAAATCTGGAAATCTGGATTTTCATCAAATTCATTATTTTAGTTTTCAATTTTTCATCAAATCTAAATTTTTAATTTCTTTCAGAAAAGTCCTCTGCCGATATCTTGAAGAGAAGATAACAGAACATGAAATTATAACAGTTGCTCGTCGACACTCTTCTCGAGAAAAGGGAGAATTTAAATCTAAAGAATATCTTAGGTGTGTTAAAAATAATTAATTTCCGAATTTTTCCCAAATTTTCATGTTTTTCTTTAACCAGGGCTTTGGTTCAAACCGAAATCAATCGTTTTCTCTGGACAGAACAAGATCGTCTCGAAGAAGATATTCTTCATTTAGACAGAGACAGAACCGGTTATTTATCACGAAACGAACTTTATGCACTTTTGCGAGGATGCAGAGTCCCTCTTAATGTGGAAATACTCTCGACGATTCTCGATCTGTAAGTAAATAAAATGGAAAATTTAAGTAAAAACTACTTTCTCTGTGAGGAAGCAATGAAAAATAAAAGCTGAATGTAAACGATATCTTAAAGAGGAAAAAATTAAATTTATTATTACTCAGTTTCAACAAAGATAAGGACGGGAAAATCCGTTATCGAGAACTGCTTGATTTCCTGAACGTAAAAATAAATCCATTGACTCCTGTGGCTCCTGTTAATGTAAAGGTAGATTTTAATTTACATTTTTTAAAATTAATTTTTGGAAAAAACAAATTTTTAATCTATTTTATTTTAAAATAATAATTTTTAAATTTTAGACTGCACTTTGGTGGGCATCGGAAAAAGAAGCAGACTCTGGAGCTGGAATTGATTTAAATAGTTTTTTACAAGATTTGAATTTAGACGAGGAAGACAATTTGGATAAGTAATAGAATCTGCGTCAAATCAAATTCTCAAATCTAATCAAAATCTCGCCTGTGAAATCAAAAACTGATTTTTTGAATCGATTCAAAATAAAATCGACTCTATTAACAATTTTTTACGATTTGAATTCGAAAATTCGTGGTATTTATTACTATTTTCTACTATTACATCGTGTACATCAAAATCAATTAAATACTAATATTTACAAAATCTATCATCTAATTCGCAATTAAATAGATATCTCTAGTATTTAAAATAAAATACACAGAGTTGTACGAGAATAAATATGAAATACGACGATATAAATATAAATAATTGGTCTTGACATTGTTTGGGTTTAATTTTCTATTCTTGGATTTGATTTGTCTCTATTAATTTTAGACAATTACGGGAAAAATGTATTTTTCGCTGAAAGAAACAATAAGGTTAAAAATCCAGTACTATTTTAATAAATAATTAATTTCAATTAATTAAAAACATTTTCGACTAAGTTTTACGAATTTTAATTTTCAGTTAGAATAAAAAAGATTTTATAGGATTTTCAGTTGAATGCTCCAGTGAGCAAAAACTTGTCTCAGAAAATCTTAAATTACGATAATGTCACCGAAGATTCTTTTCGATCAATTTGACTCTTTTTTTAAGACAGTTTTTTAATTTACTGGCGCAGAAGGAAGGAAATAATTGCTGTCTATTAATTCGTCATCTTCAATTTTGTGCTTTTCATTAACTGGATTAATTTCTTTTTTACTGATTATATTTTAGTTGAATAAGATTTAAGAAAATAATAGAAAATAAAAAATTCTAAATTACTTTTAAGCAGTTTTTCATCAAATTGAAGATTGTTTTTACTTTTAATTAACTGGATATTTTTATCTTATGTATTCTTTTGACTTTTTTACGAAATTTTAGGAAATCTTGTTACGAACAGGAGATTCTATTTTGATTTTTTAGTTTTAGTTGCATTCGTAGGTGGTTGTGATTTTTCGACATGATTTGCATTTAACGTAGCAGCAGCTGATATATTTGCATTGACATCTTTCGACGACATCTTGTGATCTTATTACATGTCCTCTGCCACAGCAAAGATATTCGCAGCCGTCGTATCCGGAACTGCTTCCGTTACATAATCTGAAATAATTTTCCATTTTAATTCAAAAACATTAACATTTCTACTCATATCAATTAATATAATTTTCTATTCTAATCAGATAATTTAGAAAATATTCTTTCTACTTTCTTAAATTATAATTTGACACTTGGAATTTTGCGATTCAAAAATCAAAGGTTTGATTTTAAAATTTGTGACACAAATTTCAAAAAACTGTTTTGAAACGAATTTCGAAATTGTTTAGAAGCAAAAAATGAAGCATGATAATTTACTGGAAAAGTTTTTGTAAATTATCAGTATCAAGGGAAGAGAAGGTCACGCTTCATACAACTAATGAAGACTTCTAATTAAAATTTTAATTAAGTCGAACATTAATTTTCGAGTCATCCATTCTACGAGATGTTTCGAGTTTCAAAAACTAAACTATGCATAAGCGAAGGCGTTCGTCGATAAAAGCATTCCACGCCCAGTTCGGCACGATTGTATGCGAGTTTATAATTACTGGTTATGATCTAAAAGACGTATGGCTCAGTGGCTCTCAAAATTCTTCATTAGATTACAAGTTTTCTTCAAAATATGTATCAATTTTCAGAATTGGATCATTAAAATTAAGATTTTCTTAAATTTCTTGTTTATTTTTTAAAAAGTCTATATTCAAAAAGAAAATTTTCAAAATTAGTTTTTGATTTTTAAAACGAACCAGGATTTTGATTTAGAAAATCATATTTTAAAAAGGTTTAAAATTTAGACTGATTCGATTTTTCAAAGGTTTCTAATTTTAGTGGATTTCAATTTGAAGAGGTTCCAATTTTGTAAGGTTTCAAATTTTTAAAGTCTTCCAGTTTTCGTATTCTTTCAATTTTTAAAGCTTACCAATTTTGAGAAGGTTAAAATTTTTCAAGCTTTCTTACTTTTTAAAGGTTTTAAATTTTAACGGTCTCCAATTTTTAAGAGCTTCCAAAAGGCGTCCATTTTTCTTATTCTTCTAATTTTTTAAGCTTTCTAATTTTGGGAAGATTCCAATTTTGTAATCTTTCCTATTTTTGAAAGTTTTAAATTTTAAAAAGGGTTTAAATTTTAAAAAGGTTTTAATTTTAAAAAGATTTCAAATTTTAGAGGTTTCCAATTTTTTAAGGTTTCAATTTTCAAACTGGTACATTTTTCTTAATCTTCTAATTTTTTAAGCTTTCTCATTTTGGGAAGATTCTAATTTTTGAAGCGTTCATATTTTTGAATTGTCCCAATTTTAAGGTTTCAATTCTAAAAAGGTTTCAAATTTCAGTGTTTTCAAATTTTAAACAGGTTTCAATTTTTAGAAGATTCCAAATTTTGAAGAGCTTCCAATTTTTTAAGGCTTCCAATTTTTTAAGGTTCCAATTTTCAAAGTCGTCCATTTTTCTTACTCTTCCAATTTTTAAAGGTTTACAATTTTTGGAAGATTCCAATTTTTGAAGCTTTCCTATTTTTGAAATGTCCCAATTTTAAAGAGGTTCCAATGTTAAGGTTTTAATTTTTAAAATATTCGTAATTTTTGTGATTTCATATTCTGATCAGGTTCCAATTTTTGAAGAGTTTCCAATTTTTAGCAAGTACACAATTTTGAAGAGATTCCTATTTTTTAAGGCTTCCAATTTTCAAGTCGTCTATTTTTCTTAAAGTTTCAATTTTTAAAAGTTTCCAATTTTCAGAAGATTTTAATTTTTTAAGCTTTCCTATTTTTGAAAGTTTTGAATTGGTAAAAGGGTTCTAACTATAAAAAGATTTTACTATTTAAAAGATTTCAAATTTTAGTTGTTTCTATTTTTAAAGAGGTTCCGGTTTTTTAAGAGGTTTTAATTTTTAGCAGGTTCCTGATTTTGAAGAGATACCTATTTTTTTAAGGCTTCCAATTTTCAAAATCGTCCGTTTTTCTTACTCTTCCAATTTTAAGAGGTTTCCAATTTTGGGCAGATTCCAATTTTTGAAGATGTCCTATTTTTAAAATGTCCCAATTTTAAAAAGAGTTCCAACTTTAAGAAGGTTTTAATTTTTAAAAGATTTCAAATTTTAGTGGTTTCCATTTTTGAAGAGCTTTTAATTTTTAACAGGTTCCACATTTTGAAGAGATTCCAATTTTTTAAGGTTCCAATTTTCAAAGTCGTACATTTTTCTTACTCTTCTATTTTTTAAAATTTTCTAATTTTAAGAAGATTTCAATTTATGAAGCTTTCCTATTTTTTAAAGGTTCCAATTTTCAAAAGTGTTCCAATTTTAAAAAAAATCCTATTTTAAGAAGGTTTGAATTTTTAAAAAATTTCAAATTTTAGTTTTTTCCAATTTTGAAGAGGTTCCAATTTTTAAAGAGCTTTTAATTTTTAACAGGTTCCACATTTTGAAGAGATTCGAAGTTGTGAAGAGATTGCTATTTTTTAAGGCTTCCAATTTTCAAAATCATACATTTTTCTTACTCTTCAAATTTTTTAAGGTTTCCAATTTTATGAAGATTCCAATTTTTGAAGCCGTCCTATTTTTGAAATGTTCCAATTTTAAAAAGGTTCCAATTTTATGGTTTTAATTTTTAAAAGGTTTCAAATTTTAATGGTTTCCAATTTTGAAGAGTTTTCAAATTTTGAAGAGCTTCTAATTTTTCGTAGGTTCCAAATTTTGAAGAGGTTCCAATTTTTTAAGGCTTCCAATTTTTAAAGTCGTCATTTTTTCTTACTCTTCTAATTTTTAAAGCTTTCTAATTATGACAAGATTCCAATTTATGAAGCCTTCCTATTTTTTAAAAGTTTCGATTTTAAAAATTGTTCCAATTTTAAAGAGGATTTAATTTTAAGGTTTTAATTTTTAAAAAATTTCAAATTTTAGTGGTTTTCAATTTTGAAGAGGTTCTAATTTTTAATAGGTTCCAAATATTAAAGAGGTACCAAAATTGTAAGGCTTCTAATTTTTAAAGTCTTCCATTTTTCTTACTCGTACAATTTTTAAAGATTTCCAATTTTGGGAAGATCAAATTTTTCAAGCTATCCTATTTTTGAAAGTTTTTAATTTTTTAAAATATTTCAAATTTTAGTAATTTCCAAATTTTAAGAGGTTTTAATTAATATAGAAGGTTCCAATTGACAAAAGGTACCAATTTCAATAATTCTAAATTAACTAAAAATATTGTTAAATACTTACAATTATAATTTTAAAAAGAATAAGTTTCAGGTTTTCAGACTGGGTGGTAAATTTGGATCAGAAAAACGAAGCAGGAGATGAGAGGAAATAAAAAAAGAGAAAGTAGGAAGGATGAAGTGGAGTGATTTCATTCACATAAGCACGATGAATGACTCTCGAGAAGGGCGTTACTTATCTATCAAGAAAGGTATCATTAACAGAGATTTTTCATTTCTACGCAGTTCTCTCTATTGTCTCCTTATTTTCTAAAAAAATAAAAGGTTCAAAAATATATCAAGCATTTACAATTCAGTTTCTGAGAATATTTATCTCCTATTCTTCATTTAATAACTCTTCATTTAATAGCCCTTCATTGAATACAATGTACATCTCCTCTATGAATATCAATTAGAATTTACAAACAATCTTCAATCAAAAAAATATTATTACGTCGTTTTCAATAATTTTACGACAGGTAAAATTTTTTTGCGACCGAAAATAACGATGTTTCTAAATTTTTGTTATGTGGGCGAAAGAAAGAAAAATTAATTTCAAATTTTCAATCGATTAGAATTACATTGAATTAGAATTTGGACTAATTAAAGTTGTAAATAATAACGTTTTGAATTAATCCAAGTTTCGAAAAATAGAAATTGGTGACGATTTAAATTTAAATTTTTAGTCGATTAAAATCAAAATCACTGAAATTTGGATCGATTGTAAATTCGGATAAAACTAAATTTACAGATAATTGAAGTTGGAATTTAATGAAAATTGTTATTATTAAAATTTGGAATCACAAAAATCATTTGAAATTTTAATAAATTAAAATTCGAATCCATTAAAAATAAAATACGATTTTTTGCATCAGGAAAGAAACTAGAATATATTAATTAACCGGATTATTATTAATTATTATAAATTGCATCTATTGAAAATAGAATGATTTAGTTTAATACCTATAAATTCCCACAAAAATAACACTGCTTTTTATTTTCAGATGGAAGAATCTAAAAATGGAAGATCAAGGATTCAGTTAAATTGGCTGCAACCTTGTCTCATTTTGTGAAAATAAAGATTTATTTAATGTGCTGTTTTACAGCACAATTTTCTATGATGAGGACCATTGACAACAACAACAACAACAACAAAATAAATCAAAACCAGTGCGAAAGTACTAACGGAACCACTTTACGACACTGAAATTGAAAAAAATCTCGTTTTAAATTTTTTCTACTTTATGAGCAGTTCAGCATCTCTTCTCTGTCACTGATCCAGGCAATTGTGACTTTTTATGATTCAATGAAGTGCTTATGTGCACTTGCATTTGTGCCAATAGGCAAATCGCGCCTATCTTTTTCTTCCTGACGATCGTTTTAATTTATTGTTCTCATTATCCTTGTTGCAAGTAGAATTCTCCATTTTCAATGGCTCCTTATTTGAATATGAACAACCCTCTTGTATAAATACCTCGCAAATAATCCTTATCTTGAGTGAGTTGTTACTTCCACGTTCAAGTCGTTTCTATCCGTTTCAGTCAGCTTTTGCAATTACTTTGAAAATATTTGTTGCACAATTTACAATTACAATGTAGATTAAACTCGCGGCTATTTTCAACATTTGCAGGATTACCTTGAAACCTTAATTCGTATCACATTTGGAATTAATCTTCTTTTTTTATGTGAAAAATGTCATCTGAAGAAAATACACTTTTTAGGTAAAAAAATACAATTTCTAAATAATTAATTTTTGGGAGATTTAAATTTTTATTGAAATCCTATTTTTAACTAGGATCCCAAATTTGTAATCCTATTTTCCTCGAGGGACGGGAATTTTATAATGGATCAAATTTTTAAAGGTTTATGATTTTCGAAGTTTTGTCATTTTCGAGGGTTTAAAATTTTTGTAGTTACATTTTTCGAGGATTTTTAATTTTCTAGAGTTTTTTTTTCTAGGATTAGTGATTTGCTGAAGTTTCTAATTTTTGTAACTTTCAAATCAATCAAAGATTCAATTTTTCAAAGATCCAATTTTAGAAATCTCAAATCTTCCAGTTGATATAAATATTTCCAATTTGTAAGAGCTTCAAACTTTGGCAAGGATCCATTATTAGAAAAATTCAAATACGATCAAAAAGATGCTTCTTTTTTAAAAAAGCATACTTTATTACATTTTTAAAAAAAACTTAATCTTTAGTTTTTGTAGCCGATGTTGTTTAATTTTTTCAAGCTATTTTTAAAACTTGATTCCAATCGGATATGATAGTTGGATTTCTCAGAGCCCCTTTTCTCATTTATTCCATTTGGTTTTTCTGCAAGGAGTATTCTTTTTTTCTCCGGGGGACAAATAACCAAAGCAACTGAGTTCTCTATTAATGAAGATTATAAGCCACTTGTGTTCCCCGCCACGAAGAACCGGATGAACGCGTTTATTACCATTTCTATGTTCTGTGAGATGCTTACAAATGACTGCACACAAATATTTATCACCTGCTTCTTGCAGCCGCTTAGTCTTTTAGTCAGATTAAATTGCTTCTCTCTCTCTACATTTCATTATCATTTATTAATTACTTGCTTTAATATACTTCCAATATCGAAATCATAACCAGTAAGTGACATTTATTGATCATTGATTTAATCAGAGAATCTAAATTTGAAATTTAACTTGCATTTGAATCTTGAAATTTTAGAAGTGTCTAATGAATTTTTCAAGGGATTCAATTTTGGAAACATTCACTTTTGGTGGGTTTTGAAGTTTTAAACATTCAGTTCGGGGGACCAATTTTTGGAATTTTTGACGAATTTTCATTTCGGTTCTTGGTAACAAAATGATTTTTTTCGTCTCACCTGCCGGATGTACCGAGACTGCCCTTCCTTTTATCGGGTAGACAGTAATCCGAACTTTTGGTAGAGAATAATAAATTATCGTGATGATAAAGTGGTGGCAATCTTCCTCCGGATCGTGGCCTTACTTCCACAGCAGAAGAGTACCTTCGAAGTAATCTAGCTCCTGCAACTGTTGGTCCTAAAGATCCCAATCCTCTCCAACAAGTTCGAACTGAACAGGAACCAGAAACTCCATGACACTTGCATTCTAAGATCAGAGACTGTTCCACAGCCTGATGACAGATCATTTAATTAATTTAGCATTTAATTTAATGCTGAAGAATTTTAGTTAATAATTTAAAATTGTATAGTTAATATTAAATTGTAAGTAGTTTATAATTAATACCAGATTATTCATCCCTTATGAAAATTTACCCTGATTTGTAAAAGACAAAATTGGGATGAAGTTGTTCACATTTGTCTTTTCTAATCCGTCAGGGTATGTGAGAAAATTAAATTGTATATGACAATTCTTCGCAACGACATGTAACAACAGAAAAAATGACACAAAATTATTTTTACTATTAATAATAATTAAATTTAAAATTGTGAAAAAACACTTGTGGCCTTGGGTCCGTGGTTGTAATTAAAACAGAATATTCAAATTAAGATGGTATTATTGTTCGAATGCATTTTCGCTTTTAACACAGCTCATCATTTGATAAATCCTGTTCCAAAAAAAAAGAGATAATCACAAATTTAACATATTAAGAACTTTACAAATTGATCTGCCACTGTTAAATTAAAGAAAAAAAATGTATTAGCAAAGAATTTTAAATTTAATAAAACCTGGACAAGATAATTTAAAATCTTAATTCCTTTTTCTTAGAAAAAACTACAAAAAGCTTTAAATTTCCTATTTTTTATTAACTTTAATTAAAAATAAATCGCCTTGAGTCCAAAAAACATTCTTATATAAATAATTTCCTATACATTTTCTACTTTAGAAGCTTTAAGCTAGGTGCGAAACTGTATTTGTATAATTTTCTCGAAATAACAAAATCTGGATTTATTAACTTTTGAAAAAGTGCTCCTCAGATATTATTTAAGTGACATTCTGCCAGAAATCCAGTGTGACGCCACAAGTCCATTAAATTTTGTTGTTTTGTCAGGAAGGTTAGGTACAAAATCCAAATTTACATTGAAATGTATGGGATTTTTTATAAAAAGTCATTTTTGTAACAATGCAATAAAGTACAAGAATTATTAAAGGTGAGAGATATAATATGTCATTGAGATGGTTTATTTGCCTTTTAGGTGCAAATTAAATAGTTGATAGAATATAAATTTATTACAAAAACGCAAAAACAACAGATTCTACCTTTTAATTGCAATAATTTAAGCCAATTTTACAATAAATTAATCGTAAAACCATTTTATAATAATAATTCTATGCATTTCAATGTAAATTTGTGTTTTGTGCCCATAATTTTCTTGATACAAAATGACCAAACCTTTTAGACAATCTAGACGTTTGACGTCACACATCTTCTTTGGTTTAAAGATACTAACCTATCGAGTAAACCAGTGTGACGTCAATTGTCAATAAGGTTTGGTCATTTTGTCAAGAAGGTTGGACCCAAAACCCAAATTTACATGGAAATGCATGGGATTATTATTATAAAACGGGTTTACGATTAATTTATTGTAAAATTACATAAATTATTGCAATTAAAAGGTAGAATATGTTTTTCTGCGTCTTTGAAATATACTTATATTCCTTATCAATTATTTAATTTGCACTTAACAGGTAAATAAACAATCACAATGATAGAACTTTCTAACCTATTTTCAATTTTTCACTATTTTTTTGGCATTTAAAAATAAAGCAAACCACTGATAATATGCATGAATATATTTTAGAAACGTAATAAAATATGTTTTATTTCTCACTCTTAATAATTCTAACCGTATTTTATTGTATTGTTATAAAAATCACTTTTTATTAAAATTCCCATACATTGCAATGTAAATTTGGGTTTCGAGTCTAACAAATGACAAAATTTAACCGAGTTGTGACGTCACACTGGTTTACTCAATTAATGAAAAAAATATCGTATTCAATTATTAACAAGAAAATTAAAAGAAAAGTCGCAGAGAAAGAACTAGAACTCTGGAACACATCTATGTCGTTTGCAAAATTGTACGAATGGCAGACCATGGTCGTTATAAGACGTCAGGTTAGGTTACGCGCCGAAACTAACCTGATTTTTTATATCGACCATGACCGACTGACAGTTACAACCAGTTTTACTTTTTCTCCTAATTTTCGTGTTAAAAATTTAATGCGATAAACGATATATTGTATTTCATCGAGGATTTGGTATCTTTTAACAATTTGTAATTTTTTTTTTCATAAATAACAAAATAAGATAAACAAGAATTTATAGAACAAGCTTCGTAATTTACTGACATAATTTTTATTAAATTATGACCAGTCTGCTTGCAGGCTTGCAGCAAATATATGACCTTAAATATTTCTTGTAATAATACAGTAGTACGCTTTATTTTTCTTTTCTTTTGCAACAATTCTACCTTTTCAATAAAAAAATTGTAACTATCATAGTAAAAATAATTGTGTCATTTTCAATCATCGCGAAAAAGTTACATAATTTACTGACATAAAATTATTTCATAAGGGACATTATAAACCAATATTATGTTATTCTAGATAATCTGAAATCTGAATTTTTCGAAACTAACTCGTCGTCCAGCTCTGCTGTTGTGAGTGTTGACAGCCATGAGGAATTTCCCGACTGGTCCGGAACCCTGGGGTCCTTGGAGGAACCTTTTTGCCAACCTGGAGGCTGACCGGACATCGTCGCCACATCCACCCCATTTAAAAGAATTTCTGGCTGATATGGCAAAAGACATGTAGGCTGAAGGATACGATGACATTAAAGCTGACGGAGACGGAGGTTCTCTCCTCGGAGGAGTCGCGCAGGAACAAGAAGTTAGACTTCCTAGGGCACAGCCTCTTGCAAGTCGCCAAACAACAGCTGCAGCTGACATCGCATAAACGAAGGCTTGTTCTCTCGTTCCTATAAAATATTCATATTAATTACTAATTCACAATTTTCCGAATAGAGAGTGATAATTACATCATAAGCAACAGGGTAACCAAATTTTTGGTCGCCATCATTTTTTCCAAAAGTCAATTGACAGAATCTCTAATAGACCTTTATTTCTATGTCAGAATATTAAACTTCCTGAAACTTCAGTTGTCGGAACTTTTAAGTTTTAACTTCCCGAATCTCCATTTATCAGAATATTGAACTTTCCAAATCTCGATTTGTCAGAATATTGAACTTTCCGAATCTCCATTTGTCAGAACTTTTAACTTCCCGAATATCCATTTGTCCAAAATTTTAACTCTCCGACTACTAAACAAACAATATTTTCATCTGTCCGATCAAAGGAATGTTGAATTTCTAAACTAGCTTTCTGATTGGCTGGTAACGTTTCCAGGAAAATTACCAGCCAATCAGAAAGCTCTTTTAGCAATTCAACATTCCTTTGATAGTCAGATGCAATTACTGTCTGTTTAGTAGTCAGAAAGTTAAATAATCTGACAAATAAAGATTCGGTAAGTTTAATATCCTGACAAATAAATTTCGGTCTACTGCAGATTTTGCCAATTGAGTTTTGAAGAAAATTATGGCGACCCAAAATTGATTAAAATTGAAAATTTAATTAAATTTCCAATGTTTCAAAAATCTAAGTTTTTCATAAATATAAACTTTTGAAAATTAGAATCTCTCGAAAATTATAGAATTCTTCCAATAAAAAATTCTGTCAAGCTAGATTCCTTTTCGAAATTGAATTAAATTAGTATCGTAAAGTGGATACGAAAAAAATCTTTACGAAATTTGAAAATAGAATCTTTCGTAAAATTTGGAACTGGTTTTATGATTGATTAAAATATTTTGTTTAAATTGCAGTTAAATTACCTGTTGTCAACTCAGGTGAATAGTCAGGTGCTCTATTGATGCTACTGCAATTCCATCTGCGACTTTTAAAAGCTTGCTGACAAGTTGTTGCTGTATCTTTTGCTGCTTGAACAAAACTTGGCATCACATCTAGGGTCGCTCTGCAAAGTTTGGCCTGTTTTCGTTCCAAAAGCCCTAAATTTTTGGCTTCTATACACGCCTCTTTGGTCCACGCATTTTCATCCCATGATCGACCCAGAGCCCTACAATAATTTAGAAATTAACAAAAATGTCAGATCGCAAGATCCTTCGACTTCAGGATTGTACCAGAGTCAATTTTTGATACCCCATTAAGATTTCTATTCAAAACAACCCCTAAAAAGCAACCTCTATCTAAAACACCATCACTAATGGCAAAAAGAATAAAATCAAAATTTTCTCGCTGAATCTTCGGCTTCAAAATTTTACCAGAGACAATGTATAATACTCTATCATGATTTTTATTCAAAACAACCCCTAAAAAACAACTCCCATTTAAGATTACAACACTTTGGAAAAAATACTAAAATTACAATTTTCTTGATGAATCCTATGGCTCGTTAAAAAAAATAAGTAACGCTTTTTTGGATTTTTTTACCCCCCCCCCCCCTGTCCTCTGAAAGCATAAGGTAATTATTTAATTGTAGTTAATCAATTGAAAAACAAAGGATTTTTGCTGAAAGTAAAGTTTGTCTTCATTAAAAGTGCTTTCCTCTGTGATTCATATAATTAATCATTTTACATTAAACTTTAAACATCCAACATTCGTAGATTTATTTACAATTTTTCTCCGCATTTTGGCGTGTATGTACACTTGAAGACTTTAGATAGTAATTATTATATTGATAGGAAATTATTAGATGTTAATTAACTGTTTAGTTAACTGTTTTTGAATTTAAGGGTTCCTTTATGTACACTTCTGGTAATTTGTTTAAATTTTTAAAAATTCCTTATTCAAAATTATCTTGACGTCACTAGGGATACTGGATTTTAATTTAAGTAACAAAAATGCTTTAGAAATTCATGGTCCGGTTTCTTGAAACAAAACAAAAATGTTTGTGATCCTATGTTATTATATTAATTGTATTGTTAAATAATTCTGGTAATAATTCATTTTCTTGTTAAATAATTATCATCGCGATTAATGTTATATTAAAAACACTTGTTATATAATCTAGTTTTGTTATAAAAGCGGTAAATAATTATTTTGACTTCTGAATATTTATTTCTTTTTCAGGGAGTTCTAAAGTGAAAGGACGCATCAACACATTAAAACAGGATATTCGATCGTTGTAGACAGGCGTGTGGAATCGGGGAATAAATGATATCATCCATGATTTACTGACACTTATGGAAAAAGCTACTTTATTCTACCGGATTCCTCAAATCGATAAATGTGCTTCAAGAAAAAGAAAGAAGTGTCTTTCAAATTCGTTTCGATTCCTGGAAAGTCACAGCAAATTATTCTCGAAGGTAATCACAAGTTCGAAGTCCTATTCTTTTATTTAAAATTTTTTTCTTCAAACTAATGATTTTCGGACCTGGAAATTTAAATCGTTTTAGATAATTTTTAACTAAACCTAACAATCTTAGGATTTAAAATCTTTATCTACAAAATGGAAAGCATCGAAATTTTAAGATAATTCTAATTTCGGAAAGACTATGTATTAAAATTAATGATAAAAATTTCGCTGATTCAAATTCAGTGAGTAAATAAACAATATTTTTTATGCAGAAGCTTAGGTATTTGTAATACCCGTCAAGTATCCTAAAAAGCTTCTTTTACAGCTTCTTAAAATTCGAAAAGAGAAGATCGTTTTTATGAAAATCGTAGGATCATAAAGTTCAGTCGAGACCCAAGTTCATCCACGGTATTCATTATATTCTGAATTCTTTGTGATATACCCTGGAAACCGTAAAACGCGATATTTACGAATCCAATAATGATATGATAATAGCTCGTAAAACCTAAAAGAAAGAGGTTTCCAGTTATCGACAGCTTTATAAATCATTGCACTGTTAACCAAAGTCTTCTTTCAGATTTCTAATTTTCATTCTATAAGCCTTTCAGGATTTTACTGCGTTGAATGTTTCGAAAATTCGAGAAATTAGAAAATTGAAAACATTTGGAAATTGGGATCTTTTTAGAATATTAATTTGTTGAGAGTTAAAAAAAGTTCATAATTGTAATTTTGATTGAATTCGAGTTTTTGCAAAATTAAAATCAGTCAATCAGTCAAATTTTTCAAATCAGTGATTAAAAAAATTGATAATCTTTCTAAAATTCGAATTTTTCCCATTTAAAACCGGTTGAAAATTGGAATTTTACCAAAATTGGAACAAGGCTGAAAATAGAAACGTCGAAAATTTTAATGTTTTCAAAATTATTAACTTATTAAAAATTGGACTCTTTCCGAATTTAAAACGAGTTGAAAATTTAAATGTTGACAAAATTAGAACCTTGGTAAAATTTGAAGCTTTCTGAAAGTGAAACCGGTTAAAAATTAAAAATTGAAGTGATTGAAAAATAGAACCTTTCTAAAATGTAAACAAATCGAAAATCTCAATTAAAAATTAAAAACATTAAACAATTAAAATTAAAATTAATACAATTAGAATTAGTTTTAATTAAATCAATTAAAACAATTAGAAAATTTAGAATCTGTTGTAAATTGAAATCTTGCTACAATTAAAATTAGTCGAACAAGTTCGTAGCCTAAGAAAATTAGAATTTTTCAAGAAATTATGACTTTTAAAAATTTGGAGCCTAAGAAAATTGAAACTCTTCCAAAATTGGAAGCGTAAAAATTTGGAACATTTTTGAAATTGGATACTTTTTAAAATTAGAGGGCAAAATTGGTAACTTTTCTTAATTGGGACTTTTACAAAATTATAAACCCCAGAAAATTGGAACCCTTTTATAAATTGAAAGCCTAAAAAAAATAGAAATTTCTTTCCGAAATTGGAACCTTTAAAAATTTTGAAAAATGACCGAATCCATTTTAAAACATACAGGCACTCCGATGGTGCATCGATAATTAACTTCAAATAAAAGTATGATTCTCTGCTCAAAAAATAAAGAGATACGTATTTTTTAAAATTTTCATAGCATTTTTTTTTTTTAATTTTTACTATCTTTTTAAGATTTTAATAAAAAAATAAGATTTTTATAAATTTTTTCTATAAAATTTCGTAATTTACACATTTTTCAAGCTTTTTAGTTGCTTTTGGCTAATTCTTTTCTATTTTGTATACCTTTTAAAAATTTATCTTGGAAAGGCAAAAATATTGATAAACAAAAACAATACTTTGATTTTTTGAAAAACTAAAAAAAAAAAATTTATCTCAAAAAAGCTACTTTATTCCTTAAAATTTTCATTTTTTAAAAAATTTACATTTTTTAATTTTTAATATTTTCTATTTTTTCATAAAAACCTCCTAAATTTTTATTATTATTTATTATTATTATTTTTTATGATATTTTAAAAATTAGCATTAAAATTTTTAACAAAGGGCCCAAGGAACGATTTTCAATCTTAAAAATTGCAAATTGTAGGAGGTTTTTTAAAAAAAAATAGAAAATAATTATTTTCTCCCAAGAAACAAAAAATACAAAATGAAATTTTTCTAGTGAGTATAGTTCACTTAAGTAGCTATAAACCCTGAAAGTTTTAAGGAAAAAAAGGTGGCCTTTTTGAGATAAAATTTTTTTAATTTTTTCAAAAAATAAAAGTATTTTTTTTTTAAATATTTTTCACTTTTCTTGATAAATGTTAAGAAAGGATAAAAAATAGAAAGAAATGAGCCATAGAGTAACTGAAAAGCTTGAAAAATCTGTAAATTACGAGATTTTAAAGAAAAAATTAATAGAAAATTTATTTTTTTAGAAAAAAAAAAATTAGAGCCTTTCCATAATTGGAAGTCTAAGAAAAGTAATTTTACAAAATTGGAACGTTTTAAAATTGGAAGAATTTCGAAAAATTAGAACCTTTTCGAATTTTGTATTAAGACACTCAAAAATTTAGAAATCTTGCCAAAAATCGTAACCTTTAAAAAATTCTATTATAAATTTAGAAATGAAAAATGCACGTTTAAAGTCTCACGAGAAATTTCTCGAAAAGATTTAACATGTGTATTAAATTATGAAAGCTGCAATACAAATTTGTGAATTTAGGAAGAATCCTTGGGGGATAAGTGAATCGGGTAAAACGCAATTTTCTTGAAGATTGGAGCGGCCGGAAGTGAGAATGATGAATGTTGGAGTGATGGTGGTTTTGCGTGTAGCATGAAACCAAAACAAAAGATCAGTGAGAATGAGAGCTGTCGACGAGAAGGATCCAGATAATGATTTATCAGTCTCCCTTTCATGGAAATCTTCTGTTCCAAAATTCCAGTTTTGTCCAAACTGACGAAAAGTAGGATTTTTTTTTAATTTACGAAATATTTTTAATTTACGTGAACAAAATGTTTCTAAATAAAAAAATTTAATTTTCTATTTCGTTCAATTAAATATCTCTTTTATTTAGTTAAAATAAATCAAATTTTCCGTACTTTTAAGATTTTCTTCAATTACTTAAATTTTTTCGTTTTTACGGGTTTATTCGAGGCAAAAATGATCATTTATGAAAGATACGGTTATACGTATGCATTTTAGCTTTTTTTGAGTGAGTGTATGCAAATGAGAATAAGATAAGAATATGTGGGCGTTAGATTCGAAGCATGAAGGTCCTCACTTACGTTAATGAGAAAGATTGTGGTTTCGAGGTTTTGAAAAGATCGTAATTCAAAAGCATTTTTAAAAACATCCTTATTCAAAACGTAATTTATTCACAATAAGTAGATGCACACGTCATTATAACAAACTTTCCTTTCCGTATTATTTAAATAACGCTGAAATTAATCATTTCCAATGGGAGATGATTATAACTGAAATAATTTTCAATTATTTTTTTTATTTAAATTTAAATTTTAATTGTTTGGATTTACTTAAATTATTTTAATTTATTAACTTGATTATAATTTTAATTTATCAAATAGAAACATATGTTAATACAATTTGACACTTATATTTAATAGAGATGTGATTATTCAATAAAACAAAAATCCTAAAGAAATTAAATCAGATTTATGTTGTAAATTGTGCTTTCTTGAAATATCGCACGTTTTGAGATAAATGTATGCAATAAAGTGTGTAAAGTTATCAGCAATCGCAGTAATTACACGTCAGGCTTAACTACTATCTACCCAGATTATAACTTATCCGATCACCTGTTTCCTTTCCATTTCTTTTCTCTCAGCGCTGCAAATTTTCAAAAATATTTTTGATCTAATCAAACTTGTCGTTCCCTGATAAAAATAATTTTATTACTTTCTCTCTAGTGAAAATTATTTACAACTTTCTTTCAAGATAAAATTATTTTATTCCTTCTGTTCGATTTAATCTAGATTTAGTGGATTTATTAGTCTAAAAATGTAATTTCGATTAAGGAGGTTCCCTCTATACATTGCTAATCAAAACAAAAACCATTTTAGCTTTCATTTGAATATCGGAGTTATCGGTAAAAAAGCGCGCGTTGATTTGAAATATTTTTTAAAATAAAATATTTCTTAGCCTAAAAACATATGTATGTTTTCTTAATTATTAAATATACTTTTTGAAGCTTTTTGTCTTAAAAGAAAATCATTTTTAGTATTATAGAATACATTATTTAAAGAACATTTCAAATTGTTTTGGATCAACGCGCGCTTTTTGACCAATGACATAAAGGGATGCGCACTTGCGTTGTTGCGTTTTGGACTGATTCTCAGCTGATTGGCAAAAAGCCAAAAAGTCAGTTTATTCTTCATTACAAAATAATTAATTTTGAGTCTCATAACTTACAAAAGTTAATTTTAAAGGTAGATTCATAACTTTAATTTGAAAAAATCTAGTATGCAATGATTGGCAAACATTCTCACAATATAAAATTAAAGGAGTAGGTGCATTTTCCGATTCGATAACGTGTGAATAAAATCCTTCATAACTTTTGTCGTAAGTATTAAAGCC
Organism: Ganaspis brasiliensis; assembly: GCA_037103525.1. Classification (NCBI taxonomy): domain Eukaryota; kingdom Metazoa; phylum Arthropoda; class Insecta; order Hymenoptera; family Figitidae; genus Ganaspis; species Ganaspis brasiliensis. The sequence goes on along the minus strand of JAZKLR010000022.1, from coordinate 3,163,482 downwards.
TATAATTGATATGAATCTTTAGATATACGGATTCTAAATGATTTGACATTCGTCGTAAAATGCGGAAATTTATTGACAAATGCGAGGGACGTTTAATTGGAGCGAAAGGGTGAGAATGACGTGAGTTTTGTGACAAGAAAGGGAACCATATTGAGGTCTTTTGATAGGGTAATTTGGAAGGTTAGGCCCTGATGGGGTTGGTGATCCGGCTATATTCCCAGAGTATAGTTACGTCTAGACGTATTCCGTCGAACGAATAAGAGCCATTTGGACTTTCAGGTGTTCGTAATTACCCCTCCAACTCGTTCCCCTTTTCCTCATAACACAACACCGACAGCAGCCCAAGGCATTTAAAGCACCTCCAGTTTCATGCCCTATAATTTTCAAAATTTACCCTTGATTTACGGACCGAGTTCTGAACTCAACCGAATGCTTCCACTCTCTCGATCCAACCTTTCAACCTTCAACACCTCTCGCTTCGGATAAAAAATTAATCAGCAAATCTCCTGATTAGCAAGAAACGATGAGCATTTGGTTTTTTTTTTTTTTGTTTTAATTTTGAAATCGAAATCTTTTGAGAAATTATTCTGGAGTTTTAAACGGTTTTTCGGAAAGTGGAAATTTTTAAAAATTTGATTGAGATATTTTAAAATCGGAAAAAATTGAATATTAGAATCTTTCGAAATTAGAATGTTTTTGAAATTGAGATTCTTTTGGAATTTTTGGAAAGTAGGAAACCTGAGAAAACTGGAACCTCTACAAAATGGAAACCTTTTAAGGTTTTAAGAGGTTCATTGACATAACCTCAAACTAGAAAGTCGTTTTTCACCTCAAATAAAAATATTTTTGAATTCAATTTCACCAAATTTTGAAATATCTAGTTGTACATTTTCAGAAACAATTAGGTTGAGTTAAAATTTGTTGTCAAATTATTATACATTTTATGCTTTTTCTTTCAATCCAATTAAAACCTGTAATTTTCATCCAATTTTGACAAATAATATAGATCATTTTTCTTGATGTAACATTCTCTGCAATTTTATTTGTTAGATTTTGTTAAATATTATTTTGTTTATTATTATTTTATAATACAAGAATTATTTTATTTTTGAACAATTAAGTAAAAAACAAATTTTGTTTGTCCAATATTTTTTTAAACAAAATATTTTTTAATAAAATTGTAGACAATGTTGCAAGAAGAAACATGAGATATTTGTTAAAATTAGTTAAAAATCACAGATTTTAACTATATTTAAAGAAAAAACATAAAATGTTAAATAATTATTATTTAACAACAATTAGGCTCTATCTAAACTATGAGAATTAAAAGCTTTTAAAAATTGGAAACGTGAAAAAATTATAAACCTGGAAAAGTTAGAATATTTTTAAAAGCCTGGAATTTGCAAGCCTGGAAAAATGAGTATTTTTAAAATTGAATCCATCCAGAAATGAAAAAAAAAATTGGAACTTTTACAAATCTGGAAGCCCTTAAGAAAATTCGAATCTTCTATAAATTGGAAGCTTCTATAAATTTAAACAGGGTGTCTACTAACCGGGAAATAACCGGGAATTTAAATTGACCGGGAAAAACAAGGAATTTTTTTTCTGGGATAAAAAATTCTTTTTAATTTTCAATTATTTTCTTCAATTATCAATTATTTTCTACAATTCTCAATTATTTTCTTCCATTTGGAATTATTATCATTAATTTAAAATTATTTCTTCATTTCTCAATTATTTTCTTCGATTTTCTACTATTTTCTTCAATTGCTAATTATTTTCTTCAATTTTCAATTATTTTCATCAATTTCTAATCAATTTATTCAATTCTGAAATATTTTCTACGATTTTCAATTATTTTAATCAATTTTTAATTATTTTCTTCAACTATAAATTATTTTTTTTTGAATTGCCAATTATTTGATTCAGTTTTCAATTATTTTCTTCAATTTTTAATTATTTTCATCAATTTTTAATTATTTTCTTCAAATCTTAATTATTTCCTTCAATTTTTAGTTATTTAATTTAATATTCAATAATTCTCGACTTTTTTCTACTATTTTTTTCAATTATTTATTTATTTCACATTTCAATAACTCCTCCATTTTTTAATTATTTTCTTCTATAATCAATAATTCTCGGCTTTTTCCAATATTTTTTTTCAAATATCAATAACGTTTTTGAAACTTGAATTTAATTCATCAATTATTATTCAACAATTTTCATAAAATCACATTTTCTTCAATTTCAAATTATATTCTACAATTTTTAATTAATTTCTTCAAATTACAATTACATTCTTCATTTTATATTGTTTTTTTTTCAATTCTATAATTTTTGGGTTGTTCAATTTCTTTTTTCTTCAATTATCACTTATTTTCTTCTACTTTCAATCCCATTGTTCAATTCTTGAATTATTTTCTTTAATTCTCAATTATAATTTTCGACATTCAATTCCATTATTTAATTTTCAATTTTTTGTTAATATTCAATAACTCTAGGCTTTTTACAATGATTTTTTTTAAATTCTCAATTATTTTCTTTAAATTCTAATTTTTTTCTTAAATTTCAATTATTTTCTTCAATTTCCAATTATTTTTTCATATTTCTTTCAATTTTCAATTTCTTCTCAATTTTCTTCAATATTTAACAATTTTCAGCTTTTTTAAATTATGTTTTTCTTTCAATTTTTATTTAAATTGAGAATTTTAAAATTATTTTCATCAATTCGCAATTATTTCCGTCGATTTCTAAATTTTTTTGCTGTTTCCAAATATTGTATTTAAGTTTTAAGTACTTTCTTCCATTTTTAATTATTTTCTTTAATTTTTAATTATTTTGTTCAATTTTCTATTGTTTGTTTCAATATTCAGTAATCTCGACTTTTTTCAATTATCAGTTATTTATTTCATGTTTCAAAACCTCCTTCAATTTTCAATAATTTTCTTCTATTTTCAATTTAATTGTTTAATTATTTTTTTCAATTCTCAATTAATTTCTTTAAATAACAATTCTATTCTTCAATTTTTAATGTTTTCTTCAATATTAAATAATTCCTGTCATTTTCCATTTTTTTTTTAATTATAAATTATTTTCTTCTTTTTTCAGTCCAATTGTTCAGTAATTTTCTTTAATTCTCAATTATTGTATTCCAATTTTAATTTTATTTCTGAATTTTCAATTGTTTTTTTTTAATATTCAATAATTCTGTGTTTTTCTGATTTCAATTTGATGATTTAATTTCCAATCTATTTCTTTAATTTTGAATTATTAACTTAAATTTTAAATTATTTTTTTGGATTTTCTATCTAGTTTATCAATTTTTAATTATATTCTTTGAATTTAATAACCATTGGTCAATTTTTTCAATTATTGTTCAATTGTAGATTAATATTTACTTTTTTTTTTAATTTTGTTTCTAATTGTCAAATATCTTTGTCATTGATCAATTATTTCTTTCCATTATTAATTATTTCTTTTAATTATTAATTGTTTCTTTTAATTCTTAATTATTATTTTTTGTAAAGTAAATATTTAATTCTTCAATTCTCAATTATAGTCTTTGAATTTCAATTATTTTCGTCAATTATCAATTGTTATCTTCAATTTTTGTAGCCATTTGTAGGTCTATTTATTCTTAAAATAAATTTTAAGTTAACAAGAGAAAAAACCGGGAAAAATAGGAACAAAAACCGGGAAATGACCGGGAATTTTGTGGGATAAAATTAGTAGACACCCTGTTAAAGTCATGAAAATTGGAATCTTCTAAAATATATAACATGTAAAAGAAACAAAATTGCGGAACTTTCCAAAAATTTTAAGCCTAAGAAAATTTGAATATTTCCAAAATTGGAGTTCTACGAAATTGCGAATCTTTTCAAAATTGGGACTCAAATAAAATTTAAAGCCTGGGAGAAATGAAACCTTTTAAAAATTGAAATACTTAAAAAAAAATGGAAGCTAATATAGGAACTCAAACCGTTTCAAAAATAGAATCTTTTAAGAAAAAATAAAATTCAAACAACTTGTAATTTAAAATTATTCTTGCAGGTGCAATTTTCCGGGTGGATCGAATTGATTACAACCGCGGGCACCTTGGATGAAATCGTCATCTTTATTGGACTCACACGAAGTTTAAAGAGCTCAAGAATTATGATCGTGCAAAAGTATATATTCAATTTTTAATTTTTTTCTTTCTCCCTTTTTATTTGAAGGTTTACCCCTTCCTTGATTCTTGCACTGAAGAAACTATTTGTCTCTCATTAACGAGCCAACATTAATCATTCTTCTCAACGCACAAGAATATGAAGAAAACTCGTTATCGAAGACAAAGAATAAAAATCAAGACGATTCATTTATTTAAATCCTCCAGTTATTTTCAAGTTTACTGATTTTTTGCTTCAGGCTACTTTTGCTAATCTTCCGTCGCTAAATTATAATTTAGGAAAAAAATTCGTTAATTTTTTTGTTTATCTATTTTTTATTAATTCCAAAAAAGCAATGCTGCAAAAGTTATTAGTAAAGTACTCTGATTAATCTTAATTTATGGAAACAAAATTACCATTTTCTAAGTGAGATTTGATTATTGCAGGTAAACGAAGAAGAAAAAAGTGGAAAGATAGCTTGACAGGGAATAAATTGAGTCACTTACAACCACTTGATGCACGTGCCGCCGCCAACGAGGAAAAGGAGTAAAAGAACGCAGATTTTTCCAGCTTCACGAGTTGTCATTTCACACATCTTTAACACACTTCACATTCTCTCGAATTCGCGGATCAAAAATTGGTACGGAACAACCATTTTTTTAATTAGATTTTTAAACCAACATCTTTCACCTTCTCCTGGAGGAAATTCCCCCACAATCCTTTATTTTTCCTGGGAAACATCTTTCTTCGTTTCTTCAAAAGTTTTCACTACATTTCCGAATTTTTCACATTTTTTTTGTCACTTCACTAGAAAACGGTAATTGAGGGGAATTTTTATCAAACACTGAAAAATTAGAATTTTTGCTAGTTTTTTCTTCTTGGAAGATATTTCTTCTTGTTGATGGAAATGAAGAGGAAATGAAATGATTTTGAAGTTTAAAAACTGTGAAAGAAGAAGTTTAGATAAGAAGGTTCTTGAAAATGAATGTTAAAAAAAGTTTATCGTAAAGAGAAAGTTTTTAAAAATAAGGAATTTTAAAAAAAAAGTTTAAAAATAAGATACTGATAAAGGAGGAATCTTGTAAGAATATAATTATTTTTAAAGAACAGAAGAGATTAATAAAAAAGAATTTTAACAAAAAGAATCTTTAAAATTTGAGACGATAGGAAGGAAAATTTTTAAAAAAGAATTTAAAAAATAAAAATGTCAAATGATACCTACCCAAAACAAACAACTTTAAGAAATTTAAAGAAAAAGAAATACTTAAAATGGTGGATTTGATTAAAAGACATTTTTAAAAGAAGAGTCTTAGAAAAGAAAAAACTTGAAAAAGAAGATTATTTAAAAAAGGACCAAAGACAAGAAGATTTTAGAAATAGAAGATAATTTTTAAAAAAGAATTAAAAAGATAAAAATTATAAAAGAATAGAAGAAAATCTTGAAAATAAAGATTTAAAAAAAAGAATTAAAAAAAGTACACCCACTTAAAACAAAGAAAATTGATAAAAAAACACCATTTTGAAAAAAAATTTAAAAATATAGATTTTTAACAATGGAGAATTTAAAAAAAAAATTAAAAAGAAGATACTGAAAAAAGTGGAATCTTATAAAAACAAATTCTTCAATAAAAGAAGTGATTAAGAAAAAGAATTTTGACAAAAACAATCTTTAAAACGAAAAATCTTAAAAGAGAAGGATTTTAAAACAAGAAGAGTCTTAAAAAAAAAAGTTCTTAAAAAAAGTGACCATAGGGAAGAAAAAATTTAAAATAGAATTTAAAACATAAAAATTTTAAAATATACCTTAAACAATCAACTTTAAGAAATTTTAAGAAAAAGAAATACTTATAACGGTAAATCTTATTAAAAGAGGGTCTTAGAAAAGGGAGAAATTGAAAAAGAAGATTATTTAAAAAAGGAAAAAGAAAAAAAGATTTTTAAAAAAGAACTAAAAAGATAAAAATTGTAAAAGAATATAAAAGAATCGTGAAAATGAAGATTTTTTAAATAAAGAATTTAAAAAAAGAGAATACCTACTTAAAAAAAGGAGAATATTATACTTAAAATAAACATTTTTAAAAAGAGTTTTTTACAAAAAGAAGAATTAATAGAACTGAACTTAAAAAAGGTTTTTAAAAATAAGGAATTTTAATAGTGGAGATTTTTAGAAATGTAGAATTTAAAAAAAGACATTTTTTAAAAAGAAGATACTGAAAAAAGTAGAATCTTATAAAAACATGTTTTTTAATAAAAGAGATTAAAAAAGAATAATTTTAACCAGAACAATCTTTAAAACGGAAAATCTTAAAAGTGAAGGATTTTAAAAAGAAGAGTCTTAAAAAAGAAAAAATTTGAAAAAAGAGTTTTTAAAAAAAGGAAAATATTGTAAAACAAACATTTTTAAAAAAGGATAATTAAAAAAAACGATGTTGAAAAAGAAGGTTTAAAAATGAAAAGTAGATTGTTAAAAAAGCTTGTAAAAAACCTTTTTTAAAAGAAAAGTTCTATAAAAAAGAAGAATTAAGAAGAAGGATCTTAAAAAAGAAGGTTTTAAAAAAAAGGAATTTTAAAAGTCGAGATTTTTAAAATAAAGAATTTTAAAAAGAAGATACTGAAAGAAGTGGAATCTTATAAAAACATATTTTTAAATAAAAGAAGAGTTTAAAAAAATAATAAAAAAAAAAAAATTTTTTAAAACTAAAAATCTTAAAAGAGAATAATTATAAAAAACAAGAGTCTTAAAAATTAAAAAAATTTGAGAAAAAGAGTTTTTAAAAGAAGAGACAATAGAAAACAGAATTTATTAAAACAGAATTTAAAAGATACCTAAAACAAACAACTTTAAGACATTTTAAGAAAAAGGAATACTTATAACGGTGAATCTTATTAAAAGAGATTTTTAAAAGAAGAGTCTTTGAAAAGAAAAAAATTGAAAAAGAAGATTATGTAACAAGATATCAGAGAAAAAAAGATTTTTAAAATAGAAGATAATTTATAAAATAGAATTAAAAAGATCAAAATTGTAAAAGAATAGAAAAAAATCTTGTAAATGAAGGTTTTTAAAATAAAGAATTTTAAAAAAGGAAGTACCTGCTTAAAAGAAGGAGAATCTTGTAAAAATGAGTTCTTTGAAAAAGAAGAATTAAGAAAAAGGATCTTAAAAACGATTTTTTTTAAAACTAAAGAATTTTAAAAATGGGAGAATTTAAAGAAAGGAATTTTTTTAATAAGAAGATACTTAAAAAAGTGGAAACTTATAAGAACATATTTTTCAATAAAAGAAGAGATTTTAAAAAAATAAATTTTACAAAAACAATTTTCAGAACGGAAAATTTTAATAGAGAAGAATTATAAAAAAGAAGAGTCTTAAAGAAGAAATAATTTGAGAAAAAGGGTTTTTAAAAAAAGGAGAATCTCGTAAAAATATATTTTTAAAAAATTAAAAAAGAAAAGTATATTGTTAAAAAAGAAGAAGCTTGTAAAAAACTGTATTTAAAAAAAGAAAATGTAAAAATATCTTAAAAACGAATTATTTTAAAGAAGGAGAATCTTAAAAAATAAGTTTTTTAAATATGAAAATTCATGAAATAGAATTTTAAGAAAAAAATTAAGAAGTGCAACTTTAAAAACGAAGAGTCTTAAAAAAAAATTAAAAAAAAAAGATTAAAAAATAGAACAATATCAAGAAAAAATTTGATAAATTTGAAAAAAATTGATTTTGTTAAATATAAAACAATTTTTTTTAAAATAAAGAAAAACGAAATAAAAAAAAAGAAGAATCTTAAAGAAGAAGTTTTTTTTAAAAATAAACCTTTTTGCAAAATGTAGTCCCTTTTGTATATCTTCAATCACACTTAACGAACTAAAACTCACTATTTTTATCTTCTGAAAGAAGACAAGGTAATAATTTTTCACATTTTTTTTTTCTTTCAGAAAAATTGGAGTTTTCCGAGAGAAGAAGAAGAAGAAGACTTTTGGAGGAAGATTCGGAATTGTGCGCGTTGGGAAGAGAGCCTGCGTGGTTACAGGTGTCCGAGCATGCGAAACGTTGGAAACTAGCAGGATGATGAGATGGTGATGGTGAAGACTGAAGATCGTACCAGAGTTGGTGGTAATGGTGGTGGCACTGGTGGATGTGGAAGCTGGTGATGCGCCCCTGGTGGAGTCGGCGCGTGGACGAACCCCAGGATCGAAAAAGAACAAGAGAAAAGGGACAGAGACGATCTAGAAAATTTTTCCGAGACAGAGAAAAACTTGCGGAAGAATCTCAGGTTAGAAAAAGAAATTATTTCTCATGTTTTATAGAAGGAGACCAAGCATGAACCAATCTCCCCTCTACCTTTTACAAATCTTCTTTCACCAAGTCTAATAACCAGCATCTGTCACTCGAGTTCATTCACTTTCTGCATCCAAAAATTAACATAATTTATTTCGGAAATGGTCTTTAAAAATTATTTACTTATTTGGTAATTTATTTTTTTAATTTTTTGCTTGAAATTTAAATTAATTAATTCAGAACTCTTCTAATTTTGTAAATTCCAATTAAATTCGATTTTCCAGAAAGTCAATTTTCAGATTAATCGATATTATAAAAATTAAGCTAAATAATTCGAAAAACACTGTTTTAAATTCTAATTCCCTGGAAAGATTTCAGTTAGCGAAATTTGAGTTTTACGATTTCACACGTTTTTGAAATGATTTTCAAGGATTTGGTATCATTATAGCAAATTCGGTTCTAGTATTATGCAGGTAAAAATCGTATAAATTTTTTTATGGACTCAAAGAGGCCGCCCAGTCATTAGACCTATTGAGAAAGAAGGCGGAGACTGATCTTGAATCCTTCTTTTCTTCTGTTTATTGAAAATCAAAGAGATTTAAAACTCCTTTTTCCCTTCTCTCCAAACAATTTTACTTTGATTCCACTTTTATTGAATAATTTTTAATTTAAAAGAGAATTTTATTTTGTTCAATGAAACAAATTCAAATTTTTTTTTAATTTTGGATCAATTATTTTAGATAAATATAGTTTTGAATTAGACTCTTGATTTTTGATAGTTTTTTTTTTTTTTTTGCTGAGAGTGAGATAAAAATGAGTCGACTCGAGGTGTTAAAAAAGAGGGAATAAAATTCACATCTCGCTCACTCGATACTCATTTATAGGTGTTAAATTGACTTTTTTGGGAAACAGTTGCACCAGGCTGTCTCTCACAGCTCATTTAGCAATCTCGGTTCCAGGATAGTGAAACGGTAACATCATGTACAGACGGATCCACACAAAGGTAGATGTTACTCTTCACGTTCCATGACGAGCGATGCATCATGGGGTTGTGAAATGGAATCAAGGGCTAGAAAGCGAAAAGGGGGTTGGGTAAGTCGCTTTTAATAGCCGTGCACACAGCTGCCGCCGTCTATATCGTCGCTCGAAGCATCATGGCTCACGTCTTATGCTCATCTTCCATAATTATGACAGGAAATCGAACAACTTATTCTTCCATCATATCTCTGCTTTTCCTCCAAATTAAATTCCTCAACTGCAAAGTAAAAACATTCAATTTTCATTCAGAATTTAAAGTCACAATCTTTATTCTTCACTGAAAAAAAAAACTTTCATTTTTTTCTGCTTAAAGAACATAGTAAACTAGGTGTCAATTATGTCCATTTCATGAACATTTCGCTTCTAAGTAATCAAAAGAATTTGCATCCTCATAGAGGAAGCAATAAATTAATAATACATAAAAGTCAAACGGAGAAGTTATAAATAAAAAATGAATTTTAAATGCAAAAAAAAAACAATGAATTATTTTACGAATTTTTGATCAATTATAAACGTTATATAGGCCAATCGATTCGTTTTGAGATAAGGAATATGATTTTTGTATTTATTAAGTTGTATTTTTAGCATGGAAAAAAATTTGGTAAAAAATGATTTTTTTCGATAAAAAAAAGGTGAATTGAGGAAATAAATTGAAAATTTAAGAAATCAATTGATAATTGAAAAACAAATTACAAAATGACGAAACTAATTGATAATTAAAATCAAATTACAAAATGACGGAAATAGTTGACAATTGAAAACCAAATTCCAAAAATGGCTAGATAAATACACTACCGAACAAAACAAATTAAAAAATCAAAGAATAATGATAAAATTTTAAGATAATAATTAAAAATTGAGAAAATTGTAGGAAATAATTAAAAATTGAGAGAAATAGTATGGGAAATAGTTGAAAAATGACGAGAATAATTAAAAAATTGAAGAACGTATATAAAAAATTACGAAAATAATTGTTAATTGAAAACAAAATTCGAAAAATGGCTAGATTAATAGACAACTAAAAAAAATATTTAAAAAAATTAAACTAAAAATATTAAATTTAAAGAAAATAATTTCAAATTAAAAAATTAAGAAAATGCCGGAAATAATTTGTATATGCAACAACTGGAATGAAAATCAAAAAAATAAAAAAAAAATAAAAAAAAAATGAAAAAAATAATTGGCAATTGAAGAAAGCAATTAAAAATTGAAGAATGGAAGAAAATAACTGAGAATTAAAGAGAATAGTTCTAGTATTGCGAATAATTGAATTGAAATTTTAAAACAATTTTTATGAGTGAAAATAATAATTGCAAAAATCCGAAAATTATTGCATATTGAGGAATTAATTGAAAAGCGATAAAAATAATTGAGAATGAAAGAAAACATTTGAGAATTTAAGAAAATAATTAAAAACTGAAGAAATAAATTGAAAATTAAAGAATTAAATGGAAATTTCATGAAAATAATTGACAATTAAAAGAAAAATTACAATTCGACGAAAATAATTAGCTATTAAAAAAAATAATAATATACGATTGAAGAAAAAAATCGAAAAATGGTGAGAATAATTGGCATTTGAACCAAAAATTTGTTTAAATTAATGAATAATAAGAAAATTGAAGGAGAATAATAAATTGTCAATTGAAAACTGATGAAAATTATGAAAAAAATTGTAGAAAATAATTGAAAATTGAAGAAAATAATTAAACTAGGTAAAAATTATGTCCATTTCATGGACATTTCACTTCTAAGTAAGCAAAATAATTTGATTTCTCATAGAGGTAGCACTAAATTAATAACATAAACGTTAATTAGGAAAGTTATTAAAAAATAAGGAATTTTAAATGCAAAAAAAAAAGAAAAAACATGATTTATTTTACGAATTTTTGATCAATTTTAAATTTTATATAGGTCAATCGATTCGTTTTGAGATAAGGAATATGATTTTTGAATTCATTAAGCTGTATTTTTAGCATGGAAAAAAAATTTGGCAGAAAACAATTTTTTTCGATGAAAAAAGGTGAATTGAGGAAATAAATTGAAAATTTTAGAAATCAATTGATAATTAAAATCAAATTAGAAAATTACGGAAATGATTGACAATTGAAAACAAAATTCCAAAAATGGCTAGATTAATACGCAATCGAACAAAATAATTTTAAAAAGCAAAGAATAATTAAAAAATTTTAAGATAATAATTGAAAATTCAAAAAGTTGTAGGAAATAATTGAAAATGGCAGAAAATAATTAATAATTGAAGGAAATAGTTGAAAAATGAAGAGAATAATTGAAAAATTGAAGAAAATATGTGAAAAATGACGAAAATAATTGTCAATTAAAGCAAATAGTTGAAAGATGACGAGAATAATTGAAAAATTCAGGAAAATATTTAAAAAAATTAAACAAGAAATATTAAATTTAAAGAAAATAATTGCAAATTGAAAAATTAAGAAAATTATAGGAATAATTGTTGGAAATAATTCCACATGTAACAACTGGAATGAAAATCGAAAAAAATAATTGAAAATTGAAGAATGGAATTAAAATTTAAAGTATATACTTAAAAATTAAAGAAAATAATTGAACAATTGTATATAATAATAAATAAAAATAATAATTAATAAAAAGGATAATAATAATAAAAAGATAATAAAAAGGAGTAACAGAAAAAAGGAGATAAATTTTTTATGGTAAAGAAAATAATTGAAAAGTGGAATTAAAATTTGAAGAAAATAACTAAGAATTGAAGAGAATAGTTCTAGAATTTATTGAGTAATTGAATTGAAATTTGAAAACAATTTTTATGTGTGAGAAAAATAATTAAAAAAATACGAGAATTATTGAATATTGAGGAATTTATTGAAATCGAGAAAACTAATTAAATATCTCGTAATTATTGAAGTAAAATGAATAAAACGCTGCCAAGTTGTACCTCCAGTATGTATTTGTTGTGAATAATTTTTCGTATTCATTTTTTGAAAACATTGATTTCTCATTGCTTTTGCAAATTTAAATTTGAGCAAAATAATATTAAATAGGTCAATCGATGCATTTTTAAATTGTCTATAAAATGAGCAAAAATTATTCTTCATAAAATTTATACAAAAAGCAAAAAAGCATAAAAAAATTTAATTTTTATAAAAATTTTCATTTTTTGAAACCTTGATAACTCGGAACAGGATTACAGTAGAAGGTTTGCAAATAGCTCATTCGATATGTTTTTTAATCACCTACAAAATAATGAAAATATATTTAAGCTTGTAATAGAGCATAAAAATAAAATTATTAAAAAACAAGATTTTCCAAGTTTTTGATTTTTAAAATGCTAATAACTTCGATTTAAATTGCATTAGTGGGTTCGCTAATAGCTCAATCGATGCGTTTTCAAAAAAATATAACGAATAAATTACTTATATTTAAACTTTTTTTTTAAATATACAATTTTGCAAAAAACGATTTTTTGAAAATTCCTGGTTTCACAATGATTTCTTTTTAATTTTTCAGGATTTTACGATCTGACAAAAATTGAATTTCTTGAAAGAAAGAAAGGAGACAAATAAATGTCAATAATGGCTGTTAGATTTGAAAGAAGATACTTTCTTAGAAAAAGAGAAAAAATATCTGCTCAGTCTTTGTATTTATGCATTTAACGACATAATGAAGGAGATTATTTATCGGAAATTGTATAGGGATGAGAGACTGTAAGAATGGTAGAAAAAAAGCACGAAAAAGGGAAAATCTTCTTCTTGGCATTGTACTCTTGATCGTGCTAATTATTATTATAAATGGTCCAGGGTGACTCGTCTCGATTCAGATGCTTTGTTATCCCGGAAGATCTTAGAAAATGACAACAGGATATTCTCTCTTCGCTCATTTGGATATAGTACAATTCTTTCTTTTCTTATAAAAACGAAACTATTTAATTTACTGAGTGTTTTCACATTTAAATAAAATTTTTTCTTTTTTATATATCGATTGATTCGTCTCAAGGATCTCCGTCTATTTTCCGATTGTTTGTCTAATTTTTCTTAAAAAAAGAATCGGACAGATTTATCTTTTAAAAGATAAATAATTAAAATTTCAATCAAGTTAAAATATAATTATTTTCAATTTCGATCAATCGAAAACTCAATTCAATAAATTTTTAAACCTATACATTTCAATCGATCCAAATTGTAATAGATCCTAATGGAATTAATCCAAATTTCATTGATCTTAATTTTATTAATCCTAATTTTAATCAATCAAAATTTCACTAATCTATATTAAATTTAGATGAAATTTGACACAATTGTTACTACAATTTAACAATTGTTTCCAATAAACAGAAAATTGTAATTTTTAATCAAACGTTTTAATAAATTTTATAAAGTACATCATTAATAAAAATAAAATATAATTAAATTAAATTGAAAAAAGCGAGCACGTTTTCCAACATTTATTAAGGTTTTTGAATAATTTGTTCCTATTTTAATCATTTCCTTTTTTTTTTATAATTTAAAACTTTCTTTCACTATTTTAAATAAAAATACCCAATAAATTAAATTTCTTCAAATAAATTGTATTTTTTATCTCAAATTGCTTATTCTTTATTGAGAGAGTAAATTATTAAACTTATTTAATTTATGCTAATTATATTGTAGGTTTGTAAATAGGGTCAATTCTAATTTTTAGCAACTTTTAATTGGATTAAAAAAAATAAGATTGACTGAAATATAGTTTTCACTATATTACAGATTTGCCAAACGCATCAGGCTAGAAACTCATTAAAATCAAGGGTCCAAAATTTTCAGAAAAATACACTCATCGCAAAAATCACATACTTAAAAGAACTATATAAAATATTTAAAATTTATTTATTTATTTTGAAACAAAATTTTAAAAATTAATAAAAAATACATTTTTTTGGGGTACACTAGAATTTTGGTACATTAAAATTATTTAATTCGACTGATATGAAAATTCCGTAAAAGTTAATCCGTAGAAATATAAATTGATTGATATTTGGATTTTTGCAAATTAAGATCTTAAAATCTTTGATATAATTCTTTAGTATAATAAAAGTCTAAATCATCATAGGATTTGGAAACAATAAATTCAAGTATTAGTTGATTAACATTTGAACTAAATTCAAGATTGAATCGATTTGAAATTTCCAAATATCTATATAAATTAAAATAATAATTTTCCAGGTTTTAATTGATTTCCAGGTCCATTAATTCCAATTTTTATTAAATCAAATTTTAGTCAACATTTTAATAGTTGAAATTTTAATCATAAAATGTGGATTGATTGAAGTTTTGACACAATGCAAATTTTTTCTAATTTCAAGTTTTTATATATTGGTTGAAGTTTAAAACAGGTACCTAATATATGCAGTGTTGAAATTTTAAAATATTTAAAGCTTCCAATAATTTAAACATGAATTGACTAAAATTTGAACCATTAAAAGTTGTAAATAATAATTGAAGTTTATTATTATTAAAATTTAAATAATTAATAGTTCATACTAATTAAAGTTTGAAACAATTTTAATTCGTATTAATAAAACCAAGTTTAAAATTTTTAATTTGTAAATATAAAAAACTGAAATAATTTTTGATCCCATCATTAAATTTTGTATTGTATTTTGTTCCAAAAACTATTTTAAACTAGGTGAAAATTATGTTTATACATGAACATTTCGCTTCCATGTAAGCAAAATAATTTGCTTTCTCATAGAAAAGGCAATAGATTATAATAATGCAAAAAAAATTGAATTTCATTAAAAATAAAAAGTAGCCATTAATTCTAGTAATTTCTAAAAAAATGTTTTATATCGACCAATAAGTCCGTCTTTTAATTTAGAATATTTTATTTCAAGAACCTATTATTATAAAATAAAAATTAGAAAAGTTACATATAAATAAAAAAAATAATTTTAAATGCAAATCAAATAAAAAATCATGAATTATTTTACGAATTTTTGACCAATTATAAACATTATAATTATTATCCATGAAATGGACATCATTTTAAAGAATAATAAATAATAGTAATAAGTTATAATACTAATTAAATAAATAAATAAATTTTCACCTAATTTACCTAATTTAAAATTTAAATTCCGGAGAATTAATAATTAAATAATTTATAATTATTTAATTATTATTATATTCATTTCATTATGAACATTTTTTTGTTCGAATGCCGATTATTCTAACCATTTTTCGACTATTTTTTCTATTGTCATTAATTATTTTTTTAAATAGTTAATTATTTTCGTCAATATTTTAAAATTATAACATAATTTTAATAATATAATTTTAATTATTTTCTTGAAATTTCCATTTAATTCTTAAATTTCAAGTTTATTTCTTCAATTCCCAAATATTTTTTTTAAGTTTCAATGATTTTTATCGATTTTCAATTAATACCTTAATAATCGATAATTCTCGGATATTTTCAATTATATTTTTTACGCATAAAAATTGTTTTAAAATTTCAATTCAATTATTGAATTCTAGAACTATTTATATTTAATTTCTCAGTTATTTTCTTTATATTTATTTACACTTTTTAATTTTCAATGATTTTCTTTAATTTTAAAAAATTATCGCCTTTTTTCTATTATTTTTTTCGAGGATCACAAAGTTTCTTCAATTTTAAATACAATTGTTCTCTTTATCTTTTAATTCCATTCTTCAATTTTTATTTCCATTCTTCAGTTTTCAATTGTTTTCTTCTATATTCATTAATTCTCGTCATTTTTTAACTTTCTCCTTCAATTATTAATTATTTTTCTCAATTTTCAATTAATTCATACATTTTTTCAATCTTTATTTATCATCTTGAAGTTTTATAATTATTCTTCGATTTTTTAAATTATTTTGTTCGGTTATAATAATCTAGACATTTTTTTAATTTTGTTTTCAATTGTCAAGTATTAAGGTCATTTTGTATTTTTTTTCAATTATCAATTATTTTTTCAAATTTAAATTTATTTCTTAAATTTTCAATTGATTTTTTAAATTCTCAAGTCATTTCCTCAATTTTTTATTATTTTTTCCAATTCCAATTATTTTCTTTAAATTTAATATTTCTTGCTTAATCTTTTTAGTTGTCTATTAACCTAGTCATTTTTCGAATATTTTTTTCAATTAACAATTATTTTCGTTATTTTTCACATATTTTCTTTAATTTTTCAATTATTCTCGTCATTTTTCAATTATTTCCTTCAATTATTAATTATTTTCCGCAATTTTTAATTATTTCCTATAATTTTTTCAATTTTTAATTATTATCTCAAAATTTAATAATTATTCATTGATTTTTTAAGTTATTTTGTTCGGATGTGTATTAATCTAACTATTTTTTTAATTTTATTTTCATTTGTCAATTATTTTCGTCATTTTGTAATTTTTTTTTTATTATCAATTATTTTTTCAAATTTTAATTTAATTCTTAAACTTCCAATTCATTTCTTCAATTTTTTTATTATTTTCTTCAATTCCAACTACTTTTTTTTTCGATATTCAATCCAGTTGTTCAATTTGCAATTATTTCCAACTGTTATTCCTATAATTTTTCAACTATTTTATTTAATTTTAATATTTATTGTTTAATTTGTTAATCTATTCTTTTCAATTGTGTAATTATGTATCAATTTTTCAAATTTTATTTTTAACTGTCAATTATTTTTGTGATTTTTTAGATATCAATTTTGGAATTTTCAATATTTGAATTTGCAAAAATTTATAGTTTTAAATGACCAAAAACAATGCAAAGGTTAATGTTAATATTGCTAGTGAAATTATAATACGTAATTCTTTTTAAATGTTTAAGATAGATTATTGTCAAAAAATTTATATTTTAATATTTTGTGACAATAATACCTTTTAAGCTTTTTAAATCCGAATTTTGCAAAATTAAAAACACTATTTTAATTGATCGAAAATTTGTGACCGGGAAATCCAAAAAATTCACTGGGAATTTAATTTCATAAAAAAAAGTGGCTACCCTAATAATTTTTGACCTTGTTCACAGATACTTGAAAATTCGCAGCGGCGGCCTCTAAGTAACAGAATGGGTGGATTCTAAAATTTTATTGCAACAGCTGGCACACGGCGAGGTATAAATAATAACTTCTGATTGGTCCAGGAATACTTAGGTGGCGAATAAATTTATTCTAGAACGCATGAGGTGCAATTTTAGACCCTTGCTTAGATGAAAACCGCTTGCACCAGGAAAGCGTTACGAATCTCTCGTCCCTTCCTCGAAGCGTTACGAATCTCCAGGACTTGAGTCCCGTTTTTTAGACTAAATTTCCTGTTCTCTTACACTTAAATTTTATCCTTGTTCATTCTAGAAAATCGCCTAGATCCTTGTCTTCTTAATGTTTTCTTTATCTTCAACCTGATTTACGGAAAATCAGATCAAGTCGATCTGCTTGTAATTTTATGCATTAATTTTATCGACGAGTCGCTCATGAGTGACGTAGAACCCTTAGCGAGAAAAACTCTTGACACACAATTTTTTTTAATAATTAATTAGAAAACAAAGAAATAAAAGAAGTAAATGGGGTAAAGAAAAATACAGACCAAATTAATAAAATAAAGAAATAAATAAACTAGATAAAATATTTAGAGAACTATTTTTCAAATTTTTTATTTGCGCAGAGTGCACAAACGATAAAAATTCGATTTTATGATTTTAAAATTACGACATGCATTTATTTTGATAGCAGAAGGACATTAAAGTGATATGAAAATCTTTCGCATACAGTTTCTTTATGATTGCACTTAATCTTTTTACAATGACGTAAAAAGAGGAAAAAAGTGACGAGGAAATTTTTTTTCTTCGAGAATTCCCCTGAGTTACAAAAAATAATTAATTGCGAAAGACAAGTAGCTTAGGATTTTTATAACGAAGAATCTTGAATGAGATTACAATCACTTTTTAACTAACTTTAGTTTCTCTTAAATTAGCCATGAATTTTTATTTCTTCACGTAATTAAATTGAGCAAAGAAGTTAAGTAAAACTTAATAAAATGCTAAATTAATCTAAATTAATTAAAATTATAATAATATCTACACGGAATATTAAATTAGAATCAGCATTAAAAACTAAATAAAAAAATACATATAAAATCTAATCTGAGACTATTAAGTAAGAAACTGAGAAATATAAACAGAAAATTAGATAAACAAAATACGATTTTTTGTCGAAACTAGATTTAGGACAATTTACTTGGCCCATAAAATATTTTCTTCGGTTCTCCAAGGCATCCAGGTGAAATTAAAATTTATTGGAAATCCTGCAGGATCTATAGGAGCATTAGTTTGCTTCATTAAAACTTTTCTGTAGTCGTTAAGTTTCCTTTCCAAGTATTTTACCATCTGTAAAAGTAATATATTTAAAATTTTCAGTTTAATATAAAATTTAATAAATTAATTGAGTGACACTAAAACCAACCCCTGGATTTTCAGCTGATATATCCTCAGTTTCACAAGGATCCGCATAAATGTTAAATAAACACATATTCGAGCAATTTGCGAATCTGGAAAATTCAACGCAACGAATTCGACTTAAATTTCTAAGTCTTGTTACGATTTTCTTCGAAAGTTGATTTTCATGAATGCGACTAATGGCTAAATTCGTTTCAGAATAAAGAATCCTCGAAATATTATATTCTGGATAGGATTCATTGTTACCGGAATCCCCGTAATAACTTCCATAAAGATCTGGAGCACCTGAAAAAAAGATGAAATTAGATAAGAGAAATTTAAAATAATTAATAACTTTTTTATAAAAAAGGGAATTATCCAGGAATTTTCCGTCAAACCGGGAATTTTTTTTCTGGGCTAATAAATTTGACTAATATATCAATTGTTTTATAAATAAAGATAATAACTTTATGCATTTTGAACCAATATGATTATGCGTTTAAATTTTGTGTAATTATGCATTTTGTGTGCTTTCAATTATCAATTATTTTCATCACATTTCAATTATTTTCTTCGATATTCAATAATTCACGGCTTTTTTCAATATTTTTTTTTCAATTATCGATTACGTTGATGAAGCTTCAATTCAATTCTTCAATTATTCAACTACTTTCAGAAATTCACAATTATTTTCTTCAACGCACAATTATTCTTTTCAATTTTCAATTATTTTCTTCAATTTCCAATTATTTTCTACAATTCTCAATTATTTTCTTCCATTTGGAATTATTTTCATTAATTTCAAATTATTTCTTCATTTCTCAATTATTTTCTTTGATTTTCTACTATATTCTTCAATTGACAATTATTTTATTCAATTTTCAATTATTTTCATCAATTTCTAATTAATTTCTTTAATTCTGAAATATTTTCTACGATTTTCAATTATTTTAATCAATTTTTAATTATTTTCTTCAACTATTAATTTTTTTTTTTTTGAATTGCCAATTATTTGATTCAGTTTTCAATTATTTTCTTCAATTTTTAATTATTTTCATCAATTTTTAATTATTTTCTTCAAATCTTAATTATTTCCTTCAATTTTTAGTTATTTAATTTAATATTCAATAATTCTCGACTTTTTTCAACTATTTTTTTCAATTATCATTTATTTATTTCACATTTCAATAACTCCTCCATTTTTTAATTATTTTCTTCTATAATCAATAATTCTCGTCTTTTTTCAATATTTTTTTCAAATATCAATAACGTTTTTGAAACTTGAATTTAATTCATCAATTATTATTCAACAATTTTCATAAAATCACATTTTCTTCAATTTCAAATTATATTCTACAATTTTTAATTAATTTCTTCAAATTACAATTACATTCTTCATTTTATATTGTTTTTTTCAATTCTATAATTCTTGGGTTGTTGAATTTCTTTTTTCTTCAATTATCACTTATTTTCTTCTACTTTCAATCCCATTGTTCAATTCTTGAATTATTTTCTTCAACGCACAATTATAATTTTCAATTTTCAATTATTTTCTTCAATTGCCAATTATTTGATACAATTTTCAATTATTTTCTTCAATTTTCAATAATTTTCATCAATTTTTAATTATTTTCATCTGATCTTAATTATTTCCTTTAATTTTTAATTATTTAAGGATGTTTATCCAAAAAACCATTTTCTACAGATTCTTAAAAAATTTTAATGACAAATTAAATACATTACTTTACATGTACTGTTACAATTTTATTGAATTTTACCGTTCTATTTTTAAGATATACATTTATAAAGTTGGGACTTTTACATGGAAAAAGTAACAAAACGCGCAAAATGACTATATTTTAATTAATTAAAAAAACACGGTTCTACAGATTTTTTTAAAAAACTGATATATTTTAAACTGTAATGGAATACAACTTTTACAATAATATTTAATTAATTTACCGTTCCGTTGTTAAGAAAATGTTATTTAAGGGTAGTAATCCTTCACTTTTTTGAAATAATCAGGAAGAAAAAATTTTAAAAAGTTGGAATTTTCAACAGAAAATTTTTTTTTCAATATAATTTGTTTGTGTAATGATTTTAACTACAAAATACTATTTAGAAACCAAATTATAAGATGAAATGAAATTAAAAAAATATTGACTAACATGGTCCGATAGAATGAGAACCGCTTGAGGGTATAAGCATCCTTAATTTAATATTCAATAATTCTCGACTTTTTTTAATTGTCATTTATTTATTTCGTATCTCAATAACTCCTTCAATTTTCATTTATTTTCTTCTATAATCAATAAATCTCGGCTTTTTTCAATAATCAATTATTATTATTCAACAATTTTCATAAAATCACATTTTCTTAAATTTTAATTATTTTCTTCAATTTACAATTATTTTTTCATATTTCATTCAATTTTCAATTTTTTTACAATTATATTGAAATTATTCAAATTATGTTTTTCTTTCAATTTTAATTTAAATTGTTAATTTTTAAATTATTTTCATCAATTCGCAATTATTTCCGTCGATTTCAAAATTTTTCTGCTGTTTCCAAATATTGTATTTAGTTTTTAAGTACTTTCTTCAATTTACAATTATTTTCTTCAGTTTTTAATTATTTTCTTTTATTTTTAATTATTTTGTTTAATTTTCAATTGTTTGTTTTAATATTCAGTAATCTCGACTTTTTTCAATTATTTTTTTTCAATTAACAGTTATTCATTTCATGTTTTAAAACCTCCTTCAATTTTCAACAATTTTCTTCTATTTTCAATTTTATTGTTCAATTGTTCAATTATTTTTTTCAATTCTCAATTAATTTCTTTAAATAACAATTCTATTCTTCAATTTTTAATGTTTTCTTCAATATTAAATAATTCCTGGCATTTTCCATTTTTTTTAATTATAAATTATTTACTTCTTTTCTCAATCCAATTGTTCAGTCATTTTTCTTTAATTCTCAATTATTGTATTTGAATTTCAATTTTATTTCTCAATTTTCAATTGTTTTTTTTTTTAATATTCAATAATTCTGTATTTTTCTGATTTCAATTTCATTATTTAATTTTCAATTTTGAATTATTAAGTTAAATTTTAAATTATTATTTTTTTTTTATTTTTTATCTAGTTGACCAATTTTTAATTATATTCTTTGAATTTAATAACCATTGTTCAATTTTTTCAATTATTGTTCAATTGTAGATTAATATTTACTTTTTTTTTTAATTTTGTTTCTAATTGTCAAATATCTTTGTCATTGTTCAATTATTTCTTTCCATTATTAATTATTTCTTTTAATTATTAATTGTTTCTTTTAATTCTTAATTATTATTTTTTGTAAAGTAAATATTTAATTCTTCAATTCTCAATTATTTTCTTTGAATTTCAATTATTTGCTTCAATTATCAACTGTTATCTTCAATTTTTTTTTAGCCATTTGTAGGTCTATTTATACTTAAAATATATTTTAAGTTAATAAGAGAAAAAACCGGGAAAAATAGAAACAAAAACCGGGAAATGACCGGGAATTTTGTGGGACGAAATTAGTAGACGCACCCTGAAAAAAAGCTAAGAATTACCTTTAATAATTTTAAACCTCTGAAAAATGGCACTTTCTGTATTATCTTTCTCGTCAATATTCACCAATAATAATTTTCGTGAACTTTCTTGATCATTTTTAATTTTTGACCACTGATCAACGCCATCAATATCTCCTAAATCTTTCAGATTGCCACCTGCAGCAGAATAAAAAGTAGGAAGCCAATCAGTCACATGCATGAAGAGATTTGATGCCCTAGAATATTTTTTTATCAGAGGAGAATAAATACATGCCGGCACTCTAATCCCGCCTTCATAGACAGTAAACTTGAGCTAAAATCGTTATTTTTTATAAGTTATTGCAGTAAATTATAATATTTTCAGCTAATTTAAAGAAGTAGATAAAATAGAATAATCAAAATTTGAGCATTTATTCAAATATAGCATCTGAAAATCAATTAAAAAATCGTAAAATGTAAATTCTAATGTTTTAAAAATGGAAAAAATTTTAATATAAAGAATTTTTTAATTGGAAAATAATTTGAAAGTGAATTCGAGAAGAATTCGAAAAATAAAAGTGAAATTTTAACAGTTTTATTTACCCCTCTAAGTGGATAATTTGAGCCGACATTTTCTAAAAATCCTTCACTTTGAGCACCATTATCAGAAGCAAAAACAATAATTGAGTTTTCGAGCATTTTTGCTTTCTCCAAAGCAGCTATTGTTCGACCCACGGAATCATCCAAAGCTTCCACCATTCCTAGAATTATATTATTTGATTATAATTTGAAATTAGTAATTAATTAATTATATCATTTAAAAATTCGACTTAAATTATGTGAAATGAGAATTCTGCCAAATTAAAATTCGGCTAATTTCGTTTTCTTTTAAATACAAAGTCGATTAAAAATTATTTCTGTAAATGTCGTCTGCATTTCCTCCACAATCAAATTGACCGAACTTGCAATTGCCTGAAATTTAATTGTCCGAATTTTTATCTCTCCAAATTTGCATTTGTACAACCCTCTAACTTTCCGAATTTTCATTTGTCAAAACTTTAAAGACACCGAACTTGCATTTGTCAAAACATTCAAATCGACGAACTTGCATTTGTTAAGATTTTTAACTTCTCGAACTCGTATTTGTCCGAACTTTTAAATCACAGAATTTGCATTTGTCCTAATTTTGAAAACACCGAACTTGCATTTTCCCGACCCTCGGAATGTAGAATTTTTAAATAAGTCTTCTGATTGGCTGGTAATGTTACCGGGAAATTTACCAGCCAATCAGAAGGCTCGTTTAGAAATTCTACATTCCGAGAATCGAGCAAATGCAAATTCGGTTTTTTCAAAGTTCGGATAAATGCGAAATCGGTGATTTAAAAATTCGAACAAGTGCAATTTCGGTGATTTCAAAGTTCGGACAAATGCAAGTTCGGTGTCTTAAAAGTTTTGATAAATGCAAATTCGAGAAGTTATAAGTTCTCCTGCTTAAAAACAATTATAAATATTTTAAATAAAATATCTAAAGATAAATGAAAAAAATTAAAAAAGTAATTGAAATTTGATAAAAAAAATGCTTAAAATTTTTAGAATTTGATAGGTTAAAAATAAGAATAATTAAAATTGGATGAAATAACTGAAAAATGATAAAAGTAATAGAAAATTGAAGATAATTATTGCAATTTTAGAAAAATAATTGAAAAAGATACAGAATATTTGTGAAGTAAAAGAAAGTACTTAATTACAAAATATGATTTCAAGAATTTTAAATAAGAGGAAAATAATGAAAACATAACAGAAATAAACGAAAATTGAAGAAAATAATGGAAATTGGAGATAAATAACTGAAATTTTCGGAATAAATCAACAAATAATCAAAATAATATAAAATTTGTGAAAGTCATTGCAAATTAAACAAAAAAAAAATAAAAATTGACGAACCTAATTGAAATTTGAGTAAAATAATTGAAGAATGATTAAAACACTGAAAAGTGGATACAAGAAATTAGATTTGAGATAATAAATGAAAATTTTGAAAATTTATTGAAAAATAATTAATATATGTAATTAAAAGGTGGAGAAATAATTGCAAAAAGATAAAAAAAAAATGAAAAAAATCATTGAAAAATGAAATAAATAATTGAAAATTGAAATTGAATTGAGGAATAGTAAAAAATACTTAAAAATGAGAGAAATTGATTGCAAAACAATAACAATAATACCTAATTGAAAATTGAAGAAAATTTTTAAAATTTTAGAAAAATATTTTAATACTTAGGAAATTAATTGAAGAATAATGAAAACAATAAAAAAAAATCGAGAAGATATTTGCAAAGTAATAAAAATAATTAAAAATTGAAGAAAATAATTGCAGAATGATAAAAATAATTGAAAATTGAAAAAATAACAGGGATTTGAGATAAATAATAAAAAAAATTGAAAAATAATTTAAAAGGACAATAATCAATTGAAAAATGATAGAAATAGTTGGAAATTGGAGAAAATAATAAAAATTTGTAAAAAATAATTGGAAACATTACAGAATATATTTGAGATAAACAAGACTAATTGAAAAATGATAAAAATAATTGAAAATTAAAGACAATTTTAGAAATTTAAGAAAAAAAATTGAGAAAATTTCAGAATTTATTTGATATAAAAGAAAGTGATTGAAAATCAAAGAACATCATTTAAATACTTGAAAAATACAAATAAAAATTGAAAACAATAAATAAAAATGTTTAAATTTAGTTTTTTCTTAATAAAAATTGATGAAGCATGAAACAGGTTTTTTAATATTGAAACATATTTAGAAAATTAGTATGGAAAACGATGAAAATAGTGAAACTGATACTTAAATTAACAAATTTGATGAGTCATATCCTTTCATTATTAAATTTACATTATACAAATTGATATTAATAATTCGATATCGAAGAAATTTATTGTAATTTGAAGAAAATAATTACAATATGAAAAACAAGAATCATATTTTATAAAAATAATTAAAAAATAACGAAAAAAATTTTTAATTAATTAATAAATAATAAAACCAATTTGATATTGAAGGAAATAATTAAAACTGAAAAAGTTTTATTTGAAAAAATTGAAGAATATAATTGAAACTTGTGGAAATTGAATTTAAAATTTAGGAGAAAAATTGAAAAATAATTAAAATTTTTAATTCTATCCTTCAATTTTTATTTCAATTTTTCCGATTTCAATTGTTTCCTTCTAGATATATTCATTAATTCTCGGCTTTTTTCAATTACTTTTTTTTAATTTTTAAGTATATTCTTTAAATTTCAATTCAATTCTTCAATTTTTAATGATTTTTTTCAATTTTAATTTTTTTTTTTCGATTGTCAATCCAGTTGTTAAATGTGCAATTATTTCCAACAATTATTTCTATAATTTTCTCAATTTTTCAATTTGCAATTATTTTCTTTAAATTTAATATTTCTCGTCTTATTTTTTCAGTTGTCTATTAAACTAGCCATTTTTCGAATTTTGTTTTCAAATGACAATTATTTTCGTCATTTTTGACATATTTTCTGCAATTTTTCAATTATTTTCGTCATTTTTCAACTATTTCCTTCAACTATTAATTATTTTCCGCAATTTTCAATTATTTCCAACACTTTTTTGATTTTTTAATTTAAAATCCTGAAATATTATAATTATTCTTTGGTTTTTTAAATTATTTTGTTAGGCTGTGTATTAATCTAGCCATTTTTGTAATTGTGTTTTCAATTGTCAATTATTTTCGTCATTTTGTAATTTTTTTTCAATTATAAATTATTTTTTCAAATTTTAGTTTATTTCTTAAATTTCCAATTTATTTCCTTAATTTTTATTATTTTCTTCAATCTCAACTATTTTCAATTTAAATTCAATTTCCCACGTCTAATCATGCGTTTATCATAACTTTATCGTAATTAAAAATAAAAATAATCTTATTTTTAATTTTTAAAGTACACGGGCGTTAATGGTAATCTTGAACTTTAAACTCGTTTTTCTCAAAACTAGGGTTTTGACTCTACTAACTTTTAATGCTTGAAACTTTGTGAATTTTTCATTTAAAATTATCCAAGACCTCTCAAAATGTTCGAAATGTAAAAAGGCATCACGTTATAAAGAAAGGGATCTAAGAAGTTAAAAATGTTAGGTTTTATGTTCAGTGACAGGGTTTGTTTGATCCCTTCCATTCCTTCTTAAAATTAGAATTAAAATTAGTAAATGTAAAATAAAAAAACCTGCAAATTTTCGTCTTTTATAATCCTCAATGTATCCAAAAGTTGAATTCAGTTTTTCAAGATCTCGAACTTGCAGGGGATCTTCATTATTATCACCCGAGTGAGGAGCTAGATGAGAAATTTGAAGAAACAGGGGATTTTCAGGATTATGATTACTGATTATTTCTTCAGCCTTGTCTGAAAGAACGTCTGTAAAATACCCTTTAGTGTAGGTTGAACTCAGTGAATTCGGAAAATCGTGATGTAAATCGTATCCAATGTATTTTTCATCCTGAATACATGTGTAATTATAATAGTCAATCATTCCGTTATAATACCCATAAAACGAATCAAAACCTCGATTTGCAGGAGTATGTTTTTCGGTATAATATCCAGTGTGCCATTTTCCAATAAGTTGCGTAACATATCCCAAATTTCTCAAATGTTTCGGCAATAAAGTCACATTTAATGGGATTCCTCGAGGTTCGGCAGCTTTTAAGGGAAATCCTTGCATTCCTGCAAAAAAGTAAATTGTGTTAAAAAAAAAAATAGAATTATGAATTAAAATTTGCAATTGAAATTTGGGGAAATTGAAAATTGGAGGGATTAAAAATAATATGGAGGGATTAAAAAAAAGACATCAGGCCCTTTTTTCAAAATATGAATTTATTAAGATATTAATAAACTAGCAAAATAAAACGCGCGCCAGGGCGCGATTAGTTTTTCATACATTTTAGAAATTATAAAATATAATAATAAATATAACAAATGAGTAAATAATATTTATCTAATAAGAAGAAATAAATAATTTAAATATAATATTTAAAAACCAATTAATATAAAAAAAATAAATATTTATTTAGGACAAAATTTATAATCTTTTAGAATTAAAAAGAATTGCAAAAAATAATTGAAATTAAACAAAATAATTGAAAAAATAATGAAATCAATTAAAAATTGGGGAAAGTAATTTAAACAATCATAAAAATGTTTTAAACATAGAGAAAATAATTTAAATTTGAGAAAAATACTTGAGAATTTTAAAAGTAAATTAAAACAAAATTGAATAATGAAAAATTAGAGAAAATAATTGAAAATTGAAAATACATGGTTAAAAATTGAGATAAAGTAATTAAAATTTGAGAAAACAATTAAACAAATAATAAAATATTTTAAATAAACACTCAGAGAAAAGGTCTTTTTGAAAACAAAAGAAAATCCTCTTGAATGAAATTTTATAGAAGCAATTAGATTTCCTCTTGACTCAAACGGAATTAATATCGAGGCAATATTATATGACGTTCGTAACAAAATGATTTTCATTTTCGTGAAAAAATATCGACTTTCATTTGTTTTCACTTCAAGTGACAGTTAGGTTGTGTCAACATGAAGAAAATTCTTCAAGATTGGGGATTTTCTCCACATATTATAGAAACTATACAATGTAAGTCTCATTATTTTTTAAAAACTATTAGCTCGATTAAATTATTTTAATAATAATAATGATAATGTAATTAAATGACAGGACAAATTTATAGTCAAAAAGAAATTCATTTTGAGACAAGATTAAATCCTCTTGCCTCAAACGGATCCTATCAAAAAGAAATTATGGTTGGAACAAAAGAAAATCCTCTTATGCTCTGAAATAAGAGTAAATTCCTTTTGTGTCAAAATGATGTTTGTTGTGTCAAAAGGACCTTTCTCTGAGTGAAGGAAAGTTCAACAAAATTTGAGTAAAATACTTAAAACTTTAAGAAGTTCATTGAAATAAAAGAAAATAATTAAAAATTAGAGAAAATAAATGAAAAAAGATAAAAATAACTTAAAATTGAACAGAACAAGTTTTAATTAAAGAAAAATAAGTAAAAACTTTTTGGCAATTATGAAAAAAAACGAGAAAAAGAACGAAAGTATTTGAAAGTTGAAGAAAATAATATAAATAATGAAATAATTGAAAATTCAGATAAATAATTAAAATTTTTTAAAATTATTAAACAAATGTAAAGAATTGAAAATTAAAGGAAATAAATTTTGGAAAATAATTGAAAAATGTTTTTAAATTTTATAACTTGACGAGAACAATTAAAATATGATACAAACAATGATCAGTTGTAAAAAATAAATGACTTTGATAATTGAAAAAACTACAGATTTTTTTTTTAATATAGAAAAAAATAATTGAAATTTGAAAAAAATACATGACGATCTTAGAAATAAATTTAAAAAGAAATAACTAAAAATTGGAGAAAAGAATTGAAGAAATAAGCTAAAAGTAATTGAAATTTACGATAATTAATAAACAAATTTTGAATTTATGAAAACAAATAAAAATAATTAAAAATTGAAATTTTAGAAAAATTCTTAAAAATCTTAGAAAATAATTTTAGAAAATGAGAATAACTAAAAATTGGAGAAAAGGCTAGAAGAATGCTAAAAATAGTTGAAATTTACGATAATTAATAATATTTTTTGAAACTTATGATAACAAAGAAAATTAATTAAAAATTGACGAAAATAATAGAACTTTGAGAATAATACTTAAAAAATTTTAAAAATTTATTTTATAAAATGAGAAAAAATTGAAAAATGAAGAAAACAATTTTAGAAATTTTAGAAAAATTCTTAAAAATTTTCGAAAATAATTTTAGAAAATGAGAATAACTAAAACTTGGAGAAAAGTCTGGAAGAAAGCTAAAAATAATTTAAATTTACGATAATTAATAAGAAAATTTTGAAATTCTGATAACAAATGAAAATAATTAAAAAATGGAGAAAACAATTGAAATTTTAGAAAAATTCTTAAAAATCTTAGAAAATAATTTTAGAAAATGAGAATAACTAAAAATTGGAGAAAAGTCCGCAAGAAAGCTAGAAATAATTGAAATTTACGTTAATAAAGAATTGAAAATTGCAGGAAATAAATTTTGGAAAATAATTGAAAAATGTTTTTAAATTTTATAACTTTCCGAAAATAATTAAAATATGATACAAACAATGATAAAAAGAAAATAACTAAAAATTGAAGAAAAGTCTTGGAAGAAAGCTAAAAATATTAATTGAAATTTATGATAATTAATAAAAAAATTTGAAATTCTGATAACAAATGAAAATAATTAGAAATTGAAGAAAATGTTTGAATTTTCAGAAAAATACTTAAAAATCTTAGAAAATAATTTCACAAAATGAGAGTAATAATTAACAATCGAGAAAAATAATGGAAAAATGATAAAATTAATTAAAAATTGAAAAAAATAATTGAAATATGCTGAAAATAATTTAAGATTGAGAAAGAAAATTGAATTATGATGAAAATAATTTAAATATGAAAAATTGAAAATATTCAATACAATTTGAGAGAAATAACTGAAAAAATCATAGAATATAAAAAATAGAATATTAAAAAAAAATAATAATTACAAAATTACTTACAAAATTGTAATTAAAGAGAATAATAAAAAAATCGCAGAAATAACGAAAATTGATGAAAGTAATTGCAATATCAGATAAATAATTGAAATTTTTAAAAGTAATGACAAAATAATAAATATATTTATAAATTGATGAAAATCAAGAAAAAATGCAGAATTTATTTTTAAACAAAAGAAAATAATTTAAAAACCGTTTCGTAATGTAAAATTGAGGACAATAATCTAAATTTGAGATAATAACTGAAAATTTAGGAAATTAATTGCATGTGTATATATTTTAAACTTCTTCAAAAACCATAATAAACTTTTAAAGCATTTTTCGAAACTTTTTTTTACACAAATGATAATTAAAAATCAGCACAACACGACACTAGAGAAAAAGGTTAACTTATTCTTTCAATTCAAATTTCAAAATATTTCCTGATAAAGAGTGTGAAAATCAATAAAATAACAGGGACTAAGACTAACTTCACTTCAGTTTTTAAAACGTGGACAGAAAAAAATGAATAAATATAAATACTAACTAACTTCAGGAGTTTGCGGAGATTATTATTATTTAATTTTTATATTTTGTATGTTATTCATAAATCGATTAAAATTATGATTAATCAAATTTGGATTGAGAAAAATTAGAATTATAGAAATTTGGATTAATTCGCAATCAATGCAAATGTTTATTTTAATTCATTTTAATTTATTATGATTTTAATTGATCCAAATTTTAATCAACTCTAACTTAAATACCAATTAATTAAATTTTAATTTAGAACAATACAATTTTTAATTTATCAAAATTATAATAAGTTTTAACTCATATTTCCAAATTCAATAATTTTAATTTCAATGAACAAGAGTAATTTCAGATTCAAGTTAAAGTCGATTTAAATTTCAAAGGCTTCAAAAGATAAATAATTAAAATTTCAATCAAGTTAAAATGTAATTAATCTCAACTTCGATCAATGTAAAACTCATTTTAAACAATTTTTAAACTTTTAAATTTCAATTGATCCGAAGTTTAAAAATTGAATGAATTAATAATTATCGAAATTGTAATTAATCCAATTTTAAATCGGTTGAAATTTTAATTATTTATCCTTTAAAATCATTCAAATCGATAAATTAAAAATAGTATTAATTTAAATTAGAATTAATCCAAATTTTAAATAATCCAAATTAGAATTAATTTAAATTTGGATTAACTAAAGTCGGATTATTGAAACTTGGATTAATTATGTTCGGATCTATTAATTTTTTACTTAATTTCTCGATTGATGCTTTTTTTTAATTTTTAAAAATTCGGAATTGGAATCAACTTAAATTGAATTGGAAATCACTCGAGTCTATTGAAATTATAATTATTGAATAAATTGAATTATGATATGGAAACGATTAAAATTTCCGTAAATTAAAATTTGGACTCAATAGAATTAAGATCGCGTTGAATTTAATAAAATTGTAGTCTAGGTAATCCAAGTCTGTATAATATCTAAAATCGGTGGAAAAAAATTTCTAATCATCCTCAAAAATTGCCTAATTTGAGCCTAATTTTTAATTAATTAAATTTTTTAATCAACTAATTTTTACCTGTTCTTATTGGATAACGACCAGTGAGATAAGCAGTCCTTGATGGAGTACAGGTCGGCAAAGTATAATATCTATTTAAAATTACACCATTATAAGCTAGAGCATCTATATTTGGAGTTGGGATTTGATTAGCACCGTGAAAACTCACATCGTTCCACCCCTTAAAAAATAATAATATATAATTAATTTAGAATTAAAACCTGAAAATGTTATCTATAAATTTTAATTAATTAAACTTATAGGGGAGAATCGACATCAATGAGACACTTTTTTCAATGAGACATTTCAATTTTCTAAAAAATTATTGAAAAAAGAATGAATCAACATTAACTGAATTTTTAAAAGTTGTTTTATTTTTATTCAGAGTTTGGTAAAGATTTTTTTAATAGTTCCTCAGATTATTGAAACGACTCATCGATGTCGATTATTTTCTAATTTAAAACCAAAATTTTTCAAATTTAAAACTTAAAACTAAGGAATTTAAAAGAAAAAATTTGCAGCTGTAGTATTCTTTTATCATTATTAAATAAAATTTTGTGAAATACTTTAAATAATATGATGTAATTTAGTTAATTGAATTAAAATAAGAAATTAAAATAAATTCTTTATTAATTATTAGATAGAATTTATTAATCAAAATTTTTCAAATAAATCTTGAAACATGTTAAAATAATTTCTTATCAACATGATAATAAGATCAAGGCATTGATATAAGATTTTTTAAAAAAATGGAACAAGGTTTTTCTTTTTTTAGAATAATTAAATTTATTTTTTATACACATTTAGCAGAACTGCATAAGAAATGTAACAAAAAGTTTGTAAAATAAAAGTAGTAATTGCCAAGGTCAGAAAAAAGATAAACAAAATAGCTTAACTAGGAAATAATTTACAAGAGAAGCTATTATAAGTAGAAAGTGATTAAAACAAGAAAAGTAATAAATCTAAAGAACCGACTTTAATAAAAAAAAACCCTTTTTGTATAAAATATAAAATGAATATATACACAATAATTATTTAATTATAAATTCAATTTTGAGTTATTAAATTATGAATTAATTTAATTACATGTTATAAAAATTAAATTATGTATAAATAATTAAATAAAATAAATAACGGAAAAGAATTAAGAATTCAGTTTTTATAGCTATTAAATCAAGGACATTTTTATCTCGTCTTAAAGATTACGAAATCATCAATGTTTGTTAGAAAACTATCCACAAATCATTTTATTATTTTCTAAATTATTAACATTTTCGAAGAATGCACGACTTGTGTTTATTTCAAAATGTCAAACTCGCGCATACTTTCTCAAACCGCAATAATTGTAAACTTTATTCAAATTTATAAAATCCTGTTTCTTAACATAAATATTGTTTTCTATTTACTTGAAAAAAAAAATTCCACTTTTCTAATAATTCACTGTTATATAACTACATTTACAAGAAAACTTACTAGATCATCAGCCAGTATGAAAATTATGTGTGGTTTTTTTTGTTTCTCTTCATTATTCCAAAATAAAGCCAAACTAATTCCAATTATGCAAAAGATTGTTATTACAAAGAAAAGTAGTCCAGTTTTAAAATATTTCATCGTCACTAAATTTTAGAAGAATAAAAATCGATTTTCCAAAATTTCAAAATTCGATTTTTAATCAAAACTATTTTAATATTTTCGAGCAAAAGTTCAATTCTCGAATTCACTTGATTTAAAATAAAGTTTTTTTTTTTAGTTTTGTAAAATTGGAAACCACTTATTTTGTTGCTTTATATATTGAATTTAATAAGATTAGACTTATTGTTGCATTATTTTTTTTTCTTTATCACACGTTTTTATCACTGAAAAAGCCACAGACACGATTTTTTAAACAAGTTCAAACTTATTTCGGTAACTTAAAGTAATGTAAACATTCTGTTTGACACTTCTCTTGCAAATGAACACGAGACTTTGAAGAACGTGCCTTTTAAATGCATGCGTGATATTCAAGATTATTTGGTATAAGATTGGATAATAAACTTTATCGGATTTTTCAAATCAAACAAGAAACAACGTTAAAACATTTACCTTTTAAACTTTTTGCCATCAATTTAAAGAAGTATGGTTTTGTGATTTTTGAAATAAAGACCATGAATTTTAAGTCAAGGTCAACATTAGAGTTTTAAAAACTCACAAAATTTATTTCAGATAAAAAATTTTCTGTACTTTCACTTTCATTTTTAATAACTGATAATCATCGACTTTATAAGGTTTACTAAATCTCTCAGTGTTTAAAATATAGGAAGAGTTATTAGATTCTCGAGATGCTTTTTTGCGTGCACTTTTCACCTGCAAATGAATTTTTTTTTAATTCGCGAATTCAGCAATATTAGGAATTTAATGTTTATAATTGCCTTTGTTCAATGTGTACCTATTGTTGAAAAATTCTTATTCTCGAATTTAAATTGAGAAATAAATAGGTTTAAAATAAATAAAATTTAGTAAAAGTTAAAGGATAAATTGGATGAAGAATTACATTAAAAAATAAAATAAAAACGTGTTGAAATAATATGTAATTTAAAGCAAGATTATTGAATAATTAATATGTCATTAGACGATTTTCGAAATGAGTTTAGCATATCAAATAAATTACTAACACGTGTCTATTACAATTTTTCTAAAATTTATTCAATACTACAATAAATATATAATATTATTCTAGAAAAAAGCTTTTAATAAAGCATTAAAAACTCGAACTATTTCAACAAAAGTTTATTTCTAGAGTATAAAACAAAGTTTTAAAAAAACTTGTTTTTTTATCTGGTGATAACAATTTATATATCGATTAGCGTCACACTAAGAATACAGAAATTCATATTTTTTTTTACAAAATCTAAATTACTAGAACACTATTTAGAAGTTACAATTAACAGTAAAATTACATACTCGATAAGATGTAAATATGTAAAAAATACTTGATGAACCTTGATAAAGATTTCAATAGAAAACGTTCTTAATAAATTAAATTATCAAAATTAACTTAAAATAATTAATTATCTTATGTTTCTAAACTAGAACCCAAAATCTACATTTATAAAAAAATATTATTATTCAATTAATATTAATTACAGAAATACAAAATTCAATTTTCGTATTCAAGTAAGGGTTCAAAACCATTTTGGCAGACAAATTGAAAAAATCAATTTTTCATATTTTTTGGTTTTGATATAAAGCTTCTTTTTGAAAAAGTAATAAGACATGTGCCGTTAATATTTCAGTCAGACGAAATTTCTAAAGATAGTGATTGTTAGAACTAATCCAACGTGTGTAAAAACTGCCAAAATGCTTATTTTTGAGGCAGCACTATACGCATAAAGCATAAAATTTGGTGATAGCCAAGGCTCCCAAGTATTATTTTTTCTTCTAGGATCTGCCATCCACTGAATTGGTAGTCTCTGCTGTTTCTGAAGAAGATGTCCATATTTTTCCAACAATTTATCCAAATTCTGGACTCGCTGTAAAATAATTTTTTTTAGAATTAGATAACATTTTTAGTATTAGAATATACTAGAATAAAAGAATGTAAATTATATTATTGAAAATTGATTTAGATTTAATGAACAAATTTCATCAGATGTAAATTTTAATCGATCCGAATTTTAAAAAATCCAATTTTAATTCCAAAAGTAAACTGATCACAATATTAATCGATTTAAATTTTCTCTTGGTCCTTATTTTTACTAAAATTCGGTTTTTGAAAATTTTACCCCACTCTCAGTTTCAGTAGATCCAAATATGAAATTGATTTTAAAATTTATTTTTAACAAATTAATTAAAATTAAATTTAAATCGAGACAAACTATAATTTAGAATTTCTACTAATGTAATGAAAGAAGAATTTAGAAAAACTAGCTGAAAGAAATTAATTCATTCCATCGATTAAAATTGTACACAATTTAAATTTAGATTGATTAAAATTTAATCAATTAAAGTAGATATAATTATAATTATTATCATTTACAGGGCTCGGATTGTACGACTTTTTCGACTTTTTTAGACTTTTATATTAAAAAAACCCGACTAATTGACTTTTTTTAAACAGATTTTTCGAGAATTTTTAAAATTCTAGGCCTCGTGTTTTGAAAATTTTTTTACCGAAAGTTTTTTTAGTTATAAGATTCAATAATTCATCAAGAATTAAATCGTAAATAAGTTTAAAAACAGTAAATACATTTCTTAGAAAGTTAATATCAGTTCCCAACGATTTTCACTAAAAAATTTTAAACTTAAAAAATTAGTTTTCTATCATTTTAAGAATATTTGTAATTTTTAAAAATTTTTAAATTATTTGACTCAATGGTTTAACAAGAATTAACCTTTGATAAGTTTTTTTTTAGATAGTTACATTAAAGGTTTTTGCCCACCTCAATTTAAAAATTTTACTAAACATCTAAATTTCAATAATTTTCATCAATCGTAACTTCAGAAATCAAAGAAAATATAATTTTCTTTTTAAATCTAAAAATCATAAAATTTTTTCTTGAAGCAGAACTTAAAAAAATGGTTTTTAAATGTTTTTTACAAATTTTATAGTGAAAAATACGACTAATCGGATGTTAAATAAATTTTTCGAGTATTTTTTAAAATTTAGGCCTCGGATTTTACTTACTAATTTATCGTCATTTTTTACTTTTTCCATCAAATTTTGTGTTTTAATTAGATTTATTTTTGGAATTTTTATCAGTTCAAACCCTAAATTTTGTAACCTAAAGTTTTTTTTAGTTGTAAAACTCAGTAATTTGACAAGAATTAAATAATAAATACCTAAATTTCTTAAAAAGAAACTTTCAAAGTTCTTAATTATTTTAACTTGAAAATCGTACTGAATTCTTGAAAATTTTTCAAAAAGTATGCAAAAATTAAATTTGAATAATTTTTAAAAATCTGTCTTTAAGACTTTTTTTTGAAAGTTTTATGAATTCAAATCTTGAGACTATTTGTAAAAAAAATGTTTTAATTATTTAACTCAACAATTTTTCAAGATTTAACCAATGAGGTTTTTTTTGTACAGTAACATTAACAGTTTTAGCAGATTTCAATTTAAAAAATTTACTAAACATCTGAATTTATGAATAAGAATTTTTATAAATCTAACTCCAAATATTAAGAAAAAAAATTTTTAATATTTTTTTTAAATCTGAAAATCTAAACAATTTGTTTTTACACGACTTCTTTTTAAAATTTGTAGTAGTTAATATCTTGAGAATAATTTTTTAATACTTTTTTTAGAATACATTTTTTAGTTTAAAGATTAAAAAAATTATTCGAGACAACAAAATAATAAATAAGTTTTTAAAAAGTGTTCTTGAAAGTTTTTAATGATTTTAACTCAAAAATTTCATCTGGATTAGAATAATTTCTGTAAATCAGACATCAATAATAATTTTTAGAAAACTTGCAATTTTTAAAATTAAAAATCTTGAACAATTATTCCAAGTTGAAAACTGAAATATTCCAAATTAAATTTCTTAAAAATATTCTTATAAATTATTTTGATTAAAGAATTAATTTTTATTTAATATCTAATAGGAATAATTATCAAAAAAAATCATGAACTAATATTTAATAAGAAAAATAAAATCGACTTTTCTGCAACTTTTTTTGTGCCCTAAAGTCGATCCGAGGCCTGAATATAAGAATTGAAATTAAATATGTAGAATTAGAAGATTATTTAAAATTACGTTTGGATATTGTTTGGCGATATTTTTCGTTTCGCAAGGATCATTAAAGATGTCGAAAAGACATTCGGTCTCGTTGCAGGTAATAAATGTATTTCTCGATGGATATGCATAATGAGAAGTGTTGGTGTGACATTGAACTGTCGCTTGTAATCTTAAGCTTATCATAGCACTCGGCTGAGTCACTGGTCCTCCAAGATGAGCAGAAATACTTCCGGAAACTGCACTCTTCAAAACTCTAGTTGTATTATAAAGCGGAACTTCTCTATTTCTACCGGATTCTCCATGGAAGCCGTCATAGTATCCTCTTTTCACTGAGCCTGTAAAAATAATTAAATTATTATAAAAATATCCAAAATTTATCACTTATTGAATCTCACACCCAGCAGTTATAACAGGGGTATAAAAATAAACGACAGATTAAAATATAATAAAAATTAAATTTTTTATGCCGAAAAATAGAAAAAATTGACAAAATTGGAAATTATAAATTCAAAAGAATTTAGAGAGTTATAGAAATTAATATATAGATAGATAGTTTCAGAAAAAGTTATAAAAAATGGAAGAAAATTTTTTCAAAAGTTATGTTGATTTTAATTACTTCTAAGAATTTTAGTTATTGATTTAAAATAAAAAAAAATTAAAAGAATCTGTTTAAAGGAAGATTACGGTCGTTTGTTAAAAGTTACGATGATTTTTTTAATTACCTCTAGAGTTGCGAAGAAGTAATATTACCTGAAGAACGGTAACGAGAACGAGAATATAACCGGAAATATAACCGACTAAAATTCTAATCGAGAATTTATAAGAATTTAAGTTTTTTATTTATTTATCAAATAATTAAGTCAAATTTTCTCAATCAATGTACGAAAATAAAATCTCTAGTGTTATTCTTATTAGTAATGATTTGAATTTTAATGTTAATAGTCAGAATTATATATAATAAATTTTTTAAATTATTTTCTCTTCGAAAATAAAACATTTTCATTATTTATTGCAAATTTCATATTATTTATGGCAAAATGAAATTAATTTTTTTAATCCACCATTATTATTTTCATTTTCAATTATTATCTTCAATTTTTAATTATTTTCATTATTTCTGAATTAATATCCTGAACTTTCAAATATATATTTATATATATACTTATATATATCAATTTTCAATTATTTTGTACAATATTCATTTCCTTTTTATCATTTTCCAATTATTTTCCTCATCTTTTAATTATTTCTCAATTAATTTCCTAAATTTTTTGTTATTATCTCAAATTTAGATTATTGTCTTCTATTTTCAACTTTTTAAATAATTTTTCAATTATTTTCTGTTGCTTAAAAATAAACCTTGCAATTTTTCTATTATTTTCTCCAATTTATAATTATTTTCATTCTTTTGGCATAATTTTCAAAAATTTCAGTTATTTATCTGAAATTTTAATTATTTTTATCATATTTCAATTCTTTTCTTCAATTTTTAATTATTCTTATTATTTTCAATTAATTTCTCAAATTTCAATTATTTTTATTTATTTTAAAAGAATCCAATTATTTAAATAAAATTTTACTGATTTTTTTCAACTTATCATTGTTTTGATCATATTTTAATTATTTTCACCAATTTTTATTTATTCTGATTTTTTTAAAATTCTTTTCTAATCGTAAGTTTTTTAAATATTTTTCTCAAGTATCCTATTTTTTTATTCAATTTTTAAATATTTTCAATTTTTTTTATAATTTCAAAAATTTTAAACTTTTTATCTGACATTTCAATTAATTCTTTCAATTATCAAATATTAGTATTATTTTTTTATTACTTATCTGATATTTCCATTACCTTATTCAATCAATTATCAATTATATCTATGATTTTCTTATATTATATGTATATTCTGTAGTTTTTGCAATTATTTCTCATAAATTAAAAATATTTGTCTTCAAATTTAAATTATGTTTATCCTTTTTCATTTATTTTCTCTAATTTTCAATTATTTTCTTTTTTTTCAATAAACTTCTAAAAGTTTTAAGTATTTTTCTGAAAATTTCTTAACCTTTCCTTTATTTAAAATATAGTTTGTAACTTTTTAAATTATTTTCTCAAATTTTAATTATCTTCTTCAATTTAAATAATTATATTACTTATTTATTCATTATTTTCTTCAATTTTTAAACATTTTCATTATTTCTGAATTAATTTCGTAAATTTAAATTATTTATTTTCATCATATATCAATCATTTCCCTCAATTTGTAATTATTATTCTCATTTGGTCAAATAATTTTTTAATATTTTTAAGTATTTTTCTCAAATTTTAATTATTATTGTTTATTTTAAAAAAATTCTGCAATTTTCTCAATTATTTATTTCAAATTTAATTTATTTTTTTCAACTTATCATTATTTTATTTTATACTTTCATTATTTTCTTAAGTTTCAAATTTTCAAATCAATTTTCAATTATTTTCCCAACCTTTAATTACTTTAATTATTTTTAAAGTAATTTTCTGAATTTTCAGTTATTAACTAAAATTTAGATCATTGTCTTCAATTTAAAATTTTTTAACGATTTTTTAATTATTTTCTTTTGTTTAAAAATAAAATTCTCTAATTTTTCTGTTATTTTCTCCAATTTCTAATTTTTTAAATTATTTTTGCACAATTTTCAAAAATTGCAATTATTTATCTGAAATTTTAATTATTTCATTCATATTTCAATTATTTTGAAAAATTTAAAATTATTTCATCATATATTAAATTAATTTTATCATTTTTCGATTATTTCCCTAAATTTTTATTTATTATTCTCATTTTGTAAATTTTTTTTTAGATTTTCAAGTATTTATCTCAAATTCAATTATCTTCTTAAATTTTTAATTATTTTCATTTTTTTTAATGATTTACAAAAGTATATATATTATGCAATTTTTTCAATTATTTTCTTTAATTTTTAATTGTTTATATTGTATCTTCATAATTTTCTTAAACTTAATAAGTTTCATCATTTTCTGAATTAATTTTCTAAATTTTTAATTATTTATCCCAATTTCAATTATTTTCTCCAATTTTTCATTACTCTAATTTTTTTCAATTTATTTCTAAGATTTTGAAGTATTTTTCTCAAATTTAAATTATTTTCTTTCATTTTATCATTTTAAAATTAAAATTGTTATATTTAATAATAATTTTTACACTTTCATTGACTTTTAGTTAGTTGTAATGATTAATATTTTGTTATGTATCCATTTTTATTTCAATAAACTGTTTGTGTTTCAAAATAGTGGAGCTCATTGAAAAGTAGAAAATTCTCATAAATTCTCCGCAAGGAGAATATTCTCGGTTATATTCTCGAGAATGTAACCGAATTTTAAATTGCCGAGAATTTTGCAACTCTAATTACCTCTAACGAGCTTGAATCGATTGTGAATTGCTCCCTCGGTTTTGGTGACTTCGTCAATATTTAGTACAATAGAATCTCTGGCGATTCCTCGACCTTCGCTAAGAACCGGCCACTGATCAACGCCATCAATATCGTCTCCTAAATCTTTCAAATTGCCACCTGCTACTGAATAAAGAGTTGGCAGCCAATCTGAGATGTGGACCAATTGTTCCGAGACAACTGCCACTTTTTGCAATCTCGGCGACCAAAGAACTGCAGTTCCTCGAACTCCGCCTTCATATAATGTGTACTTTGTCTATGAAAAATTAATTAAATTAATACCACAAAAAAGAATGAATAAAATAGAATTTTTGCTTTTAATAAAAAAAAATTAATAAATTTAGTTATAAAATATTGTGGGTGTTTATAAAGAATTTTTTATTTATTTTATTTATAATTTATTTTATTTTTTAAAGAAGTTATTTTTCTCACCCCTCTTAGAGGGAAGTTGGAACCCCAGTTTCGGAATTCTCCAATAGAAGCAGCTCCATTGTCAGACAAAAACAAAATAATCGAGTCCTGCAGCATTCCTTTGTCTCCTAAAGAAGAAACGACTCTTCCAATTGAATCATCCAATCGGGAAACCATCACTGAAGACAAATTTTGACATTTAAAAAATTAGTTTTAATGTTATTTGAAAAATAAAATTTATTAATTTATTTATTATTTAAATTTTTTTATATTAAAAAAATGTGTTAATTCATGAATAAGTTCCAAAACTCATTATATCGAAGTCTCAATTGGCAGAATTTCATATTAAACAGAAATTTCATGAAGTCGAATTTTTATTTTATAAAATTTGTATTCAATCGAATGCGAAATAATTCGAATTCTCACTAAGTAGAATTTTCAAGTCACCGAACTCAATTTTAATATAAATGTCATTTTACAGAATTTCTACCAAACCGAATTGTTATTTAAAAGAATTATAATGCAACTGAATTCTAATTTAGCAGAATTCTCATTTAATAGAATGTCGTTTTCATTTCAATTTAGACAGTCTATGTATGTTAAAGTCAGGGAATCATTTCTCATTGAAATATGTTATTTTTCAGATAATTTTAAACGACACGTGTTTTCCGGTTTTGGTGAAAAAAAATGTTAAACGAAGTTATGCGGATTTGAATTTTTTAAGTTGAAAAGTGAGATTACAAGAAAATAACCTTAACATTTTTTTTAATTATTATATCTTTTTTGCTATTGTGTATATTCAAATGATACTTTCTGTGTCTGGTTAGTCATTTCATGTTCTTTTAAATTCCATAAGTGAATTTCAAATATTTTCATATTTAACAAAATGGCGGTGTTTTTTCGAAAAAAATAAAAATCAAATTTTCTCAAAAACATCAGTGTTTTTTTTCTCTCAATTTTTTTACTGCTTTCTGGAGGTATAACGATTATTTTTTATAAGAATTTATTAGAGTCCCGCTTCCTGGGAAAGAATAAATTTTTTTTTCTTTTTAAGAAAATTCAAAGTTTTTTAAACCCTCTATTATAGATACAACAAAAGTGCAAATAGAAAAAATGTTCCTCTTAAAAGGAGAGTAAAAAAGTCTCATGAATTTTATCTCTAACTTGCGAATCTTTCGAATTATTAATTCGCTAATTACAAATCTGAAGTCACAGTTTAAGAATTCAAAATGGCGGATCCAATATGGCTGAGATAAAATTTCAAAATTATTTAATTTCTATGGAGCTTTGTATCTAGCGGTTTTTGGGGTACCTAATCACAAAATTAAAGTCAGATTTGAAAAACTCTAAATGCCAGATCCGCAATATATCGGACATAAAGTTTAAAAGTTTTTTAAAAAATGAATTCGTGTAAATAAAAATTCGGACAAATGAAAATCCGTCTAAATGGAGATTCTGTAACTTGAAGATCCGGTTAAGTTAACATTCTGTTAAATGAGAATTCTGCTAAATTAGCATTCAGTTGCATGATGATTCTTTTAAATAACAATTCGGTTTAGTAGAAATTCTGTAAAATGACATTTATATTAAAATTGAGTTCGGTGACTTGAAAATTCTACTTATTAGTGAGAATTCGGATTAATTCGCATTCGAGTGAATACAAATTCTATTAAATAAAAATTCTACTACATAAAAGTTCTGTTTAATATGAAATTCTGCCAATTGAAAGTACGATATAATGAGCTTTGGACCTTGTTCATGCGTATTAAAAAAATTAGTTAATTTAATTTAAAATTCTTAAACACGTACTCGCATATTTTCTTCTATTTGACTCTCGAATATGAGCGAACTCCTTGTTATTAAAATTGTCTAGAGGCACTTCCAAAGGAGCATGAACCGCTAAATGTGAAATCTGAAGATATAAAGGTCGCTGAGGATCGTGATGGTCAATAATTCTGAGAGCTTCTTCCGTGAATAGGTCGGTGGCATATTCTCCTTGCATCCCGTGATTTGGTACGTCACCTTGATGCAAGTCCAAGCCACTCATATTCTAAAAAAGTAACAATCATTAAATTTGGATTTAAAAGTACTAAAAAGTATTTTATTGGAGTTTTGATAAATTGAATTTAAAATAAATGGAATTTTCGATTAATCAGGGTGTCTACTAACCGGGAAAACCGGGAAATAACCGGGAATTTAAATTGACTGTGAAAAACCGGAAATTTTCCGTCAAACCGGGAATTTTTTTCTGGGATAATAAATTCTTTTCAATTTTCAATTATTTTCTTAAATTTCCAATTATTTTCTACAATTCTCAATTATTTTCTCCCATTTGGAATTATTTTCATTAATTTAAAATTATTTCTTCATTTCTCAATTATTTTCTTCGATTTTCTACTATTTTCTTCAATTGCCAATTATTTTCTTCAATTTTCAATTATTTTCATTAATTTCTAATTAATTTATTTAATTCTAAAATATTTTCAATTATTTTCATAAATTTTTAATTATTTTCTTCAGGTCTCAACTATTTCCTTCAATTTTTAATTATTTAATTTAATATTCAATAATTCTCAACTTTTTTCAACTATTTTTTTCAATTATCATTTATTTATTTCACATCTCAATAACTCCTCCATTTTTCAAATATTTTCTTCTATAATCAATTATTCTCGGCTTTTTTAAATATTTTTTTTCAATTATCAATTATGTTTTTGAAATTAGAATCCAATCCATTAATTATTATTCAACAATTTTCATAAAATCACATTTTTTTCAATTCCAAATTATTTTCTACAATTTTTAATTAATTTTTTCAAATTACAATTACATTCTTAATTTTTTATTGTTTTTTTCAAATTCTATAATTCCTGGGTTGTTCAATTTCTTTTTTCTTCAATTATCACTTATTTTCTTCTACTTTCAATACCATTGTTTAATTCTTGAATTATTTTCTTTAATTCTCAATTATAATTTTCGACATTCAATTCCATTCTTTAATTTTCAATTTTTTTTTAATATTCAATAACTCTAGGCTTTTTACAATGATTTTTTTTAAATTCTCAATTATCTTCTTCAAATTCCAATTTTTTTCTTAAATTTCAATTATTTTCTTCAATTTCCAATTATTTTTTCATATTTCTTTCAGTTT
Organism: Ganaspis brasiliensis; assembly: GCA_037103525.1. NCBI lineage: Eukaryota > Metazoa > Arthropoda > Insecta > Hymenoptera > Figitidae > Ganaspis > Ganaspis brasiliensis. The sequence goes on along the minus strand of JAZKLR010000022.1, from coordinate 3,119,085 downwards.
CTCAATTTCTTTTAATTTTCAATTTCTTCTCAATTTTCTTCAATATTTAACAATTCTCAGCTTTTTTAAATTATATTATTCTTTTAATTTTTATTTAAATTGAGAATTTTTAAATTATTTTCATCAATTCGCAATTATTTCCGTCGATTTCTAAATTTTTCTGCTGTTTCCAAATATTGTATTTAATTTTTAAGTACTTCCATTTTTAATTATTTTCTTTAATTTTTAATTATTTTGTTCAATTTTCAATTGTTTGTTTCAATATTCAGTAATCTCGACTTTTTTTAATTATCAGTTATTTATTTCATGTTTCAAAACCTCCTTCAATTTTCAATAATTTTCTTCTATTTTCAATTTAATTGTTTAATTATTTTTTTCAATTCTCAATTAATTTCTTTAAATAACAATTCTATTCTTCAATTTTTAATGTTTTCTTCAATATTAAATAATTCCTGTTATTTTCCATTTTTTTTTAATTATAAATTATTTTCTTGTTTTTCAATCCAATTGTTCAGTAATTTTCTTTAATTCTCAATTATTGTATTCGAATTTCAATTTTATTTCTCAATTTTCAATTGTTTTTTTTAATATTCAATAATTCTGTGTTTTTCTGATTTCAATTTGATTATTTAATTTTCAATTTATTTCTTCAATTTTGAATTATTAACTTAAATTAAAAAATTTTTTTTTTGGATTTTCTATCTAGTTGACCAATTTTCAATTATATTCTTTGAATTTAATAACCATTGTTAAATTTTTTCAATTATTGTTCAATTGTAGATTAATATTTACTTTTTTTTTTAATTTTGTTTCTAATTGTCAAATATCTTTGTCATTGTTCAATTATTTCTTTCCATTATTAATTATTTCTTTTCATTATTAATTGTTTCTTTTAATTTTTAATTATTATTTTTTGTAAAGTTTAATATTTAATTCTTCAATTCTCAGTTATTTTCTTTGAATTTCAATTATTTTCTTCAATTATCAACTGTTATATTCAATTTTTGTAGCCATTTGTAGGTCTATTTATACTTAAAATAAATTTTAAGTTAACAAGAAAAAAAATCGGGAAAAAGAGGAACAAAAACCGGGAAATGACCTGGAATTTTTTGGGACAAAATTAGTAGACACCCTGATTAATGCAAGTTTTGAGCAAGTAGAAGTTAAAATTGATTTAGAAATTCGTTATTTTATAAAAGTCAAAAATTGACTTGAATTTCGTAAGGTTAAAAAAAAAAATAATATTAAGATCAATTTAGAGATTGATAATAGTAATTAGAATTTACTGAAATTTATTTAAAATTTCGATTATTAGCTACATTTTAAATTGATTGTTATTAAAATTTGGTTCTTTTCAATTTAGATGTTGTAAAATACTAAAAAAGAGAAAAGAATAAAATACTAACCCCTTGGGAATATCTATAATCAAAATAACTAATATAGCTATTATAAAATCCGAGAAAAGAATCGAAGCCCCTGTGAAGCGGGGTATGTTGGGGTGTATGATACCCAACGTGCCATTTTCCTATTAGTCTCGTTACATATCCTAATCCTCTTAAATGTTCCGGTAGAATTCGAGTTTCTAAAGGAATACCTCTTGGCTCTCCTCCTTTGATTCCTCCGCCTTGCATACCTGAAATTCACAAAATCGGTTATTAATTCTCACAAATTATCTCTACTTTTATTCAAATATAAATTCTAAAATTATTATTTTATAATATAAAAATAGAATTAAAATTTAAGAATTAGAATATTAAGAAATAAAGGTAAATGTAGGAAAAATATGAAAGAAATGTTTTAGGGGCTTTATTTAATTTGTTTCTTATTAGTTTTGTAATAAGGCCTGCCAGTAACAAAAGTTATTTAAAATTGAAGAAAATATATCGAAAATGTCAAAAATAATTGAAATATGAAGAAAATAATTGAAAAGTGACAAAAGTAATTCAAATTTCAAAACAAAATTGTAAAATGACAAAACTAATTGAAAAATTGATTAAAAATCAAAAAATGAAGAAAAAATTAAAAAATCGAAACGAAATAATTGAAATTTGAAGAAAGTAATTGATAAGTTTAAAAAATAATTGGAGTTACAAGAAAATAATTGAAAAATGTTTGAAAATAATTAAAATTTGAAAAAAAGTTTGAGACTGGTGTGAAAAATTAAAATCTTGGGTACAATAATTGTGATATTGACGAAATAATTAAAATGTGAAGAAACTTATTGAATAATGACATAAATAATTGGAAGCTGGTGAAAAATTGAACTTTTTAGACAATAGTTTGAAATTTGAAAAAAAATATTAGAAGTCTCAAGAAAATAATTGAAACTTGAGGAAAATAATTTTAAAATGTCCAAAAAAATGTATATATATATGTAGAAATTTGAAGAGGATAATTCAAAATCAGTAGAAAAAATTTAAATATGATGAAAGTAATTAGAGTTTGAAGAAAATAATTGAAATTTGTAGATAGTAATAAATTGACAAATGACAAAAATATTTGATAACTGGTGTGAAAAATTGAAAATCTAAAGACAATACTTGAAAAATTGACGAAATAATTGAAATGTGAAGATACTAATTGAATAATGACATAAATAATTGAAAGCTGATGTAAAAATCAAAAATTTGTAAACAATAATTAAAAAAATATTAGAAGTTTGAGGAAAATAATTGAAAAATGAAGAAATTAATTAAAGTTTGAATTAAATAATTGAAATTTGAAGAGAATAATTAAAAAATGGCAAAAATATTTAAATATGAAGAAAGTAATTAAAGGTTGAAGGGAATAATTAAAATTTGTTAAAAATAATTAAAAAATTATTGATTGAAATTTGAAGAGAATAATTCAAAATCGGCAAAAAAAACTTAAATATGAAGAAAGTAATTAAAGCGTAAAGAAAATAATTAAAATTTGTAGAAAATAATTGAGAAATGAATAATATAATTGATAACTAGTGTAAAAAATTAAAGATTTGAAGACAATACTGAAAAATTGACGAAATAATTGAAAGCTAAGAAACTAATTGAATAATGACATAAATAATTTAAAGCTGGTGTAAAAGTTGAAAATTTATAGACAATAATTGAAAAAAATATTAGAAGTTTGAGAAAAATAATTGAAATTTGAAGAAATTAATTAAAGTTTGAAGAAAATAATTGAAAACTAATGTTATAAATTTAAAAATTCACGACAATCAAAAAATTGAATAAAATAATTGAAATTTGTAGAAAATAATTCCAAAATGTCAAAAATAATAGCAATATAAAGAAAATAATTTTAAAATGACAAAAATACTTGAGTAATGACAAAAATAATTGACATTTGAAGAGAATAATTAAAAAATAACAAAAACATTTTAAATATGCAGAAAGTAATTAAAGTTTGAAGAAAATAATTAAAAAATAACAAAAATAAATCGAAATTTGTGCAGAAAATTTAAATAATTTCTAACATTAATTCAACGATTGAAGAACATAATTGAAATGTTAAGAAAATAATTAAAAAATGACAAAAATAAATGAAAACTTGTGTAATAAAAGTTTAAATATTCATGACAATAATTTAAAGACTGAAGAAAATGAAATTGATATTTGAAAAAATTAAATTGAAAATCGCAAAAATACTTAAAAATTGACAAAAATACTATTAAGTTAACAAAAGTAGTTTAAAAATGACAAAAATAATTGAAAAAAGGTGTAGAATATAAATGTTTGTAGACTGTAATTAAAAGAAAAATTGTAAAAAATTGTAATTGGAATATGAACAAAGTAATTTACTTATAAGGTAAATTATTTATTAATCAGAACCCCCCCCCCACCCCCCTACCAGCAGCTGGAAAAGACATTTTACTAAAAAAGTGAGAAAAGTGAGTCACTGGCAGCCCTGGAAGTTTAAAACAAAATAATTTTCTTATTACTTTGTGAATTTATGAATATTATTTTCTAAAATGAATTCTAAATTATTGAAATTTAAAATTTACAAAAAATTTTCGTTTTTAAAAACTACAAATTTTAAATTGTCGAAAATTAATATTTTCTATTTCAAGATCTAAAAAATAATTTTTCGGCGATAATTAAAATTTAAATCTGATCATTATAATATAAACAAGTCGAAATAAATTTGGTTATTTGGTAAAACCATTTTGTTTCAACTAAAGTGGTCGCGGAACAATTTTTAAAACAATTAATACTCTCAGAAGTGATTCGTTGATATTTTTTTAGCATAAAATACAAGGAATTATTTTTGAATTATTATTATTTATTTTAAATTATGAATTTAAAGCATAGGAGTTATGGAAATCTGTCGTAGAGATTGCGAAAAAAACCTAGATAAATCTGAAATAATTATTTGTATTTGTCTAAAATGATTGGATTTTTTATTTTTAAATAATTCAAGCACTTAATTAAATACGATAATAGATGAAATATGGAATTAAAGTTCATCTAAAAAATAACCTAATTTAGCGTATTTCAGAAGTTATTTACAGAAAGGTGAATTTATTAAAAGAAGTTTTAAGTTACCCAATTTGAAGTAAGAACTTTCAAATTTTCTTGACACTTTTGAAATTTTCTATTTAACAATATAGGAATTTTTAAATTCAAAATAAAAAATTTCTTCATTTTCGCGAACTTTGCAACTTAATAATTTTTTGGAAGACGTTTCAAAAATATGGCACTTTTGGATTAATTGTTTCTAAAGTGCCGTATTTTTAAACATAAATTAAATAAAACATAAACATAAATTTTAAACATAAATTTACTCGCCTTAAAAGTTTTGAGTTGGTCCTACAAATATTTTTATAAATAATAAAGTTTAAAAATTGTCTTGCATTTTCAGGTTAAAATTATATTTGTTTAAATATAGCTTTTAAACTTTATTATTTCCAAAAGGACCGTATTTTTGTAACGTCTTCCAACATAATTATTGAGTTGCAAAGTTCGCGAAAAAGAATGAATTTTTGATTTTGAATTTAAAAATTCCTATGTTATTAAATAAAAAATTTAAATAGTGCCAAGAAAATTTGAAATTTAATCGTAATTACTTCAAATTGAGTAATTTAAAACTTCTTTTAATAAATTCACCTTTCTGCAAATAACTTCTGAAACACGCTAAATTAGGTTATTTTTTAGGTGAACTTTAAATTCATATTTCATCTATTATCGTATTTAATTTAGTGCTTTGATCATTTAAAAATAATGAATTCAATTATTCTAGACAAATACAAATAATTCTTTAACATTTCTAAGGCTAATTCTAGGTTTTTTCTCGCAATCTCTACTAGCTGAAAAAAATGACATTTTTCCATAATTCCTATGCTTTAAATTCATAATTTAAAAGAAATAATAATAATTTAAAAATAATTCTTTGTATTTTATACTCCAAAAATATCACCGATTTATTTCTGAAAATATCAATTTTTTTAAAAATTGGTCCACGACCACTCTAGTTCAAATAAAATGGTTTGATCCTTCCTTAAAATTATTACAAAAAAATCTAATTAACCCATTCTTAGTGGATATTTTCCAGTGAAGAAAGCTGCCCTGGAAGGTGTACAGGACGAAAGTACATAGTGTCGATTTAAAATGATTCCATTATACGCCAAAGCGTCGATATTTGGTGTCGGAATTTGATTCGATCCGTGAAAACCAACATCGTTCCATCCCTGAAAAATCAAACGAGATATGGTTAAAAAAAACAATATTTTTTTTAAAATTAAAAAATTTTAATACTCTAACATTTAATTCAATTTTACAAATTTAATGAAATTTTTAAAAAAATTCTTCTTCACTAATAAAAAAAATCACTATATTTTTCTATTCTACATTTTTTGATCTAGTTTTAAAAAGATCTCGTTCAATTAAGTGGAAAAAACAATAAATTCTGAATAATAAATTGTGCAATTAGCATGTCAATTTCAAAAATAGCCCGAGTAGAGGAATAATGAGAAGAATAAGAAAAAGAGTGTTAAAAGCTTAAAAGAATTATGCAATGAGCAAGATGATCTCCGGTTGCTGTTCGGAAGGAATTTTATTTGTTTAGAGAATAGTGAGTCATCTTAAGCAGCATCCTCATTTGCTACGGGGGCGTAGACAATATGTGAACCGCTTAACTAAGGTCTTAATTTAAGACTCTTTTATCTTTCAAGATCATAAAGGATATGTTGTATGTAAAGAAGGTACAATTTTAAATAGTTTCATAAAATTTAACGACTCGACAAATATTCACAAAAAGTAATTTATAACGTTTATTTATAGCAAAAGAAAGAAAATTTTATAATTTAATCTGTATTTTCATTCATTACAGGATTAATTTTCCAAATTCTATTCATCTCATCAGTTACTTCCATCATTCCATCAAATTAATTATGACTCCTTCGTTGACGCAGTTAGGGGAACAACAAGAAGACATTCTCTGAATTTTTGACATCTGCATCATTAATTTAAAATTCACTGTCTTCTGGACAATTTTTTAAATATGAATATATGGATATAAAGTACTTGAAAAGTGTGAGAATAAATAAAGAAATAAAAAATGAATTGATGGAGGATTAAAGATTGGAAAGTAAAAAGTCGTAAGAAATTTTCGGAAAGTTATTTGAAGTACAATTTTTAAGTTTTTAAATTTTTAGAAAATATGTAGGAAATATTCTGCAAAAATTGGAATTTGGATTGATTTTGATAAGAATCGATTAAGATTTTAATTTATGAAAATTTAAATAGATTCAAATTTGAATTGACAAAAATTTCAATTATTTAAAATTTAAATTGACAAAAATTTGAATCGGCTGAAATTTGAACGAATTAAAAAGTGGATTAATAAAAATTTCAACCAACGAAAATTAGTAGAATTAAAATTGTATAAATTAAGGGTTGAATGAGAAAATTAAAATTTGAGTTGATTGAAATTTGGAAAAGATAAATCTTTTTTAGATCGCTTGAAATTTTAATGGATTGGAATTTGGATGAGTTAAAATTGGAAGAATTAAAATTTGAGTTAATTAAAAATTAAATGAATTAAAAGTCGGATCGATTGAAACTCGGATTGTTTCAAAATAGAATCAATTAAATTAGAATCGATTGAAATTTTAATGGATTGGAATTCGGATCAGTTAAAATTTGCAAGAATTGAAATTTGAATTAATTAAAAATTGGATGAATTAAAATTCGAATCGATTGAAACTTAGATTGTTTCAAAACAGAATCAATTAAATTCATGATTTTTGCATTTTAAATAGCTTCATCATGGATTGAAATTTGAATCAATTAAAATTTGGATTAATTAAAAACCAGATCAATTGAAATTTGTATTTTTTCAAATTATAATAAATTACAATTGATATGAATAAAAGTTATTGAACAAATAAAAATAATTTAGATTAAAATTGTCATAGTTTAAAGTTTGAATCGATTGAATTTTAGGATAAATTATTTTGTCAAAAGAATCAATCAAAATATTGTTTAAAAAAATGTTAAGAAAAATAAATATATTGAAATTTAAAAAATAAGACTTACTAAATCATCTGCCATAATAACAATAATATGTGGCGACGTTTGAAATTGACTGATCGCATTTCCAAAAAATAGTCCAATCAATAACAAGACACACGTCCTCAAGAACAAATGAAACATTTTCACGTTATCACTATTTCAAATAAAACTAATCCTAAAAGCACTCTTTTCCCGAAAAAATTATACGTAAATTCTACTTAATTTTTAACAACTAAAACAATTTAAATCTCATTCGTTTCGGAACATTTTGTTTGTTTGTTATTGTTTCTATTTTAAAAAATTGTTTTTAATGCTTAAAATTGTTTGTACTATTTTGAAAATTATTTCTACTGTTTGATTGTTTTGGAAAATTGTGGGCACGAGCTACTGAGGCACTTTTTGAGGGATAAATACATTTATATAGTCAACCCACGATCCAGAAAGAGGGTCTTTATGAATGAAAAGGGTGGAGGTGGGGATTTTAAGAAGGGATACAACCCAGACGATTGAAGCAATGAAGAAAATACGTGATTAAAGACCCCATCTCATCTTACTCGACGATCTTGTTTTCTCACTCATTTCCCTATCTCGATGAGACACACACTTGAGAAGAGTTGATTCAGTGGATCCAGCAGCACGTGCTTTAGCGTCTTCCTCCGGCGTGTGCAGGTTTAAATTTTTAATTGGCGTCCCTTCAATCTTATTATGACCTTATGTCACTTTTTAAATTTACAAACATAATAAAGGTTGTACTCTTGCATTTGTAGAGTGAGGCTCAATTAATAAGACTATTTCCGGATCTTAATTAATCCACGGTTTAATTTAATAAAACCATAGGGAGAAGATCAGTCGTCCCCGACTTTTGTTTTCTGAAACTGAACGCAAAATTTTCATTAATTTGGATACATTATTTTAATATATTAATTGATTAATTAAATATTCTAACTCTCGAAATAAAACTTAATAATTAATTTTTAATTATTGAAAAATTGTTTAAAAAATGTTTTGAATATTGTTAAACAATTTTTAAATACAAACAATGATTTATTTTTTATTTATTGATGATGTTTCAAATTTGATAAAATTTCAAAGTAGCCACTTGATAGAGAATTAAAAAATTGACCAGGAAATTTCTTACTAAACTGGGACACATGGATTTTTTTATTTTACATCAGATACTTTTTAAAAAACTGCATTTAAATTATTCAAAAATAAAATTTATAAATATCAGTTCCAATAATTTTAATTTCATTATTAAATAAATCTATAATTTTTTCTATAATTTTCAACAGTTTTCAATATACAATTATTCTCTTTAAATTTTATAACTTTATTTTTTTTATAATTTCAATTATTCTCGACAGTTTTCGAATTTTTCTTTCGATTGTCAATTATTTTCCTTATTTTTTAATTATTTTCGTTAACATTTAATTATTTTAGTCATTTGGTAATTTTTATTTCAATTATCAACTATTTTCTTAAAATTTCAATTTAATTATTTAATCTTCAATTCTCAATTAATTTCTTCAATTTTCAATTTCATTCTTCGGTTTTCAATTATTTTATTCAATACTCAATAATTCTCTCATTTTCTCAATTATCAATTACTTTATTGAAATTTCAAAACAATTTGTCAATTTCCAATTGATTTCTTCAATTTTCAATTATTTTCTACATTTTTTTTCCATAATTTTCTTCAGTTTTCAATTAACAATTTATTATTCTCCTTCAATTTTATTATTATTCATTAATTTAAACAATTTTTTTGTTCGAATGTCAATTATTCTCACCACTTTTCGATTTTTGTTTTCAATCGTTAATTTTTTTTTTTTTTTTTAATAGTTAATTATTTTCGTCATATTGTAATTTTTTTTTAATTGGCAATTATTTTCTTGAAATTTCCATTTAATTCTTTAATTTCCAATTTATTTCTTCAGTTTTTAATTATTTTCTTAAATTCTCAAATATTTTCTTCAATTTTCTTCAATTTTTATCTATTTTCAATTGCATTCTTCGTTTTTAAATTATTTTATTAAATATATTCAATCATTCTCCCACTTTCTCAATTATCAATTTTTTTCTCTACATTTCAATATTTAATTCATCAATTTCCAATTGATTTCTTTAATTTTCATTTATTTTCTACAATTTTTTTCATAATTTTTATCAGTTTTCAATTGACAATTTATTATTCTACTTCAATTTCATGATTATTCATTAATTTAAAAAATTTTTTTGTTCAAATGACGATTATTCTCACTATTTTAAGAATTTTGTTTTCAATTGTTAATTATTTTTTGTAATAGTTAATTATTTTTGTCATATTGTAATTTTTCTTTTAATTATCAAATATTTTCTTAGAATTTCCATTTAATTCTTTAATTTCCAATTTATTTCTTCAATTCTTAAATATTTTCTTTAATTTTCAATTATTTTTATCGATTTTTAATTAATTCCTCAATATTCTATAATTCTCAGAATTTTTCAATTACTTTTTCACTCATAAAAATTGTTTTAAAATTTCAATTCAATTATTCAATTCTAGAACTATTCTCTTTTATTCTCAGTAATTTTCTTCAAATTTAAATTCTACTTTTCAATTTTCAGTTATTTTCTTTGATATTAAAAATCAATTTTTATCGATTTTCAATTAATTCCTCATTATTCAATAATTCTCGAATTTTTTCATTTATTTTTTCACTCAAAAAAATTGTTTTAAAATTCCAATTGAGTTATTCCATTCTAGAACTATTCTCTTCAAATTTAAATTCCACTTTTCAATTTTCAATTATCTTCTTTAATTTTAAAAAATTATCGCCTTTTTTCTATTATTTTTTTCGATTATCATTAAGTTTTTTTAATTTTAAATACAATTTTTCAACTATTTCCTTTAATTTGTAATTCCGTTCTTCAATTTTTATTTCCATTCTTCAGTTTTCAATTGTTTTCTTCTATATTCATTAATTCTCGGCTTTTTTTAATTAGGTACTATTTTTCCATTTTTAAGTATATTCTTTAAATCTCAATTCCATTCTTCAATTTTCAATTATTTTTTCAATTTTAATTATTTTGTTCGATTTTCAATCCAGTTGTTAAATTTGCACATATTTCCAACGATTATTCCTATAATTTTCTTAATTTTTCAATTTGCAATTATTTTCTTCAAATTTAATACTTTTTGTTTAATTTCTTCATTTATTTTTTTCAATTGTCTATTAATCTAGTCATATTTCAAATTTTGTTTTCAATTGATAATTATTTTCGTCATTTTTCACATATTTTCTTCAATTTTTTAATTATTCTCGTAATTTTTCAACTATTTCTTTTAATTATTAATTATTTTCAGCAATTTTTCATTATTTCCTACAGTTTATTCTATTTTCAATTATTATCTTAAAATTTTCTAATAATTCTTTGATTCGTTAAATTATTTTGTTCGGTTGTGAATTAATCTAGTAATTTTTTGAATTTTGTTTTTAGCCGTCAATTATTTTCATCAATTTGTAATTTTTTAGTCAATTATCAATTATTTTTTAAAATTTTAATTTAATTCTTAAATTGTCAATTTATTTCCTCAATTTTTCATTATTTTCTTCAATTTCAGTTATTTTGTTCGATTTTCAATCCAGTTGTGCAATTTGCAATTATTTCCAACAGTTATTCCTGTAATTTTTCAACTATTTTGTTGAAATTTAATATTTATTGTTTAATTTTTAAACTATTCTTTTCAATTTTGTAATTATGTAGCAATTTTTCGAATTTTGTTTTCAATTGTCAATTATTTTCGTCATTTTTTAGATAAATTCTTCAATTTAAGAATTTTTAATATTTGAATTTGCAAAAATTTTATAATTTTAAATGATTCACAACAATGCACAATTTTTTAATGTTAATGTTGCTAGGGGAATTATAAAACGTGATTCTTTTTAAATGTTTAAGATAAATTATTGTCAAAAAATTAAGATTTTATTATTTTGTGATAATAAAACTTAATTATAATTAATAAGATTTTAAGAATTTGTAAATTTTAAATTTACGTATAAAGTTGTATTTAAAATATAAAGGCGAATTTCGCAAAATTGAAAATATTGTTTTAATCGTTCGAAAATTTGTGACCGGGAAAAATCGTGTATATTTAATTTCATAAAAAAGTGGCCACCCTGAATTTAGAACTTTGTATAGATTGTTCGAAATAATTTTTTATCTTTTTCTGAAAACTATTTCGTCTAGGATATTTATTCACTTAAATCCTGGCACTTTAAATATTTACTTAAATTTAAAAAATTCGATATTTTTAAAATAATTTCATTAAAAATCGGAGCAAAAATCAGTGAGTGAATGTCAGCTCATTCAAATCCATTGTTTACGAACTGAAACAGTAAAAAGGATTCATTTTTTACAAACTGTTAATCATTATTGTCTTAATTAAAATCATTTTATTTAAATTAACTACAAAATACCCTTTTCATTTTTATTTTCTCTCGAAAAAATCTCCCATATGAGTAAGAAACATGTAGGATTTATTTTTTATTCCATTTTCAGTCAATCTTGAGATTTATATTTTCAAATCCAGGAATTATTTTACCTGCAAATTAAAATGTTCAAATTTAGAAAATTTGGAAACTAGTGATAATTATTGATACATGAATTGAAAGGACTTCTGAATTAAAATTTATATAATTTTTCTGCATTATTTATATAAAGAAAGCGTCTAAATTTTGTTCCTGTCTAAGGCGGAACTTATTGTCTACTTGTGTACAAGGTCTGTATAATTATAATTTCTAAATGGAGAGTCGTTCTTTTAAGTTCAAGAGATCAAACGATGTCAAGTAGAGATACGACAATTATTTTATTCGTCGCTTCCTTGCCGAAAAATAGTACATTTCTAAATCCAAATTTTTTAATTACAAACTAATTAAGAAAAACTGGTTAGATTATACACATCTTCTTTAATTAAATAAATAAAAAAACCACTTTATCAATTAAATTTTTAAAAACTGCGAAATTTTTTAGCCACAAATAATAAATAGAGAATGTATTTTTAAAATAAGTAAAATACAAAAAAAAATTCAAATAACCTAAAAAAAAGAATTAATTTATATAAATTATACTGATAAACATTAGAAAATTTAAATAATTAATAAATAGCCATGGTGAATAAAAGTATACGAAATCCTAATTTTATTCGCGACATTTAATATACCTACTTGACAATGTCAATGACTTAAACATTTTTTAAAATAATAATCAAGTTTGACAGATTCCGTTAATGCCCCTGTAAAATGACTACCAGCGTTATTAAAAACTAAAAGAACAGATAAAAAAGTATAAAAAGTATACTTAAAAATTACAATATAAATTCAAAACTGAAAGAAATTTATTTAAAAAGTTTAAAAATAGTTAATATTATCAACATTTTAAATTTTTAGACATTATTAATTTATCATTCGATATTTTTTAAGTATTAACCAGAGTAGTTTCTACTATTGACGCTAAAGGCGCCACCAACTAGACGAGTGATCCTAACCTCAAAATGAGTGAAAAATTATGACAGATTTTGACATTTGCAACCAGTGACCTACGTCGAGTTTCTTTGACGAAGAAAAATAAACAAGAACCTGACACATATTTCGGAATAAACATGTCAGTTTATCAAACCTGACATTTAAAGTTTGCTCAATGTTTTCGAGAAAGGAGCAGCTGATTCAACGTACCGGTAAAAGTGGGGTTGGACGTTATTCATTTTTAAAACTTCTGGTCGACGAATTCCGCAACACCAAATTTAGAGGTAAATTCGTGTATTGATTGCATTTTTAGACAGACAATAACTCTTGTAATAATATAAACAGCGACGCCAGATTTAACAAAACATAACCTTACAATCTTCACATTATTATTGACAGAAAATTGTGCTATTTTAACGATTTTGACATTTTTAAACCAAATTTTCAGAAGCAAAAGAACAAGTTTTGGCAAATCTCGCAAATTTTGCTTACGATCCTGTTAATTATGACTATCTGAGAAGTTTACGAGTAACCGACTTATTTTTAGAAGTTTTATCCGAAAAAAATAAAAATCTCGTTCAATTTGCGATTGCAGGTGTTTGTAACTTATGTTCAGGTAGATTTTGTTATATAACACTTTTTATTTTAGATTAATCGAAAATCAGTAGATTTTTGAATAATCTAAAATAAAATACAATAATAAATCTAAATTTTTCAGATCCCCTGAATAGAGAATACATTCTTCGAAACCAGGGAATCCCATTAGTTTCTTCTCTTTTATCTTCACCTGACGAAGAAACAGTTTTATCAGCAATTACAACTCTTATATTCCTGATAACTCCTGATTCGAAAAAAGATATTGTTTCTCCAGAAATAATAAATTGTATGATAAGTTTTTCCAAAGTGAAAGACACACGAATCCGAAATTTGGCATCTATTTTTCTCACTGATTACTGCGATTCCAAGGAAGTTGAGAAGCTGACAAAAGTTGCCCAAAAAGTAACACTCTCTTCGACTAATGAATAAAATCAGATTGGAAAAGGAGAAACAAATCATTTCCACTATGAAGGGGAAAACGTTTCGAACTCTCTTTACGTCAGTAAAAAAATACTGTACTATCCCAGAGGTAGAGACGAACCAAAAGAACCTCGTGACAAATTTAAAACCAGGAAGTCGAGTTTCGATACTTCGAGTGATAACTAAAGAAGACGTTCTCGCTTTTGCTCAGCTGACAAATGACTATAATCCAATTCACGTGAATTCTGAGAAAAATATCGCTCACGGAGCTTTTTTAAATGGATTATTATCCGGGATTCTCGGGACGAAATTACCAGGTCCTGGAACCCTCGTTGTCGAGCAAGTTTTAAGGTTCCCAAAACCCTGTTTTGTCGGAGACACTGTCGAACTTTCCGTGGAAATTGTAGCCGTGAGAAAAATAATAAAATGCAAGTATAAGTGTGTGGCGAATATGAATCGAGTTGTTTTGGAAGGCGAGGCTAAACTCATAAAAAACGACGATATTACTCAGAAAATCCAAAGTTCAAATTAAATTCCCAATTAGATTTATAAGATATAAATGAAAGTATTTATTGAAAACGAATATTTCGACATTAAGAAAGTGATGACTTTTTGGTATGTTTGTACTTGTGCAAGATGTGTCAAAGTAGACCATAAGCGAAATATTTAGAGTTAATGTATAGAATAATGCACTGCAAGCAATTTGCGGTAATTATTTTCTTGATTGCGCAATCCATACGTAAATAAAAGTCCTGGATTTCATTCTCTACATGATCATAATTTGAATACATTCGAGGAACATTGCACTGACTTGGAAAATTATAAGAATAAAGTTTAAAAACTGTAAAATTAAGCTCGGAAGATGCATTTGAGAATATTTTTAATAATTATTTGTATATATTGTACGAGTGCTTCCAAGATTTATAAAAACACGAATACTACGAATGAAACGGCCGAAACAAATCCGACACTTGGATGCTTTTGTGGAGTTTTTATGAGTGGACAATTGAGAAAAGGGAGCAAGGAACAACCGAAAGGAAAACCAATTTTGTCACAAAAACAGAAAATAAATTATCCTTGCAATTCTATTGGAAATAACATTTGTTTTCACAGCTGTTTGAACACTGTGAGTATTTTGTTTTATTAATATTTCATAAAACAACTTGACTAAAACTTGAATTTTGTATATTGTCGAAATTTATCTTAATCACATTTATTTGAACATTTTTCCTCCTTTTGCTTTCTTATAGAAACTAGAAGCTATAATCTCTGAAATTTGGATTTTTAAATTTAATACAACTAATTTTAAATAAGATGAGAAGAATTAAAATGGGAAATTATTTTTTACAGGCCGTAAAATACATTTCGAATGGTGGAATGATTATTTGTGGAACTCTAGGACGAGACTGTGTAAAAGAACGAGTAAGTTTCAAATTCTGTTTGTTAAATTTTAAACAATATCAACAAACTTTTGAAAATTGAGTTTTTTATTTCTTAGTATTAATAACCAGGGTGTTTACTAACCGGAAAATAGCCGGAAAAAAAATAAGAAATAGTCGATAAATGAAATATAATTCTGAACCTTAATACAGTTTGTGTTGAAATTATAAGTTATCAGAACAAACAATTTATTTATTTTTAATTTTGAAAATCAATTATTGTTATTGTTGATTAATTAATTATTTCAAGCTTCACAGGCTTTCCCTAAAAGTATCCTATTTTGAAAATTTGTCCCTAATATCCCCCATTTCTCACGAAAACTGGGAATTTGAAATAAAAACTTGAAAAAAATTTGGATCCCAAACTTTAATTTATTCAAACTTTTAAGGACGTTCAACCCATTGACATAACCTCAAACTAGAAGATATATATGGTTTTTTCAGGGTATCTACTAACCGGGAAAACTGGGAAATAACCGGGAATTTAAATTGACCGGGAAAAACCGGGAATTAACCAGGAATTTTCCGTCAAACCGGGAATTTTCTTTCTGGGCTAATAAATTTGACTAATATATCAATTTGTTTCATAAATAAAGATAATAACTTTATGCATTTTGAACCAATATGATTATGCGTTTGAATTTTGTGTAATTATGCATTTTGTGTGCTTTCAATTATCAATTATTTTCATCATATTTCAATTATTTTCTTCGATATTCAATAATTCACGGCTTTTTTCAATCTTTTTTTTTCAATTATCGATTACGTTGTTGAAGCTTCAATTCAATTCTTCAATTATTCAACTACTTTCAGAAATTCACAATTATTTTCTTCAACGCCCAATTATTTTCTACAATTCTCAATTATTTTCTAAGATTTTGAATTATTTTCATTAATTTCAAATTATTTCTTCATTTCTCAATTATTTTCTTTGATTTTCTACTATTTTCTTCAATTGCCAATTATTTTCTTCAATTTTCAATTATTTTTATCAATTTCTAATTAATTTCTTTAATTCTAAAATATTTTCTACGATTTTCAATTATTTTAATTAGTTTTTCATTATTTTCTTCAACTCTAAATTATTTTTTTCAATTGCCAATTATTTAATACAATTTTCAATTATTTTCTTCAATTTTCAATAATTTTTATCAATTTTTAATTATTTTCATCTGATCTTAATTATTTCCTTTAATTTTTAATTATTTAATTTAATATTCAATAATTCTCGGCTTTTTTCAATATTTTTTTTTCAATTATCAATTATTATTCAATTCATCAATTATTATTCAACTATTTTCATAAAATCACATTTTTTTAAATTATTAAATTATTTTAAATTAAATTATTTTAAATAAATTATTTTAAATTATTTTCTTCAATTTACAATTATTTTTTCATATTTCATTCAATTTTCAATTTCTTTACAATTATGTTGAAATTATTCAAATTATGTTTTTCTTTCAATTTTAATTTAAATTGATAATTTTTAAATTATTTTCATCAATTCGCAATTATTTCCGTCGATTTCTACATTTTTCTGCTGTTTTCAAATATTGTCTTCAATTTTTAAGTACTTTCTTCAATTTTCAATTATTTTCTTCAGTTTTTAATTATTTTCTTTAATTTTTAATTATTTTGTTCAATTTTCAATTGTTCGTTTCAATATTCAGTAATCTCGACTTTTTTCAAATATTTTTTTTCAATTATCAGTTATTTATTTCATGTTTCAAAACCTCCTTCAATTTTCAATAATTTTCTTCTATTTTCAATTTAATTGTTCAATTGTTCAATTATTTTTTTCAATTCTCAATTAATTTCTTTAAATAACAATTCTATTCTTCAATTTTTAATGTTTTCTTCAATATTAAATAATTCCTGGTATTTTCCATTTTTTGTTTAATTATAAATTATTTTCTTCTTTGTTCAATCCAATTGTTCAGTAATTTCCTTTAATTCTCAATTATTGTATTCGAATTTCAATTTTATTTCTCAATTTTCAATTGTTTTTTTTTTGATATTTAATAATTCTGTATTTTTCTGATTTCAATTTCATTATTTAATTTTCAATTTTGAATTATTAAGTTAAATTTAAAATTTTTTTTTTTGATTTTCTATCTAGGTGACCATTTAATTATATTCTTCGAATTTAATAACCATTGTTAAATTTTTTCATTTATTGTTCAATTGTAGTTTAATATTTACTTTTTTTTCTTAATTTTGTTTCTAATTGTCAAATATCTTTGTCATTGTTCAATTATTTCTTTACATTATTAATTATTTCTTTTCATTATTAATTGTTTCTTTTAAAATTCTTAATTATTATTTTTTGTAAAGTTTAATATTTAATTCTTCAATTCTCAATTATTTTCTTTGAATTTCAATTATTTTCTTCAATTATCAATTGTTATCTTCAATTTTTGTAGCCATTTGTAGGTCTATTTATACTTAAAATAAATTTTAAGTTAACAAGAGAAAAAACCGGGAAAAATAGGAACAAAAACCGGGAAAAACCTGGAAATGACCGGGAATTTTGTGGGACGAAATTAGTAGACACCCTGTTTTTTACATAAAATAAAAAATTTTAATATTTATAACACCTAATTTTGAAAGACCGAGTTATACATTTTTTAAAAAAAATTAGTTTGAGACCAAATTTGTTACCAAAAAATAATTATTTAACATTTTGTATTTTTTATTTAAAGTTTGTGAATAATTCTAATTTTCATCCGATTTTGACAAATAATATCTCATTTAAATCTTTGGAAGATCTTTTTTATCTCTACAAGTCTGTTCGTTAGATTTTATTAAAACTTTTGTGTTTAAAAATATATAATAGTACCTACAGTTCTATTTACTTATTAATTTTTTAATTAATAATATTAACAAAATCCAACGAACAGACTTATAGAGAATATTTTAAAGTTTAAACTGAGCCATTATTTGCCAAAATTGGATAAAAATTACAATTGTTAACAAACTTTAAAGAAATTTTGGATCAACCTCAGTTTTTTTAAATACAGTGTCTTTCAAAATTAGGTTAAATTAATTTTAATAATATTTTTCTTTTAATTTTGGTTTTATAACATTTGGAAACATTTATTAATTATTCCTTATTTAATTTGACAAAAAATTTTGTTTCTTTTATTTTTTAAATTGGTTTACATATTCGTTTTTAAATTTTCTTCAATTTGTGATTTATTTTCTAAATTTTGTCATTTTTAATGGAATTTGTCATTCCGTTTATACAATTTTTACATTTTCTTATTCTATTCTTACTGTTTTTTATTTTAAAGTTCATTTTTCTCTGTTTTTATATTTTTTCATAGTTTGTTGAACTTTTTTTTGTAGATTTTCTCCCATTTTTAAATTAATTGCTCTGTTTTTTTTCTCTTTTTTTTATTTTTTTTCTTCAAATACTATTTGATTCAAATTTATTAATAATCTAGTCAATTTCAATCTATTCAAATTTTATTACTTTCAAATTTCAGTCGATTCAAATTCTCATTTTTTGAGAATTGTTTAGCTTTTAAGAAACTTTTTAAGAACTCTTTTAAAATTTGGACTAGAAAACAGTCTTGCAAATTAATTAGGATTTATAATTTATTTATCTTTATTCATTAACTTTTAAGTCCCCTATTTTTATAGGGGACTATAAATATAATATTCTAATTTTTTCTAATTTTATAATATTATTTATTGTCACTGTGAAGCCTGTTATATAAATAATGAAAATGTAGAATTTTATATATCATTTATTTTCAATAAGAAATAGAATATTTGAAATCGGGAAATGACAGGGGAATCTTAAAAACCAAATTTAGTAGACACCCTGATAACAGACATTTTTCACAGAAATAAGAATAAATTCGACATAAATTGTTTGATTTATTAGAAAATATTAAAATATTAATTTTAAAAATAATAACTGGTTAGTAAAACTTTTGCAATCGAGTGTATTAATTTAAATTATACAATTATAAACTAAAAAATCATTCTGTAAAAAACTTATTCTTTTATTTTTATTTTGTCAATTTTTTGAATTTTGTATTTTTTTGTAGGCGTATTTATTTATAAAAAACTGCAAGGATGAGTGGACTAACACGAATTTGTCAAGAGAATATTGCTGCAAGGATGGCGTTCCTTACAAGTGTCCTGTGTTGTTCTAAATTTAAAGTCCGATGAATATATTTAGAAGATAAGCTATTAATAAAATAAATTTATATACAATATATAATTTGTAACATAGAAATTATACTTACACTATTTATTATCATGCATGCAATAAACTTTGTCTTTTCTAGATTCCTAGATTCTTTTCAAACGGCCCGCTCTGAATTAAAATTAGACCAAAATCTCGACTCTTAGCAACGAACTCGTGATCCAGAATTAATGCCCGAGAGAGAGACTATATTTAGATTGCGTTTCGGAAAAATTAATTTTATCAGATGTGGTTACGTGTTTCTTCTAATTAACGGAACTTCTTTTCTGGAATAATTCAATTCGATTATTAGAAAAAAAGTCAAAACTCGGGCCAAGATCGGACACAATCAAGGATACTTTCTGATTATTTTAATCGTTGACAAAGATAAAAGTTCGCCTGCTCTTGCCGAGATTTGAAAGTTGAAAATTTTACAATTATTTTTAATAACTAAGTAACAAATACTAGAGTTATTTAAAATTATAATTATTTAAATTATTAAAATTTGATTTCCAAAAAGGATTGAAATTTAAACAAATATTCAAATTTTCAAACTGAATAAGAATGAAAATTTAAGAGAGAGAAAAGTAAAATAATAGTGAAAATAGTGAAAAAGTGAGTTATGTAAAGCTTGATTTTTGTTTCATTTATGGAAAATGTGCGCACGACTTTTGGCATGTCCCCTGTGTTCTCAACCTGGTTTCCTGACTCTGGATGCGTTACGAACAGGCCTCGTTAGTGTGTCAACTCGACCTCTCGCTTGTCCAGTTTGCAATGAAGTTTTATTAGGAATAGATAAACTGACGATTCACTTATTTGGCCACACGATTAATTCGAATAATGCGAATCAGAATAATGTTCAGATTCATCATGACATCCAGACAATTCCCGTTCAAGCGTGGAATGTTCTCAAGGCTCATCAAGTTGGAGAAAAAAATTCATTTCTGAATCAGGAGCAAGAATCCTACACAATAAAGGAAAATGAAATGCACATTGATCCGCAAATTTCCCAAAAGGATCAAAATCACGAACCTGATGTTATTTTTCTTCAAACTGTGCGTGCAAATCAGATTTATTCTGCGAATTTAATTCAAGATGATAATGAAATTAGAAATGAATTAAGTTCTCGAATTCAGAAGGAGGGTGACAATTTTAATCGTCAGGAGAAAGAAATCGTAAATCTAGAATCTGCGATTGAGAATAATTCTCCTTTGGAACAAAATAACGTGAACTTGATTCAAAGCAGTTTGGATTTAATTTCAAGCGACTCGAGTTTGATTCTCGACAATAATTCGAATTTGGTTCAAAATGATCTGAATTCAGTTCAAAATAATTCGAATTCAATTCCAAATGATTCGAATTTGGTTGCAAACGATTCGAATTTAATATCAAATGAATCAAGTTTGTCTCCAAGTGATTTGAATTTAATTCAAAATAATTTGTCCGATAATGACTTGAATTTAATGCAAACCAATCTAAATTTAATTTCAAGCAATGATATTCAAAATGATTCGAGTTTAATTAAAAACAGTTTGGATTTGATTGAAAATAATTCGGATTTAATTGAAGACAGTTCGGATTTAATTTCGGGCAATTCGAGTTTAATTCCAAACAATGAAATTCAAAATAATTCGGATTTAATTCAGGTTGATTCAAATTTGTCTGAGAGCAATTCTATTGGAAATTCGTGGATTCAGAGTGATTCGTCAGTGATATTAATTAAAGAAACGGGTGGAAATTTAGAAGAAATTCCAGTTTTAAATTTGACCGAGACTGAAAACGAGACGAGAAAATCTTTTCAAATGAAACACAACGGATTGGAGAGTTTAAATAATGAAAATGGAGAAATAAATGAGGATGAAATAAAAATTACCGAGATTGGAAATGAAACTGGTAAAAAGAAGGAGAAAGATATTCTCCCTTATTTAAAAGCTTTTAGATTGTTGTCGTCGAAAGAGAAAACAGAAAGATGTAATATTTGCGGCTATCGATGCGACGATAGAAAAATTCTCATTTTACATAAACAATTAGTTCATATGATTGCAGAGAAGGATATAAACGTCAGGCCGGAGGATTTATTAAAAAATTATCCCTGCCATTTATGCACAAAAGTATTTAAAATGAGAGGCAGTCTCATGGTTCATATGAGGGTCGCACACACGAGCTACAATTCTGGTAAATATTTTTAATATTTTTTAAAATAAAAATCAAACATTCAAGAAAATGTAAAAAAAACGTGAAAAAGTCAGTTTAACAAATTTTAAACAAGCTAAAAATAAATTTCAGATAAGAAAATTCGTAACGTATGACTTTTTTTTCCTTTATTTAATTACCTTGTTTTTAATGTTTAAAAAATAAACATTTTAAATTTGTTTTAAGTTAAATATATTTAAATAATGGAAGTAAATGAGAGGAAATAAAAATATGAATTCGGAAGAAAAAAAAAAGAAAAAGGATTAAATATTTAGAATTTTAACATATTTATTGATAATATATGTAATTTTTTATTAATTTTACTATAGGTTCTCTTACGAATGATGCAGAATTGTCACCAAACGGCGAAAATGGTTATAATTGTCCAATTTGTGCAAAGAACTTCAAAAAGGTACATTTTTCGATTTCAGTTTAATTTAAAAAGAGAAAAATTAAATTAAGTTTAAAACAAAACTTAATTTTGGTGAATTCAGGCTTCAAAAATGTCCCCTATTTAGACAATTTTACCCTAAAATCCCCTATTTTTCACGAAAACAGATTTAAAGTCAAGGTATCATCTCAGATTTCAATTATTTTTTTCCATTTACAATTACTTTTATAATTTTTTTATTTTTTTCTGCAATTCATACTTATTTGTATTATTATTTCATTAATTACTTAAACTGTCAATTATTTTTATCAAATTTTGATTATTTTATTCAATCAAAATTTTTTTTCTACTTATTAAATATTTTTATTATTTTTCAATTAATTTCTATAACTTGCAATTACTTTTTACATTCTAATTGTTTTCATAATTTTTTCATTGTGTTTATCATTTTTCAGTTGTTATATTAAATTTCAAAAATGTTTTGTAATATTTTATCACTTATTTTTCATAAATTTAATTTTGTTTCTTTAGTTTTCAATTATTTCTATAACTTTAAACATATTTTCTCTAATTTTTAGTTTTTAAAAAAATTTTTTCATACACTTTCTACATTTTTAATTTATTTATCTCAAATTTCAGTTATTTGTATTATTTTTCAATGATTTCCATTATTTTTAAATTGATTTCTTTAATTTTTCAATTTTTTTTCTCTAAATTATAATTTTTAAAATGATTTTTTAACTGATTTACTAACTTTTGTTTAATTATTTCAAAGTTTAATTAAATAAAAACATTTTTAATGAATTATAGAATTTTTCAATTATTTTTTTCAAATTTACAATTACTTTTGGTATTTTGTAATTAATTTTCTAAATTTTCAATTATGTTTCTCAAATTTCAATTATATTTAAAAATCTATCATCATTTTTGCCATTTTTCAATTATTTCTATTAATTTGATATTATATTCTGTAATTTTTTTCAAATTATTCTTTTTAATTCTCGATTGTTTTCTTCAGTTCTCAAGTATTTTCTTAATTTTCAATTTCTGTTTTCAAAAATCAATTATTTATATAATTTTGCAATTTTTTTCTCCATTTTTTAAGTTTTAAGTTTTTTTTCAATTATTCTTCTCAAATCTTGATTGTTTTTTTTCAATTCTCCAATATTTTCTTCATTTTAAATAACTCATTTCTTCAATTTTCAATTATTTCTATAATTTTGTAATTTATTTTCTACAGTTTTTAATTTTTAATATTATTTTCAATTTGATTTACTTAATCTTCAATTATTAATCGGTTTTATAGCCTTTTCATTGATTTCTTCTATTTTAAATTACCTTTATTATTTTTCAATTAGTTTCCTCAATTTTCAATTATTTTTTTCAATTCTCGATTGCTTTCATCAATTTTGAATTTTTTCTCAATTATTCTCATCCTCGTTAATTTATTTTTACAAATTTCAATTATTTCTATAATTTTGCAATTTTTTTCTCCATTAGTTAAGTTTTAAAATTATTTTCAATTCGATTTACCTAGTCTTCAATTATTAACCTTAAATTTAAATTCTTTTTTTTTTAATGTCCAATTTTTTTATAAGCTTTTCATTGATTTCTTCGGTTTTAAATTACCTTAATTATTTTTTAATTACTTTCCTAAATTTCCAATTATTCTTCTCAATTCTCGATTGTTTACATCAATTTTGAATTTTTTTTCAATTATTCTCATCCTCTTTAAATTAATTTTTATAAATTTCAATTAATTCTTTAATTTCGCAATTTATTTTCTCCATTTTTTAAGTTTTAAAATTATTTTCAATTTGATTTACTTAGTCTTCAATTACTAATCTTAAATTTCAATTCTTCTTTTTCAATGTTCAATTGGTTTTATAACCTTTTCATTGATTTTAAATTACCTTTATAATTTTTTAATTAGTTTCCTAAATCATCAATTATTCTTCTCAATTCTCGATTGTTTACATCAATTTTGAATTTTTTTCCAATTATTATCATCATTTTTAAATTAAGTTTTTTAATTTTCATTCATTTTCTCAATTTTCAATTATTAAAATAATTTTGCAATTGTTTTTCTCCAATTTTTAAGTTTAAAAATTATTTTCAATTAAATTAGCTCAATCTTTAATTATTAATATTAAATTTTAGTTCTATTTTTTCAATTTCCAACTATTATACAAGCTTTTCATTGATTTCTTCGGTTTTAAATTACCTTCATTATTTTTTAGTTAGTTTCATAAATTTTCAATTATTTTTCTCAATTCTCGATTGTTTTCATCAATTTTGAATTTTTTTTAAATTATTCTCATCATTTTTAAATTAATTTGTTTAATTTTCAATCATTTTCTCATTTTTTAATTATTGTTTTCAATTTTCAGTTGTTTCTATAATTTTACAATTACAGAAACTATTTTTAAAATTATTTTTAAATTGATTTATTAAATCTTCAATTATTTATCTCAAATTTGAATTTATTCTTTTCATTTTTATTACCTTTATAACCTTTTAATTGTTTTATTTTTCAATTTATAGTTATTTTAATCATTTTTTAATTAATTTCCTAAATTTTCAAATTTTTTTTAATTTATCATTATTCTTATTTTGTTTCAATTATTTTCTCTTAGTTCATGAATATTCTGCACTCTTTTAAATTATGTTTCTGATTTCTAATGTTTCAATTATGTTCTTCAATTGTCAATTATTTTTCTACTATTTTCCTCAATTTTTAATTATTCTCATCATTTATATTTCAAGTATTATCTTGAATTTTGAATTATTTCTAAAGTTCTGCATTCATTTTCTATAATTTTGAATTATTATTTATCATTTTTAAATTACTTTCCACAATCTGTATAGTTATTTTCCTTTTCTTTTTTTATTAATTTGAAAATTTTGTAATTATATTTTGTAATTTTATTTTTTATTATCCTACAACTTTGTAATTTTGTCCTACCCAAATAAAATAATCGAAATTCTACTGTATATAATTCATTTATCTTTATTTATGAACTTTTTAACTTATAAAAGTTCCTTATTTTTGTATATTTCAGTCCGTTATTTCCCCTAAAATATTTTTTATTGTCACTGTGAAGCCTGTAAATTTTAACAAATTTTACAATTTGCAATTATTTACCTTTTTTAATTAAAAATTCAATTTTCGATTGATATAAATTTTTTTTCCAGGAGCAGCACGTGACCCAGCATTTAAGAACTCATGAGGGAAAGCAATGGGAATGCGATGTTTGCAGTAAAATGTTTACAACAAAATATTTTTTAAAAAAGCACAAAAGACTTCATTCTGGTGAAATGCCGTACAAATGCAATATTTGTGATAAAACCTTCACTTTCCAACAATCTTATCACAAACACAGACTTTATCATAAGGACGATAAGCCACACACCTGCAGCACCTGCGGAAGATCCTTTAAGGAACTTTCAACTCTGCATAATCATGAAAGGATACACACTGGAGAAAAACCTTTCGCTTGTGAGACTTGCGGTTAGTTCAAAAATTCAGAAATTTGTGAAAATTTAGCTTCTCAAAATTATTTTTTGGAGAAATTAATAAATTGAACGAACTTACCTAAAGTGAAGTTCAATTGAAATTGTATGAGCTGCCTCGTCCCAAGAGATCAAATTAGGTAGTTGCGTTAGTAACCGTTTGTTCCGTCACATTATTTCAAATTCAAAGACTTTTGGCGCCAGTATAACAGGTGTCGCTTCCTTCACTTCCGCTTTATATCATTATATTTTAAAGTCTAAAGTAAATCACGCATTACTTTTGGGACTTCGTCAGGAGTTAAGGGCCGGGAGGGTGTGATCTCTTCGGACGAGGCAGCTCATACAATTTCAATTGAACTTCACTTTAGGTAAGTTCGTTCAATTTATTAATTGTATTTCGCTGCCTCGTCCGAAGAGATCAAATTAGGTAGATGTTCAGAGTTAAGAGTGATTTACTCCGTTTTCTGCTCTTATTATAAAATGTTTATAAAAGTCGTTTTTATTACGAATGATAATATGAAAGAAGATTTATGTATAATATAAGATAAAGTATTTTTAAATTTTTATCCCAGTATTGCCTCCGCAAATGTCGATTTCTTTGTAATTGGCCGATTGTAGAACCTTGCGAATACTGAAGATTTGGGTGTCCAACCTGCTGCCTTTCGAATCGTTTCCAGATTAACTCCCTTTCGTTGAGCTGCTGAGGTCGCAGCATGTCTAGTGCTATGGGAGGAGAAGGTTTTAGTGTTTATTCCACTTTTTTTAAGTATATTTTTTATCCATCTGCTTATACTTTGTGTAGTGGCCGAATGATGTGGTTTATTATAGGTCAGGAAAAGTTTTTCTTCGCTAGATTTTGTTCGTAACTTTGATGTTCTCCTGATATATTCCTTTAGAGTTGTTGCTGCACACAGAGTTTTGTTTTTCGAAAATGTTGGGATTTCCAGGATTGGTTGGAACCTGCTTCGACCTGTGGTTTTTATTCTCGAAGTAATTTTAACTTGAACCGGTTCGACTTCCAGATTTATATCGTCCAGGTTGATAACTGCCAATGTCTGCACTCTTTGTGCAGTTATTAACGCTAATAGTGTCGCTAACTTTTTTGTTAACTCTTCTAAAGTTAAGTTGGCGTTTTTTCCTAGCGATTCTAAGTAACTTAAAACCACTTGAGGGTCCCATGTCTCGTCATATTTTGGTTTGGGTGGTTTTATTGAAGATACTCCTCTAAAATACCTCGAGATCGAACTATCCTTTCCCAACTCGTTACCTGTTAGTAGAGATATTGCTGCTCTATAAATGTTTAGGGTACTGTATGAAATGTCACAATAAAAGATATTTGTGAAGAAATCCAAGGCTGCTGGTATAGAGCACTGATGGGGTAGAATGTGGTTTTCTTGACAATAGTACCACCACGTTTCAATCGGCTTCTCATATTGTTTGAGCGTCCCCTCGGAAATAGAGGCTAGCATAACGTCTGCTGCATCGTCGGTTGCTCCTCTCTTCATGAACGCTTCCCTGATAAGAGAGCTACCGCCAGGGTAAGCTTCTTGTGTAGAGGATGGGTTTTCCTGAAAGGACATGATAATAATTTAGGATTGGGTTTAAAAATTATTTGCTCTGAGATCATTAGTCTCATGAAGAGAGGATACCAAGGCTGAGAGGGCCACATGGGTACTACCACTACTCCCTCAGCTTTGTCCTCTTGTATTTTTTGTAAAGTTTGTAAAACTAAACAAAATGGAGGGAAAGCATAAAAGTAACGATCGGACCAGTTTATTGTAAAAGCGTCAACTGCTATAGAGTTAGGATCGCGGTGCCAGGAAGCGTATTCTTTACACTTTGTATTAACCCTTGAAGCAAATAAATCTATGTCAAATTTGCCAAATTTTTTGCTTATAGTCTTGAATGCCCAGTCTGCTAGTTCCCACTCAGTATCTTGTGGCAGTACTCTTGACTGTTCGTCTGCTTCCTTATTTTCTTTTGATTCTATGTAGGAAGCGTGGATCCACAGCCTGCGATCTTCACACCATTTCCATATGATTCTGGTGATCTCTGTGAGTTTTGGGTATTGAATTCCTCCCATTCTATTGATGTACGAGATCGCCGTAGTGTTGTCTACTCTTAGTAAAATTGAGCAGTCTCGGCATTCATTAGCGTGACATTTAAGTCCGTAGAATGCTGCTTTTAATTCAAGATAATTTATGTGAGCTTTTGACTCTTCCTTATCCCACCAGCCATGAGCTTTTTCGCCATCACAAAAACTCCCCCATCCGGAAAGGGATGCATCTGTGAAGATAATTTTTTGATAAGAGTTCATTCTAATCGGATTGATTGCAGATTTTGCCTGTTTAATCCACCATCTAATATCTTCAATGACATTATCTGAAATATTAATTTTTGCATTGAAATCATTATTCGAGTTTTTTAGTGCAAGAAATTTTTCGCGCTCTAGTCGTTTTGTATACAGCCAGCCATACTGAACTGCTGGACACGCTGCTATCAAAATTCCTATGAACCGCGCCAACTCGCGTATTTTGCAGGATATCTTTTTAGAAAATTGTTCGGCTAAAGCTCCTATAGATATTCTCTTTTCTTGTGGAAGTTCTACTGAAAAGGATACACTATTTAATAAAAAACCTAGAAATTTAATGTTTTTTGAGGGTGTTAGAACACTTTTTTCCAAATTGATTATAAATCCTAACTTTTGTAACAAGTTTTTTGTGAGGTTCAGATAGTTTTTGCATTCGTTTTCTGACGAGGCAATTATTAAAATATCATCGAGGTATATTATTAGTACAACACCTTTTTCTCTGAGCTTTTGTGCTAATGGTTTTAAAATTTTCGTAAAGACATAGGGTGCCGTACAGAGTCCGAATGGCAAAGCTTTAAACTCATAGCATTTGTTATTCAATGAAAACCTTAAGTATTTTCTATCACTTTTGTGAATTGGGACATGTAAATAGCCATCTTTTAAGTCAATGGATGCAAAATAACAACCGGGTCTAATTAGTCTAAGTGCCGTTTTTATATCCTCCATTTTAAAATGTGGAGGGTTGATAAATGAGTTGAGATCTTTAAGGTTAAGTATAAACCTGTCGTCTCCATTTTTTTTCTCTCTTAAAAAGAAGGGAGAGAGAAATTGCCCTTTGCAGGGCTTACAACTTACCACGGCTCCTTTCTTTTCTAATTTGTCTATGGCATTTGTGGTTTTTGAGTACTCCTCAGGTGAGACCCCTGAATTGTGTGGAAGTTTCTTTTGTTTGGGAATTTTTAAAAACGGCAGTTTATACCCGTTTACACAATTTAAAATAAACTGGTCTGACGTTAATTCCTTCCAGGCTTGACAAAATTTAGATAGGCGTCCGCCTATTTGACTTACCTCTAATTCCTTTGCTGGGGGTTGCGTGTTGTCCGAGCTGGTTGTGGCCCTCCCCTCCTGGGGTTCGGGTAGCTTTTCTTGGGAGGGCCCTTCCAGTTTAAATTGTCAGTCCTTGGTGTGACTTGTCTCGAGCGAGGATACTGTTGGTAGGGCTTTTTTCTATCTTGACTTGCTGTCTTGGTAGAGAGCTCTTTACCCACTTTCTCGACTTCCCTTGCAGCTTTAAATTGTTCCGGAAAATTTTCTCCAAATAAGGACCTGTCAACGGATGAATTTTCTGCAACAATTTTCAGCTTTGAATCTCTGCCTGAAGTGATGAAATTTCTCCTAGTGAGAGATATTTCATGATGAAGGTCTGTTAGGAGTTTTCCTGAATCACTAAGCAAGGACAATGTCTCACTTATTAGCTCATTTTTTGAGTTTGATTCACCTTGAGATTGTTGGAAAGACATGAGCTTAGTTATAGCTGTTCCCAAGGCACTTATAGCAGCTCCAAGTTGGTTTTGAGAGACTATTTGGAATTGATCCTTTTTTACCCCTGATTGTCCAATAATGTTTTTTATTTCGGGATTTAAACAAGGGGCTCCCATCATATTGGAGTTTTCAGCCGGGGGATTTTTGTCAATTAATTCCTTGCGAACTTCTTTTGACAGGCCTATCTGCATTATTTTTTGCCACACAATCGCCAGCGTTTTGTTGATAGGCGAACTGACTTTGTTATTGACGAATGGATCGCCCCCTAGTTGTGCAAGATCAAACTCTTCCATGTCCGTGGTCTTCTTTACCGACGGGGCGTCAGTGCTCTTTTCCAACAAGCTGTCATTTTTATTAGCTTTTGTTTGCAGATTTTTCTGCTTTTGGTCCTGTGGTTCAGCATTTGGGTCTTCATGAAAATTCTCTTTATCTCCCTGATGCGGAGAAGCTTCTCTGCTTCTAATTTCTTTCGGATGACGCCTTCCGCTTTGACTGTGTTCATCCGTTGAAATGTCATGGCCGCGGGACGTACCTCGTGTATTTTTGCTTGACGCATATGAGCTTTTAGACGAGTCTCGCGAGGATCTCTCTTTGCTCTGATTTTTGCTCCTCTCAGATCTATAGCGTGACCTACCTCTAGACCGACGACGGTCTCGGATAGGACTACGCGATCGGTGTCGATGCAAGCTGCTTTTCGACGATGTGCTCGATGAACTGGAATTGCTTGTATCGGACGAAGAATCCCTTCTCTTGCTTCTTTTTCCTCTTCTCTTAACTTGTTTTTCGAGTTTTCTTATTTTCCGTAAAAGTTTTTCTTTAGAAATACCCTTTTTTCCCATTTTTAAACAATTATTTCAGTCTACGATGTGGTAAGGAACGCACAGAAAAACGTAATGATATAAAGCGGAAGTGAAGGAAGCGACACCTGTTATACTGGCGCCAAAAGTCTTTGAATTTGAAATAATGTGACGGAACAAACGGTTACTAACGCAACTACCTAATTTGATCTCTTCGGACGAGGCAGCGAAATACAATTAATCTAAAGATCAATTAATTTAATGATATACAAATTTGGACAGGGTGTCCAGCCATCTTAAAAATCCATTATTATTATTATTTTGACTTCATTATTTTTCAATTAATTTTCTAAATTTTAAATTACTTTCCTCCAATATTTATTATATTCTTTAATTTTTTCTGTTTTATTCTTTTAATTTTCTTTAATATTTATCATTTGACAATTTTTCAATTAATTTCTTTAATACTCGATAATTTTCATTATGTTTTTTTTGCTTATATTTCTTAATTGTTTCCCTTTTTTCCTTCAATTTTTAATTGTTTTCTGCAAATATCGCTCATTTATTCATTTTTAGTAATTTTTTTTCAATTCTAGTTTAGGTAGAGATATCAGTTATCATAAATTCACTGTTTATTGGACAAATTCTTATTAAAATTTTTTTCAATTGTGTTTTTCAAATTCTCATTATATTTTCCGTTTTTTTCACTTTTTCTTCAATTTTCATTTTATATCTTCCATTATTTCAACTTTTTTCTTCAAATTCAATTATTTTCTTTAAGGTATATAGTTAAGAGTTTTTTCAAATTTTTTTTTAAGTCTTTTCCAATTAAAGTATTGGAATAATAATAGTAAATAATAAAATTATTGGAAAAATAATATTCAACGAATAAAGCATCTGGACTTAACCAAGATGATTTACAATTTTTAATTTTTTTACAAGCAACAATTACAAATCTCTTTAAGTTTCTTAATTATTGTAGGCTTTAATTACAAAGATTGTCTTAAATCCAAAAGTTAATCCTATATAAATAATTTCTTATATTTTTTCTACTTTATAGTTAATTTTAGGGGTTATGTGCAAAACTATTTAATTTTCTCCAAATAACAAAATATGGATTTATCAACTTTTGAAAACTTGCTTTTAGGTTAGAAAGCGGACTTTGATGTTATTTATTTTCTACTTTTCTACCTTAAAAATTTTAAAAAGGTCTTGATTTATTTTTTCCACTTTTTCAAAAGACACTGGACCCTGCTAAAAATACATTGTTTTGAAGAAAAATTAATATAAAGATATACTAAATGTAGATTAATTTTTCTAAAAAGTGATTTACTAATATTTAATTTCTGTGATTTATTGTTTAAATAACAAATGAATTTATATATTATAATTTTTGGTTTTTTACAGTTCATACTAACATAATAATACTGCAGTGTTGCATGATTTAATAATTGACAGCCAAATTGACTGGTGAGTTATTTTCTTTGAAAATTTACTCCGGAGGCGAAAATTCGGATAATATTTTAGATTTTGTCCTTGATTTTGTCAAATTTTTTAAATTAAAGTTTGAAGATAAATGAATATAAAATGTCAAGATATTGTAAATGTAAAATATTCAAAAAGCATAAAATATTAAGATTCAAACATGAGAATACAAAAAATAATAATTTTAATATATTTTGTTACAGGAAAATGTTTTCGACAAAGAGTTTCTTACTTGGTTCATCAAAGAATTCACACTGGAGTGATGCCCTACAAATGTGCAAGTTGTGGAAAAAGCTTTAGATACAAAGTACACAAAATTAATAATTTTTATTATTTTAATGTCAACAATTAGAGTAAACTAAATCGACCAAATTTTTTAAATATTCAAATTGAATGGATTTTCCAAGTTTAAAACCTAATTAGAAATTAAATTTTATAATAAATCAGAGAAAATAAAAATAATTGTTAACTAAATTTGATTTTTAGGTTAGTCAAAGGACTCACAAATGCCAGACAGTGGAAGCTCAAAATTCGGCAATTTTATTGCAGAGGTTGCTGCAAATTTCCGAACAAAATGATAAAAGAAACGAGCCTTTTGGAGTGCAATCTCAACAACTCGATGCCAAATGCAGCGAAAGGAATAAATTTATTTTATCAATGAATGAAGAAGGCGAGCCAGTTCTGACTCGAGAATCTGATCTCAAAGAACCGGCCAATAATGCTAATTTGAAAGAATCCGGCAGTGTTTGTGATAAAGAGCGAACTAATATTGAAAAATTGCATTTGGACGTTCCACCAGATTTATTTTCAATAATGATGCTATCAGATAAAGATTTACCAACTCCTTCCACAGAAATGGAGCACTTGAGACTTTCTAGTCCAACTCTAAAAGAAACGGGGAACGAAATTGTGGAAAATTATTCGGAAAATCCTAATCATTTGGAAATAATGGGACTGACTCGTGCAAACAATCAGGAAAGATTTGAGGATAATGATTCTTTACGAAACATTGACGAAGCTTCGTTAAATGAACTTATTTACGCAATTAGTCAGGAGTAACGTTTTTGTAATTTTTATAAAACAGCAGTTTTTTTTTGTGCAGAATTGAAATTTATTGGAAAATATTCGCGGAAATAATAGAATCAAAAGTAATTAGTATGAAATCAAAAAATTAAATACAATAGCCTGAAATATAAAAAATAATGTATAGAATCAAATATTGACATAAACGATAAAATCGTGTAATAGTCAATATTTTAATTATAATTTTTACATTTTTCGAAAACCTTTTTTTATAATTAAAAAAAAAATGTTTTTTACGCACACGATAGTTTTTCAAGATTTATGTAAACCATAGGAAGTAAGACTTTGATGTTCTTTACTTTGTTGGGGCAAAATTATACTTAAACACTTTTTATCGTTTATAATTATTTTTCTTTTAACGATAAATATTGCTACGAAGAGTTTTTAAGTAAAAGATAAAGTGAAATAAATGAGGCCGATAGAAATTTGGCATGAAAAATTGATTTCGAAACGGTATAAATACGAAGACATGTTTTCGTCATTTGCTATTTTCAAGAAGTTGATTACAGTCTACGGCTAAAATGAGCTCGTCAAAAAATGTTTACTTCATTTGTATTTGTTTGATTTTAAGTCTCTTGTTGGTAATAATCAACGGCTACGAGTGTAATAAAGATGGACCTTGTGATCCAAATAATTTACACAATGGTTGTTGCAGTAATGTTTGTTCATTGGAACGAAAAAAATGTGTTTGGTAAATTCAAAGTAAAGAATTAAATTCTTGGTGAGTGAATAAATTTGCTCTTTTTATGTAATTAAATTACAATATTTAAAGAAAATATTTACAAAACAATTTAGTTTCAAAAAATGGATTGATATTTATTTTAGCAATTTTACTATTCTGGTATTAAGTTTATTACTTTTAAAAGAACATATTTGTTATTAAAAAATTGTATTATTATTCATTTTTAAAAGAATGTTATGATTATTATTTATTGTTATTAATTATTATTATTTATTTTGAAAACTTTTGCAGAGCCGAAATGGAAATATTAAGCATTTGAAGTTCATGAAAGAAAAATTGTATCTACTTCTTCGCCTAGTTTAAAACGATAATGTATATTGTCTTTAACTATAAATAAAATATGACAGAAAAAATAAAACGAAATATTATTCAACTAATATTGAATATTTTTTTAAATAAATTCTCTAATTTTAGTACCGAATTTTTGCAAAAAAAAGTTTTTTAATTTTTTTCTTTCTACTCACAATTTCTTTGATTGGTAAACCTGCTATTTATTGGCTAAAAGTTGGTCACATTGTTGTACTTCCCATGAACAAAGCCTCCTTATTGGTTCCTGAATTTAAGCGGCAGATTTGAAAGAAATAAAATGTCTCTTAATAATTTTAGAGTAAAAATGTGTTTTTACCTTACCAATAATTTAATATTTTAAATTTTAAACGAAATAAATCCTAATCAGGCGAAATAAATATTTATTTGAATTTAATAAAAAATTGCTTTAAACAAAAATACTGAATTATTTAAAACATGTCATTTTAATATAGATTTAATGAATAATAGACAAGCAAATTTTTTAATTGGAATAGTTAAATTTTAATTGATACAAAATATAGTATAAGTTCTTTTTCAGTATTTGGACATTTTTCTATCCATAATTTTCTTTAATAGCCTATAAAATTTCTTTTCAAACAGGAACGTTTTTTAGAAAGCTTTATGTTGCAGTTAAAAAAAAATAAACGGGAAAGATATAAATTTGACATGATGAATTGTTTGAAATAAGACTATATATAGGTAAATGCAAAAAAAATTATTTGCATTTTTTTAAAGAGATCCAACTAACGACTAAAATGGCTTCTTTAAAAAATTTCTACTTTATTATTATTTGCCTTATTTTAAGTTTTTTATTAATTACCATAAACGCAGCATTAAATTGCAGGACAAGTGGTCCATGTTCTTATGCAAACGCAGAATATTGTTGTTCTTTCTGTAATGGATTTACTAAGTCTTGCGTTTAATAAAATCAGGTAATTACTTTTTTATCCTATAAGAATTATTTCGAGAAATGTAAAATAATGCTAATGGTTAAAAATTATATGAATAAATCAATCAATAATAATAAATATTTTGAAAGAAAATAGTTAAGTTAATTTACTAAAGTATTTTACGATTTAGGAAAAAATTTTTCTTGAAATGTATAACTTTTGTTTAAAAAAAAAAAAAATTATTAAAAGTTAAAAATATATTTCGTCTGAAAATTTCGTCTGTTGGCATTTTTTTCCTAAATTGCAAAATATTTAAAAGTAAAGTTTGTTAATTATTTTCTTTTTCTGTAAATAGAGAATAAACTGAGTATATAAATATAAAATAATAGAAAAATTTATTTTTATTTAACATTTTTCAGAAAATTTGTGCTGAATCGGTTTTAGATCTGGGAATAATTTAAAAGTACCTACTTGAAGAAAATTATATACAACATATGCGTAAAAATACATTTGTATACTTTATCTGAAGTCAAAACATTTATAAGTGGATCTATTGTTTCGGCTAAATTAAAATGTTAAATTATACGAATAAAACCTAATACAATAAAAACAATTAAAGTTTTTTAATATACCTTTTAATACAGTTTAAAAAAAATTATCATTTTTAAAACCAAAAATTTCGTTAAGAAAAAAATTACAATTAAAAAATAGAATTATTAATAGAAACAAAAAATATTTCATTATCTATTTTTATTGTTTACGAAAATCGCAAATTTATTTATAAGGAGTACAAAAATAACCTATTAAATGCGTAAATTGATTAAAATTTAGTAGTATGGTCATCTTAATTTAAAAATCGAGAAGATAATTTTATTGTATTTATAATGACCACAATTATTATTATTTTTTTTTTTTTACATCAAAGCGCTAACTTCAGATCGTTTCAGGACAAGTTAATATATTCAAAGGGGAATCCCATGAAATCAACCAATCAACAACCAACTATACTCCATTTTTGATATTAAGGCGGGAGATTTAAAAAAATGTTTATCCGCATTTTTTAATGCGAATTCAAAATTAATTTTGAAACAAGAAAGTTATAAGAATAAGAATTTTTTTCTCTTTTTAAGAAACAAATGTTTCATAAAAAAAAGCCAAGATCGAATTTTTTAAATATCTATAAAATAATTTTATTTCAGTTTAACAATTAAAATTGCAAATTTACATTTCTGTTAATTATTTTAAAATTAAAATCAATAAATCTATAAAAAACAGACAATAAATTTTAAACTTTACACTTTTCTGTTTTTCAGAACAACTGTAATTACCGACAATTATTTTTTATCACGATAATTTTTTACTCTTGGAAAGAAATATTTTTTACAAATGTCAAAAATAAAATAAAATAAATGGGAAGGAAAATTTTTGAAAAAATAAACGAGTTTCAGAAAATCGTAAATACTACTTTATTTACTACAAATTTTCTTGTATTGTTTAAGTGGTTTTCCAACCGGAAGCATTTTGACAGAAAGTTTTATGTTGGAGATAAAATAAAATAAATGGAAAAGATATGAATTGGACGTGATGAATTGTTTACAAGAAACTATAAATGCAATGAAAAAAATTATTTTCCAGCAATTTCAGTTTTAAAGTGTTTCAAGTAACGACTAAAATGGCTTTGTCAAAAAACTTTTACTTTATTTGTATTTGCATTGTTTTAAGTCTTTTATTAATTTCGATAAACGGTTGCAAGAGAAACGGCTGGTGTAATCCAGACAAACCAGGTCAATGTTGCACTACATGTTCTAAAATGTTTAGATCATGTATTGTTTAGATCAGTAAATACAGGTAATTAATTAATAATTTTATTACAATGAGTATTAAATTAAAAATCTTAAAAATTACAAAATTTAAATAAAAATGGTTACAGATAAGCTGAAAGGAAAGATTTCAAGTTTATATTATGAAAAATTTAATTTTATCAGAAAAAAAATTGGAGATACTTACAATTCGACTGTATTTTCATCAATTATGAATAAAATAATATATTGAAATTTTGAAAAAAATAAAATAGCTCATTTTGTTGAATTCATTTTCTATATTCATCTCTCAATGTTGTATTTTAAAAATATATGAACTTTAATTTAGCGAACCTATTGAATGCAACCAGTTTGACACGAAAGTAATGAAAAAAGATATTAGACAGGCTTTTCGTGCATTTAAATTGCAGCCGTACAGGCGCAGTCACGGCAAACGACAAAGATTGGTTAGATTTTATTTTTAAAAATCGATAAATACGTCCATTATATGAAGAAATAAGAAAATATCATTATTCTCAAATTTTACACTTAGGAAAGTTTGTTAACGCCTATTTTATGTTTAATCAATCTTGAATATTTAAAAACATTTAAACAATTGGTGCCACTGCCTAGCTTCCACCAATCAGATTCCGAATTAAATTCGCCATTTTTCTGCAAAGAGGCAAAAGCAACGAATTTGAAAGAAAACAGTTGATTAGAAGATATATATATTTAACAAATATGATATTTCTTTGAAATAAATAAAAAGCTTGTGTATTATTTCGAAAAAATGCTAATTTTGTAAAGATTTCAAACAAATTTTTTATTTGCAAACCTGACTACTACAAATGTTCTTAAGTTGTCAGCAGTGTTGCAAATGGCCGATTGAGCCTTCTGGTGTGTTCTTTGTGTCGTATTTCACTTTTCTCCAACATCGAAGAATTAAAAAGTATGTATCTTTCCCTTTTATCTCTACTTTTCGAATAAACGCGAACATTAGATATTGGGTTCTTATCATTCGCGCTCAATTTGACGAAACACCGTATGGAATTCGACAGTTTCACTTCTTACTGACCTTATTTGTCTCGCCATTAAACCACCTCCCGCACCATCCCCTGGTGAAAATTGTCAGGTTATGATTCTTTACCACGCGATGCTCTACATCATCCTTTTCTCTCCATAATTATCTTTATTTCATGCATATTATTTCCTTTCTGTCCCTTTTCTAAACTTGTGCCAAAAGTAATCACTTACCGAGTTAATGTTTTCATCGATTATTCCTTGCGTGTTTTTATTTGTGTACATTTTATTATTTACATTATTTAGATGAAAATCGCAATTATTTTGAGACTAGTGTTACCTAGATTTTTAGTTGAATTTAGAAAGCGTATTATTTATAATATTTTTTTTCACATGAATATTTTTTGTTTATGTTTATAATAAGTTTTATTGTCAAGAAAACAACCGTATTGTTAAAATTTGTAAATCAGAGTTAGTTCTAAATTTGCTTTAAGAAAATTAATCTACTTACAGTTATTTTGAATTTTAACAATTTGTTGGATTTTAGCCTAGAAATATTAAAATGACAGCGAAAACAGCGGAAGAGGCTAAGGAACCTCCGGAGATGAGGATGCTGAGGTATCTTTATATTGGTAAAGAACATCTCGAATATCAACCAGGCAATTGGTTCGTTCACAATTATTTTTCTGTTGATCGTGTACCGAGCATAGATGAATTGGCCTCGGATCCAAGCACAGAAACTAAACCTATAGAAATAATAGAATCAGTAAGTAATTTAAATAATCAAATTAATTTGTATTTTATCTATTTTTCCAAATACAGGCTTCCATTTCCGGAAATTTTTAAGAAATTCCACGAATTCATAGAATAATGCAGAGAAATTTAATTTTAATCTTCTATTCTTCAATAATTTGAAAAATTTAATGTAATATTAATACATAGGTAATAATAATAAAAATTATTTGACCCCTTTTTTGGCCTATACGACTTTTTTTTATTATTAAATATACGTTTTGCAAGTAAGAAAAAAGGATTTAATCTATAAAATAAATTGTAAAGATTGTGACTCGGTGTACATTGGGCAAATAAAACAACTTTTAAAAGAAAGAATTAAACAACATATAAGACAAAGAAATAAAAATGAGAATAAAAAAGCTCTTTGTAAGCATGCGAATGATTTTAATCATAAATTTGACTTCTCCAAAAATGTTAAAATTTTACAACATGAAAGTTGTCTTATGAAGAGATTAATTTTAGAAATGTTTTTTATTGTAAACAATGAAAATTCCATAAATTTGAGAACAGATGTTCAAAATTTAAGTCCAATTTATTTAAATTTAATATCAAATTCGTAAAATTTGAATCAAATCCCAACTATTTGTATTTTTGTTTTCATCTTAATGACTAAATAAATTTAATTAGTACACAGTTTTCATAAACAAGATATTTAATGTGACAAATCATGACAAATATTTATATAGTGACGTTAAAACTTTGTGACTTTTATTGACAGAGATTTATTCTTTTATGGATTTTAATTATTCAGGTATTTATTTTAGAATATATTCTTAAAAACAGTTTTATTAATTAAAGAAAATTTTTTAAACTTAATAATCTATGGAATTTTCATTTTCCAGATATGTCTCCGAATGCTAATGCTTTTATATTTTCTGATGTAAGATTTTTCATATTTAATTAATGGTATGTTAATATTATTTTAAATAATTGTTTTTTGTATGAAGAATTTTTAGTCTTCATCAATTTTTTTGTATTGATAATTTTTTGTAATAGATTTATACCTTAATTTGGGATTTCCACAATCTAAAATATTATATTTGTTTATAGTTTCTGAAGAGGACGTAATATTTTGCGTCGAAACGCGTAAAACGCATATTTAATAATAATAAAAAAAGTCGTATAGGCCAAAAAAGAGGTCAAATAATTTTTATTATTATTACCTAAATATTAATTCACGACTTATATATAATTAATTTAAAATTGTTCCGAGTACGAGCTGAAAATTTTGTGTAGAAAAAAGTCAAAATCCCAAACTCCAGTTGAATCAAACTTTTAAATTACAATTATTTTAAAATTCAACAGTTACAGTTACTTTTTCCTTCCTTCACCATTTTCTTTTATCATTCTTTGAATTTTTAATTAATTTTCTAATGTAATAATTATTGTTTCTATCAGGGCTGTTATGGATTTCATTGGGGAATTTGCATTAAGATCATGAAAAATCTTTAAGTCATTATATAATTTAAATAAATTCCAAACGTTAATTAACTCATATCCCAATTTATTCAAATTTTTCAATTTCAATTATGTAACTCAATTTTATATGCATATTAATTAAATATTATTAATTATTTTCCATTTTCACAATAATTCTTTTCCTGATTCTTACGAGATTTCTTAGAGATTTCACCTCGGAAATCTTTTTATGCAAATTATTTAATATTATTTCTTCGGCTGAGAATTATTATACTGTTTCATGTCCATTTATTGTCAAATCGAGAAAAAGAGGTTCAAAGTTTACTCACTTCAGACTCTTTATAACCTTTCTTAAAATTAAAAAAATATTTATTAGTTATAAAAGATGCATTTTTTTTAAATTAAAAGTGGTTTTAAAATATATTTCTTTATAAAGAATAAAAGAAAAGAATTTAAATTAAAAATATTTTCTCTCTTTTTTTTTTGTTAATCTATTCAATTTGTTTTCACATCTTGTCTATTTTTTGCGAGATTTTTTGCAAACTTACTTATTCTTCCATCAAATTTTTAGATTTTCTTTATTTTTCTAAATTTATTGTTGGACTCGTTTTCAATGTATTTGGTTTAATTTGCCTAAACTTTTTTATTATTGAAGGTTTTTTAAATTTCTTTTGTGGACTTTTTATTTATCTTGGTATATACCTACATTATTTTATTTTATTTTTATTAATTCTAATTTTTTAGTAGATTCTAATAAAATTTTATTATTTTTTGTACTTTATACATTTTTTTACAGTTTGTTAGATTAAGGAAAAAACATTTCTCCATTTTCTTTCTATTTCTTTAATTTTCTTGATGATTCACTACTTTTTTAGTCTTTCTTGCGTTTTAATTAATTCTTTACTTTTTCCATTTTTTAGACATATATTTCCTTCTTTTCAATTGTTTAGTTTTTATTTTATAATTAGGATTTTTGAAATCATTTATTTGATGCTTTTATCTACATTTTTTTAATTCCTCAATTTTCTACTTTTTTAGCTTTTATTCTTTTATTGTATTTTATCTAAATTTAATCTTGTACTAAATATTCTCATTTTAACATCGTTCTTCTATTTCATACAATTTCTTTTCTTTAATTTTTTTAACAATTTTCCAAAATTTTATTCATTCTTTTTTTATTTAATTTGTCAAATAATTCTCTAATTTTTCTAATTTTGAAATTTTGTTCTCTTTAGTAATATGTTTGAACGTTTTTTTAACTATCATCTTATTTATTATTTTAATATAGAAAAAATGTTCGTAAATAGTTTAATTTTTTTAAAAGAGTTTCTACTTTTTTTTATATATTTTTATGTCACTGTTTCATTCTATTTTTTTGAAATTTTTAAGAACTATTATTTTTTGAACAATTACATTTCTTTTTTATATTTGTTTATTCTTCAAAAAAGTATTTCAGTTTTTTTATTTTTCCTCAGTATTTTCGCACAATTTCTTAATTCTTATCACTTGTTGAAGATTTTTGTTTATTTTGCATCTAATTTTTGTTGTGTTACTTGTAGATTTTCTTCTTATTATTTATTTATTTTATTTATGTTGATAATTTTAGGGGTTGGGGGACTACACTTTTTTTTCTTTTATCTGATTGTTTTTTCTTTAACTCGTTTTTCTTTTGCAAATTTATACAAATTTTTTTACATTTTGCTTAATTTTTCTTAAATTTATTCACTCGTAGATTTAATTTCTAGATTCTATAACTTTTTAACAATATTTGTTTTTAAAATTGTTACAAAAACTTGTAACTTTAACTTTTTCATTTTTAAAGCAATTTGGCATTTCTCGTATATAATTTTTTGTTATCTTTTTAGATTTTCTTATTTTATTCTTACGGTTTTTTAATTTGTACTTTATTTTGCACTATTTTTATATTTGTAAATACTTTTTATAATATTTTCAT
This sequence comes from Ganaspis brasiliensis, assembly GCA_037103525.1. NCBI lineage: Eukaryota > Metazoa > Arthropoda > Insecta > Hymenoptera > Figitidae > Ganaspis > Ganaspis brasiliensis. Next base: position 3,077,191 of record JAZKLR010000022.1, on the reverse strand, counting down.
TGTTTGTAAAGATTTTTTTCAAATTCTCTTCATTTTTCAATGTATTGCTTTATTTTTATTTTATTTCATCTCTTTAAATATTAATTGGTTCCAATTTACTTATAATCCAATTTAATAATATCAGGAGAAATACTGTAACTCTTTTAAAATTTGGACTAAAAAATGTTTGATCCTGAAAATCAATTATAATATATAATTTATTTTTATTTTCCAGGTTTTTGAGAAGGAGAAAAACTGTGTACAGAACTTCGAGACGCTCGTTTTTGCTTTAGCTGTTTGCGCCAGACAAACTAAAAGCGAAAAATTACGTACTTTAGTTTATTCAAAGGTAAAGACAATATGCGCTGCTCCGCAGCATTTTTTGCTTTTTATCAAATTTGCTGATCAAATTGTCAAGAGAAGCAACAACAAGAAAAACGGCTGGGGTCACGGATGGAAAAGAGCTGTTGATGAGTGGTATCAATCGAAAGGTCATATGGACCTCGCCGAATGTGTAACTCGATACAAAAGCAGATACGGATGGAAACACAAGGATATTCTTAAACTCGCGCATTTGCCGATTGGTGCTAAAGTCGAAGACAAGCAGCAACTTGAAAAATTTCCTGATCGTATTCTGGGTATGTTTATTTTTCTCCCGTTTCCTATAGGAAATTAATAAACCCCTTTTTTAATTACCTTTTATTTTGCAGTCAAGAATATTATATTTTGCTATATAATGAACGGCCTGAAGGAAGTGAAAAAAAAATTCGGCGACTCAAGCGATCCTCTTTTTGCCGAACGTCCAAATTCATTGCAAGTGATGAAATATTTGGAAAATGTCGAGGATTTTAAACATTGCGAAGATGAAGTCCGAGCAGCTGGACTGTTAGAAATGAACAATTTCACATTAGATCACGTTCCTGGACATTTTTTGAAATCCGAAGAAGTAAGAATTATAAAATTGTGTATTTTATTTAAGAATTTAATATCAGGGCTGCAATTGATTTTAATTAATGGGGCATTTTCATTAAAATCATGATTTAAATAAAATAAAAAAATAAAAAATCTTAATTCTCTGAATGTCTAATACTGGATGTTGAAAAATCGCAAATCATAAGAAAATACAAAAATGTTGTGGATAAATGTTGAAAATTTCAATTTTAATATTTTATTCTTTTATAAAATTTTAATAATTGTGCTGATACAGATGATTAAAATACACTACCGTCGGAAATTGTTGGTCCGATCGATTGGAGCGGATCGAAAAAATACAACTCAAATAAAATCACGATATCTTGGTTAAAAATTAAGATAGAAACTTGACGTTTAAAAATTTGGAAAGCTTATTAAATTCTGCCTTAGAATACCTATTAGTTAAAATTTTTTAAAATTACAAAGTGATTATATTAGTTGATGTGTTAGAAAAAAAAATTCTCGAAGTTTTCAATTATCGTTCCATATGTTCAGTTCGTTGCCTGATGTAGAAAAATTGACTAAAAAAATTGAAATTTATATTGTTCTCTTCGTTGATTTGACAGCTTTTATTTGAGCTTAGAGAACTTGAAAAATATTGAGTGGTTCACGAGATATGACTAAAAATGTCCGAGCATATTTTTCACAAAAACCTTCATTTTTAGGCAAAAACCACGGTTTTGATTGATTTTTGAGAAAAACATGCGCGGACATATTTAGTCATATCTCGTGAACCATTCAATATTTTTTAAGTTCCCTTAGCTCAAATTAAAGCCGGCAATTCAACGAAGAGAACAGTGTAAATTTTAATTTTTTTATTCAATTTTTCTACATCAGGCAACGAACTGAACATATGGAACGATAATTGAAAAATTCGAAATTTTCTTTTTCTAACACATCAAGTAATATAATCACTTTGGAATTTTAAAAAATGTTAAATAATAGGTATTCTAAGGTAGAATTTAATAAGCTTTCCAAATTTTTAAACGTCAAGTTTCTATCTTAATTTTTAACCAAGATATCGTGATTTTATTTGAGTTGTATTTTTTCGATCCGCTCCAATCGATCGGACCAACAATTTCCGACGGTAGTGTACCTATGCAGATAATCTACAAACTTTTGGTTTGATGATACCTAGCAAAAAATATATTAAATTTTTATATCTTTAAGTTTTTATAATAGAAATAAATTCCAGACCTCAATTAACTTGTGTTGCAATTTCTTTAAACTTTTAAATTTCAATTAATTTAAATTTAAATGCATAATAATTACCGTAAAACAGGGTAATTTCGCTCAAATTTTCATGTTTTTTTTAAAAAAGTATACGAAAAAGTTAATAATAAATTTTGGTACTGAAAATATATAATCTCTGACTCTTCCTCTTTAATTTCACAAAATAAAAAAATTACTATATATTGCGTAAACCTATTTAATATACCTTTTTATTGTGAGCGAAATTACACCTCAATGTGGGGTAATTTCGCTCAACTTTAATGACTTTAATTTTTAACAACAAAAATATGTTAGTTTACAAGCTATAATCACTTTATAAAATCATTATAAATAAAATAATGTTATTTAATTAATATTTACAGTCATCAGAATAAATATTTAACCACGTTTTGTGTTTTATAATTTCGTAAAATTTTTGGATTTTGTCATGAGAAATAACCTTAGATACTTGATAAACAATTGAATGATACATTGTATTCATGAACGAAATTACCCAACAAATATGAAATATTTTTTTTAAATTGACTTTTTTCAAAATTTATTCAACTTTTCAGTAATTTTATTTTTTCTAAATCATGTCAGGGATATAGGAAATAAGATTATTAGATGATTTTAACATAAAATATTTTAAATATAGGTTTCACAAGCGACTTTTAATTATTTAATTAATACTTTATTCATTAATGCTACAAATTATTGTTTCACATCCATTTTACAGCCCTTCCTCTATATTCATAAACATAAACAAGTTGAAAAATAGAAATTTACATTTAACTTAAAATACTAAAAGCAGAAGTTAACACAAATCACTTTATTTTGAATGTCTATTACGTAAAATCACTTCTATCTCGTTTAATTTATTACATAGATTTTTATCACAAATTTCTCTCAGTCCATCATTTAATCTCTTTCTCCAAAGTTCCTTTTTACTTTTTCCTCTCCAGTCTTGCCACCACGTCCTAGAGTTAACTTTTAGTTTCTGTAGAATGGCTTCGCATTCAATTACATGTTCCCATATTTCTTTTTCCGATCCGCATCCTCTGCAGCTTCCATCTAAAAAGCCCTTTTTATCCTCTTTTAGAGCATTTTCACACCTCCATCTTGCCCAACCCTCCTTTTGGCTTCTTGTCATGTCTCTCCTATTCCAGTAAGGTTCCATACTTATTCCCTCTTTAATTTCTTTGTAATATTTACAAAACGTTGATTTATCTACCTTGGACCAATCTGTCTGAACATCCTGTTCCAATTTGATTTCTCTTAACTGCCTAATTCTTGCTTCAATTTCTTCCACTGGCTTCCTTTCCCAAAGTTGATTTATAATCAATCCATCTCCTAAATTTGTCAAGCATTGTTCCAAATCGTTACCCCATTTTGAAGGATTACCGTTCTTGATTGCTCTGATTTCTTCTAATAGGCACTTTCTCACCCACCTATTCTCTTCCATTTTATACACTTTCAACATAAAATTGCTCACTCTTTTAAATGCTTCAATCTCAATGCTTCTTTTTCCCGATTCGAGTTTCCAGGCATAGTCTGGAGTATTTCTTGCCAAACCCATACTCATTTTAGTATATTTTCCCTGCAATTTCTCCAATTCATCTCGCCTGCTCCAACCCCACAGCTCCACTCCATACATAGCACCTGCCTTTACTGTTGAATCCATAAAATAAAGTTTTCTTTTTAAATCCGTAATTCCCGCTCTCCTTGTCTCTCCCCAAACTTTATTTATCAATTGTTGCGTTTTTCCAATTGTCTTATTTATATGCGTTTTGTAGCTATTTTTTGTAGTAAACCAAAAACCCAGGTATTTGAACTGTTGTACAACTTCTAATCGTGTCCCATTATATTTCCACTCTTTCTTACTTTTCCTGCCTCCGTTACTAAAGACCATGATCTTTGTCTTGTCTGTGTTCACTTCAAGTTGATTTTCCTTTGACCATTTTTCCAGCGACTTCAGCATCTTTTCCAGCTCTTGGCTGTCTTCCGCCATCAGCACTACATCATCAGCGTACTTAAGTATAAAGATTTTCACTCCTTGATTTGGTCCTGATCCTATTGCCGTTCCTCCTTCCCTTCTTTTAGCCAATGTTTCCTCAAGATCATTTATAAAGATATTGAATAGTATTGGACTTAGTGGACAGCCCTGCCGCACCCCGTTATTCGTTTCAAACTTTCCTACTACTTCTTCGTCCACTAAAATTCCATTCCACGTTGTTCTGTAGATTTCTTTTGTCATTTCTAAAAATTTTCCCCTAATTCCCATATCTTCCATTTTTTTCCACATTTTGTCTCTGCTCACTCTATCGAAAGCTTTTTGGAAATCAACAAAGCACACGTAAAGCTTTCCTCCCTTTCGCTTTAATCTACTGCCTATTAAAGTATTCAGAACAAAAATTTGTTCTGCAGTTCCTCTTTTACTTCGAAAACCCCCTTGCGCCTCTGACAATTTATTTTTTTCTTCTAGCCAAGATCCTAACCTATTAGCCATTACTGTCGCTAGGATCTTATATCCAATATCAAGCAATGAGATACCTCTATAGTTTCCTACTTGGTTCTCGTCCCCACTTTTATAAATAGGAAAAATTATTGCCATTCTCCAATCCTGTACTATCTCTTCTTTTTCCCAAATTTCAATAATCAAATTGCATAATTCTCTTTTACCACTGCCTGATAGGTTTGTTAAAAATTCCGTTGCAATGCCGTCCTCTCCAGCTGCTTTTCCTGTCTTTAATTTTCCCATAGCCTCTAACACTTCTTCTAACTTCAAAGGTTCATTTAAAACTTCGGTTTCTTTTGTCACCTCGTTCCCTCTCGGCTCTTTTCCATGTATTTCGTTTCCTATTTCCCCAGTCACCTCGAGTTGTTCATTTAACAAATTTTCAAAATGCACTTGCCATTCTTTTCCGCTAATGTTATTTTCTATACATTTCCTTTTCTTCCTAAACCAGCTCATTGCCGCCCACCATTCCGTCAAGTTCTTACTTTCCTTCACTTGTTTCTGTTTCTCGTTTATCCATTTTTCGATTAAATCCTTTCGTAATTTAGCGGTTTCTTTCCTGCAAGTCAAATATTCCAATTTGCTACTCCAATCTCTTTTCTTTCTAAAAACATGTAGTTTTTTAAAAAGTTTTCTTCTCATTGTTCGGTATTGTCCGTTGTCCCATCCATCTTCGAATACTCTAGCACAGTTTCCTTTAAACATCATATTCACTTTTTCTGACGTTTCCTTAACCAATTTCTTAATTCCTTGCCACTTCATTTCTATACTTTTGTTATCGTCTGTTTCTTCCAATCCCGAAGCTGTTTCTTCCTTAATTTTCTCCCATATTTTTTCACTTTCTTTTCTATATTCTTCTTTTTTGGCTGCTTTCCATCTGAGTTTAGGTTTAGTTCTTTTCTTTAAATTTCCTGTATTTTCTTCCCTTATTTCTCCTCCCCAGTCCAATCTATAAAATACCATTAGATGGTCTGAACCTTCCTGTGCAGATACCTTGAGCCCTTTAAACCACTCTGGTATTTTCAGCCCTTCCGTTTTAATCAGTATTAGGTCCAACACACTTCCCAGTCCTGTTCCATGTCCTAGGCATGTTATTTTTCCTTCCTCGTCTCCTTCAGCTCTGCCATTCATGATCATCATGGTCCTCCTCTCACACCAGTCTATAAGTTTTTTTCCTTCCTGTCTAAGTTCTTTATCTTCCGACCTTCTAAGTGGACAAACATCTATATCATACATGCCTGAATTTGCTATTCCCTGCTCCTCACCTATTCTGGCATTAAGATCCCCTGCAACGATTATTTTAGCTTCCGTGTCTTCTAAATTCTCAAGCCTTTCGTCCAAAGCCTTTAAGAATTTCTTAATATTTGCGGCTTTGTTATTATACCCTGTGACTATTATATAATTAATCTTTTTGTCCTTTTTAATGTTTATTTGTAAACCGAATTCCCATTCTTCTACTGACCACTCCATTTTTAATTTCTTTTTTATTCCTACTAATTGTCCACCTCCAGCTCGTCCCCGTCCTGATTTTTCTCTGGTTGCTGCTTTTCCATTCCACCAATAATTTTTGTTCAAACCTTTTAAAACCTTTTCCATTTTTCCTTTTTCGACAAAAGATTCTTGAATAACAATCACGTCCCCTGCTTGTAGTGCCTTCCAATTTTTTCTTAAATTTCCTAGACCTTGAGAATTAAATTGAATTACCGTCAGTTCACCTATCTCCTGCTCTTTTTTTTCTTCCATTGTCCTAGTAGCTCCGAAATTTCCGCTTTTCTTCTTTTTCCTGACATAATCTTAGTTCACCTTTCGTTTCATCCCACCTTAACCAAGTGCCTTCTACTTGTATCATTTGATAAGCTACTTTTGTTTCTTTCTCTCTCTGTCTCCATAGTTGAGCCTCTTCTTCTAGATAATTTTGAATTTCCTTTTGACGATCTGTTAGATCATCCATGATGTAAACACCCCATCCTAATCGGTTTAGTTTCCCTTTTTCTCTCATAATTTCACGTTTTTTTGCCCATTCTTCTAACCTAATTTTCCATCCCTTTTCAATTCTTTCCATATAATTCACTCTCACATTTATATTCAACACGTTCCAAACCCAACCTTCAAATTCTTCTTTTTTCTCTTTTGTTGTCAAAGCTAAACCTGTCACTAAAATGTTCTTTTTCCTCGACCATCTTTCTTTCTTCTCTGTTTCCCAATTTTCTTCACTTAATTTTTCAGGATGGTTGTTATTTGTCGCATTTGATTTTGTGCTTTCTAGCCTTAGATTATTTTCACTTTCTTCGTTTATTGTCACCACCATGTCTTCGTTTGTTATTTGCAAATGTTGCTGAATAATTGGAGCAAGCGTATTTATTTTTTGAACTGAGTTTCTTTCAAGATGGTTCCCCTTAATTTGGCCCGAATTTTTGTTTTCATTTTCTTTCTCTTTTTTCATCATTTCCTTTAAGCAGGTTAATTCCTCATTTTGATATTCGATTATTTCATGCAATTTTTGGACTTCCTTTCGGTATTTTTCATTTTCTCTTTTTATTTCCTCCTGGAAGTTGTGATCTTTATTTCTATTTTCATACCTCTCACTCAAGTCGTTCTTTATCTTTTTAAATTCTGTTCGCATGAGACTTTCCAGTGCTGCCAATCGCGACTCCCACTTTTCTTCTATTTTTAATTCCCAATCTTGTCTATATTCTTTTGGCAAATCTTCTGCCAATTCCTCGTCTATGTTGTGCTCTTTCTCCGTTTGACTTGCCATGTTATTTGATTTTGTTTTCTGCGGTGTTCTAATCAGCTGATTTGTCGCTAGAAACCCGTTATCGCCGTTTTCGTTAACAATTTCACTTTCATGATTGAAATTGCCAGCTTTATTTTGCACACTGTTTTCTATCATGTCTTTACGATTGTTTTGACTATTCTGATTATCACTTCCATTCACTTGTTTATCCTTGCCCTCTTCGTTTTCTTTTTCACTGCCGTCTACAAGCTTTTCATTATTGTCACCCTTCCAATACTCTTCTAAACTTTTCATGCCTGATTCTTCAATTACCCCTACTATTTTCCTCGGCCTGCCTCTTCCTTTCTTGATTTTTTTATCTGTCTCTTTTTTACCAACTGCGCCGATTTCCTCAAAAGATATTAAATCTGGCGAGTCACTTATAGGTTCTCTCAACTGACGTTGGACGTCGCCAGTGTCACTCATCACCAATGCACTATTAACCTTACTTTCTAGTTTTCTGTTCTAAATATTCCGTCTAGCACAACCCCTCACACAAAATATTTTATATATAATCGACCATCGCCCCTTTACTCATTTGCACAAAACACTTTTCCGTATTTTAATAACCGAAAAACCTCTTTTTCACGAACAAATTAAGAGCGATTTCACAAACGCGTCAACACGCCATTTTACTCAAACCGGAAGTCACAAGCGACTTTTACACACTACTTGTTCAATAATCAAAATAGATATCTTTAAATAAATATTATTTTTATTAAAACTTGACTATAATTCTACTTTAAAATACCCTTGAGACATAGTTTGATACTTTTCTTAACATTAGCAATTGCAAATTTTATATTTTTCTTCCTAGAAATAACAATAAATAATTTTTGAAAAAAAAAGTTTCCACTGAGTGAAGTTACACTACATGAGCGAAGTTAGCCTGTTTTACGGTATTAAATAATATTAATTATTTTGCACATTGACAATAATTCTAGGAGATTTCATTTTTTTCGAAACTAAGTATTTAATTTTTATCTTATAATTTCTTATTTTTACATTTCAAGATTTTTTCTGTTTTAACATTTGATATTTTTTTTGTATTTGTCTTTTTATTTTAGGACTTTCTTCAATTATTTTCTTTTTCCATATTTCCGTATTTTTTTATTTCCACATTTTTAAATATATAAATACCCTCATTTTTTGTAAATTTATTCAATTTTTTTGCAAACTTACTTATTCTTTCATAAAATTTTTAGATTTTCTTTATTTTTCTAAATTTAGTGTTAGACTTGTTTTTAGTGTAATATTACAAAAATATTTTTGGTTTAATTTTCCTAAACTTTTTTATTTTTAAATTTAATTCTTTTATTCTTCATTATTTCTTATTAAATGTTCTCAGTTTAAAAAATAAACAATTGAAAATTTTATATACTGATGATTTTATAAATTAAAAAATAAATTTTTGATTCAAATCAAAAAGATTCGATTTAAATAAAAAATCGGTTGTCCTGCTTAATATATTTTCTTCGTTTTTTTACAAAATTTTTTTTTTAAATTTTTAAATTCCGAGGAAAAATGATTATTAGAAGATTCTTCAATCCAAAAATTATTTTATTTGTGACACTAATCGAACTTTTTTCTAATCCAGGTATGGACTGCATTGATAACGTCAATGGATTACACCACACTTTTGGAAAACCTTCAGAGAATACACAATCTTGGGTTTTTGAAACCAAATTCCGGAATAGTTTCAAAAATTATTGATGTTTTGCTAGATCAAGAAAAAATGGACAAAGACAAAATTCATCCGGCGCATGTTATGATCACAATTCGAAATTACGAAAATTCTGGAAAGTAAGTTATAAAAAAAAAAGTTTAAACGAAACAATAAAAATAATGCATATGAAACTAAAATCTCGTTAATTTGACTTTCAGACCGTTGACTTTTGAAAAGCGAAAAGTGAGAGAAGAGGCAAAAAAGCAGCATCCCTCACCACCAAAACCAAATCAAAAAATTATCGACGCTCTTTATAAATCGCTCAATTTGACATTTGCGGTAATTTGAACCTGAAAACTACATTTTTACTAATTTAATTTATACAATTACTGATTCTGGAAGTTACTAATTGAAAAATTTAAATCACATTTTAATTTCATTCAAAATTTTAGAATTTGGATTCAACTGGTCTTCGATATTTGATAACAGTCGATATGAGCAAATCAATGCAAGAATCTCATGTTTGGCACTGTGGAAACATGTATGCTGCGGAAGTAGGTTGCTTAATTGCTCTTTCTCTTCTACGTTCTGAGAAAAACGTAACAATTGCAACTTTCAAAGACGTTGGAATTCATACAGCTAATCTGGACAAAAATTGTACTTTTGGCCAAGCTTACAGACGAATGCAACAATTACCAACGGGTGTTGTTAATTTAAATAAACCCATGGCATGGGCTTCTTATCAAAATAAAAAATACGATGTTTTTATCAATATTGTCGATATAATTGCTCCAAAAACTGAAGCTGGAGAAGAAGGAATAAAAGCTTACAGAACAAAAATGAATCTTCCTGACGCAAAGTAAGTTTTATTACAATTTTTAATAAGATAATTAGTAAAAAAGAATTTTATTTCTTTATTTTTTTTTTGTTCAGATTGATCAACTGCGTGATGTGCGAATCAACAGCTTACCGCAAGGAAAATTTGGACAAAAATATTCTCACAATTTGCGGATTTGATCAGAGCGTGCCGAAAATCATAGAGGCATTCTCAAAAACGTCTTTTTAAATATCGTTCTAAACGATATGGGTACGTAAAAATTAACAACTAGAAAAAAAAAATTGTACCATATTCACTCATTTACGATTCGAAGCCATTTTTTTTTTTATTTAATTCGAGAAAATTTTTAAATCGGCATCAACCACATCAAGTGGTTTGTTGTTTTTAAATTCTTCTTATCAAGAGAAACGTGTATATTTTAAAGAAGTAGAATTGTTATAGGTTTACCAGAAACCTATTTGAACAAAAAAAAAGTTTGTGTGTTGTTTTTAATTTTGAAGCAAATCACCCAATACCACTTTTGTACGTTTCTCGAGTGCACTTAGTGTAAAAGGTCGATGAAACAATCTTAATTGTTAAAAACACAGCAAAAATGCATCTATTGAATATTTGTTGACTACCTCTTTTCAAAACAAACAAATAGTCATTTTATTTTTCTAGTAGCATTACTTGTTTTTCAACTTAAATTAACGTTATTTTAAAATTTACATTAAAATTTTGTTAATTAACTTATTTACTGTTTAGTATTCAAGTTTGTGTGTGACTTTCCAAATACTGAAGGAGATTTTTTTCCCCTTTTTTACGCTTGAAATTTTTCAATTTGTGCCAAATTTAGTTCCAACTTACCAGAAGTAGATAAATAAAAACCCTTCCTTTTTTTTAAAAGAAAAACACTGTCTCTGAAATTTCGTTTTGTTTGAATGCCTTAATTTTGAAAGGAAAAGAAAAAAAAATCAAGGAGACTGTATCTCTTAATCAGTTTATTGTATTTCCTTGTTCTTCTGTTGCAAATTGGCACAGAAGAGAGAGAGAAACTGCATTGGAGAAAATAGTATTAAGACTGCATAAATAGCTGCCTAGAAAATATCTAAAGTAATCTTATGGTGCATTTGTTGATTCATAGAAAAAAGAAGGGAAATTTTAGTCCTATTAATCACTCGCTTATTTCTGCTCGATGAAAACTAGACAAATGTGACATTAAACTAAATAAATTTCAAGAACTGGGCGCGCCTCTTCAAAAAAATAAGATTTTTTCTTTGAAAAAAAAAAACTAATAATAAAAGAGAGTGTTGAAATTCTGTCACTGTGATATGCATTTAGCCCCAAAGAGTATAGACTACATTAGTATAATTTTACCGATATATTTCATATTTGCCATATCTAAAGTGAAGACAACAAATGATAAATAATACTGACAAATACTGTGATATGAAATACGATGTTACTGTTCGAAATAGTGAAAAAGGATATGTAAAATGATTAAGAGGCGCGTCAAAAGTTCTGCTAAATGCGTTGGTTAGTGGTGATATATTAACTCGTAAATTTTGTTGAGGCATGTACGTCAGATACTTTTACATATTAATATTCTCTTTCTCTCTTAACATTCACTCTTTCCTCTTCTCGATCCGCTGATGACCCTCTGTTGTTTAGAAAAATCCTCGGTTTGTACAAATCTCAAGATTTTTACCGAAAATTGACAATTTCTGGCATTTTTTTTATTTCCACATTTCAGTCTAAAAATTAAAAAGAAAACGGTAAATTTCAATAATATTTTGATTTTTCATACAAATTTAAAATTTCGACAAGTTTTATTAGAAACACTTACCGAAATTTTTATTTTCTGTTATTGAAAAATTTTCCAGAGATTGTCAATTTCGAGAAAATCCGTTTCTAGACTTTAGGGAATTTCTAAGCTTTAAGGGAAAATATAAAAATACGGCGTGAATCACTCTCAGGTACGAAAGACATTATAAATAAAGTTTTTAATTCACGTTATCCTTGTGACCTTTTTGGGTAATTAGCGGATGGAGCTGTGTTTGTAATTGTAGATGTATCACTAAAAAAAAAAGTATGTTAAAAATCTAGCTAAGACAGTACTTCAGAAAAATCGATTAATACTGATAATTATTAAAAAAAAGAAAAGAAAATATCGATTCGTACTTCAAATATATCGATTCGCGGATCAAGTCTGTTCGTTTTGCGCAATACATTGATAGGACTTTGGTAAATCATAGGTTGTTGAAAGTAATCATATTTTTTTAGAGAAATTTTTCCTAAAAAACAAAACTCCTGTACTGAAAAATGCGCTTAGAGTAATTATTTATACACACAGAATTACTAGACCAAATCTCGTTATTGGGAATCATTTTCTAATATAATGCGTATTACAAAAATATATTATATATGATATACATTATTATAAATGTATATGATATATCCATAAATATATATGTATATGAAAGAAGGAAAGAGATGCGTTCTAGTTGCTAACTACACGTTAAACAAAAAGCAGTAAAAACTTATGCTATATCAATATTCGTAGCGTAATTATAAAAAAATATATATACATATATATATATATTATATTATCTGGTATTACAAGTATTTAGACTAAATTGTGTTTATGTACACGGCCGTCGAAAAGGAACTTGAAAATCCTCCAGTTACGCACCAGTTTGACAATTTTTAAATTTTACAAAGAATCAATAGCCGAATATTTAAATATAAGCATGGTACCTTTTCGATCAGGCTGTGTCTTAATTAGGGAGAGTTCTTATTAATCGATTTTTGTCAATTTCAATCAAAATTTTCCAAATTAAAAAAATAATAATAATAAGAATAGTAATAATAATCTTATAATAAAAATGTAGCTTCGTTCTCTATAACTCTACGCTTTCAAACCCTAGATTATATAGAATTTAACAATTTAAAATGTGCTTAATTTAACTTTAAAATTAAATAACTTTAACGTTCCAGAAAATCAAATCTAGTAAGATTCAAAAATTGAATCAAACTTTAATTTAGCTTCAAAACACCGTTTAAATTTTTTTCTTAAGGAGGTTCTCTCCATTTACATAACCTCAAACTAGAAAGTCGTTTTTCACCCTGAATAAAAATATTATTAAAATTAATTTCATTCAATTTTTAAAGATCAAGTTGTATATTTTAAAAAAAAATTAGGTTGAGCTAAAATTCGCATTCAAATAATAATTATTTGCGTAAAGAACAAATTTTATTTGTTTAATAACTTTTAAACAAATAACAAATAAATTTAAACTTTTGTCGATTTTATTTTCCGAGATATTCGCATTTTTCTAAAGGAGGTTCAGATTTTTTTTTATTGCTAAAAAACAAACTTCGTAATGTCCCACATCGAATCATGCGTTTATTTTAACTATATCGTTATTAAAAACACAAAATAATCTTATTTTTAATTTTTAAAATGCATTGGCGCTAATGGTGATCTTGAACTTTAAATTTGTTTTTCTCAAAACTAGGGTTTTGACACCTCTAACTTTGAATGCTTGTAACTTTGTGGATTTTTCATCTAAAAGGGTCCAAAACTTATCAAAATATTTCAATATAGGTAATAATTTATCTATATTGAAAGTGGTAAATTTACAGTTACAGTTTTCTGTAAAATTACAAGTCTGAAATGTGATTCACTTAAAAAAAAAATTGTACAGTGTATTATTTTTTAAAATTGGATGAAAATGACAGATTTTAACTAGAATTTTAAAAAAACATAGATTGATTATAAATAATTAATAATTTAATTAATTTATTATAAATAATTATTATTTGACAACAAATTTTAGCTCAACCTAATTTTTTCTCGAAAATATACAACTGGATCTTAAAAAAATTTGGTGAAATTAATTTTAAAAATAGTTCCATTTGATGGGAAAAGTCATTTCTTAATTTAAAGCCTCCTTAAAAGGCCCGTTTAAATAAAAATTGTCAATTTGAAATTAAAAATAATCGTAGAATAAGAACAATCCTGGTCTTAATATATGTATTCACTAATTGTAAGAGTACGTCCCACGAAAAAAAAATAAATGCGGCACGGAACTGATATTCCAATAGGAATGAAGCATTTACGAAAAATTGTGTACTTTCTGCACTTATATATATGACGATTTAAAGAACGAGCCGATTTTGTGATTATCGAAACAATATGTTGAATGTGTTCATACTAGACAAAAAAAAAAGAAATAATAACGCGAATCAGTTTTTCTAGAAAAAAATAAAAAAATAAAATAAATAACGACGTTTTTCTAGATAAAAAATAAGAATCAGTTTTTTGTTTTTAGATAAAAAATAAGTCAGTTTTTCTAGATAAATAGAAAAGTAACGAGAATCAGTTTTTCTAGATAAGAAATAAGTCAGTTTTTCTGGATAAAAAATATCGAGAGATATTTTTTGTCGAAAAAAAAAAACAATGACACGATTATCATCGTTGTATTCTTGCTATACTAATTCCGATCTTAATCAAGGAAGCACAAGTAACGTGTAGCAATTAAATGTGTATTCATTCTCATAGTGTTCTTAAAACATATTAACTCTAATATAGACAAAATGCTAGCACTTATGTTCCCTAGAGTTATGACAAAAAAAGGACAAAAAAAACATTAAAAAAGAAAACCTTGTAAAGATGTTTAATTCTCGCTGTCGTGTTGGAACTATAGATAAAAAAAAAGCTCAAGGTTTGTCGCTTTATTTATTTTTTCTAAATGGAAGTATTACAAAGTCAATGTGTGTATTATATAGAAACCTCATTCGCGTTTTTCACTATGTGGGAATGTTAATCGTACGACAGCGATAATTAAATATTTCATCGTCGTGTTCGAGTCTTAAATTCACCGCGAAAGTCAGGATATCTTTCGACTTAAAAATGCCTATCTTTCGGCCTTAAATTTTTATACAAAGAAAAAAAAAAAAGGAACGAGACCTCTGCAAAGTTTCGTTTTGTTTTTGCATTCCTCTGCGAGTATGTTTACATACTATAAACTGTTATCAATTTCTATAAACTGAAAGTCCGTCTTTGTTTTTTAGGATAATTTTAATGAGTTACATCAATTTCAGGAAATATTGGGTATAGAGAAAAAGAAAGCCAAGCAAATCAAAGAAAAAGAGAAAAAAAAATTTTTTCGTTTTATCCGATTACTTGTAAATTATAAATTGTGATAAATTTTTGAAACAAGCGATTTGAAAAGTTATACTCGACAACTAAACAAAAAAATATTTTCGAGGAGAAAAAACAAAGAATGGGTCAGAAATGGCTCTTCTTTGAGAAAATAGTTGTGGAGATTTTGTAATGGTAATTAATTTGTAATTTTGGTAAATTTACAAAACTTTGATGTCAGTTTTCTTGTACAATTTACTGATGTCGGTTTTAAATTTTTGTGAAACTTAATTATATATCAGTTTTATTTTATTTATTAATTATGTCAGGTTTTTTGTCATTATTGTTATAGTATTTTGATACCACATGAAAAAAAAACAACTATGGAGTTTAATAGGAAGAAAATTCGTTACAGATTTTACTGTTTTCTGTTAAAAATTAAAAAATAGGTATGCGAATTACTCCCTGAATAAATTCAAAATTGAGTTAATTTTGCTGTTTTTATTATCCACTCTTTCATCGAAAGCATCCAAAAAAATGTTAATTTTAAACTTCAAGTTTGAGCTTTTTTGTATTTTTTTAGAAAAGAATTTGAAACTTGAAGTTTAAATTGTACAATTTAGTTTTAAATAATATAGATTTTAATAAATTACAGGCAAATTTCAACAAAATCGATTTGTTCGACAACTTATTTACAGAAATTTTCTAACAATATTTTTTGCAGAAATAATATGATTGAGTTCGAAGGATACTTTGCAACTTTTTTAAATAATTCGAAAAGACTTACAACGGAATGCCAAGAGTCTTTCTGACTAGTTTCTGAGCAATTCTTTCAAATTCCGCACGATCTTCTCGCCACATTTTGGCGGCGTCGACATTAGCACCACTTTCGTCGTTTGGCTCAGCCAACATGCTGACAACGCTCAATAAAATTTTCTCAACACTCTGAACGGGACTCCACCTTTCAGCGCTACTTTCATAGCCCATAGGATCATCCCCGGGTGCATGCAAAATACTAATACAAACTCTTCCGTCCGCGTAAATATTCGGATGAAACATTTCACAGGTGAATTGCATTTTTGGCGGACTAAGAGGATAATCCGGGGGGAAAATTAATTTTGCTGGAAATACACCTCCCTCGAAACAAGTGCCCTCGGGACCGGTAATTAGAGCCTCCCATTCAAAAAAGTTTTCCTCATTTATTGGTCCCGCAATGATTCCTTCTGGTGGATTTAAGGTTAGTTGTTTATATTCGGCCATTAATCGCCTCAATGCTGATCCTGCCATTATTAATATTAAAAAAATTATGTAAAATCCAGGTTTATTATCTGATGCATCCGATTAGAATCTAAAAATAAGAAAAAATATACTTTTAATCTGTGGTCATTGGTCGAGTTGGATTTTGTTTAAATTTCTTAACAAGTAAAATAAAATGGGTTATTTTTATTATTGTACATTTGAGAAAAATTACCTTTTTTTTGTTTATTTTCCCCAGTTATTTGGTTATTTAACGATTTTCACGTGACATTCTGTAAGAAAAATAATAATTTTCTGACATGTGTCAATTAGAACATGATGGCGGCCATTTTGTTAAAATGACCAATCAAAATTTTCTGTTTGACGTTTCTTGTCAGGGCCGTGTTTACTCGAAGGTCGCATGGAATTTGAACATTCAAAATTCATTAATTTGTTGTTAAAAATTAACTATGAATCAATAAAGGGTAAAAATTATTACATATAACAATTGTGAACAGTGTTTTATGTAAATTATAAAAATTGTAATTTCTTATACCTAACTAGATTAAACAACACGCAAAAGTAATTTAAAAAATAATAGAAATGTTTTAAAATTAAAGAAAATAATTTAAATTTGAGGAAAATACTTCATAATCTTATAAATAAATTGAAAAAAATTAAAATAATGAAAATTTGAAGAAAATAATTAAAAATTGTAAAAAAAAATTGAAACTGGTTTAAATGATTAAAATTTTAGAAAATTAATTCAGAAATGATGAAAGTGATTAAAGATTTAAGAAAATAAAAAAAAACATATATATTAATAATTTAAAATTAAAGAAAATAATTATAAAAATTACATAATATATTTTAAATACAGGAAAAGTAAAGACAATTTCAGAAAAATACTTGAAATTTTTAGAAGTTCATTGCAAAAAAAAAAAAGAAAATAATTAAAAATTAGACAAAACCAATGAAAAAAGGTCAATATAATTTAAAATTGAAAAGAACAGTTTTTAATTTAAGATAAATAATTACAAGAAATACAGAATATAGGTACATAACATACAAGGAAATCGTAGATATAATTGAAAATTTAATAGAAACATGAAAATTTAAGAATATATTTAAAAACTTTTTGGAAATTATAAAAAAGAACGCAAGTAATTGGAAATTGAAGAAAGTAATAAACAAATAATATAAAAATAGGAAATTAAATTAAATAATAGAAATAGCAGAGAAAGAGTTTAAAATTTGGAAATTATGAAAAGAATTCAAAATGATTAAAAATTGAAGAAAATAATGGGAAACTTGAGAAAAATATTTAAAAATTTTTGAAAATAATTTTATAAAAAATTAATTAAAATTTAGGGAAAATAATTGAAAAATGGTTTTAAAATTTGAAACTTGAAGAAAATTAATGAAATATGATAAAAACAATGATAAGTTGAAAAAATGAATGAAATTTAAAATAAATAATTTGAAAAATTGGAGAATTTTTTATTATGAAATGAATAAAAATAAATGAATAAATAAATAAAATTAAAAAAAATTGAAATTTGAGAAAAATACTTGAAAATCTGATAAATTAATTAAAATAAATAAGAATAATTAAAAATTGAAGAAGGATAAAAATAATTGAAACTTAAGATAATTAATACATTTTTTTTGGAAATTATAAAAACAAATGAGAATTAAAAATTGAAGAAAATAATTGAAATTTGAAAAAAAATCGTAAAACGTGATTTTACAAAATGAGAATTATAATTAAGAAGTTAGGGAAATAATTGAAAAATTATAAAAATAATTTAAAATTGAAATAATAAATGAAATTGAAAGTAATTAAAATTTCATATAAATAATTGAAATTTTTAAAAATTATGCGAAAAGAATGAAAATAATTAGAAATTGGAGAAAATAATATGGAAATTACAGAATTTATTTTTGATTAAAATAAAATAATTGAAAAATCGTTTAAAATACAATCTAAATGTGAGATAATAACTAAAAACTTATGAAATTAATTAAAAAATAGTTAAAATAATTGCAAAATGATAAAAAGAAATGAATATTGAGGAAAATAATTGAAAATTGAGATATTTGAAAATTTGATATCAATTCTGAAATAATGAAAATGATTAAAAATTGAAGATAATAATTGCATAATGAAAATAATAATGATGAATTTAAAAAAGTAATTTCATTTTGCGATAAATAATATGAAAATTATATCAATAAAATAATATAATAAAATTGTTTTAATGTCGAAGAGAAAATAATTAAAATTGAAAAAGTGATAGAAATGTTTTTTAAATATATAATTGAAATTTGCGGAAGGTAGATTTAAGATTTAGGAAAAAAGTGAAAAACAATGACAATAATTAGGATTTTCAGAAAGTAATTGAAAAATGATATAAATAGTTTGAAATTATGTTCAAATTAACAGAAAATGGAAGTAAATTAAAATTGCTATAAATTTAAATTTTGAGAACATTTTGAAAAGGTGAAATATGTGTAAAAATTTAAAGCAAAAAAATATCTAGTGACAAACTTTAGTCTGCTGTAGACAGAATTAACGAACGAAAGAAACTGGTAAATTATTATATAATTCTTACTTTTGACATTGGAATTTAAATAATTACTAATTAGAATGACACTAGAGATTCTACTTTCGTACATTGATTGAGAAAATTTGACTAAATTTGATAAATAAATAAGAGATTTAAATTCTCGATTAAAATTTTGGTCGATTTTATTCCTGGTTATATATTACCGTTATCTATATAGGTAATATTACTTCTTCACAATTATATTTGTCAGATTAATCAATTTTTATTTTTTGCGAGCAAAAAAAGAGGTTATTATTCAATGGCCCCCTCCAAGAACCTTGACTAAATCCGCCCCTGCTTGCAGGTTATTGCATTTATAAATTTTTAAGTACTACTTGATTTACATTATCTAAAAATTTGTATAATCAT
This sequence comes from Ganaspis brasiliensis, assembly GCA_037103525.1. Classification (NCBI taxonomy): domain Eukaryota; kingdom Metazoa; phylum Arthropoda; class Insecta; order Hymenoptera; family Figitidae; genus Ganaspis; species Ganaspis brasiliensis. Next base: position 3,057,891 of record JAZKLR010000022.1, on the reverse strand, counting down.
TTTAAGTCCTCGTATTCTTAAAAAAAAACAGTCTCTAAATACCTAAATATACTGTTTATCAAGTTGATTTTTCAGTTTTGCATAAACAGTTACGTGTGAAGTTAGCCATTTGCTACAATTAACACTATTTTTCAAAAACAGCAAAGAATAACCGCTAACTTCAGGCGTAAAACATCTTCAGCCGGTAACCAATTATTGAAAAATAAATAATTATAATAATTAATTTATTAAAACCTATAATAAAAATACGTTTTGCTGCAAAATTGGGCTTTTTATTTATGTAAAATTTCATACAGTAAATTAAAGTATAAAATTGTTTAATAAATATAACCTGAATTTATCTATAAACAATGGTTAAATTCATGAAATTAAAAATAGTTATAAATTTTATTTACACCATTTAAAAATCATAGTTTTAATTCATACAAAATGTTTAATTATTACGAAAATATGGAAAATATATTCAGTATTGGTAAGAGCAGATTATGATTATTATAAAAATAACTCACTACTTTTTATATTTTATTTATTTAATTACTATTCTGCCTATTAATTTATTTAATTATTTACAGAAAAAGGAGCAACTCATAGAGAAACAAAAGCACGTAAAATACAAGTTTCAGATACAATTTTATTATGCGGTAAAATCATAGTTACATAAGTAACAATCAATTCTTATATATTTTGTAAGAATATTTTGCAATCAGTCATTTATATAATTTCTTTAAATAATTTTCCAGATTGTACCTAAAAAACATTATGTACACGGCCTTAAATCACTACTTTATATTCCTGCTAAGGAAGAAATTAAAAACGAAAGCAGTTTGAACAATTAAAGAATTTTATCGATACATTAAATGCACGTATATTTATGAACAAAAAAAAAAAAAAAATAGTTCTCGAATAAAATCAAAGGATCAAATATTACTTTCTGACTTTTATAATTTTTCTCCCCTCAATTGCTTTCGTTTTGCGCGTCAAGTTTGCAAAGGAATAAACCTCGATATAATGAAAAAATTGTTTATTCTCATGATACTGATACATGACTCACTCATTCATGAAATGCTATTTGTACACAGTACGAAAATTCTTTTAAAAAGCGCTCTCTCTCAATACTGGACGTATTCAAGAAAAAAACAGCTCGCCCATTAACGCTTCTCACAGACACACTTTGCTTATAATATTGAATTACACGAAAAGAACATACAAAACAATAAAAATAAATTAACGATATTCTGGAGTCTTATTCAAAGGAGTGTTTCCTCAGTGTTGCCGCACGTTTCGAAGACATAATCGAGGCTCTGGACTTTTTATTTATTTCTTTCTAGGAGCAGTAAATTCAAATTCCCCACAGCAAATACAATACAGAGTGTAATCCACTCGTGAGATCATCACAGCCGTAGAGTAACGGATCTTTTATGCGGTCGAGCGCTCCTGGAAAAATATCCCCAGTGGCATTTTGGCCTACTAAATTGGTCGAGCGTCATACCTAAGTGTCACGTCTCTAAAGCATTTGTCTGGAGGAAGCGGATTTCAGTCTAAACGTGCGCACGAATTTAAAGTTCATAGTCGGCGTGAGATTATAATTCGTCCTTCAAGTCGTCCTCTTCGCCGCCTGCTGGTGGTGGTGGTCCTCCAGCTCCTTGGTACAATTTCGCGATAATTGGTTGTGCGATGTCGGTGAGCTCCTTCTTCTGCTGTTTGTATTCCTCGGGATCAGTGTCCTGATTTTCCTCTAGCCACTTGATCTTCTCGTCGATCACTTCCTCCAATTTGGCCTTATCTTCGTCGCTGATCTTTGAGCCGAGTTTCTCCTTGTCAGCGAGTTGATTTTTGAGCGAGTAGGCATAAGATTCAAGGTCGTTGCGGGCCTCGACACGTTCCTTGAGCTTTTTGTCTTCCTCGGAGAATTTCTCAGCCTCCTTGATCATCCTCTCGATGTCATCGGGCGTCAATCTGTTCTGGTCGTTTGTGATGACGATCTTTTCTCGGTTTCCGGTTCCCTTGTCCTCGGCTGATACCTGGAGGATACCGTTGGCATCAATCTCGAACGTCACCTCGATCTGGGGAATACCTCGTTGTGCTGGTGGAATTCCGGTCAAATCGAATTTGCCCAGAAGATGATTGTCTTTGGTCATTGGTCGCTCTCCTTCGTAGACTTGGATTGTCACTGTGTGCTGATTGTCGGAAGCTGTTGAGAAGATTTGAGATTTCTTCGTTGGGATGACGGTGTTTCTGAAAATGGAAGATTCAATCAGTTTCTTTGTTTTCAAAAAATAAATGCAGTTAAAATGAAAGAAAAGAAATTGGCTTAAACAGAGTGGCCACAAAACTCAATTTACAATTTTCCCTGACATACAATTTTTATTATAAGTAATAAACAAGCAGGTAAAATAAAATACAATTTTGCTTTATTTCTAAAAGCAGGGCTGATAAAAATCATGATTTAAATTTAAAAAACCCGATTTTTTATACTTGACTCAAAAAAAGATTTTTTTTTAAATATAATTATTATATAAAATTTCCAACTGTTTATTTGTAAGTAGTTTATTAAAGAAATGAAGAAAAATTAAAAAAAAAAATCCCACAAAAATGAAACAGTGACATAAAAATATACAAAAAAAGTAGAAACTCTTTTCAAAAAATTAAACTATTTACGAACATTTTTTTAATTTAACAAAATAAATAAGAAGATAATTTAAAAACCGTTAAAATATATAACTAAAGAAAACAGAATTTTAAAATTAGAAAAATTAAAGAATTATTTTACAAATTGAATAAAACAAGACAATTTTGGAAACTTTTAAAAGAATTTAAAAAGAAACAAAATTCTATAAAATAGAAGAATGATGTTAAAATGAGAATATTTAGTACAAGATTAAATTTACATAATATAAAATAAAAAAGTAAAAGCTTACAAAAAAAGTAGAAAATTGTGAAATTAAAAAAATGTAGAAGCATCAAATAAATGTTTTCAAAAATTCGTAATTATAAAATAAAAACTAAACAAATTAAAAAAAGGAAAAATTTTTCTGAGAAATGTAAAAATTGTGACAAAAATTAAAAGAATTAATTAAAAGGCAAGAAAGGACCAAAAAAATTTAAATTAATAAAAATAATATAAATAAATAATGAAAATTAAGAAATTGAAGAACATATATGAAAAATGACGAAAATAATTAACAAATAAAAACAAAATTTAAAAAATGGCTAGAATAATGCACAATTGAAAAAAATAGTTTAAAAAATTGAACAATAAATATAAAATTTAAACTAAATTGTTGAAAAATTATAGGAATAACTGTTGCAAATAATTGCAAATTGAACAACTGGATTGAAAAACAAAAAATTTATAATTGAAACAAAAAATACAAAAGAACGAAAATAATTGACAATAGAAAGCAAAATCCAAAAAATAGCTAAATTAATTCACAACCAAACAAAATAATTTAAAAAATCAAAGAATAATTATTAAATTTTGAGATAATTGAAAATTGACAAAATTGTAGGAAATAATTGAAAATTGCGGAAAATAATTAATAATTGAAGGAAATAATTAAAAAATGACGAGAATAATTGAAAAATTGAAGGAAATATAAATATTAATGCAAATAATTGAGAAATGAAGTTATAGAAAAAATTATAGATTTATTTATTTGAAATTAAAATTATTTTAACTGATATTTATATTAATAAATGAATCTTGTGGATAATTATTATAGATTACACTTTCAACAAGTCTAACAATAAATTTAGAAAAATTAAAGAAAAATCTAAAAATATTATAAAAAAATAATTAAGTTTGCAAAACATCGCGCAAAAAGTAACAAGATGTGAAAACAAATTGAGTAAATGTACAAAACAATAAGCGTATTTATTTTTAAAAATATATGGAAATAATTATGAAAATTAACGAAATAAAAAGTTTAGTTATTATAACAATCAGTTAATCTTATTATAGTTATTATAACAAAATTGTGTTAAATAATATTAAATAATTTGCATAAAAAGAAAAAAATCCTTAAATAAAAAGACAAATACAAAAAAAAATATCAAAAGTAAAAGGAGAAAAAATTTTAAAATTTGGTGAAAATAAGAAATTATAAGATAAAAATTATACTGCTTCAAAAAAGTAATATCTCTTAGAAATATTGTAAGAAGTAAAAAATAGGATAATTGAGAATATGGAAAATAATTAATATTACAATTTAATTAATTCGCATTAATTAATATGCATTTAAAATGTGAATTAATTGAAATTTTAAACTTGAAACAAATTGGAATATAAGTTAATTGACGTTTGAAATTTATTTCAATTATAATGACTTAAAAATATATAAATTTATTACTATTTTTTGCTATCTTCAATTTTATTTTAAATTTTATAAATATTAAAATTGAAATTTTTAAGATTTATTCATAAATTTTTGGGTTTTTTTTAATGGTTTGCGATGTTTTTCATGCAATATTAGACATCCGGAGAATTATAAAGTTTTTTTTAATTTAAATCAAGATTTTAATGCCCCAATACTTCAATACAATAACAAATGCCCCAATGATTCAAATCAATAACATCCTGCTTAAAAGTATTATTAGTTTTATTACATTCTTAATAAATGTATATAAAATTACTTTATAATAGAAAAGAAAAACAAGAACATACGTCATAATTAATAAAATCTTTTGCATAGGATATTTTAAACGACTTTAAACAAATATAGAACAATTCTTGTCTAGGTGAAATTTCACTGTTTTCAATTTAAGAGAGAAAATTTCCCTGACATTGTGGCCACCCCGAAGAAAAAATTTACTTGGACTGGACAATTTACTTGGATTTAAATAAAGAAATCAAATTACCTTGGGATGAGTTTGGTCATGACTCCACCGACGGTTTCGATACCCATGGTAAGAGGATTGACGTCCAAAAGAACAATAGCGTCAGTGTCTTGTTCGCCAGAAAGAACTCCAGCTTGAACGGCAGCTCCGTAAGCAACAGCTTCATCGGGGTTGATACCTCGGGATGGTTCTTTGCCTCCGAAGAATTCTTTCACGAGTTGCTGAACTTTGGGAATCCTGGTGGATCCTCCGACGAGTACGATTTCATGCACGTCTTTTTTGCTCATATCAGCGTCTTCCAAAACTTTCTGCACGGGTTTCATTGTGCTTCTGAACAAATCCATATTCAATTCTTCAAATTTGGCTCTGGTAAGAGTTTCCGAGAAGTCTTCGCCTTCAAAGAACGATTCAATTTCGATCCTCACCTAAAAGACAAAATCGAATTTTATTATTGAAATAATCCTCGAATCTAATTCTGAGATATAATTTTATCCTAGATCTCTGAATAAATTATTTGGTATTTATCTTTTCTTATCTTTCAGCTGCATTTTTTGAAGGTTATATGAAATTATCATCTTACCTGGTGGCTGGCACTGAGAGCTCTCTTCGCTTTTTCAACTTCACGACGCAATTTCTGGACAGCTCGGACGTCTTTTCTGATGTCCTTGCCCTTCTTCTTCTTGTAGAGCTTGATAAAGTGATCCATGACTCTCTGATCGAAATCTTCACCACCCAAATGAGTGTCTCCATTGGTAGCAACGACTTCAAAGACTCCATTGTCGATGGTAAGAAGACTTACATCGAAAGTTCCACCGCCCAAATCGAATACCAAAACGTTTTTCTCTCCGTCCTTCTTGTCCAAACCATAAGCAATAGCTGCTGCCGTTGGCTCGTTGATGATTCTCATCACGTTCAATCCAGAAATAGTTCCTGCGTCTTTTGTAGCCTGAAAAATATTTAGTTCACATTTATTTCCAGTTACACAGCCAGATTTACTAACTTATGAATTGTTTATTAACATGTAAATAAAATATTAATAAAAACATAACAGAGAAATTCTTTAATAATTGTTTTTAAAACATTTCTTCACAATATTTCCAGATTCGTTCTTAAATTTCCAGACAGAATTTATTTACTTATTTACTCAGCTTGGAAAACTAATTGGGTCAAACCATTTTATTTCAACTGAAGTGGTCGCGGAGTAATTTTGAAAAAAATTTATACTTTCAGAAATGATTCGGTGATATTTTTTACATATAAAATACCAGGAATTATTTTTAAAATATTATTATTTCTGTTAAGTAATGAGTTTAAAGCATATGGGTCATGGAAAACTGTCATTCTTTTCAGCTAGTGGAAATTGTGAAAAAAACCTAGAATTATCCTTAGAAATGTAAAAAGATTTATTTGTTAAATAAATTTTTACACGGCTTTTTTTCGAATTATAAGGGTTTAAAATATACACAAAAACTCTCTTTTAGTCAATTTATTCATCAGGTCTATGAATTTCTATATTCTAAACAACATTTAAATTATAAACAACATTCAAACAACTAAAGACCTTTTTTAAATTAAAAGTTTTTAGTAAAACTTTTCGATAATGTTAATTTGTTCAATTTTAAGTTTAAAGTTGTAAGTTAAAAAATTTAAAGATAAAGTTAAAAACAAAAAATAAATAAAATAATATAAATGAGGACCACTTTTTTAAAAGTTGATAAATCCACATTTTTTTTATTTCAAGAATACCTATTAAACAAATGCAGTTTTGCACCTAACCCATAGAGTTAGTTATAAAGTTGAAAATGAAGAAATTCTTGATTTTTAATTCAAAAGTTCCTATATTTTTAAATAATAAATTTAAAAAGTGCCAAGAAAATTTGAAAAATCAACGTAATTACTTCAAATAGAGTGAGTTGAAACCTTTTTTAATAAATTCACTTTTTTGTAAATAACTTCTGAAATATGCTAAATTAGGTTATTTTTTATGTGAACGTTGAATTCACATTTTATCTTATATTGTATACAATTAAGTGCTTCAATCATATAAAAATAATAAATTCAATTATTCTAGACAAATAAAAATATTCTTTTCACGTTTATAAGGATAATTCTAGTTTTTTGTTCCCAATTTCTACCAGCTGAAAAAATTACAATTTTCCATATCTCCTATTCTTTTAACTCACAATTTAAAAGAAAAAATAATAATTTTAAATTCCTTATATTTTATACTTGAGAAAATATCACCGAATTATTTCTGAAAGTATCAATATTTCTAAAAATGTACACATTGCCTGAAATTAAATTGTTTGATCCAATTACAATTATGCAATTCGACAAGACAGTAGTTGAAAAAATAAAATAAATTACCTGTCTTTGAGCATCATTGAAGTAAGCAGGTACAGTGACAACAGCATGAGTGATTTTCTTGCCCAAATAAGCTTCCGCTGTTTCCTTCATTTTACCAAGAACCATAGCGGAAATTTCCTCAGGAGCGAAGATCTTATCTCCCTGTTGTGTCGCAACCTTTATATGAGGTTTGCTGTTTTTCTCGAGAACTTTGAATGGGAAGAATTTGATATCGTGCTGAACGGCACTATCGGTCCAATCACGTCCGATAAGACGTTTGGCATCGAAAACGGTGTTTTCAGGATTTGTCGTCAGTTGATTTTTCGCAGCATCTCCAATCAGACGTTCACCGTCAGCAGTAAATGCCACGTAGGAAGGTGTAATTCGGTTTCCTTGATCGTTCGCTATAATTTCAACTCGTCCATTTTTGTAAACACCGACACTGAAAAAGAATAAATGCATTTTTATTAAAATATAATTGAATTAAATTACTGAAAGCTCATGTTGTCTTATTTTAAAATTAGATTATACCGATTTTTTACTAAATTAAACAAATATTTTTAATTACCAAGAATATGTTGTTCCTAAATCAATTCCTATGACAGTTCCGATATCATCTTTCTCCTTTTTTTCTTCTTTTGCTGCTGCTATCGCCAGCAGCCCGAATAATGCGAAGGCTACTACTCCCTTCATTTTGTCTTTTTTCTCGTTAACTTACCTGTAATGAAAAAATTTATTTAGAAACATTTTTGAATTAGTAACTTAATTATAGAATAATGTTTTATAAATGTTACTTAATTATCAATTTCAAGGGGAAAAGGACTTGACCAGTGATTTCGAATCAAATATTTTAAAAACATTCGAAATTGTTTAAAAATCCAAATTATTAAATAAAAAATAATAATATAATATGTAGTAAGTAGATCAAATTCAATAGATGATCATCATATTTAAAAAAAAAAAAAAAATCTTTGAATATTTATTCATAATTCAAGACAAATTCCACGTCTAAAAATAGCTTTTAATCATCATATTTTTTCTATCAATTCAACAACTTTTTTCTGCGCAAGAAGTAAAATTTTATTCAAATTCTGTATGAAAAGGTACGAAAATTCACAACTTGTAAATTAAATCATAACCAAAGAAAAGAAAAATAATGAAAAAAAACTAAAAAATTTGTAAAATTCTAAACCCGGACTCCGAGATTCAGTCGCCTAAATAAATAAAATGTCTTACAATAATCTGTGTCAGGAGTTCAAGAATAATAAAACAATTTCAGTGACGTATACTCTATATTATTAAGGACACATTATCCAGTAATAATTCACAAATTAAAACACAAGAATGAAAAAACCAAAGTTTTGTAAAATGGCCAACTCTGCTCCGAAATAAACGTTGACAATAAACGTTAATAAAACGAATAATTTCCCTTTTACAATTCATATATTTTCACACAATTTATATAAAACATTACTTAAATCGAAAAATCTAGAAATACACTTTAATAAAACTCCGAAAAATGAAGTTTTAAGACACGAGAGAAAATTGATTCCAGTAACTTGAATTCTTCACTAAAAGTGCCGGTAGTCGTTGAAAAAAAATTTTTATTGTTTAAAAAGATTAATTACTCACCAATTTAAAAACTTGTAACCGATCTTCTCGTATTGAACACTAAATAATCTTTGAACTACAATTCTTGCAAGCAATTCTTTAATGAATGACTGCCGACTGAACTCAGCACCGAAATATTAACGGGAAATTTTAGTCGTGGCCTGCGTTTATTGGCAGGAGTGGAATTCTGACATTTCTAAAGTGACTCGTGATTGGTTAACGTATCTACAGTTGGCTACCTGTTATTGGCCCACGTCACGGACTGTATGCTTTTTCTCGAAAATTCGAGTACATCCGTGATTGGTCTAGCTTCCAGGAATGTAATCAGCAGAAATTAAATTAGGTATTTGTTTAGTTTGATTTATTTATCGATTTATTCTGATAAGTCGAATTAAAGTATAGTTTTGATAACTGCAAGTGAGAAAAAGCGATAAGAGAACGAACTGGGAAATAATTAATTAATTTAAACCTTAGTTTAAAAGAAATGCAAACCATTTTCAAAATCGTTATTTTTTGAAAATAATACATATTGTTATGATTTTAATATAAAATAACGATAATAAATGATGAAAACTGTAGGAAATATTAAGTAAAAGTTGTAAAAAATATTCAGGACAAATACCAAAATAGTATTTTCGTTTTGAAAATCCCTGTGAATGCAACCCGATGGACAAGAAAGTAGGGAAAAAAGATATTAGACAGGGATTGCTGCGTGAAAATTGCAGACTTTTAGGCGCGGATTTTTACAGAAAGATAAAGAACAGGAATTTTACTATCTAATCATTTAATTCTAATTTGTTAGTATTTATTTTTTTATTTAATCAACTACAAAATAGCTATTTTCAGAATCAAGAAATAGCGAAATATAAAAGATTTTTAAAAATTTAGTGTAAATTTTTAAATAAAATATAATTTTAAAATTGCAGTCGAGGTAAAATTTAATCGATTTTAATTGTAACCGACCTCTAAATAAGTAACTAAAGTAAAAATTTTCGATTTTGTTGCTTTTATTTTATTTAAAATTTAATTGATGTATTTTTTTTTTTTTTAATTTCCAAAACGAGGCTTCAGAAAATGACGTCCCTGAGTTGTCATTTACACACGTGTTTGCACCACGTAATCCTACTTTTAAAATAACGGGATAAGGAGAGAGGCGTGTTACATTCTTTCTTTTCTATATAGAATCTCTATCTGTTTTTGTCAACCTCCACAAAAACTGACGTGGCACAAATGCCCACCTACAGAAACAATAATTGCATTGTTTAACATTTATCTTTTCGCTGCATAAGTCATAAAAGCTTTAAGTAATTAAGAACAAATGGTAATTTCACTTCACTCCGGATATAATCTTTTCACTTGGATGCGCATGAATAAATAAACTTTGCACAAAGGGTTTTAACTTGAAAAATATTTTTATTTTTTTAAATTTGTATATCTTTGTTAAAAAATGGCAGTCACCTTTTTGTATGCTTTACAGAAAATTAATGAAATGAACAAAATTTTGAAATTGTTCAATTTTACATAAGGTAATAAATAAAATGAACAATTTCTAAATTTTGAATGAATCTCAAGTAAAAGTTTCTGAAAATTTCATTATTTTTAATTATAAAAAATATCTCACACCATTAAAACTAGATTTTGAGCTTAAATAATGCTATTAATATAAAATTTGTGTAACTATAAACATTTTTTGTCGACAAATAAAAACTCTTGTCTGAAGGATAAAATATTGGAAGTGCTTTTTTAGAGTTTTGATTTGTTACAAAAATTGTCAGTTGTAAAGAAAGTAATAAAATTGTAAAAATCAACCTAATTATTTGAGTTTTTAGATTTTAGTATTTACTTTTTGGCTGTAACATATCTAAAATCATGGGTGTAAAATAAGTAATTATGCAGTCAGCTCCAGCTCTTCTCATGGAGAGCAATATTTCCGAAAGCACAGATTTTAAGTCAATTGCTCCGTTATTTGCTCCGTGAAGCAACATGGCGTATTCTCCAGATACTTGATAAATAAACAAAGGATACTCTGGATGATTATCTTTCACTTGCTTTACAATATCCAAATAAGGCAGTCCAGGTTTCACCATAAGAAAATCTGCACCTTCCTCGACATCTCTGGCCTGAAATTTCAAATTTAAAATTAGTTTTTATTAAATCTAATAAGGAATTTAATTAAAATAGCTAATAATTTCTGAATTATGTGCCTAAATTTAAGCGTTAAATAAAGTTAAAAATTTTGAATTACAGCGGCTCTGGAAGCAAGTCCCGTACTTCCTGACGGTAATTGATAACATTTCCGATCTCCGAACTGAGGAGCGGAATTTGCAGCGTCCCTAAATGGTCCATAAAATCCTGAAGAAAATTTCACGGCATAGGAGAGAACTGAGACTTTGTTTGATAAATTGGCAGTTTTTAGGATTTTTTTAATAGCACCTATTCTCCCGTCCATCATGTCCGAAGGAGCAACTATATGTGCGCCTAATAAAAATAAATTACATTCATTAATTCCATGTTAAATAATTAAATGTGAAAAAATAAAAAATATTAAAAAATGTAAGAATTAACTAAAATACATTTGTGTATACTTTTTGCTATTTTCTTACCACTTTTAGCATACGAGAAAGCAACTTCAGCAATTCTTTTGATGCTCGCGTCATTGTTTAAACTACCGTCTTTATTTAAAATTCCACAATGACCGTGTGTTGTATAGGGACATAAACAAACATCACAGGCAATCACTAGGTCAGGAAACCATTTCCTTAATAACGGCAGTGCTTGAATTACTGGATTTTCCGCTGAATCGGCATTACTCGCGTTTTCATCCTGAAATCACAGACAGTTAAAAACAAAATTTGAAAAATGTCTACATGATTACACAATTGAAAAGAATAGTTTAAAAAATTAAACAATAAATATTAAAATTCTTATTTAAAATAAACATTAAATTTAAACAAAATAGTTGAAAAATTATAGAAATAACTGTTGGAAATAATTGCAAATTGAACAACTGGATTGAAAATCGAAAAAAATAATTAAAATTGATGAAATAAGTTAATAATTTAAGAAATAAATTGAAGATTTAAGAATTAAATTAAAATTTTAAAAAATAATTGATAATTGAAAAAAAAAATTACAAAATGATGAAAATAATTGACAATTCAAAACAAAATTTAAAAAATAGCTAAATTAATACAAGACCGAACAAAATAATCTAAAAAATCAAAGAATGATTATAAAATTTTAAGATATGATAATCATGTAGGAAATCATTGAAAAGTGCGGAAAATAATTAATAATTGAAGAAAAGAGTTGAAAAATGACGAGAATAATTGAAAAAGTAAAAAAAATTTGTAAAAAATGACGAAAATAATTGTCAATTTAAAACAAAATTTGAAAAATGACTGAATTAATTGACAGTTGTAAAAAATAATTGAAAAAAGTTAACAAGAAATATTAAATAAATATAAAAGAAAATAATTGCAAATTGAAAAATAAGAAAAATTATAGAAATAATTGTTGGAAATAATTGCACATTTAACAACTGGATTGAAAAATAAAAAAAAATTGAATGTTGAAGAACGGAATTGACATTTAAAGAACATACATAAAAATTGAAAAAGAGTAATTAAAAAAGCAGAGAATTTATAAATATAGTAAAAAACAATTAAAAAATTAAGAATGGAAATAAAAAAATTTAAGAAAATAATTGAACAATTTTATTTAAAATTAAAGAAATTTAATGATAATCGAAAAAAATAATAGAAAAAAGGTGATAATTTTTTAATATTAAAGAAAATAATTGAAAATTGAAAAGTGGAATTTAAATTTGAAAAAAATAACTGAGAACTGAAGAGAATAGTTGTAGAATTGAATAAATGGATTCGAATTTTAAAACAATTTTTATCATTGATAAAAATAATTAACAAAATCCGAGATTTATTGAATATTAAGGAATTAATTGAAAATCGATAAAAATAATTGTAAATTAAAGAAAATATTTGAGAATTGAAGAAAATAATTAAAAATTGAAGAAATAAATTTGAAATCAAAGAATTAAATGGAAATTTCAAAAAAATAATTGATAATTAAAAGGAAAATCACAATATAACGAAAATGATTAAATATTGACGAAAATAATTAACTATAAAAAAAGATAATAATCAATTGAAAAAACAACTCGAAAAATTGTCAGAATAATCGACATTTGAAAAAAATTGTAGAAAATAAATGAAAATTGAAGAGTGGAATTTAAATTTGAAGAAAATAACTGAGAATTGAAGAGAAAAGTTCTATAATTGAATAATTGAATTGGAATTTTAAAACAATTTTTATCAATGAAAAAAATAATTGAAAAAATCCGAGAATTATTGAATCATGAGAAATTAATTAAAAATCGATAACAATAATTTATTTATTTATTTAACAATTTATGGGCAGTGCCCTTTCATACATGAATATTAATATAAGCTATCCTATTTGAAATCTAGGTAATTAAACAATAATAACAAATTCCTTTAAATAGCTACTATACATATAACTGTTCTAATACAAACAACTTTTTAATGCCCTTAAGAATCTATCTACATTTGGTTAAAAAAAATCTACATTATCACAAAAGATAATTAAAAGTTACATAATTAAAAGTTAAAGAAAATATTTGAGAATTAAGGAAAATAATTAAAAATTGAAGAAATAATTTGGAAACTTAACGATTAAATGAAAATGTTAAGAGAATAGTTGAAAATTGAAAGAAAAATTACTAAATGCCTAAAATAATTAAATTTTAAAGAAAATCATTGAACAATTATATTTAAAATTAAATAAACTTAATGATAATCGAAAAAAAATAGAAAAAGGCGATAAGTGTTTAATATATAAAAAAATAATTAAAAAACTGAAAAGTGGAAATTAAATTTGAAGAAAATAACTGAGAATTAAAGAGAATAGTTCTAGAATTAAATAATTGAATTGGAAATTTAAAACAATTTTTATCAGTGAAAAGAATAATTGAAAAAATCCGAGAATTAGGTATTGAATAATGAGGAACTAATTGAAAATCGATAGAAGTAATTGAAAGTTAAAGAAAATATTTAAGAATTCAAGAAAATAATTATAACTTAAAGAAATACATTGGAAACAAAAGAATTAAATGGAAATTTCAAGAAAGTAATTGAAAAGAAAGAAAAATTACAATATGACGAAAATAATTAACTATTAAAAATAATAATTAACAATTGAAAACAAAATTTGAAAAATGGTGAGAATAACCAATCGGAATTCGAACAAAAAAATGTTAAATTAATGAATAATCATAAAATTAAAGGAGAATAATAAATTCTCAATCAAAAACTGTTGAAAATTATAAAAAAAATTGTAGATTTATTTATTAATGAATTTAAAATTGTTTGAACTGAAATTTATTAATTTAAATGCATTTTAAAAAAGTATCAGAAATATTTAAGTACCAAACTTCAGGTGTGGACAGAATGAATGAAATTTGTGAATTATTTTTATAAATTATAAATATCCAGTATTTTATATTTAGAATAGTAAAAATTGTTTATAAATAGTTATTACAATATCTAACAATATATATTGAATTTATCGTTATGAATTTTGCGATGTTTCGGTGTCAAACGAACGTTTTACGGAATTAATTAATTTATTATTACCTTTATTAAAGTGTTTGAGACTCCAAATAATAAAATAGATTGTAATCCTTTTGAAACTAATGGTTCCAACATGTTTTTTAAGTAGTTAATTCCATAACGATAAACACCTGGCATGCTATTAATTGCATCTTTAGCATTAGCATCGTCTCTGAAATTAATAAATAAATAAAATTTACTGAATGCAAAGAGAATATTATAATTATACGGTAATTTTGATTATTTATGGCGCTTTTTTTAATGTGTAAAGTTTTATTAAAATATAAAAATTCCTTAAAATTGAAAAGAAGGTCTCAAGTTTTTAATAGTAAGTTATGTTTATCTCATATTCGTTATAAATTCAAATAAGTTTAAGTTAAATTAAAAAAAATAAGTTAAAAATATTACAATTTATATAAACATAATGTTTTAGGTTAGACTTACAGAATAAAAATTGGATACATCAAATTATGTGGTGCTATTGACACATTTGGAGATTGCCAGTGTCGCAATAAAGGATGAAAGTATCCACTGTGCAGGATATGTTTTTCTTTAATTTCGTGCATTTTTTAATATAATTTAAGCAATAAATTAAGAAGACTATTTTTGTTTATCATCAAGAACACTTGAATTAGACCGTTCGGTTACAAGGGAAAGCGATCAAGTTACGGTCACACCTCGACAACTGCCTGCCTGCGCAGGCAGCCGATATGAGATAAAGGGAGAGAAAAAATTCAAATTTCTATTTTTGTCCTCTGTTATCTCATATCGGCTGCCTGCGCAGGCAGGCAGTTGTCGAGGTGTGACCGTACCTTCAGGCGATTGGTGAATAGATTGGCTAAATCGAAACATCGATTTTCATTGGCGAATGGTCCCGCGAAAATTTGAATTATTTACCAAAAAAGCTACAAAATGGTTTATGTAAAAATATTTAGGTTAACATTCTTCTTTAAGGGCATGTGATGGATTATGACGTCACTGGTATAGGCAAAATTTGTCCGTAACTTTTCTCTTTAAATATTTAATATTTTGTCATGAAACTTGGTAGAATTACTTAAAATGACATTAGGAAGGTCTCTCAGACCCGAGTTTGTTTAAATTTTGGCTCAAAATTTATTTTTAAAAAATTTTGCAATTTTTCGAAAATTTCCCAAAATTTATTTTGGGCCAAAATTCAAACGAACTTGGGTCTGAGAGACCTTCCTAATGACATTTTAAGTAATTCTACCAAGTTTCATGACAAAATATTTAATATTTAAAGAGAAAAGTTACGGACAAATTTTGCCTATACCAGTGACGTCATAATCCATCACATGCCCTTAAACAAATCACAATTAAGACTTGTGTTTTAATACATAAAATTGTATAAATTTACCATTTGAATATAGGTGAGAATTTGGACTCTTGAATTTTAAAGTTATTACCTATCTTGAAAGTGTAAAATTTACATAAAGTTGTGAATCTACTACTTTATAAATATAAAACTTACAAAAAGCGCTCTGTAAAGAATAAATTTATACAATAAATATGATTTGCATACTACTTATTTTTAACAAAAACAGCATTTTTATAAAATAAAATCTTTATTGCGTCAGTTATAAATTGCTCATAAAATTCAGCACTGTATACACAAAAACAGTTTTGTATAAAATCTGATGTAACAAGCAACATAATTTTTGTTCATATATTTCGAAAAACTTTGTACAGAATTTTTAGATTTATGTTTATAGACAATTTCTGCAATTTTCTATAAATTGTTTTTTATTCTTATTCCCTTATTTTAAAATTTTTTATTCCTATCTTATTTTTTTATTCAATTCACACTTTTAAAAACTTTAAAAATTTAAAATTACAATTTCCTTAACTTTCTGTCAAATAATAATTATCAAATTAGGTACTTTAAAATTTTAAGACTTTTATAAGTATTTTATTAAAGAAATATATAATATCAACTCGAATAAAATTCACTGGATTAGATCAATTTAAAATCAGACTTTTGTTCCCTCGTGTTAACTAATTTCTTCATTTTGAGCATGAACATGAACTTCAACATTAGCTTGCGAAACAGAAGCTAATTCTTCCTCGGCAGTTGAGACAGTCGATCCTCGTCTTTCGGTACTTAATGTGCCTAAAAAAATGGTTACTTTGTGTTAAATGAACAAGTATTTCATCTTTTTTTAAATTTTGCAGAAGACACTCTTAGAAGTGTTGCTGGCATATCTTAAAAATAAATTTATTTTATATATAAATCATTATTAAACACTGTAGAATCCATTTTTTATTAAGATTTTGTAAAATATTTTCCTATTTGGGTAATTCCACTGACTTTCGTCTGAGGGCTGTTGCTGACATATTTTTAAAAAATCTTGTTTTAATATATGTGAAACTCGATGAATTTCTATGTTCATTAGCTATAATATTATAAAATAAATTTTAATTTCTTCGGTGATATTATTAATCAAAAATAGGATGTTTACTACATGATTTTGTAACCTCCAATTTTTCATTTTTTTAAAAACGTTATTATTAAAAAACTACTTAACAATATGTGTTATTACTTACAAGAAACATAAATCACTTTATTCTATCTATAGAAATTATGATGTTATTATAAAATTATTTTATGTTATGATTATAATTAAATTTAAAAATTTTTTCGTTTACAAAATTTTATAATTTTTTAAAGCTTGTAATTTTTTTCTGGAAGCTCAAAAAATTTTGAAACTTTGCAGATATTTTATTCTTAATATAATTTACCTGCTATTAAAATTTGACGAGGGTATTTTGCTTCGTTTCGAAAATATTAAATTTGAAAAATTTTTGCTTAAAAAGGTTAATTTGAGGATTTAAAATATTTTACATTTCTGTTTTCTTATGAAATAACAGAGAGATGTGAAATTGTTTTGCTAACTTTAAGTTCTCGAATTAACCTTTCTGAGTAAAAAAATTTTCAAATTTAATATTTTCGAAACGAAGCAAAATACCCTCGTCAAATTTTAATAGCAGGTAAATTATATTAAGAATAAAATATCTGCAAAGTTTCAAAATTTTTTGAGCTTCCAGAAAAAAATTACAAGCTTTAAAAAATTATAAAATTTTGTAAACTAAAAAATTTTTTAAATTTAATTATAATCATAACATAAAATAATTTTATAATAACATCATAATTTCTATAGATAGAATAAAGTGATTTATGTTTCTTGTAAGTAATAACACATATTGTTAAGTAGTTTTTTAATAATAACGTTTTTAAAAAAATGAAAAATTGGAGGTTACAAAATCATGTAGTAAACATCCTATTTTTGATTAATAATATCACCGAAGAAATTAAAATTTATTTTATAATATTATAGCTAATGAACGTAGAAATTCATTGAGTTTCACATATACTAAAACAAGATTTTTTAAAAATATGTCAGCAACAGCCCTCAGACGAAAGTCAGTGGAATTACCCATTTATTCAAAAATTATAATTAAATACCTACGATAGAGTAAGATTAAAATGTTTTTAATCCGCATTTCAAACTTTATATAATTAATAAATATAGGCTTAAATAAAATTTTGTTAAAAAGGAATGTTAATATATATTCTAAAGATTTGTTTCTGATAATTTATTATGAGTACAAAGCTTAATTGTAATAAGAAAAATCGATTTAAAATTGATCTAAAAACGGTCAATTTTCGTCACATTGAACAGCATATTTTTTATAAAAATATTTAATAGAAAACTTGGATACTTACGTGGATTGTAAATCAATATATTAACTTTCCTTATCCACGAAGAATTAATAAAAAACATTTTTTTAAAGGTATATTTGAGCAAATTTATTAATAGTTCTTAAATCTATTCTATTCTCACCATTTTTAGAATTTTTCTTTCAATTGTTAATTATTTTTTTTAGTTGATAATTATTTTTTTTAGTAGTTAATTATTTTCGTCATTACTTAATTGTCTTCGTCAAATTGTAATTTTTCTTTTAATTATCAATTATTTTCTTGAAATTTCTATTCAATTCTTTTATTTTCAATTTATTTCTTTAATTTTTAATTATTTTCTTTAATTCTCAAATATTTTCTTTAATATTCATTCATTCTCGCATTTTCTCAATTATTAATTATTTTCTACAATTTTTTCCATAATTTTCAGCAATTTGCAATTAAAAATTTTTTTTTTCTCCTTCTATTTTATGATTATTCATCAACTTAAACATTTTTTTAGTTTGAATTTCGATCATTCTCATCATTTTTTTTTTTTTTCAATTGTTAATTTAGTTAATTATTTTGGTTATATTGTAACTTTTCTTTTGATTATCAATTTTTCCTTTGAAATTTTCATTTAATTCTTTAATTTCCAATTTATTTCTTCAATTTTTAATTATTTTCTTCAATTCTCAAATATTTTCTTTAATTTTCAATTATTTCTATCGATTTTCAATTAATTCCACAATATTAAATAATTCTCGTATTTTTTCAATTATTTTTTCACTCATTCTTCAGTTTTCAATTGTTTTCTTATATATTCATTAATTCTCGGCTTTTTTCAATTCGAATTATATTACTCTTTTTCAATTATTAAGTATATTTCATAAATTTCAATTCAAGTCTTCAATTTTTTATTGCTTTATTCAATCTTCAAGTATTTTTTAAATTTTTAATTATTGTTTTCGATTTTCAAGCCAGTTGTTATATGTGCAATTATTTCCAACAATTATTCCTATAATATTCTTAATTTTTCAATTTGCAATTATTTTCTTTAAATTTAATATTTCTTGTTTAATGTTATCAATTATTTTTTTCAGTTGTCTATTAATCTAGTCATTTTTTTGAATCTTCTTTTCAATTGACAATTATTTTATATTTTTTTATACAAACGTGAATATGTGAAAATTTTTAATCTTTTAAAAGCTTTCAGAAAAAAGACATGATGAGTTGAAATATCGTATCTTTTATGAATTTACAATTTTGAAATTGAACTTTATAATAATTAAAATAATTTTTTTAAGTTATTCTTCGTCGACAAGGAAAGTTAATATATTGATTTTCAATCCACGTAAGTATTCAAGTTTTCTATTAAAAATATTTTTATAAAAAATATACAATACTGTTAAATATGACGAAAATTGACAGTAGATTAATTTTAAATCGATTTTGCTTATTAAAATTAAGCTTTATACACAAAATAAATTATCAGAAACAAATCTTTAGAATATACATTGCCATTCCTTATTAATACAATTTTATTTAAGCCTACATTTATTAATTATAAAAAGTTTTAAATGTGGACTAAAAACGCTATTCTAACCTTACTCTATCGTCTTTAATCACAATTTTTAAATAAATAAGAAAATATTTAACAAAATCTTAATAAAAAATAATTTTTCGGTGTCTAATAATGAATTATATATAAAATAAATTTATTTTTAATAAATGCCAACAACACCTCTCAGACGAAAGTCAGTGGGATCACCCAAATAAACTTTGGAATGTTAACAAAAATTTGTTTCAATTATTAAAATAGTAAAATCACCTGAGCAATGTGCAGAACAATCTATTTGTTGGCTTTTAGCTTGAAATTGAGAGATGTTTAATGCGATGAGAGATGGACCAAATATCCAATATCCAAAACAACCCCCAATAGCGAGAGCGATGCTGACATATCCATTAAAAGTCATCACTGATAACATCAGAAGATAACCGAGTAAAGTGTGAAGAGACCAGTGAAAAGTTTCCAAGAACCATCTGCTCCAGCTTTTACTAATAAAAAAAAACAAATTAATTCTTGTTATTTTATTATCGAATTATCGCATTTTCACTATTATATTAATTAATTATTCGTACATACGAAACACTATGAATAATATAATACAAAATTACTCGAAAATACTTGTTTTTTGTTTACCAATGGCATGATGAAATTGGTTTGAAAGACTTCGGATAAACTCGAGAAAGTAGAGATGAAATTTCTGAATTCCCGGAATTTTCTTTCGGAAGTGAAGACATGGTAAAAAGTCGTAATTTTACTTGAACTAGTTTCATTCCTTCGTATAAAATTGCTATCGCAGCCAGTCCAAAACAAGTCGCCACAAATCCACCTATGGAAGTTACATTGTAACCAGGAAATAAAAACGACTCCAGATCGGTCCCAATCCAAAACCACATGTGCATCTAAAATCAAAAATTTGTATTTTATACCTTCAGATTATTTATATTCTAAACTCTAATTATAATTTAAATTAAATTTACTCTCAAAAAAATAAAATAATAGGTTATACTAACTTTTCCTGAAGTATGCTTATCAGTTTGAAAAACGAAAACAAATTCAAATGAAGCAGATAAAAGTACATTTGTCACATCCTGTAACAAAGAGTAAAATTTGTAAATTTTGTAAAAATTGTGTTAATTTATGTCTTGTAATTACATAAAGTTTTATTTAATTCTATATTTCCTATTATGAAACTAGAAGAATTTTTATAATATTTTCTATCACTGTAAAAAAAGGGAATATATTATATATACTGAAACATATACCTTTGCAAATTTAAAAATAAACTTTCCAAGTTTATAGCACTTTTAAGAATGATTTCCCCATAAATATGGACACTTGATTACTTTAAAAAACCATTTTTATTAAATAGCGTTAATAGACATATAACAGGAAACTGAAACTGGAGCAATAACAAAATTCCTAACCTGAAAACTAGCACATAATATTGTTTCACGAAAACTGGCGAATCTTGTCAAATTAAAATAGACAGTTCGTCTTAAGTAACAACAAAGCATTACTTTTAACGTTCAATTTATATAAAAACACATTAATCATATTTCATTCACAATAAAACCTGATTAATTCATCACCAATTAACTTTTACTTTCGAACAACAAAATTCGACATTTTCAAACATGTTCCGTTTCCATGGAGACGATCACCTGACTAACCGCGAATTTCAAAGGTAGTAAACAGTCTTCATTAATTATAGACCACAACAAACCCATTGTAAACAATTACAACAATTTCTTTACCTTCTTTAACAATTTTTACCACTCAATTATTATTTATTCACCTATTATTTAGAACTGAAAACAAAATAACCAATAATAACACAAATGTTTACAAACCGGAAATGGAATCAAATCAACTTCTTTTATTTTCCTCGATGAATTGAAAATTATGCATCCTGAAGTGTAGAAAATTATAATTACAAACATTAGACCGTGTTTAATCGTAAAAAATGCTAGAAAACGAGTCTTAAAAACAAAAATAGTGAGGATTTAAGGGTTTTTTTTAAACGAAAAACGCGAGTTGTCGGAATTGCCGGAAGGTGGCGTGCGGGAAAGCGACGACAGTGACATCTAACCCTTTTGGGCGAGCAAGCGTGGCTCTGCTAAAATAAAAGGTAAGCCGAAGGGCTGTTTATTTCTGGGATTTTCGTGGGCCGCGTGGTCCTCCAGAGGTATTTTTCGAGTAATGCGTTTCGTGTTTACTCCAGGCTCTTTGCCCTGTTCGTGAAATAATTATTGGGATCGTAGTGAACGTTGTGAGGCGCCTGATTCAACCGTGGACAGGAGGCTATGAGATCGGGCATCTTGCCCACTAAAGCCACAACTCCATTGTCCCCATTCAGTTTATTTCCCCCAATTTGTACAAATTTTAAGTGTTAAATATTCCACGTACTTGTTATAATCGCGGGAACGTTAATTGGGCACGTGTGTTAACGGAAAAAGCGCTTTAATCACTTGTACCACGCTGTACCATTGCGCAGCTTCACCTGCAGCAACTTCTTCGCGGAATTTCTAATATCAGGATTTCTTCTGCCCCACAGAAAGATGAGCAGCTCGGAGGAGGTGTCATGGATTTCCTGGTTTTGCGGCCTCAGGGGCAACGAATTTTTTTGCGAGGTACGTCATCTTATTTGATATTCAGTTGTCCAGTGACTCTTTCCGGTAGTCGTCTTTAACTCATATTTCCTCCTTTTTACGTTTTAAAAAAACATATTCCCTTTTTCAATTTATTTCCAGTAGTAAAATTTTGCCAATTGTGAAATTTCTCATTCAAAATGGATGAAAATAACTTGTGTTTGTTTACACTTGTCTCAATTCTTGGAATGATGATTTCATGCAAGTAACTTGATATTGGTTTGTAATGTTAACATTATATTATCAGACATTTGTTGATGATTAGATGGGAAAAATGAACGGAGATTGTTTAAATTGAAAAATAATGGAAAAATTGAAAGGATGGGTGAAATTTGTTGGTTTTTAACTAGTGGGTTTTGGTTTAAGTATTCTAATTTATTTTTTGTATAATTAAGTGAATATTTATTGACAGGTCGATGAAGATTATATCCAGGATAAGTTCAACTTGACTGGATTAAATGAACAAGTGCCACATTATCGTCAGGCTCTGGATATGATCCTGGATTTAGAGCCAGGTGAGTTAATTAGTTGAAAAAACTTTTTTGAATGAATATTTACTTCAAAAACAGGATGATTTTTTCAAATATAATCACTAAAAATCACGGTTGTAGAATACATTTTCCAAGAACTCTATTTTAAAACTTTTTTAAAAATAGTGAAATTTACAGTGATTATTTATAAGGAAAAATTTTCCCATTCTGATCATTTTTTCGACATTCCTGTGCTTAATTTAGTTCAGGGATCACAGAATGTCAGCTTTTTTTAAAAAATGATTTAATTTATCTAATCTTCGCTTTATCAATATTTTTCATAATTTCAAAATTTATCACAAAGGTTATTGAAATTTAAGTTTAAAGAGAGGTGACTTTATTTTGTGCCCTTTAAATGTCAATGATTGCTAAAGGTTATATTACTTTTCTCACGGCAATTGGGCTTTAAAATAACAATGAAAGTTTAATTTTCTTTAACTATATGTAAATTATTGATTAATTTTTGAAAAATAGATAGTTAATAAGTTTCTGTTTTTATTTAGATGATGATTTGGATGATAATCCAAACCAGTCTGATCTTATTGAACAAGCTGCTGAGATGCTCTACGGCTTGATACATGCTCGATATATTTTGACAAATCGAGGAATAGCCCAGATGATCGAGAAATATCAAGCCGGAGACTTTGGTCATTGTCCGAGAGTTTATTGTGAATCACAGCCCATGCTTCCTTTGGGTTTAAGCGATGTTCCTGGAGAAGCAATGGTGAAGAGTTACTGTCCAAAATGCATGGATGTATATACGCCAAAAAGTTCACGACATCACCATACAGACGGTGCTTATTTTGGAACGGGATTTCCACACATGCTATTCATGGTTCACCCCGAATATCGACCAAAGCGAGCAACTAATCAGTTCGTTCCAAGGTCAGTTTTAAATCTCCAAGTACTTTCTTTTCATCCCTTTGTGGCATACAATTTTTTGAAAACAAAGAAAATAATTTTCTCGGTACAAATAGTGACTCTCTGATCCAAGAAACTAAAAAACATTAAAATTAGAGAATGCAAAAATTTCGACCTTGATGAATTTTTATCTCGTAAATTAAAAATGATATTTTTCTTCAAAACCAGAGTTTGGAATCGTAAATTTACTGTAAAATATAAAAAAATAATTTACTATTTTAATTGGATGAGTCGTACTGAAGATATCCACAAAAATCTTAAAAATGAAGGTGGTAATCTGGGTTACCACTATGCCGCAAAGGGTTAAATATAAATTCTCTAATGTTTTTGTATATAAAATTTTTAAATTTTGTTTGTAAGTAGTTTGTTTTTTAAACTGAGAACATTTAAGAAGAAATAATAAAGAATAGAATATTTAATTAGAATCAAATAAATTGTGTTGAATAAATGAGAAAATTTCAAAAAAATATCTTTAAATTCATATCATGGCAAATTTAAGAACATTGAGTAAAAGCTACTAAAAAAGAATAAATTATAAAGAAAAACAACACAAAAACGTTAAAAAGATGAGAAAACAGTCTATTAAAAAAATGTGAAAGTTCTTTTAAATAAAAATGTCATGGACATTAAAGAAATAAAGAAAACATTTTAAAAAATAATACAAAATTAAAAAAGTGTGATAAAAATATATAAAAGTGTAGAAACTCTTTTCAAAAAATTAAACTATTTACAAACATTTTTTAACCCTATCACACCCCCACCTACTTTTACAAGTTTTTTGCCAATAGAATCCGTACATTATAAAATATAATTTAAATTTAATTTTTATCTGTTTTTTCAGTAAATTTGCTATCTTTTGAGCTGGTTTTAAATTAAAAAACGTTAATTAGTTGCTGAAAAAAAAATTTTAAATAAAAAATAGTTTTTTTTTATTTATTTTCAATTTTTATATCCCAAATTACATTTTAGAGACAAAAAAATTAATTT
The DNA here is from genome assembly GCA_037103525.1 of Ganaspis brasiliensis. Classification (NCBI taxonomy): domain Eukaryota; kingdom Metazoa; phylum Arthropoda; class Insecta; order Hymenoptera; family Figitidae; genus Ganaspis; species Ganaspis brasiliensis. The sequence continues at coordinate 3,033,097 of JAZKLR010000022.1, read as the reverse complement.
TTGTTCATAAAATTTGAGAGGAGCACGAAAGGGTTAAATTAAAAAATAAATAAGAAGATAATTAAAAAATAACGTTAACTTGTATTACTAAAGAGAACAAATTTTTAAATTTAGAAAAATTAGAGAATTAAATTATTTTACAAATTGAAGAAAAAAAATCATCACAATTTTGGAAAATTTTTAAAAATTTTAGAAGAAAAGCAATTCTATGAAATAGATAAGAACGATGTTAAGATGAAAATATTTAGTAAAATATTTTTACATAATATAAAGTAAAAGAATTAAAGTCTTCAAAAAAGTAGAAAATTGATAAGTTTAAAAAATTCTGATAAAAGCATTAAATAAATGTTTTCAAAAATTCGTAGTTATAACAAGATAGAAACTAAACAATTTAAAAGAAGGAAAAATATTTCTAAGAAATAGAAAAATTATGACGAAAATTAAAGAATTAATTAAAATGCAAGGGAGGACTAAAAAATTGCGTAACATGAAGAAAATTAAATAAATAGGAAGAAAATGTTTTTTTCTTAATCTAACAAACTGTAAAAAAATGTTAAAAGTACAAATAAAATAAAAAAATTTGGTAAGAATCTACTAAAAAACTAGATTTAATAAAAATCAATTAAAAAAAGTGTACGATAAATAAAAAGTCTACAAAAGAAATTTAAAAATTCTTTTTAAAATATAAAAGTTTAGGAAAATTGGACCAAAAATATTATTGCACTGAAAGATAATAAAAAATTTAGTGAATCTTATAATAACAAAATTGTATAAAATAATATTAAATAATTTGCATAAAAAGAAAAAAATTAAAGAAAATCATAAAATATAAAGACAAATACACAAAAATATTAAAAGATAAAATCTTTAAATTTTGCAATAATTAATAATAAGAAATTATAAGATAAAAATTATTATGCATTAATTAATATGCATTTAAATTTGAAGTAATTGAAATTTAAAAGTTTAAACAAATTTGAATATGGTTTAATTGACGTTTGGAATTTATTTAAATTATAATGACTTAAAGATAATACTATTTTTCTTTATCTTCACACCAAAAATTTGTAGATCGTAGGTATTTTGATAATTTTTATTAGTTTTTTAAATTTTATAAAGAATGAAATATTAAAATTGAAAGTTTCAAGATTTATCCACAAATTTGTGGTTTTTTTTTTAATGTTGTCGATTTTTTACATGCAATATTAGACATCCAGAAAATTGTGAATTTTTTTTTATTTAAATCATGATTTTAATGCAAATGCCCCAAAGATTTAAATCAATTACAGCCCTGCAACGAATAGATATTGTATCTATTTAAAACTTAACTCACTCATTATTGAATTTAAAATAATCAGTAAATTAATGTACTAATTAGTATCATTTAAATAGAAAAAGAATTACATAATTATCAAGTTTATAGATAATTTGAACTTTAAATCGGTAAATAATTAATTTGTTTTTTCGATTATCAAAAAACATTTCGCAACAATTTCTTATCAACACAATGCTTTCTTTTCTATACGAACGTTTATTTACTAAAACAACTCAAATTGAAGTAAATATCTGAATAAACAATAATTGATTACTACTTTTCTTTTGTATCTTTATGGGCATAATATTTTTTTTGTCTGGCAATCCGGGAAATTTACGATAGTTTAGTTCAGCTTGAAATAATCCGGAAATTTGTAAAAGGATCCGGAATTTTTCAAATCTATCAGGGAGATTTTAATACTGAAAAATTAATTATTTTTCATTATTGAGAATAATCCTTATACTCCTTAGAATTTGACTTTTTCGAAAATGTTAATTTTTTTCTTACACTTTCTTTTATTTTCCAAAACTGTGGGTAATTTTTTTTCACTTTAAGGAAGTTCTCTCTATTGACATAACCTCAAACTAAAAAATGATTGTTCCCATCAAATAAAACTGTTATAAAAATTAATTTAATCAAATTTTGAAAGATTCTGTTTTTTTATTCTCCAGAAAAAATTAGGTTTAGCTAAAATTTGTTGTCAAATAATAATTATTATTTAACATTTTATGTTTTTTCTTTAAATTTAAGGAATTTTCATCAAATTGCGACAAAATTATAATATAGCTCATTTTTCTGGTTGAAACATTCTCTATAAGATAAAATTTGTTCTTTATGTATTTATTTAACAAAATCTTTCAAAAAAATTTGCAGGAAATGTTTTAACTTGAAAAATAAGCTATTATTTGTCAGAATTGGGTAAAAATTGCAGGTGTTCATTAAATTTAAAGAAAAAACATAAACTGTTAAATAATTATTATTTGACAACAAATCTTTATTTTATATCTCACAGATTTTGCTTTGATTAAAACACAGTTTTTAATTTTCATTTGGGGGATAAACGGAGAGGAATAAAATATTTTCTTCAAATTTCTGATTTCTTTTAGAATCGTTAAATTTTTTTCTGTAAACTCATTCAATTTGTTGTCACATTTTGTCTATTTTTTCGCCAACTCACTTATTCTTCCATAAAATATTAAAATATTCTACAAATTTGTTTGTTTTTACGGAAAATTTTTATTTTGAAGGGTTTTTTCATTTCTTTTGTCCGACTTTTATTTATCTTTCGAAATTTTTGTTTTTACTAATTCTTTGCTGGTAGATTTTTACCTAATTTTATATTTTATGTAATTCTTTCATTTTTTCAACTTTTCAAATAATTTATTCATTATTTTATTCTTTAAGTTTTAACCTTTTGTGGTATCAATTTTTGTTTTTTCTGTATAATTTAAGAACGCTTCATTTTATCGAAACGCCAATTTTTTTCTGTTTTCCAGTTAATTTCCCATCTCAAACACCTATTATAAAGGAAATTATTATTGTTAGATTACGAGAAAAAAATAAAAAATGTCAAAAATTTTTGGTTTTTCTAAATTTGGTACTTTTTACTTCTTTGGGCCATAAAGTTAATATTTATGCCAATAAAAATGATTTTTCTCTTTTCAAAAAATTCGTACCGCAAAAGGTTAAAACAATACCCTAATTTTTCTATTTCTCAAAATATTTTTCTTTTTAGTAAAATTTTAATGTTTTTCTAAATTTTTTAAAATCAATTTTCTTAATTTAGAAAATAATGTCCATAATTAATTTATCAAAAGAATTTTCTATTTTCTTATTTGAGAAACACTATTTCAAAAGTTGATAAATCCATTTTCCAAAATATTAGAGATAATCACAAATTTAACACATTGGGAACTTTAAAAATTTATCTGTGACTGTTAAATTTAAGAAACAAATTTATTAGCAAAGAATTTTCAATTTCAAAAACATAGACTTTATAAACTTTAATTAAAAATAAATCTGCTTAAATGCAAAAAACATCTTTATATTTTTTTATTTTTGAATAATATTCATAACTTTTTTAGTTTTTAGAGAATTTCTTTTTTTTTTTCGTGTCTTTTTCTCAATTCTTTAATTTTTTGCTTTCATAAGGGTTTAAATATTTTTCTCGTAATTTTCTCATTTATTTATTTTTTTATTTTTTTATTTTAATTGAACGTTTTCTGCATTTTTCATTATTTTATGTTCTCGTCTTTTCTTACACTTTACGGGTTTTTAAATCACTTTTTTTTAACATTAGTTTATCGTTGATGTTTTCAAATATTTTTTCATGCCTTTTTTGATCTTTTTAAATCATATTTTTTCAGTTCTTTTTTCACATAGTTTTTTTTTCAACTTGAGTTAATTTATATTTTTTTTCTCAGTTAAAACTACGTATAGTGGATAATTTGTGGATAAATCTTAAACATTTCATTTTATTCTTTATAAAATTTAAAGATATTGTGTTAATACAGATAATCAAAATACCTGCGATTTATTAATTTTTGGTATGAAGATAGTAAAAAATAGTATTATTGTTTTTTGCGAGATTCTTTGCAAACTTATTCTTCCATAAAATTTTTAGATTTTCTTTATTTTTCTGAATCCATTGTTGAACTTGTTTTAACTGTAATCTTATAAAAATGTTTTTGGTTTAATTTGCTTAAATTTTTTTTATTTTTTAAGAATTTTTAAATTTCTTTTGTAGTCTTTTTATTTATCTTGATATATACATTTTTTTTTATTAATTCTAATTTTTTAGTAGATTCTAACCAAATTTTATTATTTTTTGTACTTTATACACTTTTTTACAGTTAGATTAAGGAAAAAAACATTTCTCCATTTTCTTCCTATTTATTTAATTTTTTTAATGTTTCACTATTTTTTTAGTCTTTCCTTACGTTTTAACTAATTCTTTAATTTTTCCATTTTTTAGAAACATTTTTCCTTTTTTTCAATTCTTTAGTTTTTATCTTATAATTACGAATTTTTGAAAACATTCATTTGATGCTTCTGTCTAAATTTTTACATTTCTCAATTTTCTACGTTTTTGAAAGCTTTTATTCGTTTATTTTATATTTATTTATTTATACAGATTAATGGGCTCTAGGACCGTTTATTATGTAAATTTAATCTTGTACTAAATTCGAACATCGTTCTTCTATTTCATAGAATTTCTTTTCTTTAAAATTTTTTTAAATTTTCCAAATTTGTATTTATTCTTTTTTTATTCAATTTGTTAAATAATTCTCTAATTTTTCTAATTTTTCAATTTTATTCTCTTTAGTAAATATATTTGAACGTTTTGTTATTTATCATCTTATTTATTATTTTAATTTTAAAAAAATGTCCATAAATAGTTCAATTTTTTGAAAAGAGTTTCTACTTTTTTATATATTTTTATGTCACTGCTTCATTCTTGTGTTGTTTTTCTAATTTTTTTTTCATTTTTTTAATAAACTACTTACAACTAAACATTTGGAGATTTTATATACTGATTATATTTTAAAAAATCAATTATTATTTAAATCATAAAAATCCGATTTAAATTAAAAAAATCATAATTTTTATCAGCCCTGATTAAAATTATAAACCGGGAAAAATCCGGAAATTTGAAAAAAAAATCATTCGCTAATCACCGTTTATAATTAATTTCTCTCCTTGTTTTTTCCCTTGCTTTTTATACTTATTTTTATCCGCAAACCTATATTAATAAAAATCATCTTTTACAGATTATACGGTTTCAAAATTCATCCAATTGCTTATCAGGCTCAACAACAGTCAGCATCGACGTTTAAAGCTCCACTTCGAGCACTGAATTACAACAACGGGAAACGCTAAGGACTTTGGAAAATAGTCTAGAAAAAAAAACTTCTTCACTCGACTTTTAACTCAAATCTTAATTTCGTCCCTAATTCTTAAATAAAATATTATTTTTTATATAAATGTCTTACGACTTTTGAAGACTCTGAAAAACGACAACGTAAACTTGAATAATTATATTTTATTTGGGGACTCTTTTCTCTCTTTAACTTCTCTCTTTTTCTGTTTATCTCATGAAGTTACGTGAAAATGGAGAATAGCGATATGAAATTCATAGTCGTAAGTGCCCTACTGATTTTAATGTTGGTATATTAGAGACAAATTCATTTTATCGGGAAAATTGTTAAAACGCACGACACATTGTTCAATCGGCGAAATGTTAAGATTACAATTTTTGTATTTTTCTTCTTTTTTTTTTATATATATTGTATAATTTTGTCATTTCACGACTGGATCATAACGTGACGTGCGTATTGACAATAACTCGAGAAACGAGAACGAAGATATAAATCGATGAGTAGAATGTACGAGTTCCACGCGTTATTATGGTTGCTGCCAAGTAGTTCCTGAGCTCAAGAGCGCTTTCTTTATGAAAGAAAAAAAGGGAATAGTGGAGCGTAGGTAGCACGAAGTCCAGATTGATTTCCCAGGTCGAGAGCCGGTGTATAAAAAAAAAAAAAAATACTGTTTGTTAAGCAATACTTTAATTTAATCAATTAAATATGAATGTGAATTGCGACCGAAGCGAATTGTTGTGTAGTTTCATAGATTCAGAGACCGAATTCACGCAATGGGAAAGCATCTATTATAAATTAAATTACTTAGAGGTAAATTTTGTATTTTATCGCCACGCGTACTCTACTAATTTTTTTTTTTTTTCTGTATGATAATTTTTGTAAGCAATTGTTCAAACCCTGATGTTTATAAGTTGTGATCTTATTGTAAGCTGAGGCGAAACAAGAAAAAAATGGCTAGAAAGAGAAGTTAGATTAACGTTTTTTGTAGAAAATATTTCACAAGATTAGATAAACATGTGGTACAAAGTAAAAGAAAACTCCTTTTTAAATGGGCTTTATTATTATAAATATACAAATTGTTTTTCTTTGACCAAACGTCTTTTTTATTAGCGATTCGAATTGATCGTTTAATTCGACTATGTATTATACATTCATACGATCTATAATTAAAAAATATGACTTATTTAAAACCTCATGTTTTCTTTTTTTGTTTAATCGTTTATTTAATACCTTTTTTAATTTAGTTTGAAAGTTATATTATTTAATAATATGAGAAGTTGAGGCGAATGATTATTAAACTACAAGAAAAATTATAATTAAAAATTCCAATGCATGCTAATTTTATATAAAAATAGGTTATTAAATATTAATTTTTTTTTTATTTGAAATTAGTGCCAAGGGGCTGTGCGCGATTCTGATTCGCTGTCCAGAAATTTACCGACTGTCCGGAGTGACGTCACTCGGTTAGCCAATCACAGTTGAGTTTCAGCTTTTAAATGCAGTACAAAAGACACAGCGTAACCGGCACAGTTGACAAACAATAGTCTGTAATTCATTTTTGTATTTATTTGATAGTCATTAGTGTTGGTTTTAGAAATTATCTGTCATTAGTAGTGTGACACTGGTGTTGATTTAAAAATCCTTTAAATCGTATGCGAACGATTTTATTGAAAAAGTTATTTTTATGTGTGTGAATTCAGTGGTTCGTCCGCTTTGTCGTTACAGTTTCATAACGAACAAAGGTAAAAAAAACTATTTTCTTTTTAAAAAACTCTGTATGCAATATTCCTTTATTAACTTTTACTTGGATTAAAATATAAATCCGAGCATTGGGTTTCATCAGGATCAATTTACGTATTTTTTAAAATTACTTTATTGTCAATTGCTGTAAAACGAAATATGTTTTAATTCACCAAAACAAAACAATTGTTTCAATACAAAATTACCTTTTATTTGGATTTTTGTAAACAAGCGGTTATTAAAAATTTTGGTTTTTGAGTTTTGAGGTTATGACGGGATTTTAAAACACTTTAAAAACAAGATCTTAATTTTTTTATCGTATTTTGTAAATTAGTATTATTTTAATTATTATTCTATCAAATAATTGTTAAAAGTATTGTCGAATTTTTTGTATTATTTCTTTACTAATTTTAATTTATTTTAATTTTTAGTTTCTTTACTATTTAAAATATGTAAATACATTTTAATCACAATAATTAAAGATTTTTCATTGTAATTTTCAGGGTTTTTGTCTTCGTAAAAGGCGAAAAATCCTGCTGAGCCTCAAAGCAATGAATTGTGAATCGGATTGTTAGATACCTTATAACTTTTTTTTTAATAATGGAAGAACAACCCAATCTTGACAGGAGTCGACTCTCTGGAAATTTGGGAAGTATTGGCTTCAATACTACACAGAAGCCAAATATTCGACCGTTGAGAATACAAGAACTATTAGAATTAATAGGCAGTGATGATGAGAGTGAGGAAAGAGGCCGGGATTCAGAAAAATCTGATGAGGAATTGGAAGATATGGATGAGTTTGAATACGATACAGTGAAAAATTCAGAATCAGTTGAGAAAACTCAATTAGAAAAAGTGAAAGTTGACAATAATGAACTAGTCACAAATTTAGCAAATATGAAAATAGATAAAGAATCTGAAAAAATTAAGTCAGTTTCTCCGGAAGCATTGTCGAAATCGTCAGTAGTTGACAATGTATCACTTGCCTCATCCTGTAATACATCTCATTTATTGAAAGAAACTCCTATTAAGCAAACACAAGTTCCTGGAAATTCACGACCGACACCCTGCTATTCTCACAAGAGTTTGTTTACGACTCCACTAAATAAAGTAGTAGAGGATCCTCAGAAAACTTATGTTCCAACTCCGGCGACGATTTTCTCACACTGGTCACAAAATCGGTTACACACTCCTCTACAAAATCAACTCTCATGGTCCAAGGAATATATCAAATCTGAGAAGTCTAGTCAGCAATCAAGTTCTTCAAAAGTTGAAGCTCCAAGGTTTGTACTACAGTAAAACCCACATATATCGGATTTGAAGGGACCAGGGAAAATATCCAATATAGGCGGGAATAAAAAAATTTTCTTTGAAAGTGTTTCCTTTCATTAAATTCTTACTTAAAAGCATTAATAGTGATGTTTTCATGTGTATATTTAATATTTTATTTTTATTTTATTTAAATATTGCCGGCAACGTAATTCGGATATTACTTGCTACTTACCCTAGACTGTCGATTTGAATAAATATTTATGTATTGTTTCAAATTAAAATCTAAATCTTTGGACAAATTCAGATAATGGAAATTACGAAATTGAAGAATATATCTGAAAAATGACGAAAATAATTAACAATTGAATACAAAATTTAAAAAAATGGCTAGATTAATGCACAATTAAAAAGGAATAGTTAAAAAAATTAAACAATAAACATTAAATTCAAACTAAATAGTTGAAAATGTATAGGAATAACTGTTACAAATAATTGTAAATTGATTATTAAGATAATAATTAAAAATTGAAAAAATTGTAGGAAATAATTGAAAATTGCGGAAAATAATTAATAAATGAAGGAAGTAGTTGAAAAATGGAAGAAAATATGTGAAAAATGACGAAAATAATTGACAAAATTGAAAATAAAATTCTTAATACACAAACGAACAAAATAATTCAATAAATCAAAGAATAATTATAAAACATTAAAATAATTGAAATTGACAAAACTGTAGGAAATAATTGAAAATAGCTGAAAATAATTAATAATTGAAGGAAGTAGTTGAAAAATGACGAGAATAATTGAAAAATGGAAGAAAATATGTGAAAGATTACGAAAATAATTGTCAATTGAAAACGAAATACAAAAAATGACTAGATTAATAGCCAACTGAAAAAAATAATTAAAAAAACTAAACAAGAAATATTGAATTTAAAGAAAATAAAAATTGTAAATTGAAAAATTAAAAAAAATGTCAAGAATATACTTAAAAATTGAAAAAAAGTAATTGAAAAAAGCCGCGAATTAATAAATATAGAAGAAAACAATTGAAAACTGAAGAATGGAATTAAAAATTGAAGAAAATAATTGAACAATTGTATTTAAAAGTAAAGAAACTTAATAAAAATCGAAAAGAAAATAATAGAAAAAAGGCGATAATTTTTTAAAATAAAAGAAAATAAATGAAAATTGAAAAGTGGAATTTAAATATGATGAAAATTACTGAGGATTGAAGAGTTCTTGAAATAATAATTAAATTGAAATTTTAAAACAATTTTTATGAGAGAAAAAAATAATTGAAAAAATCCGAGAATTATTGAATATTGAGGAATTAATTGAAAATCGATAAAAGTAATTGAAAATTAAAGAAAATATCTGAGAATTAAAGAAACTAATTAAAAATTGAAGAAATAAATTGTAAATTAAAGAATTAAATGTAAATTTCAAGAAAACAGTTGATAATTATAAAAAAAATTACAATAAGACAAAAATAATTAACTATTAAAAAAAAAAAAATTAAAAATTGAAAAAAAAATTCGAAATATGGTGAGAATAATCAACATTTGAAAAAAATTTTTTTTTAAATTAATGAATAAACCTAAAATTAAAGGAGAATAATAAATTTTCTATTAAAAACTGATGAAAATTATGGTAAAAATTGAAGAAATCAATTAGAAATCTAAAAATTGTATTGAAATTTCAAGAAATTAATTGATAATTTAGAAAATTCGAGAATTATTGAATATTGAATAAAAGAATTGAAAAACGAAGAATGTAATTGAAAATTAAAGAAAATAATTGAGAATTGAAGAAAATAATTAAAAATTAAATAAATAAATTGAAGATTAAAGAATTTGAATAAAATGTTAAGAAAATAAAGTTGATAATTAAAAAAAAAATTATGAAATGACTTATATAATTAACAATTGAAAACAAAATTCAAAAAAATGGCTAGATTAATACACAAACGAAAAAAATAACTCAAAAAATCAAAGAATATTATAAAATTTTAAGATAATAATTGAAAATTGAAAAAATTGTAAGAAATTTGTTGATAAATGATCAGAATATTTGAAAAGTTAAAGAAAATATGTGAAAAATGACGAAAATAATTGTCAATTGAAAACAAAATTCGAAATATGACTAGATTAATAGACAATTGAAAAAAATAATTGAAGAAATTAAACAAGAAATATTAAATTAAAAGAAAATAATTGTAAATTGAGAAATTTAAAAAATTATAGGAATAATAGTTGGGAATAATTGGACATTTAACAACTGGATTGAAAATTTTAAAACATTATTGAAAATTGAAGAAAGTAATTGAAAATTGAAGAAAATAATTGAAAAATGAAGTTGGAATTTAAATTTAAAGAATATATTTTAAAATTTAAAAAAGCCGATAAATTAATGAATATAGAAGAAAACAACTGAAAACTGAAGAATGGGAATAAAAATTAAAGAAAGAAATTAAAATTTTTAAAAAATATTTGAACAATTGCATTTAAATTTAAAGAATCTTAATGATAATCGAAAAAAATAATAGAAAAAAATCGGTAATTTTTTAATATTAAAGAAAATAATTAAAAACTGAAAAGTGGAATTTAAATATGAAGAAAATAACTGAGAACTGAAAAGAATAGTTCTAGAATTGAATAATTAAATTAAATTTTTAAAACAGTTTTTATGAGTGAAAACAAAATTTGAAAAAATCTGAGAATTATTGAATACTAGCAAAATATACGCGCGCTACAGCGCGCGAGAATGACGTTTTGCATTTGTTACTAATTTAAATATAAAAAGTATGAACTTTTTTATATTAGATAATTTATTATTAAATTAAATAAAAATATAACTCATTTTTTACTGTTACATAATTATTATTTAAATTTTATTAAATCAGAAAAAGAGTTTTGTTCTTTAAACTATGATTTGTTCCGTCAAATGGATTTCTTAAAAGTTAATTATTATTATTAATATACATCCTAATACATAATTGATTTAATTATAAAATAATAATAAAAAATTTTTAAATAATAAAAGTAATCCGATTTAGTTTAAATTAATTTTATTAGATCCTAAACAAATTAAACAAAAATTTTATTTTAACATATAATTATTATTTTAGTCCAGTTTAATAAGAAAGATAAGGTTTGTTAAAAGAGGTATGATTTTTTTGAGTTGAATGTTTATTAGCATTTCTTGACCCATAAATGCAAAAAAATGATTAATCAAAAAGTAAACAATAAAAGTTTATAGCAAAAAGGAAACGAGAAAAACGTAATGAATTATTTATTTTGAAATATACTAACATTATATTCAAAATTCTATACAAATTTCAATTGTTCCAAACGTCTATTAATCAAAGTTTCTTATTCTTAAATTTTCTTTAAACAATATAAATTTCAATTACTAACTTCTCTAGGTGCAAATTAATCGTCAAAACTTTTATCAACACAGATTTTAATTTTTCCAAATTTAAAATATTTTCCAACTTTTATAGATTCAAACTCTAATTATTTTAAACTTCAATTAAGCAAAATTTTAATATTTAACCAAAGTTTTAAGAGACATATATAATCCAATTTCACTTTGATTCTCAACAATGTAAACAAAATGTATTTTAACTTTATTATATATTTATAAACTAAATATTTTAAATTTAATTTTATTAATGCAATTTTAAAATGTGTTTCAAACTTTAAGAGCTTGTGATGGAGAATGATGTCAGTATAGTCACATGACCCAAAGCCAAAATTTCTCAGCGATTTTTCTGTATAAAACTAATGAATATTTTTATATAAAACTTAGTATAGAATTATATAAAATATCAACCGGAAGATCTTTCTGACTCTAGCGTGTGTTCTCATTTTGACTAAAAAGTTAATTTTATAAAATTGTTCAAAATTAGAAAAAACTCAAACAGTTAATTTTGGGTCAAACTCCAAATAAGTTAGGGGTACGCAGACCTTTCAGGTGATATTTTAGGTAATTCGACAAAATTGCATTGAAAAATATTCAGTACCTAGTTCTAGAGAAAACCGCTGAAAAATTTTGTTTGTGGGTCATGTGGTCAATGATCAATCTATCACATCCTCTTAATTATTAGGAACTTGGAATTATTTGAATTTTATTATTAATAAATTTCAATTATTATTAAAAACTTTTAATGCTTCAATTTTTAATCATTCTATGTTTTAATTATTATATCAACTTTAAATAATTTCAAATTCTAACAATATACATATTAAAATAATTTCAAACTTAAACCAATTTCTAAAAACGTTTTAATTGTAAAAAATTTACATACATTAAAACTAAAATAAATCCAAATTTTCTGATTAATTTTATAATTTTAGTCTTTCCAAAAAAAGTTAATTCTTTTATAGTAAAAACTGTATTTCAGTCTATCTCATTTTCTGTTAATCTAGTTAAACTATATAATTAGATTTATAATTGTCTTTAATTTTAAATGTATAATTAAATTGAATATTAAAGCAGTTTAATCATTTACTCACGCAATAAAAAATAATAATTTTTAGATAAAAATACTAAATTTTTTCAAAAGTAATTTAATGCAGTACCCATTTTTCTTTAAAAATTAATAGCGCAAAAAAGCTTCAAGAGTCAAACCACTGTCTTTCAACTAAAGCTCGTCGCTGACATATTTTAATAAATATTAAAACCCATATTATATGTATTATTGATGTGTCTAAATTCAAGTTCTGAAGTTGTTTTAGATAATTTTTTTATTTTCCAGCCGTAAATTGTAATTAAAGAAGCAAGTGTCAAGAAAAATTGGCGTTTTTAATGCATATTTCAAATATTTTTTATTTAGAAAGAAAACATTTCATTCTCATATTGTAAAGAAAATATGTTTAATTAACATCCAAATATTTATTTTATTTAATGTTATTTTGTATATAATGAATAATGATAAGAATAATAATAAAATCAATTTAAAGTTGATCAAAAGGCTGTCACTTTTAACCATTTTTAAAAATCTATTTTTTAGAAACATTCTTAATAAATATTATTCAAACTTACCATAATTATTAATTTATACACTTTAATCATGTTTTCACTAGACTCAAGACAAATATTTATTTTATTACTAAATAATACCATCTTAAAACTTAAGAAGTAACCCCAAAACACAAAATTTTTAATCTTATATAAGTTTTTCTGGATGCAATTAACAAATTATTTCTTTTCACATATCTAAGTTTTTATAAAATCTTCAACATATTAAATTTTAGAGAGAGTAATTTGCTCAGTTTATGAATTATTATTCAAGTTTAAAATGTACAAAATACACTCTAAAGTTTGACAATCTGTTATTTATTTTAAATTCAAAATTATTTTTGTCAATAATTTTAACGACAAATGTAAGAGTGTATTTTGTTCAATGAAAAATATGGTTTTTTCATTACATTTTTAAACTTTAATAATTCATAAACTGAGCAAATTACCCTCGCGAAAATTTAATATGTTGAATATTTTATAAAAACTTAGATATGTAAAAAGTGTTAATTTTTTAATATCATCCAGAAGAAACTTATATAAGATTAAAAATGTGTTTTGGGGTTAATTCCGGAATTTTAAGGTGGTATTATTTAGCAATAAAATAAATATCTGTCTTGAATCTAATGAAAATATAATTAAAGTGCATAAATTAATCATTATCGTAAGCGACCACCTTTGGTCGAAAGTCAGTGGTTTGACCCTTAAACTAAAGAAAAAAAAGTTCTCAAAAGGAAAGCAAATAATCAAAAAGGTAATTGAAAACCTTAAGCAATGTTTAAAACCTGTGCATAGCTTATTTTTCAATGATATAATTCATAATATTTCATTCTTTATTATTATTTTTATTGTATTTTTTAGAATTAATTAAAAGCTCGAAATAGGTGTAAACAGAATCAAAGACTGAATGAATGAATAAATGATAATAAAATTTTATTATTTCATATCTTCAAATCATTTATGAAATTTCATAGAAATATTAGATTTTCTGAATTAAAAAAACCAATATTCAATTTACTCAAAATATTTAAGAAAAACTTAATTTTACATAATAAGAACTTAAATAAATTTTGTTTAACATAAATTAAATTAAAATTGTAAAAAAATGTTAAATACAAAGCAGGTTATATACCTGCATAATGTATATATTTTAATCTTGTTTTCTTTTTTAATCCTATTATTAAAATTTTATTAGTTTATTTTAAAAATTTACCAATTTTATAGTTATGTAAGTCCATTGACTTTCGTCTGAGGACTGTTGCGGACATATTATTAAAAAAAATTGTTCCACAACACTTGAAACTTGAATATTTCCTGATTTCATTGGTCATAATATTATAGTGTAAATTGTATTTCTTATAATGTAATTATTAATCAAAAACCTTAAATTTTTGCAATTTTTTAAAAACATTATTATTCAAAAACTATTTGATATTATCTATTGGAACTTACCAGAAACATAAAATGCTTAATTTTTAATATATTAATGTTGATATTTTTATTAAAAAAGGATTATTTTAAAATAATATCTAAATTAGAAAAATTTTTACTTCGAAAAATTTCACAATCCTTTTCAGCTTACAAATTTTTTGTGGAACCTCCTACAAATGGAGAAAATGGAAAAGAACTGGTGGTATAAATATCTAGATTTCTATTTTTCAATTGATATTTTAAACTTTAGGCAGGTTGTAATAATGCTTGTCTAATTTGAATTACAAGTTGAATAGAGCGATGTGAACTTGGTCTATACTAACTTCAAGTTTTAGAAATAACCTTTTTAAGTATAAAATTTCAATATTTTATATCTCAAAAATGAAGTAAAACACGTTCATAAAATTTTAATAATAAGTAAATTTTATTAATATGTAATCAAATATTTACAAAAGCTGAAATTTGTAGGAGGTTCAGTAAAAAAGTTGTAAGCTGAAAATAATTGTAAAATTTTTCAAAGTAAAAATTTTTCTAATTTAAATATTATTTTAAAATAATCCTTTTTTAATAAAAATATCAACAATAAAATATTAAAAATTAAGCATTTTATGTTTCTGGTAAGTTCCAATAGATAATATTAAATAGTTTTTGAATGATAATGTTTTTAAAAAAATGCAAAAATTTAAGGTTTTTGATTAATAATTGCATTAAAAGAAATACAATTTACCCTTTAATATTATGACCAATGAAACCAGCAAATATTAAAGTTTCAAGTGTTCTGGAACAATATTTTTTTTAAAATAAGTCCGCAACAGTTCTCAGACGAAAGACAATGGACTTACCTAATTGACACAAACGAAAAACGTAACCTATTTTCAACTACATAACAAATTTCAAAACCAAGAAGCAAAACATTATTAAAAAACAATTGAATAGAAAAACGACCAACTTCAGGTGTGGACAGAATGAATGAAAGAATGAATGAAATTGCGGATTATTATTATAGATTAAGGAATTAATTGCAAATGGATAAAGTAATTGAAAATTAAAGAAAATTGTATATCTAAGATTTGAAGAAAATAATTAAAAATTGATGAGATAAATTGAAAATTAAAGAATTGAATTGAAATTTCAAAAAAAAAATTGATGATTAAAAAAAAAATAACAATATTACGAAAATAATTAACTATTAAAAGAAATAATTATCAATTGAAAAAGAAAATCGAAAATGGTGAGGATCGGCATTCCAATAAAAGTTTTTTTTAATTAATGAATAATCATAAAATTGAAGAATAATAAATTCTCAATTAAAAGCTAATGAAAATTATGGAAAAAATTGTAGAAATAAATAAAAATTGAAGATATTAATTAGAAATTGAAGAATTGTATTAAAATTTCAAAAAATAATTGATAATTTAGAAAATGTGAAAATTGTTGAACATTGAATAAAATAATAATAAATAATATTTATATAATATATATATAATATATAATATAATAAATAAAAAAATAAAAATAATAAAAAAAACGAAGAATGTAATTGAAATTGAAAAAAATAATTGAGAATTGTAGAAAAGAATTAAACATTAAAAAAAATAAATTGAAGATTAGAGAATTAAATTGAAATTTTAAGAAAATATTTGATAATTGAAAGTAAAATTACAAAATGACTAAATTAATTAAATGAAGGAATGAAAGAACTTGCGGATTATTATTGTTATTATTATTATAGATTTGTAATATATGAAAAAAATTGCTTTTTGATAAAATTTATCAGAACTTTTAGATCCACGAAAACATTTCCGGTTTAGTAACAATTACAAATTTCCCAGTCATTTTCTGCTTTTTCCGTCAATTTTTTAATTCCCGGTCAGGTAGCCAACCTGAGTTTATTTGATTTAAACATTTTAGTGTTTTTTTTATTTTTTATAAAGTTATTTGATATTTAATCTCAAAAACTATTTTAATTAATAAATGTTCTTTTATTTATATAAAATATTACTTATAAATGATAAAATTCTAATCTAATCTTAAAATCTTATCTATAAACTCAATGATATACATTCTTGCCCTTTCTTATTTATTTTTTACTTGTTTAAACAATTTATTTATATTTATTGAATGAATTGTCGAAAACTGATTCTAAATTCTATCGGGATTTTATAAAAAAATTTCAAGATCCGATTTATATGGGAATAATTTAGTTTAAGGGACTTCAAAATTCATCTGAAGTAAGCGAGTTTCTAATTTAACAGGGTCCGATATAAGCAAGTATTTTAACATAGAAAACATCGAAAAATTCAAGGGACCAGAAAATTTTTCCGATGTAAGCGGGAATCCGATATTATGTGGCTTTCACTGTATTTTTTTAAAAAAATTATAATCATTGAATTAGTTTACTGTATTACTAACAATTAGTTTCTAATCTTTTTATTAAACAAAATTTATGTTTTAAACTACAGATACCTTGAAAACAAAAACGTGAGAAGACCTTTAGCTGAAACAATGAGGCCGAATCCGCCAATTAAAGATCTCGCGTCTTCTTTTTCAAAACAAACCGTTAATCCGTATAATCCAACTCCAAAACTTGAAGCAGCCTACAAAGCACCATTAATCGAAAGTAATTTAGAATTAAAAGAAAACAATAATCCCAATGTGAATAAACCTTCAAGCGGCGAAATTCCAACGAAATGCAATTCTATGATTAACAAAGATTCGATTCTTTCAAGAGGGACTCCTTCAAATTTTCTCGAGC
Organism: Ganaspis brasiliensis; assembly: GCA_037103525.1. Taxonomy (NCBI): domain Eukaryota; kingdom Metazoa; phylum Arthropoda; class Insecta; order Hymenoptera; family Figitidae; genus Ganaspis; species Ganaspis brasiliensis. The sequence goes on along the minus strand of JAZKLR010000022.1, from coordinate 3,015,681 downwards.
AGAAAAGGCCAGAAATTATCACAGTGCATCAAGAAACTCCAAAATTGTTTCCTACGTTGGCTAATACAAATGAAACTCCGACATTGCTTTCTACACAAGACAATAAAAACGAAAATTCAAAATTGTTTCCTACAATGGACAATAAAAACGAGAATCAAAATTTGCTTTCTACAATGGACAATAAAAATGAAAATCTAAAATTATTTCCTATGGATAATAAAAACGAGACACCAAAATTGTTTCCTACTGTGGACAATAAAAACGAGAATCCAACATTGTTTCCTACAATGGACAATAAAAATGAAACTCCAAAATTATTTCCTACGGATAATAAAAACGAGAATCAAAAATTGCTTCCTATAATGGATAATAAAAATGAAACTCCAAAATTATTTCCTACGGATAGTAAAAACGAGAATCAAAAATTGTTTCCTACAATGGATAATAAAAATGAAACTCCAAAATTATTTTCTACGGATAATAAGAACGAGAATCAAAAATTGTTTCCTACAATGGATAATAAAAATGAAACTCCAAAATTATTTCCTATGGATAATAAAAACGAGAATCAAAAATTGTTTCCTACAATGGATAGTAAAAAGGAAACTCCAAAGATTGTACAGCAAGTTCCGATTGCTTACGATCCACAGGTTCAAAGCAATGGTGAAAATGAATTTCTACAAATCAAAAAAGTTAAATATCATAATCTCGGTTTAATTGGTCGAGGCATGTGTGGAAGAGTCTATCGAGTACAGAATTTAAAAAGTAAAGAGTTGCAGGCCATCAAATTTGTTGATTTTAGTTCATTGGATAAGGATGGTATTCAAGGATGTTTAGAAGAAATTCGAATGTTGCACAAGTTGCAGGCACCTTGTATAATTAAAATGTTTGACTAGTGAGTATATTGTTTAGTTTATTTACTAACAAAAAATTTAAACGATAATATTAAACAAAGTAGATACGTTAACATAAAAATTTTCAACCTTTGTTTAAGGATAAAAAACCAAATTGACTGATTAAAAAAATTTCTTTCAGTCATGTTCAACAAACCTGTGCTCATGTTGTGTTGGAATTGGGGGAGACGGATTTGAGTTGTTTAATTAAGACAAATTCTGTTGAAACAGATTTATATTTTACGTTATTTTACTGGCGACAAATGTTAATTGCAGTTAATCATATTCATAAAAACGGTAAAAACTGATTTATTTATTTTTACCTAAACAAGACAGTAACAAAAGCGCTTTTGTAAAAAGTTACGAATATAATTTAACATTTTAATTTATTTTGTAATGTAATATAATTATAATCTATTATTTACTATTATTTAATTTTCAAAAATGTAACCATACATTTATTTTTACAGGTGTAATTCATTCGGACTTAAAGCCTGGCAATTTTGTTTTAGTCCAAGGAAAATTGAAACTTATTGACTTTGGTATTGCCTCTAGTATCAATGCGGACATGACATCGGTTGTGAAAAATTCAGCTACTGGTACTTTGAATTATATAAGTCCGGAAGCCCTAACTGATATAGGAGATGCCAAACACAAGGTTAAGAGATAAAATAATTTTTAAAAAAAGGAAACAAAGACAATACACGTTACATACACAGGGCTAGTGACTCACTTTTACTCACTTTAAAAAAAAAAATTTCTCACTCTTTTAGTAAAATGTTTATTCCAGCTTTGGGGGTTGGGGGGGGGGGGTTAATTATATTGGGTGCCTGATTAATTATTTTCTTTGAAAAACAATTAGTTTGTTCATATTCCAATCACACAGTCAATTTTTTAATTCCAGTCTACAAATATTTATCATTTTTACACCTCTTTTTAATTATTTTTGTCATTTTTAAAGTATTTTTGTTAATTTCTAAGTATTTTCTCGATTTTGAATTAAATTTCTTCAAATATCAATTATTTTCTTCAGACTTTAAATTATTGCCATGAATATTTAAATTTATTACACTAGTTTTCAATTATTTATGTCATTTTTCAATTATTCTCTTTAAATTTTAATTACGTTCTTCAATCTTTAAATTATTGTCAGAAATATATATACATTTTCTACTCAAGTTTCAGTTTACTTTTGTTATTTTATATATTATTTTCTTAAAATTTCAATTACTTTTGTGATTATTCAAGTATTTTTGTCACTTTCTAATTATTTTCTTCATATTTCTATTATTTTCTCTATTTTAGAATTATTTTCTTCAATTTGTTTTTATTGTCATGAATTTCATTGAATTCAATTATTTTCTTCAAATTTCAATTATTTTATTAATTTTTTTTATTATTTCCATGAATGTAATAATTTTTTACATCTTCAATTATTTTTTACAAATTTTAATTATTTTCTTTAAACTTTAATTGCTTTCTTCATATTTGAATTTTTTTGTTGCTATTTTTGAATTACTCTCTTGAAATTACAATTACATTCTTCAAAATTCAATTATTTTCCTCAAACTTCTAATATTTTTTTCAATTATTAATAACTTATTAATTTTTCACTACAGTTATCAATAATTATTGTCATTTCTCGATTATTTTTGTTCAAATTACAATTATTTTTGTCATTCAAATATTTTGGACATTTTGGAATTATTTTCTTTAAATGGGATTTTCTTCAATCTTTTTATTATTGTCATGAATTTATTAACTTTTACACTCATTTTCAAGTATTTAATGAGTATTTATGTCATTATTCAATTAGTGTCTTCACATTTCAATTATATCCTTAATTTTTCAATTATTTTATACAACTTATGAATTCATTTATTAAATTTTTTATTTTCCATTCCTTTTATGAATTATATTTCTCATATTTCATTTATATAGTTTATTTTTTAATTAATGTTTTTTATTTTTTACTTCATTTGTGAATTATATTTCTTATTTTTCATTATTTTTTTCTCCCAAATTTAATATATTTTCGTCTTTTTTTAACTGTTTTCTACATATGTACATTTTTTGGCCATTTTTAATTTTATTTCTTCAAGTATTTAAAGTTTTTGGCATTCTTGAATAATTCATTTTAACTTTAAACTATTTTCCTCAAACTTCTTATATCTTTTTTATTTCGTCAATTTTTCAAGTATTGTCATCAAATTTTTCATTTTTGACACTATCAATTATTTTTGTTATTTTTCGATTTTTTTTTTTTTAATTAAAATTCTTTATATCATTCAAATATTTTAAAAAATTTTGAATTATTTTCATTAAATGTAATTTTCTTTAATCTTTTTATTATTGTTCTGAATTTATTAATTTTTACACGAGTTTTCAATTATTTTTGTCATTATTCAATAAGTTTCAATTATTTTTTTCAAATTTTCAACTACATATTTTATAAAAAGTTTAATTTTTATACCAGCTTTCAATTATTTGTGTATTTTAAATTTTAATTCAATTAGTTTTTTCACGCTTTAATTATTTCGTCAATATCTCAATTATTGTACTCAAAATTTTTATTTTTTACACCAGTCTCATATTATTTTTATCAATCTTTAATTATTTTCTTGTAATTTCAATTATTTTTTTCAAATTTTAATTATTTCGTTCCAATTTGGTCTTCATTTTTTGATTCTTAATCAATTTTTCAATTAATTTTGTCATTTTACGATTTGAATTATATTTGTTATTTTTAAATTAATTTCTTTATATTTCAATTATTTTTGTCATTATTCATTAAGCTTCTTCACATTTCAATTATTTTATGCAATTTTTCAATTAATGTATTAAATTTTTGATTTTTTATTCCATTTTTGAATTATATTTCTCATTTTTCATTCATTTTTTTTCCAAATTTCAGTTATTTTTGTCACTTTTCATCTATTTTCTACATCTATAATTTTTTTTCAATTTTTATACTATTTTCTTCTAGTTTCAATTATTTTCTTGAAACTTCTATTATTTTTTTCAAATTTTCAACTACATATTTTATAAAAAGTTTAATTTTTACACCAGCTTTCAATTATTTATGTATTTTAAATTTTATTTCAATTAGTTTCTTCACGCTTTAATTATTTCGTCAATATCTCAATTATTGTACTCAAAAATTTTATTTTTTACACCAGTAACATATTATTTTTATCAAATTTTAATTATCTTTGTCATTCTTCAATTATTTTTTAAACTTTTCAATTATTTTCTTCAAATTTTAATTATTTCGTTCCAATTTTGTCTTCATTTTTTTATTCTCAGTCAATTTTTCAATTAATTTTGTGATTTCACTATTTTTTTTTAAATTTGAATTATTTTTGTTATTTTTAAATCATTTTCTTCATATTTCAATTGTTTTTGCCATTTTCGAATTATTTTCTTCAAATTTGTATGGCTTTCCTGAATCTTTTATTATTGTCATAAATTTTTTAACTTTTTAAACACGTTCATTGGCGTGATATAGTCCCTCAAAGTTCCACAGTCTAAAAAATGATTTAAAAAAAATATTGGCGAGCCGAAATTACTTATTTTCCTGTAGGCAGGCCCCAAATTAATATCAGTAATATCAAACTCATTATTTTTTACTCACTTTTTTCGTTTAAAAAGTCACTTTTTTTACTATTTTCAATCTGCAAGTCTGCTGGAAGTCTTGCTTAGACAAAACGAATTTTTTACTTAAATAATATCTTCTTTTTTCAGATTAATTGCAAATCGGATGTTTGGGCCCTAGGCTGTATTCTTTATAGTTTGGTATACGGTCATACGCCGTTTCAGGATATTCGCAATCAGTGGCGAAAAATCAGTGCAATACAGGATCCGAAGCATAAAATCAATTTTCCTGACAAAAGTGGACAGAAAATGGAATTCGTGCCGGCAATTTTGATTGATGTAATGAGAAAGTGTTTGAATCGGGACCCAAAAGCAAGACCTACAGTGGAACAGTTGCTTGAAGTCTCCTGTATTTTTTCTCGGCCAACTGTTGGCCTTACACCGGTACCAGAAATTCCTACTTCTCTTATTGTAAAAATAAAGCAAAACTCTCTAACAGAAGAAGAATTTCGGCAATTTTTACAGGTAAATTAACATTAAAATAGTTTAAAAAGAAAATATATTTTCATAAATTATTTTTATTTCTAATTTCCATTTTTTCTACAGATTTTGGAACAAAGAAGGCAGGCATGACGTTTCAACTGCTAAATAACTCGTGTAAATAAATAATAAAAAAAAAAAATCTTTAAAAAAAAAGAGTATCTCAAGTGAGTGAAAATAATTTTACATTTTATAATATAGATATTATAAAACTACACTCGTTTCATGTTAAAATTATGTTTTCGACTTACTAAAGACAATTTATTCTTTTAAAACCGACATTATATTAAAGTTTTCAGGATTTATAAAATTATATTTTTATCTCGTTTAGTTATTTATTTCTTCTTTTGTAAATGTCAGTTACGAAACAAGTGGAAAAGAGTTTAGTGCAGAATGTAATTTACACTAAATTTAAATAATATACTTTCATAAGCAATGTTTTTTTGTCTTAAATTAAAATATTAATAATTTATTGTTTTACAGTTGAATGTATAAGATTTACTTATCGGTGACTATATAAATTTAATAAGTTATCTACATTCTGTGTATCTGATGACACGCATTGATTTTTAAAAAGATCCAGTCTCATTTTACATTTACACGCGCGCAAAAAAAAAAAAAAGAAGTAAAATAGAACAAAACTGGCCTTGTCAATACAACATTTAAAGAATATAAAACTATCTAATATGTTATAGTTTGTCTATCTAAACAGATTCCATCTGTTTTCTCACACATCATTTTTTTTATACGCTACAAAAATAACTGACGTGACGTCAAAGAAATTTGTTTTTAAAGTATATAATCTAAATAGTCTCAAAATAATAAAATAAACGTAATTTCTTTTAAAAATAAATCTCCATCTCAACAAAACTTTATATTAAATAGATCAGTTTTCTATATGAATCTTCATTCGTTTCTAGTTTGTAAATTAATTTAAACTGACGTTGATCTCTTTTTTTGCCTTAAAGATAATTTTCTAGCGCACGACACACATATTCTGTCGACTTATTGCACCATTTCTCAAATCAATCAATGCATTGCCGTGAGTTGCCAGTACTGAAGTAAACGTTCACCTTTTGGTAAAGCCATTGAAGTTGGTCTTTCGAAAGTCAACATGATATCCTTTACTTTATTTTTCATTTCACGATCAAATATCTGACCAGCGGTTCGTTCCAGTGCGGATGCCATGTCATATTCCACAGATGGCAAAGGATCCCGAATAAATCTCGCTGCTGTTGCAATATTTGGCAGAATATGGCACTGTAAGGCTTTTATTTCCCAAAGGCTGCTTAAAAGAGCATTACTTTGAAAAGGATCACGCTCCTCCATCAAGAAAGGATCTCCCGCACCAGCTGCTTTTTCGGAAACTACCTCGTCGTTTTGCGGATGATCTATTAAACGTTTCAATCCTGGATGTCTCATCAGGAGGTTGCCCACAAACAGGAGAATTATAATTATATCCTCGGGAGGTGCCACCAGAGTTAATCGCGATAATCGTTTCGCAAATGCTGCAACCAACGCTTCTGGTAAATGTCTGCAAAGAAAAAAAAAAATATCGTTATAATCTCTGAGAATAATTAATCAGTATTAAAAGTAAAATTAAACAAGCATTTTTTGGAAAAAGTACATTTTGGGTCAAACCATTTTGTTTCAACCAAAGTGATCGTGGACCAGTTTTAGAAAAAATTGATACCTTTAAAAATGATTCGGTAATTGCAAAATTCTCGGTAATTTAAAATCCGGTTACATTCTCGAGAATATAACCAAGAATTTATGAGAATTTTCTGTTTGAGTGAGCTCCACTATTTTGAGACACAAACAATTTATTGAAATAAAGATGGATAAATGACAAAAATAATTATCTTTACAAATTAACTATAAGTCAATAAAGTGTAAAAATTATTATTAAATATAACAATTATGAACAGAGTTTTATATAAATTTTAAAAATTGTAATTTCTTATTTCTAACTAGATTAAACAACGCGCGCTGGGGCGCGATTAGTTTCTGCACCTTATGTTATCAACAATTGTAAATATTTTAAATATAATATTTAAAAAAATAATGTCAAATTTTGCAAATTAATTGAAAAAAAAATCATGAAAACGATTAAAATTGTCGAAATTAATTTAAAAAATCATAGAAATGTTTTAAAATTAAAGAAACTAATTTAAATTTGAAAAAAATACTCAAAAATCTTGGAAATAAATTGAAAAAAATTAGAATAATGAAAAATTGGAGAAAATTGCAAAAAATGATTGAAATCGAGATAAATAATAATTAAAAGTTGAGAAAATAATTTTAAAAAATTACATAATATATTTTAAATAAAGGAAAATTAAGAAGGAATTGGACACCTAACACGTGAAGAAGTTATGTTTTACGTAATTATTTTTCTTTTTGAAGTTGAAAAATTAACTTTTAATCTAGTTTTATTTAGACAAAATGTGGCAAAATTAATTTAAAACAAAATAAACCACAAGAAATCGTATTTGGATAAAAATTGAAAATTGTTGACATTCAGAAACATATTTATAGTTTCTCTCATTTCTCTGAAACGTTTCTGAATGTCAAAAATGTATAATTTTTATCCAATTGTGAATGCTGATGGTTTATTTTATTTTAAATCAAATTCGCCACATTTTGTCTAAATAAAATTAGATTAAAAGTTAGTTTATTTAATTCAAAAACCAAAATAATTACTTCAAACATAACCTCTTCTTGAGTAGGTGTCCAATTCCTCATTAAAAAGAATTCTAGAAAAATATTTGAAACTTTTAGGAGTTGATTGCAAAAAAAAAAAAGAGGAAAATAATTAAAAATTTGACAAAATAAATGAAAAAAGATAAAATTAATTTAAAATTGAAAAGAACAATTTTTAATTTACAAAAATAATTGCAAAAAATACAGAATATAGGTACCTAAAGGAAGGAAATCGTAGATATAATTAAAAAGTGAATAAAAAAATGAAAATGTCAGATAAGTAATTAAAAACTTTTTGGAAATTAGAAAAAGACCGTAAGTATAATTGAAAATTGAAGAAAGTAATAAACAAATAATATAAAAATGAAAAATTTAATTAAATAATTGAAATATGAGACAAAAAGTTAAAAATTATGAAAAGAATTCAAAATGATTAAAAATTAAAGAAAACAAAAGTGAATTTGAGAAAAATATTTAAAAATTGAAAAAAATAATTGAAATTTGAGAAAAATCATAAAAAATAATTTTACAGAATAAGAATTATAATGAAGAATTTAAGGAAACAACTGCAAAATGATAAAAATAATTTAAAATTGAAAAAATAATTGAATTATGATAAAAATAATTTAAAATTCTATAAAATAAGTGAAATATGATGAAAATAATTAAAATTTGAGGTAAATTATTGAAATTTTTGAAAATAATGCAAAAAGAATGAAAATAATTAAAAATTGGAGAAAATAATAGGGAGATTACAGAATTTATTTTTGAGCAAAAGATAATAATTGAAAAACCGTTTAAAAAGTTGAAAATTGAAGACAATAATCCAAATTTGAGATAATAACATAAGAACTGAAAATTTAGGAAATTAATTGCAAAATAATTAAAGTAATTAAAAGATAGAGGAAATAATTGAAAAATGATAAAAAGAAATTAATATTGAACAAAAAAATAATAAAAAAATCGCAGATAATAATTGCAAAATGAAAATAATAATGGTGAATTAAATAAATTAATTTTATTTTGCGATTGAATTTTTTTTTTTTTTGATTGAAAAAATTTTAAAAACAGAATGAAAATTATAATTAAGAATTTAAGAAAATAATTTAAAAATGATAAAAATAATTAAAAATAGAAAAAAAATTGAATTATGATGAAAAAAATTTTAAATTCTTAAATTATTATGTAAATTATTGAAATTTTTGGGTAACTTATAACTTTTTTTTAATAAATTCATCTTTCTGTAAATAACTTCTAAAATACGCTGAATTAGGTTATTTTTAGGTGAACTTTGAATTAATATTTTATCCATTATTGTATATAATTAAGTGCTTTAATTATATTTAATAATTTAATTATCCTTGACAAACGCAATGAATTATTTTCACATTTCTAAGGATAATTCTAGGTTTTTTTTTTGCAATTTCTACTAGCTGAAAAAATGACAGATTTTGATAGCTTCTATGCTTTAAACTCATATTTTAAAAGAAATAATAATAATTTGAAATAATTGGGTCAGAATATTTTATTTTGTTTAAAGTCGTCGCGGATCAATTTAAAAAAAATCTGAAACTTTCAGAAATGATGCTTTATGGTTTCTAGAGTATGAAATAAAAAGATTTATGTAAAAATGCATTTTGTTAACATTAAAATATATGTTTCTAGAGTTAGAGGTTCGGAAAAATGTCTTTTTTTACCTAAAAGATGTCTAACTTAAAGATATAAAATAATAGATAAAATATAGTTTCGAAATTGGCCTATCAAAAAACCTGAATTTGCGATTTTTAACCGTTTTTTATAAGAAAATGGAATTATTAAAATAAGTTTTAACTTACCCAATATGAAGCCATTTTTAAATTTTCTTAGCACCTTTTAAATTTTTTCTTTAAAATATCAGAAATATTAAATTGAAAAGATGAATTTTCTTCATTTTTGCTAACTTTAGGACCTTATATCTTGGTTAAGGAAATATATAAAAATCTGACACTTTCAAAATATTCAAACCACACCTAAATTTATTTACATTAAAATTTCCACGTTGATTTTGAAATTAGTTTTTGAAATAATAAAGTTAAAGCATATATTTTTAGGTTAAAACAATACTTATAAATTGAAGATAGTTTTCTTCATCGTTTTAACCTGAAAATATATTAGAATTTTTAAATTTATTATTTCAAAAACTAAATTCAAAAATTTTTAGAACCAACGTCAAAATTTGAATGTGAGATTTATGTGTGATATGAATATGAAGAAATTTCGTGTTTTCAATTTAATATTTCTTATCATTTAAAATGAAGATTTAAAAAGTATTAAGAAATTTTTAAAGTTAGGCTTACTTCATATTTCTGAGTAAATAAATAAATAAATAAATATTGGGTAAAATAAAACTTATTATAAAAATTTTATCTTCTTGTAAATAACGGTTAAAAATCTCAAAATTAGGTTACTTGACCAGAGAACTTTGAAACCAACTTTTATCGATTATTTTATATCTTTAAATTATTTATTCATTCAAAAATAATAATTTTAATATTTCTCAACAAATCAAAATCATCATTTTCTTACTTTTCTGGATAATTATATATTTTCTTACATATTCTCTGTCAGCTAAAAAAATGACATTCTTCCGTGCCTCTTGCACTTTAAAATCACATTTTAATATAATTCTTTTCATTTCATACTCTAGAAACCATAAATAATCATTTCTGAAATTTTCAGATTTTTTTAAATTGGTCTACGACGACTTTTTGGTCTTAACCTCAAAATAAACACTTATTTGGAATGAATTTATTTCAAAAAGTAGTGCAAAAAACAACTTAAAATTTTAATAGCAAGAAGATATTGCTTCAATTTGAATATTCCAAAAATTTGGATTGGATCGGTTTTCCTGCAAGCAAGTTAGGAACTTTCAAAATCCTGACATAATGAAGAATTCTGAACTTTTAAGGTGAAAGTTTTTATATTTCTAAGCGAATTATCAAAAAAGTATTCAGATAATATTAAAGTGTAATAAAAGTACTTATTATATGAATAATTTCGATTTGCAGAAATTAAATTACTTTGGAGAGAAAAATTCGTAAATATGATCGATTTTTTTTTACAAGCAATTACCGGGTATTTTAAATTATTTTTTATTATCAGTCAATGTCTCATTTTTTCGTGTTCTCTAAATTTAAAAAATCTCTTTTTATATGAATTTTTTTTTTTTTAAATCATCATTCATTTTGTCATCTCAAAACATGCAATAATATTTTTGCAAAGTATTAAAGTTTTTTTAAAAAAGGTGAAAAATACATTAGGCTAAATAAAATGGTTTAACCCCGAATCATTCCTGAAAGTATCAATTTTTTTTAAAATTCGTCCGTAATAACTTTGGTAGAATTAAAAATAGTGTTGAACCATTTTGAAATAAAGAAATCTTTGAAATAAAAAAGAAAGACTTACGTAGAACTAAGGAATAAATCCGAGAGATAAAAGAGTCGAGCCTTGTACTTTGTGTGAAATATTTCTGGTTCGAACATAGAATACAACTTGGTAAATATATTCGGATATTCCAGATTATGCTTTGTGACTAAAACAAAGACTCCTTGAAGAGCAAGAAGGCCAATTGGACCATCGGCGTCTAAAGAATCCATTAAAAAATCTGTTAATAATACTGGTTTTTCTAAATGTGGCATAATCCTTTCTAATAAAACAATTAGCAGTTGTTTGTGCAACGCAGGCGTTAATTCCCAGTGCATAACACATGCCCAGACTTTGTTCAAGGCTCGCCTCGCACTCGTATAGTCCCACGTGAAAACTGCACCTAAAAATTGAAATCAAATTAAAATAAATTAAAAAATCCCTTTCAAAAATACAAATTTAATTAATTATATTTTTAAATGCTTTAAACTGATTGTAACTCGCTTTGTAATTTGATAAAAAAAAACTATACCTTGCTGAGGTCCACACAAAAGCTCTTTGTATTTAGACGACTCTCCGTCTGAAATAAAATTAACACTCCATTAATATATTCTGTTATTTAATCGGATTTTAATGTTTCTTAATATATTCCAAAACACTTGTATTTAGAATAATTAAATTTTAATACTAATTCTAATAATTCTTTTTTTGTTTTTACACGATTTGTAAATAGCACAAATATTAAATGAACTGCACAAATACCTTGAATGTCTTTCTGTAGAGGCAACTTGTGTATAAGTTCTAATAAATTCCTAATATAAATTTCTCGAGGCTGTCTCTTTGGAGTAAGTGACGGAAGGCATTTATACATATAATACAGTGCATCGGGATAATTAGATATTTCTTCAAATCTAGCAATTAAACTTGCATTGTCCTTTTCAGGCGACAAAAGTGCCATTAATAAAGGTTTTAGTCTGTGCAAGGGGAAATAATAATTTATGTCGCCATTGACTTCTAGGGGATATTTTCCTTCCTCTGCCATTAATTTGATTCCCGTTGACAGAGCCTGTTGTTGAATTGTAGGTCGACATCCTTCTATCGTCGTCAACAATTTTTCCCACATTTCCTCGTAGCAATTTCGTAACCAGGTCACAAATCTCGATTCAGGACTTGGTTCTATTAATAAAAAAAAAAAAATAAACAAATTCATTATCCACTCGATTTACAATTGAAACGAAAACAAACATTCACTATAAACGAAACAATGAACACTGAATAAATACCCGAAATTAACAATAAACGACAATTACTCGTAAAATAAGGGAATCAAGTTTAAAAATTTTGAAAAATGACGCTTCTGATATATTTATACAAAATAAATGAATCAATTTGAATTCACGATATGTTGAAAAAGCACAATTCTTCAATTTTACTCTATTTTTAAATTAATGTAAGAAATATTCGATTGGGAACTCTGCAATCCGTATGTATCCGTTTCGAGCATAATCGTCTAATTAAGTTTTTCCACTCACCGGATATAGTAAGTGAGATTGTTTTTTCCTGATACATGTCTCCACGTTTGAGAATTTCGAGGAAAATCGTCTCCAGGGTGAGAATGCAAGTAGAACCCGAGTCCTGAAGAAGATGTAGGAAAAAAGAAAGTGTGAACATAACCTCAAAAGTGAATCTTTTTTCAGTTTTACGTGCATATAAAGTAATTTTACTTACATCCCACTGGCTAATTATGTCCACCAGGTTATTTGCGTGTTTCCTGGAGTTGAGAAAATCCTGGGCTTTTTGACGCAACAGTCTTGTCGACATTTTTTGTGACGAGTAAGAGCCGGGAGCTAATACACCCGCCATGATGGTTCGAGTTGCGTCGACAAAAGTGGACAAAAGAACGACAAGAATGGACAAGAGCGAGAATGAATACTATATAAACACACAATTTACGTCATTTTAAAGAATTATTAGTTTTTTGTGCTTTTTCTTGTTCCAACAGCTTTGCGTGTAATCCAGAAAAAAAATTCTACGCTTCATCTTTCGACAAATTGAATTTAAATTAACAAATTGATATTTATTTATGAAAAATATCAAATTGGAAAAATATTGAGAAATTGAACAAATAATTTTATTAAAATAAATATATAAAATTAAAAAATAGTAATAAAATCGAAATGATAGACAAAAAAAAGTCGATTGTCATTTTAAATTGTTTTTAATACAAAAAATACATATCTATACATTCCTGCTTACAAAACTTATTAATAAATAATTTTTAGGGATTACAGTCATATTTCCCTTATCACATTATTTGACAATAAAATAAAGACATTTTTTTAAAACCTACTACAGATGTATAGTTACATAATTTGCATCGCTAAATCGGATGTAATAAATTGTTTGACTACTTGCGCTACGGCGTCTAAAATTAAATCATTGCTTTGTAAACGCAGAACGAGTTCGACGATTGTGAAAATATTTTGTGAAGAAAGACATTTTCTTAATTCTCTCGCAAGTTTTTCTCTCTGGTCCTCTGTAAGATCTTGACTAATTATTTCTGGGACGGTTTTAAATTTCCCTTGAGATTTGAAATAGGCGAGAAAACTCCCTGCAACACCACCTAAAAAGAAATTACAAATTTATTGATTAGATTTTCGATCGATTTGGTTTCCAATTTGTTAAAAATTTTAATACTCGATCCAAAAATAAATTTATTTAAATTTTGAAAGATTCAAGTTTCATTCGCTAAACTTATGTCGAAATAATTCTAAATTGCCACAAGATATAATAATAAATAAAATATTGATCATGATTAAAAGTAACAATTTAAAATATCTGTAAATTAATTTACCGAGCAACATTCCTGGAGGTCCAGCAAGAAGTCCAGAAACCATTGTTATACCTCCAACGAGCATTCCACATTTTGCGGTTTCTCTTATCGCTACTTTCATTTCTTTCATTACCACTAAATTTGATATTTCCCAAAGAAGATCACTGGTGGGTAAAGAATGCAATATATTCACCATTTGTGCAGCTGCAGCCATTTCAAATCTACAATATAATTATTATTGTGTTTAACCTCATTTATTAACAAGATAATTAATCAATTAACTAACGTAGGTATTATAAAAAAGCTCAAAAAAAAAGAATAATAAATAAAAATAATCTAATTTGTTATAAATTTATTTATATGAATTTTGAAAAAGTCAAAAATATCAAATATTTAAAGGTTAACTTAAAAAATAAGCAGCTTAATAAATTCACTTACTTTCAAGCGGATTTGTACACTTTATTTCAAAATTATCTTATAGTTCAAAGGTGATGATTTAGATTTTGAGGTGCAGAACAAAAACAGAATAATTAAAACAAAAACTTATCACACGTATTTCCAAATAGTTGCGACAAATTTGGAAGTTTAAAATGAAAACACTTAACTTAGAGACTGATTAATGCTAAACTATACCAAATTTGACGTATTCCTTGCGTCAATTCATATTTATAAATTTAAATATAAATTTTAGAAAACCGAACAAGTGCAAACTTGCAAACAAGCAAAAACAGCTGTTGCAGAATCAAAACAAATCCTGTTCGATAACTATCGATAGTTCATTATCGATAAATATCGACAATTTTGTTTTCAAAATAAATTCAACAATATTCACCATAATTAAAAAGACTATTCTCCTGATATAAAATTTAAGATTTCTATAAAAGAATAAAAAACGAACTTTTTCTGAAAATAAGGAAACGTTTATTTTTTTATATGAATAAATTTAGTTTCTTTATTTTTCCCGCTGTGATAATTCACAATCGATTGCAGATGGCGCTAGGGTGTTAAGTCACGTGATTATGATGATTTTTGCGCGGGAATGTCAATGACATTGTTTCGGAAAACCTGTTTGCTCAGTGTCATTATCAAATAGATATATTTTATTATAATTAAAAGCATGTAAATAGAATTAAGTGTATAAAAACATTGTTGCAAAAATGTCTGTCAATACCGGACGGTTTCGTCCGGAAAGGACCAACGCATTTAATAGAAAATTTGGACAAGGAGAAAATGTTCCGAGGTTAGTTTTGTTTTACTTAAGATTTTACATTTTCTTTATATTTAATGTAAAACAAATTAAAATTATATAATAAATGTTCCAAAGTGCTCTTTAGGTACTTTAAATTTGATGAATTCAAGACAAAAACTTATCTTTTATTGTAAACATTACATAACCTTTAAAAGTATATTGAATTTGCATTTTTTAAAGTTATCAATGAATATAACTCATAATTGAATTTTAAATAAAAAATAAAATTACTTAAAATTTTTGTCTACAGAGAAAATACTGCCGAAGCAAGGTTGAATCAAGCAAAAGAAAATATTAAACTCGATGCTTTATATGGATTTCACAGAGTAACGGACGTTAAAGAAAGAACAGGATTTTTATTAAACATGCATGCGGTAATAAATCAATTAGTAGTAATTTATAAATTATTCTATCCTTAATTTTAAACAATATTTTTTTAGACTGACATTGTAGAGGATGATAAACAGCTAGTTAGTGGCGTCGATTTTTACTTTCTCGAAGAGGATTTTTCTCGCTTTAAAGTTTCTTTACCGTATTATCCATATTTTTACGTTTTATGTAGAAAAGACACAATTCAGGAAGTTTCTACATATTTATTCAAGAAATATTCTGGACTTATTCTCAGCATTGAAACAGTGACTAAAGAAGATCTCGATTTGGTAAATATTAAATTATAATCAATTTTATTTTATTTTTGCTTAATAAAAACAAATTTAATCTTTAATTTTAATTAAGTCTTTAAATCAAATTAAAATAATTAATTTACTTACAGCCAAATCACTTGATCGGTTTGAAGCAGAGGTATCTGAAATTGAAGTTCTCCAATTTAGTGAATCTGAGTAAAGTAAAACGAGATGTAATGAGCGCCGTGAGAATTAATAAAGAACGTGAAAAGAGTAACACTTATTACGATCAATTGTTGACAAAAACCCTGAATCCTAATAATTTTCATGAAACGAAGAAAATGGTGGATCACATGGAGAATGTTCTTGATATTAGGTATCAATTTAAACATAAATAAATTAAATTTATACCGTCAGCTGTCTCAGAATTTCTTAAAAATGTACTTTAAACTTTTTTTTCTTGCAGAGAACACGACGTACCTCATCACGTGAGAGTATCCATCGATTTAAAAATCTTCGTTGGTTCTTGGTACTCGGTGAAAACCTGTGGAACTCAGAATCCTCCAATAATCACTAAACGAGATGATATTGTTGAAAGACCGGAGCCAATTGTTTTAGCTTATGACATCGAAACAACAAAATTACCCTTAAAATTTCCTGATGCGAATAGCGATCAAATAATGATGATTTCCTACATGATAGACGCTCAGGTACTTTTTAAATTTACTAACTATTTTTTATTTAATACGATTTTTTTCAGGGCTGTTATTGATTTAAATTATGATTTGAATCATTGGAAAATTTGCATTAAAATCATTATTTAAATAAAAAAAACTTAAAATTCTCCGAATGCCTAATACTGCATGTAAAACATCGCAAACCATAAAGAAAAATCACAAATTTGTAAATAAATCTGAAAAATTTTAATTTTAATATTGAAATCTTTATAAAATTAAAAAAATTGTGCTAATACAGATGATCAAAATACCTACGATTTACAAAGTTTTGGTATGAAGATAGCAAAAAATAGTATTACATTTTTGTATCTTTTAAGTCATTATAATTATATAAATTCCAAACTTCAATTAAGTCATTTTCTAATTTGTTCCAACTTTTAAATTTCAATTAATTCAAATTTAAATGCATATTAATTAATGCAAAATAATTCAATGATATTAATTATTTTTCATATTCACAATAATCCTTTTTTTTTTAATATTCTTACAAGATTTCTAAAAGATTTCAACTTTTTGAAACTGTTTAATTTTTATCTTATAATTTCTTTTTTTTTACAAAATTTTAAGTTCTTTTATACTTTTACTTTTGATATTTATTCTTTTTTTTTATTTGTCTTTTTATTTTAAGATTTTCTTTTTATGCAAATTATTTAATATTATTTTACACAATTTCGTTATTATCTAATTCACTATATTTTTTATTTCGTTAGTTTTCATAATTATTTCCATATTTTTAAAAATAAATACTCTAATTTTTTTTGTCAGTTTATTTAATTTTTTTCACATCTTGTCTATTTTTTGTCTTATTCTTCCCTAAAGTTTTTAGATTTTCTTTATTTTTCTAAATTTAGTTGTTGGACTTATTTTAAGTGTAATATAATAAAAATGTGTTTGGTTTAGTTTGTTAAAATTTTTTTTTTTTAAGGATTTTTAAGTTTCTTTTGTGGACTTTCTTTCATTTATCTTGATATATACATTTTTTAATTTTATTTTTTGTACTTTTTACATTTTTTTAGTTTCTTAGATTGAAGTAAACAACATTTCTCTTTTTTTCCTATTTATTTAATTTTCTTAATGTTTCACAATTTTTTTAGTTCTTTCTTGCGTTTTAATTAATTCTCTAATTTTTTTTATCATTTTTCCACTTCTAAAAAGCATTTTTTCTTCTTTTCAAATGTTTATTTTTTATCTTATACCTATTACGAATTTTTTAAAACATTTATTTGGTGCTTTTATCTACATTTTCCAAATTTCCCAATTTTCTACTTTTTTGATTTTTTATTCAATTTGTAAAATAATTTTTCTAATTTTAAAATTTTGTTCTCTTTAGTAATATATTTTAAAGTTTTTTTTATTATTTTAATTTAAAAAAATCTCCGTAAATAGTATAATTTTTTGAAAAGAGTTTCTACTTTTTTTTATATAATTATGTCACTGTTTTATTCTTGTGTTGTTTTTTTAATTGTTTCTTTATTTCTTTAATAAAGTACTTACAAATAAATATTTGGAGATTTTAAATACTGTAAGATTTTTATTATAATCTATTTATATATTTTAAAAAAATCAATTTTTGATTTAAAACAAAAAAATCCAATTTAAATCAAATAAATCAGATTTTTTTTATTTTTTTAAAAAAATCATGATTTTTATCAGCCATGGTTTTTAGATTTTCTTTATTTTTTTAAATTTATTATTGTACTTATTTTAACTGTTTGGTCTAATTTGCCTAAATTTTTTTATTTTTAAAGGATTTTTAAGTTTCTTTTGTGGAATTTCTTTTTAATTTTTTGATATATTATACAACATTTTTTAAATTTATTTTTTGTACTTTTTACATTTTTTTAGTTTGTTAGATTGAGGTAAAAAACATTTCTCTATTTGTTTTCCTATTTCTTTAATTCTCTTGATGTTTCACTATTTTTGCTTCCTCATAGAGAAAGTATTTTAGTTCTTCTTTGCGTTTTAATTAATTCTTCAATTTTTGTCATCATTTTTTTATTTCTAAGAAGCATTTTTCGTCCTTTTCAATTGTTTAGTTTTTATCTTATAATTACGAATTTTTGAAAACATATCTCCATTTTTTAAATTTACCAATTTTCTACTTTTTTGAAAGCTTTTATTTTATATTATGTAAATTTAATCTTGTACTAAATATTCTCATTTGAACATCGTTCTTGTATTTCATAGAATTTCTTTTCTATTAAAATTTTTTTTAAATTTTACAAAATTTGATTGATTTTTTTTATTAAATTTGTAAAATAATTCTCCAATTTTTCTAATTTTCAAATTTTGTTCTCTTTAGTAATATATATTTTAACATTTTTTTAAATTATTTTCTTATTTATTATTTTAATTAAAAAAAATGTCCGTAATAAACATTTGAAGATATTATATGTATACTGATAATATTAAAAAAAATCTATTTTTGATTGTTTAAAAAAATTATGATTTTTATTAGCCCTGATTTTTTTAAATCTGTTAATTCCTTTTTCTAGGGTTACTTAATAACAAACAGGGAAATAATCTCGTCCGATATCGAGGATTTTGAATACACTCCGAAACCGGAATTTGAAGGTGTCTTCACAGTTTACAACGAGCCGAATGAAAAAGCCATGATTAAAAAATTCTTCGATCATATTAATGATGTAAAACCTCACGTGTTCGTGTCCTATAACGGAGACTTTTTTGACTGGCCTTTTGTAGAAACAAGAGCTGCGATTCACGGAATGAATATGAAAGATAGAATTGGATTTTGGAAGAGTAAGGATGGTGTTTATGTCAGTAGACCTGCAATGCATATGGATTGTTTATGGTATTGTTTATCTTTTAATTTCTTAAATCCACCATTATAAATATCTTGCTTTATTATTGCTAAAAATCAATATTTTATTCTTGCAGTTGGGTAAAACGTGACTCTTATCTGCCCGTGGGATCTCAGAATTTGAAAGCCGTAGCAAAAGCAAAATTAAGATACGATCCGGTTGAATTGGATCCTGAAGAAATGTGTAGACTCGCTTCCGAAGATCCGAGATTATTAGCGAATTATTCTGTTTCCGATGCGGTGGCGACTTTTTATCTGTATCAAAAATACGTGCATCCTTTTATTTTCGCCTTGTGCACAATTATTCCTATGGAACCTGATGAGGTTCTTAGAAAAGGTTCAGGAACTTTGTGCGAAACTCTGTTGATGGTGGAAGCTTATCATGCAAATATTATCTACCCGAATAAGCAGGAAGCAGAATTTAATAAACTGACGGCAAGTGGACATGTTTTGGATCAGGAAACGTATGTTGGTGGTCACGTGGAGGCTCTGGAATCTGGAGTATTTCGTGCCGATATTCCTTATAAATTTAAAATCGTCCCAAGTGCAGTGGAAGATTTAATTAATGGCATCGAAGGTGCTTTAAAACACGCGATTGAGGAAGAGGAAAAAATTCCCCTTGATATGGTTACGAATTTTGACGAAGTTTATAACGAAATAAAAGCAAAATTAACAGCTTTAAAAGAGCAACCCATGAGGATGGAGCATCCTGTGATTTATCATTTGGACGTTGGAGCCATGTATCCTAATATTATTTTGACGAATCGTTTACAACCTTCGGCAATGGTTAATGAAACTGTTTGCGCTGCTTGTGATTATAATAGACCTGGAGCTCTTTGTCAGCGGAATATGGAATGGATGTGGAGAGGAGACATTAGTGAGTAATCTTTTATCTACTATACAAATTCCAAAATTCGGGAATAGATAAAATGATTTGTATTAATTTTAATAAAAAGGCTAAAGTTTGCTATTAAATTATCAAATTTTTTTATTGATATTTTAGTGTCGACATTTCAAATTTTATTTTATAATTACTGCAGTTATTTGATATTCAAATAGTTTGTGCTACTTTATTTCATACTCAAATCAATATCTTCGGTTTTAAGTTTCTATCTAGAAAAAAAAAAAAAAAGATTAGAATTTCTTGTACCTACTACATGTTTTACCACAAAAAAAAACATGTTGGATTTTCTTATGATTAAAAATAAAATCTTCACGGAATCTTGTAAAGCGATCCGAAAAACATTAAAAACATTCCTGACTTTTAGAAAAAAAATTCTAATAGATTCAGTTTTGTTTTAAAGTACAGCTATTGATTTTTTGAGCGTTAATACTCTCTAAAACTGAATTAGTTGAAAATAACTAATTTAAAAGCAAAAAGTTAACCATTAATAATCCAATTCTTCAAAAATAAGGAAATATTAATTCAAATAGTTATATTTCTACTAATCATTTCGTAAAAAATAACTAATTGTTAGTTAAATTCATTTTTAGGTAACGTCAAAATAACGAAAATTTTAGTAAAATTCTGTTTACTAATTCAATTAGTGAAAATTTTAACTGTTCTTAATTATTTTTTTACTAATAATTATTTATTTTTAACTAATTCAAGTTATTAAAGAGTATGTTAAAATAAGTGAAATGGTCAATTATTTTAGTATTAAATGAAATACGAAATTATAATGAAATAAAATTTGAATGAATTTAATTTACTTAGAATCGAATAAAATTTGTATCAATATAAGTTTTTGTTTATAAAAATTAGGATTTATTGAAATTTGAATTAGTTACAATTTTAGTGGATTAGAATTTAAAGAATTAAAATTTTTTAATTTTAAATTCCGGTTATAAATAAAATTATAATTAATTTTGCTTTCAGTGCCGGCAAGTTTGGGCGAATACCAAAGAATTCAACAGCAACTTGAGATGGAGAAGTTTCCACCATTTTATCCGGGTGGACCTCGAAGAGCTTTTCATCAGCTTTCAAAGCAGGATCAAGCGTCGTATGAGAAAAAAAGACTGACTGAATTTTGTAGAAAGGCGTATAAAAAAGTAAAAGTAACCAAAACGGAGGAAAGGACGCAGACAATTTGCCAGAGAGAGAATTCTTTTTATGTTGACACTGTTCGAGCCTTTAGGGACAGACGATACGAGTACAAAGGGATGACAAAATTGGCTAAACAACAGGTTGCAGCTGCTGTTGCAATAGGGGATGCTGCGGAAATTAAATTAGCAAAAGGAAGAGAAGTTCTGTATGATTCGCTTCAACTCGCCCACAAGTGTATTCTAAATTCTTTCTACGGATACGTCATGAGAAGAGGGTAAATTTTTGTTGGATAAATTCCAGGGCTATCATTGATTTAAATCATGATTTTAATCATTAAGGCGTTTGTATTAAAATCATGATTTATATATATTTAAGTGTTAATATTTGTGGCTTAATTTTTCTAAACTATGTTATTTTTATTAATTCCAATTTTTTAGTAGATTATTATCAAATTTTTTTTATTTTTTGTACTTTTTACATTTTTTTATGTTAGTTAGATTAAGACAAAAATGTCTCTATTCTCTTCATATTTATTTAATTTTCTTGTTGTTTCACAATTTTTTTAGTCCTTTCTTGCACTTTAATCAATTCATTAAATTTTGTCATTATTTCTCCATTTCTTAGAAACATTTTTCCTTCTTTTCAATTGTTTAGTTTTTATCTTGTAATTACGAATTTTTTAAACCATTATTTTATTCGTTGCTTTTATCATTTACATACATTTTTTAAATTTCTTACTTTTCTACTTTTTGAAGACTTTTATTCTTTTATTATATAGTATTTAAATTTAATCTTGTACTAAATATTCTCATTTTAACATTCTTCTGTTTCATAAAATATTTTTCTTTTAAAATTTTTTATATTTTTTTCTTAAACTTGTAAAATAATTCTCTAATTTTAAAAATGTTTTCTCTTTAGTAATATATTTTAACGTTCTTTTTAATTATCTTCTTATTTATTTTTTTAACTTAAAAAAAATGTCTGTAAATAGTTTAATTTTTTGAAAAGAGTTTCTACTTTTTTTTACATATTTTTATGTCACTGTTTCATTCTTGTGTTGTTTTTTTTTTAATTTTTCTTTATTTTTTTTAATAATGTCCATGGCTTTTTTATTTAAAATTTCTCATTTTTTTATTAGATTGTTTTCTTATCTTTTTACGTTATTAGTTTTTTTATTTTTTTTTTTATAGTTTATTATTTTTTCGTTGCTTTTATTTAATTTTCTTAATTTTGCAATTATGAAATTCTCTTATTTATTCGACATAATTTGTTTGATTTTTATTAAATTTTTTATTCTTCATTTTTTCTTATTAAATGTTCTCAGTTTAAAAAATAAACTACTTACAAATAAACATTTGAAAATTGTAATTTTTTTTTAAATTCATGATTTTTATCAGCCCTGATAAATTCTATAAAGTTCAATAAACTTAACATTTTATTTGATCGAACTTTCGTTCGACACAATTTCTTTGTAGAATTCTTATTTGATTGAAAAAAACAAGGTACAAAATTGTCAGGAAATTAGTTCCTAATTTTTCTTTTGGTTTATTTAATATTTACCTCTTAATTTTATAATTTACCTTCTTTATTTCATTCTTCCTCTTTTACAGATCTCGATGGTTCAGTATGGAAATGGGAGGCATAGTTTGTTACACAGGAGCGCATATTATTATGAAAGCTCGACAAATTGTGGAGAAAGTTGGCAGACCTTTGGAGCTTGACACTGACGGAATTTGGTGTATTCTTCCAGCCTCGTTTCCTGACAATGTGGTCGTAAAAACGACGCACCCAAAAAAATCTAAAATAACTGTTTCTTATCCGAACGCAGTGCTTAATTTCATGGTTAAAGATGAATTCACGAATGACGTGTACCACGATCTTGTTGATAAAGAAAATTTGAAGTACGATGTTCGAAGTGAAAACTCGATTTTCTTCGAAGTCGATGGTCCTTATTTGGCAATGGTTTTACCAGCTTCGAAAGAAGAAGGCAAGAGGTTGAAGAAAAGATATGCTGTCTTCAATTTTGACGGGAGTCTCGCTGAATTAAAAGGTTTCGAGATCAAAAGAAGAGGAGAACTTCAACTGATTAAAATCTTTCAATCCTCAGTTTTTGAGTCTTTCTTAAAAGGAGAAACTCTGGATGAATGTTACGCTTCTGTTGCTAAAGTTGCTGATTATTGGCTTGATATTCTCTTCAGTAAGGTAAATTTCAAGCTGAATTAAAATTTTGAATTTTTTTTAATAACCGAGATTTTAAACGTTGTTAATTTGAAAAAGCCTTAGAATTTTAATAAAAATAAAGAAGATATTTTTCAATTTTAAAGGGAGCAAATTTGCCAGATTCCGAGTTATTCGATTTGATTTCTGAAAATAAGTCTATGTCAAAAACACTAGAAGAATATGGAAGTCAAAAGTCCACGTCGATTTCAACTGCTAAACGACTGGCAGAATTTTTGGGTGATCAAATGGTGAAAGATGCGGGATTGGCTTGTAAATATATTATTTCGAGAAAACCTGAAGGATCCCCAGTTACTGAAAGGTAAATTAACGATTTTTATTTAATATTTGTGAATTATTAATTTGCTCATACCTGGAAACACAAAATTCACAGGAATATTAAAATTACACAGTTTTGTTTAAAAAGAAATAGGATTTATTTTGTTAATTGATGCCAATTAATGGATTTTTAGAGCAATACCTTTGGCGATTTTCCAATCAGAGCCAAGCGTCACCAGACACTATTTGAGAAAATGGTTGAAAGATCCAAGCATCCAGGAACCGAATATTCGAGACATTTTGGACTGGGGTTACTATATTGAAAGACTTGGCAGCGCTATTCAGAAAATTATCACTATACCAGCAGCAATGCAAGGAGTAAGTAACTCTAATGAAAACAGGGCTGATAAAAATCATGATTTAGAAAAAAAAATCCGATCTTCTATATTTAAATAAGAAGAATAAAACATTTAATCAAAATCAAACAAATTATGTCGAATAAATAAGTAGATTTCAAAAAAATAACTTCAAACTCATAAGATCTCAAAATCGAAAAAATTAGGCAAAGCAACGAAAAAAAAAATGATATGAAAAAAAAAAGAAACACATAAAAACATTTTATAAACAGATAAGAAAACAGTCTATTAAAAAAAAATGAGAAAATTCTTTTTAATAAAAAAAGCCATTGACATTATTAAAAAAACAAAGAAAAATTAAAAAACAACAACACAAGAATAAAACAGTGACATAAAAATATATAAAAAAGTAAAATCTCTTTTCGAAAAAATAAACTATTAAATTATTATTATTATTATTTAATTAAAAAAATAAATACGATTATAATTTAAAAAAACGTTAAAATATATTTCTAAAGAGGAAAGATTTTTAATGTTAGAAGAATAGAGAATTATTTTAGAAATTGAAGAAAGAAAGAATGAATAAGATTTTGGAAAATTTAAGAAATTTAAAATAAAATCTGTAAAATAGAAGAACGATGTTAAAATGAGAATGTTTAATACCAGGTTAAATTTACATAATATTATAAAATAAAAGAATAAAAGTCTTCAAAAAAGTAGAAAATTAGGAAATTTAAAAAATGTAGATAAAAGAATCGAATAAATGTTTTCAAATTTCGTAATTAAAAAATAAAAACTAAATAATTTAAGGTACCTATATCTCTCGTTTAAATACAGGATATCAGAAAAAAAATTGCAGTATCCTTTAAAGGATTTAAAACTTTTAAATAGCTACATTTTTGAGAAGTAAAAACGTCTTTTTTCCTAAAAAAAAAAAAAAATAATAACGGTTTTCCTTTCTAAAAATATAATTTCCGAGAAGTTTTGAATCCTTTAAAGGATACTGGGATTTTTTTTCTGATAGCCTGTATTTAACCGTTAGATATACCTTAAATGAAGGAAAAATGTTTCTAAAAAATAGAAAATGATGTCAAAAATTAAAGAATTAATTAAAATGCAAGGAAGGACTGAAAAAATTGTGAAATAACAAGCAAATTAAATAAATAGAATAAAAGGGAGAAACTTTATTTTTTCTTAATCTAACAAACTATATAAAAAAAATGTAAACAGAGCAAAGAAAATTGATAATCTATTAAAAAGATTAGAATTAATAAAAATAAAATAAAAAAATTTATATATAGATGAATAAAAAGTCCACAAAAAAAAATTAAATTACCTTTAAAAATAAAAAAGGTTGGGACAATTAAATCAAAGGTATTTTGATAATATTACTTTTAAAACACGTCTAACAATAAATTTAGAAAAATAAAGAAAATCTAAAAATTTTATGAAAGAATGAGTAAGTTTGCAAAAAATAGACAAGATGTGAAAATAAATTGAATAAATTTACGAAAAAATGAGCGTATTCATTTTTAAAAATATGGAAATAAATTAGAAAATCAACGAAATAAAAAGTTTAGTGAATGTTATGATAACAAAATTGTGTAAAATAGTATTAAATAATTTGGAAAAAAAGAAGAACTTTAAAGATAATCCTAAAATAAAGAGACAAATACAAAAAAAATATCAGACGTAAAAGAAAAAACAATCTTAAAATTTTGTAAAAATATGAAATTATAAGATAAAAATTAAACAGTTTCGAAAATGTGAAATCTCTTAGAAATTTTGTAAGAAATAAATTGTCGGTGACTTTTATCTGATTGATCATTAAAAAATAATTGAAATTTTCAATGATGTTACTGAAATTTAAAATTATTTTCATATATGTCAATCAGTGAAAAATTACTGACAATTTAGTCATTTTAAACTGATAAAATTTCATTAATTGAAATCATGAATAGAGAGTGATTTTCAATATAAAATCATTCTTCTTAAATTGTATAATTATCCTTCAATTTTTTTAATTATATTGTTCTGTTGTCAATTATTCTCGTCAGTTTTCGAATTTTTCTCTCAATTATCAACTATTTTCCTCATTTTTCAATTATTTTCTTTAATATTTAACAATTTTCGTCATTTTGTAATTTTTCTTCCAATTATCAATTATTTTCTTCACATTTTAATTTAATTCTTTAATTTTCAATTAATTTCCTCCATTTTTAGTTTTTTCTTTAATTCTCAATTATTTTCTTCAATTTTCGATTATTTTATTCAATGATCAATAATTCTTTATTTTTTTCAATTATTAATTCTTTTTTTGAAATTTCAATACTATTCTTTAATTATCTTCTTCAATTTTCATTTATTTTCTAATAATTTTTCTATAATTTCCTTCAGTTTTTAATTGACAACTTAATATTCTCTTTCAATTTTATAATTATTCTTTAATTTTTTCAATAATTTTGTTCTACCATCGATTATTCTCGCCACTTTTCGAACTTTATTTACTTTTTTTTCAGTTGTCAAGTATTTTTCTTAATGTTTAATTATTTTGGTCATTTAGTAATTTTTCTTTTAATTATCAATTATTTTCTTACAATTTCCATTTAAATCTTTAATCTTAAATTTATTTCTTCAATTTTTAATATTTTCTCCAAATGTTATTCTCGTCATTTTTCAATTATTTCTTTTAATTATTAATTATTTTCCCAATTTACAATTATTTCCTAAAATTTTTTCAATTATTCTCTTAGAATTTTATAATTATTCTTTAATTTTTACAATTTTTTCGTTTTGTTGTCTATTAATCTAGTCATTTTTCGAACTTTTTTTTCAATTGTCAAGTATTTTTATAAATATATAAATATTTTAGACATTTAGTAATTTTTTTTTAATTATCAATCATTTTCTTACAATTTCAATTTACAGTTATTTTCTACAATTTCTTCAATTATTCTCTTAAAATTTTATAGTTATTCTTTAATTTATAATTTTTTTGTTTTGTTGTCTATTAATTTAGTCATTTTTCGAATTTGGTTTTCAATTGTCTACTATTTTCGTCATTTTTCAGATATTTTTTTCAATTTTTCAATTATTCTCGTTAATTTTCAATTATTTCTTTCAACTATTAATTTTTTTCTGCAATTTTCAATTATTTTCTACAAACTTTTCAATTTATAATTATTTTTCCTAAATTTTATATTTATTCTTTAATTTTACAAATTATTTTGTTCTGTTCTCGATTATTCTCGACAGTTTTCTTATTTTTTTTTTAAATTGATAAAAATTGTCAATCATTTTCTCAAAATTCTAATTCAACTCCTTAATTTTTTATTTAATTCTTCAATTTTTAATTATTTTCTTCCCTTCTCAATTATTATTTTCAATTTGAAATTACAGTCATTAATTTTAAATTATTTTATTCCATATTCAATAATTCTCACCTTTTTTTAATTATCAATTATTTTTTCAAATTTGAATTTAATTCTTAAACTTTCTATTTATTTCTTCATTTTTTAATTATTTTTTATTTATTTATTTATTTATTTATACATGAACGGGCAACAACAAAGAAAAGAAGTGCCTTTTCGTACAATGATTATACTCATAATTAAAATTACAATAATATCTCGTAAAATGGAAGTATTTTCTTGATATTTTCTTCAAATTTCAATACCATTCTTCAGTTTTCAATTATTTTCTTCTATATTCTATAATTCTCTGCCTTTTAAATTACTTTTATCTATTTTTAATTATATTCTTTAAATTTGAATTTCATTCTTTAATTTTCAATTTTTTTCGTTTTTCAATCCAGTTGTTCATTTTGTAATTTAATATTTCTTGTTTAATTTTTTCAATTATTTTTTTCAGATGTCTATTAATCATTTTTCTAATTTTTTTTTTTTAATTGTCAATTTTGTTTTTTTCTTTTTTCAGATATTTTCTTCAATTTTTCAATTTTTTTCGTCATTTTTCAATTATTTCTTACAAGTATTAATAATTTTCTTCAATTTTCAATTATTTTCCGAAAATTTTCAATTATTTCCTACAATTTTTTCAATTTTCAGTTATTCGCTTAAAATTTTATAATTATTCTTTGATTTTTAAAATTTTTTTTTCGGTCGTGTATTAATCTAGCCAGTTTTTGAATTTTGTTTTCAATTGTACATCATTTTGTCATTTTTCCGATATTTTCTTCAATTTTGTAATGAATCTCGTAATTTTCATTATTTATTGCATTTGCAAAAATTTATAGTTTTAAATAACCAACAACAATGCAAAGTTTTTAATGATAATGTTTTTTGGTGATAATGTTGCTACTTATTTTATATTTGGTCAAGAAACTTGATGAAAAATGGTCTGAAAAACCTAGAAAAGTCATGGAATTTTGAAATTTTGAAAACTTAGCAACCCTGATAAATATTTATTAAATTTAAATCTTTTTATATAACCTACAATAGAATGAATTACGGTAGGCACTCTGTTTTCAATAGAATTAACAAAGAGGCTAATTTTAGATCTCAAATAATATATATTTACTATTCTAGACGTTGTTAACTATTATAATTTTTATTGTCAAGTTTAAAACATTTGTAAAGGATATATCCCGTTTGAATTTCTTAAATACATAAATCTTTAATTGAAAATTTATTTCTATTCAGGTCTCAAATCCAGTGCCAAGAGTCCCGCACCCGGACTGGTTACACAAGAAAGTTTCCGAAAAGAATAAGGCAAACTCCCAGATGAAAATAAACGAAATATTCAAAGCTGTTCCCAGAGAAGTTGCTAGTCAGAACTCTATGGAAATTGTGGACACAGAGCTTGATATCGAGGATATAGGAAGACAATCAACCTTTAAAGTACCTCTAACTACAGCCGTTCACAAACGAAAACGAGGAATATCTTCCTCTGAAGATGAGACCGAAGACAATTCCAAGCCCTGGACAGAAGTTTTGGGTACTCCTCCTCCAATCGGAACCACTAGAGAAGAAAGAATCGCATGGATCGAGTTTCAGAAAAAGAAATGGGCTTATCAGCTGAAACAGAAGGGCCGTGAACCCGGCGCCAAAAGGAGCAAAAAGAAGACTGACACTAGTTCCGATCAGGTGAATCGTTCAATTATAAGGAATCCAGCAAGTGGAACTTTAGGTGGATTTTTGAAACGAGCCCAGCAAAAGTTGCTGGTCACTCCCTGGCAGATAATTCAAATCGTGGAAACCAATGAGCCAGGTTTATTCCGTCTTTGGGCTCTTGTGGACCAAGAATTACATCAACTGAGACTCGTAGTTCCTAGAGTTTTTTATCTTAATAGTCGTAATCCTCGTCCTGAGCCAACGGAGGAGCAGATGTGGAAAAAGTGCTCCAAGATTTTACCCCGGGGACGTCCTGTTCACAATCTTTTCCGCTACAGCGTCTCGGAATCGCAATTTAGACATCACAAGGAGGGCTTATTGAATGAGTTGATGACTCCAGATGTCGAGGGAATTTACGAGTCTCGAATGACCTTGGAATTTAGGGCAATTTTGCAGTTAGGCTGCGTTTGCGTTGTTGAAAAAAATGCCTGCAATAAGATAGCCGAGGGAACTGATACCTTTGAACTTGAACAGCTAACTTTCAAGAGTGTGGGTTATCATCCTTATTTGAAAGAAACTGGAGCATTAAAATACATATTTCTCTATCAACACTGGTCCTCGAATCATCAGAGATCGATTTGGGGATTGTTTCTGTCTCCGAGCAAAAGATGCCACGTTTTTGTGTTGAATTCGGCGAAGACGAATCAAATGCCGAATATGGGTTCGATGTACGTGGCCGAGAGAAATTTGGCGATTGAGAAACGAGCCGAGGAGGATTTAAAAAATGCTCCGGAGAGTGTGCATTTCGAGGTGAAAGTGGAGACGGATTTGCAGAAGATTTATAAAGGTATTCAAAATGCTTTGAAGAATTACAAGAACGAGATGAAAGGAGCGACGGTTTTGGTTCTTCAGACGGCGATGGAAGTTCCTCACCTGACGAATAATATGCCGATGGTGAATGAATTTCCGTATATTAAAACTAATATCGCGGATGTGGAGAATTTGTATGGTACATTGGAGTGGCAGAAAGTTGGCGCTAAGACGATGATTCGGCATTATCTCGAGTGCGAGAAAACGCTGCATTTGATGCTTGAGCAGTGCCGTTATTTCCATGCGCCGATCGGAAATATTCCCGTGGATGTGACTCTTTTTGGAGCTGATTTGTTTTACGCGAGGCACTTGCAGAAGAATAATTTTGTACTCTGGTGCTCGCCAACTGAGAAGCCGGACTTTGGAGGCAGTGAGAATGATGATAATCGGTGAGATTTGATTTTTTAAACAATTTATTTTATTGCAGGGCTGACTTACTCATACTCACTTTTTTAAAAACAACTCACTTTTTTTAGTAAAATGTCTATTCCAGCTGAAGGGGTCAGGGTCTTCTGATATTAGGTTCCTGATTAAAAATTTACCTTATAAATCGATTAGTTTGTTCATATTTCAATTGCACAGACAATTTTTTAATTACAGTCTACAAATATTTATAATTTTTACACCTCTTTTCAATTATTTTTGTCATTTTTAAAATACTTTTGTCAACTACAAAGTATTTTTGTCAATTTTCAAGTATTTTTACGATTTTAAATTTAATTTTTTCAAATATCAATTATTTTCTTTAATCTTTAACAGGGTGGCCACAGTGTCAGGGAAATGTCAGGGAAATTTTTTCTTTTAAATTAAAATAGTTTAAAATAGCCTATGCAAAAGATTTTATTAATTATGACGTATGTTCTTGTTTTTCTTTTTTATTATAAAATAATTTTATATACATTTGTTATGAATGTAATCAAACTAATCCTACTTTTAAGCAGTGCTGTTATTGATTTAAACCAGTGGGGCATTTGCATTAAAATCATGATTTAAATAAAAAAAACTTAACCATTTTCCGGATGTCTAATACTGCATGTAAAGCATCGCAAACCATAAACAAAGCCCACAAATTTATGGATAAATCTTAAAAATTTCAATATTAATATTTCAATCTTTATAAAATTTAAAAAATCGTGCTTATACAGGTGATAAAAATAACTACGATTTACAAGTTTTTGGTATGAAGATAGCAAAAAATAGTATTAAATTTGTATATCTTTAAGTCAAATAAAATAAAAATTCCAAACGTCAATTAACTCATATTCCAATATATTCAAACTTTTAAATTTCAATTCATTCAAATTTAAATGCATATTAATTAATGCAAATTAATTAAATATAATTATTTTCCATATTCTCAATAATCCTTTTTTTACTTCTTACAATATTTCTAAAAGACTTTTTTGTAACTGTTTAATTTTTATCTTATAATTTCTTATTTTGACAAAAATTTTTAAAAAAATTTCCCCTTTTGCTTTTAATTTTTTTTTTATTTGTCTTTTTATTTTAGGAGTTTCTTTAATTTTCTTTATTTTATGCAAAGTATTTAATATTATTTTACACAATTTTGTTATAATAACTAGGTATAATAAGATTAATTAATTGTTATAATAACTAAACTTTTTATTTCGTAAATTTTCATAATTATTTACATATTTTTAAAAATAAATACGCTTATTTTTTTGAATATTTATTCAATTTGTTTTTCACATCTTGTCTATTCATTGCGAGATTTTTAGCAAACTTACTTATTCTTTCATAAAATTTGTAGGTTTTCTTTAATTTTTCTAAATTTATTGTTACACTTGTTATAAGTGTAATATTAAAAAAATGTTTATGATTTAATTTGCTTTATCTTTTTTATTTTTAAAGGCTTTTTAAATTTCTTTTGTGAAATTTCTATTTATTTTGATACATACATTTTTTTTAATAATTATACTTTTTTAGTAGTTTCTAACCAAATTTCATTATTTTTTGTACTTTTTACATTTTTTACAGTTTGTTATATTAAGAAAAAAATTTCTCAATTTTCTACTTTTTTGAAAGCTTTTATTCTTTTATTTTATATTGTGTAAATTTAATCTTGTATTAAATATTTTCATTTTAATATAGTTCTTCTAAATTATTCAATTATTTTCTTAACTTTTCAATTGTTTTATCAATTTTTCAAGCAATTTCTTCAAATTTTTAATTTTATGTACACTAGTTATTATTTTATTCAAATTACAATTATTTTTGTCATTATTCAAATATGTTTGACATTTTTGAATTATTTTCTTTAAATGTCACTTTCCTCATGCTCTCTATTATAGTCATAAATTTATTAATTTTTTACATTTTTTCAATTATTTTCTAGAAATTTTACCTATTTTCTATAAACTTTAATTACTTTGTTTATATTTAATTTTTTTCTTTTTGTTGATATTTTTGAATTGTTCTCTTCAAGTTTCAATTATTTTCTTTAAACTTCTAATATTTCTTTCAATTTTTCAATTATTATTTATAAATCTTTAATTTTTATACTAGCTTTCAATTATTTATGCCATTATTCAATTATTTTCTTAACTTTTCAATTGTTTTATCAATTTTTCAAGTAATTTCTTCAAATTTTTAATTTTATGCACTAGTTATCAATTATTTTTTTCAAATTAAAATTATTTTTGTCATTATTCACAGTTGTTTGACATTTTGGAATCTCAATCTTTTTATACTATTGTCATGAACTTATTAATTTTTTACAGTTTTTTTCAATTATTTTTTACTAATTTTAACTATTTTCTTCAAACTTTAATTACTTTCTTTATATTTAATTTTTTTTTGTTATTTTTGTTTTGTTCTCTTCAAATTTCAATTATTTTTCAATTTTTCAATTTTTTCAATTTTTTCAATTTTTCAACTAATGTCTAAAAAGTTTAATTTTTACACCAGCTTTCAATTATTTATGTCATTTTTCAATTATTTTCTTAAAATTTTAATTATGTTCTTGAGTCTTGAAACTATTGTCAGGAATATTTGAATTTTCTACCCAAGTTACAATTTATTTTTGTTATTACTCATATTATTTTCTTCAAATTTCTATTACCTTTGTCATTATTCAAGTATTTTTGTCATTTCTAAATTATTTTCTTCATATTTTTATTATTTTTGCAATTTAAGAATTATTTTCTGCACATAATATCAATTATTTTAATCAATTTGTTTTTATTATCATGAATTTATAAATTTCTTACACCAGTTTTCAATTATTTTCTTCATTCTTTTTATTATTGACATGAATTTGTTAATTTTTTTTACATATTTTTCAATTATTTTCTTTAAACTTTAATTACTTTCTTCATATTTGAATTATTATCTTGAAATTTCAATTATTTCCTACAAAATTTAATTTATTTCTTCAACATTGATTTATTTTCTTCAAACTTCTAATATTTCCTTCAATTTTTCAATTATTATTTATAAATCTTTAATTTTTATACTAGCTTTCAATTATTTATGACATTATTCAATTATTTTCTTAACTTTTCAATTGTTTTATCAATTTTTCAAGTAATTTCTTCAAATTTTTAATTTTATACACTAGTTATCAATTATTTTTTTCAAATTAAAATTATTTTTGTCATTATTCACAGTTGTTTGACATTTTGGAATTATTTTCTTTAAATGTCATTTTCCTCAATCTTTCTATACTATTGTCATAAATTTATTAATTTTTTACAGTTTTTTCAATTACTTTCTACAAATTTCAACTATTTTCTTCAAACTTTAATTAGGGAGTTTCTTTATATTTAATTTTTTTTTTGTTGATATTTATGAATTGTTCTTTTCAAATTTCAATTTTTTTCTTTACGCTTCTAAGGTAAAAGCACCAATACCTGGACACTTTTGAAGGGGTGTCAAGTTTAGCGATATTTTGTACTACGATAATTAATTATATTTTACGAAATGTTTGGATTTTCGTTTAACTTACATATAAAGGATTCGAATTAATAATAAATTAATTATGATAAATGTTTTCCTTAAATTAAAAACTTGAAATAAAAATATAGCTTCTTTGCAGCAGAAGTTGGACAGTACGCTATTTGGACGGGCCTAGTAGTTGGACATAAGACCCTATAGTTGGACATTTAGGAAAATACATATTCTATTATAGATTATTTGTTATTATTTATAATTAATACTTTTATTGTCAACTCCTAAATTAATTAGTTAATTAGGTTTTTAATTGATTATTTTATTGATTAATTAGTGTCTGCAAAGTGTCTGTCCATCTACTGGGGTACGTATAAAAAACGTCAGGTAAACTTGGACAGACAACTCAGAGTAGTTTTAAAAGAAACGTCTTAAATAATTTTTTTGCTAAGCATTTTGCATCTACGATTAACAAATTTAATTATACCTAAAAACTGACTATCTGAAGGGTATCTATAAATTTTTTCATTTAGTTTGGAGGAAATTTTAACTCTTTTTTGCTATTGTCCAACTACTGGTCCCAATTTTTGCTTTGTCCAGGTACTGGTGCTTTTACCTTATTATTTTTTTCAATTTTTCAACTATTGGCTAAATAGTTTAATTTTTACATTCATTCAATTTTTTTCTTTACGTTTTAATTATTTCGTTAATATCGTAATCATTGTACTGAAAAGTTTTATTTTTTACACCAGTTTCAAATTCATTTTTTTTTCAAATTTTAATTATTTTTGTCATTCTTCCATTATTTTCTTGTAATTTCAATTATTTTTGAAACTTTTTAATTATTTTCTTTAAATTTCAATTATTACGTTTTTATTTTTCAATTTTTTGATTTTTAATCAATTTTTGGATTAGTTTTCTCATTTTACAATTTTTTTTTCAATTTGAATTATTTTTCTCATTTTCAAATTAAGTCACTTTTTTTTACTATTTTCAATCGGCAAGTCCGCTGGCAGCCCTGTATTTGTTAATATTTTAAGATTATTTAGAAAGGTCGTGTTTTTTTTAACTTTTCAATAATATTATTAAATATATAAGATATTTTTTGTTGTCAAAAAAGTAAGCAACTTTTTGTAATTTAACGTGAAATTTTCAGATTGCTGACGGATTTCGAAGACAGTTCGAGTTGTGAAATTAACAAAACCGGAACTTATTCAAGTGTTTGTGTGGAATTAGATATTGACAGTTTGGCAGTTAATACTTTGCTACAAGCTCATCATGTGAATGATATTGATGGAACCAGTTCATATGTTGCGTTTCATAGTGCACCTCAAGCGACTCTACAGGTAATTTGATTAATTAATAAATAATTAACGAATCACTAAATTTCAAAATTTATATATTTTAAACTATAATTTTACAGTTTTAATCTGTAATTTTTAAGAATATTAAAATAACAAAAATTAATTTTTTTCCAGGAAATGATAGCCGGTGAATCGACAACCCTAGGAATTCCCAGCTACGATGAAACGGCGTTATGTAGCGCAGCTTTCAAGGTTCTGCGAACTATGGTAAATGCGTGGTTGAGAGATGTGACAATTTATAAAAATATGTTCGCCGATTATCAGATAATCCACTTTTATCGATGGCTTCGTTCTCCTCAAGCTTTACTTTATGATCCTGCTTTGCGTCGAACACTTCACAGTTACATGAAGAAACTGTTTCTGCAATTAATCGCTGAATTCCAGAGACTGGGATCCGTGGTGGTTTTTGCCAACTTTAACAAAATCATTCTTTGCACGAAAAAACGTACCGTTCCCGATGCTCTGGGTTATGTTGAATACATCGATAATTCGATTCGAAGAAAGGAACTGTTTCACAGTATTGATATCCGATTTGAAAAATGTTGGGAATATTTAATATGGCTGGATTTGGTAAGTGAATTTTTTCCTTTCTTGTATTTTAAAATAATTTATTTACAAATAGTGGTTTCACAGGCGTCCGCTATTTTTCCAAAAAGTCCCTTATTTTGCAATTGGACCCTAAAAGTTCCCTATTTGTAACATTTTCTCCTAATATCCCTTATTTTTCACAAAAACCTATTTAATCTTTAACCTATTTATCAAGATAAAAGTTGGGAATTTGTAAAAAGATTGAAAAATTTTTTTAGTGTTCCAGAAATGTTTACAAATTTTCAGGAATTCGTAGAATAATACAGAAAAATTTAATTTAAATCTTGTATTCTGTAATAACTTGAAAAATTGAATTTAAAATGATTCAGAATACGATCTAAAAATTTTGGGTAAGAAGAAAGTTAGAAATATTAGATTTTAATAATTTCATGTCTAATTTAATAATTTTTTATAATTTAAATAAATCCCAAGCTCCAGTTGAATCAAACTTTTATTTATTCAAACTTTTAAATTACAATTATTTTATAATTTAACAGTTAAAAATTAATTATCTTTTGATGGTTTTTTAAAAATCTTCAATATTTATTTTCAAACATTAATTATCTTTTGTTTCATTTTGATTTAATTTAAATATTTACATCTTTTAAATTTTCTAATTTTATTATACATTTTTTCTTTCCTTGACAATTTTCTTTTATCGTTCTATGAATTTTTTAATATATTTTTTAATGTAATACTTATAGTTTCCATTTCTTTGAATTTTTCACAAATTATCATTCTTTCGAACAATTAAATTTTTTTCTTATAATTTTTTATTCTTCAAAAAAGTTTTTCAGTATTTTGTTTTTTTGGTACTTTTGCACAATTTCTTAATTCTTGTCACTTGTTGAAGATTTTTATTTCTTTCGCTTCTAATTTTTTTGTGTTATGGATTTTCTTCTCTCTACTTAAATTATTTTAGTTCATTTTATATAATTGTGTTTTCATAACGTTCCGAAAAGTTTTTTTTTTCAATGATTTTCTTATCTATTTTGATAATTTAAGCGGACGGGAAAGTAATATTTTTTCTTCATTTGTCTATTTGCCCTAAAATATTATTCATTGTCACTGTGAAGCCTGCAAATGAAGAATTAATAAACATCAAATTTAAATTTACAGACAAATCATGGCGGTGTCAGAGGCAAAGTACCTAAAAATGTCCTAGTAGGAAGTCAAATGGAAGAAACTGAAGAAGAAGATGAAGAAGAAGGGGTGAGAAGATTGAGAAATATTTTATTAATTGTAGCAGTGATTTAATTACTGGCTACGATCGATCGAAACTTAAAGTAATTTGTAAAATGCATTTAATTTTGTTATTATTTTTAGCCGGAAATAATAATGAATTGGAATTTAATGGAGTATCTTCCAAAAGAAGCAGCTTGTCAGTCTATCTTCAGTAACATAATTGCAGGCTACATAAATGCAATTTATCAACACATGAATGATAATGAGACCGGAAACGCAACTCCGCGTCCTAGACAAAGAAGCAATAGTTGTTCTAGCCAAAGTTTTACTCAGCGCCTCGGTTTAGCGAATCTAGAAAATACAGCGCAATTCGCTAAATCTTTAATTACTGGCGAAATGGCTCAAAAACTCTTCCAGTGAGTGATTTTTTTCTAATATAATTGCTTGACAAATTTTATTTTATAATATTTTATTAATTTTAAAAAAAAAATTCTATTTTTAATCCCTAAACAGGGTGACCACTTTTCTTATGAAATTAAATTCTCGGTTATTCCCGGTCAATTTTTTGGATTTCCTGGTCACAAAATTTTGAACAATTAAAACAGTATTTTTAATTTTGAGAATTTTAATTTTGCCTTTATATTTAGAATATAACTTTAAACTTAAATTTAAAATTTACACATTCTTATATTTAATTATAATTGCAGCTTAAAAAGTTTTGTAATCACAAAATATTAAAATCTAAATTTTTTGACAATAATTTATCTTAAACATTTAAAAAGAATTAAGTATTATAATTCCATTATAGAAACATTAAAGCGTGCCCAAGCGCGCGATAAACTTTGCATTGTTGTTGGTTATTTAAGACTATAAATTTTTGCAAATTCAAATAATAAAAATTACGTAATTGAAGAATATACCTGAAAAATACGAAAATAACTGACAGTTGAAAACAAAAATAAAAAAATGCTTACATAATTACGCAATTAAAAAGAAATAACTGTTGGAAATAATTGCGAATTAAACAACTGAATTGAAAATCGAAAAAAATAATAGAAATTGAAGAAAATAATAAAAAATTGAGAAAATAAATTGAAAATTTAATAATTAAATTACAATTTGAAAAAATAATTGATAATTGAAAAAAAAATTACAAAAATGACCAAAATAATTGACAATTAAAAAACAAAATTCAAAAAATGGCTAGATTAATACACAATCCAAAAAATTAATTTAAAAAATCAAAGAATAATTATGAAATTTTAAGATAACAATTAAAATTTAAAAAATTGTAGGAAATAATTTAAAATAGTGGAAAATAATTAATAATTGAAGGAAACAGTTGAAAAATGACAAGAATAATAGAAAAATTGAAGAAAATATGTGAAAAATGACGAAAATAATTGTCAATTGAAAACAAAATTTGAAAAATGCCTAGATTAATAGACAGCTGAAAAAAATAATTAAAAAATTTAACAATAAATATTAAATATAAAAGAAAATAATTGCACATTTAACAACTGGGTAATTCCACTGACTTTCATCTGAGGACTGTTGCTGACATATTTTTAAAAAATCTTGTTTTAATATATGTGAAACTCGATGAATTTCTACGTTCATTAGCCATAATATTATAAAATAAATTTTAATTTCTTCGATGATATTAATAATCAAAAATACTACATGAGTTCACTACATGATTTCGTAACCTCAAATTTTTCATTTTTTTAAAAACGTTATTATTAAAAAACTACTTAACAATATGTGTTCTTACTTACAAGAAACATAAATCACTTTATTCTATCTTTAGAAATTATGATATTATTATAAAATTATTTTATGTTATGATTATAATTAAATTCAAAAAATGTTTCGTTTACAAAATTTCATAATTTTTTAAAGCTTGTAATTTTTTTCTGGAAGCTCAAAAAATTTTGAAACTTTGCAGATATTTTATTCTTAATATAATTTACCTGATATTAAAATTTGACGAGGGTATTTTGCTTCTTTTCAAAAATATTAAATTTGAAAAATTTTTACTCAGAAAGGTTAATTTGAGGACTTGAAGTTAGCAAAACAATTTCACATATCTCTGTTATTTCATAAGAAAAGAGAGATGTAAAATGTTTTAAATCCTCAAATTAACCTTTTTGAGTAAAAATTTTTCAAATTTAATATTTTCGAAACGAAGCAAAATACCCTCGTCAAATTTTAATAGCAGGTAAATTATATTAAGAATAAAATATCTGCAAAGTTTCAACATTTTTTGAGCTTCCAGAAAAAAATTACAAGTTTTAAAAAATTATGAAATTTTGTAAACGAAACATTTTTTGAATTTAATTATAATCATAACATAAAATAATTTTATAATAATATCATAATTTCTAAAGATAGAATAAAGTGATTTATGTTTCTTGTAAGTAAGAACACATATTGTTAAGTAGTTTTTTAATAATAACGTTTTTTAAAAAATGAAAAATTCGAGGTTACGAAATCATGTAGTGAACTCATGTAGTATTTTTGATTATTAATATCATCGAAGATATTAAAATTTATTTTATAATATTATGGCTAATGAACGTAGAAATTCATCGAGTTTCACATATATTAAAACAAGATTTTTTAAAAATATGTCAGCAACAGTCCTCAGATGAAAGTCAGTGGAATTACCCAACTGGATTAAAAAACATACAAAAAAAATTGAAAATCGAAGAAAGGAATTAAAAATTGAAGTTGAATAGAATTGGATTTAAAGAATATACTTAAAAATTGAAAAAGAGTAATTGAAAAGAGCCGAGAATTAATGAATATAGAAGTAAACAATTAAAAACTGAAGAATGGAATTAAGAATTGAAGAAAATAATTGAACAATTAAAGAAACTTTTTTTTTATTTAGAAATCATATACGGGCGACAATAGATGCCCATTATACAAAAAAACTTAATAACAATCGAAAAAAATAATAGAAAGAAGGCGATAATTTTGTAATATGAATCAAAATAATTGAAAATTGAAAAGTAGAATTTAAATTTGAGGAAAAAAAATGAGAATTGAAGAAAATAGTTCTAGAACTGAATAATTGAATTGAAATTTTTAAACAATTTTTTAAAGTGAAAAACATACTTGAAAATAAAAGAAAATATTTAAGAATTGAAGAAAATAATTAGAATTTGAAGAAATAAATTTAAAATTATAGAATTAAATGTAAATTTCAAGAAAATAATTGCGAATTAAAAGAAAAATTACAATCTAATGAAAATATTGAAGAAAATAATTAAAAATTGAATTAATTGAAAATCGATAAAAATAATTGAAAATTAAAGAAAATATTTGACAATTGAAGAAAATAAATAAAAATTAAAGAAATAAATTGGAAATTTAAGAATTAAATGTAAATTTCAAGTAAATAATTAATAAATTAAAAGAAAAATTACAATATGACGAAAAAAATTAAATATTGACGAAAATAATTAACTATTAAAAAAAAATAATTTAGAATTGAAAAAAAATTCGAAAAATGAATTGAGAATAATCAGCATTTGAACAAAAAATGTTTTTAAATTAATGAATAATCATAAAATTGTAGGAGAATAATAAATTACCAATTGAAAACTGATAAAAATTATGAAAAAAAATTGTAGAAAATAAATGAAAGTTGAAGAAATCAATTGAAAATTGTATTGAAATTTCAAGATGATAATTGATAATTGAGAAAATGCGAGAATTATTGAATTTTGAATAAAATAATTGAATAACGAAGAATGCAATTGAAAATTGAAGAAAATAATTAAAAATTAAAGAAATAAATTGAAGATTAAAGAATTAAATGGAAATTTTAAAAAAATAGTTGATAATTAAAAGAATAATTACGAAATGACTAAAATAATTATATATTAATGCAAATAATTGAAAAATGAGGAAAATAATTGACAATTGAAAGAAAATTTTGAAAAGTGGCGGGAATAATCGACAACAGGTCAAAATAATTTTAAAACATTAAATTAAAGAGAATAATTGCATATTGAAAACTTTCGGAAATTATAGAAAAAATTATAGACAATTGAAAGAAAAATTACAAAATGACTGAAATAATTAAATATTAAAGAAAATAATTGAGAAATGAGGGAAATAATTGCCAATCGAAAGAAAAATTTGAAAACTGTCGAAAATAATCGACAACAGAACAAAGTAATTGTAAAAATTAAACAAGAAATATTAAATTTAAAAACAATGATTGTATATTGAAAACTGTTGAAAATTATAGATTTATTTAATTAATGAAATTAAAGTTTGAACTGATATTTATAAATTTTAATTTTAATCAATTTAAATACATTTTTTAAAAAGTATCTGATTTAAAACAAAAAATATTTATGTCGCAAACTTTAGGTGTGAACAGACAAAAAATGAATAAAGGGATGAAAGAATTTGCGGATTATTATTATTGTAGATTTATATATTTATTTATTTTTTCTGTTATTATTTCCCGGTCAAGTGTCAACCCTTCTACTTCTTTTTTGTTGTAATTCTTAAAAATTATAATATTAGCCTTTTTCTTGCAATAACGGCAATTAAAAGTATTTAATGATTAGCTAAAATTAATTAATTATCTAAATTTGCAAAATTTTTCTTTTAGACTTATTCAACAAATTCATAAAAAGCAGCCAGAGAAGGTATTATTGCCGGAAGAAAGTCCTCATTTAGGTATGATAGTGTCCGGAAAACGAATAATTAAACCAGCCGTAGAAGTTACAAAAGCAATTTGTCAGGTGAATATTTATAAGTATTTTAATTTAAAGGAGATTAATAATAAAAATAATATAACTTGAATACTAACAAAAATAAAATAAATACATATGTATAAAGACATCTAATGAGATAAAATAATTAAGTTCGAATTCGCATTTATTTTATTTTTAAATTTTTATTTGCAGGTTTTATCGTTGGACAAGGAAGTGACGGAAGAAATTAATCATTTGAAAGAGAATTTATTGAGATTAGTTAATGTCAGTGTATATAGTGACGAAGCTGAATGGAGAGATCCTTCTGTTTCCTTTACTTTACCAGAAGTAATCTGCCAGGGTTGTAATCACACCCGGGACATTGATCTTTCTAGAGATAATTATCGAGTCATTGAAAACAATAGGTAATAAAAAAATATATTAAAACTTTACACACAGATTCGCCAAAATCGGTTTTATGTTCTTTTTATTCTACGCCACTTTTTAGTATCAATTTAATAATTGCTAACAATAATCACTGAATAATTTAATGTAAAATTTTAATTTAATACTAATTTTCAGACAAGTGTGGAAGTGTCCAATTTGTGATATGAGCTACGAAAACGACGAAATCGAAATGGCACTTTTGGACCTTTTTAACAGAAAAACAATGGCGTATACTTTA
This sequence comes from Ganaspis brasiliensis, assembly GCA_037103525.1. Classification (NCBI taxonomy): domain Eukaryota; kingdom Metazoa; phylum Arthropoda; class Insecta; order Hymenoptera; family Figitidae; genus Ganaspis; species Ganaspis brasiliensis. Next base: position 2,972,993 of record JAZKLR010000022.1, on the reverse strand, counting down.
CAAGATTTGCAATGTCGGAGATGCCTCGAGGTTAAAAAGGACAATATCAAAGAACTCTGCATGTGTGGTGGTGATTTTAAAAATTTAATTTCCAAGAAAGAGATGATAGTTTTTGCAATGGTCCACAAAACAGTGGCTACTAAGTGCCAGATGGAAATTTTAATGGAAGCTTTGGAAAATACGGGCCTTATAGAAACAATAAAAACTCTGGATTAGGAGTTCTGTAAATAATTTCGGTTCTGTGAGCTGAAATAGTATTTTTGTATAATAATTTTTTAAATAAACTTACTTTTTTTAATTTTTCATTTCTTATATTTGAGAAAACATCTTTACAACGATTAATTGAAGATAAACAAAGACTTAATGAAAAAATCTGTACACGTACGTGATAAAACAATGGTTCTTAGAATTTTATGTAGAATCCATAAATTTTGCAGGATTCGAATTTAAATTATTCTCTACTTTCGTCACTTTTTTGCTCCTATTGTTTGCTTTCTCCTGAATCGACAACTACTTTCGGTTCTGTGGAAAAGAAAATAGAATTTAATTTTTTGATAAAATGGATTTTTTTAGTTTTTGGAGAAAAAAAAAATGGTTAAAAATTGTAGGATTTTGGAAATTGAAAAGTAATTTCATACAAACCTGAGAATTTAAATTGAGGGAATTGAGTCATGTCGGTTTTGCCATCTCCGCCGAATTGTCTATTAATTTTCTCTAATTCTTGTTTCCTTTCTCGTTCGATTTCTGGTGACGGATCGACTAATTTACCTCCCCTTTAATGGAAAATTAAATTCTTTTTATATTTTTTTAGTCAATTAGTTAAAATAAAAATACACTTAACATGGCTTGAACTACATTTTGGAAGATTGATGTTTAAATTTTAAAAAAGTACTTTGTCGAATATTGACAGTGTTTAAAACTATTTTGTTTAAAAAACACAAAGGTTTTTTAAAATAAATTTTCAACAAGAGTTTAATAGGTTATGTTGACTTAAGACGTAAGTATCACTTTTTTAGTAAAAAATATAACAAACTCTAAGAAATTTAATAGATTTAATAAACATTAAGATTAAATTACTTTCTATTCATATTCTATTCAATCTAATTATTAATCCGCTAATATTATAAAAATCGAATACTTAAAGGAAAAACTTACGCGCTTTTTGATCTATATTCTTTAATCTTTTCTACAAATAATTGTTGAATAGGATCGGACGCTTTTTGCAAAGCAGGAGCCGTGATTCCAATATTCCTTTTAATAATTTTTGGAACTGTAAACGTGATTGTTCGTGACAGCATTTTGAATCTGAAATAAAAAGTGAAAACTGTCAGAAAGTGTCATTTTGAGATTTTCCGACAAAGAATTGGGTATAATATGGGTAAAAAAAACCTTCAAAATAAAAGAAAAAACCAGAAAATTAGAATCATATATTAAAATTGCTTCAAATAAAAGAAATTACATTCTTTCTGTAATTAATTTTTCTATCTATTATGTAATGTTCGAGTTTCTAGGTTATACAAAGTTAAGTTTTTTCTAAAAAGAAAATTAGGCGGGCATAAAGATGAAAATAATTAAGAAGAATAACAATAAAAAAGGGGAACTGTTTGAAACTAGTCAAAAACTACCATAAAATCAATTTCTTTCAGAAATACTCACTTTTTTATTTGACTATTATACACACAAAATCAGCTGCTGTGAATCAATATGGCCGACAGGGACAAAGGTAATCAAATAAAATACAAAATTGTGTAGATTAGGACTGATTTAACTGTAGGAATTCAAAAATTTTGTTTTTAAAAACAGAAAATGATTATTAAGATTAAAATAGCCGTAGAAAAGAAAAAATATCGGATTTTAACTTCTTCAACGAATTGCGTCGTGTTTTCAAATTCTGCAGTGCTGTCAATACATTCCCAAGAAGAAAAGCGCCTTTGTCATTTTTAGTGTCAGAGAAATAGTGTTTTAAGAATATAATAGACAATAAATGTCATAGTTTCAAGTTCCTAACTCAGTACTAACGGTAAGTGAATCGTTCCATTACTACATTTATCTACAATATTTACTATTTTCAATCAAATTCGTCACCGAATAGTCAATTTCAAATTGAGGTTATGTTACCTAATAACATTCATTTCTTTATATATTTCACCGTGGATGTTAAAACTGTAAGTCCTAGAGTCAAAAAAAATTAATTTCCATTATAAACAATTTTATACAAGAGTAATAATCATTCCTAAACAATCTTCCTGAAAAAGTTCAACTTTCCTCAATTGGCAACATTGCCTGGCCAGACAAACTTGAACCAATCAGCGCGTTCCCCCCACCCACGCTCACGAGTTTCAGTTCTAGAAGAAGAATTCCAATCCGTGTAGTGCCGCCGACTAAAGAACATAGTTCTTGAGCAATTGACCGGTCGTTGGAATCTCGGGGGAGGCAGGACCTGCTTTCAGTTTCATTCATGAACGTCGGGCAGCCATAATATTTAATTTGTTATCTGTATTGTGTTCGGATGCACCGCGTAGTGCTGCTGATGTGCGTCGACTCCCTCCCGCTTTCCACGTGATATTTGTTCTTTGTGTTGTTAGTGTTGCTTGTGTTTTTGTTTTTGGTGAACTTGGAAAAAAACATTTGGCGCCTCGTGACGCTTCACGTGAAGCTACAGGTATTTAGACACATCATTCACATAACCTCGCTGATCTCACACAAACCTCCGATAAAAAAAAATAACATTCAACTAGTGCGCGGGAGTTGGCGGATTTTTCGATTTTGCAACAATCTTCGCGGGCAACAAGAGGCAATTTTCTTGCGAAACTTAGTGACAAAACGCTAGACACCCACGCGCGATATTTATTTTTGTTTAACAGAGGCTGTGAAGATCAGAATATCATAATTAATAGTTGTTTTAAGTGACTCATACACTTCTCACGAATTCGCGCTTCTTCGTGAGCTTTGTCAGAAGCTCGCTTTGTTTTGGTAACGGCCCGCATCTTAAAAAGAAGTTTCTTCAAGGTTTTTGAACGTCTGTTATAGTTTATTAAATCATTTAAATATTGTTTTAAAATTATGATTAAAATAGGAACTTAAAGAACAGACTTTTTTCCCGATTTGAAAACTGAGGAAGAAGTGTTTTCTAAAGAGCGATTTAAAGTCGTTAAGGCCGTGTGAAAAAATAGTTGAGTTGTGGGAGATGAATATGATCGCTCAGACAGTCCAATTTAATTTCATCTCTCGTATTTTTCAAGTAAATTGGTCAAGTACATTATGTTGAAATAGTCGTTAAAACATTCTATTATCCGAGTTAGTTGAATTTTAGAGAGGTTTTTTTCCCTACAAAACAGTCTACAGAGATTCCCTAAGTTTAAAAAACCGGTTTCTAATAAGAAAAGGTTTCAAACGCATTTAAATAGTTTTCACTTTGCTTTTTAATTTTTACAGTATAGAAATTTAACAAAATTTGTAGATTTAACCGGAAAATTAGTTTAAACAAAAAAAATGTATTTTGTTAATTTATGAAGTTTGGGCAATTTAATCTATATTTTGTTTATTTATTTTTTTAAAATTAGAGATTAATTCGTGTTTCTAATATTTTGTCTGCATTTTTTTATTTAAATAAAAATATTTTCGAATATTTATTTTTCTTAAAATAAAAAAGAAATGTTTGTTGTTTCATTTACGAGTTATTTAACAGAAGATAAAAGGGACTGCAATTACAAAGTTGTATTTACGTTAAATTAAATTTTTTGAAAATGGTTATTTATTGATATGAAGCTTTAAATTTAATATTTTTCTTTTTTTTTTATTATTAAATAACCTTTGCAACTGAATAATATAGAATATTGTTTTTTATTTTCCACTTAAAAAAAAACAAAGTAAAAAACCTAAACGTCTTGGTTCCAACAGATCGAAATTTCTTTTATTCAATATAGAATATTTATTCTAACCACTTTTTAAGTGGTTTCTTTTAAATTATGTGTTCCTGAAATTTTGAATGTTAAATTTGAACATTTTTTTTCTATTGAACAATTTTCAAAAATAATCTTTGCAACACAAAGTATAAAAATGAAATTCAATCCTTAAAATATCCAAATCAATTTTTTCGAATTCAGAAAATTATTTTTCGTCAAATTTGAATTTGAAAAATGTTTAAATAATAATTTCGTTCATTTTAATATTCCGAATTTTAAGATCATTTTAAATTCGCTTTTAAATTAAATTTCATATAATTTCTCAAATAATTTGGTGAATTTTATTAGTTTTTTTTTTTATTTTTTATCGATTGTCAGGTAAGAAGGATGCAGATAAAAGTGCAGATGGCGTAGAAAGATTGAATTTTAAGGAAAACTAAAAATTTACATTTAGAAAATTCGAAATTTAGGAATTAAACGTTCCTGAGCACAACCTGAAAAAGTACATGAAAATACAGTAATAATTCAGTGTATTACACTATGTGGTTGAGTGTATGTGTGAATGTTTGTGTATGTAAATATATTGAAATATTAATATAAAAGATTCTCAATGTAAAATTATATGAAATATAAATGCGTAATACTCACAACACAAAAAATTAATATAAATATTTATATTTTAACAATATAAAATGTCTATATTAAAGAATTCAACCACAACACTTTTGAATATTTAAAAAGTCTTTAAAAAGAGTCTTTTAGAATATTTTTACGCTGTTGCCAGTACTGGCCAGTACTGTAACTCAGTCGCCACAATAATTAAAAAGAATTGAAGAATTATTATTATTAATTAAAGAATTTCCCCAGAATTTCAAAATCATAATTCGGGTAATTTTTACACATAAAAAACAACTCTTAAAAGTTTAGAAACTTGATGGAAGACCAAAATGTGTACAAACACGTTTTGATTTTTATTATAAACCGTATAAGACCCTGTAAAAACTATTTTTATAAACAATTTCGATTTTTCTTTTGATGAAAAAAAACTTTTCATTTCTTCAAACATTCGTCCTTTAAAATGAGGGATTTTATTCTTCAAAATATATTTTCTTTGAACTCGAAAGAGTTTATTTACTCAGATATTCTTCGAAATTCTTTTTCTATTGAAACGTGTTTGACGATTGATACTTTGTTTGAGAAAATAATCATGAGATTCGCGGGTCAACAATGTAGTGAATTTGTCATTTGATGGTGGTGGTATCGAATTTATTAAGGCCTCTCTTCCGAGAATAAAGGGTTTTTATCGTCTCGAATTGGACGTAACGTCACGTTTACAAAGTGCAAGGCGTGTAGCGTCTTGCAATTAGAAAAAAAAAGAGGTGAAACTAAGGAGACGAGGTGGAGGAGGAGAATCTTCGTGTTGGTGGGCCTGGTGGTTTTTGTACAGTTTCTTGGATCTCGAACCCCGGCATGGCAACGCCGCGGGGCTTTTGCTCTGGATAGAGTTGCCTGTGTAGCAAAGTCGAACGTCTCAAAGATCCAAGAGAGCCAGGAGACCAAGGGAGAGTTGAGAGCAGCTAAACTCGAAAAGAGAGAAGAAAGATCCTCGCCAGTGAAAAAGAATTGAGGAGAGGGTAGACCAGGGGCGCATTGGACCTTCTAAACCCAAAGCCACCGCTAAAAATCATCAAGCCGGTTTTTACCCAGAAACGCCTCTTCTTTAGTCTCAAAAAATTCAATCTCCCTTTGTTGAAACGCACTAACAAAACGAATATGACTAACTAATTCAAAAGAACCACTCTTCTCAATACAGAATCCACCTTGCGCCCTTTATTCTCAATACAAGTCTCGCCTCGACAAAATTATATCCTGGGAAACCTTTATAAAGATTGTCCCTTTTTTTAAAACTCAGATCCAACTTAAAAACTCGAGAATTGCCTGAAAAGTTTTGTTAATATCCCTTATAAGAACCGTAAATGGGTTGCCAAAAAATGTAATATTGCAGAAGAAAAGATTATAAAATACTTTTTAAAGATTTTTGAATTTTTCCTTCATCTTTTTCAAGTGTAGATGCTATTTGGAAAATCTGTCTCTGACCTGTTCTGAGTAGAATCTTAATTTGAGAATTAGAATACATTGTTCAGTTGGTTTAATTTAATTTTATTATCGTTAGTATCCTGATAGAGTTTGTGGATAATCTGGATAGAGAAGTTCAAAATTTTTAAAGACTAGATATTTAGGCCTTTTCTGTATCTTTTCTAATCCATCAATATGTTTATAAAAATAAGGATCAATGATGCTTATTCTGATTTAGAACGGATCAATGCAGTATGAAATAATAATGTGTCTTAATGTCCATATTCTTAGATACATATTTCCCATTATTTTCTCCAATCAGAATCAATTTTTTTTCAGAAAGACTGTGTGAAGCAACAATTGACAATCAATTCGCATCAACAATTTAAGACCTAAGTAATTTCGGTCACATGTCAATAATTTAGTTTTCGCTGAAAGAACGAAAATTAAAAATTTGTTGAAAAATTATAATACAGCACATAAAATTACAAAGAAATTTACTCAAACGTAATAAACTCAAACGTATTATCTATTACTATAATCGCATATCAATCACAAAAAATAATAACAATGCTTTTACCAACAATAAGACAAAAATTTGTCGGGACATCAAAGCAATCGTATCATCAACATATCTTGCAGATGTAACCTTCAGCTATGAGTTCACAATTATATTTTTTCAAACATCATTTGGATAAAACTTTGATTCCAAAATATTTCCTTGAGGCTATGTGCTGTGGAGTGATTTATTTGCACAGGAGTTATGTGGAAAAATTTAACTCCGTAGCACTTACCCTTAAGTCTTAAGGAAATCAGTTGGGGTATCAAGCCAATCGCATCATCAATACATTTTGCAGATGTAACCTTCAGCTATGACTTCACAATTATATTCTCAAACATCATTTAGATAACACGTAGATATATCATTTATTACAATAATCGCATATAAATCACAAAAAATAATAACAATGCTTTTACCAACAAAGAAAATCGTATCATCAACACATCTTGCAGATTTAACCTTCAGCTATGACTTCACAATTATATTTTCAAACATCATTTGGATAAAACTTAGATATATCATATATTACCATAATCGCAAAAAAATTACCAACAATAAGGCAAAAATTAATCGGACATCAAAGCAATCGTATATCATCAACAAATCTTGCAAATGTAACCTTCAGCTATGACTTCACAATATTATATTTTCAAACATTATTTGGATAACACTTAGATATATCATCTATTACCATAATCGCATATAAATCACAAAAAATAATAACAATGCTTTTACCAACAAAGAAAATCGTATCATCAACACATCTTGCAGATTTAACCTTCAGCTATGACTTCACAATTATATTTTCAAACATCATTTGGATAAAACTTAGATATATATTCTATTACCATAATCGCATATCAATCACAAAAAATAATAACAATGCTTTTACCAACAATAAGACAAAAATTTGTCGGGACATCAAAGCAATCGTATCATCAACATATCTTGCAGATGTAACCTTCAGCTATGAGTTCACAATTATATTTTTTCAAACATCATTTGGATAAAACTTTGATTCCAAAATATTTCCTTGAGGCTATGTGCTGTGGAGTGATTTATTTGCACAGGAGTTATGTGGAAAAATTTAACTCCGTAGCACTTACCCTTAAGTCTTAAGGAAATCAGTTGGGGTATCAAGCCAATCGCATCATCAATACATTTTGCAGATGTAACCTTCAGCTATGACTTCACAATTATATTCTCAAACATCATTTAGATAACACGTAGATATATCATTTATTACAATAATCGCATATAAATCACAAAAAATAATAACAATGCTTTTACCAACAAAGAAAATCGTATCATCAACACATCTTGCAGATTTAACCTTCAGCTATGACTTCACAATTATATTTTCAAACATCATTTGGATAAAACTTAGATATATCATATATTACCATAATCGCAAAAAAATTACCAACAATAAGGCAAAAATTAATCGGACATCAAAGCAATCGTATATCATCAACAAATCTTGCAGATGTAACCTTCAGCTATGACTTCACAATATTATATTTTCAAACATTATTTGGATAACACTTAGATATATCATCTATTACCATAATCGCATATAAATCACAAAAAATAATAACAATGCTTTTACCAACAAAGAAAATCGTATCATCAACACATCTTGCAGATTTAACCTTCAGCTATGACTTCACAATTATATTTTCAAACATCATTTGGATAAAACTTAGATATATATTCTATTACCATAATCGCATATAAATCACAAAAAATAATAACAATGCTTTTACCAACAAAAGCAACACGTATCATCAACACAATTTGCAGATGTAACCTTCAGCTATGACTTCACAATTATATTATCAAACATCATTTGGATAAAACTTAGATATATCACTTATTACTACACTGTAAAAAGAAAATCTTAATTTAAGAAGTGTCTTAAATTCAGCAAGTCCTGCTATATAAATGTTTATGCAAAAAATACTATCTTAATCAAGATGCATTTACAATAATAACAAATTTACCTTTTTAAATTTATTAGTACTTCACGTTTTAATGAAAATTTGAAGTTTTTAATTTTTTTTTAGCACAATTTAAGGTAAAATAAAAATCTGTAAATTCAGCAAAAGCTATCTTAAACATGTTGCGTCTTAAAATAAGACAGCTTTTCTGCCTTAAAATAAGAATTTCTTTTTACAGTGATATAATCGCATATAAATCACAAAAAACAATAACAATGCTTTTACCAACAATAAGATAAAAATTAGACGGGACATCAAAGCAATCGTATCATCAACACATCTTGCAGATGTAACTTACAGCTATGACTTCATAATTATATTTTCAAACATCATTTGGTTAAAACTTTGATTCCAAAATATTTCCTTAAAGAAATCAGTCGGGACATCAAACCAATGGCATCGTTAATACATCTTGCAGATATAACCTTCAGCTATGACTTCATAATTATATTTTCAAACATCATTTGGATAAAACTTAGATTCCAAAATATTTCCTTAAGGAAATCAGTCGGGACATTAAATCAATCCCATCATCAACACATTTTTAGATGTGATCTAACTTAAGTCTTAAAACTAGTCCTAAAGAAAACTGTAATTAAGCTTTGAGTCCAAATCTAAACTTAAATTGAAATTAGAATTGTCTGAAAACAATATAATAGCCATTTTAAGGACTAGTTTTTCTTCTTAGACTTTAAGGACTAATTTTAAAACACTATTTTCCCATGAAACTAGTCTTTAGATAAATTATAGTTTAAATAATAAATTAGTCTGAAATAAATTAAAGACATTTTTTTTCAGTGAACCTTCAGCTATGACTTCACAATTGGTGTATCGGGTACAGTGACCGATTCCCTTGTCATGCACTTTTAATTGATTATTATTACAGAGTAAATATTAAAGATATGTGTTTGAAATCAATGCGAAATAAATAACTTATGTTCCAAATTTCTACTAACGTGGGTAAAATAATTACTAAACTTTGATAAATTTTTTAATATGAATTTGAAAATCTCTTATCAGAAAACAGTGAACGACATCATCTCTTTAATGTATAATTATTAAAAGTATTCATTAAACAATACTTTATTTATTAATATTGTCATCAATCTCATTATTTAAACTTATTGTACCAAAGTAATGGTTCTTAAAATGTAATTTTTAAACGACTTGCTGACTTTTAGAAAATTTGTCAACAAAAAAGCATAGCTTTGTAGGTTATTTTTCTTGGAACTTAAGAAAATATAAACTGACTAGTTAAAACAACAATTTTATCAGTTGCTATAAATTGCATTTTATACAATTTTACCTGAAAATATATTTTAATATCGTTAGTTTTATATTTATTATGTTTTTTATAATCAGGTATCAGTCACTGTGAGGGGATAGGTCACTGTACCCTTTATCCTATATTTTTAAACACCATTTGGATAAAACTTAGATTCCAAAATATTCCCTAGAGAAAACGATGTATAATTTTCAGGCTAAGACAACTGAAAATAATTTTCTTTATTAACAGGGTGTCCAGTAGTCAGGGAAGTTTTTAACATTTATGCAACATTCAGATTTAAAAAAGACAGAGACTCACACAGTCTTAATAAAAAGTCACATTTATAAGAAAAATCAGAAGTTAAACGATAAACAAATTTTCAAGAGTTCAGAAGATATGGGTGATTCTTCACTGAGTGGTTATTTTTACTTCCCCACTTAATAACTTTTAACCTTATATAAATAAATATTTAATTCTTTGTACAGTTATTCTTTGTTATTACAGGGATCACAGTTTCTCCCCTTTTTCACCTAATCCCCTTTTTTCCCCCTTTTTTTAGAAAAATCACCTAAAACATCTAAAATCAACATTTTTTTCTTCTTTGACCTTTTTTTTTCAAAACGATTCTATTTTTCCACTTTCGGAAATGCAAAAATCTATCTTTTTTTAGGGTGTCTGTACAATGATGAGAAATTAGTTATTGAATTTAAGTGTTTAAAAATAATTTTTAACTTAAAATGGTATTTTATTATTATTTATTGAATTTATTTAGATTTTAAACAGGAAACATGAAAAAAACATAATTAAAATAAAATTATTTTAAAAAGTTATATAATTTTCTTATTACTATGTATTCTTAATTAATTAAAGCAAATTAATTTATTGGATAAAAAAATTTTTTATTAAATATTTTTTACTTGTTTTAAACAAAAATGACTAGTTTTGCATCATAAAATAAAACCATGTATTCTTGCTGAAATACATCAAATTTATTTTATTGGATGAAAAAAGATTGTTTATGAAATATATTTACTTATTTTAAACAAAAATTAATTATTTTGAATTAGAGAATATAAAAATACAATAAAAGAGATTAATAAAATAATTTGAATTGATTTTGTCATATTTCGCTGAAAGATTTTTAATTTAATTTCTTTAACATTATATCAGAACATTTTACATCATAGATTTTTATGTTTCCTGTTTAAAATCTAATTATTAAATAAATAATTTAAAAAACCATTTGAAGTTAAAAATTATTTTTAAAAATATTTAATTGCAACGACTATCTTCTCGTCATTGAACAGACAACCTATTAAAACATAATTTTTTGTATTTCCGAAAGTGCTCTATCTTTTGAAATTTTCATAAACAAATTGAACAAAAAAATACTAAATTAATTAATAAAACTGTTTTGAAAAAAAGAAACAATAAAATTTTGTAAAAGAAAACTTGAATTATTAATATAACCCTTTTTTCTTAATTTAAAAAATCCCCTTTTTTGAAAATCGAAATCCCCTTTTTCACCTGAAATTGAACGAAGAAACCACTGTGATCCCTGTTATTATGTTTATTAATATCATGATTGAAAAATATTTTTTTTTAACATCAAAGGACATGAAATGGTTAAAAACTCCTCAAATCGGCACTTTTTTAGGTTCTCCACATAGGACTCGTGAGATTTAATACATTTTTTTATAAATAAATCATATTTTTAAAATATTTTTATCTGTTCTAATCGACAGTTTATCTCAAAAGTTTCGTTTTTTGTGTATTGTTTTCCAGTTTTTATTAATAACTTTTGCGAAAATAATTTTTAAATACTTTCTCCACCCTTTTGTTATTTGGAACAGGAGTTTACATGTTTATTGTTTTTCAGTAATTTTAATCATTTTTATATTGAATTTTCACTGAATATTAATGTTATTGAGGTAAAAAATTTGATTTAAGTCCAACTTAGTTGAAGAAATAGGATATTTAGTTTTATAATTTCAAAAATTAATATTAATTTCCTGCGTATTTTAATGACATGTAAACTCCGGTTCTTCAAAAATAATTGAATTGTTTATATTTAAAATAAAATAAAAATAATAGTGGTATAAAGTTAGTCAAATCTATGCAGTATTCTGCAAAGACCTTTATATTTTATTAAGTTTTTCTGATATAATAATTTATTTTCTTTGATTCGTAAACTCCGGTTCATAAAATTCGAAATACATAGGAATAGTGTTTTGTTTTTTATAAGAATATCATTAACCTGAGTTTTTAATCAAAATATTGATTAATTTCTGTATAATTATTTACGTAATTAAAATTTTTTTTAACTCGTGATCAAGTGTTTCAAGAATTTTCTTTGATGTCCTACAAATCCTCTAAATAAGCAAACATCCTTAGAATATTCGTTTAAGGTAAAAAAAATTAAATATTTTAAAAAAATGTTTGACTAATAATTTAAGCTCAAAAATTTTTTGAATCATATTTTAAAATAATTGTTTATAAATTGTACATAAGAAATATTTAAGAAAAAATATTTTTTACTTAAAAATTTAATGTTTTCAAAAGTTACTACTTTGTGGAGAATCACCCATATATGAAAAGTCAGCTTTTTGTACCGAAAAGTCAAATATTATAGATATGGAAATAGAGTACTGTTATTTAAATGTGTAGTTTTTCCATTGTAATAAAAGTAAGTTTATAATAATTTAAATCATTTTTAAATTGCATTATTACACTTCCTAATTTTTTGGTACTAAACACTTATTAAAGAAAAAGAAAATTATTGATCATATCCTTGCTGGACACCGCGATTTAGTAAATTCACTTTATTCAAAGAAACCAATATTTGAAATTAGCCTTCGGAGGAACCTTTATTAGTCGATTTCCGAACGTTGAGATTAATTGGATGTTTTTTTTTTAATTTTTAAATCCGCTCCTGTGAAGGATGACTATGAGATGGAGGAGTGAAATGATGCTGGAAAAGAGACGGAATCTGTTGTAGGACAGCGGGACCAATGCTCGTAATAATTCAAGGCGATGTTTTCAGTTCTCTCTTGCTCGAATTTGGCGCATGCAACCAAAACGGCGTACTTTGATCTTTTGTACGCTAGAGAAAAGTCGGAGGGACAATAAAATCTCTGTTCAGGTTGATCGCAAACTATTTTTTTTTCTATTTTGCTGTTTTTTTCTCATGTCGAGGGCCTTTGTTGGACTTGAGTTTACAACTCGAGGCTTCCCTAATTGTCCACAAAAAGGACATTTGGCTCTTGAATACAGTCGAATGGAGATTCTTGTGGTTTCATTGAAATTTGGATTATTAATATAATCTTATGTTGTATTATATTACGAATAATTATTCGTAATGTGAATTTCAATCGATATTCGGTATTCAAGTCCAAATTTCTCTCGATTGAAAATCATACATATTTATCTAGAATTTCAATTGGTTCTGAAAATCTTCAAATTTTAACGAACCGAGATTTTACTTATGAGGGTCTGTGAAACTATAGATGGGCACAAGAGACAAGAACCACCCGCATATAAAAAAAAACCCTGTGGAAGATATTACTTTACTCTTGAGCCTAAAACAATATAGGCTTCTCAAAGAGTGGATAGTTTAAACTTCCTTCTCGATATTGAAACAGATTCTTCATTGTCCCATAGAAAAGGGACAGTTTGTCTATAACACAATACCAGTTCATATTTGCCCTTGAAAAGTTGTTTATTTGAAATCAATCGATAATTAAATTCTGAAAAAACGAATATTGTCAACTTGGTGGATAGAGGGATTTCTTTATCTCATCTAGATAAAAAGTACAAGTAAACAAGTCTCCAAAGTTTGTTTACATTTATTTCTTTAAATTATCGAATATTCTGAAGGAATTTAACATTTCTATTATTCTACTTGTTAAGAAAAGTTTTAGGCCAAGATTTGACAGAAAATGTGACCGTAGCAATGTTGTATATAAAATTGATTGTATTGTTTTTTTTATTTTTGAACATTTATGTTAATATCATTCGTGTTCTTCAGATAATTTAAAACTTGTTTTTTTTTAAATTATAATTAATTAACAATCAAAGGCAGTCAATTAAACCCAGCTATAATCGAGTTTAAGGATTTTTAATAATAATCAAATATTCTTTTTTAAAAACTATTACTAACAACTTTTGTTTTTAAAAAAATTTCTTGACTTGATACGAACACGTATGCTAGTTGAAATACAAAGCAAATATTTAATTATTCAAATAAGAAAAGCTTCTCGAGTATAGAAATGCAAAACATAATCCTACTCTATTATTGGAATTAAAGAATAGACTTTATTCTCTATTGTTAGCAGTCACTCGCATAAATCAAACATTATGTTTCTTGCCTCGTACTATCTTAAGAATTTCGAGTAAAATTGAAAAATAAAAATATTTTAATTATATTTTAATAATTTTGAAATTTGGAGTATGTTAGTAATGCAAACTTTAAATTTATACCTACTTTGTTTATATTAATTACAAATTTTTTATATTTGTCAATGAATATTGATTCTATTTCAGATCTTCATTTAAGAAACTTTTTTTTTTTAAATAAACATAAACATCTGGACGCAGTGTGTTTCTTTAAAGTAAAATTTATTTATATTCACCGTGGAAATGTTTTTTTTTTTATAAACTCAGGTAGAAGTAACAAATCTAAAAGTAAGCTATAAAGTAATTTATAAGGTCTGAAGTCTGTTTTTGATGTTTATAGCCCTAAATTGCTTACAGATGTTAAAAAGGGTTTTTCGGGAACTAGAATTTTCTTAATATCTTTGTCAAATAAACGTCGAAGGTTTTTGAAATTTTAATAATAGTTAAAAGGGTTGAAAATAAAGTAGGAACATCAAATAAATTTCGAAATGGAGTTTTAGAGATTTAATAATAATAATTAAATGGCATTTGTTTTAAAAATACATTTTTTAAAAATTGTAAATAAAAAAATAGTGAATAAAGTAAACATTTAAAGGCTTTTTAAGTAACACTGAACATCACTTAGTGAATTGTTTAAACATCAATTTTCACTGTCATTTACTTGGTATGCATAGCAGGTCTTGACGAATAGACTCCAAACTCCGTTATAGGTTTACCTAACCATATCTAGAAATCTTATTCACGCACGTGATCAAGTTCAAGATATTTTTTCAATCTCAGTTTACTTCAAAGAAAACAGTTTTTTTCTGCTTTTGTTTATCTTGTTATTTATTTTCTTTTCTAAACATTCAAGTGAACAGAATTTTTATTACCTTCTCTCGTTTCTCAAAATGTTTATCAAAACTTTTTTTTTTAAATTAAAAAACTTCCTTTCTACCATTGGAATAGAAATTGTAACGTTATTAATAAATCCAAATTAAATACAAAAATATAAAGAGAGACAATTTTAATACATAAATAATTTACCAATAATCTTTTTAATAATTAAAAAATAAAACAGATTTTTCGTTTCCGGTTGTTGAGTAAAGAAAATTGACATTATGTCGAAATTGATAATTAAATTGGATTTGATTACCTTGTTTTAATCAAGATACATAGACTGTATTAGATATTGTGCGATTAGATTGTTGGTAAAATTGAATGTTATTTCTTTCGTTGTTTAATCACATGTTTCCGGAGACTCTATAAATTAGATAAATTTAAGTACAAGGAGTTGAATGATCCTCCATTATTTGACAGGTTCTGGAAATAACTTAACACGTTAAATATTCCATCGCTTTTCTCCACAAGCCTGTATTTCATTGATTAATTAAAAGATGAACTCGTAAAATATTCAAGCGGATCCTCAATGATAATTTTCTATTTTTTGCTATGTATCTGACTTCGCTCGAAATAACGGTATTTCATTTAGAGAAATTAGAAAAAAAAATGAAAAACAAACAGACGGCAAAAAAGTTCGATTTGTTCTAAATTTTAACAATCTAAATATAACACTTTCCGAATTAACATTAGCCCAACTATTAAATTATGATTGTTCTAAATTTTAATCAATCCGAACTTCCACCATTCTAATTTTAAATTCATCCGAATATTTCATCGTTTTTTTAATTTTCTTGCTAAATTTAAATTTCAATCGCTCGAAGATTTCATTAATTCTAACTCAATATAGTTTTAAACACGAGTTTTAATCTAAATTTTGAAAAATTATCTTTTATCTTCAACGGAAGTGATTATTGTAACCAATAATTGCAAGAAATCTCTTGGTCGATTTATTGTCTGCTTCTTTGCTAAACAATTATTTCCTATTTATTAGTTTTTGATGGCATTTTGTTGCAGGCACGAGCCAAGTTGAATTGAGGAAAATTGCTATTTTACAGATTAAGTTAACGCAATTTCCGAGAAATTGTGTGCCGTTATGCTACATCTGCTAAACTTGAAGTTGCATCGAGAAAAACTTGCTGCGCGAGATAGACGAAGAGCCTCATGATTGACCGGTTCAGAAATGGAAAACCTTTTCGGGACACTGGACAATTTTATTTCTCGAATAAGAAGTTTGAGAGCAAACTGTCTCTTGAACTTGATCGACTAACGTTTCTCGTGATTTTTCTAGCTTTTTGCTCCTAGGCGATTTTTAAATCCAGAATCATTTGAGAATTGATAATGTTGAAATTAATTTTTCCTGATTTTGTTGGTTTATTGAAATTGCTTAAAATGATAGGTTCTGAGTAATCGAGAGGTTTTTTTTGGCAAGCAGGTTGATAGATTTAAAAGGCAAAATTGAAGTTTCGGGAGATTTTAGAAAGTCGATTCTGACGCTTGGAACGATGAGACCTGACGTTGAAAATTTTACACCTACCATCTGTCGCTTCGTGGGAGTGGAGAGTAACCTGATCTTTGTAGAAAACCAGGGTTCCAACCCCCTCCTGCAAGTTAATATGACCTGCTCTTGGCATCCCCTATAGCTCTCTCGAATCCTTGCCTGCACAGGCACACAGACTCCTCTCCCTAAGGTCGTGGTCACGACCTGCTTTAAAGTTAAATGACCATCTTTCAAACTCACTCGAGAGGAACAAAAAATTTGCGCTGTGGGAAATCTTTGCCTTACATTCCTCTATCTAGCTTTGTGTTTTTACAATTTCTCAGAAACTTGATTTATTTATTTCTAACAGTCTTTCCGAATTTTAATTTTTATAGTTCATAGAAGAAAATACAGTTCTCAATCTTATTCAATTTAAATTTGTTTTATCCAGATTGGTGTTTATTTGGAACACTATTTTGAAAAATGAAGTATTTGCTGTATTTGTTAACAAAATTTAGAATTCGTTAAAATTTAGATGAATAAGAAAGTTATTGGCAGTTTAAATTTACAAAATTCCACTATCTGTTACTTTGGGAAGTATTAAATATGGACGACATAAGAGTGCAAATTTACGTTATTTATATACGGCAATTAGTAATTTCAAAAAACAAGATTTTTAGGTGTTTTCAGAAGTGTATCCTATATAAGAAACGAGTACTGAAGGTAAGCGTTAAAAGTTAACGGAAAAGCGTTAACAGTTAACGAAAAAGGATATTTTTATACCTAGTAATTTTATAATAGTGATAATTATTCATTTTGCGTGAAAACAATGGAATTTAAACAAAAATTCTGAATTCAACTTTTATCATAAACTTCAAACATTACACTGTCTGAGAAAACACTATAATGTCGGCCATATTTGTTTTGAAACAAGTGTCGCTTCACACTGCCCAATTTGTAATTTTCTTTGCCAATAGCAGGGATCACAGGTTGTCCCCTATTCACCTTTTTTCCCCTATTTTAAAATTTTGCACCTATTTCCCCTATTTTAAAGAATTGGCCCCTATTTCCACTTTTTCTAATTTTCAGTATTAAAGTTTATAGTTACAGTCAAAATCGATAGAAAATCCCCATTAAAAATACCTAATGAAAAATAATCTTTTAAAAGACCATATCTTTTAAGATATGATGATTGAAGAAATTAAATTTTCAAAATGTCGTATGTTTAAAAAATATGTAGAAATAATACAGGAAATTCAACAAAATTTCAAAATTTTGGATATACATTCAAAATTGTGCCTTTCCATATTTTCGAATTACTCATCTTGAATCACGATTGCCGAATATTTTTGAGGCCTCCAAAATGACAAATCTCGTGTAAAAAATTCAGTTTTCAAAAAAATTACATTACATCATCAATTTTTTAAATATACAGTCTACAAGTATTTAATTTCTGCATCTTTTTTCAATTATCTTTTTCATTTTTAAAGTACTTTTGTCAATTTTCAAGTATTTTTAAGATTTTGAATTTCATTTTTTCGAATATCAATTATTTTCTTCAGTCTTTAAATTCTTGTCAGGAATAGTTAAATTTATTACACAAGTTTTCATTTATTTTTGTCATATTTAAATTATTTTCTTAAAATTACAATTATATTCTAAAATCTATAAATTATTGCCAAGAATATTTCAATTTTCTACACAAGTTTCAATTTACTTTTGTCAATTTTTAATTATTTGTTTAAAAATTTTAATTACTTTTGGCATATTTCTTAGTATTTTCGTTAATTTCAAATTATTTTCTTCATATTTCTATTATTTTTGTCATTTTAGAATTATTTTATAAAAATTTCAATTGTTATATTCAATTTTTTTGTCAGGAATTTTTAAATTTTACACCAGTTTTAATTTATTTTCTTCAAATTTTAAAAATTGTCTTCATTCTTTTTATTATTGTCATGAATTTATTAATTTTTTACAACTTTTTCAGTTATTTTCTACACATTTCAATTATTTTCTAGAAACTTTAATTACTCTCTTCTTATTTAAATTTTTTGACATTTTTTAATTAGTCTATTAAATTACAATTATTTTCTTTAAACTTTAAATTATTGACAGAAATATTTAAATTTTCTACACAAATTTCAATTTAGTTTTGTTATTTTTTAATTATTTTCTTCAAATTTCAATTACTTTTGTTGTTATTCAATTATTTTTGTAATTTTCCAAATATTTTCTTCATATTTTTCTTATTTTTGACGTTTTCAAATTATTTTTAATAAATTTAAATTATTTTATTCAATTTTGTTTATTGTCAAAAAATTAAAAAAAATTGACACCAGTTTTAAATAAATTTCTTGAAATTTCAATCATTTTCTTTATCCTTTTTATTATTCTTATGAATTTATTAATTTTTTACAACTCTTTCAATTATTTTTTCAATTATTTCTACAAATTACAATTACTTTCCTTATATTTAAATTTTATGACATTTTTGAATTATTATCTTCAAATTTCAATTTTTTTCTTCAGACTTCAATTAATTTCTTAAACTTTCAATTATTTTCCTCAAAGTTCCAATATTTTTTTCAATTGTTCAATTATTGTCTATAATTTTTTAATTTTCAAACCAGCTTTCAATTATTTATCTCCTTATTCAATTAGTTTCTTAATATTTCAATTGTTTCGTCAATTTTTCAAGTATTGTCTTCAAATTTATATTTTTTCACACTTTTTTCAATTATTTTCTACAAACTTCAATTCCTTTCCTCATATTTAATTTTTTTTTTGCTGACATTTTTGGATTATTCTCTTAAAATTTTAATTATTTTCTTCAAACGTCAAATAATATCTTCAACTTTTAATTATAATATTAATTATAATATTATAATATATAATTATTATAATATAATTATAATATTAATTTAATAATGAATATATATAAATATTATATTTAATTATAAACTTTTAATATTTTTTTAATTTTTCAATAATTATTGTCTATAAATTTTGAATTCTTTACATCAGTTATCAATTATTATTATCATTTCTTAATTATTTTTTTCGAACTACAATTATTTTTGTCATTATTTAAATATTTTTGACATTTTGGAATTATTTTCTTTAAATGTCATTTTCTTTAATATTTTTATTATTGTTGCCTATTAATTTTTAATTTTAACACTAGCTTTCAATTATTTATTCAATTAGTTTCTTCACGTTTCAATAATGTCCTTAATTTTTCAATTAATGTAATACACTTTTTATTTTTTACTGTATTTTTTGAATTATATTTCTCATTAATTTTTTCCAAATTATAGTTTTTTTTGGTAATTTTTCAACTGTTTTCTACATATTTTCTACATATGTAAATTTATTTTATCTTTTTTTAAATTATTTTCTTTTAAGTTTTAATCATTATTTTTCGTCAAATTTTACTTATTTTTGTCATTTTTCAATTATTTTCTTGTAATTACAAGTGTTCTTAAAATTTTTCAAATATTTTCTTTAAATTTCAATTATTTTGTTTTAAATTTAAAATTTTTGTCTTCATTTCTTGATTTTTAATTAACTTTCCAATTAGTTTTCTCATTTAACAAATTTTTGTTTCAAATTTTATATTGGGAGCACTGATTAATTATTGCGGGCCCCAAATTAATATCAGTAATATTTTGTTTTTTATTGCAATTTATTGTTTATTCACTTTCTTCACTTAAAAACTCCCTATTTATTCACCATTTTAAATTAAAAAGTCACTTTTTTGTACTATTTTCAATCCACAAGTCCACTGGCAGCCCTGTATAATGTTTCCATATTTAAAATTTGTAAATAAAAAAGTCCTAAAAAATCTTCAAGTATACATAAGGTTAAGCAAATTTTCTATCCCCTTTTTGTCCCCTATTTTTGAAAAAATTCGCACCTATTCACCTTTTTCAATAGCAATAGGTCCTGTGATCCCTGCAATAGATTTAACGTTCGAAAATTAGCTTTCGGATAAAAAACGGTATTTAAAATTACAAATACGTTCATAAATGTTTTCATTTATAAAAAAATAATTTTTGTATTAACGGACGTTAAGCATGTTTTTACTGAAACAAATTATTAAATTCAATTATTCAACTAATATGAAGTTTTTAAGAATCCAATCAGATTTTTGTGAACCGATTATCCGTAAGAATTATTTAGATCCTAAATTTTTGTTTTTAATTGTCATTTCCGAATTATTTAGAGACAAAATGTGTCAATTCGGAAATGACAATTCTTTTAATTTTATTGTAATAATCCTTAAGTTTCCTGCTCTGTTCGTCCAGTTTCTGAGAACTTTTTCTTTCCCATCTTCGTTTCCTTTTTCCCTGGGAAAATCTACCTGATGTGGTTCCGTTCCATGCGTTGAAGCATTCCAGATGATCGCACAATCCCCTCAAACATGTGCACCACATACTGAACACGTGTTGCTCGAAATCTTCAAAAATGAACTTTCTTCTCTTCTCACGTCCCCCTTTTTTTGTTTACTTCATAATTGTATTCACTTTCATCACCAAATTCTTTATTTTCGTATTCCAAGGGGCCAAAATTTATTATCAATATTTAACTTTAATATAGTCAAAACTGTACTTTACCTCGTAGATGAGATTTTAAAAATCAACAGCTAGGTAGTTTTATAAATTAAATCCTTTTTATATAAATTTGATAAAATAATTTGACTTTTTTGCAGGCAGTATGGATCTGGAGTCCTTGTATGATTATGGAGATGAGGATCAAGATTTTTATGAAGAAAGTCCGTCACACAGAAAAGGATATCCCATTGATCATAGATTCATAAAAGTAAGTTTTTAATCAGTTTTGACTTAGGCGTTGATGGCTTAACACAATATTTGTAAAATATGGTATCTTAAAAACATCATATTTTTAAAAGTATTTTAAAATTTTGACGTATTTAAAAGTTATTAGAGTTTGAAAAATTAGCCTAATGAGATTGGCAAACTCAAAAATACCAAAATAATACCTTCTCATTTAGGATGAGAATGTAGAGAGAAATTTCGGGTATTTTTGCAAGAAAGTTTTTAAAGAAGCACGTCACAATGATTCATTCCTCCCTCGCATTATACGATAGCATATAACGTGCGAATCGTTTAATAGTACTTATGATGAAATAATTGACAGACGTCAATTTATTGGAGCAACTGCTGTTAAAATTTGACCCTACTTGCCCCCACGAGCGAATTTAAGTTACACACTCTCCAAGAGCCTACACACAGTCATTTTACTACGCTACCCTCCCACTCAAAATAATTGGATAATTTACAATAAACTACACAATAAAAAGTGTACTCACTCGAGCCATCATTTTTACTTTTTTTAAAAAAAAAACTGTTTAATAAAGTTGAAACCTTAAGCTTTTAATATTTAGTTTCCAAACTTTTGTTCATTGAAAAGTTTGTCAATAAGTATCTCGAGAAATAATAATTAACGAATTAAAAATTAAGATAGAGATTATTGCAGTTGAAAAACTATAATTATGCAAAACTGGTGAGAGATCTCGTTTGTAAACATTCGAGTATTCGATAATTGAGAATAATGTCCGGTCTGGTGGCTTATGAATGAACGAATGTTTCTTGGTGTCGTCTCGATATCTCTCCCTCTCTCTTTCTCTCTCTCGATGATACGCAAACTTGTTTCATGTTCTCTCTCACTTCCCCTGCAGAATGTCCTTTTCTTTTTATTATTATCCCTTCTACTTTTCCCTTTCTACACCCATGAAACTTCTCCTACTTGACTACTTCCACTACAATCGCAATGCTATACTCGCCTGTTCATTCATTCTTTCACTCACTCATTGACATGGGTTCTCATTCAGTTACTTCTTGCAGCCAGGAGTACCAACACCCACTCCAACTCACTACATTACTACATATTCGCTACCGCGCAGATTTACTACTCAAATACCCACGCATGCCAATTCTTCAAACTGCATATCACACCATTTCAAAGTCCCCTATCGTTTCTCAGATTTCGTAGTTTAGAAATACACGATAAGCCTCACCCTTTTCATTTTTAGTTGTAAAATAATTATTTTGTGTTACTGATATTGAGTTTTAATACTTAGAATCGTGTCAAATTTAATTTTAGTTATTTATTTAACTTGTAAAAAGGCTTACAAAAATTGAAAACTGTGCCCTTTCGTACATAAAGTATTGATATAAGATTAATACTGTTGAAATTATAAAAAGCTCTGCGCAGCGATACAATGAAAGAGCTTCGAAATGAGTACAAAAAAAAAGGGAAAAAAACAAATAAAAGACGATATCTTTGTAATGAGAGTAGAAACTAAAATATAGAAAAAATCTTCATAAGAATTGAGACTCGAGATTTTATAAGAAAAAACAGATTTTAAATATGTTGCAAAAATTAGCAATGTCTACTGAAAGTAGCTAAAGAATTGGCTAAATGAATATAATTTGGAGTTCTAGATAATTTATGCAGTGAATTTATATAATCACCAGGGCTGATAAAAATTATGATTTTTTTAAAAAAAATCCGATTTATTTGATTTAAATCAAAAATTGAATTTTCTATAAGTATAATCAGTATATAAAATTTTTAATTGTTTATTTGTAAGTATAGTTTATACAGTTTATTAAAAAAATGAAGAGAAAATTAAAAAAAAGAACACAAGAATGAAACAGTGACATAATTATATATAAAAAAAATTATCTTTTCAAAAAATTAAACTATTACGAACATTTTTTTTTTTTTTAATTATAAATAAGAAGATAATTAAATAAATCGTTAAAAAATATATTACTTAAGAGAACAAAATTTTAAAATTAGAAAACGAGGGAATTATTTTACATATTCACTGAAAGAAAAACAGATTAAAATTTACTTTAGTTTTAAGTATTATTAGTGATGCATGTCGAGCAAACGATCTGATCGATTTTGAAATCGATCGTCAGTTGTTTGCTTGGATCGTCTCGATTCTAATTTATAATTAATGAATATTATAATTAATTATAAGTATATATCATCAAATTATACTTATAACTTTACTTTTTAGTTAACTTTGAATAATTATCATCATTTTTAAAAATATCTTTAAATATTAGGTTTTTTTCTTTTTGTTGGCATATTTTATTCAGTACGCATTTATACTGAACTGTCATATGAGTAATTTTTTTAATTAATAAATATAGACTTAAATAAAACTTTTCTTTAAAAAGAATGTTAATAAATATATTCTAAAGATTTTTTTGTAGTAATTTATTTTGTAAATAAAGCACAATTATAGTAAGTAAAATGAATTGAAGATTGATTTAAAAATAGACAATTTTTGGCATATTTGACAGCATATTTTTTTAAAACTATTTAATAAGAAAGTTGGATACTTACGAAAATTTAATTTAATTTAAAATTAGTTTGTACATTTACTTTGTTTATCCAGAAATAATAATTATCATAAATAACATTAATTTGCAAGTAATTATAAGAAAATAAATGTTACACCTTTAAATAAAATCTATTACACCTTTTAAATGAATATTAATTACGATATTTAATTTAAATAAAATCGATTCAAGTAATTTTTTGCCAAACCAACCAATTTTGAAGGACTTCTAAATTTGTAATATATTTCTTACTCAAATATTTAAGAAATTAAGCAAAATATCTTAGTAAAATTTTGATAAAAACTGTTTGTACAAATTTAAATGTGCGTAAAGTTTGAACTTATTAAACGCTTTCAGAAAAAAGATATGATGTGTTTAAATATGTCATTTGTTTAAATATAGAATTATGAAATTCAGTTTTGTAATAATTAAATTACTGTTCTTAAGCAATTGTGTCTGGATAAGCAAAAGAAATATACTAATTCTAAGCCCTCATAATAAAAAAATATGCTGTTCAATATGACAAAAAATCGTCAATTTCTAGATCAATCTTAAATCGATTTTACTTATTATAATTATGCTTTATATAAAATAAATTACTACAAACAAATCTTTAGAATACACATATATTAACATTCTTTTTTAAAGAAAAGTTTTATTTAAGCCTGTATAATTGATTATAAAATTAATTAATTATATAAAATAAAATCGAGACGATCCAAGCAAACAACTGACGATCGATATCAAAATCGATCAGATCGTTTGCTCGACATGCATCACTAAGTATTATTTACTTTTTTACTCAAGCAATGGAAACAAATTAAAAATTGCTGTGAAACCAGGTAATTTTTACTTTGTTTTCTAAGGAGAAAAAAATGTCACTTTTCGAATCAAATTTGACGTTTTGTATTTAAAACAAATATTTGAAGTAATTAAAGAAAAAAAAATAATAAAGTATTACATAAATCACTTTTCTACCTACTTTTATTTATACTTCCATTATTAAATCTTCCGAAATATAATTCAAATTTAACTTCGAAGATTTTGACACAAAACGTCAAATTTGCTTCAAAAGTGTCATTTGTTTTTTTTCCTTAGAAAACAAAGTAAAAATTACCTGGATTCACAGCAATTTTTAATTTATTTGCATTGCTTGAGTAACAAATTAAATATTACTTAATACTCAAGTAAATTTTAAATTGTTTTTTTTTTCAGTGTTGAATAAAGAAAGAACCAATAAAATTTTGTAAAATTTAAGAAAAATTTTAAAGAAAAGAAATTTTATGAAATACGAGAACGATGTTCAAATGAGAATATTTAGAACAAGATTAAATTCAAATAATAATTATATATATATATATAAGATAAAAACTAAACAATTGAAAAGAAGGAAAAACGCTTCTTATAAATCAAAAAATTATGAAAAAAATTAAAGAATTAATTAAAAAGCAGGGAAGAACTAAAAAAAAATTAAATAAATAGGAAGAAAATAGAGAAATGTTTTTTTCCTTATCTAACAAACTAAAAAAATGTTAAAAGTACAAAAAATAAAATTAAAAAATGTATATATCAAGATAAATAAAAAGAAAGTCCACAAAAGACACTTTAAAATCCGAGCAAACGATCTGATCGATTTTGATATCGATCGTCAGTTGTTTGCTTGGATCGTCTCGATTTTATTTTATATAATTAATTAATTTTAT
Organism: Ganaspis brasiliensis; assembly: GCA_037103525.1. Classification (NCBI taxonomy): domain Eukaryota; kingdom Metazoa; phylum Arthropoda; class Insecta; order Hymenoptera; family Figitidae; genus Ganaspis; species Ganaspis brasiliensis. The sequence goes on along the minus strand of JAZKLR010000022.1, from coordinate 2,947,341 downwards.
AATCAATTATACAGGCTTAAATAAAACTTTTCTTTAAAAAAGAATGTTAATATATGTGTATTCTAAAGATTTGTTTGTAGTAATTTATTTTATATAAAGCATAATTATAATAAGTAAAATCGATTTAAGATTGATCTAGAAATTGACGATTTTTTGTCATATTGAACAGCATATTTTTTTATTATGAGGACTCAGAATTAGTATATTTCTTTTGCTTATCCAGACACAATTGCTTAAGAACAGTAATTTAATTATTACAAATCTGAATTTCATAATTCTATATTTAAACAAATGACATATTTAAACACACCATATCTTTTTTCTGAAAGCTTTTAATAAGTTCAAACTTTACGCACATTTAAATTTGTTTAAACAGTTTGTATTAAAATTTTACTAAGATATTTTGCTTAATTTCTTAAATATTTGAGTAAGAAATATATTACAAATTTAGAAGTCCTTCAAAATTGGTTGGTTTGGCAAAAAATTACTTGAATCGATTTTATTTTAATTAAATATCGTAATTAATATTCATTTAAAAGGTGTAATAGATTTTATTTAAAGATGTAACATTTATTTTCTTATAATTATTTGCAAATTAATGTTATTTATGATAATTATTATTTCTGGATAAACAAAGTAAATGTACAAACTAATTTTAAATTAAATTAAATTTTCGTAAGTATCCAACTTTCTTATTAAATAGTTTTAAAAAAATATGCCGTCAAATATGCCAAAAGTTGTCTATTTTTAAATCAATCTTCAATTCATTTTACTTACTATAATTGTGCTTTATATACAAAATAAATTACTACAAACAAATCTTTAGAATATATTTATTAACATTCTTTTTTAAAGAAAAGTTTTATTTAAGTCTATATTTATTAATTAAAAAAATTACTCATATGACAGTTCAGTATAAATGCGTACTGAATAAAATATGCCAACAAAAAGAAAAAAACCTTATATTTAAAGATATTTTCAAAAATGATGATAATTATTCAAAGTTAACTAAAAAGTAAAGTTATAAGTATAATTTGATTATATATACTTATAGTTAATTATAATATTCATTAATTATAAATTAGAATCGAGACGATCCAAGCAAACAACTGACGATCGATTTCAAAATCGATCAGATCGTTTGCTCGACATGCATCACTATTTAAAAATAAAAAAGGTTAAAACCAAACACATTTTTATAATATTACCTACAGTAAAAATAAGTTTAACAAAAAATTTAGAAAAATAAAAAAATCTAAAAACTTTATGAAAGAATAAGTAAGTTTGCAAAAAATCTCGCAAAAAATAGACAAGATGTGAAAAAAAATGGATAAACTTACAAAACAAATCAGATTATTTATTTTTAAAAATATGGAAATTATTATGAAAATCAGCGAAATAAAAAGTTTTATAAATGTTATAATAACGAAATTGTGTAAAATAATATTAAATAATTTGCATAAAAAGAGGAAAATTAAAGAAAATCCTAAAATAAAAAGAGAAAAAAAGTAGAATATCAAAAGTAAAAGTTGAAAAAGACTTAAAATTTTGTAAAAATAAGAAATTATAAGATAAAAATTAAACAGTTTTGAAAAATGAAAATCTCTTAGAAATCTTGTAAGAATATTAAGAAAAGGATTATTGTGTTCTATAAACGCGCCCCTCTGATAATAATAATAATAATAATAATATAATATAAATATATTATTATAATAATAATAATAATAATAATAATAATAATAATAACAAAGCGCCTGGTTCCGAGATCGTGAAAGTTAAGCAACATCTGCTATGGTTAGTATTGGAAGGGGTGACCGCTTGTCTAGTGTTTTTCACATAATGTTATTAATTATATTCTGAAGCGACAAATCTATTGAAAATAATTAAATATTAAATTAATAAAATTATAAATAAATCAGGGCTACAACGGATTTTAAATCACTTTGATTTAAGTCATGATTTAAATTTTAAAAAAACTTCCAAATTATCCTGGAATATAGTATTGCATAAGAAAACCGGGAATTAGTAAAAAATCGTGAAAAAATTTCAATTTGAATATTGTGTTTATGAAATTTGAAAAATTGTATAGAGAAAAATTATAATATGGAGATGGTCAAAATATAAACTTAAAATTTTTTGATATTAATTTTTTTAATTTTCTACTTTTTTGAAAATTTTTATTTCATTTGATGTAAATTTAATCTTGCACTAAATTTTCTTATTTTAACATCGTTCTTGTATTTCTTACAATTCTTTATTCTTTTAAAATACAATTTATTTAAGTTTTCAAAAAATTTATTCAATGTTCCTTTTTTAATATTTTTAAAATAATTCTCTAATTTTTTCTACTTTTTAAAAAGATTTTCTACATTTTATCATATTTTTTGTCATTCTTTTTATTCTTGTACAGTTTTTAAAAAATTCCTCTATTTTTTTTATAACATCCATAAGTTTTGTTAATTATAGAATTCTCTCTCTTTTTTTTTTATCGACAATTGTTTTGATCTTTTTATATTTTGGTTTTATAATTTATTATTTTTATATTGCTTTGAAGTCGTCCATAAATTATATCACATTTTAGGAGGGGGGGGGGGGGGTAGAGAAGTAAGACAACTATTATAAATTTTTTAAGCCCCCCCCCTCTATTTAAAAAGTGTGACATAGAGAGGGGGTCAAAATTTATTTGACTTTATTTATGGATGCCCCTTTCCCTAAATTTTTTAATTTTGCTTTCATATAAAGATTTAAGTTTTCTTTTGTAATCTTCCTATTTATTCATAATTGATTTAATTTTGATTAAATGTTTTATCCATTTTTCATTATTTCTTATTAAATTTTCTCAGTTTACAAAATAAAGTACTTGAAAAAATAAACATTCTAAAGATTTCTGAAATAAATGTAGTATAAAAGGCATCAAGTTGCTGTTTAATTAAATAAAGATTTTTATATATTTTTGTTATATTATTTCTTGATCTCTCTTTAATAATTATATTTCAAACTTTAATGTAAAATCCCAGGTTTTGAAAAGATACACTAAAATATGTTTCAATCTGAGTAGAATCTCTTTGTTTTAGGGAAGTTGATTAAACTTTTAATTTTTAGGGCGTGTTCATAAACTACGTGTGTAGTCTGTTAAGAATTGGGGTAGGAAAGAAAGATTAAATTATATTTTCTCATTTAATATTTTTTAAAACTCTTTTAAAATTATTCCGCGTTTACTTACGATTTCCAAAGAAAAATCTATAAGAAATTTTTTTTTTTAATCTTTTATTTCTAAATTTACAGTTTTTACGTTTGTTGATTTTAAACATTCAGAAAAAAATTTGTTTGCGACAACCAAACTTCAGTTAAAGAAACAAATTTTGGTTGAAACAATAAAATAATTTTGTTGATTCAACCAAATTTTGGTTGTTTCAATCAAAATTTGTTTCTTTAACTGAAGTTTGGTTGTCACAAACAAATTTTTTTCTGAGTGAACATTTCTGTATCAGAGGAATATTTCCTATATTTTATAGTGAAATTTTGGAGAAATTTCGAATGTTAGATGAATGCTAATTCTAAACGGATAATTATAATTACATTTCTCACAAAATTCCCACAGACGTTAACTCAATGATTGAATCAATTTTCAAATTTAGGATCGTAGAAATAATTAAAGAAGCCACTAACGGATGCAACCACACCTAGAGAAATTCACCTGGATCGATCCAAGGTGCATCCTTCCGAAACTGCTTCATAATTGGCCTCGACAACCCTCCATTAATAACCTTCTAACGAACTTAAAGAACAACCAAAAAAGGTTTATGATTTCCATCTTTTTTTTTATCTCTCAAGGGGAAGTTGCCTCGCAAAGCTTCCAATCACGTAATTTAGTTTTTCAATCTCTTCAAAAGTATTGCGTCAGAGATTGACAGAAAAGGACCTACATTAAAAAAAGAAACACAACGTCAAAGGTCAAGATATAATAAACTTAATCAATCTCAAAAGCTGCTCTTGGAGAGAACAAAAAATTCAAGATTTGATCAATTATTTACTGGAAATGGATTATCAGCTAAAAATAATAATCTTGAAGAATAAGAATTGACCGAAAGGTTTCAAGCTAACGAAAATATTCGCTTAAATTTAATACACTTTTACACGAGGGATGAGAATTTAAAGAATCTAAATAGAAGGAAAAGATACCAGAAAAAAAAAGAATGGAAAGATATTACAGAATTGTTATTTTGTAAAATGAATTTACAATCCGGGAAAAATTCTTCATCTATAAGAATTCAATCGGCGAAAAGTAATTGAATTAAAGAAATTGTTGATTTAATCGAACTTGCTGAAGCGAAGGTTTAAAATGAGGCAGAATACTTTTTGAGAGGAATATTATATTAATTCTAGAATTGGAGAGTTTAAACGTTTAAAGGGTGAAATAATGAAGAGAATCCCTTTAAATTTTAAATCTGAGACATAAAGACGATGAGGTACACCGGAGGAAGCGAACTTGGGGAAGAGAAATGGTAACCAATGCTGCCAGAAATAGCTTCCCTTCCAGCTGACAACAGACCTTCTGCATGCGTTGTTCGTTCTGGTCGCATGCACCGTTGGGTAGCACAAACCTTACACGATTATACACCATGCTTATTCCATCTTTAATGCATCATCAAGAAAGTTTTAGATTCATTCATTAAATAAACATCTGAGAAATTTTTACCCATTAAATGAACATTAAGAAACATTTTACAAGTACTTCTTTCTAGATTGTAAATTTGTTTTTTTGACATATCAGGGTATTTTTAACACCTTCAGGAAAATCAGCATTGAATTGATTGAAACAATTTTTTTTAGATGAGATTTCTGGTTCAAATTTTTGTTTTAATTGAGTAATATCCTTAAAAAATCGAGCACTCCAGACGGATACAAAAAAAAGTGACTTTCGAATCTTGATACTTTAGTGGTGCAGGTTTTCATTTACAAGGGCCCCAGGGCACTTCCGGTCTTGAGTGACCACACTGGGTCCTGAGTACCTCGTCTGCAGATATATGATGAGATCAATGCCATCTGTTGATCCTACTCTCTTTGCACTTCTTGAGCAAACAATACTTTAAAAATCGTATTCCAAAGAAATTGATGCTTTCACTCGACAATAGACGCTTCTTGACTTACCGTATTTACTTAATCTTCAAAATGACAATATTTCCAGTAAGAATTTTATTCTATTGGGATTGGCGGTCGTGACGTCAACAAAACAAAAATGGCTGACAGAAGTAGGTAACTTTGTTAACTAAAGCACGTAAACGAGAGAAATTTTTTAAAATATATTATAAAAATAATAAAATACGACTCACTTTAAATAAAATTTGTTAAGTTATGCAATCAACACTTTTCGGACTAAATTTTTGTTATTAATTAGCATGGTTCATTCTATTAATTGTCTATTTTTTGAAAGAATAATAAATATTTGTAGGTTAGGTTTCTTGACAGGTCAGCTGTTATATCCAAAAATATACAGCGTAAAAAATGTTAATTGCAGGAATTTTTTTTAAATTGTTTTTTTTTATTTTCTTCATCTATCCGTACTCAAAATTAAATGTAGCTTTCAATTCTCGAATCCGACCAATGTGCGTTTTATTCAGCTTTGCGCGATTATTATAGTTATGGGTAATTCTACTGTGTGCTTTCAATTATCAATTATTTTCATCATATTTCAATTATTTACTTCGATATTCAATAATTCTCGGCTTTTTTCAATATTTTTTTTCAATTATCGATTACGTTCTTGAAACTTCAATTCAATTCTTCCATTATTCAACTATTTTCAGAAATCCACAATTATTTTCTTCAACTGACAATTATTCTTTTCAATTTTCAATTATTTTCTTAAATTTCCAATTATTTTCTACAATTTTCAATTATTTTCTTCCATTTTGAATTATTTTCTTCAATTGACAATTATTTTCATCAATTTCTAATTAATTTCTTTAATTCTGAAATATTTTCTACGATTTTCAATTATTTTAATCAATTTTTAATTATTTTCTTCAACTCTAAATTATTTTTTTCAATTACCAATTATTTGATTCAATTTTCAATTATTTTCTTCAATTTTCAATTATTTTCATCAATTTTTAATTATTTTCTTCAGATCTCAATTATTTCTCCCAATTTTTAATTATTAAATTTAATATTCAATAATTCTCGACTTTTTTCAACTATTTTTTTCAATTATCATTTATTTACTTTACATCTCAATAAATCCTCCAATTTTCAATTATTTTCTTCTATAATGAATAATTCTCGGCTTTTTTCAATAGTTTTTTCAATTATCAATTATGTTTTGAAACTTGAATTCAATTCATCAATTATTATCCAACAATTTTCATAAAATCACATTTTCTTCAATTTCAAATTATTTTCTACAATTTTTAATTAATTTCTTCAAATTACAATTACATTCTTCATTTTTTATTGTTTTCTTCAAATTCTATAATTCCAGGGTTGTTCAATTTCTTTTTTCTTCAATTATCACTTATTTTCTTCTACTTTCAATCCCATTGTTCAATTCTTGAATTATTTTGTTTAATTCTCAATTATAATTTTCAAAATTCAATTCCATTGTTTAATTTTCAATTGTTTTTTTTTTCAATATTCAATAACTCTAGGCTTTTTACAATGATTTTTTTTAAATTCTCAATTATTCTCTTCTATTTCCAATTTTTTTCTTAAATTTCAATTATTTTCTTTAATTTCCAATAATTTTTTCATATTTCTTTCAATTTCTTTTAATTTTCAATTTCTTCTCAATTTTCTTCAATATTTAACAATTTTCAGCTTTTTTAAATTTTGTTTTTCTTTCAATTTTTATTTAAATTGCTAATTTTTAAATTATTTTTATCAATTCGCAATTATTTCCGTCGATTTCTAAATTTTTCTGCTGTTTTCAAATATTGTCTTTAATTTTTAAGTACTTTCTTCAGTTTTTAATTATTTTCTTTAATTTTTAATTATTTTGTTCAATTTTCAATTGTTTGTTTCAATATTCAGTAATCTCGACTTTCTTCAATTATTTTTTTTCAATTATCAGTTATTTATTTCATGTTTCAAAGCCTCCTTCAATTTTCAATAATTTTTTTTTATTTTCAATTTAATTGCTCAATTATTTTTTTCAATTCTCAATTAATTTCTTCAAATAACAATTCTATTCTTCAATTTTTAATGTTTTCTTCCATATTAAATAATTCTTGGCATTTTCCATTTTTTTTAATTATAAATTATTTTCTTCTTTTTTCAATCCAATTGTTTAGTAATCTTCTTTAATCCTCAATTATTGTATTCAAATTTCAATTTTATTTCTCAATTTCATTGTTTTTCTTTTAATATTCAATAATTCTGTATTTTTCTGATTTCAATTTCATTATTTAATTTTTAATTTATTTCTTCAATTTTGAATTATTAACTTAAATTTTAAATTATTTTTTTTTGATTTTCTATCTAGTTGACCAATTTTCAATTATATTCTTCGAATTGAATAACCATTGTTCAATTTTTTCAATTATTGTTCAATTGTAGATTAATATTTACTTTTTTTTTTAAATTTTGTTTCTAATTGTCAAATATCTTTGTCATTGTTCAATTATTTCTTTCCATTATTAATTATTTCTTTTCATTATTAATTGTTTCTTTTATTTCTTAATTATTATTTTTTGTAAAGTTTAATATTTAATTCTGCAATTCTCAATTATTTTCTTCAATTATCAACTGTTATCTTCAATTTTTTTAGCCATTTGTAGGTTTATTTATAAGTAAAATAAAATTTAAGTTAACAAGAGAAAAAACCGGAAAATGACCGGGAATTTTGTGGGACAAAATTAGTAGACACCCAGATTTTTCTTATGAGAATTCATTGTTAAAATTTTCAAATACTTTGCCGCAAGTGTTAATATTAAATAAAAAAAATACGTATCTCATATTTTTCGCCAAACAACAAAATTAGTTAGGTTTATGAAAATCGAAATTTTTTTTAGGCTAACTTTGACGTTACTAATAAATGACTGATTGAAAATCTGACAAACAATTTAGGTTATATTTGTGATTCTTGGAATGAAAATACAAAAAGAACATAACCTAAAATTTGTTTCTTCTTAGGTCCCTTTATATCGCGTTACAATTTCGTAATGTAATCTGAGTACAAAATCGATTTATAATATTTTCTAATTTTAGTAGATAATTAAGATTTAATAAGAATGAAGATTTTATTATCAAGATTGAGATTATTCTGTTACTTGAGACGATTTTGAATAAAATGTTAAATTGTTGATAATTCGCATCAAGATTTGCATAAGAATATCATTAATATTTCCGGTTATCACTGCGGCTTGTATAAATAATAAAATAATAAAGGAATATGAAACTAGGGTGAAATTAGGCAGAACTAAGAAATGTTGAATTGTTTATGAAATAATAAATTATCGCTAATTTGTGGAAATAGGTAGGAGGACTAAAACATGAAGTTGTAATGGTTTTGAAGAAGGTTGGAAACAGCACATTACAGAAACTAAGAATAGGTTTAAATTATGACAGAACTCCAGTTTCAATCTTCAAGTATTTCCGACAAGTTAGCCTGATTCTTGTAGATGAAATTTCAAATCTGCTATTCCAAAAGAATAGTTTTAGTTTTCTACTTTTATTCTTTAATAAAAAGTTTTATTAGTATATTACAATTTTGAATTTATTTTCAAACTACAACTTTCTGTATTGAGTTTTTCATCCAATTTACTAATTACAAAAATTTGAAAAAACAACTTTGGACTTTTTCGTGAATTATTAATTTCACGTCAGTTTCATAATTAACTTTTTTTCTCCGAGAAAATTTGCCGTCATTTATAAAAAAGTAGATTAAATTCTCTATATATTAAAAATCTTTGCTCTAATTAAAAAATTGAGTCGATAGAAAAAAAAGATGAACAGCTTTAATGAATACGAAAGTGGGTAAAAAGCTTTTTATCAACGATTTTATCAACGTCCGGTGAAAGATTGACTTTTAATTATTTACATGAAAATTGTAAAGAAACTAAAGCAGCTGTCGATGAAGATTCTTTATTTCTTTATTAATAATAAAAATAAGGATCTTATTTTAAAAAAGAAGAAATTCCTGTTTAAAAATATTTAATCTACTTTTTTTTTAAAATAATAATACTTATTAAAAATCGAAGCATATCAATTATACTGGGGATATTTTGCGCGCTGATTATTTATGTTTAATAGTTTATGAGAGTAAAACAGAAAAGTCGAGAGCGTTCTATATTGAGCAGACAGCAAATCAGGACAGCTATAAAATATTCAGGGAGGTAATTCTTGATAAATCCGAGCACTTTATGCGTATGTGCGGGCACGTGTGAAACGTAAAGGGTCGATCAGAATCTGTCCTAGCGTCACGACAGTTGCACTATTCAATTCCACAAAGGACAGTGTGTCGTAAAATTGATCGTAAAATATCGCTTGTAATTTTATGTCTCAACTTGGGCACGAATTTTCCGTACGTACTCATCTCAATTTCAAAAGATTTAGGCTCTAAAATTCAAGCCAACGAAACATCATTTTTGCCCGCTTCTGATCGTAAAATTCGGCATTTTAAAAATTTAGTATTTTGTCATTACTTTTAAATTGGTGCCTTTTGTATACAAAGTGACAAAGATTTTTTTTTTCCTTTCAGAACATAATTTTGCGAATTCAGAATTAAGAGGATGGATATATTTTACAGAATTATAATTTATGTACAATTTAATTAACTTTTTTAATGTTTGAAAATGTTTTTACTACAAAAAGTTCTACAGTTCTTGATACTTTTTAGAAATTATTCTGATGATTTAATGACTTAAAAGTCAATTTTTTAAAAGGGGGGCTAACTTCAAGCTCCCCCTGCTCCCACTTTTTGAAAAATCAATTTTTTTAAAGATATGTGTAGATTTACAATAGTTCTAGAGTTCCTGATACTTTTTAGCAATAATTCTGTCTATTTTCAATAAAAAACAAAATTTTTAAAGTTGCCAACCCCCCACTTATTTTGAAAAAGATTTTCTATGATAAAATAGGTCAAACAAGAAAGAATTCTGGATTTTTTTACGCACTATACATCAAAAACAATAAATTTTAAAAGGTTACAATATTTTTTAAAACATTGAAAATCAATGTAAATTTTTTTTATACTTCAAATTTTCTGATTAGAATTCTGCCCCCCCCCCCCCCCCCAAATAGTCCTATTAAAAACACTTATAAGAAATTTTTCTAAACTTAAAATCCTAAAACTTATTAACATTCAAAGAGACCCAAAAATTTTTTATTTTCAAAAATTTAGTATTCCAAGAGTTCTGTTAACCCCCAAAATAATTATACAAAAAACCCTAATACCAAATTTTTCTAAACTCAAAATTCAAAAACATATTAACTTTCAAAGTTACACCAAATTTTTTGTAGAACTATTCTGGGGGAAAACAGAACTCTGATTAGAACTCTTGTAACTCAAAATCTTTGAGTTAAGAATTAAAAATTTTTTAAGTCAAAATTTTTAATTCACTTTGATTGTTAATAAGTTTTTGGATTTTGAGTTTAGAAAAATTTGGTGTTAGTGTTTTTTGTAGAAATATTTTGGGGAGAAACAGAACTCTGATTAGAACTATTGGAACTCAAAATTTGTAGTTCACTTTGAATTTTAATAAGTTTTTAGATTTTGAGTATCGAAAAATTTGGTATTAGTGTTTTTTGTAGAACAATTCTGGGGGGAAACAGAACTCTAATCAGAACTCTTATAACTCTAAAATTTTGGGTCACTTTGAATGCTAATAAGTTTTAAGATTTTGAGTTTAGAAAAATTAAGTATTAGTGTTTTTTGTAGAACTTTTGGGGGAGGGGCAGAATACTAATCAGAAAAGTTTAAGTATAAAATTTTTTTTTCGATTTTTTAAAAAATATTGTAACTCTTTTGAATTTATTGTTTTTGATGTATAAGGTGTAAATAACTCTAGAACTCTTTTTTGATGGTTGTATTTTATTATAGAAAACCCTTTTTAAAAAAATGGGGGGTTTGTAATTTTTTCTTCAAAAATTTTTTTTTTATTTAAATTGGACTAAATTATCGCTAAAAAGTATCAGGAACTCTAGAACTATTGTAAATCTACACAGATCTTTAAAAAAATTGATTTTTCAAAAAGTGGGTGGGGGGGGGGGGTGAAGTTAGCCCCCAATTTTGAAAAACCGATTTTTAAGGTATTTAATCTCTAGAATTATATCTAAAAAGTATCAAAAATTCTAAAACTAATCTAAAAGAACTAAGAACTAAAAAAAGTCGAAATTTTGTCAGTGATTGAGATTTGAATTTTGATTACAAAATTATACTTATAATTTATTTATTAAAATTCAGAGCCTTTAAAATTTTATTCGCAAATTTTTGGCAAATTTAAAAATTCTCTAAAATTATGAATTTTTCGAAAACTGCAGAAGTTCTGATTAATAAGTTCGAAATGCCTGGAATATATGACTCATGTATTGAGTAAAGTTCACTATTCCAATTGCGAATATTCCATTCACTTGTAGATATAAATATCTTTGATAAAAGCTGAATATTTTACTTGATTAATTCGCGTTAACATAAAATGATTTGCAACTGCAGTAATTGAATATAAAATAATAAACTTCACAGCTATTGTTGTTGTTATTATTATTACTATTATTATTATTGCCTTGTGTCACATTCCTCGTGGAAAGCGTAAACGAGATTAAAGTTCTGGATTAATAGAAAACTATCATGTTTTTCTGGTGTTTCGTCATTTTGTATTTTATATACAACTTGGTCGAGAAATTCACTCATTTAAATAATTTTAACGAGGCTAAATTTCTCTTACGCGACAAGTAATTTTTTTCGCTAATGACGCAAGTAAATAAAGTAACATTGATTGATTATTTATAGAAAATGATTAAATATTATTCTTTTTTTTTTATTACGTATATTGCAGTATAAAAATATATTTTTCTTTATTATTATTTGATTATAAATATTTAAGAATTAATTACTAAAGCTACTTAAAATTAAATTAATTAGTTAAATTACGATTGTATTATTTGCTATTAAGATTAAATGAAAATTATAATATTGGATTTAAAAATGAAAGAATTGTATTAGTAAATATTTTAAGATCGTCGTATGTTTTTATAATGAAACAAGTTTTCTGCAATTAAATGAAATTGGATAAAATGATATTTTAATAAATTTTGTAAAAGGGTCGTGTGCATGTGCAATAATAATAATCGTCGTCATCAAATATGAGCGTATGTAGATTCGTTTTAATTAGTGCAACTGTCCAACATACAATTTATCTTTAGTAAAGGGCAATAAACAGCAATAGAATCCAGTGTCGTTAGACCTAATGTCGCCCACGTTAAAGTTTGATAAGAAACTGTTTGCGAGGATCAAAGTACTCTCAATTTAATATCAAATATATTTATTCAACTTTAAATCCTGATTTATGGGTTTTTAATTAAGCCATCAGAAAAGTTTATTAATTATTATTCTCTGATTTTTATAGCAAGAATTTCATTATTTTAATTGATTTTTAATATTTATTTCTAACTCGTAATAGTTTTTAATAGTACTTTTATGTATTTTTGTAATTAATATTATTACTATTTTTTTTTTAAATTAAGTTCAGGGTATCTAAAAAGTAGAAAAGATCCGGAAATTTTTAATAAATTTTCTAATTTTATCACCTTTTCTCTATGTCTAACTTTTGACCTTTCTTGACATTTAAATTTTTTTCATGCTTTCCTATTTTCTAAAAAATGTTTATCTTTATATTTTCAGTTGGAGCTATAATGAAAAGTTGGCTGAAAAGCATTTCTACATTCTAAATTTGTCTCATTTAAAAATAAAGCATTCAAGCTAATTGCAAATTCTTATTTGTCTCTCATAAAGAAGTTGCTTAAAATAGAAAGCTACTTGGGGTGTAGATTATCAAAGTAATAATCATTTTCCTAGTCAAATTCAGTCACAAAAAAAATTTTTTTTGTTAAAAACTTGTCAAAAATTACATTGTATTTATTTATAAACTAATTTTTAAATTTCTATCAAATCAATGAAGCTCGAAATAAATTGATTTAACATAAAAATACTTTGAACACAATTCTTTTAAAATTAAAGAAAATAATTAGCAAACATTAATTTTATAAATCTCAATTTTATAGTACATTTCGTCGAATTTTGATTGTCAATCACGTCCCTCTTCGAGAATCGTGATTAAATATCGAAAGGGGTATTTGAGAAAATAGCTTTGCTGACACGTGATCGGAATTTGATGGCATTTTAATGTTTAAAATTCTTTTTTTATTCGTAACATAAAATTCACTCATTTATTGAATTGCTATTTATATACATCTTTCGTGAATCTTTCACAGAGGAAATTGAATTGAAATGAATTTAATTTAACTACTAAATTTCATTATTCTGTTATCAATTAATTTTATTTCTCATTCAATTAATTTTATTTCTCATTTAATTAATTTTATATTACTATTACTATTAATGAAATGATGAAAACTCGTCCATAAAATAATTTAGTAAAAACTAGAAATTGGTTGTAAAAATTACAATTTGTAGTTTTTACTATATCAGTTTGTAGTTTTTTTTACTAGCAATTATTAACAATTAATAACATTACTAACAATTGGTAATTTTTTACTACTTTTTTGTAGAAATTTTTACTAATTCATTTTGTGGACCACTTTTTATCATTTCATTTCGTTTTTCACTAATTCAGATTTAGAGAGTTATTTTTATATGACGCAAATTAAGGAAAGAGGGAAATTATTATTATTATTCCATCATTAAGTGACATTTCAACGTGATTTCTGAATTATCGAGAATCGATATATTGTATAATTTCACTATCAACAACATGATTGAACAGAGAATCTATTGTTTGCAAATGTGCAATTTAATTAGTGCTCATTAAGAACTGTATCGATCTTTTTCACTACTGTCTATAGAAATTGATCGAGTAGGTGACGAAAGCAGTGGCAATATTCTGTAGACTCGGATAAATCGCTTTTTCCATATCGATCGAGCAAACAAACATTTCTTATACACATACAGTGTAACTTTGTCAATCATATACTCTCGAAGGTCTTTGAAAGTCAAAACGCGCGCCAGATTTATTGGATTCATTCGCTGAATGTAAAATTAAGCAATTCCTCTTTCTCTCAAAATTTCAGTTTTTACTGAATAATTTATTTAATTAAATAATTGACAATTTAAATTGTCCACACCGCAGTCATAAATGAAACATTAATGAATCAAATTTCAATCGATTGCATATAGTAATAATTTTGCACGAATTATCTCTCTAGACGTGCAAAAAAAAAGCCACTGAAAGTTTAATTAATTAATGTGAAATGAAACCTTTTATAACAATTTTCTAGCTAGTTTTTAATTTTTAATGATTCCTTGATAAATTCATTAATTCTTTGATAAGATATTGAAGTGTAGAAGATAGCTATTGATCCTTTAAAGAAAAAGAGATTCTTAAGTACAAGTGTTGATTAACACTTTTACATTATTCTTGGAATTGATTATCTTTTGAGGATTTTTGTAATTTTTCATAAAATATAGGTATAGTAATAAAAATAATAATCAAAAATAGTTGGAACAAGTTTGTGATCGTTAATCTCATAAGTTTCCTTGAGACAATTTACACTTACAATTGGGCTCTTGCCAATACTCAATATAAGATAAAATTTCAATTTTCTACTTTACATTTTTTTTACTTTTGATAAAAAAAAATGAAAAAAAAGCTTAAAATAACCAGAAAAAAAAACTTTTTTATCGGTTTGAATTTAACCTTGACGTATCACTGAAACACGATATTCAGAAATGCATTCAACACACTTTTGCTCAGTATTAAAATCATTTTGATAACATTATTTGTATGAGCGATAGACTGTGTGCTTTATGCTGTCATTATATTTCTGCTGAGATATGTGTATGTCTATAAAGTGTCATGGGATATTTTTCAAATTTTATCCTACTTTGTTATTATCAAACAATTCGCAATGAAATCGAGAGGAAACAACAACAGGGAATTTCTTTCTTGAAGAAACCTTTTCTATTTCTTACAAAAGATAACTTTATTTTTGTTTAAAGTTTTAAACAAATAATCTTAATCATTAAAGGATTTTAAGTGACATTTAATAAAATATTAATTTTACCAATCTTTTTTCATTGAAGTTTAAAAGTTACAATTATTTCATTAATATAACCAAACCATAAATTCTCATAATCACATCTTTATAATTTAAATTTAATGATAAAACAAATTTCACGCGTTGGCATATAATGCTTGCAAAAAAGAACGTTTCCCAATGCACGAAATTGTTAAACTCAACATCTCCTGTTACTCGAGTAAAACAACACGCCTAAAAGTGTCAGGTGAACATCTGAACAATAGCCAACACGTAGTTAAAAATCTCTAATTTCTCAAGGGCTATGACCCCCTTTATATAAAATTATATTTCTTCCACCTACCCCCACCATTCCCTTTTAATTTAATTACCGTACTAATCAGTGTTTTTTTTTTTATTTTAACCTACAACGAATACATCATTATCATAAATCAGCGTCAAAATCTTAGATAACCGAGTTTAAATATATACATATTTTTGTTGTATTATGATTCGTTTGGGAAAACAGTCAATTATTCAGATCTTAAAACACCCACAGACAGACTGACAGACATGCATATACACACTCACGATTAAGAAGTTATCGAATCAAAATAGAAATAATGTCGTGTTGTCTCGACTTGAATCGTGTCGTTTTGTAGTCGTTGCGTCATACTCTGCCGGTCAAAAGCTCTTCATTCATTTGCAGACTTGGACGAAGGTCAAGCGGTCACCCTCTTCTTCATTCCCCTCATCCCCTCCACCAATGTCCCTTAATCCTCTCTTTGCCCCTCTAGAGCTAACCCTCACCGAAGAGATGAAACTCGTTCTTTGGTTTTTTCCCTCAATTTTTCACTTTTCAGTTTAAAAGTGTCGAGAAAATCATTATTCTCACTTGACATTTTAACGCGCGACAAACTTTACATTGTTGTTGGTCATTTAAAACTATAAATTTTTGCAAATTCAAATAATAAAAATTACGAAATTGAAGAATATAACTTAAAAATGACGAAAACAATTGACAGTTAAAAACAAAGTTCGAAAAATGACTACATTAATAGGCAACTGAAAAAAATAATTCAAAAAATTAAACAATGAATGTTAAATTTAAACAAAATAGTTGAAAAATTATAGGAATAACTGTTGCAAATAATTGCAAATTGAACAACTGGATTGAAAATCGATAAAATAAGTGAAATTGAAGAAAATGATAAAAAATTGAGGAAATAAGTTAATAATTTAAGAAATAAATTGAAGATTTAAGAATTAAATTAAAATTTTAAAAAATAATTGATAATTGAAAAAAAAAATTACAAAATGATGAAAATAATTGACAATTCAAAACAAAATTTAAAAAATAGCTAAATTAATACACGACCGAACAAAATAATCTAAAAAATCAAAGAATGATTATAAAATTTTAAGATAGGATAATCATGTAGGAAATCATTGAAAAGTGCGGAAAATAATTAATAATTGAAGAAGAGAGTTGAAAAATGACGAGAATAATTGAAAAAAATATGTTGAAAATGACGAAAATAATTGTTAATTGAAAACAAAATTCAAAAAATGATTAGTTTAATAGAAACTGAAAAAAATAATTGAAAAAATTAAACAAGAAATATTAAATATGTAAAAAAAAATTACAAATAAAATAACTCGATTAAAAATCGATAAAAATAATTAAAACTGAAAAAATGCTTGAAAATTAAAAAAAAAAATTACATAAATAATCAAGGAATAATTATAAAATTTTAAGATAACAATTCCAAATTGAAAAAATTGGAGGAATTAATTTAAAATTGCGGAAAATATTTAATAATTGAAGTAAATAGTTGATAAATGACGAAAATAATTGACAATTAAAAACAAAATACAAAAGCATACCTAGATTAATACACAGCCAAACAAAATAATGTAAAAAATCAAAGAATAATTATAAAATTTAAGGATAATAATTAAAAATTAAAAAAATTATAGAAAATACTTAAAAATAGCAGAAAATAAATAATAATTATGGGAAGTAGTTGAAAAATGACGAGAATAATTGAAAAAATTAAAAAAAATTTGTGAAAAATGACGAAAATAATTGCCAATTAAAAACAATATTTAAAAAATGACTAGATTAATAGACAACTGAAAAAAAAAAAATTTTTAATTAAACAAGATTGTATTTATGGAAAATACTTAAAAATTGAAAAAAGTAATTGAAAAAAAAGCCAAGAACTAATGAATGTGAAAGAAAACAATTGAAAACTGAAGAATGGAAATAAAAATTGAAGAATGAAATTAGAAATAAAAGAAAATACTTCAACAATTGTATTTAAATTTTAAAATTAAAGAAACTTAATAATAATAATAAAAAAAAAAATAAGTAATAGAAAAAAGGCGATAATTTTTTAACATTAAAGAAAATATTTGAAAATTGAAAAGTGGAAGTTAAATCTAAAGAAAAAAAACTGAGAATTAAAGAAAATAGTTCTAGAATTGAATTGAAATTTTAAAACAATTTTTATGAGTGTAAAAAGAGTAATTGAAAAAATACGAGAATTATTGAATATTCAGGAATTAATTGAGAATCGATAAAAATAATTGAAAACTAAAAAAAAATATTTTAGAATTGAGGAAAATAATTAAAAATTAAAGGAGTAAATTAGAAATAAAAGAATTGAATGGAAATTCAATAGATAATTAAATGAAAAATTACAATACGCTGAAAATAATTCAATATTGACGTAAATAATTAACTATAAAAAAAATTAACAGTTCAAAAAAAATTCAAAAAATGGTTGGAATAATCGGCATGCGAACAAAAAAAAAATTTAAATTGATGAATAATCTTTAAATTGAAGAATATAATAAATTGTCAATTGAATACTAATGAAAATAATGAAAAAAATTGTAGAAAATTAAAAGAAAATTAAAGATATCAATTGGAAATTGAAGAAATTTCAAGAAAATATTTGATAATTGAGAAAATGCGAGAATTATTGAATTTTCAATAAAATAATTAAAAAACGAAAAGTGCAATTGAAAATTGAAGAAAATAATTAAAAATTAAAGTAATAAATTCAAAATTAAAGAATTAAATTGAAAATTTAAAAAAATACTTGATAATTGAAAGAGAAATTACAAAATGACTAAAATAATTAAATATTAAAGAAAATGATTGAGAAATGAGGAAAATAATTACCATTTGATAGAAAAATTTGAAAAGTAGCGAGAATAATCGTCAACAGAACAAAATAATTTAAAAAAATTAAAGAATAATTATAAAATTTAAATAGAATAATTGTATATTGAAAACTGTTGATAATTATAGAAAAAATTATAAATTTATTCATTAATGAAATTAAAATTATTTGAACTGATATTTATAAATTTAAATTTTCATCAATTTAAATGCATTTTTTAAAAAGTATCTGATTTTAAAAAAAATATCTACTCTCTAAATCTGAATTAATCAAAAATAACTAATTTGAAATCAAAAACTCAGTCACTAATTCAAATAATTGTATTACTACTAATCATTTGGTAGAAAAAACTAATTATTAGTCAAATTCATTTTTAGGTTATGTCAAAATAACTAATATCTTAGCAAAATTCTGTTTACTAATTTAATTAGTCAAATTTTAACTAATAATTAGTCATATTTTGCTAATAATTAGTTATTTTTAACTAATTCAGATTTAGAGATTATGTTCCAAACTTTAGGTGTGGACAGAATGAAAGAATGAATTAACCTTATGGAATCTTATTATCGAATTTTAAGAATTTATGTATATTTATATATACTCTGTAAATCTGAATTAGTAGTTTTCTACTAATGAACTAGCGAAAAGTGAGCTACTATTAAATAAGTAAGAATTTTATTAATTTTTAGTAGAAAGCTACTAATTTTTTTAGTAGAAAACTACTAATTAAATTATTAAAAAAAATCTACTTATTTTAAAAGTAAAGTTTCACTATTTCAATTAGTAGTTTTCTACTAAAAATTAGTATCTTTCTACTAAAAAATTAGTAAAATTTTTGGCTCACTTTTCGCTAATTCATAGTAGAAAACTACTAATTCAGATTTAGACAGTATATATTAGGGGCCGTTCAAAAAATACCTAACGCTTACAGAGAGAGGGGGGGGGGGGGTGAAAATAGATCCAAAAAAGCGTTACGTTCTTTTTTTTAACGGACCCTTATAAAAATGTATTTAATTCTTGTTATATTTATATATTGTTTGTAATTGATCAAATTTTTACCCAGAGAAAATATTTATATGAAACTTTACAGACAATTCGGGAACAAAGGATATATTGACATACTTTATTATACAAGTTTTTAAAAATTCATATAAAGTATTGTAATTTTTCTTATATTTATATACTGTTTTCTATTGACCAAATTTTCCAAATTTTTTTAATTTTACGGAAATTGATAAAAAAGCGAAACTTTTTATAAAAGTGAATCGGGTATTTTAGTTCAGGTTTCGCGTTGCAGTTTACATTCTGTTTCGAGCTTAACCCTTCCATTTACTTTATCTTCTTTTCCCCTCTTCTCAAGTCCACTAGCAGGTTCACCGTTCATTCATGATTCTGCCGAGCAAGCACTTCTCGTTCCCCTTCTTTCCCCCCACTCTTCACTACAAATATATTTCTAATAGATTTTTTTTTTCTTCAAATTATTATCTTTACTTTGTGCCCTCATTTGTTTCTAATCAGGACTCAGAATTTTCTGTACAACGTTTAAAGGAACTGATAACGATGAGAGGATAAAAATAATGATAATAGAGAAGTGCAGGGTTACCGCGTGGGAAAAATAAATGTCAGAAATGCCTGGAATTTCCTAGCTTTCGAAAAATAATTTCAAGTTTAATCCTTTATTTGAGAATGAAAGTGATTTAAAAGGAAATTAATTTAAAATTTATTAAATTATCTCATGATCTTGAACATAACTTTAAGGGTAAAATTATTAATTTTGAAAGCTGACGATAGTTATATATTTCAAAATTAACATATTTAAACATATTTAATTGGAAAGATGATTTAAAAAAGGATTAAACATTTTTCCAATGTGTCTCTTTTTTATAATGTTTATCATCAATAATGATGCCACTCCTCTCTAACAATGTTACGTAATTCATGGACAGTACCGCTTTATGTATTTTCTTTGTTAATAAACATTTTGTGCCGCAAATAGAACTCGAACACATTTATGATTATGTAAAAGCATTACAACATTATATCTCTGTGTGTAGGTTAATACTCTTGCTCGATTCCTCGAATTTATCATTAGTGACATATAATCATAATCACTTTAAAACATTTACAGATTATAATTGAAACATTTTGTCAGACAGTTCCCGGAAGTGATCTTTCAAATTTCGCAAAAACTCACACATATCTCATTTTATTTTTAAGAGCGAAATTTTGTATTTTCACTGAAATTTATTTATTAAAATTTCAGTTAATTTGAAGTTCATTTAATGAAAATTTGCTTAAAAATACATTCTGAAAAAAGAAAATGTTAAATAAAAAATCGGTGACGCAAAAATTATGTTGGGTAAAAATTCGGGTTTGTTTGAAAAATACCTTCTCATTTAGGATGAGAATGTAAAAACTAGAACAGTTAAAATTCGGCTAAAAAATTCTATCTGGATGAAATTATGTCAAATGTAAATTCCAATTTATGAATTTTGTAGAATAGTCATGCGCCCGAGATAAAATTATAAAAAAAAAAGATTATATCAAGAGGTGATGAAAAATTTCAGTTCTTATTATTTGTTCTATGGAGACAATTAAATTTAATAAAAGCCGTTATTGGAAAATGTGTCGCACTAAATAAAATCACTTACTTTAATCAGTCCGGTAAAACTATTCTCTATTCAGGCTGCATGTGTGCAGCCTTCCCTTGAATTATTTTCAACCACATCAATAGCCTTTTAGTTATCCAGTTGGTCCTTTATTTTCAGTCGCGCATAATTTTCAACTTCCTGACTTGCCACTAAATTATGAAAATTCGCACTCCATTCTTTCAATCGTCATTAACATAATCTAAATTTCTTGATTGACAAACTCCTTCCTCTATCTCAATCATAATATATATTCTCTTATTTTACATTAATTAAAATTACACATTCAGTTTCATTCACTTTTTAAATACTAATTTTCATTTTATTTCATGGAAATTAAATTCAAATTTTAATTGAATTAAATTTAGAATATTGAAATATAATTAAAACTTTGATTAAATTAAGAAGGTTCACTCCATTTGCATTACTTCGAACTAAAAAGTCGTTTTTCCCCCTAAATAAAAATTTTCAAATTAATTCCACTAAAATATTTTGAAAAAATTTCCCTATTTTTAACGAAAACTGGGAATTTATAAAAAGAACTTTTAAAAACTTTCGATCTCAAACATGTGATCTAATGTAATCAACTTGTTAATTATTTTATGATTCGTTTCAACTTAATTTACATCTTTCCGATATTTTAAAATGTTGTTAACTTTATCATAAATTCTTTCTTTCCTTGATAATTTTCTTTTATCAATAATTGACTTAATAATGAAATTTTAGATTTAATAATCATGTTTCTATTTCTTTGAAATTTTAAATGTATATAATTTTACCGAAAAATTAAATTTTCTTCTTATAATTTCTTATTGTTAGAAAAAATATCACTTTTTTATTATTATTATTTCTTTATGTACCATCCGCACGGACGAAATTTAAAAAATATTTTTCAACTTTTGCCAAAGCAATTTCTTTTAAAATACTTTAAAAATATTTTTTAAGTCTAAAATATTATGAATTTTTTATTTTTAAGGGATGAAAGTACTCCTCGAAAAATAATTTTTAAAAATATATATCTTTTAATTTCGTCCGTGCGGACGTCCGAAACTTCGGATACATTATTTCTTTTACATTTTTATACAATTTTTTAAGGCTAATCACTTTTTGAAGATTTTTTTTATTTGCTTCTAATATTTTTTTGTGTTGTAGATTTTTTCCTTTTTACGCAAAGCATTTCAGTATAATTTTGGTTTTATAACATTTCAAAAAATTTATTGATTTTCTTATTTAATTTGATAATTTAAGGGAGGAGGGAAGTACAATTTTTTTTTCATTTATCTGATTATCTTTATATTAACTCATTTTTCATGTAAACTTATTCAATTCTCTTTACATTTTTTCGCAAATTTATTAATTCAATTTTTAGATTCTAAGATTTGTTAAATTTTTTTTTAAAATGTGTTTCTTTTATATTTTTCAAATTTATTTAAATTTAACGTTAACTTTTGAAAGTTTCTTCAATTTGTGAATAATTTTCTAAATTTTTTCATTTAAAGGAATTTGTCATTCTGTTTATACAATTTTTACATTTTTTTATTTTATTTTTTCTAATTTTTTCAGAGTTTGGTAAATTTTTTTTTTAAGATTTTCTCCCATTTTTTAACACATTGCTTTGTTTCTTTTTTTATTTTATCTCTTTAAATATTATTTAATTCAAAGTTACTACCAATCCAGTCGTAAGTTTATTATAATGTTAATCCATTCAAATTGTATTACATTCAAATTTCAGTAGATTCAAATTGTCATTCCTTAAGAATTATTTTGCTATTAAGAAATAAGAAAAAAAAATTTATTTTTCATATTTCTTACGTTTAAAGATGTTTTCATTCATTTCATAATAAGTAGTCCTACAATTCTGACTATATTGTTTATATAAATAAAATATTTTTTATCATAAAAGTTAATAATATTAATAATATTAGAAAAAATATCGTAACTCTTTTAAAATTTCGACTAGAGATTTTATGTGATGAGAAAAGTCTTTTTTTACTTTGAGGTTATGTCAACGGACAGAACCTTCTTAAATTTGCGTTGAAATGAAATTCAATTTTTATTAAATTAAATTTGAGTTTTCGACGTTTAATTGGAAATAAAACTTTTTTTTAAATTAAAATTTTTATTTATAGTTTTGAGTTAGAGATTTCTAGAGAATGTTGTGTAACAAATTGGGAATTTGATTTTAGCGTGAATCAAGAAGTGTGGCCAGCATTTTGGGATGCGGGAACGGTGGCGGCATCGGCGGTGGTGGCAGCGGTGTTATGCTAATGATGGCCAAATATATGAAACAGGAGTTGACCTCGGATGCCGAAGAAGAAGGCCTAGTGCCAACACTTCCTGCCCGATTTACCTCTATGCGCAAGGTGCCTTCGCTCTCCGACCTCTCCGATCAGGAAAGTTCACTCGGTAAGTCTCGCACATGTAAATTTTGCAATTTTTGCCAATCTTCAACTTGTGCCAATTTATACATACATTTATAAATATACATTTTTTTGCAAGACTTTTGAACTGAGACATGCTTTAGAAATACAAATTAAGGCCCTGTCGTCGTCCATTTTCCCAAATCAAATTTCACGAAATTTTTTCTAAACTTTTATTTTTTCTAATCCCTTATACCGATGGTTATAAGTTTATGTTTTTATTTTTTTAGTTAAAATATTTATTGTTACCGTGGCAACAATACAAAAAACTTTCAATATTATTTGTAACTTTTTTAATTGCAATTTCAAATCTAATTATTTTTTCTAAATTTTTTGTGTTTGTGACAGGAAAATTTGTTACTAAACCGGGAATTTCTTTGTGGATCTAAAAGTTCTGAGAAATTTTATCGAAAATCAATTTTTTTTCATAAATCACAAATTTATAACAATAATAATAATCAGCAAGTTCGTTCATTCATTCATTCATTTCTTTATTTATGCTTCTTAAAAAGTGCATTTAGATTGATTAAAATTTAAATTTATAAATATCAGTTCAAACGATTTTAATTTCATTAATAAATAAATCTATATTTTTTTAAATTATTTTTTCTGTTGTAGATTACTCTCCCCACACCCAGAGAAGTGTTTGACTCAAATATATGTTATTTGTGCCAAATAAAAATATATTTGTCTCACAGCCTAGTAACTTTTTATTTGTTTCAAATAGAAAAATTTATTTGAATCAAATACAATTTTATTTTACACAAATAAAAATTTATTAAAAACAAATAAAAAGTTACTTGGCTGTGAGACAAATATATTATTTCTCTGGGTGCAGTTTTCGAATTTTTCTTTCGAATGTCAATTATTTTCCTCATTTCTCAATTACTTTCTTTAAATTTAATTCTTTGATTTTTAATTTAATAATTTAATCTTCAATTTATTTCTTTAATTTCAAATTATTTTCTTCAATTTTGAATTGCATTCTTCGTTTTTCAATTATTTTATTTAATATTAAATAATTCTCGCACTTTCTTAATTATCAATTATTTTCTTGAAATTTCAATACAATTCTTAAAATTCCAACTTATTTCTTTAATTTTCATTTTATTTTCAACAATGATTTCCATTATTTTCATCAGTTTTCAATTGACAATTTATTTTTCTCCTTCGATTTTCAGATTATTCATCAATTATAAAAAGTTTTTGTTATATTCCAATTTTTCTCACCATTTTTCGAATTTTTTTTCAATTTTTAATTATTTTGTTTAATAGTTCATTATTTTTGTCAATATTTAATTATTATCATCGTATTTTAATTTTTCTTTAAATTTTTAATTAATTTCTTGAAATTTCCATTTAATTCTGTCATTTCTATTTAATTCTTTAATTTCCAATATATTTCTTCAATTTTTAATTATTTCCTTCAATTCTCAAATATTTTCTTTAATTTTCAATTATTTTTATCGATTTTCAATTAATTCCACAATATTAAATAATTCTCGGATTTTTTCAATTATTTTTTCCACTCATAGAAATTGTTTTAAAATTTCAATCCAATTATTCTTCTCGGATTTTTTCAATTATTTTTTTCACTCATAGAAATTGTTTTAAAATTTCAATCCAATTATTTTTCTTTTCGTCATACTGCAATTTTTCTGTTAATTATCAATTATTTTTTTGAAATTTCCATTTCATTCTTTAATTTCCAATTTATTTCTTCAATTTTTAATTATTTTCTTCAATTCTCAAATATTTTCTTTAATTTCCAATTATTTTTGTCGATTTTCAATTAATTCCTCAATAATAAATAATTCTCGGATTTTTCCAATTATTTTTTTCAATCATAATTTTTTTTCAAAATTTTAATTTAATTATTCAGTTCTAGAACTATTTTCTTCAATTCTTAGTTATTTTCTTCAAATTTAAACTCCACTTTTCAATTTTTTATTATTTTCTTCGATATTACAATATTGTCGCCTTTTTTCTATTGTTTTTTTTTATTATCATTAAGTTTCTTTAATTTTAAATACAATTGTCCAATTATTTTCTTTAATTTTTAATTCCATTCTTCAATTTTTATTTCCATTTTTCAGTTTTCAATTGTTTTCAATATTCATTAATTCTTGACTTTTTTCAGTTACTTTTTTCAAATTTTAAGTATATTTTCAAAATTCCAATCTTCAATTTTTAATTGCTTTCTTCAATTTTGTAATTATTTTTTTTCAATTTTTATTTTTTTTCGATTTTCAATCCAGTTTAGTGATGCATGTCGAGCAAACGATCTGATCGATTTTGAAATCGATCGTCAGTTGTTTGCTTGGATCGTCTCGATTCTAATTTATAATTAATGAATATTATAATTAATTATAAGTATATATAATCAAATTATACTTATAACTTTACTTTTTAGTTAACTTTGAATAATTATTATCATTTTTGAAAATATCTTTAAATATAAGGTTTTTTTCTTTTTGTTGGCATATTTTATTCAGTACGCATTTATACTGAACTGTCATATGAGTAATTTTTTTAATTAATAAATATAGACTTAAATAAAACTTTTCTTTAAAAAAGAATGTTAATAAATATATTCTAAAGATTTGTTTGTAGTAATTTATTTTGTATATAAAGCACAATTATAGTAAGTAAAATGAATTGAAGATTGATTTAAAAATAGACAACTTTTGGCATATTTGACAGCATATTTTTTTAAAACTATTTAATAAGAAAGTTGGATACTTACGAAAATTTAATTTAATTTAAAATTAGTTTGTACATTTACTTTGTTTATCCAGAAATAATAATTATCATAAATAACATTAATTTGCAAATAATTATAAGAAAATAAATGTTACACCTTTAAATAAAATCTATTACACCTTTTAAATGAATATTAATTACGATATTTAATTTAAATAAAATCGATTCAAGTAATTTTTTGCCAAACCAACCAATTTTGAAGGACTTCTAAATTTGTAATATATTTCTTACTCAAATATTTAAGAAATTAAGCAAAATATCTTAGTAAAATTTTAATACAAACTGTTTAAACAAATTTAAATGTGCGTAAAGTTTGAACTTATTAAAAGCTTTCAGAAAAAAGATATGATGTGTTTAAATATGTCATTTGTTTAAATATAGAATTATGAAATTCAGTTTTGTAATAATTAAATTACTGTTCTTAAGCAATTGTGTCTGGATAAGCAAAAGAAATATACTAATTCTGAGTCCTCATAATAAAAAAATATGCTGTTCAATATGACAAAAAATCGTCAATTTCTAGATCAATCTTAAATCGATTTTACTTATTATAATTATGCTTTATATAAAATAAATTACTACAAACAAATCTTTAGAATACACATATATTAACATTCTTTTTTAAAGAAAAGTTTTATTTAAGCCTGTATAATTAATTATAAAATTAATTAATTATATAAAATAAAATCGAGACGATCCAAGCAAACAACTGACGATCGATATCAAAATCGATCAGATCGTTTGCTCGACATGCATCACTAATCCAGTTATTAAATGTGCAATAATTTCCAACAATTATTCCTAAAATTTTCTTAATTTTTCGATTTGCAATTATTTTCTTTAAATTTAATATTTCTCGTCTAATTTTTTCAGTTGTCTATTAATCTAGTCATTTTTCGAATTTTTTTTTCAATTAACAATTATTTTTGTCATTTTTCACATATTTTCTTCAATTTTTCATTTATTCTCGTCATTTTTCAACTATTTTCTTCAATTATTAATTATTTTCCGAAATTTTCAATTATTTTCTACAATTTTTTCTACTATTTTTTCAATTTTCAATTATTATCTTAAAATTTTATAATTATTTATTGATTTCTTAAATTATTTTGTTTAGTTGTGTATTAATCTAGACATTTTTGAATTTTGTTTTCAATTGTCAATTATTTTCGTCATTTTGTAATTTTCTTTTCAATTATCAATTATTTTATCAAATTGTAATTTAATTCAATTTGGGTTGTAAACCCGTATACTCTTGATAAATAAATAAAAATAAATAAATAAATTTAATTCTTAAATTTTTAATTTGTTTACCCAATTTTTTATTATTTTCTTCAATTTCAATTATTTTTGTCGATTTTTAATCCGGTTTAAATGCATTTTTCTCAAAATAAATGCACTCGTTTTGATTTGAATTAAGAAACAGGAAAACGACCAAACCGGAAAATAACTAAAATATGATTAAGTTAACAAATTATTTTCTATTGTGATAAATTAATTATATAAACGAAAAAATAGTTGAATTAATCACAATAATAAACCGAAACTAATTGAATAAATGAATGGAAGTGGATTAATGTGATTTTAAAAAGAATGACCCGCATGCCCTGTTAAATAGAGTGCTAGATTTAAAAAACGATTTCATTTTGATTTAACGGTAAATCAATGTCACAAGTTTAGAAGTTAATAATAATAATTAATTAGTATTAATACAAATATTCGGATTTAATAATTAGTTGTTATTAATGATTCGATTGACTGAAATTTAAAACGTTTGAAATAAGGAGTTAAAGTATACATAATTGGAAATTTGATTAAATAACATTTAGAAAGAATAACATGTAGAACCTTTAAATTTTGAAAGTATTGATATTTGGAAGGAATTAAGTTTGAAGCGATTATAATTCAGAATGATAAAAATTTGCATTGATTGAAATTTAGATGTATTAAAATTTGCAGAGATTAAAATTTAGAAGGATTAATATTTAGGATTAATATATTTGATCAAAATCTAAAAGAATAAAAAATTGCGGAAGGATTAAAACCTAGGATAATTACGAAGTTGAAAAATTAAAACTTTGAATAATTAAAATTCAGGAGGATTAAAATTTATTATTAGCATTAAAACTTGGGAAGTTGGTATCTGAAAAGTTTAAAATTTAGGTGGATCAAAATCTGGAAGAATAAAAATTTGTAAGAATGAAAACAGGATAATTACAATTTTGGAAAATTACATTTTTGAAAGATTAAAGTTTGAATCGATTTGACCAAGTGTTATTTCCAAGAATTAAAACTTAAGGCGATTGGAATTTAGTAGGATTAAGATTTAGATTAAAATTTAAACTAATCGGGTTTACTTTAAATTTGGATCCAGTGAAAATGTGGAATTATCTACTTTTTTAAAGTAAAATGCTTTTAAACTTTCATTAACGAAACCTAGAATTATATTTGTACAATTTGACATAGAACCGATTTAAAACAATCCAAATTCATATCAATTCAAAATTGATATCATATAACAAATTTGGAACCATAAATCTGTAAATTATTAAAAATGATTGTGATGCGCGGAAAATAGAACTGATTTAAATTCCTCCCTTTAACAAGATCTTTAAAAATACACCTAAATCAAAAAATTCAATGAATCCTAGAATCATTTGAAAATCAACTCAAAATTAAATTCAATTAAACTGTCTCGAATTAAACTTGTTTCCAGAACAATTAATAAAATCCGGTCTAATAGAAGAAAAGAATCAACTCCCTTTTTTTCCAGATAATCTGAAAGTTTCCAGCAATAAAGCGCCAGCATCTCAATCTAAACGAGTGTTTCCGCTTTTAATTGAAAAAAATTCAAGACTGTAACAAGTGCATCGTTCCTAATGATGTTTTTACCCCAGCCATTCCACTCCCAAGTCAAAGCTCTTAATTCACATGAAAGTTGAGTAAATGAAAGGGACTAGATGAACGCTAAGTAAGTACATTAGATACAACATGAGAGATATTGTCGCGTGGTAGTAATCGGTTGTTTACGAGTGTGATTCATGTTGTAGTGAAGGAGCGTAGGAAAGCGTTGTTAGTATCAGAGGGAAGATAGAGAGAGAGAGAGATAAAAAAGAGAAAAAAAAAATTGTCGTGTCAGTGCGAATCTAGTGGTTGGCAGTAGGTGGTTATAACTACGAGTAGGTATGCGAGCAAACTACAATGAAGGAGCTGCGTGAGTGTCCACGACTTGTAGCACGTGTATTACATATGAAATGTAGAGAGAAGGGAAGGCGGGGGCGTCTAGTGGGGGGCCTTAATGAGGATGCTGCTGATTATCCAATTCGTAAATTCTCGCTACATTTTCATCGTACTCGTCTAACCGCGAGTAACAAGACAGCCATTCGACCCTCTCGATATTGGATAAACCTTTACTAATCGTAAATACCAAGCACAATGCCCGGAATTCATTCAGCCGTTTAACCAAATCGAATCGCTCTTATCGTGTCTCTCTCTCTCTCTCTCTCTCTCGGGTCACGCTCATTTTTTTACTTGGAATCAAATCTAGTGGTTTTTATAAAAACCGATTAAACGGGTATGCGGGTCCTAGAAAAGTCCTATCAGACTGATTTGTCATTATTTTCATATTTATCAATTGTGGAAATGGGTTTTATATTGAGATTAATGTGTTTTTTTTTTCTCTTAGTTTTGAGATTAATGTGTTTTTTATTTTTGAGACTAATGTGTTTATTATTTCTGTGGCTGATGTTTTATATTATTGTAACAATTTTTAGGGTTCCGGACACAAACTGTCAATCCGGAACCCTTATGTTTTCACTCGGTTGTCGGTCGCACGAAATTATTACCTCCCTTTTACCTATCGGCAAAATATTTGACATAGGGGTCAAAAAATTACGTAAGATGTGTTTGGACCTTTTTATACCCCCCTCTCTTTCGTAAGATTTTGGTGCCCCCCCTCTCTCCATAGAAAAGATTACGTAAGATAAAAAGTATAAAAATCACTAAGAATAATTTTAAATTGTTTATTCATACATTTTAAATTGGTTTTTAATAATCTTCTTTAGCACTGTTAAACTTTAAGTTTATATAGATAATATCTATATGATCGTATTCTTCATTAAATTTCAAACATTTTGAGAGGTCTTGGATCCTTTTAGATGAAAAATTCACAAAGTTACAAGCATTCAAAGATAGAGGTGTCAAAACCCTAGTTTTGTGAAAAACGAGTTTAAAGTTCAAGATTACCATTAGCGTCCATGCATTTTAAAACATTAATCAGAATATTTTGTGTTTTCAATTATGATAAAGTTACGATAAACGCATGATTTGACGTGGGACATTATGTGGTTTGTTTTTCAGCAATAAAAAGAAAATTCGAAAATCTGAACCTTCTTTAGATATTCCAATTGGTTCCAGCTTTTAAATTTTAATTAATTCAAATTTAAGTGCATAGGACCATTAATTAATACTAAATAATGAAATAATATTAATTATTTTTCATATACACAATAATCCTTTTTTTTAATATTCTTACAAGATTTCTAAGAGATTTTAATTTTTCAAAACTGTTTAATTTTTATCTTATAAATTCTTATTTTTATAAAATTTAAAAGTTTTTTCTTCTTTTACTTTTGTTATTTTTTATTTTATTATTATTTGTTTTATAGTTATTATTTGTAATTTTTTTCTTTTTTGTAAGTTTATTCAAATTTTTTCACATCTTGTCTATTTTTTGCAAACTTACTTATTCTTTCATAAAGTTTCTAGATTTTATTTATTTTTCTTTTATTGTTGGACTTATTTTAAGTGTAATATTATAAAAATGTGTTTGGTTTACCTTAAACTTTTTTATTTTTAAAGGACTTTTAAGTTTATTTTGTGGACTTTCTTTTTATTTATCTTGTTATATTTATTTTTTTGTACTTTTTACATTTTTTTAGTTTGTTAGATTAAGAAAAAAAAAATTCTCTGTTTTTGTCCTATTTATTTAATTTTCTTGATGTTTCACTATTTTTTTTTGTTCTTTCACTGTAAAAAGAAACATCTTAAAATGCAATGTAGTCACTTTTACAGCGTTTAAAGTATCTCATATTTCAGCTTCCATTTTAGAAAACTAATCCATTTTAAGATACTTTTGCTAACTTTTTGGAAACATCTTAAAAGTGACTACAAATGTATCTTAAATTAAAATACCTACTTTTTGCAGTGTTTTTGAGTTTTAATTAATCCTTTAATTTTTGTCATCATTTTTCTATTTCTAAGAAGAATTTTTCCTTATTTTCAATTGTTTAGTTTTTATCTTATAATTACGAATTTTTGAAAACATTTATTTGGTGCTTTTATTTACATTCTTTAAATTTACCAATTTTCTACTTTTTTGAAAGCTTTTATTCTTTTAATTTATAATATGTGAATTTACTCTTTTGTACTAAATATTTTCATTTGAACATCGTTCTTGTATTTCATAGAATTTCTTTTCTTTTAAATTTGTTTTTAAATTTTATTCAATTTAGAGAGAGAGAGAGATCTCTAATTTTAGAAATTTTAAATATTGATTATTTTTAAAAAAAATCAATTTTTGATTTTTTTAAAAAATCATGATTTTTATCAGCCTTGGTAACTTACCATATCGTTAAAAAAAAGTGCATTCATATTACGTAAGATTTCGATAAACCCCCTCCCCCCTAACGTAAGATTTCGTAATATTTTTCAGACCACCCCACCCCCTAAGCATTTTACGTATCTTACTCTTATCTCCTAATATTTGAATTTTTTTCTTTGAAAAAATGTAGTAGGGAGGGGGGGGGGGTAAATTAAATTTAAAACGTTCATATTTTTATGTTTTTATTCTAATGTTCTTTTCGTCTTTGAGACTTTAGCTTTAAAAGTCAGCAATTTTTTAAGGGTGAGGGGGGGGGGGGGTATAAAGCATTTTTTAACGTTCTATTTAAAAATTGAAAAAGGAAATAAAATAAACAAATTGTTTATAATTAGAATTTTTATTATTTTTAGACCCGCTTATACTCAGTCTATTTTCAATAAATTGATATTCTTTTACGTAAATATATGTAATTGATTTAATTCTGTTAATTAAAACTACAAATAATATAACTCGCACTTGCCCAGTTTTTTTCTATCATTATTATCGTTTGCCAGATTTATTAAAAGAAATGTAATTGGGCTTAATTATACTCTTCACAATAATCTGATCAGTATTATATTTCTGATCGATTAGTTCTTATTTCCAGTTGATAAGATTTTATGTTTTTTATTGACTCTGATTTTTATTTAAACATAATAACTTTTTTTTTAAATCGCGACAGATAGAATTGTTAATTTTGTAAATTTTCTACAATTATTAGCAACAAGTTACGATATTTTAAATTAATTCAACTTAAAACCAATCTAAGTTACACTTTATTCAAATTTCTATATTGTTCAGAATTTGAATTTATTTCAATTTTATACGATCCAAATTTATAGAAATACAAACTTTGATTCTCACTTTAATCGATTTGAACTTCAATTCATCCAGATTCTTATCCGTTCTCAATTAAATTGGTTTAAACTTTTGTTAGTAAAGAAAATTTTAATCGATTAAAACCCTTCACTGATTCCATTTTTCAATATCAAAATTAATGTTTTATAAATCAGAAGTTTTTTTTTTATAAATCCAAACAATTGGAGTTTAGAAGGATGAAAAATTAGAAAGATTAACATTTGAAAGAATTAAAATTTGGGACAATTAAAATTTAGGAGGATTTTAAGTTAACAAGCGGATATTTTTTAACGATTAATATTCAAGTTTACGGGTGTTAACAATTTGGTTAGTTTAAAATTGAGGATGATAAAAATTTGGAGTTTCAAAGTTTGGGTCGATGGAAAATAGAAGAATTAAAATGTAGGTGAATATAAATTTTGAAGAGTTAGAATTTGAAACAATTTAAATTCAGGACGATTTAAAGTTAACAAGAGTAGATTTTGTAACGATTAAAACTTAGAAGAATATTAAAATTTGGTAAGATTTGGTAAAATTTACAATTATAAAAATTTTGAGTTTTAAAATTTGGGTCAATTGAAATTCAGAAGAATTAAAATTTAGAACGATTACAATTTAGGAGAACTATAATTCGGAACAATATTAAAATGTGACTTATTACAATTGAGAAGGATTTAATTTATGATGGGATAAAATTTTGAAGAATAAAATTTTGCAAGGATTACAATTGGGATTGATTGTTTAGAAGAATTAAAATTTGTTGCAATTAAAATTTAGAAGGATTAAATTTTCGAAGGATTTTAATTGGGACTGATTGAAATTTAGAAGGATTAAAATTTGAAACAATTAAAATTTAGGAGGATTATAATTTAAAAGGATTATAATTTATAAAGATTAAAATTCAAGAGAATTAAAATTTCAAACTCTTTAATTCAATTTGTTTCAAATCTTTTTTAATAAAAATTAGCTTTCTTTTTCTGACAGTAACAGTAGTGACAATCTCTCTAATTTTTCGAGATTGGGTTAATTTTATTGAATTATTTCTCAATTATTACTCAGTTATTTTCGAGTAAGTGATGTTTCATTTATGTTCATCTCGCGACAGACGTGAATGACATTTTTCTCCAGTCATAAACTTTACATTGAATTGAAGTAAAATTTAGCTTTTTCCTCAGACTGACAATTTTTGAACCGGAAACTGTTTTTATCGAGGTAATAATGAAACTTAAATAATCTCGATGTCTGCAGTCTTGATATTAAATTTACCAATCTTGTTGAATTATCCGAATTTAATTTCACCCAGACTTAATACTTTTAATACTGAATAAATATTAATAAAAAAAAAAATAATAGATACAAATAAGAAGTTACAATTGTTATAATTCTGCAATTATATGAATAGAAAATAAAGAACTGGAATAAAAGATACATTTAACAGTGTTGGAAAATTATATATAAATTAGCAGGATGTAATTTTTTTTATTGTCAAATGTAAATAATTAGGCATTTTTTCCCCAAGAGCGAGAAATGGCAAACAGAGCGTGTATCGATCATCGCGATATACTTTTTGATAGAATAAACTGATAATGGAGAAGCTTCGTTGGCACATAATCGCACTCGAGATATTTCTTACAACATAAATAAATGTATGTGGATTACATTACATTATACATTTTCTCAACTTCTCTCATAATTCAATCAAATTTTATTTTTTTCTATTTCTTCATAATTTCTTTTAAAATGTCTTCTTTTCATGCAAAGAAATCGCAAATTTTAGGAAAGAAAAAAAATTCCCTTGTTGCTATAGATTAAAATTAATAAATATCTTGAAAGAGAAATTTTTTCAAAACCGGAAACAGGGGTTTGGCTTCATCGAAGGGCTTCTATGCTTTATTAGAAATAAATAATCACGACGATTACTGTGTGGAACAGGGCTCACGTCACGGAAGGGTTGACATTACATCCGGTGGTCTGCTCGCATGTTCTTTGTCAGCGTCTTCTGTTAGACTTCCAAGTTGCACCCATTCACAATTTTCATCATCCCGCAAATCCCCATCGAAACTTGAGAAAATCTAGAAAAAACCTGCGGTTCTTCGTTTCCTCTATCTCTAACTAATCTAGTTTTTTTTTATCTTATTTGTTTCCGTACATCCTTAGAATAACATAAAAAAGGAAAATAAAATAACGAGATTCTAATAGAAACTTTAAAATAAGTTTTTAAATTATACATTTCTTTTTTTAATAACCGGAAATTGTGAAATCTGATTTATCTATACTTCATAATCGATTTAAATTAACAGATCTGTAAAATTTGTATTTATCCGAATTTGAGTCTGAAAATTATCAATCCGAATTTTGTTATTTGATTTAACCGAAATTTCAACCCCAATTAAATTGATCAAAAATTCTGCTTGTCCAAACAATTGATTTTAATTTACCAAATTTTTTCATTCATCTAGTAATCTATTCTAATATTAATGCAAATTTCAAAGAATACTAATTGAGTTGCAAAATTAGAGAAATACTCTGAATCATTCAACAATTTAAATTTAAAAAATGCACATTCTAAAATATTGTCTGATAAGTTTCTGGACGAATAATTTTCCAGCGAATAAAATGAGAACGTCGAAATAAATCAATTATTCATTTCATTGATGATATACTTTATAAGTTTAAATTTAAAATATCGTCTGTCGAGACATTTTGTAAATTTGAATATCTACTTAGAGAGTTGAAAATAAAATTTTATGGGCGTTTGATCTTGTCATTGTGAAAATTTAAAATTAATGAGATTGAAGTGTGAGAAAAGTGGAAAGAAATGTCTCTCCGTAGGAGCTTATTTTTATCATTGATAAACGGCGTTTATATTTTTCAGAACTGTCTTCTCTTGAATAATGCAGTCGCGGCTAACTTTTCTGTAACAATCGCCACTGACCATTGTTACGTGATCCCTTGATAGTGTTCCAATGACAGTAAACGCGAAATGTTTTATGTAAATGCCCATTGTAGCCAGTGACATTGACGTAGCGAAACAAATTTGTTTCTTTTTTTATCTCTCTCTTTCTCTCTCTTTTGATACAAAGTTAAAGAGCCGATTATTTTATTTGACTTTATCTAAAAAAATATCAGTTTTATGGTTTTTTTTAAAATAAAATTTAATTTTACTGAATTTTTAAATTATTGTTCTTGAATTGTTTAGTTTGTAATTTATATTTAAATTTTTATCATATTTAAAACGATTTGAATTAAGTGTGATTCAAATTTAAATTAATGAAAGAATTTTAAGTATCCGAATTAAAAACGATACAAATTTTAAGTATTTTTGGGTAATTTAAATTTTGATCTATCATAATTTTAAGTGCGATACAAATTTGATGCAAATTTCAGTTGATCCAAATTTAAAATGACCAAAAAATTTGAAGTGTCCGAATAATTGTAATTAAGCATTTTAAGCAATTTAAGCATTTTTGAGTGATTTAAATTTTGAACGATCCCAATTTTAAGTGCACTGCAAATTCGATGCAAATTTAAATTGATTCAAATTTTAGTTAAAGTAAATTTAAACTAATCCAAACTTTAATTCATCCAAATGTTAATCGAAGTAAATTTTAATTGTTTCAAATCTTAAGCGATACAAATTGTAAATTATCTAAAAATTTATGTGATCTAATTTTAAATAATTTTAGACTGTAATTGATCTAAATTCCAACTAATTTAAACTTTAATTGATCCAAATTTCACTAAATTTTAATCCAACCAAATTTTAATTGTTCCAAATTTTAGGCGATTCAAATAGTAAATTATCTAAAAATTTAAACGATCCAACTTTTAATAATTTTAGACTATAATTATTGATCTAATTTTTTATTACTTAATGCAGATTTTATTTCATCCAAATTTTAATTAATTCAAATTTTAATCGAACTTAATTTCAATTGTTTCAAATTTTAAGCGATTCAAATGAAAAATTATCTTCAAATTTGAGCGTTCCAACTTTTGATAATTTTAGACTATGATTGATGTAAATTTTTATTACTTAATGCAGATTTTATTTAATTAAAATTTAAATTAATCCAAATTTTAATCGTGTTAAATTACAAAAATTTCCTGACAATTTCAAGTTAATTCTTTAATCTTCAATTTATTTTTTCAATTATTAATATTTTCTCCAATTATTATTCTCGTCATTTTTCAATTATTTCTTTCAATTGTTAATTATTTTCCACAATTTACAATAATTATTTCCTACAATTTTTTTGATTATTCTCTTAAAATTTTTTAATTGAGTGCCTGGATCAAATAACTCGACCGACGCTTGACGGCTTTTTTTCAAGCCAGTCGCGCTCTGCAAAAAGTACCCAAAAATAAAATTCGAAATTTTAAATTTTGAAACACACCACCTTGTAGAGATTGAAATTGCGCAACTTTTTTGTTTTATAAATTTTTTTATAGGACTACAAGTTTTAAAGATAATAGCCAAAAACAAAAAACAAAAAATTTCTGAATTTAATTTATTTTTAAAACATAACTCGTCATTTCTCGGGCAAATCTTAACGAAATTAAATGAAACTTGGTATGCTTACTCATTTGGATCCAAGGAAGCCTACAAAATGATTAGAAAGGTAAAAAATCTTCATTGTTTAAATATTTTTTAATGTAAATAAAGCACTACTGGTTTACACGTTTTCCCAGCGTCAATGACTTATAACATGGCGATCGTTCTGATCTGGAAATACTTCTCGCGAGGCATTTGCGTATTAGTATTTAATAAAGTTTTCTGGAAAGTTTCAACTAGAATAGATTAAAACTTTAGGAAATACAGTAGTTTTAAAAAAAATGGTCTTTGCGCGTCAGCGCGTCACCGAGAAACTGGCACGGGCACGAATGTACATACGTATAACTTAAGTTTTCCACAATATTTATAATTTAAAAAGAAATAGTTTAATCATTTTCTGATTTCTTAATTTTTCTTACCTTTTTTCAACTAAATCTAACAAGAATAAACTGTTTTATTATTGTCAAAATTCTATTAGAATCTTACCTTTTTTAATTTAGTTTTTACCTCCTTTTATGTTGTTTTATTTATATAAACAGCCAGTCTGTGAAGTGTGGACGGTTTTGTTTACAAACACTTCTAGCTTATTCTCTATAATAAAACGACTACCAACCGCGTCTTTTTTACTATTAGTTTGTTAAATTGTATTTATTTTCTTTAATTTTCTTTAATTATTTCTATAATTTTGAAATTATTTTCTCCAATTTTTTAATTTTGAAATGTATTTTTTCATACACTTTCTACATTTTTAATTTATTTGTCTCAATTTTCAGTTATTTGCATCATTTTTAAATTGGTTTCTTTAATTTTTCAATTTTTTACCAAATTAAAATTTTTAAAATAATTTTTTAACTAATTTACTAAGCCTTTAATTATTTATCTCAAATTTCAATTAATTAAAACAATTATTGTTAATGAATTTTTCAATTTTTCAATTAATTTTGTCAAATTTTCAATTAGTTTCGGTATTTTGTAATTAATTCTCTAAACTTTTAATTATATATCTCAAATTTTACTTATTTAAACAAATTTATTATTTTTGACATTTTTTAATTATTTATCTAAATTTGTAATTATTTTCATCATTTTATTTCAATTATTCTCTTGGATTTTCAGTTATTTTTAAAGTTCTGGATTCCTTTTCTTTAATTTTGAATTATTATTTATTACTTTTCAATAATTTTCAACAATTTGTAGTTATTTACCCTTTTTTTTATTAATTTGAAAATTTTGTAAATATATTTTGTAATTTTATTTTGCTTATTCTACAATTTTGTCCTAATTAAATAAAATAATCGAAGTTCTACTGTATAAATAATTAATTAATCTATATTTATGAAGGTTTTAAAATACCCTACACGGTTCCCTATTTTTGTAACTTCAGTCCCATATTTCCCCAAAAATATTCTTCATTGTCACTGTGAAGCCTAAAAATAATACACTATTTAGACTAATAAACTAAAATAAAAAGAATATTGGGTTTTCTTTAATCCCATAATGAAAAATGAATATTTTGACACAAATTAATCGTTATTTGATTATTATTAAATGAATGAATATATTAATGTTAAGAAAATAATGACTGACAATAAATAAATCTTAATACTCATAATAAAACACTATAAATTATCTTATTTCTATCTGCTTTTCTTTTGTTTTGCTTCCAAGCACTTTCATTTTTTGTCCTTTTTCTCCCACTTTGCGAACAACTATTATTATTTTCTGACATAATTGTCAAAAAACACGCATTAATATTTCAAAAGGTTTAGTTAACAAAATATTTAACAAACTAATAGTAAAAAAGACGCGGTTGGTAGTCGTTTTATTATAGAGAATAAGCTAGAAGTGTTTGTAAACAAAACCGTCCACACTTCACAGACTGGCTGTTTATATAAATAAAACAACATAAAAGGAGGTAAAAACTAAATTAAAAAAGGTAAGATTCTAATAGAATTTTGACAATAATAAAACAGTTTATTCTTGTTAGATTTAGTTGAAAAAAGGTAAGAAAAATTAAGAAATCAGAAAATGATTAAACTATTTCTTTTTAAATTATAAATATTGTGGAAAACTTAAGTTATACGTATGTACATTCGTGCCCGTGCCAGTTTCTCGGTGACGCGCTGACGCGCAAAGACCATTTTTTTTAAAACTACTGTATTTCCTAAAGTTTTAATCTATTCTAGTTGAAACTTTCCAGAAAACTTTATTAAATACTAATACGCAAATGCCTCGCGAGAAGTATTTCCAGATCAGAACGATCGCCATGTTATAAGTCATTGACGCTGGGAAAACGTGTAAACCAGTAGTGCTTTATTTACATTAAAAAATATTTAAACAATGAAGATTTTTTACCTTTCTAATCATTTTGTAGGCTTCCTTGGATCCAAATGAGTAAGCATACCAAGTTTCATTTAATTTCGTTAAGATTTGCCCGAGAAATGACGAGTTATGTTTTAAAAATAAATTAAATTCAGAAATTTTTTGTTTTTTGTTTTTGGCTATTATCTTTAAAACTTGTAGTCCTATAAAAAAATTTATAAAACAAAAAAGTTGCGCAATTTCAATCTCTACAAGGTGGTGTGTTTCAAAATTTAAAATTTCGAATTTTATTTTTGGGTACTTTTTGCAGAGCGCGACTGGCTTGAAAAAAAGCCGTCAAGCGTCGGTCGAGTTATTTGATCCAGGCACTCAATTATTCTTTAATTTTTACAATTTTTTTGTATTCTTGTCTATAATTAATTTAGTCATTTTTCGAATTTTATTTTCAATTGTCTATTATTTTCGTCATTTTTCAGATATTTTTTTCAAATTTTCATTTCTTCTCGTCATTTTTCAATTATTTTTTTCAACTATTAATTTTTTCCCGCAATTTTCAATTATTTTCTACAAATTTTCCAATTTACAATTATTTTTCTTAAATTTTATATTTAATCTTTGCGTTTTAAAATTATTTTGTTCTGTTGTCGATTATTCTCGACAATAATAATAATTCAATAATTCTCACCTTTTTTAATTATCAATTATTTTTTAAATTTGAATTTATTTCTTAAATTTTCAATTTATTTCTTCATTTTTTAATTATCTTCTTCAAATTTCAATAACATTCTTTAGTTTTCAATTATTTTCTTCTATATTCCATAGTTCTCAGCTTTTTTAATTACTTTTTTCAATTTTTAATTATATTCTTCAAATTTCAATTTCATTCTTTAATTTTCAATTGTTTTCGATTTTCAATCCAGTTGTTCAATTTGTAATTATTTTCAGCAATTATTCCTATCATTTTCCTAATTTCTTAATTTAATACTTTTTGTTTAATTTTTTCAATTATTTTTTTCAGTTATCTATTAATCTAATCATTTTTCGAATTTTGTTTTTAGTTGTCAATTTTTTTTGTCATCTTTCAGATATTTTTTTTAATTTTTCAATTTTTCTTGTTATTTTACAATTATTTCTTACAATTATTAATAATTTTCTCAAATTTTCAATTGTTTTCCGAAATTTTTCAAATATTTCCTACAACTTTGTCAATTTTCAGTTATTCTCTTAAAATTTTATAATTATTTTTTGATTTTTTTTTGTTCGGTTGTGTATTAATTTAGCCATTTTTTGAATTTGGTTTTCAATTGTACCTTATCTTCTTTATTTTCCAAATACTTTCTTCAATTTTGTAAATATTCTCGTAATTTTCATTATTTATTTCATTTACAAAAATTTATAGTTGCTATTTATTTTATATTTGGTCATGGAATTTGATAAAAAATGACCTGGAAAACCTGGAAGTCATGGAATTTTGAAATTTTGAAAACGTAGCAACCCTGAAGTTGAAAGTCTGAAATATTTGAAATTCACCTTAAATAAAAAATCTATTAAATTTAACTTTCTATGAAAATTCTATTAAGTAAAACAAGTCACATGAATCTTTCTTAAATAAAAATTTGTATGAAATAAATTTCTGGTTTGAAAGGACAATTTCTGTTAGATGAAAAATTTTTAAAGGGTAATTTTCACAATAAATTAATAAAGAATTTTTAAAGCATATTTTTTGTGAGATTCGAAGCGTTATTTCTTGGAAATACTTGGAAATCGAAGTAGAGGTTAAAAAAGAAGCTGACGGTTACAAGAGGGCAGTTTTTTGTTTCTCGGGATACTTTCTAGTTGAGTGACTGTGACGAAGAGGGTGTCATTGGCTGCACCTTTTACACAGGTACGCACAGGTAGATCCCGTGTGGGCGTAGGTAAACAGTAGTGATCTTATAGAGATGTTGAAAATGCACCAGAAGACACTGCTACCTCTTAAATTTCCAAGGTGAGACCAGATCTTGAAATTTGGGAACTCCGTATCAGA
Source organism: Ganaspis brasiliensis (assembly GCA_037103525.1). NCBI lineage: Eukaryota > Metazoa > Arthropoda > Insecta > Hymenoptera > Figitidae > Ganaspis > Ganaspis brasiliensis. The sequence goes on along the minus strand of JAZKLR010000022.1, from coordinate 2,905,725 downwards.
TTTTGATGCATATTTAAAATCAACAAAGCGACCCTTGATTAGGATCTTTCTCTTTTATTGGCGAAGCAAAACTGACGAGACGTATCTTCACATGCATCAGAAAATATTTTCAATCTTGGTTTTAAGATCGGTCCCTGTCCACCTCCAAAAAAAAAAAAAATAATATATAGACTCAACAAGAAATAAAAGATGGAATTAATTACTAGGTGAATAAAAATGGATGGAAAAATGGAATTTGACATGAAATGGACTAAATTGTTTGAAAATTAAGTTGGACACTGATAACTAAAATTATTGAGAACGCAAAATATCTAAAATCATTGAAAATGGGTATTTTTGTGGGATTTGTGATTAGAAGATGCACCAATGGAAGCGAGTTGTTGGGTCAGAAGTGATTCTTGTATCTCAGGCACGTCTGAGGCGACGGGCCCCGTTCATCCGGTATCTGTGGAATAAATTGAATGTATGTCCTTTCCTACGAATACGAAGAGACGAGGAGAAGCTTCTTGGAATGACAAAACGTCCCTTATCCCTTCCAATACACATAAATACGATCTTATAATGCTGTATGCATGACAACCGACACCCCTGGAGTCCGTCGTGTCTTAATGTCCCACACTTATACCTCCAATCCCAACAAAAAGCCAGCCCGGCGAACTTTCATTTAATAAATTTCAATGCCTCACTTTTTAGATGACAATCGACAACGAAATTCCGACTTACCGAAAAGGGGCACGATATATAGACTGTCAAAAATTTCCCAAGTTTATTTCTTTTTTTTTAATGATTTTAATTCATTTCGGAAGATGGACTAATTTATGAATAGAGAGGCTTTAAAATTTGGAATTGTGACTGAATTTAAATTATCTGGAAAGAAAAAGAGGATATTTTTATGGTCCTTTAAATTTATGTATCATTATTTTTACCCATAAATCGTGTTTAACTATCTGAATTGGATCATTATGATTAGAATTGTAACAATTAACATGAAAATTGAAATAATTGTAAATTAGAAAGGTGTAACAATTACTGTTTGGATTGGAATGATTATCATTGAAAGGGTAGAAATTACCATTTGGATTGAATAATTACCATTAGAATCATATCAATTACCATCGGGAATAAATTATTTTCGTTAGAATGGTAACAACTACGAATTGGATTGAAATATAATTATCATAAGGATGGTAAAAATTACCATTTGGATTGGATAATTAACATTAGAAAGATATCAATTACCATCTGGGATAAATTGTTTTCGTTAGAATGGTAATAATTACCAATTGGATGGGAATAATTATCGTTAGAATGGTAACAATTACCATCTGGATTAGAATGATAATATATGATTAAAATAGTATTAAAATTGCCATTCGGATTGGACTATTACTATTAGATTAGCAATAATTATTATCTAATTTATAACCTTTACCATTAAAATAGTAACAACTAACATGAGGATTGAAATAATTATAAATTAGAATGGTAACAATTACTATCTGGATTGGAATGATTATCATTAGAATGTTAACAATAACCATTAGAATGGTAACAATGACCATCTGAATTGTAATAATTCCATTAGAAAAGTAACAATTAACATTTGGATTGGATAATTATCATGGATAATAATTTGGATATCAATTACCATCTTAAACAGATTATTTCCGTTAGAATGGTAACAATTACTATCTGGATTTAATTGATTATCATTAAAATGGTAAAAATTTCTATTCGGATTTGATTATTACCATTAGAATGATAACAATTACCATTAGAATGGTAACAATTACTATCTAAATTATTACCTTCACCATTAGAACAGTATCAATGATAATTTAGATTAGATTATTTCCTTTATAGAATGGTATAACAAATACCAATTGCATTGACGTACTTATCATTAGAATGACAACAATTACCATCTGGATTAGAATGATTGTTTATTACTAAAATAGTAAAAATTAACATTCGGATTGAATTATTACCATTAGATTGGTAACAATTACTATCTAAATTATAACCTTTACCATTAGAATAGTATCAATGAACATTTAAATTTTGATAATTACCATTAGAATGACATCAGTTATCATCCGGAATAGATTATTTTCATTACAAACGTAACAATTACCATCTGGATTTAATTGATTATCATTAAAATAGTAAAAATTTCCATTTGGATTGGTTAATTACCATCTGTATTGTAAAAATTGCCATTAGAACAGTAACAATTAGCATTTCAATTCTGATAATTACCATTAGAATTATATCAATTACCATCTGGAATAGATTATTTCCATTAGAATCGTAACAATTACCACCTGGCTTAAAAATATTATCATTAGAATAGTAAAAATTACTATTTGAATTTGATTATTACTATTAAAATGGTAATAATTACCATCTGTATTGTAAAAATTGCCATCTAAATAAGTAACCATTAACATTTCAATTCTGATATTTACCATTAGAATAATATTCAATTACTATCTGGAATAGACTATTTCTATTAGAATCGTAACAATTACCATCTAGACTTAAATGATTATCATTAAAATGGTAAAAATTACTATATTGATTTGATTATTATTATTAAAATGGTAACAATTACTATCTAAGTTATAACCTTTACCATTAAATTAGTATCAGTCAACATTTACATTAGATTATTACCGTTATAGAATAGTAACAATTACCATCCAGATTCTAACTTTTACCATTAGAATAGTAACATTTACAATCTAGATTGTAACAATTACTATTAAAAACTCAAAATCGTAACAATCACTATTGTTTAAAACAAGAAATTGACTAATTTCTACCCAACAACTAATAAAAAAAATACAATCTCTGCTTCGGTACTGTGAAACCCTTAAAATTCAAAGGCCCGATTCCATTGACAGATTTTTTTTCACAAAAGTGGTTTTAAATTTATTTTTTCCTCTCTTTCTTTTTTTCAAAGGTGAAATCAAGTCAAAGTCACTGAGAAATTGATCGAATCGGCTCCGTGTGAAAGAGAAGAGCGAAACCCAGCAAATGCATACAAGATACAGGGCAGAAAGGCGGTTTTGCATGTTGCGTGAAATATGTAACCGCAACTGTGCGTGCGATCGATCGATGGACCACTCCATCGATCCATTGATCCGCCCTTGACGTTTACTATATATAATATATATCGAGCCAAGTCAAATAGATTTCTCACGTTCTCGATCCATGTAGAGACGCCAACAGACGCTTTTATATATATTGTAATATGTCACAAACCCTTGCAACACATTATGTATTCTTTCGCAAAAGAAATTACACTGTTTCACGCGAAGCTCAATTCCCTCAAAAGGGCCTCGTTTATTTTATTTCGTTTAATTCTCACTCGTTATATACATTCTATTTTTGTATTTTCGTGCTCGAAATTTGTTTCTTTCTTCAATTCTTGATAAAAACCGCTTGACGAGATTTAATGACAAATTGGGTTCTTTTTAGTTTTCAATTCGGTTTCAAGAAAAAAAGAAAAAAAAAATTCTGTTGTATTTTGTTTTTATGTGTATTTCTTGGTTTTTTATCCATCTCAATTTTTGTGTATAAAATCTGTTTTAATACAATTTTTGTCTTTTTAAATTTGAAGAGATACTTATTTTAAGGGATCTCGATAACGGATCGAAATTTCAATTCATCTTGATTTCACTCAATCCGACTTTTATTTGATCCTAATTTTAATTGATCCAAATTTCTATCATTATAAATTATATTAATTTTAATTAATTTTAACCGATTCAAATTTCAATCCATCAAAATTCTCATCGATTAAAGTTTGTCTAATGTTCCAAATTTTAATCCATCTAAATTTCTATTGATTCCAATTTTGATTGATCCAAACTTCCATCGATCAAAATTTAAACTCATTACAATTTTTAAATCTCCTCTTTTTTTTGCAGTATAAAAAACTGTGCTCTCTGTAGTTGAAAACAAATAGTTTCCCGAATTTTTGAATGCATAAAAGATTTGACTCTTATCTTGGAGAAATTTTCAATTCGCCTCTGAATATAAGCGGGAGATTCCGAAAAGATTAGTCTTTGGATTTTTATCACTTAATATTCAAATTTAATGCACTGGACCAGAATTTTTCTTAGTTGTCAATATCTGATACTGAATTTTACACTCGAGTGATCCATGCTAACGCCTTTGATATTCGTATTGCAGGCTTTCGAAAAGTTGAATTGAATCTGAATAATTTATGCATTTTACGTCAATAGGTGATTTTGCAATCTGAAAGTGTGCATTTCTTGAGAGAATCTACCCTTTTTATAAAAAAAAAATTTTATTGAGTAAAATATTGACAATGTACTTAAAAAACTATTTCGAATTTGATCGGTGTATATTGAAGGATAAAAATTAAATTTCATATAGATTTGTATTTCAAATGAATTTTTTTTAGATTTCGGTAAAATGAGTTTGAATAGATAAACTTAGTAAATATATTAAGCAACATTTTATTTTTTTCCGAAATAATGAAAATAAAAAAAAAATTGTTGTCAAGTCAAAACACGACTTTTACGACTTTTAAATAATTTATAAATGGAAAGTAATTACGTATGTATCACCTAAATTATTATGTTCTGATTTATATTCATTTTACTTTATTTTTATTTCTTTTTTGTTAATACTTTTTATTCTGCTTTTCTCTTTCTCATACTTTTTTTCTTAAAATTTATATTGTATATTTTTCTTCTAAATTCTCTAAATTTCATATAATTTTAACCAATTTGTAATATTGTGATTTAATTTATCACGTATTTTCAAGGCAATCATATTTTTGTTGATAAAAGGTGTCAACTACGTCAAGTAATTTTTATTGATTACTTTATTAATGATTTAAATTTCTAAATTTCTTATTTAGAGATAATTTAAAACGATAGATAGAAGTATACATAATTTATTGAATCATTCACTTTTATCAGATCACGATTGTTTTCTTTTTACATGAAAATATTTTGTTGGGAAATTTAATTTATACTAATACGTATGTTTGAAAAAACAGATTATTAGAATATTTTTAAAAAATTTCTAAAAAATCAATGCTACAAATGTTTATTATGAAAATATTTTTAATTATAATGGAAATTTTTTTTAACTATTTTACTAATAAGTAAAAAGTATTGATAATAAACAAAATATTAAATTTCTTTGTTTTGTTTTTAATTTGAGACAATAATTTTAATTGAACAATTTTTTAACATTTTTTTAAATATGAGACCAGATGAGGAAGGTGTTGACCTCTAACGGTGATCTTCGTAAAGAAACCAGTTTCAATGGATTTCCGATAGGTCGCGACACTTTACAGTTTTATTGAACCTCTCGAGGATAAAACAGATTTCTCATTTATCTTTGGAAGTTAATACCAGTTTAAAAGTTTTAATTTTCCAGTGAAAATGTAGATGGCGTTTATGACTTTTTAATAACTTGAACATTCAAGTTATTATTTATTTGGATTTATTATTTAAAAAATATTGTATTATTAATATTTTTAGTATATTTTTAATTTTTTTTGTATATTAACATTTTTTTCCGAATTTACATCTTGAAAATATAATATTCATGAATTTCTTCCTGATAAACGAAATATTTATTTGGATTGATTTAAATAATTTTGGATCTTTAACTATAAGTATTAAAATCTCCAATGTTACTAAATATTAGTAAATAATTACTAGTCGATAATCAAAAAACGACTTAAAAAAATAATCAAATTTGACTACTTGATGTAGTTACCATTTACTAAAATTTTTTTAATTTGACATAACCTTAAAGTGAATGAAGCCAATAATTAGTTATTCATAACTAAATTATTAATTAACATACGAATATTTGAATTTGATTTTTTGCTACATATATTTTTTACCAACTCAGATTTAGAAAAAAAATCATTTTTTCAATTTTCTAAAATGGTTTCCCTGAATAAAAACTATGGCTAATTTATTTTTCTGCCCCTTTTACATTCTTTATAATGAGCGAAAAAATTACATTTTATTTTCGAAGGTGAATTCTGGTTAAAATTCAATAATCGAAAATTTAATTACGAAATGTTTGACTGTGAGTGTAACAGAGAAAAACAGGTATAGCAACAGGTTGTGACGTCACTTAGCGCCACGCGACTCCATTTCATTCACGATACTGAGCTTGTATTCGAGTGAACTGGTCCAGGAAATGCCAACATGAACAGATTTATCTCGAGTTATATACTCCTTCGAACCGCTATCCGTCACTAATGCCATTATCTAAAAAAAAAAAAGAAAAGAATATAGTCAATAGAATAAACTCATTAATTGGCGATAAATAAAACTCACAGCGGGAATCCAATTTATTTATCAATAAATAATTACCTTTTTGTGCTTTTTGACTTGAATAGTGAAGCTGTAACTGAAATCCCAACGGAAATCTAACAACGCGTAATCGAGAATTAAGAAAGAGATTCTTAATTAATAATTAAGAAATTTAAAATTATCGATATTTATTTATTAATAAAGTGAACGGGTCTACACAAAGAGACCCTTAGAGCCATAAGGTACTACCAACTAGAAAATATATATTAAATAAATTTCAGTCATTTTTCACTAAAAATGTATTAAAAGATAAGTAAACTAGTAAATTAATCGTAAAATTAGTAGAAATTTAATATAAATTAGTAAAGAATTTGAAATTATGTAAATCTGGGTTAGTAAAAAATAAATTTAAAAAATCAAATTTTACCAATTAAATCTATTAACAGGCGTTTTAGTTATTTTGACATAGCCTAAAAATAAACCCAGCTCATAATTATTTATTTTTAAGTAAACAAATAAACAGAAATGACTTTTTACCAGACTTTTAGCCAAGAAAGCAAAAACTACGAAATTACTAATTTACTAATTTTTTACTTTTATTATAGTAATTTTTTACAATATTCCTCTTTTAATAATATGTTATAAAAAAAATTATAACTATTAAAAAGGAGAAAAATATTTCTCATTATCTCTCGAGTCATAAAACAGGTGGAGTTGATAGGTTTCACCCTAGTCGTAAGTTTCTTACCCTCATATATGTCCTGGGGCAAAATTTTGCCCCACCCCAACGGACAAGATGTTGTCAGAGCAACAAGAAACTTGAGTTACGTTGGTGGGGGGACAGTACAAGTCCCCCACCCACCCACCCCAAGTAGCCACGCGAGTTCATTCATGAGATCGTGGGAACGTGCCTCGCGGAGGGCCCTGCATCCCCCACCCCCTATTCTCTCGTTTTCTCCCTCTTTCACGCCAAGTTGCTCTCCCTTTCTCCTACAACTCTTCTTCACAATTTTCTCTCTCTCTAAGAATTCTCCTCCATCTCTCCTCTCGTCTCTCTTATTTATATACTGGTTGTGTACCATGCCGCGAGTTCGTTTCTTATCCCCCCTCCCCAACCCCTACCCCCTCTTTAGTCCCTCTTCCATGTACACCTTATACCTGAACGTTTTACCTGTTTTGTCGATCCTCCTCTCTGATCAGAACTGGTACAGTGGCTGCAACAAGTTACGTCATTTGAGACCGGAAGCTTTAGTCGGACCACTTCACTCGATTTCCTCTTTAAAGTGAGCACGATCCTGAAAGCATCCCCCTTTGAAAAATTGCCGATTTTTTTTATCTTTTTTATTTTTGTTTGGGTACAAAAAGTAATTAGTTGGTAGGGAATAAAAAGCTCGGGATTTCGAATTTAGGGTTATGTGTTGGACGTGCCTTTAGACAATTTTTTTCGAAGGGTTATTAAAAAAAACTGCATAGTGGAATTTATTTTTTGGACCAGGGAGACGTGAAGGCAGACACAATAAATGTTCCTCTGGTTTGGAAAATAAATTCAATTTTGTAGTTTTTGAATTATGTCTTTGGGAATATTTGTCTAATGTCACGCCCATCGAGTAACGTTTGGTAAAATTAATTTTCTTATAATATCCGTCAACAAATGACTGACTAAAAATAAATCTGATTTGTAAGACGTGATTTTAGACAATTTTTATTCATTCATTAAGGGCACTGGGAAGACGTGATTTTAGACAATTTGTATTTTGCAAACTACAAATTAAATAATAATTGAAATTGCTTTCCCGTAGCAGTCCAAAATATACGAAAGATATTTTGGTCTTCTAACGGAAATTAATTTTAATTATCATTTAAAGGCGAATGAAAGATGTGAATTTAGACAATTATTTTCGAAGGGGTTATTAAAAAAAACTGCAAAGTAAAATTTATTTTTGTACCAGAGAGACATGAAGGCAAATACAATAAATGTCCCTCTGGTGTGGAAAATAAATTCAATTCTGTAGTTTCTGAATTATGTTTTCGGGAATATTTGTCTACAATCACGCCTATCAACTAATGTTTGTTAAAATTAATTTTTTGTACCAGAATCCACCAGATAACCATCAACAAATGACTGCCTAAAAATAAATCTAATTTGGAAGACGTGACTTTAGACACTTTTTTATTTATTAATTAAGAGCGCTTTTAAGACGTGATTTTAGACCATTTCTATATTGCAAACTACTAATTAAATAAGTGAAATTCGATTCCCGTAGCAGAAAGATATTTTGGTCTTCTAATGGAAATTAATCATAATTATTAAATGAAGCGTAAGTTGTAAAATACCAATTATCTAAAGTCACGTCTTTTACACGTCGTTAAACGGTACTTATTAATTGGAAATTATTTTTTGTACTAGAAAGACAATTTTTGATGCTGACTGGCGCGGGAAATTAATTTCAATTAAGGTGTTGTGATGGGCGTGACTCTAGACAATTATTTTGAAAGTGATTATTCAAAAACCATAAAATAGAATTTATTTTTTTATCAGAGGGCCAAAAAAATGCACAATAAACGTTCCTTTATAGTACGAAAAGTAAATTTTATTTTGCTTTTCAATACAGTCGAACTTCCCAAGAGTTAATTTTGGTGGGGATTAACTTATGGGAGACTTGGCAAATGCGGGAAAATTTTATATAGATTGTCGCCATCTTGTCCTGTCTGCGCATGACAAAACATGAGGAAAGGGACCACAAGAGGAGAAAATTAACTCTTGGGAAGTTCACTCTTCGGAAGTTCGACTGTAATCTTTTTGAAAATATTTGCCTAGAATCACGTCCATCACATAACATTAATTAAAATTAGTTTCCCACGCCAGACAGCAACGCACACAAAGAAACGTACACAAAACATTAATTTTAATTATCATTTAAAAGCGAATGGAAGACGTGAATTTAGACAATTCTTTTCCAAGGCTGTATTAAAAAAAACTGCAATATAAAATTTATTTTTTATATCAGAGAGACATAAAGGTAAACACAATAAACGCCCATCTGGTGGGGGAAATAAATTTAATTCTGCAGTTTTTGAATTATGTCTTCGAAAATATTTGTCTAAAATCACGCCCATCATCTAACCTCTGTTAAAATTAAATTCCTGCACCAGACAATAATATCCGTCAACAATTACACAAAATAAATTGACTTCCTAGTACAAAAAATGAAATCTAATTTGTATGACGTGACTTTAGACACTTTGTATTTTGCAAATTACTAATTAAATAATAATTAAAAAATGTTTTCCGTAGTAAACCAGAATATACTAAAGATCAACTAATGTTCTTTTTTAAAGATAATTAATTTTAATTATTATTTAATTAGTAATTTGCAAAATACGAATTGTCTACAGTCACGTCTTTCACACTAAACGATAGCTAAAAATTATTTTTGATACTGGACAGAAATTTGTTTATGTGCGTACCGCCTGTCAAAATAATTTTAATTAATATTATGTGCTGGGCGTGACTTTAGACAATTATTTTCAAAAGGATTATTAAAAATTTGCAAAATAGAATTTCTTTTTTATATCAGAGGGATGAAAAGGCGTGTACAATAAACGTCCCTCTGTCACAAAATGTAAATTCTACTTTGCTTTCGAATAATCCTCTCGAAAATATTTGTCTAGAGCCACGTCCATCGCATGACTTTAATTAAAATTAATTTCCCACTCCAGGTATCAACATACATAAAGAAACGTCTGTCTAGAACAAAAAATTAATTTTAATTATCATTTAAGAGAGTTTGGAAGACGTGACTTTAGACAATTCGTATTTTACAATTCACTCCTCAAATAATAATTAAAATGAATTTTACGTAGAATTTCCGAATCAGTTACGAAAAATAAATTTCAATTATTATTTTATTTATAATTTTGCAAAATACGAAAAGTCTAAAAACACGTCTTCTACGCACCCTTAATTTTTTAAATATATTTTTTATATTTTCGAATTGTTTTATAAACAAGTATCTATTCCTGCTTATTCAAATTCTAAAAATATTAATTACAAACAGAAGCCGATAAAAGGAGGAATATGATATATCAATTTAAGTGAAGGTAGCAAAGAAAAGAAGCAAGTGAATTTCGAAATATAACGTTAATGAAGTAGAAAAAACGAAAGGTAAAGACTAGAGTTGGAGCATGTCTCTTATATACGCGGTAACGCTAAAAGTTTCCTCGTAACCCGTCGATATTAGCTTGTTCTCCATAATTATTTTTATTTAACCCTCTTAAAGAGAGCACTTTGTCGGAATCGATTTTCTCTCTCTGTGGTCGGAGATCCTGGAAATTAAAGGGCTCTCACCCTCCAATTATGATAACATGGAACCTGTTTTGATGGATAAAAAAATTTAATAGGACTTTGAAAACGAATCAATTATTTTATTAGGGATTAACCTGTCGTTCATGAAATCATCAAAGATTTATTTATAATCCTGTCCTCAGATTTTAATTCATTGATATCCTGCATCCAAAGAGCAATTAATTTCTTTCATGCAATCCCCGAGAAATTCATGCTGATTCGATCAGATTTTATTTTTACTAATTATCCCTCTCATACTATTTATTATTATTTTTAATTATTACTTCAACTCACACGATGACGGAATATATCCATTAAAATTATTTTAACTGTTCTTATTATTTTTATGTACCGTTTATTATATATATTTTTTATATTTTCTCTTATATTTTCGAGCCAGTATCATTTTGACACACACCTTATTTTGAAGATTGTTATATTGTACAGAATGAGAATGTTATTTTTTACTACTGCTAAATGTTATTTTGTACAATTTTGAAAAATGAATTTGTTATTTTGTACCATTTTCTAAAAAAAGCTGAAAACCTTTGAGAATACAATTAAGTCCATTTTTTAATAATTGTACAAAATAACAACTTCATTTTTCAAAATTGTACAAAATAACATTTAGCAGTTGTACAAAATAACATTCTCATTCTGTACAATATAACAATCTTCAAAATAAGTTTTGTGTCAAAATGATACTGGCTCATATTTTCTATTGATTTCTTCTTATTTCTTGTTTTATTTATTCTTTTTTAGTGACTTTGGTTTGATAGTTTTTCTATACTGTTTTTTGGCAACTATTAGTTCTATACTGTTTTTACTGTTTTTTTAATGTTTTTTTTTTTTTAAATTATTGCTCTTTATTTTTCTTTTCCTTTTTCTACTGGTTTTAGTCAAATACTTTCTCTACTGATTTTCTGTTTTTTTTTCTACTGACTTTTTTAGTTCCATTTTCTATTGAGTTTCTGTTTTTTTTTTCTACTGTTTTTTTCTTATTACTTTTTTTACTGATTGCAGTCTAATATTTTTTCTGATTTTTTTTTTCTACTGACTTTTTCAGTTATATTTTCTACTGAGTTTCTGTTTTTTTTCTACTGATTTATTTTTATTACTTTTTTTACTGATTGCAGTCTAATATTTTTTCTGATTTTGTTTTTTTTTCTGCTGACTTTTTCAGTTACATTTTCTACTGATTGTGAGTTTCTGTTTTTTTTTTTTTTTTTACTAATTTCTTCTTATTACTTTTTTTCACTGATTGCAATCTAATATTTTTTCCACTCATTTTGCTCTAATATATTTGCTATTAATTTTAGTCTAATATATTTTTTACTTATTTTAGTCTAATCAATCACTTTTTCTACTGATTTTAGTCAGATACTTTTTCTACTGATTTTCTTTATAGTTACTTTTTCTACTGAGTTTCTATTGTTTCTTTTTCCACTGATTTTTTCTTGTTACTTTTTCTAATATTTTAGTTAACTACTTTTTCTACTGATTTTAGTCAGACATTTTTCCTACTTGGATTTTTTTGTTACTTTTTCTACTGTTGTCTTTAGTTACATTTTTTGCTAATTTTCTGTTATTCCATTTTCTACTAATTTTAGTCTAATATATTTTCTATTGATTTTAGTCTAATATTTTACTTTCTCATAGAAGAAAGTATTTTTTTTTCTACTGCTTTTAGTCAAATACTTTTTCTACCGATTGTAGTAAAATACTTTTTCTACTGATTTTATTTATAGTTACTTTTTCTACTGAGTTTCTGTTGTTTCTTTTTCCACTGATTTTTTCTTGTTTCTTTTTCTAATATTTTAGTTAACTATTTTTCTACTAATTTTAGTCAGACACGTTTTCTACTTGCATTTTTTTGTTACTTTTTCTACTGATTGTCTTTAGTTACATTTTCTACTGATTTTCTGTTATTTTCTTTTCTACTGTTTTTCTGTTGCTACTTTATCAACAGATTTTCTTGAATTACTTCTCTTACTGATTTTCTATTTCTTATTCTATTGAGTTTAGTCTCATTTTCTAGCGATTTTCTTTTGTTAATTTTCATACTGATTTTTTTTATAGGTAAGTTTTCTACTGATTATAATTTTTATACTTTCTCAATTGCTTTTGTTTCTGATACTCTTCCATACTGATTTTTTTCATATTTCTTTTTGCTTATTAGTTCTCTGCTGTATTTTTCTATATAATTATTATATAATTATTTTTCACTGATTTCATTAATATTTCATTCAACTCTTCTTTTATGCTTTCCTCCAATAATTTTTTTAAATTACCTTTTTCTACTGACTGTGACATTTTTTCATACTTTCATCTTTACTGATAGCTTTTCATACTTTTTCCTACTAAAATTTTTTCACACACTTTTCTACTGATATCTTTCCCTATCTTTTTCCACTACCTTTTTTCTACACTTTTTTCTATTGATATCTTTCCATATCTTTTTCCACTACCTTTTTTCTACACTTTTTTCTATTGACTTTTTTCACACACTTTTTTCCGTATCATATAATCCTCTCGAGTATTTGAGTTTTGGTTTAAGTGTATCATTCGACAATGACGAGTCATTTTTCAAGGACAATGATTCCTTTTTCTCGCATTATACAGTCGAGACTTGGTTTAATTGAGATGAGTAACATCTTCTCAGTTGACGATCAACTTTTGTGCTCCATTATACCCGACGACCTCTGCGTGGCCAGCAGCCAAGAGGAGACATAATTGCGGCTCATAATCATGCTGTTGAGCCTGGAGGCTACCTTAGCCCCCAAGTACACTCGTTTCTTTCTTTCTCTCTCTCTCTCTCTTCCTTTAATACCTTTATTTTATTTCTTTCTCGTATCCTCCATATTTCTCTCATCACTCGCGTTTCTACAACGGAACGCTCTCCTATCAGTGGCGTAACTCAAAAAACACCAATTGTCCCCCACAAAATTCCCCACACTCTCTAAACTTACTCGATTCCCTAAATTTTTCATCCCAGACTTCTCCAAACTCAAAAAATGATAATTTCCCGTCCTTTCTGCTTGTATAAGAAAAAAAATCCTTTCTTGAAAAAAAAACCAGAGCTTGAATCTGAAAAAAGAAAATATCGAAATATTATTCGCCTCGAGAAGATTTCAATCTTGAAGGCGAATAATGTTGGTAGAATTTCAAGGTCGAGATAATGATTACGCCACTGTTTTCTTCTCGTGGAGCTGTATTACCCCCGGGGGCCTGTGTTCGCCTCTTTCTCTTTATCTTGAAGCCTTGCAGGATTTTCTTTTTCTTCCCCTGATTTTCTATCTTTCTTGGTCTCAATTGCCAGGGGCTACCTGTCCGGTGCGTATCACACGCGTTATTACTCCTAGAAGATACGGCTGGCCGAGCTGCATTTTACGGCGCAACGTTTATGCACCATTTCGTGGCTCTTAAATTCTCGTGTGGAACATGAAGTTTAATATATCGGGATGGGACGTCTATTACCGATGTTTATACCACATCACGCATACCTTCAAGGATCCCGTTTGCAAACCACATACAACACTTGCTTGATAAATCGTTTCTGCTGCTTGTTTTTTATATATTTCCACATATTTACCCTAAAAATGAATCTTGGCTGATTCATTTACATAGTAATTCAGCGGTATAATCAGGGTGGCTACTTGACCGGAAAATGATCGGGAATTAAAAAATTGTTCTCTAAATCTGAATTAGTAGTTTTCTACTATGAATTAGTGAAAAGTGAGCCAAAAATTTTACTACTTTTTTAGTAGAAAAATAATTAGTAGTTTTCTGCTAAAAAATTAGTAACATTCTTGGCTTAATTTTCACTAATTCATAGTATAAAACTACTAATTGATAGTAGAAAACTAATAATTAAAATAGTGAAACTTTACTTTTAAAATAAGTAGATATTTTTACTACACTGAAAAAAAAGATAAAGTAACTTCTACTATTTAAAAGTAAAACCTAAACTGACCAAAATTTCTGCGCATATCTGGCAATTTTTACAATTTTCGAAGTAAGTTTTAATTATTTTACTAAAAGTTACTTCAGAAATAGTAAAATTTACTCCGAAAATAGTAAAAACTGCTTGACCTGCGCAGAAATTCCAGTCAGTTTAGGTTTTACTTTTAAATAGTAAAAGTTACTTAATATAAGAATTCCGTTTTCTCAGTGTAATTTAAGGTATTAGTCGCGTAAATGCTCCCGCAAAACTCCCGCAAAATAAAAAGAACAAAAAATAAACTTTTATATCAACTCACTTGCTTCCTTGTGACCTCTTCTATTATAATATATGTAATTTTCACGATTTTGAGTCAGGTACTATAAGTTATCGTGATGTATTGCTTACACGTTTTCGACATTTTTCAATGAAACCACGTGAAAATGAAAAATTATGAATTTTTAAATTATTGTATTTTTTATACGGCGTGGTCAATAAAATTAATTTTTTTTTAAAGGATTTATTTTATCTCAATGTGTAACTTAGTAGTTTTATTTGAAAAACTGACGACTTGTTTTTTTATAATTGAATATAAGAGACATTTTTTACATGCATTTTGTGCTATTGCATGTAAAAGGTATAAACTTTAAATTAATATTTTGAAGCTCAGAAGTGGTCAAAATTAATAGGATAGATCTCATTTCATAGATAAATACCTCATGAATACAAATACAAAGTTTTAAAAAAATCTGACGAAAATCATTTTACGCGACTAATACCTTAATTAGTAGTTTTCTACTAAAAATTAGGAGTTTTCTACTAAAAAATAGTAAAATTCTTACTAATTTAATAGTAGTTCGCTTTTCGCTAATTTATTAGTAGAAAATCACTAATTCAGATTTGGAGAGTGACCGAGAAGTTTGTTACTAAACCGGGAATTTCTTCGTGGATCTAAAAGTTCTGAGAATTTTATCGAAAATCAATTTTTTTTTATATATCACAAATCTATAATAATAATTATAATAATATTAATAATCCGCAAGTTCTTTCATTTCTTAATTCATTTTTTGTATGATCGCACTCTGCTCTCTAAATCTGAATTAGTAGTTTTCTACTATGAATTAGTCAAATTCATGGCTCATTTTACTCTAATTCATATAGTAGAAAACTACTAATTGAAATAGTGAAACTTTACTTTTAAAAAAAGTAGATTTTTTTACTAATTTAATTAGTAGTTTTCTGCTCCAAAATTAGTAGTTTTCTACTAAGAATTAGTAAAATTCTTACTATTTTAATAGTAGCTCACTTTTCGCTAATTCATTAGTAGAAAACCACTAATTCAGATTTAGAGAGTATATCTGAATTAGTTAAAAATAACTAATTATTAGTCAAATCGTGGCTGAGTTTTTGTTTCAGCAATTAGTTGAAAATAACTAATTATTAGCAAAATATGACTAATTATGAGTAAAAAAAAATAACTAAAAAATAGTTATAATTTGACTATTTGAGTTAGTAAAGAGAATTTTGCTAAAATATTAGTTATTTTAACATAACCTAAAAATGAATTTGACTAATAATTAGTTATTTTGTTACAAAATGATTAGTAGTAATATAACTATTTGAATTAGTGACTGAGATTTTGCTTTCAAATATATTCAATTTGCTAAAGACTATATTAAAGTTTAAAATAACTTAGCAATGATTCGAAGCGTTTTTCTAAAGCTTAAAATTCCTTGTATGAAAATTTCTCTTTCTGGCACTTTTTCCCTAAATTTTAAAGCATTTTAATAAAATTTATAATTAATTTTCTTTTCGTGTAGAAGAAGATGAATTTTCATTTATTTCCTACTTTTTCATAATTTTTATCAGTTTTCAATTGACAATTTATTATTCTTCTTCAATTTTATGAAAATTCATTAACTTAAAATATTTTTTTTGTTCAAATGACGATTATTCTTAACACTTTTGGTTTTTTTAAATTCATAATTATTTTCTTTAATAGTTAATTATTTTTGTCAATATTAAATTACTTTAGTCATTTTATAATTTTTCTTTCAATAATCAATTTTTTTCTTTAATTTTTAATTTTTTTTCAAATTTAAATTGCATTCTTCGTTTTTTAATTATTTTATTTAATATTCAATAATTCTCGCACTTTCTCAATTATCAATTTTTTTTCTTGAAATTTCAATACAATTCTGCAATTTCCAATTGATATCTTCAAGTCTCATTTATTTTCTACAATTTTTTCCATAGTTTTCATCAGTTTCCAATTGACAATTTATTATTCTCCTCCAATTTTATGAATATTCATTAATTAAAATTTAATTAACTATTCAATTCTAGAACTTAATCAATTCAATTAATTCTCTCCAATTCTCAGTTATTTTCATGAAATTTAAATTTAAATTTTCAATTATTTTCTTTAATATTAAAAAAATTATCGCGTTTTTCCAATTAAGTTCCAATTATCATTAACTTTCTTTAATTTTAAATACATTTTTTCAATTATTTTCTTTAACTTTTAATTCCATTCTTCAGTTTTCAATTTTTTTCTTCTATATTCATTAATGCTCGGCTTTTTTCAATTTTTAAGTATATTTTCTAAATTTCAGTTCCAATCTTCAATTTTTAATTGCTTTCATTAAGTTTACATTTTTTTTTTTAATTTTAAATTTTTTTTCAATTTTTAATCCAGTTGTTGAATAATGTGCAATTATTTCCAACAATTATTCCCATAATTTTCTTAATTTTTCAATTTGCAATTATTTTCTTTAATATTAAAAAAATTATTGTCTTTTTTTAGATTATCATTAAGTTTATTTAATTTTAAATACAATTTTTCAATTATTTTCTTTAATTTTTCATTTTATTCTTTAATTTTTATTTACATTCTTGAGTTTTCAATTGCCTTCTTCATTATTCATTAATTTTGGTTTTTTTAAATTACTTTTTTTTTCAATTTTTAAGTATGTTCGCCAAATTTCAATTCCAATCTTAAATTTTTAATTGCTTTTTTCAATTTTCAATTGTTTTTTTCAATTATAATTATTTTGTTCTATTTTCAATCCAGATGTTAAATATGCAATTATTTCCATGAATTATTCCTATAATTTTCTTAATTTTTCAGTTTTCAATCATTTTCTTTAAATTAAATATTTACTATTTAAGTTTTTCAATTATTTTTTTCAGTTGTCTATAAATCTAGTTATCTTTGGAATTTTGTTTTCAATTGACAATTATTTTTGCCATGTTTTACATATTTTCTTTAATTTTTAAATTATTCTCATCATTATTCAACTATTTCCTTCAATTTTTAATAATTTCCCGCAATTTTCAATTATTTCCTACAATTTTTTCAATTTTCAATTATTATCTTATAATTTTCTAATTATTCACTGATTTTTTTAAATTATTTTGTTCAGTTGTGTATTAATCTAGCCATTTTTTGAATTTTGTTTTCAACTGTCAATTATTTTCGTAATTTTTAAAATATTTTCTTCAATTTCGTAATTTGAATTTGCAAAAATTGATTGTTTTAAATGACCAACAATGCAAATTTTTGCCGCGCGCTTGAGCACTCATTAATGTTGCTATTATAATTATAATACGTAATTCTTTTTAAGTTTTTAAGATAAATTATTGTCCAAAAATTTGGATTTTAATATTCTGGGATAATAAAACTTATTAAGCTTGAATTATAATTAATAACATTATAAGGATGTCTCAATTTTAAATATAAGCACAAAGTTATATTTTAAATATCAAGGATAATTTCGCAAAATTAAAAATACTGTTTTAATTGTTCGAAAATTTGTGACCAGGAAATGACCGGGAATTTAATTTCAGAAAAAAGTGGAATAAATAAATAAAGTGAAATAAAAGTTGGCTAAAATAAATCTAAATCGATCTTGCCGTATTTTAAATTACGTTCTCTATTAAAATTTATGCCGATACTGGTTTAAATTGATAGTTTATAATTGAAATAAATCTCAAATGGTATTTTTAAATCAAAAATTTCTATTTCATAGAACTGGAATCTAGTTAGGAATGATAAATCATATTGTTATGGATCATAGCGGGAGCATTGTACTTTGTGCTTATCTTTAATAAAACGAGATGAAACTTATTTTTGAAACTTATTTATTTCTTGTGTTATTGAAAAATAAAAATTCAGGGCCTTGTAGAGAAATCTGTAATTGTAATTACATTGAAACACACGGGTTGCATTTATATAAATTAAGTTGAAATTATTCAATATCATCCCGGAGAAATGCTCACACGAGCAGAAAGATACAAAGATAAAGAGCCGCAAGTTTCTCTATAAAAGTATCCTAGTACCTACTCGTGTAATAATTATGCAATGGAAGGATCGCTCGAAAACAACTACCTATAATAATACCCTACAAGCGATACTAAAATACGATTATCAATCTCACATAAAATGAAGTAATCGAACCCGTCACAAGTTACAGGCTCAAAAGATTGTACGTTGTGATTTTTATCCATTTGTTTCATATTCCCTCATTTTTATTCCTCAATTTTTAACTTAATTCCTTTTTATTAATTCATCTAATCAACTATTTTCACTTAAAAAAAGAAATCTCATCTCATTCCACTTATACTGTAATAAAATTTTTATGCACAAAATAGTATTTTAATAGCGGTATAAATATAAATAAATGTGGTAATATAATAGTATTTTTTAGAATGATTCTTCTTAGAAACTTGTTGTTTGAAGTAGGAAATAATCGAGGGATTTTAAAGATTGCTTTCTTCATTCTTCGTGGAAAAAATTCAAAATTTTGGGACAGGTTCCGATCAATTATAGCTTATGCTACGTGTGCGGTTTAGAAGGGACTAGACAACAGTCGGTGAACGTTACATCCGAAGGTTGCTGTGGTAATTGATTATCTTGTACCCGGCGCCTTTGCAGGTTGATCACTCTTTGACCATTTAAGCCCACCTTCCAATCTCTTATCCGCCGCCTTTCAATTCCTTCTTCATGTTTTAGCAGTAATTTATTAAGAAAAGGATAAGAGTCACTAATTTTCGAAAAGGACTTCTCATTATCTGATTTAATTATGTCGCAAGTATTCCTTGTTTTTTGGTATTTTGTCACCTATTCTTTGGTTTTTAATATTCCGAACTTTGTTTCTAATGTTTCGAACTGGCCTATTCCTTCGTTTCTAGTATTCCTAACTTTGTTAGGATCTAATGTTCTAAATTGTATTTTTTATATTTCGAATTGTATTTCAAATGCTCTCAATTGTGTTTTGATGTTTCCGATTGTTTTCAAAAATCTCCTGGTATTTTGTTAGTCAATGCCAAAGGTTTCTGTTTGTGTAAGTGTGTTTCTAATACCTCTAATATTGTGTTTTTAATGCTACTAATTGTATCTTTAATGCTTCCAATTCTATTTTTAATGTTCCCAATTGTATTCTTAATTCTTCCAATTGTATTTCTAGTACTTATAATTGTATTTCAATTGGTTTTAGACAAAGTTCCAAGTCGTCCAAGATGGTATCTAGAGTACCAACCAAATGATCATATTAATTGTTTTTTAATTGTTCCGAAATGAGTTTCTAATATTTTCGATTGGGCTCCAAATATTTTTATATGTATTCGAAAATTATCTTAATGGTATTTAAAATGCTCTCAACGTTAGCGTTCATCCAAACAGATAAAAATTGACCTCCTAGATAGTACCTAATATGGTACCTAAGATATCATCCAAACTATTATTGTTATCATCTTAATTGTTTTTCAAATGTTCCTAATTGTTTTTCTAATATTTCTAATTGTGTTTCAAATGCTACCAACTCTATTCGGAATGCTCCCAATTGTATTAAAAATGCTTCCAACATTCAAACAATACACTGTTAAAAAAAGGAGTTGAAATTTAACTCTCTACGGGACTCTATAAAAGTCGCACGCCTTGAAGAGTTGAAGTAAAGAGAGTTAACGCTTAATCCTTCAGTCCCCACTATTCTTAAACATGGAGCGTATGAGCCTTACTCACCTTGGGGAGTCTACTTTTAACTCTAAAATCTCAACTCCCAACTCCAGCAACCGTTAACTCCCCAAATTTTTAACAGTGTACTCCTATATATCGTAGACAAAAAGATATAATGGATGGTATGTAACATTGTAACATAGCAACTAGGATACCATCCAAACAATTATTCCTATCATCCAAATTGTTTTTCAAATGTTCTTAATTGTTCCTATCATCCTAATTGTTTTTTAAATGTTCCCAATTGTATTTGTTGATATTTATTAGTACCTACCATACCATACAAACAATTAGTTCAATCATCCTAATTATTTTGCAAATGTTCCCAATTGTATTTATTGGTAACTAGGATACCATCAAAACAATTATTCCTATCATCATAATTGTTTTTCATATGTTCCCAATTGTATTTATTGGTTATTTGTTGTCAACTAGAATACCATCCAAACAATTACTCCTATCATTCTAATTGTTTTTCGAACGTTTCCAATCGTATTTGTTGATATTTGTTGGTACCTACCATACCATACAAACAATTAATTCTATCATCCCAATTATTTTTCAAATGTTTCTAATTGTATTTATTGGTAACTAGGATACCATCTAAACAATTATTCCTATCATCCTAATTGTTTTTCAAATGTTCCCAATTGTTTATCTAATATTTTTAACTGTGTTTCAAATGTTTCCAATTATGTTCGAAATGCTTCAAACTGTATTTAAAACGTTTTACAACTCTGTTATGTAAATTTTCTGACATAGAGACAAGTAGATTATCAACTATATGTACCATTATCTTTATAACCTGAACTGTTTTTCAAATGTTCCAAATTGTATTTTTAATGTTTTAAACCCAATTTAAAATCTTTCAATCCTCTTTCCGATATTTTTAATTATATTCCCAACAATCAACATTGTCATCTCATTCCCTAAAATCTCTCCATTAACTCCTTAATTTCTAAAATCTCTTATTATCTCCATCATACCAAGTTTCTTTATCATCTCCTCTTAAATATTCCTCCACTTTCCCCCTTTTATTTCTTTACATTTCTCCCCCATAATTCTTTATTTTTCCCCCCATTTCTCACTCCTTTATTTTCCAATCAGTGATCTTCATTTGTTCAATTCATCTCTAATTTTCTTTCCTCTGACCGGATTATTTATTCTCTAATCGAATCTTGTGCTTTAATTGAATCAGAAGCTTCTTTCTGATGGAATAATGAACAAAGAGGATGCATAAACGATATATCGTACAGGAGAACGAAGAAAATGGTTTGTTGATGATGAAGATTGAAAGAGATATAGGAGAGGAGATGTTGTTTTGTGTGGTGGGGTGGGATGATATTACTTATTATCTAAGAATAGGAGGGGGATCGTGCGAACTGATGTACATTGGAAAGATAGTGGTGGATCGGCTTCTTAGTATATTATGGTAAATCGTTTGCTGGCGGAGTTTCCATTGGTGAACAGCTACTGGCTTTCTGGTTCCAGCAGAGATTATAGAGATAATGGAGGCCCCGGATAACAGCGTTGCAACCCGTAGCTCGGTCCTCGCTCCCAACAAATTGCTGGGTTCATTCATCCTTCTCGATAGAGGAAAAACTAGCCACGCTACTCTTACCTCCTATACATATATACACACTTGAATTCTCGGCCTCCTTAATCGTCCAACGTCCTTCTCTTATATGCACGCATCATGCCAAGATTCCACACATGTCCCATTCCACTCGTTATTCACAATTGTCATTTTTCAAATGGAAAATAAAACTCGACTCTTGCCTTGATGCAAGTTTCAATTCGACAAAAAATTCAATGTGTTGACCACAAATGATTACTGCCACTTTCAGGATATTAGGAAATGGTATTTTCAGTAAAAAATGTAATTTCGTACAATTCCGTAAATTTTCAATGATTATTCACTTTCAGAAAAAATTGTTGTTTGACGTTTTTGTATTATTTTGATTGTGATTTTTAGAAAGTATTTTAGGTTTTTTTATATTTTAGTTGGAAATTTTTAGATTTCGGATTGATTGTAAATAGTAATAGTGATATTTGATTGGGTCAATTGATGGTTAGGACAATTGCTATTTAAATAAAGTGAATTTTGAATCAAACGATAATAGAGTCTATTGATATTTGGATTTGGATTTTTAACCAATTTGTATTTAAATTAAAATATTGAATCGATTGGTATTTGAATTAATTCGAGGGAATTGGTTTTTAAATTAATAGTATTTTTAATCAATTAAAAAAAAAGTTGGTCAATAATATTCCCCTTATTGTCTCTTATTTTGTATTAAAAAAAAAGTTGTTAAAGGGTATCTAGAGATTCGAAAAATTGCTGGTAAAATAGTACATCAAGATAAAAACTGGGAATTTGTAAAAAAGATTAGAAAACTTTTAAAGTGATCCGGGAATTTATAAGAAATTCCACGAATTCGTAGAATAATTCAGAAAAATTTAATTTCAATCTTGATTTCTTTAATAACTTGAAAAATTAAATTTAAAATGGTTCTAAAACCTCCTAAACTCCAGTTGAATCAAACTTTAATTTACTCAAGCTTTTAAATTACATTTATTTCAAAATTCAACAGTTAAAAATTAATTATTTTATGTTACATTTGGATTTTTTAAATTTTCTAGCTTTAATACATTTTTTTTTCTTCCTTGACAAGTTTTTTTTTTATCATTATTTAATTTTTTAATAAATTGTCTGATAATAATTATCGTTTCTATTTCTTGGAAGTTTTTAAAAACTATTATTTTTTCAAACAATTAAATATTTTTCTTACAAATTTTTATTATCTTAGAAGATTACGTTTTTTAGAATTTTGTTTTTTCCCTCCGTATTTTGACACAACTTTATAATTCTTATTACTTGGTGGAAATTTGTATTTCCTTTGCTTCTTATATAGTTTTTGTGTTACAGATTTTCTTCTTTGTACGCAAATTATTTTAGTTTATTTTATATAATTTTATTTTAATAACGTTCAAAAAAATTAATTTATTCTTCATTTATCTGATTTTTTACATTAGCTCGTTTTTCTTTTGTAAATTTATTCAAATTTGGTTACATTTTGTCTATTTTTTCACAAATTTATTCACTCTTTGATATCATTTCTATATTTTATGATTCTTTAACAATGTTCGTTTTTAAAATTGTTATAAATATAAACCTAACATTTGAAAATGTTATTTATTTATTTTGTTAAGTTATTTACGCATTCTTCTTAAATTTTCACTGAAAAAATTAAGAAAAAACTTTAAGAATTATTCTTGGCTCCTATTTAAGAATAAGCTATTCTTATATTAAGGATATAATATTCTTAAAATAAGAAGCACTTTCTTAAAAATAAAAAAACATATTTTTAAGGACATAACAAAATTTTCCTAATTTAAGAATATGTTTCTTAATTTAAGAATGAGCTTCTTATTTTAACAATATTCTTCTACTCTCTAAATTTGAATTAGTTAAAAATAACTAATTATCAGTAAAATCTTGGCTGAATGTTTGTTTCTCCAATTAGTTAAAAATAACTATTTATTAGTAAAATATGAGTAATTATTAGTAAAAATATTACTAATAATTAGTTAAAATTTGACTAATTGAATTAGTATTCATAATTTTAGTAAAATATTAGTCATTTTGAAATAAGCTAAAAAAGAATTTAACTCATAATTAGTTATTTTTTACTAAATGGTTAGTATAAATATAACTATTTCAATTAGTGACTGAGTTTTTGCAGTCAAATTAGTTATTTTTAACTAATTCAGATTTAGAGAGTAATTTTGAGAATATTATATCCTTAATATAAGATTATTTTATTTTTAAGAAGACGGCTTGATTCTTAAAGTAACAATATTATTTTTTCAGTGTTCTTCCTTTTGTGACTAATTTCCTAAACTTTTTCATTTTTTAAGGAATTGGTCATTTCTTTCATATTTATAATTGTTATTTTTATTTTTACATTTTCTTATTTTATGCTTACTGTATTTCATTTTGTTGTTTATTTTACACTATTTTTATATTTTTTAATACTTCTTATAATATTTTCATTTTTTGTGAAACTTTTTTTGTGCATATTTTCTCCATTTCCAATGCATTGCTTTATTATTATTATTTTTTATCTCTTTAAATATTCATTTGTTCCAATTCACTTATAATCCAAACCTTAATTTTTATCATTTTAATGTATTCAAATTTTAATCGATCCAAAGTCCCATTCTTTTTGAAAATATCTTTACCTTTTATGAAATAAACAAAAAATTAAGTTTTCGTACTTGTTACGTTTAAACATGTTTTTTTATTTATTTCAAAATAAGTAATTTTACAATTCTGGCTATGGTATTGTTATTATATGTACGTATTTATAAATAAAATATCATTTATTGTAAAAATTAATAATTTAATAATATCAGAAGAAATACGTTAACTTTTTTGAAATTTGGAATATAAAACGTTTAGTCCTGAACATTAATTATGATACCTATATAATTTATTTATATTTATTTATTAACTTTTTAAAGTACCCTAAAAGTCCCCTATTTTTATGTACCCAGTCTCCTATTTACCCTAAAATATTCTCCATTGTTACTATAAAACCTGACCTAATGATTCTTAGCAGAATTGACACTTAATAGAAATTTGAATCAAATTATAGTACAGTCAATTGGCATTTGAATCAATTCTAGGCAATCTGTAGTTAAATTAACGACATTTTTAATCAAATGAATAAAAGATTGTCCAACTATTTTAATTCTCACTTCATATAATCGAACCAAATAATCTTTCTCTAAATTTGAAAACAAAAGAAAAATCCCTTTTAAAATACTTTATACATTGAATAAAATTAAGTTTTGCAAAGTATAAAGAATTGGGTCACTTGTCAATTTATAAAGAAAGAACAAATTCTCTGGTTTTTTTTTTTCATTCCGCGTATTTCTCACCAAGTGGACCTTTTTTCAATAGCCTTTTTTTTCTGCAGAGGTGAACGCGCAATTCGTACCCGCGTATTAATCCCTCATCTGATTGGCAGGCAGTGGACGTGCCCAATTACAAGTCATGTATTTACACTCGACTTAAAACATTTATATGGAAAGCGTGATGCATGGCCAGTGGACTCGATAATTTCCACATTATTCAATGACTAATACGTGATTAGCAAAGATCGGCTTTTTCTTTTGCTTTTCTTGCACAATAAACCCGTTCTATCTTTAACGTTCTATTGATAGTAGCTGCCAATAATCGAACGTGTGCATTTGTTCGGAATCTCGCTGAGAGTATTACCTGATCAATCAAAATCGCATTTCCGGCTACTGAAGAGCAACCGTAGTAATCATTATCTTATAATTTGCGGTGGCGCGAGTTTTAATTTCTTTCTGAACTGTTGGCTTCTTTTTTAGAATTCTCTCTCAATTTTTTTTTAAATTCCCTCGATTTTTTGTTAAAACTTTTAACGTGTACCTTCATCATTAGAGATTCTAAAAAAAAGAATCCGTGGAGGACAACATTCTCTGCGTTTGGAATTTGAAAGAAATGTACTTCAAATTGGAAAACTGGATAAGTAGCAGTTTCGAGAAATGAGAGGGTTGAGGTGTGCAATTTTCTAAACGATTTGATTCCCTCGAATTATCTCGGATTATGTTTGGTGAACGATGATTTTTTTCACTCTTCCCATTTTAATGAGAGGCTCCACTTTTCTTCACATGTCTAAGAACGATTTATTGCAATATAGGTAATTGCTGCCTGGATATTCAATTTGCATTTCTAGGGGAATTTTTCTTGTCTTCTGTATTTTTAATCACTATATTTACTCTCTTTTCGATAATTATCAATCTTTAGTATTTTTAATATCTTTTAATTTCTTTCATCAGTATTCATAAAATTTCGGTTTTAATTGTTTTTCCAGTACATCTTCTTTTGAAAAAAACATTTTCTTCAGATTTTTCAGAGATCATTATCCCCATATAGTCTTTATTTTTATAGCCTTGATTCTTTGAGAATAATTATTTTTCACAATTAATTACGATGAAAATTGCTTGTCACTTATAAAGAGCGATTGTTTCGTATTTTTTCTAAAGCCACAATCGCTGATGATCTTTTCGCTAATCTTCACAGTGATCTCGATTAAGCATCATTAAAAAAACATAACAGGATGTTGTGAGTCACTTAGATTTTAACTTTTCCTAATCTTACTCTATTTATCAAAGTTTGATCGAGTTTTAAATTTGAAGATGACTTGGTTGGTGTGTTACTCCTTTTTTTCTTTAAATTCCATCATCGCTTGATTCTATTGACTGATGTCGATCACTCGCCGTGTGTCAGCAGCTGATTTAACTCCCATTAAACCTTCGACTCGATAGTCGATTAATCGCATGTGATATTTTAATATTGGTTCATACAAACCCGTAAGAAGAATCAGGAAGCTTCTCCTTTCTGTTATAGAACACGTTGAAGTTTTCTCCTCTTGAATCGATCGTTCGGTTCGATAATCAACGCTCCTTCGATTTACATAAATTAATACCTATCACAAGTTCAAGTGACAAGAGAGAGCAAAAACCTGAATTGCTAGTTATCAGAATTTTTTGCTGTTTTTCATCTGTAAATTGTTACCAAGTTGGATAAAATTAGAATTTTATTGGATATCTGAGATATTTAAGAATTTTTCGTTAATTTTTAATTAATTTAATTTTGATTCGATTGGTATACCAATTGGATTTTGAGTCAATTGGCAATTGAGTAATTTATTATTAAAATCAATTTGATACTAAAGACAATGGTAATTTCAATTAATCGACATTTTAATCAATTGATACTTAAGTCAATTGGTGTTAAAATGAATTTAATTATGAATCAATTGGTATTTAAACTGTATTTAAATATTCAGATACACTTTCGGCAATTGGTATTCAAATTAATTGAATTTGGATCATTTGATATTTGGGACGCTTGGTATTCAGATTCATTTAATGTTAAATCAATTAATACATGCTTCAATAGATATTTAAATTATTTAAATCTTGAGTCAGTTGGTATTTAAGCTATATTTAAATTGCTTATAATTGATACTTTCGGCAATTGGTATTCAAATTAATTGAATTTGGATCATTTGATACTTGAGATAATTGGTATTCAGATACATTTAATTTTGAATCAACTGATGTTTAAGTTATTTGTCATTCAAATCAATTTAATTCTGAAACAATTGATATAATTACTACTTTCGGCAATTAGTATTCAAATTAATTGAATTCGGATCATTGAATATTAAAGGCAATTGGTATTCAAATTATATTGAGTCAATTGGTATTTAAAATGTATTTAAATCTTCAGCTATAATGATAATTTCGGCAATTGGTACTCAAACTAATTTAATTTGGATCATTGGATATTAAAGATTCAGATTCATTTAATTTTGAATCAACTGAAGTTTGCTTCAATAGGTATTTAAATTATTCAAATCTTGAGTCAATTGGTAGTTAAACTGTATTAAAATCTTCAGCTGTAATGATACTTTCAGCAATATTGAAAACAATTGGTATTCAGATTCATTTAATTTTGAATCAATTGATATTTGCTTCAACAGGTATTTAAATTATTTAAATATAGAGCCAATTGCTATTTAAACTGTATTTAAATCTTCAGCTACAATTAATACTATTGAAAATTGGTATTCAAATTAATTGAATTAGGATCATTGGATATTAAAGACAATTGGTATTTAAATTCATTTAATTTTGAATTAATTGATATCTGGTTGAATAAGCATTTAAATTATTTAAATCTTGAGCCAATTGGTATTTAAACTGATCTTCAGATACACTTTCGGCAATTAGTATCCAAATTAATTGAATTTGGATCAATTGATACATGCTTCAATAGGTATTTGAATTATTTAAATCTTGAGTTAATCAGTATTGAAACTGTATTTAAATCTACAGCTAAAATAAACACTTTTGGCAATTGGTATTCAAATTAATTGAGTTTGGATCATTTGATATATGAGACAATTGGTATTCAGATACATTTAATTTTTAATCAACCTTTATTTGAGTTATTTGTCTTTGAAATTAATTAAATTTCGAATCAATTTCTAATTTGCATCAATAGGTATATCAATTTTTTAATTCTTGAGTCAATTGGTATTTAAACTGTATTTAAATCTTTACCTATAATTTCGGCAATTGGTATTAATTGAATTTGTATCATTTGATATTTAAGATTTAGATTCATTTAATTTTGAATCAATTTCTTATTTGCTTCAACAGGTATTTAAAGTATTTAAATCTTGAGTCAATTGTTATTTAAATTGTATTGAAATCTTCAGCTATAATGATAATTTAGGCAATTATTGAATATGGATCATTGGATTATAAAGACAATTGATATTCAGATTCATTTAATGTTTAATCAATTGAATATGCTTCAATAGGTATTTAAATCTTAAGTCAATTGGTATTTGAACTATATTAAAATCTTCAACTATAATTGATCCTTTCGGCAATTGGTATTAAAATTAATTGAATTTGAACCATTTGATATTGAATACAATTGGTATTCAAATTCATTTAATGTTGAATCAATTTCTTATTTGCTTCAACAGGTATTTAAATTATTTTAATTTTGAGTCAATTGGTATGACAATTGGTATGACAAATGACATTTGACTTAATTGGTATTCAAATTAATTGATTTTGCTTCAGTTGATAAATGTCTCAATTGTTATTCTCCATTTTTTTCAAATTATCACTTTTTATATTTTCTTCATTATTAAAAACGAGATTAATTGCATCTCTGACTAATAAATTCAAAGCGACTTCCTTTGTGGTCTGACTTATCATTTATTACAAGGTTTTTTTGATAACTTGCTTGATATTCATTGGTCACTATTTTCCTGTTCTCTTATCATATCCTTTCTTGATACAACAGTTTATCCCAGAAATGAATAAAAAAAATCAAGTTTTTCTTGATTATTATTATTTTTCAATATTTCCTCTAAGTTTTAAAACGTAATTTCACTGTTTGATGTAAAAGAACTGTTTTGGTCTTTATCACCCAAAAATAATATCATCTAAAATAAACTAATGTTTTCATCTAAAATAACTGACTTTGATCTATATCTTGAAAAGTAACTAATATTGTTCTCGATCATTCTTAATAACTAATTTCACCGATCTCTATCATCCATAATAATTGATATTGATCAGTACAATTCAGAATAACTGATTTTATTGATCCGTACAGAACAGCAAATGATATATTGATCTATATACTATTCTTTATCACAAGAATCATTTTCTAAATGACCCTTTTACTATTAGCTGAGGTGTGAAATTTATAGGCACTCTGGTTCTATTAATGATCGCTAGTCATTACTCAGATGATCGACTTTATTGGTTATGAACAAGTTCAGATGATAGCAGGAAACAGTAACTGACCAAGCACTCTTCTTTATCTTGTTCAATATTCATAAGGAAAGTACTAAACAATAAAATACGGTAGTTGCCAACCCATTAGATGCAGTTAATTCTCAAGCTGAAAATGTCCTCTTTTTTACCATTTAGTTCATTAAATGCTTTAGATTCACTTTTTTGTTAACAATATGATATTAACACAATCACTTCTCAATAAAACTCGTTTCTGTTTTTAATGATCCTCCAGGTTGAAAAAAAAACATATAATGTGATTATTAAAAGAGGTAAATGAACCTATGAATTAAAAGAAGGATGTAATAAAAAAATTAAAGGAAGCAATTTAAAATTAGAGTCAGTGTAGTTATCGAGCAGGTCGACTGGTTGTTGACCCAAACATTTTTTTATCATTCTATAAATCATTTGAAACTATTTGTTATAAGAGGAAACTCGAAAATTAGAGACTAGACTCGATAATAAACAGTTATTTTCCAAGTTCCGAGGATTATTTTCAACGTCACCCGGGAAGATTTGCTGCTTATAATTGCCAAGGTCGTGCAGGTTGCACGGGTAAATCTGTTGCGTAGGTGATGTGCAGGAAACCTGGGATCAACTTTTCCTTCTCTTGTAGTTTTTGATTTTTAGCTTCCTCCTCTTCTTTCTCATCATCTTTTCTTTATTCTCGTTTGCTGCTTGGCAATTGGCACTGGTGCAATCAGGTGCCGGCTACCCCGACACTCCAGATCGTTTCTCGGGATCTTGCAGCCTCTCCACTGGTCCAGCAGCAGTGGGAGCAGTCTCTTATTTTTCTTCACTGTTATATCCTCGGGAAATGCGTTTCCTTTGCTGTTCTCTGCGTTTCACAATCCTCGCTCACCGCCGCCTTGAGTCGTATAAATAATCATTAATTAGATGCAAGCCAAAGGGAATCCGTTGCAATTTTTTCTCCCCTCTATTGTTCCAACAAATAATTAATTTAAACTCGGCGACCAATGCTAATTTATGTCAAGCCAAAGGTTGATTCGACGAGAGGACTGTTCAACTATATCTCTAGAGCTAGAATCAAAGAATCATTTAATTATAAATTAATTCTTATTTCTAAACAAAAAATTATAAAATATAGTCTAGTTTAGAAAATTAAAATTCCGATAAGCCGTAAAAGTCGATGGTGTGATAAACAATACATTGTTCTGTAAATTTATGTCTCGGATGGCGAAC
The DNA here is from genome assembly GCA_037103525.1 of Ganaspis brasiliensis. Taxonomy (NCBI): domain Eukaryota; kingdom Metazoa; phylum Arthropoda; class Insecta; order Hymenoptera; family Figitidae; genus Ganaspis; species Ganaspis brasiliensis. Next base: position 2,874,475 of record JAZKLR010000022.1, on the reverse strand, counting down.
GTTTTGAATGAATCTGTTGGTGGAGAACGGTCTTTCTCTAGTGACCGGAAGCGACCAGCACGAAAGACAAGCGGATGTCGTTTGCTCTTTAACCGGGACGCCTAGAGAGGGATTTTTAATTCGTTGAAAGTACGAACTCTATTGGCGTTAAATAAAATGGTAACCATGCTGCAATCGAAAGACGATAAGTATCTGGTGGCCCCAGGGAAAATGTGCATTAGTTAAAATGTGATATAGAGTTGCCCGGTTTCCGCTCTCATAAATCATGACTTGTTTCATAGGTGCTGTCGAATCTATACCTCTACAAAACGTGAAACTTTAAATCTCCACACTTTTCCCGAGAATTGCCTTCTGAACTAATTTTATTTCCTCTCTCGATTTTATCAATCAGCGCATTATCGCGATATTTATTGCTCGCCCCTTTATTACTCACCTACTGGTTTCTATTTAAATTTTCTGCTCAAAGTTGATTTTCCGGTTAATATAGGCTGTGTAGTGGAAAATATTACTCGGGGATGATAGTTTCTATTTTATCCATTAGAGGGTTCCCTTTTTGTGCGGCTATTGTAAAAAGCGACAAAATGACAATATCGGAATTTTTTCCACGTAATTATAAGAGAGAAAAGTCTGAAAAAGTAGCATGGGCATAAAGTCGGTGTCGCGCTTTTGATTCGAGCGGACGTCAAGTTGCTTTCGAGTTTGCGCGTTGATTAGCGCCACGACGTTAAGCAAATAAAATAACGAAATAAATAATTGATTCTGCCGCAAGGCGTCGCAGATGGAACGGCGAGTGTGTAGGGAGGAAGCCGAACAGGTTTTACCACCAAGTATAAGTTCATCGAGGCGCAAGAGAGATGCATAGATTCGCTCGTACGTCGTGTTCTCCTCTCTTCAAGTGCGTTTTGATGCGACCTACAATAAAAAAGAAAACAACAACAAAAAAACAGATTAAAATAATCAGGGAAAAAGAAGAACGTTATAAAACTTGACGTGCGACGTGCGTTCCTTATAAGACCCTGTTGAGAGTCGTGAAACCCGCGAAGCCAATCATCTTAAGTCTTCGAAACAGCTATTTGTGCTCCGCTCGATTACACAACAAACAAACTAGAAAATCGCAATTCTACTGATTCAGTGCCCTTCAATTCGATCAAATTATACCTTCCAGTCTTTTTCGTTCTTTTTACTTTCATTTTCCAGTTTTCCTTGTCTCTTTTTAGTGCTACTTGGCGTTAATGTTGTTACTTTTTTCACGGGGTTTGAATTCCGAAAGAATATCTTGGCCTTTTTGGGAGAGTTGTTGAGATGATTTTCTTTGTCTTGGTATAGGAATGCTGGAAGATGTTTCTGGTTTGAGAGAAGGTGGTTTTAATAGATTATAATCCTCTAGGATTGTTTTAGCACCTAATAAGATGGTGTTTTTTGGGAGGTTATAATCTTTTATGAGAAGGTGGTGTTGAGAAAGAAGGACGCTTTGTAAAAGATGATTTTTCCTGATGAGATGATGGTTTTATAGGAGATGGTAGTCCTTGAGAAAAAAATTAGCTTTTAGATACTAGTACTCGGACAGATAGTTGCCACTTTGGAAATGGTACTTTCTAAATGAAGGTAGTTTTACAAAAGAACGTAGTCCTTTAAAAGGTGGTAGAGGAAGGTAAACAATCTCTTTTAGGAAATTGTTATAGAAAGGTACAGTCCTCTAAAAGAAGGTAGTGTCGCAGAAAAAGGTAGTATGGTCAAAAGAGCTAAAACCATATCCTTATGGAAGTGGTTGTCCCTTAGAAGAAGGTAGTCTTCTAAAAAAAGACAATGCTGAAGGGAAAATTAGGATAGGATAAGGTAGAACCATCTTTTTCAGGAAATTTTTGTCCTCTAGAAGATGGTAAGTTCTCTATAAGAAACTTGTACTTCAAACAAAGGAAGGATGATAGGTTAAAAATGCATCAGCACCTTCTTTTGGAAATGGCTATCCTTTAATAGAAGGTAGTTCTCTAAAAGAAGATAGTGTTGTAGGAAAATTAGGATTTTAGGATCAGGTCGAACCATCTCCTTTAGGAAATTGTTGTACTTTAGAAGATGGTAAATCCTCTTTAAAAAAGTAGAATTGCTGAGGAGGAGGCAAAAAAAGAGGATGGTAGGTTTAAAAAGGCAGCAATATCATCTTTTGGTAATGGTTATTCTTTAGAAGAAATTAAGCCTTAAAAAGAAGGAAGTGTTTTAGGAAATTTTAGGTTGGTATGAAAAGGTTGAACCATCTCCTTTAGGAAATTGTTGTCCTCTAGAAGGTGGTAAGTTCTCTAAAAGAAAGTAATACTTCAGAATAGGGAAGAATGATAGGTTAAAAAATCAGCACCACCTTCTTTTGGAAATGGTTATCCTTTAATAGAAGATAGTCCTCAGAAATAAGATGGTGTTGTAAGAAAATTAGGATGGTAGGAAAAGGTCGAACCATTTTTTTTAGGAACTTGTTGTAGTCTAGAGGATGGTAGATCCTCTTTAAAAAATTAGAATTGCTGAGGAGGAGGCAAAAATAGAGGATGGTTTAGGTTTAAAAAGTCGGCAATATCTTCTTTTGGTAATGGTTATTCTTTAGAAGAAAGTAAGCCTTAAAAAGAAGGTAGTGTTTTAGGAAAAATTGGGTTGGTATGAAAAGGTCGAACCATCTCCTTTAGGAAATTGTTATCCTTTAGAAGAATGTAATCCTTTAAAATAAGATAGTGTTGTAGAAACAATGATTATGGTAGTAGAAGGTAGAGGTATTTTCTTAAGGAAATTGTTGTTCTCTAGAACATGTTAAGTCATCTAAAAGAAAGTATAAAGCGATGATGATATTGGTCAAAATAGGTAGAACCATCTTGTTTGGGAAATTGTTAACCTTAAAAAGAAGGTAGCCCTTGAAAAGAAAATAGTGTTGTTGGAAAAATGCAGATGTTAGGAGACGGTACGACAAACTCCTTTAAAAAATGGTTGTATTTAATGATGTTCATAATGGGGTATCTTCTTTTTATGGACCCTAAAGCCAATGAAACACCTCTTTAATTTAGTTATCTACGCAAATGCAGCCTTGAAAACTGATTAAGGATAGTACTCCAACAATAGATAGTAGTCCTTAAGAAGGTCATAAACTTTTAGGAAATCTTATTAGTCATGATCAAGATAGTTTTCTAAGATGTGGTTGCCTTTTTGAAGAAAGTAGTCTTTTAAAAGAAGGCAATATAGTTTGAAAAATTAGGATAGTACCAGAAGGTAGAACCATCTCCTTTAGAAACATTATCCATGACGTTCTCTACGAAAAAACAATTTTTAAAGATGATCATGATGGCAACTATAGATGGTAGTCCTCAAATAGAAACTTAGGATACCACTCTTTTCTATTAAACCAAAATCCCATTAAAGGTGATAAGATATCTTCTTATAGAAAAACAAACTTTTCTACCAGAAGATTCTTTATTTTAACACAAAATGTATTCTAACAGTAGGTAATTAATTAAATTGAAGAACTTTAATATCACCTTTAAAAAATCATCTCCAAAAAATACATCCTTTATCCAAAAGAATACCTAAAACATCTCATTTTTAAACTTATAGTTTCTCAAAAGGATAAAAACTAAGAATAAATATTGCAAGGAAGGGTAGTGCTTCTTGAAAGTCGAAACGCAGCAAGAACTGCGAATGTGAAACTGGCTTTAAAGATGGAATAGTAAGGAAAAGAAGGGAGAACACGTTCGAAGAGTACGCCATGTACCTGGTGGGGATGAGAGCCACGCGATCAAGATTTATTTATAAGTCGAGGAGCTTGGCTCCCTCGCGTCCTCTTTCCCTTTCTTTTTTCTCTTTTCCTCCAGCAGCTTCTATTTTCTCTTTTCTCAAGCGTCCTCATCGCCTCAGCATCCGCAGCTGGACCGATTCCGAGCCCTTTCCACCTCTTGTTGTTTCAGAGTCTTCCTTGCACGCACTCTTTCCGGCAAACATATTCTAATACCTCTCCATAGTATTTCTTCTGTAGTTGAGCAGTCAAACAACTCTTGCAAAATTTTAAATTATAAGCCAACAAGTTTTCTCGTTATTATTTATTAATTATTTTTAACAAAAAATGTATCTACATCTCATTATAATAGAAAGTAGACATTTCTAAAAGTACAATTGCAAATTTCAAATGTACAATAAAGTATAGTATAATTGAAGATTGAGAGATCGGTTAAGCGAAGTAGAAGTGGCAACCCTAGTAAATCAAGATTAGAAACATCGACATGAAAGCGTGAATGGGTGCGGTGGCCATTCATATCCTTTTTTTGTCTCCGGGTGTTGGTTGTTATGAACGGTGCCGTAGAGTACGTTTTACAAACTTTTATCACGATCTTGGTTAAGAACGCGTTTCCGATCGATACAACTATTGAAGTCAATCGTGCAACGGTCCCACGGGCAGAAGTCATTCATTTTCAGTTGAAGCCGGAAATCGACAAGAGTCAATTTATGAGGTGATCTACCGTACCGACAGTACTCCTAGACCATTCACCAACAACTCGAGCGACTATTTGGACTAGTTGACACGGAGAGCCGGTAGATAATGCCGCTAATTAAATACGAAATAAAAGGATAGGCCGCTAGTAGTCACTTGCTTGTTATGTGACTTCCTGCAAGTTCTTCAACCTGTTTCTCTCGCGTGTTCATTCGCGGCACCATTCAACTGGTTTCTTTGATTGACGAAGACCTAATTAAAAACGTCCAACGACATTTGTAGCTCTTATACTTGTATCGATCGCGCTCTAATAACCCCTCTTGTGCTTTGACAGATTCAAGATAATTATTACCTTTCACTTTTTCAAGACGAGAAGCCTCTATTACGAATCATTCAACTTTTCTTATAAACACGCCCCCCAAAAACAACAACTTAAATTAATTGAAAAAACGAGAAAGTTGGCGAAAATTGGCGATGGTCACGTGAATTTTTTAATATTTTCTTATTTTTACCTCTTTAAAATTTTATCCTTTTAATTGTGTTCTTTGAAAAGTATCTTGATATTTCTTCAGACTTTTTTTACAAAACTTGTGAAAAGAAAATCAAAATTAATTAAACAGATGAAATTTTAAGGGTTGTGGAAAATTTGAGGTGGATCAGCTGATCGCAGGTCGCCATTTTTGTCACGTGATGACTTGGAACAGACTGGCAAATTTTTATCGTTTTTACCCTTTTTGTACTTTATAAATTAATTTACTAATTTTCAATCTTTTCCAAAGAAAATATATTCAATTATCCAGTTTTTAAACGATTAAAACTTAAGATCCCAAACTATCCGAGTAGCAGCTGATAAAAACATTTATTCAACCTTTTTTTTTATTATAACAAAATAATTTTTGTAAATTTCGATTTCTTCAACTTTTTTATTACAGTCAACAATGAAAAAATTAAATATTTGTTGTAGAAGAAGAAAGTTTTACCTTTTTGAAAATTTGAGGTGAATCAGCTGATCACAGGTCGCCATTGTTGTCACGTGATGAGTTATAATAGTGTACTTAACACAACCTACCAATTTTTTAACTTTTCATAACTTATATTCTAATTCACCTATTTCATTAATATTTAACCTTAGGGGCCGTTTAAAAAAATACGTAACGATTTCTTGGATTTATTTTGACCCCACCCTCCCCCCTTCTTAATGGAATGGTACATGCAAAAGTTCATTTTTTCTGACCCCCCCTCCCCGCCCCTCTATCGGCGTTACGTATTTTTTAAGCAGCCCCTTTTCTAAAAACAAACTTTATTTAATTATCTATTTTTCAATCGATTAAAACTACAGTTAATTTAAATTTTAATTTATCCAATTTTCAATCGATAAAAATATTAATTATAACTTTTCATTTTGATTAACAAGAAATTTTTTATATTTCGACTTCTTCAGCTTTGTTATGACAAACAACAACAAAAAATGTAGAAATTCGTTGTAAAATAGAGAAATTGTGCTTTTCTGAAAATTTGAGGTGAATCAGCTGATCACAGGTCGCCATTTTTGTCACGTGATGCGTTGAATTAGTACGGCGATCACAGACTGTCGAATTTTCAACTTTTTCTTTTGATATTTTATAATTTCACCCATTCATTAATTTTTTACTTTTTCTAAAAAAAACTTTATTCAATTATCCAATTTTCTATCGATAAAAAGATTAATTGGAACTTTTTATCCTGAATTACTAGGAAATTGTTGTATATTTCGATTCCTTCAGTATTTTTATAGCAATCTACAAAAAAAAAGTTGAAATAAATTTTAAAATAAAGTAGTTGTGCGTGTTTGAGAGTACGAAGTGGATCAGCTGATCATAGAACGCCATCATGTCACTGACATCCGGGAACGTACAAGTATAAATTAACTCAAAATTTAAGAAAACTCTATCTTAAACTGAAAAGTAATTTGTCATAAGATTGTTTCTAAGATTAGAAATTAGTTCGACAAGAAAGTAATTGTTAATTTAACGTAATATTTACATCTTTAGAAAATTCTTCCCAGCAAACATAACCTCAAATTTTTTCTGTGTTTGAAGATTAGGATTAGTTTTTCGGTTACATATTAAATTCGAGATTAGAAACTAGTTTCGAGACCAAAAATTAGGCGTCCTCCAATAATATACCTCACTTCTCGACATAAATAGAACTTCATTAAGGGTATTTATTTCCCAGTAATTGCAACCGGTCACCTCATTGCCTTGTTTTAATTGGATTATGAGAAAAGGGTTGAAACAAGATCCATAAAAATAGACAATCTAGTTTTTGCACAATTTAAAATCAATTAGTTGTCAGTATTTTTTGCCACGAGGATTTCTTTCCCTCCTTTTTTCTTTTTTTTAAGCAAAGAAATAGATGAAATGTTTCTAAGCACTGATTAAGTGGAGCATTTAAACGAAAGCGCATGAAAAATTGTATAATTGAGTATTAAATTGGTGCAGATGGCATCGGGGTATGTGTTTCGTTAATCAGTATACGTTTCGTCTGAGCCGTAATGACTTTCCCTGGGTCGTTTAATCCAAGCTTCGCGTTTCTTTGGTTTCTCGTGAGGAATCATGAAGGGCAATACCCCGCCAGAGCACTCTGTGTTTCAGTACACTTGGCTCAGGTGGATCTGGTATTCTGTACCTTCGTCTCATCAACGATTCGTTCCTCCGCTTGGATCATGGTAATTCGAATCGGTAATTAACGCGAACGAAAGGCACTCGATTAAAGTTCCTACCACGTAGCATCCACTCCGAACACGAACTTGAACAGTTGAACGTGTCATTAACAGGATGCTTCCGAGATTATTTTTCCCCTCAAAAAAAAAAAAAAAGTATATCATTGCTCATAAAAATTAAAAGTAATTTAATCTCGGTCAAAACATTGCCACTGATTAAAATCGCTTTGCAATTATGCCATTTTATAGTTAAATTTATAACTCAATCGGTTCAATGTCCTTTGTTGTGTATATGATATTATGTTGTTTGATTTTTAGTTTAAAGATTGGAATAATTTGAAAAATAGACGAGAATGGTTCTGTGGAAAAGTAGATTTCAGTTGAAATTGTAGAAAATACACGGCTCGTAGAAAATAATTGGGAGTGTTTCTGTAATATTATACGGATGCTAATAGGTGAGGTTAATAAGTGTAAATATAGATTGTTGAATGCCGGTGTGTCATGCGAGAAACTCGGTAGATTGTAGAGAGAAATCGATCCCTTAATTTTGACCAAAGATCGCCAAGTAGAGAAACTGGATTGGTTGCGCGAGTTTCAAGTTGTGCTGCTTAAGACAACATGCGTGTGCACTTGAACATGCAATGTAAGATGGTAAACGACGACAGAAGCGCTTGGAGAACAGGTTCGAAGTTGCCGAGGAACAGGCTGAGTAACGAGTGGGAAAAACAAAAGACAATCGGATTGCAGCCGATCGCCCAAGGGCTTTTACTGTAACGGTACAACTTGGCGTCAGAATAATACCGGAGCTTAACTTTTTAATGGTGAACTTGTACCTTCGAAAAGGAATCAACCACTGCTACCAACAGGGAGAAATTGTTTGCTGTTTGCAAAATTAAAATTGATTTACATATGGTACAACCCAAAAATATTTTTGGGTCATCACAATTAATTGTTGAAACGTTTACCCACAATCTGAAAGTAAAGCTCTAGGTTTTTAATTACAAACATCGTAATCAGTGATTCGAGTTATCAGAAACAATTTGCATTAACACTCGACTAGTGCTGATAATAAGTCACACTTCCGTTCTGCCTGACAAGTTGATATCTCTCTGGTAATAAAGCACAATTAGTCGTTTCAAGTGTTGAAAGTTTTTATTGCCTTGATGTTGTTTTTCTGTGTTTTAAATCAAATTTCCTTACCCTCTCGCGCATAAGAGGGTTTTCCTGAGAAGGATATAGGCAAATCGAGTTATGGACCCTGTCCGAGGAAGATATTGTACCTCTGTAATGAAATCAATCAATTTTTAAAAGACGCTTCTTCGTGTTTTGCTCTGCTCTGGTTCTTTGGGTTAGAAATCAGGTTTTGGAGTTTCGCAGAAATGTAGAGGTTTATTGTCAGTAAAACTGAGCGACTGAAGTAATTAGGGAAGATTGAATCACATAGATAATGTTTTTGTATTTTTTTTTTTTTGTTGAAGTTTTATCAATGATCATGGACTTATGATTAATATTACAGTACATTAGGATCTAACTAAAGACCCTTGGATCTTGATAACAATTGAAAGTTTAGTTATAGGTGAAATTATTGACAATCCTAAAGAGGATTTTAGATCCGATTGGATTAAAAAAATTCTGCCCCCTTTGATCAAATAACATAGGGGGTCGATCATAAATTATGTGGCTCTAATTTTTGGCTTTTTCAATTCCTCTCCTTTTTCCTTAGGTAGCTTAGCGTAGCACATTAATACCCCCCCCCCCCCTCCTGCCTATAGAGCATAGCTTTTTCCATTTTTTAAATTTTGCAATATACGTAAGTAAATGAATATTATTTCTTTTAAAATAAGGTACGTCCATAAATTACGTCAAACGTTAGGAAGGAAATGGTTGCAGATTTTGTGACATTCTGCGACAAGGGGGTAGAGGTAGTTAAAATTCAAATTTTCTTAAGAATAAATAAAAATCTATTTACAAATTTTGCATTAAAAATATCTCTTAGCAAAGCTTTTTTCAGAAAAATAAAAAATGAACATTTTTTTACAAATCTGTTTAAAAAGCTTTTCTATTTAAGGAGGTTTATCCAAAAAACCAATTTCTACAGATTCTTATAAAATTTTAATGACATATTAAATGCATTACTTTACATGTACTGTTACAATTTTGTTGAATTTTACCGTTCTGTTTTTAAAGATATAAATTTATAAAGTTGGGACTTTTACATGCAAACAGTAACAAATGCGCAAAATGACCATATTTTAACTAATTAAAAAAACACGGTTCTACAAATTTTGTATAAAAACTAATATATTTTAAACTGTAATATAATACAGCTTTGACAACAATATTTAATTAATTTACCCTACCGTTGTTAAGAAAATGTTATTCAAGGTTAGTAATTCTTCACTTTTTTTAAATAATCAGGAAGAATAAATTTTAATAGATTGCAATTTTCAACAGAAAAATTTTTTTTTCAATAAAATTCGTGTGTGCAATGATTTTAACTACAAAATACTATTTAGAAACCAACACCGAAAAAAATGAATAGGCGATTTGACTATGCTCCTAGTTACGAGAGGAGCCCACTAGGAATTCAGAGTTACTTTAACTAGGAATTCTGGTTAAGATATCCAGGATCCTAGTTAATGTGACTCTGAATTCCTAGTGGGCTCCTCTCGTAACTAGGAGCATAGTCAAATCGCCTATTCATTTTTTTCGGTGAAATTATAAGAAGAAATGAAATTAAAAAAATATTGACTGTCATGTTCCAATAGAATGAGAACCGCTTGAGGGTATAAACGTCCTTAAGAGTTGGCTTTCTTTCTTTTTGCACTTCCTTATTTTTAATATTTATATTACAAATTTGTTTTTGAACAAACAAAGTTCACGTGGACAATTTTAGGAGGGGGAGGGGGGTCATCAAATGTCCATGATTGTCCTCTAAGAGTTTCAGAAATATAAATTTTAACATTTTAAAGTATATAGTAAAAAATATATAATATTTTTTAAAGTGATATAAAATGAGGCAGGGGGAGGGTTGAAAAAGGGGGAGAAAATGTGACGTGATTTATGAACGGGCCGTAACATGTATCTAATTATAATTATTTATGAATATTCAGAGAGAAATATAAAATATTTATTAATTAAAAATATTAATATGATGCTACGTAGTTCTAACTTAGATCCCCCTCCTCTATGTAGTCTACTATAGCATTTGACCCTCCCCCCCTCAAACTGGTTATATCTTACAAATTTATGGATGATCCCTAGAAACGTATTAAGGGACCGTTCCAAAATACGTGACGTCTTCAGGGGGGAGGGGGGCCAGCAAAAATACTATGCTGCGTTACAAGGGGGGGGGCATCTCCAAGAAGGTTTTTACGTAACGTTCTTTTATATATTTATATAGATTAGTACACTGAATAATATTAGGAATTAATTTTTACCACCCCCCCCCCCAGATCTGTTTTTCCCCAAAGGAAGAACGTAATTTTTTGTAAATCTGCTATAAAATTGTCAAAAAACATTTAAATCAATAATCCACCCTACCAATTATTAAAAACTGTTTAAGAAGTAGTATTCCATAATTTATTTCATAATTTGTTGAAATTAACCATTTTTTAGTCATTTTTAAAAAAGGACCATAGATGCGAGAAATCACAAAAATGTTAAATGTTTACATAGGGGAGACCGAGGAGGAAAGTAACAGAGGAGGAAAGTAACAACGCTTGTAACTTCTAAGCCAATCAGCGGACAGATATGGTCCTAAAATAATTTTTAGTCAGTTTTACCCCCTCTACCTCTCCCAAATTATTTTAGGGGTCGACCGTAAGCTATATGTCTGATATTGACCTGTTGTACAAAAATTACGACAAAAGTAAGTTTTTGACTAAATTTTCAAAATGTCATATTTCTTTAATTTTATAGACATTTCAAATGTGCTTTTCGTTATTTTAAAGCTTCATTATCTATCTTAAAGTAGTGCTAGTGCATAATTTAAAAATGTAAAATACTTTTGTGAAATTTAAACTTGTTTTTTGAAATCCAAGGAAAAGAGGGGTTAGGTGAAAAGTAACACGTTGTTACTTTCCTCCTCATCTAATGCCTTATTTTTATAAAACTCCTCCTTTTTTGTAAATACGTGATTTTGTATGTTTATTTTATGTTTTAATAATTAGATATTGAACTTTTGATTTGATTTTTTTTAAAAACGATGTTTTTTAATACCATAGGTGTTTAACGAATATTAAATGGCTAAAAAAAACTTTATTTTAAAAAAGTGCAAATATATTTGCCAATTATTAATAAAATGAAGTTAATATCACTTTGTCTTTTTATAATTTCATAATAAAAGTAATTTAAATTAATATCAATTTTATATTTGAAATGTTAGCCTTAATTTTAAAGTTGTTACTTTCCTCCTTCGTGCTGTTACTTTCCACCTCAGGGGTGAGGAAGAAAGTAACAGATAAAGAGCTGATTAAGAAGTCCTGCTGTGGACTATCTAATTATTATTGATGTTTAATCCTAATTTTATTTAATAGGTGAAAGTTCAAGCTTTCGATTAGTATGTTTACAGAACTTATCCGACAAATAGTTTTAACGCTAGTATCAAAAAACTGATTTTTGTTACTTTCCTCCTCGGTCTCCCCTATATCTTGTTTTATCAACAGGTTTGACACAGGTCAGGGAATTCAGGGAAAAGTCAGAGATTTTCATCAAAAGTACTGGAAAAATGCAAAGAGTCTCTAAAATCGATGAAAAATTATATTTTTCTAAAATTTTGTGATTAAAAAAATTTGCTAAATAAATTTTTAAAAGTCATATTTTAAACATTTCGAAAAATAATTAATATTTGCAATCTGAAAAATATTTATCTTTCACAATTTTATAGTAAATATACGAAAAATTAGTTTTAAGAACTCAAAAACGGTTAGGAAAAAAAAAAAAATTTGTCTGGAAATCAGGGAAAAGTCAGGAAAAATTGAAATAAACTATTTGTGACAACCCTGATAAAACTTTGTTTTATTTTGTTTGAAATGTAGCAGTTTCTAAGAGTTTAAAAAAATATAAATCTTGAACATTTTAAAAAGTATAATAGAAACGTTTCAATGATAATTGTTCAACGTGTTATAAAATGGGGGGGGGGCAAAAAAATGAAACTTAACGTTGAAGGGGGGTTGACAACTATGTGACAAGTTTTGACAAGGGGTAGAGGGGGGTTGAAAGAAGGGGGAAAAAGTGTGAAGTAATTTATAAACTGTCCTTAATTTCAACAAGATAAATAAATTACAAAATACTATTTTTTAAACAATTTACAAGAATTGATCCGCTAGATTACTGATTTTTGATGATTTTATAGCTAATTTTTGAAAAAGTACGTTTTTACTTTGGGAAACCTTTGGATAATTTCATAGTCTTTGAGCGACCTCTGAATATTGTCTGATTTCAAAACAAAAAAATAGGGGTGATTTTTTTCAATTTGGAACAAATCTGGGGGGTCAGAGCAAAACGTTCCGGACTTTTGTTTTTATTGGACAATCCATTCATATTTTATGTAGGGAGAATTTTTGCCGATGATGTCAGTGGAAATTGACTATTGCTTTAAAGTGAGTTGGTCAGAGGCGAATGTTGGTTTCAGCGATGGTGGATTGGAGCGTGTGATATACATCACTGCATGATGAAGTTGATGCGTGGGTGCAGGTTGGACGTAGATAACGCGGGAGGAGTCTCGTTTGTCCAATCCTCGATGATCCTGTTCCTCACTCTCTTTCTCTCTCTGACAGCCTCGTTCCTCCTCCTCCGCCACCTCCTGCTGACGTTGGTCCTCTTTGCCCTGAGCATTGCTCAGTCTGGCATAGCCGAGAGACAGAGAGGAGACAAACCCTCTGACCTCCACGTCGGCCCGCCTGCCGATCGGATACGGCAGGGCATTCTCTACACCACGCCTGGTCTACACCTACGCTTTGGCAACTAGTTACACCCAATTGGGTCCAAATAAAAAAATCCATAACTATTGAACATTGACTATTCGAATTAATAGCTTGTTTCTTTGACAATATTTTCAAAAGACAATATCTTGAACTGATAACTTTTTCATTTAACAATGTTTCCAACTGACAATAGTATTTTTATCCACAATTGTTAGAAACGGCGTGGTTTCGTAATTAGAATGTTGCAATTAACTTTTTGGGAATAGAGCCTCTTGCCGAATAACTTCGCACGCCATGGCGCTCGGATAATTGTTTTCTCGTGTTGATACGAGTGGCTTGTTGTTTTATTCGCAGACAATGAAGGAACGCGGAGTAGATTCATGCAAAGCTCATAGATAACGTCGAGTTGATGTTAATGGCGCGTCGGCTGCTCGGCCAGCCGTGACACAATGACGTCATTGGTCCCCTCAGATCCGCCATATTGCACGTTAAGCACCCACTGTTTGAAAATTCTCCGAGCTATAACGTGAGAATCACTCCTCTTTCAAGACCACACCTTCGCCTCTCATTTTTTTAAACCTCACAAAGACTCAACTCAAGCATTAACCGAAAGTAGTTTAAAAGTTGTATTCCCATCATGTAACTACTTTTCAAAATTTGTTTTAGTTCATGTCTGTTCTTTTTTTCATTCTCTTTGTTATTATTTCTTAATTTGTCTTTAATCCTTATTCATCGTTTTCTTGTACTGTTTATTCTTCAGTTTTTTCCTTTGTTTAATTTTTCTTCTGCTGTTTAGTCTTTAATTACTTTTGTCTTGGTCCGTAGCTAGAAATTTTTGTCACCATGTAAACAAACTTTCGGTCTGGGCCCTCTTAGATACGTCCCTGATCAAAAGACTTTCGAAGTCTATCCCCACTCCAAATACCCCATTTGGCTGGTTTTGATGGTGATAAAAGTAAGGATAGGTTTTGGGCAAATTTTTAAAAATTAGATGGTAACTTTGATTACTCTTTTTCTTTCCTGTTGGGGTTCTAGATTTCTAAATAGACGCCCAAAATCCATCCCCACTACTTTAAAAAAACTGGAAGTACACAAGAACTATTTTTTGGTTATTTTGTTATTTTGTTCTTTTCTATTTTGTTGTTATCAAAAGACTATGTAAGTCCATCCCCACTCTAAATACCCCATTTGGCTGATATCGATGGTAATAGAAGTGGGGATGGACTTTAGGCGTCTTTTTAAAAATTATATGGTAACAGGAATAATTTTTTGATTTTTCTTTTTCTTTACTGTTTGACGTTCTAGATTTCTAAATAGACGCTCAAAGTCCATCCCCACTCCTATGACCATCCACACCAATTTTAGGATTTAGGAATTGAAGTTTACGAAGCGGGGTGTCTTTTAACAAAAGAAACAGATATAAAAGATATACAAATTTCTAAAAAAAAATTGCACTTATTTTTGACAAAGATTATAAAAAAAGGGAGAATTCCCATGAAAAGAAAGCTTCCCAGAAAATGTGAACTGTAATCGTACGTGATCGGAGAATTTAATTTGAATGTTACGCTTGAGATGGCTTGGCCCTCTGATTAATTCCGGATAGCTTTCCTGGCCCCGATGAATATTGAACAGCGAGAAGGTTGTGGGAAATTGGAAAGAGTGGGGCTCACCCTTGGATGAATTCTCGTTTACAGGTGTTTTACTGTCACACGTGAGAATGTGTCACAGGTGCTGCCCTCGTGTCCGGCCCCCTTTATTATTGTTTCGCACCATAAACGACTATTATTCCTATCAATGGGGTGAGAATCAAAAGGAAATTACACTTTTCCGAACGATTTATGACTTAAACTGGCCAACTGACTTTGTGTAAATTAACTCTCCCCATAATCGTCAGTGACACTTTGGCAATTACGCACGTTTTATAAACAGATTTTAACCACCCCAAGAGAAAAGTCGTGGATAGGTAAACAATTTTTTTTTTTTTTATGGCAAACTGTTGAGAACTACTTCTATTCGATGATTTAAAAATTGTTTGTCTATCGAGAAATAAATCTCTTCAGCAATTTAGTCGCGAATGATGACATCTTCGAAATGATTAAAGTAATACCCGTCTTGTCCACTAAAATATGTAAATTACAGGACAAAAATGTGTGGGAGCCACTTTTCACGGTTTCATGAACAATGAAAGAAACTCTTGAAACTGGGTATTAAGAGGTTTTGTTTGTTGTTTTTTCTTTTGTTTCCTTTCCGGGGTGTTCGTTAAAAAAGTACTGTTTCGTCTTTAAAGTTGAATTCGCAACGCAATTTTCGTTTCTTATTCCTGAGGAATTAATTACCCTTGGTAGCAGGTCCATCACGAACAAGAGCGTCATTAATACGTAGTTAATACGTAGTTAGTTGTGCTGTGTGTTTCTTTGCTGGGTTTCGAGAGAGAAACATGCGAAACGGGAGGAGGTTCCTTAGTGTAACACAGCTAATGGATAAATTAATGGGTTGCGTGTTAAGGTACCACGTACACAGAACCGCTTTATAGCCCGCTTATTATTCCGTGTTACTTGTTCGCCCCTGCCTCCCAAATACCGCACAACTAGTCCGAGACAAGTTGCACAAATTGTCGCAATAAACAGATACGGAAAATGTTACAAGGAAAATTGTAGCCGTTGAAATAATGATTGTTTTATTTTAAGGATATAGTAATTATTTTATTGCTTTATTTTGATGATTTTTTACGCAAGATTAAAGATTCTTTTTTTTTTTTTCTTTCAATCAAGTGTTTAGCTTTGTGTTTTATTGTATCGCGTACTGCTGGGAAATTTCAGCAGACGATCGGGTAATACGACGTGAGAGCAAGCTCACATATGATCCCACGAATGTCCATTGTGCGCGAGACATATCTGCGTCATTTGACTAACTTCATACTTATCTTTTTCATCTTCTCAACCATCTTCAAGGAACTCAACCATAACCATCTTATTGTATCATATTTATTCTTCATCACTTCTATTTGCAGAACATTGTAGAGTTGTAGTTTTTGCAGAGTTGTAGGCTTGTTTGTAGAATAGTACTGTAATGGAATTTTTAAAACGCAATTTTCTCGAGAATTATTAAATGAAACGAAGTACGTTAATCTTCAGTTATTCAGAAAACATTAGACATCCATTCAAAACTACAGGATGAAAAGGTTTAATCAAATATGAGCAGATTAGTAATCTGAGATTAAAAACAACATGATATTTTATGCCCTGTGTAAATATAAGGTAGCAATCTAATAAGATGGTCTCGGACATAAATCCTTCGTCAGCCTTTCTTTAATCTTATTATAGCATTTGCGACCTCCAAGATTCAATTTTCAAGGCAGTTCTTTATTATCTTTTTCTACAAATTTGTTTCTAATTGCAAATTTCCTTTCGAAATTATGGTCCGATGAACCCATAAATTATACACGAGATTTCTTAACACGAACGTTCATTATGTTCATAGAACTCTGTTCAAGAAACTTATGAATGAAATCAACTTCTCAACATTCTTTGATTGTTACCAGGAAGAATCTCTTTAGGAAAGTGCATTTGCAGTTGGCGATAATAAAATTGATAACAAGTGCCAAGAAAGTATTTAAAATGAAAGAGAAAATAAAGGAAAGGTGTTACTTATGACTTGTTTCTGACAAATATCAATGACTCAATAAAATTAGAATTAAGAGAATTAATTGATTGAGCGTCGCGGAAGATAGAAGTAGAGCGAATACATAAAGGTATGCCAATAAGTTCTAGGATAAAAGCAGTGACTAATGATAGCCTGAGGCATTCGATTAGCTACTCGGTGTCCCGCGGTTGATCTCGGGGTTGCCGGTATGAGATGCCTTGTGGCAACGATGAACTCCAACTCGAAAGGCTTTATTTGCGACGATTTAATTACTCGACTGTCGTCCTTACCACACGAGATGGCCCAGAGCCATCCCGAGAAATTCACACTAAACGCGTCGCAAAACACGCTCGATTAACACTCGAGCCATCCCTCAAGCGTAGCCTTCAAGCCCTCCCTTTTCAATCTTCATGCAATAATCTTGCCATTTTAAATGTCGTTTCAACTGTTAAATAGGTAAAAATAGATTATGCTCTTTCACAAGAATCGGGTTAATAACAATTTCACATCATTGTGTTACTTCAATGATGTACATAATACACTAATTATAAAATTACAATTAATTTTCGCTTTTTTGTAAAAGGTATTTTTTCTTACGAATTGTTCAATCTTAAAATAGAAATCAGCCAAAAAGTACCTAAATTTAGTGAAAAACGGCAAAGTTATGGGTTTTCCAAAGTTTGAGATGGATCAGCTGTTCATAGGGCGCCATTGTTGTCACGTGACTTCAGGGGCGGTCTGTGCACTTCTGGGCCTTTTCCCATCTTTGATGACTATACTTTCGATTAGATAAATTTAGGCACGAAAACAATCAGATTTCTCAAAGTAAACCCCCCCCCCCCCCCCCCCTCTAAATGAGCCAAGTGATTTATAGAAAACCCCTTTCCAATTGTTCACTCTTCAAATAAAAATTATATATCTGAATTCTTTGAAAAACGGCAAAGTAGGCTTTACAGAAAATTTTTCTTGTTTTTCATCAAACATCAAATAAATTCAAGGGTTATAATTATAATACGAAAAGTTCTCTGTATTTTTGAACTGAATTGACTCAAAAATTCATAATTTTGAAATTTTGAAAAGAAGTACATTTAAAAAATTATTTTAAACAATGGGTAAAAATATTACGTAATCAAGTCGATTAAGGCCCCTCCTCTTCCATGTAAGAGGTAGTAATATTTCGTAAAACCTCCCCTTCCCCTGAACCTATTAAGTTCTTTATGGATGACCCAACTTTCAAGTCAGGAATCGGCTGTTTCAAATTGTTCAATCTTCCAATAAAAATCATCAAAATAGTATCTAAATTAGTTTAAAAACGCTAAAATTAAAGATTTTCTAACATTTGAGGTGGGTCAGCTGTTCATAGCGCGCCATTTTTGTCACATGACTTCAGGGGCGACCAGTGTATTTTTAGGCCTGTTGCCTTTTATGATTCTTAGGGGACGTTCAAAAAATGCGTAACGCTTTTTTGGCGCTTTTTTACACCCCCCCCCAACTCCCCACATAACGCACCACAACTTTTTGCCCCCCCCACCCTTCTAAAGGCGTTACGTAATTTTTTTAATGTAACTGAGATAGGATTTTTGCTAAAAGTAAAGTTTGTTTTTATTAAATAAATGCTTTCTTCTATGATTCATTTAAATAATAGTTTTAAAATAAACATTAAACCTCCAACATTCTTAGATTTATTTTAAATTTTGCTTAGTATTTTTTCGTGTGAGTACACTCAAAGACTTAATTTAGTAATTATTATAATTTAGGCATTAATTTATTATTATTTTATTTTTAGTGTACTAATCCTCATAAATATAAGTCACGTAAAACCCTCTTAAAGTCCCCCCCCCCCCTCCCCCTTAAAAGCGTTATTTTTTTAACGCAGTTTTTGAACGGCCTCTTTATAAAACTTACTTTTTTTTAACGAATCAAGCTGTCTTTGTAATCATTCAGAAGCTATTTTGCAATTTCCAAGGAATAAATCAAAATTTATTAAAAAATAAAAAAGTTACCGATTTTTGAAAATTCCAAGTGTATCAGCTGTTTATAGGACGCCATTTTGATCACGTGACACTCAGGGCTGGGAATCTTTAGAGGATACTAACTTTAAGATTATTTTGACCTTACATTTTTAAACAAATTGTTAATATTAATAGTCATAAAAAAAAAGTAGATAAACATAATAAATATAAGATAATAAATAAATACGTTAAATTAATGGGTATGAAATTAGCAAGAATAAAATCTAATAATAATTACTGTATATTACTAAATTATGATACTGTGATTAATATGATGTAATTATTATGTTAATAAACTCACTTTATTACACCTAATAGAATCAAAATAAGGGATAATATTGCTGAGTTTATTATCAAACAATGGATTGGCAGTGATTTGAATATGTAAATTAAATGTTGAGTGCACTTGATTCTGAAAAAATTTATAATAAGCATATCCTGCATTAATACATGAAATCAACTACCAGTTTCTCAGGCCAAGTTCTTTTTTACCAGTTGAATGCAATCTGGGACGTTTGAGACAAGCAAACAGAGCCGTTTAATTAAGTTAAAAGAGACGAGTCTCCCACGAGGTGGACGAACAGGATTGCTCCCTGTCTCCTTGTATTTATGCGAATACATACAACAGGGAGACAATGAGGAATACTTACTCTCTCTAACCGCAAACTTCCCTTCGCCCTTTGATGAATTCACACACAGACCAAACAACTTGTAACCAGTCTTGCCTTTCTTAAAATTAACCTTTAAATCTTTCTAAAAATATTTGCAAAAAAACCCCTGGCCTAATATTGCCAACAAACACTCTACCATTAATATTTAATTGATTAGAATCATGAATATGAATGTGAGAATAAAAAATGTCTGGCTTCTGTCTAAATTAACACAAATGATAAATAATTACTATAAATTATTTATATGACTTAGTATTTAGTCATTAGTTATGTAAATTGGTATTTATTATTCATATTATTTATTCATTTGTCATTATTTTTGATTTGTGGGGATTTTGTCTGACGAGAATGTAACGTGTATATGAAATATTGATTTGGAAACCTATTTTTTTTCATAATTATAACTATCGTAATTAAAGTAAAGTTGGTTAATAGTAGAAAAGACGATTAAGAATATTGCAATGATTCGTTCATTCTTGCTCATTGTGCTTGGGTGCTTGAGTCAACGGTGGCGTCGGTGGCGGGAGCAGCGGAGCGTGCTTCCACTTTTTGCTTTGCCCTCCTCATTGTGACCTCTGTACACCACTGTTGGACTTGAAGTCACTGCCACTCCAAACTCCCTTTTGTTGCACTTGCCACCGTATTTGTTTCGTTTTTCTCTGTAAAAGAACTTCCCCTCCCATCCCTAAACCATGTAATTACCTATTTTGACTTCAGAAAAAGGGTGAATTCATTTGTAATTTAAATGATTTTCAGAAGCACGCATTATCTTGATTATTCCTGAAATAAATATTCAGAATAGTTTTACTTTCGTTTGAAATAATCGTGATTTTTTTTCTCTCTCCTTTTTTTTTTTGAAATGGTAATTGCATTAAAATATTCATATTTCACGTGTGAGAATAGTTTTAAGCTTTCAAATTGACAACAAGCGTATTGTTTGAAACATAATTAATCACTGTGAAACAAGCAATTGTGATTTAAAAAATAAAATGTCTCTGAAAAACGACATTGGCAACAGGTGGATTTCTTGGTTGCATTTCAAATTTCTAATCGTTCACGAAAATTTAACTGCCGTTCCGGTCGTTAGGTTTTAGTACTCGGCAGTCTCTATTATACATGATTATAAATTCTCAGAAATACTCCTCAGTTAAGTGCAGTTGCGAGTACAAGATCGAGATTTAGGAATTGAATGCAAAAGAAAACAACTTGTGGGCGGTCCTCTGAAGAGGCAAATCACCATATGACAAAGACTCTGATAAAGAAAAAAAAAACTAATGATTTTTTTCTCCTTTTTCTTTGCAGGTAAGCACAGCAATGGATTTCTTAATTTCGGCACTTTGTTATCAGTTCCCAGGCCACGATACCCGATTGGTGAGTTACTTTTTTTTTATTGTATTCTTAGATCTAATTGTCGAAAGACCAAAGGGTTTTCTCAGCAATGAGAATGGATGATGCTCTTTTGATAAATGAAATTTGTATTTACAAGTTGTTTCCTCCGGAGAACATATTGAGGAAAAAATTGCCGGTTGGCGATTGAAGGACCAAATAAAGGTAGAGGTTTTCTCAGCAACGGGAATGTATTATATGCTCGCTTTACAATGCGAGTACAATACATTATGTGACTTGGTGCGTATGTATGTACGCGGGAGCGAGGTTTGGTTGGGTACGTTTGAGGTGTGCTCATGTAGATAAGCTCTGTTAATGACCGGACGTGCGCTCACCCAGCCAGAACTTTGCGAACTCCCCTCGACCCTCGTCTCTTGCTTCACCTACACCCTCCACCTTCACCTCCACCTCCAACCATATACGATCCTTCAACTATTCCACCTCAACCATCTCCTCTGCCACCTTCTATATGTACCTTATATATTCCTCCGAGGTCCTTCAAACCATCAACGGACACGCCTTTCTACATACGCGAACACACGTGTCTTCTTTATTTTACAGAAGGTAACTTTAAAATGACGAACAGGGTCGTTCCAGACCATGAGGTCTGTGCTGATTTCATGTACCCGCTTTATTATATGTCTTAGATGCAGTGCCTCGTATGCAAATCACTGAATAGTTTAGTCTTCTAATGAGATCTTGGATCTGATTCCACTCAAAGAAGGCCGTTTTGTATCACGCATTCATTTTTACATCCAAGGTTATCGCTTGACCTTTCAATTTGTGGTCAAATGGAAAGTAACAATTGTGTATTTTTAGCTGCTTGACGAGAAACGGCAATTTCCATGTGACAATTCATGTAACTTGTAAATTTATATGGTTTAGTTTTTCAAGATTGGCAATTCTGTTTTAATTGTTCAGGTTTTTTGTGAGAATTGGCGAAAAAAGATTCGAAATTGATGGTAAAATAAGGCGGTTATAGAGATTTGAAAATTTGAGGTGGATCAGCTGTTTACAGGACGCCATTGTTGGTAGGGGCGGCGTTTGAAGTTTCGGGCCTCACCTATTCTATGATCCTTTCAGCTTCTATATTTTACCCGCATAATATTTTTTTATTCACGTCCTTTAAATGTGTTCAAGTTAGTGGCATATCCAGGGGCGGAACCACAAGTGCTTAGCCCCCCAGAAAAAATAAATGTCTTACCAAATTTCCGTCAATTTTAATTCTTGTGAGAAAAAGAAGATTTACATTGAATGCCCTCCCCTCTAGGACCTTGTCTGGATTCACCCTTGGTTAAAGTAAGAAAATTATTGACCACCCAGAAAATTTGAGATTATCTGGGACTTTACCAATTTCCGCTTTTTCGAATCTGGAATTTTCTGTTTGGAGTTGTTCAGTCTTCAAGTGAAAATTACCCAAAAAGTTTCTAAATTAGTTGAAACCGCTTAAGTTGAGGATTTTCCAATATTTGAGGTGGGTCAGCTGTTCATAGGACGACATTGTTATCACGTGACATCAGAAGCGGTCTGTGCGCTTTCGGGCCTTTTGCTTTTTACGATCCTTAAACCTTTAATTTTTTCTTGTAACATATTTTTATTTACGTCCTCCGAATGGGTTTAAATAATACTGAATACTATTTAATATTCAACTAAGTAATATGTTTGCAATTATTCAGACGAGACTTTGATATTATCTAAAAAAGAATCAAAATTAATTAAAAAATGACAAAATTTTGGAATTGTTAAAATTTGAAGTGGATCAGCTGTTCATAGGGCGCCATTGTTATCACGTGACTTCAGGACCGGCCTGTGCACTTTCGGGCCTTTTGCCTTTTATGATCCTTAAGCCTTTAATTTTTTTAATTTTTTTTGTTAAATATTTTCATTTACGTCCTCTAAATGGGTTTAAGTAATACTGACCAGTGTTTAATATTCAACTAAGTAATATATTTTTGCAATTATTTAGACGATACTTTATATTATCTAAAAAAGAATCAAAATTAATTAAAAAATGACAAAATTATGGAATTGTAAAAATTCGAGTTGGGTCAGCTGTTCGGGCGGTGCCATTTTTGTCACGTGACTTCTGGGGCGGCTTGTTTGTCATTGAGCCTTTTTCTTCCATAATCCCTAAAGCTACTATTTTTTCTCTCATTATACTCTTTCATGATACTCATTATACTATTCTTTGGTTTATTTTTTTACTAATTTTTCTTCTTATTTTTTTATTTAAGTAAGATATTTTTGAAATTGTTCATTGTTATTTGGAAATTAAGCAAAAACAAATCGAAATTAATTAAAACATGAAAAGTCTAAGGGTTTTAGAAAATTCAATGTGAATCAGCTGTTTATAGAACGCCATTATTGGCTTTTTAACTTTTCATCAGTGTCGGTTGAAAGTAGGTGCAAAAAACAACCACCCGGTCTGTATTAAAAAAAAAAAGTTTTGAAAAATAATCTCATTTCTTTATTTTCAACATTCTTCAGTTGTTTTAATGACAATCAACCGAAAACGAATTTAAATTCACATAAAGAAAACAAAGTTTTAAGTTCTAAAAGATTCGATGTGGATCAGCTGTTCATAGTCCGCCATTTTTATCCCGAGTTTCTCAGAATCTTCAGAGCTTATAAATTCTATCATTCTTCTGAACGATAATTAACTCATATTTGTTTATATCCATTCATTTTGGACTGAAAATTCTTTAATTTCAAATACCTTTATTTTCTGCAAAAATTCATTTTAAATTTTCAGTTAATTCTAATCTGAATAAAATTCCAATTGTCCTGCCAAAAATGTTTCCTAACACGATTTGCAAACTTCTTTAAGCGGTTTTCAATGAACATTGTGGTATTTTAGTTACAAGAGCACAATTTACATTGTGAATAAAGTACATTCTTGAAATTTATGTTTGCCTTCGATTGAACGTTAAACGTATACATAAAAAGTGTAAACAGTATCGCGATTGCGAAGACAGAATGCAACAAATATTAAGTTATTACATCCTGAAAAACTTATTAGAACTAATACTGTCGTAAATTTATAACAGGGCTCGTAAAAAGGCTTGACACATTATTAGATCCTTGTCCATACAGTAAAAGTTAGACTTGCGTTTGTCCTTTCTCCCGCTGCATATTACCACGTCGCAAACACACCTGTTGCACCTGCACATTACAAAGTTGAAAGAGAAATGAAAATCTGATACGCTCCTATCGAAATTAATTATTGTAAATCTCGTTGAAATCTAATAAAACTAATTATCAGTTTTTTTTTCTTCCTTTTTGCCGCAAATTCCTTCCAATTTTATTATAGCTCAAGCAAATCTTTATATTCCGTTAAATGAGAATAACTTACCACTTCATTAAATTCTTATTCGAACCGAGTAAAAAAGCGAAACTTGTCGTCACAAAGCGTTAATTATTATTATTGTTTTGCATAAATTTCAATATCTCTCTCGCAACTGTCTTTAAATTAAAATACCTCTTTTATTGTTTTATTCTGGAAATGAACTTTTCTGAAAATGTTGAGAAATGTTTCTTTAATAAGACAAGATTTTAGAAAGAAGTATAAAAATTGAACGACCGTTTGAAAATATTGCAGAATTGTTTAAAAATATTTCAAGGTTGGAAAAAAAATATAATTCAAGGATTGTTTGAATAAGGTTGTTTTTTTAATTTTGAAAAGTAAACGCTGTGAAAAGGTTATTAGACACACATAATGAAACTATGCAAGGACGTGTACATTACGTGAAAAAAAAGTTGAGAGAATACCCCCTTTTTAAAATTTATGCCTGGGTGACTTCGACGTCGTTTTCTTGGACAGCAAAAGTCCGTTATATAATGACTTCTCTGCTTGTACTAATAACCGAGCAGATGCCTTTTCGAATATGTGACTCTTGGATAAATGTTGGTTATCGTCGCTCCTGTCGTTCATAATTTTTAACTACCTTCGAGTCTTGTAATTTTTTACCATGATCATCCGATTTTACTCTAAACTCAAACAATAATCCAATTTTCCTTTCAATCACTATTCTCGATCTCCTGCAATTTTTCATAATCCACATCTTTAACTCTTCAACTCTATGAATTTGAACTTTTGAATCTCATTCAATTTTCTGACCAAATAAATTGTCATTAAAACGAGAACAAGTTATGTATAGTTTTCAAAAAGTTGGTAATTAGCACAATAGCTTTTAAGTTACTTTATAAAATCAGTTAGTAATTTAATGTTCAATTTGGTAAGAAACTGTTGACGATTATGATAGTTACGATTCCTATTACTCGGATGCATCTAATCTTAGTAGATAAAAAGACAAAAAAATAACGATGATACTAACAAGAAACCTGCTCCTCATAAAGGAGTTATGCATAAATTTCTAAAAGGGGAAATGATGTGATTATAATTATATTACTAGTTTATATTTTACATAAAAACAAAAGCAAAAAAGAATAGCCCATAAAATGCACCCTCTTTCGTATATAAAAATAATGGTGAGTTCATTACAATTTTATATTGCACCATATATTTGTATTATTTATCTTGTAACTATCTAGTGTTACATAAAATAAGATGGTATCGGCTTCTTGTTTCGCGAATAGGTTGTATATCAAGGGGGATAAGGTGACTTTATAAAAACTAGTAGCTTCTTAACGACAGTCGAGTGATCTATTAAGTCAGGGTTATGGAGAATCGAGCATAATTCTATCGGCAATGTGAAATAAATCGGTAGGTGATTTTCTTCCTGGCGGAAACTATCCGTTACCTGTCGACAACTAAACACGAAAGGCACGCTCACAAAGTCAGGTGCGAGAAGGCGCCCTTCTCCTTCTGAGACTGGTCCATTCCTTGCATACAGCATCTGAATCACGACCAGGTCAGATAAAATCAGAGATACTTACTCTTCAACAAGACAACGGATGTATCGATTCATCCCGGAAGCAATGATCCGCCTTCCATTTCTTATTGTTTGTGGCGCTGTTGGTATAAACTATCCTCTGGAATTAAGGGTCGATACTAATAATTCCTTTCAACAGCCACATCAAGAACGCGAAACAATAGCAAATAGTTGTCTAATGAAAGATTACTGACCATTATATGCTAATCTTCTTTTTCAATAACCACCATTCTTCAGACAAGGTTTGTTCATTCAAAAGTTTATTGTTCTTCTCCTTCTCTCTCTTTGTCCAAAAGTTTTTTGTTACTTTCCTGATCCAAAAATTTGGCAAAGTTTCTCAATCTCGAAAAATTGCTCATGGGTTATTAGAATTTCTTAATAAGTTGGATTTAGGATGTAATAATTGGAAAAGTTAAGAGCGAGTCTGAAAATATGGGAAGCAAGTAATAGCGATAGCGCCGGAAACGGCTAGTTGTCTGACAATAATATACTGGAATCGTTCATTTTCGTTCTTTCAAATCAGGAATCGCCTGTTTCAAATTGTTCAATTTTCAAGCAAAAGTCATAAAAAAAAAATATCTAAATTTGTTGAAAAACGACAAAGTTTTGGGTTTTCTAAAGTTTGAGGTGGATCAGCTGTTCATAGGGCGCCATTGTTGTCACGTGACTTCAGGAGTGGCCTGAATGATTTCGGGCCTTTTACCTTTTATGATCCTAAAGCCTCTATTTTTTATAATATACTTTTAATAACGTACTTGAATTTATTTAAATAAGTAAATTATTGGCCATACCCAGAGTCAAAGAATATAATTTACTACTTTATCACAAAATAAGGTGAAGTCAGAGAATCTAGAAAAATGACTCATATGGGGATGTTCATAAATTACGTCACACCATTTTCCCTTTTTTCGACCCCCCCTTGTCACATTTTTGTCAACCCCCCTTTACAATTACGACAAAATTTCCTCCCCCCCCTTCCCTCTACTATATGTCTTGTTAAAAAATTATTATTGGAATGATTTTATTCTATATTTTAAATTATTGAAATTTTTGTATTTTGAACTCTTAAAAATGAATTATTTAAAAAAAAAATAAAAAAAAACTTTGTCAAATAAAATCTAAATTTTTTTATTATAAAAATTGAAAAGATTAAGAATCTTTTAAGTAAGAGTAAAATTTACTAAATCAATAGTCTTTTTGAAATTTCAATTATTTTCTATTGTCATTTCAATTATTTACAATAATTTTCAACTTTTAAAAATATTTGTATATTATTTTCTCAATTTTTAACAATTATTTTCCTCTTTTTTCAATTTCTTCCTCACATTTAAAACTCACTTTCCATAAATTATAATTATATTCACCTTAAATTATTTTTCTTACTATTACTTACTTATTTTGATCATTTTTTAAATATCTGTCTCAATTCTTAATTTTTTCATTATTTAAAAAATTGTTCTCAATATCATGAATTGTTGATTATTTTTATCATTATTAAATTGTTTTTTTTTTCCAATTCTCAATTATTTTAATCATTTTTAAATTAATTGACCCATTTTTGAATTTCTCAAATTTCATATTATTTTAATTATTTTTCAATTACTGTCATAAACTTTTAAAAGTTTACGTTGAATTTCAATTACTTTCTTTAATTTTCATTATCTAAAATTATTTTTCAATTATTTGCCATCATTTTTAATTTTGTTAATAATTTTGTTATTAAATTCATCAATTCTTAATTATTTTTATCATTTTTCCATTTTCTTCTCCAACTTTTGATTTTTTTATTATTTTTTAATTAATTTCATGAATTGTTAATTATTTTCATCATTTTTAAATTATTTTTCAAATTTATAATTATTTTTATTATTCGTCAATTATTTTTGTCAGATTTCAATTATTTTCTCAAATTCTTTCCATTATTTTAATCATTTTTCAATTATTAACACCAATTTTTAATTAATTTAATAAGCTTTTATTAATTTTATGAATTTTGAATTACTTTTATCATTTTTTAATTACTTTCTACAATTTGAAATTATTTTTATCACCATTCTAAAAATAATCGACTAGACCCAATGCTGCATTATTTAAAATGAATCTATAGAATTCACATATGTATATTGTTTTTACAAGCATTTGGTTTAATATTTCGTTTTTCGTTTATAAAATTAGCTTTTAATTTAAAATAAAATATATTATAAACATTTCTTTAGTTTAAAAAAAAGCATTTGAGCAGTATTATAAAATTACATTAAAATTCTATAAAAATTAAAAAAGATATCAATATTAACTACACATGTAATCTTAAATCTTTATTTGCATATTTAAGAATGCAAAATTTTTCATAAGAATTTAGTTTTGGTTAATTTAGTTCGATTTTCAA
Source organism: Ganaspis brasiliensis (assembly GCA_037103525.1). Lineage (NCBI taxonomy): Eukaryota > Metazoa > Arthropoda > Insecta > Hymenoptera > Figitidae > Ganaspis > Ganaspis brasiliensis. Next base: position 2,846,402 of record JAZKLR010000022.1, on the reverse strand, counting down.
GCAAAATTCAAAAAAGTATCTAAATTTGTTGAAAAACGAAAAAGTTATGGGTTTTCTAAAGTTTGAGGTGGATCAGCTGTTCATAAGGCGCCATTGTTGTCACGTGACTTCAGGGGCGGCCTGTGTGCTTTCAGGCCATTTACTTTTTATAATCCTAAAGCCTTTAATTTTTTTTAAAATATAATTTTAACAACATAATCGCATGTATTTAAATAACTAAATTATCGGCCATACCCAAAGTCAAAGAATACAATTTACTACTTTATCACAGAAAAATTACTCATATAGGTTATTAGAATTTCTTAATAGGTTGGACCTAGTACGTAATAATTGGAAAAGTTAACAGCGAGTCTGAAAATATGAGAAACACGTAGAAGCGATAGCGCCGGAAACGGATAGTTGTCTGACAATAATGTACTGGAGTACGCACTGAGTTGTGAATGGGACATAGACGGACTTAGTCTATCGTCCACAACTACATGACCAGTTCGCTGCATACGAATGGTCTCTTATTATTTTACCTACAAGTCAACAATCGTTATTTGGGAATCTTTCTCTTCGCCTGGCGACTCTGAAAACTCTCCAGCCAGATTACAGCGGTTTTGCTTGTCAACAGCTAATCAATGCTAATGCTCCACAAAGGAAGTCGAAATACGTGTCGTTCAAATATTACACGACAGGAATTTCTAAAACACTTTTCCCGTTACTCCAACAAACTGCACCGCATTCACTCCATTCCCTGAAAAATCACGGAAACCTTTTCCGGAAATCGATAATTTTTGTATAAGATCATAAACAGAATTTGCGTTCGGTTTCTAAAAAGTAAAAAAAAAAAACAGTTCCTAAAAATCATCAACTTTGTTTTTAGAAATCGAACACAATTTTCTATAAAGCGGATGATCTTTTATTGTCTTGCAGTGTCAAAATTAGCTTTATCGCGTTAAAGTCACTTTTACAGTGATTTTTATAGCGAAAAATGTCTTTTATAGCGTCAAAATTAGTTTTATTGCGTCAAAATAATAGCTCGTGCAATTTTGACGGAAGGATTTCAGGCTTTTTAAGATTCTTGGAAATCAAGCATGCAACACCGGATATTGATTGATTCAGGATCTTGGTATTTTTCGCAGTATCTTGTTTATCTATTTCTTCATTTTCCATGATCAGGGGTTAGAGGTAGAGTGTCTTTGTTCAATCAGTGGTTTTCTGTCTTTCTGCTTGGCCCCCTTTTAGAGCCACTGAGAGCCTTTAGCCGTTTCCGGTTCACCCGCCCTCCAAGACCGTCCTCCCCTTCGAACTTCCGGCCCCTCTCACACTACTGTCCTTACTACGATGTCCTTTCCCTCGGACTTTTTTTTTCCTTCTCCGTTTCATCTCTTTCTCTCTTCGTGCTCTTCTTGCACAACCTTTGCGAAACCATTACCCCCGAACCTTTCTGAGAGTCACGATACATTCCACTGGGTATTTTTTTTTCAGGAACTTGAGTCCCAAAGCATCTATGAACATTTTTTTTCACGGAAATTAGAGGGAGGATTTTTAATTCGTCCTTGTTTTTTCAGTTTTTTAAGCCTGGATTTTCTATTTGGGATTTAACTTTCTGCTGGAGTTGAAAATTGTATTTTAGATTTAGAATCTAGGATATTTCTGTTGTTTTACTTTTTTGCTTATAAAAGACCCCTTTCAAATTATCCAATCTTCAAATAAAAATTACTCTTAAGGTGTATGAATTATTTGAAAAAAGACAATGTGGGTTTTCGAAAAATTAAACTAGATTTGCTATTCAAAGAAAGTCAGTTTTGTCCCGTGATACTTAGGAACTTTATTAATTTTTACTCTTTCAAAACAGGAATTGGCTGTTTGAAACTGTTCAATCTTCAATTAAAAGTCATCAAAAAAGTATCTAAATTTGTTGAAAAACGATAAAGTTGTAAGGTTTCCAAAGTTTGAGGTGGATCAGCTGTTCACAGGGCGCCATTATTGTCACGTGACTTCAGGGGAGGCCTGTGCACTTTCGGGCCTTTTGCCTATTACTATCCTTAAGCCTTTAATTTTTTCTTATAATATATTTTTATTTACGTCCTAGAATTTATTTAAATAAGTAAATTACCAGCCATTCAGAGAGTCAAAAAATATAATTTACTATTTTATCACTCTAAATAAATTATCAGCCCAAAAATTTAATTTACTGTATTAAAAAATAAGATGAAATCAGATAAATAAAACTTTATTTTTGTTAACGAAGCAAAATATCTTTGTAAACATTCAGTTGCTATTTTAAAATTTCTAAGGAATAAATCAAAATTTATTGAAAAATAAAAAAGTTACGGATTTTCGAAAATTCCAAGTGGATCAGCTGTTAATAGATCGCCATTTTCGTCACGTGACTTTGGTACTTTACTATACTGACGGATTAGTTAGGAGTGAATGGCTTGCAACCACATTTGTTACGATTTTTAAAAATAGTTGTCGAAAAAAGAATATCAATACTTAATATTCACAATTGTTCACTTTTTTGATGACAATTTTCTAGAAAAATTTTGCTATGTAATCCAAAATGACTAAATCGTGAGTTTTCAAAAATTTGTGTCAAATCAGCTGTTCATATGACGCCATTGTTGTCACGTGACTTTGCAGCAGTGACGGATCTATGAAGTTATCAATAGGGTATCTACTATTTTAAAAATATTTATGAAAAGAAAACCTAAAGAAACAATATTCAGAATTCTTCAGTGTTTGAGTGAAAATCATCTAAAACAGAATAAATATTAATCGAAAAATTTAAAAGTTATAGATTCTTAAAATTTTGAAGTGGATCAGCTGTTTATAGGACGCCATTTTTATCACGTGACACAATACATATTTCATTATTTCTGTTTTTACATTTATAAATATGAAAAATAGTATATATTTATATATTATTTGTTACATTATAATATAATAATTTTTTAGCAATATATTTTAAATAATTTCAGTTAAAAAAAAAGTTAAGTCAAATTACCAAAAATAATAAAATATCTATAATTGAATCTGAGTCGACTAGTGTTTATGGATATCGATTAATTTGAAGCTTAACTGAAATGACGACTCATTCGATTATAATAATAAAAGTATTAATAAATGAGATTTGCATTAGGGACAGAGATTTTTCAAATGGAAGATATCGAAGATTAATCATGCACTGCCCAATCACAATGATTCGCAATTAGCTGTCGCTCTGCTAATGATCCAATGCTTTTTAATGAGATGTGACATTTGTGTTTAGGATTTCTTAATCGTTGGGAAAAAATTTTTCTTCACTTTTGTCGCATCATACTCGGGTCAGTGGGGATTTTTTTTAAAAAAATCACCGTTTAGAAGAGCCATTTTATAAGCAGGAAATTACCGCGAGGTTGAAAGTTCCAAGTTTTGTTTTCTGAAACGTCATCTAGGTCATTCAGGAATAGAGTAAAAGCTAACATTGTTAACCATATTTCCAGCCACGTTTGAATTAATGACTTAATTATTTCAAATAGAGTCATTCTCAATTTCATGTTCTCTCGCTTTACCGCGAAAAACAACATTCTCAATTGAAAGAATTCAAATGGTGTTTTAAGAATGGACATTTTCACTTCTAGAAGTGAAATTAGATTTTTGCGTGGCGTAATTTATTAAAAATTAATATTATTATTATTTTAGTTAATTAAGTTGAAGTAAAAAATTTGAAATAAAATTCGGCAATTGTGCGAAGCACCTGTTGCGCTAAACGGGCGTGGGAGCAAAACTGAGAACTGGTTTTTTGAAACTAATCGGCCGCCGAAGATTATGTGCGTACAACTGAAGACGAAATCATCTCACGCACGATGGGAGGGAGGGCGCTTCATTATATATGTATTGTGGTGGGTTCATTGTGCCTCTTTTGCCGTGGCGAATTTCGCCAATATATAGGTCCATCACGCGTGGGAAAAATATCTTCATTTTTTTCTCCATTTTAATCGGGTCATAAAGAGCTGTCTAAGACAATAATTTTGTCGTAACTTTACACTTACATTGGGAATTTAACGCAAGCGCGACACCGAAAAAAAAATACCAAGGCATTTTTTCGTAAACTCCCATTGTTCTGCAATCTCCCCTGAGTCAAGACAATTTCTTATTTGTAATACACCCGAGCCGTGCCAGGATCAGTGTTTAGCCAAGGATTTCCCATGCGTCACTGCCGCAATTTCTAGCAATGTGTAGTTACCTCTTATCTCGAGTTTTGATACCCACTTTTCCATGAATGAAGATCTCAGATTCAAATAATGGAGGGCAGATCTTATTGTCGAGAAAAAAAAACGTTCTCTCAGTAATTATTTTTGTTGAGTTTTTATTTCATTGAAAAAAGTTTCAAATCTAAAAGTAACTCAAAAAAGAAAACAGTTTTTTTTTAAGAGAACCGCTTAAAGAAAGAAAAATCTTGGAAAAGAATGGATTTAAATTTTTTTTTATTTTCTATTTTTTAGGACAATATTGAACGAGTGACGCTTTAAAGAGTCAATAGTTCACAGGAAACAATTCCTCGAAATGTCGAGCCAGTCAATGAAACTGTCGTGTTTTCGAAGATATACCGGAAGTGTACGTAACCGCCTCTTATTCTCCCCTTTTTTTCCCCAGAGACTTTCACGCAGCAAAGGTATGACCGACGTTTCGTTATGCCGTGATAATCGCTTATGTCGAAATAAAAGTAACACCAAAGTATAACGATGTCGATCACTAATCTCTAGCCGAGGAAATATTCCCCCCACCCATTGGCAAAGTAATAAATTCATTTTTATAAAAATTACTTAATTCGCGCTAAAATCGAGTGCCTCTTGCAAAATAGATGAGATAAAAGTGCAACTTCTCACCGGAAGCGTAACATTACCGATCTGAAAGTACTTCTTTACTCAACACGCCCTGTTGCATTCAGTGCCTCAATTTCCAGTTTCATTCACTAAACTATCTTTTCATTCATTTCTTATCTTTACCTTTCAAAATTTTCTCTCTTTTTTGCAATAGGCGTGTTTCTTTTTTAGAAAAAGTTTCTATTTTGTGAAACAGGATTTAGGATCTTTTCGTATAAAATGGCGCCCAACGTGGGGCAGAATTGATGAAAGTTCTTCGATTTTAGAAAAAATTGAGAAATAATATAATCTTTATAAATAAAATAAGTATTTTGTCTGTAGATTTTTTAGAACTTGAAATTTGTAACATGAATATTTATTTTCAGAATCAAGGGATCGAAAAATGATTGTAAAAAAATTCTATGTCTGTCTGTCTGTCTGTCACAAAACTTTCTATGTCAATAACATTTAAACGGCTGAACCGATTTAAGCGAAACTTGGTAGTGTATTATTAACCCAGGTTAGGTTAATAAACTGAGATAGTTAATTTATTTTTATTAGAACAGGAGACACAAAGAATTTAAAAAAAGAATGGAAAAAATGAAAAATAAAAAAATTTGCAATTAAATAAAAAAATATATTTTTCATATAAATAAATGTTGTATAAAATATTTCATCAGAATATATAAACTTATTAGTTTAAAATTCTGCAGTATCTGATTTTGAGAAAGTTTTTTTTTACGTTAGAAACAGAAAAAACCTAGAGACGTTTATCATGTCATAATACAGTAATCTGGTCATTTAATTCAATTTATTTTCAGTATATTGACGGATTTATATATTTTTCTTCATGAAACGAGCATAAATGAATAACATCAATAAATTTTAAAGAAAGTAAGAATTATATTTCATGTGAATAAGATATCAAATATTTTATTCTCTGACAGTTAAATTCACATTTTATTTATAGGTTTTACATTTTACGATATTTACAGACTCTTTTTCTTCATTAATTATTTTAAAATAAAACTTTCTTAATTCATTTTGTCGTTTATAACACTCCAGCTTTTAAAACTGTCAATTTTACTCTCTAAAACTGAAATAGTAGAATTCTAACCAATTTAATTAGTAATGCAGTATTTGACTAAATAAACTAGTGGTTTATTGCATTATAACTAATTGAAATAGTATTTATTTTAAAACGACTAATTCAATTATTAAGGCAAAACTTGTGAATTCCTGTTTTTCATAATAAAATGATATTGTTCCTGTATATATATAAATAAATAATTCAACTATTACAGCAGTTTCATATGAATATATTTCAAAAGTGTAATTAAAGAAAATTGGTCACAAAAAATAAAAAAATTCCACCTAATCTCAAATTTACCTTTAAAATTCGTTCAATTTTCAACAATGGGCACGATTTTAAGGAAAATTAGTGTATTAAGTCGACATTTTAAAGCTGAAAATAAATTACTCTGATTTTTTATGTAATATTGTTTGTTCAAATGAAATGTAAATATCCTCTATGAGAAGAATCTTGTCACTCAGAATTATCCATTCAAGTAGAAGGTTTTCTCTACTTTTAGGATAAACGAGTTTTCTCTTGTCCAATTGAGGAGTACTTTTTCAAAAGTTGATAAATCCACATTTTGTTATTTCGAGAAAATTAAACAAATGCAGTTTCGCATCTAATCCCTAGAGTTAATTATAAAGTAGAAAAAATATATGAAATTATTTATATACGAATGTTTTTAGCACTTAAGGAGATTTATTTTTAATTAAAGTTTATAGTAATAAAGGAATTTAAAGGTTTTTGTAATTTATTCTAGGAAAAAAAATTAAATTTTAAATCATCTTGGTTAAATCCAAGTTTTTTTTAAATTGAAAATTCTCTAGTAATACATTTTTTTGTTGAATTCAACAGTGACAGATCGATTTGTAAGGTTCCTAATATGTTAAATTTGTAATTATTTCAACTTTTTTGAAAAATGGATTTATCAACTTTTGAAAAAGTGCTCCTCAATTAGTAAAATATGGCCCTAAAATAGTCATTTTTTACTATTTTAGATTTAGAGAGAAGATTATGCGACAACATAATTTTTTAAACAATTTATTAAGTATATTTAAACATTTTTTAAAAAATACATTATTTTGATTACATATTTTATTATTGACTTTATTTCCATCATAGTCACAATAAACAGTTTTCCGCTTTGACCTTAAAATTGATGCATTTTGAAAATTTCGTAAATGTACGTTCACTACTCATCACTATTCTTTATCCAGTTAATTTTTACAGTACTTCACAAATGGCGCCCAACGTGGGGCATTAGGTAAAAATAACCCAATTTCCTAAAGAAATATTATTAAAAACTGCAAAATGAGGCTCTTTATCCAGTCAATTTTTGTAATAACTTATAAATGGCGCCCAACGTGGGTCATTACGTAAAAATGAACAAATTTTCTTCCTGCCCATCACTACTCTTCATCCGGTTAATTTTTACATTACTGCACAAATGGCGCCCAACGTGGGGCAGTAGGTAAAAATAACTCAATTTCCCAATGAAATATTATTAAAAATTACAAACTTGGGTTCTTTATCCAGTCAATTTTTACAATACTTTATCAGGGTGGCCGCAGGTCAGGGAAAAACTGGAAGTCAGGGAAATTTGGTAATCAGGGAAAAGTCAGGGATTTTCCAAAAAAATCTTTAAAAGTCAGAGAATCTTTTCTTAAAGGAACCACAATTAAAAATTCATGAATTTATTACTTCAAATTCCAAATAAACAAAGCAAGATTTAAAAAATCTGTAAAATTGGTGGTCAGGGAAAATGAAAAATTAGTCAGGGGAAAATCAGGGAATTTTAAAAATGAAATTTTGCGGCCACCCTGTTCATAAATGGCGCCCAACGTGGGGCATTACCTAAAAATGAACAAATGTTCCTGCTCTTCAATACTCTTTATCCGGTTAATTTTTACATTACTGCACAAATGGCGCCCAACGTGGGGCATTAGGTAATTTTTCCAATTAAATATTATTAAAAATTACAAGCTTGGGGCTTTATCCAATCAATTTTTACAATACGAGGGGGGGGGAGTGTTTTGTTTTGATTGCATCGAGATGTGATTTAAGAGGTACAAAGATTAATACTGGTTTTTCGGGCACTAAACATGTTTTGTTAAATTTTCTTCAAGTTCGTAGAGTTTCATATTAGGAGTTTTTTAAGAAACACTTTATTCAATACTAATGTGTCAAATTGATTGATTTGTGTTAATTAATCAAGTTATTAATCGGCACTTCAAATACTGAAGATTTATTAATTTAGTTGTGTATTAATTCTTCTTTTTTTTGTCACTCAGTACTTTGTACGAAAAGGTGTTTTATTATTGTAAGCCCGTTTATAGACAAATAAATAAATACTTTATAAATGGCGCCCAACGTGGGTCATTACGTAATATTGAACAAATTATCCTGCCCATCACTATCACTACAAAACCAGGTGCCTTAAATTGTTCAAAAATGTCTTAAAATAAGACATTTTTCGTGTCTTAGACACCAAAAGTATCTTAATTTAAGACATTTTTGGCAAATTTAAGACACCAGGTTTTTGCAGAGTACTCTTTATCCGGTTAATTTTTACATTACTGCACAAATGGCGCCCAACGTAGGGCATTAGGTAAAAATAACCCAATTTCACATAAAAATATTATTAAAAATTGTAAAATGAGGCTCTTTATTCAATCAATTTTTACAATACTTTATAAATGGCGCCCAACGTGGGTCATTAGGTAAAAATGAACAAATTTGTCCGATAAAGATCCCTAAAAATGTTAATGTGACATCAAAGGCGTTGATTCTGGGTAGAAGGAGTTGAGGTATTCATCCGAAGGAGAGACCGGAAGCATTAGTGCCGTCATAGGCTGTAGTCGTGCTGGGCCATGGGGTTACCGGATGTCGAGTGACCGAATCGAGCAGGTGAGCTCGATCGGCTCAAGTTGGAGGAAGTGACGTGGTCTCTCTTACATTACGAGTGCCTCCTTATTCATCCATAGAGGTATCTCTTTTTCTTCGCTTGCGCCTTATAAGTTTACGTGTTCTCACGCTCTCTATCCCTTCTCTCTCACTCCTCTCGTCCCTCTTCGGACTCTTTAGACCTCTTTCTCCAGGTACACGCGTACCTCCACCCAACTACTATACGCACATGTATTTTCACCATTACACGCAACACATTATCAGTCCAGCTTCGAGGAGCACATCAGCTTCCTAGTTATAATAAACGCCGCAAAAAATCCCCGCAAAAACCTGCTCGGCCTGCGGCCACTACACCTTCTCTCTCTCTCTCTCTCTCCCTCAATCTCTCCACACCGGCTTTTCTACATTCAGTGCGCTGCTGGATTGTTGCATTCAATACCGACTAGAAAAATCAGCTTCCTGCGTTTCGATTCGATTGTTTATTGCCGATCTGATCTGATCTCGTTCAGGCTACTGTATGCTCTTGATCGAGATAGGGGATTTTTGAAAATAGTGTGAATTGGATGATTGAGGTGTGGAAAATTCAATGGGTGTTGCAATTTTGATGATTGGGATATTTATTTTGATGGGTGGTGTTGATGAGAAATGTAATTGATACACTGAGAGAAAAGTTTTATTCTATTGGTCAACGAAAAAATGGGTTTGAATTAAATATATTATGTAATTGGAATACAGTGCTTCTTATATTTATAAGATTACATTAATTATACTTTTAAACTAATAAATTACAATCACGCTATAAAATAGGACGTTTTTTAAATCCCTTTCTGTGAGGTCAAAAGTGTTCTATACAGTAGATTTGATCTTATATAAAAAGAGAAAAAAAAACTTTCACTCAAAGTGGACCATTGCACGGTAAAGTCAAAATTAATCTTTGGGGTACTTTTAACCCCACAAAAAGGGGTAAAATTTTTTATGTTTTATTGTAAGATGGTCCACTCGACTCATGGAACGCCACTAATTTTTTTCACGGTGACTCTGCAAAATGTAATAAAAACTAGATAACTGACAAAAAAATATGTGGATTTCACCTCATTATTTTCATTTGTCTTTGCTAGGAGAATAATGTTGCGTTGAACATACATACTCAAAAAAAATCTAGGAAATAATTACTTTCGCCTTGTTGGATAGACAAAAAGAAACGGGGCGATGATTCTTGATTAGTCGATGCTATTCAAATGATGAATGTTAACTTCGTGGTACTGATTATTACCCATTTCCTTCATTGGTGTTGATGATTATCATCTCAGGTGGAGATGTGACCTCATTTGTCTTTTATTATTCGGATCTAGTACACTTGGAGAAAATCGCTACTCTGCTTTTCTCTTATTTAAAACACCTCAGCCAACGGTTATCTTTTTCCCTTTCTCTGACTATTGTAAAACTCATAGATTAATCTGCTGATGAAATTAATGAGATATGTGAATAAATGAGATCGAAAGGAATCTGAATTAGAATATTTTTCTACATTTTTGCTCAGGAAAATAAGAAATTTACAAATCTGGGGAATTGGAACCTGTTTCAAAGAATTAGGGGAATTGTTTAGAGAATTAAAGTTAATACGAATATAAAGGTGAAAAAGAAGCAGGAAAGGAAGTGAAAGAAGGAAATATAAATAATAAAGGAAATGAAAGGCAAAGAAAGGTTTCTAAATGAAACATCCTTTAATGGTCTTTACTTTCCTAGCCTTAAACCATTACTCATTCTAATATTGATACAAGTCGAAAGTGATAACATCCGCTTAAAAGATAAAACATGTTCTGACATTGTTCGACATTGAAGTTATAAATCAAGGATTTTCTGTTCTTTTTTGCTGCGAGGTACAATAAACAGATGATGAATCTTGTTTGAAAGTAGAGCCAGCTTTGATCAGCAGCATCAGAGATGCAACCTTTAATAATTTCGCTAATTCAATTGGGTCATCATACTTCTCTTCTGCGAAACCGTTAGCGCTATCTTCTTACTGTACAGTTGCAATAATCATACGCTTCGTGGTACCTACAATAGCTTCAACATATACATCTTCATTCGTTGCACCTATTTCTCAACAAGATTTTCGATAAAATCTTTTAACCTCTCAACAATAAAAGAGGGTACCGTCAAACTTTCCTATCAAGATCTCGATTGAATAATCGTCCAATCAGCTTCTTTATTTTAAAGATACTCAAACATTCTCGAAGAAGCGAGTATCGCCAGATTGGTCAACAGTGGATTGAGTGAAACCAATTGTCATCAATTAAGTCACTTTAGAAACAGTTAGTTGTTGGACTGACGAATTGTTGTTCCCATCTTGACTGTTATTGCTCAAAAATGGCTTAAGGCTGAAAAAAGAAATTTTTCTAGATTCGGCTAGAATCAAAGATCTCTTTTGAGAAATAGTTTATGGTTGCATGCCAAGAAAACATAAACAACAAGTGACGTCTCCCATTGAGAGGCTTAGGAACTTCCCACATCCTTCATTTGTCCGCGTTATTCTCGAAACCCTCTAAATCTTGTTGGTGCGGATGTGGTGAGAGTCTCTCGTGTCGTTGATCGTGACGCGAGCATTGATGAAGACGTCGATGGAAAAGTCGCGTAGTGTTTTAGCTTGGCAGGCAGGAAGACAGTGAGCTCCCGGCTAAAGTATCGTAGCGTGTCTCTTGTATGAATGAACCAGCTCCTCAACCGAATGGAGGAAGGAAGGCCAGAACAGATGCCTGTGTTGGTTTCAAGTTGGTGCACCCACACACTTGGCGTTCTGCCCGCTCGCTAGGTTGCCGAAGGTGGCAGCAGGCGCGCGTATGCGCCAACCTCGCCACTGCGCTTCGCAGACCCGAGGAGAGTATTCATTCATAAAACTAACTTCGGAGTGAGGCCAACCGACGCGGCTGCTGTGCTGAGACGAAGGGGGTTCTCTCTTAGGTTTCTGATGCTGGGAAGGGGTACGCGTCCTTCTTGCTCTCGATCGCGAGTGAGCGGACGAGTACCTCTCTCTATCTCTCTCTGGCACACTCCCCCTATAATAAGCTTGATCCCCTTACGCCGCCACAGCGCCTAGCCGGCCGTAACACCGACGAGCGAACCAACACCCGTCACTAGTATTTTAGTCGGACCGGCTTGCGAAGGGAGTTTTACTTACACCGCGGCTCATCCTACCGTGTCTTCATCATCATCATCATCGAGAAAATCCAGCGCGACTCTCCAGTAAAGAAATCTCCGTACCACGCGACGTTCACCACCTCCATTAGACCTCTTATTTACCACCTCTTCCCCCCCTCTCTCTTCTTGTTCCTATCCTATTGCTCCTCTTACTTTTCCTATCTTGCTACTCTTCTTCTCACTCTTTCTATCTTGTCCCTCTTCTCACTCTTACTATCTCGTCCCTCTTCTCACTCTTACTATTCTGTTTCCCTTCTCACTCTCCCGATTCTCTACCTACCTTGTTGCTCTTCCTATTTTCTCACTCTTTCTACCTTGTTGATCTTCCCATCTTCTCGCTCTCTCTGCCTTGTTGCTCTTCCCATCTTCTCACTCGACCCATCTTCTCACTCTTTCCATCCTCTCTCTCTCTCTTCTCACTCTACCCATCTTGTTGCTCTTCCCATCTTTTTGCTCGCTCTATCTTTTTTCTCCTCCTTTATTCTCGTGCTCTCTTTCCCTCGTCGCTTTACCCTGCTCTCCTCTACATCAAGCTGCCAGTACACGCACTTACCTGCTGAACGTGAGATCGCGATCGTCCAGTGCGTGCAGGACTCGCTTTTCTTCTCCAGCGCGTCGGACCCTGAAGATGGGTCTATTCAGCGAGCATCGATCAGTGTGATTCCGTGTTTTGTACACTTGAATTGGACACCTGTGCCGGTCTCCGCGGCAACCTGGTTTCATCGCTGCGACGGCAACAGTGAAACGAAAGTTTATAGCCGTGCACGCTCGTTATCCCCACCATGGCAATTGTAACCACGGTGCTCGACCCTTCAACAACTGTCATTGGCTGACTCCCCTGACGACGATTCTGTCTTGACAGATCAACTCCCACTACAATCATCTTTGTCAACTTCGCGAAATCGACTTCCTTCCGAATTCATAATAGTTGTCGGAAGTGTTGCGCATTATCTTGACACCTTCCCAGAATTTAACTTTGTGATATCTTTATATTGTTTTTAGTGTTATAAACCATAGAAGGGTACATTCAGCAATAGGATATAGAACAAGTGTTTTGGGAATTATTTACCTACATTAACGGAAGGATATTTAAAGAAGATACGTAAATTTTAACGGATAGATTCGAAAAGAGAATAGGATATGAAAAGTTACCCAGATTTGAAAACAGGATTTTGAAAAGATGATTTTGAAAAGATAACCAAGTTCAAAAAGAGAGTATCGACAACGGAAAGGAAGACATCCATAACTAAAACGAAGACACCCATATCCGAAAAGAAGACACCCATGTCCGAAATCCATATCCGAAACGAAGACATCTACATCCGGAACGAAGACGTCATGCATGTTCCCGAGAATTAAAGAGCGACTCGTCCCATATTTCTGGCGACATTTCATATTCTCGGAGCTGATCTCTGCTACAGACGCGGGGCCAGCGTCACGTACGGACGCACACAGTGGTGCGGATTTGCCCCAACTGACGCGATCGTTGCGCAAGCAGGTATTCGGAAATAGCCCGGGTCGCAGTTATGAATTGATAGCAAACACATGGTGGACACGCGATACCGAAGCTCTGCTCTATAAAGTCGTGTGGGTCCGCTGATCCGGCTTCTTACTATGGGATAAATTAAGGACGCGCACCTCTGGTGCCACCTGACCTTGACAGGCTCATGGCTGTCCATCAAGATGTCTCTACTTGTCCAGATGATGTTTCTCCAAATGTGTATTTCTTCTAGCCATTGATTGAAAGAATTGAATTTAAACAGGTGATAGTAATTGATTAGAAAGTAACGGATTAGGAACCTTGCAGAATAAGAGGAAACAGATTAGAAAGAAAAAAAAACAGATTAGGAAAAAAGAAAAAACAGATTAGGAAGAAAAAGAAGTAGATTGAGAAGTAACAGAATAAGGAGTAATAGAATAAACATAAGTTATGTTTGTAACATTGAAGCCTTGAGATTGCAGTGGAACTGATTGTTTGTTTTTCAAGTTGGGATATTTTAAGCTGTTTGACATCTCGGCAAGGAGAGTGATCAAGTTAGTGAAAATAGTGATGTGAAGGAAAACTAGTACGGATAGAAAAATAATTAGTATAAAAAGATAATGAAGGAAAATAATGAATGTAATAGGATAATGTATGTGAAAAATAATAAAGATTTGTGAATCCTGAAATATAATGAATGTATAAATGTAATAAAGATGAGAAGAAGTAATATTTACCAGTGAAGTTAGAGAAATAACATTTGCCAGTGAAGTTAGGGGAATAACATGTGCCAGTGCTTAGAGGAATAACATTTACCAATGACAGAATCAAAGTTTACCAATGAAGTTTAAGAAATAATAGTTGCTAATGAAATTAAAGAAATAACATTTGACAGTGAAGTGAAAAGGATAACACTTAACGGTGCAGTGAAAAAGAATAAGGTGCAGATTTTTGATAGTGGAGTCAGTGGGTGACGGCTAATGTTGACATCGTTCATGAATAGGGACTACTCAAGAGCAGCACCAATGTACGTCGATTACGGCGGCGAAACTCACACCGGAATGGGAATCAAGTCTATGAAGTCTTCTGGCAGACCAAGAGGTACTCTTTCGCAATTTCTTCAAAACACGTGACTCTGGCATGCGCAACCCATTTGATGATTTTATTTGTAGATATACATCTATACTTCTATACAGATACTCTTACATATCCATATATAAAAGTGCATTTATATCTGTATAGACATACATCTTTATCCTTATGAATATGCATCTTTATCCTTATAGACATACATCTTTATCCTTATGAATATGCATCTTTATCCTTATAGAAATACATTTGTATCCATATAAATATACATCTATATCCATATAGAAATACATTTGTATCCATATAAATATACATCTATATCCATATAGAAATACATTTGTATCCATATAGATATACATCTGTATCCATATACACTGTAAAAACAGGTGTCTTACAAGTGTCTTATTTTGAGACATAAGACGTTTAGAAAGCGTCTTACAGGTAGTTTTAAGACACTATCTCAATGGTTTAAAATTAAGACACCCTAAAATGTCTTAAAAGTGAGGACAAAAGAAGACACTTGTTTTTAGAGTGTAGGTATACATCTGTATCTGTATAGATATACAATTATACAATATACATACATGCCCACATAAATATACATCTAAATCTACATATAAATATATGCATCCATACATTTATAATATACATTCAGAAGACATTTAGAGAGCGTCTTACAGTAACTTTATTATATACTGTAATTTTTAAGACACTCTGATTGGTTGAACTAAGACCCCCAAAAATTTCTTAAAAATGACAACATAAGACACCTGTTTTTGTTGTGTATATCCATATCCTTCTACGTAAATATCATATATCCATTTTTATGAAGTACAAATTTAAATTTATACTCATCAAATGAAAATGTGTAGTATGAGTTAGATGTATATTCAATGTTTACATGACTCCATATTTGCTACGAAAGTATTAGTAGATTGTTTAATCGCACGTCATCAATTTCGTTTCTTTAAGTTATACCTCCAATTATTGAATCTTGAGCTTCCGCACTTTAAAAATTGGTTGCTCGTCAGCATTTTCGAATTGAAAATAATTATTTATTAATTCCAGATTTTAGTCATCAATTGATGCACTAATCATCCGAAATATTTAAAATGGTATTTTACCCAAATTTTCCACAATCAGATCATCAATTGTTTCTCACCATATCCGAATTTTGAAATTATCTCATCATCTATTTAAATAACTTTATTCCCACCATCTAATTCGGTAATTATGTGTATTCCTGCCATTTAAACTCGGTAATTACCTACATTCTTGTCGTTTAATTCAAGAATTTAATTCAACCATCTTTTACTACCACCTTCTAATTCGGTGACAATCTTTACCCCCATTAACTAAATTGAGTAAGTATCATTTTGATACAAAACTTACCATTTTATAGTAACTTTTGTGTCAAAATAATACCTATTCCGAATAAGTATCATTTTCACACAAAACTTATACCATAAAGATTGTTATATTGTTAAAAACATAGTAGTGATGCATGTCGAGCAAACGATCTGATCGATTTTGATATCGATCGTCAGTTGTTTGCTTGGATCGTCTCGATTTTATTTTATATAATTAATTAATTTTATAATTAATTATACAGGCTTAAATAAAACTTTTCTTTAAAAAAGAATGTTAATATATGTGTATTCTAAAGATTTGTTTGTAGTAATTTATTTTATATAAAGCATAATTTTAATAAGTAAAATCGATTTAAGATTGATCTAGAAATTGACGATTTTTTGTCATATTGAACAGCATATTTTTTTATTATGAGGACTCAGAATTAGTATATTTCTTTTGCTTATCCAGACACAATTGCTTAAGAACAGTAATTTAATTATTACAAAACTGAATTTCATAATTCTATATTTAAACAAATGACATATTTAAACACATCATATCTTTTTTCTGAAAGCTTTTAATAAGTTCAAACTTTACGCACATTTAAATTTGTACAAACAGTTTGTATTAAAATTTTACTAAGATATTTTGCTTAATTTCTTAAATATTTGAGTAAGAAATATATTACAAATTTAGAAGTCCTTCAAAATTGGTTGGTTTGGCAAAAAATTACTTGAATCGATTTTATTTAAATTAAATATCGTAATTAATATTCATTTAAAAGGTGTAATAGATTTTATTTAAAGGTGTAACATTTATTTTCTTATAATTACTTGCAAATTAATGTTATTTATGATAATTATTATTTCTGGATAAACAAAGTAAATGTACAAACTAATTTTAGATTAAATTAAATTTTCGTAAGTATCCAACTTTCTTATTAAATAGTTTTAAAAAAATATGCTGTCAAATATGCCAAAACTTGTCTATTTTTAAATCAATCTTCAATTCATTTTACTTACTATAATTGTGCTTTATATACAAAATAAATTACTACAAACAAATCTTTAGAATATATTTATTAACATTCTTTTTTAAAGAAAAGTTTTATTTAAGTCTATATTTATTAATTAAAAAAATTACTCATATGACAGTTCAGTATAAATGCGTACTGAATAAAATATGCCAACAAAAAGAAAAAAACCTTATATTTAAAGATATTTTCAAAAATGATGATAATTATTCAAAGTTAACTAAAAAGTAAAGTTATAAGTATAATTTGATTATATATACTTATAATTAATTATAATATTCATTAATTATAAATTAGAATCGAGACGATCCAAGCAAACAACTGACGATCGATTTCAAAATCGATCAGATCGTTTGCTCGACATGCATCACTAAAACATAGGTAAACGTTATTCTGTACATCTGCTTAAATTTAAAGATTTTTAGAGATTCTAATTATTAAATGTTTCATCTTTATGAATTAATTGAAGTATTATTATTTGTTAAATTAATTTATTTAATTTATTAAATTTAAAACCTTTATTCTTAAATTCTAACCATTTTCTTCTTCCCCTATTATTATTCCAAATTTCCCACTATGGTTAGAAGGGTGGCACGTGGTTGTTGTTCGAAGATGTCTTCTCTCGTCAGTTGAACCGTTTTTTTTTCCTTACCCAACTGGTTTCTCGCATCTTGAAATTTTAGAGTAATTTTTGGAAGTATGTGGCACGTGGTTGCGTTAGGATGGACTTTTGCTTCTGACATCGGGTGCCATAACGCAACTTATCGCGGATTAAGTTGACAGCCGGCAATGGCACACGAACGTGACTTAGTTTGTGACAGATTGTAGCAGATGTTAACGACTCTGACAACTGTAACCTGTGTCAGTGTAACGCCTGGCACGTACTCAGTACTTCCTGTGTTTGGAAGAAGTCCGTTGAGACTCAAGTCAGTCGCGGCACTTGCGACTTATCCCAAGTGTCTGATTTGGCTGCAGATCATTACAACCTAATAACTCTTCTAAGCAAAAAGCTCCTCCGCTTTCCTTTCATCTCTTCAGATAAAAAAAAAAGTTGAGCGATTTTTTGCCAAGTCTTCTGGTCAATGTGACTCGAAATCGACCTCGCATAACTCAACCAAACAAGATCTGTATTTTAACAACTCGGAAAGTTATCCATAAAAAATTATTGGTACTTTTTAGTAAAAAAGTAGTTTTTGTTAGCGATTTAAAACATTTTTGAAAAAATTAATTGGTAATAGTATATTATATAGTATATTAATAATAGTAATAAGAATAATAAATAATTTTACTAATTGAGGGATAGTACAGATAACGGCAAACATCGGATTAAAAAGAAATGTAGTGAAATACATTTTAATAAATGCAAACGAGCACGCTGCAGGAATGCAAATTGGATTATGCAGATATTTTTGGATTAACGACATAATAGAAGAATCTCTCGCTTTCGTGGAATTCAAGGTTTCGATGAATGTGTCTAAAGATGAAACGAGACTGCAAGTTCTCGCTTCTCAATTAAAGAGCTTAGTAAGAAGCAATCCAACACGTGCGTCCATAAATATCCTCGACTTTGTTAGTTTATAATATAATACACAAATACCTTCATATTAACAAAAGGATCCAACTTTTTTTTTTGCTCTTACAAGAATTTCCTCTTAGTTGAACAAATCATGAAACGATTAACAAACGCTTTTTATCATCCTGCAAATTATTACATCAAGAGGATAAAATTAGATAAACTACGCCACAGTAAAAACAACTGTTTATTTTTATCTCATTTATTAGTTTTATTAATTTGGTGTTAAGAATGAATAAACTGTATGTTTATTCTCAGTTTGCTCAATTTCGTTATAAAAATTGAAAGTTACTTGTTTAGAATGCATGAGGAGTTTGTTTAGTGGTAAAAAATAATATGTAATATTCTCAGTGTTTTAAAATATGGTACGAAATGAAATAATAGACGCGTAATTACATGAACGAGAAAGTGACGATTTTCATACGCGAGCCTCGTTACCGTCGATGGGCATCGGAGCGGAATAGAAGCAACGTAGCATTTCGATTACTACTACTTGTTTCGTGGAAGCAGTCAATGTTGCTGACAATAAAGCGAGCAATAAAGAGGATGATTCTGGTACTACTGGTAATGACCATACCATATAGCATGTAGACATATTCATGTAATTCAAGGCGCTCTTTTCAATTTTTTTCTCTACCCAGTTTTGTTGACATTAAACAGAAGACGGGGATAATTGTCGGAAGCAGAAAAAAAATCGCGTCATCAGCAAGACAAACGAATGCTTAATCATCCCTGACTATATTACAGACACTTGTCATTTCTCAAATGCTCACATTTAATTTCATCTTTGCAATATTAAGGAGGTTCTCTCCATTGACATAACCTCAAACTTAAAAATTGACTGTTTATATCAAATAAAATTATTATTAAGATTAATTTCACCAAACTTTGAAAGATCCAGTTGCACATTTTTGAGAAAAAACTAAGTTTAGCTAAAATCTGTTGTCAAATAATAATTATTTAACATCTTATGTTTTTTCTTGGAATTTAATCAACAACTGCAATTTTCATCCAATTCTGAAAAATAAAAGCTGATTTTTTTCATTGAAACATTCTCTACAAATTTATTTCTTGGGTTTTGTTGAATAATATTTTATTTAAAAGTTATTAAACAAGTACAATTTTTTCGTATTTTAATCGGAATATTATTTAACAAAAACTAACAAAAAAAATTGTAGGGAATGTTTCAGTCAAAAAAAGGAACTATAATTTGTCAGATTTGGATGCAAATTGCAGTTGTTCATTAAATTTAAAAAAAAACAAAATTTAAAAAACACAGACCGACAAAATAATTCCTACGTATTTATCTCCTCTGCATCCGAAACCGAATTCAGAATAACCAGATTGGCTAAATTTTTTTAGATAATCTCAAAAAATTGCTCAAAAACCAGAAAAAAACTAAAAAGAAAAATTTTTTGATCTGGACAATATGCTAGTGTATTTTAAATTACTTTTCTTCGCTGAATCCGAAAACAAAGTCAAAATTATCAGATTAGCTAAAATTTGTGAGAAAATCTCAAAAAATAGCTCCAAAACCCGAAAAAACCAAAAAAAAAAAATTTTTTTTTGCCCGGGACAATATGCTAGTGTATTCCTACGTATTTTTTGTTGCTAAATCCGAAACCGAAGTCAGATTAACCAGATTCGCTGAAATTTTTAAAATATTCTAAAAAAATTGCTCAAAAACCCCGAAAAAACCTATAAAATTTTTTTTTTTTTAACCGGGACAATATGCTAGTGTATTTTTACATATTTTTTTTCGCTGAATCCGAATCCATTGTAAAAATAATTAAATTAGCTAAAACTTATGCGATAATTTAAAAAAATAGCTCCAAAACCCGAAAAAAAACTAAAAAAAAAATTTTTTTTGACCTGAACAATATGCTACTGTATTTCTACGTATTTTTTGTTGCTGAATCCGAAACCGAAGTTAGAATATTCAAATTGTCTAAAATTTTTGAAATAATCTCAAAAAATTGCTCCAAAACCAGAAAAAAACCCGAAAAATTTTTTTTTTCCGGATAACTACACTTGTGTATTCCAACGTATTTTTCCCTGTTCAATCCGAATCCAAAGTCAGATTAACCAGATTCGATCAAATTTTTAAGATATTCTCAAAAAATTGCTCAAAACCCCGAAGAAAACTAAAAAAAAAATGTCTCTTATGTATTTATTAATTGACAACAAATTGTAGCTCAACCTAATTTCTTTGAAAAATGTACAACTATAGATCTTTCAAAATTTGGTGAAATTAATTTGAGTAATATTTTTATTTGGTGAAAAAAACGACTTTCTGATTTGAGGTTATATAAATGGAGAGAACCTCCTCCACAATTCTTTCTCATTTTTATTTTTCCAAAATCAAATCTTTGTATGAATTGAACATCCTCATACAATAATTATTTTCATTGTTCATCATAATTAATCGCAATAATCTAAATCTTGCATTTTTTTGATACCGTTCAATTTTCTTAACCGTGCTTTCTTCAAGGTCAGAAATAATGATTGGAACATGAACCTTGAACTAGATCATTGTTTCTTTTTCGAATTGTGTATACTTATATCGAGAGGTAAATTAAAGATATGCAAATCCTGACAATTTGCAAGTTAAACAATATTTGACTGACTAAAATCGAGGTATTTGAAAATCAGTCGATCGTATCCAAAGTTTGATTACTTCCAACAGCCGCCGTCGTCGACCCATTTACAATATTCAATTTTACGCCCCTTGATTGTATTCATTGCTAAATACTTTCCACAATGTGCTCGTAATTACACTGAATTATTTTTCTAAACCGCAACTATCGTTGTTTGATTATGCGATATATATATGTATATGATCATAAAAAAAGCCCCGTTTCTTATTGTACGAGAATTAAATTTGTCCTTGGGATTATAAATTTTCACAAAAACACCGACTTTGATAATAAATAAACTTTGGAATGCGTAGTCTAATTAAAAGAACGGAAATTTGCCCCCTATAACGAATATTAGGTCTCTGAATCACCCACGCGATAAAATCCGCAAATGTTTCTCTGAATAAATAGTAGCAAATTTACTGGAAAATTATATTATTTCTCAATAAATTATTAATAAAGATTAAAAAGAAATAATTCTGTTTTAATGAAATTTTTTATATTTTTGAGTTCAAGCGTTTTTCCCGTAGAATTTTTTTTTCAACACGTGTTTATCTCGCTTTTTAAGCCTCAAATTTCTGCTTCTTTACAAGTACGGTTGTCTATATTGTATTCATTAAACGTGACTGGAATAGAAAAAACCAATATTGTTCTCTTCAACTGAAAAGAGTTTTTATAAGAAGGAAAAAGTTTCCGTAAATCTTCTTTGCGAAATTAAAAACTACACTGAGAAACTTTTAATTATAATATTTGCTTTTTTAAATTTCTATATTTTTAATAATGTAAAAATTTAGGGATAATCGAGGTACGTACATAACTTATAAAAAAGTATAAGAAGCTGTATTATTTTCAATACTAAACTCTCTGAAATTGGAGATATGCATTTTTACAACTGGGATTTATGACTTCTCTAAAAGTTTATTTTAATATTAATTTTTCAAGCAGGTTGGTCTCATGAGCCTTTTCCACTTCACAATATTTAGTTAAAAATATAATCGAAAAAAATCGATCTATAGTAAAATTTCATATCATCCGGAATACTGAACCAACGTTAATGATTTTTATTATTTTTACTTCAATTTAGTAAGATATCACTTTATCAAATCTGATTAAGTTGTAACACTTTTTCGACTTATAAAAAAGACAGCTACTACGTCTAAAACGTTTTTTCATAATCAATATAATAATTTTTTAACCATACCTATTATCCCTAAATTCTCAAATTTTATTTTACATAATGGTAAGCAATAATAAGCAGATGTTATAATAAGTTTCTAAGTGTAAAAAAAAAATTTGTTAAAGCAATTAAAAATTGTTAAAGGTGATTTTTTTTCTCAATTTGTGCAATCATGTTTTATTCTGTTTTCTTTGCACTTTGCAGAGAGTCAGTTTGCTTAATAAAATAAAGGTATTTAAAGATATTGTTTTCCCTTTCAAGTCACTGGGTGATATATTTTTGTCTGTCTCATTTGAATATGTTCTCTGTTATGTTTTCCGTCGCGACATTGCAAATCAATCTTTTGAGACGATGTTAGTGTTTCTTCGATTCCTGCCAAGTTTTTGAACCCCCTCCACTGTCTCTTGACTAATGCCGCAAAATGATGGCCCGTGCTTAAGAAACGCGTCATACATATCAATTTTATCAGACAGCGACCTCGTATCCATCAATGCACTTTCAAAGTCACCGCACATGCTTTTAATCACCTTTCAATAATTTTTTTTAACGTGCTAATTATAAATGATTAGTATTTACATTTATACGATTTGCGTTACAAAGTTAAACATTAGATATTAACATAATAAACTTTAATGTTAAGCTTACAATAAGTTTAATGATAAGCATGCAAAGCTTAATGTTAACATTACAAAATTCAATATTTCACCAATGTTATATAAAGTTGAACATTAAATATGGAATGTTTGATTCGTGATATTTAATTAGCTGAATATTCCGTTTGTGTAATTATAAATTGAACTATATTTATTCGTTGAATTCGCAACATCAAAATGTTGTGAGGCAATTATGAGATTGGAATCTGAAGTTTAGAGAATTGTTAGCGGCTGAAAGTTTCGTGTTGTGTAATTATGTATCTCGTTATATGCTCTCGGGAGAACTGTATATGTGAAGACTTTTAAAGGGTGAGATATCTCTTGAATCAAAATACACGTGTTGGGAAAAGGATGACTTGATGGCAAGAACCAGAGCATATTATTCTTATTGCATTCTAGTATAGCCAACTGTCATGAATGTAGAAATATTTGCAAGTTGGACTTGAGCAAACGAGTCGGAAGTAAATAAGATATCACGCATTCATTATCATTAGCCGACGGCATGGCACTGCTCAGTTCCCATATCACTATTCCCATTGCCTTATCAGTCCCCTTGAGAATTTAAATTCCGTTGCGAAAATTGGGAATTAGTGTCCTAACTTTAAACCTTTTTAGATTTGACCAATTTTGAAAGAAATTTATTTATTCCATGGGGAATAGTTATCTTGAATTGATAAAGGCATTGTTATTGACGAGACGATAAGGATTCATATCTTGTGGACCAGAGTAACCGGTTAATCAGCTTCTAGAACGATAATTGGTCCAGGGGACAATTGCGTTCTGGTAAACGCTCGGCTATACTTTCTGTAATAGTATGATGTCCATGCATCCAATCTCGAGGATTGAAAGCTCCTCAGGAAGTTGACTCGCTCGAATTATCAGCAGCCACACTCGTAGAAGCCTATCTTGTCAAAACACGCGGTTTCACTGATAATCAGTAGCTAACATTGACAACAACACTACCACTTGTTGCACCATTGTCCCACTAACGAGCGACTTGGCCACTCCTTGTCTCACAAAAAGGCACAAATTTACCCACATCAACCCGCCCACTCTGACCCTCATGTTAACGGACACTTGTGTAGAATTTTTCAGTTTTTCCTCTATTGTTTAGGTCAATCGTTTTCAAAGTTTGGCCATTGTTGAAATTCTTGCTTTTTGTTTGTAATAATCATTCTTCTTGTTTGAAACCATATTTCTCCTTGGACATTAAATCAATAATATGATATTACATGTTTCGGCTTTTCCTAAGTCCTCATTAAATTTGTAAAGAGATTTTTCAGTTTACCAGTTTTTGAAACCTGTATACAATTACAAAAATTGTAGATAGAAATTATTGGTCTAAAATTGGGTCAAAAATGGTAGATTTTAAGTTCTAGATTTTACATTTTGTCAAAAATTATTAATAAAAATAAAAAAAAATAAATAAATTGTAAATATAAATTGTATCAAAAATTGTAGGTTTAAATTGTAAGTTTTAAATTTTGTTAAAAATTATTAATAAAATTTAATAATAAATTGTAGGTAAAAAATTGTGTCAAAATTGTAGGTTTTTTTAATTGTAGGATTGAAATTTTGTCAAAAATTATTAATAAAATAAAATAATAAATTGTAGGTAGAATTTTGTAGGTAAGTAATTGTGTCAAAATTGTAGGTTTTAAATTTTGTCAAAAATTATTAATAAAATAAAATAATAAATTGTAGATTGAAATTGTTGCTAAAAATTATAGGTTGGAATTGTAGGTAAAAAATGTCGGTAAAAATTGTGTCAAAAAATGTAGGTTTTAAATATTGTAGGTTTCAAATTTTGTCAAAAATTATTAATAAAATAGAAAATAAAGTAAAATAATAAATTGTAGATAGAAATTGTTGCTGAAAATTGTAGGTTAGAATTGTACGTAAAAACTGTCGGTAAAACCTGTGTCAAAAAATGTAGGTTTTAAAATAAACAAAAATGTAGGTTTTAAATTGTAGGTAAAAATTGGGCCAAAAATTGTATAGGTTTTAAGTTGTTGGTTTTAAATTTTGTAAAAAATTATTAATAAAATAGAAAATAAAGTAAAATAATAAATTGTACACTGCAAAAACAGGTGTCTTAAATTGTTCCAAAATGTCTTAAATTAAGACATTTTTCGTGTCTTAGACACCAAAAGTATCTTAATTTAAGACATTTTTGTCCAATTTAAGAAACCATGTTTTTGCAGTGTAGATAGAAATTGTTGGTGAAAATTGTAGGTAGAAATAGTAGGTTGGAATTGTAGGTGAAAATTGTCAGTAAAACTTGTGTCAAAAATTGTAGGTTTTAAATATTGTAGGTTTCAAATTTTGTCAAAAATTATTAATTAAATATAATAATATTTTGTAGGTAAAAATTGTGTCAAAAATCGTAGTTTTTAAGCTGTAGGTTTAAAATCTTGTCATAAATTATTAATAAAATAGAAAATAAAATAAAATAATAAATTTTAGATGGAAATTGTTGGTGAAAATTGTAGGTAGAAATTGTAGGTAAAAAATTGTAGGTTGGAATTGTAGGTTAAATTTGTCGGAAAAAATTGTGTCAAAAATTGTAGGTTTTAAATTGTAGGTTTCAAATGTCGTCAAAAATTATTAATAAAATAATAAATTGTAGATAGAAATTGTATTTAAAAATTGTTGGTAAGAAGTTTATTATGAAAGGAAAGATCTCAAATTTAAAATTTTGAAAATGTCTTGAAAGAAAAATATATAGTTGTCCCATTGTAATAACATCTGTTTTTTGATTTTTATTTATGAATATTTATCTCAAAGGATTGCTTATCTCTTAACTCCAATATCCCTTTTTGGGCGTTTTACAAAGAACATTATAATGACCCAGAACAATGAACCTTTAAAACTGATAGATGGTGTTTTTAAAGAATTATTTTTCTTCTCCAATCTCATCTTATCAAATTTATCTTTTGACATTTCTTTCATTTGTTGGAAAATTGACAAAAATTGTAGTAAATGAAAATATATTGAAATGGAAAATATGAGGGAATATTTTCTGAATGTCGAGAGGTTATGTCTGACATAATATTTATTTTAGGATTGGTTTAACAATTTGTCTAAAATAATACAAATTTTTTTCAAGTTTTCTAAATTTTTCATTGATAAAGGATTTTTTCATTTCTTTTATTCACTTTTCATTGAACTCTTAAAATTTACAAAAATTTAGTTTTATTATTTCATATTTTTTAGTAGATTCTTGACAATTTTTATATTTATTGCATAATTTTTTCATTTTTTACAATTTCTTAGATTTTTTATAAAAGATGTACTCCGTTTTTCGAATATTTTTTTTAAATTTTTTTTTGAAACTCTTAGTTTTCCCCTCCCTTTTCCCTTTAAAACTTGTTACTTCTCTTTAAATTTGTCTTCGCCTTTTCTTCAAATATTTTATTCTTTTCTAATTTTTAAAATATTTTTTGAACTTTTAATTAATTTGTAAATTTTATTAATTTCTATTTCTTAAAAATGTTTTCGCTTCTTTTAAATGTTAAATTTTTACCGTACAATTTTTTATTATTTAAAAGCATTTTCTCCTTTTAATTTATCTTTTGTAAATTTAATCTTGTATTTTTCATTTTCTTTCATTCTTTTAGAATTTTCTGTTTTTAAGGTATTAGTCGCGTAAAATGATTTTCGTCAGATTTTTTTAAAACTTTGTATCTGTATTCATGAGGTATTTATCTATGAAATGAGATCTATCCTATTAATTTTGACCACTTCTGAGCTTCAAAATATTAATTCAAAGTTTATACCTTTTACATGCAATAGCACAAAATGCATGTAAAAAATGTCTCTTATATTCAATTATAAAAAAACAAGTCGTCAGTTTTTCAAATAAAACTACTTAGTTACACATTGAGATAAAATAAATCTTTTAAAAAAAAAATTAATTTTATTGACCACGCCGTATAAAAAATACAATAATTTAAAAATTCATAATTTTTCATTTTCACATGGTTTCATTGAAAAATGTCGAAAACGTGTGAGCAATACATCACGATAACTTATAGTACCTGACTCAAAATCGTGAAAATTACATATATTACATTAGAAGAGATCACAAGGAAGCAAGTGAGTTGATATAAAAGTTTATTTTTTGTTCTTTTTATTTTGCGGGAGTTTTGCGGGAGCATTTACGCGACTAATACCTTAAAAACAATAGGTATTCATAACTTTTTTTTAATTTTAAAGAATTTTTTTGCAGACTGTTTTCTTATCTTTTTACATTATTATAAAAAATTTTTTTACCTTTTTTTAATTTTTTAGTAGCGTTTTCCTAATTTTATTAGCTTTCCATTCAGAAGCTGTAAAAATTTTTTGAATAATTATCGCAATTGCTCATAATTTGTTGATTTTGATTAACAATTTTATCAATTTTGTATTCCTATTTAATATTCTCATTTTTTCTTATTTCTCAAGACTACTCAACTTATTTTTAAACATTAGTATTTCTTACTATTCACTTTCCTGGAAATCCGAATTTGTAAATAATCACCCACTGTTGACACCCTGTATTCTTCCACAATATTTCCTCAAAATACTTTTTTAAAAAAACACTTTTTAGTGCAATTACAACAAAACTTGTTCTTTCCCTCGTCACCATCTTTTGGTTTAATTGTCCGATATTTTCCATCACAGAAGCACGATACGCAACAGGTGTCTGAGGTGAATGGGCGTTTAGGGACTAGATTTCGTTTGGATTGTTATTGATGATTGGTAAAAGCTTCTGACAATGGTCGTACAAAAAAAAAAGAAAAAGGTAAAGAAACATGAGGGCAATTTGGGTGAAGAATTGCACTAGGCAACAAAGCTATCGCAGATATGTTGATTACTTAAAAACCTAGCCGTGAGGCGCAACAGGTGTAGAAATGCAAAGAGGGTGCGGTCACGTGACCGATAAACTTGCCGTCACGGGGTAAGAGATTGCCTCTATATACAAAGAAGTCTATTGTTGCCGATAGCAAACGCAGCTTTTCAAAGCTAAAAATAATAATCTTCCCGAGGTGTGAAAACCACCCATGCTACACACTTAATCCACTTATCAGCGTTTCTTTGCATCGTAAATTTAATTATGCGCGGGCGTCTACTTGCGACAGATGTATAATTATTTACACATCTTTTCAAAAAATGACCAACTTTGTAAATTTATGTACACACATAAGATTGTTATATAGTATAACTGAGTTGTATTTAACAAAGGTATTCATAACTGAGTTACAACATTTTGTAGTTGATAGTGTTGACACTTAATAGTGTTAACAGTATTAAGGCACTTTAATAGTATTAACACTATTAAATGTATATAACTTATATATGTATATACATAACACTACTATGGCAATTGTTGTTCATCAACTTTAATAACTCAAAATAATTGCCATAATAAAAAGCCTATTTTTTATATAGACCAACTGACCTTGCTTTTTACCGCCAACATGAAACAACACAAGATTCTTCTAAAATGATTGGTGTGACAAGAATGGTGTTGTCCAGTGCATTGGTGAAGATTCCGGGAATAGAGAGAAGAGTATAGCGGCTGCAAGGACTTATTAATTTGAGTCTTCTTGTGCAAGCCCTTGTTTTTTACTCGTGAGTACGGCTATGATAGATCGTTATAGTAATTTGTAAAAGAGACCGTGTTTCGGGGAATCGAGCGTTTCTTGGTTTTTAATGGACCCAATGACCTCGTCGCCCCGCCATATGTTCGGGAGGACGAGTGATTTTGGATATATGCCACGTATGGGCTAAGTTCGCGACAGCTGCACCAGTTGTCGAGCTGCTGGCTCGAGAAAGAGGGATCAAGAAGTTTGGCAGCACGTGCCTCGAGAAACCGTTAAACAGCTTCAAGAAGCCGATTTCTTGCCCTGGATCGACCGATTTATTATCCACCCATTTGTTCCAATTGCCTTCAAAAATTCCGAGGAAAAACAATTCCCTCCCCTGGGGACATGTAGATTTTGCACCTTGAGCAGTTTGAAAACTATATTCATATAAAGAGAGCTGTTCTTGTAACGTTTTGTTTCAAGCCCCAGACACTTGGTTTCTCGGCAAGTTTAAATTACGAGAAATAATTTGAATTTATAATCCGAAATTGAAAATAAAGCTGGTTAATTAAATTGGTAATGAATTTGAAAAAAAAAGAAAAACAAGGATTTAGGTGATAACTCTCGATACTTATGGAAAACTGGTAATTGATTTAGAATAGAAATGCGTTTTTTAAGCCAATTAAGGTTATCGGAGAAATATTCATCTGCCGGTATAATTAGTTTGGGAGCTCGACATCAACGCAGACCGCAAATAACACAAGAGATGCAAATTTATGTAGAACGCGTGAGGTGAAGTGTCATCGAGGTCGGGGGTCAGGCCCCAATTTACATTTCGATTCGATTGAGCAACGAACTAAGTCGGCTTGTTTTTTTTTTTCTTTTCTTTGTTGTACATTTTTTCATAGGATATCGATTACTAACATCGAAACACCAATCACCCTTGTTTCTTGGCGACAACAACCCCTCGATTAATTAATTCTTTGAGTGTTTTTTAACTCAGGTGATACCCACCTGTCCCCGTGGGAAACACAACGGCAAGTCTTGGCTTATTTCGTGTCGTTCCTTGTTAAAACATATCTTGTAAAAATACAGGTATTATATTCTACTTGACTATGCGGGAAATTCCGACCAGTTGATTAAAACTGACTTTGATAGGTTTGTCCAGTAATTATGATAATTGGAAGGGTCCCTTCGAGTTTGGGAAAACCGTGCAGATGGAGTTTTAATTATTCTGTATAAAAATGTACTTTTATACATAATACATAAAGTTTTGTATTTATATGTAAATTTTGCAACATTTTAATGAAATTTGAGTTATTCAAAGGGGGTTTCAGTCATTTTCGGCTGGACTTTAATGAAGATAGCATCGAAGACGAAATGCTGAATGCATTTTTTGATGCGCCTCTACCGAAAGCTTCATTTCGAGGAATATTGGCAATTGAAATTCTTCGCGATGGTCGGTACACTACGCGTGGCACGTGGGTTTTCAATCGGCTTCTTGGACGATTGTCGGTTTGGCGCTCCTCCGAGCGTGTGTCACTGTCGTAAGATTGATGCACGCCTTGAATGGTGATGTTCACCACCACCACCACCAACAGCTATCCCTTTCACGAAAACTGCAACTGAACAGAAAATGAATCAATTCTCAAAGTTAATGGGCCTTTATGATAAAAGTATTATCATCAGTTTTGGTAAAAATACCATAATTTTTGGATAAATGACATATTTTTGGATAAAACTGCACAATTTTGGGTAAAAGATTTGGGGAAAGATACTACAATGTTTGCGGTTAAAATTCGACACGCAGTAACTTGATGATAAAAAGTAAAAATGCACTGGTTGATGGAAGATTTCTGAAAGGATGATGTGCGACGGATGAAAATCCGATCGTGCGTCAGTGAGTCCTCGCCCACACTTTCCACAAATAGCAGCGAAATAGGTTATCGTGTGTCACTGGTCGAACCGTGAGGTTTCTCATCAGACTTCATAATTTGATTTGCTTCGCAGAAGCAATGTAATCGATCGTGCCATCTTTGCACGGATTCGTGAAAGTCAGTGGACCACCAAGGATTATTCAAATCCCTTCCAAAAGATCCGCATCTACGAATGACCCCATTCGTGTTCATTACAACAAATTATACTTTTGAGAGTTTTGTCAAATAAGCTAAGAATGATTGTTGTGAGTTTATTTAAAGGATGGTCATTACTGGAAATGAGTAGTATTGTCATATGATGGTTTTGTGTATAAGGATACCATTGGTAATTTATGGATGGACATGGTTATATGAGATATACCATTGGTAATTTACGAATAGACATGGTTAAAAGAATGGATACGATTTTTAATTTGTGCAACGGGATGAACATTGTTGTATGAAAAGGATACCATTGATAATTTATAGATGGACATGGTTATATGAAAAGACACAATTGGTAACTTATTAATGGACATGGTTATATGAGATATATCATAGCTAATTTATAAATGGACATGGTTAAAGGATTAGATACTATTTGTAATTTTTGCAACGGGATGAACAATGTTGTAACAAAAGGATACCATTGGTAATTTATGGATCGATATAGTTAAAAGAAAGGATATCACTGGTAATTTATGGATATGCATTGTTAAAGAAAAGGATACCATTTTTAAATTGTACAAAGGGATGGATATTGTTTTATGAAAAAGATACCATTGGTAATTTATAAAAGAACGGAGTTAAAGGAAAGGATACCATTGGTAATTTATGCAAAAGGATGGGTATTGTTTTGTAAAGATTATCATTGCTAATTTGTACAAAGTGATGGACCTTGTTGTAGAAAAAAGATACCATTGGTAATTTACAAAAGATAGAGATGCTCAGAAGGATACTTACCAATAGTGTATCTCATATAACCATGTCCATTAATAAATAAGTTTCAAATTGTGTCTTTTCATATAACCATGTCCATCTATAAATTACCAATGGTATCCTGTTCATACAACAATATCCATCCAGATGATAATAGCATCCTTTAGAAAAGCCATTCTAATAACGATAGACGATAAATAATTATTTATCTGAAACTACCATTTTTCTTTTAAGAACATCGCGAATAGTTATGGTGTAAAATCATAACCATTGTCATTTCCGTAAAAATAATCCGGATTATAAAAAAGAACCAGATACAAAAAAAAATCAGCACTATCTAAAACGATAGTTTCGTGTAAGGATATGTATGCCCATTTATACACAAGGATGGTCATGGTACACAAAAGAATCCTATTCTAAAACCATATTCATCCCTATTATCAACTGCAAAATACATCAATTTATAGCAATCAACCCAAAAACATGCATGTCAATTTCCATGAAAGCATGTCTATAGTCACACAAAAGAACAGTCATGATTATACACAACGATGACCATGTTTATTTACTAGAAAATAACAGCTATAACCTAAAAAAAAAAATGTTAATTTTCCTATTCCCCTGATGTCACCCATCTGTTTTATTAATACAAAAGATTCGGAAAACTGTTTACGATGAACGAAAACCAAGTTTTAGGATAGAAGAAGAAGAATGTATCTTTTGGAAGGAGCAATATCTTTTTACATTCTTGGGGCAAGTTTTTAAAAATTGGATTGGGTCAAGTGATCGAATTGTTGAATAAACGGTCGAGGACCCTAATCGGGCTCAAGTTAAACTTTAAATGGTGTATCTTGTTGGTGCACCATAAGGCTCACGCCATAGAGCAAGCGTATTCCGATGCACCTGCACCTGCCTGGCAGTTGCACCCCTCTTTACTCCGATGCTATCTAGGCCTCTCTACTGGCCCTTACCGTCCCTTCGCGACACCTGACGCAAACTCACCGACTGTGTGTGAGAATTACCATTAACCTGCCTTCTCACACGTGGGGGGAGTCACTTCTTTTTACGCGTTTTGCATCCAACGTTCAAAAATTCTGAAACATTGCCTGCACACCAAATAAGAATCAAGAGATCCCGCTGCATATTAACCACAAACTTTGCCTCCTTCAAGAACCCTTTCTTTCAATCATCTCTTTATTTATTTTTCTATCTCTCATTGCCATTGTCACCCTTTTATCTCTGTACTAATTTTCATCCCTTTTTACCTCTTTTCCTTTCTTTTAACTATTGTTCCTTTTCTCGGCTTTTTAAAGGGGGGCCACTTGACAGGGAAAACCGAGAAATTTGTTACCAACTCGGGAATTTCTTCATGTATTTAAAAGTTCTGAGAAGTTTTATCGAAAATTAATTTTTTTCCATATATCACAAATCTATAATAATAATAATAATATTCCACAAGTTCTTTCATTCTTTCATTCATTTTTCGTCTGTTCACATCTAAAGTTTGGCACATAGATATTTTTTGTTTTAAATCAGATACTTTTTAAAAAAATGCATTTAAATTGATTAAAATTTAAATTTATAAATATCAGTTCAAATAATTTTAATTTCATTAATAAATAAATCTATAATTTTTTCTATAATTGTCAACAGTTTTCGGTGTACAAGCAGTTATTCTCTTTAAATTTTATAATTAGTATTTAATTTTTTTTTAAGTATGTTTTGTTCTGTTGACGATTATTCTCAACAGTTTTCGAATTTTTCTCTCGATTTTCCTTATTTCTCAATTATCTTCTTTAATATTTCATTATTTAAGTAATATTATTTATTTAATATTGTACAAGTTTCTAGGGCTATAAGCCCTCCAAGAAACATAGACATACAATTTTGTAATTTTTCTTTCAATTATCAACTATTTTCTTAAAATTTCAACGTAATTCTTCAATATTTAATTTATCTATTTAATTTTTAGATATTTACTTCAACTTTCAATTGCATACTTCGTTTTTCAATTATTTTATCAAATATTCAATAAATCTCGCATTTCCTCAATTATCAATTATTTTCTGGAAATTTCAATACAATTAATCAATAACCAATGACTGATTTCTCCAATTTTCATTTATTTTTTACAATTTTTTCCGTAATTTTCATCAGTTTTTAATTGAAAATTTATTATTCTCCTTTAATTTTATGATCATTCATTAATTTAATAAATTTTTTGTTCGAATACCTATTATTTTCACCATTCTTCGAATTTTTTTCAATCGTTAATTATTTTTTTTTAATAGTTAATTTTTTTTTTTTTAAAGTTAATTAATATTTCGTAAACATTTAATTATTTTCTTGTTCTCTACATTTAATTCTTTAATTTCCAATTTATTTCTTCAATTTTTAATTATTTTCTTCAATTTTCAAATAATTTACTTCATTTTCAATTATTATTACTCATTTTCAATTGATTTCTCAATATTGAATAATTCTTGACTTTCTTCAATTATTTTTGTTTGCTCATAACAATTGTTTTACAATTTGAATTTAATTTTTAAATTCTAGAACTATTCTCTTGAATTATCAGTTATTTTCTTCAAATTTATATTCCACTTTTAAATTTTCAATTATTTTCTGTAATTCTTAATTCCATTCGTCAATTTTTATTTCTATTAATTCTCGGCTTTTTTCAATTACTTTTTTTTCTATTTTTAAGTATATTCTTTAAATTTCAATTCCATTCTTCAATTTTTTTAATTGCTTTCTGCAACTTTTAATTATTTTTTCCAATTTTAGTTATTTTTTTCGATTTTCAATCCAGCTTTAAATGTGCAATTATTTTCAACAATTATTTCTTTAATTTTCTTAATTTTTCAATTTGCAATTATTTTTTTCAATTTTCTATTAATCTAGTCATTTTTTTAATTTTGTTTTCAATTGACAATTATTTTCTTTAACTTTTCAATTACTCTCGTCATTTTTCAAACTATTTCCTTTAATTATTAATTATTTTCCTTAGTTTTCAATTATTTTCTACAATTTTTTCAATTATTATCTTAAAATTTTTAAATTATTCTTTGATTTTTAAATACGGGTTTTTTTTTGTTCGGTGGTGTATTAATCTAGCTATTTTTTGAATTTTGTTTTCAATTGTCATTTATTTTCGTCATTTTGAAATAGTTTTTTCAATTATTAATTACCTTTCCAAATTTTAATTTAATTCTTAAATTTTCAATTTATTTCTTAAACTTTCAATATTTTTCTTAAATTTTCAATTATTTTCTTCAATTCTCAAATATTTTCTTTAAATTTCAATTATTTTTATAGATTTTCATTTAATTCCACAATATTCAATAATTCTCGGATTTTTTCAATTATGTTATTTCACCCATAATAATTGTTTTAAATTTTTAATTCAATTATTCAATTCTAGAACTATTTTCTTCAATTTTCTGTTAATTTCTTCAAATTTAAATTCCACTTTTGAATTTTCAATTATTTTCTGTAATATTTAAAAATTATCACTTTTTCAAATTATTTTTTTCGATTATCATTAAGTTTCTTTAATTTTAAATACAATTGTTCAATTATTTTCTTTAATTTTTTTCAAATTTCATTATTTTTTCGATTTTTAATCCAGTTGTTAAATGTAATATTATTTCCAACAATTATTCCAATGACTTTTTTAATTTTTCAATTTGCAATTATTTTCTGTAAATTTAATATTTCTTGTTCAATTTTTCCAATTATTTTTTTTCAGTTGTCTATTAATCTAGTCATTTTTGGAATTTTGTTTTCAAGTGACATTTATTTTCATCGTTTTTCACATTTTTTCTTCAGTTTTTTAATTGTTCTCCTCATTTTTCAACTGTTTTCTTCAATTATTAATTATTTTTCGCAATTTTCAATTATTTCTCACAATTTTTTTTAACTTTTAATTTTTGTCTTAAAATTTTATAATTATTCTTTGATTTTTTAAATTATTTTGTTCGGTTGTGTATTAATCTAGCCATTTTTTAAATTTTATTTTTAATTGTGAATTATTTTCGTAATTTTGTAATATTTTTTCAAATATCAATTATTTTTTCAAATGTTAATTTAATTCTTAAATTTTCAATTTATTTCCTCAATTTTTTATTATTTTCTTTAATTTTAATTATTTCTTTCGATTTTTAATCCAGTTGTTCAATTTGCAATTATTTCCAATAGTTATTCCTGTAAACTATTGTGTTTAAATTTATTTTTATTGTTTAATTACATTTTCATCATAAATAAGATAATCTTAAATTTGTGCGATTTTGAACTTTTGCTAATTTCCACATTTCTCGACGCTGATTTCGAAAAAATGAGTTTTACTCAAAAGTCTGTCTGTCTGTCTGTCTGTACTAAATTTTTGTCGAACGATAACTTGAGTAAAAATTGACGTATCGTCTTCATCTTTGGAACTCTTTTTAAGATGCTAGAACTAAAGACTGAGTTTGTCGGGTGGCCATTTTCCATCAAAATTGTCAAAAATAGAACATTTTTAAAAATCAAAAAAATTCCACTTTTTTTTAAAAACATATACATAAAGGCGAATTTCGCAAAATTAAAAATACTGTTTTAAGCTCTCTAAATCTGAATTAGTAGTTTTCTACTATGAATTAGTCAAATTCATGGGTCATTTTTCTCTAATTCATATAGTAGGAAACTACTAATTCTTAGTAGAAAACTACTAATTGAAATAGTGAAACTTTACTTTTCAAAAAAGTAGATTTTTTTTACTAATTTAATTAGTAGTTTTCTACTACAAGATTAGTAGTTTTCTACTAATTCTTAGTAGTTTTCTACTAAAAATTAGTAAAATTCTTACTATTTTAATAGTAGCTCACTTTTCGCTAATTCATTAGTAGAAAACCACTAATTCAGATTTAGAGAGAGTGTTCGAAAATTTGTGACCGGGAAAAAACCAGGATTTTTATTTGATAAAAAAAAAGTGGACACCTTTGTTTTCGTCAGGAACATAAACGAAGAACAATAACTACAATAAAACAAGATATCTGGTGTAGATCAAAGTAGGAGGTTTATTGCGCTCAACTTCCTCGTGAATTTTTAGATGGCGAGAGTATAACTCATATACTTTTGAAAGCGACTCTGTTGGTGGAACTTGGTAGCGATCAATGGAAGCGTAAATTCACTTGTGCACAAAAGAGAGTCCGTTCTCTGATGGTGCTGATTGCAAGTAAGCGCCTACATCAGTTTTATGGCTGCGCGTTGAAGAGTCAGAAGATGAGGAATCGGCAAATCTTGTGAGGAACTCTCGAACCAAGACACCTGATAGCCAAGAAGCAGGGAGTCAGGCAACCTTATCGACTCGCATAGATTTACTGGAGATAGCATCTAACGCAGCCATATGGTAATAAGGGACATATATTTTACGACCAAAGAAGCTCCTGCGAGAATATTCAGACGCTTGTATAAGTCGATGCGTTCTATTAACGCACTCACTATTCCCGTTCTTAATGTCAACCCTGCATTATGCTGTCCTGAAACATTATTTTACTGCTTATTTTCTGAATTTATAAAAAACACGTCCCCAATTGATCCGAGATATTTTATCAGATAATAAGAAAATTACAATATTCTGGTCGGTTTCTTTCTCTCGAATCTGCATTTTTGAATTAGAGTTGATTTTTTACGTGATAGGATTCTAAGTTGAGAATTGAAGCGGATTTGAATTAAAAATGGGAGAAGTTTAAAATTCAAGATGGTTTAAGTTGATAATTGAAGACAATTTAAACAAAGATTTTAATTTTAAAATTGTAATTATTAAACTATGTATTAAATAAGAATTTAATTAGATTGGTTTTCCGCTCGGGAAATTGATAAATGCTCTTAGCAGTTGGTATTTATTAGATTTAGTTTATGTAAATTAATATATTATGATGTTTATTACATATAGTGATCATTTTAATCTTTTTTTTTCCAGATATCCCGACGCAAGTGCCTCCCCTCACACCTGGGACAAACAAAAAGATGACAGAGGCCTTAAAGGCCTCATTTGCTTCTTGGGAAAAAGAACAAATTCGCCTCAATATAACCAAAGGTGAGAATCAAATTTAATTTCATTGAAAGATAAAAACCTGTTTAAGATAAGCTGAGAAACACGAATGGAAATTATGAAGAGAATTAGAGAACTTTTAAATACAAATATTAATTTAGTTAATTAAAATATATTTTTAATTGTGAAGTCGAACTGCATTTACATTTAAAATTTTTCTTTTCAAGTCAGTACTTAATTTTGTGATGTTTTTAAATTTACATTAAAAAAAAGGTTAAAAATGTCAAATATTCAAAAATATAGGCATTAAAAAGATCATGTTAGGAATTACTCGGAATTAGTTTTTATTCGATGTAATTTTTTTTAAAAATTGATGAAAATTGGTACTAATAATTGGAATCTGATGAAAGTTGGTATTAATAATTTGAATTTAATGAAAATTGGTACTGACAATTGAAATCTGATATAAACTAACATAAACTAACATAAAAAAACGTTAAAAATGTAAAATAAAAAAAAATATAGGTATTAAAAGGATCATATTAGGAGTTCAATCATCTTAGTTTTTCTTCAATGAAATTTTTTTAAAAATTGATGAAAATTGATGATCTATGATGAAATTGATGAAAATTGGTACTAAAAATTGGAATTTGATGATAATTGGTGGTAATAATTGGAATTTGATCAAAATTGGTAGTAATAATTGGAACTTGATGAAAATTGGTACTGACAATTGAAACCTGCCGTGAACTAATATAAACTATAACATAAAAAAAATGTTAAAAATATAAAATATAAAAAAATATAGGTATTAAAATGATCATTTTAGGGGTTAGTTTTTATTCAATGTAATTTTGTTAAAAATTGACGATTTACGATGAAACTGATGAAAATTTGTACTAATAATTGGAATTGGATGAAAATTGGTACTAATAATTGGAATTTGATGAAAATTGGTACCAATTGAAATCTTATAAAATTAGTAATGAAATTAATAATGATGATTGAAATAAGATACAAATTGGTTTAAGAGAATTAAAAATTGATGAAAATTGGCAATGATTCGAATATACAGAATAAGAGATTTCCTGAAAATTTTAATAATTGGAAAATTGAGGAGCTTGTTGAGCAATCGAAGATTGAAAAACTTATAGACTGGAACATTATGGGAACAATTTGAGGCTTTGCATAAAGATTAAAATTTCGTAGTAATCTCGAAATTGTTTTCGACCTCGATGGACCTAATTGTCCGAGGCGGTTCCACTTCCTTGATCATTTTAACACGAAAATCATGAAACGATCATCAAGTTTTCATTCAGAATACTAAGACTATATAACGGCTTGGCATTATGTGCTTCGCATTCAATCTATATTGTAAATATTTTCGATTAGAACTAAATATAGAATAGTTACTATGATGTAATTTCGCGAGATTCAAGCACGTGAAATAATAAGCTTCAAAACTAGTCGAATTTTCGAATTTTAACTACTCAATTATCGGTAATAAATTTTATCAATTTCAATTTTTTTTTCATGATTCTAAAAGATAATTTCCAATTTACATTTTCAGTAGCTTGCGTTTTTTTTAATAAAATGAAATTTATACTTGATTAGGAATTCTCATCAATTCTTTATTTTTGTTCTGTATTTTTTGTATCGCATTACATTTGTTCTTAAGATTTTTCACGAATTTTCAATTACTGTTGAATATTATTTTTCATCAAGTTACATTTGGCAACAAGTTTTGTTTTCTATTAATTTATCATTTTTATCAATTTTCAATTGTTATTAATTCCCAAATGATATATTTCCAATTGTCATCAATTTTCAGTTTTTATCAATTTCTAATTGCCATTAATTTTCCATTTTTATTAATTCTAAAATCATAAATTTCAATTCTTATCAAATTCCAATTTTCATCAATCTTCAATGGTTATCAATCTGCAATTGTTATGAATTTCCAAATCGTCAATTTCCAATTTTCATCTATTTCTCATTGTTATGAATTTTTTATTGTTATCAATTCCCAATTTCCAGTTTTCATCAATTTCTCAATGTCATCAATTTGTGGTTGCTATTAATTCCCAATTTATTGCCATCAATTTCCCTTTTTCATCAATTTCCACTTGGCATCAAATTCTGTTTTTCATCAATTTAAAATTTCCGGCAATTATTTTTAATTATTTACTGTCATCAATTCGTAATTGTTATTAATTACCAAATTACCAATTTCTAATTCTTGACAATTTCTAGTTTTTATCAATTTCTCATTGTTATCAATTAGCGATTTTTATTAATTCTCAATTGTCATCAATTTCCGTTTTTCATCAATTTCTTATTGTCATTAATTATTTATTGTTATTAATTCCCAAATGTCATCAATTTCTCATTGTCAACAATTTGTGGTTTCTATTAATTCTCAATTATCACCAATTTCCATTTGTCATCAATTTCCAATTTGTATCAAGTTCCGTTTTTCATCAATTTACAATTTTCGTCCATTTTTATTAACTCTCTATTATCATCAATTTGTAATTGTTATTAATTCTCAAATTATCAATTTTTTATTTTCGACAATTTCTAGTTTTTATCAATTTCTCAATGTCATCAATTAGTAATTTTTATTAAATCCCATTTGTCATCAATTTCCAATTGGTATTAAATTCCATTTTTCATCAATTTACAATTGCTATCAATTATTAATTCCAAAATAATAAATTTTTTGTTCTCATCAATTTTTTCATTGTCAATTTGTGGTTGCTATTACTTTCCAATTCCCATCAATTTCGATTTATCATTAATTTCCAATTGGCTTCAAGTTCTGTTTTTCATCAATTCACAATTTTATTCCAGTATATAAATTTTCGTCAATTATTATTAACTAACTATTGTCATCAATTTGTAATTGTTATTAATTTCCAAATTATCAATTTTTTGTTCTCACCAATTTCCAGTTTTCGTCCATTTCTCATTGTTGTCAATTTATGGTTGCTATTAATTCCCAATTGTCATCAATTTCCAATTGGTACCAAGTTCCGTTTTTCATCAATTTACAATTATTATCAATTATTAATTCCCAAAACATCAATTTTTTGTTCTCATCAATTATTTCATTGTCAATTTTTGGTTGTTATTAATTTCCAATTCTCATCAATTTCCATTTATCAATAATTTCTAATTGGCTTCAAGTTCTGTTTTTCATCAATTCACAATTATATTCCAGTA
Source organism: Ganaspis brasiliensis (assembly GCA_037103525.1). Taxonomy (NCBI): domain Eukaryota; kingdom Metazoa; phylum Arthropoda; class Insecta; order Hymenoptera; family Figitidae; genus Ganaspis; species Ganaspis brasiliensis. The sequence goes on along the minus strand of JAZKLR010000022.1, from coordinate 2,805,715 downwards.
TATAAATTTTCGTCAATTATTATTAATTAACTATTGTCATCAATTTGTAATTGTTATTAATCCCTAAATTATCAATTTTTTGTTCTCATCAATTTCTCATTGTCATCAATTTATAGTTGCTATTAATTCCCAATTGTCATCAATTTCCAATTGGTACCAAGTTCCGTTTTCATCAATTTACAATTATTATCAATTATTAATTCCCAAAACGTCAATTTCTAATTCTTACAAATTTCCAGTTTTCGTCAATTTCTCATTGTCATCAATTTAAAATTGTCATTAATTTGCAATTTCTATAATTTCCTACTTATCAATTTCCAGTTTTCATCAAATTCCAATCTCTAACAATTTTCAATTGTTATTAATTCTTAAATCATCAATTTACATTTGTCATCAGTTTCCAGTTTCTTTGATTTTCCAGTTTTCATCAATTTACAATTGACATCAATTTCCTACTTCTATTGATTCCTAGATTTCTTCAATTTGTGATTGTCTTTTAAATTCTAATAACAATAAATAAAATATAACGTATAGTCTCCAGACCAAGTCCATTTAATAAAATTAAAAACTCATCACATAATTAAAAACGTCAACGTTTCGCCAACTAATAAGAAGGCCTCCTCAGGACATAAAACTAAAAATTATAAACATTGTTACATAATTAATATTCATAATACAAATTTTGGAAATTCTAATAAGAATTGTCAAAAGGAATTGAAAATTGGTAATGACAGTTGAAATTAGATAATTGAAAATTGATGAAAATTGGTAATGACAGTTGAAATTTGATGATTGAAAATTGAAGATAACTAATTGAAACAAAAACCACGAATAATTTTGATTGACCAAAAGTTAATAAAAATTGGGTATAATAATTGAAAATTGATGAAAGTTGATAATGATGCGGTTCAAACATAGTAATTAACAACAGATAAAAACCGGTAATGTTGATTGACGCCTGATAACAAATATAAAACAAAAACATTCTTACAATTCTAAATACTCTATAATACACGTGTTTTTCACCCCAACCTCGGTAAAAATCACAATTTCAACACATGCTTAAAATAATACAGTATCGTTGAAATGGAATCGGTCAACTGGCAATCAAGTGATAGGAAAATTCCTTTAAAATCAGGAGGGAGTCTAATTGCAGACATAATTATTATGAGGTGAAAGTCAGAGAGTCCTGAATGAACGGGGGACGTCGCCAGGTTGAACAATTTCAAACCGAAAACAATTGGATAATCTGGGGGAGAGAAGGTGGTTCGTCATTGGTTTGAAAACAACAAACGTGTGGGTAGAGTGCGTGAATGCGTGCATGCGATGCGATGTGCGACGCGATGTGCTGGAATCGTGAATGTGATGTTGATGGTTCTGATGGGGAGCCGATGCCACACATCCGGTATGCGCATTCAGAGCCACGCGGGTGTGACGTTACTTCCGGTCTACATGCCCTCGTCGGGTACCCTCAGGCCAGATCACCTCGTCTGACCTCCGTGAACCTAACCGCGCGAGCCGTTCCACTTCTGATCAGATGAGAGAGAAACAAAAAGATTTAAAAAAAAAAAAAAACTTTATTATTCACTAGTTTAGATTCATTTTTAATTAGATTTTTTTATTTCTTTTGTTAATTAAAATAGAAAGAAAGTACAACTGTTCATTTACTTGCTAATACAGAGTTAAAATTGGATAGTGGTGCAGCATTGTGTAGCTTGAAGTTGATGACAATTGGAAATTAGGGAAAATTGATAAAAAAATAGGTAACAGTTGGAGATTTTTTAAAAATATTGATAGATAATTGAGAAATTATTCCAACATTGTGTAGACTGAAGTTGTTGACAATTTAAAATTGGTGGAAATTGAGGACAATATTGCAAATTGATGAAAAAAATTTGTAACAGAGATTTTTTGAAAATATTTATCGATAATTAGGAAATTATTGCACAATTGAGTAATTTGAAATTGATGACAAATTAAAATTGATGACAATTGGAAATTGGGGGAAATTGATGAAAGAATAGGTAACAGTTGGGGATTTTATGGAAATATTTATAGATAATTGACAAATTATTGCAGCGTTGTGTAGATTGAAGTTGATGACAATTGAAAATCAAGGTCACAGATCGAGATTTTTTAAAAATATTTATTGACAATTCAGAAATTATTGCTGCATTGTGTAGATTGAAGTTGTTGACAATTGGAAATTGGTGGAAAATAATGACAATTGCAAATAGATGAGAAAAAATAAATAATAGTTGGAGATTTTTCAAAAATATTTATCGACAATTGAAAAATCATTGCGGAATTGTGTAGATTAAAGTTCATGACAATTTAAAATTAATGACAAATGGGAATCGGTGAAATTGATGACAATTACAAATTCATGAAAAAAAGAGGTAACAGTTGGAGATATCTTGAAAGTATTTATAGATAACTGAGACATTATTGAAGCATTGTGTAGATTAAAGTAGATAAAAATTTTAAATTTATGACAATTGGAAATTGGTAGAAATTGAGGACATTTGCAAATTGATGAAAAAAATTTGTAACAGTTGGAGATTTTTTGAAAATATTTATCGATAATTAGGAAATTATTGCACAATTGAGTACATTGAAGTTGATGACAATTGGAAATTGGGGGAAATTGATGAAAGAATAGGTAACAGTTAAGTATTTTTTGAAAATATTTATAGATAATTGAGAAATTATACCAGCATTGAGTAAATTGAAGTTGATGTCAATTTAAAATTGATGACAATTAGAAATTGGTGGAAATTCATTAAAAAAAGAGGTTACAGTTGGAGATTTTTTTAAGAAAAATTCATAGATAATTGACAAATTATTGCAGCGTTGTGTGGATTGAAGTTGATGACAATTGAAAATCAAGGTCACAGATCGAGATTTTTTAAAAATATTTATTGACAATTCAGAAATTATTGCTGCATTGTGTAGATTGAAGTTGTTGACAATTTAAAATTGATGACAATTGGAAATTGGTGGAAATTGAGGAGAATATTGCAAATTGATGAAAAAAATTTGTAACAGAGATTTTTTGAAAATATTTATCGATAATTAGGAAATTATTGCACAATTGAGTAATTTGAAATTGATGACAAATTAAAATTGATGACAATTGGAAATTGGGGGAAATTGATGAAAGAATAGGTAACAGTTAAGTATTTTTTGAAAATATTTATAGATAATTGAGAAATTATACCAGCATTGAGTAAATTGAAGTTGATGTCAATTTAAAATTGATGACAATTAGAAATTGGTGGAAATTCATTAAAAAAAGAGGTTACAGTTGGAGATTTTTTTAAGAAAAATTCATAGATAATTGACAAATTATTGCAGCGTTGTGTGGATTGAAGTTGATGACAATTGAAAATCAAGGTCACAGATCGAGATTTTTTAAAAATATTTATTGACAATTGAGAAATTATTGCTGCATTGTGTAGATTGAAGTTGTTGACAATTTAAAATTGATGACAATTGGAAATTGGTGGAAATTGAGGAGAATATTGCAAATTGATGAAAAAAATTTGTAACAGAGATTTTTTGAAAATATTTATCGATAATTAGGAAATTATTGCACAATTGAGTAATTTGAAATTGATGACAAATTAAAATTGATGACAATTGGAAATTGGGGGAAATTGATGAAAGAATAGGTAACAGTTGGAGATTTTTTGGAAATATTTATAGATAATTGAGAAATTATACCAGAATTGAGTAAATTGAAGTTGATGTCAATTTAAAATTGATGACAATTAGAAATTGGTGGAAATTCATTAAAAAAAGAGGTTACAGTTGGAGATTTTTTTAAGAAAAATTCATAGATAATTGACAAATTATTGCAGCGTTGTGTAGATTGAAGTTGATGACAATTGAAAATCAAGGTCACAGATCGAGATTTTTTAAAAATATTTATTGACAATTGAGAAATTATTGCTGCATTGTGTAG